>OU343114.1:41067500-46267500 GCA_910594885.2 Bibio marci
TGAATAATAAAGGAAAGAAAAAATTAGGGTTTAATGTGTTTTACACTTTTTTATTGACTTATTCCCATTCGTATATGTATATTGATATAGAAATACAAGTATATATCCTTTTATCGCACTTAATCTCTTTTTATATAATATTATGAAATATAATATAATTATAGGTGTACATGTGTATAGGTGGATAACAAATAGAAAATTAAATTATCAATTGATCGATCAAAACAGTAATATTAATTAATTCTATATTGAATTTACTTATACTTATACATAAATATATTCGTGTATATAAAAAGCGATAATAAATTGAATATTAAATGAACTCAAACAAATAAAATACAATATTAGATAGATAGGGGTTTAATTTAATTAATCAATAATAATATTACTTTAAGATTTACATATTATAGATAAAGATTATTATTAATTTAATATGAATTTTAATTAATAAAAATACTTATACAATTTTATTTATTGTTCAATTTTCTTTATTTTCCATTATTTCAGCATTATTTTCGGCTGTAGAAAATGCTCATTTGGAAAAAGCAAGAACAATATTGGAATCGACTGATGTAGATGTTAATAGGTACATAATACAAACATTTATTATAATATAAATATTAATTTTTTACGATACACATATTGTATATTTAATATTAATTTAATTTCAGTTTAAATAGTGATGGTTTATCGTCGTTAGATGTGGCTGTTTTAAGTAATAATCGTTCAATGACAAAAATGTTATTAGAGCATGGTGCAATTGAAAGTTCTAAATGTAAGTTATATTTATATTTTAATCTATTCTGTTTTATATTATTTAGTATAAAATTTCATATTAATATAGAAATTAGAATTATATTATATATTTAGAAAACATTAATATTAAATTTAAATTATTAAAGATACTTTGCTTGTTTATATACAATCTCATATTATGAATTTAAAATATATAATACATAATGCTATATCTATATGTCTATACTTATATAGTAATGTATTAATAATAGGTAAATTTGTATGAAATGATCGTTCACGAATATAATGACTGCGGTTTATGTAAACGTATTCTCTTTATATCTCTAATTCATTCAGGACGAATAACATATTTTTTCACTTGCTAAAAGTTTTGTGTTTTGTATAACAGAAAAACGTGATTTGCGGCGCGATTGTTGTTATTGTTTCATTTTAAAAAAAACTGGTGCTGAAAGTCATCGAATATGCTTGTCGAAGCTTATGGTGTACATGCTTCATTTAAATTAAAAAAATTTAGATTTATTTATTCCTATACTATTCAAAAGTATACTGGACCAGAAATAAATTTTATTCTCCGATTTCGGTTGAAACCGAACCAAATACTATTCAATTTAAAGCGAATATCACATGAAAAGCTACAAAAATTTTCCAGAGTCACGTTTTTTTTCAAGTGGTTTTTCAACAATGCAATTGTCGTCCTCATGTGTAGCAATACCGGTCAAAAAAAACATGGGATAAATTACAAACACCAGCCATATTCACCAGATGTTATTCCATCATCATTACCACTTGTTCAGATCAATTGCCGTATGAAGTCTGCGCAAAGCACTGCCAAAAATTATGTAGCCATCAAAAAATTGAACCCCATTCTTGAGAATAGAAATTTTATTTTGATAATATTCATATTGTGCCAAAAAATTAGGAAAAGGTTATACTTTAAAATCGTAAATTATATATTCAATAAAAAAATAATTTCCAGTGTTTTTCCTTAAAACGATTATTTCATACTAATATATCTATTAATTAATTAATATGTTTTCACTCCCTCTACATATCAAAAATATTTTTGGTTATAATATTGCGTAAATTATTATCATGTGGTGCGTAGATTCCAAATTCTTTTTAATTATTATTACAATATGTAAATATCTATATACAGTACAATATATATATATATAGCATCTTAGAAGACGTTCGTTATGAATGCATATACTATATACAATATAAAATGTATATATAGAGACGCCTTTATACATATCATTTGAATATTGTAATTAAAAATCGTCTATTAAATTATGTGTTAAAATATAAAATGAAATATGAATCAGTTTTGAAGACACGTGCTAGTAAATTATACGCAGATATAAGAACTGGTAGTGAATAATTGAAACCATATAGTATAAAACTGAGGTCCTATATAGAGTTCACATTCATATATTAAATAAAGTAAGTTGCAACCACATTAACTTTTGTTCAAATATAAACAGTGTTTGATACACACGATTTTTCGCTTTTCATTTCATTTCGAAAGGTGTTCAAAACAATTCAAAACTATATATTCGAATAAAAATTGATTTATTTTATTTTAAAACTATATAAAACAATGAAAATGTGTGTGCATACAAAAGAAAAAAAAAGCATTGCGACGAGAAAAGTCACGATAAAATTATATGCAGAATATTTTCGACCAGTCCTCCTCGCACATACAGTTGGTATAGTGTACATACATTTATCCATGACATGAGTACATTTTACTCTAATCACATAATAAATAATTTCCATAATTATTTATAGACCAGAGAATTTTTATTTTTTTTTTATTTTGTTAACTTGAGACTCTGCAAAATTTCCGCGTAAAATATTGTACGAAAAAATAATTCCAAATTAATTCTTAAGATTTTCGAGTGTGACAATACTATAGCGTCACAATAGGAGGTCACTTTGAATTCTTAAAATGGAAATTCCTAATTTTTATTGCACATTAGAATTTTATAAATTCAAAAATATAAGTAAATTTTGTGTAAACCGATTTATGAAATATGACGATATTTTGAAGAGATTAAGTTAATAAATTTCAAGTTATCCGTGGATGTATAAATTATGTTGATAAAAAAAGACTATATGTGTCCATGTACATAATTCTTATATACGGAGAAAAGAAGGAAAAAATATACCCAATAAATTAATTAGTATGAAAATGTATATTTATTATTTTGTAGTACAATTAGCAAATACAACACAAACATATTTTTTCTAGAATTTAATGTTAAAAAATAATTAGAAAAATTGCACTTGACTTCCATTTTATGGTTTATTTTTTATAACTAACTATATGTTGATGACTTTATGTACTCTTGTTATGACGTTTTTATAACTTTTATTAATATAAAATGGAACAAAATTTGAAAAATATCATAATACTTTGAATTGTATATAAATTTATATAGTATAACTAAATTTTATTTTATTATAAAATAGGTCAAAAAGGAATCATTTTCGTGAAAGCTTTTTGTGTGGTATATATATAACTACTATATACAGACACACACACACACACACACACAGAGACAAAGTCATACTGAATTCAAAGATAAATAAAAAAAAAAAAAACTATGAATAATGACATCATTAAGCATTTCATTTTTATTATGTTATTTTGATGGTTATACGATGATAAATCTTATTTCTTATGTTATTTAAAACAATTTAATTTGAATTTACATGAACCATATTACCGAATATTTATGACTGGAATGGAAAATTTTAACTTAAAGACACGATATATTATTAATTTTAATAATTCAAAATATCTTACAATTTGTGCTTACCACACAAAATATATGTGTGAAATGTATAAAGACACAATATTTGAAATAATTCAAATATTAATTAACTGAGAGTTATAGCGAAATGAATGCTGCTTTAAGATTTTACAGATATCCAATTATCGCCAACGATTATTTGTATCACACTTTATCACACTTTATTAGCAATAAATTTGTGATCTTTTTTATTTTATTAATTTAACAATCACGACTGTATAATTTTTAATATATTAATTTTTAATTTAAAAAAGTACTAGCACTTGAAACATAATATATTATTTAATATATACTTACAAGGGAACCACACGTGAGGTAAAATATCTAAATATGAATGAATTTATAGCAGACTTTGTATATATATATAGTACACATCAAAATCCTTAATTTGTATTTAAAAGGATTATCGAGCCGCCCGAAGTTGTAGTAGAAAAAAAAAACATAAAATTGAATGCATTTATTTAACTTTTAAACGGAAAATACTACAATAATTTTTGTAGTTGCATCAATAATGTGTTTCATTTCATGACAAATAATAATTAAAATTAAACAATTAATAGACGACTTTGGTGCATCTTAAGAGACGAATTTTGATGATAAAAATGTGTACAAAAAAAATAATAAATTATGGATCAAATTATGTTGAGTTCTAAAATGATGAAATTACAAAATGTCATACAAATAAGATATTTATATTTGGTATATAGCACATCGGTTGGTTCCCTTGCTATAGTATAGTTATTATCGCACATTAGGTTTTAACATATATACAATAGATACAAGTTGTGAAAAAATTTCATTTCATTTTTATATATAATTTTCTCATATGCATATTTTTACATATTCCATAACATAATAGATAAAAATCCAGACTCACTTGGGAATCATCTTAATGCTTTACTACATGATGCGGAAAATAGAATACATGAATTAGGTGTTGCTGAAGAGACGCCCCAAATGCCATCCAGTACAAGAGCTTCATTTTCAAGTATTATTGGTAAGCTATTATATATATATATGTAATGTTTTATATCCTTTAGCAAATTTATATATTTTTATATTGTATATTATATATGGAATTATAGAATAAACAGTGTTGTAAATATATGCTGTTCAATGTTTACGTTATAAGGCATATATGGCATACAACGCCATATTATAACACATTGAATATATATGTAATATAATCAAAACATATTGCATAGAATGAATTTATGAATTTATCTTTTATTTATGGTATACTCTCGTATAGTATAGAAACGCGATTCATAAAAATATTTGTATTGCAAATAAATAAATAATAATATAAAATAATGTGTGAGAAAAGAAAAAAAAATGAATATATGTTTTTGACACATAAACTTGAAATTTACAAAAAAAAAATTGAAAAAATTTGAAAATAAATGTGATTTTTTGATCTGTCTATCGGTGGTATATCGAAATATTCATATATTTTCAAATTTTAATGTAAATTCGTATATATGCGTTGTTTGTAATAATATGGTTTTATATGATATTGAAATAATTTATTAAAATACACACAGAGTGGATGAGAAAAAACAACAGATATAATATTTATATGAATTTATAAAATATGTATAAATGAATATTCGTTGTGATAATGAATTTAAATTTTTAGGTAGTAAAATTTGTTAAAGATCTACCGATAACTTTTGAGAGTATGTCTGTATCTAGTGATTTATAAGTGATATGTTATAGTAAAAAAAAATGTAATGACAAATGGATGAATTCTTATAAATCGTACCTGGCTAAATGTTGATGTATGCCGGGCGAGTCTAGAAATTTTCGGAAATTTATTAATACTAAAAGAAATACTCGTGGTTATCCTTATAATCATATGTTTTATAACTATGTGTTTGCTATACAAATTCTTGTTCCAGTTGGAAATTTATTTGATGTGTCGACTTGTGAGACTAATATACTATCTTGAATTAATCGTAGTATAGTTTATTCATTGATGAGATTCAATCATTTGATTTTTTAACATTATATATGGTAAACTTTTCTATTCATATTGACGATATTCACATATATATAACTAATATTATGAAATGTAATAATGATTAATCCTGTAATCCTATAATGGTATACGTCTGGCTATAATATTGAGGCACTGAGTTGATAATTGCTCTGACTGCTTGCCACTTTATATTCTTTTTAATAAATCTTAAATGCTATATTTTCAAGAAAAATTTCGACATTATTCTGTGCGGTGGTAAAAATGATGTTTCGAATTATAAACCTATATCGCAAAATTCTCGTACATATTTACCAAAGATTTTTTAGGTAATAATTTTTCAAATTGTGATTTTTAATGGTTAGATCCATTATTTGTACAAATTAAAATTGATTTGTTAGGGGTTGTTTTACGAGGACTAACCTTCTGAAATTTTTCACACACAATTTCGACAATTTAATCCCAGCTTGATTGTATTTATACGGATTTTAACAAGACTCTTTCGATAAGCCTGATTTTATCTATAAAAATTATTTTTAATTCTTGTTTGACTTGTCGTCGCTGGGCCCAGGTAATGAATGATAAAGCCTGCCGGTGGGTGGAATTGTTGTATAATATCTACAGTTTACCTCAGGATAGCCACATTTACCAGCGTCCAATTCTATTTATTTTATTTATTATAATGATCTGCAATCTGTCATTTAGAATTCTGAATGTTAAATTTATGCAGGTTAAGATGAATAATTTATTTTTAAATATATACAAATGTAAAATTATTAGCTTTTTTTAGTTTAATCCCAGCTTGATTGTATTTATACAGATTTTAAACAAGACTCTTTCGATAAGCCTGCTTTTATCTATAATAATTATTTTTAATTCTAATTTTGTTTCTTCGATTGAAACTCGTTTGACTTGTTGTCGCCCAAATAGAATTCATAATGATAGAGCCTGCCGGTGGGTGAAATTGTTGTATAATATCTACAATTTACCTCAGGATAGCCACATTTACCAGCGTCCAATTCTATTTATTTTAGTTATTATAATAATTTGCAATCTGTCATTTACAATTCTGAATGTTAAATTTATGCAGATTATGGTTAAAATGAATAATTTATTTTTAAATATAAACAAATGTAAAATTATTAGTTTTACAAGAAAAACTTTTCGCTTTATTTATTTTATTCGTTTTAATTAAACTGTAATAAATAAGAATATTAACAAAAATTTCATATAGATCTCGGTGTGTCTATGTTGGAAGAAAAAATTGAATTTTAAATGTTACAATGAGCACGTATAATAATAAATAAAGCAACCACCTCACATTAATGGGTTTTATAATTCGTAAAGGTAATGAATTTACTTCATCCCCTATTGTGTATTATTTTATTCTCTACATAAATGCTCTTGTTGAAGAATATTTATACCAGATTTGTTCGGCCGATTTGGAATTGCAAAAATCAAGAATTGAATCTATTCAGACTAAATTTTTTCAATTTCATTATTTTATACATGCGTGCACAGATAATATCTTATTGGTTTTTTTTCCGTTTGCAATTTATAAATGGCAAAATTGACTAAATTACTTTTTTAGAGACTAATTCATATATGGGAATTTGCATAGAATCGGTTTGTTTTTTCAAAATTTAGAATCACACTGTGCACTTTATAGTGTACATAACATATGAAAAAAAAAACATGATGTTTTAAAAAGGCTGTTATCTGCAAACATTATATAATATTTAAATAATGATTTTTGGACAGATGTTGGAATGTTATTTTCATTCATATATATATAAACTTATTTATTTATATTTAGTACATTATAAATATATATACAAATATGAATATATCTATTTAGAAATAATACTACAATATATAATTCTATATGTAAAATAGAACAAAATATTTATTTTTAAATTTTGATGGATTTAGATTAATGAATATTTTTAACTTCTATATAAAGGATATGTTGTTTTTTTTATTTTTTGGATTCTTGTTTAAATTTATGAATACAATAACATATGCCATCTAAAAAGAAAAATTATTTTTCAATCAAATTTTTTTGTATATAAATTAAGTTCTCCCGCAAAAAGTTGTATGGCTATTATATTCGAAAAAAAGGAAATAAAACTACTAATATCCTGAAAATATACGAGGATTCATAATTTTGTTAGACAGTTTAACAAACCCGCAACATTATATAAATATACACAATATTAGTTTTATATTTAAATCTATTAATCTATATAGAGAAATACTCCCTAAACAATAAATAACATTATGATTTAAATAATGTTTTGAGATATTATATATTTCATTTCATATATTTTTATGAATAATGTATTTTATTTTAGAATATAATAATAGAGAAATAAATCTAAACTGTTTTAGTTTTATTTTATATTAATATATTATTATTCGTATATATATGGAAATTTTTAAGTTTATTTATCTATTTACTTGGTCCATATAGTTGAATTGAATATAAATGAATATATGTGATTGTATACTCGCTTATAGTATTAATAAAAGAAAAATAATATTCCATAATATTTAGGTCAACTATCAAATTTACAAAATAGAATTTATTTATAGTTTTTTTTATTATTTTCGTTGTAATATAAATAGAAATGTAGATGCTTTATTATTTTTAATGAAAGTTTAACTAACTTTCCATACATTATTACATATTTACAGATTTACCACCAGACTTTATTCTAATTTATTTTCGATAATTGTAATGCATACCTTTGTACTATTTATATTTATTACTTTACACATATTTAAATTGAAATATCATATCATATATACAAATATTAATTATGATTCAATTTAATCACATATTAATAGTTTTTATTCTATATAATAAATCTTTACCCATTTATTAACTATATACTATATTACTATATTATTCTTACTATGTATAATTACTTATGTACGTCAGCAAGTGTCTATGTTAAATATATTATTATTATCCAAAATATATGTAACAAATGTTATTACATAATATATATATCATTTTCATATATGACAGAAAAGTGAATTCTATTGTAAATAATATAGTTACTACCATTTATATATAAATATGATTTAATATATATCATTTTTCTAATAGAAAATTATAAAATACAATTTAATAGAATATTTTTCAACTTAATATGTTTTATTATGTTCAATTTTTCAAATATACCATTATTTTAAGACGCAGGCAGAAACAAAGAGAAATTATATATAATTTATATATATTTTTATTATATACGATGACAATATTTATATGAAATTTATTTCATTAATAATTTAATATAATAGAAATCATAAATTGGATTTTCCATTAAAAAATGCAATTTGAAATATACAAAAATGCTATAGCTTCACTGAATTATTTTGAGTCTGTTTGCCTGACCTGAGATTCACACGAAATCTGGCAATTATATTTTAATCAATTTATAGATAGACTATTATATGACTATGTCTAATGATAATATATGAAATGTTACTATGAAAATTATGTAGAACCGATACCTATATACCCTAGTAACACTGTGCGCAATTTATCCGTAAAATTTCCGCATTATATGTAGTAGTCCTTAGTTACAATTCGAGGAAATATCTATGGACTTATTACGGATGTCCGCTGATATTTTATGTAATCAGTGCAACCCTGTCCATGGATTTTTAAAATAAATGTCCTTAGATTTTCCATATATTTCCAATGATAACTTCAACGGATTCTTCTTGGAAGTATTTTTCGTTGCTATTGTTTCACAGAATATCCGTAGAATTTATATTCATATTTTTTGTGACCAGACCTGTGGAAGATTTTGACAAAAATACATCATGCCGGGGAAGTGCACTCGCACAAACATTTTGTTAAAACAGATTGTAACTTGTTGAAACAAAATTTAATGTAATAAATACGTAATAAATAAATAAAAAGTATTATATTTATATTTTCTTATGTAAAAAAATAATCTAATTGTAAGATTAAATTAATAATTCATAGTATAATTTTGTAGAAATTTGCCAGATAAAATACGCTTACATAAACAAGAAACAAAAAACGCGGATACAATCCATGAAAAGCCTTATAAAATTCCTCGGCAATAAATCGATTTGAGTTATTTTAAAAATTATGCAAATAAATATGTATGGATAAACGAAATATTGTAGATGGTTTTTAAAAAATTTTCCATCGAGTGTGGATCAAAAATGTTACACAAACCTCAATAAACAATATACGACCTTATATGTTCTTAAACAAATATATTAAATAATTTTAGATAAAGTAAGTTATCTTACTGTTAAAATTTTATAATCTTGAAAGTTTGTTTGTAACTGTAAATGTATCATTATAAAATTATTTTGAATAATAAATAAAGAATTGAATTGAATTGAATTGATAAGCGAAATATACAAAATTTGAACCCAATACATAGGATAATTGGTTAAATAAATTATGAATACAATACCTCGCGGTTGTATGTTGGACACAGTACCCTGACAATCCACAGATTTCAATTGACCTATTAAATAAAATACGAATATATTAAGTGGAAAATCTATGGACATTCTTTGGAAAAATTTCAATAATATCTTTTCCATGAAAATATGTGGATTTTTACCATGGAAATTTACCTCATTTTTCAAAGTAGGAACAAATTGTTACTAGCGGAAGGTTCTCCTGCGAACCAGATTGTAGAAACCGACGAAATGACGATTTGGTCATTCAACATATAATTTAAATTTTTAAATTTTGTATCAATATATGATTATTAATATTTACCAAAAATTCTGGAGAATCGTTCCACGAGACTTTTTCAGACCAAATTCAAGATAATCGGTTATTAGATCATTTTTTTTATCAAATTTTAATAAAGATTGTGTATGCGCGTAATTGGGATAGGAATTATATGAGGAAGTTTATAAAATTCCTAGAAAAAAAAAATAACCAGAACAGGTGTCAAGGAATAGTTTTTAGAAATTTGTACAATTTGATGATTTCTCATAAAATGTTAATAAATTTCGTATATTTAGAATTACAATCAATGAAAGAATATATTACTCAAATTTTAAAATACTCGATCCAAATTTATTATTATTATGGATCTTTATCTGTCATTCGATGTGAACGCAGTTATACGTACAAATTATATTTAAGAAAATTGATAAAAATTGATAAAAAAATATATATATTTGTGGCATATAAATAAAACGTTGTCCATCAATAATAATATTTATAGAAAATAAATTGATTTAACCACATCTTAAATGAACGCAAATTTAATGGGGTTTAATTTAAATATTCTGTACACGTAGAGTGAACACGCACATATACAATATAGATACCATTATAATATTGCGTATATTTAATCAATTAATTAAATTATAAAAATGAAACTATTTAATTATTATTTAAATTTAAGATA
The DNA here is from genome assembly GCA_910594885.2 of Bibio marci. NCBI lineage: Eukaryota > Metazoa > Arthropoda > Insecta > Diptera > Bibionidae > Bibio > Bibio marci. The sequence continues at coordinate 41,078,480 of OU343114.1, forward strand.
TATAAATACTTTAAAATTGTTGGCCATATAGATTGCCTCCAAACAAGTATAACACATTATATACAAATATACAAACTGGAGGATATACAAAAGGAGAGTGATTTTAAACCCCGTATACATTTGGCACTCGATAAATATTATATATAGAATTCGTTAAAATATTTTTCGCTATAGTGAAAATATTTTTGTATAAAATTATATTTATCTATAAATTTTGCATAAATATTTTCGAAAAATGAATATAAAATAAATACTAATAAATTTATTTATTTTAATTTAAATAATATAATAATTCAATATAGTTAGTTCATAATTGATAGGGGCATACATCAATCAATATTCCTGTCCTTTATACTATGTACTATGTACTATATGGTATATATATATATATATACAATTATAATACAAATACACCATATACTTGCTATAAATTATAAAATGATGATGAAAGCTCTTAAATTCAATTAATATATATATATAAAAACTGACATAGGAAAATTTATTGTTAGAATATTATTATATTTAATTTTCATATACTAAAATTTATATTCTAATTTTGTATATCGAAATATATATATATAAAATATATTTATATTATATATTTGCTATATATAATATTATATGAGTAAAATATATTTTCCGCACATTTTTTGATGTAGAATATTTTTATTTATTATACTCGGCACACCACATAAATAAAAAATTAAAAGAAATTCAACAATCTGTCGGAGTTGGGCCATCAGTTTAAAAAAAAGTATATTATTATTAATTATAAGCAAGGAGTTGTAGTTACATATTCTAACTTTGCGCTTGTTCGCATGCTTGATTTTAGGATATGCGAGTCTCGCCACCATCAGAACATAAATTATTTGTCACGTGTGTGTGAAGTTTTCTCCTATCAGTGTAGTGACCCTTAGAAGTCTTTTTATTTTTATAACTGTATTATATGATTTTTATGTTTTTCCTTTTGGTTTTACTATTATTTTGTATGTAATATATCAATATATTAATATATATTAATGTGTTCTCTATTAAAGTATTCAAATAAATGTGGATTTAATATCAAAATTTAAGTAGAACATTATATAAAATATCGCATTTATATGGCAATAATATTTTTCCAAAAGTTCTTGTTATACAATATATGTGGTTTTAGTGGCTTTTTATTTTATTTTATTTTTTTTTGGTTCAATAACATTAAAGAGGTTTTCTAAAATTTTATCTAATATTATTTTGGTTATATTGTTTGAAATTCCTCATTTTATATTGTAGATATGTGAAACATATATATGTATTCCTATAAAAGTTATAACCTACATTCATATATAGATTGAAATTAAACATTTAAATATTACTATATGGATTGATAATATAACATATATACGTTTCTGCAATACAAGAGTTTGGTGGAATATGGTAGATCTAGTTCTTTGATGTGTTTCTACTTTATATATATGCGGTTATATTAAATACCAATAATAATATGATAATAATAAATTTAAAAGTACAATACGTACACAATCATTCATAGATAAAAATAATTGATTAATTTAATTGGTAAATTCATTACATATACTTCTCAGTAATCAAGATGGATTGTCAGAGGTGGTCCCATAAACTGGTCGCAACGTTCTCCAGACTTAAACCCGTTGGATTGCTATTTATGGGGTTGCCTTGAAGAAAAAGTCTATGCAACTGTGATTAATTCACGTGAAGAGTTGATTCAACGTACTGAAGACTGTATCCAAGAATTTCACCACAAGTCACAACAAACACTTAGATTGATTCGGTCTATTGAAAAGCATTGTTGTCTATGTATTCGAGCTGAAGGAGCACATTTTCAGCAATTACTTTAGGCTTTGTTTGTTTAAAACTGTGGTGATATACGTGCGTGTGCTTTTGGGGGTTTATGTGTGTAGGCCTTTGTGTGTGAATTCGTTTGTGTGTGTCAGAAGGTTTGTGTGAATGCATAGGAGTGTATGGAATCAAGTATCTGTTACATCCGTATTGTTGGTTCTGGATAAAACCAAAAAAAGGTAAAATTTTTCCATAGCGAAAATCAATTTTATGCCTACATCGTTGTAGTATATATCTGTGGAACCAGTTGAGACCTATCGTAATGTTATAACTTAAACGAAAGCTTATGAATGTGGCCAGTTTTTAAACTTATACCGAAAAAAAATTTTTATCATGATTTTTCGACTTATGCTTGAACAAAGTTTCAAAAAGAAAAATGGCGTTCAGCTAATCCGCAACATTCCTGTAAGTATCTGGATAACCACATGTCCGAATTGCCTTATCTTAACGTCAAATTAAAGATCTCGGTATGCTAATGCTAATAGTGTATCAAAAATTTAAAATCGGTTAATTAGTTATATAGAGATATTGATCCCAGTAGAGTGAAAAACATGGTCTGATTGAAAATTTGGTTATTTGCGTGTAACTTGGTACCGAAGTCGAATCGGCCAAAATGTTATATGATATTTTCGACGCAAAATGACCCAGAGAATCTAGTGTTTTCGTATTGCCGTCGATAATTGGGACACCCTGTATATTAGTTATCGACAATTTTATAAACTAATAATTTTTTCGTCATAATTTAATTATGATACATTATTAAAAAATAAAAAAATATAATAAAATTATATATTAAATTTTTCTACCAATTCAATTAATACGATTATTTTTATATACCATGCTATTTTATTTATAATAAGTAATACGTAATACATATGATCACCACTTGAACCAAAACAATTTAAAGTTTTTATACATTAAATTTAAAAGTTTATATTTATGTTTATACTTAAATTTTTAACTATAAAATATATTATGTTTTCACGGAACTATTGTATAATGTATAAAGATTTATGGTATATGCTATATTATTATTAGTACAGATACGAGAAAAACAAAATTATAAAAATATATATTATGTATTTATAGTGGGAAACGAAAAATACAATAAAAATGTCCGATGATCTAGTTTAATTTTAACACTAAAACATATATTATAAAATATAAGGAAAAATTATTGAATTTATGGTGCATAAATATTTTTAAGTTGTAAATAAATACAATACAATAATAATAATAATAATAATAATGAGAGACCAAAACTACAGCCAAAAAATATTTCTCAATGTGTTGCGTATGAAATATTTATTTGTTTTATTGTAATATTAATTCCTTTCATCTTATTGAATAAAAAAAACAAACTATTTTTCTTGAAAAAATCGTGTTATCATCATTACCAGTTTTTACCATAATTTGGTTATAATATTAGTTCAATGGATTTACAGTCAACACAACTTTTGCTAAATACAATGTATACTTGAGATGTGTTTGTATTGAGAAAAAAATTTTCTGTAAACGAAGACACTTTACCGATACAAAAACTCCCTTTAAAACGTTATAGTAATTTCTGAATGGATAGAATATTTTTCTGTACATCAAACTATTTCCATGGGTATTTGTATAAAAACACATAATAATCTATTTGTAATCAATTTTAATAAAAATACCTATAATATTGGTTTACTTATACACTAAAAGTATAAAGCCCTTGCAAAGGAAGAACACGTTAATGATCACATTACGTTTGTTTTTGGTATATAATCGCTTAGAATCCTTTGTATATATATATATATATTAAAACAATTATTCACCATGATGGACTAAATAGACTATAAACCTCTTCAACAATTAGTTTGTTTGTCTCTGATGATTTATGCAGTCTTAACCAAATTTCACATAATTATTTATATTAACGTGTACCAAATGTTTCTCATAATTTTCGATTAAGAGAATATATAAATTATATATTTCAATATAAACAGTAGGTCAAAATCTAAGCTTTAATGTAGTATAACTATATTTTTATGATTATAATATTATTATTAGCGATGGTCTTTTCAGTTGTCACTGCCACACCAATATTGCAAAAATATTAATATCTATAAATTAAGGATTGCATTTTTAATTTACTCTATATATTTGTATTTTCTTAATGCCAATACAACAGTTTTTTTTTTATGAAATAAATAAATAACAATATTATTTATTCACACACATTACAAAGAGTATAAGTTTGGAATTTCTAAATATAGTTTTATATTTATCTATTTTTATTTATGTTATCTATCTATATATAACAATTCCATGTATAATCCCATATAGTCCCATTTTGACCAATATATTTTCTATTTTTATTATTACATTGTCAATAAATATGATTGAAATTCTTTCAAATGCTAAAAATAAAAAAATTAATATATTGTTTGATTGAATGGAATTATGTTTTCTCAAAGATAGTATAAAATATATAGGGTATATCCAAAACCACTATACCATACCACTCCACGAACCAACGGCTTACATCTGGTAATTTTATTTTATTTTTAGAAAATTTCGCACCACATCCTAAAAATTTAAGTTATAATCATTCCTAAAACAGTAGATATAAACAATAAACTTGATCGAAAAAGTATTTTTATTTTATTATTATTCCATGCGTGTCGTGTTATTAGCATGATTAACATTATAAAATATGATTAAAAATAATTATACAAAAATGATATTCACTATAATATTTGTATTTTTAATATTATTAATTAAATAATTCGTTCATTCGTTATTATTTAGAAAAGTGTTCTTCTATATAAAATGTCTATTTAGTCCATCATGGTGAATAATTGTTTTAATATATTGTATATATGCAAATAGAAAGAGGTTTCAAGTTTAAAAAATTTAACAATTACTACAGATATGATTCAAAATATTAATAAGTGTTCAGTGCCAGAACTACCCTATTTAGAAGATACTTCATTGACGAACAAAGATCTAAATCTTAACTAAAATCAAAAAAAAAAAACCAATTTCATGATCTTATCAATAAAAATAATAAAAAACTGTCTGTATTATTATTTTAAAACGTAACAAATATAATATTTATTGTTAATAATTTATATAGAAAATTTGGTAGGTGGTTATAGTAATACAAAAGATCATAAATTATTGTGGCAATTCGGTACTAACCGTTCCGGTTGTATATATAACAATATATATATATATATATTCACTGATTGATACGCAATTACATTTTGATACATGTGTGAAGAAAGATGATTTTAATAATTTTATTTTTCAAATTTTTATATATCAGTGAGCAGAGTATCCCATTTCTATAAAATACCTACAATATCTTTTACTTTCATTTATTATATATTTTTTTTTCTATCTGCAATATACCATATATTATAATGTTAATCTATAATAGATTCTATAATACCCATTCAGTTTCAATGTTTTTTTTATTTCTTGCCAAAAATTTTTATGGTTTTCGTCTGAATTTTTGTGATAATCTTCTGATAACAAATTCTCAAATATAGCTGAAGTGTTATATTGCTATATATATATGTATTTTATATACCACATATAAATATATATTTTATACTATCATAAATTTATATATATTTTAAGAAAATGAGAGAAAACATCTATTATCAATATTTATACATACCATATATATAGATAGAGTTATTGACATAGATGTCCGCAAATGTCTTATATATATATTGTATATAGATAGAATAACATCTTAAATGTATATTCACCTATAAATATAATGTGTGGTATATATGTATATGTAGGATGGCTATAAGAAAATGTAAAGAAAAGGTTTATATATTTAACTTTAAAAGTGGATGACTTTTCAAATAGATATTATACTAATGCATGTGCGTACATATCGGTTTATTATTGTTATTTTTCTTCTCATATTATTTTAGTAAAATTTATAAATTTTAATGGTAATGCGATGTATTTTCAAATCGCCAACCTCTAAAATTTGTCATTTAACCGCTATATATTAATAAAACGCTATACTTTCGTAAATTCAGGATTTACACATAGTGAATAACCATATACTAATAAAGTGTCAAAATTTAATGAAATTCCCTCCTGTGGAAGTCAAAATATATATACAACGAATGATGTGACAGTAATTTTTATGGGTCGATCGAATATATAGTGTTTAGAAATGAACAAAAAACATTAAATATTTAAAAATCGCTTATGGGGGGGATAACCCTAGTAACAATTTGTCTGTACTTTGAAAAATGAGGAAAATTTCCGTGGAAAACATCCACATATTTTCCATGGAAAAAATATATATTCAAATTGGTCAAAAGAACGTCTATAGATTTTCCACATAAAAATAGTAGTATTTTATTTAGGTCAATTGAAATCTTTGGATTGTCAGGGTAATATGTCCAACATAATTCCGCCCAGGTATTGTATTCATAATTTATTTCATCAATTATCCAAAACAGTGGGTCAAATTTTATATATTTCGCTTAACTATAATCCTCACTATTTTTTATTTATTTGCATAATTTTTAAAACAACCAGTAACTCACAAATCGATATATTTCAGAGAAATTTTGTAAGACTTTTCATGGATTTTATCCGCGGTTTTTATTTCTTGTTTATGTAAGCGTGTTTTATCTGCCATATTTCTACAAAATTATACTATGAATTTATTATTTTAAATTTTACAATTAAATTACTTTTTACATAAGAAAATATAAATATAATACTTTTTATTTATTTATTACGTATTTATTACATTAAATTTTGTTTCAACGAGTTACACCCTATTATCAACAAATTGTTTATGCGAGTGCACTTGTCACGATGTATTTTTGTCAAAATCCGTGGCGAACAAAAAATATGAATATAAATTCTATGGATATTCTGTGGAATAATAACAAAGAGAGATAATTCTAAGAATAATCCGTAGAAATTATCAGCGAAAATATGCGGATAATCCAAGGACATTTTTTTTTTAAATCCATGGACAAAGTTACACTTATCATATAATATTCCAGCGGACATCCGTAAGAAACCCATAGATATTTCCTCGGATTGAAACTACTACATATAATGCGGATATTTTGCGGACAAACTACGGACAGTGTTACTAGAGAATTGTTTATCCGTAAAACATAAATTTTCAAGCAGCATCCTCGAATTCAATATCTCATTTTAAAGCTTCATTACCTAAATGTATAGATGCGTTATATTTTTAAAATGTGTTGTTATAGTTCCGAAAATATTACCATTTAAATGTATCCACCACAGACAAATTTTCCCTATTTTAAGTGCTTGTAAATCTAAACATAGATGCTTTAGAGTTATAAAATTTTTGTCAGTGATTTAACTATGTTAACATGCTCACAAAAAATTTCCAAAATCGCAGCGCGTTGGATTGTGTATGTGTGTCTTACGTTCTCTAAAGTATGTAGATTTCACTTTAAAATTCATATCATTTAAGTTATATGTGAGTCTATATATACAAACAAAAAGCAGATTCACTGACAGGAATTGGGCCATTGGAGTCCATTACCATAATATTGTATAATTTAATGATGGACATTTTATTTATCTTATTTATATTTGAATTTGAATGTTTATATATTCTTGTGGTATATGCGAATAAATTTGTAAATTTTATTGTATTTTCCGGCTATTCTATCTTAATTATTGTGCAATAATAAAATACAATTTGTAATGATATTTTCATATAATAAATTTATATTTGTTATTATTATATCCGATATACGTATTTTATAGCAACATGACAATTTTATAGAGTGTCCTTCATATATTAATTTTTATACCAATATAAAAAAATGTTGTGGTGACACAACAGTTGTTCTATAAACACAGAAAAGTAAATCGATTTTATTTTGAAAATTTTCCAGCAATATTATCATTGTTGCTTTTAGTGTTAATGTTAACTTAAAAATAAAGATTAAATAAAATATATTAAAATTTGTTCATATGTACCATAAAATGTTATTTTATTTGTTGTGTATTTTATTATGTAGCATGTAGCAAAAAAATAAAGCCATACATATAGCCACAGGGTTTCTTATATTATGTTATAACTATTAAATATATATCATATAAAGAAAATTTAATATAGTGTTAATTGTTTTATTTCAAGTATATTAGTATTAATTTAATAACAATTTTGTACTGCATGAATATATGTATATTTTGATATGTCTGATTTTATAATAAACCATTTGATTTTCTTATAACAATACATTTATATACAGATCACACAATTGTGGCTATACACCGCACCATTGAATGGGATGTATTATAGTAAATTATTAGTTTACAATTTATAATAAAGTATGGTTATTTGAAAAGTCTACTAAATTTATCATTATTACAAAATATTTAACCGAATGTCGCATGTCTTAACCAATAGTGAAAAAATTTCTAAATTTAATATATAAAAATTATAATATTTCAATATTACATGCGTGTAAAAATTTTTCCGGTAAATCACCTTTTATTTATAATCAACTTTTTTTAATTACACTATTTTCAACGGATTTTCCGTTTTAGTTTTGTGGAACTTCAAAATTTAATCAATTTCCAATCTTTCATATATATATATAGAAGAACTTTTTTTAAATTGCGACATCAAATAGAAAATTGACCATAGTTTTTGAAGTCGAGGGTGACGCAATTTTAAAATTGTCTTCTATGAAAGATTTTAAATTGCTTATTAAATAAACACAAATGGAAATACGTAAATATTATGACACGCGTAATTAAAATTAATTGTTAACTCTTAAAAAAAAAGTAATTTTACGTAAAATTTAGTAGATTTTTAACATATTTTATCTTATTTCAAGAATTTTATTATTTCTACACATATGCTTATGAGATTATTACAAAGAGTGGTTGGACGTGTTCAGTGTGCAAAGAATTTAGTTTAGTTAAAATTTTTATGTTATGTTAAGTTACCCACTGTATAACACCTAACTCATAATAGAGTTTGTTAAAATTTATCGTTCACTCTTTACCCACCCAAACATTTAAACTTTGCATTTTTTAATATACCGCATCGATGTATAAAAAATGGTGATGGTACACCGAACGACTTTGTGCATAGCAATCTATACAACAATAATATATGACATTTTAATAATGTATAAACTTTCCCTACAGTCGATTTGAAAAATTTTTCCACAAAGATGTATATAATAAAATTAATATTAATGCCATTATTTTTATAAGAGTACAATAAGGTTCCCATATAATTTTGTATGTATGAAAAAATTGTTACTCTATGGATAGCGTTTTATAATATTGTTAAAATGTTATATATATCAATTTCCACTGATAATTATACAAATTATTATAATAAAATATGTTTATTTGTTTTTATTTTCAATTTGGTTGTTATTGAATCATATATCATTAAATATATATATAATTAGAAATGTAACAACGCATTTGTTTTTTTACGCAAATCATAAAATGTTTTAATGATTTTTGTAATATATAAGTGATAAATTTCGTAAAAAAAAAATTGTTAATTATCAATTTCATTCAAATAGAATGTGTAAATTAATACATCTGTTTGTTTATTGGTTGCTAATTTTATTTTAATTTATTTATTGAACAACGAATTGTAAACAAATAATTTGTTTTTTTTCACTTACTTACACATGTATTTGTGTACAAAAAATTATTCTAAGCGCCTCAACAGTTCGAAACATACCGACACCAAAAGTTAAATATATATATATAAATACGTAAAATGTACGGGTAAAAACCAGTTAAATATGTATTTGATTATAAAAGTGTTATAAAGTAGCATAATTATTATATACAAATGGGTTATTTGAAAAGTTCAGTAACGTAAATTTAACATAAATAATAATGCATTTTTATTTTTTTGGTCATCAAAAGTATCGCTTTAACATCATCGCAATAAACAGAGAGGCCGTAACTTTTCCTATATATATATATATACAGACAAAATTACGGAAAACCATAATGACATTCATTGGTTTATTTCTGTACATAATCATACTTTATCATATGATGTGAAAGAAAAAAAATGTCCTTAAACATTTTGAAAATTATACATTGATAAATTAGTTACAAACTTATCACTCCATTGTTAAGGATATTTTCTGTTATACATAATCCTTCGTTTATCATATTTTATTTGAATATAGGCACGACGCAGTTACGTATTTGTATATTAAATTTATTACATTTTTTTTTAAATTGTGAGTGATATTTAAATTTATCAATATATTTATAAAGGAAAAAAAACTGCAACACATCTTAAAAAACAATATATGCACATCATCAATTTATATACATAGTATCTGATTGAAAATTTAGGCCACGAATTTTTCAAATGAATCTACATATGATTTTCTGTTTAACTAAACATGTTTATTAAAATTAGCAAGTCAAGTGTAAACTGATGTTAAAATATTTATGATGACAATATGTTAAATATGCCATTACATAACAAATAACAATAATATATAGTAATGTAATGTAACATATTGTATCTGGATTCTGATTAAATTCGTTTGATTTTATATAATATTATAATATACAATATATAATATGGTATAATAATACAAATACAAATATAACAATATTATATAATATACCATGCGATATAATATAAGGGTATTCACGAATATAAATGTATATGCAGTGTGTCCACGAGTATACGTGCACAACTGAATTAGAGACATAATAATTCTAAGTCGATAGTGTTAAATGGAAATATTCGATTTACGGATCTGTTTTTGGCGATACGGTCCTAAGAATTTATTTCGGTAGTACAATTTCTTTAAAGAACCCTGGAATAGAAATGCATCTCATTTGTATTTTCGACTTTCGAATTATGTACCCCATCATCCGCTTACAGATTACCACTGACACTAATGGTCACCCTGTATATACATACATTATAATATTACAAAAATCCATACAATCCATTCGAGTAATTATACGATATAATATCGATCGATTTGATTTGATTTTTTTTTTTATCTAATCAAGTGGTTGCACTTTATAGACGAAAACAAAAACACTAAATTAAGTATGTTATAAATAAAGTAATATTAATATATAGAGAGAATATTAAACGATATTTTTATATCTTTATTATTATCATATGTGTGTGATTATTTTTGTTGTTATATTATATTATTTCGTACGATGATATTTATACCGAAATTGATATAAAAATTTATTATTTGATTAAGTATTTTACCATTATTTGTTCATATTTTTTATGATATGTTATTAATTTATTGTATTTATATAAATATATTATAAAACAGAAGTATGTCATTATAAGGGAAACACAAATGTTAGTTTGTTTTAATTAAAGTTAACTAATATGATATGTGTGGGTGTGTGTGTGTAGTGACAGCACATAATCAATTGTTTTAATGTCGACGATTCCATTTTTTTGTGAATTGAATCATCTAATTTAAATTAAATTCGTAATGAGTTCTAATTTTAAATGATGTGATTTAATGTTAAGCATGAAAGCAAAGATAAAATGTATATCATTGAAAAAAAAAATAGAGTAATGAATGCTACATTTAGACTAATATGAACTTGATGAACCCCATATCATTATTTTTCTGGTAATTTAATGTTATGTACTGCTAGATAATTATGTACATAAAAAATAATATTATTATTATTATTATTATTAATTAACCCAATCAATTCGATTTGTAAAGACTATTGATTTAGTATATAAGAAATACTAAATATATATATATAAGTATTAAATGTATAGGATACTAAATAAAATACCATATAGAAAGTATATAATTATCAGTGAATGTGTCGTGGGTGATATTCTATTCTATTTTAATGTGTAATACAAAACCATTTTAGTTTTAAAACTTTCTTTTGTTCATTAAAATTAAAAAGTTGCTTATCAAACAATATAACGTATATGTGCTTCACACCCACTGTCCGAAAAATAACGACAATAAATTAAGAAAAATGTAAAAAATAAATTATAGTCGATGTCCATCAAAAAAAATATGTGTTTTTGTTTGATTTGTTCATTTTTCGAAATTTTTCGACCGATACTCAAAAACTATACTGTCACTTAATACGTGTGGTATTTGGTTTTATCCACTGAAGGAATTGATAGCAGCTAATATAGATATGACGTTACCACATCCAATAAACAGTCATTTTGGTTATTTTTCGGACAAAACGTGTATATATACACCTAATATATATAGAGTCAAAACTATTATCTGGATTTGATTATATTTTATTAAGTATTTCTATTATTTACATCATAGTCATATATATTTATACTCCCATAAAGATTAAGATAATATCGATCTATCCATCGATATGACCTGACCTGTTTGTTATTTAATTTCATTTTTATATTTTCGTTTTACTCAATATTATTTCAACAAATTTATATAACTTGTAAATTGCACCATCATACATATATTATTATTACAACAAAATATATTTATAACAAAATAAACACATTAAAGTGTTTAAGAGAAATTGGAAAACTTAATTTTTCATTTACAAAGATGTTTTATACAAAATAGTTTTGCTAAAATTTTAAAATCTGTTGTTATTGGTAAAACTATATTTTAATTTTGTTCATAATATACATAATATTGAAATTTAATATATTTTCTTTGTATATAAAACTTAATTATTTAATTATTTGTTAAGTAAAACTGTATAGATAGTCGTACATATTCTTATTTATAACATATATATATTGTAATAACAGCATAAAACAATAATATTATGTTTCTGATAAAAATTATTGTGGCTGCAATTAATAGATCTGAATCGAAATAGAGTTGTTATATATATAAAACTTTTGAAAACTTTCTGTACTTGAATGAAAATTTATAAATTAGATTTATATATTTCACTAATCTATATTATTATAAAAATATATATATAACATAAGTTTAAGTTTAAGTTTAAGATTATATAAAATTATTATCAATTATCAAGGGACTATATTTTAGTTGATAGAAATAGTATATGATTGCATGTATGTAATTCTTTTAAATAGAATACAAAAATATATATTGTATTTGTAAAGTCACCCAATCACCTATAGATATCTTCACAGGTTCATTTCTCAAAATGATCGAATCAAATAATTTAAATTTCAATAAATCGATTGTTACATTTGAAATAAGACATATATCTACAATGCATGCTGCAGAACTACATGTTAACCACATTACTATTTAATAATAATGTCTCATGCGCAAATAAACCAACACAATATAGTCACTTTATTGTGCATCTAATGAAGTAATAATTGCATGAGAATTGATGTCGCGTCCCATATACGGCGGCATTTGTGTTTATTGACGTATAGCCGTTTAAACAGAAATTACACTCATCAATGAAATAAAATTTTATATAACAATTTCGTTGTAGTCGTACAAGCAAATAAACAATACCAGTAGTTCATCCAAAATACTGCTGTAGAAATAATCGAGAAAATATTGGTGGAGCTTATGGTATCTATACCAAAACATTCACAAAATACAGCCATGTTGGTAAATTATTCTGCATTACAATAATTTTTTGATGTCATTGAAATTTTGTATAAAATAATAATATTGTATAAATTGTTTGTACCATTTTTTATTTTTGGAATACAGTACCATTATTTTTATTGTAATTTCTTTTACATCGGATGGAAAATCGGCTATATTTTCTGAACGCGTGAAGTAATTTTAAAAATTTCTTCTATGAAAGATTGGAAAGATTGATTAGATTTTGAAATTATGTAATAAAAATTGGAAATCCGTTAAAACTATACCTCGTAATTAGAAAATTTAATATTTCATGAATAGCAATTTTCCGGGAAAATTTTCCATTGGCCTCCAAGCTAATATTTTACAATTTATGTAGTATTAGTAGTGACTTTAAGAAAAATATATTTGGAACAAGTTCATGCAAATATTTCTCAGGAGCTGCCCCTGCTATGAATGACCGTAGTTATTAAAGAATAAGTGCTTTTTCAACACGATATTGCATCATCTTACAAATCGGTAATGACCATATGGCTAAAATTACACAAATCACAATATGCGAATTGTTGCCATACAAACATCGCAGCATTTGAATTAAATTCCGAAGTCATCGACGCAATAAATGCATATTTTACAGAACACAAACAAATCGATATTGTGCCGAAGGTATTAAAATAGTGCAATAACCTTTTGAAAATTTTGTATCTAAGAAGAAATTATATTAAAAAATAATTCAAAATATGCACAACACTATATAAAAACATAATTACAAATAAATTGGTGAATTGTGTTAACGTAATTATTTATCAATTTTACTGTATAATCATAATCCTTTGTAAATGCCTTAAAAACCGAACAGAAAATGAGTGAAAACTCATTTTTTCTATAGTATATGCTGGACACTTAATTACTATTTATATTTTAATGTGATTTTCACTACAAAATTAATTACAAAATTATTAATTTCTGCTTTCTTGTTCTACATGCCGTATGTCATCTAAAATGAAAATAACCAAATTTTCCGCTACGAATATTTCGGTCAGTTATTTATTACAAATGAAAAATGATCTCCAATTAATCTATACATGAACGACATCAAAATTTTCAATTGCATCATTTTACGTGTACACGTATATTTAACATCCGAAACAATTGCATTAACTTTTTGTGAAAAACAAGAACAATTAACCAATATAATAATAGGTATAAAATGTTCACGACGATTCATAAAATTTTAAACGTATAGGTGTGGAAAAATAAAAGTTATCAACAAAATTATAATTATTTTATTGAAATGAATTAAGATTGACTTTTTCGTCATGTACTGAAACTTATTTTACTGAAACTTATTGGGGTACTATGTCTGAATATATCAGAGTGCATGACAATATCCATGTATACTTATACTTCTAACAATTGAAAATATGTATATATTCATTTTAACAAATCATTATCGTCGAGGTAAAGAAATTCCCTAAAATAATTATTTTAAATTAATGTTATTAAAAATAAATTTTTGCGTTTCATAAAATGTTATCATAAATTAATAATAAAAGTGTTAATGAAAATAAAAAGTTATATTAAAATTGAATATATTCCATGATATAAAATTAATATTAAAGATTAAAAATTTGTATTTATGATAATGTAATAATTATTAAAAAAAGAAAGGAAGAACATTCGGAAATTGCCAAGTAAATTTATTTACATAAATATAGAATATTTTATATATAGTCTGCATTTATATTGATTATTAAATATAAAAATTCCAATCATCTCTTAATAAGATGAATATATTATAAATATAATATATACGACGAGTATACTAAAAGTAATATATTGTATAACACATTCAATAAGTTGATGTGGTGGTATATATATTCACTCACGTATTATAAATTATTGTATTTTCATTCCATTCATTAAAATTCGAATACTTATTAAGTCTATAATCTATGGTATATTCTATATTGTATACGCGTTACAATATTCCATTCATCTTAAATCTATATTCAATATACGTATTCATTTTCCTTTTCATTTTCCCAAATAATATATTAATTGAAAAATTTTTTATTCAATCGAATTTCAAAACATATATAATCAAAAATACCAATTTTTGTTGTATTTTTTATTCTCCTTTCATCGATACATAATACTATTCATAATATATATGTTATCGGGTAAGGTTGGATGTTGTTAAAGGACTAGAAATCAATCAATTTTCGGTTGGGTTGGATCAAAAAAACATTCAAAATATTTTTAAATGCATAGATGTTCCGTTTGGTTATACATATTTCGAATTGGTAGCATTTTCAATGAAGCAAATTCAAATTTACTATTAAACCTGGTGCGTAAAGATCTATACATGTTTATCATAACACTTATAATTGGTAAGGTGTTATGACAAATACTATTTTAGGTTATTTAAAAATATAATTTAAAATTAATTAACATGATTATGATTCGAAACAGTAAAATATTTTGTCCACCGATGGAATCCAGGATTTTTTATAACACCAACATTCAATTTTCTAAAAAACTATATGTGCTGTGATCGCCCCAACAACAACAAAATTCATAATCCACCAACCTTACCCTATAGAATTGCTATAGCCTACAATATATATATATGTTTTATATATTATAACACAATATATATTAAAGCACGTGACCAAAAAAATAAATAAAATTTTAAACGAAATTTGAAAATAGTATATATGATTATTTTATTATTTTGAAGGATATGATGTTATTATTTTTATTATTATTATTTATTTTTTGAATAAAAATGTGTAGAGGTATCCAATTTTCAACCAAAAAAAAATAACAAATAAATAAATAAAGGAAAAGGCATATAATCTTATCGAATTTTATTCTATTATATATTGTAAAATTGTAATATCTCGCATACTGTATTATGTTGTTATGTACGTATATCTGGGAATTGGATGGAATATATACTCATATATATGAGAAAACAGCTTAAATAATTGTATTACATTTCTTTTCTCTGTTTTACAAATGTATTATTTTCGGTTTTGGATTAGTTCCACAGTGCAATTGTGTGGCAGTTGTTGTTTTTATCGGGTATTGTTATTATATTATATTATTAGCCATCAAATACTGTGGGACCAGCTATATCTACATGACTGGTCCTGTCTGAAACGTCGCAACAAATGAAAGAAAAAATACAAGTCCAGAAATTTAACACCTAAAACTAAACAAACTAGACTTACCGGAAATACCGACTGGCTTGGAAATGCTCACTTGGTTGGATCAAGATTTATCTGTTACCACCGACAATCGCCTATAGTTATTGCGGGGCTACAAGTAATTTAACCAGGAATTACAAAATAATAGTTTAACAAAAGGTAAACGTGAAGTAATAAAACAATGAGGTGAAAATACAAACCACATCTGTACACGCATTCGCAGGACTGCGGTTTAGATTTTAACTCAAAATAAACAATACCACGGGTATAAAGCTAAATTGGAAAGAAATTTTAGTGTTGTACTGCGTGGATATGATCGATTTTCCATTTGATGTAAGTGAAAATTTAAAGAAATTTGTGGTACACTTTATAAATGGCACAAAAAATTTTAAGCATCATGCCATTTTAAAAATTTCTTCTAATTGAATCGATTATAATTTAATTGATTATAATATGTAATTCTGTTTTCAAAAATGCAAACAACAGTAAGGATAATTTTTAATAAACGTCTTGAACGATTGGAATAATCGCGACTGATTGGAATATATTTTAATATTGTTTTGTTATTGCCGACATACATTTTGTTGCTTAATTAAAGACATTAATTGTATTAACGTTATATAATTGTTCTGTATTCTAATGTATTCTAATTAAAATTGATTATACGCTTTGGAATTTTTTATTTATAAATTAATATGTAATATTCACAAATTATATTGAGGCGGTCATTGTTTAAGTCACAAATTTCTTATTACACCTACTATTTCTATTTTACTATTTATGGATTATTATAATATTATTAACATATTTTTTCTCTTATTTCCATATATATATATATATATATAGGAACAGCATATCCAGGTGGATCAGTAACTGGTTGTACTGGTACTGAAGCCGATAAACAAATAGGTTTATGGGAACGTCGTGTTAAAGGATTACGACGCATGTTACTCGGTTGGGATCAAGCCAGACCACCAGATCCACCTTATTTAATTACAATTGATGTAACAACTTTAAATTGTGTAACAGTACGTATTCAAGAAAATACCGAAGGACCAATAACTACAAAATTTAAAAGTAAGTATATATTATATTATCCGCAATATACTCTTTTTAAAATATAGTTTTAATAATATAAAAAGAATATATATATATTTGTACTCATTATTTTACTTTAAAGAACTCGTACTGCGCTGAAAGTAAATGTTTTTATTGCGATAGAAAAGCATAATGTTTATTAAACATTTTTTTTTGTCGTGAAAACGAATTCGTAATTTGTTTCCTTAAGTCCGAAATTACATAACGTACATAAATTATTAAAATTTATCACAGAATTAACTCTGAGGAAACTTGGCACAAGTATCTTTTACTATACCATATGTATTATGTATAAAAAAGAATATGAATTTCAATTTCCGAGTTTTCTGGGTTACTGACTTCATATAAATTCTCCATATTCTTTATATACGTCCATCTCAATTATATAAATATATTATTAATGTTCTAAACTAAATATAATCAGAACAGTAATATATTATTATTATGTACACAAACACAAACAAAAAGTAGCAGTTAATAAATAATGAGAAGTTTTTTGTGTATCGATTTATGGCATTGACGGCAATAAGTGTATTAAATAATGTATATATAATATAAATAAAATATAATCATTTTCATGCGTTAAATATATTCTTCTAAATACAGTCTTGTTCACAAGCAAATGTAAATCTTAACACGTTTCTTGTATGAAAATAAGCGAATTTATTATATTATTGTAAATAACTTTAATTCGACAGAAATTCGGAGAATTGTTCATGCAAAATATTATAGCTATATATTTTTGGTATAAAAACTGATGGATGATGGAACAAATATTAACCGAGCTATCAGACAATAATAAAAAATTAAAACAGACTCACCTATTTATATAATTTATTTATTTCAAAGGACCAACTAAAACATAGCTTTTTAAGTTATGCACTTACTTTTAAACATGACTGTATATTACATATACTTTTTAATACAATAGATAGTTGCAATAAAATATAAATAAAAAATGAAGCAATTTCTTTTAGTGTCACGATGTGGTTACTATTATATTGTTTTAGTTTATATACAGTAAGTATTCTCTATAATATACTAACATTAGTGTGATGTGAAGACATTAACTAATTTTAAACATTACTATAGAAAAATTTTAAGTACCAATATGAACGTCTGTAAGTTTGTGTATCGTACTGTGTTTGTCAAAACTATATAAATATATGTGAGGGCTTTAATTTAAAAAAAAAATGCTTTGGCACCAAAACAAATGCATACCAAAATCTGAACATTTAACCATAAAAATTAAAATAATAATCAAATAAAATAAAACAATATATGAAATAAAAATATAAAAAAATGTAAAATAAATAATAACTCACCAATACAACATATCGTCAGAACTCAGGGATATAACCTGTGTTGAATAAAGATTATATCCTTTGTATCCAGCGATCAAGTTCAGCCACAACGAATTTTAGAATTTACACTAACACACTGAAACCGCACTAACACATTAACAAATTAAAAGTTAATAAATTTGGAAAATTATAATTCATTATAAAATATTATGTTGTATGTTGTATAATATGTCTCATCCTCATTGGTTAAAAAAGCTAACAATGATTACATACAAATTATGTATCTTTTTTCATTATCACCTTCAACATATATCTGAAAATGTACACACCGTATCCAAATCCATATATAAATAATATTTATAATTCTTAAAAAAAAAATATTAAAACACTATTAAAATTTATATATTATTTATATTTCAACAAAATTATATTTATTTATTACGCACTTAAATTGCATAGAAAAGAAAGGAACAATAAAAATAAATAATAATTAAGTAGGAATTGTTTATAGGTGCACGTATTTTGTATATTTTACTTACAACGCCACACTTAAATCTCACACACATACAGAAAACATACTATATTGTCTAATTAAATATCTATTGTTATTGAGAAAGTATTCTATTTATAATATAAAAAACTAATGAAATAATTAAAATTTTATTTTAAACTCATTTCTTTTTGATATAAATTATAAATACGCGACGAGAACGAACTCAGAAAAAAAAAAAAAAATTACAAAAACAAAATCTGCGAATTGTCAAAACTAAATGACACACTAAAAATTTTTTATAATAAAAAAAATAAAAAGGAAAAATTTCATATCATCACTCAATGTTTTTTTTTTTTTTTTGATTAATTTCTTACATATTACATCGAATTACTATTTATTATTAAATTATTTGATTATAATTTAACAAAATGTATTTTAATCAAAGGTACAAAATACTCGTATCACACGCATAACAATCATTATTCTTTTGATAACACACAGTGGTAAAAACTAATGTACCAAAAATTTTTAATCCATTATCCCTTTTTTTTTTACACTATACTCGCTAAAGAAAAACAGAGTTATTCTATAGAAATTTTCACTATAACCTTCTTATATTTCTAAAAATGTACAATTTTCCAAGTGATTGTTATTAAAAACTGAAATCCATACAGTTATTGATAATTATTTCTATTATTTATTAAAATTTTATGATAAATATATAATAAATTATTTAATTTTATTTCTATATTACCAAAAAAAAAACGCACTAAAAACATAAAAACGAAAAAAAAACCATCAAAAACTATGTGTATTTTTTGTATTTATTTTTACACCCACAATTTACTATCAAACTCAAACGAAAAAACCATCTAATTGTTAAGTTAAATATCTATAGTTATTGAAAAAATAATTTATTTAATTTATTTTATTTAATTTGTAAAAATAATTGAATAATTAAAATTTTTTATATTTTATTAGTCACATTTTTATTTTTTTGATATAAATGTACGACGCAAACGAAAACGAAACAAAAAAGGAAAAAAAAAAACCATACGTAAAACAAAAAATTTGTTATGTCAAAATAATTCAATACATAATTAAATTATTAGAAAGAAAAACAACGAAATTGAAAACTTTTGTTTTTTTTTGTGTCAAATTTTAAATTCAAATTCAAATACTTTTTTATTTTCTATATTAATTCTTTTCTTATATAATAAATCGAATATTATTGTTATTTATTATAATTTAATGAAATATATAATTTAATCTTTGAACGTAATTATTTTTTATCAAGATAAATTTTTACCTAAAATTAATTGAATTTTTAATCTATCTTACTTTTTATATAGATATTACTTTTTATATAGATATTACTCTGGGTGTTCTTATTGTACAAAAGCATGTACATATTATAATTGGCATCAAATAATAATTGTTAGCAATTTATAACGTCTGGCCACGATTCTATTCTTCCACAATTAAACATACTTTTTTATATATATTAAAAGACAGAAATTAAGGAACACATTGTATGTATCGTACGATAATGCTCTGACGAATATTGATGATAATTGTTAAATATAATTTGTCCATATCGCTGGAATATATATCCATGCAGCAAGTAATATAAAATGTTGTGATAAATAAAAGTGGACTGTAAATTGATTGGAATATATGTATATAAAAATAAATAATTAAATATACAATTACAAATGTACACGCGTGCTGAGTCAGTATACTATGTATAATAGGATATTTGGAAATAAAGGATTTATTATTATTGGATAATTTAATGATATTAAAAAAGCAATAAAATTTATAAACATATATGGTATATCAAATTATAATTGCCATCATCGTATGCACATGTAGAATACGGAGGAATATGGCGTCAATGTTTTCATTCATATTGATTTTATCGTGTTCCAGTTTAATATTAATTTGAAATTCAATTATACAAAATTAATTTTGCTATAGTACCACATCACACTATACTTCTGCAACAGCATACTAAACCTATAATCGATAGATTTTATTGTAAATCAAAATGTATATAAATAAAATATGTATACTTTATAATACCAAAATATATTTAGCTCAGTATATATCAATAGCTTATGGTTATAGCCAAATTATTATATAACTATATATTTATTTTGCTAAATATAGTAATATTTATGTACACATAACACTCAGACTGGTGCATTGTGTATGGCTTTCATGCTAATCGATTGTGATCGTTTAGGCTTCGATACACGAAATTTACATATGAAATTTTTCAACTGTGACTTAACATTATTAGGTTGATGGAATAAAAGAATGGATATCTATAAAAATCTGATATTGCACTATATATACTGATAAAGATTGTTATTGTTAATCTAATAATATTTGTAAATGGAACTATAGCTAATCATTCATATAAAAATATTGAAATATTTCATATTTATTTTTTTGCTAATTGCATATCGTAGACCAATTGGTAAATTGTTATATACTCCTCCCATATGAATGAATGGTATCATATTCATTTGGCAGGTAACGCCAATTTATACGACTTGTGATGATGATGATGATGACGATGATGATGATATTATTATATAAATATATAATTTAAAGTTTATAATATCAATTATTTATATATATATATATACGACTTATTATAATACTTATCTGGAATATTTATAGGTAAATTTAAATAAATATAACATTATAATAAACAATATCTTTAAATTTAAATGAATATAATTTGTTGTATACATATACCCTCATTCGTATACGTATTTATCTAACTTGTTGAGATTAATTATTAAATATTATATATAAATTATGCATGTCACGTTTAAGTCTATATATGATATAGGTGTAGTATTATACTAAAAAAGGAACCAAAAGATGTACTTAATTTATAAAGGAGTTATATATTTATTGTATACACAACAAACACATCCACATATATAATTTATGCCATTAATTAAAGTGATTATTATTTTGATAAACAAATTGTTTATTTATTTATATATAGTTTATATAAGATAAAATATATTATATATTGAATTGGTTTATCTATATAATTTAAAATAAATACACCTCCTATATTAATATATACATACAATAAATTATTATATCATCATTATGGACCAAATATCTACTATATATATATATAAAATAATTGTAACTAACTGAAAATTGCCAAATATTCAATAATGTCTAAATGACAAATGAATAACCAAACATATATATACTCTGACACTGCAGTGTGCGAAGATTGTGGTATTATTTTTGAAAAACGAATACCATAGTCGCGAAGAACTGACAAAATAGTCTTCTCTAGTTTATTTAAAAACATATTATCCATAAATTTTATGTGAATTTTAAAATGATACATGAATAATTTATATTATATGGTATAATGAAATAATAAATTATAATAAATCATATTAAAATGTATACACATTATTATGTATTATATAGATTATGAATATATATTACTCAAACTTACTCTAAACGTATTACACACATCTACAAATATATGCGTGTATAATTTTTAAATTTCATATTTCAACATAAACTTATGTGTACATAATTAATACAATTGGTATTGGTGGTATATTATCTTTTGAATAATTATAAAAAATATATGTATATGTGTGTAAATGTATAAATTATATTAAATAATAAAGAGATCATTCTACGATTCTGAATACATTCATTGTAGTATACAGCATTTTATTTTATTGATTGTAAACATCCTTCCTTTGGCGAAAGTATTTCCGCTTTAATATCCAAGTCAGCATACACACATTGTGATTCATGCGGTTTATTAGTAAAACTTAATTTTATAACTTATTATTTATTATAATAATTATTTTATTATTTGAATATTTATCAACCGCAACTTTATCATCATCAAGTTATATGTTATAATACAATAAATGGAGTTAGTGTCATCATTACCATCATATGATATGCATTACAATCAAATATTTGATTAATTATATTCCTTCCGATCAAGTGACTATATATTATTTTTTATAATTTCATATATAATGATTTCCAAATATTGCTATATGAAACAATTTAATTATTTACCAAACGAAATTATCAGAATATCATTTAACTTCTTATGTATAGTTGTATAATTTTTCTCTGCGATTTCTTCAAATTTGATTAATAATTGATATATGATGTAATCAATATATATATAACTTATTATTGAGCCTTGAATATTACGTTTCGGCATTGACAGTATAATAGCTGTACTCTGGTTCACATGATTTTGCACCCATTTCGAAGGTTGTGTTGAATTCACATTTTATCATTAATAGTAGTAACATTTTTTTTAGTTTTTGTTTTCGAACAATATACTAATTCATAAATGATTAAATGATTCGTAATTGATTCGTTTTTATCAATTGGTATTAAATTTTATTTGCGTTTCAATTACCATTCCCGCATTGAATATATATAGTAACATATATTGTTGCTGACAATTATTCAAGAGTTCTGCACTATTGCGATTTATTCAATTCTTTATTTTAAAAATGTCAATATCATATTATCTCCGCACATCATATAATATATAAACCATCTGTGCATAAACTTCTGGAAGTAAACGATGTGATATGCGATATTCATCAGAGCAGCTAATAAAATAATAAGATTAAACATTCTGCAAAATGCTATCCAGATTCAAACAGTGCTTTAATATATATCATATATGTATACTGGTCTGCTAATAGTAGTACTCTGTTTACGACATCTGAAATAGAAAATTAATAATTTTTAACATCATTATTGATAATAATTATAAGTCAAAAAGTCAATAGTCGATAATATTGTGTAAATAAACAGTATATTCTAATAATAATTGTATAATCGATATTGTAATGGACTTAAGTATTATTAAAATGAATTATGGAATTATACTATAACTAATTTTTTTTTTAATTATTTATTTTTTCCTAAATAGTTCAATGGTCATCACGCATTGATTTTAGTAATATTGTTGGTGAACGTGAAGTAAATGAATGGAATACGTTTCAGGGTACGATGGGAGCTACTTGCCGTATACAAGAATTAACCCAAGGACGACGATATTATTTTCGTGCTTGTTGTGGTAACGTCAAAGGTTGGGGACAATTTCGTCTTTCAAATCCCAATAGTGTTATACCATCAAGTATGTAATATATATTTATATATGATTTTATTTAATCACCTATCTATATCTCTCTACTATATATACATATACAATATGTTATGTATGTTATTATTATGTTAACACATAATCTTTACATTTACAAACTTTTCGAAGGTTGGAGAGACATTGAAAATAAAGAACAAAGATTTACTGGAAGACAACGAATATTAGATGATATATTTACAGCTGTACGTTTAGCTAGACCAGATAATGCTTCTGAAATACAATTAGATATACCAGCATTACAAAGACGCAATCCGAAAAAGAAAACAACAATTAAACAATTATTTTCAGCAGCTTCAAAATTTCAAAAAAATCTTAAAAGGTATATATGCGAATTGAATTATATAGAAATTATTTAATTATAATTTTACATTCTATAAGTTTCGTTAAGCAATATAAACAATATTTTGTTAAGACAATCGTATAATTCTTAGTAGTCATAGTGTATGAAATGGTACCAGCCCATGAATTAATATTATTACGTAATAAATTCTTTTGATTTATACCAACTCTACTATAATTCAATAATTCACTCTTAATTAACCACAAATATATAAACATATTTTTGATGATGAATGACATTACGTTATCGGAAACGGATACAATTTTACTAATTTAATTAAATCGAATTGTCAGTTCATATAATTGTGTAATTGAATTAGCGTGACTACCAACTTTTTATATGATATACAACAACTGTAATTTAAATGCATATTTATAATTGCATGCTTTTTGATTGTTTTTTAATCATATGCTGTGTAGGTATAGCCTGGACCACCAGGAAATCTATCTATAGCATTTCATTGGCCTTATCACCACCAGTTGGGTTATAGTATTTAATGTTTCTAAATAAATAAATAAATTAATTAATTTAAATTAGACGTTTTTGTAAATAAAATTACCTTGAGAGAAATAGAAAGAATCAATTAGAATTTGTTCAGCCGTTAATTGTGCAGCATAACTTTTAATAATACATCCTATTCGTTTATATTCTGTGTGTATATATATATGCGATATTTAATATTATATGTTTCATAATTTCATTTTATTCATTAAAAACTTATGTACTGGATAACATTAAAATATGTATCAAGACATATTAATACACATCACTTTATAATTTTATACATAGTACCTTAATGGTATTTTTTAATAAACATTCTAATTATCTGAGTCAGGACATCGCAGCATCGCATATACACATCATGTCATGTTGTATAGTATATACATTTGTTCGTGTTAACGGCAAAACATTCTTCTATTATAAAACTTTATTATTATAATAAAATGACAAGATAACTAGAAAGAAAAAACAAAAAAGAATAATAACTTTCTGACAAATTATTTATTATTACATGATTATTAATATTATTATTATCATTATAATCATTGGTGGCGGGCGGACGGCCAACATAGTATTATATTCTTTTCTTTCCATACAACAAAAATTTAATTTTCATCACGTAAATCAAATATAATATACTGTGTATATTACAACAATGATTAGACTGAATGAGACAAGACAAAATATATCACATATTGTTAATATAATTGAAATAAAAATGTGCGAACAGCATACACATAGAATAAAAATAGAAGGGGTTAATTTTTTCAATGAAAAAGCATAATTTAGAGGGAGTGGGTGGATGATAATAATCCCGATATTACGATGATTAACTAATTGATAATATTATATAGATAAACTTTAACAAATGAAGTATAATCAATAAATTGTTACATTTAATTTAATATTGAACAAATTCTTATATAGTTATCTTTTTTAATAATAAATATAGATAACTTACATATGCATTTATACATAAGGGATATCAGATATAGTCGTATAATATATACTATATTTTATATTAACTAGTATTATTTCTTGTTTTTTTATTACATTATTATAGAGGAATATATTTGGCTTGTATACTATACCATGAAGATAAAGTATTAGTGACAAATGAAGATTTTATTCCTGTTATTGAAATTGATGAAACTTATCCAAGTTGTTTAAATACTGATTATCATTGGTTGATGAAGGTTTGTTAATAAAATGTTTTATAATTTCCAATTTTATTACCATTAAATGTTGTATATTTTTCGTTAAGGTTGCATGTACTTGGGATGATGTAAAATCATTACGTACCGATATGGAACGAAATTCAACATCAGCTGTACATTTTCGTACAAAACTGTTATCGGCCGTATGTCAAATGCAATCGGCACTTTGTATACAAGATTTAGGTCAATTGTATTATAAGCCATTAAGAGATGCTCAAGGTACGGTTGTTTTAACTTGTGTTAATAATGTTAAAAGTCCAAAAAATGTATCGGTATTAAATTCACGTTGGATACCATTAAATAAAGTACAGAAAAAATTAACAACATTATTAGAGGATAATAATATAAATGAAATTCTATTAAATTCAATACAAGAACAAATTAATTATCATCAAGCATCAACGAATCGTTTGACTAAAGGTTTATATTTAGCCTATTTAAAAATGCACAGCTCGGTTGATCAAATCCAGGTAGTTGTGCCATCGAAAACACCAAATGTTTTACCACATTGTAAAATACGTGATAATCCACATGTGTCGGCTGAAGAATGGGAATTTTTAAAGAAAAATAAAATTGCATGTACATACGAATTGCGTAACGTTGACAAACCATCTGAAGTTCAAGAATTATTTTTGGAAGCATTAACACATGCGGCTCATCGTTTATTTCGTTATATGGATATACCATTAGACGATGCCTTAAATCATCGTTTATATGACATTGAAGTTATTGATTTAAATTTAGACATTAGTCTATTAATTGTATGTCCGCCAGCCGAATCATCATGTGCTGTTCCAGGTCAACGTGAAATTCTATTACAACGAAATGATTTAATAAGTTTACCAATACAAGCATTTGAAATGATTCATTTGCGAACATATCACAATGCAATTATACAAAAATATTCGCGACTTTCATGTATTCTAGAATTGGATACAATACTGGCCAATCATTCACACCGTGAGGCATTCAGTAGCGGTGAGGTTCAGGCGGCCAAAGAACGTTTAGCAAAATTACATGAATTATCAAAAAATGTAAATACAGTTTGGAAGGGTGTCCGTTGGCTGATGGATGTCATAAGTTTTGCACGTGATCGTTGTAATTATGTTGGTTTAAATATGCGTGAAATATTTGGTTATGCACAATCTGATGATGATTTAGATAGCGGTAGCAATGAGAGTAATTTAAATCATGAAAATAAAAGACAATTATTACAACCACCAACGCGTGACACAAAACTAATTAAAAGTTCACCAAGTCGTGGATCCTGGCCGGGTCCATCACATTCCTTAGGTCCAAATGGTTTATTGGGCGCTGAACATTCAAAATCTGAACAACAATTGAGTACGGGCTCAACAAATTTATGCATTACATCGGACATTGAAAATTCACGTAAAAACAGTGCCGATTCAAATGGTTCACATTCTGGCAATAGTTATTATTCAATTGGTGGTGAATCTTCCAATAATGTTGAACTACGGCATGATCAACATGCACAAGAACAACTGCAGCAAAAACAATCACAACCACAGCCACAACAACAACAACAACAACAACATCAACAGCTAAAACAATATCATTATTATCATAATCATCATCAACAATATGAATATCCATCACGTCTTCCGCCATCTAAATCGGAAGATACATTAGCAATGGCCACAAAATATAATCACAAAACAAATGATAATAATATTGGTGAAAATATTCAAGTACATCGAAAACGGGCAACCACCATACATTCCAGTTCATCGGCTACATCTAGCCCATTGTTAAATGTACGTTTATCATTTCCAGGTGGCACAGAATCGGTACAAAGTTTATCAAGTGATTCAGATGGTGGTGTTAATAGTTATCCATTATTGTCATCATCAAATCCGGAAAAAATTACAGACACTTATCCGTCGATGACCAAACACATTCAACAAAAGCATTTTCAACATACTCATCATCATCACCATCATCATCATCATCAACAACAACAACAACATCACCGTCATCAACATAATCACCATCATCATCACCAACAACCAAAACAACAACCGCAACAACAATTAACTCAACAGCAGCAACAACAACAACAAGCGCATCGACAAAGTTCACAAAGTTTATCGAATATTGCATCCGATAGTTATTCCGATGGTAGCGATATAATAAATAAAAAAAAACAAATGTTTGAAAGCGATCCCCAAGTATCATTGACATTAAAATCAACGTTAACAGCTCTACAAAGTGAATCGAAAATTTTTAAAGAACCATTACATATTTCTGAAAATGAATCAATAGCAGTACCATCTACATCGTCGTCTTCATCAACTACTACAACAAAGCAGCAGCAGCAACAACAACAACAACCATTACAAAAATCTTATTCACCCGAAAAACTAAAGAAAGATGTTAAACAACAAATTGATGAATGTGAAAGTGGTGGTGAATGTAGTAAAAATATCAATCAACAAGGAATAGCTTCTATGGGCAATAATAATAATAATAATAATAATAAAAATAGTAGTAATAGTGATAATAGTAATAGTAGTAACAGTAGCAACAATAATAGCAACAATACAAATAATGATAATAATAACGATAATAATAGTAATAATTTACAATCCGGTATTATACAAGTGTATGCAGCCTATGAGACTGGTTTGGCTAGCGGCACAAGTTTAAAATTACATGTAACACCGAAAACATCAGCACGCGAAGTTATCGATTTAGTTGTGAAACAATTAAATATGGCCGTTGTATTAAAAGGTAAAGATGGACCAATTTATAATTCAGATAAATTGGAAAATTTTTGTTTAGTCGCTGTTATCGGTGCTAGAGAACGTTGTTTGCGCGACGATTTTAAACCATTACAATTACAAAATCCATGGAAAAAAGGACGTTTATATGTACGACAAAAACATGATCTTCTTGCAGCAATTGAACACTCAAATCGTACGGCTCAATTAATTTAGTGAAATAATAATGTAATTCATGAATTTTACTAAAACAAAAATAAACATTAAATAATTAATATTGCAAATTATTTTAAATTTTAATTATTATTTTAAAATACATATAATAAATATTAAATACTTTCAATAGATTTTATTGTTTATATAGAAAATTTTTAATATTTAAAAAAAAAGAAAAAAGATTTTAATAATTATATGTATTAATTGTCTATAAATATTATACAAAAATTTAAAATATTTAAATAATTATAGAAAAAAATCAACGCAGTTCCATGAACTGCAAAAATTATTCATATAATTGCATATTTAATATATGTATGTTACAGCAAGGATTGTGAATTATAAATATATAATGTGCTGTTCTGTTAGGACTATATTTATATATATTTATTTATTTCCTTAAAAATTGGAAGTTTAAAAATATCCTTATTATTTGCAGAATTGGAAAATTCATTTGAATCTTTATATAGTATTTCTATGTTAGAAAAATAGAACTTAAATATTTATATAAATTTTTATAATTATAATAAAACAAGAACATAATTTAATATTAAAATTAGGCACAAAATATAATTTATATTTTCTGAGTCTATAAGGAATTCTATAATTTATATTAAAATTTAAAATGAAGCAATTTAAATTATGTGTGTGGTGTATTATTTTTTTTTTTTTTATTATTATTTTAAATATTTAATTATATTTATGTATGAAAATTTTAAAAAATAAGCTTTAAAAGTGTAAAAGTCGTGAATTCTTATGAATCTTGAAATATTTTAACTAACTAATAAAATATAGCACGATTTTGATTTGTAAATTAATTAAAAAATACATATATGTGTCGGTCATTAAATGAGATTTTAATATATGTATTAATTCGCATTTAATGTCATCTGATCTAATTATTACTACTTTTTAGTTCTATAGTTCTTTATAATATTAATTTTATATATATTAAAAACAAAAAAGTATTAAAAATAATTATAAAATAATTAAACATAGAGTAAAAAAATGATTGATGAACAAAAGAAAGTATTAATTTAAAAAGAAAGAAAAGGTTGAATGTTATAGAAATGCAAAACAGAAATGAAATTTTTAAATAGCTTTTAATTAATATCATATTAATCGAATTTCATTCACCTTCCAATTTCATAATTTTTGTTTTTTCCCCAAATTCCCCAAAGAGAAAACTCCAACCAGAATAATAATTTGAAAATAAAACTTTATAAAATGCAATAATTGCAAGCGAAAATAATAATAGAAAATTATATATAAAAATTTCTTAGTATTCAAAAATTAAACTTAAACAGAAAAACTTAAATTAAATGTATGTGAAAAATTTTAATAAAATATTTGCATGTAATTTTTATCTGTATTTTTCCTCCTCAAAAAAGTAAAATTATGATAAAAAATAAATTAATTAGTTTTCAATGATATTAGAAATTATGATAAAAATTTTATTTATGTATATGTTAGAGAAATTAAAAAGAAAATAATTAAATATAAAAAAAAAAGTATTTATTATTATTTATTTTTTTTTTTTCAAGTGTATACAAATATATATGAAAAAAGTACAATTAGAGGAATTCAAACTGTGTGGTTATTAAAGTGAATACCGACTGTTAGGAACTACTATACCGTAGAAAATTAAGTGTCTGTACGTCAACTCTATATATGTGTAATTATAGTGCCCAACAAACGGGTGTCTGGAGTTACTCACCAAGTATCGGATAGAGCTGCATAGTATATACAATATGAAAACATGATCTTATATGATATTGAACCTGCCAAATTTTAAAAACACATCCCATACATTAATGCACTATTCTAGCACACCATACAGACCCATGTGTCCATATTGCGTCTAATATTTTAAAGCACAAATATAGGATAATACTAAGTGGATACATGAACTCAAATTGAGCATGTTTTTTTTTATAAACGACACCAATCATATGGTAATACATCAATTCAAATAAATTAGCCTTTATTTCCACTGGATATGAAAACCATATTCATACGCATATGATTAGTTTAAAATACTTATTTTAAATAGAAACATCTAACATACGTATGACTAGTCGAAACCCTATGCATCATACATCGAGTAGATACACGTATGCAAGATATTTCAATCCTAAAATATGTAAATAATAGCTAAATAATTTAATAAAAATATATAGATTAATATAGTGAAATTTTGCAAATGCATATATGTTGATAAAACATAAAAAATATATCATTTTAAAATTTATTAATACAAATGGTTTTACCTTTAATTATAAATTATAATTTAGATTGTGTGTATCCAGGATTTACATATCATTATCTATTCTATGATATTATTAATTTATTTATTGCTATCCTTAATTGTATATTTATTATAAGATTTTGTTGGATCATATGGTTCCCAACGACTAGCCGGAAATATATGTTTATTACGTTCGTACCAAGACCGTAACAACACTTTACCGGCATGTGATTCATCTTTTTCTATTGTTGCATCGGCTACCATACGTATATCATCATGTACATCAAACTGGAATAATGGTCCCGATTTTCCACGTGCTTTTGTTACAATAAAATCATAAAATGTATAATGATGTGGTAAAATAAGATCTTCTTTAACATACATTAACTGATCGGCCATTACCGTTTTTAATTCGGTAAATTCTGGACGCAATTGTTCTAAACATTTTTGTAAAAATTGATAAATTGATATGCCTTTTTTCATAACGGCCGAACGTCGATGTCCTGAACCATCCCAATAACTAAATGTTATGGTAATTTCTTGATCTTTAAGTGTTGCCTGTTGTTCAACCCATTCTTGACGTAATTCTTCACGTAAACGATTTTCACTTTCCTCACGTTCTCGATCCGGTAAAAATGATGTATCAACATCTGGATTTTTTCTTACTTTTTTATTTATTAATATTCGTAGAATATCATCATCGTCTGATTTCCAAATTTTTCTTTTATTACATGCTAACGATTCTTCATCATCATCTTGTTTTTCATTTTCTTCATCTTCACCTTCATCGTCGTCCGCATTAAACGATAAAGCCTGAATTTGTTGTCGTTGTTTATCTTTTTCCGCTTGTTTAGCTTCTAATGCTCTTAATTTTTCACGATCTTTTTCTTCTTTTTTCTGTGCCAATTTTTTTTCTCGTTCCCTTACAATGTCCTCTTGTTTTGCTTTCATTTCATCCAAAGTGACCAAACCAATTGTTGAACTTTTTAATTGTTGTTCAACAGCATCAAAATGACTAGCAAATTTGGTTTCTATATTATTTATTTTTAAATCTTCTTCAATTTTCTTTTTCCTAAATTCAATTTCTTGTTGGGCAAGCTCCCGTTTTTTCATTAATTGCATGGCTCTTCCAGCCTCACTGGCAGCCCCTTTATAATGTGCCATTTTTACAATTTATTTGTTTTCACTTATTTCTCTATTGGTTTTTAACTATTTATAAATGTTTATATATTATATTATAAATATTTAAATAATTTTAAATTATATAAAACACAATTAAATATACAGAAAACAATTAATTATCTATTAATAATTTTACAAAATATTTCACAACTTATCACCGAAATAATACAAAAGTCAATACTACCTACAAAACACAACTTTTTCGATTTATTTTTGACTGACACAAGTCATCGCAATAATAATTTGAGAAATGAAGAGAAATGATTTTTATAATTTTAGAACAAATAAGTTCCATAGAGCATAAATGAGTAAATCCACACAAATAAACTTTTTTGCTTCAAATAAAATAACAATTTGTAGAATATTAAATTTCTTTTAATAACAAAAATAAACATAAAAAATAATTATAATGAGAAATTTTTAGTTAATGATTAGCGTATTCAGATTTGGGATCCTTAACATAACGAGTGGTTGGATGTTGTTTATATTCGTCATCATCATGAATTTCTTCAAAGCATCCACGACAAAACAGATCACCATCACACCCTTCACATCTAACAATTGCATCTTCGTTACATATTGTACACCATGGAAGCTCTTTTAATTCATCTTTGGATTTTATTGGTTTCACACTATCAATAAACTCCTTTTCTTCAGCCGTAATATCAGGCAAGGTTGCTTCTTCCATATACTACAGAAAAATATAAAACAAATACTATTAATAACGATTTATCAGAAATATTTTGGATAACAAATACTTTCGTAATTAATTTTTTAGCTTTTGTCTCGTCATCTTCACTATCCGAATTACTAGGAAGATTTGAATCTTTTTCTTTGCCAGATGCAGACGCACAGCTACTTTCTGAAACCGAATACATATTTATATGTTTTCGCAAAATTAATTAAAATTAAATACCTTTTAACGCAGCCAAACGTCTTTCAATATCTTTAATAGGATCTTCTGCATTTCCAGAGTTATCAATACTAGATTCTTCTAAATATTGTTTTATTAAATCATTAGATTGTTCTTGCTCGGTGCGTTTATCAACAGCGTGTAAAAAACTATAATCTGTATTTTCTTTAAATTCTACTCCTTTGACAACAGCTAAACGTTTTGCAATATCTAAATCATTTGACACATTCAATTCTTTGTTTTCTTTAAGATTTTTTAAACGATTTTGAATTTCCTTATCAACATCATCATTATTTAAATCATTTGGTAATGGTTCATCCATTACAGATGTTACACTAAAATATAAAATAAATATGTTACACATATTCTTTCCATTGTTTTGTTATCTATTACTTTCTTCTTATTGCACTTTCATCAATATTTAATTTTTGCTTTTCATGTTTATCAAAACATTTTAAACATACATTTTTCTTTAAACCACCTAATTTGTCAATTTCCATAGTTTTTTTAAGGCACTTTGTACAAAATGAAAATCCACAACTTGGACAACCAACCTGAAAAAAATACATTAAAAGTTGATGGTTTACATTTTACTATATATTTTATAAATTTTATAAAATAATTACCTCCTTACAAAAAAGACCATATTTACGTGTACAAGCGCAACAAGACATTATAAAAATTAAGATAACCTATTAATTACATATATATATATTATTAAAAAAAACTGTTTAAAATTAATTGCTTTTAATGGTGAAAATTTTTTAATAAACAAAAACAAATATAACTTATAAAATAAAAAAAAATCATTTAAAAAACCTTGACCACTATATGTTTTTTCTGATAATAATTAGTTGGATTGTATTGTGTTTATGAATCAAGAGAGAGAATTTGAAATGAAAAGAAAATGAATCAAAATAATGAAAATATATGTTCCACAAATCACAAAATGAGATGTACTAAATTTTCGATTTGTGTTCAACTTTATAAATATTCAATAAAGAAAATGATAAACATATTTTGGATGTTCATTTATTGTATAAAATTCTTGTATATGATATACTATTAGTATTAATTTATGTATTTTTCTATTCATTCTGAAGCCATAAATAATAATAATGATTAATAATGATTAATAATGAATATAAGGCTTCCCCTTTTTTCGCATTTCTCCGTAAGATTCATGCAATTCCAATTTCAATCACAATTGTAAAACACATTGTAATTTGAATAATTTATAATTACTATAGTTGCAGCCAACTTCATGACATGACAATGCTTATTGTCGCTTCGAGTTTGACTTTTGTTTTCTTTCATTTGTGGATTTTTTTTTGTGGTTGGTATTTACAATTTGCATCCGTATGGTATTTATTTGTTAAAATAAGAGTTGTAATTAGCAAAAGAAAATTTGCATATAATTAATTTTCTACTAATATAACGATAATAATAATAGATTTGATTATATAAAAATGCCTGCAGAAAATTTAGAAGAACATGGATTAGAAAAAAATCCAAATTTGGAATTAGCACAATATAAATTTTATTTAACATTACCCGAACATCAGAATGATGAAGCAATAAAAGCAAAATTATTGGGTGCTATTAAAGCTGAAAATATGGCCCCATTCTATGAACAGGTATGTAAAGATTTGGGTTGGGAAATTGATCAAAACCTATTGAATACAATGAAAATGGCAAATGAACAAAAAATTAAAGAACTTGATGTAGCCATTGAAGATGCTGAACAAAATTTAGGTGAAGGTGAAGTGCGTGAAGCAAATTTAAAAAAATCAGAATATTTATGTCGCATTGGTGAAAAAGACGGTGCAATAACAGCATTTCGAAAAACCTATGAAAAAACAGTATCGCTAGGACATCGTTTAGATATTGTATTTCATAATATACGTATTGGACTATTCTATTTGGATCATGATTTAATTACACGTAATATTGAAAAAGCTAAAACATTGATTGAAGAGGGTGGTGATTGGGATCGTCGAAATCGTTTAAAGGTATATCAAGGTGTTTATTGTGTCGCAATACGCGATTTTAAAAATGCAGCAAACTTTTTTTTGGATACAGTTAGTACATTTACATCTTATGAATTAATGGATTATGTTACATTTGTACGTTATACTGTTTATGTTGCAATGATAAGTTTACCGCGTAATGAATTGCGTGATAAAGTAATTAAAGGTGCTGAAATACAAGAAGTATTACATTCACTACCGGATGTTAAAGCCTATCTATTTTCATTATATAATTGTTTATATTCAGATTTTTTTAAACAATTAGCGCAAGTTGAATTAAATTTACGTACAGATTATTTAGCGCATCCGCATTATCGTTTTTTTACACGTGAAATGCGAATTATTGCATATACACAATTATTGGATTCGTATCGTTCACTAACATTACAATATATGGCCGATGCGTTTGGTGTTTCGACTGATTATATTGATGCAGAATTATCAAGATTTATATCGGCTGGACGACTTCATTGTAAAGTCGATCGTGTTGGACGTATTGTCGAAACTAATCGTCCGGATGTTAAAAATTGGCAATATCAAGCTACTATAAAACAAGGTGATTTATTATTGAATCGTATCCAGAAGCTTAGTAGAGTTATTAATATTTAAAGTATATAATATAATTATTTTGATTTTATTTATAATCCTGTTGGTTTTTTTTTTTCATTTTTGTAATTGAAAAATTAATAAATACACATACACTTGTCTTTTAATTAAACAAATAAAAATAAAAAATGTTTTAATTTTGTATTAATTTATATATATTTATATTACCAACAATCATCCATTAAGTTTTTTGTATTATTCTAATTGGAGAAAATGCAATTAATGCCTTTGTACTGATGTGAATGGTTAGTTTGTTTAAGAGGAATATCTATAACACAAATTATGCAATAATTAGAAATTATTTACAGTGAATACTGGCAAAACATTCATTCAAACTATATGTATGATCGTCTACTATTACTTCAGAACCTATCAATACGTATGTTTGAATAAAATCAGTGAAATAATAAAGCATAACATAATTGGCAAACAAATTGGTGAATTGTTACATACTCACTATCATGCAGTTGATTGTTAACAGTATATCATCGGTATCAATTTACGCATATGTGTAAGTAGAGAAGCGGTGCATCTATCATAAATTTAGTGGTTGTATGTATATATTGTAGTATCCACTATAGTTCATGTAAATTCCTGGCAGTATCAAATAGTATTGATAATTTTTTATTTAATTAGACGGCCTAGTGCCCCTCCCCACAATAGCGGCTCTCGTTTTACGGCATAACTACACCTTACATTGCAGTTAAGTTACTAAATGACTCCGTATGTATATAATAATTCATCAATTGGTTGGCAATTATATTTCGATAGATGCTTAATTAATTCAATTACTCTTGTGCAAATGGAATTGTTATGTATGTGTGGTGACATTGTCAATTCCACCATATTCCCACAAATATTCCCAATTTGAATTAATTGTAATTCAATGGAGTATAATGAAAAATACAGAAAAATAATTCTGATGTTAGCACCGGAACTGAACTAGCAAACTCCAATGTGGCGTGTCATTATCGACAATACTATGTATAAATATTACAAGGTGGCATCTTCTTTACTTTGGAACAATCGTTAGATGTTATTGTTTATTTATTATAGTTCGAATTATGTGCAGCTACTTATCAGACACATTGGTTAGTATCTATCCATAATATGGATATATATATTATATCTTTGAATATTTGTAATCTTTTAATACTGCAGTTCAGTTTTTTAATGTAATAACAAGCAATAACAATCATGATACCATATGATACTGTGCACAATGAATATCATTCCGTATTGTGTTTTTCTTTTTGTGGTGTGTGTTGGTGATACTGTAATGAAGTTTTTATATAATATTTGTCATGATACTATGGACAAGTATTATCATTTGGTAGTGATTATTTTTATACTGCTTGTATAGTGTATCGCATGTACTATCAAATAGTATATTATCATAATACTGTTTAAAAATAGTGTAATATCATTCAGTGTATCGTAGTCTATTTGGTATCAACACAGTATAGTTGTAGTATCTGTGTGTGGGGGAAATAATTTCATTATATGTTTGCAGTAATTTGTGACTGCGTGATTCTTGAAGTAACTTATTGTAATGTAGTAAATGATACCGGAATGATACATTTTCCAGTTTTTTCATTATTATATTATTAAATGTTGTTTCACTCTGACATGTATTTGTAAATTAAAATTGAACACATGTGTCTATATAAATATATAGTAGTTTCTATCTCTAAAACAAATTAATAAATTAATTTTAATTGAATTTTAAGTAAATCGTTAGAAAATTAGAAAAAATTAGATATTTTTTACACAATTTAGTTATTTTTTTTTAATTGTTTTATATATAATAATTTTTTTTTTTACAGAATCATTATATATTTCGTGCACCGTCTCAATTAAAAATTGTGAACGTATTATCTGAAACTTTTTCTTTTAGTTTTAATAAT
Source organism: Bibio marci (assembly GCA_910594885.2). Taxonomy (NCBI): domain Eukaryota; kingdom Metazoa; phylum Arthropoda; class Insecta; order Diptera; family Bibionidae; genus Bibio; species Bibio marci. Next base: position 41,117,112 of record OU343114.1, read on the forward strand.
ATATAATCATAATCATAATAATTATAATAATAATATTTTAAATAATAATAATAATAATAATAATAATAATAATAATAATAATAATAATAAAGCGTACAATATATTTGTTTTATATATTTAATTTATTTTTTTATAAGTTATATAATATTGATTTATATTTTTTAAGTTATTTTTAATATAAATTAATTATGTAGTTTATATTTATATATATATATATAATTTGTATTGATATTATTTATAATTTTAATCGGCATTATTAAATATATATCAGTATATCAGTTTATATATTTTGCCCCGGATTTAAACAAAATAATTAATGTAATAAATTAAAAATATTGTCAAATATTATTTTAAATTAAATTAAAACTTAATTATTTATTTATAATATAATTATTATTGTTTTTGTTTGAGTGTGGGTGGAGGATGGTTGCGCCTGTGGTTGAGAAAATTAAAACTTTTATTATTGTTATTATTTTGTTCTGTATAGTTTGGAGTGGTGTTATTGGTGGTGGGGGGATGGTGTTGTATGTGTATGTGTATTATATGTTATTATAAAATTAAAAATTTAATATGTAATTATATTTTTGTTATAATTAAATTTAATTTTCTGTATTTTATAAAAAAATATTATAAATATTATTGAAATTAATATTTACGTACGTTTTTTTTTTTATTTTTTATTATTGTTTTTCCATATAAAATAATTAAATGCCGATGGGTTTATACAATTTAAAATTTAATTTAGTTAAAAATACAAAATAAATACGAATTAAAAATTTTTCTTGAGAAATTCTATCTAAAAAAAAAAAATTTAAATTTAAATAATGTTCTTTTAAGTGTTATTTTATTTATTTATTTATTTATTTATTAATTTATTTATTTATTTATTTATTTATTTCTATAAATAAAATTTGTTTTATTATGTTTTATTTTTATTTATTTTATATTTTTTAAATCACAATTATTTTTTTTTTTTTGCTATTTGAAAAATTATCGAACAAAAATCGTAATATTATTATTATTATTATAATTATTATTATTATTATTAAAAATTAAGTTATTAAATTATTTGAATACACTCGTATATATAAATTTATATATATCGATATGGCTTTTAAAGAGACGATATATATATATATATCGTAACATTTTATATTTCATCATAATTGTTTTATATTTTTATTTTTATTATTAATATTATTAAAATTATTTAATAATAAAAATTTAAATAATAATAGTAATAATAGTAATAATAATAATAATAATAATGATACAATTTCTTAAATTCTAATTTTATTATTAATATGTAATTCACAGTTTCAAACAATTAAAAACGCCTCAAACACACGCGTACAAACAAAGCGAAAAGATAGTGGATATATTAATGATAGGTATTATTATTATTATTATATTTAATTTATTAAATCATAAAATTAATGAATAAAAAATGAATTTTTAAATTTAAATTTAATTGCGCATAATAAATATAATCTTAAGAAAATATTACATTTTTTTTAAATTTTCAATATAATTTATTGGTGAATCATAAACATCCATCCATCCATCACCCAAACCGTTCGCATTTTGTCAATGAATGATGATGGGATAATGTAAGTTTTGAGAAAATGCGTTAGTTTAAATTTTTTTTTACAAATTAATTATTACACACTTAAAAATATAATAAATTTAATATATTGTGAAAAATAAAAGCACTTATTTTATAATTTATTTATTATTATATTAATTTATAGTATAACACAACACACACACACTCAGGCAAACACAAAAATTTTATATTTTATATTATTTTATTAGTAATTTAAAGTAATTAAAGTAAAATGAAAATTTTGATTCATAAATAAGGATTCATCTCAATAATATTGTATAATTATTTGTAGCAAATATATATATATATATATATTATATGGTGTATGACCAAAGGAGTATAGGCTCCAGAAGTATAAGTAACACACTGTTGTGGCAAATATGGTACAATACAGAACGTATACAATATTTTCTTTAATCTAATTTTTCGATAATAAATATAAGTTAAAATCATTCATTACAGTTACATTAAACCGATACTGTGATATGCGAAAAATTTTTCAGTATTTTTCATCCGTGTAAAATTACTTTGAATTGAATTACCCATTGGTTCGTTTATATATATGGCATCCAAAAAGCGAAAATATATATACGAGTATATGTGGGATGTTGGAGACTATTCATAGATGATTAAACAAACATGATTTATTGAAAAATATATTTTCGACTTAAGCATTACACTCTTAAACGTTAGTATTACACGCGAGAACACTTTGTTATATACAATGTTCACAAATAAATAAATATATAATAAATAATTTAAAAGTAGAAACGTCGCCGATTATTGCATTACAGTGAATATTTTAATTAGTTCAACCCCTATGGTTGAAAAAAAAAATTTCCCATTAAATTCAATATTTTGAACAAATTCACTTGAATACAATATTTCCAATAATATTTTTGATATGAAAATTTAACTCAAAACGTTGCAATATATATAGTATTTTAATATTAAGTGGAAATGACGTGAATACATTGGATTGCATTAAATATTATCGCCTATATGGTGGTGGGTCACAATATTCACTGAATATAACTATATGAATTATAATTTTATATCATAATTATATACCGTACTGTAATTGTTTGTATGTGTGTTTCTATATAATTAAAATTAATTATATTAATATAATATTAATTTATAGTAGATAGATATTCATTATTCTTAAAAATTAATATACAATTAAATAATATTTAATAATATTTGCATATTGTGTTGTTTATTTGTTGCTGTTCTTTTGTTGTTGTGTTGTATTTATGGTATATTTCTTTGAAAATATATAGTTTCAGTATTGAATGTAATATGTAATTACGAAAAACAACAAAAAAAATAATAATTTTAATAATGTTTAAAGTTAAATATTAAAAATTTTTATGACTTTTTTTTTTAATACAACAAAAAACAAAAAAAATATATATTTATTTTTAATTAACTATTTTTAATGTAATATTTGCTTATTTTTTTTTGTTCTTTATATTTATTGTAATAATACACTTTATTATATTTATTATTTTATTTATTTAATTATTTATGCATTCATTTATGTATATTTATTTATTTTTTTGTTATTAAATTTATTTAATTATTTTACATTTTTTGTTTTTTTTATTCTTTTTTTGATACACTCAACAACAACAAACAATTAATTAAATAATTTAAAAAAATAAAGGCTTCACATTTTTTTCTTTCATTTAATTAATACAATTGCTTATTTGATTTTATTTTGGACAAACAAAAAATTAAAATAAAATAATTTGGTAGTGAATTTAATTTAGTTTATTAAATGCATGAGATGTGGTGGTGTTAATGGTAGTGGGATGGATGGTGGTGGTGGTTTTATGGGTGTGTGTGAGTCTTTGTATATTAATTATAGGGGCTAAAGTTTACTTTTACCGACGACACCTCAAATTTTTAAATAAATATATATTCCCAATGTGTTAAACTTTATCTTTAGATTACAAATGAATCACTTTTTTTGGTTTCGTCAAAAATTGTGGTGACTGCTAGAGTCAAAAATATTATTATTTGGATGCCTTTTAGTTGTCCTACGGAGTGACATATATGATGGGTTGATTAATCAGACATAGACTTCTTCAATTATTCATCCAATAGTTCCGCTCGCTTTACTTACACCATAACTATCTAACATTGCTTTGTCAAGTTGATAATATAATGCATAGGTGAGTGAGTGTCAATATTGAGAATTGAATCCGCAATCTCTGCTTTGAATGACATGAGCTTGTACCACTCAATTTATATTTAACAAATTATAATTATTAGCTTATTGAGCATAAGTAAGTGATTTTTATTTTGTATTACATTGGATACATGCGATATTAAATTTATGATGTATTTCTTCAAATATTACGCTTGATTGCGGTGCACACACAGTGGCGAAGCCTGAGATTAAAAAAAAAAACATTAATTTTACAATATCACTATATTTGTCTTATAACGTGGGTGATATAAAATTAGACTAAATTATGAAGAAACATTTGGGTGCTCACCGCATTAAATTATTCGTGGGATATAAGCTTTAACGAATTTGTAATATAGTGATAATGATACCCAGTGAAAACCATAGAATTAAAGGTGTCGCGTCACGGTAAAGTAATTATTCTGTCGTTTCATTATATTTTATATTATATATATATTATTATGGTATCTAATATCATATATGTAAATATCAAAACTTAAATTGTATTGTATATGCATAAATTAATTTTTTTTTGTTTTTTCCATTTGTGCGCTTCCAACTAATTATCAAAAAAATTATCTACATTATTTATTTTATAGAAAAAAATATATATATTTATATATTTTTTATTTTTTATATTTATATTTAATTAATAAATTTAATTATTTCTAAAATCTATGTTTTTCTTTTTGTCTTAGTATAATATAAAGAATATGGCTACAATTTTACAATTTTTATTTTTATTTATTTATTTATTCTTTTCAATTAACATTAAATTTAATTAATTTTAAATTGCTTAAAATATTTGTCGCGCGCGGTTTCGGTGTATTAAATACAATTATTTTATGGAAATATATATTATTGAAATAAAAAAAAAAAAAAAAAATGGCTTTTAATTATTTGGAAGCTCAGAGCTTATTGTTTCGTGTTTTTCTTTTCTTAAAATTTTATTTTAATGAAATTTGAATAATAATAATAATAAAAAAAAAATTAATAAATAAATAATAAATGAAATATGGACTCGCTCAAATCATCAAATATTTGATATGATTTTTTTTTATTATTATAAAATAATAAAACGTGATTATATATAATTAATTTTTTTTTTATTAAAATTAATTCTAATTATTAATATGGCAAAAAAAAAAAAAAAAAACACACAAAACACAATACTAAGGCAATAATACATTTATTCAAATAGTACCATTTTGTCAGAAAATTGAATTGTCTGCCAGCAGATTTATAAAGATTTTTGACGAAAGTAGTAATTTTTTTCTATTATTATTTAAATTTTCAAAAAGAAAAAAAAAAAAATTCCATCATTATTAACCCTCTAATGCTTTATTTATTTTCCTTTTTCAAAATAAAATTGTGTTTCGTTTGATAAAAAAAAAAATTTTAAAATTAATAGCAAATAATTTATTCATATATTTTTATTGTCTTGATATGAAGAAATCTGTTTTGACATTGAATGACAATAATATTTAACGGTTTAAAGATTAGACAATTATACTGTCCAATGGAGACGCGACGCGCTGTTAGTAGCTTGGATTATGTACATGTTCACCTACTTTTGATTTTAAACAATTTTATTAACTTATTTGCTTATTTCTACCTTTTCTAACAATTAAACACCATCAAAAAAACCGAGCAACCGCAATCGAAATACATTTTATTTTTGCAATTAAACACTAATTAAATATATTTTATTTTACAATAGTCATTGACTATTGAACATAAAGAATTATTTTGTAAATTGAAAATTTTGTGTAAAATGCGAGCGTGAATTAATCGTGTGATGCTATCGTTCAACAATTATACACAATTTTAATAAAAGTAATATTGATTTGATTGTGATCTCTACCCTAATACTTATTGTAACGATTTTCATATAGATTTATAATCTTAATTTTTGAAGAATTGCATTGAAAAAAGTCGTAGACGTCCCATACACAACGTTAGTTAGCATTAGAGGGTGTTAAATATCTGTCAATATATTTCATCATACATTTGTAGATGATGAAAACAGTTGTATATTATATCAAATGTTTGTGTGTAATACTTTTCACAAAATAGTTAAAAAAAAAAAAAAATAAATAATAATAATTAATACAAATAAACAAAAAAAATATTAATACTATTCCTAAAAAACAATATAAAATATTTATAAATTCTTAATTATATTACATATTTCATAAATTCAATGTAAAAACAATATAAAATAATAATTGATAATTGATAATAATAAATAATAAATAAATAAACAAAAAATAATATTGCTGAGATTCTATAAAAAAAAAAAAAGAAAAACTAATTTTAAAAATATCAAATTGTTTTTTCATTTTCTTTTCTTTTTTACTACTTGGCACCAGATTTTTTTTATCTTATCTTAATTTAATTAATTAAATTTAAAATAAATCTATAGTTTTACAATTTTAAATATAAATAAATATTAAAATAAAAATAAAAGGATTATATAATTGGTGGTTAGTGTTTATAATTAATTTTTAAACATGAAATCAAGTAATTTTTACATGTTTTTGATAATGCAATAATAATAATAATAATAATAATAATAATAATAATAATAATAATAATAATAATAATAATAATAATATCTTAGAAATTTTGAAATAATTATAGTGTTACTCAAAAAATTTAAATACAAATAACTTTCTTATCAAATACCACCAATATTTTATTAATATCAAAGATATGATAATTTTCAATATGTAAACATTTTATATTTAGAAAAATGTGTGTTATAAAAGAATTAAGAAAAAACAAGAACGAGTCGTTTAAACCTCATCCATCCCAGAACGACTCTTGATGGAAGGGCGAGGGGGAGGACCCATTTTAAATTTAGCATGCACATAGATATTTTATTGATTATAGCATGAAATTGAAATTTGATAAAAGTGTAATATCTGATGTATTTTCTTTAAAATTGTATAAAATAACAACAAAAACTATTTAAAATTACTGCAATTAACAAAATGAAAATAATGGACGTAAACAGCCACGTGGAGTCTTGAAGATACGTTCAAAAAATATTAATGTAATTTGAAAATTGTGGCAAAAAAAAAGATAACATAAAAACGTAGTCAAAGAGTGACTGACCCGGATAATGTAATTGAAATTATGATGAGATGCGAACGAAAATTGGACAACAATAATTAAATTACTTACAAAAATAAATAAAAAGTTGGAGTCAATAAGAAAAATGATAGAGAACAATGATTACGACTCCGTGCCCCTCATGCCGAAGAAATACCAATAAACAGTACCGGAAAGTGTGGGCAAAGAAGCATAAGAGGTCGTTTTTGGATTCAATGTACGGTTTTGAATGGATTGGTTGTTGTTAACAAAACCATGTCATTCGAATCATTCCGTACCCAGTAAAATCAGATGGAACAAGACCACCACAGATTCTTTCCACAAGTAATTTAAAATGAATTATATAAGACAATAAAATATGAATAGTAACTATAAATTTACTTTAACTATAATTAATTATTATAATGTGACTTGAAGACTCGGTCTTTACGGTGTTTACGTTATAATTTCGGTCGGGTGGATAAGGGTTAATGGTATTAGAGGAGAGACTTTGAACCACACAATTAATGAATATATTATATCGCCGACGATTTTCCATTTTTGTTAATTAAATAATTAAAATTTTTTTTAAAATTTAAATAGCGAACAATAAATTATTAATGAATAAAATTGTGCTTTTTTTTTGAATGTGTGTTTTTTTTTTTACTTATTGATATTTTTTAAAAAAACAAAAACATAAATAATAATTTACGAATTATTAAATATGTTTTTATTTTTATAATATTTTATAAATTAAATTAAATTAAATTGAATAGAAAATTACATGATTAATTTCTTAATTATTACTTATGCTTAATTGTTTTTTTCTTTTTTTCATATTGAATTTTAAAATATAGAGAGAATGTTGCATTTATATGATATTTTATTTTTCTTTTATAATTAGTCTTAAAAGGAAATGTTGTGGTGTAAATATGTGTGTGTAGAATGAATAATTGGATTATAGAATATAACACTGCGCGTCAACAACAACACACACACAACAATAAACTTTAAAGTATTCTATATTATTTATAATATTAATTTTATTTTTTATTTAATAGATATTGTTTTATTCTAATTAATGGAAAACATGAATTATTTTCTTTAAAGATATAGATTCGTTTTATTTTATTTATTTATTAGTTTTTAAATGGCATCTCATTTTATCATCCATCATTAGTCTCCCCTATTCCTATCTAAATATTATGCACAATTTTCAACTGAATTTTATTTTCTATATTAGTTTAGGTATTAGAATTATATATTTGTCGTATTTTTTACTACAGATTTTTTATTATTATTATTATTTTTTTTTTTAAAAAAATGGGATAAATGAATTTTTATAGAATAATACTAGAATTATTATATAACACAGTAATTTTGAATTGTATTATTATACTTATTATTATCATGATGATTATGATGATGATGATGATGATGATGACGATGATGATTATCAATTCACCATTAATGTATGTGATTCAATTGGTGCAGCTGAATCATATAGAGTGTCGGTGTCCTGTGTTGGTTCACCTTGTAATTGACATTGATTTGTCAATGTACCAGCACCACAATCACAAAAAAATCTAAAAATATATTGTTAATTATTTTATAATAATGATTTTCTTTTTTGAATGTGTACATAAATTATTGATGAATTAAAAAAAGGAGGACTGCCAGTCTAAATATGTCTTTAACAAACCGTAAAACGGGGTGAAGTGGATCACTTCTGTCTAATGGTAAAAATATTAAAATATTTCTTAAATTTAAATTTCATTTTAAAAGTTGAAAAACAACAAAACGTTGACTGAATGATTATCGCAAATATTTTGTATGTCTTTTGCATTTAACGGTCACCACTTAATAATAAATTTAATCTTTTATACTCACCTATCATGACGAATAAATTCAACATCATGTCCAGAATGACATGTTTTTATACAATTAACACAAATTGCATTACGCTCAGTTGTATTACATGTTTGACATCGATAAAAATCATGCATTGGAAATGATGTATAACTTGAAATTTTATATAGACATTGACCACTTGAAACGGCCTTCTCAACTTCATCAAAATTTTCAAAAATTTGATTACGACGTAATATCGGACGTACACCAGTTGCTAAACATAAACCACTAAATTTATTTTTAAATATTTGATTATGTTCTAATGTTGCTGTAGCATTATTTGTTATTTCTACACCGGCAGCCGAACCCTTAAATATACGATTACGTCGTAGTATCGGATGACTTTGTGTCGATATTAATACGCCGGCTTGTGTATTAGAAAATATATCATTATCTTCTAATAAACCTTTGCCACCACTAAATATACAAATACCACCATCACGTCCATCATAAATTTTATTACGTTTTAATGTTGGATTCGAATCGGTTTTAATCCATACGCCGGCCATTGCATTATCAAATATTTCATTTTGTTCTAATAAACCTAAACCACCATTATACACTAGAACACCACCATTTTGTCCGCCCCATATTTTATTACCACGAATTACAGGATTACTGCCGGTACGTATTTGTACACCCGAATACAAATGATTAAATATATCATTATCTTCTAATCGACCGTGTCCATTATCATAGAAATAAACCCCAACTTGTTTGCCTGAATGTATACGATTTCGTCGCAACACTGGTACACTACCGGTCGTTATCCATACACCGGCCAATGTATTTGCATACACTTCATTTTCTTCAATTAAACCTTGACCCTTTTCATGTACATAAATACCACCATGTTGTCCATTATGAATTTTATTATAACGTACAATTGGATCACTGGCCGTACGTATTTGTATACCAGCTAATGCATTTCCATAAATATTATTATGTTCAATTAAACCACGTCCTTCACCAAATATATAGACACCACCCTGTAGTCCATTAAATATATCATTTTTTCGTATCGTAGGATTACTATTTGATGTTATCCATACGCCTGAAATAACATTTAAATTAAATTACAAAGTATATCACTTTAAATTATACAGTGTATATTGATATTGCATTTAATCCAATATAATTATGACACATTCAATTAATATGAAAATAAATAAATTTTGAGTTTGGATTAAATACAATCATATTAAAAAAACAAAAACCAAATTATTCATTTAAATATAATAATATTTGATTATACCAGCAAAATTATTAACATGAATACGATTTTCAATGAATTGTCCTAAACCGTTTTCATGCACATAAATACCACCAGTTTGTCCATGATGAATATTACAATTTACAACTGTTGGATTTGCTCCAGCTTTTACTTCAAATCCGGCAATACGATTATTATGGATATCATTTTTCTCAAAATAACCCTATATATGAACGAAAATTAAAAAAGAAAACTCTATAGTAAATTAATTTTATTTATATTTATACAACAACAAACCATTCCATTATCAAATGTAAATATTCCAACATCACGTCCATGGTGTATATGATTTTCACGCATAATTGGACTAGCAAAATTTTTTACCCAAATACCAGCTAATGCATTTCGACTAATTTCGTTATTTTCATATGTTCCCTGAGCAAAATCAGTAACATATAAACCAACATTTTCACAATCACTAATGTCACAATAACGTATAGTTGGATTTGCGCTAACACCACTAACACAAACTGCTGCACCAACTATAATAATTATAATACAATTTTAATATGAATGCCAAAGAATTAATTAAATTTTAATATGCATTTTCACATATACATAACATACACACATATAATATATATCATCTATGTGTGTATTTATAATTACTTACCAACCGATGAACTTCTTATAATACAATGATCAATAACAGGTGAACAATTTTCACCAATTTCTAAACAATAATGTTTATGATGGGGTACAGTTGATGCAGCATCTGGTGAAAATTTTAATGTCATATAACCAATATATGCATTTTTGGCACCTTCAATAAACGTAAGTGCTGATTCTGTTTCACGTTCTAAAATTACTGATTCAGCTACATTACCAGGTGATGCACCAATTAATGAAACATCTGAATCAATTACTAGAAATTCTGATGTTGAATAATGTCCTGAATGTATAAAGATTAGACTACCTTGAATTTCTGGAACCATATGTTCGTCATTTATTATTATCGACGATGATGACGATGAGGATGATGAATTTAAAGACGCTGGGCTATTTACATTATTATTATTATTATTATTATTATTATTATTATTATTATTATTATTATTGTTATTATTATTATTGTTATTATTATTGTTAACATTAGTTGATGCTGTTGTTGATGAATTTGAACTATTTGAAAGATTTGTATTACAAGGTGAAATGCGATCGTCTACATAATCTAATGCAGCTTGTATTGAATTAAAATAGATTATATTACGACCTTTATATTTACGATTTTGATAACCAGGACGAACGTGCATGCCACGATATAATTGTCGAAAACTTTCCTTCCATGGATTAACATATTCGTGGTCATCTTCAGCTTTTATAAATTCAAATTTACATAAATCTGGATTTAATAATGGTAAATCATATTCAAAAACACTTTGATATAAACGTTTCCATAATTCTGTATCATTTGCAATAATATGAAAACGTTTACACACTAATGATAGACGACATACATCTTGTTCTAATAAATATGAAAATATTGTTAGTAGAACTTCATCGGGCATTTCATATTGTAAATAATGTGCAGCAGAGGTTTTTTTAGGAGTAAATGATACGGATACGGATGATGATGCTGATTGTGATGGTGTTGACGATGATGTTAAGGTTGGTGATGTGGTTGATGTATCAGTGCATGTAGTATATATTCGCCGTTGACGTTTACGTGCAGGTAATAAATAATAATCACTATCGTTACTGGTAACACTACTATTATTATTATTATTATTAGTATTAGTATTGTTTTGATTATTATTGTTATTATTATTATTATTATTATTATTATTACTAATTATGTTATTACTATTATTGTTATCTATATCGTTATTATTATTATCATTATCATAGTTATTATTATTATTATGACTATTATTATTAGGATTGTTATTGTTGTTATTATTATTGTTGTTGTTGTTGTTATTGTTATTATTACTGTTGTTGATGTTATTATTATTATTATTATTATTATTTATATTATTATTAGTATTGTTTTGATTATTGTTATTATTATTATTATTAATAATATTATAATTATTATTATTACTATTATTATTACTATGATTATTACTATTATTATTATAATTATTATTATTACTATTATTATTACTATTATTATTATTATTATTATTATTATTATTATTACTATCGTTATTTAAATTGTTACCACAAATATTAATATTATTATTATTATTATTATTATTATTATTATTATTATTATTATTATTATTATTATTATTATTATTACTATTATTATTATTACTATTATTATTATTATTATTGCTATTACTATTATTATTAATATTATTATTACTGTTATTACTATTATTATTATTACTACTATTATTATTATTATTATTATTATTATTAATATTATTATTGATATTCATGTTGGATGAGTTTGTGCATTGATATAAATGAGATTGACTTGTAGACGGTCCTGCACTTCCATTTTCAACTCCACCACCACTACTGCCGCAACTGCCTACTGATGCCCATACATCATAATTGGTAGACGGAAATTTTTTACGTAAATCATATGGTGATTGATGATTATTACTTGCGGTTGTTGCAGTTGGCGGTGGTGTAGTTGCTGGTGATGTTACTGCAGCTTCATCTGATGTTGCGGCTGATGATTCTGTACTTGAACCTGTACTTGTACTTGCACTCGGAATCAAATGATTATTTGAAACATTTGGCTTTACGTCATTTGAAATAATTGTAGAATTATTTGTTTCACTGTCACCTGCACCAGTCGGACCACCTGCAGCTTGAGTTGAATCTGATGGTCCTGGAATGTTTTGACATGGCGGTTCACATGGAGCAACTATTTTTGTATTTTTTTTTTTTGTTATTAATTATAAAAACAAAATTAATAATTTTGTTAAACATTCGAAAACGAGGATTTATTAAATTGATATGTTGAATGAAACTTATCATAAATAACAACACAAATTATTTTTATTTTTATACTGAAATATTAGTTTGTTCGTTTATCGAATCAAAAAAGAAAAGAAGAAATATTTGTAAAAATATGGTGTCGCATGCTATTCAGAGATTAACAATGTCTGCACACTGTACTGATATTTAATTTAAATGAAATTGACGATTGTGGCTAAACCCCTGTAAACTAGATTCCAGAACTTGGTCATATCTTATCAAAATTCGTTCAAATTGATTATATACAATAATAAATATCAAATAAGATTTTGATTACACAAATACTTATTTTTACTGGTTAATTTAGATTAATTTGGAGAAACAGGGTTAAAACTAATCCCATAATCCTATTTAAAAGTAACATATCTAATTTCAAATGCAATAATCACGTTATGGACTTGGTTACGTTTCCCAATTTCGTTAGAATGGGACATGTCATAATGTCAGTTATGCAATATGCATCAAACACGGAGTATAAATTCAAGGGGATCCTCTTAGAATGCCTGTGTAATCCTACTCTAAAACATCGTTAACAATTTCATTTAAATTGTTCAACTGATCATCTGGTAGTCATGTGGTCTTTAGAACTGTCCTGAATAACAATTTTGAAAGAACCTGCTAATTATTAAATTTATTAGGAACTGTATGTATAATACCATGCTATACTCATATAATTGACTAGATAATCCTTAAGTTTTGCAATTTTATCACTAGAATATTATTATTATGCACTGATTATGAAGGAAATATCTGTATTGCAAGCCCACATATCAGATTAGACAAAAAAATCGTTTAAATTATTAGGACTTTAAGCTAGTTTCAGTCAATTGCAGATGGAGATATTGGAATTGTCAGCAACCGTTATCAATTGTTTAAACACCTATTATAATGGCTCGCTGAATGATGTGTCTTTTAGCTTTGCGTTATCAGGATTTTCAGAATGTGCAAGTCAAAGATAATTGTAATTTAATTTAGATTTTTTCTATTCCATTATTCTTACTCTCACAAATATTAGGACACTCATAAAATTGTGGCACACCTTACCACGCCTATGCAAACATTATTAATCTCTTGAATAGCACCCTAACACCGTGATTTCAAAAATATTCCCTTTTTGCTTTCAGAAACGAACAAATGATAATTCAGTTACGTAGTGTTTAGTAAGAAAAATATGAAAAAAAAAATGTTTCATGTCAAATCCAGCATCGAAGCTGCAATCTCCAGATTGAATGACATGCGTTTCAACTATACAGTGCCACTGGACCACCTCCAAACAAACGTTAGGCATATAGTTATCACACTTAAAGGATACAAGAATAAATCAAGCACATTGCCCGTATTTTAAAAGGATACTTTTTAATTTAGTCATGTAATGTTTGACATGAAAGAGAATTTAAAACAGAATGTATTAGAGAACTGATTTTTCAAGGATCCAAGACATTTGAAGTACTGTATAGGGATAATTTTCACATCTTGTATGCTTCAGTATGCAAGAAACAACAGGTAATTGAGTAGTAATGTTTCTTTCAGTGATCATCAAATATATCTACGACTTATGCCATTCCGTCTAATATAATTGAACAGGTAATTGAGTACCACCAGTGACATGCATAAATATAATATAATCCAAGTTTAAACTTATGCATTTAATTAAACTCATGTTATTTGAATTGAAAAAAAAAGATTGAGTTATTTAGTATTACAAATTTGTACAACAAATGCAGGAAAATCAATATTTTGTACCGATAAAAAAAAAATATTGAATTTATAAATTATGGAAACAATTTGGAATATAAACTGTTACATCTGAGAGCCTTCACATCAGCTTGACTATGTAAAAGGAATTATTTACTGTATTTCTTGTATATGAATATTCTTCAGATTTAACACATTGACCGCCTTGTCAGTCACTCGTGAATACTCCAATGGGGCTATGTCTTTAACTTGCCATTCAGTGCTGTTAGTCACGAGTTCTGTGTTAAACATTAGTGGGATTTCCTGACGCGGCCCTTCCGCATGCTACCGCAACTTGGCCTCAGAATTCTCATTAAAATGATTGTGGGAACAAGCTCATAAAGTGAAGTAAAATATTGAAATAAAATAAAAATCACAAAACAAAGAATTTTTTTTTTACATTTTATGAAAAAACTTATTGTGTTAAAAAACATATTGTAAAAGAATATGCTTTTTGTGCTATATCAAATGCAGTGTAGTTATAGGTCACAAGGCTGTGGAATACCGGCTGCAAATTATGTGAGCATTTTATTTTTCAATTTTCGATTAATTTAATTTGTATTTATATGCATCATATGGAAATCGATCGAATAAATCTGCTGTTAATAGAAATGATTATTTTAGTATTTTCTATTAGTAAAATTTTGAAATGAAACTCTGAATATGGAATATGTTTTGAATGAATACCAAATTTTAACGAAGGTTAACAGTCAAACAATTTTAATGTTCTGTCAGTGATTATATGATTGATTTTGAAAGAGTCGAAATATATTTATTCTTATGCATTTAATAGATATGTTTTCAATTTTAGCGGAGGTTAATCACTTTTATAATGAGTGCTTCAAGGTTATCAAAAACAAAAAAGTTACTTAGTTGTGCAAATCCGTATCTTATATTTGAATAAAATTTTCTCACATTAGAAAGATACAATAAAAACAAAAACGTATTGTTTTTTTTTTAATTTTTTGTTTTGTTTAGTATTTCTTTCTATTCATTCATATATTTCCAGATTATAAATTCTTAATTTTTTTGAACAAACATACTTTTATTTATAATATATAAAATATGCATAGTTAATTGTGTGAGTCATTTTTTTTCTGTACCTACGTTAAATATTTTATCAAAGAAAAATTATCATAATTTATGTAAATAAAATATATAATAAAATTTTGATTAATATTAATTGTAATTAAAAATAATTTTGTTTAATCTGTTGTTACAGCCATTACACCATTGGAAATAACACGTATACCGTACACAATATTAAAACTATATGACAATACGTTCTAAACAAATTTTAATAAAAAAAAAAATGGCAAGTAGCAGGCAAGGTACTCAATCAACCAATTTATTAATTATACATTTATATAAATATATATATTTACATATTATCGCGGATGCAAATAGATAATAAAAAATTAAATTGATCAACTATAGAAAGAAATACAAACATTAACGTTACTCACACAGTAGCATTCGTGTTCGAGAAAAAAAATAATCCATGCATAATTTATACAGTGCTGGTGTAATGTTGATTTATGTATTATAAACGAAAATATAACAATAACTAGAATGTATATGGGGAAAGATATGTTTATAATAAATCAACCAAAAGATATTACTATATAAAATTTCCTTTGAATTTACATCTATTTAACAGAAAACAAAATATTAAAAAATGTAAAAATTTGACAAGAAAAATTTCAAAGAAAAAAAAAATCATTAATAAATGGGTCAGAATGAAAAGGAAGTCGATTTCTTTTTCTTTTACTTTTTTTTTATTTTTATTTTTATTTTCTTTTTCCAATATATAATTTCTGTCTGTTGTTTTACGAGTGCTACACATAATTAACAAAATAATCACATAGAAAACGCTTTCTTTTTATTAATTAATTATCAATATTTATTACAGTAATATACCTGAAACAGTCCGTGATGTTGTTTGTACTTGTACTTGTATTGCTATTCGATGGTGTGGATTTTTACGACGTGATCTCCTTAAATAAGTTCGAGATGATGTAAATGAGGCACTCGGCATATTCTATAATTCCGGTTACAATATATATATATATTATAATATGAAAAATATGAAATTAATATACGTGTATCCGAAAATTAAAAAAATAAATGCCTCTGACCAACTAATCACAACCACCAGCAGCAAAAATATA
This sequence comes from Bibio marci, assembly GCA_910594885.2. Lineage (NCBI taxonomy): Eukaryota > Metazoa > Arthropoda > Insecta > Diptera > Bibionidae > Bibio > Bibio marci. The sequence goes on from OU343114.1 coordinate 41,134,037, forward strand.
TATATTAAATATTCCACTTATTTATATTATAATATATAACAGAAAAAAAATTAATATCAATGTCCTCCAATTAAACAAAGGAGTCTACCAACGAACTCTCTACTAATTTAGACCCGGCAGCCATTTTAATTTAATTTTTTGTTACATTCACACATTATATCATATATTTATTAAAAATAGTTGATAAAAATGAGATAAATAGTAAAATCGAGTTGTATTGTTTTTTTTTTTTGTTTTTTATTTATTTATTTTTTGGAATTCGGTATTTTTTCTTTATATCACTTAAAATAATGTTCAGCACAATTTCCAGTATATTAATAAAAAAAAATAATATATTTGTTTATGTAAATAATTAAATAATGGTTTTTAAACAATTTTATATTAAAATATAACAAAAAAATTGCATAATAATCACTGTTTTATATTTTATTAATTATATTTTTTTTATTCAGTCGAGGAGCAAACAAATTTAACTTCAAAAAACTACCAACAAAGGGCGATTTGATTGATGGATGAAGAAAAATATAAATGAAAATATGAATGAAAGAAAGGGTTGGGTTAATTGAACTTGTATTTTTATATGGATGCATGAAATTTATTGATATCGATTTTGATTATCTAACGATGAATGAGTGTAATGTTTGATAATTTAAAATTAGAATAATATTCAAATCAGCTAGAAATTGTTTTATTAAATTCATATAGAAAATTATTGTAATCCTATAATTATTTATAATTGTTGTTTCATTAATGTAGTAATTGTATAATGTTGAGGTTGAAGGTAATATTATCCTTTCAACATAAAGTTCTTTGATTATGTATTAGTCTTCTAACATATTTGTTCGGTACCTCATCGTATTTTCGTCTGGCCAATATTCGTCGCTCCTTTTTCTTGCATAGCCCTATAAAATATAGTATCATAGTATCAAAATTATATTATTCATGTTATATCTATGGTTCTAAGAGATAATTTGTTGTATTTTATTATAAAATATTTTTCTAAAATGTATGCTAAAAAATTACATCGACAAAAAAGAAATGAATTATTTCTTTCATTTCCATAATATCTTAAAGTTCTATGTTAAATGTCAATTTAAAATAAAAAATATAAAGCAGCTGACTGTGAGAGAAGAGCGTCGTCCAAAAGTAATTTTTTATTTTTTTCGTTCCTATTGGTGCGTCTTGTTATTTTTTTTTTTTGTTCTGCACGCTGCACCAAAAAAAAAGTCACCGTTTGTGAGCAAAATAAAAAAAATTAAAATGGATAATATAACAATTAATGAAAATGAAAGATTTGTATTTAAAATTCCTATTTTAAATTCAGTTGGTTCATGTTTTATTTTATCTGTAATTTATGTAGCAAGTTTATATGTTTGGAATTCAGAGCATAATAGGTAAATCAATTATAAATGTTGTTTATTACATACAAAATTTAAATAAAAATACATATGGTTTATGCTTTATGGTTAATCAAACTTAAAAAATTGAATTTTTATTATTTCTTTTTATCAAGAGATCATCCAACAACGATTAAAAAAAGGTTTTTCAGTGTGTTTATTGTAATGTTAATATCACCGGTATTTGTGTACTGTTTTACACCAGAAACAATTAATAAACATATTTCAATATGGGAATTAATGGGTTTTCGATTACCTGGATTTTTTATGGCATTTACAATACCATTATTATTAACAGCAATATTATTTTTAGGGCCTATAATAATGCAAATAAATAATGATGTTTGGAAAATTTATATAAGTAAAAATAATAAAATAATATATACAGAACAATTTTGATTTGTTTTAACCATTAATTTGATAATCTTGTATTTTTTTTTTTGTTCCTCAGAACCAATTTATTGGCTTGATTGTATGCAAAATATTTTATGGTTAAGAAATCATATTGTAGCACCACTATCAGAAGAATTTACATTTAGGGCATGCATGATGCCATTATTATTAAATACATTTAAACCAATAACGGCTGTATTAATATCACCATTATTTTTTGGTGTTGCACATTTACATCATATCATTGAACGATTAAAAACCGGAATGGAAATAAAAACTGTGATCATATTTTCAAGTAAAAAATATATAAAACAAAAATAATAATTCTAATTTATTTTCAGTTTTTTTAGTTTTTTAATGATCCTTTAACTATATAATTTTAATAAATATAGCATTTCAATTTGTTTATACATCAATATTTGCAATGTATTCTGCATATTTGTTTGCAAAAACTGGACATTTTATTGCACCATTTATAGCACACGCATTTTGTAATCACATGGGATTTCCAGATTTACAAGAATTATTTAATCAACCGGAATCAAAAAAACGTATATTATTTTCAATTTATGTAATAGGTTTAATTAGTTGGATAATGTTACTACCAATTGTTACAGAACCAAAATGGTATTTAAATAATATGTACTGGCAACAACAACAAACTGATAAAATTGTTTGAATTTATTTAATAATATATAATTTACTTTAACTATATATATATATATCATGTAAATAAGAATTTATAACTTTATTTAAATGTAGTATTAATTTATGTGTGGGTGTGTAAAAAATGAATGAATGATATGTAAATATAAATATGATAAAACAAAGTTTTACACAATAATTAAATAACAAACACATTAAAAGTGAATTTAAATAGAAAATTAAATACTAAATAGGAAGACAAAGTATAAGTTCAATACAAATAACTGATAACAATAATAAAATAATAGAAAGTTAATATTATTTGTAATTCTCTCTAAGTAACTGCCAATTTTTTTTTTTTTTTTTTTTCATTTTAAGAATACTTTTAACATTTATATATTTTTTATTTACTATTTAATTATTATCAAACACACAAATCATAATCAAATTTTCTTGAAATTTTACAATATTTATTAGGATAATAGATTTTTCTTATTGAATTTAATAATTTGTAGTATTTTATTACTACATTTACTTTAAATTTCTTTGTACAAAAAATTATTAGTCATAAACTTATTTACTATATTTATATTATTAATTTTATTTAAATTATTATATAATACATTAAAACATTTATAGTCTAATAATATTTTATAAATATATATATAGAAATATATTTAAAAAAAAGTGAGAAAATATAACAAAATATACATGTGATGAAGAAAAAAATACTAAATAATATTTAATTTTGTTCCATTTTTATTAATAAACAATTATTTTATTCTATTGGTGGCACTTTAGGTATTTCAATTTCTTCGTCAGTAAATTGTGATGATACCCAAGCTAATCCCCATTTTAGATTTGTTAATAAAAATTTTAATGCTTTTGTCCATTGTTCTTCCGAATTGAATTGTGTTCTGTTGATAAAAAATAGTATAATTTATAGTTTAATATAAATGTAAACAAGGTTAGTTATTCCAGATGATAGCATTAAAAGTTGCACTGTTAATACATAAATTAGGCGAGCTATTCACAAACAATTTACAAATAACAGTTATTAATTGTTATAAACTTACTTAATCGAATATGAATTTCCCGTTGATGAATCTTCAATTTTACCTTTATCCATACGATATGGTAAACAAAAACCAGTTTCACCTTTTTCAACTTCTTCTTTGAATTGTGTTAAACAATCTAAAAATGCTACCATTGCTGAATCAAATTTTGAATCCCAAAATACTTTAAATCCAGCGGTACCATATAATGGTAATTCTTTACCTTCACCAATGACTTCAATGTATGAATGATTGCCAAATGGTATCAGTCGATATTTTTTAAATGTTAAATTAACTTTACGTGCCAATGCTGATAATAATAATGCTGTTTGTCCCCAGGCAGCATTAATTTCAGACCAATCAACGGGTGCCGATGGTAAACGACCTAATCGAAAATTATTTATTGTACCAAAATGTTCAGCATGCCAAATATGAAATGTTACATTAAATATATTTGTTTTTTTCAATTTATTTAATTGTGATTGTGCATACGCAATTTGACAATCTAGACTACGATTTTCATCTTCGGTCAACAATATATCACGACGATGTTTTATGTACTGACAACGATAACGTTCTTCTTCGGCATCCAAACGAATCTTTTCCTCTTCTTGATATTTTATTGTTGATTTTACAGCCATTTCTTCTGATTGTAATTCATTTAATTCTAATAATAAACGATTTTCTTCTTCTTCTAAATCGGCCAATTCTTTTTCTAATAATTCTATGTTTGGTGTATCATCAGTTTGTTCTAATTTTTGTAAATAATTATTATAATCATTCCATTCTTTATCGGCTAATTTTAATTGTTGATCCATTAGCTCTAGTAATGAGTCTGTACATTCGTCACACAATGGATGATCGATTTCTGAATTTGATGACAGATTATCAAACAAATCAACACGTTTTTTTAATATCGAACTTAATTGTTGTGTTTCTTTACCATCAGAAACTAATAGAAAACCATTTGTACCATTACCCGAATCACTTATACGAAACGGTGGTATAAAATGATCAAAACTTGTTGCTTGCGAATCCAATTCTCTATCTGCATTTGAATGTATTGGTACTATGGATGGAAAACAAAATCAACAATGTAAGGAAAAAGATAATTTTATAAAATATTATTAAAGAAGCAAATAAAATAGATTTTATATATGTACTTACGAGCAAGTTCTGCAAGTGCATGAACACTCATATTATCAAATGAATCTTCTAATTGTAAAGGTTGTAAGCATCTTTGACATGCAAAAGTAACACTCATTTTTCCATCTGTCATTTTGTCTTATTTTCTGTTTTTATCTTTTTCAATTATTAAATAACTTATTAGTTTTTTATTAATTAAATTCACTATTCTTTCTTTTATTTAATCTAATTAGTAATATTATTTATTGTATTTTATGCATTTTATAACAAATATTATTATTATTTTATATCACAGAAAAAAAAAATAAACAACACAAAGCAAAAACTTTTATGAAAATATTTTATTACACTTCATGCATTTATAAATCAGCTGTTTTGTTTAACTTTTGACTTTCGACGACGCATAGTTCCTCGACGCGACGACGGTCGTTTTCGTATTGTTTATATTTTTATAAAATTTATGGTACCCACTAAACAATTTAGAAAAACCTATTTTTTATTGATAATTGTTTTTCAAATCTAGAATTTTTTTGATTTTACTTTATTTATTTGTGATATTTAAAAATATAAAATGCAAATTTAATAATATTAAGATTATAATTTATGTATTAATTTTTTTATTATAGAAATTTATTGTGATCTTATATTAATATAATATATTTAGAAATATATTGACATGACGACGAGGTGGCCGAGTGGTTAAGGCGTTGGACTGCTAATCCAATGTGCTCTGCACGCGTGGGTTCGAATCCCATCCTCGTCGACGGGCATGTATGTGTTTACGTTTTTTTTATGTATGTAAAAAAAACACATTTTTTATTTATAGAATTTATTTATAGATTTCGTACACGTTTTTAAAAATAAAAAATAATCCACATACTTTTTTTTACTTATCTTATGTGCACCATGTACAATATTTAAAATGTTATTCACTTATTTCTTCTTCATCACTTAAATATGAGTTACGTTTAAAACGCGGTTTTTTCTTTAATAGTTGCTGCTGCTGCAATGTTTCATGTGAATTTGGTTCATCCTCAATAACATCATCATTCCAATAATTTAACGATTCAGAATCTTCTTTGTGTAAACGTTTTTTATGTAGTTTTTTAGGTGGTGGTGGTTCACGAATCCCTAATATATTTACAGGACATTTATAACTTAAATGGCCAAATTCACCACATTCATAACATCTTTGTTTATCTAAATATTTTCGTCTAAAAGAAAAAAAGTTATTTTAACAAATAATTAATTAACTGATAAAATGTTATCTATATTTACTTTTTTATAAATTCGGTGCTTCGTCCATTATCTTTGGCAACACTTGCTTTCAATGTTCTACCAAACATCTTTTTTTTTGTTTTGTGTTTTTGTATCAAATTTAATTTTAGGTATGAAAATAAATAAATTAAATACATGTTGTTATAGTTTAAATTAAAATATATCTTGAGTACCTACCCACCTACCTCAATATTATTAATACATTCTGCACATTGTTCAGCATCTTCAATTTTTAAAAATTGTATAAATGCAACACCTTTCGATTTTCTTGTATCTTTACTTTTCATAATTGTAACTCTGTTAAAATAAAATACCATAAATTAATATATTTTAAATATTGTCTCGTATTCCAAAATTCGTATGAAGATACAAAAGGGAAGGAACTAGAATAAAACGAAAAAAAAACAAAACAGAAAATATTTTCTTACTTAACAATTTTACCATATTTCTCAAAAACTTGATGTAAATCATTATTTGTTAATGAAAATGGTAAATTTCCAATATAAACTGTACTTTTACTAGGTGCTATTACACTATTCATTTTATCTTATAATTATTTGTGTTATATTATAATTATATCCTCTTATCTTCTTTAAATATTTAATTTTGTTGATTGTTTACATTTTTTAATTTTTATTTGAATTGCACATAGTAAAAATAAAATAAATACATGACAAAAACAGACACCTTGCAGCAATAAATTTCGCGCACGCCATATACAACAAGGAAATCCCTTATTTATGCCTGTTTAAATTTATTAAGCGATTTTTTTTACTAGCACTACAGGAGCATATATTTTGACAGAAAATGAGAGAATCTACCGTCGTGCAAGTTTTGTATGCGTTTAATTCCGTTAAAAGCACGGGTAAAAAATATTCTATTCTATAATTTGCATGTGTATATAAAATTTATTTCTTTTTTCAAAAACAATTATATGATAATCTGAAGATTTAAAAAGATACATTTTTTCTACATATTAATTACAAAGTAATAAGAATATAACAATAAGTAGAGCAGACGAAACGATGTCATTGTCAGCCTGTATTAAATTATGTTAGATAAATTACAAATATTTCTCATGCAAATTTATTACCTTTTTTTTTTTCATTTCAGTTTACAAAAAAAAAAAATGTATTCAATTAAGTTTTATTTATAAATCAAATAAAAAAAATACCATTTATTAAAAATTATTTTATAATAAACAATATATAAGATAACTAGTTTTTAATGATTTTTAATTTTGTAAAATATATCATTTCAAAAAAAAAAAGATTAAATCAAAAGATGCCATAACCAAAATAAATTTAAAGAATTTTATTTTAATACGATAATTTAATAAATTATAAAACAAATGCCAATAATTAACAATTGTAAAATTTCTAAAAGAGTAATTAATTCTGAATTCTTAATTCTATTATAAATTATATAATTTAATTTCTACAATCAAATGGAATGACTTATATTTTTTTGATCAATAAAAAAAACTCGGAATATTTTGTAATTGTAAAAATAGAAGGAATGAATTGCTATGACATGCAACAAATAACAAAACTATTTTTAACTTGAGCAATTATATAATTTTAACAATTTGTTTGACCAGAAATAAAGGATAAAGATAGATACCATAAGTATGAACATGAGATTTCGTTGAGTTAATTTTGAAATCAATTGAATGAAAACAAAAATGAATTGCATGTATGTAATATAGAAAAAAAAACCAACAAACACATTTCATTTATAATTCACTGTGTTCTCCATCTTTTTTAATAATTTTTAATTTTTCTGGTGGTGGTGGTTTCGTATCCTTTGGATTATATTCATGAATTGGTGCTGGTTCTTTTGGTCGAGACGGTGTAGGTGTAGGTGGTGGTGGTGGTTGCTTAGTTGATGCCACTGGAGGTTTTGTTGGACTTTCGGTTGGTTTCGGTATAGGTTTTTCGGTTGTAGGAGCAGTCTCTGGTTTTTTAGTAGTTGTTGGTTTTGGTGCTGCTGTTGTAGTTATAGGTTTTGGTGTTGTTGTTGTTGTTGTTGTCGTCGATGTGGTTGTAGGTTTTGGTGTTGTTGTTGTGGTCGTGGTTGTAGGTTTTGGTGTTGTTGTTGTTGTCGTAGTAGTAGTAGTAGTAGTTGATGTTGTTGTAGGTTTAACTTGTTCAGTATCTTGCTTTTTAACACGTCCACTTGAACCTTTTGGTAATTTAACACGTCCAACATATTCATTTGAAAATGAACCTAAATATAATTGTTCATTTAATTCTAAGACATGAGCAATATGACCAATTGATTTATCAAAACCATGCAATGAACCAACAATATTTCCATTCCAATCAATACGTAAAATAGTTACACGTTTTGGCGCTAAAAAAATGAATGGCTCGAAATGTCCAATATTACGGATAATTTTTTTTGTAAAACTATTTGGAAATATACTATGTACCAAACGAAATGGTAATGCAATTATATCAAAGGACCGACAAATAAATTTACGGATTAATGGTACTGGAGCAGTTATATGAAACAATGATAGATTTTCGTCATCAGTTGCTTGTACTAATGGTACCCAAATGCCATCAGCATCTGGTGTTAAATTATCTGGAGCACCAGGTAAACCATCCACAAATACATCTGATGTGCCGGCTAATGGTCCCTTTAAATAATATCTTCGTATCGCCGATGCACCCGTTTCAGCCACAAGAACAAAATCTTCAGTTGGATGAAGAGCAACACCATTTGCAAAATATATTTCATCAATTAGCATAATATTTTCATTTTTATTACGATCATATTTAAATAGACGTCCTGATGGATTTGCAAACATTGATGTAAAGCCGTTATCAAGTGTGTAATCTGATGATGAATCCGACCAATAAATATCACCCGTTTTTGATATTGCAACTGAATTAAATATTTTAGCATTTCGAGCCACCTATAAAGTGAAAATAAAAACAAAATATAAAAATTATATTTTATTTTATTTAATATTATTATAAACTAATTACTTTGCCATCTAATTCTTGTTGTGGTGACACAAGAATTTTTTTTCTTGAATTAGTCAAATCAATTTGCCATAATCCATAATATGCATCGGCAACAATTATAGTATTTTGTTGAATTGTATCAAATGCAAATCCTAATGGACGACCACAAATTTCCTCTTCATGAGGTCCTTCTAAAAAGAAAAAAAAATTATAATAAAACAATACAAAATAAAAAATTAATTAATTAATTAAATAAATAATTAAATATTATTTTCAAAATAACAATAAAATAAATTACCACATGGTTGTCCTATTTTTGTAACATGTGTCACATGATTACCACTTAATTTAACTATTTCACCACCATGTACAGAAGCAAAAATCTCATTGCCACGAGCTACTAAACATTCTGGTCCATGTAAAGCACCTTCAAATAAACGTTCTGCATTATTTAACAAATTATTTGGTTCTAAGGCACCTTTTAATTCTCTAGTCTTTGTTATACTAAAAATATATTTACACAAAAATTAGGTTGCACAATAGCAGTTATTTTATAAACAAAATTAATTAAATAATATTAATTATTAACATTCAATAAACATTAAAAATTATTTAATTAGACAAATATATCATCATTATTTGTCTAATTAAATAATTTTTAATCTTTATTGAATGTCAATGATGATTGCAATTCTAAAAATAGATTTACAATTTTTTTTTTCTGTTTTAACTATGAATAAAAGTAAAATTTGATGGATGTGTGATACTTACGAAAATGATTGAAAATTAAAATATGGCTTTGGTGGTAGACCCGGCATAATAACAACTAATAAGAAAATGAATAAAATATTTCTAATTGAATAGAAGAAATATTTGAACAATCCTCGGCACAATCCCATATTTAAATTCTTGAATCTATTGGATTCTATTAATCACATTCACATATATTATAAATAATTAAATAAAAATTACACACACAAAAATGTACAAAAATTTACGTTCGGATTTGGTTTGGCAGATTTGGAAAAGAAAAGAAAAAATTAAATTATGAATGGATATGTGTATGGTATTTATACGGTATATTTTTGATGACAATGCGAAACATTGGGGTTGGGTTGTGTTGAGTAGACGATTGGAATTTGAGGAGATTTGTTGGAATATGTAATGGAATTTGCAAATTTTACTACGGTAAAAATCCTGAGTTCCATTCTATATTATCTTTAAAGCAGTTTAAGTTTTTGGTCCCGTCAAAGAACAGAATGGTTGGAGGCGACGACACAATTTTGAATTAGACAAGTTGTACGGTCAACCAAATATTGTCAAATCAATCAAGATCAATAGATTGAGATGGCTTGGACACGTAGAACGCATGGAGGAGGAGCGTGTGCCGAAAAAACTGTTAAATGGTAAACCGGAGGGTAGAAGGAGAGCCGGAAGACCTAAGGCGAGATGGCTAGATGCAGTAAACTGTGATATAAAGATCCTAAAAATTCGGGATTGGAAGACATTAACTGCGGATAGGTCAGGTTGGAAAAGCGTGTTGGAGAAGGCTAAAACCGCACCCGGGTTGTAACGCCATGGAGTAAGTAAGTAAGTTTAACAACTGCAAAAATTATTTATTTTTGGCGTTCGTACATAAATATAACAAGGTATACTCACTTCGTTCGGCAAAAGAACTAGTAAAAACGTCATATATATGTAAATAATTTTTGTTTGGTAACCAAAAGTTATGTAACCTATAGTTATGAACGAACTCTTGATTTAACTCATTCCAATAACGTATCTAATACTTTCCGATATTATTTCTCTCATTTTTTTGACAAACAACAGTACATTGACATTTGCTTCTTTATTTTCTTTTTATTTTTCTTTCTACATAATTTCTCTAATTTCTAAAATTGTTTTTTTTTTACTGTCCTGTTGTTAACTGTTATTAGTTTGTTATCACTTAAAAAAACATCAAAAAAATTAATTAATAAATTTTTAATTAATAAAAAAATATTTATAAATAAAATATGATTACATTTATAAAAAAAAATTAATTAAATAATAATGTCTTATTCAAGTACTGGTGGTGATATTGTTGATTTAAATGTTGGTGGAAAAAAGTGAGTTGATAATTTTTGCATAATTGATTTTTTTTTAATGTCGTTGTGTAAAGGATTGACAATGGGGAAGAAAGTGGAAGAAGAATAAACTCTAGATAAAAATTAATTAATTAATTAAATAGTAAAAAAAAAAATTTTTAATAAATTTCAATTAATTTGATAGATTTTCAACATCACGTCAAACATTAACATGGATACCAGATACATTTTTTACAGCATTATTAAGTGGGCGTATATCAAGTTTACGTGATGATAGTGGAGCTATATTTATTGATCGTGATCCAACATTATTTGGTGTGATTTTAAATTATTTACGTACACGTGATATTGATATTCGTCAATGTGATATACGCATTTTACGTCACGAAGCTGAATATTATAATATTTCGCCATTAATTAAACGGCTTATGTTATGTGAAGATTTAGGACATTCATCGTGTGGTGATGTTTTATTTTATGGCTATTTGTCACCACCAAGTAAATATTTCTTTTTTGGTTTTTAACTTTTCTCATTTTAAATTCCTATATTTATAAAATTAAATATTCTATTTAAGATGTTCCAATTCAAGATTTGTTACCATCAAATACAATCCCAGTAAATAATCAACAACAAGATCAACAACAACAAGCAACAACATCGTCAAATGCATATGTAAATATTATTGCAAGTACATCAATACAGCCTGTAAATTATTCTACAAATTCAGCTCGTCCAGGTTCTATGGTACGTGTACCAGAATTATTATCAAATAGCTCTGGATCATCATCATCATCGTCGTCATCGACAACAGCAGCAAATGGTGGATATAATAGTAATGGCAGTGGAATTGTAGGTGGACGTCATACCGGACATTCAAGAAATTCATCATGGGATTTACGTCTTTCATCATTTAATGGAAATGGTTCAACAAGAAATCCTCAAGTATATTATTTATAATAATAATTTTTTTCTTTTTATTCATTTAAAATTAATACGTTTTTATAAAATATATCAATTGATATATGATAGAATTGGATGCCAGGACATTCACGTACAGCATCATTAGATCTCCGACATTCTGTAAATTTAACCAATGATCTCAATAAATTAATTAGAAACGATGTAGCCGGACTTATATTCAATTCAAATCAAACTAATGGTTGGACAGATCCATTACGTGTACAAATTATTAAGGCACATCATAATTGGATATCAGTAGCCTATCCACATTTTGTAACATGTTATCGTTTAAAAGATTCATCTGGATGGCAATTAATATTTACATCACCATATATTGATACAGTCATTGAACGTTTAGCAATTAATGCAAAAGTAAATTTTTCAACATCGGCTGAGCAAACACTTATCAGTAAAATGGTTGCCATTTCATACGGCAATCAAATACGTTTATGGGGTATATCAGAAGATGGATCAAAAATTGATGTTGGAATATTTAATTTACATGTACGTGTTGAATATTTATTTTTTATTGGTAGCCAATTGGTTGCTCTGTCATCGTCTGGAAAAATTGGAGTTTGGCATGCAATGTCACAACATTGGCAAATACAAGATTTGGTACCGATTTTATCATTTGACACAGCCGGTTCATTTCTATTATTGGGTTGTAATAATGGATCAATTTACTATATAGGTTCAGTAGTGTACAGTGTTTTATATTAAATTGTTGTTACATTTAATTTTTCAAATATACATTATATATTTTAGATATGCAAAAATTTCCGTTACGTATGAAAGATAATGATTTATTAGTTACGGAATTATATAAAGATCCATCAAATGATCATATAACAGCTATTTCTGTATATTTAACACCTAAAACAACGAGTAAGTATATTTTAGAATCTAATCATAAAATCTAATAAAAAAATTAACCAATTATCGGAACATTTAAAATTATTCCCAAAAATTTAACTTTTTTTTTTTTCTTAAATATAAAACATAATTGCAAGAGTGGGTGATTGAGAATATAATAATTGTTTCTGTTCATTAATCTGTTAAAATATATTATATGTATTTTTTTTTTATAATATTTAAATATTCCTGTATTATTAATTATTTTCATGTCAGCACCGGATAGAGATAAAAAAGGTAACGAAATAAAATGGACAGTGGAATTTAAAAAAAAAATTAATTTCTTCAAATAAATTAAAAGCAAATTTAATTTACAATAGTTTAATATTAATTTTTTTCACAAAATTACTTTAATTACTCTATTATTTACTACACACATACACAAACACACACCCACACATAAATACAGCAATACTTTTGATAATTCTCTCATCACTCAAATCTTTTATTCATTCATTCACTTTTTTTTGTTTCAAAATATATGGTCAATGGTTATAAAATCAGAAATTTCACAGAGTCAGTCCACACACAAGAATTTCGCTTTTGCAATGAAACACAATTAGATCTAGATCGGTTTTTCATTTAAATTTCATTAAAATATAATAAAAACAAAAATTAATTTTAATTAGAAGTTCAGAAACAACAAAGACATTTTATCATACAGAACAAAAATTCGCTTCAGCTAAATTTTTTATTTCTTTTAAAATTTAGTGGTGCTGGCATGATTGTTTTATTTTTATTCTATATATTGATTGTAACTATAGAAGAAACGTCGAAGAACGATCGTCAAATTTATTTATTTACTTTTTTGCCTTTAAAATAATTTAGGTCTATGTGGAAATTGGATTGAAATTGCATATGGTACAAAATCTGGATCAGTTCGTGTTATTGTTCAACATCCAGAAACTGTTGGTCATGGTCCACAATTATTTCAAACATTTACGGTTCATCAAAGTCCGGTTACAAAGGTTTTTATTAATTAAATATTTGATTGATAATGTCATATTTTTAAAATTCCATTTGATTAATTTAATTATGACTTGTTTTAGGTAACATTATCAGAAAAATTCTTAATCTCAGTTTGTAGTGAATATAATCATGTAAGAACGTGGAGTGTTACAAGATTTCGCGGTATGATTTCAACACAACCGGGTTCAACACCAGAAGCATCATTTAAGGTAATTACATTTAATTTTTTAATAATATTTAATATTTAGATGCAATATTTTTTGCTCTCTACATTTATCCAATTTAACATATTTTTATAAAGTATAAATGTGTATATATATTTTTTCGAAAACAACCTCGTTTTTGAGATTCTACAATTTAATAGACTCGCTTTCGAGTTAATCAATAAATTACGTGTCTCTAATTTCGAGCATTTTTGTGGTTCTAATTCAATTTTTAATACCGGTGCCATTGAAATAGTTATTTAGATTTAGATTTTCGTTACTACATCGGCATTAAATTGTAACATCCAATTGTATTGTATTTATATAAGTTTTGTGTGGATAACCCACCTAAAATTTGTGCAGTGTTTTACTGTGTCAACAACAACGTCTGAGATATAGATGGGTTGGTGAACGGACAGGTTTGGAAGAAGGTACATGCCGTTATAATGTAATGGAAATGTAATTACCGAGACTATTCTGACGAGAAATAAATAATTTAACTAAAAATAAAGATAGAGGAAGATAGAAGATAGAAATAAACCATCTTTCCATAAATTAAAGTTATTACTTACTCTTACTCCATGGCGTTACAACCCGGGTGCGGTTTTAGCCTTCTCCAACACGCTTTTCCAACCTGACCTATCCGCAGTTAATGTCTTCCAATCCCGAATTTTAAGGATCTCTATATCACAGTTCACAATCTCGCCTTAGGTCTTCCGGCTCTCCTTCTACCCTCTGGTTTACTATTTAACATTTTTTTCGGCACACGCTCCTCCTCCATGCGTTCTACGTGTCCAAGTCAATCTGCCAATCTATTGATATTGATTGTTTTGACAATATTTGGTTGACCGTACAACTTGTCTAATTCAAAATTGTATCTTCGCCTCCAGCCATTCTGTTCTTTAACGGAACCAAATATGCCACGGAGTACCTTTCGTTCAAAAATCCGAAGTAATTGTTCCTGGTTTAATTAACATTTATATATTATATTTATATATTAACAATTAATATTATATTATTGTATTATTTTAGATTGTATCATTAGAAACAACAGATAATAGTTTTAGTTATTCAGCCGGTAATGATTTTGGACCATTTGGTGAACAAGATGATGAACAAATTTTTGTACAAAAAGTTGTACCCGATATTGATCAATTATATGTACGTTTAGCATCAAATGGTGAACGTATATGTGTTATAAAATCAGTTGATAATACAACAATAACATCGTTTTGTGTACACGAATGTGAAGGTTCATCACGTATGGGTTCTCCGCCGCGACGTTTTATATTATCAGGCCACAGCAATGGTGCCATACAAATGTGGGATTTAACAACAGCATTACAATTGTCATCAAAATTAGAAACAAGTATATGTTTTTATTTATGAAAAAAAATTATAGGTATAAATATTAAAATTGAAAATTAATAATAATTCAAATGTTTTTTCTTGTTTCCATTTTAAATTTCTTGTAGTTCAACAATTAATTGGTGGACCAACAGCTGAAGAATTACTACGGTTATTAGATCAATGTGATTTAAGTAATAGTTTATGTTCGACACCTTGCATGTCACCATGTCCATCGGCGATGTCAACAGCCACATTAACCCGTTTAAAGGCGGCAAATGTTGCATTTTTAAATCAAATGCATCACAGTAATAATAATAATAATGGTAATAATAACAATAATGGTAATAATAATAATAATAATAATAATAATAATAATAATAATAATGGTAATAATAATAATAATAATAATAATAGTACTAATAATGGTAATAATAATAATAATAATAATAATAATAATAATGGTAATAACTGCAGTAACAATAATAACAATAATAATAACAATACTAATAATACAAATAGTAATATTAATAATATCAATAATAGCAATAACAATAATATCAATAATAATAATAATACTAATAATAATATTAACACTAATAATAATAATAATAATAATAATAGTAATAATAATAATAATAATACTAACAATAATGGGAATAACAATAACAATAATAACAACTGCAACAATAATAATAATAATAGCAATGAATAATTAAATATTAATATAATTTTAAATTAAAATTAGTTTTCTATATTTTTAAATATATGTTTATTTATAATTTATAATAATAGTAATATATTTTATTTTATTTTTTTATTCTTAATCAATATTATTATATTTTTTTTAAAAAAATAAGAGAATCAATTATTTAGTCAAATTTATATTTTATTAATTAAATAATAGTTTATTGTATTTAAAATATATGAAAATAACAAATTGGATAACATTGTGTGTTAGTTATTATTATCAATGTTGGTGTTACTAAAATCATATTATTTTATCACTGCTTTTCTTCTTAGTTCTTTAGTTTCAATCCCCAATGTTGAGGTTTGGCTGGAGGTTGCTTATTTTTATGCATGTCGAAGAAAATTGAGTTTAATAGTTTATAAATTGAATTTTCAAAAATATATTCAATTTCAATATGCTTGTGTTAACCATAAAATTGAAATTGCTCTATTATTTTATAGATGGAAATGCAATATATAATATACAATAAAGACATTAGTTTACAGTGTAATTCAAAATGCGCAATGTTTTGCAAATGTCATTCACAAATATATATTTGCAATAGTTTTTCCTTATCAAAACACAAATGTTAAATTGTCAAATAAATTTTCAACTTTATTTTTGTTTAAAATTGCGTTATTACTATTTTTATCTGCATTTTTTTCGTTAATCCAGATTATTTAATGTGATTGTGATAAGAAAAAAATATTGTTTTTTTTTTCCTATGTAAAGAAACTTAATCACAAGAAATTATTAAAAAAGAAAAGAGGAAAAGCATTTTAAAATGTTGAAATTTCTAAAGAAATGGTTTGCATATATTTATTTACATTATGAATTATGGACGTGTGTATATATGTTTGAACCGTGGGAAAAAAAGATGATAAGTATCCTTTTTCTATTTATATTAAATAATTTATTATTTATTGATTTATTTAAAAAAAAAAATTTACAGTATCATAATAACTATTATGTTTTGTTCAATCAATTTATAATTCATGATTTTCAACACAATGCACACAACCTACATTATTAACAATTACAACAACAAATACAATAATATATTTAATTTTACTGACAACAATTTTTTTTTTCATAATTCGTCATAATTTTGGAATCATTTAATTACATATTTATTTTATATATCAAAGAAATGTTATACAATCATAAATGTTTTATCAATTTGTTGAACACAACACAACATATATTTTTTTGTTTGTTTTTGTTTTTAAATTTATTTTTACATTTATTATTTTAATAGGTATGATATGATGATAATAAATAAATATATATACATAGTTTCCTTAACAAAATATTTATTCAAATAAATACTACTATTGATTTCATCCAGATGGGATAATTTTATTTTTTATCATTTTAATATTATATTCCAGTTATGTTTATTTGCCAACGTATACCGAAAATTTACTGAAATTTTTTTCATCATCATCAAAATTAAGCGAAATGCACATTCCTACAACAGCACAACAAATGATACCAATTAGTTAAAGAAAAGATATAAATACAAAATAAATAAGCATTTTAAACTAATTATTTTATAGATTTTTAAGACTAAAATATAGGTTATAAATAGTCGGTTATCAAGAATAGTAAAAAAATAAAATATATATAGATTCATATTTACAAAAATTAAATGCGAATACAATTAAATAATAATATATATTAAAAATAGAGGAAAACAAACAAACAATTTAAAAAATCGGCTAGTGAAATTTCTACGTTCTCTATTATAATGTAAAAAGAAAATATAGATACGCATCTAACTAAAAAATTTTATGTTATAAATAATTTAATTTAATTTTATCGTAATTGTGATTATTTTACAATTGGAAATATCAAATTACAAAACTAAATACATAATATATAGGATATAATTTATTATTAACATAATTTTTATTGTGCAATAAAATTTTACATTATTAATAATAAAAATAATCATTAATATTACGCGTTACATTTTCAATTATTAATTAATAATATATTTTAGGGAAAAGTTCGAAATTTAAATAACAAAACGTATGAAACGTAAAGAAATTATATGTAATAATTTTATCTAATAAAAATAGTAACACTTTTTTTCTTTACCTTCCCTATATTTAATTTTATTAAAAAATACGAAAAATTTAAATTTAGTATATTTTCGATTTAATATTAAAAAAAAAAAAAAGGAAATTATTTAAAAAAATATATTCATATTTGAATTTAAAATTAAATTTGGCAGAAGGAGAATGAAAACGTAAAAAATAATAAATAAAATTTGACAGACACTTTTTGTTTCTCAAATTTTTTTATATATTATTTCCGCTTTTGTTTTTTTTTTCATTTATGTTTGACGCGTGCACATTAGTTTTTGTATGAAAAAAAAAGAAATCAATTTCAGTATAAATGTTTAATTATTAATTAGCAAAAAAGTGTTTTTTCTGAATTAATTGTTATTTCTATATTTATTAATATTTAATACATAGTTTTTATTTGTTTTTTTTATAAAAAGTGTACGATAAATCCAAGATAACTTGAGATTTTTCTATGCCTTCCGCATTAGTTAAAGTAAAGTCTTTTTTTTTGTGTGTATGTGCCGGTGCCATATATAACTAAAAAATATACATTTATCATTCATAAATCGTTGAAATTAAACATTTTTACATTGTAATATTAATTTAATTTTACGAATATTATATTATTTTGCAAACATGTATATGTGCTATAGTGATTCAAACCTAGTTTTCATATGAGGCACTTGGATATTATAAAATCAATCTTGATGGTTGCACGTTCTGGAAGTAAAATACCCTAAGATGTTTTTTTGTGAGTACCCCTTTTTTTTTATTACATTTTATCATAAAAAAAAAATGCACTAGAAATTTTATCGTATAAGAAAATTAAAATAAGAAGAAAAAACAAGAGGGTTATTTTTTTTATTTTCTTTTTTTTTAACATATTAGTGTCCGTAATATTACTGTTGAAAAATTTTACTTGTGTATTAAATAAAACCCTATAAATATTTACAATATTTATTTCATAGTAAACTAATAAATTAAACCTTATAAATTTTTATTTAATATGCGAACCAAAATAAATAGTTAAAATTTTGAATGATGATAAATATAATATTATTTTGCTTGTACCACCAAGTGCATTGTAATCTCAAACGAACATTTCATTGAGATTGTTCGTATGGGGTAATGTTTATTTACACTACATCACTCTACACACAAAATAATTTGTTTTGTTTATTTATTATATTATTTGTAAGCGTTTTGCTGCAAGATTTGTTGAAGTAAGTGACGCCCCAACAACCACTCCTTTTTTATCTTCTGTGTGCTCCCCCGCATAGTGCCCAAACATACCCAATAGAATTGCTGTAGTATCTTACTTACTTACTTCATAGCATTATAGCCCAGGTGCGATTTTAGCCTTCTCCAACACTCTTCTCCAACCTTACCTATCCGCGCAGTCAATGTTTTCCAATCCTAAATTTTAAGGATCTTTATATCACAGTTTACTGCATCTAGCCATCTCGCCTTAGATCTTCCGGCTCTGCTTCTACCTTCTGGATTACCATTCAACAATTTTTTCGGCATACGCTCAATATATGGTTGACCATATATTCCAATAACCTCTGTTGCGACACCTTCCACCCATGATTTTAATCCGTTCCACGTACTATTTTCTTGCTGGTAATCCTCCAAATGTGTAATAATTCGTTGTACCATTGCATCTATGTACAATTATTTTTAATCGCCGACTGCCCATTTCAACCCTACGGGTTCGTGTGCTATTAATCGCAGAAATTCTAACTGGTAGCACTATCCTAACTATAGATAATGATCAGAGTCAACATTTAATCAACAACAAGTTCGAATATTTATTATATTTGAACTGTGACGTCCATCAATTAGTACATGATAAATTTGATTCTTTGTTCTACCATCTGGAGACCTCCACGTCATCTTATAAATTTTTTTATGTGGGAAGCTGATGTACCACTAATGACCATGTTTTTATATATAATGAAATAAATCAATCTTAGCCCGTTTTTCATTTGTTGTTTTATGAAAACTGTGTTTACCTATAGTTGGTTGCAATATTGTTTCCTGTCCCACCTTGGCATTAAAATCTTAATGTTGTGGCCATGTGGTGCAGCTCTATATGTTGCTATCAGTTTTTCATAAAACTATCATCCTTAACCGCATCAGTTTTCTCATCAGTGGGCACATATGCGTACATTGATGAGGATCAAATGGAAAAATTTCGTTGTTACACGTAGTTTACAAATGCGTTGATCAATCGGATTAAAAGCAATTACTGAATTTCTTGTTTTACCAAAAACTACGAAACCGGGTTCCGAGAACTCTATGCTTTTACTACAATCGTTGCCGCTATAATAAAATGTGTATCTTTTTCCTTTCACCTATTTTCTTGGATAACTGTTAAATACAATTTGACGTTTCTTAGTGTATGCTCTTCAAGCACCTTGTCATAACAAAGATCTAACATTCCATGATACGAATTGTAAATCATTATCTTTAAATTTTTCGTTGCTTGCAAGTCGTTGACCCATTATCCTGTCCGATCCGAGACCGTGTTGTTGAATTCATAACTGGCGGTTTTTTTTTTCCGAAGTTGGTAGTTAACCATATACGTTCAACCTACTTAATCGTACTGGAAATTCATAGGGTATTTACAGGTGTATATCACCTCTTCCGAAAGCAATTATATTGGCTGATTCGCCGTTACTGTGTTATTGAACTGAATCATTAACAAAAGTTTTAATCGGATGCTGCTTTCACATAACACCTCAAACTAATTTTTATACACAGCTGCTAAATTGTCCGCGGCTACTAATTGTTTAGTCGTAGCTAACCCATTATATTATAGGCCGTTCCACTATCCGCAACCTGTGAACGGGTTCGGTCAAGCGTTCGTTGCAAATATGCTATAGCCAGCAACGTACACCATCCGAAAATAAAATAATATATGAACATATATTAAATAAATAAATGTTTAATTTTTATTTTTTCATATAACAAAATTTTATTTTTATTATTTTTAATTTTTATATTAATTTTTATAATTTATTCAATTTGCATTTAGAAAAATCTTTCGAGAACAAAAATTTTTAATTTAAGTAGAAAAATAGATATTTTCTGTTCAGAAAAATTCTCTATTTTTATTCTAATTGCGTTAAATGTTGTTGTTTTTTATTTTATTTTTTTTTTAATTATATAAACATTTTTTAATTGTTTCTTATTACATAAAAGAAAAATATAGTTAGTATATAAATATAGTAAAAAATTTATTTAATCGATATATAAAAAATATACTATATTTTTTTTTTTAATTCATACATAATTTATATTAAGTTTTTCTCTCGGTTTGTGTGTGTGTGTGTGTGTGTGTGGGTGTGTGTTTGTGTCTTGTGTCTTAACATTTTTATTAATTATCAAAATAAAATGCAGTTTTGTTTTAAGAAATTAAAATTTAAAAATAAAAAAAATAATAAGTACTATTTAATTTATATGCACATTTCTTTTTTTTTTTTTTTCCTATTTTATATTTTTAATTAAATTAATAATTGTTTTGTAAAATACAAAATAAATTAAATTAAAAAAAAAATTAATTGCATTTTTGTTTTAAATAAATTTTTTACGTATTGCAATTTTTATTTATTTATTTTTTTTAATAGTTTTTTAATATAATATATTCCATTTTTTTTCTTTTTTTTTTTATACAAAAATAAATAAAATTAATTGATTGAGTTTTTAAGTTTTTACAATATTTACATATTTGCAATACAAGTACTTTTTATTTTTATTCCGTTCAATTTTAAATATTATTTTTTTTTTATTATCGTATAATTTTTTTATTTTGTAGTGGGAAATTATACAAATATTTTTTAAAGTTTTTAATACAAAAATTATTACATTTTTTTATTTATTATCTCGATATTTATATATTTAAAAATTTATATTATTGTCGTGAAAACTTTTTGAAAGCTGAGAAATTTTTTAAAAATATACACAAAAATTCTATTTTTATTATTTTGGGTTAATTTTGTTATCCCCTTAAATAGGCATTTTATTAATTTATATATATTTATATATATTTATCAATAACAAAATATTTGTTTTTATACTTTTAATTAATTAGTTTTTTTTTTTTAATTTTAATTTTAAATTATTATTAATATCACACTCTCTACCGCGTCGCACAAATTAAGCGATAAACATTTATATAAAATTATTTTTTTACAATCGACGAAATAATATATTTAAATATGTACATATTTATTATTTTCTAAGTTGTAAATAATAAATAAATGATTTTTTAATTATAATTTAATTCGTTTTTGATGACGATACGTTTACTGTTTGTCTTTTAAAATAGTATTTTTATTTTATTTTTTTTGTTTTTTTTTTTGTAATTATATAATTTTATTAAAATAAAAAATGAAATTAATAAAATAATAATAAAATGGCATTTTATTAAAATAATATAATATTTTTAATATAATTAATAATTATTTATTATTATGATATAAATTTAGTTTTATCAATTATAAAAAAGTATAAAAAAGTAAATGTGAGAATGTGAAGTGAAGTGAAAAATATTTTTTAAAGTCCTTAATTGTTATGTCCTTTTTTTTTTTGTTGTTTTGTGTGGGTTTTTTTTTGTCTTTGCGAGTATATTTGCTATATAAAAATGGATATGTTTTTATAATTTATTTATTCGGCGCGTATAATAATAACAATTAAAATTATTGCATATATTTAAAATTTAATTGTTTAATTGTTATTATATGCGGAGCCATAGAGAAAAACCAGTAGTAGTAGTAGTAGTAGTAGTAGTAGTAGTAGTAGTAGGCGATTATTCTTTGTCTTTTTATTTATAGTATCATTATTTTATTATTATTTTTATTTTTTCATTATATAACTAAAAAGGGTTTTATTTTTTTTAAATGCGACAAAAGTCTTTTTTTATTTTTTTCTATTTATAAATAACGTTATGCGAGAAAGTTTTTACAAATATTTTTAAAATCATTTTATCCATTTTTTGTTTCTATATAGTTATTATTAAAATATAATAAATAATAAATTCTAGTAAGTCCTTGTTGATTTTCCTTTCTAATAAATTCTAATTAAAAATTATAGTTAAAATGTTTTAATTAACATTAATATAAATACTAACACATATACACACAGATATAAATAAATCTATACATGTACTGTTAATATGTCTGAATCTGAAACTGTTGCTGATGGCATTGATTGACAATTTATTGATCGTTTACCAAAATCTTTATGTGGACTATCTATCGTACTCATTGTATTTTTTCTCATATCAGGATTTTGTGCTTTATACAATAATATTTGTGATCCATGATGATGATGATGGTGATGATGCTGTTGTTGTTGTTGTTGTTGTTGTTGATTATTGTTAATATTATTATTATTATTAATATTATTACTATTATTATTACTATTATTATTATTAATATTATTATTAATATTATTAATATTGTTATTGAGATTATTATTATTATTATTATTATTAAGATTATTATTATTATTAAGATTATTATTATTATTATTATTATTATTATTATTATTATTATTATTAAGATTATTATTATTATTAACATTAACATTATGATGATGGTGATGATTTAATGTTTTTGAATTATTGTCATCATCTTTATCGAAATCGGTATCACAAGCAACAGGAAATAATGGTTGAGATCGATGATGTAGCGAACTGGGACCGGCCATATTATTATTTATTCCTGTTGTTAAATCCATTGATGTTGTTGTAGCTGCGGCTGCTGCTGCTGCTGCGGCTGTTGCCACTACCGCTGCTGATACAGTTGTTAATGGTTGTAAATTCAATTCCATTGTACCACGTAATGATGTTACACTACCCTTTAATGGATTCGCATATCGTCGAAAATTTTCTTCATTTTGTATATTATTTGATTTTTCATCTTCGTGTCGCGGATCGATTGCAATCGATAAATTGACACCGGAATTATTTTGTCGTTCGGCCATACGATGACGCCAAAATAATGTACCCGCAATACCTAAACATAATGCAGCTATTGCTGTACCACATGCGACAGCGATTAAGTAACCAATGCTATTATGTTCATTTGAAACTAAAGCTGTTTCCACCTGTGAAAATATAGTGTGGATGAAAAAAAAAAAATTATATCATTTCTATATTAGTGTGATAGATTTAGACTTTTATAAATAATAAATTTAGGAGAAATATAACGTAGAGATAATTATATTACATTACTGAAAACTTATGTGTATATACAACGAATATATATAATTTATTTTCCAATTTTGTACACATACGCGATTTAGACAGCAGGTAATGGCAGTGAACTTTGGAAACCATGTGAATTTGATTTAATATTAGGCGACAGAGGTAGTTCTCATAATAATAATAATAATAATACTACTAAAAATATTCACAATTCTTACCTTAACTTCTAAAATAGCAGATAATGGTGCTGCTTCAATGTCATCCGTATAACTTTTACCAACTATAAAAGTTGTACTTTGTCGTGACAGCAATTCACCAAGTAAACGTACAGCTTCGGCTATCAATTTTTCACCATTTTTAATTGACGACTGCATGCATAGAATTTTAAATTTATTAATAAATTGTTGTATTAAATATTAAATATTATCAATTTATATAATGCTTAAAAATTATACTTACAACAGTCACTTCAATGGTATCATTATTACCATTTTTAATATCACAGAGTATAACAAGTAATGGTGGTGAAAATTCTGGATAATCATTAACCAAACGTGTGCCCAATAAAATTCTTAAACTTAAACAAATGCTATCCACTGATGTGCCCTTTGTAATACGCTTTGTGTCCAATAAAATTGTTATTCGTGCACAATGTTCACTTAATATAACTTGATTTGGCCAACATGCCATTGGTGCTGGTAATTTTGGTGGTGCAACACGTAACGATGGTTCTAAGAGACGACAATCACCGCGTGCCTTACACACCGGCATCAAACATGTTTCTTGTAATGCCGGTACACATACTTCATTAAATTCACATGATTTTGTTGCATTGATTTTTAAACAATTCGGTAAACCACACCATATATTTGAACATTTTGGTTTACCATTCACACAAATACATGAATTACAATTGTTATCATCAAATAAATATGTTTCATTTGTTTGTTGTTGTAATTTATTATAATTATTATTATCATTGTTATTATTATTATCGTTATTATTATCATTGTCATTATTATCATTGTTATTATAATTATTATTATTATCAGCTATAGCATTATATGGTGATAATATTGTTGTATTTAAACATACAGATGTTGGATCTGATTGTACTGTGTTATGAAAAAAAAATAATTTTAATAATTTTTATAATTTATTCAATGAATACTTGAATACTTACATATTTCGCATCGTGAACCGCGACGCCCCAATGGACATATACATGTAAAACCACCGATACCATCTTTACATGTTGCTCCGCCAAGACATGGTGGCGGCGAACATTCATTTACATTTATACGACAATCTGGTCCCGAAAAACCTTTAGCACATAAACAACGAAACCATCCGGCACCCGATTCACATGTACCACCATTATGACATGGTTGTCCTTGACATTGATCAATTGAATCGGTACAAAATGAACCACCCCAACCGGATGCACAACGACATTGAAATTTTTGTTCACCACCAATTATTGTTGTTATACATGAACCACCATTTAAACATTGTCCATACATACATTGGGTTATTTTTTCTGTACATTTTTTACCTACATCAATCAATCAACATATAATAAAATTCAGATAATTAGCGATGCTGTATTATTTATAATATTTGTGTGTAATCTATTATGGTATCGTGCATAAATGTGTATAATAATAATAAAGAAATTAATTTACCCGACCAACCAGCAGTACATTCACAAATAAAATCCCCATCACCATCTATACATATTCCACCATTTTTACATGGATTTGGAGAACATTCGTTAAGATCTATTTTTTAAACGAAAAAACAAACAAACAAATAATATTTTAATTAAAAACATAAAACGTAAAATTAATTTAAATTGTATAATATAAAATAGAATATCAATCATGTAATGCGGCGGCGGCGGCGGCGGCAGCATCCACGACTATGGTACACTTACTATGTTCACAATATAATCCTGTATAACCAATATGACATATACAATGAATTCCATTAAATGTTTTTTCACATTTTCCATTTCCACTGCAGGGAGTCAACGATGATGAGGAATCATTATTAGTAGATGGTGAACAACCATCTATAAATTAAATTTTTAAATGAAAAAAGATTAAATATATTTATAAATGAATAATAGAGTAGAAAAAAAAGGCAAATAAATTACATACAAATACAAACAGAAAAAATAACTTATTATAAAACAAAAAAATAAGTGAACTTTTTACGTTCGCAAAACTTCAGCGAAATATTTATATGTGTATGAATATGTGCAATGTGAAGCAAGAAAAGATTAAAATAAGGTATATAATTTAAGAAAAAAATATAATAAAAATATTATAATAATCACTTTCAATCTGGAATACAGGTTTCTGGCAAATAAATAAGAGCATTGGTATATATTGCATTATTGCATTTTAAAAAGTTAATATGCATTGATATAGCAATAACATTATATGCGGTATATAGAGGGCCCCCCCGAGTGAACTAAATGAAATGACTGTGTGTTATAAATTTGTTTCGTTGTCCTTAAGCAAATCATCAGTAGTTTTTCATTCAGTTTTTAATTTTTATACATCATATATTTTTATTTTATTTCATATATTGTACAGAGAAAGGTTAAAAAAATATTATAAAATCTCGGTTACATATTCGTACATTACAAATACAACAATATATATAAAATAAATAGTGCATTCTCTGGTGGTGGTGGTGGTGGTGCAGATATAATGTGGTTTATTGCATTTAAAATTTATAAAATTATTGTAATTACATTTTTTTTTTGTTTCAATTAAAATATATTTTTACATACATTTTTACAATGTGATTATTTGTATCTGACTATTTATACTTTACACATATACTAACTTTACATGATATATAATAATGCTTGATGGGTTTGAGTGTACCCCATATATATATCTATAATTATTTATAAAATTTAAATATAGGTAATATAATTAATTAAATGAATTTCTGATAACATATTCGTTGTAGGATAAATAGATAAAGCGTTAATACCCCAGTATTATATGGGAAGTTCTGGGATTATAAGTAACTAATGTTGCTCTACCTAATATATAGGAAAATTGTCCTGTGTAACTAATAAATCCAAGAATTTCATTGATCACTTTTTATCTGTATACAAAATTTGTTTAACATGACATATATGAAGGAGAGCATTCAACCTTCCATTCAATGTTTTTATCTTGTCTGGTTCATAAAATAATGTATGCACTTACACATGTAACACTATGGTATTGCGAGCGTAGGGCGTAAAAAATTAAATTGGATTTGGGACATCCTTTAAAACAATTAACGAAATATTTTTTGTTAAATATGTTTCTTATTGCCTAATTTTAGGAATAGTTACTGAAAATATCAAATCGATAGCGGTTTTTAAATTTGAAAAGTAAAATCTTGAACACAATCTATAGTAACACTATCCGTATAGTTTGTCCGCATTATTGCCGCATTATATGTAGTAGTTCGTAGTGTCAATCCGAGGAAATATCTATGGATTTCTTAAGGATATCCGTTGGAATTTTATATGGTGATTGCAACCATGTCCATAGATTTTTATAAAAAATGTCCTTGGATTATCCACGTATATTTTCGATGATAATTTCTACGGTTTCTCCTTAGAAATATTTCTCTCGTTGCTATTATTCCACCCACAGAATATCCATAGAATTTATATTCATATTTTTTGTGAGCAGTGACACGAATTTCGACAAAAATATCTTTGGATTGTAAATGTATTTTGGCAAGTAATACCCGTGAATTGTCCGTAAAATTAGCAGAATAAATTATCTTATGACGATAATGTCAAATCACGGTTTGATTCAGTTTTTTACCGATAGACCAGAAGTTCTATGAGCACAAATAATGAAGATGCTGAACGATGGTAAAAATACATCGATTGAGCATTTCTTTTTGTTGTAATAAACAAGAACAAAAAACCGCGGATAAAATGCCGGAAGTGTCTTACAAAATTCCTAGGAAATATATCGATTTGAGTTGCTGCGGTTGTTTTAAAACTTATAAAAATAAATTAAAAGACAGTGAGGATTATATCTAGAGATAAGAGAAATATACAATATTTGAACCACTGTCATAGATAATTGATGAAATAAATTATGAATACAATACCGGACGGATATATGTTGGACATATTATCCTGACAATCCAAAGATTTCAATTGATCTAAATAAAATACTATTATATTAAGTGTAAGAAAATCTATGGACATTCTTTGGACAAATATGTGGATTTTTTCCACAAGAAATTTTCCTCATTTTTCAAAGTAGGGACAAATTGTTACTAGGGATGGTTCGTATTGACAGATAAGGGAGGTTCGTATTGACAGATAAGGGTTAATAGGAAATATTTAATAAATTATTGTATTACAAATACAGTTAAGGGGTTTCCTTCGCTTTATTTTACGCTATTAATTTAAATAAAATAAATTAAAATTTTTAAAAATGTTGTTTTTGAATACGCATAAATTCATAAATTCATTTAATTAAATTATAATTTTTAAAATTTTATGAAAAAGGAAAGAAATATATTATTATTTGGATAATAATCTTAACTGATATATGATTGACACTTTTTATTATACGTATGTTAATCCTTTTTTAGTATATAATGTTTCCTTTTATTTTTAAATATTATGATGTGATCCTTTTTTATATACTACATATATGTATTTATACGGTATACATAGTATAATGTTATACAAATCATATAAGTACGGGCACGGTGGTGTGCCACATTTAGTGAATTTACTCTACATTAATTTTTTTACTAATGTTAAAAAAATCAAATAAATAATTCAAAGGTATTCGGTATTTCATTCAGTGATCTCTGTTATATATGCACTCTAATTTTGTTATGTAAACAATTGTTTGTATATTTTATGTCGGAAGTAAATTTATTATATTATACTTATATATTAGCTTTTTTTTTGGTAAATCTGAAGAATATTTTAAATAACAAACATATTAGAGTAATTGAATAGAAAATCGATTATGTATTTATTTGTTCCTCAATGAATATTGTAAATATATTTTATGTAAATACATATAAAAAGTGTGTGGTACATGGAAAAAAAAAAAAAGAATATTTATTTGTTACAGTAAGCATTTTTCTTACATTGTATGTTTATTTATATTGTGTCAGTTAAGATGTTTAAAATAAAAAAAATATGATTTTTTAAGTGCACTCTGCCCAGTGTACCTGACATAATAATAATATAATAACGCACAGAAAGATAAAAATGTTTAAATTATTGATTTTTTTTTTCTACTGCGTTTTCTATTGTTTTCAATATACAAAAACATAGAAAGATTGACAGGTTTATAAATATTTAAAAACATTTAACTTCAAAACTATTTAAAATTAACGTTCTTAAAGTGTATTCACACATTTACATGTATACTACAGTTGATTACATATGGTACTTTAATGAAAACTGGACGAAATTAATATATATATATTGCAATGCATATATGCATTCGAATGAGCCTGCGGTCCTTATTGTGAGTAAATAAAAATACCATTTGTTTGTTTACAAAATGAAATAATAATTTATTGAAAATATTGTCCATCATTTGTTACAATCCATTTGTCGTCTAGTCTCAATAAACGAAAAGTTAATTAATTATTGTTAATATTAGAATAAATTTCAAAAAAAGGAACAAATTTTTAAATTTGTAAATTCGTTAAATTATAAATAAAATTACCATAATAATAAAAAATAAATTTGAATTTCTTATTTGGTCGAAATATATTCAATTGTTTTTACACTTCTCATGTGTCACATCAATTATTTATGTCACATTAATAATTTCGATTTTTATTCTTACTAGTTTTTGTTTTTCTTGTGTCAGTCACGTCGTGGTAAATGGAAAATATAGGAAAAAAAAAGAACATTACTTATTAATCATTTAATTATTTTATATTTAATAATTAATGTAAAGTAGATAATTTTTGATTTTAAATTTATAAACCGAATATTAATATTTAATATTATTTAAGTTTTATTTTCTATATACAAATTACAGTGTTTAGTTAGTGTGTGTTTAAAAAAATGCCTACAATAAATTTTAACTTTCTTTTTCCCCTTGTATGTTAATGATGGGTAAGTGCGCTGCTCCTCATTTTTTTATATTTTATATATTAAAATATTTAAATATTGTTTTAATTATTTTTATTTTATTTGTTTAACAATAATTATCAATTTATTCGACAATTAATTCTATTGGAAAAGATGGTATAGATTTTTAGTTTTTTAATAATTGAATTTTAACTTTTTCCTATATGCATGCGCGAAAAAAAAAAAAAATAAAAATACGATGGTGTCTGTGTGACGCCGCCGTGTCAAAAATTTGTATATAACACTTATTGTTGTTGGTATTGTAGTTGTTCTGTTTGCTGTTGCTTGTATTTATGTTTATTAATGTACCAAATTATTTTGAAAGAAAGTAATAAAATAAATATATTTAATTTGATTTGATACAACATTTATTTAAATTTACTAAATAATAATAATATTAATAAAATGCATTTATTACTTTTTTCTCTTTTTATCTATAGCAAATGCGTCTCGCGGTTATTTGTGAAATGAAATTACAAATTGTACTATATGTGCAGAATATTCATTCTTCTGTTACCGACTCCTCCATTGCGGCTACTTTGGGGAAAAGTGAATTGGTGAGTACACTTTTATTTATTACATTTTAATTATCATTTATATCGTTTTATTATATTATATATGACTTTAATTGCTTATGCAAAATATATTAACGATATTTTACCTATATTTTAATTTATTACATAAGAAAAAAACTATATAGTAAATTTTAACCAATTGCATATAAAATGTATAGCCAGTGTCAAAAATATTGATACAAAATATTCGTTAAAATAGAATTTTTTTTTATGGGTAAACACTGTTTATCTTGTTTACATGCATGCACGCAAAGCCATTGAGTATACATACGACATCTAAGTGGATGTACATCTAATATTTATGGAATTAGGACATATTGGGTAATCGCAAAGTATGCGGAACGTTGTAATAAGAGTTGAATAGTTCGAGTTCGATACAAATTTAATATGAATTAATACATATTTAACAGGTCGAAACGAAACAAAATCGAACAATTTATGATTACGCAATACTTTGAATTCTGTAGATGGAAATGCAAAATGTTCTTTGACAAGTTTTTCAACAATTAAACACAAAAGTTTTATACACAGATACGAAATAATATGATATTACCCGAAAAATGGCAAAATGGATAGAAATTGTTTAAATTTTGATTCATAAAAACTCTCAATACTTCTTCGGCTATACCCAATATATTCAAATGATTAACACACACACACACACATCATTATGGACGCTTACCACTATATTTAATATAAAAATAATTAAATTTAAAAAATATCCATATTTCGATAAATGCAGATCAATGAATACTAATCTTATATACAATATATGTTTTGTAGTCCCATATGACTATATTTTAGTTATAATTATCAATGATTATAATGTGTTATGAGTGTATATATCGCGGGTTGATATTCGAATTGACCTGACATGCGACTGATGGATGATAAATTAAATTTCATTTTAATTTAAAAATTAACATTATAGTTATCTATGTTTAATAAAAAAATACTATAAAAAAATAATTAAAAATTGAATAATTCCAATTCCTTGAAACATCTCACAAATATAGAAACATCTATCTAATTCCAATAATATATAGATAATGACAAAGGAATATTTATTTATATAGTTAATTCATAACAATTTTTGTAATGTTCATATTTCCATTTAAAAACTGAATTAATTGGTCATACATACACAACTAATTTTATATATGGTGTTTTTAGAGTCGCACATTGCCAGGAAATTTCTGAAATGACACATTTATATAAATTAAAATAAATGGTGCGTGAGAAAAAGTATATTAAAAATGCAAATCAGGCGATAGACAACAATGTTTTTTTTTTAAATAAATATAAATAATAAATCTATTATATACTAAATATAACAACAACAATGATTCAGTAGAATATCATTTTTAATATGATTTTATATATATTGTAGATACTTTTATATCTATATATTTATATATATAAGTAAATCTCATCTCTATATTATGTAGTTTTATATATATCTTTATTTTTTGATTTTATATTTATACTACAATATATTATTATTTGTTATATAAATTACCACACACTATAAAAATTTTTATTTGTTTATATATAAATAAATTTAAATACCTAAATATAAAATAAACATAATATTAAAATTGTGGTTTTTTTTTTTTTTCAATTAACATATACAAAATACCGATGAAAAGATTTAATCAATTAGATAACAAAACGAAAAATTAAATAATTTCAGACGGAAAGACATTAAAATTAAATTCATGAGTTTATTTATTTATATACTCTTCTTATGTATAATATAATATACATTTAACTAAAGGTCAACATAAATAATTTTATCTTATATATCAATCAATTCAACAATCATAGAGTTACCAAAAAGTATACGCACCCATACATACATACACAGAATACAGATAGACATATATATACCTTTCTTTATTTATATTTCTTTATATAATGTAAAAAAAATTCCATTTAAATAAAATACCAAAAAAACCGCGTGCTATACTAAAATAAATTATATATATTTTGTTTTTATGATTCAACAAAAACCTTCTTCTACTATTTAATGTAAGAACTAAAACAATATATATATAAGTTTAAAAATTTAAATATCAGATGGTATATCAGAAAAAAAAAAATCAATTCATTCTTATAGAAAAAATATATTTTTAATTGTTAAAATTTTTGTTTGTAGTATGAAATTTATATAAAATTTATGTATCAAACTCAAAATATATACAATATATCCCAATTATATATACATATATAGCAGCCACATAAATATAAATATTATAATGTGATAAATGAAAAATTCACATAAAATCATTACTTTATTATAAAATTAATATTATGAAAAATATTTTATAATAATCTTTCACAATCTGCGGTAATATATCTTCTTTTTTTTTTCCGGTTTTTTTCTTCAAATTAATATCAAAAACGGAAAAATAATAATGATAATCATATGTATCAGATCATCATATCACACACATACGCATATGTGTAATGTATGCAGACCGGGCGCGTTTCTTTTAAAATATTAATATTCCACTTAAATCAGCGCAGAGGAGAAAAATAACAAATGTTAAAAATTATATATTAAAAATTTACAATAAATCCGATTTAATTTTTTATTTGCCTAATTTGTTGTCTTTTTAATTGTAATTAGTTTTGGCTTTGTATTCACATTATCATATTTCATTTTGTGTGTGTGTGTTGTGTGAGAAGTATTCCGATTGATAAGTTCGTATATTTGTATATTGTATTATGTAATGTGTCATAAGCATATCGGAATATATATTACCAGTATCTAAACAAAAAAAACCCACAGTCATCTCCATTTAACAATCCATTGACACATATGTGTGTAATTTTTTAGCTTTAATTTACAGCATATGTTATTGAAATTCTCTAAAAATATTTGTCACTGCGTTATTGTATTTTTTTTTGGTTTACACACTTTACGTTTCTACGATTTTTTAATGAATGCTGAAGAAATTATATTGAACAATGTTAAATTTTCATTTAAAATTGGAAAAACACAAAAAAAACGTTACAATGTTATTACGGTGACGCGCGTTCTATCGAGAAGTTATGCAACAACAAACGTGCGGTGCTATTAAATTAATAAAAAAAATCCAAGACAACTGGAATGCTATCATCAGGGCATAAAAAACTGCGAAAAAAACATCTAGTTGATGATGAAAAGGTCCATTCCCTAGTAATAATTTGTCCGTACTTTGAAAAATGAGGAAAATTTCTGTGGAAAAAATCCACAAATTTTCCATGGAAAAGACGTATTAGAATTTGTCCAAAGAATGACCATAGATTTTCCACATAATATAATAGTATTTAATTTAGATCAATTGAAATCTTTGGATTGTTAGGGTAATATGTCTAACATATATCCGTCCGGTATTGTATTCATAATTTATTTCACCAATTATCCAAGACAGTGGTTCAAATTTGGTATATTTCGCTTATCTCTAGATATAATCCTCACTCTTTTTAATTCATTTTCATAATTTTTAAAACAACCATCAACTCAAATCGATATATTTCCGAGAAATTTTGTAAGACTTTTCATTGATTTTATCCGCGGTTTTTTTGAAACATCATCAAAATAGCATTCTTTTGACTCCATTCATTTTAGTTTTGCGAAAAAATAGAAGTTGCAGCTGCTTTTGAATCAGCTGAATACGATACACAGATGCCAAAAATCCATAAACATTATGTTGTGAATGGGTGCGTTATCATGCAACAAATACCCATTAATCTGGTTGAATGTGAGAATTTTTTTGAATATGGGAAATTTTATGCAAGAAAATGTAATGTAAATTCATATTATTTTAGTGCTATGAAAAGTGTGACAGAAACACGCTTTTTTGCACTTATGCCCTCCATTGCGTAAAGAGTGATTTATCAGCTTTTACTTTTACACTATGAGCTGCTGAAAATTTTTTTGAAACCGAAAGAGACCATCGCAGATAAATGTTACTAACAATATAATTAATCCGATTGTGTCAAGTGCTAACAATATACCATTCAGAATATGATTATTAATTATTTATATAAAAAGGGACGAAATTTTATAAGGACACTCTATATCCTTTTACGACCCAAAATTTTTTATTTCTCTCACAATTACAAAATATTAATCACTCTATGATATACACTTAAAATGAGCTAACATTTTTTTTTCCCATCCTCTATTATTACGAATAGGAGTTCTCGTGCACATAATTGGGTGTCGTAATTAATTAAAATAACATTTTGTTTATTGAAAATCATTGAAAAAGTATACCTATACACATTCGGTTTTTTGTTTATTGAGTCTTAAAGGGATATAATATTATTTTCTTAACACTATATTTACGTCGGGGTTTGATTGTATACCTCAATTTACTGAAACCCATCATTTTGACGGGTTCCAATAAAGGTTGAGGTTTTTGGTAAATATTATTGATTGGGATGTTTCTTCATTACCATTTGCTAGTTCCTCGATCAATTCAAAAATCAAAAATGTTTTCTTGTTATATTTACTCTTTTGGTCTTCTTATACAATTTGCCATGCATTGATAGCGGCTGAATTCAATATATTACAGAAGACCTGATGGCGTTATCTACGAAATCCGACTTTCACACTATACTTTTGTGCCATTTGGTCAACAAATGCGTGCTCGATAGTTGGTGTTATTATAAAGTGCAATTGTGTCCGACATAAGTTTAGAATTTTGTTTCAATTTTTAAAACACTTATATCCTTAATAATAAATATATATATATTTCTAATACAAAATATTTATGCTTTCTGATTTATTTAAACTTGAAGTAAATCTAGTGTTAAAATACATAATAGAACAGTTAAATTCAGTATTATACACGAAAACTTACTACCAGTTTTTTTGTACAAAAATATATAACGAAAAATTAAGTTTGTGCCGGCCGGTATTGTGTTGCATAACCGCATATTGCCAAATAAATGAGTTTAATGCGAATGATTTTAATAATACAATAATTGTGTTTTTAGGGTGATATTAATTCGTTAAAGGAAGATATTTCGCCTTTATTATATGCTTATGTATCGCACTGTATAAATTCTCAGGTGAATAATCAATGACCTATACCATACAAATATATATTAGCCACACCAAATACTCTACGTGATTCTCTTTTGTATTTTATATAATATATGTAAATTACCAAATTTCATGAAATAAATCAACCCAACAAATTTATATAATTAAAAATTAAACAAATTTGTTGACATTTTTCAACAAAAAAATATATGTTGCGTAGCAGCAGAGATAATAAATTTTCAAAAAATTTATATATAACTATTTTTAATTTTTTAATTTAATATTAAAATATTTGTGTATGGTATATATTTTTTTGCAATCATCAAAAGAAGTTTGTTATAAGAAGAATGAATTTGCATAAATGTTTTATTTTTTAAACAAAAAAATTCTTTAAATATATACAGAAAGATTTGTTTATATATAAATAATACATCTTGTAGTACCTACAACAAATTTATTGCTGATTCTTCAACAAAATGAATAAATTAATGAGCTTTGTATCCATTGCATGAGTTCTCCATTAATCAGTGAAACATTATACTGCCGTGTTAAGCTTTTTAGTAAGAGACTATATATTTATATTTTCGTATATTTGCATATATTTATGTTTATTATTTATAAATGTAAAATATGTATAAATGTAAATGGAAATTAATAATAAACTCGTAAACAAAAACCGATGAACAAATTTATAAAATTGTAATTTTATATTGATATGTATATGCGTATTTTCTGTGAACAAAAAATTTATTTAATATTATTACAATATCAATAAAAAATGTAAATTAATTTGACTATCATTATGTGATTAGAATTTGTATTTTACATAAATCTAAATATCTTCATCTTATTTTACATATATACCTATCTTTTACATATATATTATATTAATACATATAATGCACAATATAATATAACGTGATATATGAATTCAACCAGATAATTTGTTTGGCACGATATGCAAAATCTTATATTGTATACCAATTGTAGATAGAAGTGGTATGCAACATACCTTATACCTCATATATACCTATATTATATATACAACAAAAATTACTATTCACATATGAAAATTTGCTTTTAAGTGGCAATAATGCCGATATTTTCTTTTTCCTCTTTTACCATTTGTTATATTTATTTTAATATTGTAATATTAAATGCATTTTATATTATATATATAGGAATAGGTATAGGTATAGGTACGTGTATACATAGGTATACTATTTAAATATATACCAGGTGTGCCGGTATCAAGTGAGCGTAAAGATACAAATATCTCATTAGGGAACATTTGTAGTGAACGAGCCTTACTTCTTTTTTTTTTGTTTAGTTGCTATGACATTTGTCAAACATATTTAGTATACATCAATGAATTGTATAAACAATATTATATTTTCTCATCGTGTTAAAAATGTCGCATTTTGTATCAGAAAATAATGATTTGCGGAAAGCATTAAATTGTTGTTTTCATTTGAAGAAAAGTGTTGTAGAGTAGCATCGAATGCTTGTCGAGCAGAAGAAGAAGAAGAAGATGAACACTTTGAATCAAAAGCAAATGGCAGAAATGTTAAATGTTGTACAACAAGCAATTTCTGACCGATTAAAAGCTATGGGAAAGATCCAAAAGTTGGAAAAATGGGTGCCACATGAATTGAATGAAAGACAGATGAAAAACGGAATAAAACACTTGTGAAATTTTGCTTGCCAGACACGAAAGGTAATCAGTTTTGCATCGAATAGTTACTGGCGCTATGAAAAATGTATTTATTTTAAGAATCCTAAACGGAAAAAATCATGGGTTAATCAAGGACAACCATCAACATCGGCTGCAAAACCAAATTGTTTTGGCAAGAAGACAATGTTGTGTGTCTGGTGGGTTCAGAAAGGTGTGGTGTTTCACGAGCTCCTAAAACCTGGTGAAACTGTTAATGCTGATCGCTATCGACAACAAATGATCATTTTTAACCATGCATTGATCGAAAAACGACCAGAATGGGCCAGAATACACGGCAAGGTAATTTTGCTCTATGCCAATGCATCTGCACACAAAGCAAAACCGGTTCAGGATACAATTAAAGAACTTGGATGGGAGATGCTATCCCAGCCGCCGTATTCACCAGACTTGGCTCCTTCCGACTACCATTCATTTTCATCTATGGGACACGCATTGGCTGAGCAGCACTTCGATTCCTATGAAGAAGTGGAAAATTGGGTGCATGATTGGGGTTTGCTTCAAAAGACGAACAATTCTATTGGTGTGGTATCCACAAATTGTCAGAAAGGTGGTCAAAATGTGTAGAAAACAATAGCAAATATTTTTTACTTTCCCATTTAAAATTAGTGTTTTATTTTCCCAAACAAATGCTCATTTGATACCGGTACACCTGATACATAAATATATAACCATTTACATATAATTTATATTTTATACTATATCTTTATGTACGAGTATATTATTATTATTATTATTATTATTATTATACAAACAAAATATACATATGTAACTATAACAATAATTTTATTAAATTGAACATCAAACTAACATTTGTGTACAGATAACATTTGTATATTGTTTTTATCTTTATACAAATTATTAGCATAACAATTAATTTATATATATTTATATATAAATAGTTATTTTATATCTACGAGTAGTCGGAGTCGATATGTAAGCTCATTTCATTATATTGTATAGAAAATATATATACATTTTCATTACATCGCTTATAATAATATATAAAGTAAATATGTATTTACAATAATTCACATTGTCGCAATTTTATATAGATACTTTTATTATTATAATAAAATTATCTAAAATTAATACAAATTTGAATTATTATAAACGCGTTTCATATTAACACGAATTAATTTACTAATTTGACTGCAATTATTAGATTTTTAAGAAATAGAGTTATGTCGCATGTCAAAACCACAAATATATAACATCCAGCACCAAACAATTCATTCATGAATATCTTAAATTGTTCATATACAAAATAGTAGTTATCATATAGTCTACCTATTCGGATAAGATATAGGGAACATTTATGATAAGCACTCACTGCGTGTTAGTTCACTACTACCCCACATAAAAAAGAGTCAAACACTAAACTTAACCAAATTTTTTACATCTCGAAACACTGCGCAAACACTGTATTGCATGCAAAATTCACATACCATAAAGTTGTTTGATTTCAATTGTGGCACTTTATTCAAATAAATTAATGTTTAATTCTAAATAACTAATTCATTCGGAGTTGTTTGTAAATTCCATTGACATATGTTAAATTCTCTGATAATAACAAAAATTTATATATTTATTTGTTTATCGAAAAAATAAAAGTGGTCTAAAAACATAATAATTGAAATAACTTAACATCGCTAAATATCAAAACAGTGTTTAACTATTCGAAATGGTTATTTAATTATACACATTTCAATTTGATCCTTAATAAATAATTAATGTTATAATATGGGATGGTATAGAAAAAATTGTATAAAGTTAAACTTAAATATTAAATAAAAAACACTTACCACTACAAAATTGATTATCACATGGCGGCCTTGTTAATTCACAATGACGTCCAGATCGTCCCGGTGGACAATGACAATAATATCCACCCGGTGTATTTAAACAACTTCCTTCAACACATGGTACCGGTGTACAATGATCTTTTGCTTCCTATATATATGAAATATATAAATATTTTATTATTAAATTATTACACACCCAACAAATATTATTTTTTATTAATTATAAATCTAAATTCTGTTAAGGGGACCAATTTCAAATGTACACAAAAATGTACATTACTAAATAAATAGATATTAACATAAAATATAATTGCATAAAATGAATGTTTGAAAAGTTTCCTATTATGAAATAATAAAGGTAAAATTGCTTAATTAATATCTATAGTTAGATATGTGTCTTAGATGTTTACACGCGGTATAAATATCAGTCTTTTACAAAATGTATCGGTAGTCAATGGATGGTAAATGTAAAAAATATGCAGATGATAATAGTTAACATTATTTTGGCGCTATTCTGCTGAACAACAACAGAATTTTGATCAAATCAATATTGGCTGATTGTACAACAACTCTATAAACGAAGAAAGCATGCGAGTTAGTTCAGGTGAACCATCAATCATTCGCGTAATAAGACTGAAACATCATCCTCAGAAAAACTATACTGTAAGTTTGGTGAAACTGTTGTAAATGTCGAACGTTATCAAATTAAATGATTTTCTAGAGAAAAAAGATCATTTATAAAACACTCTTACGTATCCGACAAAAGATATATCAAAGAAATTATCGTCAACTTTACAACACTTAACCTCTTTCGATTACAATATCTATATATTTAAATCGATGTAGTATTGTTTGACCGACCAGTGATTCTCACAACTATAGAAAATGTTTAGCATTGTCATGACACAAATATTTGGCTTCACACCCAACACATTTCTATTGCAATCAAATGGCCAAAAACAATATACGGTGGATAATGGCAAATATTTTAAAAATTAAACTTTGTTTAAAATAAATTTAACAATCATATCAGATCAAAAGATGCTAAACGTTTCTTTTTTATGCCATCCATCTAATCTACTGCGATTTCAATTCCCGAAATATATACACGGTATTTACATTAAATTGTCCAATTATTCCAAAATAAAGGCACAATCGATGAATTTTTGCCATCGTTTGGGCAGCATATTCATTCCGTGCTCATAGAACTTCGGGTCTATCGGTAAAAAAACTGAATCAAACCGCGATTTAACATCATCGTCATAGGAAAATTTATTCTGCTAATACGGACAATTCACGGATATTACTTGCCAAAATACATGGACGATCCAAAGATATTTTTGTCAAAATTCGTGGATCTGCTCACAAAAAATATGAACATAAATTCAATAGATATTCTGTGGAATAATAGCAACCAGAAATACTTTCTAAGGAGAATCCGTAAAAATATGAATATAAATTCTCTGGATATTCTGTGGAATAATATAGCAACGAGAAATAATTCTAAGGAGAATACGTAGAAATTATCATCGAAAATATACGGATAATCCAAGAATATATTTTATAAAAATCCACGGACAGGGTTACACTCATCATATAAAATTCCAGTGGACATCCGTAAGAAATCCATAGATATTTCCTCGGATTGAAACTACGGACTGCAACATATATTGCGGAAATTTTGCGGACAAACTACGGACAGTGTTACTAGGGCAGTGCGGATATAACATTATTTTTTATTATCCGAAATTTTGGAATGTTATTTAAATTTAATTTATTTTTTTTTGATAATAAAAAGATTTTCTTAACAAAATTATAAATTTTTAAAATTAATTCACTGCGGTCATAGCGAATTATTATTTTGCTACAGCTTTTATTTTATTAAAACTAAATAAATTAATTAAAATCATATAAAACACACACATAAAGTATTTGAATTTAATTAGTGAATTAAATTGGGTTCACTAGTTGCTAGTTAGTTAGTTTGATTAGACTCAAAGATAATATCGCAATGTCTGTTGCAAATCACCATTTTGTATTAATTAAAATAATGAAATTAAGGAAAAATATCCTGCGATAATTACAAACCAATATTGGTAAAAAAATTTTCATAAATATAATTCGATGCGAAAGTAATTTACTATAATTTGTCTATATGTATAATGAATATAGGATAGATGCCGCATAAGTTACACTTGAAGTAACATGAATTTTGTGTATATAAACGTTATGTGTTTGCACCATCAGCAATCTAACATCCAAAACATTGAGATTCAATGTGATTCATATCAAAATTATCCATTAATAAATCTTGTGCTGTATAATGAATTTGAACATTGAACAAATTTAGAATTTGTATATATAAATAGCCATAAACAATTT
The DNA here is from genome assembly GCA_910594885.2 of Bibio marci. Taxonomy (NCBI): domain Eukaryota; kingdom Metazoa; phylum Arthropoda; class Insecta; order Diptera; family Bibionidae; genus Bibio; species Bibio marci. The sequence goes on from OU343114.1 coordinate 41,176,107, forward strand.
TTGATATGATCTATAAAAATTTAAAATAAATCGACATAACATAACTTAAAAATTGACATCGAAATTGACATATTACCATATACTGTTTATATATTTACAATATATATAAATAAATAAATACATTTATATGCATTAATCGATTAAAAAAATCATGTAAATGTGTCAATGTGCACGCAATTTACCCTTTTAAACAGCCCACGTACATATTGTTATTATGACGAATTCAATATCCATTAAATTCATATATAAAATTATCGCCTTTGATGTAATGTTTGGTGATTAATTATGCGTGAGAAAATCAAGTATTTACTCTTACATTTTTTTTTTCTTCTTCTTCTGCTCTACACTGCACTGAATGTATATAAATATTATATTAAAATAAAATAAAATAAATAAAAAAAAAAACTAAGTAATCGGCTTAAATGTACCATTCTATCTGTATATGGTTCACAGGTACATTACACTGCTACAACAACGTGTTCACAACATATTTTTATAGACAAAAGATATATATAAATAAAATAAATTTATTTATGTACATTTAAACGTACGTGTGTAAAATTTTCTACTTATATCTATTTTTATAGAGATAATATATGGGTACACAGCAATATACATAAATAAAGGTTGATAATAATGTTATGCATTAGTTATATTAAAAAAAAAGTAACTTGATATCATAAATTATACATTCAAATTGTTGTTAATGACATATGTCATTATTAAAATGACATAATCTTGCGTATACAATTTTGTTATTGATTTTATTATTACTATTATTATTATTATTATTATTATTATTATTATTATTATTATTATTATTAGTGTGTTTGTACAAATTTATGTTCTTTAAGTGTTATAATAAGCGCACAGGTGAATATTTTTAATATATCATTTTAAGATATGTATTTGTTGTATATATTTATATATAATATGTTAAATAAGAAATAATAGTATAATATATAAGATTTTTTATGTATAGCTTCTTATATATGTATTGTGCTTGGTTTTTTTTTTATTTTATTCGTTGGTTGAATTATTTATGTCAGGTCAGATCAGTTGAATAAAAAAAAAATAAAAAAAAAATTAATTGTAATGACTTTGAAAAATTAATTCATTAGACTTTAGAATTTATGCTTTTTTTCTTCTCTCTCTATATACACATTATTATTATTATTATTATTATTATTATTCAACTGTATATATTTGTATATCTCTATACCTATCTATTATAGCTATAGCTATACAGGGTGTCCCAATTATCGACGGCAATACGAAAACCCTAGTTTCTCTGGGTCATTTTGCGTCGAAAATATCATATAACATTTTGGCCGATTCGACTTCGGTACCAAGTTACACGCAAATAACCAAATTTTCTATCAGACCATGTTTTGCACTCTACTGGAATCAATATCTCAATAACTAATTAATCGATTTTAAATTTTTGATACACTATTAACATTAGCACGACCGAGATCTTTAATTTAACGTTAAGATAAGGCAATTCGGACATGTGGTTATCCAGATACTTACAGGAATGTTGACGATTAGCTGAACGCCATTTTTCTGTTTTGAAAGTTTGTTCAAGCATAAGTCGAAAAATCATGATGAAAAAATTTGTTCGGTATAAGTTTAAAAACTTGCCACATTCACAGGCTTTCGTTTAAGCTATAACATTACGATAGGTCTCACCTGGTTCCAAAGATATACACAAATAACTACAACGATGTAGGCATAAAATAGATTTTCGCTATGGAAAAATTTTATCTTTTTTTGGTTTTATCCAGAACCAACAATATGGACGTCACAGATAATTGATTCCATACACTCCTATGCATTCACACAAACCTTCACACACACACACAAACGATCTCACACACAAAGGCCCACACACATAAACCCACGAAAGCACACGCAAGCATATCAACACAGTTTTAAACAAACAAAGCCTAAAGTAATTGTTGAAAATGTGCTCCTTCAGCTCGAATACATAGACAACAATGCTTTTCAATAGACCGAACCAATCTAAGTGTTTGCTGTTGCTTGTGGCGAAGGTCTTGAATACAGTTTTCAATAAGCTGAATTAACTCTTCAAGTGAATTAATCACAGTTGCATATACTTTTTCTTTAAGGCAACTCCATAAATAGAAGTCCAATAGATTTAAGTCTGGAGAACTTAGCGACCATCTTATGGGCCCACCTCTGACAATCCATCGTCGATAATTGGGACACCCTGTATATTATATATCTTATAAAATATTCCATGCGTATATATGTATAACAACATATTTACACCTTTAATAGGTGGTAATAGAGATTTTATACATAATTTAGTTATTATATTTAGTTATTTTTTTTCTCTTCTTCGGGTAATTTAAAATAATAAGAAGATAATAAATTTGAAATAAATAAATTAAATTAATGTATATTACTTTTGGAAATAATACACAGCAGCGTCTAACCATAGATATAGTGTATTTGTTGTATATTATAATAATGTAAATTAATTTAAATCTTTTAAAGAATTTAGGTTAATTAATATAAAATTCGTGGAAAAAAACAATATTATTTTTTTTTTTTTTTGAGGAAATCCTTTCAAATTTTTAAGAATTTTATATGTATTTGTATACAATAGTACCTATGTTATATACCATAATAACAATTATTTATTATACAGGTATAGAGCTGTATCTATAGAGGTGGTATTTATATGTATAAAAAGAATGATTGACATATTTTTTAATATTAAACATTTTATTTATCTCTTTTTTTTTGTCACTATTGTGTCGACTTAATTTTGAATGGATTATAATAACAAATTTAAAAAAAATTTAAAATTTCTATTTTATTTATAAATATGTTGTATGTATATGGTGTTAATTGATTTTTATTACTATAACTAAATATGATGTGTAAAATATATAAATATGTGTATATTTGATAAATAAATAACTTATAATTACTTACCTCACAAAGTGTACCCGAATATCCGACGGGACAAATACATTTAAATTTTCCCACCATATCAACGCATTCACCACCGTTACGACATGGCGATCCAATACATTCATCTATGTCAGTTTCACAATCTCTACCTATATATATATATCGTATATATTTTTAATTAATTAATTGTTTAAATAAATATCGATAAAATATATTGTTTATTATAATTTTCAGTTATTTAAATTAACCAATACAAATACATATTTATTTATTAATTACCTGTATAACCAACAGCACATGCACAATGATAATCATTAACTAAATCTATACATGTAGCACCATTTCGACATTGGCCAACACAATCATCTAAATCTTTAGCACATGTTAAACCACCCCAACCCTCCAGGCAATTACATGTAAATGCACCCGGTGTATTATGACATGAATGTGCATTTATACAGGGTCCCAACATTGATACAGGATTCGATGTACATTCATTAACATCTATATTATATATATATTCAATTAATTTTATGTTATATACATTTTTATTATTAATAGGTATCATTATTAAATCGTTATATTAAAATTATAATTATAATATATTGTCTTTACTAAAACAAAATTTATTTAATTGAAAATAACTGAGTACGCTCACACATTGATTTATTGATTATTAAAACATATATATCCTCGTATAGGTATATTTCTTTGCCAGTTTATCTGTGTGTCCAATATGAATATGTTATAGCCTATAGTTTAGCTAATTGTTTTAATGGAAATTTTATTTTTGTCTGACTATAATGTTTCTTTTGTTGTTGATTTGTGGATCTTGATTGCGGTATACACCTGCGTGTTTAACATCATGAATTTCTATTTTTTGTATTTAATATTTATATTGATCAAATGACCGACCGATTCTGATACAAAGAGAATATACGTTCACATAAAATTTGATTCGTGAGCGAGATCCCTTAATACTAATATATGTCTATGTTATATGGTAGATTGAGCATGGGATTAAATAAAATTAATGACATACCATATTTGCATCAAAATTATATGAGAAAAATGATCAAATCATCTAGATGTCTTTACTGAAATCTGTATTTTGGCGACACAACTAATTTCCAACAGGCCAATAATTAAATTATATTGCATTCCGAAAATCTTCGAATCAATTATATTTAACGCTCTTATTTTCAATATTAAAATAAAATATTAAATCATTCATTGATCGTGAAAACAATAATACATTTTTACTTGATAATTCCAGTCATGCGGTATGCAATTTCATTTATATTTTCACTGTCACATTTTAAAAATAAATGCTGCCAATAAATTATAAATAAATATATAAATTGCTAAGAATTGGTTTTAGTTTTAGAACTTTCTCATTTGGCAAAAATTATATATTTATCGTATCCCTCTTCCTGTTGGACATTGTTTAATTAATATAGTCCAATCTATAAAATGCATTTACTAATAATTCTGGTGTCCCACTGCAGCTAGTCAATTTGGGATCGATTTTGTTTGGTCTTTATATATATATATATTTAAATAATATATGCGCTTTCGGTTATTAATAAATCTCAATTATTGTAATTTATGTAGTAAATTTTTTGAGGATTATTGGTATATAATTAATTGATATAGTCTTTTGCTGCAGAATGGGAATTATCAACGTTTTATATGTACTGTACTGTACATAGAATTGTGTCTGTTTAAATGTGTTGTTAAATTAAATTCAAGTGTAAACACAATAAATTGTCGTATTCTTATCATTTTGATGGTTTTAACTAACCGTTGACAACATTTTCCAGCTTGTAAATGTCAATAATTTTAGAAAAACTACATTATTAATATCGGATATAACATCGATATTTGATTTTATTATACGGAAAGGGATCGCAAACTATCTAATCCTTACTGTATTTTTGATTATTGTTTTATCCTTTAGTTCGCTTTAAATTTGAATATATTGTACATTTCGGGTACATAGTCCTTTTTTTTTATGAAATTTAAATGGAGCGGGATAAGTTCATATTGCTTCGTTATGAACATATAGACTGAAACGTTTTAATATGTCCACTCTCTGGTAAAACATATATATATGAGAAAGTTTGAAAATATCTTTTATATTGATAAATTTTGTAATAATATTTTCCGAAAAAAATGAGATTTCAATGTAATATTAAAAATTTGCGGTTAGTCAAAATAGGATATTTATCGTAATAATTATAATGATCATTTTAATCACAATATTGATTCGATATAATAAAATATTTATTTGGATAAAAACGTAACTCATTTTTAGATTATAAATCACTCGGTTTTCAATAATTAATCGAGTTTTGTTGTACTACGCAAATCGTAATTTAATGTTATTTCACATAAATATAAATATAAATACATTAATTACAATAAAATATCTATACGATTACATAAAAATATATTGAAATAAATAATTTAATTAATAAAAACATATATACCTAATTGACAAACATCACCGGTCCATTGGGGTGGACATTCACAACGAAATCCTCCAATTAAATCAACACAAGTACCACCATTTTCACACGGTCCACCGGCACATTCATCAATATCTGTAAATTATATAATACAGGAAATTATTAATTAATGCAAGCAATGCGTTGTTTTAATTAAAAAAATATTTACTTAAAGTCCTTCAGAATTAAAATGTTTTTTATTTTTGGAATTAAATGTCTGTGAGTGTGTGTGTGTTTGAGTAAATATACATTTACTAAATATTTATAACTTAATAATCATTTAATATACTTCTTTTATACAAAATTTATATAATTTTATTATAGACATTTCATTGTTTTTAAAAATAAAACCGAAAAAAAAAATGTTTCAAGTGAATTCTTCGTCGTGTCGTTGTGTGTATAATTTATACAACAACAAATTATAGTAAATATTATAATAAAATATAATATATTGGACACATTCAAGTGTTATGTTAACAAAAAATAAAAAAAAAAAAGAAACCCACAACAAAAACTGATACAAAAATAAAATAAATAAAATGTAAATTACAGAAACTGTTTTGCATCCTTAAAAAATGTTTAAATATTTTGTTTTGTTTTATTATTTTTTTTTTCTACATCATCGGCGCGCTGTGCTTCTTGACTTTTAATTGAGAAATAAATTATCAAGAAAATTCAAATGGTTATGTATTTAAATTTGATTTTTTTTTTACTAAATATATTAACCATTTTTTTTAAATATTGTATATAATTATGTATATAAAAATTGTATATATCTTCATCATATAATAAACAATATACGTTATTGTTAAATGTTTATATATTCATGGTATATATATATATATGAATTGGCGTGAATTAGTCATAAATCAGTTTATATTCTTCTTGTTGCAAACAAAAATATAATAAGTTAACTTATATAACATAAGAATATAATACAAATATATATATGTAGAAACAAATTGAGTGATGCGATGCCATTGAATTGAGTTATATATATAAAATTAAATTAATGTCAGACTTCAATTGTTACAACCGTAATAATGTGTCAGTCAGAATTACAATAACATAACCTTTTTTTTATACTATATACCTCTGTATAGATAGATACCTACATATATATAATATACAGGGTGTCCACGAGCGCATTCCTTCAAGCGGGTGATGGCGGACATAGTTCTACATCGAAATTACTAAATGACAATTTACGATTTGGGACTCTGTTTGCCAGATACGACCCTAAGAATTTTTCTCTCGGTAGTCTCATCATTAATGGACCAATAACTCCGAATGTAAGGTAAATACAGAAAATTTATAGTAAACCGAATTTGTAAAGAATTAAATTCTGAATTAAATGGTGTTATCAATTTTTTTTATAACATGCTTTAGTTTCGAGTTATTGAACAATATAATTGTTGTGTAAATCTTTTCTAAAAAATTTTGTGCTAAAATGAATTTTTTTAAAAATCTAACGGCGTAACATATTATTTTTATATCAAAAAATTGTAAAACTAAATTATTTCGCTACAATTTTGTAAAATATTTCATTTAGCTATGACTAACAATTTAAAAGTTATAAATGTTTGAATTAAGTGGTATAATTGTAGAAATAAAAAAATAACAAACTAAAATTATAACTATATTTGGAACAAAAGAAGAGTAGGCTTGTTTAAATTTAGTTTATTCATAAACAAACACCGCCTACCTCTTCTTTTGTTCCAAATATATTTATAATTTTAGTTTGTAATTTTTTTACTGTTCTACATCTACAACACCACTTTTTCAAACATTTATAACTTTTAAACTAAAGCTACAATAAATGAAATATTTTACAAAATTGTAGCGAAATAAATTAGTTTTACTTTTTTGATATAAAAATAATATGTTACGCCGTTAGATTTTTAAAAAAATCCATTTTAGTACAAAATTTTTTAGAAAAGATATTTATTTTTCAATTATATTGTTCAATATGTCGGAACTAAAGCACGTTATAAAAATATTTATAACAGAATTTAATTCAGAATTTAATTCTTTACAAATTCGGTTTACTATAAATTTTCTGTATTTACCTTACTTTCGGAGTTATTGGTCCCATAATGATGAAATTACCGGAAAACAAAGTCCCAAATCGAAAATTTTCATTTAGTAATTTCGATTTAGAACTATGTTCCCCATCACCCGCTTGAAGGAATGCACACCGCTCGTCGACACCTTGTATAATACACTGTATTTTCTGTATTTTTATATTGTAAAAATATGGTTAGTTTTTCATGGTATAATAATAATAATAATAATAATATTTTATTTTATAGTAGCACATTTAGAGAGTAAATTATTAAGTGCATATTTATATAAATACATACAATATTATATGGATAATGTTGCTGAGTAATGCAATATATTCAAATATATATGCATAAATATAATATCATATTGATTATATGATGATGACGATTATTGTATATATACATATATATTGTTTACTGGATTGGATGCTCGCTGATGCTAAACATTTTCATGTTATTTTTCTCATCGTTATAAATATATTAATGTTAAATGTAATATTCTTTTAAACGATCCATTAAAATGGTATTTATTATATATTTATTTTTTAGTTAATTGACAATAAAAAGGAAAAAAAAATTATAATGTAATATTAAATGAATTTGCATATTATATGTCTTTCATTCGATAATAAAATATATATAAATACATATAATATTATTATTATATAAATTTAAAATTGACTTTAACAACATGTTAATGATTATTCATTTGTATTTGTATAATAAAATATATAATATAATATATAAAAATGTTATTCGTACGAATATATATTTCCTTTAATTTACAAATACAAAATATTTTATATATATATATTTAAATCAATTATTGAAAATTTATATTTCTATAACATATATAACTTCTTATTTGTTTGCAATAATAAAATATTCTTAAAATTAGGTCGATTGTTATAATACAAATCATAAAGTTTTTTTTTATATATAAGTAAACCATATGCATTTATTTACAACAGTTATAGGTTGTTAGTGTTAGGTTGGTAAAATAATAATTGCCGTTTTGATTTTCTTAATACTTATTTCAATTTTATCGATTTGATGGGATACAATATAACGCACACATTTTCTATATATTAAATACCTTTAATACACGATCAATTCTAACAATGGCTCAATTGAATGAAATAACTTATTATTAATGTGACACAAGAATTATGCTGAGGATCTCTTTCACTCAGGAATTTACCACAGAGAGTTAAATCGGTAACGTGGATATATTATAATTGATATTAATATATTGTGGAATTAAACAAACACATTTTCGAATAAAATTGAGATAACATTGAAAACATATATATATAAATTGCAAATAACACCAAAATATAAAATAAAAATACTGAAAATATTTTTATATTTCGTAATTTTTGTTAAGTCAAATTCATTTGTAATATTATTGTTGAATAGAAAAAAATGTGTAAAATAAATTACCCTCTGTTTAATCTAATATAAAATCGATGTATCAAACAGAGAATATTTTTACTACGCATTCAAAGTTACCGTTCATATGATAAACTAACTAATTTATCTTATTTAAAGTTACAGGCACATTGCAGTGTGACTTTGTTAATTATATTTCATGAATTTTGTTATAATGTATATGCGAGAGGAGTCCAGCAACCGTGCTATATCTGAGAGAGTATATAATTTTCTCATTACCATAATTACCATGCAGATATTTTGTAATTTGAACGAATATTTTTACTTACTAAATTTGGTATTTATATTTTTAAATGCGTGATTAAACAAAAAAGATATTTTCCAAATGTAATAAATACTTTTTCTATACAAATCAACTTATCGACAAAGAATTATATATAATATATAACAATATACCCTTTATAAATTCATACACTCATGCTCTGGCAGTGCGGTTCTATCCTTTTTTTCCTCAATTTAATATAAATTAAGTCGCTTGAATTTTTCCGATTTGATAAACAAATCCTATTTTCATCACATCCCAACTAAAAATAGTTTATCGTATAAATTTGCAAATTTGCAAATGTAAGCAAATTTCGTCATTACTATAAAAGTAACATCAAATTATTAAATCATCATTATAAACGCGTAAGTGATAAAACATCTATTGGAATAAATTTCAAAAATGAGCAAATTTTTAAATATGAAAATTCGTTAAATTATAAATATAATTACGATAATAATAAAAAATAAATTCGAATTTTTTATATATTCGAAATAAATTCAATTGTTTTTACTCTTCTCATGTGTCACATCAATTATTTATGTCACATTTATAATTTCGATTTGTATTATTGCTACTTTTTGTTTTTCTTGTGTCAGTCACGGCGTGGTAAATGGAAAATATAAGAAAAAAAAAGAACATTACTTATTAATCATTTAATTATTTTATATTTAATAATTAATGTAAAGTAGATAATTTTTGATTTTAAATTCATAAACCAAATATTAATATTTAATATTATTTAAGTTTTATTTTCTATAATTGTATTACAGTGTTTAGTAATTGTGTGTTTAAAAAATGCCTACAATAAATTTTAACTTTCTTTCTCCCCTTGTATGTTAATGATGGGTAAGTGCGCTGCTCCTCATTTTTTTATATTTTATACATTAAAATATTTAAATATTGTAATTGTTTTAATTATTTTTATTTTATTTGTTTAACAATAATTATCTATTTATTCAATAATTAAATTTATTCGAAGAGATGGTATAGATTTTTAGTTTTTTAATAATTTAATTTCCACTTTTTCCTATATGCATGCGCAAAAAAAAAAAAAAAGAAATACGATGGTGTCTGTGTGACGCCGCCGTGTCAAAAATTTGTATATAACACTTATTGTTGTTGGTATTGTAGTTGTTCTGTTTGCTGTTGCTTGTATTTATGTTTATTAATGTACCAAATTATTTTGAAAGAAAGTAATAAAATAAATATATTTAATTTGATTTGATACAACATTTATTTAAATTTACCTAATAATAATAATATTAATAAAATGCATTTATTACTTTTTTTCTCTTTTTATCTATAGCAAATGTGTTTCGCGGTTATTTGTGAAATGAAATTACAAATTGTACTATATGTGCAGAATATTCATTCTTCTGTTACCGACTCCTCCATTGCGGCTAATTTGGGGAAAAGTAAATTGGTGAGTACACTTTTATTTATTACATTTTAATTATCATTTATAACGATTTATTATATTATATATGACATTAATTGTTTATGCAAAATATATTTGCGATATTTTACCTATATTTTAATTTATTACATAAGAAAAAAATTATATAGTAAATTTTAACCAATTGTATATAAAATACAGTCAGCGTCAAAAATCGCTAAAGGCGAATTTTTTTTTATGGTAAACACTTCGTTTACCTTGTTTACAAGCACGCAACGCCACTGCTGGAGTTACAAAGAATTACCATGTTCTGTAACCGAAATAATCAAATTTATTCCATTCAGTATCAGTTTTCGAGTAACTTTTCATGTAGTAAACAAAACTTATATATAGTCTCGTATTTTAAATTGTCAATATCAGGGTATAATTATATTGTCTTGAGCTACACGCAGGATATCAATGTTACAGAATTTTAATTGGAAAACTATTAATTTCAATTAATATAATAAGTCGAAAAAACATAACATATATGTCCCATCAAAATCGAACAAACGAATAGAATAACTTTAGTTTTTGCAATTAACATTAAATAACAATATTTTGTTAAAAAACAATGAATGGGAAATATGTTATTAAAAAGTGTTTTTAACAAATATTTACAATTAAAAAAACATAAACAATTGTTTATTTCTCTTCAAATTTTATTATTAAATTATAATGGTATTATTAGTTAAATGAAGGCACAAAAATATTTATAGAAAAACTTTCCATAATTCTGGACAACTTAAATTAAGTTTAAGAAAAGCATAATACAAACTATGTTATCTGTGCAATGAGTGAGCAAAAATGAAGACCCGCTTATACGCTTATACCATTTACGCGAAAATTATAAATTTGAATAATTTTTTTTTACTAAGTTATGCACAAAAATCGTCTGATTCTTACACTAATCAATTGAATGTAATGCTATACAGACAGAAGCACAAAAAATGCAGTCACAAAACCTCTTCTACCAATAAATTATCACTGTTTAAAATTGTTACGAATATTCCACAAGAGAAAAAAACAAGCATTTACCACAACCAAACGCATAGCGATATTTAAATTTAAATATATCATATGCGGCAATTATTTTCCCTCCAACCCAACACTATTTTTTTCTTTAACGCACATGGTATTATTTTATTTTTTTTTAATTCTATTAAATTTATATCAATTATACATCTTTCTTTCTATACGACTATAAAAAGTATTTACGTATATTTAAAAAAAAATGTAAAGTTTGAAAAGTTAATTGAAAAACAATAAATTTTTTTTTTATGTTTTTGTTGTAAATTTATATAAATTTAAGTCATCCCGCACGTCGTCGTCGTCGCCGTCGCCGCGTATATATATAGAAACAGAGTCCCACGCAATCAAATACTATGGTATATATACAATACTATTATTGTATAAATAATATGTTAGAATCAATGAATTGTAAAAATCTTCATCGCACAAAAGAGATACAAAAAAAAAAAAAAAAACGTCGAAATTAAATTGAGAATGAATTAATAATAATTTGATTGATTTTTCTTTTTATATTTATAGTACATATACTGTGTTTTGTATATATAAAATATATGTGTCTTGTGATTTCTATTCAAATAATTAGTTATGCATTCTATGAAACAAATGCGGACAGGGAACAAAAAAATTACTGTGTTGTTAATTTATTTTCTATATATTCTATAGACGTTATATGAATACCTCTATAAAAGCTGTTACATTGGTCTAACAAAATAAAACTATATGTGTATACACATATAGAAAATGTTGTTAAAACATATTTTATTATATGCGTGTATTTGTTGTGTTTGTTGTATGTATGTGTACACATAAAATATATAATTAAAAAAAAAATGTTTCTTTTAATTTTTTGATAAATTTGCTTAACAAATTTACTAACAAACCATTAAATTTATCCGATGTTTTTTGTTTTTTTTCTTTTTCCATACACTACACAGAAATGCACACCACACACACATATGTGACTGTGTATATACCATAAGTATATTCATTCGCATTCATAAAAGGATAAGAAATAAGAAATTTATATGCACTATAACAAATTATAAAATTATAATTAAATATACATAATATTTACAAATGTTTATACAAATAAATATATATTAATAATAATAATAATAATAAAAATAATATAATTTATAAACTATAAAAATTATATATAAATATTGTAAATAATCTAAAAAATTCTGTTACAAATTTGTTATACACATTTATGGTGTGGTGTGTAGTGTATGTACAATATATATATTATATACGGTCTTAAGTATATATAATATATAGCACAGGGTACATATTTATACAATTAACCATGTGATTATTAAAAAAAAAAACTGTTTATATACCCCAGTAACAATTTGTTCGTACTTTGAAAAATGAGGAAAATTTCTTGTGGAAAGAATCCACAAATTTTCTATCGAAAAGAAATATTAGAATTTGTCCAAAGAATGTCCATAGATTTTCCACTTAATATATTCGTATTTTATTTAGGTCAATTAAAATCTGTATGGATTGTCAGGGTAATGTGTTCAACATATATCCGCGCGGTATTGTATTCATAATTTATTTCACCAATTATCGTAGACATTGGGTTCAAATTTTGTATATTTCGCTTATCTATACATATAATCCTCACTCTTTTTAATTTATTTTCATAATTTTTAAAACAACCGCAACAACTCAAATCGATATATTTCCTAGGAATTTAGTAAGATTTCTCCGGGATTTTATCCGCGGTTTTATGTTCTTGTTTATTACAAAAAAAAACAAATGCACAATCGATGAATTTTTACCATCGTTCATCATCTTCATTATTCGTGCTCATAGAACTTCTGGTCTATCGGTACAAAAACGGAATCAAACCACGATTTGGCATCATCGTCATACGAAAATTTATTCTGTTAATATGCGGACAATTCACGGGTATTACTTGCCAAAATGGACATGGACAATATAAAGATGTTTTTGTCAAAATCCTTGGATCTGCTCACCAAAAAAAATGTGAACATAAATTCTATGGATATTCTGTGGAATAATAGCAATGAGAGAAATACTTCTAAGAAGAATCCGTAGAAATTATCATCGGAAATATATGTGGATAATCCAAGGACATTTTTTTTTATAAAAATCCATAGACAGGGTTGTACTGATCATATAAAATTCTAGTTGACATTCGTAAGAAATCCATATATATTTCCTCCGGTTGAATCCAAGAACTACAACAAATAATACAGAAATTTTGCGGGCAAACTACGGACACTGTTGCTAGGGAATATACTGACATTCGTCAAAAGATTTTCAAAACAAATGCCTAAATTGGAAAATTCGGATTAGTTTAGTATATAGAATATACGGTGTATGTATAGATAATATTGTACTATAAATGAATTCTATAATTGATTTTTAGTGTATATATTTCAGAATAATGTTAATTTTTGTAATAATACACCTTACAATTTTCTGGCCGCTATATATATAATATTGTATAATACATAATATATATAGTTATATGGGAAGGGACACCCAGTAAATCTGTTTCTATATAATATAATATTTATATTAGTTACTTCATGTTGTTGTATGAATAAGGTGGAAAATCTATATATTTATATATAATAAATAAATATGTTTAATATTATTGTTGTTAAATTACATGCATATTCGTTTTATAAATGTTTATGTTGTAGGTATGTTGGTAAAACATAAAGTAAATAATATTGTAAATTATATTTTGTTATTAAAACCAATATATGTGTACGTTAAGTTATAAATATTAAATGTATTTATTTATATATATACAAATACTAACATTATACATATAAATAAATAAAAATTTAATAACATATAAATCTGATACATGTACTAGTTATGTATACTACTTGTACATATATAAAATATGTATTTAATTCAGCATAAAATTGCATTTTAATGATATTTCTCTTTTATCAAATACAATACAAAAAATCGTATATGTGTGTTAATTCAATTTGTTTTAATGATAATTTTTTAATTGCATATATGTATTTTAATTTCTTTTTTTTTTTTACCTACAACAATATCCGAGTACACATATGATTGAAAATCATAATTTATGCGTACACAATATATTGTATTTATTTGCATATATAGAAATTTTAACTAATAATAATAATAATAATAATAAAAAATTATATATGTATATTGAAAGATATTTGCGATGGTGTCACTGAACCCTTTGACAACCATTCAATATTCATTTGTATTTACCTCTTTTTTTTCCTTCTATATTATAAAAAAATTAATATATTTATACACATAACTAATATGAAATAATGAATATTTTGTTCCCAGGTGCGGTTTTTATTCAAAGGCCATTTCATTTCATTTCATTTCATTTATACTTAATTATCCTATCACATACTTTATTTATATTATTCATATATATATATTTATGTGTTTGCGTATATATCTGTAATATGTGTATTACCATATATACTATGCGCATGGAAGTAAATAATAATTCACCATAATTATGTTTAAAAAATGATTATCAGTTTATTTTTTGTACACAAATAATCATTAAATAAAAGTTAAAACAAAAAAACTCTTCTTGCTTATATTAGAATAGATAATTCAAAGAAGCGACTAAATATACATATACAATAATAATGTTGATAATTTAAATTCCTTGATCATATATACAATGTATATTAAAGTATGGGATGCATTTTCTTAATCCTTGGATTTATAAACTTACTGCTAAATTTACTACACGCAATATATTAACATATATGAATAGTTTATGGAATTATCATTCTCATGAAAATAATGGAATAAAGGAAACATCTATCTTTCGATAATAACCGGTTGATCGATAAATTCTTACCATATATATAGTCCCACCGGATTTACAAACTTAATTGTAATAGGAGCCGGGTAACATGATGATGATTATTTTGGATAATTAAAATGAAAATATATTTAAGTAATATATAGTTTTTATATTTGATCAAAAAATAGAAATTAATTTCTTTTTATTATGTTTATTATAAGTTTCATGAGTTTTTATGAAGAAATCAATATCGTTCACCTATTTTTTTGATTCTCAACCATTTGCCATTGAGGATTTGAGCTATATAAGTTTTATATCAATAAAATGTATAACACAACGATTTTATAGATCATTTAAATAATTCATATATTTTTAAGGATTTATTGATTAATTTTTCAAAAATTTTTCTTCACTCCTATGTATCTACCATTTTCTTTAACTAAATTATTTAATGACTAAAAGGTTTGGTGGTTATAGTTAAACGTTACCCACACACCATATTGGATGTCCCGCACACAGTCTAAATATTTACGCAGTACAATTATTCTAGTATATATCGCATTTTATACGATTTTCTTTAATTTTTGAACTGAAATCGTTTAACGATAATTTGTTAAGATTTAGTGGTAGATGCGAGGTAACTAGAGAAATAGAAAATCTGCATGCAACGGTTGTAGTGAATATGTTTGAATTTAAAATAAAATGTTTTACAACATTAGTCTTGTTATTTTATAGCCACGACAGCTCCTCTAAAGTAGACACTGCATCTGTACGTTATCCGCAACGAAACAAATTTTCAAGTATTGTCATATTATTTTTTTTTTAAGTCATATATTGATCCAAGTGGAGCGCTATGTCATCTAATAAACCTTTTATTACAGCCACCAAGTTGGTCAATTACTCTGCGCATGGAAGTATATAACAATTTACCAATTATTGTACTGTAATTAACGAAAGATATAGATGTTTTCAAAATTCTATTATTTTTTATATGTATAATTTTGAAAATATGCCCTGAAAATAAAAATGTATCAACATTGATTAATACAAACATAGATTTTTCTTTTAAAAAAGAAGACTTGAAAAATTGTTGTTTGGTTATTTTGGTTCTATCTTAGCAATTTAATTTTATTGTTAGTTAAATCTTCTTTTTGTTTCTTGTTGTGTGTAATAGAACCGTTTCCACATGCGTTTTTATGAAGATTTCCAATTACTTATTCTATAGAATATAATTTGTTTTTAATTATTTAATTATTATTATTAATTATTATTAACTCCCCTGCGATTTAATTTTCCAGCAAAAAAATAGACATTCAAATGGTAAAATTGTTCGTGAAGTAAAAAAAAGTAACTAATATAGGGATTTTCTATTGTTATCGTTAGATTTATTATATTCTCTTCTCGATTCCTTCATCTTTCATTTGCTTTTTATTTCATAAGAAAATATTAACTACAACCCGAGATATTACTAAAAAAAAACGTTATCCAGAGACAGTCGTAGTAAAGTAATATATAAAATTTTAAATTGAGTTGTGAAATGATTTTAGCGTTTTCAGCGTTTTTATGTTCTGTTCATGTGACAGTTACCGGCCTGCCCTCTCCTTAGATCATCTTTGAATTTTAATTTTTATAACTAAATGGTATAGGAAAATTCTAGTGATTCCACAGTAGTCTTCGCAAGGAATATAATGCATACGCGTCGTTAATTTCATAGGCATTTTCTTGGATTCCTCCTATATACGATAATCGTCTGGTTAAATTACATAAAAATGGGATACGCACAGTATAATTGAATACACATTATTTTATTTGCGATGAAATGAAAATTTGATCATCAATATAATAATTATAATAAATCTGTGGATTTTCCATTTTTTATATATTAATATTAATAGTTAAATTAACCGCTATTAAATGTAAGTTATATTTTAAATTTAAATGTTAAAATAAGTTTATTACCATCATTAATTCGTAGTATATTACTCCATTCATTACAAACACACATATTCCAAACCAAATTCTTTGATTTAGTATAATTAAAATTAGGTATTATTTAAATGAATAGTTACATAAATTGCAACAATATATAAAAATAGTCAAGACAAGACTGTATTTATTAATAATTGTGTTTTACCAAATATCATCATATACACATATATGTCGTAGGTATAAGAAATAGATAATAAATGTATGTAATTATGGGATACACAAATTGAGATAAAATAAAAAATTATTCATCTATAAAGTATAAAAAAATAAGTAAAGTATAACACGCGTGCTTTTTAAATATATTAAATAACTTTAAATATTTCTACGCATAAATAAACTATTATATTTTTATATATAACAAAATCATTAATCATTAATAAAAACTTTTGAACTTTCATATCATTAAATGTTCTATATTCGATATATATATTATTTATAATAAAAATATTTTTGAAAAATCTAATAACCTCTCTGTCTCGATACAAAAACTATCTATCTATCTATTTATCTATCTATCTATCTATCTATCTATCTATCTATAGATTATATATTTTTTTTTATATAGATATTTATCATTTATTATCGCTATATCGCAGAGTATAATAACAATTATCATTTATGTTTACAACCCTACACACAGCAAAAATTTATTGTATGTGTGATATTTATTATATATTTATAAATATTTTGTGAATGAATGTATAATTATTACTACTTTATTATTTAACTATTTTATTAACTTATATATCGATATATATATGTAATTTTATTTATATTATGATTTCTTATCTATGTATGGTAATGGTAATAATATATTATAAATAAATCTAATAATTTCATTGTAAACCACAAAAACAAACGTAATAAAAAAAAAAAAATCTCTGATTAGATCAACCGCCATCATCGTCGTGATAAATGAAAAGAAACCAACAAAAAAATTATCAAAATAAATATTTTATTTTTTATTTTTTTTTTCAATGTTGCTTCAATGTATTCTTTCAAATCAATTATATAAAAATCAAATATTACAAATAACCGCATTGAATGGATACAATGAATATGATCATCATTTTATAAATTAAGCCAATTTTCAACTCAAAATAATTAATATACAATCATTAATCATTGTGATGGTAGAAAGAAAACAAAAAATGATTTTCTCAATATACTCGAATGGTAATTCAATATGTGTATTATACGTACCTACGAACGATTATCTATACATATTTATATATATATATATATTTTATACTATTTTGAATATATGTTAATATATGATTATATACACCATGGACACAGCGCACATACAAACAGCAGTTTCTTCAAATATATTGTACAAAAAAAATTCCAGAATTTTTTTTTTTTTAATCGAAGTTTATAGCAAGATACCCTGCCGAGTTATTATTGTAACACATATATATATATACTAATCTCTATATGCATATTCTAATATAAATGTGTGTGCGATATATATATTATACAGGAGCATAACCAATAATGATTGAATGAATATAAATAATATATAGCCATCGCATATATATTATATAATATATTAATAATAAATTTATAAATAATATGCAATATAATATAAAATAACCAAATTAAATTACAAATTATAATATTTAAACAACAAAAAAAATAAAATAAAATAAAATAAAATAAAATAAATCTTAATGAACCAACAAACGAATAGATAAAAATTAGTGGCTATATACTTCAAATCAAATTGGAAATTACCAATTACATTTAATTTTTATAATTTGTCTATAATCAAATCAACTAAGAAATAATAATATGTATATATAAACTGAATGTGTATACCTTTACACACCGTCTGTCTCAAAAATACCGAAATTTTTTTTTAGAAAATCTCATAAAACAAAGGCGGTGACATCCAGCAGTATTGTTTGTTATTAATACACTCCTTTCATTAACGTTCCAATATAAAGTTATTGTGCTCAAACAGATTAATTGGCATCATTACATATAAATATGAATGTTTGAATAAAGAACTAATTTAAATTTAAATTTCTCCTTTCATAGCCAAATGATAGAAATAAATAAAAATAGACGCAGCCCATTCAAATCAGACGAACACGGTAAATGGTTGAGTGTTAAAACAATGGTTATAGTCAAAAAAAAAAATCTGTAACAATTGATCGGTGCACGATGGTGCGTTATCATCAGCAAAATGCCATTTCAAATTATCACGTCAAATAGGACCGATTATGATATGAAGACAACTCACTTTTTCCATGTTATCTTCAATATAATCGCTGATTTTAGTTTTCCATTTCTTTCGCCATCATCAATGTCTTCACAACGTTCATTTTTACCACTCATACCACATAAAGTCAATCATCACCATAACATTTTTTCATCATTTCAAACGTCTTGGTAAAAATGTTTGTTCCAAATTTAAAATAAAATTTAATATTAACTCTTTGTTCCCGCGTTCATTTTTGTATACCGATGCCACTAATACATACTAATGGTTTGAGCACAATAACTATATGCTTGTAAACAATTGGATGTAAATAAATGTTAACACAACACATCTCAGTATACATATTCTATTATAATCAATATCACATTTAAATGTCACCTCTGGTTCATCCAGATTGTCTGTAAGTTAGGAAATTTTTGAGACAGATGGTGTATATATGTTATATATGGAGAGAACAAAAAATTGGTATGGAAATAAAATAATATACCAATTGTACGTACACACACAACGTATAATCGTATATTATTTATAGATAGTTATATATATATCTTTATATGGTGCGATGATAAATATCATGTACATTGTATATTTTATATTGATTGTAGTTATACCGCAACCAATGTGTGTGTGTGTGTGTATATACTAATCATAAAATTTTATTATATAACTATAGCTGGTATAGACACATCAACCATCACCATTGAGTTCAATGATTTTGATGGTATTTTTTTTTAAAACTTAATTATTTTTATTTTATAAATTTAAAATTATAGTACACAAAATGATAATAATATAATTTTGTAGATCTTTTCATGTTATTTAAATTTTTTACTTATTATATATTGGTATAATATACATTTTTATAATTATAATAATATAAAAATATACGATTTGATTACTATTAAAATGGTTAAAATGGTAAACTTATGAATTTTATATAATTTTTCCAAAAATTTTATAGTCTATCTATTTATAAATAGATACGAATTACTGGGCATGTTTGGCAAATTAAAACAAAATCATATATACACGCCATTCCTTTCACTTGTTTTGTCAATCATCAGCATTAATTGTTGTATCTCGGCGAGGAAGCATAGAATATCAATAAAAAAAAAACCCCGGTTTTGTTCTATTTTGTTTGTCTTCTTCTCTTGCAAGATTTTACCATGGACTTTGGTCGATCCAACTTCCTCCTACTCTGTGAATTTTACTCTAAGGTTTCCCTTGTAATATGCATCACACTCATACTTCTCCACAATGCATCTGCGATCCAGAAATTTACTAATTTAGTTTTCACCACGTGTTGTTAGTATTAAGACAACCGCTTATTTTTGAAAACTATTGCAAAATTTATACTTTTTATTTTGAATGTAATGTCCATCAGCAAACAAATGTAAGTGACAAAATCGAGATCCTTTTATGTCGATTAAATGGTCCACACAGCTGCTAATACCACGATAGTATTAACGGATCTCATTATATATCACGAGATTTCGATAACAATGCGATAAATAATAGTGGTAAAAGGATACAATACTGTTTGATTAATTTTATATATATTATTTATTATTTTTTGATATTATTTGTCGAGAAATGGTGTTCTATATATAAGTTTATATAAATATTTTAATCATGTTCAATTCAATAACTTTGCCGGAAAACTGGACACTGCAAACTGGCAAACTTTTGAACAATCTATGAATTTGAAATCTTATAGAGACAGAGACTAAGCGATGCATTAACAACGGATTACTGGAAATTTCAATTGGCACATAATTCACCATAGCCGCACATAGCCCACAGGGAGATGTGAAAACCCTTTAGATTTGAGTATTCTGATATGATACACTGATAAGTCAAATACTCGGAAAGAATTAGACGCATCATTATTGGGTCTATAGACTATTCAACTACTGGTAGTAGATATTTCACATCAGAGTATATATCAATTCATCCATTGCAATATGGTAATAGTGTGTGTAAACATTGTTAAACGTTGTTACGCCTAACGTTCAATATCTTATTTACAAAAGTATCTGGATTTTTTTTTTTTCATTCTATAAACGAAGTTGAATTGTAATTCATTAAATTATTAAATATTATTATATTAATATAAATACGGAAAAAATTTCAATTATAAATTTTGAGAATTAAACTTAGTACTGAAAGGAGCTTAACAAAATAATTCTATATTGTATTCAAACAATTTTCGATTCTAACGCAATCCGAATGACTTGATAATAACAATTATCAAAAATATATAAAAATTTATTTTTACATCATCATTGAAATTGTACGGATACTGTTAACTGAAACTGAAACAGTCAGTAAAATACCTTTAAATTAATTAAATGCTTTTAAAAACATTCTAAACTTAATTCTAGAACTTTGAAATTTATATACAATAATATAGTAATTTGTAAAACTTACAAGTATTATTATGTACTTACGGATATGCAAATACATTTGTTTGTACAGAGCAAGAGTGTAGGTGAGATATTTCATTTTTGTTTATATCTACCATAAATAGTGACACCATCGATGATACAAAAAATGTTCTTATACAAGGTACAATGTTTATCATATCAAAATAACTATATAAATATAATAATGTAAAACTTAAAATATTTAAAATATGTTTGTCATTATAATATAAATGTATAAAGTAAATATTATATTATAGATATATTTAAATGTTAATTATAAATTATTAATTTCATTTTTCCTCTCTCTTTAAATTATCATATGAAATGAATGCATATATTTATAAACAAATAAGATTTTTAACATATAAACTAACTAAAACATTTATTATAATCATCATATTGTTATTATAAATATTATAGTTACTTAAAAAATAATACGTTGATACGTTGATTTAAAAGTGGAAAAAAACAAAAAAAAAAATGTTTACTTAAAAAATTTAAATAATAAAATATTAAATAAAAAAAAAATGTCAGTTTTTAAATAAAGAGAAAAAAAAAAACTTGTGTAACAAATTAACTAACAAGAAAAAAACCAAAAAAATTTAATGATATTTTCAAATGGTTATTAAAAATACAAAAAATAATAATTTTTGAGTAAACAAATTCAAGTGGTTTTTGTTGTTAAAATTCGTATATGTATATTAAAAAATGAAACATAATTATATGCATTTTGTGTTTTTCTCTATGCCCAAATAAATGCATTTATTATAAAATAGATGGTTTTTTTTTTATTTTCAACTATTTATAAAAAATAGGGTAGACAATGAGAAGAATCTACCATCTATGTATTCTTATAATATAATTTTTGCACATCAATTTATCGCTTAAAATATCCCCGAAAAAGATGTAAAATTTACTAAATGCCATTAATTACATTACAATATATTGTTTTTGAAATTGTATTTCAAAATACAATACAAAATACAAAATATACTTTTGAAATAAGATTGAAATATTTTTCAAAATCGAATACGGAAAATATATTTTTTTATTTGAAATACATTTTCTGAAACACTTTTGCTAAATTTTAAATTATGTTGTCAATATATAATTTACGTGTTTTATAGTTAGTTAAGTTACATGTACTAATTTCTCCAAAAAAACTAATTATAAAATGTATATTATTTGTTAAGGCAACGAATACAATAATTACGTAATGGATTACTCTTCAGTTCCAACTTCCAATATCAATCAACCGTACCGTAAAAAAAATAAAATTTGACAATGTTAGGTGAAACATTAAACATAATCTTATGTAACTTAAAAATTATCTAAAGACAGTGTTCCGCAGATTAGTTACTTTTATATTTTTGTTTATCTAACTAACTAACTAAATTAGATTGAAATATTCTTCAAAATCGAATACGGAAAATATATTTTTTTATTTGAAATACATTTTCTGAAACACTTTTGCTAAATTTTAAATTATGTTGTCAATATATAATTTACGTATTTTATAGTTAGTTAGGTTACATGTACTAATTTCTCCAAAAAAACTAATTATAAAATGTATATTATTTGTTAAGGCAACGAATACAATAATTACGTAATGGATTACTCTTCAGTTCCAACTTCCAATATCAATCAACAGTACCGTAAAAAAAATAAAATTTAATAAGATTAGGTGAAACATTAAATATAATCTTATGTAACTTAAAAATTAGCTAAAGACAGTGTTCCGCAGATTAGTTACTTTTATATTTTTGTTTATCTAACCATAAGATAAATATAAAAATCTTTGAAAATATATCATTTTAGATAAAGATATTGTTCAATTTTTCTAGATAAAATTAAAAATAACCACAATTTATTTTAAAATCGAAAATCACTATACAAAGAAAACTACCCTAAAAGATCATATGATAATTAAATTATAAAATGATTTATAATACGAGTAATAATAATATTAATTAATTGTAATGTATATAAAAATTAAGTTTAATTAATTATTAATTAATCTGTTATAACAATGACAATGTGTAAAAAACCCATAATTTCGAATATAACAACGAAATGTGATATTGAATGAAAATGTTTCAAAAATATGCACTTAGTTCACTAGTATCGATCATTAAAAGCTCCGATATACCTATACACTTTTAATTGTAGTCTAATGTTTCTAATTTTGAAATCCTAGAAAGATAATAATATGATAATATCATTGATGTTAATATACAATATTAAAAAAAGGCTCATAAGCTCAATTAAAAGCTCAATTAATGACACAAAAAATAAATTAAATATAAATAAGCAGTTTACCTAAACATAAAGTTTTAATCAAAAACGAAATATCAATATCTATATCGCCATATAAATAAATCCTTTCATTTAATTTTCCTAATTTCTAGAGTTTTATGTAAGAACAATAATTTTGTAAAAGTATCTGAAGATAATATATTTCTACTTGGAGTGAATAATTGAAAACTTTGCAAATTATCGATGACGATATGTTAAAGATTAAATTACTGATAATTTATGTTGAATTTGACAATATTACTAACGGATACAAATTAAAATAATCATTATCCATTTCAACAGACAGACTTCATTAATATTTTACACTATCACATATTTTATGTTTTGTGAAATACATTTTGACTAAAAACAAATATATGATAGTGTTCAAGTGGAATTCAATTTAGATTCAATTTTGCTAAACAAATACCAAGGTTGTAGTTTTTGTTACAGGTTAATATACATTTCCTGTATTATGTATTCTTTAATGATATTATTATGTTAGTTAAGCTAATTTCTTAAGCTAGTATCTCGTACTTGTATAGGATATCAAATGTTTCCAAAACCGGGTTCATTATGGTAAAATATTCGCACTTCTATATGTATAATTAAATTCATTCAGATGGTTTTAATTTTGTTAATTTAATTTTATCAAATAAGGTATTTCCGTTGCGGTGTATCGCTATATCGAATAAAAGGAATAAGTTAAACACTTGTGACAAATGTTAAATTTCTATATAATAGTTTAAATTTAATGTTATCTAATTATCTTTAGCAAAGAGATCTACGAAAACTATTTAAAAGATAAAGATGATATTTCTTTTCATTATCTTTATTTATATAAATGATCGCATCTCAGATAAATTAATCTATATAGACGAAACTGCGTCTACAGATGAACATGACTGTTCGATAATTTTGTTAATAACTGGTGAAACGCATAATAGAAACTTAGGGAATTTTTTAAATTGAGAATCCTTTTTTATTATAATTCAATAACACTTGGAGACTTATATAATTAAATTTTTTCTTTAACTATTATTATTTTAGTTATTTATTTATTTATTCAGTGCTAATGTCTAATACAAAATAATTAAATTTAAACTACATCAATAAAAACTAATTTATCAAGAACAACTATAGAATTTAATGAATTGAAACGCCCATAATTGGTACGATATAATTTTATTAAACAAACCCCATTGATCGCAAATTTCTGGAATTAATTTAATTTTGCAAGCAGGCTGGGATAATAAATTTTGTCATTTAATAAGTACACCAAAAATGATAGTTTTAAATAGAATCTCTATGCCTATGCAGAGTCAGCATGTTTAGAAAAAACGAAGTCTATGTTCATAAGTGGGAAGTGGTAAGGGATCAGTGTAAGAAAGAAACCTGAAAATAAATATGTTCTTTGTATATTGATTGAATACACTATTTACTAAATATATTTAACCGTCGTCGTACCTTTTAACCTTTATCTTGACAATTATTTCAAATATTCCTAAGTTATTTTAAAATACTTTGAAAAAGTATTGCAAGCAAGTACTTTTTTCTGTTTGGCATACAGTTGCAAAAATTCTTAAAAGTATATCAATGATAAACACTCTGGCTGGTTAATGATACACGTATTATTTGTAAAATTATATTAAAATTTTAAAAATAACTAATCGATTTTTGTTTTTATTAAATAATTTCATTATAATTACTTGTTACACTGAGATTTTATATAATTTATTTATAATATGTATTTAAAATTAAGTCATATATATATTCTGTGAAAGTTGTATATAAATTCAGTTTGTACAGCAAAAACATTAATAATTTCTCTCCTTTATGTTTTTATTTTTATTTGTTTTTTCAAACATATTTATTTTTTTTATGTTTTATTCCAACATTTTAATTATATTATCGAAATAACAGAAATAACAAGTTTTTTTTTCCTGGTAATGTATGTATTGTGTATTGTGTACAGTGCTGGTCAGAAATATAATAATAAATGAAAAAAGTGTGGTTTTTTTCGGTATATTCATTGGGAATATATATATAATAATGAAACTAATCTTTGCAAACGGTTTTGATGCTACATTAATGCCATAAATAAATCTATTTTTTTATTTTTCATCTATTAGAAAATCGTGTATAGTTACTAATACTAATTGTTAAAAAAATGTATAGATTTCTAACGTTTTATTTAAGTCGCTATAGTTTTATACCAACAGGAAGTTTTTTTTTTTGTATATCGATACAATTTCTAAATGCAGAGAAAATATATTGTTTGACATGTCAATAGTACAGCGGTGAAGGAAGTGTTGACGAATTATATTGAAATAATATTAACAAAGTTATAGTAGAAACAGCAGTGGATGATAAATTCTCATGGAAAAAATATTGACAATCTTGATAGGAATTCAGTTGGCCAGAAAATTGATTTTGTGAACAATGATTTTGTATGTTTAATTTTAAAGTAATATTATATATATACTAAAATATACCTAGTTTTTTAATTTCTGACCAGCACTGTATATGCTATAAGTAAATATTCTCCACATAAATATTACATTATGTATAGATATTAATATATCGTACATTACAAATGAATAACGACTCTGTATATAAGAACCCTGTGTGTACATGGAATACTTACACTAGTTATAGTTATAGGTTTATGGTATATAATATTATATAAAACATAAAATGTTAAATAATTATATGTTTAGATAAGTGTTTTATTTGTACATAATGAATATCTTCTCTATTAAATTACATTACAAGAGGAGATATACATTTAATAAGTACACGTCGTCGGATTCGTGCATCACCCATAATAGTTACACAAAATGAATTTAATAATTTATTAATGCAAAAATAATTCAGTGCAATTATATTTCATGTTTTTTGTATGTGTTATAATATATATTGTTGTACACACATATATTTATTTTTGCGTTAACGATTTAACTAATTTTATGTTCTGATATTTTTTTTATTTGGTTAATACATATTAGTATATTTAATAATATTTATATTAATGTTATGTGATTTTGTCTGCCGCCTATTGTATATTTTTAAAAAATTATAGTTTCAATATAGAAAAAAATTCTTTAATATATAAGATTTTTTTTCTGTAATTTCATATGTAGGAGATTTTTGTTGTTGCTATATTAAATTAATATAAATCAATATTGAATTTAAGTATCAGTAATATAATAAAAGCGATGCGTTTGATAACAAAGGTAAAAATATATACCTTTTTGAGCATGATAAATCGATCCACTGAAAATTTTTGTATGTTTTTGGTGTATTCAAAATATAGTTAGAAAATAATTCATATAACATAATTCATGTGCTTTGATAATTACTGATGTGTGAGTTACACCAGTGCATTGTCATTCACACGTGAAACAAATGCTAAATGTGATTAATTACTCATAATTAAATAAACAGCAATTAGTAAAGGATTACGTTTAAACAACGCCAAACATAATCACGTTTTTAGTTCATTGTAGATTCAGCGTACTTTTTTTTAAATATAATAATATTTGTGTAAAATCAAATATATAATTTTGAGATGTTTACGACATTAACACTTTTCGTTAATTTTTCGATCAATTACTTCTATTTATCGTGCTCATATCACAGCATATTCATCAGTTCTGCCTGTGCACAATTACATCGAAATGCAGTACAACATTTATAAATCATTTAAAATTCGTGTGGACGTGTGATGTTATTATTTATCTGAAATTTCAAATGCAGTATTTTACGGCCGATGTGGAAATTAATATTGTTTATCTACATTTTTACCACCAATTATTAAACCGCCATTCTATTCCTCTATATACGATAAAGTTTAATTTGATTAAAATAAAATTAAAATAAACAATTTAATTTAAATAAAATACATAATACGCCGCCGTTTAATTTATCTGTTATTTATAGTTTTATTCCTACACATATATTGTACATTTGGATTTTTGTCTAATAATACACTATTATGTAAAGGCTGTTCTAAAATTCACGTAAAATTTTAATTTTGGTGACAACTGATATATTTCTGGGTTATTAAAAATGGAGCGCTACACACCAGAGAACAACACGTCTTCATCGTTGAGCAATATTTACAAAACTGATGAAGGTTTGGCACCTACAACAGTTGGTAATTATTGAACAAAATATGGTCGGAATAGTGATTTAATTTCAACTGCGTGTAGAACGAACCGCCGGCATATTCTCACGCAGCAATTTCCTATGCCTGATATCGAACCCGGCAACAATTTCACAATACACGCACCCACGTTATGTTAGTCTCTGCAGTCAATTCATTTCCTAAACATTATCACATCACAAACACGACACACACTACACACACACACACAAACAACACAATTACTGAGTTCTTCGAAAGAGATGCAAGTAATCACTCACTATGATGACCATCACCATCTCCAATTTATTTACTTTTAATGTTGGATAAATGTAGAAGTTCAGATGAGTCTCCTCCTCTGCAGAGAAAACTGCCAAATTAAAAACCACTATCCACTACACAAATAACTTCACACACATATAAAAAAACAATTTTAAAATTTACTATACAAAAAATTTACTATATATTTTATTTTGATGTATTAAATTAGCGAATTATAAATACAAATAGTTAAAACTATTTAGTTTTTCCTAAATTTAGAAAGGAAATTCTTTTTTTTATCAATATTTCTTAATACCAATATTAGCTGACACAGTATTTACGAAATCCAAGCATTGTTCAAAGTGGATAAAAAGCATAGGCACTAAGTGAAAGATAAAAAATTAGATAAAAAATATTGAAAGTTGTAGCATCGATATTTATATAATAATAAACGAAAAGGAAGCGAATGTCGTGACCATTGGAATTGGTGATGGTGATACAATCACTAAAATCACTAAAAATTAAACACAACAAAATGTTAAAAAACTTACTTTTTTTAATTTTTTTAATAAAAAATTTTATTTTATAAATAAAAAAAGTTACAAAAAAAGAAAGAAAATAATTTGAATTGTGTGTAATTAGAAAGAAATGGAATAAAATAATGATTAACAATTAAGAAAAATATAGGTTCCGGTCAGCACGTGGCTGTATTAAATTTATTTGTTTTTATCTATATTATTTTTATCTTCGTTTTTGCTGGATATTACAAATAAAAAATAATTTAATATAAAAGAACCATAAAAAAATATATATAATTTTATAAATTAACCCCCGCGAGCCGATGAATCACGTAAGGTGATTTTAGTGAGTATAATATCACCATCATTTATTCCAATGGTGGTCAAATTCAATTCCTTTTTATTTATTATTATATAAATTATCGATGCTACAACTTTCAATATTTTTATCTAATTTTATCTTTCACTTAGTGTCTATGCTTTTTATCTGCTGTGTCCGTTGCGTGAGTCTCTCCGAAAAAATAGTATAGAATTTATTTTCATAGATTTTTTCTTTCTTCGGAGCGGCTCATGACGGACGTATCGCACGCAACCGATCATTGTAATTATAGCCCATAAGCCTCTCCGTACAGGAAATTTATCTCAAATGGAATTTTTTTTAAGAACTGACGTTTGATTGTAAATATTTCCAATGGTTAGCTGCAACTAATGAGCTTACTACAAGAGTACGTTACGTGCGTTGTGTGCGTCTCACCGATAAAATAGAAATGTATGAAAATACACCATCGAATTTATTTATTTTCATTCTTGCATGAATTTTTGGTACACCCATTATATTTGTGATAATATCGGTTTTTTAATTAAGTAACGTGTGCCGGTTTTACGTATATGTATACCGCACCGTACCATCACACAAACAACAATTCTTCATTAAATTTAGTTTCATTTAATTGATTTTTAAGAGGATTGTATATATATTCAACCGTATATATTTTCAAAGTAATATTTATTTTAATATTCAGATTTTTATAATATTATACATTTAAAAAGATAAAAGTCATTGATACTTTATTATTATAGAAATACTTTTTCGATATGTATTATATTTATGCCTATATATATTTTAAATATTACAATATTTATATATATATCCATATCGCTCTCCATAGGTGATAATATTATATAGAATGAAGAAATATTTAAATTTATATTTTGTTCGAAAAATTTATATGTTAAACTACATAAATATTATAATTTAAATGTTTTTTTAATTATTTATTTAAATACTAATAGAAATAGAATATCGAGTCAATATATAAATTTAAAATATTTATATGCGCATTAGATAAATTTTTTCTCATTTTATTTTAATTTAAAAAATAAATAAATAAATAGATGCAAATAATCTAAAATATTATACTTAAAATAAAAAATATAAAATATTTAATAAATAAAATAGAAATAAAAAAAAAATGTATTATTAATTAATATTCAAATATGCAAATATGTGTTTTTAAGACTGTGGTTCATTTGTACCGCATTTTATTAACACTAATATTATTTTTTTTTGTTTTCTATTTTGTTTCCATTATTCAAATTAAAATTAGTTCATCAGATATTTTGAATATTATATTTACATTGACTTGAATTCATATATTAAAATACATTATATTATAGTAAAGCGCATAATTTATGTCTTTGCGTAGATTAAGTGTATTAAATAGATATTGTTTTGAAAATAAAACGAGCAAAGAAATTCAAATCTGTATCACTTTTTATTTATGTTTTCAAATTTTAAAATTGTTGCAAAAATTCATATTTCATCATAAAATTCAAAAAAAAAAAAATTGCTTGATAGACATACTCCAATTCGTTCCGTTTCAGCAAATGGAGGAAATTGTATGTTGATTAAATTGTTTCCATTCATTAATGTGCAATAATCGAGCATATTTATTTTTATTTATCGAGCATCGCATTATATCGATAAATCATAGAATTTTGTTAACAATTTCATTATACAAAATATTAAAAAAAAAACGAATTACTTTAGTATATTTTAAGTACTAATTTTCCATTACTAAAAGAAAATGATCTCTGATATTTGAAAAATTCTTGATCTCAATAAAGTCAAATGTGTTTTTCATAATATGCTATTTTTTTATATTTCACAAATCAATAGAAAATACGTTAACGTGTGTGTGTGTGGCGGTAGGGTTCAACAGAGCATTTGTTTCACCATAGAATATATATTTTCTTATAAGATCTGTTAAATAGAAAAATAGCAGCATATTATGCAGAACACATTTGAATTTATTGAATGCGATGTAACAGATGGGAAGAAGCGATAGTTTATTAAAATCGGTACGGTTCTAATTTATATGAAACATTTCGGATAAATCTCTTGAGACACCCTCCTGTCCATTTCAATAGCTCACCATCAAACAATAATAATTCATATATATTAATTTAATATAATATTCAAGAAATTGACAGAAGCAATAATTGTTTATTACTTGGAATTCCGTTTTACTCAATTTAATGGTTAAATATTTACAAATATAACTTTTATAACTTCCCTAGTAACAAATTGTCAGTACTTTGAAAAATGAGGAAAATTTCTTGTGGAAAAAATCCATATATTTGGCAAGATTTGGCCATAGATTTTCCACTTAATATAATAGAATTTTATTTAGGTCAATTGAAATCTTTCGATTGTCAGGGCAATGTGTCCAATGCATATCCGCAGTATTGTATTCATAATTTATTTCATCAATTATCCAAGACACTGGGTTCAAATTTTGTATATTTTGCTTATCTATACATATAATCCTCACTCTTTTTAATTTATTCTTATAATTTTTAAAACAAGATACTTTTGTCAAAATCCGTGAATCTGCTCCCAAAAAATATGAATATAAATTCTATGGATATTCTGTGAAATAATTGCAACGAAAAATAATTTTAAGGAGAATCCGTAGAAATTTTCATCGGAAATATACGGATAATTTAAGGACATTTTTTATACAAATCCAAGGACAGGGGTGTACTCATCATACAAAATTCCAGTGGTCAACCGTAAGATCCATCCATAGATATTTGCTCCAATTGAAATTACAGACTACAACATATAATGCGGAAATATTGCGGACAAACTACGGACAGTGTTACTATGGATAATACAAAAAAAAATTAATTCTGGTGGTAATGTTTAACGATCATTTTTAAAATCAAATGTTGAAACTTTAGCAGTATTGTTTATACTTTATAAACAGAAATAAAGTTATAAATACATAGGAATAGATGTATTTATAATCGTACATTATAATTATCACTTTATTTGTACAAATATTAACTTAATTATATAATAAATTCGTATATAATTTATGTATTATTAGATTAGATATTAAATTATCTACTAAACATATTAAACTAAATCATTATAATTAAACAAATATAGATATAATATTATATACAAATGGCAAATAATTATATAGTTAATATAGAAAAATTAAATGAATGATATAATTAACAATGAGGCAGGCGTCTGTGTGTCTACAATTTATTTCTCATATAAATATAATAATAATTATTTTAATGTTATACAATAAGATAATTATATATTATCTCGTGATTAGATATTTTTAATTTTTCAAAGAAATAATATTTTCCTATATATTATCTTATACGCATAGTTATGTAAATTATATATAAATAAATAATAAAATTCAAATCGTATCTACTACACACATGAATTTATAATATATAAAAATTAGAAATATAAATTAGGAGAAGAAATTTCACGGTATATTCAAAAACGTATGGCGATGTGTTAAAGATAAATTCCATATATATCTACTATGATTTATTTGATATATGTATCTAATAACTAAAAACGGTAACAAATGAATAAAAATTGAAAGTTAACAATCCGAAACCCCCATATGTATACAATTAGATTAATTTATATATATTGATTGATTTACATATGGAAATAATTATATAATTATTATATTTTTGGGTATACATCCACTGTCCGAAAAATAATAGGAAAATGTATCAAGAAAAAACCAAACAATTAATTTATGTTTACTGTTCGGTAAATGAGATTTACTAAATAAAAAATTATCACATGGAACACACTGCGCATTTCAATTCTTTTTTTTGCTACAGTGTGTAATAGAACCGTTTCCACATCACCCCCGAGATGTAGATTTCCAATGCGTTTTTATAAGATTTTCCTATTACAGGCCTATAGTCTTCTACAGAATATAATTTTTTTTTTTAAATTATTTAATCATTCCTTAATTATTACTAATCCCCTGAATACTATCTGTTATAAATATTTTTTTACTTCTATTATAAACAGATTTTTGTATCGTTTGAAGATAAAATTATTTGAAATATTAAATTGAATTAATTCATTATTAAATTAAAATATATTTAAATTTTATCTTTTATCTATAATATTGGTTTTCGAATTTTTTTTAAATTGGGTTGTGAGATGAATTTAGGATCCCGTATAGAAATCTTCTATATAGTTACTTTAACGAAATCACATATTTTATTTTGTATGTTTTGTTCAATAATCGATGGTGCGGTCTGGCACTAAAAAAAACTTGTGTTTTAAATAAATAAGCGCATTTCAAATTTTTTGGTATAGCATTTTTTTAATAAAAAATGAAATTCAATAACAATTTGTTCTTTGTTTCATATATATACTTTTTTTGATCGAGACACACAAAAACTAAACTATTTTATTTAATTCATGCAATTTAGAATAATCTGCTAAATTTCTAAATTTCATTTAATCAATTAGTTGATTACAGAAAGAATGCAGATTATTAAATATCTTTATTTACCCTTTTTTAATTTCTTCCATTTTAAATTATTATAAAATTCATATTTGTTGTATTTATTATTTTATCTAATTATTGTTAATATTATTAATTTATTAATCGTTCCTTTTTTTCATTTGCCTTCATATGTGCCTCGCGTATGTGAAAGTTTCTTCTTAGGGTAAAAGCAAAAAAAAACAAACAAGTGATTTGAAATCGTGTTTTGACATTCTACTGCTATGAGTTTTAGTAAAAAATCTTCAACAATGTTCAAGATTTTTAGTTGTGTCTGACATAAACAAAAAAATTCAACAATAGGAAAATGACTGACTGACTAACTCTCATGCCTCACGCCAAAGTTACACTTAAGAAAATGTAATCAAAATTTTAACAGTTTGTTAAGTGTCTGCTGCACACACACAATACATATATAAGTCAAGTAGCCACAATAAATGACACGATCGCCGCAGATCTATTGTATACATTATTAGACAATAATTCTGGTTGCTGCTTTTCCACACAGATGTTGTATTATTCTATATAAATAATATATTGTATTCATGGATGGAGCGATATAAAAAAGATAAAATTATTTCATTATGTGATCTATTTGATTGTAGTCGGATATAAATAAGAAGAAAACAAAAGAGAGATCACAATCAAGAATTTTCTTTAATTTTTTTTTTAATAAATTTATACATAATTAAATCCCCCAAAAACGGAAAAAAAAAAAAACCTAAAAAGTTATTATTAAACTTATTTTTTTTTTTAAATAAACCCAAAAACGATGAGTATGACAATAACAATAAAATAACCAAAATAAGAATTTATAGTATGATGATTATTGAGAATAGGAAAAAAAAAAATAACACCGAACTTTTAATTATACCATGTAAAATAAAATGATCACGTTGATTAACCTCTCTAAATGCTACTTCAGAAGTGTTTTTTTTTTTTTGGTTTTGTTTCCATTCTTTTTTCTGTTACTGTTTTTTCTATCTGGTTGTTGTTGTTGTTGTTGTTGTTGTTGTTATTATTTTATTTTATATATGTCTAATTTTTGAGAACAAGATAATCGATTAATCATTTTTCGGGTAACACGTTTTTGTCCAATATATAATACTCGTATAATTATAATACATTTGTATTTTTTTTTTGTTTCATCCTATTTTCCATCTTCATAAAATTCAATTTTATTTTTACAAATTTTTATATTCACTATATATAGTTTCGATTCGACAAATCTACATATATTTCATATATATACATGTATCCAATTACTGCATATATATATACACAAATCTATCTGCATATATATATATATAGACTACACATATAGAGATGTATTTATATAAGATTTTTAATCTTACATTATAGATATGTTAAAAATATATAAATGTTAAATAGTTATAGAATAGTTAGTTATAGTTATACAATATATAGATATACAGGGTGTCCCAATTATCGACGGCAATACAAAAACACTAGATTCTCTCGGTCATTTTGCGTCGAAAATATCATATAACATTTTGGCCGATTCGACTTCGTTACCAAGTTACACGTAAATAACTAAATTTTCAATCAGACCATGTTTTGCACTCTACTGGGATCAATATCTCAATAACTAATTAACCGATTTTAAATTTTTGAAACACTATTAGCATTAGCATACCGAGATCTTTAATTTGACGTTAAGATAAGGCAATTCGTACATGTGGTTATCCAGATACTTACAGAAATGTTGACGATTAGCTGAACGCCATTTTTTTTTTTGAAAGTTTGTTCAAGCATAAGTCGAAAAATCATGATGAAAAAATTTTTT
Organism: Bibio marci; assembly: GCA_910594885.2. Lineage (NCBI taxonomy): Eukaryota > Metazoa > Arthropoda > Insecta > Diptera > Bibionidae > Bibio > Bibio marci. The sequence goes on from OU343114.1 coordinate 41,212,138, forward strand.
CGGTATAAGTTTAAAAACTTGCCACATTCATAAGCTTTCGTTTAAGCTATAACATTACGGTAGGTCTTAACTGGTTCCAAAGATATACACAAATAACTACAAAGATGTAGGCATAAAATTGATTTTCATAATGGAAAAATTTTATCTTTTTTTGGTTTTATTCAGAACCAACAATACGGACGTGACAAATAATTGATTCCATACACTCCTATGCATTCACACAAACCTTCACACACACACAAACGATCTCACATACTAAGGCCTACACACATAAACCCACAAAAGCACACGCACGCATATCACCACAGTTTTAAACAAACAAAGCCTAAAGTAATTGTTGAAAATGTGCTCCTTCAGCTCGAATACATAGACAACAATGCTTTTCAATAGACCGAATCAATCTAAGTGTTTGTTGAGACTTGTGGCGAAATTCTTGGATACAGTCTTCAGTACGTTGAATCAACTCTTCACGTGAATTAATCACAGTTGCATAGTCTTTTTCTTCAAGGCAACCCCATAAATCGAAATCCAACGGGTTTAAGTCTGGAGAACGTGGCGACCAGCTTATGGGCCCACCTCTGACAATCCATCTTTGAACGAGTGCAGATGTGGTTTCAACATGATGGTGGCCCAGCGCACTAAGGAGATGCTGACTGGACGCAAACTTTTATCAAAGATGGATGGATTGGCAAAGGTGGGCCCATAAGATGGTCGCCAAGTTCTCCAGACTTAAATCTATTGGATTTCTATTTATGGAGTTGCCTTAAAGAGAAAGTATATGCAACTGTGATTAATTCACTTGAAGAGTTAATTCAGCTTATTGAAAACTGTATTCAAGACCTTCGCCACAAGCAACAGCAAACACTTAGATTGGTTCGGTCTATTGAAAAGCATTGTTGTCTATGTTTTCGAGCTGAAGGAGCACATTTTCAGCAATTACTTTAGGCTTTGTTTGTTTAAAACTGTGGTGGTATGCGTGCGTGTGCTTTTGTGGGTTTATGTGTGTGGGCCTTTGTGTGTGAGATCGTTTGTGTGTGTGAGAAGGTTTGTGTGAATGCATAGGAGTGTATGGAATCAAGTATCTGTCACGTCCGTATTGTTGGTTTTGGAAAAAACCAAAAAAAGATAAAATTTTTCCATTATGAAAATCAATTTTATTCCTACATCTTTGTAGTTATTTGTGTATATCTTTGGAACCAGTTGAGACCTATCGTAATGTTATAGCTTAAACGAAAGCTTATGAATGTGGTAAGTTTTTAAATTTAAACCGAAAAAACTTTTTCATCATGATTTTTCGACTTATGCTTGAACAAACTTTCAAAAAGAAAAATGGCGTTCAGCTAACTGTCAACATTTCTGTAAGTATCTGGATAACCACATGTCCGAATTGCCTTATCTTAACGTCAAATTAAAGATCTCGGTATGCTAATGCTAATAGTGTTTCAAAAATTTAAAATCGGTTAATTAGTTATTGAGATATTGATCCCAGTAGAGTGCAAAACATGGTCTGATTGAAAATTTAGTTATTTGCGTGTAACTTGGTACCGAAGTCGAATCGGCCAAAATGTTATATGGTATTTTCGACGCAAAATGACCCAGAGAATCTAGTGTTTTCGTATTGCCGTCGATAATTGGGACACCCTGTATATATATGATATGAAGAATATATACTAAATGAAAATTAATCTATTACACTTAATATAAAGAAAGAATAAATTAAAATAAACATATATTTTTTTTTATTTTAATCTTTTCTTTCTCATTATTATTATTATTATAAGATTATTTATAAGATCAATGAAATAATATGATTTCGATTATGGTTATATAATTTTGTGTATATATATTTTTTTAATCATATTGTTATTTTCTTTAAATAGTTGTCTTTTATCAAATTTAAATTTAAATAATACAATTTTTTCAAAACACAACTATATTTATTTTGTAAATATGCGGCGTGTCCCATTTCAAAATATATACAATATTCACTATATATTCTATATGATACGATCATATATAATTTTCATTCATATTATAATATCGATAATATATTATCTATGTGCCAATGGATATATTAGAAGAATTAACATTTTTTCTCATTTGTTTTGTTTTGTTAATTTGAGGAAAAACAACAGAAAATATAAAAAAAAATAATATAATAATAATGATCACATGGTTTTTTTTTTTTTCTTGTTTTTCTTTTAATAAAAATTATTAAATTGAAATAGCATAAATAAAAATGTGTGTGTTCACAAAAAAACGAAACAAAAAGAATTGAATAGAATAGAATAGAAAAAAAAAGAACACCTAATACAATATTACAAAATTTTCTACTTAATAAATTAAACATATGCTTTTAAGTGGCCATAAGAATAAATTATTAAATGAATATCATAATGATTATAATAATGATGATGCATCGTACCGCGCTCTGCGTTGCCGCTACATATATGTAAGAGTATAGTTATATAATAACATTTTAAAAACATATATTATTTAATAATACTAAAAACTAATAAATACAATATTCGTATTTATTATACGAAATTAAAATCTTGTATATATATATATATATTGAATTATGTTTAAAAATGTTGTACTGTGTGCGTAGACACTGTGATATCGTACACTTTAATAATATATTTACGTGTTTACGTGAACGTACTACGTGTACAAAAAAAAATTTAGAAAAAATAATAGAAAATTTACATTAACATTTATATTTAAATATTCATTTTAAGCTTTTGTAATATTTTCAAAAATTTATATAGAAATGATGAAGATTTTAAAATATACATTAATATAATATATAAATAAAATATTGATGTGGTTATATTATAATATTATATCTACTACATATACTCACATTTACATCATACGAGTATTTGTAGAATATGATAAATAAATCATTTATTAAATTATATAGATATTTATTAATAGCCGAAGATTATTTATATTAATTTGGCAAAATTAATTTATTTACCAAAAAAAAATAATGAAATGAAATAAGAAAAAAATAAATAGTAGTAGTTCGTAATGATCACCGAATCAAATTTTAAAAGATTAAATTTATTAAAATTAATGTTTATTTGTTATTGTTATGATTATAGGCGAGAAGAATGTAAATCCAAACACAGAGTGATTTGGGTTGAAGTTACACAAATATATATATATTTATTTTCAATAAAATGGTTACCTATCTTTAGTCAGATTAAAGTACTACCAAACAAACGAAAAACTATATATTCGAAAATATTCATTGAAGAATATTACTCATAACGCAGTTCTTTCTGATGAGTGACTAAATGTATATGGAAAGTGTTATATATGCGTGTGATCCATGAGATTTATGAGAAAATTTTAAATATATATTTGATATTAAAGAATTAATATGTTATTATATATACATTTATATTTATCGTATATGTGGTTTAAGTAATGTCCTTCAATCAAATATATAGTAAGAATTCATATATTTGCATTATAAAATCTGAATACTTGTATACTAAAGTTATTTCCTTTTTTTTTGCATGAACAAAGTTCCGCTTAAGCTAACAGATTTAAAATTTTTTATCATATACCAAATTCCATTCAATTTTACCTGCAGAACAGTCAGATACACAATTGGATCAGTAGAAGAGTTCTATAACTATGAATTTTGAAATAAACTCATAGGAAATATACCTGTATAAATTGCTTGCACATCAAATTTCATTCAAATAAACTAGCAGTTCGATACTCAATTGGAACAGTAAATGTGTTCAGGCTATGAATTTTTAAACTAAAACTTATAGAAATTATCTGCAGAAACCCATTTAAATCTCATATTTCCTCATTCAAATAAACTAACAGAACAACTATGTATAGATGTGAAATTGGATCAGTAGAGAAGAGTTCATGCCAAAAATTTTTAAGCAACTTGAGAGGAAATCTACATCATTCCAATTAAAGTGCGCTTACTCAATTCCATTGAAATTTGCCTGTAGAACAGTCAATTGTATACAGTTTTATCAGTAGAAGTGTCAGTGTAACGAATTCCTATAGAACTTCATAAATAAATATATAATCCCGGATTTTGACCCCTTTATACGAAATTTCATTAAAATTAGGTGGGAAATACTAGAGATACAAATTTTTTGTAATAGTACTATAGTTCAGAATGTTTCTGTGAGTATCAGTTTTCCTTATCTTTTTATATTATATGTTTAATATTAAAAACTCAACATAAAAAGATACTTTGAAAATTTTATTGAATATAATTATAAGAAATGTTAATATTTCGGTGGTGCTTTTTGTCAATTTCTATTACTGACAGATTGGGTATAGGATTTTACAATAAATGGATTATTTATAGCCTTTTTTTTTGCATGAGATTTACAAGGGACCAAAAAAAACAATTAAATACAGACAGAGTTTATTACAGATGTCCGTAACATTTATGTTAACATTCTTTTGGGATAAGTAAACTGTGTAGTGAGAACGCTAATGGTATACCATATGATTCTAGGTAGTGAATGTAAAATTCTGATTCAGTTATTAAATGAATAAATTATATTAGCGATTGGTTCAACTAAACTATTTGAAATAAATATTGAATTTGATACAATGATATACATGAAGAAAATATCTTTGCGAAAATATCGACACACAAACACAAGACAGTTATGATAAAATTATTTCACTTGAGCTAAAACACTCTGTATAAATTTATTATTATTATTGTATGGACTCTGCATTCAGTTTTAAATAAAATATACGTAATTAATATGTAATTATTATGTAAATCAAACAAAAAAATTTATGAGAAATTTGTATAACTTCAGCTGAAGTCACATAGGATAATGATAATTATTTTTATTATAATAATTGTAATAATTAAAAAAAATGTTCTCGAAAATCCTAGCTCGTAATCGTAAATTGTAGCTATGAAAAACTTTGAAATTTTGTTATAACACAGTGGTTAAAGTGTATTTAATTCAATCCGAAGTTAGTGAGATCGATGTCACGGTATATAACACATGGGCTAACTATATTTTTATATATTTTTCATACTATAAAATTACTAAATTGAATTAATCTAACATCGAATTGCTTTGCAAATGCTTATTTATAATTTAAATTAAATCTAAAAAATTTAATAATGAATAAATTATGATGATCGTTTGATAATAAAATAATATAATAAATAAATAAATATATGAAAAATAACTCACTTATTTCACATGTTGTTGCAGTCCAACCCGTTGAACATGTACACATAAATTCAGCAATTGTAACATTTATTAAATTTTTAACATTATTGAGTAAACTACTGCGTGCATCATTTGTCATTTTATGAATACCAACAGGTTTTCCCATTGTACTCATACCTCTCATGCTACGTATAATAATTGATGTTGTATCTTCTATAACTGCTCCACCTTTACCTGCACCACTAACACCGCCACTATTACTACTACTAACACTACCACTATTACTACCACTATTACTACTACTACTACTGCTACTACTGCTACTACTGCTACTACTACTACTACTACTGCTACTATCACTTTTAACTTTTTTATTTATTTCATATTTGGTTCGATTCTATATAAAAAAAAAAAAAAAACCAAGAAAAAAATATTATATTTTTTTAATTAATAAAAAAACATAAAATTAAAGTAATAAAATTAATTTTAATAAATTTATACCTTTAATGTACATGTACCACCATTTTTACACGGTTGTGTTGCACACGGATGTTCAACAATTTCACAACGTAAACCTGATAAACCTTCGGCACATGTACAACGATACTGATCAGGTGCTGTATTTTCACATGTTCCTCCATGCATACACGGTTCATGTGTTCCACAATAATTTAAATCTATATACAAATGATGATGGGAAAATTGTTAAAAATTTAAAAAAAAAACTTACTTACATTCTCTACATTCAATTAACATTTAAAAAAAAATATATTATCTATACAATACGAGTCGAGTATATGTGTAAATAATAATAAATATAAAAATTATAAGGGATAAAAAGTGAATTTAAATTATAAATATAAATAAAGTTGTGATCCTTAAAATAAATGTGTAACACACATTCACCATAATATGAAAACAATAGAGCATTAATAAAATGATGAATTTATCATCTATCATTTTTTTTATATAGTGCAGTGCAGTAATAATGTCGCCTTTTGGTTTATTTAAAAAAAAAACTGTGAAAATAACAAATGTTATGTAATCAAAAACGATATAGCTTAAAAACTATTAAAACCAAACAAAAAAAAAACACAAACACACACACACACACATTGAGTATCGCAAAGGAAACACTTGACAATTTCGCACAGATGATATGATATTTTATATATTTTCATTCATATATTTACTACAATATATTATAATAATATAGAAAAAAAATACCGGGATGAAACATATATAAAAAGATTTGTAATAAGGGTGCACTTGAACATATGACCAATTATATATTATTATATATAATCCTGACATAGTTTTCCTAACCTACTAATGACAACAACATACATATTTATATATACGAGTTGCTGCATATAGTCAAAAGTAGGAAGCAATAATGTAAAAAGGATGAAAATAAAAATAAAAAAAAAATAACAACCACAAACTAAATAAATACTAAATAAAAATTGGATTAGAGGGGTGTAAGAAAAATGTATATAAATCGTGTAGATCGTTTTGCATCGTTGAATTTGTTTAGATAATAATAAAAGATTTTTATGTAACTAACCGCTTATTGTTTGGTTATATATGCGATTGTTAAACGAGTCCTTTTTTGTGAGTGAGGGGTGAGTATAATTGTTAAATTATTCGATTGTTAACTTTTTCTCTTATATAAATTATATGTTGCATAAATTTTATTATACATATAACAAATATAATAAAATTATTGGAGTCGAAAATGTTATAATATATTTATTCAATTAAATAAATCTCTTGCTATATATATTGTATATATGGTATAAGTGTGAGTGTGTTACATATATTTATTTATATTTAGATTCTATAAAATATATTCTATAGGGATCGATAAAAAATACAGATTTATTTTGATACAGTATATTAAATTGATTTTAAGTGGAATTGGGTCAATTTTTTGTTTTCTAATATATTTCTCATGAATAATTTTTTTTTATTTTTATTACTGAATATATAATATAAAAAAATGAATTTATGATATAAATTGAATAATATTTTTTTTGTTATTAATAATAATACAATCGAAAAATTGACGCAAGCACTTATACGAAAACGTAGGTTGTGGTTTGCATTTATTATCAGGTGCATTATATGAATTTATAGAATTATACAATGAAAAATAGAAAAATTAATATTAAAATAATTGTATGAATTTATAAAACTACATTTTAATAAGAATATTTAAACCGCATAATTTCAAAATGTTTACCATAAAATTATAATAAATAATAATTTATAAAATATTTTATAGGGAATATCATGGTAAAAACTTATCCATCGAATTTTTAACCATTTTTAACTTCGTTTTTGGTCTATTGTATATTTATTGTTCTTCTTGAAACAGATTTTTACAAGGATTGTGGTGAAATGAAATCTTTCTCTTTCATGTTATGTACTGTGAAGGATTTTCTGCGCCAGACGGCTATCACGCTATAGTCAATCAGTAATATAACATAACTTTATAACTGATAACTCTATATTTATAATTTATGACTCAAATTAAAGGTGAACACATTTCTCCATAAAAAGTAAGTTTTTAATAAACTTGATCGTGACAAAGTTATATGCATATAAATTCACCTTTTTTACCCATTTTTATCAAAATTCTTATCTTCTGTGACAAAAAACCAATTAATTAATTTATAAAATTTTTATTTATTTGTTATGCAAGACATTTTAGATAACTATATTATTTCCAATTTCAAAAATTATTGTGGTGGTAATTCAGGTTCAAAAGTTATAGATTCTCGGAAAAAATGTTATGTTTTTTACTTCCACAGAGGGCTCGTTACCCCCTTCGAAATGAAATTAAGTAAAAAAAAAAAAATTGTTATAGAATGTTTTTATAATCTGGATATTTGTGAAATGTTGAGATTTTTTTAGTAAACAAGGATTCATTGTTCTTTCGAATATGAAAACTGCCTTGTGATGTGAACAAATCTAAGAATTTTATGTAATTTTATCCCATTTTCTGGTTGCATACAAAATTTGTTTCAGCTAACACATTTAAATATACCGTATTGCATTGAACAATTGCTTAAAATCCCAGAACTTCTGTATCAGAATATGGAACTATAGAGTGTTTAACCTTTCAGTCACTGTTGTCTTTATATTTCTATTTCATCAGATTTCTAATATGCTAGACACACAGAAGATTTAACTAATTAGTTTGCTCACAAACTAATTCAGTAACTAAACTGGTGACACATTGGCAAACCATTAGTTTACTATTGTTTTGATATTTATTGTTGTACGAGAGTGAGAAAATTACAAATAGTTTAGTTTGTTTACATTTAATTTTTTCTCATATTTAATATATTTATTGTTATTTATAAATCCATTGGTTCATTCGATTTTCAATTAAACATTTAGTTAAATATTTTTAATAATAATAATATAATATTATGTTTTAATTTCACAATTTTCATTTTTAATTATTGTAAATTAAATTAAATACTCACAAACTTTTGTCATTCAATTTAAATCAAGTGTGTAAAAATTAAAATTGAAGTTATAACACCATTTGAAACAATTAAAAGAAAAAAACGTATTTTCCTATATTAAGGAAGTTACTGAAAAATTCCAGAACCCCTTCGTTTTCATAGCTATTTTTTTATATTTGAATACAGTGAATATTCACTGTAACGCATAGTTTGTGTGTTCGAATTAAAATTGTCAAAAGGGTAAACACTTGAAATATTATATCTTTTGCTAGATTTTAAAATATTTTATAACTTTTTTTATGCTTCATTTATTAAATGTATATTGTTAATTTTGGTATTTAAACTTTATATGGCATATGATAGTTTCTTTTTATGAAATAATTATGTTGGAAAATTTATAAAAAGTTCAAGTTTTTCGATTTGTATTATTATTTATTATAGCCTTTTTAACAACGTATTGTAATGATGACTTTAAAAAATAAAATTAATTTTAATATATATATTTCAAATAATAATTACCTTGATCACATAAAATACCACCCCAATTTGTATCACAAATACATTGCCATGCACTGCCATTACAAGAACCGTGTCGACAACCAGGATACACCATACATTCATTACATAATGGACCTCTCCAACCTGGACGGCATCTATAAATATATGTGTGTATAAAAGAATAACATTTATTATAATTTAATTAAATTTTAAAGTGCATATAATAATGTATTTATGTTATAAAAAAAAAAACTGTATACCAGGTATAGGAGTATAAATGGCTGTACTTATATTAGTAATTGTGAAAAAGAGCCTTAATGCGATGTTTTTTTTATTGTTTTAACATCTGTCAACAACATTCAGTGTGGTAAATTCCATTTGTAATACAACAACATAAAATTTTATCGTGTTAAAAATGTCTAATTTTGTGCCTTCAACAAACGATTTGCGAGTATCATTAGTTTTTTGTTATCATTTAAAGAAAAACTCAGCTGAATCTCAACGAATGCTTGTATAAGCTTTTGGTGATCATGCTCATTAGCAACATGCAAAAGATGGTTTCAACAATTTAGAGACAAAGATTTTGATTTGAGAAATGAAGAACGTGGAAGACCACCAAAAAAGTTTGAAGACAGTCAGAATTGCAAGCATTGTTGGACGAAGATGATACACACAAATTCAAAAACAACTTGCCGAAGCCTTAAATGTAGATCAAAAAACAATTGCTAATCGTTTAAAAGCAATGGGAAAGATTCAAAAGTGTGGAAAATGGGTTCCACATGAATTGACTGAAAGGCAACAAGAAAATCGAAAAACCATTTGTGAATTGCACCCGTCAACGATACAAAAGGAAGTCTTTTTTGCATCGAATCGTGACTGGTGATGAAAAGTGGATATATTTTGAGAATCCTAAACGCAAAAAAATCATGGATTACTACACCAGGTAAAGCAGCAACATCGACTGCAAAACCAAAACGATTCGGTAAGAAGAGAATGCTTTGTGTTTGGTGGGATCAGGAAGGTGTGGTGTATCATGAACTTCTGAAACCTGGTGAAACTGTTAATACGGTTCGCTACCAACAACAACAATAATCGATTTGAACCATGCATTATTAGATAACCGACCAGAATGGACAGAAAGAAAGAAAAAATCTGTTAAGGTAATTTTGCAACATGATAATGCACCAGCACACAAAGCAAAACCAGTTCAGGATACGATAAAGTCGCTTGAATGGGAGCTGTTACCACACCCGCCTTATTCACCAGACTTGGCGCCTTCCTGACTACCATTTGTTTACATCGATGGGACATGCTTTGAAAGAACAGCACTTCAAAACCTCTGAAGAAGTTGAAAATTGGCTATCTGAATGGTTTTCGTCCAAAGCAACACCATTTTTTCGACGTGGTATACGAAAATTGCCTGAAAGGTGGTTAAAATGTGTAGAAAGCGATGGAAGTTATTTTGAATAAAATATTTTTGATTTTTCTATTCTAAATAATGTGTTTTTCTTCCTTTAAAAAAGGCTTATTTCATACTCCTATAACTGGTACACTCTATCTACTATGTCATGTGTGTGCGCATATAAATACAAAAAAGTAGTATACTTTTTTTTACATATTTAAATTATTTAAATTTTTCTTATTTATTTAAATTATATTTGTATATATCTAAAATAAATAATTATATGTAATAATGTGTACATAATATATGTTATATATATATTTATATATAATGAAACATTAACAATATACCAATGGTGTATATATTATATATAAATAAAGTATGTAATATATAATATTCAATTTAAACACATTTATGCGATTTATTTCGATGTTGTGCATATTTTTTATTTATTTATTTATTTACTATGTGTATTTCATATAAATATATTTATATAGGATTGTATTGGATATAGTCACAAAAAAAAACATATATAAACAATCTTAGACACGAAACGACTCAAATGAAATTTAAATAGCATTTACAGAAAAGAAAATCTATCTTTGTGTAAATTCTCTCTATATATAATATAACAACTAACCATTTATATATATATTCATATTATAGAGATAGATAGAAGAGGTATAAAAATATATAATATTAAACAAAAATTGTTTCGATGAACAATAGATGCAACGTTTGTTATATATAGGATACATTGAATTAATTAAACATGAACTTTTGTACTCAAAGTTGTTGTGCATCGACGATGTTTGGAAATGCAGAAATGTATTATTTTTTTTTTTTTACCTAAAGTCAAAACATACGTTGTATTTATTTGTTTTTGGTTTTTTTTTTTGTGAAGAATTTCTAATTAGAAATAATTTTGTATTGCATAATCATTAACCATATAATAGTTGTTTTGAATTCGTATCCATACATATATTAAATTATAAAAAGTTAGTTACATAAGTTACATATTCTTTTATTATAATTATTTACATGATATATAAACTATTTAACATTGTTTTGTGATAGAAAATTTAATGTATATTTTATTTACGTATACCATATATCCACTATATTCATATATATTATATTATAAACATATTATATAGGTAATCTTAAAAGTTGTTGAAATTTTTAATTTTTACTATAATTTAGATTGGATAATTCTAGTGTCGACCGCATTTTGTAATTTATCATTTGAAATACTTTGCGGAAAAAAAAAATTGATTAAAAAAACTAAATTACTTTACAGTGGTCGAACGAAGGTGGCCGGTAAAATTAAATGTACATTGAAAATTATTTGTAAAATGTAATATGTAACATTTTTATTCGGGAAAATCGACCTTTTTTTTTATGAACTATATCAGTTGTGTTTATATTAAAAACCATAAAATATATATGATTTTAATGGATTTTCATTTATTTTATACAAATTTTCATAATTCAATCTTTCACATCATATAGAAGAAATGTTTTTGAAAATTACTTTAAAAAAGCGATATCAAAAAAATATTGTATATATAGTCGGATTTTCCAATCCATGAGAAATTTAAATTTGTATTTTCGATACATTTTAAAATTATTTTTCCTGTTATATTTTATTTAATATTTTGAAGATTAATTCAGTAGACAGTAAATTGGAAATTGATTATAGAATTTGTATGGCTGTGTGTTATTGAAAATATAATTGTTAATTTATAAAAGTTATGGTTTTTGTTGCGGTGTTCACAATTAACATTTTAATTTAAGATTTGGCTGTGAGAGATGTGCATTCATTAATTGAATGGAGCCAACGGTCTACGAAAATTTTACAACAAATTGTTATTCATTATGAAAAATGGATTTATTATACAATATAATCCTATAATCGTTCCAAAAGCCTAGTTAAATCTAGGTGAACGTGATCAACATCAACGTCAACACTGTGATGAGACAAAAAACATAATTGTCAATATATGCTGATCGACAGTCATTCAACAATTAAACTGAGCATTAATATTAATATATTATTAATATATACTATTTTGAATACGACATTGCTTGAATTTATGTTGCTATTATATGGCAGTCAACTTTAGAAACTCATGACAGCGCGGCGGTAATATATATTAATCGATACATTGTTACCATTTCTTTTGATCGCTACAACACAAACAACATTAACTTATTAAAATATCAGAAAAATTTTTTCTGTTATGAAATTCTTAAATTACATACTAGACAGTTTAATTAAGTCAAAAAATGTACAAGAATTAAAAAAAAAAAATAGTACGCTCATTATTTGATTAAAACAAAACGACCATTATTTTTTTAATTCATTCATTACTCATAATTAAATAAGGATTTAATTGTATTTAAGTATTAGATAATAATTAATAAGTAATTTACAATTTACTTTGAGGTAGCAACATAATTTTGGTTGTATTATTATAGAAGGAAAATAGTTTACAAAATATTTTGCTATATTTGCAACGCACCACTAAAAAATTATATAATATGAAAAATATTTTGAAATCAATTAATTAAAAACTGAACCAATAATTATCAATCATATTAAAAAATAATAGAAATTAGAAAATAAATTTTCTTCAGATATATTTCCATGCGGCGAGTAATTTACCATCTTGATCTGTTTGTTATAAATTCCATATATGCTCCGGTTGGAGTATCTTGGATTGATGATGATGAACCATACCAATTAATTACTAACATTTTAGAAACGAAAATATTGTCGCATAAATGAAAATAATAAAATTCTGATTTGATAATATTTTTGGAATTATCATTGAATTCTTGATATTTCTTTTTAAATTTTTCCGAAATTTTCAACATTACCTATTAGTATACCCAGCGCTATGCAAATATTAGTATAGTTAATTTTTATTCAATCTTGTTATCTATATTATATTGTATTGTATTGTATTGTATGGTATATGGGCTATATCGTTAAAATAATACATTTACATACATAAAACACATAAAACAAACAAAAATTTAACATGAAATAAATCAAGAAAAATGTATAGATAAATTGAGTATATATACTACTTTTTAATAAGATAAAATTGAACACCACTTGTATTTACACATGAATATAGTATATAATATATATATTTATAATAAATGACCGCATATAGAGATTTTTTTCTCCGTTTACTATAAATAGAAATAATTAACATTAACATGCGGAAATAACATATACATATTAGTTAATTTTAGTTAATTATGTACAAAATACAATACTCAATACAATTTTTTAAAAAATAAATAAATAATTAATATAAACTCTTTTGGTGCAGTTATAAAATACAATAAATAATGGAATTTATTATTATTTTTTTATTTTATATATATGTTTCAAAAACTCATTAAATTCAAAAAAACATACATCGCCTATGAATGAGAATTGAGAATTCACAAATTTATACTATTTATTTATATGTATTTAATTACTTTTTGCAATCATAATATTATAATAATGACATGATTTTTTATTTTTATGAATGCTTGCGACTTTTTATGTGTATTATTATTATATTTAAAAAATAATAAAAATGAATATGTCAAATATATGAATCTAAAAATAAAGAGATGATGACTTTTTTATTTACATTATTCAAGTAATAATTATTTAAAACTTTAATAACATTAACAACTGTCGAAAGAAGCCTCCAAGTGAAAATATTGATATTTCCATATTAGTATAAATAAATATATAGTTAATCTATATTTCATATATGTAAATTAATAATATGTAATATTAGAAAACTATTTTAACAAAATTTAAATGCTTTAATTTTATTAATATTTATTGACTATATTACTTAAAACGGTCCCATACTAATTATATATGGATTAACATGATTTTTTAACATAGACATAGATTTATATTTGTGCGCATATGTGTATTGTTAAAATATATAAATATTATCAAATGAATAACAAAATCATTGTAAATGTAGAGATTCACTTTATAAAATCGTATATTATTAATATTTTCATCACACTGAACTGGGGTGGAATCATGTAAGGTGATAAGTGACAGTCACCATGGTGATATTCAAAAGTGATCACCTATTTTTTTGGCATCATGTAAGGTGATCACTTTTAAACTCACCACAAGGTGATTTTTATAATGTCATTCGATGTATCGGTGGTGCAAAAGAAACATATTTTGACATGTTCTTTTTTTAAATTACTGCTAAAAAAAATTAAAAATCTACAAATAAATAATAGAAATATAATCAAAATTAAGATAATAAAATTTTTGGCGTTAATAAAAAATATAAATGTTTAGTTCAGTTTCGATTGAATTATATTGTTCAGAGACGATGGAACACAATGGTTTAGGATTTATTTGATTGTAATCTTCAATAAAAAATTAACTATTTTAATAATAATAAAACCATTACAAAAGTTTACGAATTAAAATAATTTGTAAACAATTTAAAATATTAAAATTGAATTTTCGGTCTGAATGTAGCAAATATTATATCATTATTTTTCTTTTAACATAAATATAGAATATATCTATTGGTTATTGTCTTAAGAATATTGATAAAATATATTGCTAAGCCATACTTAAACCAGCAAGTACAAATATTTGATAAAATATATTATTTCTTTGTTAATGTTAACAAAAAAAAAATTACGAAATGTATTCCTTGAATATAATATGAAAACTAAATATTTTCCTTTAATTTATTTTAATATTTTGCCGTATCACACCGAATTCACAACAAATAACAATGAAAGAATTTCTTTTTTCCCAAAAATATTTAACCTTATACACAAAACGACAGCAAAAAAGCTATCACCTGAAAATCGTCACTTTTTGGTGATAGTCACCCCGGTGATACCGCCATAGCCGATGCAACATTTATAAAAGGTGACAGTGACTGTCACTTATCACCTTACATGATTTCACCACTGATCACACCACCATCAATTTACGTTGATAATTATTAGTGGTTTTATATGCGACATGATTGTAAGCTATCATATCATAGTATCGTGGTTTTTTTAAAATGTAACTGATTAGTAAAAAAACCATATTTACATAATAATTTTTTAAATAAATATACTCCAAAATTATATTCTTTGTTCATATACTCGCGTATACATACACATTCAAATTTAATTATGGTGATCGGCGCACCACTAATGCGGTCACGTAAGGAATTTCTTTAATATTTTATTTAAACAAAGTTAAATAAATTTCTAATTAATTTTTAACAGAATTGGAAAGAAGATTTAAATTAATATATAATAAATAAAAAATTATTTTCCAGATAATAGCGTAGGCAAGAGAATGTTGTTCCGTCGGAATAGCTACTTTTTTTTAAGTTTTTTTTTAATGTGATCGAATAGTCATTTTGTGATGTCTGTGCAATGTGTAAAATGATATAAAAAAATGGTAAAGTAACTTTTGAAGAATACGATTCGGTGAACAGGTTTGTTTCGCTGTCAATGCGCACGTGATTCAATTTAATCAAGTGTTTAGCGATTACAATAACTGTAATAATAATAGTTTGACCAGTAAATCTTTCCTTCCATATGGATCTAACTTTTTTCTTTTTACTTAATTTTCCTGGTTGATCAGTTTAATGTTTAGTGTTATGAATGAAAAAAAAATGAATCAATTTTTTGAAAAAATGATACAAAAACAAATCAAAATCATAAAATAATAATGGTTTTACTATTGTATTTTCTGTTTTTATCCTAATGAATACTTAATTCGTATATGAGATTGCATTTTCCTCCTTCCTTTCGAATATTTTCCACAATTGGAAAACTATTAGAAATGTTTATGTCCATAGTATAACATTTAATTAATCTCTCAATTGTTTTTGCATTGTGTTATAAAAGTATATTTTTTTCATTTTTGGATTTTATCCCACCAATGGGAGGGACTATGCCTTGCATCCATTTTTTAACATCATTACTTTTGTATCATTTAAAAACCACTCAATGAACGTTCTGTCGGGTGAATTATGCTCATCACATATAAGTTTTCACCGCAGCATTCGTCGGTATTTTCATACACTTGTACAGCCAATATTTTTAGTTTTTTATTCTTATGTATTGCGTACACATTTTATTGATAAAGTTTTTCGTTGATTCTAAAAATATAAAATATAAATTACTAATATTCTGATGAATTTTTAAGACTATGGATCTGTAAAATAAAAACGTATTACGTACAGTACGGCGATATGTGGACAATAAGTGCGAGTTGTGACAAACATCAACTGTTTTGAATCCCGATATACTGGATAAATGTGTGTGAAGAAATGAAGAATTTATATTCTAACCACGAATGTAAATGAACATTGATTTAATAATTTAATATGATGATAAAAATTTAAATTTCTTATAATATATATTCATCCACATGTATATTGTATATTATATATCAGTTAGTTTACAAAATGTGCTGTGATCCTAGCGTCAGTCTTAAAATTTAATTGACCCAATGTTTATATATAAGTCAACACGTTTACGGTCTATCTCAATATATCATATGATATATTTAAATTTCCATGTAAATAAAATTGAATAAATAAAGTAATTTATGGTTTGATTACTCTTCAAAATAAAGAAATCATCATAGAAAAATTGTTATAGGACAGGAACACAGGAAAACTTGCGATGATATAATAACTGTCTGAATATAGATTATAAAATTATAGTGGTCGCGATTTATACGAACGATTAAATTTTAATAATCAATGAATAAATACATAAAATATAATTAAATAAATTCGAAATTAAAAATGTTTAATTTATAAATGAAATATTCAATTCAATGGTATATGAGATTACAGGTTTAAATAAATCACTCAGTTTTGCACATATTGAACTGTGATATGTTCACAGGTGATATCTTTGTTATTATTAAATGCATTTAAAATTGTAGAACAGATCGGCTGGAAATAGGTGGAATTGATCCTTTGTATTCATAGTAATATTATCTATTAGTAAATGATAACATGATTTTGATATCTCAGCAACAATTCTTTATGATGTGATATAAAATATTCCCATAAATTAGTTATGAATTGATCCCTTGGATAAGAATGATTTCGATTCTTTGAATACCTATATAGTTGTAATGTTTTAGGAAATAATCAAATTCACCACTTTGAAAGCAATACCCAGAGGTAAACCAAAAAGGGTTTATTTAACCTTTTTTCAATTACTGACTATAACACTCTTTTACCGAACGAATATAATATTACTTTGCATAAGATATTTTAATGTTATACTAATTGATTGAAATAACTATATTTGCAAATGATATTAAATATGAGTTCACAAATGTTGAAAATATATTATATTAAAACTATAGTTTTTATACACGAAATTATCATTTTTATAATGTTTCATAAAAAAGGACGGAAGGACTTTTTTTTAATAAAATATATTTAATACTTTTCTTATTGTTTTGAAAATTGGAAATATTAATTCGTATTTTAGAGAATGAATTAAATGTTAACGAGAATGATAATTTTAACTCGAAAAAAAAGGGGTGGACACAGTGTCATTCTTTGAAATAATAAGGATAAAATCCACTTTTTTATGTGATGTGGATATGGGGGCAGTAAGGTGTTTATATCCTTTATAGATTAATTCTATTTATTAAAATTCATATAAATTTAGTATATTAAGAATAGTTTTGGAAAAATTTATCAAAATATCTTTATATTTTATCGAATAAAATTTTTGGAATATGGTAAAATGGTTTTTATTATGTGTTTCTTTAGGCACCTATTCAATTATTATTATTATTATTATTATTATTATTATATCTTTTTTTTGTATATAGTTTTATACACAATCACAACAATTCTCTCATTTATTTTTATATGTGAATAAAATTTAATGTACAATATAAAATAGGAAAAAAAAATGTGTAATATCCATTACAAAATGAATCAATTAAATTTATTTTTTTTCTTTAATTATATATTTATCTAAATATGGTTTTATTTTATAGTTCACGTGCGTACATGATAGATAGAAAAAAAAAAAAAATTAAAATAAATAAAATTAAAACGCATACTGTGCGTGGATTTATTTTAAAATGTTTTTTTTCTATAACCGCATCAAAATATTAAAACGAAAAGATTTTTATAATTATTTTTAAATGTTTATGATATACCTGTGCGCGGCGTGCACATAGCTATTGATATTGATAGAGTTATAATATTTATATTGAATACGGCGTGAGTGTGGGAGTTTAGTATATTTTTCGGAATTTTTTATGTTTTTTTTTTTAATTTGTTAAAATATTTATTTATTTAACTGCTTTTTTTTTAATATTAAATAAAAACAATAACTTTGTTAAATAAATATTATAACAAGAAGCAAAAAAAAAATAAGAAATATCAAAACTTTTACATATATTACATTAAATATATATAAATATTACTACAATATATATAGATATTTAAATATTACAATAATTTTTAAAAAAGATAAAGATGGAATGAACAGAAAAAAAACAGGTTCATCGTTTGTTCAAATCTTTTGATTTCATCTATAATAATATACAGAAAAATATATTATATCCATTCATTCATTCAATTTATATTTCTATATTAACACACACACACACACAAAATGTAAAATAATAAAATCTTTTGCTAATGTAAATTTCCTGTCATTGACATTGCCATTGCTCATTATTATAAGATAAATTATATATATATATATTTTTATATTATATATTGTACAATATATACGCAATATAAAAGAAATGTCTCATTTTTCTTGCATTCAATATCGCTCAACAACAAAATGTAAATAATGTTTTTCTATTTATTTTTTTTTATAATATATATCACACACACATACACATGTGTTACGTTACATGCAAGAATAATGCATCCAGATCTAGTATAAAAAAGTGTACACACAGGTACTTATTATTATTATGGTATATACCAGTGTATATATAATGTAATGTGTATACAAATAACATAATATATTTTATATTCTGTACCATATCTTCACATCATGATTTGACAGATGACTTTGGTGGGTTGTTTGTTAAGATGAAAGATGTGAGATAAATACAAATTATTCGCTCTGTTATAACATTTATGTTGACATATAAATTCATATTTTATCATATGCAACACATTTGCATTTTATACCATACGTTTTACTAGTGCATGTAATGTATTATTCAATATATATATATGTTATATATGAGGTATATATTGTATTATTTCCAATAATAATATATATTATAATATAAATAAAGAGTTGATGCACTTTTTTCGTTTTTAGATAGCTATACACAAATGTGTGTATATTTAATGATAATAAGAATAATAAGATTTATTATTTATATGGAAACTATATTAAGAAAATACAAACAAACATATAGTATATATTTATTGAATTGATATTTAGTACAACTATATATTTATATATATATATATATTACGTATATACATATCAGGTGTAGAAATATGAAATTATCGTATTTTTAGGGAAAATAAAACGTTTATTTTAAAGTGAAAAGATAAAGAAATATTTTATTCAAAGTATTGACCATCGATTTCTACACATTCTGACCACCTTTCTTGCGGTATTTGTGCATCCTCATCCAACAAAATTGTTCCTCTTTTGATAAAAATCATTCAGAGAGTCAATTTTCGACTGCTTCTGATGTTTTGCAGTGCTGGTCACCAAGAGAGTGTTGCATCGATGAAAACAAATGGTAATCACAAGGAACTAAGTCTGGTGAATAAGGCGGGTGCGGTAACAATTCCCAGCCAAGCGTTTTGATCGTATCCTGCACTGGTTTTGATATGTATTACGGGTGCATTGAAATGTTGCAAAATAATTTTACCATGTCTTCTTGTTCATTCCGTCGTAATTTTTCGTTTAATGCTTAGTTTAAATTGATCATTTGTTGTCGGTAGTGATCACTATTAACATTTTCATCAGATTTGAAAAGCTCATTGTACACCACTGCACCTTTATGATACCACCAAACACAAAGCATTCTCTTCTTAACGAATCGATTTGCGTTTTGCAGTCGATTTTGTTGGTTGATTTGGTGTAACCTATAATTTTTTGCATTTAAAATTTTCAAAATAAATCCACTTTTACTTTTTTTAATCTCCAGTAACAATTCGATGCAAAAAACTTTTTCTTTTCTGTGTTGCATGCTAAATTTCACAGATTGTTTTTCGATTTTTTATTTGTCTTTGTCAGTCAATTCATGAGGCACCCATTTTCCACACTTTTGAATTTTTCCCATATCTTTTAAACGGTTCGAAAATGGTTTTATTTTGTGAAACATTTAACATTTTTGCCATTTATTTTTGACTTTGTGTATCATCTTTGGTCAAACAATGCTTGCAATTCACTGTTTTCAAACTGCTTTCGGTGGTCTTCTACATTTTTATCATTTCTCAAATGAAAATCATTACCTTTGAATCGTTTTGAAACCAATTTCTACATGTTACTTTTGAAAGAGCATGCTCACACCATATAAGCTTCGATAAATATTCGATGCGCTTCAGCTGCATTTTTCTTCAAAGAAAAATAATGCAATAATACTTCCGTGCAAATGAAAATTTTCTGGTACAAAACTTTACATTCCGTAACTTTAAAAACAAAATATAATGTTGGTTACACAATGACTTGCTGTATACAAAATATATTTGCCAAAATATATTTTTCATTTGTCATACCAAAAGAAAAAAAAATAAATAGCAACACGTTCACATTAATCTTTAACTGCATAGCCAAATTTGTGTTACCGATAATTTCATATTTCTACACCTGGTGTATGCATTTAAAAACCCATTTAATTATTTATTTATCGAGAAAAATCTAATTCTATATAATATATATAGGTATCATTCAAAAAAACATATACCATATAAAGTGTGAACTATATGAAATAGAAATACATAAAATTAATGTAACATAAAAGGCGGAACATTTATATAAATGGTTGTTTATGTGGATTCCCGAAAAAAAACCAACTAAATTCCAATAGATTTTTTTTCTTTTTTCCAAATAATAATTCATCATAAATGCATGACACTCAAACAAAATATCACATAATTATTTAATCTTTTCTAGATATATTTATTTCTTTATTTCAAAATATTGATGTATGTTATAAAATATATCTTTTCATTCTGTCGTAAGTAAAATAATTTTTATTTGGTGTGTGTGTGTGTGTGTGTGTGTGAGTTGACATATAAAAAAAGAAAAAAAAAATTACTTGACAAATATTTTAAGAAAAAATAAATTGCTTTTTTGTCTTTGTAAGTAAAATATAAATAGTTTATTTCTAATACAATATAATATGAAAATTATTTTCATATTCAGCCGCAATATTTATTTTATAAAGAAGTTTTGTTATTATATACATTTAATTTTTGTCTATTTGTGCTCTGTTTGAAGTAAAATTGTACTTAACTGTATAGTGTAATATTTATTTAAAGAATTTATTCTTTATTATATATTATTTTTTTATTTAATTTAGGATTTATTAAATGTTGACAATGACACTATAAAAATAAAAATATTTGTAAATATAATTTTTTATGATATATACCTTCATATGTATATGGAATTGGAATTGGATATGCGCTAGATAGGTGTATATGTATAAATAAGTATAAATAAGATTATTATTTTGTATTTATAGAAACTTATACGTATATCATTAAATTATAGAAAAATTTTAGAGGTTTTTTTTAATATTTTCTTTCTTGTGTACATCATTTTTTAATTTATTTAAACTGCATAAATAAATAACTTAATATAGTTATATGATATTTTTTAATTTATTTGATTTAGAGTCAATACATTATTTTTGGTTTCGGAATTATTAAATATTATAGTTATATTATTATACGGATAATAAATATATTTGGTTCCCTTAAAATTTTTTCTCATGATTATTAAGAAATTTTTTTTTTATTTTAAGTATATATACCATACAACTTATGTCCGCAGCAAAATAACAACGAGAGTATGGTATTCAGAAAATGAGCAGGCATTTTGAAATATTCTCATCTTCAATGGTTAAAATACATATATATATAGATTTGCATGTGTATATCATCGAGTGTATGAAAATGTAAAATCATCATCTACGACTGTCTTTCGATATTTTGTGACGAACATAGTAATCGGTATAAAAGGTTTTTTTAAAGGATTAAATGGTTGTACCACACTTTGAATAAATTTTATACGGAGCTTGATATGGTAAAAAAGATTTTAACTAAATTTTTGAATTTCTGATGACTACCATCGTTTAGTACTTTCACACGTTTAGTTTATGGTTTTTATAAATACTGAAAACCTCATCCATTCATCGTACCAGTTTCAATTGAATATAGTTATTAAGAATTTATCGTAACTGCCAGCGTTGATATGATCAATTCGATGCAATTTTTGATTATCTATATAATGTGGATTAAACTTTAAAAACATCTGAAAATAATCGTATATCATTTTCTTTAATTTATAATCTTAGGAATTGTTGTTTTTTAGGTACATCAATTTCAAAATTTCCACGAATCCATATAGATTTCTTGCTTTACTTTTATTGGATGTTTTCTTCGGTAATCGTTGTTGATGGTAAATTGTAAACCATCTTCTCTATATATACCGTATGTTGGAAAAACAATTATAACCATAACCATGATTTTATGCATTTCGATGGTGTTGTTTATCATTTTATAATAACATTTAATGTAATGTTGATCCATTGTTCTTTATACATTTTTTGACCAATGATGCGAACGAAAACTGTAGTTATTTATTATTTTTACTTACTTTTATTGAACGATGAATATTTTACAGTTGTTTGTTTCTTTGGGAAAATTCCAAACACATAGATCAGTCGAATATAGAAGACGTTACCAGATTCGCATATACATTCTAAAAATCATTCCGCTTATTTTTCGGACAAACGGTGTGGTTTCAATATATTGTATTTTGTTTTTTTTTTTTGTTCAATTTATAAATTCTACTTTTTATTTTATTATTATTGAAAATGAATGAAATTTTAATTTAAAGAAAATTTAGATATTTGATTATTTCTTATATGGTATTATAGTCAACAGAAGTACATATAACGTAGAACCGAATAAAAATTTAGCAACTATGTCGTCAGAAAAATAAAGTCGTATAAAAAACGCTTACTAACTACTACTACTGTGTAATTAAGATTATATAAAAGACCATGTATTGAGCTACATAGAGTCGCATTAAACACACGAATTTAATCGTTGTAGTAAATGGTTAAACATATTAATCTAAGTTATAAACTTATTAATTAAGCTAAATGTAATTATATATATTAATTTATGAGTTTTATTAATTTTTTCCTATGGCCAATTCAATAAATAATTAAATGGTAATCGATCCTTTAACAAATATGTTATTAAATTCGAATGCGTTGATTCTATAAATGCAATTCCCGCCGAATGAATTGTATATGAGAAAAAATTTCAGTACTTTTCGTATTCGTATATATATCAATTAATCAAAATTCTTTAAAACATTTAATTATGTAATATTTTGATACTATTAAAAATTCTTATGTCTAAGTATACAAATTCACATGACAAATTATTATTATTATTATAAGCGCCCCATAACAACAATATTTAAAATATAATAAATATCATATTTTATATAATTTACAAAATTATTATTTATTTATAATCAAGTATCATATTAAAATTACACCTACAAAGTAATTTGATCCTTCTTTCAATATGAATATTATAAACACACATACATATATTATATATAGATATAGAGGTATAGGATATGTATACAGCATAATTTTTCTGCTTATGATATGGTATTATAATCACTTCCTTATATATAATAATATTTTATTCACACATTTATATTACAATACGTAAACGTTAAATTAAATATATACTTTTATATATTGTATATTATATATTATTATTAAATATATGATTTATGTGTATAATACAAACGGGTATGCTATACACTTCTTCTTTATAAATACTTAAGATTATATATATACAGTGGAGTCTGTAATCTGCTATGTATTATATAGTGAAAATACTTTTAATTAAATACATTTTCAATATATTTCGGATATCCATTATCAATTTATATTACTTCAACCATAGCTGAAATTCATCAATAAGCCTTATAGTATATGTGTCCTCGATTTTATACAAATTCATTGAAATTTCTTCTAAGGACATACTTCACAATACATCTGACTACTGGTAATTTTTGATAAAAAATACCAAATATACTAAGCTTGCAGTGAGATTATCCGTTGAAATTACTATAGAAAATTCATAAACCACGGGTACTTCTATTCAATTACACATCCAACTGGTTTGCTGGTCAATTTGGATATAATTTAATATATGCGAGCTTCAAATATCAAATGTTATTATATGCATATAGACAATTTATACGCGGTGTTTTGGTTGGCAATTTTTAAATGAAACTTGATACGATATGCGATAGTGAAATGAAATTATTTAAATAGTTATTATAAAGTTATATTTTAAAATACAAACCCATTGTAAATTCTACAGATTGCATTGTCAATTTGGATGAAATTTTGAAGAAGTGCTCCAAGTATTTGAATGCGAAACAACTTTATGGGAACTACCTAATGCATTATTTTAAGCTAACATATCAAATTGCATTCAAAGTGATTATGGCAGATCAACCGAATTTAAGTTGTGTAAATTTAATTAGTGGCAGTACTCGCATAATTACGTTTTTTAAAAAATAATTATATAAATATATATATTGACCAATAAACGAAATTTTCTGCAAATTAGGCAGAACTCTGATAAATATAAATTTATCGAATCCATATTGGAATGTCTTAAATATTAAAAGCTCAACCCAAAACCAATATTTTAATAACTTAATTGAAATATATGACTGATTAACTACATATAATTAGATATATAAGATTTTAAATATTTTATTAGTGTATTTTACATGGGATATTGATGGGACCGAAAATATTGTTAATATTGTACAAGACAAATAGCTTATTGAATACATAGTCCTAATGCAGTCCTATGCATACTGGGTTCACTGTATATATGTATTGATGATATAATTTTATTATATATATATATATATAGGAACAATTAATGTTGCATGTGTAAATGAACATAAACTTTTAAAATATATGAAGCTGAACAAAAGCATGCCACTTTATATTTTTATACGGTACGTATATTTTTTTGTATATTATATACAATAATATATAAAATATATAATAGTTATATATATAAATACATAGTATATTGCGTATATATAGTATATAATGTATATAGTGAGTGGATTATACATCAGATTTATTTAGAATTATAATATAAATCGTAAAGACGAAAAAGTAACAAAAGACAAGTCATTCAATGCTAGTTAACATTTTGCACCGATTTTTTTAAAAGATAAGCATGAATGATTTTTCATTTCATTTGATTTTTTCTTGAAGTAATACGAACATTATATATTATATACATAGATGTGTATTAATATTGTATATATAATACTATTTTAATACTTAATAAATGTATAATCAAACATATGTAAATTTAGTATATAAGAAAAGATGATGCGAACTTTAAGAAAAATCATTTATTTATTTACATACTTAATAAAATACTTACTATACCATATATATAAGTATAAAACACAGGTATGTGTAGTACAAGTTATAATATATGTTCGATGTTCGTGCTTGTTTAATTCAAAATATTTAATGATATATGTCAGTATTCATCAGTTCATATATACATTATATAATATATACAAAAATAATTCATGAAAATATGAATAATATAATGAGAAACATATAAAAATCAGAAATATTTTCTCTTTCATCTTATATCCACAAATGTAAAAGAACTTTTAATATAAGAACGCATATTTGAAAAATAAAGAAACTAATATTTATAATGTAATAATTAAATTTTTATTACAAATAAAAAAGTGATTCGAAATAAAATTATGTGTGTGTGTGTGTGTGGTCTTCTTAAATGTCATTTAAAATATATAAATGTGAAAAAAAAATTGACAATTTTTATATTTTATATTTTATATCAGCAGCAGCGTGTGTGCATTCGGGGCAAGTAATAAAAATATAGGTATTTATAAAAATTCAAAAATCATCATTATAAAAATCTTATATAAATAACTTTATTATTGCGTATTTATTATTTATAGTATGTTCACTTTTAATTCAACGAATACGTTCGCATTCTTTTAAGTAATTTTTTTCTTTTTCCCTATATGTAATAACTCTTAAAACGCACATTATTCATTTTTAAAAACTTACGCGCATATACAAATAAATGTTATTACTTATATACAGTGGGTAAAAATCATTTATAGACACAATGATTTAACAATAAATTGTAAAATTCATTAAAAATCATTTATAGACACAATGATTTAACAATAAATTGTAAAATTCATTAAAATTCTTAAATTGAAGAAAATCTTTTTCTTAAGTCGTTATTAATTTAAAAATAAAAAATGATTTAAAATTTATTTTCCATTTATGGTTGGAAAATTCAACTTATTTTAAGAAATGTCTTTGAAATATAAAATTAAAAAAATAAATATATTATAAATGGTAATATTTTATTTGTCCTCCAGCATGACTTCAAATATTCGATCTTCCCTGCTGATAAAATAAATTTTTGTACAGCTTAAACTGGGGTATTTTATCCCATACTCTTCCTTTATTTTGTTCTTCACTTCTGATATATAAATAAAGCAAAATTGTTTACCATTTACATAAACTGCCAATATCCTTCCTAAAGATTTTCTACAGCCGGTTTAGATCTAGTTATCGTGCAGGTCAATCTAAAAATTCAATGACACAGTGCGCCTTTAACCAATTTATATGGTATGTTTTGATCTGTGTTTGAGTGTGCATTGTCTTGTTGAAAAACATCGTATTATCGTTCAAAATATTTTCATCAAAATCAATTTAAACGTTGTCAAATAAATGCGTATAAATTTCGGAATTTAATTTATTACAAATAAAACATATTTGGGTGTCTTGCCAGTAACATTAAAAATCCAGTCCATACGTTATAGCTTCGCAACAAACTCATTAGACTCATACATATTTCCGGTTTTTTTTTTAAATCGTACCAATAACAATTGAAACCGTTTGTGGTACGTCCAAATTGAATTTATTTTTAATTTGAAAAAAATAACAGAATTCCACTTTGCCTTCCATTACATATATTTTCTGGCAAACTTTATGCGGTCTTATATATTTGTAAAGTTCTGAGCAAGAGCTCGTTTATTTTATCTCTTTATTGTCATTTAAATCTATTACTGATATTTGTTGTACACGACGTTTTTGAACGGGTAATTTAAAATCTGCTACAATCTAACAATAGCTTTTTTTAGATTGGTTGACGTATAGTACGCAGATTGATGTTCCATAATAATCAGCTTGTTCATATGAAATTATCTTGTATTACTTACTTAGTTACTTACTCCATGACATTATGGCCCAGGTACGGTTTTAGCCTTCTCCAAAACGCTTCTCCAACCTGACCTATCCGCAGTCAATGTCTTCCAATCCCCAATTTTAATGATCTTTATAAATCACAGTTTACTGTATCTAGCCATAGGCATTCCGGCTCTCCTTCTACCTTCTGAATTACCATTTAATAATTTTTTCGGTACACGCTCCTCTGCCATGCCTAATACGTGTCCAAGCCATCATAATCTATTAATTTTGTTTGTTTTGACAATATTTCGTTGACCGTGGACAACTTGTCTAATTCAAAATTGTATCTTCGCCTCCAACCATCGTGTTCTTTGACGGAACCAAATATTATCTTGTATTTCTTATTGTATTATATTATTTATTTGAAATTAATTGAACATTTTTTGGTTGCCCATTATTGAATTTTGCCCACTGTAAAGTATTTAAGTGTATTATATTATGATACATTACCAATATGTACGCATTTATATCGTACTATAGCTACATATAAATATAAGCTTGAGCGCTCTTTAATCATTAAGTAAAAATGTGCAAACATTATCACAACGTGTATATATATTAAAGGTAAAATCATACATTTTTATGTTTTCAAGTCGTCGTTTATATGCATATATAGGTTTTTTTTTTGTAGTAATCGAGAGAGTGGTATATTTTTTCTTAATATTAAATAAATTATCTTAATAACAAAAAATTAGACTTTTAACTGTGCGAGCATATTTCTATAACTATATAATATAAGTCCTATATATACCATATAAATTGCGTGTACCTGTACGTACATATATATAATATTATTAAGTATATTGCATTTATATATAAAGAGGCTGCAGTAATATCTCATAATAATAATTATATATATATATTATGATTATTATACTTAAGAAAATGTATGTATCGTATTTAATTTTTTGTATATCTGTTATTTTAATATTAAATGAATTCATTTATAATTCTTGCAAAGCATGACCGATTTAATAATGCATTAATTAAATTGTAGTGAAAATGTTTTTATAATTTACATCAATTACATACATATTTATAATTATGCACATATATATTATAATATAGATTTACATGTGGTATGCTTAAGAATTATTATTATTATTATAATTATTTATCTATAATAATTTATAAAGTACCATATACCAATATATGGCAATAGTTATTTAAATTATATGATTTATGTTTCCAAACATTGTAGAGCACTTTTATTTTATATACATGCAAGAACTAAGAAAATATCACCATTGAATCCACTTATTATCCCAACGAAAAAAAATAGTTAATAGAACTGATTGAGAGAATGTAATTATATTTGCTAAGCATATGGAAAGGAAATGTATCATTTGTTTATTTAGATTACAATAATATTAAAATCATTAATTGAAATTTAAATCTAATCTTATAAATAGTAAATTTTTGCGATTATTTCTTTTCTCTTCATCAATCTTTTCTTATATGATTGATATAAAAGAAATAAATCAATAAGTATTTGATTATTACATATATAAAATTCCATTATCCAACATTTGATTAATTGTTTATATATATATATGTGTATTTGTGGATATGTACGTAAGAGTGACGGATAAATTAATAAATTATCTATAATAGTTTACATATTTAAAATATTATTGAAATCAATTCTGAAATATTAGTATATATTTATATATTATTTAATCAATGGTATGCATATAAAACAGAAGAGCGCCCCCATGCCGTTCCAATGGATGGATCAAAATATTAACATAACATTTATCAAAATAATTAAAAAAAAAACTATGTTATGATTGATAAATACATTTTTTGTCTTCGTTTTATTGATGATAGCTTTAAGCAATAAATAAATAAATAAATGAACTATTTACGCACATTATGAATAATATTCAATGCTCACGTACTTAATAACACTGCAATTTTTTATTATTTTTTTTCTTCATAATATAATTTCGGATTTGTGTTATTGTTATTAAATGGTTGTTTGAGAAAAAAATGGGATTGTCCGAATAATAGTTCAATCTATATACACTATGAAACACTACACGCTTTTTTGGAATTAAACATTATGCTCAACAGTAGTTTTCTCTTCATACTTGAGTGATGAAACAATATGGTTTTTTAAGCGCGATTCCTCCAACAATACGGTATGTTCACTCAATTACCTACGCAATACATTATCACTTATTTGTTAACAAAATGGTTTGCATTAAAAATATATTAATCACCAATTACTGAAAATAAATTTCTACATAATTTCAATAAATAATTCATTAATATTTTTCATTTCTAAAAAATTATCTTAATGTACTTGTTCATTGCATGAATAAATTTTGCGATCATTAATTAATTAATGTTCCGAATAATAAGTTAATAAACAGAACACGGTGAAACAATGAATAATATTCATCAAAACAATTTTATACAATTCTTTAAACGAAGGAAGTGATTGAAAAAAATTAATTTTTGTTATTATGTTTTTTAATGAATTATTCGTTGATTTAATAAATGTTATTTCATTTTAACAATGAACCATCTATCTCTCTATCTCTTGGAGCAAAATTAATTAATTAATTGGCGTTACTTTTTAATTGATTTTACGTACTTTTTTTTTTTTTTCAGTGTTGAGATTAGAATAGTGATTTTACCCTCTTCGAAATTATTTATCTCTAAGGACTAAACCGCACTTTCTTTATATCAGAGCAACAATTACCCACTTTGAATATAGTGCCATTTATTACTCCTTTAGTTCAAACATTTTCTACTTATATTCATATATATATTAAAAAAAAAAAAAAAGAATGAATTAAATTCTTTATATTTATAAAAACCTACATATGTATTAAACCCACTTATGCGTTAATTATATTAAATATACAGAAAAAATTATGAAGTTTAAAGAATGAACATAAAGTTAAAAATTTGCATAAAAATTTATATGGAATGACAAATTGATTTTACCATTTTAAAAAATTTCAACAGATCTTTATATAAAAAAAAATTTCAATTCATAAATTAAATGCAATTTTTGTTTTCTCATCTCTATTTAAATTCATTACTTGTAGTATATAAAAACCATATATATATGTGTGTGTGTGTGTGTGTTTAACAATAAAACAATAATAATAATAATAATAATAATAATAATAATAATAATAATAATAATAATAATAATACTTGTACGTGCAAGTAAAACCAATATATAAGAATTTGAAAAATTAAAATAAATTCATCTTAAATAAATATATAATGTGTACGCATTGTGCATATATAAAATATCATATATGTCATTCACAATTTTTGCTCTGATTGAGATAAAGAAATTGTAGCATGTGTACATATTCGTATATATATGTTATATATAAGGAGTATTGAAATACCGCTGAGATATATATAAGACATATTTATATACACAGTTGAATAGATGTTACCTGTTCACGTATTGGTTTATATTGGTATATATATATATGTACGTAAGAGTACAACTGCAGTTAATCTTAATATTTTATATATTTAATTGATTTAAATAAAATATTATATTATAATAATCATTTCTATTTTGTGTGAAAATCAATTGACATATGAAATTACATTATATATATTGTGCCAATGAAGAAAATATATATTGTATGGTATATAAATATATAGTGATGAATTTTCAAAAGTTCGTTTTTTAAATGTTTTATTATTATTATTATTATTATTTTTATTTAATTTATATAAAATATATGAGTGTGTATGGTATGGTACATATAACATACATTTATCGTTTCTGGTACGTGTTTTATAGGTAATAACGAAATAATAATGTATTTTATATATATATATGTATACACCGCATTTTATATATAATA
Organism: Bibio marci; assembly: GCA_910594885.2. Classification (NCBI taxonomy): domain Eukaryota; kingdom Metazoa; phylum Arthropoda; class Insecta; order Diptera; family Bibionidae; genus Bibio; species Bibio marci. The sequence continues at coordinate 41,244,156 of OU343114.1, forward strand.
GTTAGTTTACGAAAGTCGTATAAGTATATTATACAGAGTAAAATTATAATGTTTAAACGAGATTTATCTGATTTATTTTTTTTTCCAAATATACATATATGTATTATATTATATATTATATATATACAATAGATATATATAGATATATAATGAACTACGTATATGTATGTAAGCATTTTTAGATAAGAAATATACAATATATTGTATAAAGTATATATTTTGAAAGAGTTGAAGAGCAAAGAAACGAAAAAAAAAAAAAAACCAAAAAACAAACATTATAAAATAAAATACGAGAAGTAACGATGACTGAATTTATACAATGCAAAATTGAAGGAAACATACAAGTTACTGCACTTAATTGGATTACAATATATATATATATATATATAGAGGTGGATGTAAAACATATCAGTAATACTTCTAATGGCGTTATTAAGATTCCAATATATTAATGTTACAACTGCAAGTGGTTTTTTCGTCTTTTGTTTTGTTTTATATATCAGTAGAAATTGTATACAAATATATTTGTCTGCATATTGCTATCCATCCATTTGGTATATATATATAAATATATGTATATGCATAATGGATTGTATAATTAGATTTCTACATCACGATGTTGGATTTTTTTTCTATTAACTCATAAATATTGAAAATACAAAAACGATATATGTACAATTTATATATATACACACACACACACACACACAACTCAATGTCTATCTATCTATGGTGTACATTATGTACATTATATATATTCAATGTATATATTTCAAGATAAAAATTATAAAAAAAGATCCATATATACAATATATATATATATGCAATAAACTTACTCGCATTCACCTGGTTGATCACATTTACCATGGACAGGATCACATCCGGGTTTACATATAGCTATAAATAAATAATAAAAATAATGAAAGAAATATATAATAAGATAAAATTGTAACAATATTGTAAACTAATTAAATTTTATCTAACTAACTAACATAAAATGTATGTGTGTATATTAACTTGCTTCAAATATATAAATATATATACAATACAATACGATAAGAAAATAATTATAATGAAATTACCTTTTTCACAATTTGTTCCTTGCCATCCCGTAACACATACTTTATTACCTTTATCACCACAGGTGTAATGACCAAATTGATCATTTCTCGTTCTACAAAATGTCGTGCATGTTGTATTGTAATAATTTGCAGCACATTGTACACGTATTCTGGAAAAGATTTAGAATATTATATATACAATACATATTTATTTTATATTTTAACATACAATATATATATGTCCGTGTACCTCTCCTCTACAATATACCATATTATATTTTTTTATATATATATATATATAGGGATTTGTAAGTGTGTATATGGTTTATATATATAAAATTTATCTATACAATATATTACGTTATTACTTAAGAAAAATTGTTAACAAATTATATAATTGAAGCCATGTCCATATTTGTACATGACATAAACAACAACAACAACAACAACGAAAAAACAGAAAAAAAAAAGTGGTGTACTACATATAAAGGATTCTTAAAATATTTTTACATAATCACAATTGAATATTTTTTCGCGCACATTTACATTTATTTAAATATTATTAGTATTTCGTGATTGAAAAATTAATATCTTATGAAAAAAATAATAAAAATATATTGTATATTATATTTATAAAAAAAAAAAAAATTATTGTCTTATAGATCTATCTCTATATACACACAGCAATTTCTTATATATACAATATATATATTGATTGGGAAATATTGTATAAGTGGACCGGTATGAATGGATCGGTTTTTTCCTCCTTTGACGCTTTTAATTAAAATTTCAATTATAGTTGTTATTGGTTTTTCTTTGCTTCTTTCTCTCCATTCATGTATGCGACATATATTTTTCTTTCTTTTGTATGTACCAGGTGTAGAAATATGAAATTATCGGTAACACAAATTTGGCTCTGCAGTTAAAGATTAATGTGATCGTGTCGCTATGCAATGATAAGAACGTGAAAGACCACCGAAAACAGTTTGAAGACGCCGAATTGTAAGCAATGTTGGACCGAAGATGAACACAATGTCAAAAATAAATGGCAAAAATGTTAAATGTTTCACAAAAAAACAATTTCCAACCTTTTAAAAGATATGCTAAAGATTCAAAAGTGTGGAAAATGGGTTTCAGTCATGAATTGACTGAAAGACAAATGGAAAATCGTAAAACAATCTGTGAAATTTTGCTTGCCACACAGAAAAGACAAAGTTTTTTTTTATCAAATTTTTACTGATAATGAAAAATGGATTAATTTTGAGAATCCTTAATGCAAAAAATTATGGGTTACACCAGGTCACCCAACAAAATCGACTGCAAACGCAAAATCGTTTGTGTTTGGTGGAATCAGAAAGGTGCAGTCGTATACTATGAGCTTCTCAAATCAGATGAAACTGTTAATACTGATCGCTACCGACAACAAATGATCAATTTAAATGTGGGAATTGTTACCGCACCCGCCTTATTCACCAGACTTAGTTCTTTGTGATTACCATTTGTTTTCATCGATGCAACACTCTCTTGCTGACCAGCACTGCAAAACATCAGCAAAAGTCGAAAATTGCTTCTATGAATGGTTTTCATCAAAAGAGGAACACGTTCTTTGGAAAGATATCTATACAAATACCGCAAGAAAGGTTGGTCAGAATGTGTAGAAAGCGATGGTCAATACTATGAATAAAATATTTCTTTATAAGCGTTTATTTTCCCTAAAAAAAAAAACAATAATTTCATATTTCTAGACCTGGTATATGTCTAAACTCATTGTGTTTAAACCCGATCAGAAATTGTTTTTAACATTTAATTAAGGAACTACCAGCTGTTGTTGCGATCGATTTTGTGTTTTTTTTTTTTTTTCCAATAATGCTAACAATTTGGTATAGTAAAATTTTCTAGATGATTTTCTATAAGTTCTTTGTTATTTACATCATTTTTGAATAGTAGAAAATATTTTAATATATCGGCAACTACTTTCATGTAAAGCATATAACATCTGCTTCACAACAAGGATCCGATAACTATTCGCAATTGCAGCAGCCTTTTGTCTTCCAATCAAAACAATAACAACAATCAAATAAAAATATGTTGTTTACACCTGTAGCTCGTAACACACGTACTACTGAATATGAGAAAAAAAATATACAGAGAAAACGTTCGCATAAAATTTTTCAGCCCAAAAGTACCATCATTTTGATGATCTCTGAGTGATCTTTTCATACCGATATACTTATTATATATATATATATATATATATTTTGTATGTATATATGTATGGATTAGTTATAAACATAAAGGTATAAATTGAGTACATTTTAATCTGATTTACTCTATGTTTCATTTTTCCATACATGTGTGACCTTGTAACTTCTTTTTTTTGAAAATATATTTTAATATAAATTTTAATATATAGATTAAATCTTATATTATACCATATATAGATAGGTAAACTTTAAACTATATATATATATATATATATATATATAAATATAATATTGTGAAATGAAATCATATATATATATATATATATATGTATAGAGATAGAGAGACTATCTTAGAGACTATGTGAAATTGTGCTGCTGATAAATATTTTTAATCATATATACAAATGTGCATGTATAAAGAAAATGTTAAAATAGTTTAAGATTTTAATCTCAATATCTTACCTGTATGTTATTCGAGCATTTTTTCCTATATGATCTAATGTATTCCATTCGGGTGATGGTAAAATTACACCAGAAAATGATGTTTCTTCAATTAATTGTTCATTCACTGAAATTATTTTATTTTGTTAAATTTATAAAATATGTAAAATTTTTATTTTATTTTATTTATTTTTTCTATATTATATTATATTTATTTATAATCGTATGGTAAAAGTATATTAAGTAAATATATAAAGATATTGATTACTGATTATGTATATTTTATTTTCTATATATATTTAAATATATATGTTGTCCATTTTGTGTATAAATTCATTCAATCTTGATTAATTAATTTAAATAATAACAAAAATATAGTATAAAACACTTTTATACTCGTATAAATTTAACCACAGTCAATGATAAAAGGCGCAACTATACATATATACATAATCAATATATATATATATATTGTAAAATGTTTCACACCCACAAGAAATGGCTATTTATACTATTTATTTATATATATATATTGTATAACTTTAATGTAATTTAAACACTCAATTACACAAAATGTAGAAAATTTTAAATGGAAAAGATTACTAATTTGTGATATTGATGCAAATGCTTGGCTTTTCGAATAGGTTAATTGAATTAAAAAGGTATATGTGAGGATACATGTAAAATTGTTCGTGTATATCCATATAATATATATAGAAATAATATGCAATTCAATATATATATATGGTATTTGGTATAGATGTATGTGCTTGCTTGATAATAGAAAGATATGTTTAGTGATTGGTAATTTAAAAATAATATAATATAATATTAAATGTATGTAAGAAACGATATATATTAACTATATAGTATATGGTATAGGTATAGAGGTGTAGATATATACGTTATAGAACAAGTATTTGTATAATATAAGCTATACATATCTGAACATGTTTCTTTGAGATGAATAATACAACATATATTGTATATAATATGTGGTATAACATATATATATAGAAGAGGTGTAAATAATTTAAATATTTTCTATTTAAATATAAAAATAATATAATATAATACAATAAATATTCTATTCGATGAAAACCCTATTCTTCGCGGTCTTCATAATTTTGAATGAATGATTTAATTTTCAACAAATCATTTATTATTATTATTTATAATGTATTAATATATAAACGCTGTTGTACGATGTATTATAATTAATATAATATAATATGTTATAAGATGATAAATTTTAAAATATGACAATTTTATTATTTATTAAAATTGAAACCTTTTTTTGATTTGCGATTTGCGAATACTAAACAATGTATAAAATAATAGTGAATAGTTTCATTATAACATTGAAAATCGTGTGAATATATATTATTATTGTCGGCAAGATTAAATTGATTTTTAATAAATTTTAGATTTTAATTTTTGTGAAAATATATATATTTTTGTATATTCTGTATTCTGTATTCAAATTTTATTGTTTTTAGGTCATTCGGTGTGCTGTATCATTTATTAGATTGTATATTATAATATTATAATTAATGGATAAATTTTATAGTAAACATTATTATTCGGATACGTTATTTGACGAAAAGATGACAGTATATTATGTGAATGACAAAATGACAAAAAATATAAAATTAACATTACAAAGATAATTATGGTGTTATTTATTATCTTTAGAAATTAAATTTCTATAATGAGTTCCAAATAATATATATATATGTTTTTACTATATAAAATATGATAAATAGAAAATATATAGAAAAATTTTTATATAATTATGGTCTAAACGTACGGCGGTGGATGCATTTTTTTTATATCTGAAATATCGGTTGGTAATTGTTTATTTTATTTTATTTTTTCTGATTTTCGGTAAAACTTTTAGCAATAAACACAATTTTATTTTCAAATTATTTATTATTATCATCAAAATATTTTTTTTACTGTGTGTTTATTGGTAAATTTAAAAACGTCCTCTAAATCACGATAGCATGTTATCATATTTTATGGTAATAAAAAACGGTCTGTCACTCACTCACCAGTATGTTTAAGTCTTTACAAAATTAATCTATGCATTGCACCGTATGATTAATTAATGAATGGACAGATTTATATAATTAAAAAACAGTCACAATCAGAAAATTATGGTGCATGAAGTTCTTTTTTTTTTCCAAAATTAATTATAACAATATAAAATGGACTAATTTTTTAATAGAAACAAAAAAAAAATATTCGTAAATCCAGACAATTACCAAACAATTAAAATCATAATAATTTCAATCCCAGTTTGCTTTTATATAAATAAATTTTAATATTGTGATGATTACCAAACAAATTTAAGTTAATTTTCTAATTTCTAAAAAAAATTGATTAACGTATATGTGAGAAAATAAATTAATTCTGAGAATTAAAGCTTAAATATAGTGTATGGTAAGAAGTTAAGACGAGCTGAACAGAACGATTCACAATAAGTACCAGTTTAAATAACTTCTCATTTCCTATTACATAAATATATGGTAAATATATTATATGCAAATATTCTTCGTGTTAATAGTTTGATTATTTAATATTTTGCTCCTATATTATGTGAGAGTCAAATTGATGCTTATAAATTTTTTATTTTAATGTTAATTATCTTTGGTGTTCAACAATACGAGCATAATTTGTGGTTTGTTGGCCAATTCTATTTTTCTATTTTATATGTATTATATTAATAACTTTGTCTTCGGTTTTAAATTCATAGGATGTAAAATATAATGCTGTACCAACTCAGTGGAAAATTTTTATTATATAATTTTATGACCCAACGAATTCCATATGTAGAAATTTGTCTAACTACATTAGAAATAATAGAAGGCCGAAAGATTAATGCATTTTTATTACTGTGGTGTTTTAAAAATGATTTATTCTTAATTTTTGACCAGAATAAAAAATTTTACACGTAAAAATAATATTACAATAACTAATAATCGGATCAATTTAATGAAATTATTTTATATCATTCTGACAAATCATTTAAGCTTGGTGCGTCTACACCACTTAATCGTAAACTTAAATGTAAATTTTACATCGATTATGCGGTTAGTAAAGTAATTTCTCGTGGGCTTATTGCAAATCAATATTATATTACTAATATTATTATTTGTAATTTATTAAAGTGTAATGTTGATTGATCCGGGTCCGGAAGAATTTGCAAAGAATGAATATGAGGATAAATATACTAAACATTTCCTATCTATCGAATATTTCTGTTTGCGAAATGTAGTACTAATTATGGTCAGTTTAATACATTATGTACTCAATATTAGTGCTTTATAATTTACGCACATTTTGAATTTTTGTTAGACAATAATACAAACAATTTAATATAATAACAATAATAATAATAATAATTAATTATCTTACCTGGATATGACATATTATAAAAATCCAATGCCTGAAGTATAAGCGTAAATGATTTCTGTGGAATAAAAGAAAAAGAAAAATAATTTTATTAAATAATATGGCTATGGTATTTTGCAATTTACTTATTAATATATGACATCGAGGACTTTCAGAAAAGTATATTTGGAATTGGATAATGCGAATATTGCTCAGCAGAATATTCTATTTGTGAAAATAGAAGTAAATTAATAAATTATATATAAAAAAATGTATATCAATCAAATTAAAATCGCGTTAAACATTATTAATTTCTTATTATATTTATTAAATTTTATATTAATTAAATTTCATTTAATTCTATATAATGAAAATATAGTATACGATATTATGAGTATACTTATATTAAATTACATTAAATCAATAAATAGTGTATGAAATTCTATATAACATAAATTATATAACAATAATATATGTAAAAATAAAATATATGCATAAATAAATTATATAACATTTATTATATATATATATTTAATAGGAGAGGGTGAGTGTCTATTTTTTCGTAAGGATCATTTAATTTTCTTAGGATAATGATTTTCTGTTCTAATAAAAATTTTCATGATTTCATTGACCGCTCATAAATTAATTTAATAATAGGTTTTGCCTAAAAAAAAAACAATGGGTTTCAATTGCAATAATAACACAACATTTAAAAATAATTTGAATGGCAGGCTCCCGACCTTATATATGTGAAATAATATATCTATTATGTAATATAGAATTTAGGGTTTGTTTTAAACATAAAATGAAATATTTTATAAATAAGCATTACATAATTCTATTTTATATAGTAATTTACAAATGTACATATATTATTTTATTGTTATAAATTATAGTTAATTGATATTAATTAATTAATTAATTTTGAATATGTAAATCAATTCATTTCATTATATTTGTATATATAAATTGGAGTGATACCACTCATTGTATTTAACAGACAGAATCTCCAACTGTTGATTATTTGAAAGAATAAATAGATTTGTATATACAGTTTTTATAACTATGGGCTAATCAACAAGATGTAAAAATAATATAAAATTATGAAAATATTTATATTTCTTTAATTCCAGTACAATTATTGGTCAAGTGTTATATACTCCCATGCTGAGTAATTTACCAACTTGGCTGTAATGAATGTTTAGTATTTGCCATTAGCTCCACTTGGAATAATATGATTTGCTATAATATAACATTTGTTTGTTACAGTTAACTTTTAAAATGTGCTATAACAACCCATAGAGGAATATATGAAGTATATACAGGTAGCTATGTCCTGTTCTATTGTCCGTAAGCTTTTAATACATAAATTCAAATCAACGATATATGTTTATATATATTGAGATAATGGACCTTTAAGAGTCCATGTACGAGTATACGTATAGCACAATATATAAATGTAGAATCTAAAAATAGAACGATATTTTTGTGTTAAATTAAAATTTCCCCCTACTACCTACCTATTTACTATAAAAGCTCATTATTTATTTTATTAATTATTGATAATAACCAAATATTTCATATCTATAAATTGAACCGTAAAAATGTTGTATTCTTTTTAATTAATCAATGCATTCAACAAATGTGGATTGGTGGTAAAAGTGTCCTATTGAGTGAAACGTACATGGAATACATTACTAAATAAAAAATTTAGACATTGTTATTTAAATTTAATCTTATGCTATACATAGAGTGTTTTTGCTGGAATATATGTTATGATAATTACTATAATTGTTCTATACTTATGTACATAAAACTTTCACAGAAAAGCCCCACCCTCGCCTATATCATTCCATATTATTATTATAGATAAAATTAAAATTTACAAAACAATTTATGTATTCACGCAGACACACACACACACACACACACACAGATATAGAAGCAAAAAAAGAAATGCATTTATTATTAATATATTACATATGGTTATGAGGTCATACGTTCATTCGTAAATATATTGTTGGTATATGTGTATTATTTTATATTATTTATTAAATGCTTGGGAGACCGGAAGTTACAATTTAATAATAAATGATATATCCATTGTGATCAAATTGTGAATTAATTTTTAGTATTTTATTTTTATTGTATAACTTGTGTATGCTACTTTCTCATGCACCAAACATATAGAAAATAATGCCCGCCAATATATGAGAGATGAGTAATTTTATTAATCTATATACCCTGCGCATTCAGATATAATTTAGATAATTTTTGATTAAATAAGATAAATAAATTATATATAAATAGTTATATTGTATTTGATTGATTTTTAAATATATACAACAATATAATATATTTTGCAACGCATGAACGCATATTTTCACGGACACTATATAAATATGTAAAGTGTGCATGTGTATACATTTTATATCTTCAAATAATTTTTGTGACCTTTTAATTATATTAAATATTACACAGTATTGTCTTATGTATACCCGTTTAATGTTAATAATGTATATATATTTTTATTCTTATACACCAGTGGCGATGCAAACTGAGAAGTGCATTCAGTTTTTAATATCGTTATATTTTTCTTATGACCTGTGGGTGAAATTAAATTAATATATGAAAAAAAAATAGGCAGTTCACCGTATTAAATTTTCCGGAAAATCGACTTTTATATATTATTATCCTTTTTTAATTATATATAGTTTTAACGGATTTCCATTTTTACTTATAACATTGCAAATTATAATAAATTTCTAATCTTTTATACAAAAGAGATTTTTAAAATCGATTCACTCGTTCAAATGATATATGATTGATTTTTCATAATCGATGGCAGAGAAAATTTAAAGAAATTTGTGGTAAAGTGAACACCAAAATGGTATAAAAAATTTATACATTAACATTATTTAATATAAAATTTCGCTATGACATCAAATGGAAAATCGATCATATCTTTTGAATGTGCGTAAATCGATTTTAAAAATCTCTTCTATGAAAGATTGGAAAATTGATTATAATTTACAATTCCGTATACAAAACTGGAAATCCATTAAAACTATGGCCCGTAATTCAATGATAGATGATAATTTTTAAAAGTCGATTTTCCGAAAAATTAACTAAATGGACATTCAAATGTTTTTTTCATAATGTAGTCTACTCACAAGTCGGCTACCACAAAAATATAATGATATTGTAATTTGAAAATTTTTTTTCCACACTCCACCACTGACATACCATACAAATGTGGTGAACCATTCGTTCATTTCTTGTTATATATATATGTGTACATTAAAAAAAAATTAATTTACTACTAAATTATATTTATTCTTTTATAATTGCATCACATATATAACATAAAATACTCGTATAACACAAAAAACGAACATATTTCATATTTTTGTACACTCGCATATTATAATATTGTTGTACATTACCAGATATTACTCTATCGTCCGAATAATACTTTATAATATGTGATTTTTTTGCCGGTTTATTATAAAGTCAATTTTATACGGTCATAAAAGATCAAACCACAAATAAAAAAAGTTGTTATAATTTATTAAGTTATGAATTTTTTATTTTATTTTCTCAAAAATTTATATGTGAGAGAAATGATAACAACATATTCATATTTATTATATATTTTATTTTATCCTAACAAATAAATTCTATTTTATATCATAATTTAAATTTTTTGTTGTTATATCTATTAATATACGCATATTATAATATACAATATATATATATATATATATATTAAAACATCATCAATATACTATATGATGATAGGAGCACAGTGTCTAACTACAATATATGATATATATAACACATGGGCTGAAAAGTTTCCGAAAATTGTAAGAGTTGAATTTTCTAGAATTTTTTTCATATGATTTTTAGTTAGCTCCAACCTTCAAACGATACGTGTCAACATTTGATAGCAGTCCGACCATTAGTTTGTGAGATATTGCATTGTGAGTGTAGCTACTTTTGTTATTTGAAAAAAAAAATGGAAAAAAAAGAATTTCGTGTGCTGATAAAATATTGCTTTTTGAAGGGAAAAAATATTTCTGAAGCCAAAAAACTGCTTGACACTGCTCTAGCTCATTCAGTACATTTGTGGTTTGCAAAATTTAAAACCGACCAAGGACGATGAACGCAGTGGACGTCCAAAGGAGGCTGTTACTCTAGAAAATATCAAAGAAAAGTCCACAAAATAATTTTAGATGACCATAAAGTGATGTTGATCGAGATAGCTGAGGTTCTGAAGATATCAAAGGAACGTGTTGGACATATCGTGCATGAATATTTGGGAATGCAAAAGCTCTGTGTAAATTGGGTGCCGCGTGAACTCACAATTGATCAAAAACAACAACGTATCGATGATTCAGAGCAGTGTTTGGACTTGTTCAACCGCAATAAAACAGAATTTTTGCGTCGATATGTGACAATGGATGAAACATGGCTCCATCATTACACTCCGAAGTCAAATCGGCAGTCAGCATCATGGACAACAAGCGACGAACCACAACGTCCACAACGACCAAAAACGCAACAGTCGGCTGGCAAGGTTATGGCATCTGTATTTTGGGATACACATGGAATAATTTTCATCGACTATCTCGAAAATGGAAAAACTATCAATAGTGACTATTATATATTCTTGTTGGAGCGTTTGAAACATTAATTCGCTAAGAAACGACCGAATTTGAAGAAGATAAAAGTGCTGTTTCATCAAGACAACGCACCGTGTCATAAATCAATGGAAACGATGGAAAAATTGCATGAATTGGGTTTCGAATTGCTTCCACATCCACCGTATTCTCCAGCGCTGGCCACCAGCGACTTTTTCCTGTTTGCAAACCTCAAGCGAATGCTCACTGGAAAGAAATTTAAGAGCAATGAAGAGATGATCGCCGAAACAGAAGCCTATTTTGAGGAAAAAACGAAATCGTACTATAAAAATGGTATCGAAAAGTTGGAAGATCGTTGGAATCAGTGTATCAATGCCCGCGAAGGGATGTATGTTGATGAATAAAGTTTAAAATGTTATTTCTTAGAATTTTCGGAAACTTTTCAGCCCATGTGTTATATACATATAGATAGAGATATAGACACACATAAATTTATATCAAAATATTATAATATGAAATCTCATATATTTATAACATATAAGATTATTATATTAACTCTTTAAAAACTCATAATTCTGGACATGAAAATTGAATAAAATATTTGATTTTATTAATCTTTATGTTTTCAACTATTCACTATAAATATAAATGTATATTATATTAGTTGTATATTTATTATAATAGGAATCGGCATTTTAATAAATAAAACCATAAATATATTTACATATAAATTTTCGTTATTTAATATATAGTGTTTCTGTACAAGTCGTGAGCCCGTTTGCCACGCTACCATATTTAAAATCATAAACAAAAATGGAAAATGAAAAAACAAAAAAAAGGCACAGGTATTTCTCTTCAAGATAGTACGTCCGAATCACGAAATGTATTTTATTTATAATAAAAAAATATTTTTTTCTATAAATAATAAAATAGATAAAGAAGGTCAATGGTATTTTCATTTCTTTGTATATATATATATCGATATGTGTAATGTTACGATACGATACGATATATTGTAATATTGTGTAAATCGAATAAGGAAAAAAAATAAATATATATATGCAATTGGTTTTTTTTTATTTTTATTTTTCTTAAGACGAAGAAAACAATTCACTGAATCTGAATTTTTTATTTTTTCGTTTTTCTTAACTTAAAAAAAAAATATAATATTATTATTGAAATAATATATTTTTGAATTATTATATCGCATTTAAAGATAAAGAAAAATATATTTTTTTTGAATTTCTTTTTTATCTCGTTGTTATTACAAATATATTGTGTTTTTATTTATTTATTTATTTATTTATTTTATTTATTTATTTTATTTATTAACAACAATATATATGTGTAACAAACTGTGTGTACATTTGCTTGTTTACATACAATTTTATATATATTTTGCAACTAAATATGTATAGCATTAAATGTAAATGTATAACAATTGTATGATTTGTGATTACATATATAAAAATATATTATATATTTTGGTTGGTCATTTTTTTTTTGCTGGTATTTTGGTTTGATATTGTGTTTATATAGACATAGAAGAGATAAGGTAAAATATAAAGTCACGTATATTAATGCATATATGTTAAGTATAGTCTTAAAAAAGATTTAACAAAAACCATCTGCCATTAAAATAAGACCGCATGTGTGTGGCTGTGAAATAGCGAGACTAATGCGGTAAAAAATTTTATTTTTTATTTATATATTGCATATTTAGTTATTATCCGCTTCAATATACCACTCCAAGTAAAATGTTTTCCGATTACAATATCACTCACTACATTTTAGCCGAGTTGAAATTGTAGCGACTACATTACGGAAAAAAATTGGAATATTTTCATTTACTAAATTTTCCGGAAAAATCTACTATTTAAGAATTATCATCGATTTTAATTTACGGGCCATAGTTCTAACGGAATTCAATTTATGTGTACAAATTTGTAAATTATAATAAATTTCCAATTTTTCGTAGAAGATATTTTTAAAATCGATTCCCACGTTCAAAAGATATGATCGATTTTCCATTCGATGTCAGTGGAATTTTGTAATAAATAAATCGCACTTTATTCAGTACCACAAATTTCTTTAAATTTTCTCTGCCATCGGTTTTGGAAAATCGATCATAGCTTTTGAACGTGTGAATTGATTTTAAAAATTTCTTTTGCGATAAATTTGAAATTGATTATAATTTTAAATTCTGTATAGAAACATTAAAATCCATAAAAATTATAGTCAATAATTAAAAAATATGATAATTTGTAAAAACCTATTTTCCACCAAATTTACCCATATTTTTATTTTATAATTTAATCTAATTTCACCCAGGTTATAAGAAAAATATAGTAGTATTAAAAACTGAAGGGTATTTCTATGCTTTAGCCACTGAAATTTTCCATTATTCAAAACACTGCTGCGGTATTCTTCTTTCATTCGCTGTTTCAACCGTCTGAAATCGTGTACGTTTTAATCCAAATTTTAGGAACATATTAAATTAATTTGGTGCCAGGTCTTGTGAAAAATGCGAATGGTCTAATATTGAAATGTTAAATTTAGCTAAAAACTTCATAACATACAGTGTTAATATAATTTTCCTACGCAATTATTTCATATTAAAATTATTATGTAAAATTTATTTTACACATATTCCTCCCTACAGTTTCAGTTAACCGATGACGGTCAGTTTTTTTAATATTTTTATCTATTTTTGACGTGAAAGGGCGACCCCCTGCGTTTATATCATCTTCAACATTTTCTCGGCTATATTGAAAACGCTAAATCTATTCAAAAACCCAAGCGCCCGTGATAAACATTCATTGCCATTCATATACTTGATTTAATAAAAGATAAGTGTCCTATGAAATTTCATGACAATTTGTTGCGCAATTAAAACACTTATCATTTTTTTCGGCGAAACAAACCAACAAATCTCTTAAACGAATACTACGGCCAGACTACTATGTCAATATAGACATTGGTGGGATGGCGATAATCGAAAGAGATGACTTCACATTACACAGATGACTTTACGGCATATTGGTTAGTAGTTCTTCTCTATATCTCGTTATTTTATAACCACAACTCGTATATATTTGTAAATAAATGTGATCATCTATGACTAAATTTTCAATGAATATAAATATACTTAATATTAAGATAGAATTGCGATCTATTTAATGATTTGGTGACTTTTTATTATGCAAATCTTATGGAATTTCTTTTATAATATTTCGTTTTTACTTTAAAAATATTAATATTAATATTTATTTATCCATATTAAGTTCGCTGCTTTTAATTTATATTAGTTTTAGAATCATTCAATTTACTATTCCCAATAAATTTCATTGGATCAATTATTTGAAAGAAAAAGTTATTATTATTATTAGGAGACCGTTATATCGCGATTATCGGAAAAAATCATTTAAATTGATCTAAATTATTTATTTTTAAGTAACTTAAAAAATCAGTATTAATCTAAATATCATTTTTTTTATGTCAATTTCTTGTTTGCTAAAGTATGCCAATAATTTATAACTTTAAAATAAAATTAAGATGACAAATATTTGCTAAATGAATTCTGCACTATACAATAAAAATAAAATTAATATAGGAAAAGTAAGCAAATATATATAAACTTAGATGATTAGATTGGAATAAAGCCTAGATACGTATAGACATAATTTATTATATTTATTGTTTATTGAATAAAATATAGTAAAAAAATGTTTATTAAGAATATTGTTTATTTTGCTAGAGCAACACACGATTTTTCATAGTAATTTATGTGGGTATACAGTAAAAAAAAAAACGTTACTGTTTGCAAACACTGAATTCATTCATCGAGCCATTTTTTAAATTCCTCTTTGCTAAAAATCGATTTCTCGTGTTCAAAAAATATATGTAAATCATTGTAAGTGGAAGTTAATTATATTATCGTATCTGCTATATATTTATTTGATTACAAATAGCCATTGATTACGCATATGTATTGCACAAATTATAATTTTACGTATGTCTATATGGACAAAAATATATTCATGGTCAGATGGTGACTCAATAAATTATTCATTGATACTTTTTTGTTTTTTTAACCACATAACTTATACCATTTCCAAAGAAATGTCGATCTAATTCTATAATATTTACATTTATTTTATTTATTTTTCTACAAATACATAACTAATGGTAACATTTACATATATGTTTCATATAAATAATATAAATTGTATATTAAACAATTACAAATATGCAATTTATATGTTCTATAATATAATATGTGTATTATATGTTTTATGTTTTATTTCTCATATGTTATAAACAACGCATGTACATCATCATATTACAACATAAATTGAAATATGTACATGAAGAAGGCAATTTATACTACAAAATGCGTAAAGAAAATATTATAAGAATAAACTGTATGTAATATATACATTTGTTAATATAATATACAGTTGTACAAGTTCATATATACGAGTTATGATCGAAAAGTGTGTAAAATGTTTGTTTGAAAATACTTGAATTTCGCCACAAAAATTTCTTCTACTATATATTTCATCATAAAACCAATCATTTAGACATGCGAGACAGGTGGTAGCAAAATTTTTATTTAAAGAATTTGTACACTATTTCATATAAAATGGATTCATCAAGAATTTTAGGTTAAATATAAAATTGTTACTTTATCCCCGGCACATATTCCCCTTCCCAATATTGTAGAAAAAACAATTAAGAGAAAGAACAATGCTCTGTTGATGCCGGTTAAACTTTAATAAGACATAACGAGAATGATCTCTAATAATCAATAAAAAATTCTTAATAGAATTATTTCGTCACTGAAAAATGTGTGTGATGTGATGTGAATAAAACCGAAAATTACACAAAACTTTTTTTAACAAAACTCTTATAATTTCAATAATATACAACAATATAAAATGAATAATTCAATTGGATAAAAAACAAATTGATTCAAAGACAACATATAATATTATAATATGTAATTTAATGAAAAATAATATTTCACTATTTTTACATATGAAACATTGTCTACACAACACAGTTCTTTTATATTCATGTATATACACCGTCTGTCCCAAAAATAATGAGTTTGACTTTATAATAGTTATACGGCAACCGTAGCATCATCTATTAACTACTAATTGTTTTGTGTAATGCCATTCAAACGTATGATTCACAGAAGGCAGAGAAGGCTATAAGTGAGTGCGATGATGCAGGTTCAGGTTGACCATATGAAGTAAACATTGAAAAAATGCGTGATTTTGGTGAATCATTCGAAGAAATGTTCAGTGAGATTCATTGGAATGGATGTTGGAATAACGAAAACAACAATTATTACCGGGTTTTTATTTTTTGGCTAAAATTCAATTTTTTTGCTTAATCATTCACCATCAATATTTACCTAATTTAGTTCCCTGCCTTAACTACGTATATCTATTCCCTAAACCTAATTTGGCGGCTATGAAAAGAAACACCGTTTTGCATCAGTTGAAGACATTCAAAAGACACTGCCATGCCATAAAAATATCAATTGATTTCAACAAGTGGGGTTGAACGTACAAATCGATCGAATTTCAATTGATAGAAAATATTACGAATAAATATATTGATTTTTGTTAAAATTAATTAATAAATTGTATTCATTCTCATTATTGTTGGGATAGTGGGTGCCTATATATATATACACTCGATTCAACTTATTCTCATATCATATACCATATGTATATTGAATAAGTTTGCATATATACCAATATAAGAGCATTGTGTGGCAAAAGCAATTTAGCATGTTTATATAAATAACGCATCATTTATATAAATAAAATGTGTGTAAAGTTATTAAGAAAATAAATAAATTAATTTTACACCGATCAAATTTTATTTATATATTTGTTTGTTAGGTTTTTTTTTATGTTTTTATTATTATTATTATTTTTTATTATTATTATTATTATTATTATTATAATTATTCATTTTCATTTGTGTACGCAAAACAATTAGACAAACTGAAAAGTGATTTATGATATTTTGTCAAACAGGTTTTTTTTTTGTTAAATAATAAATAAAGAGAAAAAAACGGCTACAAATAGTTTTAAATTACACAAAAATTACATATAAAATAAAAATTTATATGAATATTGTTTGTGTTTGTGTTCAATGGTAAGGCAAAAAAAAAAAATTATGAATAGAATTTTATTTTACTTTTCTTATTATTAATGTACAGGGTCTTTTACTCACTCGCTTATTGGTATAACGTCGTAACGTGTAACGATTTTAAAAAAAATATTAATGTACATAAATTATATATTCACGTTCGAATTATTGCGTATTCCTATGACACATAACAGACGTGTGAGTGTGAGCCTATAATATGACATGGTTTGTGTAAATGTAAATATTTCATTTATCTATATTAAAAATACAATCCATTGGAACACCATTATTATTATTATTATTATTATAATAATAATTAATAATAATTTATCAAATATAATTATTATATACAAACAAAAATTTGTAAAACCATATTATTATATAATATAAAAGTAGAACAAATATGTCAATATCAAAAAAAATAATTATATATTTTATATATAAAATTTTGTGTAAAGTTACATCCAATGATCTATGATCCATCGATCTTCATCGTCAACGTCTAAATTAAACTTATAAATATATTGTATATATATAACAACAAAAAAAATGTAAAGAAATAGATTACAAATATGCACACCAATCATTACACATATACTTGAATATGAATTTTTATATATACGGCTGTGTGTGTATATATATATATATTTTATTTTTTAATTATATGCAAGATTTACAATTCAACAAATTTCCGATTATAATCTTAATCGAATCGTTTTATTATTCATTATACAATGAGTTTTTATAATAATATAAAATCATATATTCATTTAATAATAATACTAATAATAAAAATAATAATAATAAAAAATATAAAGCTTTTGAAAAAGATTCATTTGCGCTTTTTTTTTGTTGTTCTATTGCTAGTTCTATCTAACGATTTTGGTGAAAATATTTCATAATCATTTCATATTATGAAATATTTTACAATATACAAAATTGTATGTATTCTATAAAATTATTATATACTGTCGATTGTTATGTATGCGTGTATAGATGATATGTGATGTTATATTCTCTTTTATATACCATATACAATATATACATTATATTCTAGATCACCTTATCCGATAAATGTATAGTTTAGGTCAAATTTATAAATAAAAGCGAATAGCCAGCTATACAAAAAAAAATAATTTGTATTTGATGCTATATAAAATTATAATAATATAACAAAACAACAACAACAACAATAAACAATATTTAGAATAATATTGAATAATAATATTTATTCTTATAAAATTGTTATAATGTTATAATATGAATATGATCAAAAATACCGATAAATATTATAATTAGCTTTATGTGTTTATAAACATTTATTTATATACTTTTCTATCAACATATATACACACACACACACGAATCTATATACATTTATGTATTTATGTTTTCTGTTAAATTTATGTATATTTAAAAATTTAAGCTGATTTGGTTTTAAGATTATCGATGAAAACGCATGTATGTTGTGTGTATGAGTTTTTAGTGTTAACAATAAAGTGGGTATAAAGATTATTTTTTTGTATACTGTTTTTTGAACAAAAATGATTGAAACAATATTAATTGGTAAAGTTTTTCATTTTTTTTTTAATTTATTAGAAAATCATTTTTATATTACAATAAACGCAATAACACATGGGCTGAAAAGTTTCTGAAAATTCTAAGAGATTTTATTTTTTATGATTTTTTTCATATGATTTTTAGTTAGGACCAACCTTCAAACGATACGTCTTAAAATTTGATAGCAGTCCGACCATTTGTGTTTGTGAGATATTGCGTTGTGAGTGTAGCTAATTTTGTTATTTGAAAAAAAAAAAAGGAAAAACACGAATTTCGTGAGTTGATTAAACATTATTTTTTGATTGGAAAAAATATTTCTGAAGCCAAAAAACTGCTTGACATCAAGACAACACACCGTGTCATAAATCAACGATGGAAACGATGACAAAATTGCATGAATTAGGCTTCGAATTGCTTCCACATCCACCGTATTCTCCAGCGCTGGCCACCAGCGACCTGTTTCCTGTTTGCAGACCTCAAGCGAATGCTCACTGGAAAGAAATTTAAGAGCAATGAAGAGGTGATCGCCGAAACAGAAGCCTATTTTGAGGAAAAAACGAAATCGTACTATAAAAATGGTATCGAAAAGTTGGAAGATCGTTGGAATCAGTGTATCAATGCCCGCGAAGGGATGTATGTTGATGAATAAATTTTAATTTTGCAAAAAAAAATGTTTTTTTCTTAGAATTTTCGGAAACTTTTCAGCCCATGTGTTATATATGGATGGAATATATGAAGACACGTGAATTACTTTAAAAATAACTTGTTTTATTGTAGTATAATAGAATGCGTATTATAATTTATATTTTTATATTCATATTATTATTATTTTTATTGATGTACAGTTGTTACATAGATACACTTAACACTTCTTCTTAGATAATATACAATACCTTTATTGGTTATTTTTAAGTGATTCCCTACAAATATCTGATTACAATCTATATTTATATATAATATACGTTATATTATCATCATAATATTTCCTCATTTATATTGTAATCTATATATATATATACCATATAGGTGTCTGTCGATTATACTATAGCTGCGTATCATGATTATATAATGATTTTTTTATATATATATATAAATAATAATAGGTATATTATATGAATTCATATATAGCAACATTTTATTTTATAATAGATACTTAGTTAATTTACTCATCTTCATTATTTATATACTATACCATATATACACAAATCGGGAAATATAATTAGTTTCAATATAACGATTTGTGAACTATGTATAGATTTGCAGCTATATAATATTATAATATTGTATTAAAATATAATTTAAGAAAAATATGGTTATATAATTTAGTTATGGAAATGGAAAATATATACTGTAGTCTGTATTATATAGATTAATATTATATACAATATTATTGGCACAGGTGTTTTATACCATATGCAATAGAGAATCACGTTGTGCATGGTGATGGTGATGTAGGTATAGGGCAGTACGCGATAACGAAGGTAAAATCTTCACAACAAGGAATTAAATTATATTAAAAGAAATTATTTTTTATCATAATATCACAAAGTTAATAAGTCACATTTATCCATGTTTCGAAATAGTTACCTTATCTGCAGAATATTTATGGTTTGATAACGAAAGCATTGCATAAAATAATTCGATAAATTTTGCTGTTTAAATTTCTGATGAATGATGAGTGAAATAGTGAAATAAAATTTATATTTAATAAAAATATTGTGTTTAATAATTATAAAGTTATTTTGAGTGGAGCTTCATACACATTCACAGGTACGATTAGAGTAAAATTAGTGCACATACCTTCGATTTTAAGTACTTATATATTTTTAATAAACAGGTTCAATTTGCCATTTTTACCTATACCATATAATCTACCTTATGCGGATTATATCCTCGTGATATTAAATGCATTTATTATTAATTCCATTTTTATAATAGAGATGTGACATTTAGATCAAAATTGAAAAAATCAGAAAAACATGAATTTATACGGAAAATTTGTATTGTTCAAAGAATTGTTTATGCAGCAAATTTCGTTTGCACACAAAAATTTGTGTATAATTATCGTAAACACAACAATGACTTGAGGTGCTATACATTTTTGGAACCATGTTAAACCAAATATGAATGAAAATCAAGTGATGGTAAACTATAGTTAATTGTTTTCTACTCTTTTGAATCTTCTTTCTACTGAACAATGTGCGGTCATTTCTTTCCACGAACATAAATTTTATAAATAATACCACATGTCACATGTAAACAATTCAATTTTAATACCATGCAGTTATTATTGTACAAATTGTCACATAATGTTTCCAGTTTTGTCGTTCAAAGGCAAAGAGTGAAAAAATGTTTTCAAATTAAAATATCACTATATTTTTCTGCTGGCCGTGACTTAAATTAAGTATACTACATTATGAAAAAAAAAAAAAAATTGGAACTTACTAAATTTTCCGGAAAATCGACTTTTAAGAATTATTATATTTATATTCATTGTGGTAAGACCCCAATAAAATTTTGTAAGTGGAAATAGATCGGTAACTTAAAATTCATGAACACGATTTTAGTACAACATTTTCAAATAAACATATACGATATTTTGCGTATTTAAATATTTAAACGACTTTGGCTTAAAAAAATTATCAATTTAAGTTTATTGACACATACTGCGCGTCGTACTACGGATTTCTATCGGATTTCAATGTTTGCATACAGAATTTAAAATTATAATCAATTGCCATAATCTTTTACATAGAAACGATTTTTAAAATTGATTCACACGTTTAAAACACATAATCGATTTTCCATTTGATGTCAGTGTAATTTTGTATGGAATAATTATATGTTGTATAAATTTTTTGTACCAACTTTATACAGTATCACAAATTTCTTTAAATTTTCTCTGTCATCGGTTATGGATAATCGATCATATCTTTTGAAAATTTTGGTGATCACTTTATATTGTAATATAAATTTCTTTAAATTTTCTCTGTCATCGGTTATGGAAAATCCATAATATCTTTTGAATGAGTGAATAGATTTTTAAAATTCTTTTCTATGACAGTTTTTAAATTGATTATACTTTGAAATTATGTATAAAAACATTGAAATTCGTTAACACTATGGCGTCCGTAATTTATGAAGATAATAATTCGTAAAATGCTATTTTCCGTAAAATTTAATTCGGTGAGCACCCAAATTTTTTTTTTATAATTTCGTCTAATTTCACAGCGGCTATAAGAAAAATATAGTGCAGCATTAAATACTGAAGGCTATTTTTCTAGCTGCGCTGGTTTCGTTTATAACGATATGCACCAAATGAATTGGTTGACATGAAATTAAATAAATCTACCAAATTTAAAAAAATAATTAATCACTTTAAAGGCATTTTATTTCATTTTATGCAATAACAAAATTACAAAATACACAATCTTTCTATTGCATGAAACAAAAGCAATAATAAAATAATTGTCAAACAAAAATGCAACTGATGGTGTCACCTATTTTTTGATTTTCCAGAACATCCTTGTGGAAATTCGTTAGAATGTTGCAAAATTCAATTTCTCTCAATTATTTTTCAATCACATAGAATAGTGACAGCAAACAGAGGTTATCTTCTCATCTGAATTATTTCTGTTGTATCGCTACATAATAACATTATTTGTATATAAGAATTACTCCTTAAAATATTAAAGATTTTCAACTGTGGTGTGGATTATCGAATAACTTCTTATTTTCATATAAAATTCTAAACACATATAATTAGTTATACTTGTGTCTGCGTAACTATAACAACAACATCAAAATAAATATACGTTGCTGTTCTTACGCCATATGTATATTTCTTTCATAAATATTATTTATCTAATTTAATTAAAATGAAAATAAGAAATAAAGAAAATCAATTATTTTAAAATTGAATTTTTAAAATTAAAATGTATTGTATGCCATATATCCTATATATATTTCTGTGTACATAACTAATCTTGAAAAATGATCACAAAAGATCTATCTTAAAATATGTGACAAATATTATTAAAAAAAATTTTTTTTAATAATAGTTAAATTTTCTATGTTACACACACACACAATTGTGTATTAACAAATTATTTAAATGACAATATATTATTTTTTAGTATTTTTTTATTTTTTTTGTACTCTATAAATCCCACGCAAATGACAAGAAGCTATACACAACAACAACAGCAACAAAAATAAAAAAAAAAACATTTCGATATAATTTTAAGATGGAAAAAAAATAAAATAAAAATTTGTTTCATTCAATAAATTCTAATTTTAAATAAAACGAGAAATAAAAAAAAATTTATACAAAGAATTTTAATCGAAATTTATTTAAATAATTAAATACAAATTAATAGTTAATAAAAATTGACAGAAATTTAAAATATATTCTATTTTTCTATATATTTATCGTTCGTCTCTATTGCATATTTAAATTTAAATATCACGCACATTGTTTTATTTTATACAATCAATATTAATACACCTTTTTTGATCTTATTAATTTGTATTTTATTTTATTTTGTCGTCCTATACACAACAAAACACATAATTAGCTAAATTTACATAGTGAAATAATTAAAATTTATATGTAAATCGATAGAGATCAGTCAGTGTTCTATAACTAATAAGCTAATTTAATAATATTGTATGATGTTAAATTTGGCAAAATGAATGAATATATTGTTGAAGAGTTGGAGGCGTTTAGGAATTTTTATCATATCATACTAAATATCAATATAATATATATATATTGTACGCGCAACGCTCAATGAACCCGTGCGCTGTTCTTAACCGATTAAAATTCGGACACTAACATTTAAATGGTATAATAAAAGAATTAGTGTACAATATTTATGCAAAACAATTCCGATGGTATTTAAATTAATTAAAATTCAAAAATATATCGAATAACTTTCAATCCAATAATATTTATTATCATTATTAATATTAAAATAGTAAATAAATATATATTTTAAATATTATAGTTAGTTTGTGGTTTATGTTAAAAATAAAAAAATGTACAGACTTTACTAAAATAAACAATTCAAAATTAAAAAAAAATTGATTTTTTTGAAAATATTGTGAGTATTATTATAATAAAATAATACATGAAAAATTAATTACGCACCCCTAATGTGTATCTTTCGAATGAAATCAATGTGTGTGTACACAGAGGTGTTTAAGTTTTCATATTTATTTAAGATATTTTTTTTTGGTATGGTTTGGAAATTTTTTTTATTATTTGTTCTTTTTTTTTTTTTTAGTTAAAGGTAAATATTAATTTTTTTATTGTCTTTTTTTTTTTTTTTGGTTGTTATTGTTTGTTTGTTGGTTTGTTTGCGAGCCAGTATCTCTCTATATCTATGCGTATGGTGGACAGAATACTCTTATGAAAAAATTATAGTTAAGTGCTTGTTGTTTTCCATTTTATTATTTATTTATTTCTTTTGAAACTATTATTATTAATTGAATAAAGAATGTTTTTTATAAATGTTGGTGCGATGGTCATTATACAATATATTAAGAAAAAGTATTTATTTTTGGTCTTCTTATCTTCTTTTATATAACACACACAATAGGCCCATCCAATTAATTTAAATAAGCTGTAAATTTTAAGGTGGTATTTTTTATTTATTTATTTTACTATAATTTATTTATTTTTTTGTTTTAATTAGAATACAAAAAAAGGAGATGTTTAGTTTTGTGATTTTACAAACACACTGTTATGTGAATGATGTGCTAATTGAAAAAAATAATTTAATATATTTATAATAATATATTGACTGCGTACAATAAATATTGTACATATTTAATAAATTAACTTTTAAGTGGTTTAAGTATTGTATGGTTTTTTTTTTTTTTTTTGATGATATAGAGCAGATAATCCTATAATTCCACGGTCATACCATAAATTCGGTCACCCAGTAAATCAATGTTTATATAATAAATTTCAAAATATACATACTATACATTAATATAAAATATTACTAATAATCCGCAAAATTCATTTTAGTGAATAAAAATTTATATCTCAACATCTCAATTAAATAACCATATTAATAATTTATTATATGCACCGCGCGTAATATAACTTAATCGCGTATCTGCACACGGTTGAACATTTTGAACTATTTTTTAAACTATTCTTGGTTACATATAGGTCCATAACCGAAATTTGGTTAAAAACTAAACCCTAGAGAATTTTAATTCAAAATCAAACCATTTATAGATTAAATTTTAAACCTAAGAGAAGTTTAAAAATATTGTTGCCGAAACGAAAACTTCGTTTATTTTAAATTTCGAGGATTTAAAACACCGAAAATATAAACTCAAGTATAACATATACAAGTGATGTGCCGTATTTTATCAATACATAATAATAACATCATTTTGACTTAGCAAATACATAGCACAATTTTGTAAACGTTATTTTATAATAATATATTTTCTATGTTCGGTTGTCGGATGGTGTTTTAATCTTCGATGGTTTTAAATACAATTTTAATCCTAAAATAATAATTTACTAGTTACTTAAAAATAATACCAATAGTTTATAATATTGTATACAATTACGAATTTGGTTTAAAAATTAATGTCAAATTTAGTTTAAAAATCGACGTAAACTTCGTTGTGTTTATTAGTTAATATTTCTTAGTTTATAAAAAGCGTGTAAACAACTGTTGGTTTATGGATTAGTCCAAAATTTTCAACTGTGAATGTACTACGACAAGCTGTTCTATTTCTTTTTTGTTTTTTATCCTTTTCATTGAAGCATAAATACGAATATGTTTTATATTGTGTGTTAAAGTGTATACTATTAGAGATAAAATTTACTCTAACTATATACAACTATAAATTAATAAATAGTATAGATTAAGAAGAAAAATTATACTTAATCGCTACTTAATATATATGTTTATATATATATATATATATATATAGGTCGACGAGAACCATAACAACTATATCTTAATTAATATGTTAATTTTAATCTTAAACAATATATTAATTTATTATTTCTGTGTGTAGAAAAAGATATATATTTATCTTATTTATATAATAATTACCTTATATACCAAAATTACCATATATTTATAAATTTTAAATGTATATAATCGTATATGTCATTGCTAATTATAATGTTGAATTCGTTAAATGTAATATTAATACGTATAAATTTAATAAATGCATAGATTAAAATACAAATTAACCGCACTTTCATATACCATATATTACAATATTATGTTTGTTGTGCGATCAAAGATTAACGCGTACATATACCATATTATATGTATATGTTCTTTAATCGTGATTAATTTTAAATATTGTTTGTTTATATAATAGTAACAATGACACAAACTTTTTAAGTATACCGAAAGCATTTTGAAAATTTCTTTTTATATAAAATATATACCATATAATTTTAATAATATCAGTGGCGAAGAGTGAAAAAAATTCTTTAGATTATATTATATTATTATATAGTTAACTACTTTGGATTCTCGAACGAAAGGTACTCCGTGGCATATTTGGTCCCGTCAAAGAACAGAATGGTTGGAGGCGACGATACAATTTTGAATTAGACAAGTTGTACGGTCAACCAAATATTGTCAAAACAGTCAAGATCAATAGATTGAGATGGCTTGGACACGTAGAACGCATGGAGGAGGAGCGTGTGCCAAAAAAACTGTTAAATGGTAAACCGGAGGGTAGAAGGAGAGCCGGAAGACCTAAGGCGAAATGGATAGATGCAGTAAACTGTGATATAAAGATCCTAAAAATTCGGGATTGGAAGACATTAACTGCGGATAGGTCAGGTTGGAAAAGCATGTTGGAGAAGGCTAAAACCGCACCCGGGTTGTAACGCCATGGAGTAAGTAAGTAAGTATTATATAGTTAAAAAAAAAATATAGACAATTTCCTTTAATTTCCATCTTAAACGGAAATGTTTTACACGCATTTTTGTTAATAATTTTTATTCAATTTTTTTCGATCGGTATGACGGAAAATATATCATTGTTATTGCCGATAATTGACGTTGCAATGACCTCACAAGAATCAAATGATTATTTTTATTTTAATATCAACCGAATTAAAAGCATTTGGCATTTGGTCCTATTAAATTAGAAAGAATTGTTAATGCAATTTTTTATGAAATGTATTTTATGAAACATATTTGTGGTTGGTTTTACATTTTTTCTTGTTAAACATAAAATTAATCTGTATTTGTTATGTCAATAAGATGAAGTTGTTGGACGACAGTAATGCAATCACAAAAATGAGACCGGTGTATATAATCATAAATTTTGGATACTATATACTATGGCTTTATGTTTAATGCAATATTCTATCAAAATCCGATATCTATATTTAACTTTTGATTCAATAAATTTTGTATACATTTTACCATAATCATTCGGAAGTTAATTTATTTTAGATATTATCTTTATAACAAGCGTTTCTGAAACCAAAAAAATTGACAAATTGGATAGACCGTTCAGGTCTAAGAAATACATTTTTTTCACCATATAATTATAAAATACGTGTATTATTAAAATACTAAATTATAAAATTAATATAGAGATTAAATATTTTCAAATAACATATTATTATATTTTGTGTATTGTGTGTGTTTCAGTTTTACATATTATTTCGAATTTTTATTTGTATGTATAATTAGAAAAAAAAATAAAGTATTGTGGGCGGTATAGTTGCGTTGATATAAACAAAATAATTAATAAACAATTTTCTTGGTGTCATAGCACCGAAATATATATTATTTATCATGAAATATAGCTGGTTCAATTCACTCTATTTTTCATAGGAAATTTTTCGGTATTTATTTTAATACTGAAATTTTTCTGCGCTCGATGACACATTTATGGTTCGTTTATGGAATAAAAAGAAAAACAGATATCTTTGAAAATATGGTGTTGGACGTCGCTATTCAAAGATTAACAATGTCTGCACACACACACACACACCCACACACATCAATATGAGCCAATCACCCATATAAAAATAATAGAATTATGAAAACATTTATCATTCGATAATTGTAGTACAATTGATAAATTGTTATATAATCCCATGTAATTTACCAACTTGGCTGTAATTAAACAGTTTTATTAGATGACATAAAGCTCTACATGAAGCAATGTATGTCTTAAAAAAAAAAAAATAAATAAGCAGCAAAAGTGTGTGAGAATATGTACCTAAAACCGCAAATCTATGAAAATAATATATTATATAGAACATTTAATTATTTATAAAATTAAAATTAAGTCCTTTGGCAGCCGACTGCATATGGATGCCTTCGTGTTCGTATATGTTTTTGTGTGTTTTTTTATTTTTTTTTCATAAACGAAAATAAAATAAATTATATACAAACATTTGTTAAATAAATCTCTCCACATTTTTAAGAGAAAACATTTCCTCTAAAAACAGAAAAAAAAAACGAAAAAAACACCCTCGCAAATAGGAAATACAACAATATAAAGATAGTATTATTGTTATTTAAAAAAAAATGTTTATATATTTTTGTATATATAGAAACTTCGTATGTTAATATTAAACATATCACAAGAAAATAACAAAAAATTTAAGAATAAAATAACAACGCGCAACAATTTTTTGGTATGCAAAAGATTTACTCTAAAAATAAAATAAAAAACACATTATTATAATAAATTTTATAAAAAATTATAAAATTTCATAATTATAAATTTATTATTTATTTTTATTTTTATTTATTTTTTTTTTCAATTCCAAGTCGTGTGCCAGACTTGTGGTCGTCGCATTTTGATAATAATTATAATATTAATAATCAATTTTTTTTTATATATATATATGTGAAGTTATATATTATATAATATATTCATATGTGAGAGTAAAAAAAGATATATAAATAATTACAATAAATATGAAATGATATTCGGTATACCATATTTATTTATTAATATTAAATGTGGCGTTATTCTTTAGAAATGTAAATACTAAATAATCGTATATGGATGGGTAAAGAAACGTCATATATGTTATATGTTATGATCATGAAATATATAATATAATATAATATAATGACACAGAATTTTGTATAAATTAGTATCCGTTCTCATTTCATCGTTTATTCATTCATTCATTCATTCATTCATTCATTCATTCAATTATTCATTCAATATTTGTACAAACCCATTTAACCGCATTCGGTATAATTAATTTAATAATATTATATTAATATAAATAAATATGATATGTATTATATCATGCGGTAACATTAACATATACAATATATATATTGTATATATATAGATAGAGTGTGCGGTGCGGTTTATTGTTCAGACAATTTCAATTTAGTGGTCGCCTTATCGTCGTCATATCAAACTATTTAACCATATGTTTAATATTATCTTATGTACGTTTAATTATAATATGCTTAATATTGAATATTAATTAAAAAAATAATTGCATATTTTGTTATTGATGATTGATAATGCTTTTTTTTTAATAATATAGAAAATGGTACTGCATTCGGATATAAATAAGAACGAAAGAAAGAAATAATGTGGATACATTAATTTTAGTGTGATTTTTAGTCAAACACAATATACATGATAAAATTAAATGCGTGTTAATTGTTAACTTTACATAATTTTGAAAATTCCATTTTCCTGTACGATTTTGTGTAAAATTCTCGTGAATTATTGTTATTTAACATACATTTCTGTAGTAGAAATCTATAAAGAATTTGGTAAATTCTCATCAAATTTTTTATTAAAAATTTTATTTGAATGCTATAAATATTTTCTATATTTATGGATAAGTTCTGAATTGAATTGATACCAGCAAGATATTTGTGTACTCATTAAATTCCGAAACTCACAATAATACTATATTCAATTTGAGTGTAATTTTTATAATTAAGAATTTTGGCTTAGAGGTTTTTGGAAAAGTTCGTTCAAAAATGGTGGTAAAAATATGCGAATCACTTCAATACCATATTTTAATTATAGAACTGTTTTTTTTTTTGCTGTTCAATTTACATTTATCTATAAACCTATTGTAAATCTATATATAGTAATTTTCATTAAAATCGGATATAACATTCATACCGCAGTAATGCAAGATGGTCAATAAAAAGTGCCTTAGTAGTATAGCTTCATTTTTAAAGTAATTTGTCAGGAAATACTTACACATATTTTTACTCACACATACCAAGTGTCATCCAATCGATCGGTCACATTTGTTGTACCTATAATAAGTTAAAGTGACGTGCAAATATTATGTGTCATGCCATAATAGGAACGATAACATTACAATTCTTTTTCAAATTAACATATAGAAAATGTTATCCAATTAGTCGATCAGCTAAATTTGTAATGTTGTCGCAGTAGAAATATCCTGAATTGCCATTTTCTTGGATCATGTTAAAAAATAATCGTGCAATCCCATTTTTTGACTTATGGTACACTCCAAATTCCCTCTAATTTGTGACAGTGTAAAGCAGTATCTTATAGTTATGCAATAATAATAATTAGTATACAAATACTTCCTCAGAAAACACATATTTTATCGGAGAAGATACATATGTAAACTAATTAAATGAATGAAAGGCGATCCATATGTCGTTTTAATATTTGAAATTATTTTTATTTAATGGAAACATTTGTTAGTTGTAATTAATTTTAATATTATTATATTGTTCAGAAGAAAATTTGAAGAGAAAATTTCTTCTTGATGTTTCGCACTACGGATTGAACACCAATAGTGACTATAGCCGGGCTCTGATCTAACCAAGAATCTCTATGGTACAACAGTACATAGCTTATAAAAGTGTGTGTACAACTAGATGCATGATCACAATCGACGTACATATGGAAACAGTCACTGAAAATGATAAGAAATCCTATGCTGTGACAGAATGACTTACATTACCATCTAGATTCACATACAAAATTTCATTGAATTTGAACAGCAGAACAATTGAATATTCTAACTAACTGGTGAAAATTCACCGCCAAAGCACATTATCCTATTTTGCAAACAGATCAGTGTATGTAATTAGCAGTGACCATCTGAAGGTTATCAATTTTAAAATAATTGGTAAAATACAACCAGAATGTTATTAATCTATTTAAATCCATTTACATAACAAATTTGATTATATTTAAATCAAATTAACATAACATTTGTATAAATTTTGATAAATGATATATATTATCTCATTCTAAATCACAATTTCGAATCGATTTCTTGGTATTATAATGTAAAAGAATTGAAATGGGGAATACCAGAAGGAAGACAG
This sequence comes from Bibio marci, assembly GCA_910594885.2. Taxonomy (NCBI): domain Eukaryota; kingdom Metazoa; phylum Arthropoda; class Insecta; order Diptera; family Bibionidae; genus Bibio; species Bibio marci. Next base: position 41,275,963 of record OU343114.1, read on the forward strand.
TTAGGTGTGATGATAATAGACTGTATCAATCTTTTCCATTATTGTGCGATAGAATTGGTTATTAAAAAAAAATCAAATTAATGTAATGCCGTTTTTTTTTGCTTTACACATTCTAATGAGATTGTTTATGCTTTATTTTAGAGGTACAAGTCTACACTGTATAGAATAGATACATTTTATTGATGCAGATAATTGATGTAAAATTAATTGTTTCAATGATTGCATATACAAATACATTACATTCTACATCTAATAAATATTAAAATGCAATATATGTTTATATAATTTATGTAATAAATATTATATAATTGTTTAATGTTTAATGTATGTTAAGCAATTTATAATTTTAATTACATAAATAACATTCATATCATTTTAAAATATATATTGTATTGTAGATAGATACAATATATCCGCGCACCCACCCATTTATGTTAAATTTTTCATATATATATATATTCTACAAAAAAAACCAGACCTTTTATAGTCAAAATAGGATAATTTCAATGTATAAACACACTATAGTAATATATGTTATTTAATAAATATAATCTATATATTCTATACAAACAAATAAAAGATAAATTATTTATAATACACATTTTGATTTATATGCCAAACCACAAATATTATTATTATTATTATTATTATTATTATTATTATTATATAAATAACCAATAACTTTATACCTTAAGTAGGTACTGAACGTTCTATATATATTGTGTGTAATTTATATAAATAAGAAAATCTATATATAATCATAGCAGCAACATAATCAACTAAATCAACCAATATATGAACTACTATAATAATAAAAAAACTTTAAAAGAAAAATCAAGTAACTTTTTTTTTCCAATACCATACTACTTTTATGTGTACAGTATACACACACACATAATAATATACAACCAATTACGATTCACCAATTATAATTTAATTTCAAAGCCATAAATCAAAGCCATTGTGTATTATAAACAAAAGACAAAATGTGCTACAAATTTTCAATAAATAAAATTATATGTGAAAATGTTTTAAATTGTTTGTATATTTATAATTGTGTATAATAATAATAATAATAATAATAATAATAATAATAATAATATGAGAATGTATGTACGTACATGCACTTAGGTATGTTCTTTTATTTTAAAAGTTATGTATTATAATAATATATAAATAATACAAACAGAAATATGTATAGCAATGTTTTATTATATTATATTACTTACTATTACCTCCTATATACGACGAGTACACATATATATATGGTATATATAATATATATGTAATGCATACACTTTGTGTTGTAAAGCGCGCGAGACATCTTATAAAATATCTAATAATTCTTTTAAGTTTTATTTTTATGTTATACTTATATATTTGCAACATACATTTACATATGTATTTATTACTTATATATACCACATACACAATATATATATATTTTCCTTTTCTTTGCAAATTTCTTTAGTTTTATTTTAGTGTTTTCTTCGAAATAATAATAGATCTGGCAAAATACAGCTATTCAATTGTCAATATAATTTGCATATCACATTGACAACTTTCAGAGCGATTATGTGTATGTTTAATGTTATATATATATATATATATGTAGAATACAATTATTGTATAATATGTAAGTTTATTATTTGTACAAAAATTGTTATATTGTATATTAAAAAATATTGACAATTGAAATTTATGGGTAATTTAATATTATATATTAGTATTTAATAAAAACGGATATTTAGTATATCGATATATAGACGAGTCGGTATACATATTGTCACTCAATGCATGTGTGTGGTGTTCTTATACATAAATAAATGTCAATATTTATTGATGCGATAATTTAATGTATTAAATAAAATCTTTTTAGAATTGTATTGTATAATTTTTTTTGGTCTAATTTATAAAACAGAATTTAAAACGTATTTAAGAATTATTTACAAAAGGATTTTAGATTTTTATAGAATTTTGTTAGAATGTTAAAAAAAAATATGAGTTTCTTGTGTTCATTTATTCAATCACAACTCTCAGTGTTTTGGTCATTATACTTAAAACATAGCGATCGCATTTTTTCATCATCACTAATAAGAAACAAGTTTTTGATTTTTTAAACAATCAATTTTATCAGATTGTTATAAAAAATTGTTACCAATTAATTACTATTGTATAAAATTATTTAATATTAATAAATATTATACACTGAAACCGTATAGCCCAAAATCCATACACTTCACCGTGGAGTAAGTAACAAACATAAATGATATATACACATATTTTATATAAAAAGTCATAAGAAGTCTTATATAAAATTTTCTCTAAGTTTAAAAATTAATTCCTGGTTGAATTACAATTGTTTTAACTAAAATATATTGCAGAATATAAAGCAACCAGAAAAAATTCCTTTACAACTATAAAAATTATGTTAATTTTTAGTTAATTTACATAAAATCTCTTTATATTCATTTTGGTATTAGAACAATTAATTATAACACCCCGCAATTGTGTGTGTAAATTAATCATAATATAATATAAATAAATTTATTTTCGTAATGGAATTGTTATAAATTAAATTTAATATATATTCAATCAATTGGAATGTATATATATTTTGTAGTAACTTGTGATTTCTTACTGAAAAGATTACCATTTTGAGTATAGATACTTTTTTTTTTTTTTTTTTAAAAAAAATATTTCTTTAGCAGCAATTGTACAATGACTTTGTTGGGAACTTTCAATGAGGAATTTCAATTCTATATTGTAATTATTCTTATTTTTATGGTTTTATAATCATTTAATGTCTATCAATAAATAAAATTAAAAATTTATGAATAGTTTAGTTTTGCATTACGCAATATATATACTTTGCGTCTCGTCAAATTTTATTTTTATTTAAAAATGATGAAGAATATCACATTACTTTTTTATTTAATTTGGAATGCATTACAGATCAAAGTTCCACATAATTAATCCTATATAAATAATAAAATGTGGTTTCATCAAATTTATTGTAAAAATAAAAATCAACGAATCATAAATTTCCAATTATAAGGAACAATATAATGCATTTGATCGCTTATATTTCGTATAATATTGATTCATTAAATTATTTTCTGCAACTGTTTTGTTACATCCCATCTATTTATTCAATTCAATATTATCATCATATCGTAATCTTTGTGTATATTTACATAAAATTATATTCTTTAATTATAATCTGTGGATAATAACCTTTGTTTAGTTTAAAAAACAACCACTATATAATTTTGTGAATTAAATTAATTATTTTTATATTTTTGTTGTGTTTTGTTGGAAATTTTTTGCGTTATTATTGTTTATATCATTATAATAAATTAAAATATTTCATATAAATTAAATATACATTAACATTAAATGCATATATATCGACATCATAAAATATCACATATTAAATTTCACACGTTTTTTCTTCCTGATTTCAAAATATATAGTTTTGTACCGACGCGGTATACATATATCCTCAATCGAATAATCTACACACCATGCACACCACAGTCTTTGTATCTCATTCCAATTCCACATGAGTTTAATGAAATGAACACTGACATACATATGTTGAACATCTTAATTATGATCATGTGTGCTTAACATCTAATATATTCATGTACGTACATGATCATTTCGATATAATAAATCATGAACATTTACTCACACACAATCAATGGATAATCACGTCTAACAACTTCTAAGTATTTTGGGTATCTGTTGCTCTTGTTTTATGCACACTACATACAAAATTATGATCAAAACCAAAGGGGTTATAAATTGTGATCGTATTTATACTAATACATATATTATTCATCACTAAGTTCGAAATGCCTATACATAAATTTGAAAGTAATTTAATAAATCCAATTTTTTTTGTCTGTTAAAATATGTAAAAATAAATCAATTTAAAGTATGGGTACAGTGTCCGTAACTTTAACGACCCCGTTCCATAAATTCAATATATATTTATTTTTAACAGTTGTACTTTAACACTGCGGTTATTGTGAAATACGGACACTATATATACCAAATGTTTAACGCAACATTTACGTAATAAATGTATGTTCTTTATAAATTATGTGATTATAATATTTTTCCATAAATTACAGATTATAGCAAAAGATTTTATATTTATTGGAAAAAATAATATCAGTAGTTTTGTACATATTTTATGTATGTAGTTTGTTGTTTTTGTTACATAAATTGGCATATGTTATTAAAATTATTATTTATAATGTTAATTTCACATAAGATTTTATTATTTTGTACAATATTTCTAATGTATTTATTTTTTATTTGTTCTTTTTAGATTCGATTGAAAAAAAAAAAAAAAAAACAAATTCAGGTAATAAAATTATTTGATTATGATCTTTGCAAATTTATATTTTATGTATAAGAAATTTACTTTTATAGATGACTTTTTCAAAAATTTTATATGTTTATATACAATATATATTGAATACAGTACAGAGTATTCCAAATGATATATCAGCTATATCACCCCTAAGACTTTTAACCTTATATATTATATCATAAAATTAAGATAGCATTGCCTCCTTTTCAAAATTTGTTTTCTATTAAGTGTATGCGAATACACATACGTTTAATATGCCACTATATACATATATTTCTATATTATGAATATTATATATATACTTAGAAATACATACACGAACACGTATACCTAGTAAAAATTTTACATATTATAGGTTATATTTCCTTTTAAGATTATATATTCATAAAAATAACACAGTATGATATTAAATATAGTCAGCATGATTATATAATGAACTTATGATAACATTATATTTTTCACAACATAATATGCATGCGCATATTTATGGCGAAGAAATAATATACAGAAAAAAAAAAACCATTTTACATAACTACTTTTTTTGTACCCATGAAAATGTATAAGATTTAAGAAAAAAAATATATTTGTTGGTAAGTGAATGGATTAACAACTTCAAAAAATTTGTGATTTACAATTTTGTTTAGTTGTAATGGACAATTTTCCATTGACAATAAAATTGCGGGCAAACAGTTTTTTAAGTTGTCTGAAATGGAAATATATTCGAAGACAAATAACATTTCGATAAATATATCAAACGAAATTTTTATTTAAATGAAATTTTAGATCCATATATATTTTAATTCTATTATATAGATAAAGATTTCCAAAGATAACAAAAAACTGAGTCTGCAGCGGATAACATTCGAATGTTAAACAATCGTGAAGAATTAACATTTTTTTGCATTTTGTCAAAATAAATATATATTCTGTTAAGTTACACACTGAACCAACCATCGATTTGTATGAAAACATATTCAAAGTATATTTGATGTGCTATACAGGTCAATTTAAGGAAAGGACTGAATTTAGCTCATGACCACCTCTCCCAGAAACTGTTCTGTATATAGTTATCCTATTCAGAATGTTAAAGCCAAACATATCGCTAAAAATCGTACAAATTATACTAAAATATTTATTGGGAACATTTTTGGTTGTACGAATAATACGAATATACAAAAAGATATTTATATTATAGATATTAACTTTTTTAACCATAAGTTTTAATTTGCAAGTTGATTTTAGCTTTAAAACTAATCATTTAAATAATCTATATTTCTATATTAAAAATTAAATATATGAGCTTTCTATTAATTAAATTAATTATATATTTTATGAATATTATACCCATACAAAAATATTGGAATTAATGAAACATCTATCGGAACATAATAATTACAGTTTACAATTTGTGAATATTATAAATTTTCATGTGGTGTAGTAATTTATCAACAATTTAACTTTATGTGAAATGTATTTGGTAATATTCTTTATTATGAGCTAATCAGTAATCACTCGAATGAAAATGATGGAAATAACGGAATGAACTGTCTATTGATATTTGAAGACAAATTGATGAATTGGTATATATTCTTCCATGCAATGGCAGTTCATGAGAAATAATTAAAATTTGAACAAAACTATATATATATAATGTCGACGCTACTTCTTATCAAATTAAATAACCATTGAAAAAAAAAAATTGGTGACGCTACCAACCAATTAAATTTTTTAAATATCACAGTAATAAATTAATCAATTTCCATAAAATATATCCTGTGCCGTTCAAAAAATATAGTCAATTTTCATTTTGGTTTTTCAAAACTAAATTTATTACAATTATTCCTTTATAATTTACCAAATTGACTGTAATAAATGTGTCCTATGTGTTTGATGTCATAGTCATATATGTTAATGGTGCTTGGAGTCAGTCAGACTATGCCTGAGAAGTAGGATTCACTTTTCAATATCGCTATATATTTCTTATGACCTGCGGGTGAAATTAAATTAAATTTAGAAAACATATTTATTCACTGAATTAAATTTTCCAGAAAAACGACTTAATTTTTTTTAATTACGCGGGTTTTCATTGAAGCATTGCAAATTATAATCAATTACCAATCTTTTATACAAAAGAGACTTTTAAAATTAAAAATTAAAACACGATATGATCGATTTTCCATAACCTATGGCAGAGGAGAAAATTTAAAGAAATTTGTGGTACTGTATAAAGTGAACATCCAAATGGTATAAAAAATTTATAATATGCAGTACCATTATTTCATACAAAATTTTATTGACATCAAATGGAAAATCGGTCATATCTTTTGAATGTGTAAATCGATTTTAAAAATCTCTTCTATAAACGATTTAGAAATTGATTATAATTTGCAATTCCGTATACAAAACTGGAAATCCATTAAAACTATGTAATTCAATTAGATTATAATTTTTAAAAGTCGATTTTCCGAAAAATTAACTAAATGGACATTCAAATGTTTTTTTCATAATGTAGTCTACTCACAAGTCGGCTACCACAAAAATATAATTGTAAATTGAAAATATTTTTTCACACTTTGCCACTGCTTGGCGTAACATTATTTCCTATTGATTCTCTTAATGAACAGTATTATTATTTTTTTCATATATACATAAACATAAATATCATGAATCGTTAAAGTGTTTTATGAAATGTCCCATTTTAAGAGCCATTTTGAGAAGAACACAATACTATGGTAATTGGTAAATATTACTCTACAATTTACCAATTGATTTACAATTTCGGTTTTTGTAGATACTTTTTATTTATTCAATTATTTTTATTATATATTATTTATAGGTGAATTACTTTCTGTAAAATTACATAAAATAAAAACAATTGCAAATTTTAATTAATGAATTGAGTAATTAAATTAAAAATTTTAATTTTATAATTCATGTCAATATATCGAGCGGTTGTGTTTTCAATGGTTTAGAAAAATTGTTACTGCGTATCGGCAGTATCGGTCAGTATTCCATAACATATTTATGAAAAAATGTATATGTAGACTAATGTCTATTAATTATAATTGAAACAATGAACGTAACTCTTATACATATTATATGTTTTTTTAATTAAAATAATAACCACAATCAATATTTTATTTTAATATTAAAGTTATTGTATTACTACTTAATTAAATAGCTATCGTATATGTGCATTATAAAATACAATTCGATTTCGAATAAATATAAATATATATATAGACAAAATGAAGCAATTACACAATGTACAATGTATACACTTATCTTGTCACAATATATGGCATATATATATATAGTCGTAAATATAATATATTGTGAACATACAATTTCTTTCAACAAACATTCTCGTATTTATTTATTTATAAATATTTTATTTTTTAAAATTAATAACATTATCTTTTAACCTATTCAATAAAATATCTCATGAATATTCCATCTTATTATTATTATTATTATTATTATTATTATTATTAATAATAATATTTATGTAGTATTGAGGAGTATATATAATATAATAAAATAAATATAATAAGTTACAAAGTTATAAAATAAACCATATATAGATACGATATATCAAACAAAAATACTACCACTATCAATTTTATTGAATATATTTATTTAAGAAAAATGTACAAATCAAAATTTATTTGTTTACATTAAATAAATGTTTATTATTTCAAATGGTATGTTTTGCACCATTAATGTCGAAGAACATATCATAAATGTGATACATTAACAGAACAAAAATTGTAACAAGACATATTACACATATTATAATATATTGTGGTGGAACAAACCAAAACAATATAATATACAATAAAAAATAATATATATATTGTAATATTTGTTATATGTTGTACAATAAAAAAAGAGTGGTAAACGAAGGTATTATAAAAACCCAACTATAAACCCATATAGTAAACGAGAGTTATACCATTGTATTTTGTGAAAACATATAAAGTACAGATAGTTTTTTTTTAATATACAGGATGTCCAATAGCGGTGTGCATTCCTTCAATGGGACACAATGGTGGACATAATTCTAAATCGAAATTTCTAAATAACGCATTAATTTTAGTTTGTTATTTTTTTATTTCTACATTTACACCACTTTTTCAAACATTTATAACTTATGAAACTGTTAGTCATAGCCAAATGAAATATTTTACAAAATTATAGTGAAATAAATTAGTTTTACATTTTTTATATAAAAAAATAATATGTTGCGCCGTTAGATTTTTAAAAAAAAATTAATTGTTGTATGAAATTTTTGAGAAAACATAGTTATTTTTCAATTATATTGTTTAATATAACTTGAAACTGAAGCAAGTTATAAAAAAAAATGTTGTAACTCATTTTAATTCAGAATTTAATTCTCTACAAATTCGGTTTACTATAAAATTTCTGTATTTACCTTAATTTCGAAGTTATTGGTCCATTAATGATGAGACCACCGAGAAAAATTGTTAGGGCCGTATCTCGAAAACAGAGCGCCAAATCGAAAAATGTTATTTAGTAATTTCGACTTAGAATTATGTCCCCAATCACCGCCTTCAAGGAATGCACACGGGCTCGTTGACACCCTGTATAATTCGCAATATATACTGTATATTGAAATATTTATTTGTTTTTAAACAATATATGGTCAATATTATATAAATTCATATTGTATATTTTTTATTTAACTATACCATATATATATATATGTAATCGAGTATATATATATATATATACTGAAGTTATATATAGAACAGATGAATTATAAAGTCGTCGGAATACATTAAAGAAATAAGAAGTATAAAACATAAATATTATATGGCATTATCATGTATTTATTATTATTATTATTATTATTATTCTTATTGAAAAACTTTCTTTTATACATATTTTATTTATTTGATTATAAATATTATAAATATTAAATTGAATGTGAAAAATAAAAAGCGAAGATATATTACAATATGATAAAATAAATTTGTGCTTCGGTAAAAGAATCTTTATGTTTTACATGAAATTCATATATCACTTTTTTTTTTTATTTAATTTTCTATATTTTACATATTGACGGTTGGTACTAACTAAAAATGTATGTAACAAATATATATTTATTTATGGTATATTAATAATACACATAATACGAAAAAATTTATGTTGATGATAAAATTAAACAAAATTTATATAAATTGTATATATCTTCTCGTTTTTTTTAATTATGCTATGCGATTATTCTAATATGATTTTTAAAACTATGGTATATATTCATAACATAATTATAAACAATAAACGAAATTTTTGTATATTTTAATAATGATTCGTATATAGAGTATATTTATTTAGATACGACAAAGAACCCCACCTAAAAATCAAAAATTTAATTAATGAACCGCCTATGTCGCCACGGGAAGTTTGACAAGTTATAACACACATCTGCAACATTTAATATATACACAAATAATATAAATATATATTTATATTTTATTAAAAAAAAAACTTGTTACCTGTTCTTTTTTTCATTTATTATTTCGACATTTATATATTGTACGTACTACTATTTACATTATACATATACCCTATATACATTCATTTCAGATATACATGGCCATATACATACCAAATAACAGGCCAATTGAAAAGTCCTCGGTCTGACACACAAATGGCAATGCTAATATTAAATCCATTTGATTTTTAGTTAGTATCAACCTTCAAACGATACGTGTCAAAATTTAACAGCAGTCCGACCATTGCGTTGTGAGATATTGCGTTGTGAGTGTAGCCAATTTTGTTATTTGAAAAAAAAGTTCACAAAATAATTTTGAATGACCGTAAAGTGCAGTTGATCGAGATAGCAGCCATTGTGAAGATATCATCTGAACGTGTATATCATATCATGCACGAATATTTGTACATGAGAAAGCTGTGTGCAAAATGGGTGTCGCGCGAGTTTTACAATCGATCAAAAGTAATAACGTGTTAATGATTGAAGCTGTTCAAGCGCAATAAACCTGAATTTTTGCGTCGATATGTGACAATGGATGAAACATGGCTCCATCATTTCAGTTCGGAGTCCAACGGACAGTCAGCTGAGTGGACTGCACACACACACACGATAAAGGCCTATTTTGAAGCAAAAGACAAATCGTACCATAAAAATGGTATCGATATAATCGCTGTATATCGTCCTCGAAGGCAACTATGTTAAATAATAAAATTAAATTTTGCCAAAAAAAATGTGTTTTACTATGGTAGACCGGGGACTTTTCCATTGGCCATTGGTTATATATGAGTCTACATACAATATATAAAAATGCTAATAATAAATAAATACCTGTTGTGTTCATTTCTTTGTGCAAAATTATATATAAACGAAATACAGAGATACGATATGATACGCGCACATATATACACCGAAAAAAGAAACACTTGGTTTTTTTTTTTTTTAACACAGAACAGAAACAATAAATAAAATTGCTAAATATGAATGAATGAATGAGTGGAAATGAAAAGAATAAAATTAAATAAAAAAAACTCACTTATTAATATTAAATATATATATTTTATATGGAAGAAAAAAAAACCGCAAGTTAATTTATAAATGTATACATAAAACTTCTTATTACCTTCTTAGTTCTTACTTATATTGATATAAATATATAAATATTCTAAATATAAACGCGTTGTACAAACAACAAAATTACTAAATTTCAATATATTTTCGCACAAAAATTTTAATTAAATATTTTTTTAAATTTTATTTCTATTTCTTATGATCATTCATTAATATATAAATGCGTCATATGATACGATACCTAAATGACATTTCAGTAATATATACATAAAGGATTATTATATACTATTTATTTTAATTTCAAGTACATATCGTTTTTTATTGTATTTTAGTATATACACTTAATATTTTAATTAAGTCTTTACCATACACATATATTAGTCGGTAAATATTGGTAAGCTAAATTTATCTTCAATATTAAATCTGTTTCATTTGTATAGATGTGCAATTATCTGAATATATATACATAACAAAGTTATACCTATATTCATATAAGACTTAATCATCGGATTATAAAAATATAAATACAAATAAAATATAATGGGTATGTATTTATTATATATTATATACGTGTAGTTCGTATAGTTGTTGATTAGTTGATAAGTGAACAATTGTATTTTATATATAAATACTCATTGACGGTTATATATAATTTTTTATATATATATATAACGATATATAGTACCATACGTATATGTTAAAGATATATTAGTAAAGATTAATACATATATACATGAAAAATAAAACAATAAATGATTGTATACACCACTTTTTATTACCACACTTTTGTTCTTTTTAACCCTTTGGTATTTTATTACAAATCTAATTGGCCATATATAATATAATATTTATAATTATATAAATATACTGGGTGTCCCAATTTTCGACGGCAATACGAAAACCCTAGGTTCTCTGGGTCATTTTGCGTCGAAAATATTATATAGTATTTTGGCCGATTCGACTTCGGTACGAAGTTACACGCAAATAACCAACTTTTCAATCAGACCGTGTTTTGCATTCTACTGGGATCAATATCTCAATAACTCATTAACCGATTTAAAATTTTCGATACACTATTAGCATTAGCATACCGAGATCTTTAATTTGACGTTAAGAAAAGGCAATTCGGATATGTGGTTATCCAGATACTTACAGGAATGTTGACAATTTGATGAACGCCATTTTTCTTTTTGAAAGTTTGTTCAAGCATAAGTCGAAAAATTATGATGAAAAAGTTTTTTCGGTTTAAATTTAAAAACTTACCACATTCATTAGCTTTCGTTTAAGCTATAACATTACGATAGGTCTCAACTGGTTCCAAAGATATACACAAATAACTACAACGATGTAGGGGCACAAAATTGATTTTCGCTATGGAAAATTTTTATTTTTTTTTTGTTTTATCCAGAACCAACAATACAGACGTGACAGATAATTGATTCCATACACTCCTATGCATTCACACACACAAACGATCTCACACACAAAGGCCTACAAACATAAACCCACAAAAGTACACGCCCGCATATCACCACAGTTTTAATCAAACAAAGCCTAAAGTAATTGCTGAAAATGTGTTCCTTCAGCTCGAATATATAGACAACAATGCTTTTCAATAAACCTAACCAATCTAAGTGTTTGCTGTTGCTTGTGGCGAAGGTCTTCTTGGATACAGTCTTCAATAAGCTGAATTAACTCTTCAAGTGAATTAATCACAGTTGCATAGACTTTTTCTTTAAGGCAACGCCATAAATAGAAATTCAATGGATTTAAGTCTGGAGAACTTGGCGACCATCTTATGGGCCCACCTCTGCCAATCCATCTGTATATATATATATATATCCCAAACAGATTACATGAAAAAATGTTTTGAAGACTATATATCCAAGAAATTTGTCATAAGCCACAGAAAACACAGCTAAAGGAGCACATTTTCCAGCAATTACTTTAGGCTTTGTTTATGTAAAATTGTGGTGATATGCGTTTGTGGGTTTAGGTGTGTGTGAAGTATTGTGTGAATGCGTTGGAGTGTGTGGAAGCAGTTATCTGTTATGTCTTCATTGTTGGGGTTCTGGGTTAAACAAAGAACAGATAAAATGTATCCATATCGAAACCCAATTTTATGTCTACATCGTTGTAGTTATTTGTCAAATATCTGTGGAACCAGTTGCGACCCATCGCAATGTTATAGCTTAAACGAAAGCTTATGAATGTGGCAAGTTTTTAAACTTATACCGGAAAAAATTTTTCATTATGATTTTTCGACTTATGCTTGAACAAAGTTTTTAAAAAGAAAAATGGCATTAAACTATTTGTTAACATTTCTGTAAGTATCTGGATAACCACGGGTCCAAATTGCCTTGTCTTAACGTCAAATTAAAGATATCGGTATGCTAATGCTAATAGTGTATCAAAAATTTAAAATCGATTAATTAGTTATTGAGATATTGATCCCATAGTAGAGTGTAAAATACGGTTTGTTTGAAAATTTGGTTAATTGCGTGTACCTTCGTACCGAAGTCGAATCGGCCAAATTGTTTTATATAATATTTTCGACGCAAAATGACCCAGACAACCTAGCGGTTTTTGTATTGCCGTCGCAATTTAGGGCCACCCCTGTACATGACGATTTGTAAAGTCGAGAATTTTAAACCTCAAAAAATTTCATTAAAAAATATTATTTATTTTGCCATGAAATTTATGTTTATACATTCGCCATTCTGGTTAATAGTTTAAAATTTATAAGCTTTTATAAAATTCACTATACGCATCCAAATTGAATATGTAAAATACAATTTAAAAATAATTAAAATATAAAAGAAATCGATAGTATTTATTTGAGAAAATGTCAACATTTTTAGATTAATCGGTTCAGTATGCAATAAAATACTTATTATTTTATAATTTTTATATATTTTATCTGTATATGTGATTAAAACGCACATAAACATAAACATAAACATCTGTAAGATTGTCATTTGGTCTACTAGCAATATTATAAGTTCCAATAACATTTTTAATTATAGCAGTTCTATTAAAGAAAAAAAAAATGATATAGAAGTTTACAAAATGTAATTATACAGGAATTATTATTATTTTCACAATGATCAAGGACAATGATCCAAAACTTTATACTGGTAATTTTCACAATTTCTTCGCATGTTGCATTTCAAATATGAAATAAAATTAAATAGTGAATTTAATAACACCAATATATTTCAAATATTGTAATAGAGTAGAGTACGAAGTAGTGCTACACGATTTCCACAAATTTTAATATGACTTGCCATACAATTGTGAGGTGAAAATAACCCTTATGAGATCCTTGAAATTCTATAGTACCATACTCAATTCACCGTTATCTATATAGGTACAAAACACAATTAAATATTGGAAATTATTCTTAAAAAATTATCGAAATGTCCTTTTTTTTATTCTTGTAATCCTAATTTTTTATTTATTTAATAAAAATAAAATGGAAATATTTTTGAAAACACAATTTTGATGGCACAAAGGATATAGCGGTTATGTTAATCGACCTTTCACAGATGCAAATGATGCACTTGCAAATATACTTATTTTATATGTAAATTATCCTAGATTCAATTCAAATGCAGTAGAAAATTGGATTGAACATTAAAGTTTCTATATCTCTGTATAATATTAATCTCAATGATTTAATACATTTTATTTTATTTTATCTATTTTATATGTATTATATTATAATTTATATTCTCAAATCGGTGCTTCCTTAATCCTTATTTCTTAATTCTTATTGCTTTTTCTATCAGTCTCGAATTTCAGTCTTTCTGTGTCAGTCAATTATTAATATATATTATAGTATTCATATATTATTGATTATAAAATTTTATTAATTTATGTTATTATAAAAATAACTTTCATTTTTGCACCCATTCATGATTATTATTATTATTTACAATATTTGTCAACATGATTACAAACAATAACAATAATGTATACCAATTACGCTTCAACCTTCAATCATTTTCGTGAAAATTCATAGTGATTATTATAATTAGTTTTTTAATTTTTTAATTTTTCAATTTTATTTTCTCAATAACATATTGCAATTTCCGAAATTTAAATGTGTAATTTTTTGGTTATATTTAATATTTAATATTAATATTTTTCACCTGTGAATTATTGAATTTATGTTAGTTTATGGAATTCGCATTTTAATTAATATTCCTTTATGTTTTTTTCAAGTGTTTAATAAAATATAATTTATGGATTCATCAAACATTTACTAACAATATGAGTGAATAATAAAAAAATATGCCTATTGCTTAGTGGTATATAGGTAGGCACCACCCTGACATATTTCTTTGATGGTATACTATAATATTATTACCCATTCACAAAAACCGCCACTAGCAGCGTTTCCTGCAACTATCAATATATATAAATATGACGCTATAGCTAAAAAGTTTCAGACAATTTAACTGCACCATATATGAATGACAGTATTTTCACGCATGATAACAATTTTTTTTTTTATCATTCATTCTGAGGCGTTTATCAATGGCTTGTATGTGCCGGGTATGCGGCTGTAATAAAAATGATTTATTTAATTTATAATCAATACCTTATGTGTTGTGTAAGAATTATAATCATATCGTTATTTAATATTAAATTTTTATTTTTATTATATAAATTTTTATGTTTTGAAATATGAAATGATTATTCTAATTACTACGTACTTAAATTCAGAGTAACTGAAAAAAAATTTGTATAGTGATAATTTTATATCACCATCTTATATGTATATAGATAATGAATTATTTCACACAGAAATGATGGAATAAAAGTTAAGTGTATTCCCATAAATTACTGATATCTTATATAAAATAAATATATACTTAGTTCTTATAATCTTAACACATTGAATACGGGTGACGTTTTTTTCACGTTTTTTAAAATTTCAACCAATGATGTAGATAAATTGTGCACTGTTCAATTCATTCACAGTATACAACAACAAGTTAAACGATAAAGAATGGGTAAAATATATATTTTGAAGTAGAAGAAGATGTAGCAGATGTTCCAGACAACCTGGAACTTCTACTCCTACCATGCATGCTTCTTTTTACGATCCACCAGGACGATTATCTGCGGTAATATGAGACTACATGTTTTAGAGAAATTTGTCGATAGCGGGAAAAAAAAGTATCCATGTAAGACGATGTTAATAAGTTATTGCTTGTAGATGGTTTTTAAAAATTTTTCCATCGAGTGTATCTAAAATGTTAAACAAACCTCAATAAACAATAATATACGACCTTATATGTTCTTAAACAAATATATTAAATAATTTTAGATAATGTAAGTTATCTTACTGTTAAAATTTTATAATCTTGAAACTTTGTTTGTAACTCTAAATGTATCATTATAAAATTATTTTGAATAATAAATAATGAATTGAATTGAATTGAATTGAATTGAATGTAAGACATGTCTTGTGTGTAAGACAAACAACAAGAGGAGCGAAATTCGATATATTTGCAAATTTTGTTTAATATCTCTCCATAAGGGGACTTCTTTTCAAGCATATCATACGAACAAAAAACACATTACAATAGCTTTATATATGTTAATAAATCTTTAATAATGTATCCGATTTAATAAATGTTATAATTGGTTTTCGAAATTATCATTTTTTATTTACCATATATAATTTTAACAAAATATGCGGGAATTGGGGGTATATGCTATTCATCACATACCGTCTTCAAAGTGTTAATAAATAAGATATGATATATGGATAAAAAAAAACAATTAAATACCGTGTTATAAATCGTATAATATATTCCATATATAAAATTAAATGGATTTAACATATAAAAATAAAGTTAATAAAATTATTATAATATATAAATTATAATATAAATGATAACGATTACAAATAATTTTCAGCTTACTGAAATTGTCATCGAACTAATAACAATAAATGTATTTTATAGTGTTTATAATAATAATAATCATCGGCCACAACACAATATATTATTAAATACATAATTTTTTATTGATTTTATATTATTGTGTAAATACTTGTTCGGCATTCGATTAACATTTAACATTATGTATATAAAGAAAACATATTATTATTATTATTATTATTATTATTATTATTATTATTATTATTATTATTATAGAAAATATATAATTTAGAGAATATTTTCAATAAATTAAAAATTGTTTCTATTTTTTTTATTTCTCATAAATGTATATTATAATAATAAATTTTCTTTTGTATATTATATATGTCTTCATATAGTTGTTTGTTATATACATAAGATTTTTTATTCAATTCAATTTTTTGTTAACTGTGCGCAAATGTATATATATCTATAACGAGATGTTGTACGATGAAAAAGTATCTAACATAACATAAAAAATTGTTAAAAATAAATTAAAAATGTAAATAACAAAAAAAAAACCGAAAAAAACGAAAAAAAAATTAATTTAATAGTAGAACATTAAAAATTATATCATAAATTTTATATTATGTGAAAACACATAATTTTATATGTGAAATATAAATAGTTAATAAAAAAAAAAAAACAAGACACACAAACACAAACAAATACCATCTATTTATACATATACCAACATATATATTTACAAGACATAACAACATACTTAAGCGATTACCAAGTGCTTGTGATGATAATCAAAACAGTTTGTTATATAACTTATATCTTAAGCGTATAATTATATAGTTAGTGTACCAGGTATAGGAGTACGAAGTGAGCCAATAAATGGCTGTAATTATATTAGTAATTGTGAAAGAGTGTGGTAAATTCCATTTGTAATACAACAACATAAAATTTTATCGTGTTAAAAATGTCTAATTTTGTGCCGTCAACAAACGATTTGCGAGTATCATTAGTTTTTTGTTATCATTTAAAGAAAAGCGCAGCTGAATCTCAACGAATGCTTGTGAAGAAGCTTTTGGTGATCATGCTCTATCATTAGCAACATGCAAAATATGGTTTCAACAATTTAGAGACGAAAGATTTTGATTTGAGAAATGAAGAACGTGGAAGACCACCAAAAAAGTTTGAAGACAGTCAGAATTGCAAGCATTGTTGGACGAAGATGATACACACAAATTCAAAACCAACTTGCAGAAGCCTTAAATGTAGATCAAAAAACAATTTCGAATCGTTTAAAAGCAATGAGAAAGATTCAAAAGTGTGGAAAATGGGTTCCACATGAATTGACTAAAAGGCAACAAGAAAATCGCAAAAACCATTTGTGAATTGCACCCGTCAACGATACAAAAGGAAATCTTTTTTGCATCGAATCGTTACTGGTGATGAAAAGTGGATATATTTTGAGAATCCTAAACGCAAAAAATCATGGATTACTACACCAGGTAAAGCAGCAACATCGACTGCAAAACCAAAACGATTCGGTAAGAAGAGAATGCTTTGTGTTTGTGATGGGATCAGGAAGGTGTGGTGTATCATGAACTTCTGAAACCTGGTGAAATTGTTAATACGGTTCGCTACCAACAACAACAATAATCGATTTGAACCATGCATTATTAGATAACCGACCAGAATGGACAGAAAGAAAGAAAAAATCGGTTAAGGTAATTTTGCAACATGATAATGCACCAGCACACAAAGCAAAACCAGTTCAGGATACGATAAAGTCGCTTGGATGGCAGCTGTTACCACACCCGCCTTATTCACCAGACTTGGCTCCTTCCTGACTACCATTTGTTTTCATCGATGGGACATGCTTTGAAAGAACAGCACTTCAAAGCAACACCATTTTTTCGACGTGGTATTCGAAAATTGCCTGAAAGGTGGTTGAAATGTTTAGAAAGCGATGGAAGTTATTTTGAATAAAATATTTTTGATTTTTCTATTCTAAATAATGTGTTTTTCTTCCTTTCATTTCATACTCCTATACCTGGTATATAGCCGTATTACCTATATATTATAAATTTTTATAATGGTATTTGAAAATTTGTATACAATCATTTATAAACATAATATATAAAACATATAATATCACATAATAATATATAAACAAATTTATGTTGTTCTGTTTTCTATATATAAATTCTATCTATATATATATCTATCTATCTATCTATCTATCTACCTATCTATCTGTATTATAATATTAATATAATATATATAAGTTATATATTTATATACGGTTAGATAAATAGATAGAGATAGTTTTATTTATGCTATTTTATACAGAGAGAAATATCTGTGAATTTGATAAAATCACCCACGTCACGTTTTAAAATTTAATAAATTTTAAATCAAAACAAAATAATTCTTGAAAAGGTTTAAATATTTTATTATTTTATGTTTTATTTTCCATTCGATCCATTCACATACCACATACATAGTGTCGTGTGTAAATGGGTACGTACGTACCATCTATATAATAAATACATAGATATATTTTTTGCTGTTACAGAAAATAAATTAAATTAATTTATATAAAAAGTAATAAATTATTAATTTAAGGAGGATTTAATAATAAAATTCTGTCTATATATATATATATATGTTATATACAATTATTAATATTTAAATTAACAAGTATATAATAAATATGTATTGTAACAATCGTATATATAATATACATTTAGGATAAAGTATATAACCTTTATAATTTTTCATTCAACATTTTGTGTACTGCTATATAAAATATGTATATATAACTTTCATTTTCTAAGAACTTCAAATTAACTATATGATGTAATATAATTTTATGTTTATGTTTTGTAATAAGATATATATAAATCTGATAGAAAATTTAAAAAACGGTAATAAGAAAAATATTATTTGCTAAAATTAAAATTAAGTTTCTATATAATTGTTTAATTTTAATTAATTTATTTCCTTTTAAATGTGATAAATAGAAAATTTTATAAATATGTAATATAATTATTATTTAGTTGTTTTGTGGTACGATATTATATAATAGATAGTATATAAATAATGGACATTATTCAAATCGCTTTAGACGCAACGCATTGTAAAATCACAAAATTATAAACTATATTTGCATGTTAACTAACAATAAAATATATTTTTTTAATGGGACCCATTTAAATAGAAATAGACTGCGATATGGAGACACCATTCGCCCAAACAAAATAAATTGCGAATATATTAAATAAGAGAATATTAATTTTTTATTATGAATATACTTTTTATCATTTTTAATTTAAATTTAATGTTGTTAAGCGAAAGATATTGTAGTAATTACTTTCTAGCACACACTACATATGATCGCAGTCAAATGCGGATGGAAACCCTAGTAACAATTTGTCTGTACTTTGAAAAATGAGAAAAATTTTCGTGGAACACATCCACATATTTTCCATGGAAAAGAATATATCTTGGAATTTTTCCAAAGAATATCCATAGATTTTCCATCTAATATAATAGTATTTTATTTAGGTCAATTGAAATCTTTGGATTGTCAGGGTAACATTTACAACATTTATACGCGCTATTGTATTCATAATTTATTTCACCAATTTTACAAAAGAGCCGTTCAACTTTTGGATATTTCATTAATCTTGATATAATCCACACTCTTTTTAATTTATTTTCATAATTTTTAAAACAACCAGCAACGCAAGTAGATATATTTCCGAGGAATTTTGTAATACTTTTCATGGATTTTATCAGTGGTTTTTTTTTGTATATATAAAAAAAAAATGCACAATCAATGAATTTTTACAATCGTTCAGCATCTTCATTCCGTGCTCATAGAACTGGTTTATCGGTAAAAAAAAACTGAATCAAACCGCGATTTGGCATCATCGTCATAAGAAAATTTATTCTCTGGTAATGCGAACAATTCATGGGTAGTACTTGATAAAATCCATTCACAATCCAAATATATTTATTTATATATCAAAATCTGTAGATCTGCTCACCAAAAAAATATGAATATAAATTCTATGGATATTCTGTGGAAAAATAGCAATGAGAGAAATACTTCTAAGAAGAATCCGTAGAAATTATAAAAAAAATAAGAATATAAATTCTATGGATATTCTGTGGAATAATAGCAATGAGAGAAATACTTGTAAGGAGAATCCGTAGAAATTATCCTCGGTAATGTACGGATAATACAAGGACATTTTTTATAAAAATTCATAGACAGGGTTGTACTGATCATATAAAATTCCAACGGAAATCCGTAAGAAATCCATAGATATTTCCACGGATTGAAACTACGGACAACTACATATAATGCGGAAATTTTACGGACAAACTACGGACGGCGTTACTAGGGAAGGGAGTTGGGTCGTAATTAATTAATAAAACAATATTGCTTATTGAAATATCTAAATAATATATAAAAATATAAACTATCACAATAATTGATTTTTAAATCGTATTTATTGAAAATCAGTTTTCACTGAATTTTTCTAATTTTTATGAAGTAAATGTTTTCCATAAATATACTTATATATGTTAAAAATCATAATAAACGACCCATATATATGTGGGAACGATTTATTTAATAAGTTTATTTAATATTTCCATTGAAATTTGTGTATGTTTGAATATATAAAAATATGGAAATCTGAATAAAACAAGTGTTTCACACATTTGTTCATATAAAATTATCTCAAGGAAATTGTTATATTTATATTATTTGTATTAATATATTTTATTGGAATATTATATTTGGAATAATGTATAATTATAATGGAAAGTATAAATACATTTAGTGTATGTTTTGGTGTAACACCTCCCGCAAAAACCACCGATAAAAGTATAGTTTTCCTCAATTCTGCAAACCAGCTAACTATACTTTAGCTTTACTAAAAAAAATTAATAAAATTTTATACAAATAACGTATAAAATGTTATCTTATAATATTTATATGAATATTATTATTATTATTGCTATTAATTCTGTAAAATCGACAGCCTGATTCGGTTTCCAGAGCCACAGTTTCTATATGAACCTTTGAACAATTTGATCATATAAATCATAAATCTGATTCGAATGCTTTATTATTTATGAAATTATATGAATAGTTTTATCGATGTTCGATACTGATCGAATGAAAACTAAGAAAAAACTAGTAAAATATCAAAAAATTTCTTAATACATCAAAATTGATATCCAGTCACAGATCTCAGATCATTTTAATAGATTCGATTACATAACTGAATGCAATAGTCTATGTCACAATTAAATGCCATTGGACATGTATAGATTTAGAATGGGAATACAAAAAATAGAATAATTTGAAGAGTTCATTAATTGTCTATTATTGGCTGGTCAATTTATAGATTAAAATATGGGACAATAATAGTACTATTATATTGTAAAACTTCATAACAAATTTCATTAAAATAGGATAGTGGTGATCATATTATTTTACGCAATATGGAACAAGGATGTCACATATAGTTATAATAATCAGGGAACTAATAGTAAGGAACTATATCTAATTAACCCCATATATATATATATAAAGTTTTGAATATATAGTATACTTGTTGTAGTTGAAAAGATTACTAGAAATTTAGAATTTGATAAGTATTTCATATGGAATTATAACGTTAAAATGGTTTAGTAAAACATTAAGTGATTTACAATTTTCAGTCGCACTTAAATATATAAAGATATTTATGAAATTTTATAGATTTAAAACTATTTGTTTGATTTTATGAAACAGTATAATACATAGTGTAACTTAAATATTATATGGGAATATATATTACATAATTTAAAGTGGTTCAAAATAATTTTTCAATAC
Source organism: Bibio marci (assembly GCA_910594885.2). Classification (NCBI taxonomy): domain Eukaryota; kingdom Metazoa; phylum Arthropoda; class Insecta; order Diptera; family Bibionidae; genus Bibio; species Bibio marci. The sequence continues at coordinate 41,298,726 of OU343114.1, forward strand.
CATTTTATCTTATAGTTTCTAGAATAGCACCGTAAGAAAATTGTTTTACATATTCGTTTAAACTATATCCATATAGATGTAAATTTAAAATATTTAATTTAAACTGTATGCGATGCCGGTGATCTTGAAGCAAACATATAGTTATTGGAAAAATATTTCAAATGTAAAAAATTAATAATATCATATATATATAGTTGGATGCTAAATGTATATGATTTATCGGACATCGACAACATTTTCTATAGAGTCTGCGATCGAAAAAAGCAATTTTATCATTTGCATATATACAATTTGTTTGAAATTTATTTTAATTTAATAAAAGTTAAACGACGAAAAACACAATTATAAAATAAAGTGAATATTTTATATAATATAGGCACTCCTTTTGCTGTACAAGATTTAAGAATATAATTATATTATTTAGATTTAGAAAATTATAGTAGAAATCATATGTATGGAATCCTTTTTATAGATTTTATATTTATATATGAATACAAATAAATAATTTTGTAACTAAAATGTGTACCGCTTATATAAGTATAGTTAATTTTTTTTATTTTAAAATCTGGCTTCTAACTATATATAACCGTTCACCTTTTATGATCATTTTTTTTTCTTTAAAAACCACTCCCTCTATACATCTGTGCGATCATAGTTTATATATTGAGCTACATTACTATATATATGCATTTATATTGTATTATAAAGTGTTATACAAATGAATATAGAATTCATTTCGTGTTAATTATCCATTATTTGTATCTTTTATAAAAATCATATTAATTATATTCTTATATCAGTCAGAAAAAAAAAACATATATTTGCGGTATATGTTATTTTTATATAAAATATATATATTATATATTACTATTATATTTAAAAGATTCGATATATATATATATATATGTTATATACATTTTATATATAATACATGTAATGTTATATATATATATATTTATTATATAAATAAATGATGGAAAATACTGATCATTTTGAGACAAATATTTAAATTATTTCTTTTATTTCATGAGAATATACTCGTGTACGTATATATATTATATTAAAATTATACGCTTCGTCGTTGTCATCGTACATATATTATGTGTAAAAATAGTAATAGTAATAAATTTATATTGATAATATTATTAATATTATTATAAACATATATTTATTTATTTATTTATATATATTATATACAAAATGTATATAACATAATTAAAATGTATATATAAATGTTTGTATAAAATAATATTACTATATAGCGAAATATATAAAAATATATATATAAATTAATATAATAATGAACATATCCACATTTGGCATGTCTTTTGTCGTTATTAATCGATATAGGACAAAATACAATAATTACATTACATTTTTAAAATGAGAAAAAAATAAATACAAATAAAAATCAACACAAACAAAGCACACAAAATGTGTTCACGATTCAAAGATGCAAGTTAAATATATTAATATATTATCGCTATATAATATATTCTATAATAACACTGAAATATAAATATATTTGTATAGTTACACCAGAGAAAGATATAGAATTTGTTATTTCAATAATTGCACGTTTTTGTTAAGAAAAAAAAAAACTAAACTAAAAAGAAGCAAAGTTTTTAACTTATAGTGCATTTATATATACAAGGTGTCCCAATTATCGACGTCAATACGAAAACACTAGATTCTCTGGGTCATTTTGCGTCGAAAATATCATATAACATTTTGGCCGATTCGACTTCGGTACCAAGTTACACGCAAATAACCAAATTTTCAATCAAACCATGTTTTGCACTCTACTGGGATCAATATCTCAATGACTAATTAACCGATTTTAAATTTTTGATACACTATTAGCATTAGTTTAATTTGGCGTTAAGATAAGGCAATTCGGACATGTGGTTATCCAGATACTTACAGGAATGTTGACGATTTGATGAACGCCATTTTTCTTTTTGAAAGTTTGTTCAAGCATAAGTCGAAAAATCATGATGAAAAAATTTTTTCGGTATAAGTTTAAAAACTTACCACATTCATAAGCTTTCGTTTAAGCTATAACATTTCGATAGGTCTCAACTGGTTCCAAAGATATACACAAATAACTACAACGATGTAGGCATAAAATTGATTTTCGCTATGGAAAAATTTTACCTTTTTTTGGTTTTATCCAGAACCCACAATACGGACGTGACAGATACTTGATTCCATACACTCCTATGCATTCACACAAACCTTCTCACACACACAAACGAACTCACACACACAAACGAACTCACACACAAAGGCCCACACACATAAACCCACAAAAGCACACGCACGCATATCACCACCGTTTTAAACAAACAAAGCCTAAAGTAATTGCTGAAAATGTGTTCCTTCAGCTCGAATACATAGACAACAATGCTTTTCAATAGACCGAACCAATCTAAGTGTTTGCTGTTGCTTGTGGCGAAGGTCTTGAATACAGTCTTCAATAAGCTGAATTTACTCTTCAAGTGAAGTAATCACAGTTGCATATACTTTTTCTTTAAAGCAACTCCATAAATAGAAATCCAATGGATTTAAGTCTAAAGAACTTGGCGACCATCTTATGGGCCCACCTCTGTCAATCCATCTTTGATAAAAGTTTGCGTCCAGACAGCATCTTACATTCCCTCCATAGTCCGCTGGGCCACCACCATGTTGAAACCACATCTGCACTCGTTCAAAGATGGATTGTCAGAGGTGGGCCCATAAACTGGTCGCCACGTTCTTCAGACATAAACCCGTCGGATTTCGATTTATGGGGATGCCTTGAAGAAAAAGTCTATGCAACTGTGATTAATTCACTTGAAGAGTTGATTCAACGTACTTAAGACTGTATCCAAGAATTTCGCCACAAGTCACAACAAACACTTAGATTGATTCGGTCTATTGAAAAGCATTGTTGCCTATGTATTCGAGCTGAAGGAACACATTTTCAACAATTACTTTAGGCTTTGTTTGTTTAAAACTGTGGTGATATGCGTGCGTGTGCTTTTGTGGGTTTATGTGTGTGGGCCTTTTTGTGTGAGATCGTTTGTGTGTGTGTGAAGGTTTGTGTGAATGCATAGGAGTGTATGGAATCAATTATCTGTCACGTCCATATTGTTGGTTTTAGAAAAAACCAAAAAAGGATAAAATTTTTCCAAAGCGAAAATCAATTTTATGTCTACATCGTTGTAGTTATTTGTGTATCTCTTTGGAACCAGTTGAGAACTATCGTAATGTTATAGCTTAAACGAAAGCTTATGAATGTGGCAAGTTTTTGACCTTATACCGAAAAAATTTTTTTATCAAGATTTTTCGACTTATGCTTGAACAAACTTTCAAAAAGAAAAATGGCGTTCAGCTAATTGTCAACATTCCTGTAAGTATCTGGATAACCACATGTCCGAATTGCCTTATCTTAACGTCAAATTAAAGATCTCGGTATGCTAACGCTAATAGTGTATCAAAAATTTAAAATCGGTTAATTAGTTATTGAGATATTGATCCCAGTAGGGTGAAAAACATGGTTTGATTGAAAATTTGGTTATTTGCGTGTAACTTGGTACCGAAGTCGAATCGGCCAAAATGTTATATGATATTTTCGACGCAAAATGACCCAGAGAATCTAATGTTTTCGTATTGCCGTCGATAATTGGGACACCCTGTATACTATATTCAGGTAAATAGTAAATAATAATACTATATAGAAATCCAATATAGTGCATAGCTGCACGTTAATTTGCTTTTATTTCACTTCGCACACTGATCGCTTTTAGATTACGCGAAACAGACAAAAATAAAAACTTCAGAGAGCTTCAATTGCAGATTATTTATTTTTTTTTCATACCAATATATGTTTAGTTAATATGTTTTCCTCTCGTATTTATTTCTATATATATATACTTAAATGTGTATACTTACATAATATATTTAGTATATGTACTAAGGAGGTACATTTGCAGTATATTACATTATATCTATATATATATATATATATATATCATATATCGTTTGTCGTTATTGCATGTATTGTTTGTTATTTGTTTTATTAACAAAATTTAAAGTGGAATAAAATAAAAAAAAATTACGAAAAAAATAAACCATAAATACAACAACAAATAAACAATTCAAGAAACAAAGTAAATAAAATTCTATATATCAATACATGTAAATATAACACTAAATGTAAGTGCTGCGATATTATCGACACATAAAATTGTCTTTTATTTTTAACAAAATAAATACAGATATATATTTATTGTATTTTTAAAATATTATATGTATACGTGTGCTGTGTGTGTGTGTAATGTCTTATAGGCGCTCAAGTGTTAAAAAATCAAATAAATAAAAAACTTACCGTCCAACGAAATGTAAATGGTAATACAATTGATCCAATATCTGGATCTGATAATACAAAACTACTACCACCTAATACCGAACTTGTGGCATTACCAAATGAACAACCACTTAATATACCCGGATGTGTTGGTGTTGTACTTTGATATTCCTTTAAACATAATCGAAATGCTGTTGAACATGGTGGACATCCCATTGTTCGGGTCGGACGCATTTCTAATGGTACACCACAACAATATCCCGTCAATAAATGACTATTTGTATTTGATATTTCTAATAGTTGTAATTCAAAATTTCCGGATGCAAAAATCTATAATAATAATAATAATAATAATTTATAAATTAATTAATTTATAAAATAATTTTTAATATTTTTATAATAACAAAAATTAATAAAATAGAATTATTGCAAGCACTTTATTTTCAATAATAATAATGAGTGTTATACAAATAAATACAAAAAACATACACATCCGATCGATACAAAATTTTTTTACAAACTCTACTATGAATAAAAAAAAATATGGTTTGACATTTCGAATGAATTTAGGCCTAGCTGCGTTTGATAAACAGCTTCGGGATGTGTCCGAAATTGAGTTTTTACCTAGCCGCTAGGCGAAAATCTTATTATAAATTAAAATTCAATACAAAATATGAATTATAAACATAAAGCATAAATTTTAAATTATTTATTTATAATAAAATATTTCAATAAAATTTGAATTGAAAAAATAGTAACCAATTCATTTTGCTACGGTTGGGTCTGGATTCGCCGCTATTATCTATCAAAATAATGTCAAACATTAAGCAGCTGGGTAAAATTTCAATTTCGGATACAACTTTGGATACGTCAACGTACATCAAAAGACATCTATTGGTAAATGAGCTTTTTATACTTTCTCGACTTTCCAATAAACAAATATATACAATAGTATAGTAGAGGATTTAAAAGTTTTTATGGTTGGGGGGTTGTGCTATATTACATCTGCCTTTTTTTTTATTTATCAACTGTGTAAATAACTAAATGAAATGGTACACAGGTTAATTATGATATATAGGCGGCCAATTGTCAAGAAATTCATTCCCTAAATATACGATACACTGTTTATACGGTTGGACAATACAATTCTAAATTTTATGATTATCAAACTCATTTATACACATATATACAATAAATATACTGCAGACAAATGATAAGGGAACCACATCAACTTCATTTTCTGCAAAAATGCAACACAATTGTTTTTTCCAAACTCTAACAGCGGCTTAGGCTGAGTTGTAGCATTTAGTTTTCAATGTCGCTATATTTTTCTTATTCACCTGCGGGTGAAATTAAACTAATTTATGAAGAAATATTTTGGGTGTTTATCGAATTAAATTTTCCGGAAAATCGACTTTTATAAATTATTATCTTTTTTACTCGGACCATGGTTTTAATAACGAATTTTGTAGAATTACAAATTATAATCAATTACCAATCGTTTATACAAAAGAGATTTTTAAAATCAATTCACGCATTCAAAAGTTATGACCGATTTTCCAATCGTTGGCAGAGAAAATTTAAAGAAATTTGGGTGGTAAATTGAACACCCAAATGGTATAAAACATGTATGCAGTACCATTATTTCATACAAAATTCCACTGACATCAAATGGAAAATCCCGTCATATCTTTTGAACGTGTAAATCGATTTTAAAAATCTCTTCCATGAAACATTGGAAATTGATTATAATTTGCAATTCTGCATACAAAATTGGAAATCCGTTAAAACCATGGTCCGTAATTCAAAAAGATGATAATTTTTAATAGTCGATTTTCTGGAAAATTTTGTAAGTGAATATTTCAATTTTTTTTTTCTAATGTAGTCTACTTTCAACTCGTCTACCAGAAAAATATAGTGATATTGTAATCTGAAAACATTTTTTCTGTAGCAAAATAACCTGTGATATGGGAAGAATAGACGAGTTAACCTTATACTAGTGTACAATAATATAATGGTAATAACGGAATGGTTATAAACTTCTTAGAAATTTAAAGATTCTAACGTACTATTCATATCCCTATTGTTATTTTAATCGAATGTGTGGTATTATCTTTAGCATTGGTTTTTATGAGCTCACACGTCGCCAATCTAGAAAGAGATTATAAATTATAATTGCAGCTTACGGAGTGCGGGTGCATAAAAATCAAGACTTAAAATTAGCTTGTTATGTCTAAGAAATCAAATCAAATTTAAGATTTTTTTCTTGCAACATTGTATTATTATTATATTGATCCAAAAACAAAATGTATCAATTAATAAATTGTCTACAAACAGTTTCTTTCTATATTAAATTAAAAAATAAACCACTATAACACTAATTAATTACCTTACTGCAATACAAATAAAATAATTTTAATAATGTGAAAAATAAATAGTTTTTCTGGAATTAGTAATTAATTTATTTATTATATATAAAAACAGCAAAACCATGATCATGTCTTTTATATATATATTTTTTTTTTTCTTACAAATAAATATTAAATAAAAGAAATTTAATTATTTTATAGATACTCTATCGTCGTCGTATTATACAAAAACAGGAAACATAAATTTATCTATTTGTTAAAAATATAAAATAAAACTGTATGGTATAATTAAAAAATCCTGATATTATTATTTATAATGATTTCAATTATTTTATTAGTAAATTAAAAGAAAGAGGCAAAATGATATGATTTTTATGAGTTTGTTTTTATTGGGAAAAAAAAAAGCTTATACTATTTAAACGTGCAGAGGCAGACAGATACAATATCTAGAGTTTAACATAAATTAATGTTCGCAATAAAATTATAATTTAACATTTTTCTCATTAAAACATATACACGCTATCAAATTAAACTATAATATTATGAACTAATAAAATATTTCTGAATCTATTTCTATGCAAGTTTTGATGAAAACAAACAAAATGCGTATATAAAATGAATGAATAAAGATTATAATAATGCGAATAACAAATAATAATATAAATTAAAATTTTTTTCCAAGTTTCAAATCAATAAAACATTTTACATAAAGTAAAAATATAAAAATTAATAAAATTATAATACAAATTTGAAAAAAAATTATATATTCCTGATTGAATAATAATATAAAATTCTATATATATAAATACATTATTTGTGAAAGGTAATCCTATTTAATCGTTGGCTTTTAATGTGTGAATTATTATTCGCAAATAAATATACATCTATTTAATCTATACACATATTCATAAAAATACGTAGTATATGCACAGCATCTCTCAAATGTAGTTGGACATGAATAAAAATGATATAAAATAGTAAAACAATTAAATTAAGCTCCAAAAAGTTTCATGTTTTTATTTTAAATTTAACACAGTTTATATTTTTCAATTTTTCAAAACCGCATGCACGCATTTTTAAAAAAACATTAGATACCCTAGAGTAACAATTTGTCCGTACTTTGAAAATTGAGGAAAATTTCTGTGGAAAACATCCACATATTTTCCATGGAAAATATATATTAGAATTTGTCCAAAGAATGTTCACTTAATATAATATCAATTCAAATATTTGGATTGTCAGGATAATATTTTCAACATATATCTGCGCGGTATCGTATTTATAATTTATTTCACCAATTATACAAGACAGTGGTTTAATTTTTGTATATTTCGCTTATCAATAGATATAATCCTCACTCTTTTTTTATTTATTTTCATAATTTTTAAAACAACCGCATCAACTCAAATCGATATATTTTCGAGGAATTTTTGTAAGTAATTTTTTTTCATGGAATTTATACGCGGTTTTTTTGTTCTTGTAAATTGTAAAAAAAAAAAAAATGCACAATCGATGAATTTTTGCCATCGTTCAGCATCTTCATTATTCGTGCACATAGAACGTCTGGCCTATCGGTAAAAAAAAACTGAATCAAACCACGATTTGGCATCATCGTCATAAGAAAATTTATTCTGGTAATATGCGGTCAATTTACGGATATTACTTGCCAAAATACATGGACGATACAAAGATGTTTTTGTCAAAATCCATGGATCTGCTCACGAAAAAAATAAGAAATTAAATTCTATGGATATTCTGTGGAATAATAGCAATGAGAGAAATACTTCTAAAGAGAATCCGTAGAAATTATCATCGAAAAAAATACCGATAATCCAAGGACATTTTTTATAAAATCCATGGACATGGTTTGCACTTATCATATAAAATTCCAGCGGACATCCGTAAGAAATTCATAGATATTTCTTCGGATTGAAACTACGGACTACTACATATAATGCGGAAATTTAACGGACAAACTACGGTCAGTGTTACTAGGGTATATACAATTAAGAAAGAAAAAAAACTGGCGGACGAAAACAGATCATTATGAAAGAAATATAATGGGATCTGTCTACGAAAAACCCAGAAAAATTAGTATGCCCATCCAAAAATTACAATAAATGTGAAAAAGGATTCCAACAAAAAATGCAAAGGTAATGTAAAAATGGAAAAAGAATGGAATTTGTAAAACAACATAAAAAAAAAGGATATAAACATGTGATTTTTGCGAACGAAAGTAAATCCAACATTTTTCGATCAGATGCGGACGTCAAATGGTATGGAGAGGAAGGTAATCAGTGAACTTAATAAAGAAAATATTTACGTCACAGTAAAATATAAATTATGCGGTTCAATATAATGTTTTGGGGTTGTGTTTTTAAATGGGATCACTTTACAGATATTTTACGAAATAATTTAAAATAAAGTACAAAGAAAAAAGTTTCAATATTTACAGGATAATCATCAGCATAAGCACGCAGCCTTTGTTGTTAAAGAATGGCTACTTTATAATTACAGGAAAGTAATTAAAACACCTTAAAAATCATCGGAACACAATTGAAAATCTATGACATAAACTGGATATAGGTGCCGAAGACAGCGAAAATGGAAATTGCTTAAAGAAAGCATTGACGAAATATGAGATTAATTTAATTTAAAAAAAAAATAAATAAACCAGTCTCAATCCATTGCCAAATCTCTTAAAGGAATTAAAAAAAAAAAATAATAATGGAATTCCAACCAAATATTAAAATAAATACGTTAACATAAAATATTTATATAGAAATTGATAAAGCTTCTATGAATTGTCCAATTACTTTTTAATAAAAGTTAAAAAATTATTTATTGAATTAATTGCTATTTTTAATCTCATTAAATTATTATTTATGATTAAAATTCAATATTTTTTTGTTAATATATACTAATTTGGTTGGGTTTAATTGTATATTTATTACAGCTGTGTCCAATTTCTTCTGAGCTAAACTGTATATGTCTAAATATATTGATTTATATAGTACTTTAAAATTTATTATTAAATTATTTTAATTAATTCTCTATATTGTAAATATAAGTTGGAAAATTAACTTACATTATTATTTTTTTACAATAAGTTATTGCAAATTTATTTATACTCGTCGTATATGTGTGTGTGTGTGTGTGTGTGTATAAAAGAGTGTACATATTTAATTATAATCTCTTGAACATCTGTTATTAAAAACCAATGAAATAATTATTATTAAATTTACTAAATCATACATTTGTATAATATAATACTGATATTTTTATATATTCAATTTATTGTATCTATAAAATATTAATATATAATATCCTATAAATAAATACATAATAAAATAATATAATAATTATAATAACAGGTTCGTTCTCGTATTTATAATATTATATATATATATTGAAAATTATCAAGTGTATAGAAATTGAAAGAAAAGTTAAAGTTAAATAAATAAATAAATAAATAAATAAATAAATAAATAAATAAAATATATACTAAACGAGATGTAACTCGAAAATGTCACATAGTGAATTATAAAATAAAATCGATATCTTCAATTAAATAAATAAAATAAAAAAATTGCTGTATTAATAAACGCACGCATTTTGAAAGAGCATATATTGAACATACATTTAATAATTATGTTGATGTAATAAATTCTACAAGTGTAATTGGAATCCCCAGAGCTGGTTTTTGTTTCATTTCTGCATACTTCGTTTTTTTTCCTTTATATAGTTTTTACATTTTCTTGCAAATGTATTCATATTAAATAAATGGAAATAAATTATATCGCATGTGTATCGCATTATATTCATATGATTCGTGTATAATATGTTTTAATAAATACACGAATAGCTATGACAAAGTAGAAAACATATAAGCAGACGGTTGGACCAATACCCGAACCATTCCATATGAAAATTTCACTCACAATTAATCGTTACGTGTAATTTTATAGCTTTTAATTTTATTTAACTATACCGATAACAAGAAAATTCATTGGTGCAAAATTAATAGATTAATAGCTTTACGCGCAAAAATTAGCTTACAACGATTGAATCTATTCAGAGGAGGATTTTTTATCTTTGCTTTAAGCAAAATCTTCTTTGGACTACTAATTCTTTTTTGTTGCCTTCTTATGAAGATAGACTACATCTGTTAAATAAGCCCACACTTCAAAGTCGTATAGAGACAATTTAAAATTATACGTTTATAACGTACTTATTAAATCATGGAGTAGTTTATACCCTATCGTTTCGTGTGTATTATTTTGTACCACAGCACTCTCACAATACCATCATCGGAGAGCTTCCGGGTACGGTGCAAGTAATAAACAACCTGTGCCACAGATGCAGCACTTACTCCTCCACTTTTTCATTCTCTGTGTTAAAAAGATTTTTATTGTTTTAAAAAAACAAATGAAATTATCTGATTTTATTGAGTTTAAATTGTTCAGCTACTGTGTGTGAAACGTGTTCAGCTTCAGGCACTGGAACAACCACCTTGCCATATATATATAGATATATGTATAAGTAAATATATGTAAATAAATATTAAATATAAAATCACATCATAACAACATAAAACTTAAAACAAAACGGAAAATTTATACATAAAAGTTTGTTTATCTTTTTATACAATATGAACATTACCTCGCATATGATATAGATAGAGTAAGAGAGCTTTTATGTATATATTAAAAGAAATATCACAAAATAACCATAAAAATATAGTTTTATAGATTTATTTTCGTTCTACCAATGTATGTAATAACGAGTTGTTATAAAAATTAAATTATAATACATGTTTGAATATATGTAAAATTAAATTAGTATATAATTATTTACAAATATATACATTTATTTTATATATATATATATTGTAATATAGTACTATGTTTAATGTATATCAGTGGAGAGCGGTCTACGGCAGCAGGGTAAGCACTGCTGCCGAAACGCTTTTCGAATTAATATACAACAATCAACAATTATGTATTTTGCATATATGAAATAAAATTAAAAATATAGAGAAAAAATGTATATGAAACCGTAGCACCAATAATATCTACCTTATTTTCAGTGGAAGTCGTTAAAAATTCATATAGCATTACGACCTATACATATTATAAATTTATAATTTCTTATTTGTGTAGATGAAAAAATTGATATAAAGCTGAAACAGCAAAATTTCTGTTTTTTTGAGCTTTTTTTTTAAATTGTAGCATTAAAAGCATAAATAATATTTACTTGGTAGCATATAAAATGTGTACAAGTATTTGTTTAAAACAGCCAGGCTTCAGTCAAACAAATGAAGTGGTGGCTGGATTTATCATCAAAAAAATGAAACTAACAATAAATAGAAATGGACTTGTGATATTGACAAGAATATTTACAGGTGACTGAAGGAATATAAAAGGACACATCTCCCAAAAGGAGATGTGAAGTAAAATAATGAATGCAAAATATGCGGCATATAATTGTTTATCCTCTATAATGACATTGTGCATAAGTCCGACAGTCTTGCCTGGTACACACCATATTACGAAAAAAGCAGATCCATCCAGCATCCTAAAACTCAAGATTATCTAATGATAAAAATTTAAATAATATTAAATAATATCAAAATCGATAAATTTATTTTGTAAGCAAATTTCGTTACTATAAAATTAACATCAAATTATTAAATCATCATTATAAGCGCGTAAGTGACAAAACATCAATTGGAATAAATTTCAAAAAAGAGCAAATTTTTAAATTTGAAAATTCGTTAAATTATAAATATAATTACGATAATAATAAAAAATAAATTCGAATTTTTTATATATTCGAAATAAATTCAATTGTTTTTACACTTCTCATGTGTCACATCAATTATTTATGACACATTTATAATTTCGATTTTTATTGTTGCTGGTTTTTGTTTTTCTTGTGTCAGTCACGTCGTAGTAAATGGAAAATATAGGAAAAAAAGAAAAAAATTGCATATTAATCATTTAATTATTTTATTACTAATTATTAATGTAAAGTAGATAATTTATTATTTTAAATTCATAAACAAAATATTAATATTTAATATTATTTAAGTTTTATTTTCTATAATTGTATTACAGTGTTTAGTAATTGTGTGTTTAAAAAATGCCTACAATAAATTTTAACTTTATTTTTTCCCTTGTATGTTAATGATGGGTAAGTGCGTTGCTCCTCATTTATTTATATATTTTATACATTAAAATATTTAAATATTGTAATTGTTTTAATTATTTTGATTTTATTTGTTTCCCAACAATTATCAATTTATTCAATAATTAAATTTATTCGAAGAGATGGTATAGATTTTTTGTTTTTTAATAATTTAATTTTAACTTTTTCCTATATACATGCGAAAAAAGAAAAAAAAAAGAAATGCGATGGTGTCTCTGTGACGCCGCGGTGACAAAAATTTGTATATAACATTTATTGTTGTTGGTATTGTAGTTGTTCTTGTTGCTGCGTTTTTGTATTTATGTTTATTATTGTACCAAATTACTTTGAAAAAAAGTAATAAAATAAATATATTTAATTTGATTTGATACAATATTTATTTAAATTTACCTAATAATAATAATAATAATAAAATTAATTTATTACTTTTTTTGTCTTTTTAGCTATAACAAATGTGTTTCGCGATTATATGTGAAATGAAATTGCAAATTGTACTGTATGTGCAGAATATTCATTCTTCTGTTACCTGCTCCTCTATATTGCGGCTAATTTGGGGAAAAGTGAATTGGTGAGTACCACTTTTATTTATTACATTTTAATTATCATTTATATCATTTTATTATATTTTATATGACTTTAATTGTTTATGGAATATCGAATATTTGCGATATTTTTACCTATATTTTAATTTATAAGATAAGAAAAAACTATAATAAACTTTATTACCACTGGGTTTTTTTCCCATTTCTTGAAATACTCTGAAAAATCATTTGCCTGAATAACCATTCGTCTTTTCGGCTTGAAAATACGGTATCCTCGCAGCGACCTCTTGAGTTTGTTGTATAGCCAGAAGTCACATGGTACTAAATCATGCGAGAATGATGGTTGTGCAACGATATGGGTTGCATTTTTGGCGTTGACACTATATTATCTATTTTTTTTTTTAACAAATTGAGTGTTTTTGGAGTCAAATGCGATCATTGCGATGCGTCTGAGACACTATGTTTTTTTGTTGTTGAACAAATTGTTTGTTTTTGAAGCCAAATTCTGTCATTGCGATGCGTCTGAGACACCAAAAACATCTTTAAAATAATCCATACCAAAACTTTTGAAATTCTCACAACAATTTTCGTGACGTGTTGTTCATCAGATGATTTTGATGGGCACGATTTATATCACTTGTAAACTTTTTTTTTTTTTTCATTGCCTGTTCTTCAAACAGTCATCTGTAAAACATCTTTAACGAATCTGCGACAAATGATTGATTATCCGCAAACAAAATTCTTTACTCAACAAAATCGTAGACATTATAAAAATTGGAAAATGAACTTTTCACGTTGTATATAAAAACCAAGGGTATATATCGACAACTATTGTAAAATAATGAATGCAAAATTGGACAAGAAACCCCCTAGAATATCTAAATACAAGAACTGTGGGGCATTTATCTGCAAATTGAACGAAATTAAATATGGCATTAAATGCAATAGATCTTCTAGTTCACAGTACTTAAAAAGCAACAGTTTTAGCCATTTGTTATACAAAACAATTTTTTTGACCCCTTATAATACGTGAATGGACATTTATTTATTGTTTGTTTTACTAATCTATGTATATTGTTCCAATACGAATATTTATCGCTCGCCACTGATGCCATAATGTATGTTGCGGAGAGGATAGACTATAAAAAATTTGCAATAATTAAAATTTCATATTTATTTATTTATTTTTTCATTGCATTCTATAACTTTATGGGTTCTGCTGTCTGTCTGTGCCAATGTCTATAGATATATATATTTAACGTTCTTTATTTTTTTTACTTTTTCTTATATTATTTCCATTCATTTGAATTCATATTTATATTGGAAATTAAGTTTTATTTATTTTTTTTTTTCTCTTAATTATTTGTCTGATTTGGTTTTCCGATTCATTATCTTTTAATATATATGTAAGTTATTTAATAACCGCACACAGTTCATATATATGCGTTTACATATCTATCTTTACACACACACACACACACACACACACACACACACACATCATAAACAAATAAAAACAAAATTGATGATGTATATCAGCTGGGTTAAATTCTTTTTATCCAATTAAAAGTAGAAATTTAAACAAGGAATTTACAAAACGATTAAAATAAAACTTATATATTAAATATAAGATACAAAAAATTGAAACTGATGAACGATATATAAATATACTAAAAAAAAACTATATATATATAAATAAATATAAGAACTATCAAAAACCATTCCATATCATAAGATATTATGCGCGTATAGTACCACCACTACCATATCGTCAGCTTCCAAAATAACAAAACAAGAAAAAAAAATTCTTACCTCTTTCGTTTTTTCGTGTGTTTTTTTTTTTTTATTTTTTCTTCATTCGTTTCCAAACAGAACAGAATTTTTATTTTCGTTTTATTAAAAGGTAACCGATTTACGATGTTACTTTTTACTTTTATTTTTAGAAAATAAATTAGAGGTCAGAAAGATGTGCGGTAAATATTATATTCATTATCCGAATTCTGTTTTCATATTCTGTGTAAGTTTGTATCTGGTGTACCTGCGTACATATTATATGCGTGTATTTTTTATTTTGTATATCCACATATTTTTAATTTATTTATTATTATTTCATTTTTTTTTTTTCACCAACAACTAAACACAAACACATATACATAAATATAGACTCATAGTCATAGTACATAATAATGTTTTGATACTTTTTTTTATACGATACCATATATTTAGATGTTATATCTTTTTCCTTTTTTTTAATTCTTATACTATTATATTTGATTATAAATTACTACTATATGGATAGACGTAGATAGATAGGTTATTATATAAATATAGATAGAGAGTATTATTACTACTAATATATATATACTTCCAATATATACGGCAGCAACTAGTAATTTATATATATAATCTTTGAATTGATATTGTGTTGTGATGGTATTTATAGAAGATGGATTAAAATTGTATATATAGAAATTTATTTATATTGTATATATATATGCAAAGGATATATATATATTAAATATATAGTATAATTTATGAAATGAAAAAAAAAAGATATGAGTGTTTAAAAAGATTGTTATTTGCAATAATTTTCCCTTATAACTTTTCGTACAATTACAGTACATTACATACTATAAATATACATAAGGTACATACTAATATATATAAAATTTGCAATATATATTTACGAATCATAAGCAAAAAAATTATATTATAACTTTGAATCATCGTCGTCTGCATGCTTTTTTGTTGTTGTTATTGTTTAAGAAGTTTTTCATATATATTATAAAAAAATATATCGGAATTATATAAAGTTGAATAAAAAAAAAGAAAAAACTGGTTTTCATCATTTCATCTCGTCTTCCATCATTTTATGTACATAAAACATATTTGTATATAATGTGTGTGTGTGTGTGTGTTATGTGTATAATATGTATATAGTAAAAACAATAATAACAATAATAATAATAATAATAATAATAATAATAAGAGTTATATGATGAATGGTGGTAGCAACCAAATTAATATATATAGAAAATTTTCAAAATTATATTTTATGTAATCCAATACTATTTTAAAGAAAATCATCTTCTTCTTATTACTTATGCATAAATAACTGTGTGCACGCCGCCCGGCATTGCAATGATAAAGAATATTTATATATTATATATATTGTATTTATTTTATTAAGATAAATTTTAAGCAAAATACCGTAATCGGTAATCCTATCCTAATTGTATATTTTATTTATATATATATATAGGAAGTTTATTATTATTATTATTATTATTATTATTATTATTATTAATTGCACAGTACTTCATAATATACATATAAAAATTGTATATGAGAAATAAAAAAAAATCATTTTACGTGAGCATTTTCTTCTTTTCACTGTGAGATAACAATAACATATAATATACAACAAGTTAATATTAGTATCATAAAAAAACATACAATAATAATAATAATAATAATAATAATAATAATAAGAAAAAACTATATTTAATTCAATTTTTAGAAATCGTGGTTTTTAATATTACTATTAATAATCATATGAGCGCTACTCTTTAAAAAAAAAACCAAACATAATTTTCTCTGTATATTGTTTAGTTGGTGGTTGGGTGTATAGTATTTTGTGAAAAGGAATTGTATATAAACATTTATTTACAGCTAACAAGAATAAAAAAATAATAATAATAGTATTTTCGTGTCTCTAGAATAGTATTTCATAAAAGAAAAATAAATAATTTTTCTTCTCAAATTATATTTCTATATATATCCCATATTTTTTCTATACAAATTATGTACATTATAAATGTGATTAAAAGAAATGAAATAAATAACAAGCAATTAATATCTATGTGCTATTGATTATAAATTATAATATTTATTTATTATGGGTGACCCATATAAATGCTAAACAAAATTATACACGAATAACATTGACCATATAATTAACTTATTTAATAGATATACACTCTAATATATATAAAATACTATGTGTCAAAAAAAAATAAGGTGACAATTGTAAATATTTCAATTTTGTCAAAGTAATATCGCAACCGATTGCCCTCCGACATAATACACTTCCGGCGTTAAACAAAACAAATCCTATTTTCATCCCATTACCTAAAAATAGTTTATCATTAAAATTTTGTTATTACAGCATCTATATCAATGATTTTTTCTTTGATTTCATATTATTGATTTTCCTCTATAATGACTCCGTGCATAAATTTCATCTTTCCTGGTACACACCATATTACGAGAAAAGCAGATCCATTATAGCAAACTACAAAACTCAAGAATTTCTAATGCCACAAATTTTAACAATATATTAATAAATATCAAAATCGATAAATTTATTTTCTAATCAAATTTCATTACTATAAAATTAACATCAAATTATTAAATCATCATTATAAGCGCGTAAGTGACAAAACATCTATTGGAATAAATTTCAAAAAAGAGCAAATTTTTAAATTTGAAAATTCGTTAAATTATAAATATAATTACGATAATAATAAAAAATAAATTCGAATTTTTTATATATTCGAAATAAATTCAATTGTTTTTACACTTCTCATGTGTCACATCAATTATTTATGACACATTTATAATTTCGATTTTTATTATTGCTACTTTTTGTTTTTCTTGTGTCAGTCACGGCTTGGTAAATGGAAAATATAGGAAAAAAAGATAAAAAAAACCATATTAATCAATAAATTATTTTATATTTAATAATTAATGTAAAGTAGATAATTTTTGATTTTAAATTTATAAACCGAATATTAATATTTAATATTATTTAAGTTTTATTTTCTATAATATTATTAAAGTGTTTAGTAATTGTATGTTTAAAAAAATGCCTACAATAAATTTTAACTTTCTTTTTTCCCTTGTATGTTAATGATGGGTAAGTGCCTTGCTCCTCATTTATTTATATATTTTATACATTAAAATATTAAAATATTGTAATTGTTTTAATTATTTTAATTTTATTTGTTTCCCAACAATTATCAATTTATTCAATAATTAATGTTATTGGAAAAGATGGTATAGATTTTTAGTTTTTTTAATAATTTAATTTTAACTTTTTCCTATATGCATGCGCAAAAAAGAAAAAAAAGAAATGCGATGGTGTCTCTGTGACGCCGCGGTGACAAAAATGTGTATATAACATTTATTGTTGTTGGTATTGTAGTTGTTCTTGTTGCTGCGTTTTTGTATTTATGTTTATTATTGTACCAAATTACTTTGAAAAAAAGTAATAAAATAAATATATTTAATTTGATTTGATACAATATTTGTTTAACTTTACCAAATAATAATAATAATAATAATAAAATTAATTTATTACTTTTTTTGTCTTTTTAGCTATAACAAATGTGTATCGCGGTTATTTGTGAAATGAAATTGCAAATTGTACTGTATGTGCAGAATATTCATTCTTCTGTTACCGGCTCCTCTATATTGCGGCTAATTTGGGAAAAAGTGAATTGGTGAGTACCACTTTTATTTATTACATTTTAATTATCATTTATATCATTTTATTATATTTTATATTACTTTAATTGTTTATGGAATATCGAATATTTGCGATATTTTTACCTATATTTTAATTTATAAGATAAGAAAAAACTATAATAAATTTTAACCACTGCGACAAATAATTGATTATACGCAAACAAAATTCTTTACTCAATAAAATCATAAATTATAAAAATTGGAAAATAAACTTTTCACGTTGTACAAAACCAAGGGTATATATCAAGAACTAATGAATATTATGAGGTGATTTTTTGCTGAAGTTTAAATTGAAAAGTCACCTTATTTTTTTTTTGACACATGTGTATTAGTACAACCGAAATGTATTATATATCCCAGCGCAGTATTATAATTATTAAAATTTAATCATAACACTAATGCCTGTTTTCACGAAAAACGACACTTAACTAAAACTATATTGATTTTACTAATGTATGTATTTCTACAATTAACACATTAATATTTATTGAAATTTTCATTTGTTAAAACATTTAATTTATTTAATTTATCGGATTAAGGATACAATTATACATTTAATAGAAATATTACTCTTATTTATTACTATTTTTATTTTTTTTTGAGTCATATATTGCTTTAAGTCATATAATATACCTTTCATTACAGCCAAGTTGGTAAATTACTCCGCATGGGAGTATATAACAATTTACCAATTGTACTGTAATTAACGAAACTTAGATGTTTTCAAAGTACTTTTTTTATTTGAGTGATTAGGCCATAGTGTTTATTACTTTTTATTATATAATTAATAATCAAATAAACAAGAATTAGTATAAATCTTTCGTGTTTCCATTATATTTGTTTGATTTCTAGAATCGTGAATTTTTTGTACGTATAAGAGTCAAACGCAACCGATGTGGTATAATAATAAAGTATATAATAAATAATTCGAATTATTGTGGAAGATATATTATACCACAACAGAAATTTGCAAAAATATTGGAATGTAATAGGAAAAATTCAAAAGAATAGAAAATATGAAATATAAAAAAAGGGTCATATTCATATTCAAAAATTGGACTGTAAAGGAAAATATTTTGATTAAATTATGTTTTTACACAACATATAGTTATTACGAGTGTCTGATATAATATATCAACATATATAAAAAAAGATTCCTTACTGGGACACACTTTTCTTCCATACAATAAATTAATTTGATTAGATCTAATATTTTTGAATAATCGCATTTAACAATAACCAGTCACATTTATGAAAATATTCACGTCATATAAATTGTATATCTTTAAATATTATCTAATATTATATATATACATTGAACAACAAATATTTCTATGTATATAGAAATATCCAAATCGCAAATTTGCAGTGACAATGACCGATATAAATTTGTAAAAATAATAAAATGACCTTTGATGAAATAATTCCGTATTGAAAACATGTTATTTATGGTGAATTTTACCATCATCATTCTTTTTTTAACAAACAACAACAGCCTTAATTAATTTGTTATTATAAAATATAATAAATAACACGTTTTATAAATTAAATAAATTGATTAAATTAATTTATAGTATATTTTTTTTAATTTAAATTGATAATATTATAAATATAAAATCGCGCGGTGTCAATGTGTTTTTTTTTTTTGGTTTTTGGTTTATTTTTAAAATTTTCAATTGACAATAAAATGAAGGATATCATTTAATTCTAAAAATTATATAGACTTTTTTATGTACATATATTTATGTATTTTGTATTTTATATATTACTCGTATATGTAATAGAAAAATCATATCGTGATGCGATGTAACAAGTAATAAAGAAAATAACACTTATTACAACGAATAATATTAATGATGATGAGTCAGTTATGAAATATAATACAATAAAACACGAAATATTTTTGTATAAAAAATTCAAAAGATTTTTTTTTAAGTAATATTTTATAAACATAAACATACGCATTCCAAATGTATTAGTTCATCTCTTCTTATACTCATGTGTATATATTACCAAAAATATACATATATTATGTATTGTATTGTATTAAATATATAAATACTTAATAGGAAAATTAATGATATTTATCGTAATACCATTTAATTAATTAATTAAATACATAATATTATATATATTTTGTTGTGTATTGTATTTTTATTTTTACTCGGTAATTAATTTAATAATTTAAAGATAAAAAATTAACTATATATTATTTAAAAATAAAAAGCGAAAATATCACATTAATTTTGTGATAAGATGATGATTTAAAAAAAAATATTAAAATGTTAATCAACTATATATACATTTTTATTTTATATTTTAATATAATCTACAAATGTATAAATAAATAAATAAATAAATAAATAAATAAATAAATAAATAAAATAAAATATGTACGAGTAGTATACGCAACCATACGCGCAGATAATAAATAAAGCTTATGTATATACGAAAAATATAAAATAGAATTAATATTGCGATTGTTGTGCAATTTTATTTGTGCAAGCTGTGTGTGTGTGTATGGAATCTTTTGTCAGTTAGTTAGTTATAAACATTTATGTTTATAAACAAGTGAATAAATTTTATAAATTTTCTTTTATAAATCAAAAGAATCAGGTGGCGCTATATTTCTTGTTTAAACGGGAGGCCTCTCTATATATATATTTAATATCTTATATGTACGAACACATATTATATATTGTATATATATATAAATAAGTTTATATATATACGACAACCTGTGATATTGGAATTCCATAAGTATGTTGTACTTTTTTTAAAATTTAAAATTTAAATTTATTCAATGACATTGCAAAAAAGCTCTATATATATGTCTTTGTGTATAGAATAATATGTATATTATTATATTATATTTATACTTATTATACCTACAAAAGAAAAGCAGATTAAAAGGAAATATGGATGGAAAGGCAATATATTTGAAATCCAGTTATATACTATAAAATTGGAATATATATATACACCAAATATATATATGGTATAAGTATAAACAACAAAAATAATAACAATACAAAGAAAAACACGTAATAAAATAATGAATTAACCATTTTCGGTCAATTTATTCAAAAGTTATATAATGTGCTATATATACAATAATAGTAATAATATACGGTGTTTTATTCTTTCATAAATAATGTGTACATGCACTCTCGTGTATATATATATATATCCCATATATAATATATATTTACCAATTTTAAGGAATGGTGCAGATGGTACTACCACTATCATCGCAGCAATGCAATGTCTTTTATTTCCTAAAATTTTATTGTATAAGATTTCATAACGCATTTTATTTATATACAAATATATATGTAAAAGTTCAATATACTGTCAATACAGGTTTTTTTTATATATTCTTATTATTACATTTAGTAACATGTCACGTTTGTTGTATAGTCGTACATTTATATAACTATATATATATATATATATATTGTATATGAGATGAGAATCAATAAAATTTACTATAGAATGTTCTAAATATATATTATCAAATTGCGTATAATAAAATAATGCGATGAAATAAAATCGGAATTAAATTAAAACTGCTAAAATAAAAAAAAAAACAACGCATAATTTTCTAAAAGTTATTTTATATATAGTATTATTAAATAAATTTATATATTGTCTTCTTATCTAATATACCATAGTTTAAAAATTGTTAATAAAAATATCAAACACGTTTTTTTTTTAATTTTTTCACTTGTTTCCTAATCACTATTAATGTGTTACATGTAAAATATTTTTTTCATATTAAGAATATATATAATGTTACTACAAGTGGAGCTTTTTTGAATCTACCAAACCATTATTTATTAACCAAGTTGGTAAATTACTTTGCGTGCGGGAGTATATAACAATTCATCAATTAATATTATATATTATTATTATTATTATTATAAATATTAAGAATATACATCGAAGTAATTTATCGAAAAAAGAAAATCGGTTCCAGAACTAAATTATTTTTTTAACTTGTACAGTTAACTAACTTACTATAGATAGTGAGCAGAAAAATTTAATCGTGGTGGTCTGGTAGTCTGTGTCTTTAATAATTTTAGCATATGCCATTCTAGATAGACTATTTCACGTAAATAAATGTTAAAAATTATTTATTATTTATTATTATTTAATTTATTTATATTAACATATTGACTTGTGGTTAAAAATTTAGAATGTAAATTATTTGCTGTGACTATGTAAAGTTCTACTGAACCACGCACATTATTGCTACTTCTGTAATTTGCATTTCTTATCCATATAGTTTTATGGGACATTATTTGACCCCGTTTTCCAAACTGTAACAACTCACTTGTTGATCGTCTGTGTGTTAATGTCCGTCACTGTATTTACTTAGTTTAGTGATTTCTCGCTTTATCTCAGTAACACTGTCCGTAGTTTGTCCGCAAAATATCCGCATTATTTGTAGCAGTCCTTAGTTTCAATCCGACGAAATATCTATGGATTTCTTTCGGATGTCCACTGGAATTTTATATGACCAGCGCAAACCTGTCCATGGATTTTTATAAAAAATGTCCTTGGATTATCCGTATATTTCCGATGATAATTTCTATAGATTTTCTTTGGATTTATTTCTCGTTACTATTATTCCACAGAATATCCATAGAATTTATATTTATATTTTTTTTGAGCAGAGATCCACCGATTTTGACAAAAATACGTTATGCGACAAGTACAATCTCACAAACATTTTGTTAAAACAGATTGTAACTTGTTGAAACAAAATTTAATGTAATAAATACGTTATTAATTTATAAAAATTATAATATTTATAATTTCTTATGTTAAAAGTAATTTAATTGTAAAATTAAATTTTTAAATAATTTATTCAACAGTGAGTATTATATCTATAGATAAGAGAAATATACTAGGATATTTGTTGAAATAAATTATGAATATTTGTTGGAAATATGACCCTATAACAATCTAAAGATTTCAATTGACCTAAATAAAATACTATTATATTAAGTTGAAATTCTATGGACATTCTTTGGACAAATTCTAATATTTCTTTTCCATGGAAAATTTGTGGATTTTTTCCACACAAATTTTCCTCATTTTTCAAAGTACGGACAAATTGTTACTAGGGTATTCCCAAAACTTAATATACAATGCGAATCGGTGTTATTTTGATGATTTTTAGATTTTACAAAACTCCTATTTGGCAAAGTAAACTGGAACAGACTTTCGAATTTCAAAATTAAATCGATGTAACAAATGTATAAATATGAAGTGGGAGTTGCAATAATTTTGAATTAAATAACAATAACTAATATTTATAATTTCAATCTGAAAAATACTTCTACACAAATTCTTCTTTCTCTCTGGGGGTAAGACACTAGCAATTTTGATATCGCATGCAAGTGAATATCAATTGTTATGAACTGCATGGTGGTATAAATGGAATAATCCAAAGCACACAATTACCAACAAATGCAAATCATTTATATACTACGTTTTAGTCATCCGCGTATATATAGTACAGTTTAGTAATATGATGTTTATATACCAATTTTATTACATAAAAATTGTTGTTTAAATTCCATCCATTGATAGTTAATTAAGATATTAAAAAATAAATAAATAAATGTTAAGTTATTTCTTCTCAATTGATAAACTATATATATTACTTCTTATGCAGATACCATATATATATATATGGCAAAATACTTTTACATACGTCAGTTAACAAACCATAAAGTAATTTATTTCTAAATAAGGTATAAACATAATTAATTCATTTGTTTTTTCAGCTCTATCATATATAAAATATAACATATATGATTAAGTTATAAAAATAATATAATAATATACCTTCTACAAAGAACTCAATTAGTATATGTATATATGGATATAATTTACGTGCATTATATAGTAGTTATATATGTAGTGTGTGTAATGATGATGCCAAATGTGCAAATTAAGTGTCGATATAAATAAAAAAATATATGTGTGTGTGTGTGTGTGCAATGTATTAATTATAATAAAATAAATAAATATTGATTAATCAAAAAAAAATTATTTCCCATTTGGTTTTAATTAATTGCGTGTATGATTTTTTATAAATAAATAATTTTCATATCATTATTTTATAATTGCTATACAAATTATATGTGATTATATATTATAATATATTGTATAAAGAAAATATTACTCAATTTGTATATAATAAACAAAAATTCAAATTATATATTTAATTTAACAATCATAGAACAACAATGCTTTACACAATATATGTATAATAATGCTATATAAAAACTCTATATAACTCATATAACGCAGATACCAGTATTATAATATTTGTATTCTATGGTACAATATATATATAGGTATATTTTTTGAATCATTGTATTTTAATAATAATAACAATAATAATAATAAAATAAAGGTCTATAAAAGATCAACTCTTCTCCGCATAGTCATTTTTTTATATTATTTAAATTTGTATATATTATTAATATTTGAGCACAAACGAAAAAATTATAATAATAACTAAACAGATAAATAATAAATAGTGATATAATCCAAAACAAAATTTTTAATCTTTATTCTATAATCTTATTATTATACATATACACTTGGTTCGACAAATAACAATAAATTATTGTTTTTAATTTGCATATATGGCTGTACAATGTTTTCATAATTGATACAAAACGGTTTCCAGTTATATCGTGCCAAATGAACTTTATATGGAATAGAAAATAATCACATGTATGGAACTAAAAATCGACCGAATATTGAAGCAAATTAATTAACAAAAACCATAGATAATTATTATACAATTCGCGAGAGAGGTCGTTATTCAGTAAAATAATTGCCAATTGCCTGTATGGTACTTGATATTCACGCCGCTTATCAAACACTTGTTCAAAACAAATATTAGCTAATACAATTTATTACCGCAGTTGTGGTACCACATTGGGAACAAATTCATTGTGGAATCGTAAAAATTCGTGTTAGCATTGTTAAAATTTTTAAATTCACATTATCTGGTATGATCGCGTCACCATTCAGCACTTAGTTTCTATGGTTCGTATCGCACACACGTATTTGTTTCATAATCACTTACAATAGGTTTTTTTTTATTCTTTTAGAAATTATCGTCAATGTCAGCGGTTTTAATGCCATTTGGCTGTCACTGTCAATGCGATGTATTTTGACTTACATTGTGTAGGAAAAGTCATAAATGTTGATAGTTTTTTTTATGGTCGAAGAAGTAATACTGGTAATATTTCGGACAGAGGTTTTATATATACATGTGAGTAGAGACGAGATTGTCTATAAAAAAACATATATTCAGATGAGTTTTATTTAACATTAATCAAATTTTTATTTATTTTTTTTTGGCCTTATATTATATACCAATTTATTTCATATGATATGAATTTGTTTTTACTATATATACATTATATCGTATATTAGATGACGATGAACATCTACTTCTACTACATACGTTCATTTTACAAACGTACCTATACCATAATATAAGAAAAAAAAATTACTTGATTTGTACACACAACAATATATATGTACCTGTGTTACCTGTGTACTTATTTAGTTTTTGTACTATTATTATTATTATTGTGTATTATGAATTGAATGGATAACCTGCTCCAAGATGAAATGTAGAAAAAATAAAAACCATCATCATATACGTACAATTTTACAGTTCATTTGTTTAAAATAAAGCTGTTTTGATGCTATTTAATAGAATGGACATTATTAGATATAAACGCGACTCAAATACATACTCGTATTTAGGTATTATATAAAATCTTTAAATAGTTTTATTTTTAAGCACAATTATTTTTTTTTTTTTCCTATGTTTTTCTTAAACAAAAGAATAATTTGGTCTTTTTGTTATATTGTTGTTGTTGTTGTTGGTCTTTTTAATTTTCTTAAATTAAGTGTTGATAAAATCAATTCAACCGAATCAATTGCAAATAAAATATGTGTGTGTGTGTGTGTATGAATGTGTGGTATATAACTCATTGTATATATTATGAATAAATTTTATATTACTATTAATAAATTAATTGTGTATAAAATATAAAATGTATTTTAAAATAATATTATGGCTTTAACGTGAAAGAATTAATAATATATATATGTTCGTGAATATATACGTTGTATATAATACAGCGAGTGTCGCAGTTAATATAGTCCAAATGTGTAAGGTGTGTAGCTGGTCTATTAAATATGAAGTATCACTTTTGACCATTTCAAATTTTATTGTATTACGTCAATCACTGAAATGATTATAATATCCGCAAAAAAAAACTTGAATTTAAAATTGTGGCACCATCTTCGATTTGGTAACAATGTACCAGAATAAAAATGAAACAAATACAAATCGGTTCAGTATATTTCTCGAGTTATTAACTATCAAATTTCAAAAAATAATTGCTAAAGAAATATTCAGAAAATTGCTTTTATTTCCAGAAAAAATAAAATAATTTTTTACATTTTAGTAGTCCCCAGCTGCACACGCTATTCGTTTCGGACTATACTGTCTGAGACACACTATATGTAAAATCCATATATGTTAAATATATATATATATAGTTTGTGTATATTTTTAATTGTATTAAATCAGATGGTATGATATGATAGTTCATTATATAGACATTTACTATTTATTAAACACTGATAAATATATAATAATATATAGATTATATAAATATATATATATTATTGATAGAAACGAAATTAAATTATGATGAAAAGTTGATGTGTATTATATTTTACTATACTGTTTTGATTTGTATTTATTATTGATAAAATAATAAGAGAAAAAAATTCCTTATATGAAAAATGTTTTATATTATAATTATATTATATATGAGGTCAATTTGATGATTTGATATAATCTGAATTTATAATTATAATAATAAATTGTTATAATTTCCAAATAAGGTGAATAACACAAAAAAATTTCCAACAATCCTGAGCCTATATTTATATATCGAGAATATAGAAATTAAAATTCAAAACATGTTTTGGGATCTTCTGATCTCCGAATAAATACCATTGTAATTGTAAAATGTAAATATATTTGTTAATATGTCTAAGCATGCATACTTATGTTGGTAAAACCGAATTGTGTGTGTAATGAATTTAAAACCGATTATAGGTTATAACTCATATTTACACTATATCTGGAATCTCAAAGGATTTGTTCTATTAAATATATACTAACTCTGTGGATGTATGGTATCAGTTGCAGCTTCATACATTTTTCTAAGTATAGTAAAGACATTTTTCAAATAGGCGAATAGTTATAAGTAGATGGAAGAATTAGTTTTTTCTCAATATCCGGGAGTATTGTCAAGGTTCTCGAATATCCATTAGTTTAGAATTTTTTTTACTCATTTTTATTTTTAATGATGACAATAACAAATATACATAAAACATTATAACAAACATTATAAACTTAAACTTAAAATTATTGCCAAATAGACCACCGTTGGGTGGCACTGTCATTGTATAGCAAATATTAAGATAGAAATCACGTTTCGTGGCCCGTGTCTATACTTTGAATTAACCATAACTGCTTTAAGTTCATTTTTTAAAACCGAGAATTTAACTTAAAATGCTATACATTTTTAAAACTATAAAGAAAGTATTAAATATATTCGTACCGTAAAAACATTTCTTTTTTTACCTGTTAACAATGAAATATTTGCACGCTAAGTCGAGATAGATTCATTTTTCAATTCAATTCGTTGAGTTTACCATACACTATATCGTAATAATTACAATTATATCAATTAGATTTCGTTTTAATATTTAATTTTTATTTTATATTTAATGAGAAAAAATAAATAAAATCCCATCCATTTAAAATAATTCTGAAGAAATATGGTAATAAATACTAATAAAGATATTTTTAAATTTGTGTTTTTGGATACGAAATACATAATAAAGAATTTGGTCTGATATATTGAACAATTTTGATTAAAATTTGGTATGAATGTTTGGAATAGGATTATAAATGATTACTTTTAAACTACCATACCAATTTTCATAGAAACTTTTCAAAGATCACCCAGTTCAGAGCAATACAGTCTGTGAAACTGCGCTAAGTAATAATTTTAAAATAATTTGTTAGAAACTATCTGTACACTCATATTCTTCCATAAATAATTCCATTCAAATTAACCAGATTCATATCTGTTTTGTAATCTGGTATGCATTGAGTATCAATCGTGTGGTGAAAATTATAATAACATAACTGAAATGTAATATATAATTCCAAGCTTACATATAATATAAAATTGGTTTTACTGATTGCCATCGTTTCTTGAATCCGTATTAAGGACTACGAATTTTAGGAAAAATTCTATACAAAATGAATATAGAAACCAGACTATACACTAATTACATTATGTGAGAAATATCAGTATAAAAACAAAACTATTCTACAATATATGAGAATTTTCGATTTACGTTTGGTGAATATGTTAAACATAAAACATCAAACTATATACTGTGTCATTAGGTTTGGAAATAAATTCCTATTATGTTATAAAAAAAACTTGGCATTGATTTGGTGGAACTTATAAGAAACATTCGTAATTGAACAAAATTTAACAAATATTTATTAGGACCCATAATTATATGTGTTTCAATTATTTTTAGTGTTACTCGCTAACTATATATGTTCATGTACACATGAGGTGAATAAATGCTTTTAAATTTACAAAATTAAATTACATAATATATGCAATAAAGTCACACACACAAATTACTTGTTATAGCAAAATGTTAACATTTATACTTGTAATAATAATAATAATAATAAAATATATATTATTTATTTTTTAAACCAATTAAAATTAAAATCCAGAAAATAACATAACATTGAAATATATTTAAAAGAATTTTTTCCAAATACTAACGCATGTATAATACATGAAATTTATATAAAAATTTAAATAAATATATTAATTGCACAACATTTTTTTTTTTTTCGTAAATGTACATTTAACAATTTTTTATTTAAACTATTTTGACCTAAAATAACTTTATAAATGACAAAAGGAAAACAAAAAAAAAAAAGAAGAAAACCCTTATCCAAATGTAACAAAAAATAAATTAATAAAATAACTTTTTATATAATTTAAATAAAACGATTTATCCTCTTACTTACTTAATCCTCCTTTTTACTTTTTTACATTCAGGTTTATAATCATTTTTATTTATTATATGCATTTTAAGTCGTTTTTTTTTTTTATTATTAGGAGGTATTTGGTATAGAGGCTGTTGTATTTGCAAAAATTTAACTTAATATCACTCTAATCTTATGTATTTATTTGCAAAAATTATACAGTCATTGGTCAAATGATTAGGATAAATAATTTTAAATTTATTTACACATCGTTTTTTAAATCATGTGTCATCTGTTCATTTTGCTATTTATTTATTATTTAATTTATTTTATACAGAAGATTGTAAATGCTTTCACATTAAATTTATCATAATTAATTAAAGAAAATGTACACTGAATTTTATAATTATTATAAATTTTTATTTTATCTCATATAATTAAGTCCACTCCGCGATTTTTAATTTGCACTGAATAAAATAATAAGTTAACAAATTGGTGAAACCAAAATATTTTCGAGAATTCTATTTGTGATCGTATTTATTTGACCATGGACTGTTTATATGATGCATATATTCAACATAATATGTATATAGGTAAAACACATTCACCTTCTTTTAGTATATTTTTAAACATTTTGTCTGCATGGTTTATTTATTTTTTTTTAATTTGTAATATAAATTATATATTTTACTTTTAAGGAAGCCGAATTTGTTACACTATTTTCTTTCTGTGTTTTCTTTCCAAAAACACTATTACTCCAACAAAACAACAGAATTTCTTCATATGTACAATATTATGCATGGTTTTTTTTTCTCTTATTCTTTTTTCTACCCATCCACACAATATACCATTTATTAACTAAACACGAAAGGATGAAATTTAAACAAAATAAATTACATGCAAGTAACATAACCAACTGAAATGTGGTAAATGTTTTTTATTTTATATTGTGTTTTGTGTTATATTTTTCTTGGTGAATGATGAGAACCAGTGGAAGAAAAAAGTGGAAAAAAAAATGAGAAGAAATAAAAACCAAAACAAAAGGGAAACGATAAAAAAAATGAATGAGAAAATGGAAAAAAAAATTGGCAGAAACTATAATTGCATAAAAGTTTAATTTTTAATAATTTTTTATGTATACGTTTATGGTTGTAAAATTTCGCTTTTTTACCATCTCTTTATAAGTTATATGTTAATGAACATAATAAATATTAAAATATATATGTACCTAATAAATATTATTGTTTACATAATTTTCAAAACTTTTTACATTAATCGTGTATGCGATATTTATTGGGTTTCTGTTAAAAATTTCATTTAAATTATTTGGATGCGTAAATATTTGATTTTATGGGAATTTGTTGAGTGTTTGTGAATTATTTGGTTTAAATTGTTTTGACCAAACACCATCACCACAATAATGCAGTTCGTTGCTTTTCCAATGGCATCCACCAAAGATCTACACGGACACATAGATATAGATGCCTTATTTATTTAATTATTATTATTATATTCTTTTATCATAGCTACCAAAACCACCAAAACCAAATTTTCAAAGACCTTCTCTATCTGAATTTTAATTAACGAACAAAGGATAATTTATTTGAATAATTTTTAGTACGAAAAATAATAAAACAATTTTTTTCTCAAGTCAAATACCACAAATACCGATGAATTTTCCATTACCACCGCTGCAGCGGTATCGATAAGTTTTTATTAGAAATTTAACAGACACCAATATGAATGGCAAAAAATTGGACAATCATTTTCTGAACAAACGAAAAATAATTTGAACATGAACTTTAATTCATTTATACTAACCTAACTCAATTTTATTTATATTAACCCAACTTATTGTATTTGTAGCAATGATGTATTTAAATAATGTCAGTAATATAGTTAATATTTATATAATTCCTAATTGCAATCACATGACACTCCGTTTTTCATAGACATGAATTTAATTTTTTCTATATTTAAAGTAGTATTGTATATTATTGCATTGATGCAAATTTTGTAATAATGAATTTTTCAATAATAATAATAAATATTATAATCTTGCAATGTTTTTTTGAATGAAAAATATTGATTTATATGTTGTTACGGGCTTTAGCCTCGCGGCTTTGACTTGAATTGACGCATTGCTTTGTACATAATATGTTGAAGGTTTCGGTGGGTTTCAATTTTAAATTTGCATTACTATAATATATTATATTCAAGAAACGCATGAAAAGAGGTGGTCAATGATACTTTTCCCTAAATTGATCATTGATCATTATTATTTAGAGGAGCAGAATCATTGATACTACTCTTGAAATACTTTTTCTATAATATGGTATATGTTAAAATATACACACATTGTTAATATAAATTGCACCAATATGGCTGAACAAATAAGTCAGTTGTCAAGTCAAATGGAAATTATTTTTATTATTTAATTTTTTTTACTTGATAATAATAAAATAACCAAACTAATATTGTTTTGTTGCATATTTTTTGAAGTCATATTTTTCACCTAGTGGAGCTTTTATGTCATCTAATAAAGCTTTCATTACAACCAAATTGGTAAATTACTCCGCATGAGAGTATATAACAATTTACCAATTGTGTACTGTACTGTACTGTAATTAACGAAAGATAGATGTTTTCATAATACTATTATTTTGTATGCGTGATTAACCCACAGTTTGTTGCATATAATTGACATTAACTATTGAATAACCGATACAGCAATACAAATTTGAAAAATGTCTCAAAATTAACTTTTTCGTCATAATTTGCGTATAGTAGTGTGGTGACAAAACCTTAAAAAAACGATAGTATCAAAATTTTTCGCTCACAGATGAACTTAAGTTCAAGGCGTCCAGTTGGTGCAGTTGATGGTGACCAAATCAGAGTAAATAATCGATACGGATTTTCATAGTACAACACTTGCGATTACAGAAAAGCTCGATGTAACACATAAATCACTTGAAAAAAGTTTAAAAGAATTTTACTATGTAGAAAAAACACGATGTATGAATTTAAAGAAATTCATTTAACACCGTACATTACAATCAGCGATGTGGTTATGAAACGTAACGAAAATGATTTAATTTTGCAACGATTGATAAATGCGGTGATGAAAAATGTGTTGTTTACAATATTGTCGAAATCAAAAATTGTGGAACAAGCAAAATGAAATAGCTGCAAAGTTGATATTCATCAAAATAGATGGTTATCTTGGTGGGATTTCATAGATATTGTCTATTGTAAGTTTTTATTATGCAACCAAACGATCAATTCATATAAGCGTATATACATTCAATAACTAATCAAACTGCAATTCAAGAAAAACGACCAGATCGAAAATGGGCAGTGTTCCACCATGACAATGCAACATCACACACACAGTTTTGGGGTCACACTCATCAAAAAAATTTATTATTGGAGCTCGGTTTATTAATAAATAATGATTACAGTACAATTGGTAAATTGTTATATACTTCGATGCGGAGTAGTATGTTGTCTGTTGTTAGATACCATATAAGCTCCACACAATATAACATTTTAATATTATAATAAATGCAGTAATAAATGGTAATCTGTGATGGTGCAAGAGAATATATATGATGGATATGATCACACACATATCCCCGAACCGAGCTCCAATAATTTTTTGGAAGGGTGTGACCCAAAGCTGTGTGTGATATTGCATTGTTATGGTGGAACACTGCCCATTTTCGATCTGGGCGTTTATCTTGAATTGCATATCAATATTTGCAACTTGACTAAACGTATGATATAATAGCGAAATGTTCATTATATTTATTACAAACTATTTAATAATTCTATAAATTCAATCTTGATCGTATATTGTACTATATTTTTAAAACTAAAATGTTCCAATCAATTTTTTTTTCACGCATTTCTTTTCTTATTTTATTTAATTTAAATGAATTATAAATTACAAAGAAAAAGTAACCGAGTGCATTTTAATGTGCATTTCTATATGTGATAATCTCTATAAATTTATAATTTTTTTTGACATAATATTTTCGGTAAGACCTTTATTTATTTTCATTTTCAAGGACATAAAATACATAACTATATTTTATACATATGGTAAAATTTAAAAACCATTATACAAAAATAATATAGTACATCCGTTTTTTGTTGTTTTTTTTTCCATAAATAATTATAAAAATAAAACTTTTATTTCTAAAATATTTTATTTTAAAATTTAAATGTTCGCTTGATATGTTGCTGCACACACAATATTACCATATATATATATATACCATATTTTTTAAAAGTATAATCAACTTTTATAATGTTGGTATAAAAATTGATACGAAAAATTATCTAATATTCATTTATCACGAATACTATGATATAACATTATTTTACATAAATATGTATATGTGTTTTAATGTTATATATATTTTTAAATAATATTTCCTTTTGTAATATTTAGTTGATAGCAAAATAATACAATATTATTTTAATTTAATTTAATTTTTTTTTATAATAATACATTTTTGAATGCATGTGTGTGTGTGTGTGTGTGTGTATGCGTAAAAGAGTCTTGTTTTTAATAACCTTCTAGAAATGTATACGAAAAAAATTATTATTTATCTGAAAAAAAAAAAAACTTTTGACTTATAATAATCATAATTAACCATATGTGCGTGCGCGTTTGCAATAATATAATGTGTTTTTTTTTATATTTTTTTTCGTATAAATAAAAGTATATAAAAAATATATGAATATAAATTTTTGATAACAATTTTCAAATGGATGGAAAAAAAAAAATAAGGATATTTTTAAAAAATAAAATTGATTTTTGTTTTACAAAAATTGTGTTTTTGCTTATCTTATAAAGAATAATCGAGTGATTTTTATTGAATGTGTACGTATAGAAATGTATTTTTAAATATCCTATATAACAATATACTTTTTAAGTACATGATATTTATACAATAATAATTGTGTACAGGATGAACCGAAAGTGTTTTATTTTTATAATCCATTCAATCATAGAAAAATGTATCGATTACATTGTATACACTGTTTTGTAAATGCATTTAGTTAATTATAAATTATTATATATATATAGCTATTGTGCTAAGTGGGTGACTAAATGGAAATAAATTATTTAACATTACCTTATATAAAATGACAATATTTATGAAATATAGATTTACAAGAATATCACGATTACCATACACATATGATATATATTATTTAAAAATGTACAATTTCATTGTCTTTAAGTTATATTTGAAAAAATTTATGTCTTTTTTTTTTCAATTTACTCTTATATTTATAACATTTTACATTTGCCCACAAACAATAAAATTTATATATATTATATATATCTTATAACACACAGTGTACATTATATAATAGTGTATAAAAATATGTAATGTAATCTGTTCCCATCCATATATATATATATATATATATAAATATACAATGTACATGTATTATATTGTCAGTGTCAGTGTTTTGAATCTCCGGAATCCATAAAAATAGATGTTATACAATTCAAAAATGCATTTATTTATGCGTATATATTTAAAAAACGAAAAAAAAGAAGCAATTGAAACACCGTTCGTATGCGAATGAATCATATAAAATAATATACAATTTATATGTGGTAAATTATTTATGTGCGATATCTATATTTGATTATATGGTACATATATTGCCAACAAAAAACAAATGGAATTATACCCAAGAAACATTAAAAAGTAAAAATTAGACTTGGAGTAGGTTTATAATTGTTTTATTGCTGTTTTGAATGAAACATACGATTTTGTTAATGTTTTTCATTAAAGCACACTGCCCCCTGTCGACCAAATTGTTTTACAACAAATTTTATAATATTTTTTTGACGATTAAATTTTAAAACTACTATTTACTACTTTTAAAATCAATTTATGGTACATTTATAATGTGTGTTAGATAAGGCTATTTTGATTTTTATATGGATAACCAAAATAAAACTAATAGATGTTGAATTAAATATGTAATTTTTTTTTTTTTGGTTTTATTTTAGTCTTGAGAACTATTTTTTGTTTTTAAATTAAAATAAAACCTTAATATTGGTTTTAATATATACATTTATTATGTATGGAGTCTATAAGATATAAAGTTTAAAGTTCAATTATAAAAACTGAATTGCTTTAAAACTAAATTACATAAAACAAAACATTAATAAAATCTGTAGTCCTTTATAAAAAAAAAAAAAACGTTCTTAAAATTAATTAAAGAAATTGATAAATTCAAAATGTGTTATTAAATACTAAAAATAAAACAGTCGTGTATATCATCTGGTCTTTGTTCACAACTAAGTGATGGAGCACGCAAACAGTTTTTTTTTTTTTTTTTTCTATTTAAAACTAATAAGTTTTAATATTACGACTTGAATTTAATGCTTCATAGTTGTATAGAATAAAACTGTTCCCATATATTGTATAAAAATGAAATATTCTTTGCAATTTCCGGAAAATAAATAATAAATAAACATGAATTTGTTTTACTATGTGTTTTATATGGGTGCGTAAAATTACACGACAACCTCAGTGCGAGTTGATTCGTTACCATAAACACACGTTTGTTTTATTTTAATAATGTATTGAATTAAAAAAATGAAAATAAAATATGTTTTAACAAATATCACACAAACATTTTTGTTCGGGAATATTGAACTGATTATGATATAATTATTTATTTCTGTATTGTAAAAAAATCGAACACTTTTTTTTAAGTCATATATTGTGTTCAAGTGGAGCCATATGTCATCTAATAAACCTTTCATTACAGCCAAGTTGATAAATTACTCCGTGCATCCCTATAGTATAACACTGTCCGTAGTTTGTCCGTAAAATTTCCGCATTATATGCTGTAGACCGTAGTTTCAATCCAAGGATATATCTATGGATTTCTTACGGATGTCCGCTGGAATTTTATATGGAAAGTGTAACCCTGTTCATGGATTTTTTTTTTTTAAAAAATGTCCTTGTATTATTCGTATATTTTCGCTGATTTGCTATTATTCCACAGAATATCCATAGAATTTATATTCACATTTTTTGTGAGCAGATCTGCGGATTTTGACAAAAAATACATTATGCGACAAGTACAATCTCACAAACATTTTGTTAAAACAGATTGTAACTTGTTGAAACAAAATTTAATGTAATAAATAAATAAAAAGTATGATATTTATATTTTCTTATATAAAAAGTAATTTAATTGTAAAATTAAAATACTAAATTCATAGTATAATTTTGTAGAAATTTGTCAGATAAAACACGCTTACATATAAACAAGAAACAACGCGAAACGAAATCCATGAAAAGTCTTACAAAATTCTTCGGAAATATATCGATTTGAGTTGCTGTGGTTGTTTTAAAAATTATGAAAATAAATTAAAAATAGTGAGAATTATATCTATCTAGATAAGCGAAATATACAAAATTTAACCCGCACTGTCTGGGGATAATTGGTGAATTAAATTATGAATACAATACCGTGCGGTTATATGTTGCGGAAATATTACCCTGACAATCCAAAGATTTCAATTGACCCATAAATAAAATAATATCATATTAAGTGGGAATTGCTATGGACATTTTTTTGGACAAAATCTAATATTTCTTTTCCATGGAAAATATGTGAATTTTTTCCACGGAAATTTTCCTCATTCCTTCAAAATACGGACAAATTGTTACTAAGGAGTATATAACAATTTACCAATTGTATTGCAATTAACGAAACATAGATATTTTCATAATTCTATTCTATTTTATATGGGCGATTAAGTCCATAGTGATGTGTGTGTGTGCAAAAATTGTTAATCTTTGAGTAGGATCCAACACGATATTTTCAAAGACATCCGTTATTCTTTTTACTCCATACACGAACAAATGGTCACCCAGCCAAAATATTTCCTATGAAAAATATCGTGAATTGAAACCACTATATTTCATGATTAATATTAAAAAGAAAACACTCAGTAGCGCAGTGGTACAGTACCGAAATATTAATTATTAATATTAATCAAATCGAACACTATATAATGATTTCTTCTATTATACTAATCGATATTAATTAATTTTTAAAATGAATACAACATTGGTTAAAGAACGGGTTCTGAAAGAGGTTTTATTCACATCGTGTAAACGTTCATGTGAGATAATTTTAAAACTTACAAATTTTATGATGGTTTTAGAAAATAGTCTTCAGGAGTATTTTACCTCTCACATTTCCTTTTAGCATTTATTTATATTTAGACTGCAGAACCTACTAATAAAACTTAAATTGTTTCTTGGGTATATACATTATTATTATTATTATTATTATTATTATTATTATTATTATTATTATTATTATTATTATTATAACAATGCGTATATTAAGGGTGAAAATGTAAACTATACCCATTTATATATGTGTTGTTGTGTACAGAATAATAATAATATATGCGAGGTTTTATAAACTAATATATATATATACGCACGCATTTACAAAACCAGATATATATATTTATATAGATATAGATAGAGTTTAAGGCGAAAGTCTGCGGTTAGTTTTATTTGTACTGTCTATATATTAGGTTGTCAACTATCTCCCTTCCGCCTTTTTGCTCTTTATTCAATGCTTTATAAAAAGTGTTACAGTAATCGGATTTAGTTCAAATATGCGCCGTTTTGTTCGATAATCTGTTTCCATCTAGACTGCAACTTCATAATACCTCCCTCGTAGAAGCCCCCCTCCTTATTTGCGAAGAACTCGGACAGCCACTTTTCACAAGCCTCTTTTGAGATCAACTTTACACCACCAAGGGCGTTCGCCATGGACAGGAACAGGTGGTAATCACTTGGCGCTATGTCCGGGCTATATGGTGGATGCGATAAAACCTCCCATCCGAGCTCCCGTAGCTTCTGACGAGTCATCAACGAAGTGTGTGGTCTGGCGTTGTCCTGGTGGAACACTACACCCTTCCTTTTGGCCAATTCTGGACGCTTCTGGTCGATCGCCTGCTTCAAGCGGTCCAGTTGTTCGCAGTAGATGGTAGAATTAAGCGTCTGGCCATATGGGAGCAGCTCATAGTGGATGATTCCCTTCCAATCCCACCAAACACACAGCAAAACCTTCCTGGCCGTCAATCCCGGCTTGGCCACTGTTTGGGACGATTCACCGGCCTGCGACCACGACCGTTTTCGCTTGATATTGTCGTATGTGATCCATTTTTCGTCGCCAGTCACCATCCGCTTCAAGAATGGGTCGAGTTCGTTCCGTTTCAGCAGCATTTCGCAAATGGAAATTCGGTCCATTAGATTTTTCACTGTTAATTCATGTGGCACCCAAACATCAAGCTTTTTTTTGTATCCAGCCTTCTGCAGATGGTTTAAAATGGTTTGGTGACTAACTCCCATCTCCTGGGCGATGTCACGAGATGCCACATGCCGGTCTAACTCGATGTATACCATGATTTGATCGGTATTTGTCGTCACAGGTCTTCCGCCGGCTGGCTTCTCCATGGTGTCGTTTTCACCGGCTCTGAATCGTCGAAACCATTCCTCCGCGGTTCGAAGTGATAGAGTACCATCCCCCAAAACACCATTAATCTCACGGAACGTTTCTCTAGCGGATTTGCCTTTAACGAAGGAAAACTTTAAAATAGCGCGAATTTCGGCGTTAGTGAACTCCATGTTTACACGTCTATAACTGTTGAACGCAATATCGAAACTAATCATACATAGCGTCGTTTTGTTTGTTATGTCAAGAGCTTTCAAATTATGTACAGTGTTGCCAGATACGAGCTCTGTAGCGCTTTGTACATAGCCGCGAAATTAAAAAGACAAAATGGCGGAAGGGAGATATTTGACAACCTTATATAAATACACGCATTTCGTTTGAATTGTTGTTTAAAAGATGTTTTATTTATACATACTATTTATTTTCTCCATATAACAAAAAATGTAAATTTTTATAGGTTTCATTTTGTAAAGGTCATAGGTTTAAAT
This sequence comes from Bibio marci, assembly GCA_910594885.2. Taxonomy (NCBI): domain Eukaryota; kingdom Metazoa; phylum Arthropoda; class Insecta; order Diptera; family Bibionidae; genus Bibio; species Bibio marci. The sequence goes on from OU343114.1 coordinate 41,338,904, forward strand.
TAAAAAAAAATAATATTATTTTTCAGGTGTGTATATTTATTTTGCGTTGTATTTGCTTACATATACACAATACAATACCATATATACAAACTGCCGTCAAATTAAAAATTAAATAACACATTTAATTATAATTATAATTAATAATTTATAAAAATAAAAAATTAATTACTTTTGGTAATTGATGAATTGTTAATAGCAGCACAGCGACAAATGTTCGCAAACATATGTCGCTTGTACCCATATTTATTAGTAAAAAAAATATAGGTAAATACGTTTTGTATTCCTTTTTCGATCGTTATGACGATGCTTTTGATGGTGTCGATGTCGATGTCGATGTCGATGTCGATGTCGATGTCGATGCCGATGATGTTGATGTTGATGTTGATGATGATGATGTTATTGATGTTAGAATTTTTATTAAAAAATAATCCTTTAATATTGAATGCATTAAGATGAATTTTTCTTTTATTATTATAACGTAATAAAAATTGTATTATTTTAATTATTTTAATTATTTTTTCACAAAAACCATTCCAACAGATCATGTATTATTATATTCGTATCTAGTCACTTTATATAATTGATTTACTACACTTTTTTGATACATTCTTTAAAATGATGTATTTTATTATTATAAAAATTTAATGAGGAACAACAAATCACCATTTTTTTTCTTTTTTCTTTTTTTTTTACCACCACATTTATATTGTGTAATAATAAATTAAAACACAATAAAATTTATATTAAAATAACTTATTTAACTAACTCTATATACTAACCATCTCGTGTATATTACATATATATAACTTAAATCACACTTAATTATATATAATAAATAATATTATATTTATGTATAGGTATTTAATTATTTATTTATTTATTTATTTATTTATTTATTTATTTTTTTTTTATTATAATATAGTATAAATAAATATGATAAATTAGTAGAAGAAAAGAAAAACCATTCAACAACTTCTTTATTATTATATATTATTATATATTAAATTAATATATATATATAAATATGATTTAAAAATAAATATATACGTATTTTATATTAATTCTAAATAGCCAGAAGGAAGGTATAGTGTGTAATCTATTGGGGCGCCTCTTTATATGTGTTTATTTAATTTATGATGTTTTATTTATTTATATATATATATTATTTAAAATAATGTATAACTCTATATTAACAAAACAAATAAATATACAATATATATAATTATATATTTATGGTACGGCGCGTACTATAATAAGTGCGGCTATTTAAATAGCGTTTATCACATTTTTTTGTTGAATATAAAATTTATGTAAAAACGCAATAATATTATGCACTTTCTTGATGGTTTGTTGATTTGGTTTATATTCTATGACAAAATTTGTAATTTTTTTTAAAAAAACTTTTCAAATTACATAAATTTATAATTTAAAAAAAATTAAAACTTACACTCTCGCACACGCACACACTCACACACGCACGACGCATTACATTAAATTAATTTTTTTTGCCTGGTAATAAAGGATAATTAAAACACACCGTAACACATAATCAAAGGAATAAAAAACAAACTAAAATTATCACTTTATAATAATAATAAAAAATATAATAATAAATAAAAGTGGATGCGATTTATATTATATAAAAAGTAAGTCAAAAAATAAAAAATTAATTCATTGACGCGCGCGCACAACTTACTATATTTTTTATTCTATATATATATATATATATATATTAGTATTAATAAATACACACTTAACTAAAGTAATATATATATAATATAAATAAATAATATTGTTATGTGAACAAAATATAAAATAACATTTACAATGAAGAACGATACATTCTGACCAGAAGGCAATATTAAACTGTCGGATTCACAACCTCCGGCAAGTCCTCAGGCTTAGGGCGGAGCTCTTCTTAAATTATTGAAAATACGACGAGGGATAGCAATATAATATATAACATTAAATAATATATAAATGTTATATGGTGGGAAAAGAAACAAGATCATAGATATTTTATACAATACATAAAATGAGAAAAAAATGATCATTGGAGAGCATAAAATTATATATAAATATATAAATAAATAAATAAATAAATAAATGTTGTTTGGTAGTGTTAAACTATAACATTTTATATAGTATTATATATATAGTTAGTTAGTTAGTTAGTTGGTTAGTTAGTTAGTTAGTTAGTTGTACTTACTATATCTGGATAGTGGATTGCATTTTAATTTTAATTTTAATTCTAATTTCTATATTTTATCTCAATTAATTATCTTTCAATATCTCTGAGTTTATTTATTTATTAAATATACAAAAAATACACACTACCACTATTTATATATATATATTTTTTTGTGTTTGTATTTATAATATAATAGTTATATATTATTTATTATCTCCTATATTAAATCTATTATTATTATTTATATACTTTTATTTTAATTTTCATAAAATATATACTACTAAAAAAAATATATGAGAGAGAGAAAAATAGCCAATAATAATAATGGTGATGTTTTTTTTTAAAAAAATAGCAAATGATATTTATTTTTTTGTTATGGATTAAATTAAAATAATTAAAATTTTAAATTAAAGTTAAAGTCATTCTTATTCAAGAGAAACAAAGATGCGTAACGTGTTGAGTTTCTGCCATTTAACTTACATATAGTGGAAAAGAATATGTTATAAAATTATACGGAAATTGCAACATTATAAATACCGCATATTTATCATCACATATAAATATGTGTAGAGTCCATGAAATTGTTTATGATCGATAGTTTCAATTTTTTTAAAATAATAATTATAAATTTATGAAATTATAGTAAAAATTTATAAATCGATTATAATTAATTTTTAAATTAATTAAATTAATTATTGTAAAAAGAAAAAAAAAAAAAAATCGAAATTTTAATTTTTATTTTTTTTTTTGGGTTCGTCGCTCAACTCTTTTGTTAATTTACTATGAAAATTTTAATTTTTACTAAATTTATATATTACATTTTTTTTGTTATTGTTTTCATTTTCACACGCGATGGTTTATCTACGGTATTTCATGAATTGAATTCATTGAATATTCAAGTTTTTAGTTTTTTCATCAAGTTTTCAATAACATCGCTCTACAAGCATCGACGAATTAATTATTTATATTGATCCTTTTCCATGTAAATATTAATTAAAATAGATACTTAATTTTTTTTAAATTATTAACATAATGAATTTTACCATTCCTATTTATTGTATTTCGAAATCATACATATTTTATATATTGTATATATGCAAATCGCTTTGCGTTATGATCATCACCTTCTATGGATATGGTCAGTACATACAGAACTCTTGTGAACGCAGTGGTATAGCGCCCAAATATATATATATATTATTAATCATGAAATATAGCGGATATAATTCACGCTATTTTTCATACGAAATTTTTCGGCATTTATTTAACTAACTAAAATTTTTCTGCTGGGTGACCATTTGTTCGTTGATGGAATAAAAAGAAAAACAGATATCTTTGAAAATATGGTGTTGGACGCCGCTACTCAAATATTAAAAATGTCTGCACGCATACATCACTATATAGGCTAATCACCCATATAAAATTGAATAGAATTATTAAAATATCTATATTTCGTTAATTGCATTACAATTGGTATAATATAATATATACTCCCATGCGCGGAGTAATTTACCAATTTGGCTGTAATGAAAGATATATTAGATGACATAAACCTTCACTTGGAGCAATATATGAATTAAAAAAAAAACGGAACACTTGTTGAGCTTTAACTATTTGTAGCATATTATTCTGCATTCTATTGTAGCAAATAGCTGCAGTCCATTTAATCTTATACGTATTTTTTTTTTAAATTATAATTTATACACACATTAGGTGTGGTATGACACATGCAATCACATCGTAATATGGAACAGGAAAATTAATACAAAAGTAAGTTTATTTAACTTACTTTAACCTTAGAGGTTTATTCGATAAAATATAAATTAAAAAAACTTACTTATTATATTGTACGTTGCGTTGGTTGGATGATGAATAATGATGACATTAACACATGCAATTATCGACCGATTGTCATGTCATTATATAAAAATATAGGTATTTTAAGTTAACAAGTTTCTGTAAAATTCATATGCATTTTCTATTGAATTCTATTTTAAACAATATAATTTTTTGCTATTAAAAAATATAAATTACTGCTCGATTAAAAATTGGCAACAAGCAATTTATCCTTTAGAAAATAAACTTTACACCATTAAAAAGAATTTTATAGAGACTGTAAAAATTGTAGTACAATTTTACATTTTACCATGTTTGCAGATGTTTCAGAAACGAGTTTATTTCATTACTTTTCAGCAGTGATTTGCAAATGGAAATTCATTTTATTATATTTATATTTATACTTTTAAGTCAATTGGTGTCCATACATCGAAATTCCTCTAATCTGTATAACCATGAACGGTCTGTTTTTTCTGATACAGCATCATTAAAATAAATTACATGAATTTTTTAGTCGCATCCATTGAGTTCTTGCCGTATTAGTAATAATTTTTGAATTAGATAAAGTAGAAAAAATTTGAAATCCGATTAATTGCGATTAAATATAATTTTTTTTTTTTGATCCAACATTCCATTCTCAGAAGCTAACAAAAAACGTATTTTTAAGTAATCTCTGTGGAACACAAAAAGAAATTAAATTATATATTAAAATTAAGAAACAATTTATATTAATATGTAAAAAACAAATAATAATTATACTAATGTTTATAATAAATTTCACAGCTAAATCGATATTAATACATGGACACATTAAAATATATTCATATATATTGCCATTCTCTAAAATCAACGCCTTGTTTAATATTTCCCAATTAATAAAATTGTCTGTATTTTTTTTTTTTTTTGTCTTAGCCATCAATTTATAGTTATAAAAATAAATCTTATTAAACTTGACATTTTTATGTTGCGTATGTACACCTTTTTTTCATTTTATTCGCATGCTAAATAGGTGTTTACTTAAAAGACCACCTTGCTATAAATATTAAAAACTATATATAAGGTTGTCAACTATCTCCCTTCCGCCTTTTTGCTCTTTATTCAATGCTTTATAAAAAGTGTTACAGTAATCGGATTTAGTTCAAATATGCGCCGTTTTGTTCGATAATCTGTTTCCATCTAGACTGCAACTTCATAATACCTCCCTCGTAGAAGCCCCCCTCCTTATTTGCGAAGAACTCGGACAGCCACTTTTCACAAGCCTCTTTTGAGATCAACTTTACACCACCAAGGGCGTTCGCCATGGACAGGAACAGGTGGTAATCACTTGGCGCTATGTCCGGGCTATATGGTGGATGCGATAAAACCTCCCATCCGAGCTCCCGTAGCTTCTGACGAGTCATCAACGAAGTGTGTGGTCTGGCGTTGTCCTGGTGGAACACTACACCCTTCCTTTTGGCCAATTCTGGACGCTTCTGGTCGATCGCCTGCTTCAAGCGGTCCAGTTGTTCGCAGTAGATGGTAGAATTAAGCGTCTGGCCATATGGGAGCAGCTCATAGTGGATGATTCCCTTCCAATCCCACCAAACACACAGCAAAACCTTCCTGGCCGTCAATCCCGGCTTGGCCACTGTTTGGGACGATTCACCGGCCTGCGACCACGACCGTTTTCGCTTGATATTGTCGTATGTGATCCATTTTTCGTCGCCAGTCACCATCCGCTTCAAGAATGGGTCGAGTTCGTTCCGTTTCAGCAGCATTTCGCAAATGGAAATTCGGTCCATTAGATTTTTCACTGTTAATTCATGTGGCACCCAAACATCAAGCTTTTTTTTGTATCCAGCCTTCTGCAGATGGTTTAAAATGGTTTGGTGACTAACTCCCATCTCCTGGGCGATGTCACGAGATGCCACATGCCGGTCTAACTCGATGTATTCCATGATTTGATCGGTATTTGTCGTCACAGGTCTTCCGCCGGCTGGCTTATCCATGGTGTCGTTTTCACCGGCTCTGAATCGTCGAAACCATTCCTCCGCGGTTCGAAGTGATAGAGTACCATCCCCCAAAACACCATTAATCTCACGGAACGTTTCTCTAGCGGATTTGCCTTTAACGAAGGAAAACTTTAAAATAGCGCGAATTTCGGCGTTAGTGAACTCCATGTTTACACGTCTATAACTGTTGAACGCAATATCCAAACTAATCATACATAGCGTCGTTTTGTTTGTTATGTCAAGAGCTTTCAAATTATGTACAGTGTTGCCAGATACGAGCTCTGTAGCGCTTTGTACATAGCCGCGAAATTAAAAAGACAAAAAGGCGGAAGGGAGATATTTGACAACCTAATATATATATATTTAAATAAATAAATAATTTAATGATTTCAGTTTAAATTTTTGGTTGACAAATACCAAAAATTAATTCTCTGCAATATTTATTTATTTTTTTTTATTCTATGCAATGGGACATTTTATAGTCATCCAATTTCTGGAAATAATAATGCTATATATATATATATTTCGAGGCACTCTATACAGTAGTATATAAAAATTAGTGTGATTAAGCATTTGTATTTTGTAAGTGGTGGCGATATATATATTTTTATTTTATATATAATTATTATTAGAAGAAAATTTGATGAGAAAAATTTTACGTAATGTTTCGCAATATATATGGTGATCGAACTATATATAAATGCAATAAAAGTAACATTATGCGGGGCGGCATCTTAACAATTGCTCTTGTGTGACAGGTTGATAAATGGAATTAAGGAAAAATCTACCTCTCGTATTTATCGATAAATGATCATGGGAGACCATAAAACAAAAAATTTTTCAACATAGCTATGATTAATTAGTAAAATTTACTTCTTATATATGGCTATACACGACATAAGTCAATATTTTTATTATAATTTCAAAGTTACTTAAATTATTAGCATGACCACACCGCCGATAACATTCCAAAACATTCATAATATCGCCGGTTATAAACAAATAATTTAATAAAATTAATTTTCATAGAATTTAGTTTCAAGTTTCATAGAATTTTGTTTCAATTAATTCGTATAAACAATAGAGTTTAATTTAATGTAACAACAATAATTTCTATATGTATATTATAATAATTTCAACTTATCGCAACAACGATGATGAAATAACGGTCAATAAATATAATAGTTTATATTGTAATTTGTAAATAAATGTACATTGTTTTAATTTAAATTCTTTGTAACAGATTTAGAAAAAATATATCTATAAATATTTAAAGTTAATCCGTTTTTTTTTTCCTTCTATGAATTTCTTTATATAAATTTCTTAAATGTTTATCTGATTTTAATTATGTTTTTTTTTTTTTTTTTTTTGTTCTTCTCTATATTATTTGTACTCAACTCATATTTGGATGACTCTACATGCAAATCAAAATATTATAAAAATACGTACAATATCTAAATATTTAATCTACTATATTTCTATATCTATACATGTCTATTGCCTATTTATATAAATTTATAAATACCGCACAATATTGTATTATAATCAGCGGCGTCGCTTGAATCTTTCGATTAGGTAAACAAATCCTATTTTTTTCATCCCATTACCTAAAAATAGCTCATCGTTAACATTTAATACAATTACAATTTTAGAAAACAATTTATCAATTCATAAATTTATGTAACAGCTACAGAGCTATATGTGCGTATGCAATAACCGAATTAGGATGTATTGAAATATTTTTACTGCGAAAAAGTTATTATTATTTAATTTTAGAGTTTGTTTGTTACCAGCATCTTCTATGTCAATAATTATTTCTTTGAATTCATGTTTATCCGGCAAATAGTTGATAATGTCTCTATAATGACTGGTACACACCATTACAAGAAAAACAGATTCATTATAGCAAGCTAAAACTCAAGATTATCTAATGCCAAAAATTTTAACAATATATTAAATAATATCAAAATCGATAAATTTATTTTCTAATCAAATTTCATTACTATAAAATTAACATCAAACTATTAAATCATCAGTATAAGTGCGTAAGTGGCAAAACATCAATTCGAATAAATTTCAAAAATGAGCAAATTTTTAAATTTGAAAATTCGTTAAATTATAAATATAATTACGATAATAATAAAAAATAAATTCGAATTTCTTATTTGATCGAAATAAATTCAATTGTTTTTTCACTTCTCATGTGTCACATCAATTATTTATGTCACATTTATAATTTCGATTTTTATTATTGCTACTTTTTGTTTTTCTTGTGTCAGTCACGGCTTGGTAAATGGAAAATATAGGAAAAAAAGAAAAAAATTGCATATTAATCATTTAATTATTTTATTACTAATTATTAATGTAAAGTAGATAATCTATTATTTTAAATTTATAAACCGAATATTAATATTTAATATTATTTAATTTAATTTTCCATATATTATCACAGTGTTTAGTAATTGTGTGTTTAAAAAATGCCTACAATAAATTTTAACTTTCTCTTTCCCTTGTATGTTAATGATGGGTAAGTGCCTTGCTCCTCCTCATTTATTTATATATTTTATACATTAAAATATTAAAATATTGTAATTGTTTTAATTATTTTAATTTTATTTGTTTCCCAACAATTATCAATTTATTCAATAATTAAATTTATTCGAAGAGATGGTATAGATTTTTAGTTTTTTAATAATTTAATTTTAACTTTTTCCTATATTCATGCGCAAAAAAGAAAAAAAAGAAATGCGATGGTGTCTCTGTGACGCCGCGGTGACAAAAATTTGTATATAACATTTATTGTTGTTGGTATTGTAGTTGTTCTTGTTGCTGCGTTTTTGTATTTATGTTTATTATTGTACCAAATTACTTTGAAAAAAAGTAATAAAATAAATATATTTAATTTGATTTGTTACAATATTTATTTAAATTTACCTAATAATAATAATAATAAAATTAATAAAATTAATTTATTACTTTTTTTGTCTTTTTAGCTATAACAAATGTGTATCACGGTTATTTGTGAAATGAAATTGCAAATTGTACTGTATGTGCAGAATATTCATTCTTCTGTTACCGGCTCCTCTATATTGCGGCTAATTTGGGGAAAAGTGAATTGGTGAGTACCACTTTTATTTATTACATTTTAATTATCGTTTATATCATTTTATTATATATTACTTTAATTGTTAAAGGAAAGTATATTTGCGATATTTTAACTATATTTTAATTTATAACATAAAAAAAAACTTTAGTAAATTTTAACCAATTATAAATAAAATACTGCATTTACATTGTTTACATCCACTCAACGCCACTGATTATAAAAAAATATATACCTATTTATATGTTATGTATACTTATTGATTGGATTTATATTAAATATAGTGTATGTAATGTGATTGAGCAATATTTAAAATATTAAAGTTGGTGCAAATGAAATTTCTCATTACTATTTGTGTATAAATTAGAAAAATTTTGGTAAATATATAATGTAACTAAGTAAAATATTACATAATCTGGTATAACATCTGATTACATTTAAATTGTACAGCTGAAATAATTCCTTCTTTTTTTTTTAATTTTACTGCGAGTTTAAATAATTTCAGCATAGGTCGGGATTACTAATGATAATTTGTCTTATTTAATATAAAAACCTGTATAGAATTCACAAATTACTTGATAATATACAGGGCATTATAAATATGAAATACAAAACGTTAAAAGATATGTATATTATTGCAGCATAAATGAAATTGTATTATTAGTTTAAAAAATGGCAATTTTACTTACATCAAACCAACATATTTTATATTTTTAAATGGTAATCGCTTGATCGTGTTTTATTTACAGAAACTATGTAATTCAATTCCATATCTATCTATATATATATATAACCATTCAAAAATAATTTAAACAATTTTTTGTTATTAAACATTTCTTTTTATTAATATAATAATATTTTGTATATAGAAATTTATAATTCATATCCAAATATTATTAAATCACAATAGATAAATCAACAACAAATCACACATCATCACAAATCATAACATATCCTACCGAATATTTTCTCTTAACACAATTACCTATAAACACAACTTAAATATATATCATCGAACATTAATTTATTAAATTATTTTTAGTAAAAATAGAAAAATCTCATTTTTTGTGTACCAAAAGTTTAATTTCTGCTATATAAATGTTCATTTATATATAAAAAAAATGGTATAAGAATATTTTGAATGATTATCTTAAAAAATTAGAAACCAAATCATATTTACTATAGAAACTTTGCAAATTGGTCAGTTTTTTTTTTGTCATTATTAATGGGTTGCACCTAATTTTTAATACTATATAACTTGCACGGTGTTTATAGATGTTTACTAATAGCTAAATTAGAAGAAAATACTATAATTAATATCTATTAAAAATTGGATGTTTTGTTATCAACAATGTAATATTAATTATAGATTTGCAATCATCATATCATATCACCAATCATTTATAAACAATTCGTTGTTTAATTAAATGTGTTATTAAATATTAAATTGAATCCTGGATCACATAAGCATGCGACAACAATTGAATATTGAATTTATAAAATTCTGAAAATTCTAACACCCGCTATGTGCATTAATCACAAATAATAAATATTACACAATCAGAAAATGTGAAGATGTATGCTGGTCCATTAGATTGTCACACACCGTTACTTCACTTCATATTTTAGAAATTCACACTAACACTTCAAATTTTCAAAGAAATTATTATAATGTTATAGTTACATAGAATTGCTTAAATTCAAAATTTTTAAAGATTCATATAAAGATTATTATTGAATTAAAAATTGATATTGAATCAGTTGCGATTTTAAAATTATTCTGATATAGTAGAATAATTTATAATTTTTATAAAAATGTTTCCAATGAAAAAGATTTGAATTTTATCTATTCAACGCAATCGCCTTATTTGAAATTTTCAATTCGTTATAGTTTCTTAAAACTATTTAAGAAATTCAATGGGTAAATTGCGCTATCCTTACGCTTATCGCAAAAAAAATATGCAAATGTTAGTAAAAGTGATAATAAATTCAAATCGATCTAGTTGATTATAAATGTAAATCATAGTTTAAATTGATAATTTCACGCGATATATATATATATCTTCAATATTCAACAAACTATAGCTGGTTTGAACTATATAATAATATTATTGTAACACTCTTTGCATGCAAAACAATGGAGTGATACGGGTGGGACTGCTTCAAAGAAGACAAACACTGTTTCATTTGCAGTAAAGGTAATGGCAACAATTTAATGGGATTACAAAGATATTTTCTTGATCTATTATTTTCAGAGAAAGGTAAAACAATTAACTCTGAATTTTATTGTAACCTTTTCGAATAACTGGATATGCAAAAATTCGCTGATTTAAAGACAAAAAAAAATATTTTCATCATCAATTGAATGTACGTGTTCGCACAAGTGTTTTGACTTTAAGTACGAATTTTGCAAACATTCAGCGTGACAACCAGATTTGGTTCCCTCTGACTCTGATTATCTCTATTTACAAACCTGAAAATCTTCTATCTATGGTTGAAAAGTGTTTTAGATTAAATGACTCAACAGTATAATATAGTTGTGGATGAATATTTTGCAGACCTTCTATAATGAATAATGAAAAAATGTATATAAATAATAGAACTTTCAATAGTATAGAGATCTTATTGAAAAACAAAAATTATCTTTTTATGTATTGTAATTTGTAAAACATATATTAAATCCATTTCCATAATTTAATTAAAAAATGGAAACAAAAACTATTTATCTTTCGATTCTGTATATATTTTCAATAAAATTTTATAATTAATATTATTATTAGAATATATGTATTTATATGTACTTTTATTATTTGTAACTTGTTGTGGTTTTGGTTTTTTTTTTCTTTTTATTTAATATTTCATGGCATATTGCTTTAGCGCAATAGATATTAAATTTAGTTTATTATATCTTTATCTCTGTACGTATATATATATATATAAAAATAAAATAAGTAACATTAACATTAATCTGTGGACGCCTATATATATATAACAAGATTTTAATTATAATCACGAAATAGCTCATATTTTATTGTATGTACTTATTATATTATATATAATACAGTAAAAATAGTTAATACATATTCTTTTAGTAGTTGTTTTGTTTGGTATTTATAAATATTATTTTCATTTTGTTCATCTCATCGTTTTTCTTATCGTATTTATTTATTTATTATTATTTTTTCTAAATATATAATATATATACTTGCAATTATATAACTACATATGCAATATTATATTAGGTTGTCAACTATCTCCCTTCCGCCTTTTTGCTCTTTATTCAATGCTTTATAAAAAGTGTTGCAGTAATCGGATTTAGTTCAAATATGCGCCGTTTTGTTCGATAATCTGTTTCCATCTAGACTGCAACTTCATAATACCTCCCTCGTAGAAGCCCCCCTCCTTATTTGCGAAGAACTCGGACAGCCACTTTTCACAAGCCTCTTTTGAGATCAACTTTACACCACCAAGGGCGTTCGCCATGGACAGGAACAGGTGGTAATCACTTGGCGCTATGTCCGGGCTATATGGTGGATGCGATAAAACCTCCCATCCGAGCTCCCGTAGCTTATGACGAGTCATCAACGAAGTGTGTGGTCTGGCGTTGTCCTGGTGGAACACTACACCCTTCCTTTTGGCCAATTCTGGACGCTTCTGGTCGATCGCCTGCTTCAAGCGGTCCAGTTGTTCGCAGTAGATGGTAGAATTAAGCGTCTGGCCATATGGGAGCAGCTCATAGTGGATGATTCCCTTCCAATCCCACCAAACACACAGCAAAACCTTCCTGGCCGTCAATCCCGGCTTGGCCACTGTTTGGGACGATTCACCGGCCTGCGACCACGACCGTTTTCGCTTGATATTGTCGTATGTGATCCATTTTTCGTCGCCAGTCACCATCCGCTTCAAGAATGGGTCGAGTTCGTTCCGTTTCAGCAGCATTTCGCAAATGGAAATTCGGTCCATTAGATTTTTCACTGTTAATTCATGTGGCACCCAAACATCAAGCTTTTTTTTGTATCCAGCCTTCTGCAGATGGTTTAAAATGGTTTGGTGACTAACTCCCATCTCCTGGGCGATGTCACGAGATGCCACATGCCGGTCTAACTCGATGTATTCCATGATTTGATCGGTATTTGTCGTCACAGGTCTTCCGCCGGCTGGCTTATCCATGGTGTCGTTTTCACCGGTTCTGAATCGTCGAAACCATTCCTCCGCGGTTCGAAGTGATAGAGTACCATCCCCCAAAACACCATTAATCTCACGGAACGTTTCTCTAGCGGATTTGCCTTTAACGAAGGAAAACTTTAAAATAGCGCGAATTTCGGCGTTAGTGAACTCCATGTTTACACGTCTATAACTGTTGAACGCAATATCCAAACTAATCATACATAGCGTCGTTTTGTTTGTTATGTCAAGAGCTTTCAAATTATGTACAGTGTTGCCAGATACGAGCTCTGTAGCGCTTTGTACATAGCCGCGAAATTAAAAAGACAAAAAGGCGGAAGGGAGATATTTGACAACCTTATATATATATAAATTTATTTAATATAGTAATAATAATAAATGTATATGCAGCTCTATATATATATATATATATGTGTTGTATATATCAATATATAGCATTAATAATATTTAAAACAAACGATGTATGCGGTAACAAAATATTATGCCATACAAAATACAAGTAACATTTCGAAATTTATTACATTTTACAAAACAAAACGAAAAAAATCTATAAGGAACTATGATAGAAAAAGTTAAATTACTGATAATAGTACCGCTAATATTTATATATAAATACACATGTGCGTTTATAAAAGTCCTGATAAAAAAAAAAACATAATTTTCTTATTTATAATAATAGGAAAAATAAAAAAATTTTAATTATTTAAGTAAATTCAATATTTCAACATATATATGTGTGCAATAATATTTTACATATACACAATCAAAACAGCACTATATATACTGCACACCACTGTTTACATATGCATTTATGCAATAATATGCGATATTGCGATAGTCAATAATACTATAGTTAATGACCATAATATATAAATTTAATTGTGTATGCAGTAATTATATATAAATGTATAAATATATTTTATGAGTTTTAAAAGGATTATACACAAATATATATATATATATATAAATTACAACAACAAATATTAATTTAATATAATAACAAATTAAAAATGTTAAATAAAAACATTTATAAATTTTACCATACATTTTTTCATCCATAATTAGTTGTTTAGAAAAATATGAATATAAAAGTTATTTATTAGTTACTCAATTCTATTTATTTATAATGTAGATTCGTGTATCGATATTCCTTACTAACATATATCGCGCCATTCAATTAATATATTATTTCCCTGCAACAAAATTATATATGTTATCAATTTACCGGAAAATAATTCACAGTATATGAATAATTAATAGTATATATAGTATTTAATGATTATATCTTTCTATCGTGTCTTTGACTTGCGTACTTCTATAAATTGGTTTGATTAAGACGTTGTGTTTGCATATGGCTTTTTATTTGTCGGTGGTGGCCAATTCGATTCGTGTTATATTGACATATTAAAAAAATTACTCAAATGAATTAATTATTGTTTGTTCGTTTAGGAAAATTAAGAATGTGTAAATGTCATTGAAAATGTTGGACGCTATGGATAGATTAACAATTACTATACCGCATCTGTCTATCTATATACACATCACTATAAATACTACATTTACTTTTTCAGAATAATTGAACAAATAAATCAGCTACAAAAATATAATTACAGATCAATTAAATACTTACATAGTAATTGACAAACTTTATTATAGCACTGCAATATGTAATAAAATTAAAATACATATATTTCAGTGACACCAATCGGAAAATCGGCTGTATACATTTTTAAAGAGATAATCAATTTTACAAATTTATAAAATTATAAATCAATTGAATTTAAAACATAACTCAATTTTCTATTATCATGATTTAATATATAATGTCTGTTAGGAAACTATCACAGTGATATTGTAAATTGTAATACGAATACTATTATATTATATACGAATAGGAAAAGTCGCTCAAATTAGAATGCATTAGTAAATGCAGATAATTTAATGTTCTAATCATTCTTTCTAAACGTAAAATTTCTAGTTTTCAACATAATCGCTCCGTATGCGTCTTAAATGATTAATTCTTCTATTACGCTAAGTTTAAGAGATAATTACTTGACCGCGAACATCAAGTTCTCTTTTTAATATTTTATTTAGTAGAATATTTCATTTGTATATACGACAAATTGACAAACCATTAAAGAATGGTTAGGCACCACATTACATAGGAATTGAGACAGAGAAAAAAAACAGAAAACTAGTAGCAATTGTTATGGTAAATGATGATTTCGGTTATCACTTGTGATACATTGAAGTAATTGCTGTTTACTATATGCAGAATGTGCATAATCTATAAAATTGCAGTCAAGATGGTAAATTACGTTGTATGTGGTGGGTCCGTAACAATTCACCAATTAAGTTTCTCATTATTTCAAGACAAATTTTTATTAATTAAATTATTCTTATTAATGCAGAATCGTATAGTTGTGTGTGTTTTAGACTTTGTTAATATGTTATGAGTAGTGTCCAACACCATATTTAAAAAAAAAAAATGTAAACATTGCATTGTAAGTTCAGTCTTCGCAAAGATATATCCAAAAAAAATTGACTGATGAATGGATCGTCGTCAAAGATCAGACTTTTTTTTCTTAGCGAGAAATCCCCCTGTTGTTTGTAAAAAAATTTTTTGGCTACAGAATTTCGAATATATTAATTTTTTATTTTTGTATTACGATTATTATTATTATTATTGTATTTTATTTACCTAAGAATACACGGGAAACTTATTTAAATACCCAACATTTCATATGTACAACGAAAAATAAATAATTTAAGTATTTATTTAATTTTTTTGTTAATTAACACATTAATTCTAAAATGCAGAATTATTATATTTTTTTTCTATCTCTTCTGTCTGACTGCGTGCGTATTATATGTACTAGCGTTTCTTTGCGTATAGGTACAAATTATATAAATACACAGGGTGAATTATCATATTATAAATAAAAGTAATTAATTATTATTATTATTATTATTATTATTATTAAATTACCGTATTTAATTAATTCAACAAAAATTTTAGAAAGTTTATATCTTTTTATAAATTCTTATTTGTATTTGTGAATATTATATGCAAAACACAGTGACGACTCGTCGGTAGAAGCCCTTAACCAAAAAAAAATCAGAAACAAAAAAGGAACATCGAATACAAAAATTCTCACCAAATAACCAATCTATAATTAAATATGTTTTTAATGAAAAATAATAAATTATATATTCATTAAAATAACTCCATAATTCTATTTTATATCTATATAGTCATATGCAAATGTGAATATTTGAATTGTATTAGATTTTTTTTACTTAAATCATTACATGATAAAAGAGAAAATTTGTAATCCATGAACCATCAAAAATTCAATTAAATATATACGAATTATATATATGTTTTCTGTTTATGGTATCGAAATATTCAAAATTCTGCGAAAATAGGGTTACCATTTAAATTTCATGGCCAAAATGCACCTTATTAAAGCGTCACTTTTAAAAATATATGTATATATAATATTCATTCATCGTATCGTATAAATATCCAATATTAAATGTTAAAATCACATCTCTTCGTACTCACCATACACAACATATACATAACCATTTTTATTCTTCAACAGAGTTATATTGACTCGCAGATATACATATATTTTATTATATATATTTTATATATAAGTTTTTAAGTATACAGTGTGTTTTCCATCATTTATAGTTAAATGTTTTTTCGTGCACACACATAACACATCTGCGATTTATTTGTTCAGATAAAGATGCTCAAAGCATCACATCACCAGCAGCAACAATCAACCAGGCAGCAACACACATATATATATTTTGTATATATTTACAATATATATATATATAGCAAAGAACAGGTATATTATTATTGCTACAATTCAGCACATAATTTGATTGTTGTGTTATGTTTTGGTTCTTCAAAAAAAAAAACGAAAAAAACGAAAAAACCGAAAAAACCGAAATAAATAAATAAATAAAAAATAAAATATAAAAATAAAAGAAACAGACTGAAAATCAAAATACCACAAATGAATGAAAAAAAAAACTTTAAATAAGAATTCAATTAATTAAAAATAATTGCTATTATGTTAAAAATATATACTTATTTTATTATGTAATTGTGTTTATTGGATTTTTATGTAGGATACATATAAAAAATAATAATAATAATAATAATAAGAATAATATATGTATTCCCCATGCATTTTCTATATATAAATAATTTAAAATTACACATTTTTCAATTTACACACAGAGAAGAATAAAATGGAAATTAATAAAAAAAAAACACTTTGTCCAATCAATAATAAATTTACAATTTTAATTAAGTAAGAAAAAATTATGGAATTTTTAATAAGATGTGATTGTTTATATATATGCCATCCATACATTTATGCATTCGAGAGTTAATAATACTCGTATGTAGTTATTTATTTATTTATTTATTTATTTATTTATTATTTTTTTCAAAATAAATCATTGTTTAACTTTAAATAGATTAATACATATAACGTATAATCAATTCAATTTAAAATATTATTAATGCGTATTATATATTAAATTACATATGTATGGGTACGTTATTTATTATATTTTATCCACATATGATATATATATAGCTACCTATATTTCATATATACACAAACACAATATACATATTTTATTCGTACAATGTGTATACAATTAAATGGATATATATGTAAAAAAATAATATAACATAAAAATATACTGAAATAAATGGTATATATAATGTTGAATGACGGAAATAACTAACCGAAGTCAATCAATGGCAAAGCATAATCTTCAATCTTTCTTCATTTATTTTTTAACGTTTTTCTGTATAGAATAGAAAACTAAAAAAAAAATTATAATAAATATATTAATACAATGAAATTTATACGTACGTGTACGTACAGTAGGTTACAAAAGATAACATAATACATTTTTATATGTATGGGTTGGGTTACTATATATACCATATTTATAAAATAGAATTGAATTTAGTTGCATATTAATTGTTCCATAAAATTTATTCATTTGGAAATAAAAAATAGTATAAAATAGTCGTTGTTAAATTATATAAGTTATGTGATGCGATAATTAACAGATAAATAATTGATGATGTGTCAGAGGGTTATTCTTGAATCATTCGAATTGAGCAATTCGTCCCATTTAAATTTTACAGAAATAATAATAAATATATATGAAATTAAAAATAATTAATTAATTAATTAATTAATTTCTCGGGTGCATTTACTTGCCCGCAACAAAACAATCCGGTTTTGCAATCGCACATAATAGGAGACTTATTATTTTTCAAAAATATTGTAATTTTGCAAAAATTATTTTAAATAATATTATTAAAATTTATTAAATATAATAACTATCCACAATATAATTAAATCAAACACAAGAATTCCACAGATAGTATGACAAATAACATATGTATCATTGGTCAATAAAAGGTGTATATGATCTTGCTGTTACAAAAAAAAACGTATGCTTCATGCTGTGCGCTTTAAAAACCGAATTTATATAATTGTAATTATAACACCATTTCATATTGCATTATATACGATTATACAAAAGAATTTCTGGGTAAAAATAATACCAATCCAATGGAATACATTCACCGTATTCACCAGATATTGCTTTTTTTTTCTGTTCAAACAACTCAAAGAATTATTTCATCACCAAAACACTTTCTATCATTTTCAATGTATCTGAACATTTAATTTCGTTCTTTTAACCCAAAAATTTAATGCAAATTCATTGTTCAAACAATTCAAAGAATTATTTCGAGAAAAGCATTTTAGATAGCACAGAGGTTAGTGCGATTAAAAGAAAAATTGAAGAAACGAAAAAAATTTTCTTAAACAAAAATATAACACACCACTGACTGAGTGACAATCAATCTGAAATTTATTTTCAATTATATGTTTCTCAATCTAATGGGATGTTACAATCCTTAAAATTCTGGATTGGAAGACGTTAGCTGCTGATTGGTCTGATTGAAGAAGGCTAATACCTCACCTGAATAAAATAATAATGCCATGCCAGTAAGTAAATAGTAAATAAAACTGTCAATGTGGAATAGTTTTAAATTTCAAATCGAATATATATATTAATATTGATTTTATTGACCGAAACTGGCATGTGATAGAAGACGCGGGCGAGATGAATGCCATATATGTATTATGTTATTTCGTGCGCGTAAATGGTTTTTAAAATGTTTCCAAAAACCTTAATGTTGGTTGTATTAGCTCAGTGAATTTATTACTTTATTACAATACTTCAGATAATTTTATATCAGCATTAATAATTACTATTGTATGAAATCAACTTTTTTCAGACAGTCTAAAATATTTACTAAAACTATATAAATTTTAAAAAAATTAGTTATTGCAAAACACCGCAATTAGAATTTTTTTAAAACAAATTTGACAAAATCGGTATTAATTGCACCTGCGAATAAAATGGTGATTGATTTTTAAAATAATGAACATATTTGTATGTGAATCGTGTGTATCACATTTAATAAACCTGAATCTATTTCATAATTTCATATTTTAAACTGATTTCAATTCTAATTAATTGTATAGAATTGCTGATAAATTGTAACTACATTGTACGTTTATGACTTGCGTGTGACATTACGATTGTTTTTATAAATATATGGATATGTGATTTAAGTTTAAAGCTTTTAGTTTAATAATACCATCTGTTCAATATATATGATTCAACATATATTGGGAACAAAGCTAATACTCATCCACAATGGTCATAAAGATTTATATTTTTTTTAAGAAATGTTATGGAAATTGAGACTATATTTTGAATTGGAAAGCCGTTAATTGAAGTCATATATTGCTCCAAGTGGAGCTTTATATCATCCAATAAACATTTTATTACAACCGAGTTGGTAGTATATAACAATTTATCAATTGTACTGCAATTAACGAAAGATAAATGTTTTCATAATTCTATTATTTTCATATGGGTGATCGGTCCATAGTGGAAACCCGTTATAACCCATCGATAATAATTTATATCAAGATTCAAGATCTATTTAAAATTATACATGTATTAAATCATCCGATAAGAGTGTGTATTTAAAAAGTATCAGAGATACATCTATGTGAACGCGGTCGCACAATCAGGTTCATATATTGTACATATATATATATATATTGTGTTGTTTGTGTTTCCGCAACAAAGATTATTATTGAATTATTATATTTCTCTTTCATTATCTTATATTGACAAGATAATTTACTATATACTCATATATATTTATATATAATGTAATTGTATTATATATATAATTAACAAAATAAATATCGTAATTATATAGAAAATTATATTAAATTATGTTACCATTTCATTAATATTGTATATAAAAAATACATTATATACAAAAATATTTTTTATCAATCATAATGTAAATGTATAGGTAAACAAAAAAATATTGTAACAAAATCTTTGTATATACAAAAAACTATTATACTTACATTCTTAAGAATAAATACCGCGTGCAACACTGCCGATAAAATAATTAACTTCTTATTTATTATTTAAAAATCGTTTATGTACTCGGTTTTGGCGGCGGCAGTGCATTGAATTTTGTGGTCAACTGTTTATAATAAAAATAGTATATATAATATTATGATGTTTATATTTATATGTATCAACTAAAAATGAATTATACATGTATCAAAAGTATTTATTTATTTATAAAAAATTATTATAATAATAACATATAACAACACTTATGCGTTTATAAATGTGGTATATACCTATAAATAATCATCATCTTTCCATATACCATATATTAAATTGTATATATTCATTTCTTATATTATATGAATCTATAATCTTGTCTAAAAGTAATGTATGAATACAGACTATTTATGCATATTATATGAATCTACATAACGCATATAATATTAATTATATGCACAAGTAAGTTCCGTTTTTTTCAAATCGATGATGTAAATCTTCGGATAGTATGTGTAGAAACTGGTAATATATAAAGTTTCTTTATTAACTTCAACGTAACATAGTATATTAACATTTGATTGAAGTGTAAAGTGTTGTAATAAAAATTATAAACGACATTTACTGAAAGCATTATTATTGCAGTAATTCGTTTAAAACGCACATGATTCATTTTTTCTTATGAAAATATAAAAAATTAACTTGACGAATGCATATTGCTTTAAGCGACTACGATTTTATTCAGACAGTGAATTTGTAAATTTACCTGAAAGTTGAGCAAAAGTTGTGACTTCTGATGGAGTATACTTTAAATAATCTACCTATTTTATATATTACTTGCTAAATAAACATATAATTTTAACCAAAACAAAACGGAACTTAGTTTTGCATACCATCCAATAGAAACTAAAAACTTCATCTGGAACATTATGAATTTAAAAAAAATAAAAATAAAAATGAAGTTATTTTTTTTTTTGCGGTTATTTTTTTTTACTTCTTCTTAATTATAACTTCTTTTATAAGAAATAATGTTATATATTAAATGCATATACACAGATACGCGAGTATCATCCGCATAGTTAAAAAAAAAAATATATTGTATATAAAATATATAACATTTAATTTCAACATGCAACATAATAAAATTGTATGTTGATAGATAGCGCCAGAAATTACATAAAATACGTGATCGATATACAATGAGATTTTCTCTTTCTTATTTAAATATAATACATAATACGAGTACATACTATTTTAGTACATAACGTAAATACATAAACATACACACATACCATTTTTTTTTGTATTTAATATACCATACTTCTTATACCACATATATATATATATATATGGATTGAATTATATTATAAGATTTATATATTCGCGTTACAGATAAATTCCTCTTCATAATAAAAAAAAAATTAACAAAATTACATCTTCCTTGTGTGTGCATATTGTTTTTGCGCCTTTTATAATACACCATATATACAATATATGGTATGTTATATATATACATGTGCTTAGCAATGCTGTGCACTGAACAAACATGCATATTGAAAATCGATCGATATAAAAGATAAAATATAATTAATCAGATATATTCAAATGGATTTATTATAAATATATAATATACCATAGATATAGATATAGTTGAAGAAAATTTATATTTATAATAATGTTACACATATATATATATTGTATTTTTCTATAATATTATATATTTAGAGGTTAAGGTGCATAATATATATTTTTTTGCAAATAAAATTTCTATATATTATTGTATTATTATCTATTTTTATTGCTATAATATACAATGTATTTTTTGTTACAGATCTTTTGATCAATACATTACAATATATATATTTTTTTTTTACTTTTTATTGTTCCTATTTTAAAACAATCAATAGAAAAAGTGTAAAAAATTAAAGATTATATTTAAAGAAAAACATAAAAAATGAATTGATATCCTAATTAAAAAATTTCTCTTCATATTAATATAATATAAAATATACAATACATATTTTTTTAGTCTTTATAATCTTTATTAAGCGCAAACTGATATTCAATATTAATTTAAATTCTAATTACTTATTTACATATTGTTATTTAATAATATACTATATATAATAAATATACACACTCTCTGTCCCATAATAAAACGGAATGGTTATATGTAAACCATCTCTTAGTTTTTCTATATTATTATGTTCTGCGAACGTTCCTCAACAAACTGTTCAAATTTAATGACATTACATTCAGTGTAGAAACGAAAATATAACAAATAAAGTTACATCCGTCGAAAAATGAGTTATATAAAAACAAAGAACCAACATTGAATTTTGTTTTAAAATTGGTAAAAATGGTGCTCAAAAATGTATGAATTGTTTGCGTTTGGTGATAATGTGTGTGTTAAAAGCACAAGTTTTTAAATGACATATAAATGATTCACAGAAGGCAGACAAGTGATGAAAAACGTTAATGTCGATTAGGTCTGAAGCAATTTATTGAAGAAAACCTTGAAAAAGTATGTGATTTCGTGAAAATTCATAAGAAATTGAGCTTGGCATACCGAAAATAATAATTCATCGATTTTTAATTGTGGTATACGATAGGTGAATTCAAAGTTCGTTCCACATCAATTAAATGATGATCAAAAATTAAACCGAATGGAACCGATTTTTTTTACTTAATAATTCCCCATATTAACTTAACTTATTAACTGCACGCGACTAATTTACCTAAACTTCATTTTGAATCAGATGAAGTCATTCAAAATGCGATGACCACCGCCCAATCTCAACAGCATTCCAATCACAAACACAAAAAATGCCATTTGATTCACTTGTTGAACTTGCAAATCGATTTCAGTTGTAGGAGATTATTTAGAATAAATAAAATGTTTTTTTATGAAAATTTAATATTTAATTTCGTGTTTTTTTAATCCATTTCGAATTATTATGGGACACGCGGATTGCAAATGCTCATATATGAAGTTAACAACTTTGTAATAATTATATGTATATTTTTATATAGGTGTGTATGTTTCAAAATGCTCGAGTATATATTATTTTAATACACCATAGTATACACATTGTAAATGTAAATAACCAATTAGAATTAAAATTAACACAAATCAAATTATTACATTGCAAATATATAGCGATTTTTTATTTATTGGTGGTGCGATTTAAAGAAGTATTGTACATTTTTATTATCTCTTTGTTGGTATGTAATATGTATATTTATATATATATTGTATATATACAAATGGATATATAACATATAACATATAGTTAGTTGTTGAATGAATATATAAAAATTCGTTTTTGGTATGCGCTAATGAGCGGCTTTAATCAAAGAAATCAAAACAAAAAAACATATTTTTAAACGAGAAAAGAATCCATCCGAAAATAAGAAAAAAAATCAAACATTTGGATATTGAATGTTGTAACTTATATAAAAATATATATATATATACGCGCGTATATTTAAAACATACCTTTTCATTAAATTATATATCGTATACGACGACGACGACGCATATAATAATACAATATATACAAAATTATTTCCATTTCCAATGAATATAATATTATATTAAAATGTGTGAGATAGTTTTCTCAATATAAATATTCTTATACATTTTGTTTATGAATATACAAGAAGCAATATATAAATATATATTTTTTTAGTTAAATTAAATTACAATTTTGATATCACTGTGTGTGGTTCAAGGACGATATATACGTTTATGTATGGTGTGTGTGTGTGTGTGTAGGTGTGCGATTATTCATATTTATATATTTATTTATTTATTGTATATTTATATATTTTTGCATTTAAAAATTATATATGATATTCGAGCACACACATGTATGTTTTGATGGTCGCTATATATACCATTAGCAATTCGATTAATTACTAAATTCATGATCTCTAAAATATCCTATATGTTATTTTCATATAAAAATATGCAATATACAATGATGATTAGAAGAGGAATTCGTGATGTACATAATACCGCATTGTATAATCGATGGAAAAAGTGAGCAATTGAAAACGACGTGATTTTTTTTGGTTTTGGTTCTTCTGCGGACACTGCCATTAACTCGATTGATGTATTTCGTTTGTGTGTCATATTCATAAACCCATCTTTTATCACCAGAAATTATGCGTTTAATAAATCTTGCATCGGAAACAACGTGGGTTTGGTATACAAATTTTGCAGTAACACTTTTCAAGGCGAAATCATTATATATATAATGCTATGTGTTGAATCGCAATTAATATGTTGGTCAATTCCGCAATCTTAATTAATTTTAGATTTTCAGTCAAAATTGTTCTTATTTTTTCAACATTTTCTTTGGTTTTCGATGTTTATAGCTTTACAGCATTAGAATCACTTTCAACATAATCACGACCACTTTGGAAGCATTCAAACCACTCGCATACTGTTGTTTTCTTCAAAGCAACATCACCAAAATTCACTTTTCTATCATTTTCAATGTATCTGAACATTTAATTTCATTCTTTTAATCTTCAAAAATTTATAATACAAATTCGTTGTTCTATATTTTTATCCATATTAAATCAATCAAGTCTGTTTTATATTCAATAATATGTATGGTCTTCACAATTTTTTTTGCCTAATCTATTGAATCTCTTATCTCTGATCTTTGTTGTATGTGGTCCTTTGACTGTTCCTCGTTCATATGTAAACTAAATTAATTTTTCAATTCTTTTAATTCATTGATTTTTTTCTCAAAAGCAATAAAAATAACTAACATATTGTAAATAACCAAACAAAACTAGTAATCTATAAAATACATAAACTTACGCTAAATACGCATTATGAAAGAATAGTGTGTATCCATAAAATATACAAGGTGTCGTATAAGCATTTAATATACTGTCATTCAAAGATAATGATATACTTTAATTGAATCAAGATAAACTTATAATTTTTTTCATAAATTTCCAATATCTGATTTGACATAGCAGCACATAAACTACTTCAATCCTGACTCTATATAATTTAAGTAATTAGCATTGTTAGCATATATACTTTATTATTTATTATGGTATACGGAGTGGAGTGGAGATGGATATATATTTACAGTATTCAGTATTATTATATAAATTTATATATTAAAAAAATTATCTAATTTATTTCGGTTAAAAATATAATAAATTTATAAATAATTATTAATTATAACTATGTTATTTTCATGAATTCTTTAATTTATTATTGTATTTAAATTTTAGAATATAATTTTGTTTAGCGAAATTCCTTTATATCATACACTCGCCGTATATAAATAATTTTTATTTATATTATAATATTGAGAAAATAACATCTATTGCATAATTTGATACGATAATGTTTGTCTATAATATAAATAAATTATATAAATACTTGACTTGAAATAATTTAGTCTATAAATCAAACTTTAACGAATATTATAAATTTCACCAATGTAATAATGGGATACGTATTATATAAACTATAAAGAAGAGGTATATATATATATATAAATAATATTATGTTCTTAATATTATAAATTATATATATTTTACATCTCATCTTTATTGCATATATATATTATATATAAAATATTATATTTATAGCAAGATAATATATAAAGGGTAAAGGAGCTTTATTTCGAACATATATTTAGGTAATAGTTTCTGGTTTTTTTTTACTAAATGCTTTATTTATTTGAAAACAAAACAATACCCGAATACAAATTCAATTACAATATAAAAGAGATGATTTAATATACATAAGTGCTTTTTAAAATCCGCAGTGTATATACCTTTGTACACTATTATACGATTTGAAAGCAAAAATGTATAGCTTATCTATTATTTTAATGTTAGGCGACATCATTTCTATTATAATTTAATGGAAGTATCAATTGCATTTGCAACACAAATTGAAGAAAACATTGAGGATTATATTTAAAATTCTGTCACTTCTTTTACAGTTAGTAAATTACAAAAAATATTAGCCCGATATTGTTTTATGGAAAATATTTTTCCCGGAAAATTGAATTTTCTTTTTTAAATTCTTCAGTATGATACAGGAAATTGATTGGATTTTATAATTAATTAAATAATTTATTTCTTCAATATGATATTGGAAATTGATTGGATTTTATAATTTTGTAATAAAAATTGTGATCAGCCCATAGTGATGTGTGTGTGTGTGTGTGTGTGTGCAGACATTGTTAATCTTTGAGAGTAGCGGCATCCAACACCATATTTTTGCAAAGATATCCGTTTTTCTTTTTATTCCATAAACGAACAAATGGTCACCCAGCAGAAAAATTTCAGTATTAAAATAAATACCGAAATATTTCCTATGAAAAATAGCTGATTTGAACTCACTCTATTTCATGATTAATAATATATATTTTAGCGCTATGCAACTACACTACTGAGTGTTTTTTTTATATACTTATATATTATTGATATTATAATATCTCTGCGATATCCAAATATTGTCCCACGACATCGTATGGATATATGTATATAGGATATTATTATAGGCGCGTTTTTTAACGCCTCATGAATATTATATGTGATCCACGAGATATCTCATATATACATAACATAAAAACATCTCACGAATATCTGTATATATAGACGATATCACAAACAGGATATATGTGATGTAACAGGATGTATGTCCATATAGAATTAATTTTTCGTACCGAAGATTATCTAATTTTTTAAATTTAATTTTTATTTTTTTAATATTATTTCCAAAGCATTTTTAAAAGTATTAATAATTATTTATGTATACCATAAATAGGAATATCGCATAGAGATAGTGAAATTATATAAGAACGTTAGGCGATATCACAGAATTTTATTTGCGATCACTATGAAAATGTACGTAAATAATCTATATATTACATTGTTGTTATTGCTGAGCTTTTCATGACATAAGAATAGTGCAATGTCAAGAATGAAACATTTTTCAAATATCTTTGCTATGATGGGTATATACACCTAAAATTTTTGTTTCTAATCGCCATTATTTCTCATAATGTGTCAATTGTATTGAATTGATGGTGTGTAAAGTCTAGGGCAGCTATAGTAGAGCTAATATATAATTAAATTTGTAAAGAAAATAAATAAATGTTCGAAATTAGGTTATTCTACCTTATAAATAATTTATTTATTATATACTGTATATGTAGAGATGCATTATATTTTATTTTTGCAATCAGGACCGTAACAAGGTGCATATTTGTATGTTCGTCTATATACAATATATATATATGGTATAAATAACAAATGTATTTGAAATGTACATTATATAAATGAGAAAAAAGAAAGGTAGCAGCTATATACTATTTAATAAAATGATAATATTATTTTAATATATATACTCGTATAACTAACATATATAAAGTATATATCCAGAGATATACATATTCTATTAAATATGGTATATAACTAGTACAGTACATTTTAATATCATATTGTAAATTACAACATAAATATCCGTGACAGATGACAGTAAATTAATTTCAATGGAAAAATAAAAAAGACTTGTATCATTTTTATTTTTTTTTTCTGCTATTTAATTAGAAAAATGAAACAATCGATAAAACTTGATGAAATAAATAACATTTGTAAATATTCACTTATATTTTATACCATTTATATATATGAATGTTGAATGTAATTTAATAATCACACTTATAACATATAATCCTGTTTGTTGTTTGGTACAGCGTTTTATTTTTCAAATGTATATATATTGAAGAAACTCTCTTAATATATAATATACAAATTTTTGCTTCTAATATTACCACCAACTATTTAATATATATACAATACATATACTCGTGTATACTGAATAATTGTATAATTGTTGGTATATATATTTTATTTTCACATCCATATATTTATGTGTGATACACGATAGTTTGCATTTTTTTTTCCTTAATTGTATCCAATAAATTTTAAGTACCATTTCAAAATACATGTTAAAAAATAAAGATAAATATTATCAAATTTATATCTTTTGATTATTACAATATTATTATTATTATTATTATTATTATTGATATATATATATATACAATATATATATAAAATATACAAGCACAGATTCAGTAATTATTCACTTTTGATAAATAACTTAATAAAAAATGATTATTTATAAAATTAAAATAATTATGTTGTTATATAATAATAGCATAAAAGGAGTTGTTGTTTGTCGAACACGTATATAATAAGTAATTTTTTATTATTCTACATATATTTATTATAATAATTATATTATTTGTATATTATATGTGAATACCAGGTATAGGAGTATGAAATGAGGAAAAAAAACACATTATTTAGAATAGAAAAATCAAAAATATTTTATTCCAAATAACTTCCATCGCTTTCTACACATTTTAACCACCTTTCATGCAATTTTCGTATACCACGTCGAAAAAATGGTGTTGCTTTGGACGAAAACCATTCAGATAGCCAATTTTGATGTGTTGAAGTGCTGTTCTTTCAAAACATGTCCCATCGATGAAAACAAATGGTAGTCCGAAGGAGCCAAGTCTG
Source organism: Bibio marci (assembly GCA_910594885.2). Lineage (NCBI taxonomy): Eukaryota > Metazoa > Arthropoda > Insecta > Diptera > Bibionidae > Bibio > Bibio marci. Next base: position 41,368,296 of record OU343114.1, read on the forward strand.
GTGAATAAGGCGGGTGTGGTAACAGCTCCCATCCAAGCGACTTTATCGTATCCTGAACTGGTTTTGCTTTGTGTGCTGGTGCATTATCATGTTGCAAAATTACCTTAACAGATTTTTTCTTTCTTTCTGTCCATTCAGATCGGTTATCTAATAATGCATGGTTCAAATCGATTATTTGTTGTTGGTAGCGAACCGTATTAACAGTTTCACCAGGTTTCAGAAGTTCATGATACACCACACCTTCCTGATCCCACCAAACACAAAGCATTCTCTTCTTACCGAATCGTTTTGGTTTTGCAGTCGATGTTGCTGCTTTACCTGTTGTAATCCATGATTTTTTGCGTTTAGGATTCTCAAAATATATCCACTTTTCATCACCAGTCACTATTCGATGCAAAAAAGACTTCCTTTTGTATTGTTGAAGGTGCAATTCACAAATGGTTTTTCGATTTTCTTGTTGCCTTTCAGTCAATTCATGTGGAACCCATTTTCCACACTTTTGAATTTTTCCCATTGCTTTTAAACGATTAGAAATTATTTTTTGATCTACATTTAAGGCGTTTGCAAGTTGTTTTTGAGTTTGTGTATCATCTTCGTTCAACAATGCTTGCAATTCACTGTCTTCAAACTTTTTTGGTGGTCTTCCACCATCTTCATTTCTCAAATCAAAATCTTTGTCTCTAAATTGTTAAAACCATCTTTTGCATGTTGCTAATGATAGAGCATGATCACCAAAAGCTTCTACAAGCATTCGTTGAGATTCAGCTGCGTTTTTCTTTAAATGATAACAAAAAACTAATGATACCCGCAAATCGTTTGTTGAAGGCACAAAATTAGTCATTTTTAACACAATAAAATTTTATGTTGTTGTATTATAAATGGAATTTACCACACTGAATGTTGTTGACAGATGTCAAAACAATAAAAAAAATATCGCATTAAGGCTCTTTCACAATTACTAATATAAGTTGGCTCACTTCATACTCCTTTACCTGGTATATAGCACTTTATAATGAATGTATCAGTGTATTTTATTATATATTTATATATATAATTAATAATGAAAGAATTAATAAATTGATGATAAAATTTTTAGTTACATTTTTCGTTTATATTTGAGAATATTGAATAGTTCTTAAGTCATATTTTGCACCAAGTGGAGCTTTATGTCATCTAATAAACCTTTCATTACAGCCAAGTTTGGTAAATTACACAGCATGCGAGAGTATATAACAATTTACCAATTGTACTATAAATTAACGAAAGATAGATGTTTTCAAAATACTATTATTTTTATATGGATGATTAGCCCATCGTTATGTGTGTGCAGACATTGTTAATCTTTGAGTAGCGGCATCCAACACCATATTTTCCAAAGATATCCGTTTTTCTTTTTATTCCATCATCGAACAAATGGTCACCGAGCAGAAAAATTTTAGTTAGTTAAATAAATATCGAAAAATTTCCTATGAAAAATAGCGCATGTGAACCCGCTATATTTCATGATTAATTATATATATTTCGGCGCTATGCTACTGCGCTATATAATTTATAATATATAATATTATTTATATAATATAAAATAAAAGATAAGTAAATTAAATTAAAATAAAACAATGTGGTGTGTATAAAACAAATATTATTTAAATTAATATTAAGTTATCTTAAAGAATATAACAAATCCTATTTAAAATTTATCAAATTGTATAGATTTTTTTCTAAATTTTTATATATATAAAATATACACAATAAGATATGTTGAGAGATATGTGGAGACGACTTCGACATATTTTCAAAAAAAAAAACCATTTTCAACCAGTTTTAAATTTTTTTAAATATATATCTCATATATATTGTATAACTCTTTCAACTATCTATAATATATACTTATATAACATACAATATACACCACACATATATATATATATATATCGTTGTGTTTATCAGGTATAAAGAGAGGTTACCGTGTCTAAGTTAATTAGCCAATTTGTTACGGGATTATATTATTTTTCATAGTTCATTATTGTTTATGAAAACATATATACAATATAATTTTAGTTAATGTTATAATATATATGGAAGAGTTGATATATAAATAAATTATAATAATAACAATATATGAAATAATAATAATAATAATAATAATAATAATAATAATAATAATAATAATAATTAATATAATAATATAATTGTTAATAATATATATAAATATATGTCTATCTATCAATCTATCTATAATTTTGTAAATGAAAAAAAAATTCAAATAGATATACAAAATATAGATAAGATTTTACTTATTATATTTTATATTGTATAGTTATAATATAGCAACAATTTTTGTAATTGGAAACTTATTATATAATTACTTTTTCATGAAATTATATATAAATATAAAATATACCTCTCTAGAGCAGCTAGATGACATAAAAATGTATAAATAAATAATAAAATCGCATTTTTAAATGCAAATATTTATAATTTCAGAAAATTGTTGTTTAATTATCTAATTTGACTTATTTAATATTGTAATATATAGATGCAATCGAATCCATTATAGACACAATTATTATTTCATATAAAATCGTAAATATTTATATTATTGAATATATCTCGCACATTGAAAATATATAAAATGAAATGAACTTTGATTTTTATGCAATTGGTGTTGCTTTTTGTGTACAATTTTTTCAAAGAAGGGAGCAGTAAAATTGGTTATAAATGTTATATTACAAAAATAAATTTATAGTGTACCGTACACATATACAGTAGCGTGCATAACTGTCCGCATGTTTTGCTACAAAATATTTAAACGCATGAATAAGCTACTGCGAACATGAAAATTCATGTTTATACATACAATAATTTTGTTTTATATTATTAATGTATTGCGTCATCATTAGAAATGTTATATTTTATATTTTATTAGTACAGTTTTAAAGTTTGTGTGTAATAGTCATGCGGACAGTTTTGCAACAAATTAAAAATATTGAGTATTAATTAATTTAATTATAATTTTATTAAATATAAAGTGAAAATTTATTTAAAAAGGGGAAACTAAAGGTATTTTTAAAAGATAAAATATTAAATATTAAAATAAAAAATTATTATTAAAATATATTTTCTTGCGTTGCTAGCCATGCGGCTATTATCAAGACAAGTAAGATGTGATATTAAGGCTTTGTTGGATAAGAAATTATCAGTTCGTGAAATTGCTGTGAAATTGGGCGTAGGAAAAACCTCAGTTAGCAAAATTAGAAAAGAATTGAACAAAAACCAAAATTTATCAAAAGGGGGTAGAAAACATAAGTTGACAGATGAGGAACAAAAGTTCGTAGTCAAATTAATTGAAAGAGGATCTGTCACTAACGCTACAGAAGCAACAAAAATTGTTAATAGAGCTTCTAATAAGCAAGTATCCCGTCATACCGTCATCAGGGTACTCAAAAGATCAGGTTTCATGGCAGTGACGAAAAAAAAAAAGCCAAAGCTTCTCAAACGGCATAAGATAGCAAGATTGAACTTCTGCGAAAAATACAAAAATTATACTGTTGCTGATTGGAAAGCTGTGTTCTTCAGCGATGAAACGAAAATTAATCGTATTGGATCTGATGGACATCAGTATGCATGGAAAAAGAAGGGATCTCCGTTGAAAGACCATCAAGTAATAGGTACTGTAAAATTTGGAGGCGGAAATTTGATGGTGTGGGGCTGTTTTTGTTATGATGGATTGGGAAAAATAATAAAAATTGATGGCAAAATGACCGCAGCTATGTATTGTGAGATATTAAAACAAGGTTATCTACGATCAGTAAGAATGAATGGTAAAAGCTTGAAGGACGTAGTCTTCCAACACGACAATGATCCGAAACATACCGCTAAAATTACGAAGCAATATATAAAAACAAGACGAATTCGGGTTTTGGATTGGCCTTCGATGTCACCAGATCTTAACCCGATCGAAAACCTGTGGTCAATATTAAAACGCCAACTTAACCAGTATGATTCGGAATCAAATGGAATGTCAGAGTTGTGGGATAGGGTGGAGCATGAATGGTCTAAAATTTCTCAAGAAACCTGTAAAAAATTAATAGAGTCAATGCCTAGACGTATTTACGCAGTAATAAAGGCAAAGGGATCTTATACCAAATATTAATTCTAAATTTTATGTATTTGTATTTACTAAGTCTCACAACTGTCCGCATACATATGCTGGCATTTTTTCATTTGTAAGAAAAACGACTTATTATTTTATTTTTATTTTTGTGCTATTTTTATTAATAAATATTATTTAAATATATTTGTTGAAAAATTGAAGTATAGTGTTTAAATATACTAAGAAAATAGCCCTTATTTCGCTCATGGGATAACATGCGGACAGTTATGCACACTACTGTAGATCTCAATATGAAACTATATATGCGTTTATTATTTATTATGAAATATTGAAGTTATAATTGGTTTTTAATATGTCTTTATGTGTTCACCTTTTTCATTTATATTTACATATATCAGAAATTATTTATACAAAAATGTATACCACATTTGGTTTTTAATTTATTCATATAAAAAATAATTAATATAAACACGAGAAAATGAATTAAAACTCTTTATTTTAACATCAAAATATTGGTAGATTTTTATATATTTATATAATTTAATTATATTTAAAACAAATTAATTTTATTAAAAAATATGAAACGTATTCAGAATGACGAAATATCATAAAATTTGGAACTTTATTTTAAATAAACTAACAATAAATAAAATTTACACATTTCAAAAAACCAATTACACACAATAGCATAAAAAGAAATCAATTTCATTAGTCACAATACCAAATTTTCATAGGAACAAATTTTGGTAGTAGTAGAAATGTTAAAAAATATTGTAATTACGTAATTGGCTTATATAACTGGTAACATTTTTAATAGATATTGTGATTTCTTTTTAACAATATACAAAAATATGCTTGCGGTCGATACTAAAATAATATGTCAATATAGAAAATTCAATTTTTTAAATAAGAATTTTTCGATTTTTTTGTAATGGGTTGCATACCAATAAAGTATTAATCTATAACCTAATTGTGCATAAACTAATTGGAAAAAATATTTTAATAATTTTCATCGTATAACATTATCGTTATCAATCAATAAAAAATAATTAAAAATACATTTGCACAATTTCTATATACCATATAGTAACACTGTCCGTAGTTTGTACGTAAAATTTCTGCATTATTTGTAGCAGTCCTTAGTTTCAATCCGAGAAAATATCTATGGATTTCTTACAGATATCCGCTGGAATTTTATATGATCAGTGCAACCCTATCCATGGGTTTTTATAAAAAATGTCCTTAGATTATCCGTATATTTCCGATGATAATTTACTACGGATTCTTCTTAGAATTATATATCGTTGTTATTATTCCACAGAATATACGTAGAATTTATATTCATATTTTTTGTGAGCGGATCCACGGATTTTGACAAAAATACCTTATGCGACAAGTGCACTTACATAAACAAGAAAAAAAAAAACCGCGTAGACAATCCATGAAGAGCCTTACAAAATTCCTCATAAATAAATCGATTTGAGTTTCTGGTTGTTTTAAAAATTATGAAAATAAATTAAAAAGATTGAGAATTATATCAAAATTAATGAAATATCCAAAAGTTGAACGACTGTTTTGTAAAATTGAAATAAATTATGAATACAATACCGCGCCGGATATATGCTGGAAATATAATCCAGACAATCCAAAGATATCAATTGACCTAAATAAAATCCGAATATATTAAGTGGAAAATCTATGGATATTCTTTGTACAAATTCCAATATATTTTCCACGGAAATTTTCCTCATTTTTCAAAATACGGACAAATTGTTACTATAGGTTACACACAAAGTACGCATAGTACATTATAAGTTAAATCTATTTCTTTCAAAGTAATATTATAAATATATACACTATAAAATATATATTATAATATTTGTTACTTTTACAACAACAAAATACAATATAAACAATCAACTCCAATGCAAGAGAAAAGAATAAATATATGTGTACAATAATTTTAACATTTCATTATTCACCTCATCATTTATATTTCATACCGCGAATTCAGAACTGAAATTTCATTAGTTTATAATTTAAAATAACAATATTGACATATAAGTAATTTTAGCAGCGCTTCATTAGTATTAAAATCATATTGTGCTTGCATTTCGTCAGTATATTAAATATGTCAAAAAACGTATGGAGACTAATGGAAATTACAATTCTGAATTCAGTAATAATCTTGATGTTTAATGTTTATACATATATAGTTTGTCATTGATCTGAAAAATTACAGAGACAAGCGAAAACTTGAATTTCAGGGTCCATCAAAAAGAATATCTATACATCTAGCAATTCCTATGACAGCAAATATAAATAATATTTAAATAATAATTACAGTACAATTGGTAAATTGTTATATACTTCGATGATTCTTTTTGCAGACAAATTTTACTAATTTATTTCTCTTAAGAACATTGAATTCAAATTATTTTTTTTTTTTCTAAGAAGTGTCGTCCTATGAACAACTTAACATAAAACTGAAGGGCATATAAACTTCTGTTTAACCTTACCTTATATTATATTACTTATATATATATGCATGCACATACACATATGTATATTTATATTTAAAATCATCGTAACTCCTATATACATTTTATATTGAATAAATGAATAAATCAAACAATTCAAATTCATGCAATGTCATATTTATTAATGAATTTAAATACTATCCTTGTTGTTATATTTATATATGTTGTTCATATATGGCATTAATTTCTATAAAATTGGATATAGAATATGGTGTTTAAAAAAAAAATATAAAGGGTTGAATAACTTATTTATATGAATAACACATGGGCTGAAAAGTTTCCGAAAATTCTAAGAGGTTTTTTTTTTTATGATTTTTTCCTTTGATGTTTAGTTAGTACCAACCTTCAAACGATACGTGTCAAAATTTGACAGTAGTCCGACCATTAGTTTGTGAGATATTGCGTTGTGAGTGAAGCTACTTTTGTAATTTGAAAAAAAATGGAAAAACACGAATTTCGTGCGTTGATTAAACATTATTTTTTGATTGGAAAAAATATTTCTGAAGCCAAAAAACTGCTTGACACTGCTCTAGCTCATTCAACAGTACATTTGTGGTTTGCAAAATTTAAAACCGACCAAGGACGATGAACGCAGTGGACGTCCAAAGGAGGCTGTCACTCTAGAAAATATCAAAAAAGTCCACAAAATAATTTTAGATAACCGTAAAGTAATGTTGATCGAGATAGCTGAGGCTCTGAAGATATCAAAGGAGCGTGTTGGACATATCGTGCATGAATATTTGGGCATGCATAAGCTCTGTGCAAAGTGGGTGCCGCGCGAACTCACAATCGATCAAAAACAACAACGTATCGATGATTCAGAGTAAAATCGGCAATCAGCATCATGGACAGCAAGCGTCGTCCACAACAACCAAAAACGCAACAGTCGGCTGGCAAGGTTATGTCATCTGTATTTTGGGATGCACATGGAATAATTTTCATCGACTATCTCGAAAATGGAAAAACCATCAATAGTGACTATTATATAGCCTTGTTGGAGCGTTTGAAGCATGAAATTGCTAGGAAACGACCGCATTTGAAGAAGAAAAAAGTGCTGTTTCATCAAGACACCGCACCGTGTCATAAATCAATGAAAACTATGACAAAATTGCATGAATTGGGCTTCGAATTGCTTCCACATCCACCGTATTCTCCAGCGCTGGCCACCAGCGACTTTTTCCTGTTTGCAGACCTCAAGCGAATGCTCACTGGAAAGAAATTTAAGAGCAATGAAGAGGTGATCGCCGAAACAGAAGCCTATTTTACGGAAAAAACGAAATCGTACTATAAAAATGGTATCGGAAAGTTGGAAGATCGTTGGAATCAGTGTATCGCTCGCGAAGCGATGTATGTTGATGAATAAAGTTTAATTTTGCAAAAAAAAATGTTTTTGTCTTAGAATTTTCGGAAACCTTTCAGCCCATGTGTTATATGCGTATATATTCTCGTATATATATATAGTATTTACGGTCGAAATCCTTTTTCTCTAAAATTGATTATTTATTCGAATCGTATATGAGTAATAAAAATAAATGATATACATAAGTTATTTAGATACTGCTACAATAAAAAAAAAACTAAATGAAAAAAAATATTTTAGTAAACGCGTTCGTATTTGTATATTAAATGATCGTAGTATATAACATATATTGAAATAATTAGTAAATTTAATGACTTTCAATTTTTTGATCTCCGAAATATATATCATCTTTATGCTATAGTCGATATAAACGCGGATACGCATATAATATCGCTTACATATATATTTATATATAATTTATGAATAATTTATTAATAATTTACGAGTACCTATATTCAATATAATATTTGTTATATGAAATATCAAAAATACTACAAAAAAAGCAAATTAATTGATAGAACAATTTGAATATTTATATTAAATGAATTCTTTGGCTATCAATTACATAAACATATTTAAAACATTATAAATTCAATTTTTCTTTTAATTTTATTCTAATATATTTGTGTTTTTTCGTTTTTTTTTTGTTGTTGTTGTTTTTTATACCTATAATATATATGACTATATAAATTATGATGAGCATATTTACTTTTTTTTTGCTTTTATACTATACCATATAGAGAATACACGAGAATATTCACATATATATATATATATCTATCTATATTGTATAGTTATAAAATATTTCAATCAAAAAAATAATATATTAAATTGCTTGTTATATAATAATATAAATATACATTTATTTTATAAATATTATACTGTACTATTCTATTGCTGCGCTATACATAAATAAATACATTTATTATAAATATAAACTATATTATTATGTATATAGCATAGTACATAACCACACATTAAACATCTTTCAATTAATTGGCATCAATCATGCGGTTTATGATTTTCAAATAAAAATAATAATAATAATAATAATAATACGAATACGAATACGAAATATGAACTAAGAGAAAAAAAATACACATGAAATACTTCTATACATTACATAGAGTAATTTTAAATATCCTTTCAATCAACAATGTTTATTTTTTATTGAAGTATACTTTTATATATATATATAAATAATATTTATATTGACTTAATAATTTATATTTGTGTAGTTATATTTATAAACACAATAATACAATGCAGCGCACACAGTAATCGAACAACGTACACATATATATGCGATGAGGTATATCGTAAAAAAAATTTATTATCAATAAAAAGTTTAAGATTTATAATAAAATCGCATATAATAATAATTGTAATGATAAAGTATGTATAGGTACAGTTTACCTGGTACACACACGAGTACACCATACCAATATGAAGACATCTAATTTAACATTATATAACATACATAATTACCTATATATTGTATATATAAATGTTAAGACTAATTGAATAAGAAGTAAAAAAAAGTATATTATTTAATTTTTCTTCTATTATTTTTATATATAAATTAAGTTTTCTTTATATATATATTTATACTCTTACTATTGCCTATAAATCGATAGTTATATGATGAACATAAATGAAGACATTTTCACAATTTATTTTATAATAATATTAATACATAAACATATAATCAATATATAAGTTACTACAAATTAATTATATAATAATATATATACTAGACTAGCGTATATTTTATATATATATATACTCGTACAAATACACGTATAATAAAAATAACACTCCTCTGTGGCCATCACAATGGTGGTGGGTCAAAACAATTTGAAATTTATTCCATTTTTTCTTTCCTTATTTACCTGGGGTGACTATCACCAAAAAGTGACGATTTTCAGGTGATAGTTTTTTTGCTGTCGTTTTGTGTATAAGGTTTTTATTTTTTTGGGAAAAAAGAAATTCTTTCATTGTTATTTGTTGTGAATTCGGTGTGATACGGCAAAATATTAAAATAAATTAAAGGAAAATATTTTGTTTTCATATTATATTCAAGGAATACATTTCGTAATTTTTTTGTTAACATTTTACAAAGAAATAATATATTTTATCAAATATTTGTACTTGCGTTTTTATGTAGTATGGATTAGCAATATATTTTATCAATATTCTTAAGGCAATAACCAATAGATATATTCTATATTTATGTTAAAAGAAAAATAATGATATAATATTTGCTACAATCACGACAGGAAAATTCAATTTTAATATTTTAAATTGTTTACAAATTATTTTAATTCGTAAAACTTTTGTAATGGTTTTATTATTATTAAAATAGTTAATTTTTTATTGAAGATTACAATCAAATAAATCCTAAATCATTGTGTTCCATCGTCTCTGAACAATATAATTCAATCAAAACTGAACTAAACATTTATATTTTTTAATTAACGCTAACATTTTATTATCTTAATTTTGATTATATTTCTATGATTTATTTGTAGATTTTTAATTTTTTTTAGCAGTAATTTAAAAAAAGAACATGTCAAAATATATTTCTTTTGCATCACCGATAGATACATCAAATGACATTATAAAAATCATCTTCCAGTGATTTTAAAAGTGATCACTTTGATGATGATGCCAAAAAAATAGGTGATCACTTTTGAATATCACCATGGTGACTGTCACTTATCACCTTACATGATTCCACCCCTGTAATAAACAGCCACTTGATGTTATGCCCGCTACTAAATAAATTAGTTAAAAATAATTCAATTTTATAAAATATTAGATATTGTGTATCTAATATTTTGTACAAAACATAATATATATATTTTTCTTACGAAACATATATTTTGATTGATTTTGTGATGGGAAATTTTTTAATATAAGCTGTGATCTATGGCCGTTAAATCTTATATCCAATCACTCATTCACCCCTCTCAAATTAAATTCCTGTGCATTAGTCTGTAAAATGACAACAAAAACAATTCTCATCGTATGCAGACAGACGTGTTTTTGTCAACATATTTAATTAATTATTATTTTATTTCTTTTATATCCTTTATGTGCGATGTGACAAATAAAAACTTCCTTAACAGAATGACGATATACCATGTGCGGGGTACCTTAATATATTTTAAATGAAAATATATAATATTAGTTTGCCTTCCTTTTTTTGTAAATAACCAATATACCTAGAATCCATTTGATAGCTATTTATAGACACAGCCTTATAATGCCATTGATTTATGAAATAATTATATTATTAGGTGCTTTTAAATATTTCCGTTCCTTTTTAGTGACAAAAAAAAAACATTTATTTATTGTATTATAACAAATTATTACAACTTAACTTTTAATTAAAATATTATCCATTATTTTGGCGGACTTTTTCCAAAAATCTATCAATTTACGCACTTCTTCTACATTTTGAAAATGCATACCAACCAGTCCGTGCTGCATCGATCTGAACAAAGCGATAATCGGAAGGCGCTATGAGTACTCTGCGGGTGCTGAATCACTATCCATTCGAACTTCAGCTTCCTTCACGCGACTTCTGCAACATATGGCCGAACGTTGTCATATGCAATAGGATCACGTTACGTATTGTTACTCGCTATTGCTGGTCTTTTTTTTTCAATAATTCTTCATGCAATTTATTCAATTGACATTTGTAAACATCTGTCGTAATTGTTTTTCACTTGTTTCTGCTACACTTTTTTTTTTTCAAAAAAAAATAGTGCAAACATATCGAACGAAAAACAATTTATATCACCGTCCATTTTTCACTAATAAAAAAATAATATTGTTTACACAAATAATCTATGGCGTCAGTAAACTGAATTTTATTCACACATTTCAGAACTTAAAAAAAAAAAGTATTAGATCAGATCGATTAAAAAAAAAATGCTTATATCACTATATTGTCATAGAATTTTTGTCAAACGTTGTCGATTTCGGTCATTACCATATACATAATTTCTCCAATACAGCCACACGTATATTACTTTAGATGGATTATATTACTGAATTAGTAAGTTGTTCTAAAAAAATTCACCGCATAATGAATTTATGAGTGTAACATATATAAAAAATCAGTTCTAGTTTCATAAATAAATTCACTAACTATATATATAAATTACCCAATAAATTAAACAAATGAATTTTTATGTGAAGTAGAAAGTAGATCTTAATTTCGCATAAATGAAAAAATAGTTAGTAGACACTTTTTCCTATATATTTCCTAGATATTTCAATTAGAATTATAACAATACTGCATCATATAGAAATTTCAAATATAATGATTTTATAAACAGTTTTATAAAGGATTTGCTGACATCCTCTTCTGTTTTTTTTTTAATGCTACAACATCTATTTTTACAAAAATTTGGGATAATTAAAGTTATATATATATAGAGCTTTGATTATAAAAGAAGAGACATATGAAACAATAACTTATTCTGAACGCAAAATAAAAACACACAATAATTTCGCGCATCCATGAATAATTCATCTGGTAACCGAATACTTATTATCTCCAATCTCAATGACATTCCAGTATATACGTATAGTTAATTAATCTCAAAAAGTATTATAGCAACGGTGTGTAGTGCACTGAAAACGAGTAAATACGCATTCGCATCGATGTTATCATATGTTTATCGGCGATTCCACTGCAACAATTAAATTATGCATTGATCTGGTTAGACCAAATGGTGTAACTGACATTACCAACTGGCACTGATAACCATATTATTTTGTGTAAATACAAAAATATCCTATATAATTATATTATTCTTTGATTTAATAACAATATTTTAAAATTTTAATATGAATTAATTATACTAAAAGCTCTAATGTAATGTACTACATACTTTTGTGTATTAAAAATATTTCAGTTTATTATATAAATAGATATAACTAATTTTCACAATACATTAACATTTTTATTAATATTTTATAAATAAATACCAACTAATTATTATTAGAATAATTTCTATTTTTTTTACATGTGTTACATATACTATCTATTTCTATATATATATATTTTAAATATATGTATATAATTTAAATATCTATATATAATAACATATATTCTTATATATTGTAACATAAATTATTATTAAATACAATACAAAAAGGTATTTTGTAAAAGGAGAAAAAAAAAACAACAACAACTACTACAACAAAACAAACGTTTATTTATAATAAATATATACATATGGATGTAGTAAAAGACGTTTGCAGAAAAGACTTCTTGTTGTTTAAATACGAAAAAAAAAAAAGTCTATATACAATATATTAATATATTATTACGATATAATATATTCACATAGCACACATATAGCTTATATTTATATCATCTATATATATATATATATATATACACAAATATAAGGTAGTGGACCCATGGACCTGCCATGTTAGGGAAACTTTTACTTTGGACAATGGTATTATAATTTAATAATTTTCAATGTGACTGTATTTTGGTAATTTAAATGAACACAACCGCAGATTGTATGACTGCAAATAAAATAGTAAATTCATTCATAACAATCCAGTGGAATAAGTTTAAATCCAAAAATGACTATTTAAATCCTAAAATGACGCAGAGATTGCGGGTCCTCTACCTTATACGTATGTTGTGCATGTATATATTTGTATATATATTAAATAAAACTGAACTGATAATCACGTATAGATGTTCAACATATAACATATATTTTTTTGCACTATAAAATGTTTTATTTTTTTGCACTTTTGCATTATGTTGTTGCATTATTTGCAGCACATATATATATATGGTATATTCTTTTCCTTTTATTTACAAGACTAATAATTATCGATTATTACTTCTTATGTTCAACCATATGCATGATTGTTGAATATAAATATAAATATATGTACGTAAATTTTTTTTTAGTTTTTTAAATAGGATATATTTTTGTTTTATATTTTGCTGAATTCTGAATTCTGAAATAAAAAAAATTGTAAAATTTATATGTATTTGCGTATATGTGTAACACACGACGACCTCCTATATATTATTTAAAAATACTGCAGTTATTTTAATTCACATAATTATAATAAATTAATTGTAACTTATTTTTTTTTTATTTTCCATTTTTATAGAGTTAATTGACTGTTATAAATTGGTAAATTTTCGATTTAATTTAATATTTTATTATTTTAATAAAATAATATTTATTAGGTGTATTATTTGCCAAATATTATATTATGTGATATAATATTAGATTTATTGGAATTATATTTTAATAACATTTTCAATGTTGTATATATGTAAAACTAAATTCAATATATATATATATATAGTCAGTGGTGCGCGTATAACTACTATTGATAAGATATGTTGAGGATGAATTGAAAATGAATTTGTATAAAAAAGTTGTTTTATGATTTTACCCAATCTCGTATTCATTCATTATGTAGAAATTCGTCTAATTTTAATATATATTGTATATATGGTATATCTAGGATTAATTGATAACCGAAAGCGGATTAATTATGGTAAAAAATTATAAACTAGCTGATCAAAAATGATAATCGAAGTTGTGAAATAAAAATAGAGAAATTATTAATTTTTGTTCTTTATAATATAATATCATCGTAATTTCTACTTCTAATTTTTTTTAATCACTAATCATTTTATGTGCTATCAAACAAAATGCTTTTACATCAAAGTGGTTTTTTTTATTCTTTTTTCAAGCTATTCAATAATTTCTAAAACTAAATTTTGCTGACAGATGTTTATTTTTAAATGTAATCATACGCTAATGTGTTTTGTAATCATATACAAAGGATATTCCAATTGTTGTCATCAACTATTTTCGATATTGTTATAATTAACTATTTTTGTATTACTCATTTTTCCTATATTTTCATCAATTTTCAATGTAGATTTAATTGTGATTCACTTAATTAGACCATTTTACACATGAACATGCGTTCATGTTTTTCTCTTTTTAAAGCATTTGCCACTATACCAATTCTTCAAACATTTTTAACATTTCAGTATAGTTTAATGGAAATTTTATCTGCAAAATCTGAATGCAAAATTTTTGTTCAATAATTTATTTCATTCTTGCTTCCGCAACAAGGATTTTTTTTTTTTTTTATTTTTAGCATCTTTACAATCTATCTTACATTTAGTTTCTTACTGTATACTGTAAGAACCAAAGATATTAAGTAATTTTATTTGACATTTAAATTATATATATTGATTTACTATTTGCAATGTTAGTAATGGATCCAGTGATCCAATTACCCTTAATTAACCATAAACATTAATAATCATTTTTTTATTAGGATGGGTGTTGTTTATTTAAATCTTGTTATTAATTCTGATGGTATATGCCTTTTTAATCTTCGTGCATGTTCGTTGGCATTTAAAAATTTCATCACAAGTTGATTTGGATGTTCATGAAGTCTTTTATAATAAGATGTACTTTTAGACGTAATTAAATCTTTAACCGAACAAATGTTGAGGTCCTTTCTTAAAAGATCGTTGCGCACATACCATGGTGCATTAACTATACTACGGAGCACCTTTGATTGAAATCTTTCTATTATATCTATATTTGATGTACATGTGGCTCCCCATAGTTCTATACCATAAGTCCATACTGGTCTTATGATTGCCTTATATACAATTATTTTGCACTCTAGTGATAACTGGGACGATCTTCCCAGTAACCAATACAGTTTGTTGAACTTGAGTCTTAGTTGCTTGTTTTTGTTTATAATATGCGTTTTCCAATTTAAGCGTCTATCTAGATACATACCTAGGTATTTTGCTGAGTTAGCATGTTGTATTGTATTATTATTAATATTTACAGCCGGACAATTTAACCTACACAGGGTAAATGTGACGTGGATCGATTTTTCTACATTCACTTTTATTCTCCATATTCTGAGCCACTTTTGAATTTCATTTAAGTTTTCTTGGAGTATTTTTGAAGCCATCATTGGATTTATATGCGTTGCCATGATTACTGTGTCATCTGCGAAAGTTGCTGTGATGGTATGTTTCGTTGTTGGAAGATCCGCCGTGTAAATGAGATATAAGAGTGGCGCTAAAACACTTCCTTGTGGAACCCCAGCTTTTATTGGGAAAGTTGTTGTGTGTTCCTCAAGATGATTGACAATAAATTTACGGTTTTCCAAGTATGATTTTAGAATTTGGAAGTAGTGGTGAGGTAGTAGTTTTTTCAATTTATACAGGAGGCCTTCATGCCATACCCTGTCAAACGCCTGTGAGATGTCGAGAAAAGCCGCAGAACAATAACTCTTTGTTTCAAATGTATTGATTATTTGATTAACCACTCTGTGTATTTGTTCTGTAGTTGCGTGATGTTGACGGAATCCAAATTGGTGATTTGGTATAATGTAGTTTTGCAACATTACTACTTTTAATCTTTTAGCAAAAAGTTTTTCAAAAACTTTTGAAATAGCTGGTAATAGGCTAATTGGCCTATATGATTTTACATCGTCGAGTTTCTTGCCTGGCTTTGGGATAAGAATAATTTTAGCGGTCTTCCATTGTTCTGGAAAGCTATTTGTGTTTAGTATGGCGTTGAAAATATAGGTTAAATATTTCATAGCAGTTGGTGTAAGTTCTTTTAGCATTTTTCCGGTGATTTTATCAAGTCCCGGTGTCTTTTTTGGATTTATTTCTTGTTTTATAAATGTTTGCACTTCTAGTATTTTAAATTTTTTTATAGGCAAGTTCATTTGGAATGGTGTTTCAAGGAAATCTAAAATTTCGCGATCTTCATCTACCGACCTTTCTGTTGGATGAGGTGTGAACGTATTTTTTAGATGAGTAGCAAATAAAAAAGCTTTTTCGTTGTCACTTCTTGCCCACTCGCCGTTGCTTTTTCGAATGGGTGGAACATGTTGTTGTGGATGACCTATTTTTTTCGTTGCTCTCCAAAGAGAGTAATCTGTTATTTCGGTTGCCGTAAGGCTTTCTAGGTAGCTTTGAATTGCTTCGTCTTTGATGTCTTTCATTAGTTTTCTTAGCTCTTTTATTGCACGATTTAATTTAGACTTATTTTCAGGTGATCTTGTTTTTTGCCATAATTTTCTTAATTTTCTTTTTTCTTTAATTTTTGTTTTTACGGCTGTTGGACATATTTCTTGTCTTATAATTTCGGAGTGCACTGGTGTTGATGTTTTAGCTGCATCTGTTATTATGTTGTTAAAATTTTCAATTGCATTTGATATATCTGTATTATTTTTTAATGATACGTCCAATGTTAATTTTTTATCAATTAATTCTTTAAATAAATTCCAATTTGTGAGCTTTGAATGTAATGTTTGCTTACTCTGTGTATTTATTATGCTTGTGGATGCGGTAATTATGATAGGGGTATGATCCGATGACAATTCTAGACTCGATTCCGCTTTTATTCGATTTTTTGTAATACCTTTTGTGATACAGAAGTCCAATAAATCTGGAATTTTGTTTTGATCAGAGGGCCAATAAGTTGGTTTTCCCGTAGATACATGACTCAATTTACATGCTTGAATCGCCATATAAAGTTGTCTGCCTCTCTGTGTGATCAATCTTGAACCCCATTCTGTATGCTTAGCATTATAGTCACCTCCTGAGATAAATCTGTTACCCAAAGTTTTAAAATATTTGATGAATTCAATTTTGTTGATATTGTGTTTTGGTGGGCAGTATAAGGCTGATATAGTCAATGGCCCGTTCCAATCCGCTATAATCACACTCGTTGCTTGAAGATATGCATGTTCATATTTTTCCAGTTCATAATGTTTTATTGTATTTCTGATGATAATGGCCGAACCTCCATGCGCCTTCCCATCCGGATGTTTGGTATGGTATGTTTTATAATTTCTTATATTAAAAAAGTTTCTGTTGGTAAAATGTGTTTCGGCGATCAGCAGGATATCAATTTTGTGTTCAATAATAAATCTATTTATTTCATGTGTATGTTGCGTTAAACCGTTGGCGTTCCAGAGTACTATTTTGAGAAGATTTGGCATTATACCATTTTTGTTACTAACTTGGTTAATAATCCTATCAAAGGACCAATTTGACTCATAAGTTCTCTCATCATAATTTTCATTTCAGATATATCATTTGATGGCTGTTGTGGCTGTGTGTCGAACTGCTGTTGCTGTTGTTGTTGTTGTTGTTGTTGTTGTTGTTGTTGTTGAGGTTGTTGTTGTTGTAGATGTGCATGGGTATTTATCGTTTTTTCATTTTGTTGTTGGTTATTTGTAGCTGTAATTACCTGTGCGTAAGTTAAGTTTGGCTGCACATACTGGTTTGCTTGCGTTCTACGAGTCTGGACAACTTCTTGTCTGTTTCTTAATGCTGGGAATTTTTTCAATTCTAGTTGCTTATAATAACTGCAACCTTTATAATTGGCTGGATGATTTCCATTACATAAGACACATAATACCTTATCATCCCGTGTATTTCTTTTGCAATCACGACTTAAATGCTCCCCTGCGCATTTAACACATCTTGGTTTTCTATTGCAATATTTCCAAGTATGTTCATACCGTTGACAAATATAACATTGCGGAATTTCTTTTTTAAAAGTTGGTGGTTCGAATTTAATTTTGGTGTGCAATATTACGTATTCTTTATATATATCTTTATTGTTTTCTGCTGGTTGGAGATCTATGTAGAATAATGGCAGTGGGTTTCCAGTTAGTCTTTGTTTTATATTGTAGACATTAGTAACTTTATGGTTTTTTTCTTCGATTTCAGATTTTATTTCCTCCAAGTCGGTTGAAGGATGTAGCCCTCTTAGAACTACTCGGAAATTTTTTTGATTTTTATCTTTATATGTATGGAATTCTGTTTTTCTTTCGGTTAATTCTGTAACTAGTTTTCTATAATTTTCAGGGCATGTCAATTGTATCTTTACCTCTTCATTATTTAGTGTTTTTATGTTGTAATTTTTATCACATACATTTTTTAGTAATGTTGTGAGCGGTGTTATATCCTTTACCCCTGATACGAAGATTGGAGGTGGCAGTGGAATTTTATTTGATGTTTTTATAATATTTTCCTCATCATTTATATTATCTAATAATTCGTAAGTATTTGAAGTAGAAATAGGGTTTAACCAATTATTATTTTGTATTTTCTTTTGTTTATTTGTTTGACTTTGTTGGGGACTATTTCTTTTTCTTTTGCTGGACATATTATTGAAATCTTCTTCTTTATTTGAGACTTGTGTCGATGGTGAACTATATTGTCGTTGCATTTTATTTTGTTGTTTGTTGTATACGTTATATTGTATTGAAGTTGGTTCTACTACATATGGCAGAGTTGTTTGTATATATTTTGGCGTTTCACAAGGTGGATAGGCCGTTACATAAGCCATTTGGTGAGGTGTATATGTTGGTTGAGATTGTTGTGTGTAATATATTGGTTGCTGAGTCGTTACTTGTTGAAATGCACTTCCGATTTGTGGGTTTGGTGCATAAATATTTGGATGTTGTTGGGATGTGCACATAATTGGTGTTCGTTGCATATCATTAGGCTGAGGTAAATATTGAAGAGATTGAGATACAGTTTGTATTACTGGTTTTTGTTGGCTTATCATGTTTGGGGTTTGTTGTATTTTCGGTGAATTGTCGTCTATTATAGTTTTGGGTGGTGGTGTTCTTTGTGTCATCACAATTAAATATTTGTGTTGCACAAGAACATTTTCCACTTTATTTGAAAAAAAATTTAATTAATTTGTAGATGTGGATTTATCTTCAAGTTACTCTGTATTTTGTATACTTTGTACACGCTATACAGTTTAACAATTTAAATTTAAATTTAAATTCAAATTCAAATTCTATAGAATGTACCGTTATTTTGAATTCTATTGCGGCTTTTTGTTTTATTTATTTTAATTATTTAATTATTTTATTTTTGTTTTTGAATTTTTATAGTTGTATATTTAAATAGACTTACGCTACAAATGTACATCGACCTTACTATTCGAAGGATGAATTGAAACTGACAACAAGGATAAGTACACTATAATTTTAAAAATTGCCCGACATCAATACCGTCCAGAGTATCGATTTTTCAGAATTACTTTATGTAATCTCAATCTCAATTACTAAATTTTATCAAAATAAATAATTTCTCATCAAATAGTAAAATTGTAATGTTGCTATATAAATTTATGTAATTTATGTATGTATATATAAGTGATACTGTTCTGAGTATCGATTTGCCAGAATTATTTAAGCAACTCGCCATATAATTCCATTCTCACAGTACATACCAAATTTCATCAAAATTAGATTATAAATGGCCAAGTTATCGGAGAACGTCTTATAGATTACTGTCCTGAGTATCAAGTATTTCCAGAATTACTTTAGGGACTCGCCCAATAATTCCATTCTAAACGTATACGTACCAAATTTCAACAGAATGAGAAATAATAATCATTTCGTACTACTACACATCAAACTTATGTTACAAATTTTTTTCAAAATCGTACGAGAAATGACATAATTATAATTATTTAGCTAAAACCATCATAATCGAAAAACTGTTACTTATAATTTTTGCTATAAACAACAGTTTCACCAGTTGCTTTTATCGAGGTTTGGCTGTATATATATATAGGATCAAATATACATTTCTCAGAAACTGATAATTAAACTTATATCCATCAAATTTATACAAGGATTAAGATAAAAGAATAAAAGGAGTATAATTTTTATAATTTTAGCATGTGGAACATTCGTATACATATGAAAGATAATTAAAAATAGGGTCAATAATTAAAAGCCATTTTAATGTCATATAATAAGAATGATTTTCACATTTAATTGTGTGCTGCATCTCATATGAAAATGAATTTGAAAAAGAAATCGAGTAGAATTGATTGTTCTCATATATGTATCACGTTCACGAATACTCCAATATCTATGATAATAAGTTTGGCCTTTATATGCGATTTATATTCAAATTATAATATATTATTTATTATTTTCAAATATTTAATAGATTTTATAAAATATTGAAACAAATTTTCTGTTTAATTTTACAGGGTGCGCCACAAAGAGGTTTGCTGCTCTATGGTCCTGAAATGGCAGATTATATGGTGAGTACTAATTTCATTTTGTTCATATATTTTATGCAAATTAATCATGTGTATCAACTATACTACTATAATAAAAGCCGTTTTTCTCTAAACGACAGTTTTTAACTTTATAGTGACATATGATTAAAAAATAATTAACCACTTAAAAATATAGAATCAAAATGTCAAAATAGAATTGGTATCTTGCAGCAGGATACCTTTTAGTGTTCTAATATCCTGCGCCAGTTGAAACAACAGTTCTTCCAATCTGATGAATTTTTTGCTTATTTTCTATATATTATATATATGGAATAATGGAAATAATTATTAGGAATTATAAAATCTCTAATATCCGTCCCTTTATGACCTGTTAGCACACAACATTGTTCCGTTTAGCCTGAGAGATGAGGATTTGCATTTATACGCAGTCGCAAACTAATCGTGATTACTGGTCGTGGGAAGACAGACTTGACTGTTTGATATATAGGTATAGATATTTTATATATGTTCTTTTATTGTTTTCACGCGAACGAATCGATCCATATGGGATTCAATTCGGCTTAGAAGATTGACCAATAGTATGAGAATAGGTAAAATGGTGTTTTTCGAAAACATTTGTAAATATGTTAAAATATATATGTCCATTTAATAAATATTAACTACCAATCTTTAGCGAAAAGTTGTCACGCAAAAATTGTGAACCGTCACTGTGCCAACTGAGCTCCAATATTTTTTTAATAATGTTTAACATATTATAATATGTATAAGTAACGATGTATTTTATGTCTGCGTATAATAATATATAATATACAATAAAACACTTGTAGGTAAAATAATTAATAGCGGGGAAATATGAAGATAATCTTAAAATGTAATTGAAATTATATACTTACATTATTTATATTCTGCAGTAAATATATGCAATATTACATATATATGATATATATGAATATCGATGCTACATCATGCGGTGTTATGGATGTTGAATTTTACGCACGATATAGAAAATGGTGGTAGAAATACCATTTTATTATAAATAAACAGGTTACTGTTTTAAATAAATCTTTGAGAAAATATATAACATAACTAATATATATATAAGTTCAATGTATATTTGCGCACCTATATAATTATTATAATATACATAATATACCAAATGAATTCCTAATTTAAATATATAAATATGTGTGAACTATTGAATATAATACTAATCTCACTCTATATATATATTATGTTAGAAGCTGTGCTTTAAAACGGCTGTATATAAACCGATATTGTGAAACATAATTCCGTATGCTCAAACTTATTAAATTATATAAATTTTTGTATAAAATTCATAAAACTTTGTATATAATGCTACGTTAAATAGATTAATATATTGATTTAAATAAATTAATTAAAACTATCACATAAATTAATATGAAAATTATAGAAACAGAAAAGAAGTAAATGTAATGCATATTTGAATAGAGTTGTCATTGTGACCTATCATCAAAAAATTTGTATTTAGTATTTGACAATATTTTTTGGTTGGAATTTAAATAGTATTAAAATTGGTGGCATCTTTAAGCGTTCGTTTTTCCATTTTCACTTAAATTTTACCTTTTTTTTTTGCAGATTTTATGTAATTTCACTCACTCTCATATTACGATAAACCGAAAAAATAGTAAAGCTAGAAATCTGCATCAATAGAGCAGAGTAGATATGGTGAATTTTATTGTTTGTTCGTCTATAAATTAAATATGGTTGCGATCGATCATACTTTCTTTTACAGATCGCTTCACATAAAAATATCTATTGTATGTTTAAAAATTTCTTATCTTTGAATTACTTATTTTAACGGTCAACACTGTACAAGCGTGAATATTTTATCTCAACGGTTTAACGCCAATCCCTCCCATACGAAAATCTTTTAATCTTGCGTTAGATTATAATTTTAAAATTTTCTTATTCATTTTGAATTTACTTATTTTATGAAAATTTTTTTATGTTTATGTTTTTTATTTCTGTTATGAAAATTTTATGATCGAATCATTAAATTAGTAATTATGATGTCCATCTTCTCCTATTCCATCCGTCTTTTTCATGCAACGCACCAATATTATAATTAATTCATAAATGTTCATTCGAATTGTATTGATTGTAATTATGTAAAGCCAATAATTGGATTAATATGTTTTGATGTTAATTGTGCTAAAATGGAATGAGGAATGAAGACACTGTATAGGTCTGGTTAATAGGTAAAGAGATCAAATGAGGGGTGAAAAGAGGAGTCGAGAGTTTGTGGGAAAGAACTGTGAAGATATAGAGTAAACGACGATGAAGGAAACTAAGTGTTGGAAAATTAATTTAATTTAATTAAATCTTACCACAAATATTTCTTTATAAAACTGGCACCGTATACAAAAATAAGTTGGCAATATACTACATTACAGAAATGCCAATTATTACAATCATAACTATTTACATATATCTTTTGCCGCAATCCATTCATCGACCCATTTTCGCACTTCTTCAGCATTTCGAAAGCGTACATCTGTCAGGCTGACCTGCATTGATCGGACCAAATGGTAATCAGAAGGAGCAAGGTCTGGAGAGTACGAGAGGTGATCAAGATGATCCCAACCGAGCCTCTTTTTTTTTTTCCTTAACGATGTTTGCACGATGTAGTCTGGCATTGACATCGTGAAATAAAACTTTGTGGTGTTTTCAAGCTATCAATGGTCGTTTTTCGTTCAATTTCTTTGCCAATTCGCCCAGTTGTCGTCGGTAGCGATCAGCTGTAACCGTTTCATTTGGTTTTAACAGCTCGTTATACACCACACCTTTCTGATCCCACCACCAAATGCACAGCATTACCTTCTGGCAATGAATATCGCATTTTGATTGTGAAGTTGAAGCGTGTAAACCACCGTTCACAAGTTTTTTGATTTGGACCATGTTCACCGTAAGCTTCTACCAACAATCGATAACTATCAGCAGCGGTTTTGTTCAAATTAAAAGAAAGTTATTAAACTTCCCAGCAAAACAACTTTTTCAGGCACGTAATTCGACATGTTCGAAGCAAAACTTTGTTGTTTACACTTCAACTAAATAACATATACTGAAATTTATAGCGTAATGACAGACAAAAAATCGCCAACTGTTATCAAATCGACATTATTAATGCAAGTTCCCAATACATAAAATTATATACACTAAATAACATATATATATAAATAAAGCAACGCTTCGTTCTAGGACATTGATTGCAAATTTTTCTGCACAATTTATTTATAACAAATATATATACCAATACCCTTTGTTTGCATCATTAATTCGTTTTTACCTATCCGCACAACTCTTATAATAATAATATTTATTTGTATGTGTCTTTCAATAATTATATGGTATTATATAAATATTTTTTATATATACCATAGTATTTTCAATAATAAATTATATTGTATTGGAAAAATTGTGTCGGTAAAACTTTAAACGATATGTATATTCGTATATTCACATAACTATATACAATATATAAATAATATAATTAAGTCCGTATACATATATTATTAATTATGCGTATACAATTACTGCACTTTATTTGCGAAACAGAAGGCTTTCCATTTTAAAAAGGATTTTCTTGTTTATATTTATATATAGCTGTATTAGTGCGTAGATATATTCGTAGTGGTAATAATTTTTATTATCAAAATTAATTTATTTACAAATATGAAAATGATTATTAATATTTTCAACATATATATATATATATAGAAATACACCTATATATATATACTTTATATACTCTTATATATACTATATACCACCATTTAATTATTAGCTATATACTTAATATATTATAATATGGCTACGTGTGTTTGTTTGTTTGTATTATGTTTTTAACATTTTTATACATGTTTATGATTATTATAATGTTTGAAAAACATAAAATAAAATCGCATATAATAAACACACGACCAAAAAAGACGTGAATTATTAATATTGTATAATAATAATAATAATAATTCAGATCAAATAGAAGGAATAAAAAATTATTATTATTATTATTATTATTATTATTATTTTTATAAAAATATTACCACCCGTATCGTATATAATAATATTTTATATTACAATACATATTTACATGAATATTTTCTTATATATTAGGCTATCAATAACCGATAAAATATATAATATTTATAGTTACTTGTTTTAATATACATATAATTTATAAAGTATATAAAGTAAAAAATTTTAATATGCATAAAATTGGTTGAAATAATTTTAATAATTTCATTAAAAATCTTAAGCATGAATTTGTAATGTATATAATAACAATAATAATAATAATAAAATAGAAACAATATGTCGGAATTTGTATTGTACACAGTTTTTACTGATTATTTGTCTATATTTATAATTTATTTATTTTATTCGTTATTATACATATTTTTTATATGTTTTATTGTAATCAATTTAATTATAATTTTTCTGAACATAGTGTATACGATACAATTATTATACATATAGTTATATTTATTGATTGCATATAATATATTATTAAAAACCAATCATGCCGTGCTGTGAGAAATTATACTATATTATATTGTGTGTGTGTGTGTCCAGTGGCTTTTGTGTGAAAATTATATATGTTCAATTTAGTTCTAACAACTAATCAATATTTTATATGTGTGTGTAGGCGTATAACTTAACTGGTGGTTAAATGAAGTGGATAATCTTTTCTAATTTCATTTGCCATACATATATATATACCATATCCGATTAACTCGGATTCGCTTTCACAGAATTTAAAAATGTAAACTATACATTTTCATATTTTGAAGTGGTCTTGTTTAAATTGTTTTACTCGTTTGGTGTTTATAGACAAAAATTTATTCATATTTGCCACAAAATTTCATTTCAAATAATATAGAAATTGAATAAAACAATTTAAAAAAAAAATGTTTCTATGAGAGAATAATTTTACATACAAAAATTATGGTCAAGATATTTTTATGTGCAGACAAAAATTAATGGATTTTTATTTTAAGGATATTTGTAATTAATGTTTCTGTAAAACTTATATATATTGTAGTATCCATATAGTAAATAACTACAAAATGAAATTAGTCTAACTCAGTGAAATGTTTCGTTGTAATAGTTCGTTATTTTATTACAAAAAAGAGCAAAAAAAAAATGGAAAATAAATCTCAAATTAAATGCAGCATTTAGAATAATAAAATAACTCTGTATTTGAAACGACTTGCAAACATTAGTTCAGTTAAACAATTCAAAAGTGGTGGATTTTACCTTCCAAATAACATAGAATGTGTAAAAAAAAATAATAAACGATTCTAATATATTATTCACAATCGCAAATATAATATATAGGCAGAAACATTAATTGTTAAACAATTATATATCGTAAGAATAGTATATATAAAATTTACATGCAATGGAGAACATACAAAAAGAAGTGGTTCGTAAATTAAATGAACACAAGATTGTATAAAATCGAATATACCTACTTTAAAGACTTTTTTGTATCGAATTGTTATATTTTGAAAAATGTCAATTGATTTCACGGGTTCATAATAAACGACTCCTTTTTAATCCCACCAAAAATACACACATCATTGTCTTCTTTCCGTGAATATTTCGAAATGAATCTACTTTTCATCACCAGTCAAGTCATATTATCTGATACAAAAACAAGAAACCATACACATGTTTTTCGAAATAGTTTTCTTTCACATATGGGAAACATAATTTTCCATCCTTTTGAATAATTTCCATTGAGAATCGATAAACGCAATTTAGAATTTGTTTGCTGTTGTTGTCGTTTTCTAACTTTTTCGATTGACCTTGATGTTCTTTATGTTAAACATGAAAATCGTCACTTTTAAATCGTTTGTACCCAGTTCTCTGCAAGAGTGGAACTAGATGGAACAAAATCACCATAGATTTCCATAACAGTTGTATGAACAGTCTCTTTGTTACACTTTAATTTTTTTTTTAACGTGTTAACATCGTTTTACATAATTGGACATGATTAGCATATTGCAGGAAAAAATGAATATTTATTGTTTTGTTTTAGTCTTTTATAACCTAGCCGTTTTTTTAACCAGCTATATATTGTTGCTTCCATACTACGTGTTTCGATCGATGGCACACGAACTTACTTAGCGTCTCATATGTTGAATCGGATAAATGTCTAGATAAATGAATGACATCAAAACAAGAAATACATTTTTCATTATTGTATTCACAAAAGTTACCACTAAACGCTATAAGAGAAAAAGTTATAACAAATTATGGCAATTTAATAAAATATAATTTATCATTTTTGCAACAAAATAAATGTGTTATTTATGTTATTTTACACGCATTTCTACTGCTATTTCTTTTAATATCCATTGTTGAAATCTCTAATAAAAATCCTGCTATATACCGCATGCCATCATATCAATAAAATATATTTTTACCATAGGAGGTGTTTTTTTACAACATTAATTATTAATATTTTAACATATTTTTCCGTTCCAGTATAAGTAAATTCCAATACGAATGTGTCAAAAATAATATTTTTCTTTTAATTTTTATATATTCTTCTATTCATTGAGGATGATTAAAATATCTCTGCTCGCTTTTGAAGTAAACATTTCATATATATAAATCAAAATATCGCACATTAAAGTTAATAAAAATACTACACCGAAACGCTTGATATTCTTATTAATCCTCAAAAATTTTATGAGCATCGATGTATTCCACGTATTCTTCCCACGGGTTGAACAAGCTTATATATAAATCCAATCTATAAATAACCAAATATAATATACTTGTTTCTTAACCCATTCCGATTATTTTTCGAACGGAACCTCAATGCTATAAAAAAAAAAGTTTAAGGAATCTTATTTATTATTTTCGACTATATCTGAAAAACAAAATCAATTTTAATATTTTATTAAATAAAAAACACTGCATATTCTTGATTGTAGTATATTACAATTTATATTTTATAGTAGCTCGCATATACGAAAAAAAAATTGTTTATAAACAAGCAAGTACACAAAACAATGAAAGAAAAAAAAGAAAAAAAAATTCCAATAATTCAAATAATGAACTTACATAAATCTAAACAATAAAAAATTAACCCACAGCAAACGGCTCTGATCGCAAAATAAAATTTGAAAAGTGATTTTTAACATTAATATATTTACATGTTTGTTTTGGCCATAACAAGACAGATTTATTTGAATTAGCTAATTAAGAGGCGACGTGTTAACTAACCATAAAAATATAAGGATATAGGACACACTTTATTTCTTATAATTAACTTTAAAATATATTTCTTATATACTTATTATATATAGCCCAAACTGAGTCTAACCGGTGACCACAATAGATTCCATAAATTCAATTGAAAATACAATATTTTCAATAGTATATTTTTAATATGAAAATTTAATCGGTGTGATATCGACTATTTTATATTATTTCCATATGTGGATTTAATGAAATATTTGCTTATATATATATATATCGTTATACAATATGATCACTGTATTATGAAATAATAAACGAAAAATTTCGTTATGAAAGGGTTAAATGAAATAAAAATCAAAAAATAAAACGAAAATTATTTTTCTTAAAAATTAATATAAACTATAACCAGTTCATATTTTATAAATTATAGACTTCGTGCGTTTTTCAGCCACTCCCATTCTAATTAAGCTCATTTTATGAAACTTCTGTGGTTAACATAGCGTAATATTATCAAAATCCGATAATTGTACTTGATAATTTATCCATTTAAAAAATTTACTGTTTATTATTAACTATTTTATTATATATATTGTAAGTATTTGTATTATATTTTGTTATATATTGTATTATATATCTATTTATATATATATATATATTCATTTATGTATTTAGTTTTATACATTGTCTATGCATAGTATTAAATATTAAAATATAATATATATATAATATATTTAGTTTAAGAAAAATCATATAACATTTATTTAAATACGAAAGTATTATAATCTGGACATATAGAAAATTTTAACGCATACATATATAAATATATAATATTAATAATAATAACAATTTATTATATAAATCTATTTTATTTTATATTGGCTATTATGTGGTGGCCTATTGGGGATAGCCCCTCACTCTTTCATTTATTATTATTATTATTATTATTATTATTATTATTATTATTTTTATTATTATAATGCTAATATATAATTTAATATATAAATAACCAATGTGTTGCATTTCTCTAACACAAATATATATAAAATATATATCTTAACAAATAAAAACCATTATTTTAACAATATTATATGTAGATGTACGAGGTATATGTACATGTAAGTAATATTGTTAGTGTATATATACAATAAATATTAAAGAAGTGTACCTACTTCTTTTAGTTTAGTTTTTTGTTGTATATAATGTACAAACTAAATAGTTATACATAAATATGTATATAATATAAGTTAGGTATATTATAAATAAATGAGGCCATATTGCATTTTGCCATTTTTACGTTAGTCAATTGGTATAGTTAGATTATTTTTTTTTTTTTTTTAGTTGTCTTCAAATGATATAGCGTGCGAAAGTTTTTTTTTTTTTGTTGTGATTTTGTATTATATATATAACTACTATTTTTTCTTTTTTAACTAATACCATTATTAAATATTTTATATGTTTCTGTTATTAAATATTATATATTAATAATAAAATTAAAAATTATATTAATACGAGTAATAATATTAATAATACAATAATAATAATAATATGGACATTGTCTATGAGACAAAAAAATATAGACAACTTACTTATTATTCTATTTATATACAGGGTGTCCCAATTATCGACGGCAATACGAAAACACTAGATTCTCTGGGTCATTTTGCGTCGAAAATATCATATAACATTTTGGCCGATTCGACTTCGGTACCAAGTTACACGCAAATAACCAAATTTTCAATCAGACCATGTTTTGCACTCTACTGGGATCAATATCTCAATAACTAATTAACCGATTTTAAATTTTTGATACACTATTAGCATTAGCATACCGAGATCTTTAATTTGACGTTAAGATAAGGCAATTTCCGGACATGTGGTTATCCAGATACTTACAGGAATGTTGACAATTAGCTGAACGCCCTTTTTTCTTTTTGAAAGTTTGTTCAAGCATAAGTCGAAATATCATGATGAAAAATTTTTTTCGGTATAAGTTCAAAAACTTGCCACATTCATAAGCTTTCGTATAAGCTATAACATTACGATAGGTCTCAACTGGTTCCAAAGATATACACAAATAACTACAACGATGTAGGCATAAAATTGATTTTCGCTATGGAAAAATTTTATCTTTTTTTGGTTTTATCCAGAACCAACAATACGGACGTGACAGATAATTGATTCCATACACTCCTATGTATTCACACAAACCTTCTCACACACACAAATGAACTCACACACAAAGGCCCACACACATAAAACCACAAAAGCATACGCACGCATATCATCACAGTTTTAAACAAACAAAGCCTAAAGTAATTGCTGAAAATGTACTCCTTCAGCTCGAATACATAGACAACAATGCTTTTCAATAGACCGAACCAATCTAAGTGTTTGCTGTTGCTTGTGGCGAAGGTCTTGAATACAGTTTTCAATAAGCTGAATTAACTCTTCAAGTGAATTAATCACAGTTGCATATACTTTTTCTTTAAGGCAACTCCATAAATAGAAATCCAATGGATTTAAGTCGGGAGAACTTGGCGACCATCTTATGGACCCACCTCTGCCAATCCACTTAAACCCGTTGGATTTCTATTTATGGGGTTGCCTTGAAGAAAAAGCCTATGCAGCTGTGATTAATTCACGTGAAGAGTTGATTCAACGTACTGAAGACTGTATCCAAGAATTTCACCATAAGTCACAACAAACACTTAGATTGATTCAGTCTATTGAAAAGCATTGTTGTCTATGTATTCGAGCTGAAGGAGTACATTTTCAGCAATTACTTTAGGCTTTGTTTGTTTAAAACTGTGATGATATGCGTGCGTATGCTTTTGTGGTTTTATGTGTGTGGGCCTTTGTGTGTGAGTTCATTTGTGTGTGTGAGAAGGTTTGTGTGAATGCATAGGAGTGTATGGAATCAATTATCTGTCACGTCCGTATTGTTGGTTCTGGATAAAACCAAAAAAAGATAAAGTTTTTCCATAGCGAAAATCTATTTTATGCCTACATCGTTGTAGTTATTTGTGTATATCTTTGGAACCAGTTGAGACCTATCGTAATGTTATAGCTTATACGATAGCTTATGAATGTGGCAAGTTTTTAAACTTATACCGAAAAAAATTTTTCATTATGATTTTTCGATTTATGCTTGAACAAACTTTCAAAAAGAAAAATGGCGTTCAGCTGAATGTCAACATTTCTGTAAGTATCTGGATAACCACATGTCCGAATTGCCTTATCTTAACGTCAAATTAAAGATCTCGGTATGCTAATGCTAATAGTGTATCAAAAATTTAAAATCGGTTAATTAGTTATTGAGATATTGATCCCAGTAGAGTGCAAAACATGGTCTGATTGAAAATTTGGTTATTTGCGTGTAACTTGGTACCGAAGTCGAATCGGCCAAAATGTTATATGATATTTTCGACGCAAAATGACCCAGAGAATCTAGTGTTTTCGTATTGCCGTCGATAATTGGGACACCCTGTATAAATATATGGATTGAGATCTGCATCTGAGATCAGTTACATATTTACTTTACTGATATAATACTATGTATTGTAATTGTATATAAATAAGTACTTATATACTGCAGACATATATTATATAGTACTTGTTTGTATACAATGTCTCTACCTGTGGTGAATACACACATAAATGAATAAGAGCGGGAGGTTACGAAAAAACTAATAATATTAAATAGGGTAAAATAAATTGTCTTGTTTATAGTTAAAATATCTTATTATTATATTATGTAATTCCAAAATATAAAATCACGAAATCGTGTAATTAAATAATTAAATTTTATTTTTATGGGTTTCGGAAAATTATTATTACAAATTATTTTTTCTTTTATTATTTTTTTTATCTTTTATCGCATATAAAATGAATGAATGAATATATAATAATTAGTTTTTTGTTTGGTTTGAAAACACATTATTATTGCATTAACAAATAAATTGTGGTATATGAAAGATGAAAAAAATCGCATGTAATCTCAGCTGATTGCTCGATACACGCATAGTCCTACGATTTTCTATCATTTTCTGTTTTTAGTGCAATATTTGGTCAACCCTAGTAACACTGTCCGAAGTTTGTCCGCAAAATTTCCGCATTTATATGTAATTAGTCTGTAGTTTCAATCCGAGGAAATATTTATGGATTTGTTACACGGATGTCCACTGGAATTTTATATGATGAATGCAATACTGTCTATGGATTTTTATAAATAATGTCCTTGGATTATTCGCGTATAATTCCGATGATAATTCCTACGGATTCTCCTTAGAAGTATTTCTCTCGTTGCTATTATTCCACAGAAGATCCATAGAATTTATATTCAAATTTTTTGTGAGCAGATTCACGGATTTTGATAAAAAATATCTGTGGATTGTACATGTATTTTAGCAAGTAATACCCGTGAATTGTCCGTATTAGCAGAATAAATTTTCTTATGATGATGATTCAAATTCATCGATTGTGCATTGTAATAAACAAGAAAACAGAAAACGCGGATAAAATCTATGAAAAATCTTACAAAAAATTCCTCGGAAATATATATTCGATTTGAGTTGCTGGTTGTTTTAGTAATTATGAAAATAAATTAAAAAGTGTGAGGATTATATCTATAGATAAACGAAATATACAATATTTAAACTCATTGTCTTGGATCATTGGTGAAATTATACTGCGGATATATTGTGGGCATATTAATCCAAAGATTTCAATTTACCTAAATAAAATGCTCTAATAATTTAGTGGAAAATCTATGGATATTCTTTGGACAAATTTCAATATATCTTTTCCATGGAAAATATGTGAGTTTTTTCCACGGAAATTTTCATCATTTTTCAAACCACGGACAAATTGTTAAGATAATTGAAATAAGTTTCACGTTCGATTTTTTTTTTTTTTGTTGTTAACTGCGGACGTAAATCTTTTTCATTTGAGTGTAATTTTTTTTAGAAATTAAAGAAATAGAAAAGAAAGTCGCTATGAATACTGAAATCTGGTGGATGTGGCGGTGAATGTTTTGTGGTAACTATATTCTCATATCCAATTAAATTGATTTTCCTTTTTCAATTATTGATTTCTGCATTCAATTTTATATATCACAACGATCTGCATAACATTTTCCTATATGTTATTGTTTTAACTACTTATAAATAGTGTGTTAATATTATACCAAGTACATAAATACAAATAAAAAAAAATCAGACGCCATACCGTTGCGAATATGGTCGACAATGTTTCACTGTACAAACTTTTGTCATATGTCATATATTTCATCAAATTGAAATTGTCACACGATTACGTTTTTAAATAATTCTGTACAAACGACAGACGGGGCAGGATCATATGTCTCGTAGATAATTTGTTCATATATGCAAGTGATTTGTGTAAGATCAAATATGATTTGTCAACATGTTTTGCAATACTATATCGCAGTAATATCAAATTAACTTTTTTTTTATTATACCAATGGTAAAAGTCGTAGTTGGTTTCGATGGATAAGATATGTTTCCAATATGTTTTGCATAATAAATGCACAATTTTTTGTATGAACACCATAAAAATCTGTTAATTTTATGGTATATCAATTTATTTGTTAAAGAACAATACTATTTTCATATTGTAAATTTTAATTATTTCAACACAATGTTACCTGTACATCCATGGATCCATGATAAAAATTACTTTTGACTCAGGACTTACAATTGCTGTGCCGGTAATAAATTGTCTATTGCCGAAAGAATATTAAATATACGTATAAACTTTTTTTTAGTTTATTAATTTCCACTGTATGCTAAAATTTGAACCGGATAACCGCGATCATACAAAAATTTAGTTGAATAAGTTACCATTTCCAATTCAATAACATTCATGTTTCCGGTACTATTATTTTTTATATACATTCAATTTAAAACGATATAGTCAATTAAATAATTGCAGAATATATACACTATATAATTAAAAATTATAATATAATGAAAAATAACTATAATTTAATGCAAAAACAATTATTTTTTTACATATTAAGTGTTAATAATATGTGTTAATAAATGTACAAAACAACAAAAATATATGCGTTAATAGACATAAAAACAAAAATTGTGTTGCATTTTGATATAATATATTAATGAGATTAGCCTAAGGCATAAATCTATTAAATATTTCATATTATTCAATTTTAATAATAATAATAATAATAATAATAATAATAGTACATGTATTAATACATAGTATAATTATAATATATTGATTGAAAGAAAACCATATGATTTTAAAACGTGACCCATCTGCCTATTTTATTCTAGTTTTTTTATTTTTACTTCATTCACTATGTGCTTATTGTTTTCAATCCATTTTTTTATTTTTTTGTTTGTACAATCAGCATTTTTTTTTTCTCATTTGTTTTGTGGTTGTTATTATTAAAATTAACAGCTAATGGATTCAATATAATAATTATGAAAATGAATTATGTCTATTATAAATGCTTACTTCTTCTTATAAGTGTATACACATGGCCGGGGTAATTCAGCAAATATTTATTTATTTATTTAAAATCTACATTTAAGACAAGCAGAGCTTGTGACAAAAACTATGTGCATTTTAGATTAGTATTACCAAAACCATAGTAGACATTGTCAACCACAAATTAACATTGTATATGAAAAAGGACATTGAGCAACGTGCGCAGAAATTATTAATTATTCCGTTCTACTGGAGATGGTAGATCTAAACAATATGAAAAGAAACAAGAGACACCATAAATTGTAAACATCAAAGGAGGCTCAACCAAATATCGAATTGCCATATAGCATGACACATTAATGTAAATTAAAATCTAAAGTCTAGAATTGAAGAGGACTTTCAATTTATTGCGGCTAGCAAAAAACAGAATACAATATCACAATATTAGAAGTGGGGAATAAGTAAGGAAATGAAATCAGAAAATGGTACATAATCTTCGGAGACCAGAGTAAATACTACAACACATTTTATGAATATGGAGTAAATCATATTAAAATTTAATTTTTTAATAATTTAATTTAAGAATAATAAAGAAATTTTCGAAGTATCGATTGTCCGCTTTATAAAATATAATTGCCAGTGTTTTTTGTTTTAATTTAATTTTAATCGACGATTACGATGGTGACCCCACAGCAATATGTGTTCAATATTATATTTCAAAAAATAACATTTTAATTTATTATTATTTTAAAAATGTTTTGTGTTCTTGATATACAATATTTCCGGGGATATCGCATCAGACCACTGTTTGACTCCCTTTTTTTGTCTCTCTACCGAGTGGTACATATGGGTACATATTACTCAGACAAACGCCAATTATCATCCGCCTATAATAGTTCCTTTCGCTTTACGGCATAACCACTCAACAATGCAGTACAGTTGCCAGTTGGTAAATTATTGCCCGTACGCGACTATATAAGAATTCACCAATCGGTCTGCATTTCTGTTTCGAATGGATGCTTTATTAATTCATTTATTCTCATATGAGTGAATTGTTCATAGCGTTGTGTATGGATACAATTCTATCCTCTGCGCATATACACCCAACACCATATGATATTCGTTTTCTAATTTAATTTCATTTCACCACCAACTGAATTAACAAATGATAATTGCGTTGAGTAATTTTTAATATATAAAATATTGCAATCTCTGGTTTGACTAACTGAACGCAGCGCTAGCTGTAACCACTTCGCCACTTCAATTGAATTTTATGTTCGTGATGGTAAAATCAAGTAAATAAAATCAAATTACTTATATTTGATAACATGCATTCTGTTAAATGAACTTGTGTTTAATTTGTATTTGTAAATATTCGCTGAATTACCACGATATATTATCCACATGTAATATCTAATATTGTATATCTATAAGTATATATGCGGTACAGGTAGACTCTTTAAACTCTATCTATTTATATATACAATGTATAGGATATGTACTATAGATAGAAGATAGATACATCTCTAATTAAACGTATATATGTTATTATATTTGATTGAAATAATTTAAAAAGATTTTAAGTCAAAACTCATCAGTTATATCACTTGTCATATAATTTATAATATTTTCTTTATGTGCGATTATATTTTTAATATATTTTGTAGCTGTTTAATTATATATAGTACATAGATAGCACATATAATAAATAAAGTATGTGCATATATGCGTGTATAATTAATAAATATAATAGTTTTTTTGTTTTCTTTATATAATACAAAATATAATAACACTATTTTAATGCAAAAATGTGAAAAGAAATTTTCGATTAATTATTAATTATATACTTTCACAATATATTATATTATTAAATTAATATACGCTTATTAATATATATTATATAGTTAATTGTTTAATAAATATATTAAAATTAAATAGAGATAAAATTTATTATCCCAAAAAGATTATTCAATTTATTTATATTCTACGAAAATTATTTAATGAAATGTTCCATTGTGTTTTAATAATAAATTCATAGATTATTCCTAATAAACTTAAAATTGACATATCAAAAAATAATCCAACAACACCACCAACTGAAACTATATTGGTATATTAAAAGAATAATTACACAGTAAATATTATACATATGTTATGTGGTCAAAATTACATACTAACAAAATCCAATGTAGTTTTTACTGTGCTACGAATATAACGTTGTTTTGGTAATTCTAATAATGATATTGTTACTGCACTTCCAGGTTCTTCACGATATTCTCTATATTATTAAATACAATATAAAATATATTTTAATAATTCGAAATAATAAATAGATAGTTAAAAGCTAAATAAATTATTAATTAAAACATATAT
This sequence comes from Bibio marci, assembly GCA_910594885.2. Classification (NCBI taxonomy): domain Eukaryota; kingdom Metazoa; phylum Arthropoda; class Insecta; order Diptera; family Bibionidae; genus Bibio; species Bibio marci. The sequence continues at coordinate 41,405,544 of OU343114.1, forward strand.
GTATATATTTGTTTTGCATACTCATTTGATGTATAAATTGTATTATATTCTGGTTCTTCACAATTGCCCAAACATTGACAATTTTTTCTTTCATTTGTTAATTGTGCTGCGGAACATATAATGGAATAATAATTTAATGTTATTTATTTTCTATTTAATTAATTCAATTCTATTATACCAAAATTTTCGCTTAAACAGATTAATCCTTTTGCATCACATTGTCCTGGCGTGTGTATAAAATGAGAAATGTTTTAATATTAATTATTTTATTGTATAAAATTTAAATTTCACATTTCATGGAAGACTTTTTTTTTTTTTTATATTTTTAAACGAGAATAAGTGGCAAATTTGATAGTTATCATAACGCAGAAATCTCATAGTTAAGAATTCCCATATATATAATTAGAAGAAATAAGAATGTGTAACAACAAAGACCGTGCCGCCTCTCACATGCCATTCATAACAAATTTTTAAAATGGGAGTTTATATGTTTTTCCTCAAAAAAATGTAATTCAAAATTTTTTGTTTTAATATTCCCCCGATGGTATTATATAATCTTATTTACTTGGTAAACATTTGAGCGTAATTGAACAAACGGTTTTCGAAAGTTCTTGACAACCGATTTCGAAAAATGTGATTTTTAGATAAAACCAATTAAAGGTAACAGTACAGTTCCCAAACAGAAACATCTCAAACTCAACATCTTGATAATATCGCTTGTGATCTGTCATGGATGTTCTAGGAATATCACGTAATTATCATATGCATATAAAATATATACTACAGGAATATCACTGGGATAAGACAGGGGCTTTCCGATATCGCAGATTTTATTGTGACATTATCGAATTAAATCACATCCATTTACGAGACATTGCTTTTTGGCAACAATTTTTGGGATATCCATAGGATATCGTTTGAATATTGCGCTATCATAGACATGAACAGGATATTGTTTTTATTTTATGGATATCCATGGAATAAAACAATGACAGACTGAATAAAAATGGGGTACATGCAGGTTTATATTTTATAGCATATAACAAGTCATATTACTCCAAGTGGAGCTTATGACATGGACTATACGGATTAGGTTTAGAAACCAATTCACAATGACGAACGTCATGAAACCTTAAATATTATAATTATTCAACCTATATACAATTTTCGATGTATTAATAATAATATAAAATTTACTATACATACTCACTTTCATTGTGTCTGGGCATTAAGTGATGGGTACAATTACACAATTTTAATTGAATATTTTTTGAACATTCTGCAATACACGTTGATCGTCCATATAATTCATAAAGTGATTGCATACTGTGTGAATTGTTATAAAAACAAATAATTTAATTAAAAAAAATATGAACATACAATTTTTATATAAACATTTATTATCTATTTACCCTTCATCCAATTCCCATGTAAAACGACAATTACGATGTCGAATTGAAACATCAACTGCATTTCGATCATTAATAATTTCAATTATACTAATTATAATTTCTTTTTCTAAACCAAATAAAATTGTTTCGCTTACATCAGCTTCATTTAAATATGGAATTTCATTTGGTGAATGTAAATGTATTTGTACATCTTCGAATACGTCAAATTTTAATGTTCCCGGACCAGTTTGTCGATTATTAATTAGTTTTTTTCCAAATGGTGGACTACATACATACAGTAATTGTATAAATAAATAAATAGTGTATTATATTTTTATTATTAAATATAGTTAAATAATATAGTATCATAAAATATATATATAAATATATATTACTTCGTATGAATAGAATTAATTGTGTAACAAGTACCATATTCAGTAGTTAAAGGTAAAAAAATATCACAACAATTAAATTCAATATTATTCCAACTACAATTGAATATCATTTCCTCACAAGATGAACGAAACTGTATAAATTTAAAAAAACAAAATATAGCACATTAATAATTTATAAATTTTTTAATACTGTTTTTATTTAACTTTAAATAAAATATCTGTATAATTTTCCGGGCAATTTAATTCTGTTTCACATAAATTACATGTATAACAATTTCCACTATAAAATGATAAATCAGCAAGGAAATCATCAATTTTTCGATGTCTATCTACACCATAATATCTATATAGATCCATTTTAGGGATGAGTATATATTATTTAACCAAATAATAAATAAATAAATTTAAATTTACTTTTCACTTAGATCCCAATTTTTTTCACCATTAAATATTTCACAAATAGTAACAGCCGGAAATGATGTATTCCAATGTAAACTTTACAAATTATAATTTAAAATTTAATTCTATATTTTCTTTACTGTAAAAACTTTAAAACAAATATACTATAAAATATTAAAATTACTATGTTGTATCCAGAGTAAGCGAAAAAGATCTAGTGTGAAAAGTTAACCACATTCTGTATAATAATATTTTAAGACCGTATATGAGAATAATAAATACAATAGCATAATATAAATGATGAAAGATTTTCTTGAACAGCGTGTACATATTTTTATGTAAATAATTATGAAATTTCTATATAAAATTTTTAAAATAATATATATAATTCGTTATGTCCTTTTGTAATAGAATATTTGTATGTGTTGAGTTGTATCCATATATCTGAATAAATTGCTATAAGTTACAATAATGTTTTTTAAATATTGAAATTAAACATACATTTTTTCTTGTATATTGTTCAATATATTTATATTCATTTATATATATGAGAATAACACAAAGTATAAATATTTATTATTGACTATTGTAAGCTCTTATACATAATATAGTACATATAACCCATCGCACCATTTATAGAAATTATGATAATGGAATTATAATATTGAATATTATCTATATTAGAAATCTTAAAAGGTTTAATTCAAATTTTATATAAATATGGAAATTATTATTAGTACTCTTTTATATTTTATAAATATTTATTAAACAATATACACACAGACAGCAGCTATCTATAAGAAATGTTTTTGTTTAAACGCATGAACCCTGAATAACTACAATATATATATAATATATAAAATGAAACATATAAATATATCAAGTATAAAATACATCATATAGATTTGATAAGAATCAATTAAAAAAATATGAACATATTATAAAAGTTACGATACAGTACAGTTAAGGTTGTAATAATAGCATTCACTTGCAATAATAGTAGAGAGCAATAAAATAAAGTGTTTTTGTACCATAGTTTTATAGTTTTTATTTTGGTTGCAACGTTTTTACTATATCACTTTTTCATTACTTTATCAAGTGATATACCAGGTCACTCGTCTATTCTATTAAATATTAGTCTTCATGCAGCTATTGTATCGGAAATATATATCATCAATAATAACTCTGTAAACATGTACCTGAAAAAATTAATTATTGTATATGTGGTTAAAGTAATTTAGTAAAAACACAGGCAATATATAATATATATATAATAATGATTCGAACAATTTTTCAATAATTTGGAAAAATATCCACGCAATGTGAATGTTATCAAAATTTATTATGATTATTTGATGTGAAATTTATTTAGAAATATATTGTTTGTGTAACTTTGATTTTAATTTAATTAATATTTAAAAATTTATCCAACAAAATACTAATTATTTTTACAAGATGCTATTATTTTAACCGTAACTTTATACGACAGACGGCTTGATTTGACAATGCAGATATATAAATAAAGGATACTTTTAGCTTCTTACAACGATATTCCAATCTTTTAATACATCCCGAATAATACAGCGGATTTGTTGGGTCTGCAATATATGCTTTTATATTGTATATAAATATCTTTTCCAACTATAGACAATTTTCATATTTGATGGAAAAAGATAAAAGTCACATGTAGTCACAGATGTAAATTCTGTTGGCCGAAAAAATAATTCATAACGTAATTCATGTAATTGGATTATGGCCAAATATGTGCATTATCATGACGGTGAAACAATACTACTTGCCTTTGTCAAATGTAATGATGGTTTTTATTAATTTATTTGTTCAAAAACAGTTTAACATTGACAAATGAATAATATGCACTTGTAATCCGTCATCGTTTAGCATGCGATATCATATAGGTTTTATTGATGATTTCTATTGTGATTACTTCTTTTGGACGACCTCTGTTGATGGTATTATTTCTGTGATAATTGTATGTAGAAAAATAGCACACAATTTTGCTTGGCGGATGTATATCACCGCATGATAGTGGGGTCAGCGTAATCACCAATATAAGACGGTGCCATTGCCATAGCTTGGTGTAAAACATTACAATTTTTCATATGGTTCTATAATACACCGAGTAATAAATGAAACAGCAACAAAAACTAATCCGATAAGGCTCAGCAGAGAAGGATTAAATAAGCTAAAATTAAATAAATTGAGAAGTAAATTTCATATCCATAGTGATAGGGATACAGTGTCTGCCTAACAGATGTATGGTATATGCCATCGAGTGTAAGAAATATACAACAATAAAATCGGCACTGCTACATTATGACATATAGGCAAGAATTTAGTTGAGCAATAAGCCATTATACCATCAACAGAATGGCCTGGGATTTCGTGTGAATATATACTGAACGGGTTTATCGGCAGCAACAAAGTAACATTATACTGAGTACCTGATAAACACTGTCATAATAAGAATTGAAGAAACAGTCTCTAGCAAGTAAGTGATCAGCAACAGCATTCATACCATTCTACACCATAGATAAAATACTAAAACCACAACCTAAGATGGAATAAGGTATAAACTATGGAGCAAATAACTAGACGTAGACATGATCTAAAAAACTATTGGAATAATTCAACTAAATGAAAACAAAAATCTACTTAATAATAAATAGAAACGGGGTTAGATATCATAACAGAAATACTTAACGGTGATTGTGCAGATTTAGGAAGAGACATCTTAAAATCATCGGAGTGTGATAAATGATGAAATCTTTGCAAAACTGCAGAGTTTAATAGTTTTAAGCACTTTTAAAATCTGTCCAGTTTTGATATTAATAAAAATATAAGAATGTAATGAGTTTATTAAGTTATTCAAGAGTCGTATTTTTCTACAGAAATATATCCTCTTTATATTGCCATTTATTTGTTTAGATCTGATCACTCACTTTTTATATATCACTGATAATTTGAGATGTTCAAAAATGTATGGTTTAATTTGATGATTTACACCGCATAAGAGCACATGTTCAGTACTTATATATTCCATTTTATCTAAAGATATTTTCTTAATTCTATAATTCATATTATTCATATATAAGCGATTAGGTTGTAAGTCTTACTTACTTACTGCATGGCAAGGCATTAAAACCTTTTAAAAAGACTTTTTTGTAACCTTCTCCAACTCCCTTCTCCAACCGAACCTATCTCTGCACCTAATGTATTTCAATCCCGAATTTCAAGAATCCTAATATCGCAGATTTCTGCATCTACCCATCTAGCCTTAGATGCGTCGATCCTTCTTCTTCCTTCATTAGATTTTTCGAATTTTCTCCTCCCTTAATTGTAATTCTATTTATTATATTTTTAAAAATATTAGTTTTTTTAATTATTAAATTCCGTACAAACAAAAACAACACTAAACAAACAAAAAATATTAAAATTTGTACTAGATTTTTATATTATAAATGTCAAATTTTTGTATTTATAACCGGCAATTAAATGACCTAAAATTCATATAGCATCGTTGAAACTGTCAAAACACCATAATTAAAATTAATTATTTTTTTTTTTTGTATTTCTTCATACAAAATTTGTTTTTTGATTTTAATTTGTGTTGTGTTTCATTTTGCTTGCGTAAGTATAGAAAACAAGCCATTAAGATTACGATTCTTCTTTTATTTTGATTGATTTTCTACCACTTTTTACGCTACGACCTCTCTCTAATTGATTTAATTTAATAAATCCACAAAATTCAATATATATTATTGGTTAAGGTACAGCACATAGGTAGATTTTATTATTATTACATTATTATTAATTAATTTTATTTAATAAATAAGTTTGTGTAAATTAAATTCATTTAATCTAAATTTTATTGCAGATTTCTAGTTTAAATTGTATACTCCATCACGACCACCAACTTTACATCTCAATTATCAAAAACAATGGAATTACGTGATCTTAATAATTTTAGAACTGTTACCACATCAATAACAAAAACAACAACAATTAATTACAAAATGGATATTGTTTGTATTATTTGGCACTTCACCAGTTGTTGGGTCAGAAATAAAATCAAATACAAATGAAATATTTGCTTCATCAACACTAATTTAATATATTAATTCAATACGATGTTTTATGTATTTCAATAGATTGAATTAGGAACATACTTTCATTTAGTATTAGAAGAAAATATTGTAAGTTACAGTTATATTTTATTAATATAATAAATTTGTTTATGTTGTTTACACAAAACTATTGTATAATTAAAAATTTTTATTAAACTTAATGTTTCAGTTTTAACTACAATCCAATGCAAACCGAATGAAGGAATTTATAAAAAAAAAAAAAATTGCAATTTTCCGCACGAAAAATGTTTTTATGGAATGTTACGTTTAATTTTAAATTTTACATTCTATGAACGGAACGATGTTTGATGTAGTGGTTACTGTTAAATTATACCATGAATTGTTTGTCATTTCGTTTCTTTTGTTTTGTTTTTTTTATTTTATTGATTGGAGGTGGTCGACGTGGCGTACGTTGGACTTGAACTACTTTAATTTAGTATTGGATGAAAATATTGTAAGTTAAACTATATTTTATTAATATAATAAATTTTATTATATTTTACACATAACAATTGTATAATTAAAAATTTTTATTAAACTTAATGTTTCAGTTTTAACTACAATCGAATGCAATCCGAATGAATGAATTTTATAAAAAACAAAAAAAGTGCAATTTTATTATGCTCCGCACGAGAAATATTTTTATGGAATGTCACGTGTAATTTTACATTTTACATTCTACGAACGGAACGTTGAAGATAAAATAAAATGAAATATATTTAATTGCTTTAGATTATAAAATGGATTATTAAAATACCATACATTCAATCATATATAATAGTGTGTTTGATGCACTAATTAATGTTATATTATGGGACGATGGTTGTTTAGTTGTCAATCGATATGTAAGTACAACTGTTGAACACAAATATATTTTAAGCATACCCAGAGAATTTAATTGAATTATTAAAAACAATGGTAATAGATATTGCTAATTTAGGAAATAGATAGTAGAGTAGATTTTTTTTCAATATTATTATTTACTATATTTCAGATATTGATTATGGATTATAATAATGTTTACAATATTGGAATGTGTAGACTACGCTGACAGTAGTGCGTTACGTTACCATAACAAATTTATTTTACAAACTTAGGTATGATATTTTTATTTATAGTTTACTAAAATTTCGGGTAATTAACTAAACATATATATGTAGTATGTCGTATAAAGTTATGTACAAACACATGTCGACAAGCAGCGACATTACTTGCCAACAAGCCCAACAAATATCCATGGGATGGTTTTAATACTGTGCTTCTGCAAAATGAAGACCTGTTAGCTTAGAAAACCGGATGCGTTCAGGTTAGCTTGACAGAAGTACGTATAACTTTTTTTTATCTACGTTACTAAAATTCAATCATTTCAATGTTAATGGTGCTCACGCACTGGAGAGTTTTCTCTGCGGAGCTGTCTAACTTCGAATTTTAAACACCATAGATTACCATTAGCTCCGCAGAGAAAATTCTTTAGTGTATGAGCACCATAAGTGTTATATAGCCATTAGTCTAACATCAATTTTGTTAGAAAAAAGAACTCTGGCGAGACTATAAGTCTTTAGAGAACGTTTTTGAACCAAATGGTCTAGGTGATAAATTCAAATAAGAAATGAAAATGATCCTATTCGCGAGAATATACAAGATTTAATACCAATTTATGTGGACAGTTTGTTTAATGATACTTGGAGCTATTCGTCAACATAGGGTCATACTCTGCTGCATTTCAGTCATTGCGTCGGGACTGGCAACAAAAAGTCAAATGGACTGGTTGACCTTGACGCAACAATGGATATACAATTAACTTGTGGTCAAGAATTATATAGAGGAAATCTGAACAGAGGATTTCCACGAAAAATTATAGCAAATAATGGTTTTGCCTTGTGCCATATTTCGTCAACTGTTACCTAGACTCAACTGTGAGAAAACTAATTAAAAACTATTAATTCCTATAATGTAAAATTTCGGAGTTCTGGAGTTTTGATAAAAAGGTAATGCAATGCATCCTATGCAGTAGCAATAGTTTGTGGAAGACAATCAGTTGTTTCTGTACAACGATTGTGCAGACCATAAAGAGCGGTGGTAAAATTTACATATTTTGCATAGCGCGTTTCAATTTCATTAAGAAATGAATCGTTTCCTGTGTTTGGCTGCTATGCTAATCTTATTAATTGTTTTATATCAATAAAAGAATGCCTTTAGTTACAAAATTTTAGATAACTATAAAAAAAAATAGTATAATTATGGTCTAATCACTTACATAAAAGTGCGATTAAGAAACCATTAATCTATCAATAATTGCAGACCAATACGAATGTTTGGTATATTGCATAATCTTCTTAACATATTAAAAACAAAAATTTAATAATCAAATGTACAATATTTTATTAATTTATCTTTGCTATATTTTTATTTTATTTAAAATTTAGAATGCATATTTTTCATTTTTGAAAATAACAAAAATTCGTCGAAATTTATAAATTCAAAATAACAAAAACAACAAACATCCTGCTGTGAAAAAAATATTTTTGAAGTGTATTTTAAGATTTTTATTTATAAGTTATTTATTTATATTTAAGTTATAGTTTAAGAATAATAATTTTAATTAAATTGAATGAATTAGGCTAATTATATTCATTAATTTCCATTTAATGATTAATTAGTTTAATTCAGTCAATTAAAAAGACACAAATAAAATTTTGAGAAACTCTAAAACATCTGAGATAGATAGGTATTCTACGTAACGAGTTAGAAAAGTAGAAATTAATTAACATTTACGCGCGGGGAATGTGTTATGTAATCACGTTTATTTTTTCCATCGCTGACAGCTTTTTGTGTTGTGGCCTGGGGTCGCGTCGTGTGTTAATGTCTCCATTTAGAATTTAATGGCTGTAATACTCATCGATCAGAGTATTATGGTTGCAGGATAATAAATTTAGGCATTGCATGCGATGTTCCCATCATGGGACCCCCATGGTTCTAGTTGGCTGGGCTTGTTGGCTACGCCTGATTGTGCCTACCAATATTACAGATTTAATTTTAATATATTCCAATCTAATTGTGAAGAGTTTTATACTAATTTTTTCACTTGAATGGAAAACAAGTGAAAAAATTAGAAAATTGCCGGCATTATCCACTGTGCCACTTGTGTTGTGCGCAGTCATGGGATCTATTCGTCCCCTTTTTACGTTTTTTCCCAAAGTCATGCTGAACGATATTAGATATAGAAATAACGAAGGCAATATTTTAAATGCCTATAAACATGCTCCGAATACGAATAAATTCCAAATAAAAACACATTTATATTTTCAAATTTTTCTAATCGTCTTTTGACACGGTATAAATTTAATTTAAATTAATATGTACAAAATTGCCTTCATTGGCATTCTATTTACATGTTGTATTATTCGGAGTTCTGTACTCATTCGTATACGGATCATGTTTAACCCCCATATTAGTAGTGATTTCTCTGAAAGAATTTTGCGCGAAAACGCAAGTTTAGGTCAAATGTAAAATTTATTTACAATTTTAAATGAGAGCATTTTGTTTGAATATGTAAGAAACATGTAATCTTATTCAGATAAACCACTCTCATTCATTTAATAATTTTTCAGAGTTATCAATACTTAATATGCAGTAGTTGGGTTTTTTAAAAATCGTCAGCATAGTTTATATTAAAGTAGTTATCACTAACGCATTCTGTGCGTTAAGTGCGCGTTTGATCCATTGATCGTTCGTATAAAAAAATAAAGTAAATTAACTGTCTTTTGATTTTCCATTATTTGAATAGCATCTAAGTAAAATTAGTTTTATATTGTTTTTTTCTCAATGCTATATCCTATCGCTATATAAAGAATTCCTATTGGGGTGTTATCGTCTCCGAGAAGTATTGCTAACTAAAATTTTATGCATTCGTAATTGATTAGATTATTCTGTCACACGTCATAACCTTGTTAATACAAAATTACGGAGTGCAATTAGTGAATTGTTACAAACTCACATACGAGAGTAATTTACTAATTTGACTGTAATATTTATTGGATATGCACAACAAGGAATGGCACTATTATGAAATGGTGGCTTAGCGTATGTCTTCGTACACGTCTCATATGGTACACTCCTAGGTTGAAAAATATTATAATGTTTTCTTTAAATCAATAAACACACACGCATCGTAACAATAACTCAAAATCAGTCGAATATTGTTTGATACACGGGTTGATTATTTGGTTGTTTATTCAATTACAAATTTTTTGACTCTTCGAACGCTAGTATTTGCTATGTACAACGAGTGGATGTGCGTGGATGTGTTTTTTTTAGAGAACATGTTATTTTATTGTTTCAACTTCAAAATGTTGGTGTAAGGGGAGTAGAAAGGCATCTAATTAAATTTGTATTAACACTTGTTGTGAATAGGGGATGCGTTCCTGAGGCTGATCTTAATAATTTATGATATGAACGAGCCATCGGGTGTGTGTGTAAAATTGAACGAGTAATATCATTTGAACGAATTTCATTCTGGTAGTCTTAATAGTGGGTAGGATTTATTGGAAAAAGACGTACTAATTTTATTTATTTGTTATTGACATAATGGCTTTAAAACGGTCGGTTTTTAATTGTTTACTTACTTAATATTGGTATAATCTCTCAGGCATGTGCAATGATCTAGTTACTCACATCCTGGAAATTGTTTTGCGTGGAAAATTAATAACTTACATAAATTGTTACGTTGTGGAAGAATATCTATTATCTCTAACCATTTAGATTTCTATTGAATATTTTGTGTCTTATTATTTATAAAAATTTTGTAATAGTAACTTACATATATATTAGTTTTAAGTTATAATTAAGATTAAAAATTGTATTGGTTAATAGTTTTATTTCAATCAACACGCTTGTGTTTTATTGTCAACATCTATTAATAATATTTAATATTTGTTTTTAATGAACCAATGAAAAAATTTGAAAACCAATTTTCAAATATAATAAAACACAAGCACTCTGGATAGTTGAGGAACGAGATTTTAATTTATAAGATTTAATTTAAGTTTCATAATTTTAAGTAAATTGGATGAATTAAGCTAATAATAATAATAATTAAGCTCCATTTAATTATTAATTAGTTTAATTCATTAATTTAAAAGATACAATTTAGATTTTAAGAAACTAAAATATCTGAGATAGATAGGTATTCTACATAACGTTTTTTTAAAGTATAAATTAAAGTATCAATTACGCGCGGGTATTTGTATTATGTAATCACGTTTATATTTTCCATTGCTGACAGCTTTTTGTGTTGTGGCCTGGGGTCGCGTCGTGTGTTAATGTCTCCATTTAGAATTTAATGGCTGTAATACTCATCGATCAGAGTATTATGGTTGCAGGATAATAAATTTAGGCATTGCATGCGATGTTCCCATCATGGGACCCCCATGGTTCTAGTTGGCTGGGCTTGTTGGCTACGCTTGATTGTGCCTACCAATATTACAGATTTAATTTCAATATATTCCAATCTAATTGTGGAGAGTTTTATACTAATTTTTTCACTTGAATGGAAAACAAGTGAAAAAATTAGAAAATTGCCGGCATTATCCACTGTGCCACTTGTGTTGTGCGCAGTCATGGGATCTATTCGTCCCCTTTTTACGTTTTTTCCCAAAGTCATGCTGAACGATATTAGATATAGAAATAACGAAGGCAATATTTTAAATGCCTATAAACATGCTCCGAATACGAATAAATTCCAAATAAAAACACATTTATATTTTCAAATTTTTCTAATCGTCTTTTGACACGGTATAAATTTCATTTAAATTAATATGTACGAAATTGCCTTCATTGGCATTCTATTTACTTTCATTATACTCATTCGTATACGGATCATGTTTAACCCCCATATTAGTAGTGATTTCTCTGAAAGAATTTTACGCGAAAACGCAAGTTAAGGTCAAATGTAAAATTTATTTATTATTTATTTTTTAGCTTTTTGTTTGAATATGTAAGAAACATGTAATCTTATTCAGATAAACCACTCTCATTCATTTAATAATTTTTCGGAGTTATCAATACTTAATATGCAGTAGTTGGGTTTTTTAAAAATCGTCAGCATAGTTTATATTAAAGTAGTTATCACTAACGCATTCTGTGCGTTAAGTGCGCGTTTGATCCATTGATCGTTCGTATAAAAAAATAAAGTAAATTAACTGTCTTTTGCTTTTCCATTATTTGAATAGCATCTAAGTAAAATTAGTTTTATATTGTTTTTTTCTCAATGCTATATCCTATCGCTATATAAAGAATTCCTATTGGGGTGTTATCGTCTCCGAGAAGTATTGCTAACTAAAATTTTATGCATTCGTAATTGATTAGGTTATTCTGTCACACGTCATAACTTTGTTAATACAAAATTATGGAGTGCAATTAGTGAATTGTTACAAACTCACATACGAGAGTAATTTACTAATTTGACTGTAATATTTATTGGATGTGCACAACAAGGAATGGCACTATTATGAAATGGTGGCTTAGCGTATGTCTTCGCACACGTCTCATATGGTACACTCCTAGGTTGAAAAATATTATAATGTTTTCTTTAAATCAATAAACACACACGCATCGTAACAATAACTCAAAATCAGTCGAATATTGTTTGATACACGGGTTGATTATTTGGTTGTTTATTCAATTACAAATTTTTTGACTCTTCGAACGCTAGTATTTGCTATGTACAACGAGTGGATGTGCGTGGATGTGTTTTTTTTAGAGAACATGTTATTTTATTGTTTCAACTTCAAAATGTTGGTGTAAGGGGGGTAGAAAGGCATCTAATTAAATTTGTATTAACACTTGTTGTGAATAGGGGATGCGTTCCTGAGGCTGATCTTAATAATTTATGATATGAACGAGCCATCGGGTGTGTGTGTAAAATTGAACGAGTAATATCATTTGAACGAATTTCATTCTGGTAGTCTTAATAGTGGGTAGGATTTATTGGAAAAAGACGTACTAATTTTATTTTTTTGTTATTGACATAATGGCTTTAAAACGGTCGGTTTTTAATTGTTTAGTTACTTAATATTGGTGTAATCTCTCAGGCATGTGCAATGATCTGGTCATTCACATCCTGGAAATTGTTTTGCGTGGAAAATTAATAACTTACATAAATTGTTACGTTGTGGAAGAATATCTATTATCTCTAACCATTTAGGCTTCTATTGTATATTTTGTGTCTAATTATTTGTAAATATTTTGTAAGTTACTATAGTCTATAAGTTTTGAATTATAATTTAGATTAAAAATTGTATTGGTTATTAATTTAAGATTCAATCAAACCAGACGCTTGTGTTTTATTGTCAACATCTATTAATAATATTTAATATTTGTTTTTAATAAACTATATCCAAAAAATTTGAAAATCAATTTTCAAATAATAATAAAACACAAGCACTCTGGATATTATTGATACTTTATCAATAATTTTGTTGGTCTCTCTCTCTCTACACGAGGCATAATAGCCAATAATTGTGTAGTTAGACAAACCAATAAAATATTGAGATTATAATATATTCGTGATCGCGTATTTATAATTTATTCGTTAATTTGAATTCAATTTAGTTTTAATTTTTAATTTGTATATGAGTTTTTTTTCAAATGACATTGTCAAAATGTTATTTTTTTCTCATACTTTTTGATTTTGTAAATTTAAATTTCGGGAATCACTTTGGCATATTCTTTTAATATGTTACGTACAGGGATTGTCTCCTCCCAACAAAGTGATTACGCGGTCGGGCTCACATGCAAAGGAATATCCGAGGTTTCCGATAAAACCGTTCTAAGCTGTAGTAACGAGTTTCTACAAAAAAAAAAAAATTTTTTTTTATTTTATCGCCTGTCTATATTAATTTTAAAATCTGGAATTCCCAGTAGCATAATAATAATTGAACTATAATTTTTAATTTTTATAAATATAAGTGTTCGGGCTCACATTCAAAGGAATCTGAGCTTTTCGATGAAACCGTTCTGAACTGTGAATGATCACATTTTTATTTTGTTAGATTCAAGCCGATGTATGGCTTTTAATACCCTTCAAACACCTTCGCGGAATTTTATAAATAGTAATTTTCAGGCTGAAATTATTGAATTTCAACAGTAGTGTAATCATTGGGAGCTACATTATCTAACTATTTTTTTCCATCGTGAATAGGTTTTCCATGTTATGGCCGGGGTCGTGGCACTTATCAATTAGCGTTAATTGAGGCCTGGCACGCGCACGACCCTTGTTCTGGTTGCCGAACGATTATTCATGTGATTGTAGACATTCATGTTTCACAGTAAGGAAAATTTGTCCTATTTAAATAGGTAAAAAACACAAATTTTAACCTTTGTGAATATTGGTCTATTCTCGCATGTGCAGTAATTTTGTACTCATAACCGGCGAATTATATTACATGGAAAATTATATGTTACGTTGTAGTCCTATGTGAGGACAACGTCTGAATGAAGTTCGTACGGAAGGCCTATTTTAATATATATTGTATATTTATATCAGTTTTTTGGTCGCCATAACCATGAATACAGTCGATTCTAATATTCTACTTTGGGTTTTGTGGAGAATATCTATAATCTGTAAAATTTGGAATTTAAAAATTACATTAGTTCTATTTTTAATGTATAAAATTTCCACAAAATCTCTATTTAATTTCATATTTATCAATTCTGTGAAAATTCCAAGAATAAATTATTCTTCAAAAATTTAGGAGAGGTAATGGGAGAATTAGTAGTGACATAAATAATAATTTAGTGTGGACTTATTTATCGTATATTTATTACTTATGGTGACATCTGCTTGCTAATAGATTATTTCCGAAGCGTTTAGCTGGGGAAAGTGGTGAATATGTGCATGGTTTATATATGAGATGAAAGGGGTGTTTGACGTTACTTTTGTTGTTGCTAGTGCCATCTCTATTCGCGTAGAAAATTTATGAAATATTTGTATTAAAGTAGTACTAGAATAATAATGTTTCCTTATTGACATTTGTAGTGTTTACAAATGAAATTAAAAAATAACATTACCACTAGCATGTGATTATGCTCGCCTAATACTTCATCTCATAAAATCGTATATTTTGTGTATTTTTTTCGCATATTTATTTTGTGTGTGTATTGAATGTATGGGTTTCACAATGTCAAAGAATATAACTTTTTCATTAAAAATATGATATTGTAATAGAATACATTTTTGCCATACTTCAAATTTTGATATTTCAATCAATTTTTGTTTTTGTAATTCTTTTCTTCATTGACTTTTGTTTTCTAGCTCGTTGGAAAAAGAAAAAGCTGTAAGTAATTTTATTAAAAATACATATAATTAAATAAATAATAATTATAATAATAAAATAGGAATACAAATAATATTAATATATATTTAATTGTTAAAAAATTATAATTTTTAGGGCACTGCAATCACAAGATATTCATCAGAAAGTTTTGGTGCCGGCCGGAGCGTGCATTATCAGCACATATAATATGTTTTTCTCATCACAGGTAATCTATTGTTATAAAATAAATGATTTAATTGTTTATATAATATACTAATTATAATGTATAATAAACAATAAAGATACAAATTTTGGAACATCATCACGTACACCAGCATCAATATTTCAAAAAAAAAAAAACTATAATTTATACCTAACCTGTAATTTGAACATTTAATATTTTTGGAATATAAATGAAATATAGAAAAAGTGATAGTAATATTATGGATAAATCTGATCATAGGTAAATTCCTACTTATTCCATATTATATTTAATGTTTAATAAATTAATTAAGTATTATTTATTTCAGATTACATTTATTACGAACAATTATGAATATTATTTTGATATAAAACCATATGAAAACGTTTGCGGAGAAAGAGTGATGAAAATATATGAGGCCTTGTATATAGGATTAATGAAAAATTCCGTTGTAGTAGTAGAAAATATGATGATATTGTAATAGATATGATTTTTTCTACTTCAACTTTTAAAATTTCAAAAAAGTTTTGTTTTTGTAATTCTTTTCTTCATTGACTTTTGTTTTCTAGCTCGTTGGAAATAGAAATTGCTGTAGGTAATTTTAATAAAAAAACATAATTAAATAAATAATAAGAATAATTATAAAAATAATATTAATAATAAAATAGAAATACAATTAATATTAATATATATTTAAATGTTATTAAATTATAATTTTTAGGGCACAATCACAAGATATTCATCAGAAAGTGTTGGTGCAGGTCGTATTTTAACATCAAAACATACATTTAATGACAAGCTATGACTTTATAATTAGGTACATTATTGTTAGTAATTAACTATAACAGGTAATTAAATAATATATAGATCACGAATTGTATTTATTTACAAAAAATCTTAATACATATTTCATTTTCAGATTTTATTAAGCTCCTGTAATAAGTAACATTTTAACAGATGTTTGCAGCAATATATTACAAGATTAAAAAGTAATGCTAAACTCAACATAGTTGTTTGATTACTCATACCACCAGTAACAGGATAGGGTGAGTTATTTAATTATTTATTTTTTTTTGGTACAACTTATGTTTAAATCATAAAAAAACAGATAAAGACAATATGATCGATGCGAAAACATCCCATCCAAACTAACAATCAATATTTATCATATGCATATAACAACAGAGTATTATCACAACAACAACAAACTATTATGAAATTTATGTCATTTGAATATTAGTCCATCGGCTGTGTCGCCAATAACACGGTAATTACAATTTATTCATTCAGTTTACAATCACTAAAATTGTACATTTTATTTATAATAATTATATTTAATATTATAAAATATAATCTAATTCTAGTCAAATGCAGTTCAACCAGATTCAGTTTCATTATATTGCCACATTTTGCAGCTGCTACAATACCAATGGGTCTACCACCATAACAAGAACCACCAGCATCAATCGTTAACCCAACAGTAACGAATAGAATTATGAAATCGTAGTTAATCTACAATATCAACATTACACACAAAGACAACAATTAAATCAACAAGAAAAACAACAATCAGTATTTATCATGTGCATATAACAACAGAGTATTATCACCACAACAACAAACTATTTATCATGATATTGGTAACATTTTGATATTAGTTCACCGGCTGTGTCGCCAATAACCTGATAATTACATTATTTTTTTCAATGAGTTTACATTCACCTACCACCTTAAATTGAATAATTTAAATATTATTGAATTACAAACAGAACTATCATTTCAATTACAATAAATTGGGAATATTTCTATAATTTTATCGACAACAACTCAAACACGTGAATGTATGCCAATAATTCTCAGTTAGTAGCTAAATAGTCAACCAACTTCAACAAATGTACCATAATAAATATAGTGCAGAATCCACCACTCATCGATATTATAATTACGTATTTTGAAGAATGAGGTAAATTTCAGTATTTTGTTTTTGTTTAATCCGCATACTCTATATATTTAATATTAAATTAAGTATTTTTATTTATATTTCAGATAGATTGTATCAATTATTATGATATATAACCATTTGACAAATAATTCAGGATCTGCGAATCGCTTTAATAAACTCAAGAAAAATTGATTACACGAAACTTCTAATGCCAACACCATCAACTTGGATTTGCATCATCAAGTGGAGTATATGTGGTGGCATCCATGCCATAATGCATACAGTCAATTGACTTTTTTGTATTCGTATGAAAAACAAACATCATATTTTTATAAATCGATTGAAGAAGAAAAGGATATACACATCAGAAATGATAAACGAAAGAAATTATATAAATAACAATAAAATAATATAAATATATGCTAATATCAGTAATTATGTGATCTTTATTTTAATTTAAACTAACAAATTTATCCCATACATTTTAAACTTATTAAAATTATTAAAAAAAAAAAATTTTCTTATGTAATTACCTATCGTTTGATACCTATCCCACCCGCCTACCACTTCAAACGACTGAGTTATAGCGTTTTTAAGAAATTCATAAAAATTTCCACTAAAATACCAGGCATTTTTCAGACGAAGTAACAGTCGCGCAGAATTAACAGGAGGCAAATTTTTTTTTCTTTTTTTCTTTTTCATTTTTGACCCACTTAGAGGCGGAATTTTCGAAAAATCTCAACGGATTCTTGTTCGCACGATCAGCCCCGATCGTTTGAGCCTATTTTCAGCCATAATTTTTCACGGAATTTTCCGGAATTTTCATTTTTTGTTTTTCATTTTTGACCCACTTATAGGCGGAATTTTCGAAAAATCTCAACGGATTCTTGTTCGCACGATCACCACCGATCGTTTGAGCCTATTTTTAGCCATTTTTTGGATTTTTTTTTCGGAAAATTTTTGGAAAAAAAATTCTTGTTTTTATGTTACCAAAAGTTAGGTTATGTAATTACCTATCGTTTGATACCTATCCCACCCTCCTACCACTTCAAACGACTGAGTTATAGCGTTTTTAAGAAATTCATAAAAATTTCCACTAAAATACCAGGCATTTTTCAGACGAAGTAACAGTCGCGCAGAATTACCAGGAGGCAAATTTTTTTTTTTAATTTTTTTCTTTTTCATTTTTGACCCACTTAGAGGCGGAATTTTCGAAAAATCTCAACGGATTCTTGTTCGCACGATCACCCCCGATCGTTTGAGCCTATTTTCAGCCACAATTTTTCACGGAATTTTCCGGAATTTTCATTTTTGGTTTTTCATTTTGGACCCACTTAGAGGCGGAATTTTCGAAAAATCTCAACGGATTCTTGTTCGCACGATCACCCCCGATCGTTTGAGCCTATTTTTAGCCATTTTTTGGATTTTTTTTCGGAAAATTTTTGGAAAAAAAATTCTTGTTTTTATGTTACCAAAAGTTAGGTTATGTAATTACCTATCGTTTGATACCTATCCCACCCTCCTACCACTTCAAACGACTGAGTTATAGCGTTTTTAAGAAATTCATAAAAATTTCCACTAAAATACCAGGCATTTTTCAGACGAAGTAACAGTCGCGCAGAATTAACAGGAGGCAAATTTTTTTTTAAATTTTTTTCTTTTTCATTTTTGACCCACTTAGAGGCGGAATTTTCGAAAAATCTCAACGGATTCTTGTTCGCACGATCAGCCCCGATCGTTTGAGCCTATTTTCAGCCATAATTTTTCACGGAATTTTCCGGAATTTTCATTTTTTGTTTTTCATTTTTGAACCACTTAGAGGCGGAATTTTCGAAAAATCTCAACGGATTCTTGTTCGCACGATCACCACCGATCGTTTGAGCCTATTTTTAGCTATTTTTCGGAAAATTTTTGGAAAAAAAATTTTTGTTTTTATGTTACCAAAAGTTAGGTTATGTAATTACCTATCGTTTGATACCTATCCCACCCTCCTACCACTTCAAACGACTGAGTTATAGCGTTTTTAAGAAATTCATAAAAATTTCCACTAAAATACCAGGCATTTTTCAGACGAAGTAACAGTCGCGCAGAATTAACAGGAGGCAAATTTTTTTTTAAATTTTTTTCTTTTTCATTTTTGACCCACTTAGAGGCGGAATTTTCGAAAAATCTCAACGGATTCTTGTTCGCACGATCAGCCCCGATCGTTTGAGCCTATTTTCAGCCATAATTTTTCACGGAATTTTCCGGAATTTTCGTTTTTTGTTTTTCATTTTTGACCCACTTAGAGGCGGAATTTTCGAAAAATCTCAACGGATTCTTGTTCGCACGATCACCACCGATCGTTTGAGCCTATTTTTAGCTATTTTTCGGAAAATTTTTGGAAAAAAAATTTTTGTTTTTATGTTACCAAAAGTTAGGTTATGTAATTACCTATCGTTTGATACCTATCCCACCCTCCTACCACTTCAAACGACTGAGTTATAGCGTTTTTAAGAAATTCATAAAAATTTCCACTAAAATACCAGGCATTTTTCAGACGAAGTAACAGTCGCGCAGAATTAACAGGAGGCAAATTTTTTTTTAAATTTTTTTCTTTTTCATTTTTGACCCACTTAGAGGCGGAATTTTCGAAAAATCTCAACGGATTCTTGTTCGCACGATCAGCCCCGATCGTTTGAGCCTATTTTCAGCCATAATTTTTCACGGAATTTTCCGGAATTTTCATTTTTTGTTTTTCATTTTTGACCCACTTAGAGGCGGAATTTTCGAAAAATCTCAACGGATTCTTGTTCGCACGATCACCACCGATCGTTTGAGCCTATTTTTAGCTATTTTTCGGAAAATTTTTGGAAAAAAAATTTTTGTTTTTATGTTACCAAAAGTTAGGTTATGTAATTACCTATCGTTTGATACCTATCCCACCCTCCTACCACTTCAAACGACTGAGTTATAGCGTTTTTAAGAAATTCATAAAAATTTCCACTAAAATACCAGGCATTTTTCAGACGAAGTAACAGTCGCGCAGAATTACCAGGAGGCAAATTTTTTTTTTAATTTTTTTCTTTTTCATTTTTGACCCACTTAGAGGCGGAATTTTCGAAAAATCTCAACGGATTCTTGTTCGCACGATCACCCCCGATCGTTTGAGCCTATTTCCAGCCATATTTTTTGGACCACTTTTTGGCTTGAAAAATAGTGGGTTATAACCTCATGCCGAAAAAATTTTTTTGCCCGTAGGACATTCATATTTTCAGGGATTGTAGAGCTCGGAAAAAAAACACTTTCTGTAGACCCCTTTCTCCGATTTCCCTCGGGGGGCGGAGCTACGGAGCTTCAAAAGTACCAAATTGGTCACTTTTGGACCCCTATAACTCCGGGAAAACTCAATATTTTCCGATGAGCTTCTCACCAGCGATAGTCCTCATCCAGGGCTACAAATTATATTATGGGGGTAACTTTCTATCTGTCTGGGTTTTCCGGCTATGGCTGCCTAAAGTTTGGAAAATCGTTTGCAGAGCAATCTTTAGGTACCTGGGAAATCGCCAAAACTCAATATTCCAAAAATATAATGATGCAGAAATGTAAAGAAAAGTTTAATCTATGTTTTGAGTCTTTTATGGAAATTTCCAATGGGAAATACGGGTTTTCCAGGAACAACGAAAAACATCGATTTCTGCATGTTTTCAAATTGGAATTTTCCAGCTTTCCCAATGGAATTTTCCAATGCCCTGTTTATCACTGATAGTAAACTATATGCCACGTAGTTTAAGCCTCACCACAACATTTTAAGTTTAACGGTTTTCCCAGAATGACCGCCCAAAGTTAGGCTTACACGAAAATTCCCAAATCTTACATCGGTCATAAGTCGACCCATATATTTTTCACAGAAAAAGTCCAGAAGCTTTATTGTGCGCCTTAAGATTCTCTATAACATGGCCGTAACAAAAATTGGCTACCTAATTTTTTTGCATCGTGAAAATCAATAAGTCCGTTTTCAGAAATTCCGGGAATTTTCTCCAGCCCAAAGTTGATGACTTACAGATGTCTTATAGCCATAAATGTATTTAGATGGTAAATGTACTGTGGAAGTGGTACTGAACATTATTCCTAACTATTACAGTTTTCCCGGAATTTTCCGATCAAAATTAAAATTTTTCGGATTTTCCTGAAAACTTCCAGTTGCCTTAGATAGAAGATTAGAAACATTTTTTACCACTAGAGGACTCGAATCTATTTACAGGTTTTCCCGGAATTTTCATATAACGGTTTCATATGCATGGTGAAAAACCCATTATTTTATGTTATCAACAGTTAGATAATTTAATTACCTATCACTTGATACCTATCCCACCAGCCCACCACTTCTAACGGCTGAGCTACGATTTTTACCGTTTATCAACTATACCATCATTTTTCACTAATTTCCTTTTTTAATTTTCATATGTATGAAAAAAATTTACTCGTCGAATGAAAAACAATTACAAAAATAATTGTGAGTGAATTTAATGATAATAATAACAACAAATACAAGTGATTTGTTTTTATTAAAGAATTTCTTTTCCTTTTGTAACGTAAATAATAAACAACACATAATAACAAGTGAGCACCTGCGTACGTTGAGGTAGGTCGCGTAAATTAGTTGTTTGTTATTATCTTCTTCTACTTTTATTTGTTGTATGTAGTTGTTTGTATTTTTAGACGACACAAACGCTGTATGTACTATGAAGTTGAATTATTATGAAGTGGTTATTTTGTGATGGCTGACAGTGAACGCTATGAAAGTATTATGATGATTTTGGGTGAACTTTAACGTATTTTTAAACAATTTGATATACATATTTAAAAAAGACAAATTTTAAAGTGAAATGTGAATATTTTTCTACTTATTTTTACTATATTTTTGTTGTTAACCATGGTGAAAAAATACAAGAACTCATACGGATTTACTTACATCATTCTAATACGAAATCTGTACGTCATCAAAAAATCATTTTCTCAAATACCAGCTGCCAAGATCATTTTGGGAAATAAGTTTAGTGATTATTATTAGTGAGTATTTATTTTATTTTAAATTATCTACAAACTTAGGTTATTTATAACGTTAGTATACTATATAGCCAGTCATATTACTCCAAGTGGAGCTTATGACATTTACTAAACATTAATTACAGCCAAGTTTGGTAAATTACTCCGCATGGGAGAGTATATAACAACCCATCAATTGTACTACAATTAAAGAAAGACAAATGTTTCCATAATTCTATTATTTGTTATTGGGTAATTAGCTCATAGTGATGCGTGTGTGAACACATAATTATTAATCTTAGGTAGCGTCCAACACCATATTTTCAAAGAAATCAGTTTTTTTATTCCATAAACGAGTAAATGGTGACCCAGTTGAAAAATTTCAGTAAAAAATGATCGTATTTTATAATTTCTTAAACGCGTCAGAAGAACCACAGAAAAAATTTATTAACGAAAAGAAAATTAGCATTAGTACTGAATGTTGACTTTGTTCAATATTGTTCACTTCAATGAATATAAATGAAAAAGTACAAAAGTTCACGTCGAACATCTTTGTAAATCGTGTATTGTCATGAAAGAATATTTAAAATGAAATAAAGCATAATCTATAGATATATATTATTATAGCCATATCTGTCTTAATCTTTAGACCAAATAAATACGACATAAAACAAAGTAATTGTTTCTTATATTCTTCCTAGCCGGTAATTGTGTGACAATGTAATTTTAGAAAATTGCAGAAAAACAATACACAATTTATATGATTAAACATTATGGAATTGTTTTTAGTTTCTGGTGTTACTTCAGTTGGCACAGAAATTCCATATTCAATAAAATACATTTTATTTTATTATGTTTCGTATATTGCTAATTTTTTTATATTTTTATTATTATTATTATAAATATTATTCTTCGTTTATTTTTATTTATTACAAATTTCATGTACAAGGTGTGCACCAGTTTCAAGTGCATTGATTAGTGTTATCGCACAAACGCAATTAATCAGCCATGCCATCACATCATATCATGCATGAGTATCTGACTTATAAGCAGCTGTCAGCACACAAATATATATATCTTACAGAAAGATCACACAGCGGCGATATACCATAGAATTATGGGAGATTTACATTATGCCCAATTTTTGAATCTAGAAAAAATTGAGATATAACATACAAATGTCAAACTAGTTGGAAGAGCACAATAGTATAAAAAATTAGAATCTAATTATGGGCCTAGCCATAATTTAGGTTGAAAAACTAGATTCAAAGATGAACATGTTCATCTTTTTTTATAGCTGAATTGCTAATTTGTAAAAAAAAAAAAAAAAATCTGTCATTTCACTATAATAAAATATAAATATAGTTTGACAGTAATAAAACAAATTTAATAACAAACATTTTATTTGTTTTAAAATTAATAAAAATATAAAAAATTTAATGGTATTTATATGGAAATATATTAAACGCAAATGTAAATACATATATTTATTATGTTATTGTAATTTTAAAATAAATAAAATGTAATAATTAATAAATATTTATTTGTTTTTATTATTATCTAAAAAAAAAAACAATTGTCAATGTGCTATAAAATTAATTGTCAGATTATATTTTGGTATTTTTTTTACTGCTCTTACTTCAGTATATTTTTTTTATAACTATCTCTTTTTATTTTTCCTAGAAATTTTCTAGATTCAAAAATTAGGCATAATGTAAATGCTACATTAATTTACAAGTTCAATTTAATAAATCATGAATGTGATGGCTGCCTAGTGATTTTTTTCTTTATATTATAATAAATACGTTCGTCGAAAAAAATATTAAATAATTGCAGGAATATGTAAAAATTATTAATTTCATACTTATGTAAGTATCACGCTTTTTATATATTTTATGAAAATAAATTGTAAGTTTTTTTTTTTGGATGAAATATAAAATAGATTTTCGTGTGTAAGAAAATAAAAATAAGATGGTTTCCATCAGTATCAGCACCACACCACTGCCATTCATTACTATCGTTCTATTGTTGATGCTGAAAAAAACACCTGTTCATTGAATGGATTTATAAGTTTTAAGAAAATTTTAAATTAAATTATATTTAAAGAATAATTGTAAATATTTCAACAAAATGTGAGTATCAATTTTTATAAATTATTTCGTTTGTATGTAAACTAAAATTGTCTGTTTCCATAGAGTTAACTACTAACAATAAAAATAAAATGGCTACCATCAGTTTCAGTACCGCACCACTGCCATTCATTACTATCGTTCTATTGTTGATGCTGAAAAAAACACCTGTTCATTGAATGGATTTATAAGTTTTAAGAAAATTTTAAATTAAATTATATTTGTGAATTGTGAATATTTCAACAAAATGTGAGTATCAATTTTTATAAATTATTGCATCTGTAAGTAAACGAAAATTGTCTTTTTCCAAATTATTAACTACTAACACTTCATATCTGTGCTTTATTACACTAACACATAAATTTTGGACAAATAGTATATTCAATTATTATATTGAAAGAAAAAATTATATTGAAAGAAAAAAAGAATCCATAGGCGACATTGATTTCCTATTGGACCAATTGATTTGTGAGATAATTTTATAAACATTTGATTCAATTTTTTTATTATTAATTTGTTCGGTTTTAATTTTTGTTAATATTCTGACAATAAATTATTGTAGTGATAATTAATAATCGGTTCTTTCTTCTATTACATATGATACCATAGCTAATTGATGTAAATTTTGTATCCGGCATCTATATTATTGGTAATGACGATATTGTTAACAGTATTGAATTATTTTGCGAACATAATTATACTATTATCATATTATCCTTTAACGTATTTTAAATAACAAAAATTAATTGTTCTTACTCAGTTTCAGCAAAATTTACCCTTAATTTTGTTTATTTTGCTAATTATAATAATATGTAGAAAAAAGTCTATTTTAAAAATAGAATTATAAATCTTATAGGGTATTGTACGATTACCAACAGATCAAAGAAAACTAAGTAAATTAATTTAATTTTAATTTTTTTAGTTGTATAATAATAACAACATCAACTGCAATAATTAATTAATATTTTCTTTCATTAAACTTTCTTTATCTAAACTATAATATTTAAAACATTGGTGGAGAGGATAGATCATGTGACAAGAAAATTAACATGATTATCATGATTATTTCTTTAGCAGCATTTAATCCTGAACAAATACCTGTGTACTAAATATAATCAAAATGAAATATGAAATGATCAAATTGTCAGTTTTATTGATAACCTGTTGTGTGCAAGAGGATTATTATTCTATATTAAATGTTTTTTTTTTATATTTATTTAAAGGTAAAATATGAGATTGTGTTGTAAGGTGCGAGGAAGACTCTAGTGTTGGTGATCGTAGTTATATATCAGATTCAGAAATCGGTATATACGGTTAAATATCATTGCCAAATTTTGGAAAATTGTATATTAGTGAATAAAGATGCAGATTTTTCATTGTCATCAAAATTACAAGAATATTTTATATATATTAATTAATGCTAATATAATATTGAATTTAAATACATTATTTTACACAAATTTGCTCGCATAACACCCATATAATGTTGCATGTGGTGATACCATCGTTTGTGTAGGCAAGGTAATATGTACTCCAATTAATATAACCTGCTGAATGACGAGCAACAAATCGCATTTTATTAATAAAACAGCAAATTTTGCGTAAAATAACAACAAAAAAAGATACGATATAGAAAAATAAGAAATAAACGATGATCAAGTAAATAATCGAGATGAACAATTAACACAACATTATGAAAAAATTGAAATGCATTACGTGATTTATACATAACATTAATTAGATGTAAACAAACAACGCAAATGTTATGTAAATGGATTGAAGAAGGTGGTCCTGTACCATATTGTTTTCAGCCATATGGGAACAAGTTCGAATATAGTTATTAAAGCATATTGCACGATTACCAACAGTTCCAATAATAGAAGTATAAAGAAGTATAAAATTATTAATTTAATCCATTTGTATGATACAATAATATTAAAAATTTTGTTTTTATCTGCAGCCAAGAACATTTGCAGTTACATGAAACGGATGGAGTGACACATTCACAATGGGATTTAACATGAGAGCATATTCACACATTTAGGATTTATTTAAAGAAGAAGGTAATAGTTTTTATGTTATTATATACTTTTTTTATTTTCATGCTATGGTTATAATTAATTTGATTTTGCATTTAAAATATGATGTTGTGGATGCAGTTTATATCCCAAATAATAACAGATGGCTAAAGTTTACGTGTTCTTCACAACGTACAATTTTACAATTTATTTTAACATTGTATTATATGAATACAATATATAATCGAATGTAATCATGGTGTTTTCTGAGTAATACGAATTTCCTGTGTTACATAAAATACAAACAGCCAACCTTACAATACTTATATCACCATTGTTAATTGTTTCCATTGTATATTCATTAAAATGTATAAAATAATGAAAATACTGATTTTGCAACATCATCATGAACAACAGCATCAATATCAATAGTATAAAAAAAATGAGCAGCACTTTTGGAATATACATCCAATATAAATTATAAACGCAGCATATTTAGCAGCTAATATTCAATGTATCAATTTTACCATAAGCGCCAATAAATTTAAAATACAACGTAGAGTTTTGCACAATAGCAAAACAACAAATCAACACGTGCAGCCAACAACTACTATAATATTGATGTCATTTTATATTAATCCACCGAATGTGTCAATGAATTTACAACCACAATCAAATGAATATTCATATATTGAATAACCAGCACTACAGCATCATCTTCATTTACAATATTTTGGAAAATAATTATATGATGTCAAATAACATGCCGTCATTAGTAGCATCAGTGACATCAACATCGTGAATTATAAATGCAGTTTACCTAGCAGTTAATAATCAATGTATCAATTTTACCATAAGCGCCAATAAATTTACAATACAACGTAGAGTTGTGCACAAATATACAACGAACGAATGTGAAAACATGAGATATAAAATTACTCACTTTTGTCAACTCAACAGTAAAACTCATTGTTAAATGTGAAGCACACATTAAAATTAATCTTACAGTCAAGTTAATAGATTATCTTCACCGCCCATGGGTGTGTTAATAACAATTTACAAATTAGTTTGCCGTTATATAAATGTTTTCATTTATTGCATTATAATATTAATCCGGAGATTTAAAGAGTACGCAAAATGTAAATATTAAACCCAATTAGTATTTTATTACTGCTTGGAAGTGAAATGCAACGCATCATATAATGTAAAATCAAATAAATGGAAATCACTTAATGAAAATTAGAAAACCATCAAAACAACATAAATTACGAGCTATAAATGTATAATTAGGAACATTTTTGTAATTAATGAATAACATTTCGCACACTTAAACTATAAAACTACAAACTACAAAAAATGCAAATTTGTGCCATATGATATTGTGACTTTGTTAATTTGAAGAATAGTGCTCAACCTCATCAGATTTTCATATAAACGAACAACAACCGACGGCAATTCAGTTGATTTATTTCCAGTATGAAAAGTATATTAATCAGTTAATTATGTCAGAGGGCAGCCAAATAGCTACGGCGAATTATGTGTTTCGTATAAACATAAACTTAAGCAAAAAAAAAAATTTAGTATTTGAACTTAAAAAAATGCATACCTCAATATTTTTGGTGTTTAAATATAAAATAATTATATAAAAGGTGACTAGACAATGCACACAATAAGATAACCTTACAGAAGCAACACTCATATATATGATTTACTTATATGTAATGAAATATTTATTTTAGGCTGATTCTCATGAATGACAACGTTCTAAATACACACATAATAACTATGCAGTTTTGTAAATGTAAATATTCAAAGTATTTCTCGCCTTACGTGTAAACTTTGTTATTCGTCAGCCTAAAATAAATATTTTAAGACATGTAATTAAATATATATATGAAGTGTTGCTCCAGTAAGGTTATTATATGCTGTGATAATATAAATCGAATGGTATATATTTGCAAAGAACCTTAATTTAATACATATTTCATTTTCAGATATCGATATTAGATGCGCAACTTTAATATGCAACACTTCTACATATATCCGTAAAAATACTATGCTAGATACCTAGTGGCAAGCTAAAACGTAGTTGATAGATTACTAAGAGCAATAAGGGACAAAAGTGAGTAATTTAATTAATTTTTCTTTTAATGAATATTTTGGAGTAACAAATAAGTGGTTGAGTTTTTTTTTTTATGAAACATATTTTTTTACACTGTGAAATAACTGTATTCACTTTGTTCGATGACCTTTTGCCATCTTTTTGACAACTCCTTTCTTCCTCAAAGAACCGCGCTGACTCTTCTATCAGCAAAAAAAACAACTGAACTGAAGTCAAAATGCAATGAATGGTCAGCATCAATATTGAATTTCTTATCGTTCAATTTCAGAACTACCAGGCACCACCAAAATGCAATCTACACATTTTCATTTTATTTTTTTTTGTTGCATTTTCTACAATTTCGAACGTACAATATTGTACTCTTTTTTTTTTGTAAATTGAATATGAATATGCCTTCCATTTTAAATAACTACTACTTATTTCAAATGTATTTAATAAATCTACAAAATATAATTTTATTATTGGTTAAATTACAGTTCACAGGTAGATTTTATCATTATTAAATTATTATTAATTAATTATATTTAAATAGTTTTTGTAAATTTAATTTATTTAAACTAAATTTTATTACAAATTTTTAGTTTCAATTCCATACTCAGAATACAATATTAAATGGATACACCACAACCATCACTCACCACCACCAACATTACATCCCAATTTTCAATTACAATGATTTGAGTTGCATGATCGTAATTATTATACATGTTACAACTCCAATAACAAAAACAACAACAATTAATTACGATATGGATATTTGTATTATTTGGCAATTCACCAGAGTTATTGGGTCACCAAACAAAACACAGAAATGAAATATTTGCTTCAGTACCACTGATCTAGTATAATAATTCAATACGAATTTTCAACCACAGCTCAATTGTATCATTATTGACTTACCAAACACAAACATCAATGATGTTTTATCTATTTAAATAGATTGAATGCACAGACGGACGGTTATCGCACATATTTATAAAAATATTGATATTAGCTTCAGTGATTATAAACAATTTATGGCGAGATCATCATAGAAATATTAAATTTGAATTGAAAAGTGAGTAGTATTTATACAAATTTATTATGTTTCATACATAATTTGTTTGACTGTTTACATTCTCAAAAGGTTTTTATTATATTATATTATTTCATATTTTACCACCTACACCACAGACACACATACACATACATATATATACATGCACAGTTTTATTATGAACTTGTCCAATCTTGTTAGTAATTGTAGTGGGGTGATCTGCATTCCTTTTATATTATTATAATGAATCATTAGGTTTACTGCGTAAGCTTTGTGAGTTCATCGTGTAATCTGGTTTGGTAATTTTTTTAGAAATTGTCTGCAGGTGATATGCAGATAAGTTTTATTTATTAATTTCAACTTACATTATTAAGTGAGCGGAAAGAATGTCATTTAATTTATTTTGAATTTACTTAGTTGTGAATAAGGAGGATTAGATTCCAGAAGCGGATTCTAATAATTTATAATAAAAACTCGTGTGTGTATGTAAAATTGAATCAGTAATATTATTTGATCGATTTTCATTTCAATATTCTTAATTGTTTGTTGTGAAACTATTGAAAAATTTTACACTCATTTTATTGATTAACATAATAGCGAAGTCGTAATTGTTCAACAGATCATCCTGTTGATCTGGTCAATAGATCTGACCTGGATATCAATATTGAAGGAATTTTGTAGCAAAAACTTGTATTATTCTCAGTTTATTATGTTGCTGACGAAAATTAGGGACTACTTTATTTAAAAAACCATAAAAAATCATGAAAAACATATACGAAAAAATTCGTTTGTAGTAGTAGAATAAAATGATGTTACGTTATAACGGATTTTTGATATTTTAATAGTTTTTTTTTCCTCATTAATTTTCTTTTGTTTCGGCCCTCGCATTTAAGAAAATGGAAAATATTATAATTAATTTTAGTAATAAGCATAAATAAACAAATTATTATAAAAATAAAAATATAATTAATATTAATATATATTTAATTATTATTGGATTTATAGTGCACAAAATATTAAGAATGTGATGGTGTCCGGCATTGCAGTGAATGCATTATCAGCTCATGAATTCAAATATTTTTATCCTCGCAGATAATCTATTAAAATATTATATAAAATAATAAAGATACGGATTTAGCAGCATCATCATGTACAACAGCATCAATATTAATAGTATAAAAAGAAAAGAAAAACTATAACATAACCTGTAATTTAGTTGGACATGCAGAATTTTTGGAATATATATCCAATATAAATATTTAAACTAATTTATATTACCACGGCCTCTCTCTAATTGATTAAATGTACACAAACTATAACTTTATTATTGGTTAAATCACAGAGGCAAGTTTTATTTATAATAATTATATGTAATTACAGTATTAATTCAATTTATTTAAACTAAATTCTTACAGATTTTAAATTCCAATTGTAACACACCACATATACAATATATTGATTGTGGATAGATAACCACTGCCAACAAAATTACATCTTAATTATCACAACAACCATTTTAATTGCAAAATAAATAATCATTCTACAATAACAGAAACTGTCGCATCAATATCTTTAATACAACAATTAATAGATCCACAGCAAAACATCAAATCAACACGTGCAGCCAACAACTACTATAATATTGATGTCATTTTATATTAATCCACCGAATGTGTCAATGAATTTACAACCACAATCAAATGAATATTCATATATTGAATAACCAGCACTACAGCATCATCTTCATTTACAATATTTTGGAAAATAATTATATGATGTCAAATAACATGCCGTCATTAGTAGCATCATTGACATCAACATCGTGAATTATAAACGCAGCATATTTAGCAGCTAATATTCAATGTATCAATTTTAACATAAGCGCCAATAAATTTAAAATACAACGTAAAGTTGTGCACAACAGCAAAACAACAAACCAACACGTGCTGTCAACAACTACTGTGATATTGATGTCATTTTATATTAATCCACCGAATGTGTCAATGAATTTACAACCACAATCAAATAAATATTCATATATTGAATTACCAGCACCACAGCATCATCTTCATTTACAATATTTTGAATAATTATTATATGATGTCAAATAATATGCCGTCATTAGTAGCATCAGTGACATCAACATCCTGAATTATAAACGCAGCATATTTAGCAGCTAATATTCAATGTATCAATTTTACCATAAGCGCCAATAAATTTACAATACAACGTAGAGTTGTGCACAAATATTTGTACAACGAACGAATGTGAAAACATGAGATATAAAATTACTCACTTTTGTCAACTCAACAGTAAAACTCATTGTTAAATGTGAAGCACACATTAAAATTAATCTTACAGTCAAGTTAATAGATTATCTTCACCGCCCATGGGTGTGTTAATAACAATTTACAAATTAGTTTGCCGTTATATAAATGTTTTCATTTATTGAATTATAATATTAATCCGGAGGTTTAAAGAGTACGCAAAATGTAAATATTAAACCCAATTAGTATTTTATTACTGCTTGAAAGTGAAATGCAACGCATCATATAATGTAAAATCAAATAAATGGAAATCACTTAATGAAAATTAGAAAACCATCAAAACAACATAAATTACGAGCTATAAATGTATAATTAGGAACATTTTTGTAATTAATGAATAACATTTCGCACACTTAAACTATAAAACTACAAACTACAAAAAATGCAAATTTGTGTCATATGATATTGTGACTTTGTTAATTTGAAGAATAGTGCTCAACTTCACCATATTTTCATATAAACGACCAACCGACGGCAATTCAGTTGATTTATTTTCAGTATGAAAAGTATATTAATCAGTTAATTATGTCAGAGGGCAGCCAAATAGCTACAGCAAATTATTTGTTTCGTATAAACATAAAATTTAGCAACAAAAAAAGTATTTAGTATTTGAACTTAAAAAAATGCATGCATCAAGATTTTTAATGCATGCTTATATTTTTGGTGTTCAAATATAAAATAATTATATAAAAGGTGACAGGACAATTCACAGAATAAAATAAGTTTACTTAAGCAACACTCGTATATATGATTTACTTATATGTAATAAAATATTTATTTTAGGCTGATTCTCATGAATGACAACGTTCTAAATACACATATAATAACTATGCAGTTTTGTAAATGTAAATATTTAAAATATTTCTCGCCTTTCGTGTATTTAAAACTTTGTTATTCATCAGCCTAAAATTAATATTTTAATACATGTAAGTAAATATGAAGTGTTGCTCCAGTAAGGTTATTATATTCTGTGATAATATAAATCGAATAGGATATATTTGCAAAGAACCTTAATTTAATACATATTTCATTTTCAGATATCGATATTAGATGCGCAACTTTAATATGCAACATTTCTACACCAAGCTTAACGTAGTTGATAGATTACTGAGAGCAATAAGGGACAAAAGTGAGTAATTTAATTAAATTTTCTTTTAATGAATATTTTGGTGTAACAAATAAGTGGTTTTTTTCATTTTATTTTTTTTTGCTGCATTTTCTACAATTTCGAACGTACAATATCGTATTTCGTGCTCCATCGATCTGTAACTGAAGTGCAAACATCTTTTCGTATATCTCATATGGGTCCAATTTGCCTAGAAATGAATTAAAACCGAGAAAATAGTAACAACAAATACTTAAAATGACTAATTTCTCAACGACTACACAATTATTTGGTCCATCCTGCAATCCATTGGACCTACTGCCGTGAAGGGGGTGAAGTCATCACACTGTCCTCCGGTTTGCCACCTGACGTACAAATTCCGTTTTTTATAAGCATTATCTATTTTCGAAGTGCTTAGTTTATCATCTACCTGCCAGAGCTTTGAGAGAGATTTGACTTTAATGTTATAATATTTTATACAAACTGTAATATTTAAAAATTTGTTTAATTAAATTATTTTATATTATTTGTTTTCGTATAGCAAAGTGGTTCTAAACAGTAAAACATCACATAAATTTGCAAACTTAAACAAAAACAATTTGCTGCTATGAAGAATATAATATTTGTGTAATTTAAGATTTTAATTTATAAGTTATTTATTTATATTTAAGTTATAGGTTAAGTTTAATAATTTTAAGTAAATTGGATGAATTAAGCTAATAATAATAATTAAGTTCCATTTAATTATTAATTAGTTTAATTCATTAATTTAAAAGACACAATTTAGATTTTAAGAAACTAAAATATCTGAGATAGATAGGTATTCTACATAACGTTTTTTTAAAGTATAAATTAAAGTATCAATTACGCGCGGGGTTTGGTATTATGTAATCACGTTTATATTTTCCATCGCTGACAGCTTTTTGTGTTGTGGCCTGGGGTCGCGTCGTGTGTTAATGTCTCCATTTAGAATTTAATGGCTGTAATACTCATCGATCAGAGTATTATGGTTGCAGGATAATAAATTTAGGCATTGCATGCGATGTTCCCATCATGGGACCCCCATGGTTCTAGTTGGCTGGGCTTGTTGGCTACGCCTGATTGTGCCTACCAATATTACAGATTTAATTTTAATATATTCCAATCTAATTGTGAAGAGTTTTATACTAATTTTTTCACTTGAATGGAAAACAAGTGAAAAAATTAGAAAATTGCCGGCATTATCCACTGTGCCACTTGTGTTGTGCGCAGTCATGGGATCTATTCGTCCCCTTTTTACGTTTTTCCCAAAGTCATGCTGAACGATATTAGATATAGAAATAACGAAGGCAATATTTTAAATGCCAATAAACATGCTCCGAATACGAATAAATTCCAAATAAAAACACATTTATATTTTCAAATTTTTTTAATCGTGTTTTGACACGGTATAAATTTCATTTAAATTAATATGTACGAAATTGCCTTCATTGGCATTCTATTTACATGTTGTATTATTCGGAGTTCTATACTCATTCGTATACGGATCATGTTTAACCCCCATATTAGTAGTGATTTCTCTGAAAGAATTTTGCGCGAAAACGCAAGTTTAGGTCAAATGTAAAATTTATTTACAATTTTAAATGAGAGCGTTTTGTTTGAATATGTAAGAAACATGTAATCTTATTCAGATAAACCACTCTCATTCATTTAATAATTTTTCGGAGTTATCAATATTTAATATGCAGTAGTTGGGTTTTTTAAAAATCGTCAGCATAGTTTATATTAAAGTAGTTATCACTAACGCATTCTGTGCGTTAAGTGCGCGTTTGATCCATTGATCGTTCGTATAAAAAAATAAAGTAAATTAACTGTCTTTTGCTTTTCCATTATTTGAATAGCATCTAAGTAAAATTAGTTTTATATTGTTTTTTTCTCAATGCTATATCCTATCGCTATATAAAGAATTCCTATTGGGGTGTTATCGTCTCCGAGAAGTATTGCTAACTAAAATTTTATGCATTCGTAATTGATTAGGTTATTCTGTCACACGTCATAACTTTGTTAATACAAAATTATGGAGTGCAATTAGTGAATTGTTACAAACTCACATACGAGAGTAATTTACTAATTTGACTGTAATATTTATTGGATGTGCACAACAAGGAATGGCACTATTATGAAATGGTGGCTTAGCGTATGTCTTCGCACACGTCTCATATGGTACACTCCTAGGTTGAAAAATATTATAATGTTTTCTTTAAATCAATAAACACACACGCATCGTAACAATAACTCAAAATCAGTCGAATATTGTTTGATACACGGGTTGATTATTTGGTTGTTTATTCAATTACAAATTTTTTGACTCTTCGAACGCTAGTATTTGCTATGTACAACGAGTGGATGTGCGTGGATGTGTTTTTTTTAGAGAACATGTTATTTTATTGTTTCAACTTCAAAATGTTGGTGTAAGGGGGGTAGAAAGGCATCTAATTAAATTTGTATTAACACTTGTTGTGAATAGGGGATGCGTTCCTGAGGCTGATCTTAATAATTTATGATATGAACGAGCCATCGGGTGTGTGTGTAAAATTGAACGAGTAATATCATTTGAACGAATTTCATTCTGGTAGTCTTAATAGTGGGTAGGATTTATTGGAAAAAGACGTACTAATTTTATTTTTTTGTTATTGACATAATGGCTTTAAAACGGTCGGTTTTTAATTGTTTAGTTACTTAATATTGGTGTAATCTCTCAGGCATGTGCAATGATCTGGTCACTCACATCCTGGAAATTGTTTTGCGTGGAAAATTAATAACTTACATAAATTGGTGCGTTGTGGAAGAATATCTATTATCTCTAACCATTTTGGCTTCTGTTGTATATTTTGTGTCTTATTATTTATAAAAATTTTGTAATAGTAACTTACATATATATTAGTTTTAAGTTATAATTAAGATTAAAAATTGTATTGGTTAATAGTTTTATTTCAATCAACACGCTTGTGTTTTATTGTCAACATCTATTAATAATATTTAATAATTGTTTTTAATGAACCAATGAAAAAATTTGAAAACCAATTTTCAAATATAATAAAACACAAGCACTCTGGATAGTTGAGGAACGAGATTTTAATTTATAAGATTTAATTTAAGTTTAATAATTTTAAGTAAATTGGATGAATTAAGCTAATAATAATAATTAAGTTCCATTTAATTATTAATTAGTTTAATTCATTAATTTAAAAGATACAATTTAGATTTTAAGAAACTAAAATATCTGAGATAGATAGGTATTCTACATAACGTTTTTTTAAAGTATAAATTAAAGTATCAATTACGCGCGGGTATTTGTATTATGTAATCACGTTTATATTTTCCATTGCTGACAGCTTTTTGTGTTGTGGCCTGGGGTCGCGTCGTGTGTTAATGTCTCCATTTAGAATTTAATGGCTGTAATACTCATCGATCAGAGTATTATGGTTGCAGGATAATAAATTTAGGCATTGCATGCGATGTTCCCATCATGGGACCCCCATGGTTCTAGTTGGCTGGGCTTGTTGGCTACGCCTGATTGTGCCTACCAATATTACAGATTTAATTTTAATATATTCCAATCTAATTGTGAAGAGTTTTATACTAATTTTTTCACTTGAATGGAAAACAAGTGAAAAAATTAGAAAATTGCCGGCATTATCCACTGTGCCACTTGTGTTGTGCGCAGTCATGGGATCTATTCGTCCCCTTTTTACGTTTTTTCCCAAAGTCATGCTGAACGATATTAGATATAGAAATAACGAAGGCAATATTTTAAATGCCTATAAACATGCTCCGAATACGAATAAATTCCAAATAAAAACACATTTATATTTTCAAATTTTTCTAATCGTCTTTTGACACGGTATAAATTTCATTTAAATTAATATGTACGAAATTGCCTTCATTGGCATTCTATTTACATGTTGTATTATTCGGAGTTCTATACTCATTCGTATACGGATCATGTTTAACCCCCATATTAGTAGTGATTTCTCTGAAAGAATTTTGCGCGAAAACGCAAGTTTAGGTCAAATGTAAAATTTATTTACAATTTTAAATGAGAGCATTTTGTTTGAATATGTAAGAAACATGTAATCTTATTCAGATAAACCACTCTCATTCATTTAATAATTTTTCGGAGTTATCAATACTTAATATGCAGTAGTTGGGTTTTTTAAAAATCGTCAGCATAGTTTATATTAAAGTAGTTATCACTAACGCATTCTGTGCGTTAAGTGCGCGTTTGATCCATTGATCGTTCGTATAAAAAAATAAAGTAAATTAACTGTCTTTTGCTTTTCCATTATTTGAATAGCATCTAAGTAAAATTAGTTTTATATTGTTTTTTTCTCAATGCTATATCCTATCGCTATATAAAGAATTCCTATTGGGGTGTTATCGTCTCCGAGAAGTATTGCTAACTAAAATTTTATGCATTCGTAATTGATTAGGTTATTCTGTCACACGTCATAACTTTGTTAATACAAAATTATGGAGTGCAATTAGTGAATTGTTACAAACTCACATACGAGAGTAATTTACTAATTTGACTGTAATATTTATTGGATGTGCACAACAAGGAATGGCACTATTATGAAATGGTGGCTTAGCGTATGTCTTCGCACACGTCTCATATGGTACACTCCTAGGTTGAAAAATATTATAATGTTTTCTTTAAATCAATAAACACACACGCATCGTAACAATAACTCAAAATCAGTCGAATATTGTTTGATACACGGGTTGATTATTTGGTTGTTTATTCAATTACAAATTTTTTGACTCTTCGAACGCTAGTATTTGCTATGTACAACGAGTGGATGTGCGTGGATGTGTTTTTTTTAGAGAACATGTTATTTTATTGTTTCAACTTCAAAATGTTGGTGTAAGGGGGGTAGAAAGGCATCTAATTAAATTTGTATTAACACTTGTTGTGAATAGGGGATGCGTTCCTGAGGCTGATCTTAATAATTTATGATATGAACGAGCCATCGGGTGTGTGTGTAAAATTGAACGAGTAATATCATTTGAACGAATTTCATTCTGGTAGTCTTAATAGTGGGTAGGATTTATTGGAAAAAGACGTACTAATTTTATTTTTTTGTTATTGACATAATGGCTTTAAAACGGTCGGTTTTTAATTGTTTACTTACTTAATATTGGTATAATCTCTCAGGCATGTGCAATGATCTAGTTACTCACATCCTGGAAATTGTTTTGCGTGGAAAATTAATAACTTACATAAATTGTTACGTTGTGGAAGAATATCTATTATCTCTAACCATTTAGATTTCTATTGAATATTTTGTGTCTAATTATTTGTAAATATTTTGTAAGTTACTATATTATATAAGTTATAAATTATAATTAAGATTAAAAATTGTATTGGTTAATAATTTAAGATTCGATCAAACCAGACGCTTGTGTTTTATTGTCAACATCTATTAATAATATTTAATATTTGTTTTTAATAAACTATCGAAAAAATTTGAAAATCAATTTTCAAATAATAATAAAACACAAGCAGTCTGGATAGTTTAGGAAACAAAAATTATTTATTTATATATATTTTATCAATAATTTGATTGGTCTGTCTCTCTACACAAGGCATAATAGCCAATATTTGTATATTCGGACAAACCAATAAAAAGATTGAGATTACAATATATTCGCGATCGCGTATTTATAATTTATGCGTAGATTTGAATTTAATTTAGCTTTAGTTTTTTAATTATGAGTTTTTTTTCAAATGACATTGTCAAAATGTTATTTTTTTCTCATATTTTTGATTTTGTAACTTTAAAATTCGGGAATCACTTTGGCATATTATTTTAATATGTTACAGAAGTACAGAGATTGGCTCCTCCCTGCAAAGTGATTACGTGTTCGGGCTCACACGCAAAGGAATATCCGAGGTTTTCGATAAAACCGTTCTAAGCTGTAGTAACGAGTTTCTACAAAAAAAAAAATTTTTTTTTAATTTTTTTCGCCTGTGCATATTAATACTGTTTTTTATACTAATTTAACTAATTTTCATTTTGACATAATATCTCCTTAATTTCTTCACATTGTTTTTTATTTTATAATCATTGTCAACAAAGTAGACTAAGTAGGAGAAATTTAAAGTAAAAACATTAATTATTATTAAATTATCTATCATGTGGTGTTCGGTCGTTTGTCCAGGAAAAGTAAAAAAATATCAAATTTGTGAAAACTACAATAAGATTATTTATCCATGAAAAACAGTATGCAGAAATTAAGGGGAGGTATTGGTGCAATAGTATTGAATTCTTATATGAGAATTTAGCATTTCGTGCAGTGGAAAATATAGTAAATGGAGAAGTGCAAAAAAAGCTATAGAGTCATTGTATCTTTACTGTGGCTTTTGCGATCTATATTTGAATGGAAAAACTAAAAAATTCTGTTGAATCATGTATTCGCTTTTGAGGAGAAAAGTGGTGAAAATATATATGGTTTGGATATGTGCTCAATGTTACCTTTGTTGCTTATGCCATCTCTATTCGAGTAGAAATTCTGTTTTACATGAAGTGGAATAATTCGTAATTTATTGACATTTGTAATGTTTTCGATTGACTGAAAAATAAACATTATAGATTTATGTGTCACTTTTCATGCGTGTATATTTTTCTACTCCATTTTTTTTGTTCTCTAAATTGAAGTATCATATTTTATTTTTATGTTAATGTTTAATTACTTTCCAAATATTCATTTATAACTTTTGTTTAATTTTCAATTAATATTAATGTGATTTATAAAATTAATAACGAGTAAAGCGATTGGTTTTGTAGCAAAAGGTAATGTAAAAAAATCGAATTGAATTTTTTTCTTTTCTCCAATTTTAATTTTTTTTTCAATTTTATTTTTGTTTATAAATAATTATAAAAATTATCATTTCAAATTATTATATTTTATATACTCCTTTTGTGGTTTGCATTTGAAAAGGAATAACATTTTTTTTTAAGGATGTTGGTTTCAAAAGGTAAATGATATAACATAACCCAAAAAAATGCTGTAACAACAATTTTAAAATAATTAACAATTTAATTTAATACTTATTTTAGTAAAATGGTGAATGCAGCTGCATTTTGTGGTTGTTTTGTTTGTTATATGACGGCCGTGTTAAAGATGGATCAACAATTTTTTGTACCAGCTATCACCATGTATCGATTACAAAATGTTGACAATTAGTACGTGAAGACAATAAAACGTAGTTTGGAAGAAATTTATTTGTATTCATTACCAAATTATTGATTTTGTTTTTGGGTATGCGCCATTAAAAAATAAGTATTAAAAATTATGCTACATGTAGAAACATTTATCAATGGTCAACATAAACTTTCTTCATTTTTTATTCAGGAAGTTAAATCCAATTAGAGGTAATTTATTTCTTATAATATTATATAAATTATTAATTCATAATAATAATTGTATTTATAATAGGTACTACAACTGAATTTTAATGTTACATGAACCAGAGACGCAGAGCTATAATAATTATGTGGTTTAACAACTGTACCAATTATTGACCAGATTAGTGTCAAAAACGAAATTGAATAAAAGAAAAACAAATAAAAAACTACTATTTCATAAAATCGTGTCAAATTCATTGACGCTGGAAAGAAAACATCTTGCAGTGATTGCTGTTTTGTTATCGATCGCATTGTTATCAAAGGTAAAAATAGACAATTATAAGCTTATATGATAATAATAATGTGTGTATGCATATTTAGAAATGTTTCGTTCGGTTACTATTTATTTATTTATAAAATTACGGGAGAACACAAATTTTCAGATATGTCTTCATGTGTATAAAATACATAAATTTATATACAATATTTCACATTTAAATTAATCAAAATAACATTATCATCTTTTAATTATATTAAATGTTTTATAAGTGTAGTTGCATGAAATTTTTTTAAACGTAGAAAATTTGGTAGACTAGTCCTCTTTTAATTCCAATTAATGGATTTGTTTTCAAATCATCCAATGTTATTAAATTTGGTAATTAAATTTAATGATAATGAACCGGAGTGACAGACCAACAATTTGCTTTTATTAAATTTTAAAACCTCTTTTTTTCATTTGATTTGTAAACATAAATGTATACTCAATGTCAAACTATAAGAGAACTTGAACCTCTTTGACTCTTCTCCTATAAATATAACAAATGTCAAAATGGCTGATTTTCGCGTGTAACGTGTGCGTGGTATTTTATTTTCGTTGTATAGTTTTTAATTAAAAAAAATTAATTTTAATAAAATTATCAGTAATTTTCAAGAAAATAAAAATAATTGTTATATATTTATTATGATATTTGATAAATTTTAGCAATTTTAGTTAATTTAGTTTATTTTTTATATTTGGGTTTTTTTTTTGTTTGGTTTGTTTTTTTTTAATTGAATTTTATTTTTTTTTATTTGATTTTTGTTTTTATTTGAATTTTTATTTGATTTTTGTTTTTACTGTAGGTGCTGCAGAAGCATATAACAAATTTGGAAAATAAAAAAAAAGGAAGAAGAAAACTATGATGCTATAACCATTAAATTTGTAAGTTATTTATATTATTTTTTCCTTAATTTTGATTTTACTAAAATTCTTACCAATAACATTACTGAATAGAAAATAATTTTTTCATTTTCTAAAAAAAAGCATTGTTTTGTATGTCTAGAAAATTCTGTGAGGTTATTGTCGAAAAAATTCTTTAAAATTTTACTAGACGAAGATAAACTATAATAAAACATGAATGTATTATTACTTATAGTTAAACATATGTTTCAATGGTTCATAAGTTTATTCTAGATCTATTCCTCTAGGCTTGGTTCTATTCTCTAGCAATTGTTTAATTGAAAAATTATTCATTTGATTTTAGTTATTTATTTTATAATTATTAAAACAATTATGATAACCATTGCTTTTTTTTTTTGTTCTTTTTTTTTATTGTCCATAAAAACTAAATTCCATGCAATTGTGTTTCGAAAAACAAATCCTTAAATTTTACCAAATAAACAATTATTTTTGATTATATTTATTTTATAGATTTTTGCTATAAAACATAAAAATATTAAAAATGTATTCTATTTGGTATATTTATTTTAGCAATTTTATAATAACATAAACATCCGCAAGTTATTTTGTTACTCCAAGGCGTCCAATCCATCTAATCCGTTCGCATGGAATAAACCATCAATTAGTGTGCAATTATCGAAAAATATTTGTTTCTTTAACTCGCTTATTTTTGTATGCATGAAAATACCATGATTTTTATGTTTAAAATAATTAATGATCAGGTTCAATAATTTGATTTAAAATATTCTATTTTAACGTAACCGTTATATAGATTTGTATGTTGTTCTATGAGGCGCTACATCTATCGAAATATAATATGTTTGTGTTTATGTGCTAAACTATGATATAACGATCGATTCCAGGTTATGGATGTCTTATGTATTTGCTCAGTGTGATACGCATTGACTATAGAACATATGTTGACCAATTTCACTATAATGTTTGTTAGGAGATACCTTAAAACGACAGGATCTATTGTGAAGGATTTCATTAGCGTGGCAATGAATTCAGAATAATTTACATGTAAAAAACAACCCAATAGGTGAACTGTTTCAGGATTCCTATTCATCAATACACATTTTCGTACCATGCGGGGTCGGTTAAAATGTATTCAGAACCATAGAGAATTGTATTGTTGACATTTTTTTGCATGTATGAAAACGAAATAAATTTATAATATGTTAAAAAAATATAATTATTTGAATATGAAAAATTGTAAGAGATATTGGGATTATTATTTTTATGGAATATCTCAATAAAAAATTCAAAATATGTGTATAATATTTTATGTGACTCTTTTGTGTTTTGAAATTAATTTTAATTATTACAATGCCATATTTTATATGTATTTTGTATGATTTTTCGTAGGTATTTTGTGGATTATTTGGCGATTTTGA
Source organism: Bibio marci (assembly GCA_910594885.2). Classification (NCBI taxonomy): domain Eukaryota; kingdom Metazoa; phylum Arthropoda; class Insecta; order Diptera; family Bibionidae; genus Bibio; species Bibio marci. Next base: position 41,449,104 of record OU343114.1, read on the forward strand.
GAGTGTAACTAATCAATATGTGCCACAGCGTGCCTTAACTTACGAAAACTATTACATCTTCAAACACATCAAATCCTGTGTCGCGGTAATAAGTTCAGGATGAGATTTTGTTTAACTGAAAGTAGACGCATCCATAATAACAGATTAAAGTAATACATTCGGAAATAAAATTGAACTATTTTTTACGATTTTTTATTAATAATTTTACATTAATTTTTTTTTTTTTCTTTTCAGACCTAGAAACGATTGAAGTTGACAAATAGCTAACATAAAATAAGAATTAAATAAAATATAATTAATATAAATAAAACATTACAGTATTAAAATATGAATAAATTTTATAATAATATTAAGTGCAATTTTGTATATTGTATAAGTAATAGTTCTAATTTATTATTATTTCAAGTTTCGTAATATCGAATCGGTTTATTTTTGTGTTATTTTAACAAATTATGTTACACACGTTTTAAAATTACTGTAAAATCAATATGTGTGAAACATGTTCATATTTATTTTCTATTTATTGAATTAATGGTCTAAAAAATGAGACTAAACTGAAAATGACAACAATTTATGTTTTCTTGTAAATTTAATTTTATTTTGAACATAGTTTCCATGTGATACCCTTAAATTCTAATATTGGTATGCCTTCCAAATAGTACCGATTTATAAAACGGAAAATATATTTTCATTTCAAGCACATTTTTCTTTAGCTACAAATTACCGTTTTTCTCCTTCATTGCAATAATGTAACGTAATATTCTCCTGTGATGGTTTTTCCTTTATCATGAATAGTCGATGAATATTACGTCGTGAGTATCGTGTGAAAAACATAAGAAATAGATAAATAAATTTGTCGAAACTTTTAATATCATCAAATCATATTACATCAAGTGAATCACTTATCTCCAAAAACGAAGTATTTTTTAAACCCTTTGAAGATTAATATAAAATGAAATTAAATAATAAAATAAATATAAGCTAATTATCAGTAATTGTTATCTTTATTATAATGGAATAACAATTTAACATATCACAATATAACATATATTTTACAATATTAATAAATGTATAATTAATTTAGTTTAAAAAAAAAAATATTTCATTAAGTTCATCAATCCCCAACCTTTAACTACCACCTTCCATTGAAATCTGAAAAGAGAAAAAAAAAAAAATTAACTTATAATAAAATAACATTTCCGGAGACATACCGCCTGAGAAAATCAAAACATCAACAAAACATATAACAAAAAAAAAATGGTAAGTACAAAATATAAATATAAATAATATATAATAATTTACTATTTCCTATACATTATTTCATACTATAATAACAATAACAAAAAAAAAAAAAAAACATCTCTTACGGACACTCTGTAAAAAAAAAAATGAAAAAGTGTCTCATCTTTTATGTGGTAACCTGTCTGAATAAATAAATTCGAAATTTTTGTACCTTATATATCGCAACCGACATATAAACATTAATAACAAGTGTAGTGTATGAGGTAGAGGTGTAGCAAATATTCATATGGGATATGAAATCGGTGGGTTCGAAATGCGATGATGGACGCATGAAAAAAAAAAAAATTCACATAGGTGGCTCCGGCCGCCGGGTGAATTCACAATTTTAAAAAAATCCGAAAAAAAATATGAAAAAAAGTAAATAGGAAAAAAAGTAAATCGAAAAAAAAGGTAAACAAGAAAAAGAAAAAAAGAAAAGGAAATTTCTTTTTTGCATTTTTGCAGTCTTGAAAAAGAGTGATGGTTAAATGCCATTCCGAGCGACCTCATCGCTCCGATCCAATTTCTTTTTTCACAAAACGTAGAGCACGTCGATGCGAAGTTTATAGGTTAGCTCCGGACCCAGGAGCCCTCCGGGAGCGGAGCTATGGCCATTCTACGGTACCGATTTTCCCACTTTTGGGGCCCCCTAACTCCGGGAATACTCAATGGTTCCTAGTAAGACTAATACCAGTTGGAGTCCTCACCTGGGCGTACAATTTATGGAGGAACATTTTTTCCTAACTATAACCATTTCCCGGCCATGGCTGCCCAAAGAGTGGAAATCCAAATGTAGACCTTTCTTCCGATGGATGGAACTCTAGGAAAAACTCATATATCCCAAAATCTAATGATGCAGAAAGGTAGGGGAAGGTTTAATCTTTACGATAAAATTTATTTTGGAATTTTCCGATGAGAAATGGAGATTTTCCTAGAACAACGAAAAACATCGATTTTCGCATGTTTTCCAATGGGATTTTCCCAGGTTTCCCAACGGAATTTTCCAAAAGCCTAATTATCTCATATAGTAGACTATATGACCTGTAGTTTAAGCTATAACACAAGTCTCTAAGTATTATGATGTTCCCACAATAATTAGTCAAAGTTAGGCTTACCAAAAAAAACCCAAATTTCACCCCTTAATAACTCCGACTATTTGGATTTCCCAGAAGCGGTCCCACGGGAAAAATATGGCCCTTGTCCTCCTCTATAACATAGCCAAAGGAAAAAGCGCTAACTCGAAAACTCACGAAATCCGGTTTTTTCATATTTTGAGTCCGTTCCGTACATCCCCACAAAAGTTATGAGACGATTTTTCCACATTGTGTTTGAAATTCATTGAAATGTTCCAAAACTTATGTAAAAAGTGTTTATTTTAACGTTTTGGACATTTAAATGTCCCATAATGTGGTCAAATTCGGACATAACTTTTGCGGTGCCTTTTTTTTTAAATCGAATTAATGATCCGATTTATCTGAAAATTTCCAATTATGTTAATTAAAATGTTGGGAACACATTTTACCACTAGTGAACATCGAAATTTTCACGGATTTTCCCAGAATTTTCATTTAAAGTTTTTCATATGTATGAAAAAAAATTATATATTTATATGAAATTTCATGGAAAGAAATTTCACGTCGAAGGAAAACTAATTAAAAAAAAAATATTGGACGTGTGTGTGTGTGTATTTATTTGGAATAGAAAACTTTTATTTTAATAATATCAGATTAAAATTTATTCATTTATTTTTATTACATTTATTATTTTCAATACGAATTTTCAATTGAAATTTTTCATATTTATATTTTTAATATTTTTAATATTAATACTTTTTTTTTATATAGAAGATATGGATTTTATAGACATTCAATTACTTCGACGAGTATTTTCACCAGAAAAATCTTTGAGTATTCATATTTAATATTGTCAACGAAATAATCAAGTCGAGATCACACAGCAAAAAAAAAAAAAAAAGAAAACAACAAATACAATTAAAAATAAATAATTAAATAAATATTATATATATATAAAAAAAAAAATATTAAAAAAATTCCAAGCACTGCTGAATAATTGAACCACCAAAAAATATACACAAATCCATAACATAAAAATAAAGTAAACAACAAATATATATAAATATTAAACATTTACTTGACAAAATTATTCTTTTCTTTCCTTTTGAAAAAAAAAAGAGAACAAAAATGGTAATCGAAAAATAAAAAGTGATTATGACGCTTGGTCGCCGTAAAAGTATTAAGTGTTCGTTTCTTCATTTGCATGTTTTTTTTTTATTTATTTTTCAATTTTTTCTTATTTTTAATAATATCCCTAACCTAATATTCACTTATTTTCGATATTTCTCTTTTTTTAAGTAAAATAAACAAAATTAAAAATAATAATAAATACCTTTTTCTAATATGTCGTATTTTGTAGTACACTTTAAAAATTCCATATTTCATAATGATTTGATTTGAATATGGCATCTTTTAACCATCCCTAATAATATATTGAATCCAAATGGTAATGTCAATAAATTGATTGATGAGGAAGCTGAATAAAAAAATGTTGATAGGTTAAGATTAGATGATAAAACTATCGGATAGTTTTTGTTTTGTTTTTGATATATTTATTAATTTTATACTTACAATTTTATACATCAACAAAACCTATCTAAAGGTATAATTGTATTGTTGCTACGTCTTTGTAAATTCAATTCCAATCATAATTGTTATGCAGTCGAATAACTAAGGCTTTTTATCATCTTCATTTCTTGCTGCGGTTAAACAACATATACATTTCATTGCACCCAATCTAAACAAAGTAATTTTGTATTATTATTACACATTTTATTATTTAACTACATTTAATATATTATTTTTTATTTAATTATAATAATTTTTATTAGCACAACCAAAACAAAACCAACAAATCCATAAAAAAAAATAATTAATAAATAAAAAGTTATGTCAAAGGTGAACCTTTGTAAGCAACCATTTTGAATTTTATTTCTGCTTTGACATGCACGTGATCAAATTTTTATCGATATAAAATAATAGCATTGTGACAGTTCTTCCCCTTTCCCCTTCCCACTGGAACTTATAATGGTACATAAATGTATACTCCTCATGGGAATATATAGCAATTTATTATTTAATCTATAATTATCAAAAGATAGCTGCTTCTTAATTCAATTTTTTTTATATGAATGTGATTGGCTAATATAAAATAATGATAATAATAATAATTAGGATAGGTATAATTGGATATAATATCCCATAATTTCAGTGGTAAATATAATTGTATATTCCATGAGTTCGTTATTACATTTATATTGGCATTCATCAAATTTCAATTTATTAATTATTAAAAATTGATCATCGATTTCTCATTGAAAATATGCAAATATTTAGGTATTTTGTTGTGGAATTTCTTCATCTTTTATTTGTAAGTTGTTTGTATTTTTACTTGGTACTTGTTAATACTTAATACTGTTACTTGCAACATTTTTTTTTATTAATAGAATATATTAAAAGTATTAATTAAATTAAATTTAATTAATTATTAAAAATATAATAATATTCAATAAATTTTGAATAAAATAAAACTAAAACAAAAATTACCACAACAAAATATGAATGTTTGGAAAATATGCAAAATTTGTTTAAAAATAACCGATATTTAAATTAATTTGTTAGTTCTTGAATTTGACGATAGCAATATAGGATAGGCATTTAAATTGTAAATGAATTAACAATAATACAATTAAAGTGGTTAGTATATATTTTATCGTGATAATATTTCTTAACAAAAATATGGTTTCAAATTTCTCGTCCTAAAGATGATGGTTTACCACAACAAATTTGTAAGAATTGTACCGCTCGTGTAATAGATCGAAAAGATCAAACAAAGACATTAAATACAATATACGATATATAAAATCAATTGAATTATTAGAACAACACCGAATCATTTCTAAATAGCTAAAACTGGAACATATACTAAAACTGAATTTAAAACAATGAAAATTACAAGATGGATAAAATCCTGAAAATCTGATGATAAAAATTACAAAGATAATTATGTAGCGAACGAAATCTAAATAACAATACGTCACAACATCTAATCGTTTATTGAGGATTGTGAATCAATATCTGCTGATAACACAAAAATGCATCCACAAAAAAAGAAGAAACCACAAAATACAAAAAAAAAAAAGGTAGGTTCATTTGTTACATAGATTTCAAGATGTAAATATCGTAAAGAATTTTTTAACACTAGTGATCGAAATGCAAAAAACACCTTATATCGTATCATCATCCAATAGATCGATCTCGTATTTGCTGTATTTGCAAAAACTTGTTTTACGCTCATACACATCTCAAACCACTATTTTATTATTTCTATATTTACATAATTTTCTATAATTTTTTTTCAGAAACTGTGGCTATTCAATGATTTCATTTCCAGTATATAGTCGCTGCAGTTTTAAGTTTGCGAATTTAAAGGATTCTTAAAGTTTTCCGCTATTCAAATTATAAAATTAACTATTCTTAAATTTCTCCAAAATAATGTGAATGTACTGCATCTAATAAACATTTATAATTAAAAGGATAATCTTTAAATTGAGTATTAATGCATATATCCGCGTATACTAAAGTAATTCAATTCAACGTGCATACAGCTTAAATTATCATTCAATTCATTATGTGAAATACTATATACCCGATCAGTTTTATCTACAGATTTACAATCGTTTAACTGTGATAATTCTTGAACGGACAAAATATGCTAAATTACATACACAATATAATAAAATTACTATTTTTATAATTTACAGAATTTACACGAAAGCCTAGAGTAAATCAAGATGTGAAACGTAAACGGATTATCGTAATTAACGACTGTATCTAATACAATATATATATGCTCGAATATGTAAAATTCGGAGATATTGTAATGAATACAAATAAAAGTATTCATAATAATTTTATAAACATATACAGCAACATAAAAAAAATTCGATAGAAATTTGTACCCAGAAATAATCATATTCTTATTTGAAATTTTAAATAAAAATTGAATGACTTGTGTTTTAATCACAGCGCCACTGAAATTCCAGATCAGCCATTGGAAATATACTTAAGAATTAGAGAATGGTAAATATAATATACTGATCCCTATGTAAGATAACAAACTGCCAGGCCAAGTCAAGTCATACCAAGACATTAGCCAATTCTTTTATGCTTAAAATGTTGGAAAAACTAATGAAACAACTTATCAGAATGAATATTTTAAATAAACTTTCCTTTGACAAATTGCAGTATGAATACTCAAAAGGCAAATTTACACTGTACCAATTTTGCATTATATTGTCAAAGATATTGAAGATGTCGTGGACATTATTTATAGATTTTGATGGTATCTTTGACGAGGCGAACTAGTTTAAATGGATCAATCCTTAATTACAAAAGTGAAATAGATGACAGTGTACGAATATGGAATACGCAATTATGACTGGGAGTGTAAACATCAGACGAAGTACGCGACATGGATTCATTTTGTGAAAATCTTTGTTTAATACCACCATATGCGTATCCCACAATGAATTAATTGATTGTATAGATTGTAACATCTCAACGAAGCGAGTATACAATATCGAGTTGGTGGTCTATCGATCCGTAATTGAATGGATTCCCAGAAATCGGTCAAAAATAGTGAACAAAACTATAATGAGTTAATTCGATTTGGCAAAAGTAAATGCATGCTTGAACTTTTTTCAACAACATTATAACCTTTGCTGTCCATAACACAATAGGTTTGGGAAGAGGAAAATTGCGTTTTAATTATACAACTGCGCATGCAGATGATTACGTATATATATTTACTAGCTGGAGAGATATTACGCTCCAATACGCCATCAACAAGCTGCTGAACCATATTTTCCGTAAAATAATTTCAAAATGAAGCGAATGGTATAGGCTGCGACTGAATACTTATGATATGCAGAGTGATTTTTTTTTACATTGAGTTTGACATATTTTTGTCAGTTGTGTTATAAGAAATAATTCCCTGAATATCGATCCAAAATATAATGTCAAAATTAAATAAACACTTTGCGTATAATTGTCAATAAATCTGTTGTTAAATTGATGGTCTGTATAGAATAATTAGGTACAGAACAGTGTGATTAAAAATGATATTATAAAATTAAATACTTACCAAAATTTTAAAAGTATCTTCAGCATAAAATCGTACATCCATTTGTTAATTGTTCAATCAAATTCTCTAATTCAATAACAAGCGATGCTGTGCGTCATTGATGTTCGATAGAAAATGATTTAATACAGCTACGGGTGCATTAAAATATAATAATTGGAATACTACACAATCCAATGGTATATAAATCGTAAATATTTTTGATTTTAAATTGCACAAACTTTGTTTTTTCAAATAAATTTTCTAAATCACGGCATTCGTGTGTTCATTTAATACAATCCATTCATATTGTAATTGATTCATTTTATACATTTCCATTAATTTATTTGGATACCATAAATTTAATGTTCCCGTTGATAAAGATTGTAACTATGATAATACAGATGATGTTAAGTTAATACCATGTTTAGCTAAACATAATACGTTTAAAGCAGAACTAACTAGAATCTACATATTCCATCATTCCATAATAATAAATTTATCGATTCTTTTATTTGCCAGTCTAAATGAAATAATTATAGAAATAATACATTAATAATATGAAATAATAATTAAGTCGGTAATAAATTAACAATAAAACATCTATAATTACAGTATCAATTTCAAATAGTAAAAATAATGCAATATATATAATATATAATAATTACATTAACCATTCGAAATATTCGGCAACTTGTAAACGTTTTAATAAATAAGCATCCACTTTTTGTTTGTAATAATTGACAAACATATTTTTTACGTTATGTTTTACCTAAATATAAAATAGCCTAAAAGTAAGAAAAATGTGAATATTTATTAAATAAAATTTTATCGTAATCATAGATATTTACCGATAAAATAGCTTCACCATTTCCACATTGAATTCTTCTTTTTCGTCCATTGATTTAAAATAGTCTAATGAATATGGTTTTTTCATTTATATTTTATTAATAGCAATCGAGGCTGGTGGTGCATGTACAAGTTCTTTTAATTTACGTCTTAATATTTTTATTTCAGCTTCAATTGTTATACCATTTAGTAATGGTGCTGCTTCCATTGATTGTTCTTCGCGTACTATTTGGCGAAACAAAATAAAAAAAAATTAATTTGAATTTATTAAATATTGACTCAGGTGATGATAAAACAAAATATTGAAATGTTTTTTATGCTCAAACGAATATAGAATTTTTTCATAATAGATAATTTCCAAATGTATAATAGTTTATATAAACTCGACGAAGTACGTGAAATGTCAGGTAGACTTAGGGCAGAACTGCAGAACTTTACATAATGAAATAATTATGTTCGTAAGAAAAACGCGAATGGTAAAATATTTGTTAATTTATAGACTTTCCGTTTTTCTATTTGTATCTACTTTGGATTAACATAAAATTCTATTTAAAATAAAATACTTAATTACCTATTCGAAGACTAGAATCCAATATTAAGAAATGTATTTTGGTTTTATTTGATGGCCAATTTATGACCGGTATTTGAAGGAATATTTGTCTGAAATAAAAGTATATTACTAATGGCATAATAAAATTTCGCAACTAGACTAATAAACAAATTACTATTTTTTGATTACATTGAAGTATTGAAAGAAATTAACATAAATTCAAACTAACCTCATCTTTTCATCATTAAAACTAAACGCTTTTGCAATGGAAATATTCCAATTCATCACCGTCATTCATTATTAAATTTAAATAAATTAATTAATTTTAAATTGTTTTTTTATTAAATTGCACTTGTAGAGAAAATAATATTTATTTACAAATAGTAATACTGAATATATGAATAGATCTTATTTTATTATATTATTTTTATGCAAAATTTTATTTGACTGTTCGTGCCTGTGCCACCGGCTAGCGGTATATGATGTCGATATCAATGTGTCAAAAAATTCAATGACTTGGTTCACATTGTTCATAAAAAATTCAATTCAATGGAGACGTTCACAATAAGTGAACCTCGTGTTACTGTGGTGTCGTGTCTCGTGTCGGTGTGGCCTAATTTTGTTTGCACGTGTACGTACACTGTGTTGACTGTACAGTACAGTGTTGTTAAATGTTTTTGTGTAGACGTAAATATATAATTTCCTCTAACTAAATAAATGTTAAATATTTTTAAAATATTTGTAAATAAATCAATAATAAATCAAAAGTTTATATTTGGAAAAATTAAATCAAAAATGGACACATTTAGTCGTATGTGTTCAGTTAATAAATTAGTTGATGAATCTTTACGTTCGGTACAAAATGAGGTAAGTGAAAATCAATGATATTCAATTGTGTTGGAATTTTACCTGTTACACTTTTTTTTGTTTTGCATTTTGTATAAATTAATAATACATTTATTAATTTTATAGATTACAGCTATAAAAAAAGAAAAGAATATTCGAAAAATAAATCAATTACGAAACGAAAATATAGAATTAGAAAAACAGATTGAGCAAGCAAAAGAAAAATTAATAAAATTAGAAATTGCTAATGGAATTAAACAAATTCCAATACCACAACCATCGCACGCTAAACCGACAATTGAAAAATTATCAAATGCCAAAATACCACTAGATGAAGAAATAACTTCAAATGTGGATAATAAGATAATAAATACAACAACAACAACAACAACAACAATAAATGTGCCAAAAGAAAAGAAAACTAAAAATCCAAATGTAAAAACAACAACGACTGCGGTTATTGAAGCACCTATTGACATTGGACGCTTAGATTTACGTGTTGGTAAAATAATTGATGTTAAAAAGCATCCAGATGCAGATAGTTTATATTTGGAAAAAATTGATTGCGGTGAACCAGAACCACGTACAGTTGTTTCTGGTTTAGTAAAATTTATACCAATTGAAGAAATGGAAAATCGTATGGTTATTGTGTTATGCAATTTAAAGCCGGCAAAAATGCGTGGCATAACGTCTGAAGCTATGGTTATGTGTGCATCAACACCGGAAAAAATTGAAATATTAAGTCCACCAAATGGTTCGGTGCCCGGTGATTTAGTACATTGTATGGGCTATGAAAGACAACCGGACGTCCAATTAAATGCAAAGAAAAAAATATGGGAAACTATTGCACCAGATTTACATACAAATAATGAATTGATTGCATGTTATAAAGATGGTGCTTGGACGGTGCCCGGTAAAGGTGTTGTTAATGCTCAAACATTAAAAAATGTAATAGTTAAATAGTTAATATTTTAATTTTTTTTTTCCCATTATTACATTATGTGAGACAAAACGTAAAATTTGTTTGTATAGATAAAAAAATTGAGTGATAATAAATATATTTACTATCATTTATAATTAAATGTATATTTAATTTAATTTATTTTTAATCAATGTTAGTTTTGTTGTTTGCTTATCTATTGTCCTGTTTACGTTAATAAGTGAAAAGAATGTGTGTGTGTGTGTGTGTGTGAATAAATTGTCTAGAAGACTAATATTTCCGTTTTCAAATTGCCCGATTATAAACTATATACGGATCCGCATATTTTAGCTCGCGAATTAAAAAGGACAAATTAAAATAGTCCGACATTTTTGTTTTTATTAATAAAAATGTATTTTTTATAATATTCTTTTGTTTTCTTTGTTATATAATTTATTGATAATTTATTTACATTTAAATTGTTGTGGTTATTATTTGCTAAAAAATTATACATGATCCAGAACAAAAAAAAAAAAAATAAAAATAAATAAATTATGTTCTTTTCTATATGTACAAAAATGATTACCCAACAATTAATGATTCTGGTATTTTTATTTTTATTTTATTCTCGAAAATTATATTCTTTTGTGTGAGCATAGAACATTATTAATAAATTCGCTGCATAATTTTCGAAATTTAATTTATTAAATAGACTAAAAAAATTTCCGATACGCTAATTTTCCGTTTCCTTCTTATATTGAAAACAAAATTTGTGATGTTAACCAATTTTTTATTTTTTTTTGTTTTATTAAAATGTATTAATTATATGGAATTTATTATAATTTATAATTTATTTTTATATTTATATAATACAATAAGTCTTATATACGTGTTTTTTTTTTTATAATTTTCGTTTAATTTTTATGTTTAAGAATTAAAAAATAATAATTTCTTTCTAATTTTATTTAAGCTTTCGTTATTTTTTTTTTTTTTTGGGTTTGTTAAAGAATTGAGTAATATTGGGCTATATTTATATTATAAATAGAAACAAATATTATAAATAGAAATTAAATTATTTTTATAACATCAACAAATTAGTGATTGATTTATTTAATTTCTATTTATAATATGTTTTTTTTATTTCTGTGTATGACTTTTGGTTACGTATATATTTTTTAATGGTAAACGAGTTTATTGAAAGGAATAAAAAATATCTTCAAAAAAAACTGTAGTTAAGTTGATGAAATTAATACACGAACGAGAAATAATATTATATTGTTGAGAATAAAATTATTAATTACATAATATAGAGAATATAAAAATAAAAATTTATATTAATTTTGAATGATTTCATTTTTTAAATATACATTATTAATTATTTTATTTTTCAGTCCTTATAGGATTTTTTTTTTCAATTTTGTTTGTTCTTAACTTTTAAATACTTTAAAATAATAATATTTTTAAATGGACAACTTTTTCAATGGTTATTACACATTGTGTGTTAATTAATTAATTAATTAAAAATCACTTAATCACTGATTGTTTTTGTATTTATTGATTATTTATAGTTTAAGTCTATTGATAAGATAATAATATGAATTGTTATAATGCGATTATTCGCTAGAACATGCGCTCATTTAAATAACATACTTTTTATTTTTATTATCGAAACGCAATTTAAATGCATAAATATATCGGCTGAAATATTTAGGATAATTTTAATTTTAACCCAAAACTATATGTATATACCGACGACCTGTTTGCCTATCTCTGTCGCCACGATGCCGTTCAAGTTTTAGAAATTATGCATCGATATTTATGAAATGTTTGTTATTAATTTGTAACTTATTTTAAATTTGTATTTTTATTAGTTTATAGAAGTATAATTTTGAAGAAAACGTAGTCTGTTATGGTGTTGATTATGGAAGTGTGTGTACACCACAGACAAATTCTATTTGAATACTAATAATTTCGAAAATAGAAGCGATTAAGATCTGGAAATTTGATCTATATGTATTTGGTAAGTTTGATTGGAATTACAATTTACTCGCATCGAATATGGCGTCGCTTTGTATGTAATTGTTTAAACTAAACGGAATTATGAATGAATGTATAATAAAATTTTAATTATCATAAGTAATAGCGATCGATTTTAAAAAAAATACCACCACCGTCTTACATATAATATATTATGATATTAATATTGGCATTCGTTAACAAATAAATTCTTAAAAATTTTTAAGATTTAATTATTATTTAATCAATAATAGTTTAATTGCTTTTATTATTTATAGGTTTTTTTCTTTCCTTTTCTTTTAATTAATAGGCAATAATTTATAATAATTTAATAATTATTTATGGAAAAAATTTCCCATTTATATGTTTTTAAGAAAAATTAATATAAACTATTCAATTAAATCCGGAACCGAATTTGGATCCTAATGTTGCATCTCTTACGCAGAGACCCCGCAAAGATCCATTGTTTAGTTAAATTCTATTTGCAATAGTATAACAAAATACAGTTTCCAAATTAATTTTTTTGATTTAACAAAGCTTAGTCACATAAAAGTCGAGCATATGGACACCGGATATTTTATGACAATAACTACCCGGCTCGAATAAATATACGTGACAATTTTTTTAAACATTTTCTGTATGCCATTTTTCTTTTGTCCCGATGAATGTTAAAACGAATGGCATTAGGGAAATATCTATTTTTCAATAATTACTGACAAATTGGCCGTGAATTATTATATACAATTTATCAACTTAATTGATACAATAAATGTCTAAGATTTTAGCCATAATATTTTTTGTTAACTTTAGTACTCATTATATATAGCGTACAATGTTATCATTACAATATTATGTATTGTTCGTGTTACTTTTACTGATAACTTCAAAAAAAAAAAAGTTTTGCTTATATTGTAAAAGTAAATTTTTGTTACAAATTTTTGCTCTAATATTAATTCTTATTTAAAATATAATACATTTTTATTGATCTTTTAACTTTTTGTGATCCTATGTACTTTGTAATTATTTTCACTTTTCACAAATTTTCTTATCTTATTTATAAATTTAAAATAAAGTATACACTTTTTAAATAATTTAATTAATTAATAAATGCATTTGTATTATATAATTAGTTTCTTGTATATTAAAATTTTAATTAAATTATTATTGTTTTTTTTTTTTTTTTAAGAAATTATCGTATTACCCCAACAATGCGTTCTGATTAAATCAACTCTGAGTATGAATAAATGCGACGACGATGGGGCATTATTATAATAAAATATACATTTATCTTAAAAATTTATTCTGACATTGAGATGTTCTTTAATTATTTTGTTATAATTTTAAATTGTTACTAACATTTTTATTAATACTGTGTAATTAGTATAATATTATAATTATTATGTGCTATTTTTATACGACTCTAATGATATTCAATTTTTGTTATATATTTTCGCTGCAAGTGATTTGCTTGTGTTTGGAATAAAATGTAAAGTGTTGCATGCTATCTGCAATCTGGAGATGCAATGGATGTGAGGAAACAATTCATAACGTGCTATGGTGCATTGTCAGCAGAAATAATTCATACATCTGTCTGAAATTGTTTATGTTCGTCTCATAATGAATTAATGTTATGGTTATCTTTTAAAACTATATATACTTTATCACGAAAATACTGTTTTGAGGTTTTAATACTAAATTTTTAAAATATTAAAAACATAGAAAATAGTCTTGTTATCTAAATTATACTTAGCATATTGTTACATGGGTTACTGTACATAGAATATATAGAAGAGATAATACATCAAACTGTACATTACGTTAATCTTTAAATACTAATGTGAAGTAATTTAACAACATGACTAAAATGAAAATTTGGTAGATGACATATGGAATAATATAACTTGATGGTGATAATGCTTTTGAAGTTGAATTCAAAATATCTAGCATTGATTGATAACGAAATATTCCAATTATGGAATTTATCTCATAACATTAACACTATATTTTGAAAGCTTTGTGACTTCGTTAGCAAATGTTTATAATTTAATTTCATATCATTTAACATTGTGTATACATATAGCGTAGGTATCTATTACGGATTCACAGAATAATAACAAAATGTTAGAGAACAATTTAAAAACCAAAAATGAAATGTAAATATTTTCAAAGAAATAACTCCATAAAAAATTATCAATGCAATTTTTAAATTATTAAAAATTAAAATTATGAAGAAAAAAAAATGTAATTTATTATTTATTTTTAATTATAAGAACGTAAAGTAGTACGCGCATTAAAACTAATTTAGAATGAGTATTAATTTTAATTTATTAATAAATTTGATCTAAAAATTTAAAAATGTGCAAAATAAAATTTTTTTTATAAATTTTAATATTTCATAAGACCTTATTTCTGTTATTTAATTACGGCGAGCCATCCACTTGCAAACACCTCTCTATACACAACGACTGCCCCTGTCATACCACAATACTCTGTATCTTTGTTCGTCATATATTATCTAAATTAGTTACATTTCATTTATTTATTAAATGATATACACAATATTGTATTTTGAAAAAGGTGCCAACCAACAACGTACACCCTCCCCACCCATCTAATTTTAAGTTTCCCTTTCATATGAAAAATTGTCATAACTTTGAGAAATTTAAACTAAATTACCTTGAAATATTTTTTGCAGTTATCTTTTGTAATGAGTCGATGAACACAGAAAATTTCTGAACCCAGTAACTTCAGCGTTTCAAGTAATATAATAAAAATAATTAATTTATTAATAATTAAATAATTTTGGTTACGCAATTTTTAACAGCATTTTTAAATAAACTAATAAATTTAGCCACATCGATTGATAGGATAGGCAGCAGAGGAAGTAAATTTCCATAGACTTCATCTTTAGCATAGGAAACTGAAGCTATTTGATTTTGATTATTGTGTGTGCTGGGTCATTTTACCAATATATGAACTTAAGAATTAAAATCACATTGAGGAATTGTGAATGCGCGAATAATAGAAACTGTGTGTGTGATTAATTAAATTAAGGATATTTTTTCAATTACACCGTATTTCTATATCTATACGCGACCATTAATACAATCATATAAATAACAGCTATAAAATAAAGAGTAAAGAAATGAGATGTTTCCATCAAAAATACGTATTTTTAACTAATATGAATGTACTTGAAATCCACAAAGTGTAAACATAGTCGCTAATGGGATTCATTAAAGTATTTATTTTTTCTAACGTATTTTTTTATGAGTTCGGAAAATATTTAAATGACGAGGGCGTTTGCACCAGTGCCAAAGGCTGAGAAATAACATTCAGTTTTCAATATAGCTATATTTTTCTTATAACCTGGGTGAAATTAAACTAAATTATGAAAAAAAATTTGGCAGTTCATCGAATTAAATTTTCCGGAAAAAATCGACTTTTATAAATTATCATATTTTTAAATTACCATATAGGCCATAAAGTGAACACACAAATGGTATAAAAAATTTACATACGGTAACATTATTTCATACAAAATTGCACTGACATAAAATGGAAAAAAACCGCTGATCTAATCTTTTGTGAACCGTAACAGGTTATAACCAAAAAGTTTATAATAAAGAAGGTGATATTCGTGAAAATTATTGTATTATTAACTTTTTGATTCTGCAGCGTGCACGTGTGAATCGATATTTTAAAAATGTTTTCTATTAAAGATTATGGAAATTGATTATAATTTGCAATTCTGTATACAAAACTGGAACGGTAAAACTATTGCCCGTAATTCAAAAACGATGATATTTCTTTGAAGTAGGTTTTCCGAAAAAATGTACTAAGTGGACATTCTAATTTTTTTTCATAATGTAGTCTCTACTTTTAACTAGTCTACCAGCAAAAATATAGTGATATTGAAATCTGAAAACCATTTGTCAATGATTTGCACAACAATATTATATGATCTTTTATTTTATTTAACTGAAAAACTAATTGGTTATCAATTTTTTTTTGTTAAAAACATTAATTGCAATTGTCAAAATTATTATATATTAATTTCAGTGTTCATTTATCGGTCATTACGCAGAAATATATATATTAAATATATTTCTATGAGTTATATTCTTTAACAAGAGATTGTTGCTATTAATTAGTAATTTAGTAATTAAATTAAATATCAAAGTTATTGCAAATTTTCACTAAAAGAATGAAAATTCTATCGATATCATTTAGTAATTTTATCATACAATTAGCAATAGGCTTTGACGCTTCGTTGTTGGCCTTTCACCTTTCAACAAAAAACTATTTATATATATATCAAAGCAAAAAACTGTATCATAATTTAACCATTTTAAAATTCAATATTTTTATGAATTTCTTGTTTGTGTGTGTTGTGAAGATTTTTTGATTTTGAATTTGAAAAAATTCAATTAATTGGTTTTTTTTTTTTTTTTTGTTGTGTATTTTGTTTTGTTTAAATTATATTTTTATACAATTATATTTTTAAAATAAAAAAACAAAACATTAATCAAATAAATAAATTGTTAAAAATTATCTAAATGATGATATAAAAAAATGAAATTAAAATCTTAACAAATAAACAAAAAATGCACTCGTCTTTATATATAAAAAAAAAAAAATAAAATAAAATAAAATAAAATAATTATTTTTATCACTTACTAACTACTCATTAAAATAAAAATTATTTAATAAAAAATAAAAAAAAAAAAATATATCTATCACATTTTATTATTTTATAAATATTTTTTGTTTCCTTTTTTTTTATGTAAAAAATGTTGTGTATAATTTATTTTTATTTTTTCCTTTCATTTTTCATTAATTTAATATTTAATATTTCTGTTTAATTATTTTTAATGGTCGTCTAATTTCTAATTTCTCTTCTTCTTTTTACGAGTATTAATTTTTTTTTGTAACATTTAATAAAAATTAGAAAGAACATAAAAAATAAAACAAAAAATAAATGAATAAAAAAAAATAAATAAATATTTTAAATACATTTTAAAAATGTGTGTAAGTGTGTGTTTGTTTGTGTATATTTCTGGCGATTATTTTTTATTTTCAAAAAAATAATTATTATAATTTTTTAACATTAATTTTTAGTTTTATTCTTATTTATTTTGTATTTTTTTGTGTTTTTTGTGTTTTTTTTTTCTTAGTTTTTTTGCTACTTAAATATTAAATCACCACACCAATTTTTTATTTATTTTATAATACATAATTATATATTTTTTTTATGAAATAATTAATTATTTGATAAAAAGTAATTTTTTATAGTTTTTATTATTATTATTGTTATTATTATTATTATTATTATTATTATTTATAATTTTAAATTTGTTTGTGATAATATTTTTATTGAATTTTCATATTCACGACGACGTGTGTGTTTTGTTTTATTTTGTGTGTGGTTGTGTGGGTATGGTCGAAATAAGAAAATATCGATAAAAATTAATTATTAGCACAATTATTTTCTTATTTTTAATATTTATTTATTTTATTTATTTTATTTATTTATTTTATTTTATTTTATTTTATTTTAATTTATTTTTTTTTAATAAAAATATATAACAGTTCTCTCGTTCTCTTTTATTTTATTTGATTTTTTTTCATTTTTTTTTTGTTCCTATAACAACTTAATTTATTAATTTTTTAATCTTATTATTTGTTTTTTTTTTTATTTTATATCCTATAATTTATTCTTAAAAAAAAAAAAAAATTATTTATTTAATTATTTATTTATATACAACTATCGGGGTGTTGACTTTGTTTACGCTTTGTTTTTGATTCTTTTGGATGTTCTATGGATGGCCTTCGCGGATATCCTAATGTAACTAATGCACTAGCTACAGCTAAACCAGCCGGTTGACCGGGTGGTGAATGTTGAAGGCCACCTTAATTAAATTAATGAAAAATACATATTTTTTTTTATTTAATTATTTAATTTATAAATAAATAAATAAATTAATTATATATAAAAAAAAATCGATAAAATGTTGATAGCTTAAACGAAAAATAAGCAAAAATGAATATTTTCTATATTGTAAAAATGTTGGCCCCGCCAAGGAGTTTTTTTTTTTATAAAATAAATTAATTTTTCAATAGTATTTGTTTTTCAATCATCGTAAATTTCTTGCACTCGTTCAGAAGAAGCATATAGCATCGTTAGATGCACAGCGAAATCATTGTTTTTGTTTGTATTTCATCCAAACCGCCTGCCATCGTTACCAATTAATTGTTTCAGGTCAACGAACACGAAGATATATCTAAATATTTACAAAAACTTTTAGACGAAATGGGATTTTCGCAAACACTTCTGACGTTATATATTAAGAATTATTTTGATGTTTATTTTTAAAATATATTCTTAAATGCAATCTGTGCTTTGCATATTCTAATTTGTATTGTACATCCTTTGCAACATCATCCATCCAGTTATTACCATACCGTATCGCAGGATATCAGGTTTTGTGTATATTTAATAATAAATGTATAGTTTATTATTCGATTGAAATTATTTATTTAGAAACATTTTTCATACCGAAAGTTACACACACACACACAAAAATTTGACACGGATGAGGAATTTTATCTAATTTTCGCTGTAGATCTTATAATGATCCATTAATAATACCAAACATGGCAAATCTCGTGGATGATACGACAACAATCATAGCAACACAAAAAAGTAAAATAATGACTTCAAAAATCTACAAACTAATACAGGGGTATAGTTGAGCTTATTATAAAAAGACGCCGGAATATCCTATCAAACTCTTGATAATACTTTTAAATACGAACTAACATTAAAAAGAAATACTTATAATTAAACTTAATAACTAGATGAAAAAAATAGGTTCAGTGGTTAAATCGCATGTCATACAATTCGGTATCGTTGTCCTCTTGCATAGTAGAAAAATTATCGAATTTTTAAACAATACTACCAACCCAAACTAGAGTCGTATTATATAATACGAAGAAAGTTATCTTTTGGTTTTTCATTTGCTATCAAAGATTTATTCGTCTATGTATATTTCGTCTATTTAGAAATTTAGTTAAAGAAAGACAGTGTTACCTGTTGGTAGCCGGACTAGAAGTGATAAAACGGCAGCTCTATTACCCACACAGGGTTCTAATGCTATTGGACTAGGAGAATCCTAAAAAAAAAATTTATTATTATTATTATTAAAATTATAAATTAATTAAAATTCAAAAATCATTAAAAAAATTGTATACTTTTTTTCTTTTCTTCGGCGCACTTAATACATTATTTTCTACATTATGAGATAATTCCAACATGTCCCGATTTTCAATTTCAACTAAAACCTATTATTAGAAATAAAAAAAATAATATTAATAATAAAATTGTAGTTTAAATATCTTTACAATTTCACCATCTGCCGAAAGGTCAGCTTGGGAGTTTTGTTTTATATCTTTTGTTTTTAAATGTTTTGAAGATGATTCGTATCTGAGTGCTCTTAAAAAATCGTTCTTAATCAAAAAAATCATGAGTAATATATATTTTTACATAAATTATATTGAAATA
This sequence comes from Bibio marci, assembly GCA_910594885.2. Taxonomy (NCBI): domain Eukaryota; kingdom Metazoa; phylum Arthropoda; class Insecta; order Diptera; family Bibionidae; genus Bibio; species Bibio marci. The sequence goes on from OU343114.1 coordinate 41,469,324, forward strand.
TCTCAATTCAAAATATCAGAAATATAATAAAAAAACATATTAGTGGGATATTTATACTCAACCAGGTTTCTAGCACATTAACGTTTTCCATTAATTTAATTTCTTTTTTTCCGTAATAATTTCGATGGTTCGTACTTCTGTGGCTGGTAAACAAAAATCAAGTGATAATCTTTTTAAAAAAGGCGTCGTAGTAATTATTTCGTTAATCCTACTGTGAAATTAAAAATATTGTTAAAGCAGATACTTCTCTAGTATATTCTCCCTAAACATTGTGTCCATAACATCAATGTTACATTTGGACTTGGATAATATCGTGCTTAAATGATTCACCAATGGTGACATAATTATGCATTGTTGATATTAAATAAACAGCTTTATTTTATAATTTTTGTTTTTACTTTAGAGGTGCCGTCGTTTATAAATTAAAAATATAAATCTTCGGTTTCTAATAATACATGTAATTTTCATTAGGAAAATTTATTTGAATATGTGGCCAATAATAGCTGCACAATACAATATCCAATTATTGTTTATTTATAACAGAAAATTTGGTTTAATTTAAAATATACTAAAAATATTACTAACGCCCGACGATACACATGACACAGTCATGAAAAAAGGCACAATTTAATTAGTCGGATGAAGGGGTTAACAAATCATTTCATTTATTACCTGAGAAAATGGTCTCGATGCCATTTGTTCCATTTCCACAAATAATCGTTGACGCCTTCGAAACATATCATATTTTTGTTTTATTTTCCATAATAATGCAGCCATCAACAATAATAATAAAAAGCATCTGAAAAATGGTTTTTTTTATGTTTTGTAAAATTTAAATTCATTAACAAATTTATAAATTAATTCAATGTATAAAAAAATTAAATGATTAAATAAAAATATAAAATATAGCGAAAAAACAAAACCTACGATGAAAATGTTATAAAAAATTGTTGTAAATTTAATTTAGGATATTGTGAAAATGCAATTTGTATCCAAAGTGGCGGTTGAAAATCATATACATAAACATAAAATGTTGTTAAAGTAACATTATCTTCAATACCAAAATGATATTCGGTTTTTGAAAAACGATAACGAAATGTTGAACAATTTACACCACTAAATAATGGTTTTTCTGGTCCACCAACCGTACGTATTGTTATATTCATTTTTGCCGCAACACTACACGTTATACTAAAATCGGCATCAATATCCGATTTTATTGGTGAATTACGAAAATTTATTTGCGTAAAATGACGATCTTCTTTTTTCGATAAATTAAATGTAAATTGATAATCTATTGTTAAATCATAATAACATGATCCTTTGCTCGGATCACCATGATAATGATTTGTGGCATCACATTTTTCACAATGATCACCGGCCAAACCTTTTGTACTACAATAACATTTTGCTGTTTCGTGATGGCATTGTGTGGCCTGACCATTACATTCACATTTTTGACATGTGCCACCATTAACTGGATTACCCCAATACCCTGTACGACATTTATCACAATGTGTACCCGTTGTTAAATTTGCACACGGTTGAATACATAAATGTGTATCCGAACAAGTACTATGACCATTACATTGACAATTTGGACAATGTGTAAAATACCACCGATGTGATGAACACTCCATTTCTTCTTGTGGTCCACTATCGCCCCCTATATTATAATTTTTTTTGTTTAAAATATTAATCAATTAAATTTCTTATTATCTAAAAGCCAAGAAATTGTTTAATAATTAAAATTACCTGGTAAACATTTTCCCAGGCCAGTCATTGAACCATCATCACACCAACCACATGCTGGATCATCACGACATTGTTGACATGTATTGTAAAAACCACATTGTGAATTACCCGATACAGCCGGTCGACATTTTGATTGCAACGTTGTCCATTCACGACATTGTCCATATGGAAAACTTGATGTATATGCATTTTTATCAACACAACGTTGTTCATTTTGACACCATATACATTCTTCGGTTGTACAATTGCCACATGTTAATAGACTAGCACATGCTGGCGGACACGGTTGTTGTTCTTCACCAGTTCGATTACTAATAGTACGACATTTACTGTGATCCACTTCCCAATAACATAAACTATTTGATAAACATGCATGACACGAATGCAATTGTACACATAATGGTGTCGCATCTTCGGGACATTTATCAATTGTTGATATTGGAAATGACGATGATATTACTGAATTATCTAAATTATCACGACATTTATCTTTTGAACATATGCCACCCGCACAATAGGTACAACCAAATGATGTTGATACACAACTTTGACAATCTGTTAACTCTGTACAACGTTCCGTATCTAAAAGTAATTGTTGTGTCATAATTAAACGACCCTCTTTTGGACAAAAATGATAATCATCATGATGATGTTCACGACTTCGTATCAATATTAATTTCGATATCTCACCAATAGCAATACATTTTGATTTTTGGATATCCCAGACACATTTAACACCGGGCCTTGTATTTAAACAAGTTTCTGGTTTTAAAAAATTTATACATTTTCCCGGTGTATATTTTAACATATCCGATATCATTTGGCCATCAAAACCACCATAAATATATAGTGATTTTTCAAATAATTCAGCACTATGACCAAATCTAGCCAAATCTGAATGTAAACTATTTGGCATATTTAATGTGTGCCATGAATCACAAATAACATCGTACACCATTAAATCTTTACTATAACATTTAGCACCAAAACTATGTGAAGTATCGTTATGTGTATTCCCACCGAATACCATCATTAAACCTGCCGATATAAAATTGGCCGAATGTAAAAAACGACCCGATGGTGCCGCTGTCAATAAAGTCCATGTTTTAGTTTTTGGTTCATAACTATATACACGACTACTAATTAATTGATTACTTTCACTTTCCGATACAATACCACCGTAAACATAAATTTTATTAGTTAATAAATCATAACTGGCCGTATGACCATAACCACCTTTAACTGGAAAACCATTTGTTTGCACAATTTTCCATTCTCTAGTACCAAATGTATATTCTTGTACGGTATTTAAATAGCCAAATTTTGGCGAATGTCCAAATATAACAACCATATATTGATAGTTTATTTTTGCAACTGTATCATAGCCGGGCACAAGTGTAGCACTATGACCAGCAGATTTTAATGGACCACACATTGTATGCGTACCATTACATATATCTGCCGCCTTAACTGTAATATTTTCCCATGATTTCGCACTTACATCAAATGCCCATAGTTCATCACAAACACCTTTACCACTAATAACACCACCATACATAAATATTTTATCACCATACATAACTGTGGAAGCACCATAACGTATTTCCGGTGTATTTGTACCAGTTGTATGTACCGTTTCCCATACATTTCCATTAAAATCATACATATATAATAATTCACCTTTACCATAACTTTCACCGGCTATAATATTTAATGTATCACGCCATACTGTAGAACCATGTGATGCAATTGCTGGCGCTGGTGATCCTTCAGATGATACAGTTTGCCAATAACCTAATGTTGCCAACTGTGTACAATCATCACCCGCATAACCTGGCGAACATTTACATTTATGTTCTTCACGTAAACATTCACCTTGTCCCAAATAATATGTACAATTATTTGGACATTTTTCAATGTTACATGCTGTGCCCATATAATCAGCGTCACATGTACATATACCGTCTAAACATACACCATGGCCAGAACAATTTACAGATGAATCTGTTGTTGAACAACCATTTATTTTATATGAAATATTAAAACCAGACATATTATATGCATCATCACTAAAAAAATGTAACAACACGGAGCCAGAATGTGCTACAATTTCTGGTACACGACGTATTGATATATTTTGTCGATACATTAAACCACTAAAACAAAAAACAAACAAATTAGGAATACATTACATTTTTCACATCACAAATTATTTAATTATTTGCTATTGAAAAAAAATTAATTTATCAAGGTAAAACACAAAACACAACAATTCTCATGTTATTGTTTTTAAAATTATTAATGATTATTAATTTTCAAGATTATAACAACAAATTTGCATTTAAATGGTAAAAATAACACATTTAATAATAAATAAACACAGTTAAAGAATTAGACGCAATAGTCAGAGTAATATACACACACACACACATATACAGTACACATTTGCATAACAATAAACATAACATTTAGTAAATAATTTATTAATTAATTACCTAAATACAGCTAATAATGGTGATTCTACACTATCACCATCATAAACATATAAATGATCCCATCCACATTCAGTGGCAAATTCTTCTAAATGTAAACGTATGCTAGGTTTTTTATGACTACCATATGTATGAGATTCTCTAGCATCAATTAACCAACTACATTTTACACCAATTGAATAATTACCTATACCATCAAAAATACTACCATGATCTCCAGTTAATCTAAAATGATAAATTAAATATATTAAAATAACATGTTTCAATTAATTGTAATAAATCATAAAATATAATTTATATCAAAAAGAAAAAAAAAGAACAACAAAATTACTGAAATGAAAAGTAGGACAAAAAAAAGAATGTAAATATAATGTTGTATTGTCAGAAAATATATTCAATGAAAAATAAGTTTAAATAAACAAATTAATAAATGTCCAACAAATAAATTCCATTTTAATTTTAATTAATTTATGAAATTTAACTTTAAAATTAATTTTACCTAACTTTACCACCACAAAATTGGCATTCATCGCCCTGCCAACCATCTGGACAAACACAAGTTCCATTGCCACAAACTCCACCATTCATACATGTCGTTGTTATATCTGAACATTTACCATTTACTTCACAAAAATAAAATACTATAATTATTAAAAAACCAATTATACTTGTTAAATGTATACATTTTCTGCGATATTTAACTTTAAATCTTAATAAAAACATTTGGATAAATTCTTTTAACATCTCTGTATGTGAACCATTTTTTTATTTTGCAATTTCATACTTTTTTTTCTTTTTATATATTATTTTCAATAAAAATGACAATTTAATGACATATTTGAAAAGTAATAGTTCAGTGGCTGGAATGTAACAATTTATTGAAATTTTTATATAATGTCAAACAGATGCTCAAATTTGCCACAACAATTGAAAGATAGCGGCGTGGGAATAAATTTAAACAAAAAAAATGAATGCATTTCAATTTTTAAATATATTTAATTATATTAAATATACCATATATTTTAATAATTTTTAAATATTTATTAAATTACCAAAAATTTTCTATCATTAAAATTAGAAACTATTTTCGGTTTCAAATTGAAAAAATTTTACATCTCATATATCGATGTTATTGTCGGTGTCAAAAGTCTAGTATAATGTAGATGTCGTTCCGTGAGTTTGACTTTGGTAAAAAAAAAAAATCATATAAATTTATTTATTTGTTACTTGTTGAATGTTTTGTGTTTGTTTAATAAAATTAATTATAACTCCAATTAAAGAAAAAGGTTTATTTAAATATTAATTGTGAAAAACTAATAAATAAAATTCAAAAAAACAATTCAAAAAATATATTTATAAGAATTGAGAAAATAAACATAAAAATTGTGAAGGTGCTGATTTCTTCTATTTAAAATCTATTACAATATTTATTTTGTTAATCTTCACATTTTCACCTTCACATCAGTCAGCCAGCCAAAAAATTTAGTTTACGTGTAAATAATTTTATAGGTTATATCTTTTTATTTTAAAAACCCATTACCCATTGCAAAAAAAGCTTAATTTTGTAACAAAATATAATTGCTGATTTACATACGTTGAATAAAACTGACTGAGGTCGTTGTTTTTTTATATTTTTTTAATATCCATGAAATATCTGATAAAGTTATTACCAAAAACTATGAAAAATTTATTCATTGGATTCCTTGGCAAATTAATTGGGGGGGTATTCAACGCATAATAGCGACAATTATTACTCCAATACAAAAGCGTGTAGTGGTGTCGCAAGTTTACTGCGATGCAATACACTACAAATGTAGTTAATATTTCTATTTCTTTAAACATGTTGTTAAATAATACGCCGGAAGATCACATTTTGATCAATTGATTGATCTTGATGCGAAAGCTATTGGTAGAATGTTTCAATTTTTAGAAATCATCGAGTAATATTCGTAAATTTAACTGGTGGTAGCAGTAATGCTCGAAGAATGTACCAAGTTGCAAATTGTGTCCGTTTTCAAAATTTTGTTGGCGATCTGTTACCGGACTATGTACCGCTGATTGATTATAAACATCATTAATATAAAAATAAAAGGATTTTAATCTATACAAAAAATTATTTGTATTCAAAAATCATAACGTTAATATTTTATTGTTATATCTATTGCTAAATTCAACCGGCAATTATATGAACAGTTTATTTATGTTTTGAACAATATATTAACAATAACATTTAATTACCATTCTATTGTATTTAATTTTAATTGTCGTATACATTTTATCGTAATTATCAAAATACAGTGCGCTCACAACAAATTGGCCACACTCTAATCACCGTCACCCATATATATTTTTATAAATATTTTTTTAAATGTTTGTTAAAATATATTACACATATTATTTACATACGCTTAATTGATTACATTATTTTTAAAACATTTACATAATTTATTTAATATTTTAAATGTTACATGAACATTTTGTAATGCATTTATTGTTTGTCTACTACTCGTATATATAGAGTATATAATAATATTATTGGCTTATCTGCACAAATGAGTTGCAAATGCAATGCATTATATTAAGACCTATATATATATATATGGCTAAACAAAATGAATAGAGTACACATGTACTAAAAATTATATGCTCGCTAAATAGCGGTGTGTTATAGGTATATGTACCATATATATAAGAAGAATATAACATTTGCAAATTATATATCCAATGATCCATTATATAATGCCTCATGAGCTTCTTTCCTGTATATTTGTATACATTCACTATATATACGCCGAGTACATATATACAATTTAGTATATTTAATGCATAAATGTTTCAAAAGCCTATTTAAACAAATTAAACATTTAAATATGTATCTATATAAAATATACCATATATGTAATGTAATGTGTAGGTGTATGAGATGCATATATTGTATATTATAGTTTATTTATAAGTGGAAACTTTACATCCTATGTACAAGAAAATAATATAGGTTAGGTATAATAATGGATGGCTAGGATATATAGACGTATGATACAATGTAACACTACTCTCTGAAACATTTAGTTATTTAAATTAAGGTACACATGTACATATCTTATTAAATACACACACACATATATATATATAGTATAGATTCACCATTAGTATATTGTATGGTATAAATATATGAATAATGAATATTATTACAGGTATATATTTATTATATTATATACATAAAAGTTTTCTAATCCTACTGTGTATTCAAATTTTGCCTTACCCTATACATTGTACTATAATCAAAATGTATAAAGTGTGAATGAAAAACGTATATATAAAATATATAGCGCACGTATATATTGAAATGCATAAAGTAATTAATAGTTAGTTAAATAATAGTATTATAGTAATAATAAGTATATATTTTAAATAGTAAAATGAATAAATCACGCTGGTACGTAAAACACCGTAACACATAATCGTTGATTGTCATTCACTTAACATTTAAATCTGCACTCAACTTCTTCTTAATACTTTTACAATAGAACTACCCTAGTAACATTGTCCGTACTTTGTCCGTATAATATCCACATTATTTGTATTAGTCTATAGTTTAAATCCGAAGAAATATCTATGGATTTCTTACGGATGTACGTTGAAATTTTATATGATCAGTGCAACCCTATGCATAGATTTTTATAAAAAATGTCTTTGGATTATCCGTATATTTTCGATGATAATTTCTATGGATTCTCCTTAGAATTATTTGTCGTTACTATTATTCCACACAATCTCCATAGAATTTATATTCATATTTTTTGTGATTTACGTCAAAAATACGTCATGCGACAAATGCAATCGCATAAACATTTTTTTAATAACAGGTTATAACTTGTTGAAACAAAATTTAATGTAATAAATAAATACAAAGTATGATATTTATAATTTCTTATGTAAAAAGTAATTTAATTGTAAAATTAAATTTTTAAATTTATAGTATAATTTTGTAGAAATTTGTCAGATAAAACGTTTACTTACATAAACAAGAAACAAAAATTGCAGATAATATTCATGAAATGGCTTCGGCAATATATCAATTTGAAATGCTGGTTTTTTTTAAAAATTATGAAAATAAATTAAAAAGAGTAAGGATTATATCTATAGATGAGCGAAATTAACAAAATTTGAATCACTGTTTTGGATAATTGCTGAAATAAATTATGAATACAATACCGCGCGGATATATTTTGGACATATATTACCCTGACAATCCAAAGATTTCAATTGACCTAAATAAAATACAATTATATTAAGTGGAAAATCTATGGGCATTCTTTAGACAAATTCTAATATTTCTTTTCCATGGCAAAAATGTGTATTTTTTCCACAGAAATTTTCCTCATTTTTCAAAGTACGGACTAGGGTATATACACCAAAATTGTACAACAGCCACATTAGTGTGGCCATGTCTTTCATTTGTAAAAGATCTGTTTTTCTATTTTTTGTTTTTGACGAAGAAGTGTTTTAATATAATAGCAACGAATTTTCGGGAAATTTCATATTTTCGTGAAATTTCATCCTTTAAAAAACCGCTACTCAAACTTAGCTTTTATTAAAATATGTATATGGCAATGAATGTTTATCACGTGCACGTGGTTTTTAGTGGTTTAGGATGCGTTTCCACGATGATCTGGCCGACAAGACGTTGTAAATGATACACGACTGGGTTTTATACGTCAAAGAACGGATAAAAACACTGCAAAAAATCGGTAATCTGATGTAATTTTCAAGAAATTTAGAATTTATACATTTAGTGAAAATTTCTCGGTATTGTGTTGAATTATAATTAATGCTACCGGCATTCTTTCTGGCGCAACGCATAATACCTATTTATAAATATTATTAACCCATATAGCATAAACTGAATAATAAAATAACCGCATTAATCCGAGGTTTTCTTTAAAATTTTGCACGATAAGTGTTTTTAATGATAAGTATTGAATGTATAAGGAAGCACATCTATTTTAAAACTCCATATATTTTAAAATTTATATACAAGCGTAACACAATAAGGAAATTGCCATGATCATGTTTACATCATCATATGACTGAAGCTATATATAATTATGTGCAAAATTTGTGTTGTAAGAAAAATCCATTTTTTTTGTTATTTTGTTATATTATAAAAACATGAATTTCACAAAAGAAAATACTATAAACTCTTCTTTCAATTGAAAACATACAATTTAGACACTCCTCTATTGTGTATTCATTCAATTTACATTTATGTCCTTTTTGTATACACAAAATATTTTATATAAATGTGTATGTGATACAAAAATATACGTATAAGTTAAATGTATAATAGAAATAAATTTTTACATCCGTATTCAATGTAATTTTGAAATCCGCGTATAAATTGTATTATTTGACAGCAATGAAAAGTATCGCGGAAATGCATAGTTAGATCATTATATACATTGAACCAACAGCATCATCAACATACAATTATATAAGAAAGAATAATTTTGTCGCTTCAAAAATGATGATTTCCGCATTTGCTACATTTGGAAGGATTATAATTTGCCTCGTTAAATGGATCGTCACAAAAGTGGATGAATACTTCAGGCAAAAAATCCAACAATTACCTGAAAGATGCGGGCGAAGGTATGGTAGTTTTCAATGGATTATAATTTTATGGAAAAATTTTAATATACGTATACAGTTAATGAATGATTTTTTTACCTACAAACGAGTATTTTCAACTTTTACACCTAATAAAATGTCAAGTAATTATTGGTTAATGAATTGTTTTGCTTTCAATTAAATCGAGTTCAATTCACCATGTCCATATGCACTGTATTCCGCAATTAATTATATATATTCATACATGATATAACAAAAAAATTAAAACCACTAAATTTTCCTTTTATTTGTATTATTATATCCTCTTATTTAATTACGGGCCATACTTTTAACCAATTTTAATTTGTATTTTTCAGTTATACAAAATTTAAACAATTTACACATTATCAATTTCATCGAATCAAAATGAATATTTTAAAATTGCTACAAACGCATTCCGAAAATATAGTGGATTTTCTTTAATTCAGTGTCATTTTGAATTTTTGTGTATGAATTAATGATACTACTTGTACAAAAAAATTACAGTAAACTAATTTCAAATACAAATAAATGACATCAAATGGAATAACGTCAATATTTTCTAACTGCGCGAAAAGATTGTAAATTGATTTTAATTTTGTAATTTTGTAAATAAAATTAGAAATCTGGTAGAACCGCGTAAATTAGTCAGCAAGGGTGTATATAACAATTCACTCATTGGTCTGCAATTATCGAAATATAGATGTAATATCGATGTTTCCTTAATTCAATTACTGTTACTCTATATATATAGTGCAGGACAAATTATTTTGAAATGTGCTTTAATTTAAAAAATTACCAATACTGTATATATTTTAATGTAATATAGTATACTGCACATTATTTAACTCATGTAATATTTATATAAAGTACATTTATTTTCTCATATTAATTATTATTTTCAGTTTCTAGATCAATATAGTTACATATATTATCTGCCATTATAGAAAATTATATGTATACGCAGTACAAAATACATAGTCTCCATTATTTTAATGAACCATTCAATATACAGGGTGTCCCAATTATCGACGGCAATACGAAAACACTAGATTCTCTGGGTCATTTTGCGTCGAAAATATCATATAACATTTTGGCCGATTCGACTTCGGTACCAAGTTACACGCAAATAACCAAATTTTCAATCAGACCATGTTTTGCACTCTACTGGGATCAATATCTCAATAACTAATTAACCGATTTTAAATTTTTGATACACTATTAGCATTAGCATACCGAGATCTTTAATTTGACGTTAAGATATGGTCATTCGGACATGTGGTTATCCAGATACTTACAGAAATGTTGACAGTTAGCTGAACGCCAATTATCTTTTTGAAAGTTTGTTCAAGCATAAGTCGAAAAATCATAATGAAAAAATTTTTTCGGTATAAGTTTAATAACTTGCCACATTCATAAGCTTTCGTTTAAGCTATAACATTACGATAGGTCTCAATTGGTTCCAAAGATATACACAAATAACTACAACGATGTAGGCATAAAATTGATTTTCGCTATGTAAAATTTTTATCTATTTTGGTTTTTTCCAGAACCAACAATATGGACGTGACAAATAATTGATTCCATACACTCCTATGCATTCACGCAAACCTTCACACACACACAAACGATCTCACACACAAAGGCCTATACACATAAACCCACAAAAGCACACGCACGCATATCACCACAGTTTTAAACAAACAAAGCCTAAAGTAATTGCTGAAAATGTGCTCCTTCGGCTCGAATACATAGACAACAATGCTTTTCAATAGACCGAATCAATCTAAGTGTTTGTTGTGACTTGTTACGAAATTCTTGGATACAGTCTTCAGTATGTTGAATAAACTCTTCACTTGAATTAATCACAGTTGCATAGACTTTTTCTTCAAGGAAACCCCATAAATCGAAATCCACCGGGTTTAAGTCTGGAGAACGTGGCGACCAGCTTATGGACCCACCTCTGACAATCCATCTTTGAACGAGTGCAGATGTGGTTTCAACATGATGGTGGCCCAGCGCACTGTGGAGGGAATGTTAGATGCTGACTGGACGCAAACTTTTATCAAAGATGGATAGGCAGAGGTAGGCCCATAAGATGGTCGCCAAGTTCTCCAGACTTAAATCCATTGGATTTCTATATATGGAGTTGCCTTAAAGAAAAAGTATATGCAACTGTGATTAATTAACGTGAACAGTTGATTCAACATACTGAAGACTGTATTCAAGACCTTCGCCACAAGCAACAGCAAACACTTAGATTGGTTCAGTCTATTGAAAAGCATTGTTGTCTATGTATTCGAGCTGAAGGAGCACATTTTCAGCAATTACTTTAGGCTTTGTTTGTTTAAAACTGTTTGTGGGTTTATGTGTATAGGCCTTTGTGTGTGAGATCGTTTGTGTGTGTGTGTGAAGGTTTGCGTGAATGCATAGGAGTGTATGGAATCAATTATTTGTCACGTCCATATTGTTGGTTCTGGAAAAAACCAAAATAGATAAAATTTTTACATAGCGAAAATCAATTTTATGCCTACATCGTTGTAGTTATTTGTGTATATCTTTGGAACCAATTGAGACCTATCGTAATGTTATAGCTTAAACAAAAGCTTATGAATGTGGCAAGTTTTTAAACTTATACCGAAAAAATTTTTTCATCATGATTTTTCGACTTATGCTTGAACAAACTTTCAACAAAAAGAAAAATGGCGTTCAGCTAACTGTCAACATTTCTGTAAGTATCTGGATAACCACATGTCCGAATTACCTTATCTTAACGTCAAATTAAAGATCTCGGTATGCTAATGCTAATAGTGTATCAAAAATTTAAAATCGGTTAATTAGTTATTGAGATATTGATCCTAGTAGAGTGCAAAACATGGTCTGATTGAAAATTTGGTTATTTGCGTGTAACTTGGTACCGAAGTCGAATCGGCCAAAATGTTATATGATATTTTCGACGCAAAATGACCCAGAGAATCTAGTGTTTTCGTATTGCCGTCGATAATTGGGACACCCTGCATATTGTAAAATTCATAGAATATATATATATAAGGTATTAACGTTATACGAGATTACATACCCCTATAAACATTATAATATTGTATTGTATAAGCAATGCCTTGTTTCGTTATGAGTACAATGTACACGTCGTACATACACATAAAATATATAATAACACTAACAATAATATAATAGAATAATGATGGTTAAATATATACACTTTCTTTAATGGCAGTCTACGTATATACATATAATCTAAAAAAAAAAATATGTAATAAAATAAAAACAATTAGGTCATGTCAAAGTTATTAAGTTGTGTTAACAGTAATTACAGGATTGTGCTTTATTTTTTCTTTGTTTTAATATATTTTATAAGAGTCAGTGTGTATATTTACAATATACAATATACTCTGTTACACTAATATATAAATACAATATTAATTATGATGGAGTGGATTTAATGTACGTACTCCATATATATATATATATCCACATAAGGTTTAATCAATTTATTACAATATATATTATTTAGTATTCAATCTTTTTATTGTTATAATATGTATTTATTTATATGGATATGGTATAATGAATATGTACAAAAACCCATTATATTGTATATATATAATTAATATTAATTCATGTGCGAACTGATAATTGACTTAAAAAATTAAATTATTCTTTTAGTTGTGAAACTTTATTATTTATAATAATAATATAAACATTGGCAAACAAAAACAAAACAAAAAAAACACACAAAACAAAATAAATTATTGTTAATGTTTTAGAAAAATAAATTTATCCATAAATTACTTCAAAATTATTTCAAAATAATATTTCATATCAAAATAATATGTATTATTTTCGATGTGTAAGTAAAATTTAATATATTTTATTTAACATATAACAAGTATAGGAAATGTAAAATAAATATTTTTGCATGTTGCAAAGTAATTTTCGCCGCCATATATTAATATTATAATAAAATTATGTTTCACATAACACATTCGTTATTTTAACGTTATATTAAATTAAAAGTTCTATTGTATATTTTGTGGCTTATATACAAAATATAAATTTTATATATATGAAAAACTATAAATCTACTAGAACTTTTATACATTACAATTTTTTGTAAACTGCCTAGAAATATTAACATAATTATATATACCATATACAATATATATATATATATATACCAAAGATTGTGTTGGTTATAAATATGATAACCCGAATCTATAGCCCTAGAATTATATTCATTTCAGACGAATATATTTCAAATTTTATTATTTATAATAAAAAAATACAAATATTGTCGACCTTAAAATGTTATATAGCCAAAAATAATATGTGAATATAAACACGGTTATTTACAAGCTGTTTCATTCAAGTATATGTGTATCACATGATGATAATATTTATATGCGGATGCGTTATTGAACAACATTTACATATACGTCATTACATTTTGTTTCGAAATAAATAAAATGCTGGCTGAAACAACAGAATTTAACAAATCGATTTGTATACGACAATTTAAAAACAAAGAAAACTACCGCTTATATTTATGCCCGCCCGTGAATTATATCCCAGAAAATGTTACTAGACGAGTTCTCTTCAAAAGCAAACCACTAAATTATCTCTGTTGGATAGATTCAATTGTTGATATTCTAAATAATATTGTCAAAAAATTATTCTATACAGAGTAGCAATTGGAAACATATATGCAAAAAAATCTATAAAACGAGTGTTTAATTTGTGGCCGTGTGGCATATTAGGACCCGTCCAAGAAAAAGTTGAATAATATACGGGGAAACCAATTATTGTCAAAAACCATCAAAATCAATAGTCTAAGATGGCAATTGGGTACGTAATACGCATGGAGGAGGAATGTGTACAAAAAAAAAATGGAAAAAAACTGTTGAATTGTAATCCGCAGAAGGAAGAAGAAACACCAGCAGAGCTAAGGTTAGATGTGATATTTATTTTATTTTATTTTTTCAAGTCATATATTGCTCCAAGTGGAGAGGCTTTATCATCATCTAATAAACCTTTCATAACAGTCAAGTTGGTAACTTAATCCGCGCATGGGAGTATATAACAATTTAACCATTTGGACTGCAATTAACGAAAGATAGATAGATTTTCATAATTCTATTATTTTTATATGAGTGATTAGCCCATAGTGATGTGTGTGTGTGTGTCCATAAACGAACAAATGGTCATCCGCAGCAGAAAAATTTCACTATTAAAATAAATACCTATGAAAATTTCCTATGAAAAATATCGTGAATTGAATTCGCTATATTTCATGATTAATATTATATATTTCGGTGCTATACACCACTGCGCTACTAAGTGTTTTTTTTTTAAATGTGATATTAAAATTCTGCTTAAAATTTGTGATTGCATGGAAGACGTTAGCTGTAGCTAGGTACGGTTAGATAGAATTTAAGAAATTCAAACAATTTAATTTATATGCAACTGCAAAGCACGTAGTTTTCAAAATCACTTATACATTTTTAAATATTTCTCCATAAATTTACAGATAAAATTGTTTATATATTGCGTCATCAACTATATGATAGAAGATAAAACTATGTAAATATTAAAGTTAATGTAAAATCCTATTAAATATAACGATATTTTCAATTATATATTTATTTGTATATTGCAGATATTTAGATTTCTATATATTTATAATATATATTATTTTGATTGCGTGACAAATGGAAATGTTGCATGTTATGGACTTTAACTTATTGATTTTTTTTATATAAAATATATGTTATTTTTTACATTAACATTAAGTAGTCTTGAATGAACAATGTACTGGGTTTATTTTTGTCTCTATAATTATTATTGATTATTATCATTCAACACACACACACACACATATTTAAAAATAAAATAATTATTTAAAATCATTTAAAAATACTTTAAATAAATCAACAATATTTCGTATTACATTTTAAGATTTGCAATTTTTATAAAAATTGATTTAATTTTTCATAAATTGATATTTGATATTTTAAAAATTAATCAAATTAACTTTATTTATATATTAATACATCAAATAATTATATACTTGATTTATATTTATAAAACACACCATCAAAACATTGTTATATAATATACCAATATTTTACTCATTCACCTTGATAATAACATTATAACACATATAATGTTCATTATATTCTATTTCGATATACAGCTCCCCATTTATTTGTAACTATACAGGGTGTCCCAATTATCGACGGCAATACAAAAACACTAGATTCTCTGGGTCATTTTGCGTCGAAAATATCATATAACATTTTGGCCGATTCGACTTCGGTACCAAGTTAAACGCAAATAACCAAATTTTCAATCAGACCATGTTTTGCACTCTACTGGGATCAATATCTCAATAACTAATTAACCGATTTAACATTTTTGATACACTATTAGCATTAGCATACCGAGATCTTTAATTTGACGTTAAGATAAGGCAATTCGGACATGTGTTTATCCAGATACTTATAGAAATGTTGACAGTTAGCTGAACGCCATTTTTCTTTTTGAAAGTTTGTTCAAGCATAAGTCGAAAAATTATGATGAAAAAATTTTTTCGGTATAAGTTTAAAACTTGCTGGATTGTCAGAGGTGGGCCCATAAGCTGGTCGCCACGTTCTCCAGACTTAAACACGTTGGATTTCTATTTATGGGGTTGTCTTAAAGAAAAAGTCTATGCAACTGTGATTAATTCACGTGAAGAGTTGATTCAATGTACTGAAGACTGTATCCAAGAATTTCGCCACAAGTCACAACAAACACTTAGATTAATTCGGTCTATTGAAAGGCATTGTTGTCTATGTATTCGAGCTGAAGGAGCACATTTTCAACAATTACTTTAGGCTTTGTTTGTTTAAAACTGTGGTGATATGCGTGCGTGTGCT
Source organism: Bibio marci (assembly GCA_910594885.2). Classification (NCBI taxonomy): domain Eukaryota; kingdom Metazoa; phylum Arthropoda; class Insecta; order Diptera; family Bibionidae; genus Bibio; species Bibio marci. Next base: position 41,486,152 of record OU343114.1, read on the forward strand.
TTTGTGGGTTTTTGTGTGTAGGCCTTTGTGTGTGAGATCGTTTGTGTGTGTGTGAAGGTTTGTGTGAATGCATAGGATTGTATGGAATCAATAATCTGTCACGTCCATATTGTTGGTTTTGGAAAAAACCAAAAAAAATAAAATTTTTCCATTACGAAAATCAATTTTATGCCTACATCGTTATAGTTATTTGTGTATATCTTTGGAACCAATTGAGACCTATCGTAATGTTATAGCTTAAATGAAAGCTTATGAATGTGGCAAGTTTTTAAACTTATACTGAAAAAATTTTTTCATCATGATTTTTCGACTTATGCTTGAACTAACTTTCAAAAAGAAAAATGGCGTTCAGCTAACTGTCAACATTTCTATAAGTATCTGGATAACCATATGTCCGAATTGCCTTATCTTAACGTCAAATTAAAGATCTCGGTATGCTAATGCTAATAGTGTATCAAAAATGTTAAATCGGTTAATTAGTTATTGAGATATTGATCCCAGTAGAGTGCAAAACATGGTCTGATTGAAAATTTGGTTATTTGCGTGTAACTTGGTTCCGAAGTCGAATCGGCCAAAATGATATATGATATTTTCGACGCAAAATGACCCAGAGAATCTAGTGTTTTCGTATTGCCGTCGATAATTGGGACACCCTGTATAATACTATCATCGTATACAGAGGGTAGTATTCAATAAACTATATACTAGTTACTATATATGTATTAAATATAAAAACTATTTATACACGACATATATACACAAAGAGCTTATGTGTGCGGATTGTCTACTATATATAATATAATACATGCAAGTAAGAGAAAAAAAAAACGATAATAATGTATAAACAAACAACAACAAAACCGAATAAAAGTATAACGTAGACACAACACGTAAACCTATAGTATACCATATATACGATAATAATAAACTAAATTCCACAACGAAAACTTTTTCATATTATAGATAGAACTTTATTGGGCCACACATTTAGTTTAGATTTTACTAAAGCCAAGTAAATACGGGCATACACACAGTATATATGTGTGTATGGAGTGCAAGAAGAGGGATTGGATTGTTTAATCATGAAGAAAATTAAATAAAATATTGTGATATTACAATACTCTATATATAATTATATAGGAAATTATATTATTAACTATATGTGCGTTCTTATGTGTTATGTGATGTTAATAAAAATTATACAATATAAGGAATTCGTAGTTATTATAGCGCTGCTGTAGTTTTATTCGATATTTAATTTCATTAAAATTTAGAAGTGAAAAGAAATAATCAATATTATTATTTAATAAAAATTGTGTTACTACGTAAAAATTTAAAAAATGTGTGTCATTGTGTTGAATCCATTGCCATTGAATCGTTTATATTGTTAATATTAAAAAAAAACAATCAATGTTGAACACCCCCTACACCGCACGTACAACATAACAGCACCATTTTTGATTTAATCAAATTATTTTTTTTGCTATCACCATATGTTCTCCTATTATTTGGTTTAATTGTGACCTACATTATTGCTTCCATATGAATATTGTATATAAAGTATGAGTATTGTGCTGTTGTTTATTTATGGCATATATATGAAAATTAATTTTCTTATTTAATTTCGTTAAGAATATATTGTAATATAATGTTATTTTGGATGCGTATAAACGCAATTCATATTTATTTATATGTGCTATAATGTAGTGAAATGTTGTTGATAGTAAAATGGTAAAATAATATTTTCATTTTTATAGAAATTAAATTCGAAAAAAAATATGTAAAATATAATATGTGCGTAAACATATTCTCATCGTATATACAGTGAACATCATTATACATTTTTCAAGTACTGTAGTAATGAAATAATAATGCGGTAATTCGAACACTCGTTAATTCGAATTTAGCCTTTAATCCAATTGAAAATATTGGACAAATACGGTGGTAATATTAAAATTAGTCGTCAAGTATAAAAAAAAAAAGGTTCGTTTAAATGCGGGTACAAAATGATGCAGAGAATTAAACAAAGTATTGACTGAAATTTATGTCTCAAGGATTAAGGACCTTTTCAAGGAGTCTGAACATTCAGAGCTATTTAAATTTTAAAATAATCTTTATTTAGTTCTCTTTCGTTTAAGGTTTAGCAAATTATAAAAATTATACATAAAAGTCCTTAAAATATCCTTAATAATTGAAAAAAAAAAAAAAAATGCCTGTATATGTTTCATTACCAAATTTCTTACAAATAGACCATATCATAGAAATTTGATCAATATGTCAAATTATCCATTTTAAAATATCTTGTCTTTTCAATACACCAAATATAATTGACGATAAAATTTATATATTTGAAATGAGTTACCTTTGATTCCAGCAACATAAAAACATGAACAGCATAAAAACCATTTGGAATATACTTTAAAAATTACATATGTTTAACATTTTTTACCGCAAATATTTTAATACAATTCTGGGTAAAAATTAATTAATTAAGTAATTTTATTAGAAAAATGGTTCCATATAGTCTCAAAATACTAACTAGACGAACAGCATATATATATATATATATGCTATAGTCAGAATTTTTGAACATAAATACTAAAATTATAAAGTTTCTGAGGGATGATAAATTGCCATTGTCTCATTACCAACGCTTTAAACATATACTTTTTTAACTTTTCCGAACTGTTTAAATTTTAAAATAATATTTGTGAAATTTAATCCTCTTATCGACTCTCCTAAAAATCGGTGCACCACTCAGCCCTCCGTCTGGGCCAGTCTGGTGGTTTTTCGATCCATATATAAATGCAAATTAACGATTTGATTTTGCAAGATCAATACTGATAATTTTTAGAATTTTTCCATACCTTTAAAGAAACATTTCTTTGGTTGGATTTTTCTATTTTTCAATTGAATTAATGTGGTGACCGCATTTTGGTTCCTTGTTAATCTTTCACAACTTTCCCGGTTTACTATAGCTTTATGTATCACATTAAATTGTATTTCACTTTTTATTAGTAAATTAAATTAATTAGCAATCATCTTAAGAGCAGACACTGTTTTCCAAACTAATTGAGTGTTTTTGGAACCAAACAGGAATTGACGCGTCTAAAGTATACAAAACATCTTTTAAAATGATATTCATTCTTTTGAAATTCCAGTGGCAAAAAATTGATTTTGCAAACGAAATTTAATACAAATTCTTTATAAAATTCAGAGATTATAAAAATCAAAAATTTAATGTTTCATACGTTGTACAAAACAAAAACGTAAGTATCTACAGCTTATGAATATTATGAATTGAACCAACCTATAAATTAAAATGTTATCCTATTTTTTCGACACAAATTTAATTAGTATCAAGTGTTGTAATTTATATATTATTTTTAACTGTTCATTCATTGTGATGGTAAACCATCTTGATAAGTGTCATGTGCCGAAATTTATCTTGATGTTATTACAATTGTTATAAGTCTGGTGATACTGAAATTGACATTTTTTTTTAATTCATTGTTGTTTCGTATAAAGTGTTACATTTAATTATTTTGTAATACATATATACAATGAACACATATGTGTGGCTAATGTGAATATATGTTAAATCAATAAAACATTATAATAGTAATAAAATTTCATATAGGACAAAAATTTTTAATGATTAATTATCGTAGACGATGGATAAAATACGAAAAACCAAATATTTATTATATCAAGTGTACAATAACATATGAAAGCATAATATGAATATATGCTCTTGTTATTATATAGGCAACCCCATTCAAAAAATATGAGCCATATATGAGCCATATATGTTTTATCATATTACGTGTACGATGATATATATTTCTTAAATTGTAATTATATATAAATATATAACCGCACACATATGATATTTATATTGAAGTGAATTAAAGCACACCTGTCGCAATTATTGACATGTTTTTTTATTTATTCTTTTCATTTCTATTCCATAAATATACAATATATTTACCGGCACAGCACCAGTTAAATATGCGGAGGGGTTGAATTAATTGTATAATTATTAGCATTGCATACTTTATATACGAGTGCAGAGTGTAAACAGTAAAATAAAGTTTTAAAATATACCGCACATTGTATATTTTTATATTATACAAAATAACACACATATACTTAATTTAATAAAATGTAATATAATTAATATGTGAATATTTCATTTGGTAAAACTTAACCTCTATAATAGAAACAATAAAATACTGTATTTATCCAGCGAACAAAAATAATATAATATAGTTTTAAAGTGCTCTTGTACATGTTAAATTCACACTATATGTGCGCAGTGAATTTTTTTTTAATTCTATATAGATTAAAATAAAGAATAAAAAAAAATATTATCTACACGAGTACGACGATTACGTATTTATTAAATTATGTTTTTTAACAGTGAGCATAAAGAAAATAAAATAAAATTAGAAAAATTACAAGAAAAAATGAAAAAAAGGTTAGTTAATTGAAATTATTTTCTATAGATATTGTTTTTATGTATAAAACAAATATATCAAATTATACCAAATTATACCAAATTAATTTGTGTGTCTGTTCGAAAAATAGAAATTTTTTCATAAATTTTTTATATTTTCTATGTACTCGCAGTTATCATATTATTAATTAACATTTCTTAATTAACCACTTAAATTTTTTTTGTTATCTCACGATATTGAAATGTTTTAAATTTATAATTTGCATGCAATTATATAAGAAAATAAAAAATTAATATTTACATTTTTAGTGAAATGGAACGTCGAGAATTAGAGTATAAATTTGAAAATTTAATGAAGGAACGTAATAAATGGTAATTATTAAATTAATATTATATGATATTTAATATAAGAAAAATATGAATTTTCTTTTATTATCCTTTTTTTTTTTTTTTCCTTGAATTAAAAATGAATTTTTATTCCTTTATTTGCATATCATATACATACACCTTAATGTGCGTGGGCGTATTTTTACAATGTAAATATATCTGCTAAAACAATACAAAAATTATAAATATAAATAATTACATACAATACAATATATAGTGAAAATTCAGCTATTAAAACATTAAAATATCGTTATGAAAGATTTTTGGATGACGAAAAGAAGCGAAATAAACGTAATGAACATTTATTAAAAATGCTTGAACGTATTGATTATCAAGCGGCCACATTAGCTGCAAAAACTGAACGATTAAAAATGTTAAAGGTAAAATATATATGAATAAAATTTATTTTAATGGATATTTGCAAAATAATGTACAATGACAAATATTAATTCTAATTATTTATGTACACGTTCGCATTGTACATATAGGCACAACATGAATTGTATCTTATGAAAAATTGGATACCGCATAGTTCGTTTAAATCATCTCAAAAACATTTGCTCGATAACATGCAGCCTTCGTACGCATTACCACACAAACAACTATTCCAAAACAATATTCTGCACCACAATATCGGCCGCATCAAAAACATCATAACATCAATTTAAAATCAGATTTTGTTAAATACTTAACAGATTTAAATGAATTTCATAATATACAAAATCCAACACTATTAAATGATGGTTATAATAGAAATAGTAGTAACGATCCAAATGAATCGACAAATAAACAAACAATATCAACTAATCAATCACAATTCAATTATGATACAATTAATAATCAATTAAACAAAAATTTTGTGTCACCAAATTATGATACATTCTCATCGTCATATACAAATAATAATAATAATAAGAATAATAATAATTTACCAATATGTCAAAATCAACAGAATTATAAAAATCCAACGTATAACATAGATTATTATGAAACACAATCTGATAATAACAATAATAATTCTTATTTACAAAATAATTTACCAATCATAGAAATTGTACCACCCGTTACCACCACCACCACCACCACCACCACCACCACCGCCGCCGCCATCATCAATGAATCATTATTACAAAAATCGATAACAAATATGAATGATTATAATGGAAATAAAATTAATTCAAATACAACAGAAATGATAAATAATCAATGTGGTGAAATTACTAATACTGAACAAATGAAAAATTACCAAATAAAACCACAACAACTATTCAATTCAGCAGTACCAAACATAGCCGGTTCAATCGCAACTTTGCCCTTACATAATACAATGTTGGATAAACCTATAAATATTAATAATAATAATAATAATACTAATAACACAATTTCAATTTCAAACACGTCCGCTAATATTAATAATGGTACAACAAATGCTAATATAAATACCAATAATAATGTTGTTAATGATACAATCATTAATAATAAAAATGTTATGAATAATAATGATAATAATAATAATAATAATAATAATAATAATACTGATAATAGTGAACCAATCAATAAATTCAAAGAAATGAATGAAACTGTTGATAAAATAAATTTAACTAATAACATAAAATATAATGATGAAGAAAATATAAAAAATGGTGATGGTGCGACTGCCATCATCACCATCGCAACAACTGAACAAACAACAATACCGTCACCAACACCAACCACAGCCGCGGCCGACATCGCTACCATTGCTGCTGGTACGACCATAAATAAAGCCGTGCACGACATTAACATTGAAGGTCATGAAAATATTATTAATACCGATAATTTACTAGACAAATTGAATACAATAAATATAGACGATTTACAAGAACACATGAAAAATGTGAATTTAAATGAAAATGAAAATATTACAAATGATGTAAATAATAATGTAGAGAAAAAAGAAGAGCAAATATCAATTGAAAATGTTAATGTTTCTGATAACATTGAAGGTAAGGCTTTTGATGTGGCATCCGATAACAATGTAATTGATGAAATTAATCAAATTTATGATAAAAATAATACTGAACAACAAAAATTGTTTACACATCCTGGTACAAATGAAAACAATGAAATCGATGATCAATCTCAAGATAATGTTATAACAGAAAATTATGATTTGATAAATACACAACCATCATACGGTGCTGATGATAATTATCAAACTCAACCAGAGTTGTATCAAGAAAATCCGAAGGCAGATGCACCAGCAACGAATCCAAATGAATATGATACAGTAAATCCTGCGACGAATGAATACACAGAAAATCCGGAATTTTATCAACCTACATATGCAGAAGAATCAGAAAATTATCAGCCACAACAACTCGAACAACAAATCGAACAAGACCAATCACATTTAAATACTGATGAAATGTATATTCCTACTAATGAATATCAAGAAAATTCGGAAACTTATGATATTCAAAATTATGATAAAGAATTTGTCCAAGTAAGTGGTTATTACATAAATATAGTTGCATACATTCATATTATAAAATTCAAATTTTTATGTAAACATTAAATTTTATATTTATATTTATTTATACTGTTCTTTTACAGGAAGCACAACCAATAGTTGACGATCAAACATTAAATTATGATCAATATGATTATACAACAACAGCAGTTGATGGAGCAGAAAATCCAGAACAACAACCGGCGGCCCCACCGAATGATGCACAAAATTATGATGAATATCCACAATATCAACAACAAAATGAAAATTATGATGAATATCAACAATATTATGAACAAAATCCAAATGATGTTGCACAAAATCAATTCGACGACGGACAGCAACAGGAACAGGAACAAGAACAACAACAACAACAAGTAGAACCAAATGAATATTATGATGTAAATAATTATGTGACAACAGAACAACAAGATCAACAACAAGACCAAGAACAAGAACAACAACAATCAACAAATGAAATTTATAATGAAGAAAATGCAAATTATGACCAAGGATTTGTGACAGCTACCGAAAATTATCGTAATGAAGATGATGAAAGTTCAACAACTTATTCGGAAAATATAAATAATGTACCACAACAAATTTTCGAAACTAATGAAAATATTAATATAAATGCACCAAATTATTTAGAAAGTGAAACAGATGAAAGTAATAATATTCAACAAACAATTAACGAAAATGTTATACAAAATGATGAAAGTGATTTTGATTTTTCGACAAATTAATTCGTTTCTTAATTCTAATTCGTTATGTTTAACATAAAAATATTATATAATTTTATTTTAATTTATTTTAATATATATTTAAAATTTGTGTCCGGATATAAATAACATATGGGTAAATGTTTTTTCTAAGCTAATTTGAATTCTCACTCATAACACTTGGACGACAAATAATTATAGTCATAATAATAATAATAATAATAATAATAATAATAAGGTGTCGGTGTCACTCGGTTTTTTTTTTAATTTCAGAAGTTAATCCAATTAAAATTGACGGAGTTATAAACATTGTAAGTATTTTCCGCTAGTCGGAATTTTTTACGGAACAGTTTCTTATTTTTCTTCTAATAAATGAAAAAGTGATAGTAAAATTCCTAAAGAAAACTTAAAAATGTCTGTCTAAATATACATAGATACGGGCATACGATTCTGACAGCCGAATGCTTACACTAACGATTGAGTAAACATCTCAAAAACAGCAACAATCTAGAGATGAATGATGAATGCAGATTTTTTAAATCTACAGAATCAACCACAAAATATCTATAATCAAAAACTGTGAGTACTTTAAGATCACTATATATTATAATCTAAATCTTATGTGATATTGCGGAAAAGTGGAAAATCTTACACCACATCTCTGCATCAAATAATGGACGACACAAAGGCTCTTTAACTTTGGCTAAAATACTCGTATCTGCATTTAATTTAGCAAACCAATCTTAACAGCGTTGGTTTTTCTAAGAGTTTGTGCATATGATGCTCGCTATTTCCTTTGCCGAAATAAAAATCCAAAATATATGTTAATAAAGTAAATGTTTCTTAAGATTTTTCATTTTTCTATCGATGCCAAACAAAAAATATAATAATTGGATTGCAACAACATTTTTTAAAATGTGAGAAATCGGATCGAAACAATAAAACATAATGATATATTCTTAAAAGCGCATGTATTTGCATCAATATTTCATTCAAAGTTTCATTAACATCAAATCGATCGAATTATATATTTTAAAGGCGTGAAGTGATTTAAAAAATCTCTTCTACATAAATAAAATATTGGAAATTGATTATAATTTATAATTCTGTATGCAAAAATTGAAATCCTTTAAAAAAAAAACTACGACCCGTAATTGAAACAGATAATGATTCATAAAAATCGATTTTTCCGGAAAATTTAGTTACTAATTTATTTTCATAATGTATAGTAAACTCGTCGGCCACCACAAACACATATCTACTGCGATAGTGTAACCTAAAAGTATTTACACCTATGCCGCTGATATTTGGTTTTAGTTCAATTGATTTCAAGCCTATAGATGCATATCGTTTAGTTATTATTGGGAATATATTTTATAGATTTATTTCTATAACGTATAATTGGATGTGAAAGACAAATTTATGGTATGTAATAATTACAATTAATTATATACAAACAAGAAAAATAGGAATTAGTGTTACAACTTACAATAACTGATTATAATCGTATAATAATTAATGTATAGTTTAATTCAGACCTGTAAAATTAATTTTATACCAGAGACAATGCAAACAAATACGAACATTTTTAACGAATGATATTAAAAAATAAATTAACGCCATCGAAAATCTAGATAATTGAGAAGATTAATTATATAAAATATAATACATAAAATGTAGAATTATAAATATTTATATAATACAAAAATTTCAATATGATAATGATAAATATATTTTCCAAAATAAAATTTAAATATATATGAAAATAAATAAATGAATTCATTCAAAAATCCATATTAAAATAAAATATAATGCAAATTTTAAATCTATATTAGTATACTTACACACAAAACACAAATGTCGAAATGTGTATGAACCGAGAAGAAAAAAAAAATTCCAAAAAAAAACCTTTAATTTATACATTTTCTAAATATTTATATTTAATTTTAAACTTTTTCAAACTCTGTACATAGAGGAAAAAAATAAAAATGTAAACATATATTGGAAAATATTTTCTTAATACTTTTTGCCAATAAAAAAAAAATAATAATGCTTTATGATCTCAAAATATATTTAATGTATTATTATTTAAATTCATTTATAAAATTGCTATCTGCCTGCATAATAAACATTCTATGATTATTATGACCTACATTTATGTATTTATTATTACATATTTTATGTAATATTTATAAATAAATATATACATTCATTCATATTTTTACATATATTCATATGTTATACATATATGAAATGTTATAAAATTTGAATACCAATTTCCATAAATTTATTAGTTGGAAAACACATCAGGCAAACACATTAGAAATTATGTATAAATTGTGACATCCACATGTATCATTCGCTTGTGTGTGTATATTTATGGAATACATAACCATTTTTTTTTTGTAGATATAAAAAAAGAAATTCGATACAAAATAGCGTCCTGAAAGTTTTAATGGACATAAAACAGAATAAATGGATAGTCATAAAAAAAAATAACGTAAATGGGTATGAGTTATATTTAAGATTTGTTTCGGATTGGTTTCAAACTACAGATATAGATAAATTTTTGTGTTTTGTTGAATATAAATAATACACTTTTTTCTTTTTTTTAGTGTACAAATCTGATGTGGTTAAACTTTTCAGATTTATTCGTTTATTTCTATACGGTAAAACTTCTCTGTCCCATAATAATCCGGATTAAAAAAATACAACAATAAACATTAAATTTTCACAAAAATCATTTTATTTATTCAAAATATAATCTCCATCGAGTGAAATACATTGAATTGCACGTTCAACAAGTGTGAATCAAATGACTATTTTATGTATGTAATTGGAATGTTATATAGAGAACTGGGTTTTATTGCCTTTTGAATGCCTTCAATTGATGTAAAAACGATTTTCTGTCAAATGTCCAAATGAAGTTTAGTTAGGGAATAGAAATTAGTCGTATGGTGAATGATTAAACAAAAAATTATTGATTATTACTTCAATACGGTGCAATTTTTTGATTATCATTTAATTAACATTTAATTCACCTATCGTAGAGCAGTTAAAATTTGATGAATTATTATTGTTTTTGACATTCCAAGCCCATTTCGATGAATCTCGTTTAATAATTCAGAAGAAATTTTCACGAATTCACCCACTTTTTCAATGTATTCTTTAATTAAATTGTTTCAAACGTGGTCCAACTGAACGTTCATCATCATCATCATCACTTATAGCTTCTCTGTCTTCTGTGAAACAATAATGCCATTTAAAATCTTGTGCTTTTAACACACATACACATACACACACACACACACACATTATCACCATAAGCAATTTTAAACAAATCATACGTTTTTGAGTAGCATTTTTACCAATTTTAAAACAAAAATTTAATGTTTGTTCGTTGTTTTTCTTTTCATTTGGCGACCGACGCACAAAACCATCTGTAACTTTATTTGTTTTATTTTCCGTATTACTGAATGTAATGTCATGGAATGTTGACAGTTTGTTGTTGAAGAACGTTCACACAAAATAATCACAAAAACAAACTAAGAAGTAGCGCTAAACATGTTCTATATGGTTAACAAAGCCATTCCGGTTTATTATGGGACGGTGGATGTATATTGTTCTATGGCTATATCTGTTTTGACATCATATAACACAATCATTAAATATAATAATATAACAATACAAAATATGTATAACAAAATGTGTATAACGAATAGTATAAGAAAATTGTAATGTCTCTGTCATTCATTGAATTTAAACACAAACAATAATAATAATAATAATAATAATAATAATGTAAAAAATATATATAGAATAAATCAAATAAATATTTTCTCAAAATATAACATACGTATTTTACATTAAATATAATAGTATATTTATAGTAATATTCAATGCGATTCTAATTCAGTTTTTAGCATAATAGCGATATAAGTGACAGCAAATATTATTTTGAAATAAATCGTATTGCAAAATTTTTTATTATAGCTACGAATTGTCAAAATAACCATAAAATTGCATCACTAATGATGGCATTGTTCATGGCAAATATTGTACCCTAGAAATAATTACAATATTAATATGGTTTTGGTAAAGTATCAAGTATCAACGTATGAACGTGTGCCAAAAAAAAAAAACTGTTAAATAATGTGCCAGAAGTTAGAAAAAGAGCTGGAAAACCTAAGGCTAATTTTTACAGTGCAACACAGAAAGTAATATAACGAAGATTAAATTTTCAAAATCAAACTTAAGACCACCAAATGTAATGCGCAAAGATATATGTTTTTCGTCTACGACGTCGGATATTAATAGATTATATTGAAATTAGTATAGCAAATGACAAAAAATATTATATACAAATTTAGAAAACGGTGTTACTCCAAGTGCTGCCGGCTTATATACCAATTTTTCATTATATACAGTCAAATTGGTAAATTACTCAGCATATGAAAATATATAACAATTCAACAATTGTTTTTTTAAATTAAATTATTAAAATGTCAATAATACCTTTTCCTTAATTAATTAATTAATTAATTATTTTTATATGATTCATTAGCCTAAACAAACAAATGGTAACTAGCGCGGCTATAAAAATTTCAGTATTATAATAAATACCGAAAAATTACACATGTAAATTTTATAAAAATCAATTCACACAAATTTCACGTTATATCCACTGTGTGCCATTGATTTTGTTATAGTGTGAGGAAAAATGATGAATGAATTTTTTGTTGGTATTTTATCAATGTGAATTAGAATTGCCTTGATTAAATATAATAAATAAATTTAATTTAATAATTCATTGATTATAAATCATACAAATATAAATTAGATATATATATATATATATAGAAATGTTAAATAGCTTGAAAATGTAATCCATTTTCCATTAACTACATTATATATAAATGTAATCTATATAATGCTGTTAACTAAATAACTCCATACTATACACGGTATTACATATACCATATATATTGTATATATATACAATATATATACTCTTAATGTATTTGATGTTATAAAATATATGGGAAATAATTTAATGGAAATTCTATGTTAAAAGTGATGACATAGTAATTTTTGGAAAATTATGTTTTAAATTAATATCAAATAATAACGTATATGCCTATAAATAAATATATATTATTTATATACACACACACACACACATATATCGCATAATAATACCTCTCTATATAATACATATAATTACAATATAAAATATAAAATATTGAAATATACTGAAATATAGAACAAAAAAATTATCCTGGCAATTATCAATAAAATTATAAAATTATATTTTTATGAATATTTAAATAAAATATTGTATAATTGTATAATTTATAAACAGTGAAAATTAACTCATTGTGACAATAAAATATATAAAAATGAAAAATATTTGTTTGTTAAAGTTTCAATTTAATTTGTCGAAATTATAGAAACAAACAAATAAATAAATAGAATGTGTTTTAACCACAATCGCATGTTGTAAACGTGATTTAATTTTAATTTTCTTATAATCAGTATTTGTACACAAAATATATAAAATCAATGTTTACAATAGGCGAATTATGTTGGCAATTAATAATTGAGTATTTTTAATTTATAATATAGTTTAAGAAGTTTACAATAATAATATTTCTTTGATGAATTTCTGATAAATTGTCAGTGTGTTCCGTTGTAAAGGCTTACAAGTGTTTTATATATATTATTTAACTGTGTTCGGATCAATATCCGTATATGTATCTTATGTATCCAATGCGCCAATGGAATGTATGTTGTTGTAAATGATGCACAATAAATATTATCAATAAATTATTATTTCATTTTGTAAACAAACAAATGTTTGCTATATTAACTAAAAACAGAACGCAGTCTGGCGGTACACAAATGCACATCTAAATATGGTAATTGGTAAGTATATACTGTAATTTTTTAATATTTAAATTTATAACTTTTTATATACCATATGTGTATTTGAAAATCATATATATATATGAAAAGAAAAACACACAAAAGTACACAAATAAAAGAGAATTTCCTATTTTATGGAATATATGCTGTTGATAAAATAATAAAATTAATTTAAAATTTCAATTAACTATACGTGTGTGTACATTCACCATATTCATATATAAAAATTACATCATTTCATATACATTTGTATACATTATAGTATAATAGTATATAAAATAGGTGTACCTGTGTATAGTGTATACATATAATACTATAAGCTGTGTAAATATTTGTTTATAAATTATTTAATAATACTATAAATAAAATATAGTGTAAATAAAACAGAAATGAAATTCATGTAGAAAATTGTTTAAAATAAAAAACATATAACAGATTGTGTTATCATTAAAGTGCATCATCATTCACTTCGGTTACTATGTGCGGCGGAGCAAAAATAGGGCATCAATAAAAATTCATCATCTGCATCGATTAGTCAAAGACTTCACATACTTTCAACTTATTTCCATGCGCTTCGGTCTCTGCAACAGCTGTACTGAGCCATGTACCTCTTGTGGACAGATTGCATTGTGTATTATATTTCAATTTATAATTTCACAGTTGTATATTGGTATAATTCTATAAATAAATGAATATTCACTCTCCGAGAGTATCGTGTTCAATTCAATTATTTTAATAGTGACAGCTTTTTCAGCGAAGTTATTTGTTCGTTTACAGATTAAAAAAGCAAATATCTTTGAAAATATTAAAGATTAACAATGTTTGCACACACACACACCATTATGCGGACTAATCGTTCATATAAAAATAATGGAATTAACATCTATATATACTTTTTTTCGATAATTTCGGACGAATTGTTATATATTTCCATATGTGGTGTTGATGTTGTTACAGTTGTTAAGACGTAGAAATATTAATGTATATAGAGTGACAAATGTTTAAATCTCCCATAACTAAAAGCGTACAGCTTCACTATCCAGCGCTTCATCAATATTTTCAATAAACTGAGCTGTTATTGCACGCGCTGTTAATCTCTGTTTCAGTTAACACAATACCATTATATGATAGATTTATTAGTAAACAGTTTCAATAAACGGGGTTACAAAGACCAACACTAAATTTTTTTTAGTTGTTGAACATTTCTATTTGAAAAAAATTATGAAACGTTGTTTTTTTTTTGTTATAAAACCCATCAAAGGGGTGAGTGAGACGTAGGCTAAACATCTTGGTAGAACATCAGAATATACACATACATACAATAAAATTTATATGATAATAGAAAATTTATTACATTTTTTTGAACATTTGTCTTATATATATATTTATATAAGAAATATATAATGTTGTAATGTATTTTTGAAAAAGATTTAAAATTTATAACAACTATGATGATAAAATGCACTTTTCATGTCTTTAAAATTTACAATGTGTTAATTTCACTTTAAATAAGTATAAGCACTTTTTACACATAGCATATGTAAGAAATAAAATTTTTCAGATACAAAAAAAATATATTCTTTGTGATAGTGACAATGAAGATAAAATAAATGTAATGAATATATCCACATACATATTTTATAAATCCTTTGATTTAACCCTTTTTTGCATATATATATATTTTCCACTAAACTAACGTCAACCAAACGAATTAATTTTTGCCATTTGAATATGATAGTTATTGTGAAAATTACACAGTATTGAATTTACAACATCTTGTTATTACATGTTATAAAATTTGATAAAGTGAATGTAGGAGTGTATGGAAATAAAGGGTTAAATACATAACCTTGTGTTTTATAATTTCATATGTATTTTTTTTTCTCTTTTTATTAGGAAATAGCATTTATTTTTTTCTATATCTCTTTTTTAATATTTTATCATCTTTATATCATCTTTTTAATTAAAATGAAAGACAATTCGAACAGAGGTATATTATATTATTATTGTAGTGCTTAGAAGCAAAAAAAAAAACGAAATCCTTCTATATTTATGTGCAATAAAAAAGAATTATATATATATTTTATAAGTATTTTATAATATTAATCTGCATTCATTGCAATTTTATACTTCATATTTTAACATTTTATTTTAATATGATTATTAAGCTTTGTCGTATGGAAAATGTTAATTTATATATATGACATAGAATATATAGATAATCTAATAACAATTTAGGTTATATTATAAAATTAAATAGAAACATCGCACACTTTAAGCGATACAATTTTTTTTATCGTATTTTACAATAAACGATGAATTTGAACGTGTAACTACTATGCGGCTCCTTTTTAATTTATGCTACATATATATACCGATAAAATCAACAGATTCAAATATGCATATAATAAATTTATGAAAATATATATTTCGAAAGTAAAATAACAAAAAAATATATATTTACAAATCTCATTAACATTAACATTAATTGTGTTTTTTACTATATACAAATTGTCTTATATAAAATTGATTAATAATATTATTCGTCGCCACTCGGATATAATCTCCAGAGATACAATGCGACGACAACATAGAATAGAAATTTTGATCATTTATAGACTATATATTATGTGTGTTATGTTTACAAAGATTTAAGAAGCATGTGACCATCTGCTGTATGTTTTCACAATTTTTTGTTACTTTGAATCATGTCATTCAACATTATTGATACACAGTTATGCGGATATATAATTCTATTATAATAATTATATAATTCTTACGTACATATAATATTTACACACACACACACACACACATTAAATCATCCAAAAAATAATAGAATAATTTTCTTAGGATGGTGTACATATGACCTATTTCCCATCCCGATGTAAAACAATTTAATTGTTTTGATATTCTATAAAATGCCATTAAAATTATAAAGCTAACCAAATAATTTAAATATAGATAAGTTTATGCATATGTACGTACTTATATTGTTAGATATTTATATACATATACTGTGTTCAATGCCAGTATATAGTCACCTGTTGTAGGGTACACAACTGGATCATATACACATATACATATACAAAATGATATTACCCATTATAATATATTTAATATGATAATCTAAGCAAAATATACATATACACTACGCAGTCATATAATGCGTCTCAGCTGGTATATTTCCATGATATAATTATAATAAAAAAAAATATATATGTGAATAAAATATTTGACCAAAAATCGCTTATGGAAAATATTAGTATTCTTTAGGTTTCTGTTTATTTTAAAAAATTAATTTTACATAGGTACATAGGTGATTAACATTAACATATTAATGAAATTTTAAAAATCATACAATAAAAATAATTACAGGTATATTTTATATACGCGCGCTATTTTTGTATATGCGGATACCTGCAAGGACAGAAAAATTTTCAAAGGAGCAAAGCGTTTCCATGGTACATTTTCGGTTCTATATATATATATATATACCGTATTGTAAATTATATGAATATATATATGTAATTAAATAAATACCACATAACACATATGCATGTAAGAAGATTAAAACATGATGGGTTAAAATAAAATGTACACCGGTGCGGTATATAAACAAATATGTATATATACTTCGTATGTAATAATGTGTATAGGTATAGGGAAGGGTAATGCGTTGTACCAAAAACCAAACATCATTTGCATTTATCACTTGAAATTTGTGTGATTCTCAACTCTATATATATGTATCTACATATAAATATATGTAAAGTTATATAAATATGTATTATATACTAACATATACTACTGTGGCGAAAAAATAAGTGACATTATGTTTATATATTTTAAATATTCAATATTTTTATTCTTCATAATTAACTTTGTCATCTTTGAACGAATCTGTGATAGAAAATTGATTTCGCAAACAATATATATATTTTTATAAATGCAAATTCTTTTTTCTCAACATTATAAAACTTGGAAAAACGAACTTTTTACGTCACATAAAACCAAACGTATATTTATTTATTATAAATACATGCAAGCAGCTAATGAATATTATGAATTGAAGTTGGACACAAATATCAAGGGAAGTGCTAAATAAACTTATATAGAAAAATTTTTATATAATTTCATACTCCCACGGTTAAGTTTAAATTAACGGTTACCCTATTTTTTGGAACACAGTAGTAAATAAAATATACAGTACATATTAAGTTTATTATGTATTTTGTATTGTATATATTATATATGGTTAGTAAGTAATATTATTTAACAAAAATTTCTCTTCCACAGCCATCTATCCGAAAAAAAATCAGAATGGATTAAGAAAAATGTTAATTATTATTATTATTTATAAGCAAAATAATATCTAAATTAAATAATATTTATTCGAAATAATCTATCTCAACTGAAATAAATATCAATTTTCGCATATGTTCAATAAGTGCATTAAATGAGCTATAATTTTGACGCTGATTATAATGTTGTATTGAACGATCAAGTGATGCTAATCGCTTTCGCCATTCATCACCAAATGAAGTTTATGCGGATTGAAAACTCGAATAAATAGAACAATATTGTTGAAGCAAATAAAGGTGTATTGTAGTGGCATAAACGTTAACTGCTTGGCTCTCTATATATTCAGGATTATTACGAATTAACAAACACTTCTAATACGTCAAGATAAGACGCAATGCATTAACCATTGTACCGCATATATTAGTGGGAACAAATTTTTTGTTTGGATAATACCTTTTTAAATTGTAAAAACAAATGAGAATTGTTTTAATTTTTGACTTCATCGAATAAAATTTTTTTTCAATCTTACTTTTATGGTGACCGCATATTTAGTACTTTAACGCTTAATTCTGAATTCTTAGAAAACACAATATTTTGTTCATCATCAGTTACGCAATTAAGAAATTAACATCACTGCCAGCATAATTGTTGATGAATTATCAATGAAATGATCAATTCGGTAAAATGTTTGGTCATCAGTTGATGTCTAACAATAAACTTTTTATTCACCTGTCGTATAGATAAATATCTTCAGTTAAAATTTAATGGATTGTTGGTTTTTAGTATTCCACGTTGTATTTGCAACGAAATATTACAAAATTTTTAAATGTGTTCTTCGGCAAAATCGTTGTTGATTGTCGCTGTCTATAAATGATCATTCACATTTTCTTCGTTGATGTTACGCAAGTGTTGTGTTTTGGATAAACAATTAACATCATATCAGCTATTTTAAATATTTCAAAGATCTTAAAATTAAATTTAATAATATTGGTTCTATGTTAATATATATACATTTTACGACTGACGCACAAAAACTAATGTCACTTAATGCTTTGTATTTTGACTTACACTGAAGAAAATTGGATATGCAAATTTTTGGACAGTTTTGTTAAGATCGATTCACAATAAATCAATCCCCGAAGTCAATAGATTGCGTTACCAGATCCATAAACATTAAAAAATTAATTCCGATTATAGTTCGGACAGGGGTTTTTATGTTATTCTATTTGTATATATGTGCGTGTGCATTATAAAAGTGAGCGTGGTATAATTAAATATACACTTATTTAATCATATCATTTTATTTTTAATAAAAAAATAGATGAAAAATAAAATGTTATCCTATTATTTTGTCCTTTTATTATATGTTTTAAGAATGTTTTTATTTAGTTATTTATTTATATTAATATTCTTCCATTTTTTTTTTCCACTTTGTGTAATAATTGTATTCAAAAAACTTTAACACTTATATACTGTACGACGAGTACATTGACAATATATAATAATATATATATAATCTTAAATACATAATATTTCTTATCTACGCGATTATAAAATGGAATTACAACTTTTGTCAGCTATACGATTAACATTTTGTCTAAAAAAATATATATTCCTATACACAACTCTCTTTTATGTTATATACACAAAGTGTACATAAGACGATAAGAAATTTTTAATTAGATATATATTGTATTTGTGTTGGCAAGTCAAATTTTCATTTCTTCAGAATTCTTATATCATATCAGAGGACAGACAAATAGACAAGTTGAATATTAATATATATTTGTTATACACATTTTTTCTATTTGGAAAGGATATATATAAGATAACAAATATCATTCATACATTGGTATTATATAGAACTGTCGCTTATATTCTTATGCAAATATATTGTATTTTGGAAGGATTTTATTGGTAAAAATGTGTATATTAATATGAATTAAATGTATACAGACAAATAACAATAGGTTTTCTTTTTGTACTTTGTATATTTTTTTATATGTTTTTATGGTTTTGTAAGAATAATTATTGTATGGTATGTGCAAATAAATTGTAAGTTTTTAAATTTATGTCTACAAAAAATTATAATACTTTATATGTCATTTTTTATTTTCAATAAAACATTTTTATTGTCTTCAGTCTGTGCAACAAGGGTCAAAGGAAACGCCAAGTTTTTGTACCAAAATTAATGCACCCGATAACTATATATAGAAATGTGTCAACTAATTTCTGTAAAACAATTTTTTACAAGCTGTACATTAGCAAAAAAGATGTTACAGGAAAAAACAAACAATAAATGGAAAGAAGATTCGCTGCGGAAAAAAAAAACCGCCGGCCATATCTAAAAAATTAAACAACACGAACATTATCGAAATTAAGAAAATGTGAAGTGATTTCCTCAAAATTTTGCTTCGATAATCACATCATTTTAGTAAAATAAATTCCAAAAAGCCAAATAAGAACATACTATTATTATCCACACAATTATGATACTGCGATGAACTCGCTTCATATATATAAACCGAATATTTTATTGGACTATAATAAAACAAAAGGAAGAGATTGACACAGTTGGTAAATTATTTCGAAATTATATACCTCTGCAAAAGAAAGACCGATGCGATGGTTTTATTTTTCAATATGATCGATATCACAGATATATACAAGTGTCAATCCATATATCTATATTTCCGAAAGTAAAACGATTTTAAAAGAAATGTCTATATGTAATTGTTAAGTGATTTTATATTGAAGCGATTATCGAAATTGCAAACAATGAAAAATGTAATGTAATCGCTATTCATCAAATAAGTTATATAATATTTATTACATTACATATTTATTACCTTAGACGCATTTTAATAGGCGAAGGAACAGCAGCAAACGCAGATCAATTATAGTAATAAGCCACCATCGATGTTATATTTGCTTCCTCGAACGGAACAGATTAGAACGCAGAAACACTATGATATGTTTCTAATAAGTCAGCTTGCGTAACACATGTAAACTCCATAAACTGTATTAACAAAGGAGAAGAAAACAACGAAGCCATGTCAAACGATGTTTCTGGCGTCAAATTGACGCCGTAAACAACATATACAGAAAATATACTAAATGCACGAAGTGAAGTGAAACATTTGAATATTTTATGTAAAATAATATTAGACAATTTTATGATTTACATATACTCAGAAAAATGTAATCAAACTATATAGATGTTGAAGCTGAGATGTTTTATTAAAAGTATTATCTGCAATGTATATGGATTCAGAAAAAATATATGTGAGTAAATCACACGTTTCATATATAAGTGAATAAAATAAAATACACATACGATTATAAATCATATCAAAAAATAAAATATGATTAATTCTATAAATAGGAATAATAATTTCTATATGTGTATAAGAAAGGATTAAGAAAACATATACTCTTTGGAGACCAGTATTCCAAATATATTGTAGAAATATTTCAAATTTTAGAATAATATTAAATGCTATGTGTGTGTGGGTGTGTATATAAATAATAAAAGTTGTTTAAGCGAATGTTCATTTAAATAAAATATTTTATTTATACGTCCATAAATTCATGTCGCACAAAATCTAAAATTGATATTTATCAAAATTTAGATTCTCAATAAAACATAAATATATTATATTATTAACATCCACATCTATACAGAGACAAACACATATGTGATAAAATTGAAGTTTTCATGACATTTAAATGGCAATGGTATTCGTATTATTCGAAATGATTTTGCACTTAGGTTATATTAAATATTGTATAACATATATTATTTTACAAAAAACATAATAGGTATATGAATATGAAATCACTGCTTGCACGGATTATAATCTCTGTGTAGTCGTCTATAATGATAGCGTTTTCGATTGAAATGTGCGTTATTTAAACGTAGTCTTTTTATATATATTTATAAACAGTATTTTTTTTATACGTGTTAAAAGTGTAAACAACGTGTAATTACGTTACAACAAAGTAACGTATAAATTCAACAATGTAAAACTATTTATCATGTCGTATAACTGGTCAAAGAAACGTGGGAAGCACTCATTTGAGGATGGGATGTGCAACCACACCTGTTAATGCTCCAAAAGATAACCACTTTCGCAAATCGATTGCACATGCGAACTCTGTGCGCAACCCTTCCACAATTAGGAAGACGTCGATTATTGGATTTAATCAAAAGCGGAGAAATTTTATTGTGATGGAAATTGCCAAAAAATTGGGAATAGGTGTTGTAGCTATTGATGATAATTATATTCAATAAAAAATTATTTTCAATATTTCCAAAATAAGCGACGATTACATACTGATATACCTATTATTTTATTTAATTTTATAAATGACATAAATTTGAAACGCAATATATTAGGTTGTCAACTATCTCCCTTCCGCCTTTTTGCTCTTTATTCAATGCTTTATAAAAAGTGTTACAGTAATCGGATTTAGTTCAAATATGCGCCGTTTTGTTCGATAATCTGTTTCCATCTAGACTGCAACTTCATAATACCTCCCTCGTAGAAGCCCCCCTCCTTATTTGCGAAGAACTCGGACAGCCACTTTTCACAAGCCTCTTTTGAGATCAACTTTACACCACCAAGGGCGTTCGCCATGGACAGGAACAGGTGGTAATCACTTGGCGCTATGTCCGGGCTATATGGTGGATGCGATAAAACCTCCCATCCGAGCTCCCGTAGCTTCTGACGAGTCATCAACGAAGTGTGTGGTCTGGCGTTGTCCTGGTGGAACACTACACCCTTCCTTTTGGCCAATTCTGGACGCTTCTGGTCGATCGCCTGCTTCAAGCGGTCCAGTTGTTCGCAGTAGATGGTAGAATTAAGCGTCTGGCCATATGGGAGCAGCTCATAGTGGATGATTCCCTTCCAATCCCACCAAACACACAGCAAAACCTTCCTGGCCGCCAATCCCGGCTTGGCCACTGTTTGGGACGATTCACCGGCCTGCGACCACGACCGTTTTCGCTTGATATTGTCGTATGTGATCCATTTTTCGTCGCCAGTCACCATCCGCTTCAAGAATGGGTCGAGTTCGTTCCGTTTCAGCAGCATTTCGCAAATGGAAATTCGGTCCATTAGATTTTTCACTGTTAATTCATGTGGCACCCAAACATCAAGCTTTTTTTTGTATCCAGCCTTCTGCAGATGGTTTAAAATGGTTTGGTGACTAACTCCCATCTCCTGGGCGATGTCACGAGATGCCACATGCCGGTCTAACTCGATGTATTCCATGATTTGATCGGTATTTGTCGTCACAGGTCTTCCGCCGGCTGGCTTATCCATGGTGTCGTTTTCACCGGCTCTGAATCGTCGAAACCATTCCTCCGCGGTTCGAAGTGATAGAGTACCATCCCCCAAAACACCATTAATCTCACGGAACGTTTCTCTAGCGGATTTGCCTTTAACGAAGGAAAACTTTAAAATAGCGCGAATTTCGGCGTTAGTGAACTGCATGTTTACACGTCTATAACTGTTGAAGGCAATATCCAAACTAATCATACATAGCGTCGTTTTGTTTGTTATGTCAAGAGCTTTCAAATTATGTACAGTGTTGCCAGATACGAGCTCTGTAGCGCTTTGTACATAGCCGCGAAATTAAAAAGACAAAAAGGCGGAAGGGAGATATTTGACAACCTTATATTTATATTAATATGTATGACATCGCTAGTTATTTTGATGACATTACAATTTTCAATTAAATTAAATGTTAACTATTAACATTTTTATAATTTGAATTCATATATACCAATGATGTATTGCACATATATATTTATAATAGATATTTGTAGCTATACAGAATAGCTCAAGCAAGACATAGAAATATATTTGTAGAAAAAGCTTGTTTTAATAATTTTTTTTAATGATAAAGGTTTTCAATAAATTATATTAGTAAACTTAAAAATGTTTTTATTTAATTAAAATACAAAATTCTATACACATACTCTTACATAATTATGATTCTATACTATTTTATTACAGTATATTTATTTATGATACAACAACCATGAATTCAACTTGTATATTATATTTTAATACTATATATTTAATAGTGTATTGGTTGGAATGTATATACCTCAAAATCACTATACTGTTCTGTGAAAACTTTAGATGAATTAGTTTAATTTTTGATAATCATTTAAAGTGAAAAAATCTAATGAAACTTGGACACTGTTGTTTGTGCATATATGTTCATCATTTCCTGATAACAATATAGGTTGAGGAAGTTTGGCTGCCACTCTAGCAGATAGAGTTACTATATATAGAAAAGCTAAAAACTTTTTCTGGATTTAATAGAAGAATACTCGATTTTATAATTGTTTGCTCATATTATGATTACCATATGGAAAACAGGTATCCGCATAGATTCACTATTAAATTTTATGTATATATATATATATATCATCTAATTCTAAACATTTCATGAAACGGGAGTGATTACAGACTCTAACATATCGACTTCATTACTTAAGAATTCAACTAAAGACTTTTTATTAGTATTATTTCATATGGCGAATATTTTGAATTAATAATTTGTGGAAGCACTAATTCTAGTAATTAAAATAAAAAACGTTATGTTAAAAAAACCGGATAAATGATACTCAAATAATCTACTCGGAAATATTTGAACTGATTAAAGTTTTTGTTTCGATAAATATATTATATATACTTTTCAAAGTAGTTTATATTTTCAAGTCGATAGTTTTACAAAATACTAGATTATAAATTTAATCGAATAAAATTTCATTTTTTTTAAATGAAGCACTATACCTTGAAAGGGTTAGAAGACGGTTTAAGAAATATTTTATTATTTTCCAATTAGTCGAATGCTGGCCATAGCTCATTCCATGAGTTACGACATAGATAAAAGAAAAAAATTTAATTTCTTTATAAAAAGTTATGGGGTGGACATCATCGTTGTCGATTCTATACAATATATAGTGAGATCCGTTAACGAATTCCCTTGCAATTACAACTGCGCGGGAGACCATGTAATCGCATTCTTCTATCTATGCGTAGTAAGCTGTACAATTGATATAAAAAATATGCAAAATACAAAATCTTTTAGTTTCATTTAACACATTTGCTAAATTAAAACAATTTGATTCAAACGTTAAACAATGTGTTATTATTCAAAGGTAATACATTTTCAGGATAACATCTCTGCAGGATTTTGTAAATAATTACCACTGCATAGAGTTTATTTTTTATTCGATATTTGTGAACATAATTGATTAGGATAAACGACTGATTTGCACTATGATGTAAAAAAATAAAAATTAATAATCAAATCAAGGTGTTGGCACGAATTGGATTTGAAAAAGAGTACCACACATGCCACGTCAAATCAAAAGTGTTCTTATAGAGTGTAATCCATCGGCATAAAAAATACAAAATGCCAAAGTTTTATAGATCACCATACAACATGGCTATAAATGAAGAATTTAACAAAATGGTGCTGTTTTATAGATTCTCTAAATGGCTGGCTTCCTTAATAATAATAATAAAAGAACACATTATAACAATGAAATATAATAATCAAAATCAATTGATATTCTTCCTTTACACATAGATATATACGAACAACAATCTATTTTTAATTCATCATCGCTATACATTATAAATATAATTGATTATATTCTGGAATTCAATAATTTATATAATGTATAGCAGCAGAATTTGGAAGGGAAAAAAACATTGACAATATCATGGGTTGAACAGAGTGTATCCAATTGAAAAGAAAATGATCTGGGAAAAAAAAAAAAAAACAAACACAATAAAAAAAATGTTTTTCTTGCAGACAGAAAATAAAAAACACTCCGATATCTATATGACTCTCGCGCCAAACACCCTCATAACATTATTACGACAAATATATATTTGTTGTATACATATCCTTGTTAATTTCAGAAACAACGCGAATATAAATTTTATAATAATAAGCCAATTTGTAGATAATAAATATAAAAGTGTACGCGTATTTTAATATAGTACAAACAAAACAGAAAATTCAAAAGCAACAGTATAATATAATAAAAATACCATATATAAATACAATATACACACGAGTATTTATGTATGCGGATGTATGGATGTAAGGAAAAGGAGTACACACATATATATATATATATATAATAAAATATTTATATGTACTTGGCACATACGCAAATAATAATCCGTTGACTGAATCCTTTTTTGTATATACCGCTTTGCTTTAAGTGTATAATCATGTCATACGAAACTCTAACTTTAATGATATCATAAAATAACAATAGAAAAAGCTTCATATACAGTTTTCCTTTTTTTTTGTTATTTTTTTCCTTCAAATGTTGAATAATTTTTTTCAAGAGGTATATGCATGCGTCCATGTATGTGTGTATGTGTACATGAATGTCATATTGTTTCTTTAACGTATATTTGAGTTTATACGAGTATATGCATCATTTGCATTCACACAGGATATAATGTACTACTATAGCCATATATGGAGAGTAGGTATATTGGTTTAGTCATCCATATTTATGTATTGTGTACAGGCGTGCTAAAGTATTTTTAAGAATATACTATATATATTTAACAAAGGATATTCTATACATAAAAAAAACAACAAAAAAAAAGGACATAAATATATTAAATTATAATTTTATAATTATATTTGTGGCTTTTATTTCTTTTTTGTTGAGGTTTCACATAAGAAATATAATAGAACAAAATTTATTCCATATTTGATTTAATTTTGTGTAAAATATTTACGATTTGAATTATTAAAATTAACAAATTAAGCAACTACAAAATTATTATCCTTATACTTAGAGTAAAGTGTCGAATATATGGTATATTTATGGGCGGCAAACTTATGAATTTGGCCGTTTTAAAAATTGAAATCCTATTATGAATATTGACATACTCATTAAACAACAATCACAAATAACTTTAAAATAATTAAATAATTGTTAACAGCAATCTCATGCTTTGTTGTTCGTAATTAATATTATTTAAATTACGAGTCAAACTATAATATTGTATAGTAAAACTTTCAAAAGTAATGAGTATTAGTTTTAAATTTTAAAATATGCATATATACTTTCTTCTACTAAATTAAATTATAATATTTTTATACTTATAAATATAAAAAATGAAATGCATATAGCACATCACAGCACACAATAGCATCCTATCAATTAATTTCCCTGGTTTATATACCAGGTATAGGAGTATGAAATGAGCCTCATTTAAAGGAAGAAAAACACATTATTTAGAATAGAAAAATTAAAAATATTTTATTCAAAATAACTTCCATCGCTTTCTACACATTTTAACCACCTTTCAGGCAATTTTCGTATACCACGTCGAAAAAATGGTGTTGCTTTGGACGACAACCATTCAGATAGCCAATTTTCAACTTCTTCAGATGTTTTGAAGTGCTGTTCTTTCAAAGCATGTCCCATCGATAAAAACAAATGGTAGTCCGAAGGAGTGTGGTAACAGCTCCCATCCAAGCGACTTTATCGTATCCTGAACTGGTATTGCTTTGTGTTCAGGTGCATTATCATGTTGCAAAATTACCTTAACAGATTTTTTCTTTCTTTCTGTCCATTCTGGTCGGTTATCTAATAATGCATGGTTCAAATCGATTATTTGTTGTTAGTAGCGAACAGTTTCACCAGGTTTCAGAAGTTCATGATACACCACACCTTCCTGATCCCACCACAAACACAAAGCATTCTCTTCTTACCGAATCGTTTTGGTTTTGCAGTCGATGTTGCTGCTTTACCTGGTGTAATCCATGATTTTTTGCGTTTAGGATTCTCAAAATATATCCACTTTTCATCACCAGTCACGATTCGATGCAAAAAAGACTTCCTTTTGTATTGTTGACGGGTGCAATTCACAAATGGTTTTTCGATTTTCTTGTTGCCTTTCAGTCAATTCATGTGGAACCCATTTTCCACACTTTTGAATCTTTCCCATTGCTTTTAAACGATTCGAAATTATTTTTTGATCTACATTTAAGGCGTTTGCAAGTTGTTTTTGAGTTTGTGTATATCATCTTCGTCCAACAATGCTTGCAATTCTGACTGTCTTCAAACTTTTTTGGTGGTCTTCCACGTTCTTCATTTTTCTCAAATCAAAATCTTTGTCTCTAAATTGTTGAAACCATCTTTTGCATGTTGATAATGATAGAGCATGATCACCAAAAGCTTCTACAAGCATTCGTTGAGATTCAGCTGCGTTTTTCTTTAAATGATAACAAAAAACTAATGATACCCGCAAATCGTTTGTTGAAGGCACAAAATTAGACATTTTTAACACGATAAAATTTTATGTTGTTGTATTACAAATGGAATTTACCACACTGAATGTTGTTGAGAGATGTCAAAACAATAAAAAAAACATCGCATTAAGGCTCTTTCACAATTACTAATATAAGAACAGCCATTTCTTGGCAGCGGCTCACTTCATACTCCTACACCTGGTATATACAATATATTAACTTTCAAGATAAAATTATATAATAGCTTAACAAAATCATACAATATATAGCTCTCGGTGTACATATACTAATCATTCACTTATTCAACATAAATTATAGTACATAATATTGAGTATTTTTTTCATAAAATAAATAATTAATGCAACTACATTATGCTATAATGAATTGCGGTTGAGCGAATACATATTATCAGAAAAAAAAAACCAACGAAATTAATAACAAATATACCATTGAAAAACTTTATAATATGAAATTGTGTATGCAAAATATAAGAATTGGTTTACATTATGCATTTCCATGGAAGCATCTATACGTTATACGTACACGTACTTAAAATGTATTTATTTATTATATAATACATGTACATATAGACATAGATTTATATGTTCATAAATCAAAATATAACTTCATAAAAGTAAATTCCTTTTTATAATATATTTTTTATATGTGTATAGTTTTGTATGGTAAGATTATTATAAGATATAACACATAAAAAAACATATAATAATACTCAGAAAAAAAATGTATAAAGGAAAAATAATGCTATATATTGTAGTATAAAGAAGTTAAATATACCATAATAAAAAATTGGTATTTTCATGGATAAAAAATATTAGCGTAAATATCAATAAATATCAATAAAGTCTATACAATGTTTTGTGTTTTGTATAAATATTAAGATCAATGCATTTGTAATTAACATAAATATTCAGGGTAATTCAGTGTTCAGATATATATATACACACACGGGCTAAAAAACCCCACTTAATAATGCATGTTAATTTAGCATGCAACACATGAATTATATGTTTTAGTTGATAACACAAATATTATGCGAAACGATACATAAATAATGAATTTACATTTTTTCCGACTACTAATTATTTTATTTATTTAATATTAAGTTAATTTATAAATTTTTGTGTTTATAACAGAATTGTACAAAAACTATATCCAATACTTTTTTAAATATAATTTTACTTTTAACTGCTGCTGAGTTACCCCGAACGCTATATTTTTATTAATAAAATTATAAACCAAATATGGAATTTAATCTTTATCGATTTTATTATTAAATACTTACAAAAATTATTTTCAATTTGATATTACAATATAGTTATGGCATTTTATTGATGGCATCAATATGAGTGTCTAACCAAAATCGCTGTTGATCCATTGAAAACCAATTTTTGTATTAGCTTAGCGACTAGTGCAACCGATAAACAACTCATCCAATTTTATACTATGCATTGATCGTAAAAACACCTACAATCGATCACAACACACGGAAAAAGTAATTTCGCTGCACTATTATATACTACATCCCATATATATATAAATACTTTAAAAACTTTTATTTCAAGAAACATTGGAAGCACTTGGGGTTGGAAAATTTATACATTGCTTCTTCTGATTACAATATGTTTGTGCCATGAAAATGCTGAATAGTAGTTTGAAGAAATCAAAAAAAAAATGACACAATATAGGTTATGAACAGTACGGAGTACTTCAAAACGAATTTTATTTTTCTTTATGGCAATAGAGCTACAATATATACAAATTGTTACAAAAGCTAGCGTTTTATGTGTAGCTGACAATGGACAATTAAAAAAATTAATTGGTTTTGGTCAGAGAAGTGAAGAATTTGGAAAAATATTATATGTTAAAAACTGTGTTTATTTTTTTTTTAAATTTAATCTTAATGAAGTCAATGTAAATGTTTTATTTATGCTACAATATTTTATTAAAATACGGGTGACCCGACCAGTGCTAAAATTTATATATATTGTTTATGACTGGTCAGTTTTGTATTCATAATATTGTAAGGTTACATTTTTTGTAAGACAGAGACGACTGTACTCTTTTTGAAATCTGTATTAGTTTTTCCAATTTTGAGATCTTTTTTTCACGTTCAAAAAACATATTTTTAATTTATTGTCTTCGAATATAAGAGAAGCTTTTCGATAATTTTCACAAATATCTATTGAAAATTTAGCTATGGTTTCTGAATTAGTTTTACCAATATTGGTTATAGCCGATTTAGTTTATTCAATAATAATTCCGGTTTTTCAATACGCGAGCGAGAGATCTTTTTTATTCACGTTCAAAAAACATATAACCGATTTTTAATTTATTGTCTTCGAATAAGATAAGAGAAGCTCTTCGATAATTTTAACAAAAACATTTATTTTAAATTTAGCTAAATTTTCTGAAATCAATTTAAAAAAAAAAAATAATTAAAATTTTAAAATTTATTTATGAAAATTTGACAAATACTATTGATTGACAAGAGAAAGAAAGTTTCTTAAAATCTTAATTTTCCGGAAAATTTTGTATATATTTTTTTATTTGAAATATTCATTTAAAATATACAATCATCACAATCTCATATTATAATTTAATTTACGGACAACATATCCTATATTTTCTAAACTTTTACGTTTTGGTTCCACGAATGCGGTGAGATACTTCAATGGGGTGGCCTAATGAAGGACATAATTCTTATTGTTAGTCGCAAATACTATAATTGACACTATTTTATATTCATGGAATCAAGTTTTCCAGATAATGTTATCAAAATTTATTTCGTCGCCAGACTAGCGTATCGTTTACAGAACATATAATATGGAAAACTATACACTGAAAAAAATTTTATTCGATATCAGTATAACACAGTTCTGCTGGACGTTAGTAAAAGTAGTTTTGCTGTTTAAACAGAAATTTAACTGAATTAGTAAAATTTCTATTAATAAAGCAGATCAAAATTTTGCTTCTGCGTAGAATATTTACTGATACAGCAAAACAAGTTTTACTGTTTATATAAAATAATCAGAAGATGCATTATGCCTTATCCGTAAAATATTCTACTGATCCGTAAAATATATTTTCGGCTATGGAAACATTTAGAAAAACTTCTGTCAATTTGGTGTGAAATGAATTGATTGAGTTATCTACTATTGCGACCATAATAAATATTTTCATGGATGAGAATGGGAAACAGTGTAATTTTTGTCTCAGAGAAAAAACTGATCATAAGTGTGTTATATGGAAATAGTCAAATTGTATCGATTACAT
The DNA here is from genome assembly GCA_910594885.2 of Bibio marci. Lineage (NCBI taxonomy): Eukaryota > Metazoa > Arthropoda > Insecta > Diptera > Bibionidae > Bibio > Bibio marci. The sequence goes on from OU343114.1 coordinate 41,518,052, forward strand.
TACGAAGTGCATCCACATCAACCAAATTTGATGATTATGACTCCCTAACCTATTCCCACGACTGAAAAATCCCTCGATGGATAAACGTTGTGCAACGAATGATTGCTTAGTATAATTGTATAAATTAAAATATGAAATATAATCACTTTTACAATTTACTTTTATCCCATTTGGTCTGTAAAATTTTGGAATCGCCAATATATGTATACAAAATCTTCTGCGTTATAGATTAATAATTTCTGCGTTTTTTTTTTTTTTTAAACATCTGCTGTGGTCGCAGATGCGTTCTACTTCACAAGCAAATCTTCTGCGACATAAATTCACAATTTCTGCGTTTTAAAAGAAGATCTGCTATATTCGCAGATTCTTTCTGCTTTCAAATGTCCGTTAAATTTTTAGAATAATGCAGCTGCATTATTGGTATAAGTTCTGCTTTATAAATCAGTTACTTCTGCGGCCGTGTATAATTTTTGTTGTAAGCGCAGAAATATTCTGCTCATCTATTTATTCGTAGTTAAATATATTCAGTTTCAGTTTCAATATTAAACAAGTCAGTTTCGGTTTTGTGCTCGTAGTGATTGAAAGTAAAATTGTGTTGTAAGAATTATTTTACAATTTAGTGATAATATAAATTATTAAAATTACATTATTTTTATTAAATAATTTTGAGTATATGTGTTTAGTTATGTATTTTTATATTTTATTTCATATTTTTTTTTAATATGTGTATATGTTATATTTAAAAAATCCAGTGTCCGTTTTGTAATAAATAACTATTAAATTTTATAAATGTAAAAAGAATAAACTATTAATTTATATAAATCAGAACTATATTTGATTGGAAATTCATAAAAGCAAGTTGGTAGGAATAAATACAAATCGTATTCTATATATTGAAAATTAATTTTAGAATATATACAAATCTTTGGTAAGGTAAATTTAAACTATAAATTTAATATTAAAAATACTGAATTAAAAAAATTCCAGAATAAAAAAAATATATAAAAAATGATTTGTTTCAAATGTAAGCAATTTGTAAAAGGTGGTCCATATAATATTTGCTACGAAACCTGTATGTCATCAAATTAAATTTAAATACTATTTTGAACAATGGTTGAATAAGATATTATAATTATGAGTTTACATTTTAAAAATGATTTTATTATCTAATGATGTTTTTCAAAAATTTCCACAGGAAAAACCACTTGAACAAAATCAATTGCCACTGAAAGATAAAGAATCCAGTGTTACAGTAAAAAATATACAGGAAAACACTATTAATAGTAACATTATGTGCAAAAACTTAGAAGTAAGTATATGATGAAATTATCAGTTTCTATATGCTGTGTGTATAGGACATTAAGAATAAAAATTTATTAAAAAAATATTTATGTATTCATAGCCATCAATTGACGAAATTTTACGTTGCTTTAATGGTAATGTGATAAGAAATTACTACAAAAATAATAAAGTTTTAAATGATTATTCAAGAGACTTATTGGTGAATACAATTGTAAATTATTTTATCACCAATGATATTCCTTTTACTACAAAAACAGCAAAGAATATTGCAGAGCAAATAGTAAATATATTTAATGGTGAAATAACAGAATATTATTTTGCAGCTCAAAAAAATATGGCACCAAAAAAATGGGATGAATTTTCAACAAATACATATGCAATAATGAAAAATAAAATAAAGGATAAATTTTCTTGTGACATAATGCAACGAATGAGTGACACAACTCTGACTGAAGGTAAATTAAAATATAATAATGTCATTAATATTATATTGTTTATATACTATAGTTTGGTAAAAAATTCTATATTTTCTTTTTACGTAATTGCAGATGGTAAAAAATTTAGCGATAGCATGGTTATTACACGCACTTATAATACCTGTGACAAAACTTGTAACTAAGGACAGCAATAATAAAATTAGTCAAAGAAAATATAGTATAAGAGATGGACAAAATTATTTAATTATGTTTGTATCATCGGCTGAAGTGATAAATGGTGAAATAAATGCGAGATGTTCATCTTTTAAATCTGTGCAACCATTTATAGTTGTTGTAGGTTCCGATATTCTAAAACCCAATGAATTTTATGTATATTTAGATAACACAAAATTTAAAATGCACTTTTTTTTAAAAGCACTTGACACCTGTTTTAAGATTTTTCATGTATTCCAATTACAATACCCAGTTGAATCCATTTCTGTTTGGCAATTCTAACAAATTACTATTTATAAAATAAAAACCAAATATGATAAAATTTATCCCATCCACAATGTATTACGAAATAAATTAAATAATGTAAAGCTTGCTATAAGATAACACAAATTTAATATTATTAATATAATTATTTAATGTTATGGGATTATTAATTTGAAACTTTACTATCGAATGTTTCAGTGAAATGTTTTAAAAATTTATATTTTATAATTACATGACATACATAATTCGACAAAATGAATTGCTTTTAATTTTGGCAATAAATTGAATCCTCGCACTTTTTTTTTATTTCTTAAATCTTATTTGAGAAACAAACTAATTATAAAATTATTTTACAAATATGTTTAAAGTTGTTAGTATTAAGTATCAATATTAAATCTTATATTTATATTACAGGTATAATTCTAATATGTTATTTAATTAAATTAAAATTTAGATTAATTTAGATTTGATTATTTAAGGTATATATATTTTTTTTTCAAAATTAATTAACATTTAATAAAATTTAATTAATTAAATTAAATTTAATTTAAATAAAGACACACAAACTAGAGATTATTGCTATGTCTTCACTTGATGAAGTTTATAGAGCATAAAATTATCTTGTGTAATATTAGTTAAGTGAAGACTCAAACTTTATCGAAGTAATGTCAAATTCTTTAACTTTATGGTATATAATCTTTATTCTTTGGATGGATAAAGTTTAATTACTCTTATGTTTACTGTAAACTGTATCAAGTGAAGACATGGCATATGTTTGCTAGTAATTATTATGTTTATTATTTTGAAGTTGTGAAATGAATATAATATTCATCTAAATCATTGTTATAGATACACAGAAACACATAATTGAATTCTTAAAATGTGAAATTTGTTTTATTTATATTTTTTTTTAATTTTAATATTTTTATATCTTCTATTTTCTGTAATATAAACTAATGTATTTGTATAAATAATTATATTATAATATTATATATATATATTTAATATTTTGTAAATTTTATTTTTACGTATTTATTTTATAAGAAACTAAAGACCTTTTCTTTACGAGATTTTACGTCGTTAAGAAAATAATTTTCTATTTGCAACGGAAGCAGAAAAATCGTACAATTAGCAGACTTCATTTGCATAATCGACAATACCTCGGCTAAAAGAGCAGATATTCTATTCGGGCGGAGTAATATTATCTGTAACGTAATTAGCAAAAAACTTCTGCTAGCAAATATAATATTCTGCGTGACCGCAGATTATTATATGTCGAAATAAACTTTTCTCATATCGCAGAAACTATCTTTGTAATGAGTTAAACGTATTTGCTGCATAAGTAGAAAACTTCTGCTAGTATATTTAGTAAATCTGCATTGACGCAAATAGTTCTTCTAAATCAGCAAAATCTTTTGCAGAATATTTAAAAAATTTACAAATATATATGCCTGCGCAGCAGATTTTTCTGTTGATATATTTATATGCGTAAATGGCAGAAATTTCGAGGTTAAGCAAAACATTTCTGCTATAGAGGAATAAACAACATTTACGAATTTAACATATGCGTTTCTGCTTTAACAGCAGACTATTTGATCGGACGTATATAAGCAGGAGATTTGCTGTTTCAGTGGGTATTTTCTGTTTTTAGTGCATAATTTTATTTTCAGTGTACAGTTAATTTATGTTAAACTGACTTTTTTGTGAATTCAATGCTATAATAATTTTCTGTAAGGCTATCGAAATAAATTTTAAGGGGGCTGTATATCAAAAACATTGAAAAGTGTAAATTAGTAATTTTGAATTATTACAATTATGCTTGCCATATAATGCCGTCGTTAGAGCATCGTACTGCACTCGATGGATATCCTATATATATATATGATATATATAGTTCTAGTTTATATAGAATATTGTATATATTACCCAGATCATATAGTTAACTATATGTATAAAAAGGAAAATAAAAAAAAAAATTATATAGCAGTCATTTTTATTGAAAATCAATAATATCAATTGATTAAAGTTGTATTCAAATTGTTACATTTTTTTTTCTATATCTATATATATATTGTATTACATACATACGCAGCACACACACACACACATTTACCAGTAATATTTTACAAACAAACATATACAATATATATATATATATATTATTATTAAGGATATTCACAAATGTGGCAAAGGGTGAGTTTTGCAATAAAATAATATACATAACATGACATGACAAAAGTCGAAGTGATCATAAAAATCATAAAATATACTACTTTTAAAATATATACTTTAGAAATTTTTATGTGTTGCTATAAAAAGTAATACACAAACAACTGATGGTATTTATATATAAAATGTTTATATATATATAGAAATGACTACAGTATAAGACTTATGGCCGTATATTCGAGAAAAAAAAAGGTTACTATTTTATATATAAATAGTCAGAATAGTCTTTATACAACATACAATATAATACATATTTCGTAAAATATTCTAAATATAGAATATACATAATATTATGATCCAATGTTTTTATATATTTGTATCGCTATATATATATTTATATATATATATAGTCGACTGTTGATGTTATACAAAATATAATGTATATATGATTATTCATCATCATCATATCATATTTTCCTATGGTATATATTATGTCCTATATAACAATGTACACACTAAAAAAACGTCTAATACATATATATATCTATAAAGAAAACTTCAAAATATATACAACAGCTCGATTATTTATATTATACGTATATGCGTATTTAGGATGTATTTTGAATATATATTGGTATAAATTGAGTGGAAAACTTAGTTGTTAAGCGGTTAAATAAAAGAATATGAATAAAATATGATGGGGTGGGTATTAAAGTTTAGTTAAAATTTTTAAAGTTTATATATTATGCAATAGAAAATAAACCAATAGAATACGATTATATTGACATTTGTTACGCTTAATAATTCGATATTCAAAGGAATTCGATCGGCTACACTGAATATTTGTGAATCAACATATGTAGTTCATTATATTCAAGCATTCGTAATTGATTTTTTTACCGAATTGTTATTGATGCAATAGAAAATGGTTTGATTATGGTGTATAGTACCATATTTATAGTAAACCAACAAATGTTGAATTATTATTAGTAATTTGAATAAATTTTGATTGAATTATTCGTAAATAGACGCAATAAATCATTTTTTTTTATAAATATATAATATATTCCTATAGACCTCAAAAACTAAGTTTACCAACAAATAATATTGTTATATTTATATAATATATTATATTTTAAACGATTTTGTGGTGAATTATTCAACTGACACACACAAACGGATATAAATAACTTCTCAGTTTCAATTTCAAACACGTCCATTGATATATGAGCCGTGTGTGTGTGTGTGTGTGTAATAAATACAAATGGTGTTATAAAAAGCATTCATAACCGACGATTGAAGGTGCATATAAATATATATAAATTTTGTTTTATGTCTCCATAGTTTATATATATATAGAAGTTTGAAAGAAATAAAATATATTTGTGTTTAATATTGTAATAATAATAATAATAATAATAATAATAGTAATAATAATAATAATCAAAAAAAAAGGAATAGGTACAGCTAATATAAAAAATATAAATAAAAATAAAAAAAATAAGGATGTTTGTATTTATTTGACATCCAATTTTATTTTATTTTTGGTGAAATTGAAATTTCTTTTTATTACATACTTCCGTTTAATCACGGTAAATACGCAGACGATAATTATGATGATGATGATATATTTTTAAAATTTTTTTAATAGTTACAATACAATATTATATAGAAATAAGAAATGTAACTTAGATTACTTACAATTTAATCGTCAAAATTAACTAACAAAATTATGTTGTACATTGACATAAAAAAATGTATAAATAAATATTAAATATAGCTTCAAAAAATAGATATATATGAGAGCGCTGCTTGATTATGGCGAACGTTATCAATTTTTTGAACATAATATTAATATATTTTTCAACATATACATTTCGATATGCATACGTTTTTTCAGCAATATTCCAATCTTTGAATGCCATTGGAATACCCGAATTTGTTGAGGTCTGAAAACTATGCGGTTGATTTCCGAATTTTACAAAATACATTTATAAATTATATAAATATATCTTTCTGTATACACGAGATATATAATATTTTAACCGTATCAGGTGACATCTTGTCATTCAGCGAAAAAGACAACCTTTAACCATAATTTAAATAAAGCCTTAGCAACATAAAAATAAATGTTTGAATTCAAAAAAAACAGAGATAAAATGTTGATTTGTCATCATAATTCCTTTTGCGTTGTTCTAATTTGGAAACTTATTATTTAAGTAAGTTTTTTGGTGTTTTGTTACTTTAAAAAATTGATGGTTATTTTATAACATTTACAATAATATTTATATGCACCGCATATAATAATAAAGTGGTTTAGTTATTATCAATTATTAAATATATTGTATTTAAATTAATTATATTTATTATTATGAATATAATAAAAAAATTTTATGTTAAATATAATATCCAAAATATATATTGGACAGAGAGAGAGATACTAAAAAGAAAAAAAAATAAAATAAAATAAAACCTAAACTCAACGTCGTTTTGTATCTAAACAATTATAATAAAATCTTTTATATCGCATACGTTTAATAATAAAATATATATATATATATTATAATACACAACGTGTGTCCGAAAAATGATCGCGAACTGAATGAATAAATTCAACAAAATTATTACTATACTATACTTAATCTTACGATCAATATATAAATTTATAAATAGACGCATATAATACAAACAAACTAGACGGCAGAGGTATATATATACGGGTATTGGATTATGTGATATAGGTCATAAATGATGTGTTTTGTCAATTTGATTCTTCTTCTTCTTCTTCTTCTTTAATTGCCCTATCCGTTCCGGACGTTTGCTATCATCATGCCAATTTTTACTTTATTGGCTGCAATTCGAAATAATTCCGTGGAATTTACTCCAAACCATTTTCGCAGATTTGCCAGCCAAGATATACGTATGCGACCAGGTCCCCTGCGACCTTCAACCCTTCGTTGTATCAAAACTTGTAGGAGTCGATATTTTTCATTCGTCATGATATGTCCAAAGTATTCCAGTTTTCGTTGTTTTATTTTATTTAATAATTCAGCTGGTCGACCAATACGTCGAATAACTTCATCATTAGTAATATGATCCGCCCAATGAATCTTTAGAATACGTCTGAAGAGCCATAGCTCAAATGTACGAATGCGTTTTTCTGTATTCAAATAGTCAATTTGATTAAAGGAATAATATTCAAACATAATATGGATTATTTATATATTAGTTATTCAAACAAATGATGTTTTATCGATATATATAAAAACACACAATATGCAAAATAGGACGAATAAAGGGAATGCGAATAGTTAGTTGGACAGATAAAGATAATAAATACATATAGACAGATTAAGATAATCATTAGAGAGATAGATAAAGATAATTTATACATAAACAGATAAAGATAATCGATAAACATATAAAGATAATTAATAAATAAACAGATAAAGATAATCGATAGATAAACAGATAAAGATAATTAATAGATAGATAGATAAAAATTATCAATAGATAGTCAATATAGACGGAATATTTAAAAAAAGGAATATTTTTAACAAGTTTTTGATTGACATCGACGATGCTAAGACGGAAGAGAAGACGTGGATGATAATGATGATGATGTGCGCAGACTCCGACACCGATTATGTTAAACAAAAAACTAAGAAACAAAAAAATCGTTAGCAAGGAGGCTTCAGTGAGATTCATGTGTATATGAAACTTGGTATACCAAAAACAACCGTTTATATGATTTTAAATGCAAAATTTATGAAAGATGAACATATGGCGATTGATTGATGCTCAAAAACAATCCATTAAGAAGTTTTTGTAAAAATAAATTAATTAATAAAGTTTTTTCTTAATCCATTCCGAATATTTTTCGGGAAGAGTCTATATATATATAAAAATATATAGTAACACATTACATTACACATTAACATAGCGCAGGGTGTGTAAGGACAATTTTCTCATTTGAGAATGTGTGTTTTTTTTTTGATCCTATAATATTTCTATTTAATACTTAATACAAGGACACAAGGATACAAATACCCGGCATTATTATAGTAATATATTAGTACATATACATTTCATTATGTAATATAATACACATCATATCTACTTTTATATATGAAATATTAAAAACCTAAGCATATTGACATACAATCTAATAAAATAAATAATACTTATAAAAATTGGTCAAAGCATCATCATAAAAAGGATATGGTTTTTCTTTTTTTTTTTTTTTCTTTGCCTAACTGTAACTGTTGGACGACGACGACAAACACACACATTGTGCGTGACATTTTCTATTTATTTATATATACCATATATGACTTTTATCATAAAAATATTGTTAATAAAATTTATATTTACGTATACGTACACACACACACACACACGCTACGAGCTACATGTGTACATATATATAAATCCATAACAAAACATATGTACTTATATTTATGAGTAATGTGATGAAGAAAACAATGTTTTATATAAATATATGGGATACGATGTTGCGACATTAAACGAGCATTGTTACATATATATATATTATATTTGTCGTTATTATATTATACACATAATCCTAATATTATTTGGTAATATCATAAAAATAAAATATAAATTATTTTATATTGAGAGAGCAAAGGAAAAAAAACAAACAAAAAATTAAAGTATAATATGTTTTGCCACAATGTACGAGAGTAATATTATATATGTTAAGATGTCTATTATAATATATATATATATATATCGTTAAACTTCTGAGTCATGCAGGACGAAAGGAAAAAAAAACGTCAAAAATCTATACCGTTAATACAAATGACACATTCAAATAATTTACATACTTCCTTCCTATACAATATATAATTTAAATAAATCAAAAATAAATTCGTGTTAAATCAACTATAAATTTAAAATGTATATACATTTTAAAACGTCAGCTCATTTCATATACACCCAACTCTTTTTTTACACAATTTCGAAATAACACGGTCCACAAAAAAAGAACAATTACTCTTTTTTTGCACGATTTATTCGATCTAACACGAATTTCAAAATATGTATATAATTTTATAATTTTAAAAAAATTCACGTTTCACAGTGTATTTTATACACTATATACATGTAGGTACAAAAATAAAATATAATTAGGGCAATACCCGAATTTTATTATATCTCTTTCATTCACTTTTCTATTGTTCGTTGCATTTTATAAATTGTGTTAAGCATCATTGAGTATTTTGTGTTCATAGTGTTCAGTTCGTACGACGCATAAATAATTATCTTACGTAAAGCTATATATTTTAAATATTCGCCCGTAATTCGACAGTTTATATCTAAACTATAGTGTGTATAGGTTTTTGATACCTTTACCAGTATAATTCGTGTTGTTGATAATTTGTTACAACTAATAAAGGTAATGTTATTGTATCCAGTTTAGAAAATTTCTATAAATGATTTTTAAATAAAATTTTTATTATAATTTTAGTATGAGTACCTATTTTATAAGATGTCTAATCGGAAGAGACAAGAAGCAATTTCTTTAGAAACTAAAATAAAAATATTAGACTGTGTAACAGACTCATCAATTGTGTGTTCAGAAATAATAACTTTATCACATGCCATTGGTGGTGAAGGGTTTGACAACATGGATACTGCAGCCATCGAAGAACTAATGATTGAGAAACCTTTCGATGAGGAGGATCTGCTTGAAGTTGTACCAGTTGATGTTAGTAATGAGAACGATGATGATGATGATGATGATGAAGGTGAAATTCATCAGCTAACAGCTAGTTTAATTCGCGAGGGTTTAAAATTTTCTGCAATTATGGCACATCATTTTCTCACTCACATGATCCCGACGTGGAACGAGCATTAAAGTTTCAGCGTAATCTGCAGCTTTGTACGGCTGGCTACCAAGAACTCTACAAGCAACTTGAGAAACCAAAAATCCAGCCTGTGATAACGGATTTCTTAATAAAAAGAAAGCCAACATCAGAGGACGTTATTAACGAACGAGTGCCTTCAATGAAAATTCAAGTTCGTTAAATGTGTTAGACTCTAGCGATGAAGACAATATTGCACCTGTTGGTAATAAACGTGTCCGGTTATTATCAAGTAGTGATGATAGCACTAAATAAGCTTTTGATTTGTAATTCAAATTTTTTATTTGTACTTATGGAATAAAATTTATTTGTTATCTTTTTTAATAAAAATGAGAATGAAATATGTATATACGAACATGTTGTAGAATAATTAGATATGTGTTTTCATAAGTTTTTTTTTGCACGATTTTTCATACCAAAAAATATTTTTTTTCCATCTTATACGGTTTTTTAAAACTGTGGAACACATCCTCAATTTTACTATGTAGTGTTCCATGTCTTTTTTACACGGTTTTATTTTACACGGATTTCTTTGGAACGTATCTACCGTGTAAAAAAGGAGTTGGGTGTATATATAAAAAAAATTTTAAATTATATATTTGTGGGTGTTTGTATAATTTTTAATACAATGCCCATTGTGTATAACTTTGTTCATCCAGCTCTTCTCGTCTAAATATTGTGTATGTTATATTTTAATATATATACTAACAAAATATATATACAATATAATTTAATAGACAATTTAATCTAAGTTATATATGGTATATATATATAAATTCTTTCGTGAATAAAAGAATCCCCGATTGGCATATAAAAGGTAAACAAGACACGATACAAAAAAAGAAAGAAAAAAAAACAAGATACTTTTAAATTTACATAAATTCATTAAAATATATATATATATAACTATGTGTACTTAATATATATAGCAAATAGCATACACAAAGTATACACAAGTAACCAAGTGATAGTAGGAAGATTAAAAACATTTGCAAATAAAATTTAAATACTCATACTCATACAATTTTATATGCAAAAAAAACTTATTATGCTATATCCTTTATTCACAGGATGTCACATATACATTTATTGTGTGTGTATATATTATGGATGGACGTTTGTTATGGCAACAAACCCAATTTAATATTGGATGCGTATACGACCTGTATGAGTTCGTTCGTCATTGATTTAATACACATTCGGTTGTTTATACAAAATGAAATAATAATTTATTGCCAGTATTATGATGAAGATCCATTCTGATGCTACTTCAAATTTTGTTATTTCGCTAAAATTCAATTTATTTTATCTATTATAAATATTGTTGGGCAATTTTTAAATGTGATGTTCTATCAAAAAATTTTATTATTGCTAATGGCTGTACCAAAGCAGAACAATGATCATTTTAATTTGGAACGGATTCTATTTGTTCGTTATCTATCATTTAATTGACTACTAATAATAAAGTATTAATTCTAAATTGTTATTAAAAAAACAAAAAATATGAATGTCCATTTACTTAAATTTTCCGCGAAATCAATTTTTAAGAATTATAATCTTTTTTTAATTACGCGCCACATAGTTTTAACGGATTTTTTCATTTTTTTATACAGAATTACAAATTATAAGCAATTTTACAATCACTTTCATAGAAGAGATTTTTAAAATCACTTCATGCGTTCAAAAGTCATATGACCGATTTTCCATTTGATGTTATTTTTATATGAAATTATATGAAATAATAATACTGTATTATTTTGTGTGTCTCATTTGGAGGGGTGTCCGCTGTATATAATATTACAAATTTCTTTTAATTAATGGAAAATCGATCATATCGTTTGAACGCGCGTGTGAAGTGATTTTAAAAATCTATTCTATGAAAAGGTATGGCAATTGAATATACGATTTACAATTATGTATACAAAACTTAAAACTATATGGTCGTTAAATAAAAAATATTTAATAATTTGATTATTTATAAAAGCCGATTTTCCGCAAAAATTTAGTTCAGTGAATATTTTTGTCATAACTTAATCTATAATTTCACTTATGTTTATAAGAAAAATATATATTTATATATTTATATTTAAAATTAAATGCTATTTCTCAACGAAGTTTATATTTCAGTGTATAGTAAAGTTCTCGAAAATAATAAAATAGCAGATAATGATACTAATTTTCATCATTGATGTCGATTGTATAGTATTATACGAATAGTTTAAACACAATTTTGGGACACCCTATATATATATATATATATATGTATGTATACGATGTATATACGTTATAAAGATAAAATACTCGTGTACATGTGCATAATGTCTATCCTGTCTTTTGTACATATATTTCAAGGAAATTTATGAATTTTAATGAATTTGATTTTCTGTTTTTTTTGCTAAAATGTAAATTTTGACCGTTATATACGAAAAAAAAAAAGGAAAATAATTATATACTTAATTAATTAATTAATAAAATTAATTATTTATAACAAAAAAAATATATATATACAATTTTAATTTATTTACTTAAATTATATACAACGCATTATAATATAATACGGTTATTGAAAATGGGAAATTCAAAATTATAAAGTCACCGATTTTCATCATAACCTTCACTACGCCAGTCACAACATTTAATATTTATGTATGTATTATATGAACGTGTCTTGTTGCATGCAAAAAATTTAAAATTATCAGGGTCCTGAATATATCCTTAATCTTATTAAAATATCAATTGGATTTCATATACACAGAATTTCAAAAACATATATGTTTGCAACATCCAATGAAAATGTCCTTAATCTTTGATAAAGTTCTTTTCAATTCACCAGTGTGATTCTCTTGATTTGCATTGTATTACAGATAACGTTAAAAATATATTTCTTTGTAATTTTTTTTTAAATCGTACAAATTCATGTTCAAGCATTTTTTAAAATAATTGTATATGCACAAAATTAATTATTTTATAAAATAAAGTTTTCGTTATAGTTTCAATTAATTTAATTTTTGATTGCAACGACAAGTTGCAAGACGTCCAAAATTTAAAAAATAAAAATATTTTTTTAAAAAACATAGAATTCCTCAAAAATATATAGACAAAGTCTGACTTTAATACACTACGCCAATAAGAAACAAATTTGTATGTAGTGAACAGGATGTCACAAATATTGTAATGAACGCCACTGTAATTATTCACATAACATTTAACAATAACATTATTAACAATATTATTATTAGTATAAAATATGTATATAATTTTCATTAAGTCATAATTTAATATAGAATTTATATGGTATAAATATGAAACATAATATAATAGCAAATTTATTAGATAATTGGTAATAAATTAAAATAAATAATTATGTGGTGCGGAAAATACTCATATTTCATATCATAAAATTAAAACATTATTTTTATAACTAATTTATAACTACATGTAATAAAATGTAATGTAAATGCGTAATATAATATATAAATATTGTGAACTACAAAAATTATGCCATATATTAAATTAATTAATTTGTTAAATAAAGAATTCATATCAGGTATACGAATAATTTATAGAATTTGTAGAATATATAATATTATATAAAATATATAAATACATACACAGAACCTTAGTACTGTAAACTGGTACATATGGTACATATAAACTTAACTACATTATGTATTTTGAAAATAAATGCGGAGCTGTTTTCAACTTCAATTTTTATTCTTTATATTTAAACCCATTTTCATTTCTATTTATCTTTAGGTAACATTACGATGAGCTAACGCAAGTATAAACAAGAGTTTTTTTTTTAGCTAAAATCACATACGCGATAATTAATTGGATTATGCATATAATAGATAGCAAGGTGCGCATTTGGTCATAGTCTATATAATTATGAGAAATTTTTATTAAATCAAAAATAATTTAATTTAAATAAGAAAATATATTATGTGGAAATCAAAATGTAACAATAAGCCAGTAGGGAAATCAATACATCAAGAGCTAAAAGAGATATTCTGATTGATCGTCTAACAGATGCTGGAAATGATGAGAGACAACAAACCAGAGTATAGTTCAATCGGTAGGATGACAAAAATGGAATGGAATGGTGGTATTATTCGATGTCAGCCGTATACTATATTTAAAGTGACAATTTGTTAGTTATACGATATTGGCTAATCTGAGGACGAAAAAATTTTGGTAAAATATCAAATTACTTACAAGAAGAAGATCATTCAGTTCTGTAATCTGGTATATATATATATATATATACAGGGTGTCCCAATTATCGACGGCAATACGAAAACACTAGATTCTATGGGTCATTTTGCGTCGAAAATATCATATAACATTTTGGCCGATTCGACTTCGGTACCAAGTTACACGCAAATAACCAAATTTTAAATCAGACCATGTTTTGCACTCTACCGTGATCAATATCTCAATAACTAATTAACCGATTTTAAATTTTTGATACACTATTAGCATTAGCATACCGAGATCTTTAATTTGACGTTAAGATAAGACAATTCGGACATGTGGTTATCGAGATACTTACAGGAATGTTGACAATTTGCTGAACGCCATTTTTCTTTTTGAAAGTTTGTTCAAGCATAAGTCGAAAAATCATGATGAAAAAAATTTTTCGGTATAAGTTTAAAAACTTGCCACATTTATAAGCTTTCATTTAAGGTATAACATTACGATAGGTCTCAACTAGTTCCAAAGATATACACAAATAACTACAACGATGTAGGCATAAAATTGATTTTCGCTATGGAAAAATTTTATCTTTTTTTGGTTTTATCCAGAACCAACAATATGGACGTGACAGATAATTGATTCCATACACTCGTATGCATTCACACAAACCTTCTCACACACAAAAACGAACTCACACACAAAGGCCCACACACATAAACCCACAAAAGCACACGCACGCATATCACCACAGTTTTAAACAAACAAAGCCTAAAGTTATTATTGAAAATGTGCTCCTTCAGCTCGAATACATAGACAACAATGCTTTTCAATAGACCGAATCAATCTAAGTGTTGGTTGTGACTTGTGGTGAAATTCTTGGATACAGTCTTCAGTACATTGAATTTACTCTTCACGTGAATTAATCACAGTTGCATTGACTTTTTCTTCCAGGCAACCCCATAAATCGAAATCCAACGGGTTTAAGTCTGGAGAACGTGGCGACCAGCTTATGGGCCCACCTCTGACAATCCATCTTTGAACGAGTGTAGATGTGGTTTCAACATGATGGTGGGCCAGCGCACTATGGAGGGAATGTTAGATGCTGACTGGACGCAAACTTTTATCAAAGATGGATTGGCAGAGGTGGGCCCATGAGATGGTCGCCAAGTTCTCCAGACTTAAATCCATTGTATTTCTATTTATGGAGTTGCCTTAAAGAAAAAGTATATGCAACTGTGATTAATTCACTTGAATAGTTAATTCATCTTATTGAAAACTGTATTCAAGACCTTCGCCACAAGCAACAGCAAACACTTAGATTGATTCGGCCTATTGAAAAGCATTGTTGTCTATGTATTCGAGCTGAAGGAACACATTTTCAGCAATTACTTTAGGCTTTGTTTGTTTAAAACTGTCGTGATATGCGTGCGTGTGCTTTTGTGGGTTTATGTGTGTGGGCCTTTGTGTGTCAGATCGTTTGTGTGTGTGTGAAGATTTGTGTGAATGCATAGGAGTGTATGGAATCAATTATCTGTCACGTCCATATTGTTGGTTCTGGATAAAACCAAAAAAAGATAAAATTTTTCCATAGCGAAAATCAATTTTATGCCTACATCGTTGTAGTTATTTGTGTATATCTTTGGAACTAGTTGAGACCTATCGTAATGTTATACCTTAAATGAAAGCTTATAAATGTGGCAAGTTTTTAAACTTATACCGAAAAATTTTTTTCATCATGATTTTTCGACTTATGCTTGAACAAACTTTCAAAAAGAAAAATGGCGTTCAGCAAATTGTCAACATTCCTGTAAGTATCTCGATAACCACATGTCCGAATTGTCTTATCTTAACGTCAAATTAAAGATCTCGGTATGCTAATGCTAATAGTGTATCAAAAATTTAAAATCGGTTAATTAGTTATTGAGATATTGATCACGGTAGAGTGCAAAACATGGTCTGATTTAAAATTTGGTTATTTGCGTGTAACTTGGTACCGAAGTCGAATCGGCCAAAATGTTATATGATATTTTCGACGCAAAATGACCCATAGAATCTAGTGTTTTCGTATTGCCGTCGATAATTGGGACACCCTGTATAATTGTGTCTAGTTATGATATGATATATATGCGATATATGCACATATATTCACATATTTCTATAATACGTATAATGTTATCCAAATTTGTATATACCGAAGATTATTCAGTTCTACAATATCATTGACAGAGGAAAAATGTTGTTGTTTATACAATTTCGATAATTCTCTTTGTTCTAAAATTGGATCAAATTTATATATGGTATATTTTATAGCAATTAAACATATTCTATGATTATCGAATTATCACTATAAATATATATATATGTAAAAATTATTTGTGGGAGAAAACCCAAAATTCTTTATTCAAAATATTTTCCATCACTAGTTACACATTTTGTCCATCTTTCAGGCAATTTGTGGATACGACGCCAAAAAAATTGTTGTTCCTTTGATGAAAACCAGTCAGAGACCCAATTTTCGAGTTCTTCAGACGTTTTGAAGTGCTGGTCATTAAGGGCGTGGCCCATCGACTAAAACAAATGGTAGACTGAAGGAGCCAAGTCTGGTGTATAAGCCGCATGCGATAAAACTTCCCAGTTAATTTGTGTGTTGGTGCATTGTCATGTAGGAAAATTACCTTGTGTTGTCTCTATGCGGATATTCTTGTCGTTTTTGCAGCAAAGCACGGTTAAAATTGATCATTTGATGTCAGGTAGCGATCAGCATTAACAGTTTCACCAGGTTTTAGAAGTTTGTGGTACACCACACCTTTGTGATCCCCACCAAGCACAAAGCATTCTCTTCTCACCTAATCGATTTGGCTTTGCAGTCGACGGTTGACCTGGTGTAATCCATGATTTTTTGCATTTAGGATTCTCAAAATAAATCAACTTTTCATTACCAGTAGTCACGATTCGATGCAAAAAAGACTTCGTTTTGTATCGTTGAAGGTGCATTTCACATATGGTTTTTCGATTTTCTTGTTGCCTTTCAGTCAATTCATGTGGCACCCACTTAAATTCCTTTTGGAGCGTTCCCATTGCTTTCAAGCAATCGAAAACGGTTTGTTGAGCAACTCCTAGTTGTTCTGCAAGTTGTTGTTGCGTTTGCGTGTCGTCTTCATTCAATAGAGACTGCAATTCGGTGTACTCAAACTTTTTCGGCTGTCCAGGGCGATCTTTGTCTTCCACATCAAAAAATCATTACTTTTGAATCTCGGTAAAACTGCAATTCTCTGCATGTTCTTTCTGATAAAGTGTTATCGCCATAAGCTTCTACAAGCATTTGATGTGATTCTGTCGCAGTTTTCTTCAAACGAAAACAAAAAAGCAATGATGTCCGCAATTAACCGGTGTACACCTGATATATATATATATATATATATTCAATACATTACAAATGTATACGTTATACGTCAGTATAATATAGTGTTCCATTACAAATATACGAAAAAACACAATATTTAAGAAATATCTATATTAGTGTGACACACAAAATGTTGTAAGCAAAAGCAAGATATATTTCTACATTAAATATATATATTACTTTATATTAAAATTAAGTTAAGTAGATACGTATATACAAACTTAATATTGTATATATACAATTGTATACAAAGAGGATTTTATATAAAGATAAAATTGTGTTGTATAAATATGGTATATTTTATTTATATAATACCTATATTGCTTTTATAATTGGTTCTGGTTTTAATCCTATTAATTCAATTTCTCATGTAATATTGTATACCTATACACAATACCATATACGTAAAATATATCTTTTGATACAATATTTGTTTAATGTATTGTATATTATTGTCAATAGATAAATATATATATAGAAATTAGAAATACACCGCACACGCACAAATATGCGTATATTCATATTTTCCTTTTATTATATAAATATATATAAGACTTTATATACATGCAATGAAATGACTTAATTTTAGGAAATTATTTTAAATCCTACAACTGCACAGCTGATGATAATATGATAATTATATTATATACCATATATAGGAATAATAATTCTTATCTGAAAATATGTGTATATGTGTATATTTGCTATCACTCATAAGTTTTCATAATATATTTCACCCCACCAAAACCAATTTTATGTGCGGCTATAATCTATATATTATATGTAATTTATGTTATGTTTATGCAAATGGTATATAAATATAAATAGAAAATACGCACCTACATACCATATATTTATAAACATTGAAAACTTAATCAGAAATAAATTTCAAAAAAAAAATAAACAAACCCCCGCTTTTTTTCTCGTATAACGTTATCTATTGGTATAAACATACATACAATACATATAATACAATATAACAAGGATGTTAATAAACTTATTTTAAAATTTGGCACCTTTTATTTAAAACGACCATATAATACTTATATTACATAGATTTTTCTATATGTATATTTAGGTATATTTAGGCATGTTGTAATATATATATTATATTGTATATCATATATTTAAATAAAATTAGATTACACTGATATATATTTGAATTATTTATTATTTATAATCTGCTTATATCGTACATAATTAATGGTATCCATAAGTCCTCCATCGCACGCAGATGATACATATACAAACTTCAATTTAATATAACAACACAGCAGCGACACAGTGTGCATTCGGACGACAGACAGAATTTTCCATAAATTTTCAGTGTTACCTACATCAATACATTCGCATATTCATCAACAAAAAGTTAATGGATGATTCATTAGCAATTCTAATAAATATGTACATATTTTATTTCATTTTTTTTTTAGGTTCTTCTCTTAAATAATAGATTTACAATTCAAATTTGGTTATTTTTATTTAATTTTTTTTTTTCCCATAGTATAAAAATGAAAAAAAATTTGTTATATCCCCACAACAGAACGCGAAAATTTAATGTAATACATAAATACACGCAGTATAGGGTAAAATAACCATTATAACATCCCATTTCGATCTAAATTCTTATTTGACAGCAATCGTATTGTATATATTTGTGTATTTGTTAAAAATAAAATGTATAGATAATTCAAATAAATTTGGAAAGGCTTCTGCTATGGCCAATTATATATTTTATAGGAAAATTTAAGTAAAAGAGTATCACGATATTAATGTATAAAAATTTAAACTATAGAATTATCA
Source organism: Bibio marci (assembly GCA_910594885.2). NCBI lineage: Eukaryota > Metazoa > Arthropoda > Insecta > Diptera > Bibionidae > Bibio > Bibio marci. The sequence continues at coordinate 41,537,728 of OU343114.1, forward strand.
ATCAATGGATAAATTATCAAAACAATGCTGGAAGATTGCCATTGAATTGTTAAAAAAAGAAACCTTGTCTGCACGAACCTGTAACAAACCACCGCCGAGAAAGCTGTGACATTTGTATATTTATAACGAAATTTCATAAATTACACAACAAAGTATATTAAAAAAAAAAAGCCTGATGGAAAATTAAACTGTAAAGAAATACGTTCCAAGGTGGTAAATTATTCAGCATGGGAGTATAAAACAATTTACCAATTGTAATATGTAATTAACGAAAGATATAGTTGTTTTCATAATTCCAATACTTTTATATGGGTGATTAACCCATAGTGATGTGTGTGTGTGCAGACATAGTTAATCTTTGAACACCATATTTTCAAAGATATCCGTTTTTTTTTTATTCCATCAACGAACAAATGATCACCCGTAGCAGAAAAATGTCAGTATTAAAATAAATACCGAACAATTTCCTATATGAAAAATATTGAACCCGATATATATGTCATGATTAATAATATATATTTCGGCGCTATACCACTGTGCTACTGAGTATTTTTCCGATATGACTGTATGTCATTTTTAGTCATGTTTGTCGAATAGGAGTTTATATTTATTTGAAATCTATAAATTAATTCATAACGTCTAAAACGGGGTTCAATTCTTGAAATTTAAATGTGAAATTTTTCGGCATTTATTTTAATACTGCGACGTTTATATCAGGTTGGTTGGTTGTTATTTGGTTTATGAAACAAAAAAAAAAAAATCGCCGATGTCCTTGAAAATATAGTGTTGGACGATACTCAACGATTAACAATGGCCAGGCAAGGCACACAACACACAATATTGAATTTGACTATCACCTGCATTTTAATTTTATGGGTATTTAAATACCCGCATCAGAAACAGGATAAGGTGGTTAAAAAAGTGTATATATGAAACGATTGATAAAAAAACAAGAAATTTATTATAATAATTTAAAAAAATATAAAATTATTTATAGCCATATGGATGTTATGAGGATCACTTGCCTTTTAATTGTTAACATCTTTGAAACAGTTTTTTTTTTTTGCATGTAAATTCATATTTTTTTGACAACCAAATTCTTTTTTTCCACAATTATTCATGGCATTTATCAAACAAATGGACATTATTCAAAAATCGATGATTATATTTGTGAATAAGAAATGACTGCGTTCATATGGCTTCATATATCACTCAAACATACACGATTAGTATACGATTATCACGTACAATCGTAAAATATCCTTTTTGAGTCAACTTACACATTGTAAAATTTAATTTGTGACTTGTAAAAAAATTACCAAAAGTAAAAAATCATTATATTTAGCTGGAAAAAAATTCACAAAATCGCCCCCACCACAAAAACATTTGTATATTGTCACAAAATAAATTAACTACTGTCAAAATCATATATATTTAAATAGCCAAGTTGTATGTCGGGCAGGACCACAGCTAGCTAAAAAAAAAAAAAATTGGGTGCACAACTTCTATGCGAGTTTAAATGATACAAAATCTACCTAAAATCAACAAACATTACAACGTAAACTATTGGCATGTATTAATGCGGGTTAAAAATATAATTGTATAGTAAAGCTATATAATTAACATTCCATTGTTGTTTTACACTACAATAATGCAAAGATTTAAGCACCATCACTATCACATCTAATGCCCTCCAATCTCACACCCTCTAATATATCCAAATTGACAGTAATATATATTTTTTTATGGTTATAATTACAATTCTTGATACTGTGTATTGTTCGGTTGCATGTATATACCACCACCATATCGCCGTAACAGCGAATTTACAAATTTGAGTATACAATAAATTACAATTTATGTGCAAAACAAAAACTCTTAAGTGCCCGAAACAATGCTAATTTACCATATGACCATAGGATATCCTTTTAATTTTAATGGGGGAAAAAAAAAATAATACCACCAAAATTAAATTAACTACGTTCACCAAATATATTTAGGTAGGTATGATGATATGATGTATAAAAGAGGATGAGTACATACCATAATATATTGGAAGAGTATATGGTATTTACACAATTTTTCGTGTAAGTCTATATATTCATATAAATTAAATTATATATGATAACACTTTTAGAAACAGTAAATAAATTATAAAAATAATAATTTTAAAATAGCAACAAAACTGGGGGTTATGGATAATAATCAATAATGATGTCACATTGTCTATATTTGACCAAATAAAAATTATTAAATTAATTTTAACTAAATTCTATATATCAAATCAATAGTAAATGAACTTGTAGCTTTTATTTATGGTACTATGCAATATTCAAATACATATATTATTATAAGCTATTTTTGGTCATAAAATATGTAGTAATTATCATTTATATTATTTGATTGTTATAACAACGTAGACTTAAATATATAATATTATAATTCTTTGTTAAGTAGCTGATGATTATAATTTGTATTGTTAACAATATTGTATTTTATTATATATATATATTGTATATAATACACACGCATACATACATATATAAATAATTATATATATACAACACGTTAATTATGTAAATAGGCTAAATAAAATTTTATGGTATATCTCTGAAAGGGTACATTATATATATATATGGATGGATGGTGGTGTGTAATTAATATATATATATATATACCCTATGAGCTTTTACTATACTATATGTGGGTTACTAATGTATTATTTAATATAATATAAAATATATACTGAATATTGCGTATAATATGTAAGAGACGAAACACAAATGTGATAACGAAAAGCAAGTTATTTTATGTCTTTATTTTATTAAAATCATTTAATTATCATAAAGGAAAACAATTAGCATATATAATTATTTTTCCTATTACATACATATAATACGGTTCAATTCTATTTATATAAATATACAAAAAGGCAGTGTATAAGAACAGAAATTGTTAATAATTAGTTAAGTAATTAGTTTAGGTGTATATTATTTTCTATAAATAAAATGAATATTATATATTAAATTATTAATTGTAAATTGTAGTTTTAATTTTAAATGCAAATATAATATAATATTATATAAATATATAAGAATAAAAAAGTATATATAGTTGAATGAATATAATATCTTTTATTATATACTTAATATTATTATTTTCTTATAACAATTGAAACAAAACAATTTATAATTAAACTATATTTCATTAATAAAAACAAAAATTATGGTTTTATAATAAATACGAAGATGACGGGATTATCCAAAGTAATGAATATTAATAAAATATTAAGTATTAAAATAATTATTATATGAAATTGCAATAAATAATACAATATATATATACAGAGTGTCCCAATTATCGACGGCAATACGAAAACACTAGATTCTCTGGGTCATTTTGCGTCGAAAATATCATATAACATTTTGGCCGATTCGACTTCGGTACCAAGTTACACGCAAATAACCAAATTTTCAATCAGACCATGTTTTGCACTCTACTGGGATCAATATCTCAATAACTAATTAACCGATTTTAAATTTTTGATAAACTATTAGCATTAGCATACCGATATCTTTAATTTGACGACGTTAAGATAAGGCAATTCGGACATGTGGTTATCCAGATACTTACAGAAATGTTGACAGTTAGCTGAACGCCATTTTTCTTTTTGAAAGTTTGTTCAAGCATAAGTCGAAAAATCATAATGAAAAAATTTTTTCGGTATAAGTTTAAAAACTTGCCACATTCATAAGCTTTCGTTTAAGCTATAACATTACGATAGGTCTCAACTGGTTCCAAAGATATACACAAATAACTACAACGATGTAGGCATAAAATTGATTTTCGCTATGGAAAAATTTTATCTTTTTTTGGTTTTTTCCAAAACCAACAATATGGACGTGACAGATAATTGATTCCATACACTCCTATGCATTCACACAAACCTTCACACACACACACAAACGATCTCACACACAAAGGCCTACACACATAAACCCACAAAAGCACACGCACTCATATCACCACAGTTTTAAACAAACAAAGCCTAAATTAATTGTTGAAAATGTGCTCCTTCAGCTCGAATACATAGAAAACAATGCTTTTCAATAGACCGAATCAATCTAAGTGCTTGTTGTGACTTGTGGCGAAATTCTTGGATACAGTCTTCAGTACGTTGAATCAACTCTTCACGTAAATTAATCACATTTGCATAGACTTTTTCTTCAAGGCAACCCCATAAATCAAAATCCACCGGGTTTAAGTCTGGAGAACGTGGCGACCAGCTTATGGGCCCACCTCTGACAATTGGGACACACTGTATATAAAATAGCTATTATATAATAAAATATTAATTCCCTACATACGATGAATTTACGATTCATGAATAACAAAATCTCTTTGATTAGTCCTATATGACATTTCTATATTATATTACATGAAAATAAAAAAAAATAGAAAATACAATAATAATCCACCCACCCGAAAAGTATTACAAATAGATATTGTAAGTAAAATTTTATACACGCATCAATGAAATTTTGGTCACATATTTAATGATGAAAATATATATAAGCTAGCCAAAAAATTTATATTATATAAATACGAGTATGTTTGCGTTAAGAAAATGTGTCTATATACACCTATTGTATATTTATATATATAGAAAAATTAATTAAAACAGATTTTTCTTAAAAGCCAATTCAATTTTTCCAGCGTATATATTTTTCCACAGCTACATGTATAGACTATAGGTAATGGTAAATAAGCAATTATAAAGGCCATCCAAGTAAAGACACTTGATTTAAGTATGGATGAATAATCTCTAAACCATTTAATTATATTATACCTGTGGCAATTCGTGGCAGAAAAATAAAAATGAATGGTCTTCTTCTACTGTGTGTATAATAATTACATTTTCGATCCCATAAGTAATAAAAAAAAATTAAGATTAACATAAAAATTACAATGTTGTATTGGTTGTGGAGCATTATATAAAGATTTAATAAACGCTTATTTTTTTGTATGACATATATGAATACAAAATTTTCCTTTAAATATATAGTAATTGAAGGATAATTTAAAAGTAATCAAATATTTCTTATAAATTTACGAATAAAGTATATCATAAAAAACATTATATAAATTAACGCTTGAAGGTGTATCCTAAATATAACTTTATCAAAACATCGTTTTGAGAACTTCCAAGGATGCAAAATATAACAATGACAGTTTTTTACCACATTATCTTACATCTAAAATTAGAATATCCAGTATCGGATGTCTTTGGAATGCTAAATTTGGTGCAATTTTTAGTCATCGCAAACAATATTAATGTGACCTTTATCAGTTAATTATAAATTATTGTTTTTGGTATAACAAATTCCATTTAATATTATTTGCTAATTTATTTTAATTTTAATTTTAATATTTATTGCTAATTAACAAAAGATCACACAGTTTTTAAATGTTTTCGTCGGTGTTCGTTGGAGTGATGATCGACCTGGACGTTCATCATCATCCACATGCCGTCAATGACATCTTTGAACGTCGTCGACGCCACTCAAAAACATATGTTTTGATTAAAAAAACTATAACCACAGACTATTTTAAGCATTTCAAGTGTTTCGGAATTGCATTTTTATAAGAAATTTTAATACAAAATTTAAGGTAGGTTTTTTGTTCTATATATATTTTTCGAACGACGATGAACAAAATCTATGATCATTCATTTAATGATATCTATCTATCTAAAATAGATCTATCTAAAATCTATGATAATTCATTGCACATTAGTTTTACCACTGAAAAAATTATCATGCAATTTTATGAGTTTGTTAAGAACATTTAACAATACATAAATGAATGAGCAACCAATAGTTACCAAAGAAAGCCATTCGGCAGTTATTTGCCGACCAGAGACGACGGTGTATAAGTATATTTCACAAAAATAATTGACATATTATTATAAGTTACACATCATCAACAAAACAAAAAGGACATTTTCATATACCTATAACTGTCCACAATATTTTAATAGCATATTTTTTGTAGCACAATAAATAAGAATAAGATAATAAATATTTATTTTTTTTAAATTTACTTGTCGATTTAATACTCCTTTTTGGTTATGTCATTATTAAGTTCTGAAAAAGTATATAAGCAAAAAACCTTATATACTTTTAGGTACACCAACATTTTTATATATGGTATACAATTTTGCGATGACAATAAATCACAAAGTACATGAAATGTTTATAATTTAACATTGAACGCATTCAATTTATACATATACATTATTTATTTATAAAAAAAAATTTATATATATATCCTTCCTATATATTGGATCGTAAATTATTACTTTGATAGTTTCTATATATTACTTTATTCTGTGCATGAGCCTTGCGTATTGTGGATACACTATTTTTTATATTAAAGCTTCAAATTTTAACCCATATTTTATTCTTATATACTATGGTATATGTAAAAATTGGAACTTTATTTTCTAATGTGTATTAAAGAAAAACCATAAATTCATAATATTTATAAATCAAAATCTTATTATTACATATTATTCTTTTTTTTTAAATACAATGGAAAATTTGAATTGTGAAATAACACAAATATACAAATATACATTACGAAATAATAAAATATACGTATAGCAAATGTAGAAATACATGTAAAAGCTTTGGGGTAAAAATTTAGCTAATCAAATGTTAAAAGACACAAATTATTCATTGAACGATCTGCCAAACAAGAATCATTTTCAATTTTTTCTTTTCTGCTTTTCTGTTTCCGTTTTTGTGAATAATCGTTTTATTATTTAATTTTTATGTGCCCCAAGGGTGTACTCTGAATATTGTGTGTTGGTTATTTAATATCTCAATATTAGTGAAAAATGAACGGGAAAATAGAAATTTTACAATACACAATCACACACACACACACAAAAGGGAGGGAAACGAAAAAAAAAAGTAAAGAAAATTCATTTTATGTACTGAAAATAAATTACATATTTTATTATACGATTTTTTATTTCCTTAATATACATATATAGGAAGGTGGTGGTGGTGGTGGTGTGACGGGTGGTAGTGATGGTATATTTAACCCTTAGTGAACGAATGCCGCCATACTCGCGACATTGCAAATATTCTAAAAAAAATCGAATGCCGCCTAACGTAATATATGTTCTCCCATATTAAAGTTTACTGTTTAACATAAAGTTATACGTTTTACGTGTTTAGAAAACTTTGCTCGGATAGAAAAACCGGGAGGAAGGCGGGAATCACGTAATTATTGCGATACTTGCACTAAAAAACCTGGTATTCATATAGGGGACTGTTATGGGAGAAGTACCATACTCAAAAAAATTATAAATAATTTTCTATAAATACATTGTTAATCTATAAAAAATAAATTTATAAATGTGTACAAATAAATACATTACCTACCCTATTCGTTTATTTCAACTCGCATTATTTTTTGTGAAATTTTCACTTCAGTATCCCCTTTTGTATGGACATATCTGTTCATAAACTACCTATTTTATTACTGAAAGTTTACATAAAATCCAATAAAGCGATATTAATTATTCACATTTTCTCGCTCTGGAAATTAAGCATTTAATTTCTTAAAAATCCGTCGACCTACTGGTCATCGTTCTAGAAAAATGCGCTCGTTCGTTAAGGGTTTTAATATAATGTATCTTGTGTAAATATAGATTTGAAATGTTGGTGTATATTACAAAATTTAATTTTATCTTTGTAATAATTCTATTCTGATTCATATATATAAAAATATCTAGTTATAATATTACCAAAATATATACAAAATCGGGTCATTATAATAAATAAGGTACAATATATTTGTAAAAATTGAAAAGAAGAAATTGTTGTATAATTTTAGTTATTATATAGTTCATATAATAATTCAATGTAAATATATATAATAAAAAGTATAGCATATTTCTATTTTATTTTATACATTAGATTTATATTTAAAATATCTGTGTGGATGAGAATTATATATTTTTTTATTATATTATAGTGATTGGAAATTATATAACGATTAAGATTGGCAAGCAGCAGAAATGTATACGAACTATCTATATTGATAAAATACATCAGGTATACGTTATATGATATGTAAACGTGATTTATAAATTTGTATTTATATATATATATATAGAGTTATTACACAATTGCTTATTAAGGATGCCGAATATATACGACAACATATTTACAATTTTTATATACTAACGAAGAATAAATAAAGATATATCAATTTTATAAAGGATATTTCTACAGTTATCGTATATATTAGTTTATATTACATCATAAAACATTCTAAATACATATCTAAATCTATATTGTGTAGAAAAACTATTTTTATTTGATAAATATGAATAATATGAATAATATTGGAATGTAAATATAGTGAAAGAAAAATATTTATCAATTTATGAGAGATAATTAATATTAAATTTTAAATAATAGACAAAAAAATTTGCATATTTGATATAATTTTCTTTATAAAATTATTTATTTATTAATTAATTAATTATGTATATAGTTAAAACATTATTTATATTTCATATATAGATTTCTCGTATAGGTTTAGTTAATTAATTTAATTGTCTGTACATTTATTTATTTAGAAAAAACATTAAATATGCTATAATGTGCAACAATATCGTTTTTAAATAAAAATATAAATATATTGAAAGATAACAAAAATGAAAAAAAATGTGAATCACAATCATAAAGTATAACAACTATTCCGCACAGATAGGAACCCACCGTCGTCGCGTCTAGCCCAAACCAAGACTCCACAGAGGAAACAGCCCGCCAAGCCATTGCCGCACGTGTTATGAAATTCAGTAACAACGATTCAGAACCGAACAACCGAATAAACATAAAAACCACCGCAGAATATGCCTTCCAGAAATCACCATACACAAGTGGAATGTAATTGTCAATAATTAGCCAACTGTTCCTAATTACAGTGCACAATGTATCAAAGTCTCACACATCACATATGATATTATAATAGGCAAATAATAATTATATTGTTTACTTGTATTGTTGTATATACGCACCCACATATGTATTAAATATTTACTATAAAGAAAACCGTATCAGTTAATAAATGTACAAAATAATCGATAATTTAAATACAAATTGACAGAGTGTTTTGATTATTAAATAATTATTTTATAATAGTACTTAGAGATTCCTTTCAAATTTGTTGTCAATGAACGATTGGTGATCGAAGATTCAATAAATAAAAAAGAATGAGCTAATCACACATAAATGGGGAAACAATGGTTGTGACAAAAGGTTAACAATTTTACTCATCCGTTACATGATATATATTTAGATGTAGATTCGAAGATTTAGCATTTTGTGAAAACAACAAAATGAAATTATATAGATAAGTAAAAAATATTCATTCAATTGAACATTTAAGATTTTCTAAGAGACCTGTCTGATTCGTCATTCGTCTGGCTAAAACGAAACTTTAAAGGGGGGGGTACCTAATAAATCGTTAGACGGGAAATTGTATTCAAAATTAAAATTTATGCAAAATCTGAAACATTTTGTGGTAAACTTACTTAAACGATTAAATAAACAAAACACAGTGATAGTTTACTTATTGAAAAATATCATATATAGTCATAGACTTCAATTAGTGGAAAGTGATTGAGAAATCACCTGTGAACCTATCTTTTGAGTCGTTCATTCTCTGCAATAGCACTAGGTCGATCTGCGATACCCACAAAAAAACAAAAAGAAGTCTTTCGTGAACCAACAGATTTCCAGTTGAGTTTGTGTTGCATAATATTGAAACAGATCCTATATAAAGTCGCCTCTTATATGGATGGAACATTAATTATTTTAATTATTTATTGAGGATAATGCCATCATATACAGAATACCTATATATACCATACATTCCGAGTGTGCTGACTCTTGTAAATTATATGCATATATTATATATATTATTAATCGAAGATTGCGGTTATATGACAAATAAGGTACACAGAAATTCAATTTTTAAAGGATCATATCCGTAGCTCCAATAACAATATTTTTGTTACTATATTGTTTAATATACTTATTGTTATCGGTTACACTGACAACAGAGGTTGAAAAAATTTACGAAAGGCTTAAAGTCTCTTTTAGAAAATTTGAATTAATGACTGCGCAGCAATGAATGATAAGATTTACGTGCTATCGCTTTATATAAAAAGAAGATTATACGTTAAACGAATATATAAAAAAAAAAGATTATTTTTAAAAAAAATTTCCTAATTTTCCTTCCGGAAACTAAATAATCAAATTGCATATTTATTATAAATTTAACATTTAATGTGTCTATCAACCGCATGTTATAGGGATTAAACTCATAAATTTTATATGTTTTTACTATAAATAAAAACAAAGAAGACAGAATCTTTTTAACTAAATAGAACAAATAAAATAAGGCAACAAAAACATATTATATAATGGACAACTAGACAGACAGAAAACCCATTATAGAATTGTATTTCAATATCATTCTAATACATATAGAATAATAAATATTATATAGTATACAAAGTTCTTTTAGCCATATTATAAACGAAACAAAATATGTACACAATATAATTGATTATAATATTATTTATAAATTAATTATACATTCAAGTTTTGAAATAATGAATGTGTTAACTTTGAACATTACGAAGGTACAATGAATACATATAAATTATCTATATGCATAAACATATATATTTATACAACAAATATTAATGGTATAATAAATTATAAATATAAAGATAAATATATATACATATAATTGAATTTATTCAAGTGTAACCAAATCTTATTTAATTTTGTACAATGTAAAACATTATAACTCTGTTCCGGGTATTTCAGATCATATATTCATACCGAGCACACGTTAGGGCGTTTGAATTTTATTATAAGTTTCTTAATTATATGGATATATAATATATTAATAAGAGCTTTCATATACAAATATGGATGCGGTTTACTACTACCGCGGCATTTATTTAACAATAAGATATACATGGTATTTCCATGATCGAAATTTAAAAATTTTATTATTTAATAATTTGATAATTTGATAACACGAACAAAAAAAAACATCAATGCGTACTTTAGTCTCAAAGAATTTTTCGGAAAATAATTACATTGGTGGTAGTCGGCCGTAAACTCACCCGATACACATATATTTGCATTTTATAACGAAATTTATACAAAGTTTAGTTTACATGTAAAATTTAATATAAATAAATTCATCAAACTGAAGTATATTATTTACATCACTAAAATGTATATAATTATAGATATATAGTATAATATGCATATAATAAGTATAAGCAGTGGTGTTACGTGTTTGTATTTTGTATCAATATTTTTGACACTGTCTGTATTTTATATACAATTGGTTAAAGTTTACTATATAGTTTTATCTTATGTTATAAAAATTAAAATATAGATAAAATATAGCAAATATACTGTCCATAAACAAATAAAATCATATATGGTGTAATATATATTCAATAAAATAAAACGATATAAACGATAATTAAAATGTAATAAATAAAAAGGAACTCACCAATTCACTTTTCCTCAAATTTGCCGCAATAGAGGAGCCGATAACAGAAGAATGAATATTCTGCACATTCTTCATTACACAAATAACAAAATCGAACCGCGCAAGACACATTTGGTGTATCGCTAAAAAGACAAAAAAAAAAAGTAATAAATGAATTTTATTAATAATATTATTACCAAAATTTAAATAAATATTGTATCAAATCAAATTAAATATATTTATTTTATTACTTTTTTTCAAAATAATTTGGTACAATAATAAATGCAAATACAAAAAAGCAGCAACAAGAACAACTACAATACCAACAACAATAAATGCTATATACAAATTTCTGTTACCGCGGCGTCGCACAGAAACAATCACATTATTTTTTTTTTTGCGTATGCATATAGGAAAAAGGCAATATTTAATTATTAAAAAACTAAAAATCTATACCATCTTTTCCAATAAAATTAATTATCCAATAAATTGATAATTGTTGAGAAACAAATAAAATCAAAATAATTAAAACAATTACAATATTTAATGTATAAAATATAATGAAATGAGGAGCAACGCACTTACCCATCGTTAACATACAAGGGAAAAAAAGAAAGTTAAAATTTATTGTAAGCATTTTTTAAACACACAATTACTGAACACTGTAATAATATTATAGAAAATAAAACTTAAATAATATTAAATATTAATATTCGGTTTATAAATTTAAAATAATATATTATCTACTTTACATTAATTATTAATAATAAAATAATTAAATGATTAATATGCAATTTCTTTTTTTCCCCATATTTTCCATTTACCTCGACGTGAATGACACAAGAAAAACAAAAACTAGCAATAAAATAAAAATCGAACTAAAAAATGTGACATAAAAAATTGATGACACACGAGAAAATAAAAAACAATTGAATTTATTTCGACCAAATAAGAAATTCGAATTTATTTTTTTTTATTATTATCATAATTTTATTTATAATTTAACGAATTTTCAAATTTAAAAATTTGCTCTTTTTTGAAATTTATTCCAATAGATGTTTTGTCACTTATATGCGTTTAATGATAATTTAATAATTTGATGGTTACTTTTATAGTAATGAAATTTGATTACAAAATAAATTTATCGATTATGATATATATTATTTAATATTATTTAAATTTTTGGCATTAGATAATTTTGACCTTGCTATAATTGAACCCCTCTTCTCGTAATGGTACCAGTACCAGGCAAGACTATGAAACTTATGCACGATGTCAATATGAAGAAAAATCAATTATATGCCGCCTAAACATGAATACAATTCAAGAATTAGATAATGGGATGAAATTATCGGATTTGTTTACCTAATCGACGCCGCTGCGTGTAAGTAATTATGTGTATTTGCATATATAATTTGTATATATATATATATATATATATTGTAACTAAATATCTTACTGTTGCCATAGGCAAAAACTAGTGTTTCAAAAATATTTGTAATAATATATATATATAAAATAGATGAACATATAAGAAATATTCTGACAATCTTTAAAATTTAGGTTTACATAATAATAAATTAAATTTTCTTAGTATGTATTTCAATATATGTACAAAATTTTAAAATATTTATATAAATATGTAAATATGTATTACATATTGGAACAGGAATATTCTTGTTCAGCAGTAAATTAAATGAATGTTGTTTTGATTGAAAAATTGTATCATTTTTTGTTTATACATCTTAGATTTTATACATTTCTAGAACAAAGATTATATGTCATTTAAATTTTTTGTTATGGTATATATACCCACATATACCCACATACGTGGGTTATACAATTTGACAAACAAAAATAATGGTACACATATATATAAATGTATAAAGAATATAAAATATCTTAATTACTTACTCACACATGACTTAAAGTACATATATTTTAATGTAAAAATTAATTAAAATTCCTTAATGGTTTAATTTTATTTTATATAGTTTAACATAAAATTGTGTGAAAATAAGCTTTCTAAAACTTGTTCATATATGAAATTTTTAAATCAAATCTGTGTAAATTATATATACAATAAGAATTTCTTTTACCATTTTTTAATTAGTATAAAGGAAGAAAATAGAAATGTATCTAATTAAATTACCATATTACATTTCTATTCGACTAACTATATTATATATATATATATAGTGTGATAGTGTTATAGTATACATAAAATTCTAACTATCTGTACACAATCACAGCTATATAATATTAAATTATTAAATTTTATCATGTGAATAAAACAAATTAATGTTAAAATTGTAAAATTTATATATAATTGCGTTTACAAAAATGTTGAACACATGATCGGATATAAATTAATTGCAATATATATATGTTATGCTTTCTTTCTATATATATTTAATTTATCTTTAAATATAGTTTCGATTGCAGTAATATATTTTATGTCATATATATTGTATAGTATTTATTAAAAGTTTTATAATTATCTATTAAAATATAGAGTAAAGCGTATATTTATGTAATACTTGTAAACGTATAAATAAATAGTAGAATATATAATATAATACTGGGTGTCGCGTCACTTGTATACGATAGCATTAACGTTTTCGTGGATCGTTAAACAGGCGAGCTACAACCGTTTTAATTTTGCTGAACTATCAGTCGAACTAAGTCGCAGTTATTGTATTGTATAATTTCACACACAAATTCGCATAGAGGTATGACCTGGTAAAAGATATTTTCGATACTAAAACTCAACCCAACCACACCCCTCAGAGCAGTATATACTGTTGCGTAGATAAATGGATGATCTCGTGATCATATAAAAAAATCACACACACACATTCATATGTATATAATTTTAACAAATTTAGTTTTGGTATCTCGTTTAATGCAGAAACTGGGTATAATATATCATTCTAAATTCCTACAATTTCATTTAAATTTGAAACAACAACAAATTGTGAACTTATTGTTACATTAGATTAGCCATATTTTAATATATAGACTAATCACTTATTTATAAAAATAATTAAATATTTTGAAATAACTGTAGTCAAATTGGTAAATTGTTATAAATATATACTCCAATGTGGAGTAATTTATCAAGTATATAAAGTGTATAATGAATATTTGGTATATGTATTATGTGTCACTTGGAGTTATATACGATTTAAAATGATGATGACAGTAAGTTCTGCAGTCTGATCAAATGAACTGCATTGGGAATCGATTTTGCAAGAATTCTTTTATAAAAAAATTATATGCTTTTATACAAAATTTAATCGAAATTAAATTAGAATTAACCAAATTGGTACCAGTTAAAGTGGCCTCTCCTGCCCTATTTTCATTGAATAAAGATGAATTCCACACCTCGTCCTATATTACAGAAATTATTTTTTCTGTAATAGATCTATAAATCTAATCGATAGTAATAATTGATAAGCAAATTAATTTTGTGTATTATAATAAAGTTAAGTTAAAATTAAATTAAATTAGTTTAAAAATAAAATAAAATTTTACTGAATCTAAATTTAATTAAACAAAAAATATCACGTATTAATAAAAGTGGAATAATATTGTAAATTGTAAAATTTATCAATGGATGATTTCTTACACCCAACGTGTTATTCATTTGAAAGATTAATTGGATAGATAGTTGATAAGACTATAGTTTCAATAATATAATCTCAGCACATCGAAATTCTTGGTAATTTAACTTGGAAAAGATTTTGACAAAAATCACAACAATTTCTATCGCATATGGTATACTTCTGTTTACCAATTGTTAGTAATTGTTAATGTATGCGATATGTCCGCAAAGTCTAAAAATTTCGCTTAATTGTTTGAAATTGTGGTGATATACCGTAATCTGGGCATTACTACATTTTGTTACCGATTTTATGGACAGATTAAAATTCATATTTACAAAAGATGATGTAAAATTTTCTAATTTACATGTACTTTTTTCCATGAAATTATATACAATTAAAATTATTAAATTATCAATTTTAAAGATGTGTTGTGTATATGGAAGTGTTATTGAATGTATATATGATCGCATGTATTATTATTGGATGTGGACAGATATTCATATGTGTCTATAAATTTTACCTGGTACAATTAAGATTCAAAGCTTTCTGGCAATTCATAAATATGAATAGAATAACAATAGATGAAGCATCACTTAAATTTCGAAATCAACTATAGTTTTCTAATTTCCATTTTGCTCAAATTGTAAAACAGTATATAGTGCACCCACCCAGCATATAGAAAGGCATAAATGGGCTAAGTAATAACGATATTGAGTCGTCTGTATGCCAACAGTGTTTCCAGCAGTGGGGACAGTGTCCTAGTTTTTAGTTTTTTTTTTTACCGATCCATTGAAGGAATAATAATTTTAAATAAATTTATTAAGAAATAATATATTCTTAGAGATTGTGGTATGGTGTTTGATTGACTTTTCTCGTTTACTGGTTGGAAATCTACATTCTTGCACAGTAAAATTTAATTGCAACACCATGATAATTCGATTATTATCGAATATATGTATATTTATTGAGATTATTTTAGTTTCAATATTGTCAATTATCATAATCAAAATTTCTCAACTGAATTAACATTAATTGGTAAATTGTTATATTTACACACAGTAATTTACTAACTACTGACTGCAATGTTAGATGTCCGATGATATGTCTAACCAATCAACTTGTGCACAAAGTCACTGGCACGAAGTATATGTGTAGAGCACAATGGTTCTGTTGAGGTCTAAGTGTTTTGCAAATCCCGACTTCCTTTATCGAATGTAGATATTTCTATATGCAGCATTTCTTCAAACAATTCTATGAATTTTATTCTTCAAATGCGGCGACGATATATAACACTGTTATAAAATTCAAACAAAACGACTTTTTTAATATGATGAAATTTTATTAGAAGAAAACGTTGGCTTTTATTGGATAATTTTAATTTGTTATTAATTATTTGCGTGACTATATCATCATCTCAGTTACATGCATCTGTGAATTTGACACAAATCTCTCACATACCATATAAAACATTTATCATAAATATAATTAATATCGTAAATACAATAAGATCAATCATTGCACGCGTATATTGATATTAAATTACTTGGATAAATATCGATATATAAACAATAAATATAAATAATCAAATACAAATCAAATAAATTATCATAATATTGTGACATTAAATCCTATAAGTTAAGTTTATTATTTTGTATGAAATTGCAAAAGTATTGTAATGTAAGAGTAAAAATATGTAAATATATCGCTATTATAATAAAAAAAAATGCCAATATACACACACACACAATCGAATTTATATTATATATAGGTTTTTTTTATATATATATTCACTATATACATTGAGTATATAACGAAATTATTTGCAATTCAATATATTTTATCTATACCCTTATCATTTTCCATTTCAATTGTTTATTTTATTAGCCCAGACATTTTTGTTTCCCCAGCACAGCCATAACGTAATGCTTTAGCTTTAGTTATAGAGGTAATATGATAATTGTATGTTTCAACATGATACGTGTATATATAACGATAGCATATTTATATATATAGAAATCTCTTGAAATCTATATAGATTATTGTCTATAAATAATAGATAAATATGTACTTCTCTATGGTATATATATATATATATACGAAATATACGTACAAACGTAATACGTTAAGGAATGTATACGAACATTTTGTCTGTATAACTTTTATATCGAATATTTATTTTATTTTATTATATTTTTGCTGAATATTCATTTAATAAAAAAAATCATAGAAGTATAAGCATTTTGATATTGCGCATAATAATGATGATAATGACAATGAAAATGGAAATCAATGCGATATATATATATATTTTATATGTATAGCTAATAGCTATAACCAAAATTTCCAGAATTATGGTAAATGTTTGTGTTTAATATATGTATTTATGTATAAATGTAAATATAAGACATTGCCTGGCCGGGTATATATACGAAAAAAAATACACATATAAAAACAAAACCCCAATCATAAAACTGTTAAGTTTAAGTAATTTTTGCGCGGTATCAATTTTTATTTTTATTCTTTAGCCCCAGACTTATTTCGCCGAGAAATAAATGATTCGTAACATTATTTCTTTTGCTAAATTGGTCTAGTAGATGTTTATTTTTATTTTTTTATATTGTTTTTACTTTTTCAATGTACTACTTTAGCTCAAAATATTTCGTCTATACTATACTGTAAATATAATATATGTATTTGTAGAAATTATAAAAATTGTCATTAATATCATTTCATTTTCCAATTTATATATTAATTTAAAAATATAACATCTTTCCCATCTAACTAAATGCTATAGAGTTCGACTGTCTATATAAATAAATCTAAATTATACACCTACTGACTATCACCTACTATATTTTATATAAATATATAATCAATGATTAAATATATTATGTTACATATAATTTTTGTTATCATCTAGCCGAAGTATTTTGAGGTAGAGCAGTACATTTATATATTAATACCTATTGGCATACAAACATTATATATATACAATTATAAAATTACTACATATTGATCAAAAATGATCGGGACGGAGTAATTTTATTAATTTGATACAATCATCTCAATTTAATCTTTGTTAAAATCGACGTCCGTCACCGCCAGCGCATCTTCCGTCCTCACCTTTTTATGGACATTTACTGTATGGTTTGTGATTGTGATGTTATTTGTTGGTGTTTCTATTCAAAAATGTTGTAAAATATATTATTTGTATGAATTATTAGTTGTATAATGTCTATGGCAATGATTATTTCTTTGAATTCATGTTTATGCGGCATATAATTGATTTTTCTCTATAATGACATCGTGCATAAGTTCGACAGTCTTGCCTGGTACACACCATATTACGAGAAGAGCGATTCAATTATAACAAGTTAAAAACTCAAAATTATCTAATGCCAATAATATTAAATAATATCAAAATCGATAAATTTATTTTGTAAGCAAATTTCATTACTATAAAAGTAACCATCAAATTATTAAATCATCATTAAACGCATATAACTGACAAAACATCTATGGGAATAAATTTCAAAAATGAGCAAATTTTTAAATTTGAAAATTCGTTAAATTATAAATAAAATTATGATAATAATAAAAAAAATAAATTCGAATTTCTTATTTGGTCGAAATAAATTCAATTGTTTTTTATTTTCTCGTGTGTCATCAATTTTTTATGTCACATTTTTTAGTTCGATTTTTATTATTGCTAGTTTTTGTTTTTCTTGTGTCAGTCACGTCGAGGTAAATGGAAAATATGGGGAAAAAAGAAATTGCATATTAATCATTTAATTATTTTATTATTAATAATTAATGTAAAGTAGATAAAGTATTATTTTAAATTTATAAACCGAATATTAATATTTAATATTATTTAAGTTTTATTTTCTATAATATTATTACAGTGTTCAGTAATTGTGTGTTTAAAAAATGCTTACAATAAATTTTAACTTTCTTTTTTTCCCTTGTATGTTAACGATGGGTAAGTGCGTTGCTTCTCATTTAATTATATTTTATACATTAAATATTGTAATTGTTTTAATTATTTTGATTTTATTTGTTTCTCTACAATTATCAATTTATTGGATAATTAATTTTATTGGAAAAGATGGTATAGATTTTTAGTTTTTTAATAATTAAATATTGCCTTTTTCCTATATGCATACGCAAAAAATAAAATAATGTGATTGTTTCTGTGCGACGCCGCGGTAACAGAAATTTGTATATAGCATTTATTGTTGTTGGTATTGTAGTTGTTCTTGTTGCTGCGTTTTTGTATTTATGTTTATTATTGTACCAAATTATTTTGAAAAAAAGTAATAAAATAAATATATTTAATTTGATTTGATACAATATTTATTTAAATTTTGGTAATAATATTATTAATAAAATTCATTTATTACTTTTTTTTTTGTCTTTTTAGCGATACACCAAATGTGTCTTGCGCGGTTCGATTTTGTTATTTGTGTAATGAAGAATGTGCAGAATATTCATTCTTCTGTTATCGGCTTCTCTATTGCGGCAAATTTGGGGAAAAGTGAATTGGTGAGTTCCTTTTTATTTATTACATTTTAATTATCGTTTATATCGTTTTATTATATTGAATATATATTACACCATATATGATTTTATTTGTTTATGGACAGTATATTTGCTATATTTTATCTATATTTTAATTTTTATAACATAAGTTAGTAATCTTTAACTAATTATATATAAAATTCAGTCAGTGTCAAAAATATTGATAGAAAATATTAGTTAAAAATGATTTTTTTTTATGGTAAACACAGTAATATAAAATAGAAATTAATCGGTCCACATCAATACCCACAGAAATAGATACAATACAATACAATACAATTTATTGAATGGTTTGTGTTTTATTTAAATAGTCCCGATACTTTTTGATCACAGTTTAATTGGCCGAAAGCATAGACAACAAAAAACTATAAAATTACAAAAACAAATATTTACAATAAAAGAACCAAAAAAAACCAACTCACACCACAACCAAAAAACAAATGAAAATATCTCATTAAAAAGTTTATTTATATGTTTTATGCCAAATTGAGCAAAACAAATTACTAAATTTTTAAAAATCAAAATAAATTTGCATTAAAAGTATATTAGTATATAAATAAGTATATACGTATACTATGTATTTATATAATATGTTATATATTATACAGTGGATATTGTATTTAGTCGAAGATGACAGTGGTAAAAATATTCCGTTGAATACAATATAGATTGAATAAATTCGTTTGAATATACGATATTTTCATATAAAATAATATATGTATACGACAAAAATAGACATGCAAACTGAATGTGGTATTTATTGAACACAAAACAAAATGCAATGCTCTGCAAAATATACAATGCAGTTTAATGTATTGATTGTATATATTTCTCAGTTTTTTATCTAACTTTCTGCTAATTATGCTTAATTATTAAGTATACATAAAAAAAAATTGATTGTTATATATTTTTAAATGAATATTTAATTAACATCGTTATATACAAAATTCCATTTTCATTTTAAGTGAACGCTGCTGTGATATGGATTGAATACAATATTCGATTGTGTGGTGTATCGCCGCTTGTAACCAATATTCACTGTACATTTATATATATATATTTATATATAATAGGCAAAAAATAAGAAAAAGAAACTGATGAAGACTTATATAAATATACCAAAAACAGATCTATATACATTTTCGTATAATAGCTGTGTGTGTATACACCATTACCATATATATATTATATAATTTGACGGTTATGTATAGATAATTAATTTATGAGAAAAGTTTACGTTAATATAAATAATTGAGTTTTATTTGGTGTTATGCAAACAGAATTTTAGTATAAAGCAGCAGAAATACTATATGATATTTAGTTTTTTTATATTATTATATACAATTGATACAATATAAGTATACTGATATAAGAACACAGCCGACGCTTTCTAATTTTATATAATTGTTAAGTTTTTGTTTAAAAGTTTTTATTTTTTTTTTTTTTTTGCAAATTGAATTAAACACAGTTTATATGCAATCATAAATATATATGTACTTCAATATGTTTTCAAATACATGAAGCAGATTTTCTATATGCGAACCACACTTTACATGCGGTTGGAAGATGGGTTTCTCGCATATAATCGTGTAATTACAAAATAAAAGTTTTATTATACTATACCATATCACAGTTGAAGTGCGTTGAGTGTGTTAATATATGATATAACTCGTGTGTTATGATAATTATAATTTCCATTTATAATAAAAATAAACTGTGATAAGGAATAAGTTCACAAATTCTACACTTTAGAAAAAGTTTATATTGATCGGTTTTCAAAAAGGGAGACTGCCGGCACTTAGACCCCATTAAATCCATTGTGCCAATGCCGTACATGTTGATAACTTACACCTACGCTAATAAGCCATCTCCATTTTATATAGTATCCTTTGGCCATCCATATAACAATGGAATCAAATTGTTAAATAACTATTTCTATAACTTATGTGGGTATATAACAATTCACCATAATTGGTTTACTATTATTTTTTGACAAATTTTTATCAATTCAATTGTTCTTTTATAGATCCAAAATGTTGTGCGTGAAGACATTGTTAATCTCTGATGAATATATATATATATATATATAGCGTCCAACACCATATTCTCAAAGATATGTGCGTATTCATTCATGAATTTTTATAAAAAATGTCCTTGGTTTATTCGTATATTTTCGATGATAATTTCTACGCATTCTCCTTAGAATTATTTCTTATTGTTATTATTCCACAGAATATCCATAGAATTTATATTCATATTTTTTGTGAGCAGATACACGGATTTTGACAAAAATATCCTTGGATCGTATATGTATTTTGGCAAGTAATATCGGTATAATAATACGGACATTAGCAGAATAAATTTTCTTATGACGATGATGTTAAATCGCGGTTTGATTTAGGTTTTTTTTACCGACAGACCAGAAGTTCTATGAGCACGGAATGAACGATGGCAAAAATTCATCGATTGTGCATTTTTTTTATTGTAATAAACAAGAACAAAAAATTACGGATATAATCCTAGGAAATATATAGATTTGAGTAGCTGGTTGTTTTACAAATTATGAAAATAAATTAAAAAGAGTGAGGATTATATCTATAGATAAGCGAAATATACAAAATTTGAACCCACCGGTCCTGGATAATTGGTGAACTAAATTATGAATACAATACCGAGCGGATATATGTTGGACATATATTACCCTGACAATCCAAAGATTTCAATTGACCTAAATAAAATACTATATTATATTAAGTGGAAATCTATAGAAATTCTTTGGACAAATTCCAATATATTTTTTCCATGAAATATATGTGGATTTTTTCCACGGAAATTTTCCTCATTTTTCATAGTACGAACAAATTGTTACTCTAAGGTTATAGCATAGATTAACATTAATTAAATATTTTCCGTTTCCAATAAAACGAAATATCGATTCTATATATATAATTAATTTAATATTCCCGCTATATTAAATCATCATGATCGTCATCATCAAGATCATTGAACACCCATACAATCTCTTAACTATCTACCTAACTAATTTTAAAATATTACTAAAATCTCAAATCTGTTTATCATAGAAACAGTATTTCTATTCCTGAGTAACAAACGAACACGCGATTATGTTTTGTGGTACACATAATTGACTATACGTTATTATATTAACTAGTCCCTAAATTTCCCACGAAATGATGCAAATTACATTTTAGAATCGATTTCAACAAACCCTCTCCGCGTCTATTAATCCACATTAAATATAAGATCGTGTTTTGTTTACCAAAGGGTGATCTTTTGTAAACAATATGACTATTATTTTGACTACTGTTTGGTTTTAGGATATAGAGTTTTAAATACTGTGCTATTTGGTCGACAAAATGATCATTCGCATATGGTATTCTATCGCGGATACATAACAATTAATTCAATTTTAAATTGTATTCTATTCTGGCTGGGAAACGGAGAGATGAAAAAAATTAAATTTTACCACTTGATCATTCTATGTAGGTAATACAACCAATAGAATATAAATATTGTAAATAGATTGTAATAGATATTTTTTAAACCCAAATAGAAAAATAGCAAATTTCATTTACTGATTTTCCATTTTCATTTATATAATAATACAAAATTTTGTTTTTCTTTGTTATTATTTCAATTCAATTGTATTAGTTACAAAAAAGTTGTAGTTACATATATTTTATTTACAAAAAAAAAATTCTATCATATTTTAAATTAATGTTAAATGACAAAGCATAAATATTTTTACATCTACGATTACATATCATGAAATTTCTTTTCCGTATTTTTTGTACACACTTTCTGTATACGAAATGAAAAATATAAAATAATATTTGGTATATATTTGAAATATTTGTGTATGAAGGAATTTGAGTGTGCCGACTGTCGAGGGTGTATATGGTACATACGTTAACATACAACAGCATAAATATATATATATATATACAAAAGCATATTTATATTATGTATTTATGAAAAATTGATAATGCTTTGTGCTCTCAAACATGCAATTGAATTTTCTTTATTTTTTCTACTTATTTATATATATACGTTTTTCTACGTTTTGAATCTCATGTTACAATACAATGTAAAATACATATAGACGCATATAAATATTTATAGATACGATCAAACTTATATATAGTCTATGTGAACCTTTTTTCAATTCCGTTTGATTGATAAAAATGATAAACGTTATATTATATAATAAATATACAACATACAATATGCGTATACGTTTATTCATATATATATGAGTTCGTTATGCATACATGTATCTTCAAATCTTATCAAACCTATCAAAATAAATATATTTTGGCGTAATATACAATATATTTTATTTTTCTTGTTATATACAATTGTATAATATATTTACTATTAACATTTTTTTGCTTCTCTTTATCCAAAAACCGGGTGATCGTTATCTATATGGTATAGTCATTTGAACTATTAAATATTTAACTAAATACATAGAAAAGACATAACATATACAGAGAAGACTTATTATCTGACCTATATGCCACTACCCTCATTCCTCTTTCGCACAAACAGGTAACATACATTTCTACCGACTCCAGATCAAAAGGAACTCGTCTGTGTTACTTCAAAATTAAACGCTATATCGATTGTAATTCTATTTAGGGAATATAACTTATATAAAAATAATACGGATTTAAGGAAATTTCTATCTTTTGATAATGGCAAAAAAAAAATGTCCGTAATTACATAACTTGAGTATGAGTACAATGAATGCTACCAATATAAAGTCCATTGTCAATAACAGGTAACTTACTTTTCTACCGACTCCAGATCTTAGAAACTCGTCAGAGTTACTTCAAAATTTCAAACAAACGCTATATCGATTGTAGTTCTATTTAGGGAATATAACTTATATAAAAATAATACGGATTTAAGGAAATTTCTATCTTTTGATAATGGCAAAAAAAAAATTTCAATAATTACATAACTTGAGTATGAGTATAATGAATGCTACCAATATAAACTCCATTTTCACAAACATGCTGTGATAATAATTATGATTATGTGTGTTTCCTGAATGGGCTAATATCATTTACCGTCCACTTAAATTTCAGAGAATTTATCATTATAAATATACTTAAGTATAAAATTTTATGAAATTAGGAATAGGAAGGTGCCCATTCAAAATCAGATGTCTCAAAGATGCCAAAATCTTATATATATACCCAGAATTTCATCAAAATCGATCCATACACACAAATTCCAATTTAAAAGATTATCAAACTGTTGTCATACTTTATTTAAATTATAAAATTTATAAATTATACTTAAGTATAAAATTTTCATGAAATTGGGAATAGGAAGGTGCCCATTCAAAATCAGATGTCTCATTGCCAAAATCTTATATATTGTATATACCCGGAATTTCATCAAAATCATACACTCAAATTCCAATTTAAAAGACTATCAAACTGTTGTAATCATTTATTTTAAATGCGCAAACAAATAGTATATATATATATTCAGTTTGTGACGAAAACCATACAATATATTGTTTTGGCACGCAATGATACAATACGACTGTAAGTAAACGTTTTAAAAACAAAAATGTGATAAGTGAACCATTTTCATACAGTTTTACTTCATTACTCTTTTGTTTTTATATGGAACTGATGTATGTGAAACATCAACAAGCAGCAAACATATTGTTTTAATATATATATATATATAGACAAATGAAAAGTGATAGTTTTATGACCTCAGGAATCAAGACTCGCATGAAGATAAAATCACCTCAAAAAGAACTTTTAATTACAACCATAGAAGCATTTATAGAAGCATTAAATTTCGAACAAATATAGCTGTTATATAGAAAATGTTTATAAATATATATATATGCAAAGTGGTAGTTCGATTAAAAGAAAGAAAATTGCTTTCACACATATGAATTAATCGATGATGCTTTAACGATTCCATCCTATTTAAAATTTGCATTCTTTTAAAAAATACTGAAAACAAAAATTATGGTTTTTGATCCGGGTTAAGCATTCATTATCAAATAAAAAGAGGTATGAAACATAAAAACAACTGTGCAACAAATACAACAATTAATTTAGATCGTGTATTTTGAAATTAATATCCATAAACGTAGCGGTAAAGTGATTTTGGTGACCGCATATCATGTTGCAAAACGTCATAGTACAATTGAATGGGTATATATATGGAAAAATTTACCACTGTGTTTCCTCCGTTTTTCGCCGCACACATTACATTACTTCTGGCTACTATTATATACTTGTTTCAATCGATGGGATACAAACATGCTGCGATCACATTAATAATTATAAAGAAATTGAATAAAAAAAAAAGGGATTAAATGAATTGCAAATAATAAATAGCGGTTCCATTGGTATATATTATTTATGAGCTGAAACCACTAACAATTTGTTACGCTCATCAACAATTACTGAATTAAAATTAACTATTGCATAGAAATAACGTATATCCAGAATACGTCAAACAAATATGATAAACTTATTTTGCAACATGATAATAATATTTTGATATTTAAAAACCCCATTCCAGAATCGTTCAGAACGCTTTATTGTAACGTTTCACGTACCAAGACCGTTGTGTTCACCATCACATTACCATTTTGTTTAACTAACAGTTGCTCCTATGTAGAACTTATGTTTATAATTATTATCGATCGTAAATATTTTGGATCAAATATGGTTTATTTGAAACATATACAAAGGTATATATATCCTTTAATATATGCAGAATCACCCTTTATTTATATATGATGAAATACTTATAAATACGGTTGTTATATGTTGGATAATATATACAAACAGCTTAAACTAATTCCACAATCATAAAGAAAATTTTATCGATCTTTATTTTTTATTTTTTATTTTTGTTGTTGTTGTTGTTGTTGTTGTTGTTGCTGTTGCTGTTATTATTATCTGGTTTTGACGTGTATCACATTGAAAAAGGGATTTTCAAAACCTTTAGGTACATAAATATATCCACATATTTATGTATTAATAAACATATATTCGTATAGCAAATATGATGTAATAATAAATAATTGAGAAAAAAAAAATTCCTTTTCAACAATATCAAGATCTATCCGATATCTTTCTATACACAAATAAATAAAAAATATATCGGAATTATTCTCTAAAATTTTAAAATTACATTCGTTTTCAAATGTGCTTGGCTGAAATTAAAAACATATTTTATATGAATATTCATATAGGTATTTGTAAGTTAAGTATCTACATAAATTATATGTGCTAGTACATATGTAATCGATCATTATATATTTTATTCGTATTGGTAAAATACAATAATAATAGAAAAAAATATATTCGTGTTAATCCATAAAATCAATTAAATATCTATTTAAATAAAATAATAATAATGTTAAATAGAAAATAATGTTTGTGCGATAAATTATCGTTTGCATTAATAATTTACTACAAATTTATTTATAATGATTTTAAGTATACATGAAAAATCAACTATTCTATATATTTATATTTACAATGTATACATTATTACCTAAGAGGTTTTTGAAATAATTTCACAAATTATACTTGAAATAATTATAACGTTAATTTTAACATATTCAATTACAATAGAAATGTAAATTATAATATGAATATAGAATATATACGAAATACAAATTTATATTATTACAATACATGTATTATTTATATGAATAACTCTTGAAACTAATATTAAGATATTGTATATGCACAAACAGGGTGGTGTTCAATAGTATCTATATAGATATGAAAACATGAAATCCCTTGTGAGAGTGTTGTTGGTAAAGTTTTAGGACGCAAAAAATTGTTTCAGATATATGTTATACTGAAAAAATTGATCATTACACGAGTCACAACCATTATATAATTTTTTTGTTGCCGAATGCTTGAACCACGCATCCATCACAAAATCTATAATATGCGATTGTTATTAAACTTATACCCTTATACCATTGAATTTACACTAGTTTGAAATTTAAAGTTTATTCTGACTTTTTATATAGTGTCGTTGTATTTAACATTTAAATTTTCTGCAAATTTACATACATTCATTTAATTTTCTATTTACTATACCACGAAAAATAAAAAAATTACACGGATCCAATAAAAAAGTAACGTCAAAACAATGAAATATTAATTAATTTTGCTCCAAGGAACATGGTTCACATTGTTAAAATGAAATAACATTTATTACACCAACGAATAATTCATTAAAATATAATACCGAAAATGAATGTTTTTCAATGAATCACTTATCGTTGGTTTATGGAATTGTATAATTGTTTTGATGAAATGATTATTCATTTTTTCAACGTGTCGACTGTTTAATAACTTATTATTCTGCGCATTAGTTAATTAATGATCGCGAACTCATTCATTCAATAAACAAGTACATTAAGATGATTTTTAAAAATGAAAAATATTAATGAATTATTCACTGAAACAATGAAAAATGGGCTTATAAATGCTATTCATTGAAATTATGTACAAATTTATTTTCAGTGTTGAAAGCATAAAAAGCAACACAGAGTAATGGTGTGTGTGTGTGTGTGTGTGTGGTTTAGGAGATTTATTTGAATATAAATATGGAAATTGAAATAAAAATAAAATGTTTCATTTCTGGGGTAACGCCAGCAGAAACAAATTAAGATTGATTGTTGGGTTGCTTACTGCACGCTAAACTATCACATCCACACAATGCGTTTGGTTACGCTTTGTGATAATTGTTCCTTGTCAGACGAATCGGCATGGTACTACTTATATGTGAATCTCCGGTCTATGCAAAAGCTAGGCATATGTCGAGTAACAATTTGTCCTTACTTTGAGAAATCAGGAAAATTCACATTCACATATTTTCCATGGAAAGATACATTGAAATTTGTCAAAAGAATTTCCATAGATTTTCCACTTAATATAATATAGTATTTTATTTAGGTCAATTGAAATCTTTGGATTGTCAGGGTAATATATGTGTCCAACATATATCCGCTCGGTATTGTATTCATAATTTATTTCACCAATTATCCAGGACAGTGGTTCAAATTTTGTATATTTCGCTATATAATCCTCACTCTTTTTTTATTTATTTTCATAATTTTTAAAACAACCAGCAACTCAAATAGATATATTTACGAGGAATTTTGTAAGACTTTTCATGGATTTTATCAGCGGTTTTTTTATTCTTGTTTATTACAAAAAAAAAAATGAACAATCGATGAATTTTTGCCATAGTTCATATATGGACGATCCAAAGATATTTTTGTCAAAATCCGCGTGAATCTGCTCACAAAAAATATGAATATAAATTCTATGGATATTCTGTGTGGAATAATAGCAACGAGAAATAATTCTAAGGATAATCCGTAGAAATTATCATCGGAAATATACGGATAATCCAAGGTAATTTTTTTTATAAAATTTCATGGACAGGGTTGCATTCATCCTATAAAATTCCAATGGACATCCGTAAAAAATCCATAGATATTTCTTCGGATTGAAACTACGGACTACTACATATAATGCGGAAATTTTGCGGACAAACTATGGACAGTGTAACTAGGAAAGAGATTGTCACAATAATTATTCTAAATTCAGTATAGGCTTAATTAACTAAAATTACCTAAAAATAGTATGACGGGATTACACGAAGAAAAAAATAATATATTGTATATAACTAACTACTTATCACAATATTAAACCATTTTTAAAACGGAATCAATAGAATTTTACAAATTTTTCAAACCAATGAAAAGTTTTAAAAACAATTTTAAAATCGTATAAACAAAACTGCATTTATAAATGGATAATAATGTCCTAATTAATTAAAATTAAAATAATTGATTTTCTGAAATTAAAACGTACGTCTAATACAAATATAATATATTTACTTTATTATGTGTATAGTTTTTTTTTTGATGAGTTTAACAAATAAACGAACTTAATACTCGATGCTTTTGCTTACTATACAGATGAAGAAGGAAAAAAATGTACGGAACATTGTTGAATGCATATCTACATTGTACTCCACATATACGAGTACATATATACTTCAATTAAATTAAAACTAACATAATTATTTTGGGAAAATATATAAATAGTGAAACTTTTTAATTAGTTTTTATGTTATATTGTTGTTGGTTTTAGTTTGTTTATATCCCATACAGAAAAGTGTATATATTACAATATATATGAGAGAATGTATTGTACAATATATGGAATGGATGTATTAAGTGTGTTATGTGCTAATATAACGATAAAAGTATAAATAAATAAATAAATAAATAAAACAATCCGCAAAACAAAGATGTTTAAATTTAAACACGAAAATATTCAATAAAATTACTAATATTATAAAAAGAAACAGATTGAATTAAATTATGGAAACATCCCAACAATTTTCTTTCTTTCTTTCATATATATCATCGAAATTATAAGCAATTTAATTTTCGTTATTTTTCCTTTGCAATAATAAATGTTTTCCATATGTGCAAAAATATATCTGAACTATATTTGGAAACAACAAACATTACCGCATTTGTTAAAATTCTTTAAATGAAATTATTTCCACAGCAGTAAAAAATAGATAGAATAAAAGAAAAAGAACTTGTTGACAAAGTAGTAACAGGAAAAGTGTGTGTTCTTAACGAGTACAATCGAATTTCGGATCATATATTTTTATTTTATATAAGAAGAAACAAAATATTTATTTTTAATATTATTCTTAAGAAAAATATTTACACTAAATTACTTTCAATTTTGGTTTTTATTTCGATTAACTTAATTTTATATGAATTTGGTAAACAGTTTTTATATCGAAATTTATATTTGCACAACGTGTGCGCTAAACGAAGCCAAACATAAACATAACATTTTTTGTTTGAAGAAAGATTTTATTTAACTATTTTTTATTTCATCATTCAAGATGCAGCTGTGAAAAACACTCGACCTAACAATGAAAGACAATTTTCTTTTTATTTTTCAATAATAATTTCTCATGAAAATTTAATAAATTTTTACCAACCATTTTACCAATAATTCAATATATTATTATTATTAAAGTGTGTGCTATAATCCGGAAGATTTGCAAAATATTCATCCACAGGTTATATACAATAGATTCATATAATTTGATATGATGTACAACGCTGTCCAATCTGTTTGAAAACAGATAATATTTAGTGGAAACCAAATCTGGTGAATATATGGTGAATCGAGCAATTCAAACTTTAATTATAAAACATTTTTATATTCAGACAGAGTTGTTTTACTTTTCTGAAGATAATCGATCAATAAGACAAATAAGAAATTGTTGCTATAACCTTTCGCTCTGATGTGGAAAGTGAACAAAAAGTATATGTCTTCTTTGGTTCTGTCTCTGCACCAGCTGCAATCCATTGAGTTGACTGTATATAGTGTATAATTGTGGATTCAAGTTGCATCAACAATTATGATACCATATTCATTTTAATTTGCTTAAAACACCGTCGAATATGTTTTTATATGGTATATTGTATGTAAATACGTCAATCATCTTGCTTTCGTCATACAAAATACTCATTCTTGTAAGATGCCTCAACTATTTCATGCACTTTCACTCATCGATCCATATATCATTGTTGAATGCGGTTTGTGTTGTAATATAGCAGTTTTTGGACGACATTCGACAGTGGATCATCTGCACGGCTTTGCAAATCAGATTTAAAAAGAGCAGTCCGCATTTTTCACAGTGATGTTTCCTTTCGCATATTTGGTCCCGTCAAAGTACAGAATGGTTGGAGGCGATGATACAATTTTGAATTAGACAAGTTGTACGGTCAACCAAATATTGTCAAACCAATCAAAATCAATAGATTAAGATGGCTTGGACACGTAGTACGCATGGAGCCGGAGCGTGTACCGAAAAAACTGTTAAATGGTATTGGAAAACATTGACTGCGGATAGGTCAGGTTGGAAAAGCGTGTTGGAGAAGGCTAAAACCGCACCTGGGTTATAATGCTATGGAGTAAATAAGTCAGTATCCTTTCATGTATTTTTAATAATTTTTGATGGATTTCTGTTGTGGATTAAAATAAAGAATTTAATCAACTGAACGATATTACACGATTTTGAAAAAATTAATGAGACGTCAATATTATAAGCGGTTGTTTTTGCAATACTAAAATGAATTAAAATCCTAGTTTTCATGTGTTTATATGCGGATTGCCAATACAATTATGGTTTCAAAGTGTTTAACGCTATGTGTTTCTAAGACCGAGAACTATTCCGACAGTTGTCAGTCATAATAATAATACATTGGCAAACAAGGGATATTAAAATTTTTATACGCGATACCTATCATATAAAAAAGTGGTTCAATGTGTATTGTATTTATAGTATTTATTTATATTTGCTCCTTTTCCATATACCCACATTGATTTATTGCTTAGGATACATAATTATTCTCCCAAACGAATATATTTTAAATATAAAGAAAACCCAGAATATAGAAAAAGATACATCACCGCTTTTCTTTTTGAAAAAATGTTCACGTAATATTTATAATTATATTTCACATTTTTTCTTTTACACCTACATACTTCCGTATTTCTAATACCGTATAAACAGGCGACTATAGCTATATATGGTGCTATCTATCTATGGCTTAACTATATGTATACCAGGTTAGTGTCTTGGTCTTATTGTTAGTATTTATTATATAAATCTTCATTCTAAGATATTCTATATAAAATATTATAATATACACCAGTTATAAAATGAGATTGTTGGTACCTAAAAGATTTATATGTTATGTGTATATTTGTATAGAAATGTATATGGATATTGAGCACGTGGTACACGCAAATTTACGGATTATGCAAATTTTTTTCAAAACATGTATATAAATATTATACAATACAATATGTTTTACGGTTTAATAAGATGTCCTTCACGTACCGCACCACCCCGGATTATTTTCGATTGCTATATAGATTTTGTACTGGATAATTTGCTTGATTTGACAAATTCCCATTCAACAGGAATAAGTGGGTAGAAATTATGTCTGATGTATATCTAGTCCGGTGACATAGAACTTTCCAGTTCTATCATTGCGTAAATAGTTTTTTTTTTTACGACATTTGCAGTATGCAGTTTGTCATTGTCATGTTGTGAAAAATTGAAAGCCCCCTGGGGAAACAAGTGAGGTAGCATAACAAGAACTTCGTTGCTCACAACTGCTAAAAAATAATAACAGTAGCTAAAAATTTCGTGTGCATACCACGGGTAAACCTCAGTGGGTTCTGTACATCTGAAGGCATCTATCATTTCTCCGATTAATTTTTTGGTCTTGATCGGAATTTTTATCATCAGAAAAAAAAAAACCATCAACATGTGATAGCTTTTTTATGTTTAAGCTTGACATTTTCCTGAGATAGTTCTCAGCGCATGAGTTGGTGCCGACATATGCACATAACGTAGGACTTGTAGCGTAGGATTTCGTGAACGACTCGACGAACTAGATCCTCAGAGACTTTAAGATCTCTTGAGCTGCTTGACTTTGAAGGATTTTCGTCAACGATCGCTTGTATCTGTTGAATAAATTGTTTAGTTTTTACATATAAATTCATCGGTAAATTCTTTGCTTAACTATTTGATGAATTCGCTGGTGGAATTTATTTATGAAATTAAAACTACTTATAAATTCATCGATAAGTTCTTCTTTGGTAACAATTTTGATGAATTAATTGATGGGAATTCATTCATGAAATTGTAAGTATACTTACAATTTTTGTGTTTGCATTCATTGAAAAAATTGGTACTACATACAAAAAGTTCCACTATATGGGTTCTATTATAAAACGGGGTATTTTCAATTTGTATACTATACAAAATGAAGATGAGCAAACTGTTTATGGTCACTTAATCGACAATCAATTTTTTACTTGTTTCAATGTGTTAAAATTTAAATTCCATAATGTGTTCATACATGAATTTCTCTGTAGCCATACCTCATTTGTACATATTTTATATTATTTTAATATTTGTATATATTGTACAAAACATTTGCTATATGCACATCAATAACAAAAAAAAAACTGTAGTCCTTTATATAAAAATGAGTGATCACATCATCTCGCCCACGTTTCAACATTATATTTTAACTCGCTAACTTGGTAACCCCGCTCGCATGAATGATTTCTTTGTTTATTTAAAACAGCTTTTAAAGTTCTGTTAACCGAAACCATTATATCATTTGCAATATGGTCATATATGGTATATTATTTTGTCATTTGCCGCTATACATTGTGTCAGATATATTGTATATTTATATAGATATAGTTCATTTTATTATTCCAATCGTATATTTATATATATAAATATACAAAATATGTGCATATAAAATAATAATTTAAACATGTTTTATAAAATGTATATTTACACAACTGATAACATTATTATTCTAAAGTACTATACAAATTATCATAAAAAAAAAAAAAAAACTAAAAAGACAACAAAAAAATATATATATAAAAACTTTAGAATTTTCTTGCAGTAGTTTGTAGTAGAAAAATAATTTTCAAATGTAATATTTTATATACAGAATATCCCTATATATTGTATATATGTAGATCTCTCTTTAGAACAATTGTAACTAAAATAGAAAGAAAAAAGAAGTTTATTATTATTTTTTCTATTTTTTAAATTTAAATTTTCTTGGGGCACTTCATTGTTTAACTTTTGTCTAAAGTGCATTAAATTAAGAAGAAGAAAAAAAAAAAAAAACATCAACAAACAAACAAATAAAAAAACAAGGAAGAAAATTGTACAACTTTAACAGCATTATAAGAAATGAAAAACTAAACTATATTTTCTGCATATAATGTATTGTAACTATACCAGGTTTAGGAGTATGAAGTGAGCCCCTGCCAATAAATGGCTGTAATTATATTAGTAATTGCGAAAGAGCCTTAATGCGATGTTTTTTTTATTGTTTTGACATCTGCCAACAACATTCAGTGTGGTAAATTTCATTTGTAATACAACAACATAAAATTTTATCGTGTTAAAAATGTCTAATTTTGTGCCTTCAACAAACGATTTGCGGGTATCATTAGTTTTTTGTTATCATTAAAAGAAAAACTCAGCTGAATCTCAACGAATGCTTGTAGAAGCTTTTGGTGATCATGCTCTATCATTATCAACATGCAAAAGATGGTTTCAACAATTTAGAGACGAAAGATTTTGATTTGAGAAAAATGAAGAACGTGGAAGACCACCAAAAAAGTTTGAAGACAGTCAGAATTGCAAGCATTGTTGGACGAAGATGATACACAAACTCAAAAACAACTTGCAGAAGCCTTAAATGTAGATCAAAAAACAATTTCTAATCGTTTAAAAGCAATGGGAAAAATTCAAAAGTGTGGAAAATGGGTTCCACATGAATTGACTGAAAGGCAACAAGAAAATCGAAAAACCATTTGTGAATTGCACCCGTCAACAATACAAAAGGAAGTCTTTTTTGCATCGAATCGTGACTGGTGATGAAAAGTGGATATATTTTGAGAATCCTAAACGGAAAAAATCATGGATTACACCAGATAAAGCAGCAACATCGACTGCAAAACCAAAACGATTCGGTAAGAAGAGAATGCTTTGTGTTTGTGGTGGGATCAGGAAGGTGTGGTGTATCATGAACTTCTGAAACCTGGTGAAACTGTTAATACGGTTCGCTACCAACAACAAATAATCGATTTGAACCATGCATTATTAGATAACCGACCAGAATGGACAGAAAGAAAGAAAAAATCGGTTAAGGTAATTTTGCAACATGATAATGCATCAGCACACAAAGCAAAACCAGTTCAGGATACGATAAAGTCGCTTGGATGGGAGCTGTTACCACACCCGCCTTATTCACCAGACTTGGCTCCTTCCTGACTACCATTTGTTTTCATCGATGGGACATGCTTTGAAAGAACAGCACTTCAAAACATCTGAAGAAATTGAAAATTGGCTATCTGAATGGTTTTCGTCCAAAGCAACACCATTTTTTCGACGTGGTATACGAAAATTGCCTGAAAGGCGGTTAAAATGTGTAGAAAGCGATGGAAGTTATTTTGAATAAAATATTTTTGATTTTTCTATTCTAAATAATGTGTTTTTCTTCCTTTAAAAAATGCTCATTTCATACTCCTATACCTGGTATATGTAACGCTCTGCAAACATTTAAACATATAGTTTGGACAAATATAATCTCAAAATATTTTTTTATTTTTTTTCTATATTGTAATAATAAAGTATTTTAATTATTTTAAACTTTTATTATAAAAACCATTTTTACATATATTTATATTTACATTTAAATAAATATTTATTATTTTAATTATGATATAATTTAAATCAACGCTTTTTTAAAATATTTGTTACCGTGCAGCTAACTCTCATTATGTATACAATGACAATGTTAAAAGTTGGTTAAAGTTTTACCATTCTCTGCGTCTAAAAGTTAACATAATATAGAGTAAAACTAAAAATATTTTCAAAGTAATGAAATAGTTAATTTTTAAATTTTTAAAACAAAATAAAAGGATAAAATAATATAATAATTTTTCTGTATAACAGAAAAACCCACAATAAATTTTATAGTAAACTGTTGTTATTTATTTTATAAATATAAATATATAATATGAAAAAATAAACTTAAAATTTTATTTAATAAGTTTTGAATTTTAAAATTTAAACATATACAAAAATATATATGTATATTTATTTTAATATTTATACTAAAAGTTTTAGAAAAAAAACAACGTTTTTTAAATTTTATATATATAAAAAGTTATTTATGTATACCTAAACCTATATAACACACCTATATACAATGTATATATATTGCAAGATAGGTTAGTGGGTTATACATAAGATAAAGAGTGTTAAAAATATTAGATTTAAAATAGACCGTCACCACTGCCGCCGCCGCAAATATTATGGTTTTTGTCAAAATGCTTTTAACATTATTATTTGTATTACAATAATTATAATTATGATAAAATTCTTGTGCGGCGGTTGTGGTTAAAACAAAACAATAATTTTTTATGGACTTTTATTTTGTTATATGTTTTTTGTAATTAAAATAATTATTTTTCTATATAAATATAAATAATATAAAGTGTATAAGATATATTTATTTGAGATTTTGAGTTACAAATATTCAATTCACTATATGTATAAAATTTATATGTAGATTAATTCATAATTCGTAATTTAATTAAATGTCTATATATATATACAATATATGATTACACAATTAAAGTGCCATATAGATATAATCAATTATATATATATTGTGAATTACATATAAATATAAATTATATTTAATACACACAAAGTCAGTTAGTTATACATTTAACCCTGTCATAATTCCAGTACACAATTTTGTCCATCAACATATAACATGTTATATATTATTCCAAGTGGAGCTTATAGCATCCAATACTACTTCTACTACTACTACTACTACTACTACTAAACATTCATTACAGCAAAGTTGATAAATTATTCTGCATGGGAGTATATAACAATTTATCAATTGTACAGCAATTAACGAAAGATATAAATGTTTCCATAATTCACGGTGATCCTAAAAATGTTAGCCAAACAGTTTATGTTGTAGTAATAAAGTAATTTACCTGTGACACGGTGTTTATAGTATACACATTTGTTTTGTCAGACAACGCAGAAGAATTGTAGAAGATAATTTTTTACCGGAAATGAATTATACGTATGAAAGGGGTTAATACAGTACATATGTAATCATATATAAGATCTATATATTTTATATGTGTATACAATGACATAATAAAACCAGTATACATAGAGTCCTAGACTATACCTAAATATAGATGCCTGAGCATATATATAGTGAACATTATATGTTATAATAAACAATCAGTTTTGTTGTCTTTTGTGTTGCAAAATATACATTTAAAACACTTGTTGGATATATGTAATTTATAATATTTGTGTGTGTCTAGTTTTCATATATTTATATAAATTTTTAAATTATTAAATTACAAATGTATGTAAATTAATTTGTATATAAATGGTACGAGTAGTACATAAAATATTCTATAATTGTAATTTATATAGCCAAATATTTGTTTATTTAATTTAAATTAATTTTCAATTGTAAAATGTTGTTATTAATTTATTTGAATTATGAATATTATTTAGCTTTTTTATTTGTATATGATTTTTCATATTTTTAAGATATTCCCTAGTAACACTGTCCGTAAAATTTTCGCATTAAATGTAGTAGTCCTTAGTTTTAATCAAAGGAAATATCTATGGATTTCTTACGGCAGTCCACTGGAATTTTATATGATCAGTGCAACTTTGTCCATGAATTTTTATAGAAAATATTCTTATTTTATCCGTATATTTCCGATGATAATTTCTATGGATTCTCCTTAGAATTATATATTGTTGCTATTATTCCACAGAATATCCGTAGAATTTATATTCAAATTTTTTGTGAACAGATTCACGGATTTCGACGAAAATACGTCATGCTACAAGTGCACTTGCACAAATATTTTGTTATAACAGTGTTGTAACTTGTTGAAACAAAATTTAATGTGATAAATACTTAATAAATAAATAAAAAATATTATATTTATATTTTCTTATGTAAAAATTAATTTAATTGTATGATTAAATTAATAAATTCATTGTATAATATTGTAGAAATTTGGTAGATAAAACGCCTACATAAACAAAAAAACAAAGTTTCGCGGATAAAATCCATGAAAAGGCCCTACAAATTTCTTCGGTAATAAATCGATTTGAATTGCTGGTTGTTTTAAAAATTATGAAAATAAATTTGAACCTACTGTCTTGGATAATTGGCGAAATAAATAATGAATAAAATACCGTGCGGATATATATTGGAAATGTTACGTTGACAATCCAAAGATTTCAATTGACCTAAATAAAATACTATTATATTTTAAGTGGAAAATCTATGGATATTCTTTGTACAAATTCCAATGATTCTATACCATAGAAAATATGTGGAATTTTTCCACGGAAATTTTCCTCATTTTTCAAATTACGGATAAATTGTTACTAGGAGGATTATAGCAAAAAATTACGTGTAACTTAACTCAATGCTATAATCGTGATTTCTTATATTTATATAAAACAGATATTATTTATATATTTGTTTAACAAAATAATTTTAAAATTATATTTTAAATACAAATTACTTTTGAATTGATGTTGAAATAATTTTTGAAGTAAAATACTTTTTAGAATTTATGTATTATATTTATTGGAAGTGCTTAAATATGTGAAATACTAATATTTTCAATTTCTTGTACAATTCTGTTAGCTAAAAAGTCGTCACTTCTTGTCTTGATTTCCATTTTTGTGATTTATTATTTATTTTTATAATCAATTATCAATCTTTCATAGAAAAGATCGCTTTACGAGCTCAAAAAAGATATGATCGATTTTCCTGCGTCACATGTATGGACAATTTATCGTATTTTTTTGAAGCTATTTTAAAAATGTCTTCAATGTATAATTATAGAAATTGATTTTAATTTGCAATTTTGTATGGTAAATATATACGAAAACAGAAATCTGTTATAACTATATGGCCCATAATTGAAAAAGATAATAAATTGTAATAGTTGATTTTCTAGATAATTTAGTAAGTGCAAATTTTAATTTTGGTTTTCCTACAGATAAATATAGTAATATTGTAATATTTGAAAATATTTTTAGTAAACCTACCATCATGTACCATCATGCTATCCGAAACATCATGGCTGCCAGTCAATACAATCTGTTCTATATATATGGAAAACATGAATACCTTCAGTAAATCTCTTTATATATTTTAAGAGGGACACTTCAGTATTATCGTATGGTTGGTATCATTCGTTGGTGTTATAATGATATATTTAGTTGTTTAATAATTTCATTTAAAATTGTTGCAATATATTCATGGTT
The DNA here is from genome assembly GCA_910594885.2 of Bibio marci. Taxonomy (NCBI): domain Eukaryota; kingdom Metazoa; phylum Arthropoda; class Insecta; order Diptera; family Bibionidae; genus Bibio; species Bibio marci. Next base: position 41,577,573 of record OU343114.1, read on the forward strand.
TAATGAGTCAAGTAAATTACACTAATAATCAAAAGAACTTACACATATATTTGTCGTAATTTTATTCAACTCGATCCTATATAAATATATTCATCAACCCCGATCTGATTACGGGCAATGAATGTGATTTATATATTTAATTGTTCTGAAAGATTTCCACATATGTATATTTGTGCATATATTTTTATATATAAGCGTGAATATTGTCCCATACGAACATTTCTCCAATTTTTGTGTTAAATTTACAACATTTTGTTTCATCTTAATATTTTAATATATTTATATAAATAAATGTTATACTGCCCATTAATATGTCGTATCGTTTAGTTTAAGGTAACAAACTTTTAGCTATATATTAATCGGTAAACATCTATAACGCAAATATATATAGCAGATTTTTAGAAAAATTTTACAGATACATTTAAATTTATAAATATATAATTTAAATCTATAATTATTTACGATATGAATATAGTATAGCAAACTATAACTCGTATATGTACTTATTTATTTACTTTTCAAACGTATATTAAACAAATATAATATTAAATTCAAAAAAATTTCACTTATTTATTTATATAATACTTATTTTATGTTATCCTTTTAAATATGTGGGATTATATATTAAGGTATGTAATATATATTATATAATATATTTGTAGTTATTTTCAATCTTATATTTTACACATACACGTGATATGTGAAATGTTAGGTTATATGAGTATATATACATATATTCGCCTTTATACCAATATATTGTACATGTAATATGTAATATTCATATATATATATTTTAACGAAAAATTTCATCGTAAATTTTAACAGTTGTTTTCTTTGAATAAGTCCATATAATCTGAAAATCAAGATATTTTCAAAATTGAGAATGACATGACATGGGTTTGACATTTTCTTGTCCATTAAATGAATTGGGGCGGTAAAAATAGTCCCTTGTTATATGTGATGTTTTATATGTTGTTAACTAAATGTTTTCTTTGAATTATTTATTATTACACATATATAATTTTCATATATATTTATATATTTATGTATATATATATACTATGAATGTTAAATATATATATAATAGCTACGTAACATATATACATTTTATATAATATGTTTACTATAAATATTTCCTGTATCTATCTGTATATCTAATATGAATATATATACATATTATAAATATATTGTACATCAATATATGTAATAACATTTTAGATGAAAATTTATAAATATATATATAGTCAATTATTATTTCAATTCCATCAAACATATAATAATAACAATCATAACCATGTCAATACTAAATATAATATAAAAATGTATATGGCATAAATAAAGTAGTATATAAGAATTGTTGAAAAGACTTAACGTTATTTAATGGCGTCTTAATTCTCATAAATCAATACCCACTGACAAATTCAAAATGTTTTAAAATATTATTTTAATCACATTATTTATTTAGGAAGACTTAAAAATAATTGACATTTTATAAAATTTATTGAATTTTGATGTAATAAATTTGTTAATTAAAATTCTTTGTATTATATAAATATAAAATTATTCTTATATTGATGAAAACTTTATTTATTTAATTATATATACAATACATTGATGTTTGTGTGTGTAATAATACACTAGTCTGTCACAAAAATAATGAGAATGATACTATAATATTTTATATATATAGAAACGCATTGATAAATTTTGCGATTTCGTGTAAATTTCTAAGAAATTATTAGTGTTCATTTCATATTAAAAATAATGGAGCTTGAAATACCAACAACAATAACCAGACAGTTTGAGATTACTTCATGATATTGTACCTTCAAATCGTTCAACAATCTTATCACTGATTTTTTGACTAAAATGTTTACTTAATCATTGACCATATTCACGTGATTAAGATCGCTGTGACTACTTTCTATTAAACTAAATTTCATTTGGTTATATATGAAATGAAACCATTTTGCATCGGTTGAAGAGGTATTCAAAAGGCAACGATTGCCATCAATCAATAACATTCCAAAATAATCGACACAAAAAATAAAGTTATTTGATGTGCACTTGTTCTAAGGCGGTGTAAAAAATCGATCTATATTTCTGTTTGTGTGATCCATGCTCGCATTATTTTTGGGTCGCCGGGTATATATATATAAAATATTTATGTACATATTTTTTGATATGAACTCAATTATTATTATTATTATTATTATTATTTTATTATATTATGGTATATGTATTTATAAAATCTTATCAATATATTTATTAAATATCATTTATTTTTATTAGGTATAATATATACATTTACAGGCAACTCTGTCTGTAGTAATAAATCGTGTATTTAATATAAATCATTTGATACAGAATCCATGTAACAAAAATCTGTTTGTACGACACGGTGTTATAAATGGCATCACAGAAATATTCTCATTTCATAATTAATTTCAATAAAAGCTTTCGCTTGAATTATATGTTAGATATTATAATAAAAGATCATAGAAAAATTGATATTCAGGAGTGGTGTGGAGTTATATATTGTAGACAATTTTTAACTCTGGCATTTCCTAATTTTAGTGAAATTTCGTTTAAATATATGTGGATTATAAGATTAATCACTTCACTTCTATACTGATAAACTGAAAAAATCTTATTATTCTACAGATCGATTTGAATGAAATTGAGTATATGTGCTTTAAATGGAAAAGAAATGCAAGTAGTTTCTCTGACGTTACTTAAAAATATATACTATATACATTTTGTATTGATCCACTTACATATATCTATTTAGTTGATCGGCTTAGCTATTTGAATGAAATTTGGTATACGTGTACCATACGTCGTTTACATCAAACAGATGTGAAATTGAATTGGGTAAAAGTCTCCTGGGATACATTTAAGTGGAATTTCTACTGTTCTGCGAAAAATTTGATAACATAGATTGTATTAGAAATTGAATTTTTACATAGCTGATTGATAACCTGATTGATTTTTGTCATTATTTTGATAGATAACAGCGGCGAATCAAGACCTAGCCGTAGCAAAATGAAAAGCGTACTTTCGATCAAGTAACTAACTTCAGTTTCTTATTTATTTTTATCAATTTTTTCAATTGAAATATTATTAAAATATTTTAATTAAAAAATATAATTTAAGATTTTTAATTCATATTTTGTATTGAATTTTAATTTATAATAAGCTTTTCTCCCAGCAATTAGGTGAAAATTTCGGATACATCCTGAAGCTGCTTATCAAGTGCAGCTGAGTAAAAATTCATTTCGGAAACGGCCATAGTATGTCCTGCTGTTTGAGTTGAATAAAATTACTTGAAAAATATCCTAAATATACAATGGAAATGTATATTATTTTATAAATATTTTCTCATTTTCATTAACTTCACTATTAAAAAATAGATTTCAGAATTTCCACAAATATTGATATAATTTAAAAATTTTCATTTTAAGAATATCGTCAAGAACATTCAAATGTGTCAATTGAATTAATTATTATTTTTTAAATAAGATTTATTAAAAATAAGCATAAAACTAATGCATTATCTATTCTTAAACATGCTCTGACTCTGCGTATATGTATTAAATAAATTTTTCGATCCCGTGAAAATGTATTTCAGACATAGTTGACTGTATTTTATATAAACAGTATACATGCAAACACTATGTATTTATAAAAATAGTACTTAATAAATACAAAATAATATATAAATCCTTTTGTATTATGAAAACAACGACCAATTTTATTAGTGTATATATATATGATTTTATTTGTGACTATATCTAAAACAGTATACATTTTGTATATATATGAAATAATAAATATATATAAAACATAAATATTTGTTTATATATTTTATGATATAAATTTCATGTCTTAAGTTATTTCTGATAAATAATTTGTCGTCTCCCAATAATACATATATAAAATTCCATACGGTGAGGATTTGTTTTTATCGACTGATGAAAGTATATTTGTAAAACGTGACCCGAAATATATATAAATATATATTTATATGTAAAAGGGTAAAAATATATACAAACACAAAATATGTATAATATTGATATCTGATTTTGGCCATTTCTATAATATATTGATTAGATTTATTTGATTATTACTTAATAAATTTTCGAACCTTTTTGTTTCTTGTATTATTTTCTCAATCAATTCAATCTATCAACACAAATATCACTGTATAAACGTGTATATTGTGTAATTGTACAAATACCTCTATATATATATATCAATAAATGTGATGTAAAACAAAATGGTATATGTGATGTTATTCATGCACACAAAAATTTATTATTATTTTACATTTATCTTACGTGTATAAAATACATTTATACCTTTTATCCACATATTTTTTTATTGTCAAGAATATTAATTATGTAAATGGAAGAAAAAATTATCGAATATTATATATGCGAATATTTTTTGATATAGGATATATTTATACATAAAAACATTGTAATATTTATGGATATTCCGTTGAAGTATATGTATAAGAATGTATAAAAATGGAATCGATAATTTATTTTGCGAATAAGATAAAATTTATGAACGTAATATTCAAAGTGCCATATTTAATACCACGTACATACGAATGTTTGCACGGTGTAATATAAATATCAATAATATATTGACGATTTGCGGTGCGCGCGTAATTATGGAACATTTTCTGTTTTCATAAGAGTGTACCGGAATATATTTTACGAATTACTTAAACTATACAGAGTTGGAATAGAGTTTCTGGAATGAAACTAACTTTTTTTTTTTACTGTAATTTTATGATGGATGCCCGTGGATGTCTTCAGTTTACAATATCACTATATTTTTCTGGTAGACGAGTTAAACTATAGTAGACTACATTATGAAAAAAAATTGGAATGTCGACTTACTACTAAATTTTCTGGAATATCTACTTTTAAGAATTATCAACTTATTAAATTATGGGCCGTAGTTTTTTAACTGATTTCCAAATTTATATACAGAATTTCAAATTATAATCAATTTCTAATCTCTCATAGAAGAGATTTTTAAAATCAATTCACACGTTCAAAAGATATCGTCACCGATTTTCCATTTGATGTCAGCGGAATTTTCGTATGAAATAATTGTATAAATTTTTTGTATCATTCGGTGGTTGTCAACTTTATACAGTACTACAAATTTCTTTAAATTTTCACGGCCATCGATTGGAAAATTGATCATATTTTTTGAATGTGTGAATCGGTTTTAAAAATCTCTTTTATGAAATATTGGAAATTGATTATAATATGCAATGCTGTAAGAAAAAATGGAAATCCGTTAAAACTATGGTCGGTAATTAAAAACGATGATAATTCATAAAAGTCGATTTTCCGGAAAATTTAATTCGGTGAACACCCAAATTTGTTCACCCAGGTTATAATAAAAGGCATCCGTTTTTTTTTTTTTTTATTCCAAATAAACGAACAAATTGGGCAATCATTTAGGTTTAGCTGATAAATTCCAATATTAAAATAAATACCGTTCATGTAATTTTCGACTGGTGAACCACTTACTTCACGATCGATTAGTATAAATGCTATACACGTTACCATGAATACATATGATAACAGAAGAAACAGATAACCTTTATCTATATATAAATAAATATACTAAAGATTTGTACTCGATTGAATTTTATTGTGTTCGCTAATCTTGTTCTTAAGCGTATACAAAGAGATCGTTTCGTTATATAAAATTAATTACTTTAAAATTTATTCTTTGAATAATTATCTTTTGAAATTTTGAACATATGCATAAATTAAAGAAATCTCTTAATATGGTGGCGATCCCTTTCTTTGGTACTCATTCACCACTCATTCACCATCATTATACCATTAGAATAAAATTCTAAAACCTTTATTTCATATGAATTGATTTAATAATTGTTGTAAATTTTAAAATTTTTAGCGTTTAGTTTGATGCATGAATATGTCTATACTAAAATTGTGTTGGTTCGATGGGTGAAATGGAATTGATCGCATTCATCGGTCTGGCCGAACTATAATCGTTTTATATTATATTATAATAAGTTTACATTTATCCTTTTTGAAATCTATTAATTGTGAGTTTGCATTGTATTGTGTATGAAAGAAACATTTTTTTTATAAAAATATAAATATTTTGCTATGACTTATTTATAAAATATAAAAAATAATATTTTAACAGAATTTTATGTTTCTTTGCCATCTGAAACTGAAACACATTACAGCAAAGTTAACGAATAGAAAGCAAAAAAAAAAATGATAAAATAATATAAACGAACAAATATTAAAACGTTAACTATAATTTATATATTAATATACCAAGAAATCAGATAAGAAATTTCTCTTATATACATATATACGTTATATACTTATTTATATATATATATATCCTTATATACTAATTCTTATATGTGAACAATACAATATTATTATTTCTATAAAAGATCAAGTTTTATATATGCGCTTAAAATACTAACACACAACACTCGGTATAACAAAATTATATATGTTTATATATGGTACAAAGCTCTATTTGTATAACTTATTACGATATTGTGAATATATACATTGAATTTTTGCTACTTTCGTTGACTCTACGTATATAAATTGTATATATATATACAGAGTGTGAAATACAAATATTAAGTATTTTGTGCAAACGTATATATATATAATAAATACATACACATTCATAAATTACAAACAATTTTCTTTTTTCAGGAAAATTTAAGAAAAATATGGTTTTTGTAATAAACAAAGTATAAGGGAATTTTTTTATGTGATAAAGTGTGGTATATAAATATATATATATAATTATACATATATTCCTTATATACTATACATACAACACATATACGTATGTTTTATATACAATAAATCTGGAAATAATAAGGTAAAGCAGATACAGTTGGAATGGTGGGTTATAGTTGAGTATACGTGCAGTGATAAATTATAACCAAAATGATAAATTACAAGTTTTTATTCGTATATTGTGCAATTGTTTTACATTTCTTATTATTTTCAAATAATTTCACTGATATTTATATGTGATTTTGTTAATATTATGACTATGCATGAGATTAAAAACATTTCAATGCTTTAAATATATTTTAAGCATACATAAAGTCATTGATGTTATACCACATATAAACCGACAATACCCTATATATACGTCGCAGTAAATACACAGAAATAACAAAAAAATAATATGTAATGTAAAGAAGCTATAAAGATTAGGTAATTTCTTTTATTTTCGATGTTTTGATTTAATTTTATTGTTTTTTTCCTTTGGTTAATCATGTAATATTTTGTATAATGCGTGTTATTATATAATGTTGTTTAACAAACCATGGCTTTTCTTTTTTCATATCGTTTATTATTTGTGTTCGGTTGGATTTTCTCAATACAAAAAACAAATCAAATAATTATTATGGATTTTATTGAGAAAATATCCAGATTAATTTTTTTTTTTGGAAAGAAAATGATAATGTGATTAAAATCTAAATTATATGTACTCGTACATTTATCAAAGATTTAATATAGTCATCAAGTCATGTTGATCCAAGTGACACACCTCTCTATATTAACGAAAACTTAATATTCATTACATTCAAGTTGGTAAATTACTCCGTAGTATAGGTGTATGTATAAAAATTCGTCAATTGGTACAAATTCATTAACATACAAAAATGCAAAAAAAAATATTATTTTAAGATCACCAACAGAGAGTGCATAAATTGTATATATTTTATGATTAATGAATATCAAAAGAGTAAAATATTTTAATATGTTTATTGTTATAGTGCTGATAAATATTATGTATTTGTTTGCAACGCGATGTTCTTGTACATTTTGTGATCGTATAAATGTTTTTCATATATTTTCATTCATATTATATGGGCGGTAAAAGAGTAAGCAACAATTGTTTATATTGAAACTGTCGAATTCTGTAACAAAATGAAAGTAACACACTTAAGATTTCGTGAAGGACATTGCTTTTCACATTTTATCTGAGTGCGAAACGACTGCAAAGAATATTTTCAATTACTACAAATATGAAAGTAATGATTTTGATATATGTGAATAAATAACTGATAAATAAATGTAAAAATACAACCACTCTTAAAGTTAAAAATTTGTTAAATATTATAATTCGAAAGCTAATGACTGAATTAATCATTTCCATCAAATATACTCTTATTTACAGAATTATAAAATCCGATCAATTTCCAATATTTCCAAGTATTTTTAAAATACAATTGAAATTTTCTATATGAAATTGTATTTTAAATTTTGTATACCATAATTTTATATTTTCTGAACAAGACTATCATCTATTAATTTCACTTTTATATTTACTTACAAATATGCAAACTAGAAATTCGCAAGTATATATTTTCTGAATGGTTTTTTGTCAATAAAAGATTAATTACATTTTTAATTTGTATAATATTTAGAATCCATAAAAAAAAAATTATATGTCTCTCAATTTAAAGAAATAATATTTTGTGGACTTTAATATTTTACAGTCTATAAAGATATAAAACTTTCAGATTAAAATATTTTTGGAATTGACTTATTTAAATATTTAAGCAGCATCGATGATAATTATAAAAGAATTATTATAAAAGAACATTTATATGGAACATCACCGAAACACAAAAACATCGAATTTCTATGGCGGAAAATATTTTTAAAAAGAGGAAAACGTATGTATCATCTGAATTGAAAGAATTGAAAAAACATAATGAAAAGCTAAAAATTCTGAGAAATATTGCTTAAATAATGATAAATGCGGTGTAATGATTATAGACCGTATATAGTGACTGTTATAGCATATATCTATAATTTAATGTAAGTCGTGTGCGCATTGAAAAAAATATAGAAATTTTATTTTAATGGTATTCATAAATTGGGAAAAAAATGTTATATTAAAAATGCGGTAATTTAATTTTAAATAGAAATTTATTTTCTGTATTTCCAAAGCGTATGTGTTTTCCTTTGAAAAAATAAACGGTTTTTACATACCACCGGTATACCTATTAAGATTAACGATTTGATTATAATTATAATGGTTGCTGTAAATTATTGATGTTTTCTTCGTTAATTCAATTAAATTTATATTTGATTAAATATATCACTTTTCGCATCACTGTTTTGTGTATACAAGACATTTTATAATATATCTCTTTGTTTGCCCATGTATGTAAGAGTAATAAAATTCCCGTAATATAATTGTTTGTTATTGTAGTTTTAAGTATAATGATAAAAACATACTGTAGAAGAAAAAAGTGCGTGATAAAATTGATGAAATAAAAAAATAAAATAATAATGATAATAATATTTATTATATGATGAGTTTTATAACTTTTTATTTTATTATTATACCATTATATTTGCCATATACCGACCGCATTATTTACTATTTATTATATACATGACAGAATTTTATTATACTATATGTACTCGTGTATATAGTTTATTACGTATATAACGCATATTTTATATTATTATATATTTAAATGGTAAGACTTGTATATGATTTTTATTTGCTCATCCCAAAAAATTTTAATACGACTCATACTTCATCCAACCACTAAAACCACTCGGCGGCGCACACAAAACATATATTATTACCGCAAAAATAAATAAATAAATAAAATATAACACATATTATATTAGGCAAGTGTGTATTTTGAAGATAAACCGTCACTATCCTAAATAATAATGTATTGAAAATGAAAATATTTTCTAAAAAAATAAATTTATATTTTTCTCATATTTTGGCTGTATTTTATCAATATATTTAATATTGTGTTATATATACACACACACGGATATTTGCGTATTTATAATGTTTGAATATTTTTGGGAAAAAAATGTATATGTATTTTATTATTTTTCAAAAATAATCATAAATATTTTCGCTAATAATATAGATGTGTATGTCTAATCTTTACTACAGTACTATGCATTATACGTACGTATTGGTATATATGTATAATAAAAATTTTATTAAAATTGTTCCCAAAGAAATAACATACAAACATATAAAATTAAATATTTTCACAGAAATTTTATAAATTTGCATATATACAAAATAACATTCATCTTTCTTTCTACATCAAACTCATTTTGTACTGATTAAATTTTCTCTATATATAAATTTATATAAATTTATATAAATTACTAACCACACACACATATTTATTCAGTATATAATATATTTATGTTTAATTTTGATACACATACTCGCTCGTCTATATTATATAAATGTGCACATTCTACTTGAAAATTTAATAATATTCTATATTATATAATTATATATAAATTATAATATAATATATAAATATACTTAAATTTAATACAATACAATATATCAGTGGCGAACGCTGAACATTCATATTGTAGTCGTCGGTTCATTGAAGAGACACTTCACCGTCAGTATTCCAGGTTCTCTTCTTCTTAGCAGATAAATGCCTCACAATTTTTGAAAATATATATTATTTAAGATTTCTAGTTCAATTTTGCATTCATATAGTATATTTAGATTTTCATTTTGGAGATGTGTCCTTTAGTATTTCTTTAGTTATTTGTTAATATTCTTCGTCAAAATCGATAGAGTCTATTTCTGAATATTGTTACTTTCATCTTATGGATGATGAATCGTACCACCACTTCATTTGTTTGTTTTAATAAGCCGGGCTGTTTGCTTTATAGCGGAATTCATTTCGTGTGTTGAATCATTTCCGGATAATTGCAAATTCCTATGCTTTGGTCCCGTCAAAGAACAGAATGGTTGGAGTCGAAGATACAATTTTGAATTAGACAAGTTGTACGGTCAACCAAATATTGTCAAAACAATCAAGATCAATAGATTGAGATGGCTTGGACACGTAGAACGCATGGAGGAGGAGCGTGTGCCGAAAAAACTGTTAAATAGTAAATCAGAAGGTAGCAGGAGAGCCGGATGAACTAAGGCGAGATGGCTAGATGCAGTAAACTGTGATATAAAGATCTTAAAAATTTGGGTTTGGAAGATATTAACTGCGGATAGGTCAGGTTGGAAAAGCGTGTTGGAGACGGCTAAAACCGCACCCGGGTTGTAACGCCATGGAGTAAGAGTAAGTAAGTAAGTATGCTACAGAAGAGTCCTGGATCTGTACAATTTTGTAGATTGTATTCTACAAAATATTTCATAAAATGTAAAATTTTGAAAAATAAAAAATAAGAAAATTTAAAAAAATCGAACCTGCCACTCTTAGTGGATAAATAATATTCGTCTTCTTATCCAAAATTTTGGAATACTATTTTAAGTTTACAATTTTTATGGTTTGTTAACGAAAAGATTTTCTTCCAAACATTGCAAATTTTCCAAATTAATACATTCACATGTAGCAAACAATTATTTTTCAAACGCCGATTTTCATTTTATTTAAAATTAAATAAATGCATTTAGCATAGAAACACAGTCGAAGTATTTAAATTTAAATACTGGATTTTTTAATATATTGTTGTAAAATATCATTATATTCTAATTAGAATAATTGTCATCTGGGTTTTTTTTTTAAATATCCAAATGCGAATGTTATTTTTATAGCAAATATTTTGGATATTCATTAAAAATTTTAAAATATCTTATCAATAATAATAATAACATACATACATTGTGATCATATTTAATTTTATCAGAATATATAGATAAAATATAGATAAAATATAGATAAATAAATACATTTACACATACGCATTACCTATACGTTATTTGGTAGCATTAATGGTAATGGTATTTATGCCATATAGATTTTGATGTTACCATACATAAAAAAGCTCAAAAAAGCTCAAATAATTATAGGCTGCTATAGCTTCATATACATTTTTTCGTCCTTCATTAAACATACCGGAGCTTATATATTTTGTATTAATATGTGAATATGTCGTACATATCTATATAAATTTATGGATGCACTATTGAAAAGTTAAACCAGCGCGCTTGTAATGTATATGATACAAATAAAAATATGTTCCAGATTCATATATATTGTTTAATGTTATTTGTATGTTGTTTATATTATAGGAAAAATAATTTTTTCCGATTTTTGTGTACGTAAAATAAAGAGTTAATATAAAATACATATTTGTTGAATTTGTTATCTATATAAATTAGAAAACTGGTTGGGCAACAGTGTTAACCTGGATGCCGTGTATCGCTCGCCACTGATATACATACACAATACAATATACTTATACATATTAACTGAAACATAAAAGGTTAATATAACCATCCATGTGTATATATAGCTGCTATTTATTACCATTATATAAATATATAATATGTGTGCACTGTTATTTAAAGTATTTATTTGCTTTCATATATTCCATATATATCTCTACTTTATAATACAAAATAAATATATATATATATATATGGTATGAATAATTGTATACCATAGACAATGTAAAAATATGTGTATATATAACTTTATAAATTAAATGTTAATATTATATATAAATTTGGTATATATCTATCTATGCACACGGTTCTTTAAATTATGTATATCATATAAATATATAATATTTAAATTACTTTTGACTTGTAAGCATAAAAATAAAATAAACTAAATAAAATCTTTTTATCTGTTTAATTTTTGAACAAAAGTTTCTATCTTTGTTTATGTACAATTTCAATTTTCATATTATGTTTTATTGTAACATATGTATGACGATGCAGTGTACCATATATATATAGATACACTTAAATATATATAAACATTTTATATGAAACATTTGATTTCTTACATGTTATCAGTCTATGTAATAGTGAATTTTAATATATATATATACAAAATTATTTTTCGCTAATAAATATATAACATTTTGTGTTTTAATTTAAACATGTTATATATTAGTTATTATAAAATAAATTCTATACTATTATGTTGCATATAGTTTAACGCAACAATGCAATAACGTAATGTACGTAACTAACCTATACATTATATATACAAAACAATTATTTTCAAAATTGCATCGTTTAATAAACCATATTTTATATGCATCACGAATTTATACTTATTCTATGCATTATATATTATTATTATACAGGTTGTTCCAGTAAGTATACGCCAAGGATGTGTGACTGAGTTAATAAAATGTAGCAATTAGTCTATGTTTCACTTTTGAACATTTCATTTTTTATTGTTTTACTGTTGACCATTAGTCTACATTTGCAAAAAAACGTTGAATTTCATGAATTGTGACTCCAATTCTGAATGGTAATAATAGTGTTACATTTACCAGAATGAATATTAAACAATTAAAAATCGTTTAACTATATAGTTCTGGAGCTATTCGCAGCACAAAAGATCAAAAATAATTGCAAAAACATGAGAAATATTCAGAGAAAATTATAATAATGTAATTGGGTGTGGTGATACGGAAGTAATTGTAGAAATTTTTATTGGCATAAGCACCTTTACATTGTGATGATATGGAAATAACTGCAGCGTATTAATTAATCTATACTTTCAAAAATCTACTACTAATCCGTAGTAATTTAAAAAACCCCATTAAACATATAATTTACTAGTTGTACCGATATATGATTGAATCCATATAAAAAATCGAATGCAATTTTATGTATAATTATTTATAAACTTTTATGTTTAATAACTCAAGAACTATACTGAACGCATTTGAAATTGTTTCATATATTTATTGTGGTTGATGCAGTATTATATTACACATTTTTTTTGGAATTGGTGCCACAATATTACAAATCCAAGTGTTTTTTTTTTGTAGATGTTACGATCAATGTAATGGTCAAATGTAAAACAATAAAACCGATGGTATAACATAGCGTCATTATCCGTTTGAACTTCACTGATTGGGACACAAGCCCGTATAATGTTTGAAATATTTAAATGATAATAAAAGGACATGTGTTTTAAAAGAAATAGTGTATATGTGAAAAAAAATACAGATAACTCTTTATATTCAGCCAATTCTTATTTATTAAACTATTTTCTGGTCGAATTTTTTTTCTTCCCTTAATTTTAGCTTATAGAAAAGCAGTGCAGCCACCGCGCTTCTAAGAAATATTTCAATAACATGCTAATGGAAAAGCTTATTAACTATTTCAATTTTAATTACAGAATTACAAAATGTAATCAAAAAAAAGGTTTAAAATTATACTTTAATTAAAATATAATAAAATAAAAAGAAAATATAGTTGCGATATAAATAAGAGAAAATATAAAAAAAATTGTAATTCTTAACCACTACATGATTTTTATCATTGAATTTATAAATCTTTTCCGGTTTTAATGTTATATTTTGGAAAATTGAACAATTTAATTTTTTTACATTTAATTTTATACAAATTTGATTAATTTCTATGAAGTTCTTATATAAAAAATGATGTTCGCAGAACGAATTGACAGAATAGATATACAGAATATGTTGTGGCAATCACTTTGATCATGTATTCAATTCTACAATAATCGTTCCTGTAACATGAACTGCGAATATTATTTTATATAGGAAACACACGAAAATTGTTTATATAATCCTATTTTCAACCTATACAAACGAAAATTTGCTTGATATTTAATGAGAGAAATGGTCAAATTGCTAAGGTCTGCTCAATCTTTCTTTTTATATATGTATTTGTCCTGGATATCACGTAATTTAATAAACCTTCCAATTGTTTATATAATCGTATTCTGAAAAGTTACATGCATACGAGCTAAACAAAACTAAATTGAGTGACATGATCAAATTGTTCAAATATCACTGAAAATATTTACTTTGGAATGAAAATGCATATAAATAATTTTAGGTATTAGTAAAAATTTAATTATAAAAATTTTTCTAAAGTATTTTAACAAATTAAAATTACTTTAAATTACACAATTATATATTTGTAAATTTGATGGTTTATCGTCACAACCGCAATTATTATATATATTTAGTTTGACAGTGTTTCTTGAAATTGAGAGTAATCAAATTTTTTGAAAATAACCTAATTCCAACTATTTTCTGTATACATTTAATTTATTTTTTCATTTCCAATTGAAATTCTTTATTGCTTATAAAGAGTTTTCTGTATTTATTGTAATAAAGAAATTTAATATGTGTGCAATTGTAAAATTATAAAAAAGAATTATGGTTCTGGTTCTGGTTCTTTTGTTTAATTGTGTGACCATTGTGACATAATAATAATATAATAAATAATTTTCTATTGTATATACGAACGCTTATATACAATATTATTAATAATATAATGCTCTCTTTATATACTAAATTAAAATATATAACAAGAAAACAAGCATAAACTTATATATTTTATTTCTTTTTGTAATATACATACAAACACAAACATCACATAAATGTATTTATAAATGATTTTGTGTTATATAAACTGCCGTATATAAATATATATTTTATGTAAAATATGAACAATTCTATGTTTGTAAAAGCTTAAAATATAATTATAAGAGAGTATTTTACTTATACATACGAATACATAACATTTAGGATTTTATACATATATATATATAATAATAAATATAATATACACAGAGGACACAGAGTATTACAAATTCCCTGCAGGATATAAACAAAACATGAAAGAAAGACATTCTTTACATTACATAAATACCGTATGTATGTATTTTTTTGTATAAACATATAGTATTGCCTAAGTTATTCGACCAACATATACATAATGATACCAACATACAATTTCATAGATATATTTATGTCTTATATGGGAAAACTTATATTAGTTTAAAATTGATATTAACTTATCATGAACGGAAAATTTATAACCTAAAATAATAAAGTAAAACAAATAATATCGTTCTTATAGTTTGAACACACACATTCTTAGCATTACTTTCATTTCAATTTGTAATAGATAAATTTATTTGGTTAACAATAATTTCGTTACAGATTAAACGCACGCTGAATGTCACAGAGGCAGTTATATTTAATAATTAAACACATGAGTATGATATCCGTATGGGATCGACATAGTTGAAGAGTTTGTCATTTTTTTAAAACAGACCAGTATCCTAGTTCGTTTTTACGTTATACGTAAATCATAATTATACACTATGCTATGTAGTTAACAATATACACCCATCGGTAAAAAGTACTTGATGAAATACCATTTTCTAACTTGAAATTTGATTTCTTTATAATTTCTTTTTTAATTCTCGCATGTAGATTAACTGTCACATGACGCCTAAACACAATATTATGATCCTTGGAAAGTTTTAAAAATTTCGCATACATAAATACAAAAATTTAATTTTATATAATGTCCTTGAAATATACACTTGATCCTTAAAACATAAGTTGTACTCAATTAATTTGATTTTCCACAAATATACTTCCTAATTAAAAAAAAAAATAATTCGTATCTCTGTGGGTAATGTTCTATATTCTTGCATCCGCAATTCTGCTTAACACCGAATATTTAATATACCCTTTCATTCATGCGTGGTGTCGCTCTTAAATACTCTTAATCGATTACTATTTAGATTAACATATTTTAAAGACTGATACTTATCTCCAACCAGAGCCCGAAGTCGATGCATATTGACCGACTCCGACTTTTGTCAAAAAATCGTCGGCTCCGACTCGACTCAGTCGACTAAAGTCGAGTTTTTGTCGACTCCGACTAAAGAGAAAAATATGTCGGCGGCGCCGACTCATCGACTTTAAGTCGATGTTTTTCATTATATTCGACCAAATAATGAGCGTGTTCATAACCGTAGACTGCGTTCAGTGCGTTCACCTTTATACAAAGAAATTTAACATATATTTCGTTGCATTTTTGCTAAACTTTTTTCTGTCTGCGGGTAAAAAATTTGCGTTCAGTTTGAGTAAAATTTTAACTTGCATATTTTGGTTACTAAATTTTATATGGAAAATCAATGCTTTTTTGAACTCCGACGTAACTAGAAGCATAACATTTTTATATATTAAATTTGGTTGACTTTTTTATAGCAGTAATAGGTCACAATTATGTGAAATAATCGTTAATTATATTTGTCATGGTCCGGTTAGAGAAGTGTGTTGGTTAAAACCGCACCTGTAAGTAGTAAGTAAGTTTGTTATGTTGATTTTCCACAATTATGTGTCATAATTTTGGTACATTTTTACGATCCATCCGGTTAAACTTTTTGTGTGTGACTTGTGTTTTTTGTTTGTTTTAGTTTTTATAATGTTGTTGCGTCAATACTGGATCCGTCACAAAAAAATATGGAATATATATATAAGTATACATCTAAGTCAAAAGAAATTATATTAGCTGAAAAACTAACTGAAAATTCTGTGTATGTCGAAAAAAAGAAAATACTAGTTGAGAAAGATAATAAAAATACAAATTCTGATTGTTCGAGAGCTGCAAAACAAGCCCGTTTGTCTTTATTAGATGCACTATCACCTGTTACAAATAGTGATGTAAATAATGAAATTAAACAATATATCGCTATTGATGTAAACCGAAATTTAGAGCCACTTGAATGGTGGCAATTAAATAAAGATAATTACCCCAATTTGGCTGTCCTGGCTCAAATATTTCACGGGATCCCAGCAACGAGTGCTTCTAGTGAAGCAGCGTTTTCTACTGCAGGTGGGTTTATGACAGCTAAGAGATCTAGTCTACAT
Source organism: Bibio marci (assembly GCA_910594885.2). Classification (NCBI taxonomy): domain Eukaryota; kingdom Metazoa; phylum Arthropoda; class Insecta; order Diptera; family Bibionidae; genus Bibio; species Bibio marci. The sequence continues at coordinate 41,595,281 of OU343114.1, forward strand.
TATTCTAAATTAAATAAATTGTGTGTTGTACATGACAACTTTAATTTAGTTATGGAATCTGTTTACACAGAGTTTGAAAAATGATTTCTATAACTCTTCGTATTTAAATATTTAATAATAATTGAATAATTTGTTTGATTTTCTTTTTAATTTAATTAATTTTTAATTTAATTTAAAATTTGAATTATTTTCTTAATTATTTTTAATTTTGTATTATATATTGTATAATATATAATAATTGTTTTGATAAATGCAAATGCTTTTGTTATTTTAATTTTTATCTTCCTTTGTGATTAAAAATTGACGGTTTACCCAAACTTTTCTGACTGTTGTAGATTTCAGACAAGAAAAATAGTAGAAATATAAATATTAAATAAATACAATAATAAATAATATTTGGCATTGATGTAATACAGGTTTATTAATAAATCATCTTGTCAATTGTGTATTTAGACAGAATAGTTGAATTTACAGTTAAATATTAGACGGAATAGCTAAATTGAATGAAAAAAATTAATGCATTTTACTTCTTTTCTTATTCTTGTTGAAAATCTGCTGTGTTTAATATTAATGATCTATTTTCCTTCTTCTAGCAGTATTCATCTTTATACACAGTTCTTTTCTTAATAAACTCTGTTAATAAAACCCTTGTTATTTAAAAAATAATTTTGATATTTTAAATTTCATTATATTATATTATTTTTTGTAAAAATTGTTAATTTTTATAACTTAAGTAATAAGATTTCTAAAACATAAAAATTATGTTATTCATAAAAGTGAAAAAAATCAAATCTTTTATAAAATGAAAAAATAAAACAATTTAAATTGTCAAAGTAACAGACTTTTTGTGGCACAATATAATACATGGAAAAATATGATTTTAGTCGACTTTAGTCGACTAAGTCGCAAAAATGTCCGACTCCGGCTTTAGTCCAAAAATCACCGACTCCTGACTTTTAGTCGACTTGAGTCGAGTCGACTTCGGGCTCTGTCTCCAACTATGTTGTAATTTGAAAAAATATTGCTTATTTAATTATTCTAAACTATTTGATTTACTTTATGGTTACATTTTTATGTTATGTTATAAAGTTTAGCATAATATTGTCAAGTTGTTTTATGTCAAATTACCGTAAACATATAATAATAGAAATTCACGCGTCGTATATACAAAAGACAAATTTGAAATATATTAAAAACTATAAACAAAAGTTTTATCAAAAGTCACAATTATTATTTGAATTTATTAAGAATTTCTGTATTAAACAAATTACACAAATAATTTTAAATAAAAACGATTAACTTTTATGTTAATTTGTTTGTTATATTTTGTATATTCATATTATTTTTGGAAAATATAACACAAACAATGTGTATAGTGAGAGTGTGTAGACATGTAAATTTGCCATTAAAAGTTTTATAAAAATAATTTGTATTATGAATAAAAACTATGCTATGAAGGTTTTTGTGAATGTGTTTGTATAAAAGTGAAAAAGTAATTATAATGAAATAATATTTTGAAAAAATCTTTAGACATCTTTTGGCAACTTTAGAACGATCGTCCGATGAATAATCAGCAAAAAAACACCGAACCAAAGTATCATTATTGAAATTCTTATAATTCAAAAAGTTTTGCAAATAATGAAATAAATGTTAATTGTGGATAATGTCCATGGAAATTGAACTATATTGTGATTGTGACAATGTATTCATTCCAACGAATCTCCATTAATTTTTCTTGGAGCCACCAAAGATGGTGGTACACATTAACTTTTCAATTTTCCAATTATACACATCATATGAATTATCTAATTATCCTTTTTTTTTTAATTGTACCAAACTGAACAGATTACATAATCTTCTTTTGATGTATTTCGTATTGTTCATCTTGCTTGCAACAGATTTACGTTATTGTATAAACAATACATTTTTCATTGCAATACTTATCAAATCGTTTCAAAAATCTATTATTTTCGTTACGTTTTATATAAACCTAACGTCGATATGGCAATGCGTGTTGTTTTAAACAAATTATAATTTAGGTTCATAAAAAACACAGCAAAAAATTACTGTTTTTACGTAGCCATTTATTTTAAAAGAATTCCAATTAATGTATGTGATGATTAGATTGAATTTCCCTATATATATACTAAGAAACAACCATATCGGTTCGTCATTTCGAATGCGTAATTATTTAGTCGACAACCCAATATTATATATACTAAAATTTTCCATACACAATTATTATTCCAACTAACTATGCATGCAACTCTTTTAAATCCATATGAATACTTATTTGTATCGCAAACATAAGTGTATATATTTATTATTATATAATATAAGATATCTGCAATGTACGTAACGTATTGTATAGTGTACAGTGGCGGGAAGATCAATATATATATAGGCACAATGATTTTTTTAATAAATTGTAAATTGTCATTTTAAATTCTTCATTTTTTTCATTTAATTACACACATTTACAAAATAATTGCAATTATAGGCAGGTTGAAGAAATGTCCTTAAAATTCAAAATTTTAAAAATAAATATATAAATGATTTATAAATCTTTCAAATTGATAAAATTATTTTTTGTATATTGTACTCTTCCTTAATTTTTTGTTTTATTACAATTCTGTTGCAGCAGAAGAAAATTGATTTCCATTTCCATAAACTGTTCGTGAAAATATTCCCTAAAGATTTTCTATATTGACTTTAGATCTGGTAAACGTGCAGAACAATATAAATGGGCATATGCTTCAGTTATTATCTTCACTTAATGCATTGTATATTTTAGCTTACAATGAAGAAAATGCCATAAAAATTTTTGGAATTTGTTAAGGTTTAGTTCATCGTATATGAATCAATTATTATAACTGGTGATTTATTAAAACAATAATCTATATAAGATTTGATTAAATAAAACATCGTATGTTTTCTTCCAATTTTGATGCCATATTTATATGAATTAAATTACTTGCCGCTAATTGATGTTCGCCCACTGTATATAGTATATGTAATAAATTAAATCCCAAAAGATCAAAGGCAACTTTACGACGATATTTATATATATATAATATATATTTACCGCACATACTGCATCCTATATATATATGTTTATTTTATACAATATATATATTATATATCAACTATACATAGAAAATACATTTATGTATTTGTATAAAGTTTCGTTTATGTTGACTGAAGTTTGATGTATATAAGAATAAAAATAAAACTTTTTTGCTGTTGAATAAAAATAAGAAATAAAATAAAATAAAAAATCAACCAAATAAACTAAAAATCGATGAAATAAATCTTATAGATTGACGTGAATAAAATATATTACCTTTAACCTACTATATATGGTATATAGTAGCATATAGTAGGTATACGCGTAACGTATACAACCTACCTACACACACACAAGGTAGTGGGCCCAATCCCTGTCACATTATGAAAATTGTAACTTTGGACTATGCTAATAATGATCCCGAATTTAATTATTATGTTGAATTACTTTTTTAGTGAAATAAAAAAAATTTCTATTAATCTTAAATCTGTATAAATTCAGAAAATATATACCAAATGTTCCAAAATCAGTTGGACAAAAACTTGTATGTCTATCATGATATGTACTATTCTCTATGTAATTGAGTAATTTCTAAACATTAATGAACGAAATAATTGGTTATTTAAACAATGAAAAAATTAATCAACATTAATTTATTGTTTTATTTAATAAATTAGGTATTTAATAAATTCGGTAAGATTAATAACAATATTATAATAATTAAGGGAATGGATCCAATCTCTGTGTTTTGGTTATGGAAATTTTTACTCAGGACAATGATATTAAATTAATAATTTGCAATGTGACAGTATTTTGGTAATTTAAATGAACAATTATCGTTGCAAAATAAAAGAACAAATTTATTCGTAATAATCGAGCGGGATAAGTTTAAATTTAAAAATGATTGTCAATGAGCGACACCTGACACTGAGGTATTTAATAAATTCGGTAAGATTAATAATAATATTATAATAATTAAGGGAATGGATCCAATCTCTGTGTTTTGGTTATGGAAATTTTTACTCAGGACAATGATATTAAATTAATAATTTGCAATGTGACAGTATTTTGGTAATTTAAATGAACAATTATCGTTGCAAAATAAAAGAACAAATTTATTCGTAATAATCGGGATAAGCGGGATAAGTTTAAATTTAAAAATGATTGTCAATGAGCGACACCTGACACTGAGGTATTTAATAAATTCGGTAAGATTAATAATAATATTATAATAATTAAGGGAATGGACCCAATCTCTGTGTTGTTATGGTTATGGAAATTTTTACTCAGGACAATGGTATTAAATTAATAATTTGAAATGTGACAGTATTTTGGTAATTTAAATGAACAATCATCATTGCAAAATAAAAGAACAAATTTATTCGTAATAATGCAGCGGGATAAGTTTAAATTTAAAAATGATTGTCAATGAGCGACACCTGACACTGAGGTATTTAATAAATTCGGTAAGATTAATAATAATATTATAATAATTAAGGGAATGGACCCAATCTCTGTGTTGTTTTGGTTATGGAAATTTTTACTCAGGACAATGGTATTAAATTAATAATTTGCAATGTGACCGTATTTTGATAATTTAAATGAACAATCATCCTTGCAAAATAAAAGAACAAATTTATTCGTAATAATCGGGATAAGTGGGATAAGTTTAAATTTAAAAATGATTGTCAATGAGCGACACTGATCGAGTTAGGGTCCACTACCTTATATACAATAATACAATATTATATTTATATTTATATATATTGAAAATCAACATCTGATGTGTCGTTTTATTTATATTATTGGTATATCTCTCTCTCTATATATACCATATATAGCATACACCACGTACTGGTCCTGCACTATATATATATATATGCGGATAGAAGTATTCTGTTCCATTACACACAAAATACAAAAAATGTCCATTCATTCACGTATATATGACCTCTTTTCTTAACTTTTAATATCAAGATTATTACATAAAATGAAAGGTATATATCTAAAAAAAACATCTTAACTAAGAGGTTAGTTATTATACCATATATATATATATATTGTATGTTATTAGTATATATATTAATACATGATATATATATTATTATAGATGTTTAGTTTAGTATATATATTGTATATATAGAAAGGTATTTAGAGATTCGAAAAATGACCAAAATATTTATTTAGTTTTTTTTTCTTCCTACCTATATACACATATAACCTACCAAAATATATAACTTTAACAGTATATATGTATTGATAATACACGCTTTATGTACAACGATATCTTATATATATATACATTTGTATATATGTACCTATATACAATATATTCAATCTTGTTTAAGGATTAGGATATGTTGTTAGACTTATAAATAATGTGTATACGTATATTATATATGTATGTGCAATAATGTGGTTAATAGATGAGTCTATTGTAATATTATGTGTATATATTTTATATATACAATATATTTGTTATATAAAAGAAAAACCTTTTTCTTTTCTTCTCCTTTGATTTGATTTTTATTAATTGGACTATTGGAAAAGAAAATATGTACATAATATACAAAAGAATAAATTACACAATGCGAATAAGAAAGATTTATTTCATATATACATTTTATACGAGCAATATGTAATTTATTTATGCCTACAGTCAATCACATATCAGTCATGTTGTATATAATCTTAATAAATATAATTTGTATAAAACTAATGTGAAAATATTTTTTAGGAATAATTAAATATTATTTTAATTCTATATATGCAAAATATATGGAAGAAATTATAATTTCTATTGACTTGTCAATTTATTTATTTGCAACCCATTTTATTGTTTTTTTCAAATTCTTCGCATGCGAGATTCAAATTGTTTCTCAGTAATCGAATGTGCTATTATTATATATATATCGATAGAAACAAATTCGATGTCGTCTGATGTATAGTATAATATTTTATGTATATATATAAAATTATGAGTGCTATGGCGTAAAAAAACACATCTTCCGTATTCATACAATAATGCTTAAGCAATTGATCATCTTTAAATTTTTTTTCAAATACCATAACGTAGATTTTTTACTCCGTGGCATTTTTGGTGTCGCGTCAAAGAACAGAATGGTTGGAGTCGAAGATACAATTTTGAATTAGACAAGTTGTACGGTCAACCAAATATTGTCAAAACAATCAAAATCAATAGATTGAGATGGCTTGGACACGTAGAACGCATGGAAGAGGAGCGTGTGCCGAAAAAGCTGTTAAATAGTAAACCAGAGGGTAGAAGGAGAGCCGGAAGACCTAAGGCGAGATGGCTAGATGTAGTAAACTGTGATATAAAGATCCTAAAAATTTGGGATTGGAAGACATTAACTGCGGATAGGTCAGGTTTGGAAAAGCGTGTTGGAGAAGGCTAATACCGTACCCGGGTTGTAACGCCATGGAGTAAGTAAATAAGTAAGATTTGGTTTTTTCATACAAAACAAATTCATCATCGTTAATACATTTTGATACTAATCGCTATTTATTTTCGTTCTGTTTTAAAATTTTCATATGGTTACCATCTATGATAAGTATTTTTCTTACAAAGAAAAAATAACAACACCCCCAAATACATTATTTTCTGCCACAAAACCTCGGCATTTTTAACATACAAAAATTTGGCTGTCATCTCTGGTGTTAGTTTTAAAAATTAATTGACACACTGCATTGTGCAGTATATAAAATATTTATTATATTCTATATAGTTTACCAATTATTACTTGACAATGAATTGGTTACGAAATATATATAAATCGCTTTCACATCGTATTCTATAATTTCTCATAAAATACTTTGAATTAATTGAAATTCTCTAAAGGGCGAATATTATTATAATTATATAGACAAAATACGGTAATATATATTTTAGAGTTGGAAATTTCTTTGATATGCATTGTTGATCTTTAGGGCACAAGAACCAATTATGAATTAATTTCGGTGCCATAATTTTAAGTATATTATATAATTTAATTCAATGTGTACCATTTGTGAACATTGTGATTTTTAAAATTTTTGCCACAATTGTTTTTAGTGTCGATGCGTAAATGAGCTTCACTCACCACATGTCAATTTAATTTCTAAATTATACATAATACAATAGATTCTATATACTGTATTTTATTAACAAATTAAACTTAATTTGTGTGCGACTATTGTTTTCTGTCTTCAATTTCTATTTTCTATTGACATTGTTTTTACACTTTTTTTTTTATTTGCACCTCAGCGTCGTCTCAACCTCTGTAAATAATTTATAACGAATATTTAACAATTAGTTAGCCATAATAGTGAAACAAATCAAATTATCCATTCCTCTGGTTTCTATGTATGGTATTTTCTTAACTAAAATTCTTAAATTATTCGTATGATTTTTATTATCACTTAAATTTATATAACAACTATATTCAGTACGTATTACAAAATATATTTTCAATAATTATACGTTTTGTATTATCTCGTCAAGTGCACAATACCATCTACTTTAATTTTTCTCTAAATATCTAATTAATGATTAAACGTTATCCTATTTGATACCGTTTTATAAAAAAGTTATTTTATATTTTTGTCTATAAAATAGCCACTACATTAGCGATTAATACAATTTAAATTATCAATACAAAATAGCTACTACATATGTCATTTTTATTCATTTAAATATTCGTGCGTGCCTGCATTATCTAAACAAACCATTTTTATTCGAATATAATATTGCTGTTAAATTATAACAAATGTTCAACAAAATATTGATTACTTATATAGAAAATATCAAAATAGCAAAAAACCACATGTTTAAAGCTCAATTAATATATTACAACTTATGCTGGATATTATATAGTTAATTGCATATCACTATATATATTATTGCCTATATTTAATCGTAATGTATAGTTGAATGATCTATGATCTAATATGTTTCATCACATTTGTGATTCACTGTATATATACTATATTATATATAATTATTATATTTATATGGGATCATTATCTCTGCTAACTATTAACTATATCTATATTTATATATATTATATATATACCATATTTAATCATATAGCATTTAACATTAATACAAAGGAGATTTTCTTCATATTCACTGCATCGGGTATATTATTTTTGTGTTTTTGGCTTAATAAACAATAATAATTTTAATATTATTTATATGTGATTGATTTTGATTATTAATTTTTATTTATATATATTACTTATATTATGTATCGGAATAAGTTTGCCGAAGATATATAAATAAATCTTTATTATACCACATATGGTATATAGAAGACATTAAACAAATATAAATAAATCATTGATTGTAATTTATTATTTAGGAATGATTGTAACTTAATTAATTTTTTTGTTTTTCTTGATTTAATTATACTCTAAAATATTGTTTCTTAACTCTATGTTTATTTCTGCACCGTTTACAACTTAAATTTAATTTTTTAAAAATTTTAATTCCCATCATAATATTGTGAATTTAGATAAATATTGATGGGGAATTAAAAGTCAACCAAAATGGCATAAAATAAATAAATTCTGTGGTAATACAATAAATAAAGGTAAAATTCAATTTATCGATTATGTCTGTTTAGAATTTTAATTTATATATGGTTTTCTATATAAAAATAATGATGTGTACGCTTCATCAAATTATAGTATTTATTTTAATGTAAATTTAATTATTTATTTTTCCTGAATTTTTATTTTTTGTTATTGTTCAATTTCCATCATCAAATAACAATTTCCCTATATATATATTTAATATTCTAGTCTGCTATCCTTTATATAATTTAGGTTTTACGACGTGTGGATATAAAATAACGAGATTGATGCTTCAACAGAAGATTTATACACATAAGTGGTAAAATCGTATAGGACCAACAACGAGGTCTCCTCTTTCGATTGCCGCCCCTTGCCGTATCTGTTTATATATTTATGTGTCCGCATGACCTTCGTTTGTATAAGTCGAAAAAATTATTTTTACATACCAATTGTCGTTCATATGAAACTTGGAAAAACCGCTACTGAAACGTATGTGGCACGTGTTTGGTTTAGAAGTATACAAGATGTTCGAGAAGACGTTTGAAGATGTTGCACGGCCGGGTCGCCCTTTAAAAAACTGGTAAAATAATTGAAAAAATATGTTAAATTATAGCTACACCTCGTATGTATATTATATATTTTTTATTTTATATACACCTACACAATATAATATATATTGAATACCGACGTATATATAAATAATATATAATTCTTTCAATAAACCGAATATTATGCTAAAATTTATTTTTTTTAATTTCTTGCTATAGTAAATAATTTTCTAAATTAATATATACAATTATTCAGCAGTAAATTCAGCATCAAAAAATTATATACATTTTTTATTATTATTATTATTATTATTATATGTATTTTGTAAAATTATTTGTAATTGTTATCAATATTTATTTATTTATATACAAAAACATATACATACACCAACATCTGTCCGAAAAATAACTGCATAACCTCGACGATTCAACACAATGCGGTTGATGATGATTATCCACACGTTGACTATCAATAACGACCAAAGATTTCGTGACAGTTATACAATTCAATTTTTTATTCATAAGATTTGAACTGTAAAAATTGGTCTACGAAACTGGAATTCAAAGTTTGTGCCGCAAATCAATTGACCACGATCATGCGATGACCAAAAATATAACAAATTTATCATTCTGAAGACATCATTAAAAACACTGCTGGAAATAAATATAATTTCTTAAAACTATAAATATATTGAAATTGGTGATGAAACATTGATATGTAGACAAAAATCAAAACATTGTGCTCAATTGTTAATATATTTAAAAGGAAATTGTTTCAATTGAAATAATGGTTAATTCTTTGTATATTAATTTAATGTATTGAATCAGTTGCTTAACCGCGTATTCGTAGTGTTCATCCTGAATGGGCCCAGGAAGTTGACGACTATTTCAGAATAATGCAACTTCTGCGATCGTGCGACAATTATTATTATTTTTACTAAAAATCAAAACGATTTGCTTTACAAATAAACTAATTGTTTGTTATTTTCTTAATTAACTTCGGTTATCATTCGGACAGATGGTGCATATATATCATTTTGTATTTATATAAGATGGAAAATGAAAATTTTATGTTTATTTAAATATTTTTTTTATTACTTTTTCATATTATTCACAGCGTCGGCCGTGTGGTTATAATTTTTTAATATAATACATAAGATAGAAAAAAGGATATAGTAATTACAAAATTGAAAATACAATTTATTTGTAATCGTTACAAAATTTTTCGATATGTCACGTGTTGTCGTTCGTCGAATAGACTGCATTTTTATCATTTCTTCGTTATTTTAATTTTATAAAAAATATATAAATTTCAATATCTTTGAAAATATTCCAATTTTATGTAATATTGTGATGGGTTTAAATTGCGATGTGTGTAATGTTTGAAGGACATTGTGCAACGATCAATAGGCATTCCGATTGTAAATACTGTAATCTCCCCAATATAAGTTCTCTTCAATCTTCAATATATATATAACATACCAATTCTACAAAAACTATTAATTTCTTAAATTTTTCATACATAATTAATTATGGGTTACTTCTTATTGCAAAAACCGCCACTGTATATACAATATATGTGTGTGTGTGTGTGTGTGTTCATATTTTATATACCAAATAATATAAAACATGAATATTTATAAATATATTAAATAAATAAATAAATAAATATAAATCAAAAATGTAATGCAAATAAATATTCCATATATACGAGCATATTTGAAATGTTTTCAAATCCTTATACGCAGATAATGTTGTGAATAAGTTATGAAATAATATTGTTATATAATACCGAAATTATAAAATTATACATATTTATTTGCATTTAAAATTGAAATTTATTTCAATTTAATATATATGTTTACAAGTATTAAGGATCGTATAACACTTTATATATATTGTATAATGAATATGTGATGTGTTTATATGTATTTGTGGATGTGTAACGAAAATGTATATAAATAATACATATAAATAATGTAATATTTTATTACCAAATATAAAAAATAAATAAAGGAAATAAAATTAATATTTGTATATCAAATAGTATTAGATAGAGTGCTAGACGCATATAAATATAAATATAAATATAAAAAAATTACATCCTTGTGATCCTTATTCAAAATTTTATATATGGTATTATTGTATTTAATATTTATAATATTTATTATTATATAGTAATATTTAAATTGATCATTTGGCTTAACTTTTAGTATATATTTTTTAACATTAATTACTCTCTATACTCCTTAGCATATAACACAAAAAAAAACATATATTATCTACTAATAAATCTTCTTTGTACATCGAATTCAATTCTTGTCATGTTAATTTCATAAGACGGTGACGAAATTTGGCACTAATATTCTTAAATACACAACGCACGGAAAAAAGTAATGCCCTTTCACACAATATTATATATAGGTCCGAAAATTCATGACCCTAGCGCACTGAAAATTGATAAAACCATCAAGATATAAATAAAATCTGTCGGATATTGTATTGTGCAATGTTTCTCGTATTTTACTTATTTTTAAAATAATATATGTTTGTAGTTTTGTACAAACAATCGATTTTAAGTGAATGCATGAAGAAACACACAGCTTTATGCTTTTAAGTGATTGATTATAATTAGTTAAGTAGTATATGCAATTACATTTAAAAAAATAATTATGCTTTATATTTTCAAATTTGAATAACACGATATAATTTTATTTTCAGATATTCAGAAATGCAATATTGAATAAGTTTCGGTAAGTTAATTTAAATATTTATCATTTTATAAAATATATTGTATTTTTATTTATTTTTATAATGAATTTACCGCTTGATTGAAGCGATATTCTTTGATTATAAAACGTTTTTTCAAAATAGATACCCATGCGGGAAAATTATTCAGACCATAATTTTGTCAGTCAGCTAGCTAATAAATTTGAATATTAAACAATCTATTTTGTTGAAATTTCAAAAATTAAATATAAAATCCTTTTGTATAATCTTGATAAGTTTTTCACTACTCTTCGATAACATATTTTTATACTCATTATAAGGATTATGCCCGTTCATTGTTTGGAAATATGTACAATTATTATACAATGTATATGTACAATAATTATTGTATTAATATTTATAACATATTCTCTATGGTATATGATCTATGGTATCTGTTTATTGACATTTTATGGATAAATATTTAGAAAAAATTGCTTAAGAAATTATATGGTTTTAAAATGTATTGCAACCCATAACATCTGCGTTGGACACCTTACATTTGTTGTTCCCTTTGTATAGAGTATTTTTTCTACCGATCTGAAATATTCCCATTCATCTATCAACAATCTTGAACGATATTACTTTAATTCAGGCGGTGATCCCAAAAAAGAAGAACAAATAAAAATAAATAAATACAAAATTGAATTAAATTGATAAATTAAATTATTATAAATATAGTAATTTAACGTTTTGTAAACGAAATTCAACTAAAAGTTATTAATAAAAAGGTATTTAAATTTATAATTAAAATGGAATTTTATACATTTTACTAAGTGTCCACGCAATATTGACCCCGCCGTGTGTGTGTGCATGTATTTTGATACTCAAATAATTATTTAATAATTTATTACTCGTTTTGCTATATCATAACGCGTTCACAAATAACTTACCAAATTAAATAACCGATTTAATAAAAAGGTATATATTTTTCTAACGCATATAAAACGTTCACTAATAATTACGTGTCCGATATGAAACTGCCCAATGCCATGTAGGTGTAAAACTATATACTATATTATTCCATTCACACCATATATACACGTACAACCTTTTAAACTTAAAAATATTTTTATTTTCCCTAAAAGTTTTGAACACATTAAAAAACGAATAATATAGTTCCATAATAATTTAGATATAAAATTTATCCGAACACATTTTTCAAGGGAATAATAAGTGCAAAAAAAATATGATACACTAGACCAGGTGAAAATATTTTTATGAAAATTGTTGTATAATAATAACAACAACAACAACAACATTGTGTCACCCAACTCACTATACACTCGTATACATAACATTTTATATAAAAATATGCAAAATTCTTCTGTAAAAAACATAATGTCATATAACACATTCAGAAATAAAGAACAAATAATCTTTGTCCGAGAAATAACCGAAATTTTATTTATTCGAAATGACATTTGATTGAAATTTAATAATGAAAACCGTATTCCCCTATCACGACCAAATTTGTCACTTTTCATCACTTAAAATCTCATGAATGATTGTTTCTGGTATTTCCATGAATCTCATTGCAAATATCTTACTGACTTTCACGTAATCAGGGAATTTTTAGTAGATTTATTTTTGGCAATCGTTGTTGTCGTTCGATTTATCTGTACGTTCATTATGATCCACATTGTATCGGCCGTCTTTGAATTGGTCGATAGCAACCAAAAAAATTTATTTAAAAATTTTTACCATTGTTAAAACAAAATTTATTGTTAGTACTTTAGGTTCTTTATGCATTTTTCGGTCGATGCACAAAAGCCACAGACAGTAACTGATATTGGCCTCCACACTGAAGTAAATATAATGAGACTGTTATGCTCTGTTCACAAATACACAAATGAATCAGCTGCCAATGCATGGTTTTCCCATAGATCCACAATTATTCCGGTTATTTTGCCGGACAACGGGTGTAGAACATGTTCTGTGTATATATATACGAAAATATATAATAATAAATGTATAAGAAAAAAATAAAAAAATAAACTAAAAGAAATAATATACACAAAATAAAGAATAATTTACAAGTCTCTCATTACAATGGTTCTGTTGTTTTCTATTTTGTTGGAAAAGTTAAAGTTATATATATCATACATTTTTACAAGATATAATATAAAAGACTAAAACATACAATATATATATGTTGTTCGCAAAAACTAGATATGTCCTATGTGTCCTGGTATATAAATATAGATACAAATATATATTTTATGTATTAAAGTGTATACAAAACTGAGACTATAAAAAATGAGCTTTATACTACTTGAATGGAAATATACGAAAAATAGCATTCATGTGAAAATTCTGACATAAGGGCACATAAAAAATGTTATAATGTTGATTAAAATACATATTTTTTTTACGTAAAATATATGTTAAAGTTGACAAAATATATATACAAAACAAACGTAACATATACTAAAAAGTCATATGCAGACACAACTCACATATACATCACACATACTTTTATATAAGTAGCAAATACAAAATTGTATAAATATTCAAATATATTATGTCAAAATTGAAATAATAATTGAAACTTTAATATACAATACAATCTGTCAAAGATGGAAGAAAAATAAATAAAAAAAGCTCTACCTAGTACATTTACAAAATTATTGTCAGGAAATTAATATTGTTTACACAATAAAAGTCATTTGAGATGTTTGACGAAATGATTTACTTTTTGTTAAATGATATAATGGATGACTGATAATATTTTTTATACAAATATATAAAGTAAAAAATATACAACGCCTTAGAATTGTGCAATAGTAAACAGTTTTTTTTTTTATTAACAATTTGCCGACAATTACTTTTCAATGCTGATGCTTTATCTTACTTATTGTATTCATATAATTGACTTTTATAATTGAATTATAACAAAACATATTGTAGCTCCCCAGGCATATAAACATTTCCTATCATATATTAGGATTTGCTTATATATTTTTATTTGATATATTTATTTAGATTTTTAAAACATACACACTTCATCGACTACTTTGTTTATGACAGCCTCACACTTCCACCCGAGACTGTCGTTAAGTATACATAATAGATGTGAACAATTTGTTATGGCCAAATACTCGATAAACTGACGTATTTATAAAAACACCATCAATTATTATTGTGTAGGGAATTACATTAAATTTTGGTTAGAAATAATGTGGCACTGTATTGATCGTTTAGTGATAGATTTTGAAGAAATAGGCTCTGTAGCAGATAAGCACAAACCATGGCGGCCACAACATACGCGAAGATCAACTGAAAATATTACTGCTGTCCTATAGGTGCGGTGTTCAAAGTAATCACCATTAACCTCAATTCGACTCCGCGTGCTAATCGTGTTACGTGTAACGTAACATGATTGATACATTTTTGACACCACAATAATTGAATGCGCTGGGTTTAAATAGCATGTGCTGCCAACTAAACGGTACGGTGCACCTTCGCGCATACACCCAATAATTTTGCAATGAAATTAATGTAAGTTCCCGGCCGACTCAATTTATTATAATTACAGTCACTCACAGTAATGCACAAAAATATAAATATATATATATATTTTACACAAAATAAAATAAATCCTGAAATTTTGTTCAAAACTTAATTTTTAAATTTCGCTCACTCATTTTTGTTTGACTTTTATTTTTTTCCTATACAAATTTTATATAATTCAATTTATTTGACGGGATAAAAAACTATTACAATGAGTAGTGTGCGATGCTTCGGGGCGGAAAAAACCATATAATGAATATGTAGATTTTTGCTATCATAAAATATATTAGATACAGCAACTTTAACTTTTGATTGCGCATCTATACACAGTTTTTAATAATAAAACATTAAAATCGGATACAAATTATGGGAACAATTTAAAATAATAGAAAAAAAGAATTTTGAAGAAAATGTAATTTTCCGGAAAATTATCCAAAATTAAATATAATAATAAAATTATTACAAATAAAATAGATAAAAAGAAAAAAAAAAAGGACTATAACTATAAATTTCTTCACTCCCTTCACCCTCCTGCCACTGCCACGACGAACAATTAACAATTTACCGAAAATATTTTATTTATTTATTTGTTTTCATAATTTTATAAAATTTATCTTTAAAACACATAATTTTTACAAAACTACGTTATTTAAAGAATATTATTTTGTGATTTTAAAAAAACAAATATTTGGTTTATGTCTTCTATTTAAAAGTTACGTTATTTGTCTTAAAAGCTTTCCAAATAAGGATATGCATTGGATTACCAGTCTTAATTTTTAATTTTGAACGATTGATGTTTTGATGTTACACAAATTTTTGTGCAATGTAAGTTGTTTACAAAATAATGTTCCAAAAGGATTATTTATTTTCTATCAGAATTTATATTTTATTGAGTTTCAAATACAAATCCATATATAAAATACAATTAAACAATTATGATTTTTTTATTTAATAAGAGAGATGTTGGGGGGGTGGGAAGGACGAGCATAAAATGTGTGAAACATTAAATTATATATAAGTAGTTTTAGTTTTGCTACTATACAAGCGTAGCATTTTAAATATGATCTTCGCATTTGAATGAATTTCTACATATCTTTGTGGGCTTTAATTTAATTTATATTTTCTGATCCTTGTATTTTTCCGGAAAATTATCCAAAATAAATATTATAATAAAATAATTACAAATAAAATAGATAAAAAGAAACTGCCACGACGAACAATTAACAATTTACCAAAACATAGCGTTTCATAAATTTAACAAATTACCAATTATAAGCTGCTAAGTTTAATAATTAAAATCTGTTATTATTGCAATACAATATATAAAAATACGTAGATAATACAATATACATACCAACAACATCTGAAACATTATATCGCTAAAGCCCAACGAATATAGTTAAAGGTTAACTGCTTCTAAACAATTTCCATTCGCACATTTTCACATTGATCGTTTTTACTATTTTTACTATTTATATTGAAATCTGATTAATGGCTTTTTTTTATATTTAAACCTTAATTGATTTTAATTTGAACATATCATGGACTTGGATTAAAAGTGTTTGGATTGGTAGATTTTTGAGTTGCACATATCTACATAAATACATATCACATATATATTAGAATATATTACATCATATATTATACGTAAATCTCATCTATTTATTATGTACACAATATAATTTAAACTTAATATTTATATCATATATTTACTTTTACAAGTTAACTATCACATGTAATATATATATATGGTACTATTTATATATAGGTTTAGTGTGTGTATAACTCTAGGTGCATACAAATATATACATTATAACAAAATATAGGGTGTTATCGGTATATATATTTATTCGTTTTTATAACACATGAATTATCAAAACACAATATATTTATTTCGATATCCGGTGTTCCGGAGACATCCTGTTTACCAACATATGCATATTTACTTAATTTAAACATTATTATCGTTATTATTATATATATATACCGACTGCCGTTGTACATGTTTTATATTTCAAGCATGTTAACTACATATATTGTATATTTAAATTCATATGTGTTTAAAAGTATTAAAGTAAATCTGCACACTTTATATAGCTTCCATCATACTTATCATATGCACATACAACACCATACTATATATATATATCCACTTTATAAAATTCCAACTGAAGTTATATATATAACTTTGTATGTACAAAATATACATTTGAATTCACTATACTACTACTATAGTATATTATATAGATTATATGTGTGTGTGTATACATATTTTAATAGTTAAATTAAAATGTTGGTAGATGTATAATGTATTCATGCAGATATGATTCTTATATAAGGAATGTTAGCATTAGCATTATTTTTTTATGGTCTTGGCTTGGGTACTACTCATCAGTACCAGCATCCATAATGCTTTTCATATATTCGTAGTATATATATATATGAGTATATAGAAATAACGTTATGCATCATATAACTGTTTTTTTCTTATATTACATACAACATAGAACTTATGTATATGGTGAAGAGAACACAATAAATTTCTTTTTATATTAAGATGCGGCTATATAATAAAAATGAATTCATTAAATTATAAATTAACATCTTTTTCGAAATGGAATTATAAATATAATAAATTGTTTAAATAAACGTTTGTTTGTTTGTTTGTTTTTTTTCTTCAAATATACACTCTTATTTTATCCGAATAGAGCAATGATTAAGTAAAGGATTTGATTTTTAAATTATTTTATACGGAAAATTTATTAAATTCAGCCCTGTCGGTCAGCAATTAATTCTACAATATATTTAAGTTAGCCAAATTATATGAATAGGATTCATTGTAATATAATACGAAAAATCTTCCGCACACTGACTCCAATACTTACAATTTTTTATATACATACCAGAATAATATTGATAATTAAAATATATATATAAGAATAAAATAATTAATTAAAAATTAAAAGAAGAAGTATAATTTAAATAAATTGTAATTTGTTAGATTTTTCAGTGTGTCAATGTGTATATATTTTCATTTTTTTCGTACATATATATGGTAATATAATTATATTCAATATTATATTATAATATACACTTACTTCAACAAGAAAATCATCTATATATTTATAACTTAAATAGTTTAATTTCATTTGAAATTATATAAAATTTACATTTTAATAGAAATATTCAAAAGTTTTAGCAACTTGTTATTATTACAAATTATATTATATATATTTTATGGTTTATGATATATACACTTTATTTATAATAACCATATAAGAAAATGTAATGTTATTTGTCTTTGTTGAGATGTTAAAATTGTTTTCAATTCAATGTTATTATGTACAAAAAGTAGTAGGACTCACAGAAGACACTGAAGCCTGGGTAGTAATTTTGTTTTACAAATAAATAATTGTTAAACAGTTTTATTTTGTAAAGCCGAACTATTTGCTTTTGAACTGGAACTCACAATTCTGGTTTACATTTTTCTTATTTCCATATTATGCTATGGACAAATATATAAATTTTTGACTTCAATTATCGAAAAATAGAAGTTTTCTTAAATTCGGATAATTTTTATATGAGTGTTATTATTCCTCATAATGATGCGCGCAGTGTGTGTGTGTACATTGTAAATCTTTGAGCATCGCCGCCTTTTAGACCATATTTTATATGTATCCGTTTTTTTTCATTCCATATAAACTATTTATCTGATCATTTAACCTATGCAGTTGAAGAATTTTAGTATTAAAATAAATATTTATTAAAAAATTTACATAAATATATTTCGGAAATTGAATCCATCAGTACTTCGCATTATAGATTAGCATGACTCTTAATTTCATTGCGATCTTGTCGAATTTGTTTTTTTTTGTTTAGATAATTTTTCATCCGCCGAAATCACGGATTCCCAAGCGTTCCTTTCTTCATGCCTAAAACACCCATGCAGTGCGTCAAATTTTGTATACCATATTTCGCTTATCTAAATATAATCCACGTTATTTTTAATTTATTTTCATAATTTTTAAAACAACCAGTAACTCAAATCTACATATATATTTTTCCTAGGAATTTTATAAGACTTTTCATGGATTTCAGCCGTGCTTTGTTTCTTCTTTATTGTAAGCATTTAATCTGCCAAATTTCTACAAAATTATACTATGAATTTATTATTTTAATTTTACAATTATAAATTACTTTTTACATAATAAAATATAAATATCATACTTTTTATTTATTTATTACATTCGATTATGTTTCAACGAGTTACAACCTATTTTAACAAAATGTTTGTGCGATTGCACTTGCCCGGCATGACGTATTTTTGCAAAAAATCCGTGAATCTGCTCACACAAAATATGAATATAAATTCTATGGATATTCTGCGGAATAATACCAAATCAGCGAAAATATACGGATAATCCAAAGACATTTTTTATAAAAATCCATAGACAGGATTGTACTTATCACATATAAAATTTCAGCGGACATCCGTAAGAAATCCATAGATATTTCCTCGGATTGAAACTACGGACTATTACATATAATGCGGAAATTTTCCGGACAAACTACGGACAGTGGATTATAAGAGCTAATTTAAATTGCCAATATATACGTTTTCTAATTAACTCCCAGAGTTTCGGATGTTTCACCACAATTCATTTCTCGATGCCAAAATAAATAGTGATGAATAAATATGCAGCCCTAAATCATACGTTTTATTTATACTTAAATATATAATTTAAATTTCTTATCAGAATTTTCGCGACCATCCCCTTCACTATATTCTGGGCAAAATATAGAAAGACGATTTGTAAGTTGTGATCACGTGCGCCGATTTTTTTCTTTTTTGTAGTGTCATAATTAACGTATGTGAACGCTCGAATGGTTAGAAAATCCATTACATATATGAAAAAATTCCAAATGTGGTTGAATTGAAACGTTAATGCATTGTCAATGCAAAATTTAATGCAAAGACATTACATTTTAAAATGGAAATATTGGTTTTTTTTGCTAGACTCTCGTGACTATAGTCCTTATGCATGAATGTATATGTTATATGTATTTACATATATACTCGTATATATTTAAATTAAAATTTAATTTAACACTTGCGTATTTATAATTATAATTTTAAATATTTTCTTAGAAATTTTCATGGTTTTCATTTAGAGATTTAAAATTTAATTTCAATAATATTAAAATAAGAATGTAAAACTAATTTGAAAAAATTTTTATGAATAATTATTATATTATGAATAAATAACTATATATTTATAAATACGTTCAGATTTATACCATAGATTCAGATTATATAATTTTATAATTGATTTTGATTGAGCGGACATAAATTAAAATAAGAAGAAAATCAATGTTAAATTTTATACGATAAAATTATTATAAAATAATAACCTTATAATTTTATTGCATTTTGCATTTTAAATTAAAAATTATCTTTTAAAATGAAAATTGTTTATTCTGTTTCTTAATTGTTATGTACAACATCATATCTATATATATATATTTTAAAGATGTATGTATAACCCGAGTATCACACAGTTTCTTAACACTTTAACACATTTGCTGTTATAGTATTTGCAGATTTTTTTATTAAATTAAAATATCACAAAATCAATGAGTGATATGTGGGATGTAAATTTTCGCAAATAATATAGCAGTGAAACTATATATTTTTTGTGTTATTGTTATTTTGTACACTCGTTTTAAAATTATACAAATGTATTGGTCATTTAAATTTTCAATGCCAGAGAAGACCGTTCGTAAGCGGTACATATAGGAAAATCTTAAAAAAAACTTAGTATTAACAATAAAAACAAGGTGTAAAGATAGAAATATTTTTATTATCATTATTGCGGATACAATTTTATCAACATCGTAAAACCAATTATTCATTAGAATTTCGTTGGAAACAAAAATGGCATATTGTAGAACATGTTTTCTATTCCATTTATATACGCAATACAAAATAAATACAAACCGTTTTTCAAAAACCGGAAATTTACCCAAATAATCTTTCGTTTTTTTTTTTCACTTTCACTTCTTGTTTGTTCTTTTTTTTTGTCGGATACAATTTACTTGATGCTTGATGCTTTTCTTTTAACATAAAAGCTCTTATATATATTTATATAAATAAAATAATAAATTATATAATACGACAGTTTTTGCTTGTATAAATGTGTTGTGTAAGTTTGTTGTAAATAAGTGTTCTTGTGTTTATAATTTTCTGTTTGAATTTCAATTTATTGGGAAAAAAAAAAAAATTGTAAACAGTATAACATTTTTTTAGTCCTTACCATTATTTATTATATTCACAATTGTTATATATAAAATATACTGTGTTTTTCTAACCATTGATTTCTTCATCATTCATTTCTTTTATTCTATTCAATACAATAAATTTGAAATTGTATATCAATAAAAATATTTTTTATTTGGATAAATGTAATTAAAATTAGATTACGATTTATTGTACAACACAAGAGATAAAGTAAATATTCTTGAAATGGTATAAATATCAAATATAAATAAATTATATAGGTATAATGTGTAATGTAGTGTATCAATCGAATTTATGTGCTGCCTATTTCAGTGAAGAATTTCTTGAAGTTTGTCCATACGGTTATTGTTTCATAAAACAGTAATGCTACTACTACTGTGTGTTTTGGCATAAATCAAATTCAATTATTTGATAATTTAAATGTGTGTAAAATATCGATTTAGCGACGCAGTGGTTATTAAAAGGCATATGCTTATATCATTTCGAGGTTGTCACACGACAATTTATTTCAGTATTTTTCATACATATACAATATAATATTACTCCATACTGGATTTTAACATATTTTTTCCGTTTACCAGGAATAGGAGTATGAAATGAGGCTTTTTTAAAGGAAGAAATACACATTATTTAGAATAGAAAAATCAAAAATATTTTATTCAAAATAACTTCCATCGCTTTCTACACATTTTAACCACCTTTCAGGCAATTTTCGTATACCACGTCGAAAAAATGGTGTTGCTTTGGACGAAAACCATTCAGATAGCCAATTTTCAACTTCTTCAGATGTTTTGAAGTGCTGTTCTTTCAATGCATGTCCCATCGATGAAAACAAATGGTAGTCAGGAAGGAGCCAAGTCTGGTGAATAAGGCGGGTGTGGTAACAGCTCCCATCCAAGCGACTTTATCGTATCCTGAACTGGTTTTGCTTTGTGTGCTGGTGCATTATCATGTTGCAAAATTACCTTAACAGGTTTTTCTTTCTTTCTGTCCATTCTGGTCGTTTATCTAATAATGCATGGTTCAAATCGATTATGTGTTGTTGGTAGCGAACCGTATTAACAGTTTCACCAGGTTTCAGAAGTTCATGATACACCACACCTTCCTGATCCCACCACAAACACAAAGCATTCTCTTCTTACCGAATCCGAATTTGGTTTTGCAGTCGATGTTGCTGCTTTACCTGGTGTAATCCATGATTTTTTGCGTTTAGGATTCTCAAAATATATCCACTTTTCATCACCAGTCACGATTCGATGCAAAAAAGACTTCCTTTTGTATCGTTGACGGGTGCAATTCACAAATGGTTTTTCGATTTACTTGTTGCCTTTCAGTCAATTCATGTGGAACCCATTTTCCACACTTTTGAATTTTTCCCAATGCTTTTAAACGATTGATCTACATTTAAGGCTTCTGCAAGTTGTTTTTGAGTTTGTGTATCATCTTCGTCCAACAATGCTTGCAATTCACTGTCTTCAAACTTTTTTCGTGGTCTTCCACGTTCTTCATTTCTCAAATCAAAATCTTGGTCTCTAAATTGTTGAAACCATCTTTTGCATGTTGCTAATGATAGAGCATGATCACCAAAAGCTTCTACAAGCATCCATTTTATATACCATATCAAATAAAATAAGAATATATATAGTTGAATTAATAATTAATTAAATAATTTAACTAACCACAAGGATCAGAAAATATAAATTAAATTAAAGCCCACAAAGATATGTTGATAATGATTCAAATGCGAAGATCATATTTAAAATGCTACGCTTGTATAGTAGCAAAACTAAAACTACTTATATATAATTTAAGGTTTCACACTTTTTATGCTCATCCTTTCCACCCCCCCCCACATCTCTCCTATTAAATAAAAAAATCATAATTGTTCAATTGTATTTTATATATATGGATTTGGATTTGAAACTGAAGAAAATACAAATTCTGATTGAAAATAAATATTCCTTTTGGACCATTATTTTGTAAACAACTTACATTGCACAAAAATTTGTGTAACATCAAAACATCAATCGTTCAAAATTAAAAATTAAGACTGGTAAATTCTGATAGAAAATAAATATTCCTTTTGGAACATTATTTTATAAATAACTTACATTGTACAAAAATTTGTGCAACATCAAAACATCAAAATTAAAAATTAAGACTGGTAATCTAATGCATATCCTTCTTTGGAAAGCGTTGACGACAAATAAAGTAACTTTTAAATAGAAGACATAAACCAAATATTTGTTTTTTTAAAATCACAAAAATATTATTCTTTAAATAACGTAGTTTTGTAAAAATTATGTGTTTTAAAAATTATTTTATAAAATTAAGAAAATAAAAATACCATAAAAATATTTTTCGGTTATAGCTATCGATTTTGTCTTCTATTTTTAATCTTGATTTAGTGTATAATAGTTCTTGTGACCCCCTGGTAAAGTGTATACACATTAAAAATACGTATTTCATATATATGTTCTTATATTACTATTAATATTATATTTGTAAAGGGTGTGAAGTGTCAAAAATTTCTAAAAATTCCTTAATTTTATTAGAATTTATAATAATAAATACAGTCATAGTCCTCGCATTTATACGTAGAAAGATATACATATTAAACCTATATTTAATATATATATATTATAAGTCTGATTCATAATACTATAATAATGGATGGATATGGGTATTGTTTCAGTAAAATAATATATATATTAATATATAAATAATTATTTATATATAAGTCGTACATAGTTTATAAATTATATATAGTAAAGACAAATGAGTCATTAAATAAAGAAATGTTATATGTATAAGTGTGTGTGTGTGTGTGTGTGTGTGTAGTTATATTTCGTCGTATTATTAAGGATATAAAAAAAAAATAAAATATATTTTGCACCCTCGACAATTCCGGAAAACTAATTGTTCTTTTTGACATGACATGACATGACGTTGGTATTTAATGTCTGCATGAGTTTTTTTTATTTTTCTATCATATTTTATATAATATTATATATTTTGTTTGTTTAATTATTCTGTATATATGTGGCCTGTGATCAGGAACGATTCTATATAAATTTTAATGCGCCCTACGCAATTGAAATGGTGCCCCAAATGAATTATATCCTTTTTTTTCGTTTGCAGATGCAGTTATATGAAATTATATTTTTAATTCTTTGCTTGTAGTGCATGCAATTAAATTTGTTTGTTTTTCTATTCGTCTTCCATCTGCATTTGCATTGCTATGGAAGGATCGACTCTGCCTGCGATACCTAAATATTATTATTATTTTATTGTAGTCATGTTATAAATGCAGTGTATTTTTTTGTGTTTTCTTCCAGTTCTAGTACATGTTATATTTATTTACTACTTTATATTTTAAATATACATTTTATATGGTTTTCGTTTAGTTTTATTAATACTATTCTGTAGAATGGTATAATAAAATATAAGGGATTACGATATGATTCATAATAATTGTGTCTTAATGTATTTTATCATTAAGACATTTAATATAATTTATCATATTTTTGTTTATTCTTATATAGCGCACGCTATATATAAATATATAGTTAAGAAAATGTTTCATTCATATATATAATTATATGGAGAGAAAGTGTATGTGTGGGTGTGTATCCGCATACGAATAACCCCGGAAACATTTATTATCTATATCATTTGATTACTTTGTAATTAAAAATTTTGAGAAAAAAACCAAAAAAAAAATGTGTGTGTATTAATTTAAAATAATTTATAAAATTTTATTAATATACATTTTGAAATAATATTAATATAGAAAGACATATTGTTTTGTATTTTTAAAAGGATTTTAGATTATTTTACATTTGTTATATATAAATATATATATTATAAAACCCTAAAGGATATATGAAATTATATATATATATAGCTCGTATAAATAAATGTAATTATCATTTATTATATAATTCCTATATAATATAATATTTTATTGTGTTAATTTGAACATTTATATTGTGTAAAATTTACAATATATTGTACATTGTTGTGTGTAGAATATATAAATAAGGATTTGTTTTTAAACATTGAAAACCGCACATTTATTAAATTTTATTCATCAAATATACAAAAATTTTTGATATGGTTTTATTGCAGCAGCTGTTAGATATCGTTAGATAAAATAAAAAAACAACAGCTGTGTCGATTGTTTTTTTTTTCTTTTCATATTTTTTCACAAAATAATTTTTAGCATAATTTTTTAAAAAATGCATAAATGTGAATGAATACAAATAATTTACCATTTCTATATAAATAAATATAGAGTTTTGATATTTGTTTTTCGATCATATATATACGCGGGTATATGTTACGACGCATAGACATCGATATATATGTAAATTAAATCAGAGTTGTATATATAATATGCGAATGTGTTATACGATACAGAACTTGACTATATTTATTCGAACAATTTGTGTTGGTTAACTTTTTATATGAAATTCTATATCAATCTAAAAATAACCTTCACTTGAATTGACAAAGTCTTTTTAAAATATCCTAGATGAATTGGACATTATTGTTTGGACGACGACGTATTTACGATCAAACCACAACAGTGGATGGAACATAGAATTTTTGGCCCTCCAAGAGCTTTTCCATTAATACACCACTACTTGACTATCGTATAGTAATCGGTATAATTTTTTTGGACAATATTTGTCTTATTTAAATATGCGTTCTTTAATTATCGTTACACATAAATTTAATGTAAAATTTAATTACCGAACATAAACACATTTTTTTTTGTAATTATAAAAAATATATGAATAAATAAGTTCCGTTTCCATTATTTTTTGGTTCAAATTACATATTTATTTAGCAACAATAAAAAAAGTGATACATTATTCAAAGTATGTTCCATCATCACACATATGCAATTTACGGATTCCTTGTTCGAAGAAATAGTCATCTTGCCATCCATTTGTCAAGTTAATTTTTGATATTTTCACAAAATTTGAATAGTACGGTTTTAACGGATTGACTGCCACAGTTAGCAAAAGGCGAAGGATCAATGTTCTTTAAAAAAAATTCTTAACGATAATTGTAGTATGATGTTTGGCATTTTCATATTAAAAAATTAATTTGTTGTGTCTATTCACCGCATTCTGATTGTTTTTACATCACTGTGTCGTTTTTTCATCAACTGCTTGCCTGAACCGAATTAGTTGTCGTCGCTATATAAATATCACCAGTCAAAGTTTCAGAAGATTTCAACAATTTATCGTGCACAACAATACCAATTTAATTGCACACAAAATACAAAGCATAACCTTAAATCAGCATATTTCGGTTTGACTGTGATCGACCGCCAGCAGTTTCACTGCGGGCTGTATCCAAGCTTATTTTACTTATAGGATTCTCAGTGTAAATTTCATCTTTTGCAGTCACAATTTCGGATTTTTTTTATATGGAAACAAAATATATTAATTTTTTAATAATTATTATAATTTTATTTAATTACTACGCATTAAATTTAAAAATAATTTGGTCAGCTATTGTATATTGTAATATATTAAACGTATTATATATATATGATGCTATCGATTGATTTGATTGAGGTGTGTCATTTACACATTAATATATTTCATATAATATTTAAATTAGATTTATTTTGGTAATAAAAATTTACTTTATTTATGTTGTGCTGTGCTGCGGGTGATGGATGTTGAGTTATATAATTATATATGTCGATTTTTTATTTTTTTTTTCAATATATTCGATTCAAATACACGTGAGTGTTTCGAAAAAATTTTCCAATTTCCATATGATATATTCCCAATTGATATGAAAATACAATTTTTGATTTTTGATAGATCAATTTTCAAGTGTATAAATAAATTGGTGATCTAAAAAAATTGTGTATGTTCAAGAATACTGTCGCTTTGGTTTATAACATTAATGTAGCCACAACTGCGATATTGCACTGCAGAAAGGTATATTTATGTACACAAAACAGCATATAATACAAATTGGATTACATAGTCAATATTTTATTTAAAGTGTATTAAAATAAATAATAAATACGTAAATGCGAAATTTTTGAAAGTAAATTGATAATGTTATCAGCTTCGATATGAATGTCGCTGCGTTTTGTAAATTAAATTAATGGTATCTTTTCTAACTACCCTGCTCCAATAATACGAGTTTTTATATATATATAAAGTAATTAATTATTATAAAGTAAACATTTATTCATATCTATATATTTCGTGTGTGTGTGTGTGTGTGTATATTAAATTAAAATGTAATGATTTTTCGATTGAATTTACATTTATATTTGTATATTAATTATTTGGAAAATTATATACGTAAAAAAAAAAATTATGTAAATATAAAAATATTGAATAATAACACTCAATTATCAATCGGGCGCAATGGGTACAATAATGTTAATATATATGTTAATTATTTGTGAACTACCGGGTTCAATTTCAGAAATATTTATGTGAAATTTTGTCAGCAGCTCCATGGTTTTATGTTTTTGCTAATAATTTCAGTGAATTACCTGTTTTACATTTTTACATTATAGTCCAAACAATTTTTTTTCCGGAAATATTGATTGTATACTAACAGATTTTCTAACAAAATTTTGTACTTATCTTTTTATTTAACGTATACTGTAAATTGATATTTGCTTTATTGTATATATATAGGCAATTTACCAAACCATTTTCTATACTAATCTATAGTTGTATGGCAACGTTAAAATTTCCAACAATTAACAAATTATTTCTTTCTAAAGTTCAAGTATTTCATATAAATTTATATATAAATTGATATTTTTATATTTACATGATTTTTATTGGGTGAATATAGTTTCAAATTATAATTTGTTGTCACTCAATACGAATTAAAAAATACAAATGTCCACTCAATGTTATAATGCCGTGTGTATTTAAATATTTTATTGTAACTAATAATTATAATATTTTATAGTAAATATAAATATAAAATAATAATATTTTTATGTACTGAATGTATTTACAATTTATAATAACATGAATTTGGATTCGTACTTTATAAATGCGATAAATATTTTCTCTATATGTGTGTTTGTAAATATATATTAATACAATAAAAATATATATAATATTATATAATCAATATTTGTAACAAACTTGTAACTACATGTATAATTTTTTTATATACATATATACGTGATGGTCAACAATATTCCATATATATATATAATACTGAATAATAATGAAAACATGAAACAATTGTGGCTCTAGTAAAATACTAAAACAACGTACTATTATCTATATAATATAAAATATATTAGTATAAAAATATATATTTATAAAGTGTATTCAAATTTGACGTATTTGCACTTCAGCAACACGTGTGCCAACAGCTACAATATTTTCGCATGAACGACCATACGACCAACGATGATAAATTGTGCTTCTCTGATCTTGAACTGCATCAGTTTTTTTTCAAAATTTATCAATGATAAGTTTAATAGCATGCGGATTGTCGAAGCATTTTCTCTACCGTACGAAATTTTCTTTCAACTTTCGAATAACTTTAACCATATTTAAAATGTTTCGTCAAATTTGTACACTCTTTGTATGCATCTCTATATAGTATAACGTTTATAGTAGTGCAAAAAAATATAGTACATATATATATATGTGTGTGTGTGTGTGTGTGTATTATTACAAAATAATAATGTAATATCTATTTTATAATAGTATATTTTCGCATAATTTGAAGAGAATATGGAACATCATGATGCTTTAATATTTTCTGTATAAGTCGATAAAATTTTATTATAACATATTTTTTTTTTGTCGTTGTATGTACACGTTGAGAGTTGAATGAAATTTTGCATTGTAACAAAGCTGCAGAACATCATCATATTCATGTACACGTTTTTTTTCTTTTTTCCATCAATTGAGTATAAAAAATAAAAAAAAAACTATATTATATTTATAAAGGAAAAAAAAGGGAAAAAAATTGATATAAAATAAACATTATTGGTTGTTATATATAAAGGACATTTTATTATATATATGTATTGAGTTTGTTTTTTGGATAATGATAACACATACGGGGGGATATTGCGGTGATGCGGTTTAAATCGTTATTAAATAATAATTGTATGAAGATTTTATTTTAATACACTTGGAAATGTATATTTTTTCCGTTTTTTATCTATGATCTTTTGTCATCTTTTAAGGCCATATCGCACAATATAGAGCATCGATTTTAATGGCGTCATTTAATGCCAGCACCGCAGGCATCGGCAAATGATTGCGTGCCAAAGGAATAAATATGAAAATATTTATATATATAGAACATGCCAAATTGTTCGTTGATAGATACAAATTGTTTGCCCAATCTCAATGCACAGCTTCTAATTATTTTAACTATAATTCACTGCATAATTTTAATGGCTATACATTAGTGCGTCTAGTAAATTCGATGTTGGTCGTAGCCGAAGATATAAAGCTCTATAAAATTATTTTAATTATTAATTCAGCAGTTCTTGTGTTACATATAATTTTTTTTTTTACTCATACAATAATAACATTTATTGTCCGCGTAAAATGCTGCTGACGCAGAATAACGCGAATTTGTTAATATTAAATTCGTTTCATTTTTTATTATGGTTGTTTTTTGTATAAAATTTATACTTTTATAATACAGATGAAATGTTGGAAATAATTATTACTTATTACTTTCTTAGATTTTAGATTATATATATATATTTAAATATGGCACATATGGTTGATGGTTGTGGTGGTGCGACCTAATTAAAAACAGTTCATTATTAAAAATAATTATAGTTTTTTTCTGCATAAATTTTAAAATATAAATTATATTAAAGTTGAATTTACATACACAACAAATATTTTTTAATGTAATTTACATATAAATTGGTCATGCTGGTCAAATAGATAGACAGGATTGCGCATCGCAACATATATAAAAGAAGATAGATTAAAAATGTTTACCTTAGATTCGGATACATTTTCCTATACTTTTTAGCCAACCTTTAATTTGTTTAAAATCAGTGGTTTGTTAAAATTTAAAATATGAATCTAAATACTTTGTAAAATAGTTCACAAACATGCACTAAATGTTGTTCAAACAAACTAATACACAATTGGCACAATTATTCAACTATACTGTCATATAAGCTCTCTCCTGTCGTCTATACATTTCAAAAACTAAATCTATCCCGAAGTAAGGATATTATTAGATAGATATTTAGAAGGCTACATTTTTATCGTCTGTACATTTGGGTCAATAAATTTTAATGATAATATCTGTGAAACCTGGTAAATTGTGTCATCAAAATTAATTTTGCAAAAAATGGTATGATCATAAGAAATATTTATTGTCTATGTGTATTTAATTTATTTTAATATTATAAAATTATACTAAATTTAAAAAGTATTTCCAAAAAATACCAATTTCTTATAACTCTCTGTTTTAATTTTTATTTGGCCACCGCTGTTTATTTTTTTCTTTATTAAATGTATTAATATCCAACCAACATCCTGCTGCGTTTTAGAAGAAGAAGAAGAAAAAAAAGAACATTGAAAAACTTTCATTATTAACCCTTTTTAACAAATTATTTTTCAACAAAATAAGTCTAATTGAAGTAGAACATAAAAAAAAATAAAACTTTCGTTCTTCTCAAATTTTAAAATATCTATATATTTATTTGTTTGTGTGTGCCTATAAAATGATATTAAAACCTTTAGGCCATTGTATTAAATATATAGATACCATTATTATAATTCTATGTATAGATAATACAATTTAAAGATATAATTGTTATGGAAAAAAATTCTAGAATATATTGTATATATATATTTTGTGTTGTGAAGGATATGAAGGATACTAATACATTATAATACATATAGATATGTATTTAGATTTTATTTCATCCGTTTAATTTCTTTCCATTAATTCGTGTCACGTGTTAACAACAAAATACGCCTTTTAAATTCATTGAAGCAAATTTTCGATTATAATCTGTGAAGAAAATCTTTCTTTTATATATTTCGATTCTATGTAGAAATATTTCTATATAACAAAATATCTTTTTTCAATGTTATTTTATATTATATATAGGGTAATTCTTGAATTAAGGGAGTATATACAAGAGAATACGAAATAAATATATGGGGAATGTCATTATTAACAAATTTGTATCGATCATTTTTTATTGCAATTTTAACATATATTTGACATTTAATTAGCATTGATTATCTGTACATATATATATTCAAATTGGTAAAGGAGCATATATTATTATATATCCTTTTATCAGTTGGTATCTTCAGTTATATAACATATTAATATACTCGTATATGTATTGTACCATATATTATTAATGCTTATCTCATATATAATAGTATATAGTAATAGAAGACATTGTTCATTTCTGAATACATACACCTTCACATACCATAAAATTATAATTATATAATATATAATATATATCTGTTGTCATACACGTTGCCGCATTGCCACACTAAAAATATACTGTTCTCAGGGTTATACAACAATATAAAGCTTTACACAAGCTCTAAATTAATTTCAATAGTTTATTAATTTATATATATGTATTCACAATAAAATTGTCTCTTATCCAAAATTTTGTACCCATATAAATATTAATATAATTTAGAAACACTCTGTGTTTTGTGTACACATTAAAATTTTATAATCAAATAGAGGTATATAAGTATTTTTATTGTAGTATTACATTTATGGATAAATCTAATAAACTTTTTTTGTTTTGTTTTTAATATCGGATATATACAACGGACGGTGCTTTAAATAATTTCTAGAACTAGTAAAAACTAAAATAAATATTTCAATTTTAAACGTTTAAACTCATTGATGCCGATTAGCATCTATACCTCTGCGTCGAATGGATGCCACTCAAAGAATTCCCTTTTGTTATATGTTCACCGAAATCTTCATCGCATCATTATGCCACCGCACACACATAATAAAAAAAAAATAACGATTTTCCGCTTAAAATTTTAAGCCAAAAGCTATGATTTTAAAATGAAGATTAATAATAATAATATATATATAATTTTAATCCGTAAATTTAAATGAAATTTTTCTCATAAAGTATAAGTAAAAATAATCAATAATCTACATTTTATTTTAATTAATTTTATTTGTTTCTATATATGTTTTTTTTAAATTAAAATTAAAATCGAGAAATGCGAAACCAATTGAAAATAAACCAGGAAGGATTTTTTGTTTTCATTTTTCAATGGTAAAGTCAAAGAAATTGCGTTCTGTTTTTTTTGCTGGTTTGATATTAGACTAAATTATGAAAAAAAATTTAAATGTCCATCTTAATAAATTTTCCGGCGGAAAATCGATTTTTATTAATTATCATATTTTTGAATTACTATGGCCCCATATCATTTTAACATGATCTCTGTTTTTGTATACAGAAAATTTCAAATTTAAATCAATTTCTTATCTTTTATTGAAGAGATTATTTAAAATCATTTGAAAAAGATGATAATTCATATAATAAAGTAGATTTTCCGATGTAGTCTACTTTCAATTCGGAGCTGTCCAGAAAAATATTTAGTGATAATATATTTGTTTTTTTTTTTCATTTATACTTTCAAATAAATAATTCGTCTATAAATTCATATTTTTTTATTTAATTCTACTAGTTTATCAAAGTTAACGCACATTTCATATCTGATCAATATTATACAATAATAATTTTAAATTAAAATGATGCTTGTAAATGTTTATTGATGGGGCGGCCCATTAAAATTTTCGTTGTCTTTTTCAAATTCAATATACAAAAAAAAAAGTCCTGTATATGATAGATACATATTTATATGTGTGTGTGCGTTTAAAGGATGTTTACCTTGAGAAATACTAGAAATCCTCCTTTTTTTTTTGTGTTAAATAAAGTGGTATTTTTAGATTACAGTATTGTTCACACAAATTTTATACTATACCTTCGCCGCTATATGTATCTTTCGATCAATATATGAATTCTTGACAGGAAAATTTGTTTGAATTTAAAGCAATCTAGTCATTTTATGCGATATCGTCGTATGAACTAAATTACTGATCAGAATTGTCTAGAATACAATTGTATAGGTTAAGCTTTCCCAATCTACTATACTTTTTAGCGTATTTCTTGACCAATTTTGCCCCATATGTTTTAGCGTTCTCATGCTGCAGAATAATTTTATTGCCATGTCTTCTTTTAACCGCATAATATGAACGTTATTTTATTCATTTTTTGATTTTTGGCTTGCTTCAATTTTTCTTTGATTACCATTTGTAACGATCATCTGTGATGGTTTCTGTTAAAAATATACCACATACCACCTTACGCTGGTTCCATCCAGATACACCACGAAATCATTCTTTTTGCATTTGCTATTGTTAAACCATATAGTTTTTGAAAGTTATAATTGAAACTACAAAATTTTCCCTGGCTCCTTTCTTTGCAACGAAATGGTAAAGTAAAACTGACAGTAAATGCTGTTTTTTCTTAGCGCAAAATTTTTTATAATACTATTTCATCGATTATATTTTAACAGATAAATATTTCTGAAAAAATATGTCTTACGTTGTAATGAAAATACTAAAAGACAAATTTCTAGATAAACATCCATTATATATTTATGTTTGAAAAACGAAGATGAAAAGACGACAAGCAGATTTATATTTTTCTTTGATGAGCGACATTATAATAAAGTTGTTCATGACAAAAAGAAAGCGTCCACAAAAGTTCTATTTAAATATAGGCAAGAGTTTTCTTTTCGCTTCTTTTTTTCATTCTTATTCTACCATTCCTTATATGATTTAAAATCCAAAATATTCGTTCATCGTACAGACATTATTAGTTACCTCTGCTATACAACGAGTTCAATACAAAAATGTATATGCTCAATAAACACACACACTCACACACATAGAATATATATTGTATATACAATATTTATTTTATCTTTCCATTTATAGATAATCATATTTATATATATAATATATTATATAGGAAAATAAAAGAAAATCTAAAATAAAATACGCATAATATGTAACATATAGGCAGAGAGATGAACCAAAAGAAAAAAAAACCCTTTTTTGTTGAGGTTTCAAAAACAAACGAAATAACAAAAAAAAATAAATAAATTTATATATATTTATTTGTAAATTGATGTATATAGAGCTTTCACAATATATAGAGTTATAGACATGTATGAATATTTTGAGATATAGACAATAAGGATATATGTACGAGGATATACTGTATATGGTATATACAATATATATATATAACATACAATATACGGAAAGCAACAATTCATCCAAATAGAAGGAATTGAATATCCATGATTAAAAACATCAAATTCTTTTATCTTTATATATACAATATATATTTTGAAAATTGGATTTTTCCTCAAATGGTTTTTCCCATCGTGATGTATTATTTCCATCAAATTAACATATTGTTATAAAGTACGTGACGTTATAA
The DNA here is from genome assembly GCA_910594885.2 of Bibio marci. Lineage (NCBI taxonomy): Eukaryota > Metazoa > Arthropoda > Insecta > Diptera > Bibionidae > Bibio > Bibio marci. The sequence goes on from OU343114.1 coordinate 41,630,581, forward strand.
GATTTTGCTGAATAGTGAAAATTTATATATATATATTTATAGTAGAAACATATCCACCACATATATATGAGATGAGATATGTGCATAAAACACATATACGGTTACGGGGATGTGTAGAGTATCTATACATACAATATATATATATATGCGGAAGGTATTTTTATTTAGAATATGGATATATCTGCGATTCAATATATTATCTATCTATCTATTTATCTATCTACATGTGGTATATTTTTATTTGTTTACATAGGAAATACTAACCTATAAATGGCTTTAATATTATACAGATACACACACACACACACAAACACATATATATGTGTGTGTGGTATAAATGCACAAACAAATATATAAACAGTAGAGTTATATATATTTATTGTTACATATACCTTATCTATATATAAGACCATAGTATATAAGGAAAATTCAAGGGGTATATAGTTTTTCAGTTATCCTCCTAACCTTTTAACATTATTAATTTAACATTTATCAATATACGGTAAATTTCTTATTATATATATATTTATTTTTTTCTCATATATTTGTTTGATGTAGGTTAAAAAAATATATAAATATATAAAACAGAAAATGTGTTGACTATGAAAAATATTTGAAAATGTTTTAATGTTTAAAAAACAGTTTGTATGTGTGTGTGTGTGTGTGTGCGAGCTTTTTTTATTTTATTTTATCAAAACCGATAAATTTTTATTCATTGGTACATGTACAATTTAGAAAATTAATGTATTATTTTAACGAAAAAAGAATGACATATAAATTATATATGTATCGACCCATACCAACAATTTTTGGTCATTGTCAGCACAGTTTATTGATTTATTCAATACAAATTTGCAACTTATTTTCAATAAATTATTCAAACACTATATGGGAAAATTTCTATATTTTATATTAAAATACATATAAATTTTGTTAAGTTATATTGATTCTGTTCTTATTAAATAAATATGTATAAATTAATAGTATATTAATTTGTTGATGACACTTACCAAAGTGCGATTCATTTAAAAAATTCTTTGCCATGGAAAATATGAGCAAATTTGCAAAAGCATAATATAAAATAAGTGTAATATTCATTGAAAAACGATTGTATTTTTTTTGAATCAAAGGCACGTATGAGATATGTCACTGCATTCATCAAGCATATATAATTCCTATATATATATTTAAGGATTACTAATTATTTCAATTGATGGCAAAACGCACCTGCGCTGAAATTTATTATCGGAAAAAATTGCTATTTGATTTGAATCAAATAATATTGCAAAAAAACTGTAATACAATAATACAACAATGCCGCGGTATAGATTCTGAATTTTAAATTTATACAAAAAAAACACGTACCACCACAATGGGCAGCAAACCTACATCAAAAAAAAATGCCACATTTGGTTTGACTCTAAACATTTGTTGCAATATAAAATAATATGATAAATTTTAAGTCAAAGATTCTATCTATTTTAGATTATAGTGTTACCATATAGTATTAACATATATTACACAATATGATATTATGAAAGTACTGCTGAAACACAATTTATTAGGTCGGTTTATTAAAAATGTTTATAAATAAAATAGTATTGGTATATGTTTGGCTAAGTTGTTGATATTCAGCAGATATAGATTCAAAAAATAAGATATCAGATCGAGACACCTCTATTTATGTTCATGCAACTACTGAAACAATACTGTATAGATAAAATATTTTATTACAGAACTCTTATAGAATTTAGCTATTCATTTACTTAATTCTAGCGGAATTTCTAACTTGTGTGAATGTACAAGTTTATATAGAAATGCGAATACCCATCGGAACAGTGTTTTAGAATAATTATATTGTAAAACTATACTAACTATTTGGATTCATTTAGTTTTAATCAAATTTAACATATATTATAGCGATTAATAATGGAATATTCCGAAAAGTTTATTATCATATTATAAATAAAAAATACCCAGGAGGACAGGTTTTTCGTAACTGGATAAACTTGAGAAATGTACGATTTAATAATAATGTGATAATATTGTGAACAGGTTTTATAAAGTTCCTTCAAAATACAATCAATTTTGTTAATTCTCGTTAAAATTTTATGTAAATTTCGTATGTACAATAGATTAAGAATGGAATTTTATGAAATTTCTGCAAAATAATACCCAATAACATAGGTTTCTGTATCGCAAATATTATAAACCTGACTAATTTTAACCATTTATTTTGAAAATTGTAATTCGTACTGTTGGTGAATAGAATTATAGAGAAATGTTTTTATATGTAATATTTAAAAAATTAATATTCAAGATATATTGCACAGGATATTTCTTTTTGCAATTTTTTGTTCAATACTTTACATTTTATTTATAGTTTTATAAAACTTTTTAATTTTCTCTGAATGCACACTTGTGATTACTCCTGAACTTCCATTATATCCAGTTTTTTTTTATATAAATATTAAAATTATATAGTGATGATTATATAACTAGGTTTAAATTCTATTATGTTTCTGTCTGTTCTTAAAATATTCCGTTGAGATCTTTTAATTATTTGTTTCTTACTTACTTACTCCATGGCGTTACAACACGGGTGCGGTTTTAGCCTTCTCCAACACGCTTTTCCAACTTGACCTATCCGCAGTTAATGTCTTCCAATCCCGAATTTTTAGGATCTTTATATCACAGTTTACTGCATCTAGCCATCTCGCCTTAGGTCTTCCGGCTTTCCTTCTACCCTCCGGTTTACCATTTAACAGTTTTTTTGGCACACGCTCTTTGTTTCATGCATCTTTTATTTACTGAAAAACGTCATATTTTTTTTTCAAAATCGATTCAAATAAGTGTACTTGAATCGAATTTTAAATGCATATTTGCAATCATATGGCATTCAATTTATTATTTATATCTTCTAATCAAGCTATATTCACTTGTTTGTTGTTATATTGAAATGAAACTGTATTACATTTATTCTAACTTAATTTCTCTATACAAAACATTTAGAAAATAATGAATAAAATCTAGAAGATCTATATTAAACTTAAAGATAAAATAATTCACTTCTACTACATATACATATATGTTTTTGACCATTCCCATTTTTGTATTGTTTTGAAAATATTCCTTTTTCTATATCTGCTGTATACTTTTAACATATATAATATACTCTATGATCTTTGTAGCAATAAATATATGGGATAAATAAATTAGATATTTTATATAAAAAATATTATGACTATATGAAATAAAAATTGATTTTTATGTTTATGATCGATTGATTCACAATAAGTCAACTTAAGATATGTAATAAATCAAATAAAATAATGGTTACCGCATATGTATGGAAAAAAATGTATATTATATTATGTATTGCTTACATAAAAATAACTCATAAATAAACTCGGTTCCATTGGAATATAATAGGAAGAAAGAGAAAATTTATTGATAATTTGTTATATAGTAATAATTTTTTCGTATTTTTTTTCTTCCCCAATTTGTCTAGTCACAAAAATATTTTGAAAAGTTTAGCTTTTTCTTCCTCTATAAATAATAATATTGTATATATATTATATTTCATATATACGTATCCAACATTATACGTGACACATATACATTTTATAAATATACAATATATGATCATGTTCATATGTACTATACACCATATTTATATAGTCGCATGAGTTGTTACAAAATACTAAATATATATTTCTATACATGTTCTTCAACACCATCACCACATAAAATTCGCAATAGCATTGGTCAGCACATATAATACACATTTTTATAACATTTTGATAAATTGTCCTTGAATACATAAAAATTGTAAACATATTATTATATAGGTATGTTATTGCTGTGTTGGTTGTATATCGTTGTAATGTACACAAATTGTTTGTTGTGTATATGCGTGTGGAAAAAGGAGCAGGAAATTACAAGAATGAAAATCACAATTTTATCATCAAAATATGTGTAAAATTGTATTGTAATGTGTCATGTCATGTTGATTTATTTTGTATTTTGTAATTTTTTTTTGTTCAGTTTGTGTAAATAAATTTATGAAGTAGAAGATTTTTGTTTGTACAATGTATAAATATTTATAAGAATTGTATAAGTATCAAAGATTAAATATTATAAATTGATAATTTCCCTTCCGAATGATTTGTGTGTCTGTTTTGATGGCACGCTTTTGTTTATGCACATGCACTTTATTTACAGACTTAGAGGCCAATTTTATTATAGGAAATTGTATATATGTTTATAGTTTCATTATGTAATTATATTTAACGTTTATATGATACACTGTTCATCACAAAACCACTACTTAATAACCGCAAATATAATTCTTCGTATTAGAATATTAAATAGCTATCATTATGTGTGTGTGTGTGTGTGTGTGTGTGTCAAGATAATACTAAAACGCACATCAGTATAATTGATTCCATGTGACAACTTAAATATATACCGAAACATTAACGTAATCGACACCAAACCTCAACTTCTATTTTATCATTTTATTTGTTTTCACAAATATATTGTTCGTTTCCATGGAATCTACCAATTAAAAGTCACTTGATTTTTTTTGATTAATTGTGCGTGCCACTTAGTCAACTCTCAATAATTGCCGGATTTCTTATTTTTTTATCAATTATAAATGCTTACAAGTTTATGAAAACAGTATTTATAGTGTAAAAAAAATCCTGCTTTTACTGCAGAACCATTTTTTCATTTACAGCAGAAATATGTTTTTAATTAAATAGAGTTTTTACGTCCTTGTAAAAATATTTGAGTTTATTTAAATCATCATTTAATCTTTCAAAATGATTGGGAAAATGTTGATTTAACAAAATTTAATAATGCTACTGTGTTTTTATGTGAATCCCCTTATCGATCAAAATGATGATAAAATATAATATATTTATTTTTTAATTATAGACATTTCACGCCGCTCATAATCTAAATTTTTTCCCAGAAAAATTTGTAAAATAACAATTTTTTCGATTTTACCGGGAGCCCACTGTTTTAATGCAATTTTTTTTATGTATATTGCAAAATCTAATCAATTTCCAATTTTTTATAGAAGAAATTTATTTGAGACGATCGGAAACGATTACCGAAATTAATATAATTTGCAAAATGTGATTTTACGATCGAAATCGTTCTTTAACTTCTGTTGTAATATTTTTAAGTTTAGTATTGATAGAATTATCTCATTCAAATATTTTGTCAGAGATACAGTGTGTCGAAAAATTATATCCTAACTCCACATATTTTATTTTCTAATAATTATTTATGTGACAAATATTAAATATAGAAATTTCTAATAATTTTGTTTTTGTTTTTAATTATCTGTTAATGTAACTAGAAAAATAAAAACAAAACAATTTTGTTCATGTTTAAACATGTATAGACGAATTAATATTTGTTTGCATCTTATTGATTCTTGCGTGTATCAAAAATATATGTATTTGTAGATTAACATTTAATATTTCGCCATAAATCTCGTGCCCATTATACAAATTAATATCGTTTTCGTTTATTTACTCCTTAAATGATGATTCAACACAACCATATGCAAACTGATCACCCTTCATTCGCGCCAAACGTACATTTTACCATGGTGTAGTACTTCGGCGTGCACGTTTACCGCCTGAAATTAAACTGATAAAAAAAATGCGTATATATTTAGCGATATAAAAAAAATTTTTAAAGAATTTCACTTTTGGTCTATTATTATTTATTGTATACGAAATATAAATACATATATAATTTACTTCTATAATATATATATCTATAAATAAATCTCATATATATTATATGTAGATAGATATATTACATATTTAGATATTAATTTGATTTGAAATACTATATATTTGTTTGTTTATATGTGTATATTGATTGATTTTCATAAATAAATAACATAATATAAATTAACAAACATTTCAACATCTCTATATAAATTCATATACATATGTTACAATATCTATTGTATAAATATATATCTCTGGTGAGATAATCATACAAATACTTCAATTAATTTCTCTAATTTAAATCAAAATATAAGTTAACATGGATTGGACAACACAATGACAATGTACATATAAACGTCGTAATACACCCAAATCGTATTATATATACATTTGTGTTAAAGGAACGAGTATACAATATGTAGTAGGGTTTCTATATATCTTCTAGAGATTCATATGTAGATATACGAATTTATATCTAAATATATATATATATATTTAAATTGTGATATAAAAGTATCCGGAATTTTGTGTTTTTCAATGAATGTCTCAATCCATCCACCTTTGACATCGTTTCGATTTTTGTTCTTTAGATACCAATACATTATCTTGATTGTTGCTTTTACAATACACATATATATCAAATTTGTAAAATCCCATTATTCGTGTATTGATGAATGTCAATATTCCGGATACTTCTGGATATAACACTTGTAGTATAGTATATCCGTCTGTTACATGTATAAATAAAATTAATTTTAATCAAACAATATTTGGATGACCATATAACAATTTTCTCAATAGATTTTATATTACCACAACAAAATTCAATATATTGATTTCATATACTTATCGATATATAGATAGATATGTACTAGTATATTTATTACATGGGTTTCTATATACCATATATTTTACTACACAATATCATTATACCTTACAATGTATATTAATATATGGTCTAATTTAATATATTATACTCTTGTATTATAAATATAAATATAATATAATAAAATATACAATTATCTACTGCGTACAATTTATTTTATATATACTTAAAATGTGAATATATGTTTTCGTTTTACGTTGTATAGATAGAAAATAGAATGGCATGTTTATAATATAGCTCCTATATACATTACATACGTTAACATATTATAATATATGTCATATAATATAACATGTATAATAATTATATATTGTATAAGACATGAATCAATAGCGTATATATACAAAACAGAGCCACAGTGTATATAAAGAGTCGAAAATCGAAATATGTTATAAATATTTGAAGAAGAAACTATTTTGTGTCATTCATTTGCTATTCATTCAGTATGAACATACGTTTACAAAGATATATACGTTTAAATTTCAATATATAAATTTTCCAAATACATATATTTACTACAAAGTATACATATCACATGGTGTATTAAAAGCTATGATATTAATTTACAATTTACGACACAATGAAACAAAATTATGTTCCAAAATGACTTATGTTTACAAAATAAGGTGACTGCAAATTTTTAATAATTTTGAAACGATAACAAAATGTGAATAAGATATATATTAAATTATTATAATAATTATTATTATGGATTATGCAAGTAATGTTACTTCAAAGTTTCATTATTAAATTACTCCATTTACAAATATATAACAACCCACCCAATGTATCTACAATTATTGATGTACGTAAATATTTATATAATTCCATTATTTCTATACAAGTGATTAACAATATTCATTTAATCTAGATTAAATTATTTGGGATATTTATCTTATCTTTATCTCAACAGATAATGATGTAGTAATTATCTTATCTCAGATAATAAATAGGAATATCATCTATATCTGCTCTAGTTTACTTGGATACGTTATCATTACGATAAATCGAACAATTAAACAATTAAAAAATCATAATTTATCTAAATAGTTTTTAAATTCAACAATAGTTCCTTGTATCGCAACAAGATACAACCAATAACGGAAATACCTTATTTGCTAAAACGAAATTAGGAAAAATTAAAATCATCTGAATGGGTTTGTTTATATAGAAAAAATATATGTTACTCTTATGAAACCGGTAGCGAAAGGATATCATCATCATTCGTTTTACCATGAATAATATAATATCATTAATAAATTATAAAACAGAAAAATTTACACTTAAACGTATTAGGCTGCAATAAAGAAAAAAAACCATTCGATCATCTATTGAATTTGAAGTTAATATATATAGCAAAAATTACATTCTGTCTGACAAACTGTTTATCACCCAAAATTTAAAACTAAATTGAATTCCACCTGAACACAGTATGGAATGCCAAAGAATTTATTTTTGTAAGAATGTATAAATAGTAAGAGAATTGTGATGAGTCTATGTTTAAACTTATTTATTACCATAACATTGGAAGCGCATTTGAATTTAAATATTATTATTATACACCAATCATTTATTATTAGCCATCTATTAAATTTATTATTGCATAAAGTCTATTGTGACACGTATTTTTCAATTACAAAAACCGGAAAGTAAAATATGGATAATCTTTAATTTTATTTTTATCTTAATAAATCTCTCAGATGTACTTTATATATTAAGATGATATTTTTAAAAATATGATTATTTGATTATTTATTTGAGATAAAAAAAAATGTAAAAGTAACATTATCTAATCCGATCTCTGGTCAATTATTGTGTCTATAATTGTTGGTTCAGACATTGTTAATATTTAGTTACATTAAATGCGGAAATAATTGACCGTAGGGTGATTAGATTTTATATATATTACTTCCAAACTATATATGTATTGGTTGTATTTGACAGCAAAATTTATATTCTATTAATATATAGTTTTGTTACGTTAGTTATTACCATTTTATACAGCCTGTAATTCCTTATTTATCCTTATCGAATATCTTTATAAACTAATACCATTAGCATATATATACACAGACCCTCGGTCCAAAAATTAATCGATATGGAATAATTATATTATTTTATTTTTACGAAATAAATAATTTTATTTATACGACATTTTCTCTAAGCCATTGAAATTCATCAATTTGTACGTTCAACAAGTGTATCGATTGACTTTTTTTATGTCGCTGATCGTAATCGTTGTTGAGTTGTTGACGGTCGCGTTGATTGTTCAATGTGTTTTAAAAATCTTGTAAAGCGATTTTATATAGCCAAATGAAGTTTAGCGAAATACAAAATAGTTAGTTTGAGTTGGTGTGAATAAGGTAAATTTAAAAGCAAATACATTAGATTTTGTACTGCTTGGCTTTCGATATACAACGAATATGGCCGTGCAAACGTTTCTATACATAAGGTAACACAAAGCATTAACCGTAGTACCGCACTTGGAACAAATTCTTTTCCAGATTATATACTTTTGAAATTGTGAAAATAAATAAGAATTATTCTAATTTTTGACTTCATTAAATGTAACAATAGTTTTTTATGAAATTATCGTCACTTCCAGCGTTAACGATTGACTTGGTTAAATTTATGGTCATCATTAATTTATGTAGAATGAATTTTAAACTTACCTGCTATTGTATAGACCAATCAGTTAAAATTTCATTAACTATTGTATTTCATATATACTAAGTTCCATTTCCATTAATTTCACTGAAGATTTATTTCTAACTTTCAAGAAATTATGCACTTTATTTTGATGCTTCTGTTCGTTAATCGTTGTTGATGGTGTTGACGGCCTAAACGTTCATCATAATCCGTAACTTCTCTGCCGTCAATTGAATGTCACTGCGCTGTAACTTAAAAAGTTGTTAGTTTGGATACAGGCAATTATCACCAAAAACGATTTTAATCATTTCAACTTTAAAATAAAATTTAATGGTGTTACTTAATGCATTGTATTTTGGCTTACTGTGATAAGAAGTTTTACCAGATGCATTCATAATACATAAATCAATCAGCAGACACAATATTAGAGAATTATTTTGGTTATTTTTCGGACAGAGCTAATACGAATTCTTATTCAAGAAATTATATTGGATTATATACTACAATATATTGAAGAATGACTATGATATGTTAGTTAAAGTTATGGTATACCCGGGTACATTGTATATGTGAATAAAAAGAATTAAAGATTATTTTTATATATTTATATATTGGAGAAAATTGATAAAATATATATTGATATAATGGATATAACAGTTAAAAACATATAGGTATATTAAATGTGAATGAATATGAATATAACTTATAAGTTTACTTATCCAACTATTATATTATTAACTAATAATGATAGATAAGATTTATACAATTTATTGATTTCAAATTGAAATACAAATTTATTGTACACATACATTTTGTAAATATAAATTAAATAAATATATAGGTTTAACTTTAAGATGTTACGAATTATATTAATTTAAATATATTATATTTTTATTTTTAATTGAATAATTATAATGTACTAAATATGTGTGAGTGTGTGTGTGTGTGTGTAACTAATACTCTGTTATAACAACATATTGAAAACATACTTAATATAATATATATATTAACTATAATATTATATTTACAAATATGTTTTGTAATGTTAAAAAATGTCAAACCCATATCATATTTATATTTTAATTTTATTATTCGTTTATATTATAATGATAATAATATTACAATAATTTGACGCAATTTATTAATGGAAAATTATATATTCAAAAGGATGTCTTTTGCTATCATTGTTATTTTACATACATATATTCTCAACATAAAACTAAATAGTGCGTATATGTATGGGTGCGGGTGTTTGTCTATGTATTTAATATATATTTAGTATCTTGTAAACAGAAATAATATTTGTTATCCTATATCTATCTATATTTTATGGAAATAATTTAATTCTATTATATGTAATTTTATCTATCTATATATGGTACATATCTAACTACAATGTTATTTAGATAATAGTTCTTGTTTGGATATAAATTGTTTCTATATATGTTGACCGGTGAAATATGATATTCAATTCTATTGTGTGTAGTGTGTTAAATTTTGAATATATATATATATATTGAATTTAATATAAAATACTCGTATATATATGGAAAATTCATTTAGATAAAATTGATGTTTGTTAAATAGTATGTTTTATATATATAGAAATTATATAATATTATAGACCGTTTGAAATTTAATGTTAATATATATAATTTAAATTTCCATATAAATGCTCTCCATATTTTCCACCCAACCGATAATTATATATAATTGTTGATCTATTTTATGTTTTGTATTATTCAATGCGCTGCGTTAGTTCAATAACACCATATTATTTATACAGTGTAATATTTATTTATAATATAAATATAATATTATGCTATGAAGAGTTATTGAGCTGTAATAAATATACTTATATTAAAAATACGAATATACGTTGCCTACAAAACATTGCATTTACAAATTTAAATACAATACAATAAAAATATGTGATACATGAAATGGGTCATAACAATTAGGTAATAATAGGTAAATAATGGGAGTATTCGTTTTGTATACATAATACATAAATACAATATATATAATATTAAACATATAAATAACAAAATAGGTTAATAAAATATGTTTTCCATCATATAACATACAAGCACAACAAAATTTTCGAAAATCAACATTTAATTTTACACCATATTATGCTATAATGTGTACCCGATTTGAAAATTAAAATTAAAATATCGTTAATATGAATTTATAAAAATTATTTTATACTTTGTGATTACAGATTTATTGATACAGAAGTTAGAGGTTATAGGTTAGATGATGTTCGACGTCTTCCACTGAACTGATTTTCTTGTGTTATTCAAACAATTCTGTATAAAAATCGAAATAGCGTCGATGGTCTGAATAAAAAGCATTCGGATTATAATATTATACGATATTTTTTAAGTATGAAAGTAAATTTAGATTATATGGAAAAAAAAAATGGTGTGACCACTATAACAATAAGTGGAAGTTTCCGCAAAAAAAACGATTTAAAAGTATATTGATATAATAATGATTTTTTATGGACTTCTAATGTTTTAAATATATATTCTAAATTCAATATAAAATTTCCAATCTTTTGTAGAACAACATTTTTAAAATATTGTATATATATGACCACGATCACATCCGTTCCAGGTCAGTTAAATTTTCCACAAAAAAATAATGTTATACTCTATATTAAATTTCCCATATATTTCAATTTTATATACAATATCACCATTTTTTTTTTAAATTATCACTGTTATACATTTGCTGATTGGAAAATCGATTATTAATATCTTTTGAACACACGTCCATCGATTAAAGTCTTTAAATCCTGATAATATAGTTCGTGGTGTTCTCGCACATTTTTAAACAATTTACTATAAAATGTATGCTTTCAAGAATCTATCTATAATCAGTTTTATGATATGATTTCTCATGAAATGCTGTCACTTCGCTGAAGAATAGTATGGTGGATGCTAAACAATTTTTCATTTTAGCTCACTCAGTTTTTGTAATATTTTTTGTGCCTTCTGTATCTGGTCTGGCATATTAACACATTAACACCTTCATCGGTGGCAGGCAAACTTTACCAATGTCTACTTTTTTTCAAGTTATTTTTCGTTGAACTTTGTCGCAGAACAACCATTTATCATCGCACCTATTACCATGTGATCCAAAAATGGCTATAATTTTTTGTGTCATATACTGTTGAGCTTATTTCTTTCAGTCAGAAGTGAAAACAAACCAATTCACTCAAAAAACCGAACAAATTTATTTCAGTTCTTATGTATTTAAATGTAAAATTATATACCTAATTCATATTTATATCCGTTTCACATTAAGTATATATTTTCATTAAATTTCAATTCAATCGTTTCACGATTTTTTTTATTTTATTTTATTTTATTTTTGATATATACATTTTTTGCAATTTATTTATATATAAAAATTTTTAATACAAAATTTTATCATGGGAATTTCATAGTATTATATAATATATTTATTTCATAAGATACATATATTATATTTAGAAGCTAAAGTATTGTTGTGAATTTGAATTTTTTATTACGCATATTTTAGTGTACACTTATTGTGCGTCGATCATACTCAAACAAATTTAACTGGCAGTAATATATGCATTATTTTATCTGTTAAATGCCTGTGTGAATTATGCGATGCTTATTGTCAAATTTCCCATACAGTTTTTGGCTAAACCACAATCGTTTATATAATTGGAATTATTGCCAAAATCTATATGGTCTCGTCGCACTAAATCTAATGAATCTAAACTTAAGAAAGAATCTTAATTTGTCCATTAATTATCATTGAACAATTACAAGAAAAATAGAGAATTCAAATAATAAATATAGATGCATTGTTTCGTTCTGCAAATTATTTATATTTACAATATTTAATTACTCTATAATTTAAATAAAGTCCCTTTGCATCCAATCTTTTCGCAACGTTTTTTTTCTTAACATGACATGAAAAATAATGTTTAAATTGAATTTATATTTGATCTTTCAAATATAGAATATTATATATATTCTGTGTAATATACATTATATTCTGTGTAAGTATTTGGAAGGGAGTATATATAAATAAGAAGCTCGTATAGTTCACAACACAAGCATATGTTTGTGTATATTTAATTTGATATTTAAAATTTTTGAAATACGTTATTCGTGTTTCGTCTGTGTGTATAATATTATCATTTATATATAAAAACGAAAAAATAAGTTCTATGATATGTGCAATAAAATCATCCAGTTTGTTATAATACAACTGAATCTCTTGCTAACATGAAGCACTTTATCATATTTATCAGAAATTAGTTTTACAATTTCAACAGAAAACTTATACTCATCGAGTAATCATTTTTGTAAATTTAACGAAATAGTTGTGATAAAGTAAAATTTACTGTGTCCAAAAGCGTTCTGATGTATAATAATTGTTCCCTCCGATTTTTCTATTCTGTCTCAGAAATATTTCACGGCAAAAGTATGATATGTATTATGCACGGCACCTTTGGAATTATCTCATGCGGTTAACCAAATGTTTTCATCTTAATTCAATTTTTTAAATATGTGGTAAAGCATTATGTGCGACATAGCAAAGTTAATAAATTTAACAAACAATTTTCAAAAAGTTTCTCTATTTATTTAGAAAAATGCATTCATAAAAAGTATTGTAAAAATCTGTTAATTAATTTATCTTAATTTTAATAGTTGAACTTATATTTTCCTATATAGGAACTTAATAATAATGAGCAGGTGTTCTACTGTAATTGTATTTTTAATTTTATTGAATGAATTGTTGCCAATTAAGTATTATTTTTAATGAACTCAGTTCCGGGTTATTGTAATAATTTTTTTTTACTGAAAATTACTCAACTATATGAATTATCCCGCCTGAGGGCATTATTGCAAAGGGCCCACTTTTTGTTTGTTTGTTTTGTTATAATCAAACCTTATTGTCCATTCTCTCATGATAAATTAGTTCACGGAATTATTAATTATCAACTTTATATATATAGACCGGCGTATAGTATATTATTATTAGATTGGTTTTTGATATTTGTTGCGTTTTTGGAAACCGTTTATAAACAATATATTCTATTTTAAATATAGTCTATAGATTAAAAATGTATAACAAACGGTCTGTGATATGTCCTTCTAATATGTATACACTTCAAACAAATTAATAGTTATATAATTTATATGGCAAAAAAAAACTATTTATACACATACACTATACATTTATAATATAATTCTTGAAACCCATTCATCTATATGCAATGCATATATAAATACTAAATACATGTGTTTGTATATATATATAGTTTTTTTTTTAAATTTAGTGCTAAATAATTCAGCTAACATTCTACTACTATATGCTCGTATATAGTAGTATGTACCATACCATATATATTCCAAATAAATAACATGAGAACGAAGTTTCAATTGCTAACACGTACCATAACCAACCAACCACGTATAATAAATAGCATCGCATCGTTATTGAAAACATTCATCAAATTGATAGTACAAATTATATTTATTTTTATATACAATATTTATTTCACATTTATATAATACTAATACTACACACACACACACACACACACACATATATAAAATATATTATATATACTAGACTTGTCATATATAGATTTGCAGTAACAGCAATTTGTATATATATGGAAAGGATATGTGACTATTTGTAATGTGCACAAATTTTACAAATATACTATAAATAAAATAAAATTGAAAGCGAAACGATCCAGAAAAAATATTGTTTATATATTAAAATGGAAATTCGAATATTTTAATATTATTATTCACCCGCATGTATCGCAACTATATATTTATTATTTATTATTATTTATTACTTTATGTAAATAAATTAAGTATTATATGCAAAAAAAAAAGGATATATTATTCAAAAACATACGATTGACAACGAATGGTGTGCGCGATGGTAGGATGTGCAGATAGCAGATAAAATGTCCGTCGAGGCATCTAAAAAGTGACCGGGTAAAATTCTTCATACTATATTTTTTTGTGTCTATATAAAAATTTGAAAACTGCATTCGCAAAATATTAGTGTTTTTATAAAATTGAAATTAAAATAAGTAAATATTTATATCGTATTAGTGTAAGAATGCGTTAAAATATTTTATATACTATTAATTGAAAATATATTTGCCGATAATTTCTATTTAATTAACCTGTTCGTATTTCCAGTACAAAATTTTGTACCTTATTATCATTGTTCACTTTGTCCATATACAAATTTTATCCAATGAATTTAGAATATATACAAAACAAATATTGTATTTTTTCCCATTTTAACATTTTTTAACTCACAGGTCGTGTTTGTGTATGAGAGCAAGATTTTTTTTTGCATGATATTAATTTCAATAATTTTACGAATGCAGTATTCAAATGTTTTTATACATATACAAAAATATATGACGAATTTTAGCCACCACTTTTTTGATATATGTCTCGTTGACAATTTTTTCAATTTTTTCTGCAACAGAATATATTTTAACTATATCTTTTTCATAGACGTCAATTACTTTTATAAATATACTATATGTGGATATGCACCCCGGAACCATATCAATATATTGAAGTTAAAAATTGTAAGAGATTTATTCTTTAAAAATGTTTCATATACAAAATTTTTGATTCATAAATTTACTTTTGTTTTGCCAGCCGCATTGAAAACAAGCAAATTTTATTTAATTTGTTTTAAAAAAATACGTGAATTTCGTGTGTCGATTAAACTAGACATTTTTTGTTAAATTAATTTTTATATCAACACCGTATAGTTTTTTACGCTTATAGTCGTCAATTACTTTTATAAATATACTATATGTGGATATGCACCCCGGAACCATATCAATATTTTGAAGTTAAAAATTGTAAGAGATTTATTCTTTAAAAATAATTCATATACAAAATTTTAGATTCATAAATTTACTTTTGTTTTGCCAGTCGCTTTGAAAACAAGCAAATTTTATTTAATTTGTTTTAAAAAAATACGTGAATTTCGTGTGTCGATTAAACTAGACATTTTTTGTTAAATTAATTTTTATATCAACACCGTATAGTTTTTTACGCTTATAGTCGTCAATTACTTTTATAAATATACTATATGTGGATATGCACCCCGGAACCATATCAATATTTTGAAGTTAAAAATTGTAAGAGATTTATTCTTTAAAAATAATTCATATACAAAATTTTAGATTCATAAATTTACTTTTGTTTTGCCAGTCGCTTTGAAAACAAGCAAATTTTATTTAATTTGTTTTAAAAAAATACGTGAATTTCGTGTGTCGATTAAACTATACATTTTTTGTTAAATTAATTTTTATATCAACACCGTATAGTTTTTTACGCTTATAGTAAATTATAGCAACAAAAATATTCAACATCTATATTTTTTAAGTGTTTTTATTTATATTGTAGAAAAGATTGTATAGAAAATAATTAATAGATTATATTACACAAATTATGCGTTATGAATTGACTTTAACCATCCATTCGATTCGCCAGATTTGACATAAAATTTCGAAGTAACCGTCACAACAATCGACTATTTTGTAAACCCCACCGATTGCTATATTATTCGTAACGGGATATGAAAAGCTTTGTAAAAAATTGTATCAACCTGAAAATAGATTATTTGGAAAATTGAATTAATTTCTATTCAAAAAAATTACTAGGCATAATGTATTTGTATAATATTATATACTACTCAATACTATATACTATAAATAAATATATTATTATATAATTATATAAATATTTAAGTAAATACAATTTATATATATATATATAAAAAAAAGTGTCTATAAAGTGTCATCAATTTCCCAATTTAATCCCAATAAAAAGCAAATTTATATTCACTTTATTATGTTAAATACATTTTTTATACACTCATTCTATATATTTTCCATTGCTCTATATATACAATTATGGTATAGGATATACAATTTATATATAAAAACGTTCAGAAACCCATTTTTGTGTTATCTTTTTTAAAAGATTTATTTATTTTACATAAATAAAAGTTGAACAAAAAAAAATACGGAAAATTGTAAATAAATGAATAAATAAATAAATAAATAAATAAATAAATAAATAAATAAATAAACATATCGAAAAAAATAAAAAATAAATAAGGTATAATATCTATCCCCATATAGACACACACACAAAAAAATTATTCATACCAAGATATTGATCCACGCATTGCTTATAAATCTATAAATAAATATATAAACCTGTACGAGTATATTTTGTATAAACTGGAGACCACATGAATTGAAAATAAATTAAATGAAAAAAAGGTGTTTTTTCGATTTTTACCTATGTCTATTCTACGGCATATACAGAACAATAAAGCTTTATTTATATAGTCCTTTTTCATCAATACATTCCTATATACAAAAGTACACGCACAGGACACACACACACACACACACACACACACACACACACACACACATATATATATATAACACAAAAAATGGTGTAGGTAGATTATTTATAGAATTAAACCTTTTGTTAAAAATATACTTATATACGATGGTGTTCTTATATATTCTTTCTGTTTGCTATACATTTTTTGGAACAGAAAATATTTATTTTAATAATCTTTATAACCAATTTTATCAAAAAAAAAACGAAAATTTTTCACATAATTACATCCCTTAAAAAAAAAATAAATAATATGATTATCTTTCATATCTTTTATAATTATATAAATTTATATTAATATTATACACTTTTGAAAGTAATTATTAAAATTAATTGAAAAATATTTGCAAACACACCCGCGCACATACATTTCCATAAAAATTGAAAAATAAAAAGGTAAATGCGATTATTTATCAAAACTTTTTAATATAACAAAGAAAAAAAATATCGAATCATTATAGATATAATTTGACAATAAATCCAGTTTATAAGATATTACATTAAGAAGAAGATAAATATAGTATATATAGTTGTTTTCTCGTTATCTTTAAGAAAAATTTAAGATTACCATGATCATATATGGTTCGTTCGTTATATATTTATATAAGCACACGTAATCCTCTTTTTATCCCATACGTTTAATATATAGCAAAATCCTTATCAATAAATATTGCAAAAATATTTCTATTGGTTCGTTGTTAATTTAAATAAATTAACGTAACACGGCAATTCTCAGCAATTCTCAGCCACATTTGAATGGCCTCTTTAAACTGTGTTGCCGGACACTCCTTTTTCGTCTTCGCCATTGATATTACCAATATTTGCCAATCGTTATTTTTAATGACAATTTCTATTTAAATAATTTATCGTTTAACTTTTGATAAACCTAAACAATCTTCAAACTATTGTTTAAACATTGAGCGACTGCTGTTATTCGCATGCCTTTTATTATTGTAGTCCTCCAATGAACAAGTAATTTTTTCATGTATCATGATATTTTAACACTTTTATTTTCACATATGTTTTGGTTTTGGTTAACAGTTTCCAAAAATTTATTTTTTCTATTTTTGAATTATGCGGTATATCCAAAGCTAAAAAAAATGCATCCGCCTCTAAAGGAAAACTGTATAATCTGCTATATAATAGGTAATTTTGCTATGTACCGAAGAGAGTACTTCTATTTATACTTACAATTCTATATTGAAAAATGAATTGCTCTTATATATCATATAATTTTTTTTCAAGTTTCATATCATAAACCAAATGTTTAATTTTTCCTATTTGTTACTTCTCTTTCATGGTGACAATTTCAATATATAGTCCTTCGACGGAAACTATATAGAGTTCCTTATTGCAATTTAATTTTATTATTATTTTTGAATGTAACATATGTACCTTTTCTTTATTTCTTATATCTTATATATAATGCAACACTGCATCGATTGCAGTTGGTATACGATACGTTTACTTACAACATCATTGATTTTAAAAAGATCGCAGCGCCTATATAGTCTGTTCACCAAGTGTAACAATTTAGTATTGTAATTTTTGTCACACGTGTTGATGTTAAGCAACTGCGTTACAAAAGTTGTGTCTTTTATTTTACATGTCACCCAATTTGATTGATTGTGCTAGCAATCAAATATTATCCACAAAATCAATTCAATTGAATGGTCTCCGCAATTGCGTTTACACTGTTAAAAGCGAGACATAGAAGTCTATCTATGACCAATATATATGTATAGATCAGTGGGAGATTATAATTCCACAGATTGTTCGATAATTATCGCAGCAGTGCAAGATGTTTTTTTATTATTTACTATTTTATACATAAAAATTTCAGCACATAAAACATCTGATGATCGATAATAAATCGAAGCCATAATAAATTAATAATTTTATGCTTTTCCTATAATAATATATTTATAACTGATATTTACCATATACTCGAGTATTATAATAATTTCAACACATTTTTATATGTGTGTAAATAAATCCAATAGACGAGAGCGCTTAAAAACTTAAGCCGTAAAATAATATTTTGAAAAAATAAATTTTGAATAATAAAATATATTATAAATAAACATTCGCGTTTATAAAAAATAAATAATTTTACAAAAAAATACAATTTTTTATTTTTTTTCATGCTAAATAATAAATCAATTCACATTTGATTAAATTGCTTTCTTCCATTTACGTATTTATATGTGCATGGATTTGTTTTTGTACTGTAAAATATACTATTTATATTGTACATGTAGAACGATGACGCAGGGAACACCCAATTCTTGAATCAAGTTAACAATAGCGCATACATGGCATTTTTGCCAGCACCTCAAATTCGTATAGACTTCTGTATTCTTTAAAAATTACATAAAAACATAAGACTTTACCACCCGTTATCTACCATATATTAGTAGCAGTGCACAATTACTGCCATTTATAACATTTGGCTCTGCCATTTCGGCTGCGTTCCAAATGAAAAAGGACTAATTGAGGTTAGCATACCAGTCGCAAATTCATTTACGCGACTGCAGAATACTATGCACGAAAATTCTACATCTGAAATCACATATAAAAACCCTACTTTAATTTTTAAGAATACCTATTCGAACACGCTATACCACTCGTCAAATGATGAGTTACGTATACATGTAAGTTCTTGCAATTGATTCAAGAATTGAGTCTTAGGTTGGTTGTATTGTATTGTATATATATTATTTATACATTATTAATGAGTATTTCTTTTATATTTTCCATATATTATATTACACTTATGTGTAATACAATTTGTGCAAAAGAAAATATGAAGAAAATAAAATTTCCCATTTACACTTTTGTAATTGTATTGAACATATGTGTGTGTGTGTGTGTGTGTGTGAGTGTGTGACGCGTGTACATATCCAAGAGCAGACAAATACATTTATTTAATATAATAAAATACAAAATATAAAATATATAGGAAAAATGTTTACATTTTCCTTTACTGCAAAATTTAATAATAATAATAATAATAATAAAATAAATAAATAAATAAATATTTTTCTTTCACACGACACTTTATGCCTACAGTAATCGAAATTCGTTTAGAATTCAATTCAAATTTAAGAGAAAATACAAATTCAAAATTTAAATAAAAATCGTGTAATAACACTGACAACTAATTAAAAAATACAACACCCGCATATCAAAATAATGGAATTAAAGAAATATATAAATTTCGTTAATCGCAGTTCAATTGCTGAATTATTTACCAAACTTGGCTGTAATGAATGTTTGGTATAGATCCGGAAGCTCCAATTAGAGTAACATGACTATAGCTATGATTAAAAAATATATTAAAATTCATGAGTTTATTTAAAAACGGAAAATGTATGCAAATTATTAATAGTTATTGTAAAAATGTTAGCACAAAATTTCATTTCTTTAATATCTTATTTTTAGTTTTACTAATCAAACATTACCTCCATGCTTTCATATCACCAAACTAAATTCTATTCGACATAGAATCTATCGAAATTCTGTAGTGTGCAATTTTTGACCCAACATTTTTGTATTTCTATTTTAAGAGCATAAGAATTTACATAAACGTTTGGAACCAATACGTGTCGCATACATTTTCTACTGGTTTAAGATCACCACTGCAAGTCGGCCACTAGCTCTATATAATAAAAGAATATTTCTTTGCTTAAACAAATTAACAGATTGTTTGCAAACATGTATTTAGTGGCAATATCTTGTTTAAAAATTTTATCTTTATATTATATTTTTTTAAGAAAA
This sequence comes from Bibio marci, assembly GCA_910594885.2. Lineage (NCBI taxonomy): Eukaryota > Metazoa > Arthropoda > Insecta > Diptera > Bibionidae > Bibio > Bibio marci. The sequence goes on from OU343114.1 coordinate 41,652,120, forward strand.
TATCCATCGGTCTATCGTGTGAACATATACACACATACGAGTGACCGGCTTGCAGTACGGATCTGATGGAAGTGAAAAATTTATAGGACACTAACACAATGGTTCCGACGATTTCGGCAAATGACAATTTATAGTTGTTGAAACGATATTCAGAGTGCTAAATGCTAAAGAATTTCAAAGATTACAATTTTATTTAGTTAATACATTTAATTAGTAAATATAAAAATAAAATAAAAATTAAATTGAAATTTTCTTGTACTTACATTTTCATAAAAATTAATTAATACTTCGCATAGATTTTTCATTTTTTTTTTATTAATTTTTAATATTATAATTTTATTATAAATTCAATAAATTTTTTTGTTTTTAAATTAGTTGAATGTAATTACGATTATTATTTTAATTTTGAATTGCTGAATTTTATCTAAAAACTTGAAAAATTCTATATGCGCCGCCAAGCGTATTTCGATTACTGTACATATATATGTATGGCATACATATATATATAGGGTATAAATTTGTATACGCTTGTACACGTATACCTATATTCATGTTATCATATATATTAGGATAACAATCAACATTTTTATCAAACATATATAAGTTTGGTATAAGTGCATAACCCATACATATGTTTAACATTTATATACTCGTATACATTAACCATTTCAGATTCATACAAAATATATAAATTTTAGATAGTTTATGTATAGATAGTGGTATACGGTATATGTAGCACATACGTAAATAAGTAATATAATATGTACTATGTTATATATACTAACTTCTTCAGTATACTCTAGTAATGATAATACATATATGTAATAATATAATAAATAAAAAGTTGAATACAAGTTTTTCTTTTCATTTATGCTTATTTTTTTCTTTTATTTGACAATATCATTCACACACACACACACACACACACATTCGTAAATATATATATTCTCAATCCCATTTTCCCATTCATCATCATATTGTTGTTTACTTAAAGAAAATTCTATGTTTTTCTATATATAAAATATATTTTTTATTATTTTATTCTCTTGTGTGTAACTCATGTATGTGAACATACACACAATCAGTCACACACACACACACACACACACACATACACAAACCGAACAAAAAAAATTGAATAAAATAAAAATAGAATAAAAAAAATTATGGAATTCAGATTTTCCAAAGAATTTCTATATAGATTTGTATATAATTCATTCATATTTTGTAAACAATTTTCATCTTTTATATAATGCAGTAGATCTTTTCATGAAAAATAATAATGTTTGTCTGTGCTTTTACTGCTACAAAATACTGCTGTTGATGTTGCGCGTATTCATAAATTTTATTGTTTGATATATTATACAGACAAATAATAATTTTCATAAGTTTATTTATAACAAAAAAAAAAAAAAGGGAAAAGGAAAAAAGGACTTTTTTCACTTATACAAAAATATAAATTCACTTGTACAATTATAAATGTGGGTGTGTGTGTGTGTTGCTGTTTAACTGGAATAAATAAATTTTATTTAATTTTCTTATAAATTATGGTTTTATATTACATCAAATAATTTCCATTCTATATTATTTATAACAACTAACTAAAAAAAATGATGTTGTTATTTTCGGGTGTAACAGTATCTCTGCTCTTCACTTCATTCAATAAATTTTCTAATATTTTTTAGAATAAAATTTTTTAAATTGGTTACAAACATTTTAAATTCCAAACATATGCGTACAAATACAAACATTTATATTCCCTATTTCATGACACAGAGATAGACAGACCGAGAGAGATGTATATGTGGAGTGTATGAAAAATATTCGTCCTTAACCATATGAAAGATAATTTTTTGTTAACATATTCGTAAATATGAAATATGATTTAATTTTCAATTAAATCACCATATGATAAATTTCAATATACATTTATTTCAATATTTTGCCAAAATAATTCAATATCACATTATTAATGTGTGTTATTACGGAAGGTCTGCAAAATATCCAACAGCGGTTGCCACAGCTCATCATTTCATATATTAAACAATTTCCAATAAGGATTGAAAATATTAGTTAATATTGTTTAGTACTTTAATTCGTTAAATTCGGGCGCATCGTCAAAACACTTGCATGAACAATTGTATTATTTTCATATGAAAACTATAATCGGTAATTGATCAACAGAACACCTTTGTAACCGATAAATTGTCTTAATAATTTAACCTTGTTTTTTTTTTTCTACTTTTCTGCACTTCCATCTAGTTCACTCCAATATTTTGATTGCTCAACTTTAATATCTTTGTTAGATAGTGGTGGATGGATTCAACTAAATTTAGTGCAACTAAATATTTCACACGTAGCACGAAGCTACGTGTAGCATAAAGGGCAATGGAAAGGATCATGATTGGCGTCAGACTCAGGGATAGAAACACAAATGAATGGATACGGAGCCAAACAAGAGTCGTTGATGTGATGGAACGTATCGCTTCACTTAAATGGAATTGGGCTGGTCACATAGCAAGAATCACAGACAGTCGATGGACGAAAAACATTCTGCACTGGAGACCACCAACAAAAAGACCGATGGGAAGGCCGCCGGAACGATGGACAAACAGCATTAAACGTTTGGCAGGGCAATCATGGCAACAGTTGGCGATGGACCGTGTGAAATGGAAGGAGCTAGGGGAGCCAGTGTATTATAATTTTTATAATTATTTACTTGATGATGAAATATAAAAATAAAAGATAAAATTACTTTTTTGAACCGATTTATTTTTCAACAAAATCTTCTAAAAGTTCGATAGACTTTTTATAAAAATAATCCATAATCTTTTACTACCTTTTGGAATAATAAAATACTCGTTTTTGGAAATTGTAATCTCTTTTTTAAATAATAAATTAAATATGTTCAAATAATAACAATCTATAATAGGATATTTTTTAGTATTACAAGGACTAAGGACATAATGGTTAAAAACTAAGAATAATTGTGCTGAATTCTAGTATACTGCACTCCCAGTTAGTTGCAAAATTCCATTTAAGTTCGGTTAGCTTTACATTAATTTTATACTATAATTATTTTTCTGTAATACATTTATAATTTCAATATTACTGTGTTCGATTTACTACTAAATTATTTACTGGAAAATAAAAACATACACAAAGTAAAAATTCTTGTAAATTCCTCCTATCCATGGATGATTCCGCAACGTATCCTCTTATGTTTTTAAAATATATTGTCGAGCATTATAATAAAAAATTTTCTTTTAGCATATGCTCTTCTCGTTTTTATACGTACAATAAATTTTAATTAAATACTGTGTATAACGATCCCGACTCAGTGATAGTTTCGCAGTATCATGATAATACACAATTCCTTTTTGATCTTATATTGTATGTATACCCGGCTGTACGTAAATTTATTTCTATATATATTTCATTTTGCAGATGGCGATTTTGATGTTTGCTCTCAATAAATATGTTTGTATTATTTTTCAGTTTTATATGTAATATAATATTATATAACAGTGAATGGAACGGATACAATTATCCACCCATTCATCATCATACAGTCCATTTACAATGTAAGAAAAATAAATGCTTTATGAACTATAAATATGTTCACCTCAACAATTTCTTAATACATATTTACATTTCACGAACGCAAAATATAACTTCATAAAAAGTATATAATATAAATTTACCACACACAAACTTTATATTATTATTATGTTCATTTCATTTTTGATGCTGGCATACGTTGGAAGAAAACATATTATACATCTTCAATACCGATATATACCATATATATATAACCGCATATATAAATTATATATTATGTATATCTTAATGTACAATATATAAATATATATTAGGACAATAAGGATATATATACTCCGTATATGGAGCATAAATAATAAGTAAATAACACAACGTAAAAACTGTTGAAATAGGAATTAAAAAGGAAAAAAAGTTTTTCAAATTTTATATAATATTTAAAGTTTTTTCTACTTTTCGCTATGTGTGCTATTAGTGTTATAAATTACTAAAGGAAAGGGTACATACACCTCGTTTCAAATAATTTGTATCACAATTTTTAGAATATACTGATGCGGGTGTTCCATTAAACACTCACTGCACATATAAATCTTTAACTTTATTCAAAACAGAATTATTCAACCGAACTAAAATATATAAATATATTAATCGAAAGAAACTTGTACGTTTTAAATAATAAAATATTTATAAATATATATCAATTGCTTGTTGTTGTGGAATGAAATGTGTATAGTGGTTAAAAAAAAGTGTCATCAATATGAAATACGGCGGCACCACACACGTTTCATACAATTCCTATTCAATTTTTTATTTTTACACTTTGGTCCTGTAAAACGTATCCGATTTTAATTTCCATTTGCCTACATAGAATTCAAAAATGATAACTCTTAATTTTTTAGATTTAAAATTATGGAAAACAGTTTAGTTATTCGTTTTTGCCATCCATTTTAATGTTCAATATTTTATATTTTTCGTACGACATATTAAATTTATAAAGTAATTCAATTCATGGCATAGCTTTTTATTAAATAATACCGCATTCTTAAAGAATTTTTGTCCAATAAGAATTTACACATATATGTTTTAATTTTTAATATGTGCGCTAACGGTTACGATGTACCACCACGTTCATTTCTTATGCATATAACTTTATTAACATATTTTGTTGTTGTTGCTGTATGTGAGTGATTATCCTCCAAACAAACAATAAATGTGAATATATATTACAAGAAAACTTTATAAGGATCAAGTTTTTACATTTTATTTAGTTGTGTATTGTATAATTTCTATATACGTGCCACGATACATGACATCGATTTTAAAAAAATAATTAATAATTCAATATAATTTTAATTGTATGTATCGCATTCATTTAGCAATGGTGGTGGTGTGCGTGACGACTTTAGTGAAAATGCAGATGAATAGAAATAAATAGATATAAAATTAAAAAAAAAAATAGAAATACATTGTTATTTGTAGGTTTTTTCATTTTTTCTATTTTTTCCGATAGCGTATTGAAAATTATTGTTGATTAAATAATCAGATTCGAAAAGGATATACGCGAAAATATTTTATTTCTATTTTAATTATTTTGTTTTTGTCATATTTTGTAATTTTTCGTTTTTTATTCTTTGTTTGGAAATAAATTCATGCATTTATTTATACACAATACATGTCTAACTAATGTTTCTCTGCGTCTACATAATATATTATTTACTAGTGTGTCTAAAAATAAGGTTACATTTTGTTCTGTGTCACCGTCAAAGTAATCCGCTCGTCCCCCAACACACATTACACACTTTTACTAACATTTTTTTCCATAACTGAATGACTCTAAAAGCTCACTTTCTTTCGACTTGTATCTCTTCGATAGAGCAAAAAACGAACGGTGTCTTGAGAGCCGTATTTTATGCTTTTTGAATAGCCAGAAGTCATATGGTGTTAAGTTATATGATGTGCTAAGGCATGGTGGTTGTGTTATGGGTTGAATTTTTGACGAAATTGTTGCCAACATTAAAATTAAAATATTCCCTTATTTTTTGCACACAGTCTAGTTTGTATTTATATGTACACGATATCTCCTCAATGCAAAGAAATAAAATACAATTTATATTCCAAATATTCTGCAATATACAATAAACAAACATTATTATAAATAATCAAAAAAATTTAATATTCATATCGAATTGCAAAATATTTCAGACCTAACCAAAAAAAATTCTGATTGACAGATTTTGCATAACGCATACACAAAATCCTGTATATTAACAATATTTCACATACATGGTACTATCACTATATGGATTTAGTATTATTTGAATTAGATAATAGTATGTAAATATACAAAAATTTACAAAAAGGAAAAATCATCTTCAACATTTTTATGGAAATAATAATATGTGTGTGTGTGTGTGTGTGTGTATTATAATTTATAATATACAAACTAACAATTGTATAATAATAATATACGTTTTACCTTTATTTATTTATTTGAGTTATATTTTTATATTTAAATTTTCTTTGTTATTGTCCTACTTCAAAGAAACTCAAATTTGTTTATTAAATTTGATAAATCTTATATAATATTTAATATAACGATTTTTTCTTTTATCCCATTGTGTGCTATTGTGTTTATGTGCAATAAATATATGTTGGAAATACTACAACAGTCAAAAAAGTGTCGGAAGTTATTCATCATTCATTTTTTTGTTCACAATATGTTGATTCACATCTACACTATACCTACAAACACTATATGATGTCTATGTGTCAACTATCATGTCATTTAAATAATTGTATAATCAATAGCATGCCGGAATTATGGTTGATCAAATAAATATTCTATATATGCAAAATAGAATCTGTATTTTGTTAAATATATCGCACAAACCATTTCCCCAAAATGATCGAGAATTATCGGCATTGTGGTGAGATATATTTTTTTTATGAAAACTATAATTAAACAAACTTAACTTCTAATAATTATTTACAAAATTATATAGTATATCGAATTTTAAAAAATAAATTAAATATAGGAAATAAAATACTGAAATTTGTGATCAACGTTTACGGGACACGACCTTATAAATTGATACAACGATTTAAATAAATAACATATAAGGTTGTCAACTATCTCCCTTCCGCCTTTTTGCTCTTTATTCAATGCTTTATAAAAAGTGTTACAGTAATCGGATTTAGTTCAAATATGCGCCGTTTTGTTCGATAATCTGTTTCCATCTAGACTGCAACTTCATAATACCTCCCTCGTAGAAGCCCCCCTCCTTATTTGCGAAGAACTCGGACAGCCACTTTTCACAAGCCTCTTTTGAGATCAACTTTACACCACCAAGGGCGTTCGCCATGGACAGGAACAGGTGGTAATCACTTGGCGCTATGTCCGGGCTATATGGTGGATGCGATAAAACCTCCCATCCGAGCTCCCGTAGCTTCTGACGAGTCATCAACGAAGTGTGTGGTCTGGCGTTGTCCTGGTGGAACACTACACCCTTCCTTTTGGCCAATTCTGGACGCTTCTGGTCGATCGCCTGCTTCAAGCGGTCCAGTTGTTCGCAGTAGATGGTAGAATTAAGCGTCTGGCCATATGGGAGCAGCTCATAGTAGATGATTCCCTTCCAATCCCACCAAACACACAGCAAAACCTTCCTGGCCGTCAATCCCGGCTTGGCCACTGTTTGGGACGATTCACCGGCCTGCGACCACGACCGTTTTCGCTTGATATTGTCGTATGTGATCCATTTTTCGTCGCCAGTCACCATCCGCTTCAAGAATGGGTCGAATTCGTTCCGTTTCAGCAGCATTTCGCAAATGGAAATTCGGTCCATTAGATTTTTCACTGTTAATTCATGTGGCACCCAAACATCAAGCTTTTTTTTGTATCCAGCCTTCTGCAGATGGTTTAAAATGGTTTGGTGACTAACTCCCATCTCCTGGGCGATGTCACGAGATGCCACATGCCGGTCTAACTCGATGTATTCCATGATTTGATCGGTATTTGTCGTCACAGGTCTTCCGCCGGCTGGCTTATCCATGGTGTCGTTTTCACCGGCTCTGAATCGTCGAAACCATTCCTCCGCGGTTCGAAGTGATAGAGTACCATCCCCCAAAACACCATTAATCTCACGGAACGTTTCTCTAGCGGATTTGCCTTTAACGAAGGAAAACTTTAAAATAGCGCGAATTTCGGCGTTAGTGAACTCCATGTTTACACGTCTATAACTGTTGAACGCAATATCCAAACTAATCATACATAGCGTCGTTTTGTTTGTTATGTCAAGAGCTTTCAAATTATGTGTTGCCAGATACGAGCTCTGTAGCGCTTTGTACATAGCCGCGAAATTAAAAAGACAAAAAGGCGGAAGGGAGATATTTGACAACCTAATATAATTTTATAAATAAATGTATGACAACAAAAAATTGTGAGAAAAGGATTTTAGAAAATTGCTTAATTTAAAAGAAAAATGCACATTTTTAAAGTGTTCTTAATTACTTTTTGTACATATATAAACGTTTGCCTCATAAACTATCTATCTCCTTTGCAGAAAATATCTTCGCACCATTATATATTATTTGAATATTTATATTATAAGCTTTTCTTTTGTTAGATAACTCAACGTATATATGTTTTTGATCTTTCAATAAACATTTCCATCTCAGTTAACTATTTAAATGGCTATTTCAGAAAAATACAGCAAAATTATTTACAAGAATTTATGCCATAACGGATCATAGAAATGTCCTTGAGCGATCAATTTTTAATTCTATTTAATTTCCTTTCATAAGCGATATTCGCACATATACCGTATACCTTTGCCGAGAATAATCCTTCGGCGATCTTGTAAATGTCCTTGAGATCTGAGCCAGGATATTCTGATGCTTATAGGCAACTGACCTATAAATATCACACCGCCATTGTTTAATTTCTTCAATTTTTTATATAGTACGTTGACTAAAGAAAATTTTTTACCCAAAAATCTTGATTTGCTTGAATATTTACTTAAATTTTGGTGAATGGTGAATGCATATGCATCACTGAATAATAGTTAGTTGATGAATCATGGTATGACAAAGATTGTATAGCAAACGATTAAAAATCCAGATATTACAAGTATATTTGTATTAAATTTAAATTTAATATATTTGATTGTTTCAAAAATATACCTTTGAATTAAATCTGAAACAAGGGAATATAAATTTTTTTTACATTTTACATTCCATAAATAAGCGAAGACAAAAAGGTTAAATTTAAATATTTTAATATTGAAAATATTATATATACAAATTTATATCGTATAATTTTTCATATATGTTTGAAGTTGTACATATTTTTATGAATTTCGAATAAACATATTATCCTAAATATATATACTAGCAGTCGGTAGTCGTTAGTCGTACAGATACTTATGCATTAGATGAATGCTTTACAAACATACATAGGTTAGCTATATAATGTATAGTTAGTTAGAATGTTTAAATGAAAATGTATATTTTTGAACATTTTCTATAAATGATTTTATTTACGCTATAAAAGTAATCTCTAAATGTTATTATTTATAACATATTCCCAGTTAAATAAATGTATACCAATTTGTTAAACATATAAATTTACATAACTCACATTATCATAATATCCATATTTATTTGTAAATTTAAAAAAAAATATAGTTAATAATTATTTTTGTTTGATTTAAAAAAAAAAGTGAAACTGAATTGAAAATGTACTTTATAATTTTTTATTTATCAATGGTAATCAAAAATGGTGTGTATCACCATATAACGAGATGAATATAATGGTATTATAAAAGGGATTCGCATACTATGGTGATTTCAATATACTTACATTCGCCGCAGTCCTATACATTGGTTGATTGTGTGTGTGTGTGTGTCCTGTAATCAACACTTTAAAAATTACCTATTACACTTTTCTGTATTTCAAAAAATTTTACAAATATTATGTATTTGATGCTGGGAATGTTATATTTAAATTAATTTTTACTTGAACAACACATAGATTTTCCAACTACAAATTTACATAATTTTGTTATATATATATAGATTTATATATATATTGTGAGTTCAGTGAGGATTTTTATTGTATAAACTATATTCCAAAAAATAATATATTCCATCTATAGGCAGTTTAAAAAAGAAAGCTTTCCAACATTTCATTTGCGAGTCTATCTTTGTTGCAGATAATTTTGGAGTTATCTATTTATGATTGTGCCTATTATATACAAAATTTTACTTTAATGATATTTAAAGCGGTTAGTAGCGAATTGTTGTTTGTTACATGACAATGATCGTTGTGTTAATAGTGGTAACATTTAACTTTTTTAATCAAAACATTAATAACTGCATAGTATTATAGCAAATCAAAATATATTTAGCAGAGAATATTTACAATACAAAAAGAAAAAAATGTTTATTACATAAAATTTGTGTATTAAGTGGAAACAATTTTTATTATTATTTTAAAATAATAGCTAAAGCTAAAGTGGTATTAAAATTTTTCTTGTATAACAACAAGTGTATAACCAACCAATAATAAACGACCCGCACTTTTATTTTTATGATATAAATATAATTTTGTTTAACAATTCATTTGATTTTGAATGGATATGTGTATTGCGGATAGTATAGGGTACTGTCTCCTATCATCGGTCGATCCTTCGGTACAAATTTCATATTTTTTTATATTATTTATTTAATAATATTTTATTTTATAATACATTTATCTGTTATTAAATAAATGTAGTAAATGCATTGTGTTAAATGTGCGATTGAAAAATTATTACATCATATAGTTTTGCAACTCTATCATATGCACTTGTATAATGTAATGTAATGTTGTAATGTAATGTTATAATATACGCGTATACTCGTTGTATTAACGGCGGCAACTATTCTGTGTTCATCAATCGTGGAACTTAATTTTATCGATTATATTAACCTTTATTAATATACCATGAGAAAGACACACATGTGAGCATCAAATTACAACTGCTACAAAAGTATGCTAAACTTGAGGTGCCTAATATTAAACTGTGTTGATAACTATAAATTGTTGTATTTTGACGATTGTCATTGATCTATATTATTCAATATTCTAAATAACAGTAGACAGCTCGTTCATCGTATCTGAGTTAATTGCAAATTTATTAATCAAATGTTAAAAATGTTTTATAATTAAAATATTACACACACAAATTGTATGGTCAAAGTCTATCCATTCATATCTCATGTACAAATTTTCAAATCAATTCACTGGACAGAAGAAACAAAACCTAAGCTGAATCCATATAGTGAAACCTTTCAAGATAAAAAAAAAACTTAGTTTCGAAATTGTGTTTTTTGTGTGGTGGCCACTACCCTATATATTTACATTTATTTAATAATATTATAATATATATAAAACTTTTTACATATACACAAATTTATGACAGAGATTTTAAATTTTTAGTATATGTAAAAAGTTATGATATTATGTGGAAAAAAAAAACTGAATTTATCGAGACAGAGATAAGGCAATTCACATGACAAAACATAAAACAATTTTTTTTCTGTTATAACCATAAATAAAAATGAATTTAATATTTATATGGTCAACCATCATCATTACTATTATAAATATTATATAACCTATTTGAAGTATTGTATGTATACGAAAATATTAAATAATAATATTATATAAAATAATTTTTTCTTTCAAAAAAGGATCATATATCACTAAATCTTTGACATAAAAATGATTTTTATTATGTAATTTTTCATTATTATGTTTACATTTACAACAAGGAAAAAACAACCAAAAAAAAAAAAGATTCTATCAACCAAACTCAAATTTACCTGAAAAATTTTGCTTTCCATATTACCAATTTCTTCATTTTTTTTCTGTATATTATATGCCCCCATTCCTCCTATACTCTTTTTACCAAACATGTATTTTATAAGCCGATGAAAAATAACAAAATTTCAACAACATATATATGTAACTAGAAAAGAAATTCAATGTCGTAAACATATAAAATTATGTAACATACACTGTTATTTTTTAGACAGTGCTATCTCGAAAAAGAGAATAGAAAATGTAACACCCGTCAGGCAAACGGATTCGTATTGTAAGTAATTTTTTTGAAATACATTTAAAATCTTTGTTTTCTATTAAAAATTAAGACAAATTTACCAATAGGTCAAAGTCGATATATTTTGACAGATTATCTACACGTATTGTAGCATTTGATCGCTATTTTATGTAATTTTTATATGTACATAGTGACACTTATAAGATCATATGATAGAAATTTCCGAAATTTAAATCACCTCGGATCAAATTTTATCAATACATTGATGAGATATAATTTAAATTTCAAACAAATAATCAAGTCAAATTCTATTGTATAGAAATAGAGATTAAGGACCTTATTAGGATATTTTTTTTTAATTTTGTATGCGACACTGCAAGTAAAAAATAATTAGCCTAGAATTTAAGTAGAAATAGTGTTTCAACCGCATAAGGAAGTTTTTTGAAATTATAAAACTCCTGCGATATATATTAGAATTAAATAAAAAATTAAGTACAACGTATGTTTTACGCATCAATGACATATCATGGACATTCTGCACATTACGCAAGTATATATACTTTTTTTGAAATTATACATATGCGACAATTAATTCGAACGAGAATTAAACAATAAATTGTGTATACAACTTATAATGTTTTAAAGTTTAAGGATCTATCAAAAAGATAATTTTTTAATTTTGGAAATGCGCATTTGAAAGAAAAACAAGCAAGGAATTGAGTAGAAATTGTGTTCCAAGTATCATATAATGACATTTTTATGATCTTATGAGGTTAAATATTCTAATTCAGCCATTCGCACGTACGTACACCTAATGGAAGACTTTACAATGGTGAATATTGTCTTTAGACATTCGAAACATTTGCATACGCAAGAGATAATTCTTAAGCTTCAAACATTGTTCTCAATATGTTGTTTAATAATTTCTAATTTCACATATAATGTGTTGCATACATTATTTAAAAAATATATCCTTGTACTGTCAATGTTCTTAATCCTTGAAACTTTTGTACTGCAGTTTTTGTTTAATTCGTGTTCACCTTTATCTATAAAATTTTTTAAGGCAACATATTTTAATGTCCAAAAAACTAGCAAATCATTTTGTATATAGTCAATTGCAATTAACCAATCTGCTTAAGATATGGAATCTTAAAAATTACTATTAATTATTATTGTTGTAGTTGTTGTTGGTTTCCTTTCCGATAGAAATATTATTTTTTCGAGATTTTACTGTACAAAAACGATGCCATTCTGAGAAAAAAAAAGAAAAAAAGTATAGGGATAATAAATTTAAGAAAATTTGTTAAAGATTTTGGTGATACAAATACAAATATACAATCTGTATGTATAGCCGCATGAAAACGATATACACGTGTATAACTTGAAACATATGTATATTATATGGAATACATTTGAACATGTTATGTATTGAAAGAAAAATAAATAGCTAAGAAAATGCCGAATTGAAACTATTTGTTTGGATTTATTGTTAGTTTATGTTTTTATTGTTTATTTTTATTCTTGTGTGTGTGTGTGTGTGTGTGTGTGGATGTTTTTCATTTTTCAAAAATAAAGAAGAAAAACTTTTAAATTGATTTTAAGTTTATACAATGATTAATGTTTCAATCAAATCTTGGATAATCTTATATATAATTTGAAAATAAATCAATATAAAAATTTTTTTGTTTATATTTTATAGGTTATTGAGTTTAACGTTTAACAATTACATACAACAGCGTGTATTAAATATTTATACAGTTTTTATTTCATTGCCAATTCATTTATAAGAACATTTTTTTTGTAAATGCAAGAAATTTGGCTATACAAATATTTGTGATTTATTTTTATTTTACAATAATTTATTAAAAGTTTAACAATTTTGACACAAAAACTCATATTTGCATTCTGTTGGATGAATATTTAAGAATATATTCTATATTTATTGTCCAAGTAATTGTAATTTTCCTTGCTAAAACTAAAATTCATAAAAAGGTAGTGTTACCTTATAGATATGATAGCAAATCGAACAATTGATAATAAAAATTGTCTCCGGTACACTGCCATAATATATATATAGTAAAAGAAATACAGAAGAAACAAAGTTTTAATTATATTTTTATATAATTATTATTTTAAATTACAAATTCTGTGCAAAAAAAAACATTTATCATTTTCCATTTTTCTGCTTTGCTATGCAGGTGTACTTTTTTGTTGTTGTTGTTGTTGTCATTTTCTTTAAGTTTGCAATAATCTATAAAAAGTTTTATTCCATATATACCATAGACAAAAATACATCTAAAATAAATATATCAATGAACATTTATTTATGTATACATTTTACAGACACCTATAATAGTGGATTAAATGGTATAGGTTACCTATTCGCTTTTATCTATTAGATGTATTATGCTCAATCCGTAAACTCCAATATTTTATATTGTGGGTTGCATTTAATTTTATATATAATATTTTTTTTTTTATTGCTAGATCCTTATAATCTATACAATAACCAAGCTGTAAGTACATCTGTCACATTCCTATATAGTTGCTTTTATGGTTCACCAAAATTATAATCCTATTTCTATAGGTAACAATTTAGCATTCATTCCATAAATGTCATACAGGATAGCCTCGTCTACGGACAAATTCAAAAAATTAATCTATTCTGAAGAAGTAAGGATAGGATATTTAGTGGGGCTAGAATTTTAGAGACCAAAATTTTATTCACCTCTATATACATTTGGCTGACAAAAAAAAATTGTACATTACATTGGGTTTTGTTTAGAAAATGATTATATGTTCCATCATTGATGGACAAATTCAATGTGACAAAAGAGACTTCTAGTGCAAAAACTGGAGTTTCGAATATTTTTTAATCTTAGAACAGTTCCAAAATTACCTCAACCACTACAATACAAATACTTTTCAGTATTTTTCATCCATTCATTCTACGCCAATTTCTATATATATATGTTTTTATCTTAAAATTTATCTATACTGTAGATAAATTTGTAGATGCGCAAAAAGTAGATATATATATTACACTAGAAATAATAGTAGCAATATAGCAAAAATATAATATGTGGAATTTCACAAAGAAATCTGTAAATTCTGTTGAATTGAGAAACATATATTATACTCGCAACAAATCATAGATAATAATAATAATAATAATACTGAATTATTCGTACACACTAAAATCTATGTTTATTCTGTAGAAATTTGAAAAGATAGATAATAATGATAAAAATTCTGCATAGAAACCTGTACATAATCGATAGGCAATTGTATAGAGAATAACCTAGATTTCAGCAAACTTATCACAGAAGTTAATGTGTCAAAAGTTATTGAAAACAGATGAAAAAAAAAACATTTTAGAAAATTATAAAGAAAATGGTATATATTTTATGGAAAAATATGTAAGAAAAAATGCTACAACTAAGTGATACAAAAATCGTAAAATGTGTTAGATGTTTTAGAATATTTGTAGCAACTTATATTATAAGAAATGTCATTAGAAATTTATTTGAATTTCTAAATCTTGATCTATCTGATTATATGGAAAACGATTTATAAAGATTTCTACATTTTGTGTGCGATACTCATTCGTATACCTTGAACTAAATACAGCTTCTATATATATATTTATATTAATAGGATTTTGTTTGAGTTTTAATGTATCTGATATATCTGATCGTCAAAAGGATTGTTAAACTATTGGTTAATTATATATTTTCACAAATACATATAAATTTGAATTAAAAAAAATTATGTCAAAAGACAAACCAAATACGAGTGTCCATATGAATTTGTATACGCCATCAACGCCAAATATTAATATATATAATTTGTATGTGTAACATTATTATAATGTATATAATAAAATATCAAAAAGTTATGTAAAATTACATTTTAAAATTTTTCCCATTCATTATAATAATATAAAACCCAGCATCATCATATCACATCATACATATGCAAAAAGAAGTCCTTTTAAAATAAAATTTTATTTATATTTTTGTATTTTTTCTATGACTAGTATTTTATACTTTTACTCACCTTTTTTTTGTTGTGTTTCTATTTATTTTCTGTTTGTAACTTTATGCAAATATAATGTATTGGGTTGATGCAAATATGAAAAATAGGAAAAAAATTAACAAAACAATACGTTATCTATAGTTTTTGGAAAATAATTATAATATGCTACGCGGTTTATAACTTTCATCAAATACCATCGAGTAAAATGTCGACTCTCATTTGGTGTCTATACTTTAGATAGAATCACATATTAATGTATAAATCATTTAGTTTCGTTTAGCGATCAATGTGATGTTGTGTCTAATGTTTTCACTTTCTACTATACACTAAAGTCATTCATATACTTTACATTGTCAAATGTATGAATTCATACACCCAACAACTACGTGGTTTAAGTCCTTATGTCTTGCAGTGAATAATTTCCGGAACAAATTATCACTGTGCTCACACATATGTATAGGCCCTTAATATTTATCAAGATCAAGACGTTATTTCATATACACCAACCTAATATATCTAAAATATACATACACTATACACCCGCATATATATATAAAATATATATTTATAGCATCACTTGCGGTTCATTCTACATTCCATTAAAATCCATTAACAAAAGCGTCAGAGCATTTTATGTAAAGTGTTCAATTTATGAAAATTTATGCAACCATGGTTTGTTTTTCCTTATATTTCACACAAGTAAATGACGAGAGAGAAAAAAATATTCGCAAAAAGTAACATTTACAACAATAATATTAAATATAATGAAAAAAAAACTTGATATACATAAAAGTTAAATTCCATTGTAGAGAATACTCGTATAATTTATATAATTTACTAAAAAAATTGTTACTATATATATATATATATAGAGGTTACATGAATCTGTGTATAACTGCTATATAACAGTTGAGAAATTTAAAATAATAATATATCCATTATAAATAATATTATTTATATAAACAATTTGAAAGTACTATAAAATGTTTACTTTTCATTATACATTATTAATTTTTAATTAAGTGTATTACATTATGTAATAGTAATATGTAAATTCAGTGGCATGAAGAAGAAGAGTACAATATATATGGTTATAAAGCTCTTATCATAAAATTAAAAGATTACCACTTGCCAGTTCGATTCTGCGGTGTTGACGTATTATCATTAGTCATCTACACTAAAATCTACTCAACTATATATGGATGGAATCAGAAAATAAAATACTTTAAAAATAAGCAGTTTGCGGACGCACATTGTCTATCTATCTATGGGCTCATAAAAAATCTTATTATATATATTAAATAAATTTAATTTGTAACGAAAAACCTATGTCGAAATACAATTTTAAAGTAAATTAAATTTAACCATTCACCATTTAAAAAATATTAGAAAAAAATAATACAATTGCTATTGAATTTGTTTACACAAATATAATAATCTAATTCTATTAATTGAATATAATTGTCACATTACTCCAAGTGGGGCTTATTGCATCTATTAAACATTCATTACAGTCAATTTAGTAAATTACACTGCATTGGAGTATATATAACAATTTACCAATTGTACTGCAATTAACGAAATATAGATGTTTTCATAATTATATTATTTTTATATGGGTGATTAGACCGCATAGTAATATATATGTACAGGCAGATATTGTTAATTTTTGAATATCGTGTAACACCATATTTTCAAAAATTTCCGTTTTTTTCTTATTCCATAAACGAACAAATGATCAATGATCATCAGCAATTTCACTATTAAAATAAATTCTGCGGATAAATTTCCAATGTAATTATTAGAAAGAATTGAATCCGCTATATTTCATGATAAATAAACATCAGCGCTACTGAATAACTATGATGAATATTAGATGGAAATAAAGGTTACGTTGACCTAATCTATAATTCTTCTTATTATTAAAATTAAAAATGATAAATAACTATAAAATGTTTTTCCCAAATTTGATGGATTTATTGTTTATATTTTTTAATGTTATAAAATATATGAAATAAAATAAAATTAAAAATTTAATGTAAATTCTTAAGATTATATATCAAAACGTACCCTAGTACCAGGGTTGATCCATTCATATAGATCCAAATGATGGAATTGTTTGTGGGCCCATAGTTCAGATAGAAGTCGCATTGGGAATTAACAAATTTATTAATTAATAATCGACACACACAATTTGCAAACAATTAAAAATATATAATTTCGAATCGCCATATCGTTTTAAATTTAAATATTTAACAAGGATTTTACTTAACAATTATATATTGTCGCGATCACCACACAGTGATATTAATTTTATATATATTATTATATTATGATATTGCTATATGGATAAGGTAACAAACACCACAAATAAGCATATATTTCCCAAATCGGATCAATTCGCTAATCTATAATGTTGCAGTGATTCTGTTCTGGAGGTTTTTAAAACTACATTATTTCATTTGATAATATTATTAATTATTATAATTAAATCAAAATATTTATAAATTGAGACGTGTGCGATATTATTATTAATTCTTATATCTGAAATATTAAAAATTCTATTGTATATCGAAACGTAATTGCAGACCAATTGGTGAATTAATTATATAATCGCTATATACAAATTTATTAACTCCACTGATATTAATGTACTCACCATTAACTATTATGCGTTACATTACTTGATAACTATGATGGCAAAGATTATAACATGCACCGTATTCGATGCAATTTGATCTTCTTGTTATCTAGTTCGTTTAACCATTCAACTTATATTTTAGTTTAATAAGATCCATATCCATGTGATATAATAATCAATTTGCTTGAAACCAATTACTAAACCTTTTTATTTCCGTCAACCCTGTACAAATACAAAAGGATATACACGCACAACAAAGTATTATCTCTATATATAATTATTTTTATAAGTATTAATATTTACATAAAAAAGACTATGCAATAGAATGTATAAAGAAAGCGAGATAAAAACTTTAAAAAATATTTTTCCCCGAATTTTAACAAAAGGTTAATATAAGAAACATTAATATTCTTAATGTATTATGACGTAGGTAGTAGTAGAGCTTTAATCTCTTTTGCACAAGACAAAATAATGAAAATTAAAATGATGCTAAACGAACCGAATGAAATAAAATAAAGCAACAACACAAAAAACTCATCATTGCATTAAATTCATTTTCATTTTATTGATGTTCTGCGAAGAAGTTATATTATTTGCGACTTATTTATTTATTTATATTTACGATATTTATTATTACAGGAGAACGGAAATATATCCACACTACTGTGTCCAAAAAATAAGTAGATATTTTAATTTTTATAGATTGATAGTACTATATCCTTGTCATATCTGTGTGTCAAATTTCACTTTCATTACTGGTTAATATACGCTTGATTTTGTAAAAAGACGACGATTTTTCGATTTTTATAATGTGTGTGATTATGTTTGTGTAATCAATTTTTTGTCACAGATTCGTTAGAAATGGTGCAGAAGGCCTATGACGAACAGGCTATATAGAAAAAATTGTTTACAAGTGGTACAAGATAGCGTTGAAGATGATTAGCGGCCCAGACGACCATCAACATCAATTGATTAACTTTAAGAAATTTAAAGATCTGTTGCTTGAAAACACGGACGGGGTAAACACTTTCAGATCTTACCAATACTGTTGGAATTTAAAAATATTCGGTGAATACCATTTTAAAAGATATTTTGTGCCACATCAATGCTCGTTTGGTTCCAAAAACAACACTCAATTTGTTTGATAGAAAGCGTAGTGTTAACGTCTGCAAAGACATGATTTCTGAATATTAAACGATCATGAAACTCAGCATCATAACGAGAGCTGAGATTTTGATCTTAACTTACTACTCTGAAACAGATCGACTGATAATAATTGTATTGTAGTATTGTGCATTATGAATTTCTTCCGTTGGGCATATCATTTGGGTGTTTTGTGTCGTTTGTGTGAACCTATTCGCCTAAAGAGGACGGAAAGATAATTCATAACTATTGCACCACTGCAATGCGGGAAGGATTACTCACTGAAGGTGACAACATTTATTTGTAAGAATAAATAAAGGTTTTTCAAAATTATTTACAATAGTTTACTTTATTTTTTAGACACAGTAGTATACTTAATTATAAATACATAATATGAATTTATGAAGGCTAATTTGTATTGTATTTTCATCCCTAATGTGTATGTGTGTGTGTGTGTGTGGGTTATATATGCACATCTAGCAATACACATACAATACTATAATTAAACTCATAAAAGATATTTTTACGATACAAAACAAGTAGGTAATAAAAATTTTTTCATATAAGATAAATTAACGTAATATTTATATATTAAGAGGACGAGGACCTGTATAAAAATAAATTTGATACTTTGTAATTGAGCTTTATTTTCTCTTACCCATCATCATCTCTTCGTACGATGTGCTTGTGGTTCTTTCTAGTCAATAGAGGGTATAAGATAAGCTCTCACTTTATGTATACTAATTGATCGGTATTATTATATACAAACAACATATAAGCAAAAATAAATGAAATAAATACCTGCTGTTATTGATCTGTCATTCGTAAATAATTTATTAACCTAAAATCAATATTTTAGTATTTATTTATATTTTATTGAACATTAAATATGGATTTAGCGAATGGCGTTAATTGGATGGGTTATAGATTTCATACGTTACGAATATAAATAAATAAATAATAAATATTACTGAAATCGCATAAAGATTTATTTTAATGAATATGTGTTTGTAATATCGTGCCATTATCATCAAGTCACGTTTGTTGTACAAGTAGAACATATAACGTCTAGGAAAACATTTAGGGTTAGGGTAATAAATTTAGTAAATTACTTCACAAAAGAATATATATGAAAGTATAATATAATCTTGTAATTATGTGTTTGAAATTTAGATGTTTCAAAGAAATTAAATTATGTTGTATATATGTGATTGATACCAGAGAGTATATATTGGTGTAATCTCTGAAAGTGGCTAACTTCATATTTTTTAAAAGAAATTTGAAATAAGTTCGCAGCTGAAAAATGTCAATGAATATAGTATTTAGAATGTTATATATAATACTTAAAATTCACCTGATGTTCGCATATTGACAGGAAAATCCGAAAGCAAATCTCGAATTGTATGTTGTACCATTGTTCCAGAGACATTTCTCCATGATTCAACTTTCGAAGTGCCCACTTCACCATCCTAATGACAGAATATGACTGAGAACTCATGAAAACCAGAATCGTTCTACTTTTTGTTTGACTATCTCTCATTTTATTCACGCATGTGTCCACTTATCAGAGTGCGAGATCATTCCAAGCCACAATCCTGTTGAGTTTTTACGGATATATTTCAAAACCAGAGATGTGTAACCATATATTTATCCGTTACATTCTTCTAATCACAGCATTGTTGTCTATATTATATATTGTAAATTGGACATAATAAGAAATTTATTTACTTACACCTATAATCTCTAAATGATTTAAAGTATGTTTTAAAGTTTATAGATCTCGACTGCATGATATACTGAGGATAGAATACCCGGACATTATACCGTTCGATAATCGTCTGCATTACAACATATGATTTGACAAGATTACAAATTTAAAAAAATGAAGTAACCTGCGTAAAGGAATAATTTTTTCATTGAATGTAATTCCTCTTCTGGAAAACATCCTTTTACCAATAAATTCCTGTTAATCTGTTGAATATGAGAATTGAGGATCCTGAATTGATAATCTTTAAATATATAACTATTGTATGTATATAAAGTCCAACATCATATTTTCTGAGTTGTTTAGTTTTTTAATTCCATAAACGAATATAATATGATAAACTGACTCAACCGTGAAAAATTTCAGTATTAATATAAATACTCATATTATTACTCCAGGTGGAGCTTATACAACCAACACAAAACATTCATTACAGCCAAATTGGTAAATTACTCCGCATAAGAGTATATAACAATTCACTAATTGTACTGCAATTAACGAAATTTAAATGTTTCCACAATTCACGTCTTCTTGTATATATGAAGAATATTTATGAAACACTCTTTGACGCGCCATCATATCATAAATAATTATACTTTTATTTTAAATATATAGATCAATAAATGATCTCTAAATGATGCGCGTCAGAGTATCATTCTAAGAAGAATTTTGATAATTAGTTCTAAATATTCAAATAATACTATAATGATCCTGCATTACTATTAATACGAAACAAATTTCTGTAAAAGTCAGATAAATTTATAAAAGAAAATGAAAAAATTATAAATAAACACAGAATAAATCTCTAAATCTTCATCTTTATCTTATCTATATCTACTTTAAAAGTTTAGGATTATGGATATTTATTCACTCTATAGAAATGTACCATCATTTATCCAGCAATTGAATGTTCAACATTGGAAGAACCCTATCAAATACGATCGCTCTATATTTTTTTTTTATTACGTGTGATGGACTGGAATTAGTTTTTCTTGCAATAATAATTTTTTTCGATAAATAAATTGCTTTATTCTTTATTTAAAACAAAATCATATAACAAAAAAATAGTTAAAAATTTGAATTTTAAAAAACAAATGGTTTTTCCAATGGATTGAAATAAAATTATTATAATATTTTCATTTGTTTTATGATTTTTTGGTATTTTTTTTTTCGATTTTTGTTTTATTTTTATTTATTTATTTATTTATTTATTTATAATTTACCGATGCATTAACACAACGTCGGCGCATTGCATTTACAAATTATATTTGGTTTTTTCTTGTTTTTTTCTGTCTCGATCGTTTATGTTTGTGTTTGTGTGTCCACGGTTTCGTTTGTGTATATAAGGTGTTAAAATGAAGTGAAACAAAAAATGTGTGTTATGTATTTAACTATCAAACAAATAGTAAATAATATAACAATAAATAAATAATTAATTGAATTACTGTATTAACATTTAATATATTGTTCTTGTTTTTACCTTATATATCATGTATTGTTATATTGTTTCGTTGTGTGCGAGTGTATTGTGTTAAAAACTGTAAATGCAACACAACAGTCAGACAATAAACAAAAAAAATATATGATTGGATTTACGTTTTCATTGTTTGTTAATTTGTTCAGGTATTTGTGTCGCGAATATAATTGGTATCGTTTCATTTGAATTCTAATTATTTTTAAAAGTGGATGTGTTTTTGGTCATCGTCACTCCGACCATCAGTCTCTTAAAAATTACCGAGATAATTCTATATTTATTAAAATAATATTTTTTTTTTATAAAATGTAGTGTCAGTCAGTGCGTTATTCATTTATAGTGTTTCGATTTTTGGTATTTATCGCTTGTACATTAAGAACGAGATTGATAAATTACGCGTTATTTAAAATAATTTCATTGTGCCGGTTCAAAGTAAAAGTGTTTTATTTTTATTATTATCATAATTTGTTAAAGAAAGTGTTTGTAATTGTTGTGTTTTTTTTTTTAATTTATCGGGTCGGTATCGGTATAATTTATTCTGTATGGATTCTGAATTTTATTCATTCGCGTTGCAATTGCTACTACAGCAAATCTAAATTGTGGCTACACAATTACACTTGAAGTTATTTTGGTAAGTTTATTTTTGTTCGATTTTAATATTTATTTATTGAATAAATATATGAAAGTGCTGTTTACTTGTTGTTGTTTAAAGATTAAGGCGATAGTAAAAATTACGGAAATATTGAATTTCTATATTAACTATGGGTAAAATAAAAACAAATTGATTTTATTTAGCACATGGTGGTGGTGCGCTTTTATTTTTAATTTAACACCTAAAGAAATGGTTACTTTGAAAAACGGTATCATTTATCAAGAAAATTTTATGTAGGTTCGGTTTTTATCGGATTTTGAAAATATTCTCTTATTATAAATAGTTATTATAAATTAATTTCTAGCATTTTCTATTTTTTCTTTTTATTAATCAAATTGTTAACTGAATAATGTTTTAGTAGTTGCATGCGTGTAACTTAATAATCATTTACAATTTGAAATGATATTATTCCAATTGTTATATTGTTTCTCATTATTATAATGAGTTTTATTTATAATTTCAATAAATAAGGTTATTTATATAATTACTAAGATATTGTGAAATGAGTGGAAAAAAAAAGTATATCACATAATAATTAAAATTGTTAATACATAAAAAATATAGTACACTTTGAGAACAAGAAAATATTTCTTGTATTTACTGCAAAAAAAAAAACAACAAAGAATATGGCTGTTATAACTTTTATTATATATATATTTTGTATTTATTAATAATTGATACAAAATCTATAATATTATAATATAATAATGTTTACTAATCATTATAAAAATAATAATAGATTTCTATAAATTTTGCTTATTTTACGTGATATTCAATATTTTATATTTAAATAGGAAATTAAATTGATTTCTTTTATTTATTTATTTTTTTTTTTAATGGATTTTTTTTTTCTTCTTACTCAATTATGTTAAATATGATTTATTTTTGTCTTTGTACATATTGAAATTAGGTAAAAATATTGAATGTATTATGGTTATGTGAAAAAATTACTTTCCCAAGAATTTTTAATATGCATTTTTAATGGAAAAAAATTCTTTTGTTTGCTATATACAAATTTTTTTTTGGTATAATTAGATTTTGGTGTCTCTTTATTTATAACTTCCATAAATATACAAAGTTATCTATATGTTGTAGAAATTAATGACTAATCCAATATATAATCTCTACCAAATGCAAATTTATTTGATGTTAAAAGTTTCAACTATACATCAATATAAGATGTGAAGCCATATTCCGAATCACTTCCATTCTTCATTATTTATTTCGCACGTAGTTGGTATTTTTAAATTCTGAATAATTTCGATAAAAACCAATACAATCTTCTTTGTAATTTATTGATAACATTCAATTTATATCAAAAGAATGCTATACAATATAATTATGTTTTATGTAAAATATTTTATATTATATACTTTTTTTTTGAGATAGTTAACAACAGATAAAAAGGCAATTTATTCATATAGGAATAGAGGTTAAAATTAATTTTTATATTGATGTATCTCAAATTTAATGAAAAATTAAATTTAATCATTATTAATTGAATTTCGTTCACATATCATATTCCATTCATTGTAATAAGGGTATGAATTACTTTATACTGTTATTATATAAATTATTGAATGAATGTTCTCTTCGTATTCCATGTGAAAAACTGCTTATAATATTCCATTTTATAAAATGAGGCGGTAAAATCGATCTGTTAAGTTATTGGCCGTTTATCAAATTTATCATCTATTTATCAAAAAAAAAAAGGTTTAAAAGCTTAATAATGTAAATATTAAATTACAGTTTAAAATCTTTATAGTTATGGGAACATTGAGTAACATAATTTTAATAAGTGGTAAATCTAACTAAACAAATATGTCATACTCAATGTTGTTGCGTGAAAATCTATCGAATTCTTTTGATATTTGATTTTTTTATCCGATAGTTTGGCGAGATTTCCACATACTGTTTTATGTATATGAGATTGTCATTTATTTATAATAATTTAACATAAATTACTGTAATATTTTGAACACTACAAAACAACTTATAAGGAATAATAATTAGTGTTTGACTCATGTTAGTGTCTATACACGATTGACTGACTTTCAAATCACATGTAACACGCTACAACTTTAAATTACTCTTGAAGAAACATGGTGTCGCATAAATTATTCTTTGAATTATATGCTTGAACCGAATATATAAACAAACAGATGGAATTGATATATTTTAAATTTTATATCATAATATCAAAACATCAGTAGAATATACGCTCATGACAAATTCTGCATTAAAATTATATATACTTTTGCGTATATATATGATGTAAAAGATGTAAAATGTTTAAATTAAAGTAGAATACACATTGACATAAACATATATGGTAAATGTAAATCATCACATCTTATATTTAAAGACGTTTCAAATTTCATTAAGTATATAAATAATTGAATTATTTTTATTATACAAAAGTGCTATAATACTACCATTCATTGATCACATAATAATAATAATAATAATAATGTTATTTATATATATATATAATATAGACTGTATAGTACAACACCTACAATTCATTTAGTTAAGAATATATATATGATAATAAATACCCAACAAAATATTAAAGTAAAGAAGACAAAAAAATAATGGTTACACATAATTTTTATGTTTATAAATATACAAAAATGTATATGTTTACCAATTTATGTTTTACGATTCGTTAACAAATAAATCAATTATCTAGTCCTTTTTTTTCCCTAATGAATACAACAACAAGAGTGGGGGATTTTCTTTTCTTTTGTAAATGTCTAGATAATGTACACCGTTGAGTTGCGATAGAGGGCATATATATATATAGTGCCATTGTCAGTGGCGGTAATTAAATTGTTATTTTTTCCAATTCGATGTAGAAGCATATTTATTCAGAATATAGTTTGTGTAAAATGCGCTAATAATGTTTTGGGAAAAAAAATTAGAAAAGCGTCCTACTAAATTCTGCGATAGATTCCATTTTAAGAATTATCATATTGTTACACATTTTGAAATATAACATAAAGTGATTAAATGTATTTTAATTATCACTGTCATGGCATCCAAAATTATCTACATATTTTCCGAAGCGGTTTAAACAATTTCTAGATTAAAATATAAATAAATTAGTCTCCTTATATCACAAATTCAATAACTGCCACTGATATCCACATCACATATATAATGTTTGTTGTTATATAGTAATATATATAAGATAAAACACACATATGATATTGATTGTATATCTTTATCTATTATTTATATGGTACAATGAAAGCAAAAATATTTAAGTAGCTCAGCAAAAATAATTGGCATAAATGGACAAACTATAAATGAATTATTTACCTTTAACAACACACGTCTTACATTTTTATTTATGCATGTATTTTTGTTTGGTTATTTTATTTGCTTTTTGTTTTATTATTTATACAATCTATAACTAAAATGTATATCAAATACTTATATATTTATAGATATGAGTGTGTGTGAGTTAATAATTAGTTTTAGTCTATACTAAAAGAAAATTATATGGTTATATATTATATTATTTACAACACATTTGATGATAATTTCTTATAATAATATAAAAAAATTATAATATGGTATATGGATGAAAGTTATTAGAAGTAGACAAATTGTGTAAATTCAATAGAAAATTGTATTTATATTATTGTATATTTTAGCCATTATTATAAAAAAACGTGAACGGACAGAAGTCCATTATCCAGACGAATTAAATGCATTCTTTTCTTTTTTCACTAATTATTTGAGTTCTAATTTGTGCAATCACAATACACTGTATTTAGAATTTTCACCTTTGTTCGACACGAACAATTGTTTTGCTATTTCGTTCGAATGTCTTTTATGGCTGTTTTTCCTCTTTGAGATTTTTGTATCGGTATAGTGTATAGATTAACATTTCAGTTGTGTATAATTATTATATAAATCCGCTTGTCTAAATTAAAATTCACATAACATTTTTTTATGTTATTAACATTTTCATAAAAAAATTTTATTCTTAAATATTCATAGGTTATGTTTTATTAAAATTCTGCGGTCAGCCGCCATTTTGTGTTTATATTTTACATAAGATGCAATACATTCATCTAATATATTTTAAAACTAACTTTAATATATACATTTCTTAATGCTTATTATTTAATCTTGTATTATATATTTTCATTTTTTTTAATTCATTAAAGATAATCTTTAAATGTCCGTTCATTCGCATGATGCATCTTTCATAATTGTAATTGTAATTATAGAGTATTTATTATAAAGTATTTCCTCAAATTTTTTTATCCAGTTTTTATTTAAAATTAATATTTATAGTCCTATACTATGTGCTGGTGACACTACTTTAGGTTCACGATAACAACACTATTTTTAATTTCACTTAATACATATTCAGTAAATGTATACAAGTTGAAATTGTCAATGAACCGAATTTTATAGATTCTAGTCTCCTATAGATGCAATATTATTTAGATTTATATATAGATTTATTATGCACGCTACAAAAAAGGAAACTATATTATTTATCGAGTAATTTAATAAAGACAAAACAATATAAGAGGATCATTTAATAATTACAGAAATAACGACCATCGATTTAGTCTCGATAACAGAGCTTTTTCACTATAAACAAATTGTTTTCAGACCAACCACAAACTGATCCGATTTAATAGCATCATAATTGACTTTTCAATTGGAAATCATCGATTTGCTTTATAGTATAGAAATTATTTGCAATACCGCAAAATAATGTGTGTATGTGAAAAATTACAATTATTATATGGAAATTATTTCATGTTTATTTTATAATAAACATTTTTATTACATATTTTTACACATTATATTGAAATGACATGTAAAAAAGAAAGTATACTCCCATATCATGTGTCTAGAATTATATTGTTTGATAGTTTTTTCATGGCTGGGGTGTTTTATTTACAATGTATGGTATTTATTTTTTTTTTGTGTACATATGAAACTAATCTATTATTCATTAATACAATATATGTAAAAATTCTATACACACACAATAATGATAATACGAATTCATTTACTGAATATTTATCGACTTATTATAAATATGGTGATCCAATTTGTGCTATGGTGTAGAATTTATATTTTTTACGAATTTAATTTCTTTTATATACTTAAATCCTAAAATTTCAATGATTTGCTGACAGTTTGTTTGGTGGTAAAGAATTATTTTTCTTATTCAAGAATGGTTTATAGACTTGTTTTTTTTTATTAAATCAATCTTATAAACTATAATTTAGATGATCGTCAATTTATTTTGCAAAAAAATTTATAGATTCTGGTGAAAATGAACTCTTATTATTTGCATTATGTCTTTAATTTTACGTTATTCGAGAATATATGATTAAAAAATAATTTTCAGTTCTTCAGTCTTTTCAATAGAAAACCAAAAAAATATTAGCAAAATTTTTTTCCAAGGCCGATTTGTCAAATGTCAATATATTTTAATTATTGTGTATTATATTTTACCTCAGTGTTACACGTTTCTTAGGATAAATTTACTAAACATTTTAAAATTCCTTGTTCGCAAACACAGCAGAGAAGAATTAGCAAGAAATCTTTAGTGAGATTACATGAAAAATTATTCCAATGACATCATTAAAAACTCTGTGAAGTGACGATAATTTCTTCAAAAAGTTTTGGTGATGAAATATGGTGTTTTCAATGCACGAACCAGATGCTAGAGCGTAAAAATTCTGAATGACGACAGCAATCACCAGATGAAGGAAATTTAAAATGATCTTGTTAAATGAAATCAAAAATCAATACAATATTCATATTTCAATTCCTAGAATATATTCTAAAATATTTTTTCTAATTTTAACATTAATAACATCACTAATTTTTGATAGAAAATAATTTTAAATAATATTTTTTTGAGGATTTATTTTAAAATTATTGTTGAAACTGGTTAAAAATGCGTTTTTTTTTTCGAACAAACGAAACGAAGGAACTGAAAAAAATAGGTTTATCAAATTATTCTTTTAAAATAAATTCTTTAAAATTATTTTGTATTCAAAATTTGTGATACAAAATTGTTATTAATTTAAAAGGTATTGCAGCACAAGGAATTTATTTCAAGATACAACAGTTTTTCTTTTATTGTATTTTACATTGGCGGTGTCATATATTCGAATGTTTGCTAACCCGTATTTTGTTGTGTTGTGTTTTTCGTCCTGAATATTGAGATTCAGTCAATTTGCTATAAGATTTTTCATCATGCAACAATTCAATATTCATCGTCTTATTCAATCAAATCAGCTGCATATGACTATTTTCTATTGCCTATCTATTAAATTTTATTTGGCATTGAACCGAAACTGGTTTGCATCAATTAAAGAAATTTAACCAATTGAACGATGGCTGTACACAACAACAAATCAATTGATACACTTGTTGTATATACAATTTATATGCACAAATTCGATATAATTTAAAGTTGATTTTTGCAAATAAATTAATTGAATACTTTTTTGTTAATCTATTCCGGCTATTTTTCGGACAAATGCAAATGTGATCAAGAAGGTTCGCTGTATATAAATATAAATATATAGATACTCTCTATTTTTACACATTTAATAAAACATACGAGTATTTTATTTACAATATATAAAATACATATATATAAGCAATAAGGACGATTTTATTACAATCAAGTTTTAGACTTTAAAATAAATCAAATAAATAGTTCATGATGAAAAGATAAATACTTATAAAATTCTAGTTTCTCTCTAATATATACGCCGTATATCTATCATATGGACGATATGTTATAAATTCTTCTATATATGTACAATAAAGTTACCATGAAAATTGTGAATATACAATATATAACAACAAAACAATAATAAACTCTCCAGAATTGTAATAAATTTTATTATACTTATTTGAGATTGTGTGTTGTATTATACGAAACATTAAAATTTTCAACACGTTTTTATTTCTTATATAATACAAATAATATATGGTTTATATGTTAAAATGTGGAACTTTATCTCGAAAAATGGATAATAGCAAGGCGAATAATATAGAAAAAAATAACTATAATATTAAATAAGAATTCTTGACCTATATTTTTAAACACATAACTATTATTTATTTATTTATTTATTTATTTATTTATTTATTTATTTATTTATTTATTTATATACTTAACAAAAATGAGCGCATATTGAAGAATATTAAATAAATAATTTTCTTAATATTTATTGTATTATCTAGTAATAAATATGTGTCGTTGTTCGCATATTCTCACATTAAAAGAAACTAATTCATTTCAATTTTTCAATATTACATATCTATATGTTTGTTTGTGTGTGTGTGTGGGTGTATATTTTTGTAGTTATATTATGCATATAAAAATAAAGGCTTAGGATACCATATCATAAATATAATCACTGTTTTTTTCTTTTCCTATACATATATTTTCATCTTAATTCCTATATGCGAGCGATTTACGTTCACATAAATATATAATATATTTTTTCGTTCGTTCTTTAATAACATTATATGCCTGAGCTTTTCATCTCACATGTTTATATAATATTAAATGTATTTTTCATGTTACAAAATTAATTTTCATTTTATTATATGTTCTTTTTATGTATATTTAACGTATATATAAAATATATATGGGCAAGGTAAATCAAAAATTACTGAATTTTATTGGCTGCATAGAATTTTTAAAGATTTCGATATCTTTTTTTACTCCATTGTCCATTGAAGCATGTACCATCCATCCATCCGATATGTATAACAGTCAAGTTAAAGATCCAGATTCGATGGTGGTAGATATATATAACAATACACCAATTGGTCTGCAATTCCTTTATTTTTATATTAGTGATTACAAATTTCTATAGTAAATACTGCGTAATTTCTCTGTTCATTTATATATTACCTCTGTATCAAAAATTCCATATATTTCAGAAAATTCTTAAAAACCAGACGTTGACATCTGAACTATGATATCGGTTGCTAGAAGGACACATTTGAATGATATTGTTTCAAAATTTCATGGCATACCATTGTTTTTATAAGATAAGTTATTGCAATCAAACGATTTGTCTATTTAGTGGCTGCGTTAAAAAAATGTACATTGAACAAAGATTTAGTAGTAAATTTTGTTTTTAAACTTAGAAAAATATTTTTCAACGCTTGATGATGATTATTATATACATTTCGTACAATAACTTATGAATGGTATATAATCGTTGATGTGCAGACATTGATGATAATGGAAAAAATTGGAAAGACAAAGTCGTCGACGATTGCAGATAACCTTTTAAAACAGTATAAGTGATTTCTTCAAAACTGGTATTGGTGCATAATATTTGGGAGTTATGTTAAACGTTTGTTTCATCGAATCCGTCAAGACAAGAATATTGTGATAATTCTAATTGGTATCTTGCTCATAATAAAGTACCATTAATTGTTACTGATTTTTTTGACATTGACGACATTTTAACACTCATCCATTCACCATTCTATTTCCACAACCTAATATGGCTATGAAAGGCAAACATTTTTGAATCAAAGGACTTGTCATGAAGATGAAGATCTACTGCGCTGATATAAAAAAAATTTGATTTGATTCACTTTTAGGATGTGCAAAACACTATTAGTATATAGCTAATGGAGATTATTTCGATAAAATAAAAAGATATAACTCAAAATATTTGTTTTTAAATAGTTTTGTGATTTTTGAGGCAGATGGTGTATTATAGAACTATACAATTACTATATTTTCTCAATAGTTTTTGATTAACCACGTCTTCTCTCCATGTAATATACACATATTTATGTCTTATATTATTATATAACAGCCAGCAAACATTTCAATGTGAAAGCTCAATTATTTAGTACTTTATATGTGTATAAGATATGTTTACAACAACGGTATAGAACATTTACAATTATATTGTAAAAATTCGCGCGTATATAATACACCAAAAAATATATAGAAATTTTTTGTAATTGAAATTGTTTTAATATAATATAATTTCAATTCATGTTATATAACATGTATATAATGTTATATAACAAGTATATAATGTTATATATAACTAGTGCACATATATTATGTATAATATTTATGTTAGAATATACTTAAATATCGTATTTTATACTACAACCGTTTCGTATCGTACATACAAAATTTTATTAAATAGAATTTCGTTTGCACTTACAATCGTAGCAATTATCTCGATTGAAATGTGTTTCAATGAATACTTATTTTAAATTTTGTATATAATTATATAATTTTTATATTGTAAAATATTCAAGAATAGTAAATTGTATTATAATGTATAATATCTTAGCATACGGTTTTGTTTAAAAATTAATCATTTCGATTAAGATTTTTATTTGGTTATCACATCCCAAATGGATCTGTCCATTATGTGACATACAGACAATTATTATATAGTTATTAAAAATGTTTTGTTATTGGTTGTGCTACAATTTAGTCATATGTTTAGTGCAGCTATATATTCAAATTGTGTTAAATGTGTGTTAATGGTCACAGTTCACCGTTCATACAGCTAAACACCACAAATATTTAGTTTAAAAATTGAAAAATTGATTGAGTGTGAGAAAAAATAAATAATTGAATGATGAGGATAATAATATGGAACTGCTTGAGCTTGAGATATTTTATTAAACACATCTCCGACCACTATATTAAAAGTATAATCTTACGACTTGCACTAAACATAATTGTAACCACAGTTTTGTAGCACAAGATGTTAAAATAATAACTAATTATTTTATATATTTACACGAAATTAATAAATTATTTTCCAGTGTAACTATATAATTCATTGCAATTTTCACATTTATACGTGACTTCAGATGAATAGTTGACGTATTCTTATACGTATATTTATTGTAAAGTTGTTGGTAATTCAATTATCATCATTCAGTATATACAAAATTTTTATCGATCTGGTTGTATTTTGTTTTTGTTTAATAATAGACAATCAAATTAATTATTTTCTTCTTATTTTGCTTTTTTATTTATAAAAACTAAAAAACGCAACGCAAGCCCACAGAAACTTACTGTGTTTGGTGACAAAGCCTTAAAAAAAACTTAAGTGTCATAATTGGTTTTTACCAAATTCTGGTGATTTTTCACTCAAATCTAAATAACGTTCGGGTCGTCCAGTTGAAGATGATGATGATGATGATGATGACCAAATTAAATGTAATAATTGATGCGGTTCGTTATAGCACAACACGTGAGATTACACAAAAGCTAGACGTATCACATCCATGCATTGTAAAATAATATGGCTATACAAAAAAGCACTTCTATTTACATATGTTCCACGTGGTACTAAAAGAAAACTCATTTAACTACTACGCATTGGCATCTCAGCGATATGCTTATGAAACATAACTAAAATAATTCTTTTTGAAACAAACATTTGATTACTGTTAATGAAAACTATAAAATTTGGGTGATTTTTGTATATTCAATATATCGTAAATCGAAAAAGATCACACGGAGCAGTCAAAATGAACCAGTGCAAACAATATCTACTGCTGATATATTCATCGAAAGAATGCAGTGTTATTAGTTTGGTAAGATTACAAAGAATTTGTATGATTTGAAGTTGTACAAAACAAACACGCAATCAATTTTATATGTGTTCATTCAACAACTATAACCAAACTGATCAATGCAAAACCAAACAGAAATGGCAAATCGAAAAGCCATATTATGTTCCAAATCATTATTTGACAAATCTTTGATCACTCGTCAAATTATTATTAGAACTTAGTTGTAATGTGCTGATTTTGCCCCATATCTGATTTTCAGTTATTTAGAAGTTTATACGAAAGATCTTTAATGATACGAATTTTAATAATGTTGCGATAATGTCAAATCGTACTTGATTCAATTTTTTGCCGATAAAGATCCAAACTTCCAACAGCAAGGATTTAATAAGTTTATCGAATTAAATTAAAGTTATTATATTCTATCAAAAAATGCTTCATAAAATAAATTGCAATGAATTAGTTACCAAATCTATAACTGAAAATAAAATAAAATAAATGCTTATAATTTCTACTTTAAATGACATTTCAATGTCGTTTTCCTTTTCTTTATTCTATATATTTATTACCAAAGATTAAGATTATTACATGAAATGTATAATAGAAATAATAGACGAACAATTCGAAAATTAATTTAACTAATTATAAGTTTATTTGATTGTACTTGTACTATTATAAATGTGAATTATAATATGAAAATGAATAAAAATGTATTATTTGTCTATTGCCGTAGTTTACAGAAGATTACATATCACACACACATTCATATAAACATTTATAAATGCTTATGGTAAACTGAAAACTAAAACAATAATTTAAAAAAGCACTCTATAACTTTTTTTTCCATCTTATTTTTACTTTTAAATAGATGAGTTTTTATTATCTATTTTTTTTTTCCTTTTCAAATATACTCTAAATGAAAATGATAAAAAAAAAAGGAAGAAATACTATAAAAGTAAACAAGTAAAAAAAAAATAAATATCAGATAAATAAACAAAACAAAAATAAACATTGTTAAATATTTCCTTTAATTTAAACAAAACAATTAGATACCGGGTGGTTTTCCGATTGTTTAGAGCACCCGTCAACGTTCACTTATAAAAATGAAAGAGATAAGATACTGACCATGGAAATAATAAATTGCCCAGACCGGAAGATAATTGTTTTTTAAATTGAAATGTAAACCAACACTATTAAAAGTGATGTCAAGGGCAATGCAACTTTGTTTGCGTGCGTAACCCAAGCACGTGTAATAAAAACTAATCTTATATAGACAAGATTAGTATTGAAATTCGAAGATATTACCGATCGATAAAACGACCTTATCCGTTTTACTTTGTATATTGTCTGAATCATCCGGTAGTAATATTTAAAAAATAAATTAATTGCACATATAGAATACAATTGTGTATATAGAAGGCGGGAAATTGTAGTATTGTACATTTTCTTATTTATTTCCGTAATTAACAAATCACTTTGGCAAAATGAAAATGTAATTTAGTTTTCAACTAAATTACTATATCTATATATTGTTTTTCTATGTCCATATATAATGTAATTGTTTTGTTATACATACACCGGTCTGTAAGTTTTAGTTTAGAACTGAAAAAATTAAGTTATTTTTTTTTTCAACAATACTTATACCAATACAAAGGACGAGCCTTATAAGAAAATAATCATCGATAAAATAAAATAAAAATTAAATAAAATATCCCTGTTATTTAAGTTGATTACAATTTAATACTATACCGAAGATATTATCGAAATAATGAAATTCAATGAAACCATCCTTTGTCGGTTTTTTTTTCCTTTTCATAATCGCTCTATTTCTGTGTTGATCGAGTACAAACTCTGAGCGATCGCTAGTATTCAATCTGATCTAATGATTTTCGCACTACTACTGTGGCGATATATTTATATATGATAAACATGATGTTTGAACAATAATGTGTATTTCAGCAGTACAATAACAAAATAATCAAAAATATTTTAGGTATACTTTTATTATGTGTTAGGTATACAGTGCGCGAAATTCGTGTTAACGATTGACACAAATATTTCGAATCCAATTTTTTTCTTAACATTTATAAAAATTAAATTGTAATTATTATAATTTAAAGATGTGTAGGGTTCAAAACTCTATATATATATATATGTATGTTGTGTGTAAAATTCCTATGGACGAAAGATATTTTCATTAAATTAATTAAGAGAAAATTGATGTAATATGAAAACGCAATTTAACAATTTTGATTATTGATATTTTGTGGTAGCAAAACCATTATTTATTACTGCAGATTACGCAACAAATTTTTTTTGTAATAAATTTTCTTCACTAAATTGTATCATTCCTTTTTTAATTACTTCTGTTAAGAAAATTGCAAACTGAAATTTTCTTCCGTTGACATAAACTCAACGTGTAAGACTTCTATACAAATTTTCCATACTGTTCCGGTCAGTTCTGATAGCCCAACAGTCTATGTTTATGCTTGGAAACCATTTACAGAACTTTGTGATTGCGTTATATGGTTGTAAGATCGGATTATCATTAACATGATATAATCTTCTATAAATTATATTTAAAACATATAATTTAATTTATCGTTCAGAGTTCATTGTTACTGCAATCAAATACACAGGTTTGTTCCGCAAAAAGCCGCCCAAATCATCAAACCCTCTCTGTCATAGTGGTTCAGTGGTTACAGCTGGAGACTGCTAGTGTGGTGGTATTTTTTTTAGTATTTTTCCTAGTATAAATATACTAAAATTTTTTCATTTAAGAAATTTAAAAGAAAAATATCATTGCAAATATGCTGTTGGACGCTATTCAGAGATTTAAAATAACTCTATACACATAACACTATATATGGGCGCTGATTCATTCATAAGAATAATGGAATTATCTATCGAATCATAAATGCAGACTAATTTATAAATTGTTATACTCACATTCGGAGTAATTTAACTAGTTGACTGTTGCATTGTTAGATAGTGAAATTAATGAAAATGAAAGTGCATAAGGAAACTAATTCGTTCGCATATGAATTTCTCACACTACATTTTACATCTTATAGTATTTATATAGCCACTTATAATAGGCAGCCATAGTATATATGTGATAGTCTTTCTTTATATTCTTTATAATATTTAATTCTATTTAAAAAGTTTAATTACTTCAATTAAGGTAAACTTTTTATTCCCAAACATGAAGATTCAAATATACACCTACCGCTAGGTATATACATATGTCTATGTCAGTATATGTGTCTTCAAATTATGTACAATATATATGAAATGTGGTCTTGTAGATAAATAAAAAGTAGTTTTTTCTTCTTATTTTTATATACAATATATATTTTTTTATACATATTTTATAAGAAAATGGAAAACTTTTTTTAAATGGAAAATTATTAGAATTTTCAACGAGTTTAATTTTATAGAAATTATATATATATATATATGTGTGTGTGTGTGTATCTATATTAAATACATACACATGCATACAAGTATAAAGAAAATAATATATTCTATGTACTATAATAAAAAAATTAATTTTATTGTTAAATTTATCCATTATGTGAGAGTTCTATATAAAATCATGTGTACATAAATATATTATGTTAAACCAATTTTCTTTCTAACTAAACGAATAAATTTTCAATAAATATTAGAAGTACTACATGAAAAGAATGAAAAACAGAAAAAAAAATAAAACATGATGCAAATTTATTCCAATATAGAAAAAAATTCAAAATATTTTTAATAAGCTATTGAAATAATAAATATATAGATACTTGGTGAAACGTGCTTACATATTTCTTCCTGTATATAACTGCGTACAAAATATGTTTAGTTGTAATAGCGAGACGATGAAAAAATGGGGAGCGAATTTGGAAAAGAATTATTATTATTAAGTTATTATTATTATTTGTATATACACACAAATACACCCATATGCACAGATTAGTGTACAACCGCATATACACTTTGTTTCATATGTTTAAGGATGCGTACAGTATCCATTTTTGACAATATTGATCAATTTTTTTAGAAAATGGAAGATTTACGTATTTAAATTTTAAATTTTTATGTAGCGAAGCGAAAAGAAACAGTTGAAACAGTTAAAAACATTAAGTTGTTTAAAAAATCCTTTTATCTAAATAAAATAAATTTAAGGATCAAGAGAAAAATGGACAAAAATTGTGTAGTGTCCTTAAACAGATGTAACGGAGTGTATGTCATATATATACAGTAGTCCTTTGAAATATGCGGCGGGTATACTTCAATAACG
This sequence comes from Bibio marci, assembly GCA_910594885.2. Classification (NCBI taxonomy): domain Eukaryota; kingdom Metazoa; phylum Arthropoda; class Insecta; order Diptera; family Bibionidae; genus Bibio; species Bibio marci. Next base: position 41,690,368 of record OU343114.1, read on the forward strand.
AGGTTTTTAGTTTTTTTGTGATCAAAAATTTGTGCCACTCTCACTGATTTATTCCATTTTCCTGCGTTACGACGCATATCTTTTAACCGCATAATAAATATATATAGACTGACACAAAATAATAATTGGCTTTTGAAAGCTTAAAGTTTTTATTTTAATCCCTTTTTTTCCCCATAAAATATTTCATATATATCTTGGAAGTTTTGTAATTAAATTATAAAGAAATGTATTGCTTCACTGTAAGTGAATTTAAAACTTTTATAATTTTTTTAATAAAATGTCATTTAAAATTTGATAAAATGTTAACAATTATTTAGAAAACCTAATTGTCAAAACCTTTCATGTTAATAATTTCTGGAAATTTGTGAACTTTGCAATTTCTTATTGAATTTTGATAAAATTTTAATGTATAAATTATTTGTAGATTTTCTTTAAAATTGTTAATTATATCTGGACCACAGTTTCTATATCTAATTTGATAATTGATCATTTCACATCTTATCAGTGGCGAAGAAATATCACTCAGTTTTCAATATTACTATATTTTTCTTATAACTTGGGTGTGGACATTATAGACTAAATTGTGAAGCAAATATTATGGTGCTCACTTTAACCTAAATTTACCGGAAAATTAACTTTTCCACAATGAATTATTATTTGTTATTAACACGTTAATCGCCATGATAATATCAGAAAAATTTTCACATTGGCCATGGTCACTTTATTAGATAATTTAGTTAAAAATGTATCAAGGAAACTTAATGTGTTTCACAGAAAAAATTTTCTTTTGCAATATTTCATTTTATTGTTTGTAGTTAGGCCAAGAAATTTTCAGGTTTTGTTCCTGATAGAGGCCAGCTTTCGAAACATAATGCAAATGTATCGTTTGCGTTGGACATCTGTGATTGACGTGGCCTTCTACCAAATCGCTTACGTCAGACATATAAGTCTGACATGGCTCATGTAGAACTTCTTAGCGTCAGACACACACATATGACTGACATGGCGATTAACGTGTTAATTACTGGGTCATATAGTTTTAATGTATTTTCATTATTGCATACAGAATTACAAGTTATAATCAATTTCCAAGAGATTTTTTTAAAAACGATTCACACCCTTATTCGAAAGATATCACCGATTTTCCTTATTTAATTTGTAATTTTGTATAGAAAAATGAATATCCATTAAAACTATGGCCCGCAATCTCCAACACTCCAATTTTTTTCCACAATGTAGTCTAAAAAATATAGTGTTGTTTTTTTAATGTGAAAACGTTTTTTTATGCTTTGCAATAATTTTTTATACAATTTAAAAAAAAAATTGTGCTTATAGTTGTGAATAATTGGATTATATGAAAAATTTTCATGAAGTTACCAAAAAATAATACGCAGAATCGATTTCTGAAATATATCATGAAAACCTATAGACAATCTGGTCATCATTTTTTCACTAATTTTGATGCTATTAAAATTCATATTAAATTTTCACTTGAAATATGTGCGATATTGGTTTTAGGCCGCGTATATATAACTATACGACATATCTCAAGGATTGCCTGTACATATTATAGAAAAATCTACTATGTATATTGTACATATCATATGATAATATTTATGTGTATAAAAGGATACAAGTATATTCAATAGGGAATTTATAAATAAATAAACAATATTGGGTTGATAAAAAATTTAATTTTTATATTAAAATTTTGGTTTTATAATATATGTGTGTACACATAGTTGCTGATGTACATTATATGAGGAGTATACACATAACACATTAATGCAATGCATATGAAATTAAAAGATTATTTATTATGAATACAATATAAGTTCTTTCAAATCAACTCCTTTTTCGTATTGTACTTACTTACATATGTTGGATAATGCGTTCATATATATACCATATTTATTTTTGTCATTGCTATATACTATATTATGTGATAGATAGTAATCATTATCATTTTATTGTAAGAGTTATATTCTATATAATTTTCTTTTATTTTTCCTATATATATATATATTGTGTATATATTCTTTAGAATTCCATATTTCCCATATTATAACTAAAATGCTGTTGGTTTTTCCGTTTTAAAGTGTGTCAAGATGTTTCATTTCCCTTAAAAGTGCATTGTCATGAAATTTAATTTTACGAACCAGTTTGAATATAAGTTTTTCCGCAATGGAAGTTGTTGGAAATACTATTTATATGTATATAATAAAATATTTCCATATTATAATTCTCTTTAAATACATATATATGTTCTTTTATATACGCTTATGCATTGTTGTATGGATGTAATATACAAATGTATCTCTAATACACGTAATGTTTTGTATATTGTATTATAATAAATGTTAGCTGAATATGTTATATATGAAAAAAACATTCAATTGAATATTTGTACTGAATATATTTCTTTATACATATGTATAACATATATAAATATATAATAAAGTTATTTGAACATGTAATATACAAACATATTACATACATAGAATAAACATTTGCTGTTTATAGAGAGATACTATTTGTGTAGAGGCACATGAAAATTCTTTTGGCATATATATATATCATATATGTAAAATTGTACGTATATTTTATAATATATATATATATAAAGAAAATGTTATCTGTGAAACAAATATAAATTTACTGGAAACCAATTTAAATTGTATTGAATGGAAAAAAAAAAAATTAAATATTGTATATTGAACTTTATTTGTGTATTCAAAATAACAAATATATTTTTGGTTTTATATACTCACGTATAAATAAGAGAATGCGATGGAAAATAGTCACAGTGTTGTCAATTTGCTATCGTAACTATTATTTCTAAAGTATCCAAACTTGTATTTTTCATACATTAATAACATTGTTTACAATTTTTTCAGCATGATTATATATAAAATTTACATAAATAGTACTTTCACATATACGGTAACCAATCTACCTATAATTTGAACAAGAATTTGAATTTGTATCTTCATTTTGCTCTTTTTCCATTACCATTAATTCCTTTCATATTAAAACACTAACAAAATTTTTATTATTATACCACTTCCCATTGGAATTGGAATTCTACAAACCATATTGATTTGTTTTCATAGAATATATTAAGTTTTTTTTTTATGAATTGCTAAAATGGAATGAGGCTGGAAAGGCATAAGAATGTGATGATGGCGTGTGATACAGTTAAAGAAAGTACAGGTAAAGTGGGTAGGATTGTGATAAATTGTGGTTTCAATGGGAAATGAAAGTGGTATAACATTAATTAAAATGTAGCATCCAATCCATACGATTTTCTGAAAAACTAATAAAATTCACGACTACACTTGTGATAATAGTACCCCAACTAGTACCGCATTGTTGCGTCTTGACTACATTGCTATCTCAACCTTTACGTTAGTATTATGGCAAATAATTATCTATTAATTGCCGTTTTTTGTTGTAATTTAATTAATTATTTTATTAAATTATTCTTATTGGTATTATAATATAAAAAAATTAATTTTTCACACTGGGAATTGAACCATGTTCGTCCATTTCATCCACAGTGTATTATTGCCAGTCATCTTACCAATTGATCGAATGTAACTCTATCTATTATATATAGTTATGCATATATAGAATATTATGTGGTGCAGAATAATAAGTAATCGGTACTCACGAAGTTTCAATATACCAAATTGGGCACTTATACCGCAGATTTGAAACTACTCACTTCCTCTCCTCTTTCTCCGCTGGCTTTCAAACTAGGAAGAAATTATTATATTAGACAACTATTTATTAAAAAATTAACAACAAAATTATCTGAAGTTAAATCCGGTAATGTCAGTTTTTCAACTGCTCAAAATATTAAAATGAAAAATCAATTTAAATTATAAAGAATTGATCCTTATTGATTGTTATAGACAGGAGTTCCAGATGGAAGTAATCGATAACTATAATATTCATTAGAGCACTATAGTTATATATAATTTACTCTAGGACACTGAAAGATTACCACGAATCCATTGATATATTGTAAGTTCCAGATGGAAGTAATCGATAACTATAATATTCAATAGAGCACTATAGTTATATATAATTTACTCTAGGACACTGAAAGATTACCACGAATCCATTGATATATTTGTAATTATGTATATATTCCATATCCAACGTCGAAATTATTGTATGAATAATTCGTTCTTATATACATTTATGGGTGGATAATTTGGTTCGAAGTTAGTTTGGATATTAGATTAACATTTGAATGAATGAATGGTTTGATTTTATGTGTGTGTGTATGTGTGTATTTGTTTGTTTTGCATATTATCTGGTTCACATTCTACATATTGATATTGAAATCGCCGTTTATATTTATTTATTTCTATCATAAAATGCAGTTTGTATTCCATTTGTTTGAAAAGTATATGGGAAAATGAGTAAATACATATAATATTATACGATAGACAGATAATTGATTGTAAATTTATGCACCAAAAATTATTTAAATTATTATTATATTTGTATATATATGTGGAAGAACTTCGACAGACTTCGTTTGCAAAATATCGTATATCAATAGTGTAATAAAATATGTATTATATTATAACAGGGTGTTCATCGAAAAGGTTTTTTTGTTCCCGCCAAATATATTGAATTATATGAATTTGTATATAGGAAAAATAAAAGTCGAAACAATTTTGTGATCAGATTAATTTTGAAGAAAATGTTGTCTGCCGGAAAATGTTCCACTACAGTAGTTTACAATTTGTGTGCCATTGAAATTCTTAGTTCGGGAGATTCTACGGAGCATATCTTCATAGAGGCTGATGTGCTGGCACGATCTAATACATAATCCGTCTTCATAGTGGATTCGGTAGTTTATTGCTGACTGTAAAGATGTAGAATTTATTTCCCCATATATAAAATCAGCATCAACAGCCTGTATAAAAGTCGATAAACTTAATTTTATAAATTATCGTCTCTAAATATTATGCGCTATGTATACCTATATATATTTATAATTATATAGTATGGCTATAGGTATAGTATAGGTACACAATACTATAGGACTTTAAACTTCTCAGAAGAATATATGTTTGCATAAATAAAGTTCATCACTTGTATATAATTAAATTCAAAATTAACGTGAGAAATTATTATTATTATTATTATTATTATTATTATTATATGTTTTTCTTTTGAAACTTTCGGTTGTAAATATTTTATTTTAGTTAAGCTGTAAGATAAACGATCAATGGATACCGCTGTGTTTTTATAAAATTAATTTTAATAAATTTAAAATATTTAAATTTGTATAAATTAATAATTTACATTTAAATTAGATCTTTTTTTTTCCATAAAGATAGATATGCATATTTATTTCTTTTAACAATTTGTTGTCGTTTTCACTCGTGGAATTGTGTAATTACATATAAAATTTTACGTGGTGTAAATCTTTTAAAGTTGACTGAATAAAATTATAACGTTTGGTTTTCTTTTATAACAATTAATTATTATTATAATATTATGAATAATTTTTAAAATATATATAATTAAAATAATTAATTTGATATATATTGTTACATTTTTTCTTATATGCTAATAATTAAATGGATATAGAATCTGAATTAATTATATAATGTAATGTGTCTTGTATTATTATACAAAAGAATTTAATCATAACTTATTCAAAATTATTATATTTTTGTGTTTTTTTTCTTCTTTCTTTAGTTACAAATAAATAAATATACAAATGTTTTATTACTATTAGAGCTCGGAAAAAAAATAATAAATATACTGAAATAGTGCGTAAAAATCTAAAAATATTGTTTCAACTGGTGCACGGAGTGGTGCAAGAGGTCATTTGAGTAAATGAAACGGTTGACCGAAAGCCTATATGGTATGAGTAACATTCCTTACAGATACAAAGATTATTTGACAAATTCAAAAGTAATTCTCTTAATATATTCTTATAATCTGTTGAAAAATTGATTAAGATTATCACATGATTTTATTGAGGCCCATATTTTATTGATTTGATTGCACTCGCATTAAATTTCAACAAGTCTATTATATCAATTTTTTTTAGTCGAAACATCATTATCCTCAGTTTCTTATTTCTTAGTTTTTACGGCATAAAACAAAACCTAAAAGTAGTCCTTTTACTATTTATAATAAGCTTTTTATTTTAACAAATAAAATTACCATATGCTTTATTTAAAATCTACCATTAAGTAAAAGACTGCACTATCTAAATCCTAAATTATGTTATAATAAATAGTAAAAAAAGAGTTTTTCATTTCTTACAATTGATATTTTTAACTATATTTGATTGATGAACATTTCTGTATTATATTAAAAATTATTCGGCAGATATTGATTCAGACTACTATTCTGGTAATTTATCATCCTGCTACAGGATATGATTACAAACCCATACGCAAAATTGTCGTGTTGTCGAATTCTTTCTATATATATGTGACTTTATCAAGAAGTCACAAATATAGAATTCGCACCTTGATCGCCAATAATCGTTTTTATATAGTTCACTAAATTTTATTAGATTTCTACGTTCATCATAGCACACACCACCACTTATTACAATTCCCATTCAAATATAAGGTTGTCAAATATCTCCCTTCCGCCTTTTTGTCTTTTTAATTTCGCGGCTATGTACAAAGCGCTACAGAGCTCGTATCTGGCAACACTGTACATAATTTGAAAGCTCTTGACATAACAAACAAAACGACGCTATGTATGATTAGTTTGGATATTGCGTTCAACAGTTATAGACGTGTAAACATGGAGTTCACTAACGCCGAAATTCGCGCTATTTTAAAGTTTTCCTTCGTTAAAGGCAAATCCGCTAGAGAAACGTTCCGTGAGATTAATGGTGTTTTGGGGGATGGTACTCTATCACTTCGAACCGCGGAGGAATGGTTTCGACGATTCAGAGCCGGTGAAAACGACACCATGGATAAGCCAGCCGGCGGAAGACCTGTGACGACAAATACCGATCAAATCATGGAATACATCGAGTTAGACCGGCATGTGGCATCTCGTGACATCGCCCAGGAGATGGGAGTTAGTCACCAAACCATTTTAAACCATCTGCAGAAGGCTGGATACAAAAAAAAGCTTGATGTTTGGGTGCCACATGAATTAACAGTGAAAAATCTAATGGACCGAATTTCCATTTGCGAAATGCTGCTGAAACGGAACGAACTCGACCCATTCTTGAAGCGGATGGTGACTGGCGACGAAAAATGGATCACATACGACAATATCAAGCGAAAACGGTCGTGGTCGCAGGCCGGTGAATCGTCCCAAACAGTGGCCAAGCCGGGATTGACGGCCAGGAAGGTTTTGCTGTGTGTTTGGTGGGATTGGAAGGGAATCATCCACTATGAGCTGCTCCCATATGGCCAGACGCTTAGTTCTACCATCTACTGCGAACAACTGGACCGCTTGAAGCAGGCGATCGACCAGAAGCGTCCAGAATTGGCCAAAAGGAAGGGTGTAGTGTTCCACCAGGACAACGCCAGACCACACACTTCGTTGATGACTCGTCAGAAGCTACGGGAGCTCGGATGGGAGGTTTTATCGCATCCACCATATAGCCCGGACATAGCGCCAAGTGATTACCACCTGTTCCTGTCCATGGCGAACGCCCTTGGTGGTGTAAAGTTGATCTCAAAAGAGGCTTGTGAAAAGTGGCTGTCCGAGTTCTTCGCAAATAAGGAGGGGGGCTTCTACGAGGGAGGTATTATGAAGTTGCAGTCTAGATGGAAACAGATTATCGAACAAAACGGCGCATATTTGAACTAAATCCGATTACTGTAACACTTTTTATAAAGCATTGAATAAAGAGCAAAAAGGCGGAAGGGAGATAGTTGACAACCTAATATACAAATATATTCACTTCACTATACTTTCAGCAATTCAAAAGTTTTTCGGATAGTGTGCTACCACAAGAAATCAATAACATTCTGCAACAGTTTTTCTTCTTGATTGAAATATAAAATCTATTTCTTCTCATCGCACAAATTTATTCTTTTTGTGGGCTGCAAAAACTTGATTGACATTATAAAAATCGATATGGTGTAAGAAAAATATCAACAATCAATCATTTATATGTGAATTTAAAAATGTTTACAAGTATAAGTTCGCAACGTTATACTCAATTTGTACATAATATAATAATAACAAAATTGTCATGCTATACACTCTTATGTTTGTCGAGCAAAAACTGGTGAACTGTGCGTACATTTAATGTCTTCTGAACCTTTTGAAAAAATCTAAAATAAAACTTAATGTATTTATTTATTTAATTTTACGAAATCATAAAATTAGTCTGATAAAAATTATAATATTTTCCTAATTTATATTCCATATATACTACTGATTAAAATGTCTGCAAAGATTATATAAATTGATATTTATTCTTTTTTCTATTGAGCGTTGAATGTGTGTGTGTGTGTGTGGTGACTGACTTTGTCATTATTATTATTATTTTTTTATTTTTGGAAAAAAATTTCAGACAAATATTATAATAATTATCTTTTGTATAGAATATTAAATTTTAAAATGTTTACATTCAGTTGAGAAAATAAAAATAATATAAATTGTGTCTGCGGGTGTGTGTGTATACAGAAAAGTTATTTTCATTGATGCCGTCGTCCTGCGACTATATTTATAATCTCAAGAGTATATATATAAAATCAAATTTATATGTACTTCGTTTTCGTTTATATTGAAAATACAAAATATTTATATAGCTGATTTTGTATATAATTATGTATTTATTTTCTATATAGAGAGAGAGTCTATTATAAATTATTATGATATTTTCCCTATTTTCTTATAACAGTCAACTTTTTATCTGTTTCGACTGCAAACAACACAAAAAGTGATTGATCTCATTATACTATATTTTTATTTTCCAGACGGAAATTATAATATTAAGTTTTATGTTTTATTGTCTGCATCATTTTATTATATTACAATATTTGATTATGGGTTTTTTTTTGTGGAAAATTGAATAAAATAAATATTTTTAAAGTATAATTTATATAAATAAATTAAATTTAAATTATTTTCTGTTTTTATGTTAAACTATATATGCAATTTTATTATATGCGTATGTTTGTAAATTACAAAGAGAAACACCTTTTTCCAGTTCATTTCACTTTTCAATGTTAACATAAACATAATTAAATTATTAATTTATTTTATACATATATAAAAACATATATCAACATAATTTTACCAGTTTTATTATTTTTTCTTTAATTTGAATAAATTTATTTTATTGCAGAAATCTGGTTACATTCAAAATTTATAGGTAAGTAATACTATAAAATATGTAAATTCAATAATATTATCAACATATAATTTTCATTCAGGTATATGAGTTTCATTTAAAATTTAATATTAATCATTACAATAAATTTGTATATATTAACTAATATTTTTGAATAATTACTATTGCACAATGTTGCATTTGCCCATGTGGCAGTGAAATTATTTATTTACAATGTAAACAAATAAATATTAATGTATACTCTCGTAAGAAAAAGACTTACAAATTTCTCTTGTGTATGAAATATTAAAATATTATTTACATGATGATGATGGTTCATAATTTAAACAATTACCACCTCCCATGTTATTGTTTGAACGCATATATAACTTACATTTAAGATCATTAATTTAATTTGTCACGTAAAACAGAACGTTGTTGTCATGTTATAAAATCTACTAATTGTTTTATTCCATAAATGCAATTTTTTTTTCAAAATCATGCTTTTTATTTAGTATTATATTTTATTTTTCTTCTGTTTATTCACACCAAAATTTAAAAACGTGTTGTTGTTTTCGATAGAGCTATAGAGAAAAAAAGTAACACAGTATTTATCCTATAAATAGTTTTAGTCTGTTTTTCGTATATCGTCCTTTTACTCTAATTAATTGATTGATTAAAATGGATTTTTAGTTTAACAAAATCGCTGCTTTTTAATATTCTTAAATGTGTAAATTATTTTTATAAGATTTTTAAAATGTCCTTTTAATCCTTTTAATATTAATTCCACTCAATTCTTTGTATTTAATTCTCCTTATTTTTCTTTCGGATTATATGGTGAATAGCGATTATTCGAATTATCGAACTATAACTTATAATATATATTGATTTTATGAAGTTAATAAATAAATTACGATAATTAAGTATCGCATCCAGTGTATTTACGTTTTATCATTATATGGTTAATTTGTTAATTGATTGTGATAAATGGAGAAATGTTGATGAGGAAGGTTAAAACAAAACATGGAATGTGTTTTTTTTTGTTTTGGATAGAAACCAAATTTTATTTTACACCATATCCTTCTTTTATTTTGAGTTTTTGCCTATACAACAAGCACTAAATCATCAAAATTGCTTAGATAGATTTTTATATGATTTACCAATTATTGGAAATATATTGATTTTTCGGTTCTATTGAAAAAAAAGAGTTTTATCGAAATTTAAAATATTATCCTAAAAATAAATTGTACTTTTACTGAAAATATTCCTCCAAAGAGTTTCCAAAGATTGTTTTGCCAGAAAATTTGTTTGTTTAAATTTATTTAATTAATTTTCTCTAAAATCGCCACTATCGGAAAGACGCGCGCAAAAAAATTCATTTTTGTAGCCAAATCTGCATGAGAATATGGTATCGGAAGGAATTCTTAACGTAATTCGTGTAATTTGACAATTGCAGTTTCTAATAACTCATTCGCCACCAGGGTCCTCATGGGGAAAATGTCAACGATTATTTTCTGGATTATATAACACAAATATAAAACTCATCTATCTAACGTGTACGAAAATGGACCAAGCACATTCTTTATATGCCGTGACCGTTTTCCATGTATTATATATATATATAGACAGTGATGAATCTATGTTAAAATCCGGATTACGTTGAGAAATGATCACACATAACGAGTTGTGTTTCATCGATTGTGAATAAACACCGCACCAACGCGTTACTGAAAATATTTTCATATATATAAGCAAATGTTTGTGGTTAATTGTTAAGAGCACACACACACACAGCATTCTTTTGATATGTGTATCATGTCACGATATATCCGGCAGTTTCATTCAGCGATCATTCAACACAATATATTAAATGAATTTTGTCGATCATCATCTTTTGTAGTCACCTACAGTCTGTGTGCGTGCATGATGCGCTGGTGCTATATTTATTTGTTTTTAGTACTTGTACCACTGCACAACGAAATTCCGTTAATTATTTGAATTCAATTGATGTTAAAACAAAAGTAAATTATCTGTCTGAACATTTTGTATACAACATTTTAAAGAATAAACTATGCGAAAAATAATATCGTTTTTATCTTTCTTATATATAGCGACTCTACCCTTGTCTGTTACAGATAAGATTGTGGGTGCGGATTTTTTTCGTTAACCGTTTGAGTGCTATGGGTTTTTAGTAAATTAATTGAAAATTGCTATGAAAAATTGAGAAAAAATATTTTTTTATTCATAAAATTACAAATATAAGCATAAAAACTAAAAAAAAGTGACATATTTCAATAATTCTTTTTCATTTTTGTAGATAAAATTATGAGTTATAATTGAAAATTGCATATTTGCTGCCTTTTCTTTATCCTAAATTTTATATTTTAGAAGAAAATACCAGTTTTTTTCTTTATTTAGACACATTTATATTTTCCAATATATGTGCCATGCCACCCCTTTTTTGCAAATGTTGCAAATCAGACGGAAACGCTTGGGATTTGTAGCACCTGTTGTACTGCAAACCACGCATTTGCGCAATTTCGTACCGGGTAATCTTTCTAGGTTGAATCTTGGCCTGGATGAGGAAGGTGTTTCACTACCTTTTTTTGCTAAGCCATTCGTTTTCGATAGTATCAATTATTTTGGACGTGAACTTCAATCTACTCAATGGCTTTGTTTTATCGTGACTATATAATATATACTCCGTTAATTTTTACTTTTAATTACAATGTAAATATTCGATAAAACTTGCAAAACAGTAAAAACAGCACCGCGCAGCAGCCCTCACCAACTGAACACCAAACTCTGACTGACGCAATCGTCGCTAAATCGACGAACCGCAATTTTAGCGCATTACCTATTCGTCGCTATAGCGACGATTCGCACTCAAACGGTTAATATAGTCACCGATTTCAATTTTATACTATGATCCTGATTCATCAATTCAGTTAAAATTATAATTGTATTAATTTTTTTTCGTTTTTTCCATCCCTTAAAACCGGGCAATTGTTTGTTTGATTGTGAGTTAGCTATTTTTCATGAAACGCACGTATATTGTTTATGTATATTTTACATTGAATACTTTGGTTTTTATGTGTATACAATAAATTATTTGCATATACATTATTATTTATGTACACGTAACAGTATTAATAAAAACATGTTTTTCAAATAATTACAATAAAATTATGTAAACATAGATTTTTATTTTTTTTGTTATTGTTTTTTTGAAAAGTAAAATCAATATTATAAAATTTTTCTTTTAATGCTGTATGTAATAATTAATTACATACATATGCTAATGTTATATGCGTTACAATATAATATTAAGTTTACACAATACGCAAATACATTCGCATACATTGCATAAATTTATATCTAATTTTTATATAAAATATATAGAATTCTACAAATTAATTGTGACACATTTATCTTAATTACCATATATATATATATATTAATACAAATACATATGCAGAAATTTCCATTAAAAATATACATTTTCTTTGATGATAATTATATAAAGAAAGAAAATTTTCCATTTTCTAAAAGTAATTAAAACGCAATGCAATAAGAGAGTTTAAATTAATCATTTAAATGGTTTTCTTATATACATATAATAATTATACAACGAATATACGATATAATATTGAGTTAGTACATATATTAACATATAATATATATATTGTATATACTTGATATCAACTTCTGTTTCTATATTGTTATTATACAGTACTTATGCTAAAAACAAATATTATATATATAAATATAAAGTTAAATTTTACACATATAAAATACACGTTATAGTATTGTGTAGAATAAACTTAAAAATTTTAATTTTAAAGTCTCTCAAAATAAATTTACTATTATAATTTTCCTTATGTTTTATTATGTTTAGCTTAACGAACGAACAACATAAAAAATAAATACATATATTATATGGTATGTATGTGTACGAACAAATATATAATTTATATGTTATGTCGTACGTATATAACCGTAGAGTAAATTACATGCATAACATACCATATATATGGTATATAAAATAACTTTATATTTGTATATTAAATAAATACAAAATGCATATATAAATAAGTTTTAACATTTCTTTCATATATATATATATATGATAAATGTTTAAATAGTGTACGTAAACGTATACGTAAACATATACGTATATACCAGGCACGAAGCGTAAGAATTTTCTTTACGGAACCACCATAATATGTTATTAGAACTGCAAGTGCATAAACTAATAAACAAAATTCATTAAGATTAATCGCGAAACTGAGTGAAAATATATACAATAATAGAACAATTTAAAAAAATCTAAAGTCAGAAATTTAGTTTAGAAAAAACTTTATTTTAATTGTGTTTAATACAATAGTTTTTATAAAAACTTTAATATTACTGATAATATTATATATTGTATTGGCAAATAAAAAAATTTATGCGTATGCGAAATCTATAAATAAAAAAATTATTTAACCAAAAATATTAAATATTAAATAAGTTATTGCTTGTAGATGGTTTTTAAAAATTTTTCCATCGAGTGTATCAAAAATGTTAAACAAACCTCAATAAACAATATACGACCTTATATGTTCTCAAACAAATATATTTAAATAATTTTAGATAAAGTAAGTTATCTTCCTGTTAAAATTTTATAATCTTGACAGTTTGTTTGTAACTAAATGTATCATTATAAAATTATTTTGAATAATAAATAAAGAATTGAATTGAATTGAATTGAACCAGAAATTTAAATTGAAATGTGTTTCAAACAATAAGACACGATTTTTGATAATAAATATTAACCGAATAATAACAACGACTAAAAATATGTATACATTTGATTTTGTATGCAAGTGTCACAAAAGCAATAACCATACACGAAGCAGAGTAATATAAAATAAAAATACAAAATAACTACCAAATAAAATATGCAATATACAACATATTTGCCCAAAAAAAGTCAACAATTAACACACAAAATAAATCCATTTATTTCTCATCCTCACGTATTAAAATCACACACATGCGTAAGAAAAAGAGCATAAAACATTTAAATAGAAGAATGAATGAATTCAACTCAATCCACCGTATAACTTTTCAATGTACTTTTTATGTCTATACATATGATTTTAATTTTAAAATAGTAGAAAGGGAAAATATAAATATGTGAATGCATATGTTTTACCTATGATTTGTAAGAAAGATAACAGACAAAATTGATAGATAATAATGAGTGGCATCGAGACTCAATCCACCATATAACTTTTCAACGTAATTTTTATGCCTATATATATGATTTTAATATAAAAAAAAGTAGGGAGATACAAATTAAATATGTAAATGTGTATGTTTTGTCTATAATATATAACAAAGTAAGAGACAATATTAATATTCTAAAAAAATCGAATGCCGCCATACATGCGGCATACCGTAATATATGTTCTCTCATATTAAAGTTTACTGTTTAACATAAAGTTATACGTTTTACGTGTTTACAAAACTTTGCTCGGATAGAAAAACCGGGAGGAAGGCGGGAATCACGTAATTATTGTGATACTTGCACTAAAAAACCTGGTATTCATATAGGGGACTGTTGGGAGAAGTACCATACTCAAAAAAATTATAAATAATTTTCTATAAATACATTGTTAATCTATAAAAAATAAATTTATAAATGTGTACAAATAAATACATTACCTACCCAATTCGTTTATTTCAACTCGCATAATTTTTCTGAAATTTTCACTACACTATCCTATCCTACCTATTTTATTACTGAAAGTTTACATAAAATCCAATAAAGCAAAATTAATTATTCACCGTTTCTCGCTCTGGATTTTATGCACTTTATTTCTTAAAAATCCGTCGACCTGCTGGTCATCGTTCTTAAAAATGCGCTCGTTCGTTAAGGGTTAATATAGAATAATGAGTAGCATCGACTGAATCCATCATATAACTTTATAACACACTATTTGTCTACACATTGGATTTTAATTTTAAAACAAATTTATGTGTGAATGTGTATATTTTACCTATAATATGTAGCAAACAGATAAGAAAACATGTGTTTAAAATTATTTTTGTTTAGGTACGTGTATTGTAAATAAATGTTAGTATGAGTTTTATAAAATGATATAGAAAAAAAATGATTACTATGTAGTTAGTATTTTTTTTTGTTTATTCATATTTATATTCACTTAACTTGAATTTTTCTTACGGAAGCACTCATTTCGTTCAATATATATGGAGGATTCGTGTGTGGTATATACCTATCAAACAAACAATCAGGTAAAAGAAATAAAAATTAACATATAAGACATAAGACATATATAAGACTGTACAAAAATATAAGATGTTGATGATGATGATGATGATGATGATCATTGATCGTTGGTGTATCATCAAGACGACTGCTATATAGTTTATGTTGTTGATGTTGTTTATTTATTAATCTGTTTAGTTCATTGTTAACTGCCGGAGATTTTAGTTGTGTACTATATATATACGATTTACATATTACATATATATAATAATATTTAGTATTAAAGTTGTATATTTTTTATAACAAACTGTTTTAATTTTGTCGGCAGATAATACAAACAAACATTTATTATTTGTATAAAATATTTAAAAATTAAAAAAATAATGCAAAAAAGTGATCATTTTAAATTAATGTTTTTATAATTATTATTTATAACAATAATAATAATAATAATAATAATAATAATAATAATAATAATAAAATAAAATAACATTACTAAAAACGTATAACAAAAAAGTTTATTTTATACCATATAAAAATAAATAGATCAAATATGTTATTATGTGATTAAAGTGTTTTTGTGTGTGTACCTACAGATTTAATATTATTAATATCGATTTAAATATTATACAAATATTATTAAAGTCAACAAAAATATAAGAGAAAAAATATCTATAGATAATTTAACTTTCATCGAAAAAAGTTAATATTGGAAAAATTTTATATAAAAGATTGAAATTTGAATGTATTGATTGGTACGGTAACGTGAGAACATATATAATAACTGTTAATATATATATAGATGCTGTACTTGAATATTTATTTATATATGATCACAAAAAAAAAAAAATCAGAGTGATCAATACTGATCGATATTTTACAATAAAAATTGTAAGTATTTTTATTCATTTATATTTATATTTTTTTATTTTAATTTTGTTGCTGCACTTCAGCATTCGCCACAATAGTAATGGAAAAAAAAATGTGAAATTTTTTTAATTATTTAATATTTTTTCTGTTGATATATATTTTCTTTTAAATATACAACACCAATACTGTGTATACAAATTTGTGTTAGTTAATTATTAAAACTTAATAATACAATATGCAAACAACAACAACCACAATAATAATAATAATAATAATAATAAAGCAAAGTTATTGATGATCATTAATAAACTATTTATAAATTCGCATTCATTCTCATTCATTCATTATTGTAAAAATATTTTTGAAAAGTTAAAAAAATTTTCTCATAGATTATTATTATGTGAATAAATTATATTTATAATTACTATTTATATATAAAATTAATTTTTATTAATTAATACATATTCGGAATGACGCCAATTTTTAAATAAATTTAATATGTCAGTCACGAAAAAATGTTTTACAGATGATTTTTAAAGTTTTTTGTGTTTGTTTGTTTGTGTGAACAATTTTGTCGCTATTTAATTAATTTTTCTCTTTTCCATTTAATAAACATAGATTTAATAAATCAAATTGTTAAATTTTTTTTATCAATTTACGATCGCAGATCAGATATATATTTATTTTTTTTTGTTTCTATTATATTAAATATATATTTATTCTATTATTATCTAAATTTATAGTATGTTGAATAAAACCGGAGGCACACAGCCTTGGCATATTAGAAGAAATTAAAATAATATTATTTTTCTTTTGAATTACCATATTTTCCTATATAAAATGAAAATAACTTTTTCCATGTAAAATATAAGTTCAATTTTGTAGTACAATAGAAAAAACCATTAACTATAATTGTTAAAACTTTCGTGTGTAAGAGAAGTGAGGAATTATTCAAATCAATATTATGACTCGTAACAAAATATTAAAACTTTCTTATTACACAATAATTGTTGGTCTTTTATTATGTTAATTTTTTGTTTATTTCATGTAATTTGTCAATTTTATATTAAAATGATAATATACACTTAATTATGTTACTGACTTAAATATTATTTTCAAAAAAATTCAACGTTGTTTTTATGCAAAAAAAAAATTATATACATCATATTTTAAGATTAATTCCACATTACACAACACACGATCGTTATATAAATATACTGTTTGAATGGTGTGTCCTCAGACTTCCGCTATCGCGCTTTCTTAATGATGAATTTCAGGATATGTTGTGAAGCAATACGATTCCAGGTTATCTCTTCGTTTTTTTTACATATAAATGTTACATACAATGTTTGAGTAAATATTCTATGGTTTCTTCTGCCGATTTCCAAATTCTACATTCAACACATTAGTCTTTAAATAGAATAGTTAATTAAATTATGGAAACAAACGTCCACTCTTTATATGTTTTAAAAATGTTAAGAAAAATGTATAAAAATAATAATAATGAATAGGGTATTAATATATAGTACAACCAGAAATCTGTAAAATTTATTATTTAACTCTTCGTTTTATGAAAATTGTATAAGTTTATTATCTTATTAGGTTTTTTTTGCAGCTGGAAGTAGTAGAGTAGAGCGGCAAGTCATCTCATCTCATTTATATATAGTTTCATACAAAATTTTTGAACTTATCACATCACTTAATTAAATAAGTCAAAAAATATAATTCTCCTGCAATTCATTATACATTTAGAATTCAGTTAAATTTTCATTTTCGGGGTCATTTATTATGTGTCCACAAATGTGTGTAATATTCTTTTATGTTTTTATTCTAATTTTATTCAGATAGATATATTTGTAAACATAATTATATATATATATATATATTTCATACATAACATATAATGTGATCATTTCCATTCATATATTCATATATTCATATATATTTACTTGTATGGTATATATGAACAAAAGTCGCGTTTCATACATAAAAGCGATCATAATAATTAAATACTGAAACATTAAATTAATTCATTAATTATAACGGCAAAAGAACATACCAAAACCCATTAAAGTATATTAATTTAATATATACAATAACAATATATAAATACAAATGTATAATCATTCTATAGATACCAGTAAAATATAGAATAAAGTGTTGTCAAAGGAATATCTTAAAATAAATACAAAACATATTTTTATATTTAAGAAAAAAATAGTAATAATCTAACAACATATCTCTAATCATTGAAAAATTAAAATAACCGGATTATGATTGTGGCGTATGTGCGTGTGTGTGTGTGTGTTCAACATATTCACATAACATAAATCTATATAAATATTGTAGTTTTATATATAATGTATTATATAATATTTAGATCGTTAAAACTATATCTATTTTATTATTTTATATATATAATTATTTTTATATATGAGTATGTGTACCATATACGAGTGGTGTGGCTATAAAATTACGAGATTGATGCTTCAACAGAAAAATTAAGCATTCACCAAAATCGTAGTCAATCGTCAGCTGTGTAACTTGAAGATTTCTCTTTCGATTGCCGACCCTGTAGATATATTAGTCTGGCTCGAGAACGTCGTTTGTATATAAGATCTGTGTTTTTATTTTCTTTTCCCCAATAATTGTTTTAACAGAGCAATCGTGGAATTTCATATGATAATTGGAAAAAATCGTTATTGGATGTTTATCACGTGATTAGGTTATTTTAATGGTTTATGTGTTTCCATGATGATCGAGATGATGTTGAAGATGATACACACTTTTCCACACCATAAACGGATAAAAATATTGTAAAAATCAGTAATCTAATCCGATCTGATCGTTGTTTAACTATTCGTACAATTGTTAAAAATATAGGAATTGACAAGGTTTGGTATGTGTTTACATGCAATAAGTATATACGAAAATGATACTTATAATTCTCACAAAATCTAAAGTAAAAAAGTTCGTGAAATATCTACTGACACTTTTTAAATGCCATTGAAAATACCGTAAAAATTCTTGGACAGATTTATAACATGTGATGATTCAAGATTACAGACGGCCGATGTTGTAAAAGACAGAGCAACACACATGAAGGAGCTCACAGAAGAAGACTTTTTTTTGTTTTAAACAATGTAGAATTCGTATGGAACATTTTATATAAGATAGAGAATCGGTGTGTGTGTATATTGAAAAGAAAAATAATTAAATATGCTTTATTACAGCATTAGTCTTGTTATGCTGTAGCCACACCTCGTATATTTGTTCTAATACAATAATATAATAATATATTTTACACTTTTAGTTATAACATAATTTTGCTGTAATAGTCTTTTATAATAATATGAATTTATCAATAAAATAGAACCAGAATCTTGTATATATCGTTTTTAATGAATTACAAGTCTAAATTTAACCGTATGTTTTTTATACAATCTCTGTCCCATAATAATCCGGAATTCGGGATTAAAAAAACAAAAAAAAGCATTTTTATATATATTTGAAATAATCTCCGCATCAACTGAAATCGCTTGCACGTTCAACAAGTGTGAATCAAATGACATTTTTTATGGTTGTGAATGGAATGCTGTTGAGCATTGGGTTGGTTGCCTTTTGAATGTCTTCAACTGATGCGAAACGGTTTTCGTCGCCTATATAGCAAAATGAAGTTTTAGTTAGGGAATAGAAATTAGTTGCAGATAGTTAAAATATTCAGTGAATATAGCAAAAAAAAAATTGATTATTAATTCAATTCGGTGTAATTTTTGTGATTAACGCATTTAATTGATGTGCAGATCAAACTTTGAATTCACCTATCGTAGACCGGTTATTATTCGATGAACTATTGTTTTCCGTAATTCATAAGCTCCATTTCGATGAAACTCGTGGTAGATTTCTTATAGAAATTTTCACAAAATCATTCACTTTATTAAAATGTTTTCTTCATTAAAAATTGCTGGTCGAACTGGACGGTTATTATCTCTTATTGTATATAGCTTATCCGCCTTCTGTAAATCAATTATGCCATTTAAAATCTTGTGCTTTTAACACACACACACACACACACACACATTATTATCACCATAGGCAATTTTAAATAAATCATACATTTTTTAGTAGCATTTTTACCAATTTTAAAATAAAAATTTAATATTGGTTCTTTGTTTTTATATTGATTTTTTCGACCGACGCACACCACACAACAGCTATAACTTTATGTATTTGCATTGAATGTAATGTCATGAAATGTTGACAGTTTGTTTGAGAAACGTTCGCACAACATAATTACAAAAAACTATGTGTTCTATGGTTTATGGGACACAGGGTATATCTTCTATGCTATATATTACTTTTTATGTACATGCTTTTATATCTGTTATACATAGAATTTAGTATAAAGTTAAACTATACATTTATTTCTATACTGTATATTTTTATATTGATTTATTATTGTTATTGACCGCGCGTTTCATATTCATCTTATAATACACATACACACACAGCACATATATGGATAAATAATAACTATTATAGAACATTTGTGAATAAATTATATATCAATATAGAAATTCTATATAGGCACTTCATATTATAATAATAATAATAATAATAATAATATATTGATGAAATATTATAACGATTACGCTTTTTTTTCTCGGATAATAATAATTAATATTTATTCGTTCGTTTTTATATACAATACATTACTATGTTCTAATATTAATATAAGATATATGAATATTGATTTCGTCAAGATGAGATTTTTAAACTTAAAGCGTATGTACCGTTAGAATTCTTAATTTTTATATATGTTATATACATTTAGATAAAAAGATACAAAGTAAGATGAAAAAATAAAAAATTAAACCAACAACATTAAACTTCTTAAATAAATTAAAATTATTATTATGATATGTTCTTTTAATTTTAATGTGTGTGTGTGCGTGTGTTTGTAATAAAATTTATGTTTTATTTTTGGTTTGGTTGTTGTATTTTTGAATATATTATTATATTTTAGTATTTTTGCTTGAAAAATAAATAAAAAAAGTATTTAGTTGGTTTGGTTTTTAAAAAATTAAAAAATTTACGGTTTTATCATTCAAATTATATCCAATATACGAGAATGTTTACAACAATATGTCAATATTTAAATATAACATAATTATTTGAATGACAGTTAAAATTTTATATTTATTTTCCTGCACCGGAAAGAGAGTATTTTTATTTCCGATTTAAATAAATTTCCTTTAATCTGACATTTACGTTGTTTTTTAGAAGGATTTTATGTTTCTCAAGAATAAGTATTTCGATGCTTTATATATATATCGGGTATAATTACGATAGTATTTGGAAACATTTTTGCACCTTTCGATACATGATCAATTTACAATAATTTCACAATTTTTCTAATATAAGACTATTTGTTCATAAGGGGTTATTTTAAATTGGTAACCTTTTTTTTTTTCCAAACATTGGCTAAGTTCTCATTAAGAAGCTACGTATTATGAAAATATTATTTTCCAATTATTGTATATCAAATTTAGGTTTAAACAATTCCATTGTTAAAATTATTCCTTTGATTTAATATTTTCATATAATTTATGGTACACGAAATTGATGTTGATTGCGGAATGAATGTGTATATATACTGAACTGAATCGAATATAGATTGTACAAATTAATTAAAAAGTAACATCGCCAATTGAAAAAAAAAACCACTTTTTTTCCTAGAAATATTAATGAAATTTATACCACAATTTTAATTTCAATATATTTCTTGTACTGTATTTCTTGGATATTTGTGACGATGTAAAAATTATTTTTTTTTCATATTCATAGGTTGTGACTATAACAATAGAAAATATATATTGAATAAAAAATAATTAATAATAGGTGAAATCATATTCTTTACTTTGCACACATGAAAATATTAAAACATATTACAATAAAAACTAATAATTATAGTTGTAAACTATTTATTTACTGGCATACGTGACAATTAGTGTGTATTTAATTTCATAAACCCAATTCGATGCTTGTTCCTCGGTTACATTGGGAAATTGAATTTTAATCTGATCATTTATAAATTCATCTCTTTCGTTATCCGGTACACGTTGTACAAATGCATTTACAGATTTCAAATTATCTGTTCAAAATTAGATAGATAGATAATATAAATAGATATAGATAAAAAATAGATAGATAATAAAAATGTTTTCATCTAATTGCTAATAAAGTGATTTAATTTATATTTTGATTGCACAAAGTGTAGGACTTTAAATGCGATCGGATCATGTCCGATATAAATTCAATAAAATGATAAATATATATAAATAATAATGTTTATACTTTTAATTTCTGTCAATCCATTCAAATGATATGATCGATTTTTTACAACATCAACTTTATAATCTTTAAATCCAGCTATTTCTAAAGCATTTATCAATTTTTTCTCCAAATTATCAACCGTATGAAATGGTGATATGTGAATTTTATAATCTTCCATATACATTGACCATCTTTTCATTTGTGCTAATTTTGCATATGCATCGTAAATTGAACAATAGCCTATGGTTAACAATAAACAATCACCATATGGATTCAATAAATTGTAAATATTTTTCATAACTTGTTTTTGATTTGCTATCCATTGCAGACAATAGACTGATAAAATATGATCGAAACGTTCATTATTTGGAAAATATTTGTCTATATTTGTATCACCAATATCAATTAAACAAAATTCTAATTTTGGATGAACATATTTTTTCCTAGCATATTCAATCATTTCTTCAGATATATCGGCGCCAATAATTTTCGTGAATGTTGATGGTAAAAACGGTAACATTATATCGTGTGTAACATTACCTGGACCACATCCGATATCTAAAAGTGTATCTTTTTTATGCGGACACCATTTTATCAAATGATTATATTTTTTTAAACATTCTCTAGTATCATTTGGTGATGCTGTGTTTGTTTTTTGATATAATTCTGGATAATACATGATGATAAAATAGTAATTTTTATATAATTGAAAAAAATAATAATTAAATAAAATTAATTTTGTATAGTAAAAATTTTATTAGATATATATATTTTATAATTATATGATCACTCATTAAAATTTGACTGAATACTGACATCATGCTTATGTGACTATGCAATATTTATAAAATTACTTTATCGCAAAATAATCAATATTCAATTTATTATATTTATCAACCAATTTTTTACGATAGACTATATTTTAATATCCATTATAATTTTATTATTACTATTTTGACCATGTCTTTTGTTATTTACTTTTAATCACTAAATGATTAATGATTGATTTATCATTTTATAAGATAATAACAATATTTTTCATCAATGTTATGGTAAAATTAAAAATAATACAATAAATTGTCGTTGCGTTCGTTTATTGGATACGTTTTAACTTTATAAAAGAACACAAATCTCTTAAATATTTTATTTTAATGCTGCGTTATAGTTATTTTTTTTTTTAGAAAATGAAATGTCTCGGCGTTTGTTTAATTTATTCTATAGCGATAAATTTATTTATAATATCCATCAGCGTGCCTAATTTTTTATTCAAATCGATATAAAACATATAATTGTTGTGTTAAACATTTTCAAAATAATTATCTCGCATGATTTCAGCTTTAAATAAATTGTTTTCATATATTAAAAAATGATCAAATTCTCTAAAAAAACCTTTAAATTAATTTTTAAAGAATTCTCCAATTTATTGAACATTTATAATTCAATGGATCTCACAATTAAAATTACTGTTTTTACTTTATATTTATAAAAACTTAAATTAATACTTTATTTTTTCCAAATTAGGTATTGCTGTTATCAATTCAATTTTAAAATTTATATGAATTAGACTATCTTCATCCGTTTATTTATATTATATTAAGTTCAATGTATTTTTAATATATGAGAAACGTGATCATTACATGGCACAAACACATAATATAAAATAATATATAAAGTTTATTTTTATCAGTTAATTATGTTTTTTTTTGTAGTTACCCTTCGCAAAGACTTATTGAATATTAAAGGTTTTATACAATTTATTATACAACAAATTATTAATAAATGCTTTAATGTTATAAATTAAAAACAGTAATTATATTCAATCATTTCATTTTAATATTTTACAATCTATAAATATGTTAAAAAAAATACAAACTACTCATATTGGTTAAAACATTTAAATATAATAGAAGTTTATCAAGATTGTGATGCGGTGTGATGCACGTACGTTAGATAATTTAAGGAAAAATAGACGAAGAATGGTTGTGTTATCGATCAGAAATTTAGTCTACAAAAATACAATAGCCCCTTTCACGTCGTTTTGTAATTGCCATAATTGTTGGATCTATATAAGATTGGATTTTTTACCATCATGTCTTTTTTTTTATATTGTGGGTGAAAAAGTTTTATATTTTAAATTTAAGTTTTTTTTTCAAAGGGAAAATCCTCTGTTTTCAACAATTGTTAAAAAAATATAATGAGTTATATAGGA
This sequence comes from Bibio marci, assembly GCA_910594885.2. Classification (NCBI taxonomy): domain Eukaryota; kingdom Metazoa; phylum Arthropoda; class Insecta; order Diptera; family Bibionidae; genus Bibio; species Bibio marci. The sequence goes on from OU343114.1 coordinate 41,715,358, forward strand.
AAAAGCTGGAAGATACTGTAATACAATAATATTCATAATTATGATGAGTCAAAATTTTGATTTAAAAGTTGCAGGAAAAAATAATTAGAAATAAATAAAATTAGTATACGACGCAGTGGCTGTATTAAGCGCACATTAAAGTTTGCAAAAAAAAACATAACAAATGCATTCCATCAAAAGGAAGTTTAATAGTTGAAATTTTCGTTTGCTGAGCTTTTATTTATATATTTTCATAATAAAAATCATCAAAAAAGGATACTCTAATCTACATAACAATTTTATTTGAGCTATATTATTTCTATAGTCATATAAATAAATTATATTTATTTTACTAAGTCCCTTGGCTCATATTACCTATCCTCTTTTTTTTTTGCCACAAACATACGAGAGATATTTATTTTTTTTTGGTTGTTTTTATGTATCTTTTGTTTTGTTATTGATTACATTACAGTTAATAACAAATAAAATTTAATATTTTTAATGATTAACCCATTAATATTTGTATTCGGAATCGATTATGTGAATAATTTTTTTTACTATACGCAAAAGTAACAGGTTATTCACCATATATTTTGTTTGTACATATATTTTACATACATAATTTATGTATTTAATATTGTTAGTGTTATATGTAAAAAAAAATAATAAAATTATAAATTACATATTAAGAACAGAAGAACTCGTAAAAAAAAAACACACGTTAACATAACATTCTTTTAACCAAGAAATTATTCTTTCTTTTATTTATCTTAAAAATATGTGTACAGCTGTGATCAAAATAATAGTAGCACATAATAGTGATTTAAAAATACCTACATAATTTTGGTACTTTTCAGATTTATTGGGAAAATTACAGTATAATCCATAGCCATAAAGTTAGTCAAACAAAAAGTAAAATATCGCAGATTGCAAATATTTTATATTAGTTTTTAATTATAAAAACGAACTGAAAATTATGTTGGTAATTTTTTAACTTAACAATTTGTAATTATATCCTTTTTTTGTGTATTTTTAAATAAATATTTACAATCTTTCTCAATGGCTCGTGCTTTGCTCGATCAATTGATTAAATCCTCCGCAGTATCTCAACAAATATATCACAAGAAAAATTATACCAATCTATAATTCTGTACACGTAAATGTAATTCATGGACTGCACAATTTTTTAATTTTGTTCATATTGCAAAATTCAAAAATATGATAATTTATAAAATATCTACAATGGGTAATTTTGATTCAGAAAATCAAGTTCCTTTACTAACACTATACAATTTTTATCTTATTGGTTTTTATCTTTTGGGCATATATTTCCATCATATATATAGCCACTAACCATTTGCAATTCCGACTTCTAACTTCATGTTTTTATTACATTTTCATATCAAATTTAACTTTTGTAAATATATAATTTAAATTTTTTCTGTTTTTCCAAACAATTATAAAGCCAAAACAAATTAATTGAATATATACCATTTCGAAAACGTTCATCTATGAAGTTGTACTACATTTGTGATTTGTCTTTTATTTTTTAACTCAATATAACTCGACATTGCTATAGAAAAATTGCTGCTGTATATATATATTGTATATTGGACACCGACAATATAGCTGTGAAGACAATTTATTCAATAGAACAATAGCGACTTTAACGCAGCCATAAATTGATTTAAAAATTTCTTTATTTGTAGTAAAAAATAGAGAATTTTACAATTTTTATTATTTATCAAAAAATATTTCTTTGTGTATAACTTTGATTTTAATATAATTACTATTTTTAAAGTTATGCTAAGAAAAAAAAAGTTGTAACTCACTACTTTCATTTTGATCACAGCTGTGTGTATAATAATTTTCATTTGGGCATATAATCAAGGCAATTATTTAAATTATATTGATAAATTCTTATTCTTTTTCTATATTCATTCTATACACACACAGAAGTGTTAGCATGCGTATGTTCAAAAGAAATAATGGTATTATAGTATCTTTGAAAAATGTGAATTTATTAAAGAAATTTGATATATTTGTTGAGTAAATTTAAATAAATAAATATTTAATTAATATGTTTTTAAATTTTTGTACATAAATTCGATAATTTGAATATATTTTTTAAACAATGTATGCGTACAATAAAAACTTAAATAAAATATATTTACAGGAGCTGCACGCACAAATGCGTTGAAACTATAACTTATTCATAAATTGTCTAATCTAATAAAATTACACATTATTTTTTTCGAATTTATAACAGGGACCAAACTAAAATGCTTTAACACTTAAAACATATCTTTGAATAGTCCAAAAAATACTATATAAAAACTGACAAAATAATACTCGAGCAATATATTGTTTCTATATATTGAGAATATTTTTTGTTCCTATATGAATGATTTTCACGTGTGCCAATCATTTTTCACACATATTAATTTATGTCCATCATAAATCCAATATTTTTTTTCGGTCGGGTCAACAATCATAATCACCATCACAATTTTTTATAATTTTTAGCAAATTCATTATTATACAATTCTTTTCGATATTCTTTCTTAATAATCATTGCGTTTTGTTTCGGTATAGATAATTTAAATATATATTTTGCTGATGCAAAATACAAATAATAAATATATATTTTATTAAGTTTATAAACAAATAATGAATGGTGACGAATCTAATTTTCAATAATCAAGAAACAAAATTTAATTTATAATATTCATGTAATAAATTTTTATTGAACTCTGTCTCATATTTAATTAGAATTTTGTAACAGCAGAAGGCAATTAATTAGGTTAATACGGTAATGAATACATAATCTCTAGATATAATATATATTCTAAAAATTAATATATTGTACATTCAAAATTATAAAATATTTATTAGTTTATATTTTATAAATACAACAGCGATGTGATATGATCTAAATCGCATAATTAAAATACAACAATTTATATTGAATTCTTATATATCTTTAAAATTGATTAAAAATATCATATTAATCTAGTTTGTAATTTTTTTTTGTAAATATCAACGATTAATTAATGGTAACTGTTTTATATTTATTTTAATTTTGTATCCCATATATATTTTCCTATTTTATTGAAAAGCTTCTGCTGCTGCTGGTCTGGTACAATATTGGAATTTCAATTAATTTTTTTTTTATAAATACCTCGTCTTCTTATAATATAATATAAATTGTTATACCTTATCAAATCAAAAATTATAATGTACTGACACTCTCTCTCGCTCGTCATATAATTTCATGCAGTAAAAATTGTATTTATTTATTTTATTTGTTTACATTTTTTTGTTATTATAAAAAGTAAATTGCTAATTTTATTTTGCTTAAGGTAAAATTTCTATTATTATTATTATTATTATTATTATTATTATTATTATTATTATTAATGTCTAGTTAAGTGTACAAATAATTTTCTATCGTTTATTGGTTGAAAAAAATTCCATTAAATTTCGAATAAAAAAAAGTATAGTTTGTTTAAAATATTTTCCATTGAGAGCTTTCGCAATGAATTTTTCAAACAAACAAGTGAATTTCCTTGAATAATATTGTATATTGTAGAACAAGTGTTGTTTCTGTAAAACGATATTCATTCATCTAGTTAATTTTTTTTGCAATATTCTGGTGATCTGATGGTGCACAAGATCTGGTAAACGTGACAGGGTGAGGGCGAGTCACGGCCAAATACCAGTTTAATTAATAATCGCTTGAACAGTGGTTTTGTTGCACGTACACAAAATCACGTTTCTATGTCATGTCAAATTACCATTTAATTTCTGGCATAAATTTCTATAGATTTTTTAATGAAATTATTTAAATATTTTTTAATGTAGTTATTTAAAATTGTTTTAATTTATATACGACAGTTTTTTTTTTTCCTAATTATTATAAACTGTTTCCAAAAACATACAAAATTTCAATTCAAATAAAATTATTTCTCTATTTTGTGTGTGTGTGTGTAAAACTATAGTTTAACGATTTGTTAAATCGAAATTGTCTTATGTTAATGTCAAATTAAAGGTATCGGTATACTAATTGCAAATACTCTATCAAAATCTGTTAACTAGTTATATTAACGTATTCGACCCAGAGAATAGTTCAAAACACAATTTAATTGAAAATTCTGTTTAATTTTCGTGTAATTTCGTATAGAAGTCGAATCGATCAATAGGATATTTTTAACTGGAAATGACCCATAAATTGCGACACCATGTATATTTGAATGATACTATTTCTTATATAAATTAATTTTTTATTTAATAAATAAGAATTATTAATAGTATATTTAAATGACAATTTAATTATAAATTTTATAATAATTATAAAAAGTTTATTATATGATATTGTGGTGTTTCTTACGTATATAACATTCAGTATATATTTATAAATAAATTTCTTAAGAATACCATAAGTTCTTCAATACATTTAAGTGAAAATAATAAAAGTAAAAATATATCCATCACAAACAACATTTTTAAGTTTTCGTTAAATATATATATATATATAATAAAATATGTAAGCCATAAATAGAATATAAACAAAATTCAATAATACAATTTTTATATACGGAAATATATATAGTTGGGATAATACGTTCTTTGACCCCAGGATAAATGGATAGAATAAAATTTTGTATATAAATTTTAATGTTGTTTCTTAAGTTTTCGTCGTATTATTGTATAATATGATATTGTGTGAATATACATTTATCTCTTGAAATGATATAATATTATAATATAGAATATCGCTCGAAAATGATGTAAATTTATTTAATAAAACTCTTTAACTTTAACACCTTCTAAATCATTTTACATAAAAAAAAAACCCGGGTTTAGAAACACCATCTTAGAAATGATAAAATAATTATATGAAAAATTTAAAAAAAAAACGGATGTACAAATGAAATTTATAATAATAATAATATTATATAATATCGTATACAGAGTATGCGTATGTATGCGATTTGTGTGTATTACTATGTACTGGCACATCTTGAACATTCTATATTTAATTAATTCTGTGTATTCTTTTTAATGGCTATATATAATGGGAAAAATTATATGCGAAAGAACGGAAAATATTAATTATAAGAAACATATATAAGAAATGTATATTTATTATTAGATAGAGAGGATATAGCAAAAAGTTCTTAAGATATACTATTAACACCACTTATTACTATATATTCCATTATATACTATACAAAAATATATTATTATCTCTATTTATACGAGTAATAATTCTTTAAGTTGTGTGTAATGTTTTGGTTTTTTTTTTTAAACAATTAAAATAATATATTTATTTTTTTTTATTCACTTCACATAATTGGTCATAGTTCGATGATTGCACGAAGTCATTTATTTACATAAATATTTTACCATGAAAAGTAATTCTATATTTTATTTTTGTAAGATTTTATATACCTAATATAACCTAATATAATATATAATATTGTTTGCATTATGTTGTGTGGTAGTGTATTTATAATATTATAAAAGTAATATATTTACATTTTTGAAGAGATCAAATCCCATATGTTATATAGAATACATAAAATAAGACAGGTATATTTTATAATATATAAATCTTGTATATGTGTATGTGCAATTATAAGAATTAAATTGTACGTTAAAGTATAGTATATATATTTCGATATAGAGGTGTAATGTACTATATCTGTAGGAGAAACAATTCAATGTGTTAACCTATGCATCGATACCTAATATGAGAAAATCACTCTTTTTTTAAAGCCCAATTTGAAATTCATAGACATGCTTGGTATAAAATATTTGTGCTATGTGGAATGAAAACATATTCATCCGATTGATCAATTTTTGGTGACTTATTTAATTGTAATATTTGTCTACAAGCACATTACATATAGAACTATTGACAACTATACAGATGGAGATCGAAATCTATTGTGTTATCATCTAACACCATGTTAAATAATAAACTAACCACTTTGCTTACCAATGACTATTATATTATTTCTTACACTTGAGCCATCATCAACTATATATTATTGTAAACAATTCCATATTTTATATTTCTTTATTAATGTATTTAGAAATGGCTCGATTTTACTTTGTTTTATGTAGTTCGTCCTACATTCATTTTTTTTTAACTCATATTCTGCTCCTAGTGGTGGAGATTTTATGTCATCTAATAAACCTTGTTCATTACAACCAAGTCGGTAAATAACTCCACATGGGAGTATATAACAATTTACCAATTGTGTACTGTACCGTACTGTAATTAACGAAAGATAGATGTTTTCATAATACTATTATTTTTATATGGGTGATTAGGCCATAGTTATGTGTGTGTGTGCAGACATTGTTAATCTTTGAATAGCGTCCAACACCATATTTTCAAAGATATCCGTTTTTTTCTTTTTATTCCATCAACAAACAAATGGTCACCCAGCAGAAAAATTTTAGTATTTAAAATAAATACCGAAAAATTTCCTATGAAAAATAGCGGATTTGAACCCGCAATATATTTCATGATTAATATATATCGGCGCTTATGCAACTGCGCTACCACCGAGTTATATTTTACTTACCCAAATATCGATCGTCATATATTTGATCAATGTGCGTTAATTCCAATCGTTTGGATAATGATCGTGTGTATTTATATTTCAATTTCTTTTTTTATTACAATTACCAGATCTGTATAAACCACATAAAACTTTGTATTTGATTCCGATATATATACGATTCCATCATATGCTATGCTAATATAAATTTTCTTATAGTAACCAAACTCAATGACCATACCTTTCCGATTGACAATCATTTAGTTTTGTTTATGTCAATTATTTTCATCACTTATGTAAATCTTCATTATAAAATTTGCAAGTATATAGCAATTTGTTATTGGCTTTTAATTGAGAATAACTGCGTTACTGAATTTCTTGTGAATCCTTATGCGTAAACTCATCTCATCTCATGTGTTTGCTTTTATATGAAAGAAAGTAACACACACACACACACAGATACTGGTTTCAACGGTTCAAAAAACGGCAACCATTATATGTGAAATGCGAAAATATAATGATCAAAAGCAAAATTAATTGTCATTAGGTCATTGAATTTGGATTTGTGATCGTCGTTTTTCAATCAATAATGGAAAAAATTCAAAACGTTATGAAACTGAATGCCGTGCCATATTACGAAAAGTGAAATTTTATTTGAAAGAAGCAAGCAAAATTAGTTGAATTTGCATCGTATATATTATCACTGCATGTGATCATAAAAAATTAAGTAAAATAATCATCATAGTTGATGTAATCATATGAGCAAATGTTTATTTGTATAATAGGTGATTATTGTCTGGTTGCCTATTCGTGCGTATAACATTCTGAAATGATTCTGGAGTCCATCCAGGTTCTAGCTATATTATAAATATATTAACCACCATATTCCTCTATAAATATAAAATCATCTGTATTTCATATTTTATTTATTAATATAATAATATACTTAATTAACATTTTGCGTTTGTAGATCGTATATAATTTCCAATCCAAGCCAATATAAAGACATTTCGATCATTGATGATGATGATGATGATGATGATGATGATATAAATATATGATGGCGACAACATAACACACATATTCACATTTGTTTATTAGTAGCTATATATATCGTAAATATGTATTTATTAATAAAGCATATAATGAAAATAATCATAATAATGATATTCCATCCAAATAACAAGTTTATTTTTCTGTTCACCTTTTTATTACATACATCATATGTATTTCCTATAAATGGTATATATAGAGAGAAACATATACGAACGGATGCCTTTCTTTTTGTAATGTAAATGAACATTGTGTTAAGAACATTTTAACGGTTCTTTGAATGGTAATGTTGAAGAATATACCGGCGCAGTTTTATATATGGTCAAGTTTTTATTATTAAATTATTGTATATTACATACTTTATATGTATGAGAATGAATATATCTATACGGTTTATGTATAAACGATGGTATAAGTTAAATTATAATAAGAGGAAGAAAATAAAGATTTTATGTTTGGCTCCATACAATAATAAAAATAATAATAATAATAATAATAATCGTATAATAATACAATAATAATAAATCAGAGAGTATATAATAAGCATTAATCATGATCATGATCATATTTTACACTTTGCTTACGATAGGTATATAAGCGACTATATATTATTTGTATTTACTCAACACACAGTTAGTTTTATATACATAAAATATTTGCTATATACCGCGCATTTATAATTTCTGTATCATAATTTAATTTTTTTTCTCTTGTTAAATGTTAAATGTTTCATCTTCATTTCATCTGATGACCGAAATTGATCTATGTACAATATAATAATTTTTTTTTTTTGTGGATATGTATTGTTTTTAATTAAAAAAAAACGCATAAAATTATAAAAATACAATGCCAATGTATACTATAATTAATAAATAAATGATTCTTAATAATCGTATCAAATACGAAAATAAATATATAGAATAACTGTATTTTTAGTTATTTATATATTAAAAGTAAAATTCTATATATATATCTGCAAGAAAAATCTTTAACATTATAGCATCTGTCCGTAAAATAACCGAAAAGGCGATTAAAAAAAATGTATAAATAATTTATTTGAAATATTCTCCCACAATTGAAAAATACATTGATTTTTTTTTGCAAGTGCACAAAATGACTCCATGTTTTATATCCCTAATTGAGCAATGGCTATCAATGTTTTCAATTGATGCAAATCACCAGTAACCTCTTTAATCGCCAAATGTGATAGTTATAGGAAATTTAAAAATAATCACAAGTCCACAAATGGACTGAATAACGTGAATGTTGAAGCAAATAAATTTACAATTTGTATACCACTTTTGAAACAAAATCTTTGTTTGAATATAAGACGTAAGAGCATCCTAGTCATTTCTTGTTATTTTCCGTACGCAAGGTGGCCCCGTGTATCATTTTTTGCCTTTTATTATTATAATTTTCTTTCTTCAATTCTTATACATTCTATAAAATGATAATTATTTCCTCATTCAAAGATGAACTATAAATGTGTTATTATAAAAATATATAATATGTTATACGGTGTTATATGTGGTGCGTGTTGGTTATAGATATGTGTAACTTATATAACTGCGTACGATGTACACAGAAGCAAATAAATACAATATTATCGACATAATTTATATATGAATGTTTAAATTACAATTTTGTAATAGCAAATTATATATTGGGATAGTAAGTTAAATTTTGTAATAAATAATATAATTACAACAGTAATTTTCTATATATCGACGCAATGTAATTTACTTCCTTTTTGCTGAGAATTTAATATTATATTTTTATAAATTCGAAATGTTTTAACTATGTGTAACAATAATTAGTTAGCTTTCTTGGAAAACGAAACATTGATTTTTTCCCGGTTTTATTTTTAAATATCACAGTTACCACCACATTAAATTTCTTTATACAGATTGGCATAGTTTTGTGGTGGTCAATTCCGAATTAATATATGTATTTAAAGTTTTGGTTTATTTTCAAAGTTTATACGTACGTTTATTTTGCAATTATTAAAATTTTTAAAACATGAATTTTCGGTAAAAACTTTCCTATTTAAATTTTCATTTGAAATTTTTGCCATATTTTAATTGTTAATTCGATTATCGTTATAGTTTTTCTATATGGCAGCAAGCTTACATTTTACGATTTCCGCAACAATATCATTTTACATTTGAATTTAACACATTTTACATACAAAAATATATGTTTTTATACAGAAAAATCTTCGTGCCCTATATAATTGTTATTTTACGAATAAAAAACTTTTAGCATAGCATGAACGCAATACCCATTGGGCAGCAATTGAGCTAAAAAATTTGTTGAGATATATTTTGATATTATATAACAAATAAAGTTATAAGTATAAATTGATATAGAATAACTAACGTTGGGTTTTCGTCTAAGTCTGCGTAGTCATATAATAGTGCTGTCTATAAATGTTGATGCTGGGAAAGGTGAAGAATTGTTTTTTTTGGCAAGAATGCGTTTTTTTTTAATGCAACTCATCCAAAATATTGTTCAAATATTACAATAAAAATAGATTTGAACATAATTTTGAATGACTCTTTTGTGTGCTATCCAACCACCAATAGCTGATTTGTTTTGTCATTTTGTGTTAATATTTCTTCATCATAAAAATTCTGCAAAATTCTGCAAATTTTTGGATGGGAGAGAATGAATCACAAATCAAATTATATATTTGTGTAAAATATCACAAAATACATTATAATTTTTAAATTATTTATTTGTATATTATTTTTTCGGGTACTATAGTTAATTTTAATTTTAATAATCTATGGGCAAAACATAAAATAGGGTTAAAAATCTATGACCGAATTAAAATATATAAATTATTTCAAAAAACTTTTAGATCATAATTTATTTATACAATAAATTTGAATTTAATTTGAGTTTTTTCACATATTTAATATACAAAAATTAATATTATACAATAACATTTCCACATTAGCATAAAAATTTTAATTTATACAATCAGATCAAAGTGTATCGTAAAATTAATTTTCTTAATTTTATTATCTTCTTTTTTTCGGTACATTAATTTCTTTTCGCATGATAATTAATTGAATATTGAATATATATATGATTAATAAAAAATGTACAAAATTTTGCATAAAATACGCACAATTAACCCTCGACACAACAATACTCGACTTTTCTCTATGCGGAGTGATAATCCTAACAACTGCGCTACAAATAAATAAATTTTTATAGCTATCGGCGCTATGTACGCATCTATAGATATTATAATTTTATGATGGCCAGGGGTTGTGTGCGAACGTAAAGTTACTTGAAAATGTTAAAATCTGTGTACTATCGCAGATCGTTTACATTTTCTTTTCGTTTTACCAGTTTTTAAATACAAAATCAAACTTAGCTTAATGTGGTTATTACCTAAAACTGATTAAGATCCATTTCTATGCAAATCAAACTTAAAATTAACAAACAATACACTCAAATGATTACATAAAAATTATAGTTAATTGATATATAACAAACTAAAATATATATATTATTGATTATATATTTATTAAAATTTACAACAATTAGACTTTTAGTTATTTATATTTTGAAAATATGCTTCTTATAAGGTGGGGCGGCCTATAGGAATGAGAAGGTTAAATAATATTTTGTGACGAGAAAGTGGATAAATAAAAATATGAATACGCACGTAAACACGTTTATTTTTTCTGTTAATGTAATTTCTATAATTTTATATTAAAATGTCATTTTTTTATTGGTTTATTTTGGATATAAAATTTTTAAAATTAAAAAAAAATTTCATTTTCTATTTGAACAAGTGTGTGTGTGTGTGTGTGTGTTTTATTTTTTGTGTGAATAAAATGCAAGTTAAATAATAATTATTAATTGCATTCTTATCTTTTAAAATTTAATGGAAAAAAAAATATAAAAACATGTAATCTATTTTCTCTTAAACTACTCATTTAATTTAAGTATAAAAAATTAATTAATTATAGTATGTATAACAATAATAATAATAATAATAATAATATAACGAATTATAAATATAAATATGTGTGAGTGTTAATCTATTTGATATATTTATATATGAATTATCTTGTAGCGATTGAAGATTATTTATGTGAATCATGAGAAAATACTTAACATTTAATATATGTTGTTTTTCTTATAAACATAAAAATTTATTTTTCTTATGAGAGAAGTTCGGGGCCTTCTATAAAAGTACAAACTGCATATATATATAATAAATTATTATTATGAATTGTGATATGAACTATAACAAAAGCTTGTAATTATTTTTTCGTTATTATTATTTTTATTTATTTATATTTATATTTTTCCATTTTTTTTAATTTTAATAAAATTATTATTAATTGTATAGTTTATTTTTTGTATATTAAGATTTATTATTATTGTTGTTGTTGTTGTTATAATCATAATATAGACAATATAAGTGAAATTATAAATTCTTTTAATATATCGCATTATATTAAAATATTTTTAATATGTTGTAAGTAATTTTTTTCTTCTAATTTCATTCATTTCTTTTTTCACGTAATTAATTATGTTTAACATATTTATAACAATGTTAATAAAATTTACAAAAACAAAAAAATTGTGAATATTACAATTTATTAATTACATTTTATTATTATGATGTATTCATTCCTATTGTGTTAATAAAATTATAATTTATTGAAATATTTAACACTTAATAATAATAATAATAATAATAATAATAATAATAATTTTCTATATATGTTTGAGATGATGAAATAACAAATTTTAATGTAAAGTTGTTATGAAATTATATTTTAACATGTTTTTTAAAATATTTTATTTATATAATTTTAATAATGTTTTTTTAATTTTTTAACGAAATTTCTTAGCGGAATTTCATTATTTCCATTAAACAATTTTCAATTAGACTATATATTTTTAATTTATAGTTACAATTCTAATATTAATTCTTATTTTTTGTGTGAATAATTTGTTGCAAAACAGGATGTGATATAGCGAGATGTTGTTGGCAACACTATAAAAAATTCATTTAGAATATAATGAATTTAATTAATTTCAATTTTTCTAAACAATTCATTTATCAATACTTTTACCCAATTAAATTGCAAAATCTTCCAATTATTTTATTAAATTTCAAATGTTGAATCATCTCTTTTCAGTTTGATCAACATAAACTGGTCATGTAAACAAGTAATATTACAATTAATTAATTATATTTAAATATATTCCATTTAATTAATTTTTGTCATTTTTTTTTTCTGAATTCCTTAACATTTTACCCGAAATTCTGCTGGCAATAGACAACATTTGCAATTTTATTTGATATACATTTTGTCAACATACGAAATGTTTTCTATTTCCATTCTGCACTGAAAAAAAAAGTACATGGATCCAAATAAAAAGTAACGTCAAAACAATGAAATATTAATTAATTTTGCTCCAAGGAACATGGTTCACATTGTTAAAATGAAATAACATTTATTAAATCAACGAATAATTCATTAAAACATAATACCGAAAATTAATGTTTTTCAATGAATCACTACGTTGGTTTAAGGAATTGTATAATTGTTTCGATGAATATTATTCATTTTTTCAACGTGTTCTGTTTAATAACTTATTATTTTGCGCATTAGTTAATTATTGATCACGAATTCATTCATTCAATAAACAAGTACATTAAGATAATTTTTAAAAATGAAAAATATTAATGAATTTTACTCCAATTCATATTACTCCAAGATGGAGCTTATATGGTATCTAACAACATACAACATACCATTCCGCATCGAAGTATATAACAATTTACCAATTGTACTGTAATCATTATTTAAATATTTGTATTTACTGATTATAATATTAAAATGTTATATTGTGTGGAGGTATGTATAACCAATTCATATTACTCCAAGATGGAACTTATATGGTATCTAACAACATACAACATACCATTCCGCATCGAAGTATATAACAATTTACCAATTGTACTGTAATCATTATTTAAATATTTGTATTTACAGAACAATTGAATACATTGAAACAATGAAAAATGGGCTTATCAACGCTATTCATTGAAATTATGTACAAATTTATTTTCAGTGTTGATATTTCCTATAGTATTTGATTAAATAAATCTATAGACCAATTGTTTTACTGAACAAAAAAAATGTATGTTTATTTATGAAATGGATGTCATTGCGAAATATATAGCTTTTGTATCACATTGTCACTGTAAATTTGTAATCGCTATATTCGAAGGAAATTGTTTTAATATTTGAAAAAAATAATAAGATTCAATTTTTTTTTGCTAGAATTTTTTTTATAATAATATAAGTCGCAGGGTGTTAAATCTAGCGAATACGCACTGCGGATGATTCAACAAACAATTGTTAAATTGTGCTTTGACTGCGGGTGCATTATCATGCAAAAAATACCAACTTTCATTCTGATCGAATGCGACAAATTCTGGCAATCAAAATATTTAAATAATGAATTTCAATGACACACGCAACGATTTTTTGCGACGAAATCACACAGATTTTTTAACAATTTCATCTGTGTCCTTGATGTACTTTATCTCACCTGTATCATTTTCTCGCCTATTCATCAGAAAAAAATGTTTTGTACCGAACATTTACTTTAAAAAAACTTACTCGTAAACTTGATTTCATCAATTGGTACGTTTTTGATTCATTTTTATCATGATTTGCATTACATTGAATGTTCGCTCTTTGCGACTTAATTAATAATTTACTTATTGAATAAAATTTTACTTCTCTATATTCATTGAACGAAAGCCGTACCGTTTGAGTTTGTTTAACAAATGTACATAGTTTAGAGTTGTTAATGGTCGAGGTTTATCATTCATGACTGCCCCAATTGTGAGCGATTGAATTTAAATAAAATAATTGATTCCAAAAAACAATTGATACTGTCATTTTTGTTGTTTGAAAATTGTATAGTTTTTATTAATTAATTTCACGATATTTTCTCAGTTTTTTTTTGAAAGCGATGTGATTGTGTATGCAACAATTTTTTAACACAAACAATTATATAATTTATTATTATTATTATTTTAAATGGTACAAGAAAACATTAAATTGAAGGAAAAAATATCAACAGAAATTTTAGTTTTTATATTGTATTAACTAAAACAAATTACGTAAATGAATTAATTTGTTTGTTTTTATTGTATACACTGAATTATTGCATAATAATTTTTCAATTTTTCTAGCAAACAAACAGACACTCATGTGATTATGATTATACAAGAGTTTTTTTAAATTTATTTATTTTAATAAATAAATCAAAATTTATGCATATAATAAATCAAATGGCACCTCGAGCAGGAAATTCTCCGCCTGCAATCGCTAAAATAATAAGTAATAATAAAGATATGTCAACGGAGATTTCAATTGGATGGCCTTCAAATGCACAAACAAAGGTATGCCATATTTGTTTTTTATAGGTTGTTGTAGTTGTTATTTTTTTTTGCAAATTTGGTCATCATTTAAACAAATTGTATTAATTGTATACCCGCAAAAAAAAAAAAAAAACAAACAAATAAAAAATCACATAAAGTTGCTATGTATGCATTTTTTTTTCCATGTTAATTATTAAAACATATAAATATTAAATTTTTTAAATTATTTCCATATATTGTAAATAAATAAATTAAATAACAAATTATAATTAGCATTTATAAAATTAAAACATTTGTATGCATGGCAATTTGAACTGTGTAAAGTAAAATAAGTAAACCACTAGGAAAAAAAAAAACTATAAGTGGTTGAGCTTCTTAACAGTTTGAACAACAGAGACAACAACGGGTTTGCTTAATTGTTTAAAAAAGTGAAAATTTTAATTAATTAACTCTAATAATAATAAAAAAAAATGAAATATTTACATATTTATGTTAAAATTTATAATTTAATAATTGTGCGCGACGATGTTGTTATAAATACAATTTTTTATTCGTATAGGAAAATCAGAGACCGCCCGTTTATAATGCTGAAGATTATATTTTATCATTAAAAAAATATAGTCGTCGACCTGATTCAGATAATGGAAAATCTATATATGATACATCGGATGGTGGTGAGGTGGTGGTTGCCAGCAATACGGAATTGTCATCAAAAACAGCAACAATATCTTCCATAAAAATAAATGAGTAAATTATTTACCAAAAAATAAACATTTTGTTATTGATTTTTATTTTCCTTTCATTAATTTATTTTGTCTAATTGCTTTTATAGAAAATCTATAAAAACACCACCAAAACTTGATTTTGAAATGTCATTAAGACAATTTATTTCAATAACCGATTTATTAACAAAATTAAGAGCCGATCTAAGAGCATCATTTCCTAGGTAACATTCAATTGAATTTATGGATTATTTATAAAATAATATATAGGGTTTTTGTTGAATAATAAATATAATTTTAATTTTAAAAAGATATTAATATTAATTATAGTATTTTTTTGGTTAAAAAAAAACTAAACTTTAACTTTCTATATTTACAAATTTTATGTATTATTGAAAATTTCTTATAACATTCTATTTTATTGTAATATTTAAAATACTAATTTCTTAACATTTCTTAAATTATTAATTTAATTCTAATGTAAATAATCTAATTATGTAGCAAGATAATGTTGAAATCTTTCTATTTATATTCTATTTAGCAAACATTTATTCACTGTAAGTTATCTGTTTAAAAGCAAAAGGAATAGGATATCTATCTATCGATATAATAACTACAAATTTTTGATGTTTCACCTTATTATTCCGTACAGTAAACACAATATTTGGTTATTCCAATGTGTTTTTGATATATACTAAAGCATTGCAATCGATTATCTATCGTTAGATCGTTATTCTTTGGCGCATTATAAACTACACTGATCCAATATAGATTAGATATATACTAAGATATTCACCCATTTGGAAATTGCATTGATTGAATTGATACATACATGCACGTTCAGACACAGTTTTGCAATGCGTCTTTTTACAGCGCGTAAAATGATTCATTTGATTGTGCACTCAGCACCACAAAAAATGACAATCTTATCAGCGTATGTTATAGCATTGCACTTATTTTCTATATATTGTTGCATTTTCTTCAATATGATTTATATATTAATTTCCTCTATATTGAATCATTGATTAACAAACAATATTTTACACCACAACAGCACTCGCCCAATAATCTTGTTTTATATACAATGTTTAAAAGAATTATGCATCGGTAGTTTCTGCACTCCAAACTGCCTCATTTTTAATGTATAGCTGTCTGATAGATACATCTTGCTTTAAACAGTTATACACGAATATACAGTCCTATCCTAGTTTTGTTTGTTTTTACAAGTTTAATTACTACACTATTTACATTATAAAGATTATTACCACTAATTCACTAAAAGTGATTTCTGATTATATTTATAAGTAAATATTGTTTTTGACCCATGAACATTTTCGTCTGCTACTTCTGCTTCAAAAACTTCATTCATTCTATCATTCATATTGTGTTTAGCGTTGAGTTTATTCGTGATTTAAAGTTATAGCTTGAGTATAGCGTTTAGCGATCTACCCAAAATAATGTCGGAGTGAATATAAGGATCATAAATAATAACAACACTTATTTATATGTGCTTTGAATAATGTAATATATTTTAATTTATTTTTTATGTATATATTTTAGTTATAATTTAATTTACTTTACCACTTTCTACTTACTTACACACATTTATTTTAACATATAATGAAACATATTATCTAATTCTAACTCTAACTCTAACATACTAACTAACCATAATTCTCTATGTGTAAATTTGAAATACTAAAATCTTTTATCAATACGTTAATTATGAATTGCAATTTTGCTTTAATAATAATTCCTGGTAATGTGATCTTAAAATATCTTTTGTGTATATAAACCTGCATAGTTTATCTGACGCACAAAATATAAGCGGAAAATGGGAAAATTTAATTAATAAATTTTATATTGACATTTATAGTTTTGTACAAGAATTTATATCGAATCCATTAAATGGCGTTACATTATTATTAGAAATATTACGTGCCATTCAATTAAGTCAAAATACAAATATAAATGGTACAATAAATTCACAAACACCAAGACCAAATCAATCGTATCAACGTCGTGCTTTATTAGATGAAATGGCTTGTTTGTAAGTGTATAATAATTATAGATTTATAATTCAAATATGAGCCGTAATGTAATAAAATTAATTAACTTATAAATAAAATGTATGTATGTATAGACAATGTTTACATCTATGTTCGACACGTAGTCCAGAGGCAATAAATAATTTAAGTTCAACACCAATTGGACTTTTACCATTAGTTGCGTCCGCCACGGGCCAAGGCATACGTTCTCGCATACTAGCACTACAATTATTAATAACAATTTGTGATAAAACATCAACATTTAATAATGGATTAAAAAATAATGTACACATTGGGCATACGTCTGTGTCGGAGGCACTGTCAACATTACGTTTACGTTGCGGTGAACCAGTACGTTTTCGTTTATTAGTTGGAATGTTAAATAGTGGTGGTGGTACCGGTGAACTACAAACATATGGTTTAAAATTTATTAATACATTTTTGGAAAGTGCTGAAAATACACAATGTCGTTTATATTTACAAGCGGAATTATTTCAAGCCGGCTTTGAACCACAATATATGACAAAAGTAAATATATACAAATTATATAAATTTTTGGTTTTTTCCAGAATTATTGTTAATATTTTACCATTATTATTACAGACAATAGCAACATCTTCACAATGGTTAGACAAATTACGTGGCGAAGTGAAACGTTTCGAAGACAATCGAATTGATGTTGATAAATTATTGCAGCAAGCTAGAAATTCAGCTAGATTACAAGGTCAAATGATTGTTTTAGAGAGGCGAGTTCAGGTATGTGATGAAATTATATAATAAAATTTCGTAATTTATCGATCACATTAACTGTTCACATGCATCACATGCATTGCAACGTAAAATTAAATACCAAGTCTATTTGTTGTAATACTTTTGCAGCCAGTATTATATTTGATTTTGAATTTCATCCTTCAAATTTAGACTAAAATTCACAGGAAAATATATGTCCTCAAGTCGCATGAATGGTTCGCGGCGGTTCACATACATCTCATACAATTATAACATAAAGATATTATAAATTATAGAAATAATGATATTTATTTTCACATACAGATTTTACAAGAAGAAAAAGGTGTACTAACATCAATGGAACGACGTTTACAAGAACGCTGTGCTCAATTACAACGTGACATATTACGTTTACAAAGTAAACAAAATAATGATGGATGTAAAACATTGGAAAAAAATACCGTTGATGGACGTCAATTATTCCCATCCCGACGTACGGTACAGTCGTCATCGAAAAATGATGATGAAGGTATAAGTAGTTCAGAAACGGGACAATCATTAAGTCCTGAACCAATATTAGTATTGCCACAACAACAAAATTACTCATTAAATTTAAAAACTAATGATCCGTCAATTGATGATGCCATCGAAGAATTAGATAACATTGTAAGTAATGCAGAAAAAGAAATTTCGAATAAATATTATAAAAAAATATCAATCACAACATCATTGAATTCGTCTTGTTCCATGGGTATTTTTAACAACCATAATAATAATAATAATACAACAACAACAATAACAAATACCAATAATAATAATAATGATAATAATAATAATAATAATAATAATAATAATAATAATAAAAATAATAATAATAGCAATAATAATAACAATAATAATTGTAATAATATAATTGAAAAAGAAATTGTACCTGTTAATTTATTACCACAACCACCGAAAAAAACCAAATCTCTAACGCAATTATTTTCAAGTGGATCCGATTTTGATGGATCCGATTATGAAATTATGATGTTACAGCAAACAGTTAATCGTAATTCATTTTTTGATGATTTTGATGATAATGGAAAATCATATTTACAAATTACACCGGAATTATTACAAAATGATTTAAATATTGATACATTATCATCGAAACAAAATACAACAAATCGTGATCTATTAAATGTCATAATGGATGCTAGAGATAATGATAATGATATCGTTGATTTTATGCCAAATGTATCGCCGATCCAAAGAACCAATAATGGTCAACTGCACGTACAAAATGTAGCCGCCGACTCAGAACTGCCGTTGAGAAACACAACCGGACAACAAATTGAATCCCATAAATTTAATAGTGTATATTTTATGACCGAAATGAATACACCACAAAAATATCCAAAACCTGATGTAATGGCTGCACTGGAAGCAAAACGTGTCACTAAAAGTTTAAATCGTGTTGAATCGTATGCAAGTGGTCTTGATTCAATGATTGACATTGTTATGACATCCGAACAACAAAATTATAATCGTTATCGTCAAAAACAGCAACAACAGGAACATAATCAAAATCACGTGAAACGTAATCATAGTCAACACCATCAACAGCAACAACAACAACAACAACAACAACAACAACAACAACAGCATCAACAACAACAACAACAGCATCAACAACAACAACAACAGTATCAACATCAACATCAACAAAATCTACACCATCATCATCACCACCATCATCACACACGTAATAAAGCTGATACTCGAAAAAGTTCATCATTTCGACAATCGGATTATGGTAGTGCTACAAATACATATAAATCTAAAGTTACAGATCTACCGTCTGGATTATATTAATTATTTATTTTCTTTATTTAATTTTGTATTACATTAATTAATTTCTAAATGTTAATTTAATGAAGAAGATAATCTTATAATATGGTGCAATATTATAGATATTTAGATTATAAGACTTACAAATAAAACACAAACACAAACACACTCAAAATTGGTGTCGGAAATTGTATTAATTTTATTTTATTTGGGAAACATACATTGAAAAAAACTCATGCTTCTGAAACTCTTTTATAGAGTTTTAATGTAAGCTAAATTTAATTTAATTTAATTTAATTTAATTTAATTTAAATTTAATTTATTTAATTATAATCGTAATGTCATATGTAATTTAATGTGATTTTAACAAGTTTAGTTAATATTTTACTAATATTAATGTATTAATTCGCATAAAAATAAACTTTTAACGTTGAACCTTTTGTGCAAATTTGTTTAATATACAATATATAAAGTGAAAATTGTGATTGTGACCTTATCGCGGTCGGGTTATCCTTTGTATGACAATGACATCTGCAGAGATTAAATGTAAAATAAAATCTCTCCCACACACAAAATTAAGATAATTTTTTTTATGTTTTATTATTTTTTTTTTTTTTTTTTTACTTACCACTTTTGTCCATTCGAATTTTACACAGCACCAGTCAATACACAAAGTCTTACATATGTAAAAGTCTGAACTTGTTCATACATTATCTTTGGAACCACAGACGAAATAGAAACATGAAACGTATATCACTATGAAAGGTGGAATCCTTTAGTTTATAATATGATAAATAAAATGTTTCTATAGTCCGGGCATTTGGGAAGTTCTGGAATTTTAAGTAACCAAGGTACTAATATTCTATCGACTAGAAAAACAGAATTTTATTAAAAATTGTTTATATAATAATTCCATTTTTTAGCTTTACATAAAAAATATGTTTAACATGACACAAAAAATATTTGATTGCTTTAAAAATCCCAGTGTTTGTATTCAGGGTTCATCCTTTCAGTCAATGTTAGGTTTATGTTTCTATGTCGTCCGGTTCCTAAGATAATGTATGAACAAGTTCTGGTTTAAATCGGTTGATCTTTGATAGCGATTTTTAAATTTGAAAAATGTGAAAATTAACACATGTGGGTTCACATTGACAGAAGGGTTAAATAATAAAAACATTGCATGACTAAAAATAAAACCCCTTGTGTATAAATTCTCTAATAATATTTATTATATTAAACAAAAGAAAATTCTTGTTTTCGGTATGTTTTAAAATACTTTTCTTATTTCTTTTTTTTTTTTTAAACAACCAAATTTACATATTATTTGTATATTTTCATTTGACAAATGAAAACTCTCCATACCAACCTATATCTTATTTTTTTTTTTATACCATCTATATACCGCATATTCTATGTACTCGAGTATATTATGTATTATAATGTGTGTATGTATGTGTATGTATATAAATAATATATACAAAATATAACATAATATATTTGCTCTAAGCACCAATGTGGTTCTGTTTACAAAGTGATCCATTTTAAATATCCATACCTAAAATGAAATACTTGAGCAAATTTGTTTTTTCCAATTTTCCATGTAGATATAAGTCCTACCATCTAACATTTATTCCAATTGGAGATGAATCTTATGTGTCCGGAAACCCATCAGCAACATTGTACAATATATGTTGTAAATCTAACGTTTGCACATTCAAAAAATCCAATCGTATTTTGACCAAATACTTGCATTTTCAACGGAATTCTAGTAATTCTATGATAGTTCGAATTCCATATTATAATTTCCATTTAAAATTCTAACTTATTTCCAGGTGGGGGTGCTACTTTCTTTCCAATTTTTTCATGTAGATATAAATCCTACAATCTAACATTTATTCCAATTGGATATGAATCCTATGTACAATTTCAATGTACATTTTTCCATAAGAAAATCTCCGAATCTTTTCCAATAAAAATATAGTCCAATGCTTCATATGAACAATTGTGATAGTATTTGGAATTTTGTTATTGTGAGTTTTTCCATAGGACATATGGCAAACACATTTCATGTGAAATAAGAAAACTATAGGTTCTCTGTGAGAATTCCCAAACACCACTATATACATACATTAATTTCCAATTGTATAATAAATTTAACTTAAGATTATGAAATTAAAGAAGCTCTTTGTTTTCATCTACACTCGATTAATACTATGTTATAATTTTTAATGAATGTAATGATTTGCGAACTGAAAAGTGTTTATGAATTAATAAAAAAATTAATTTTAAAGGCATTCTTTCCTTTGTATGCCGAACTTGAATTAGAAAACATTCCAATTTTATTGAAATGACAATTTATTTTGATAATAATAATTGTAAAAATATAACTTTTGGTCAAAATTAGAATGAAAGTACTGCGTATATAAAAAAATATGGTAATTTTAGTGACATCGCATAGAAAATCATATCGGCTATGTCTTTTGAACGCATAAAGTAATTCGGAAAAACTTATTTTATAAAATTTTCTAAATTGATTATATTTTCAATATATTTAACAAAATTTAAAAATCTGTTTGTTATTCAAATATTTCATAGACGATAAAAGGCAGGAAAATTTATAGTTGACCTCACATCCTTGTTTTTGTCCATAAATTATCTATTAGCAATACATGCGCCTTCAAGAATATCTTGATCATACACAAAGTATTCGGAATATATTTTTAACGGCACGCCCTTTGTTATAATTAGAATTAAATCTCACGTCACACGGTTCCCATTGAGATAACATCTATGTATGGTTTGTAATATTCTATACCTACAGTCAATTTGGAAAATTCTTTATCGTTTTCAATGCAGTACTTTAAATAGGTCACCATGTTTGTACATTTAAACCCATATAATTTTACTTTTCCATATACAAAATATAATATTAAAGTTCAGTTTGGAAAATTCTTCATCATTCATTATATGCGAGAAAATTTATAATATTTACTATAAACACAGCAGAAAAGTTTTACCATATCAAACTTTTTGATAATTTTAATATATATGATTGACATTTTCTGTTATATATTTTACTCTTTATCATCACAATTTATACATTCACACACCACACCACACCACACACACACACACACACACACACAAATATTATATAATATTATAAATAATTTTAATTTTAATAATAAAAAGATATCCGACCGAAGTGTATTTATTTATATACAAATAATTTGATGGCATCAGTTTATTAGTTAAGTTAAGCTTAACATTAGATTATATATTATAAATAAACCTATTATTTATATATGTAACGAACATATATTTAATGTTATGAGCAATGAGAAAATTTTCCGGAAAATGTAATATTAATAATTATTATATACTTTCGTGTATGTATTTGTTATATACAGTAATTTTTTTTTTATTGCGTAAATATATAATAAATTGTATATAAGAATTAAACTTTGTCTTTGTAAAGTAAAGAGTATAAGACTCGTTAAAAGAAGTTGTTGTTGGGCGTGGGTGGGGGACGGTGTTGTTTGTGTTACTATATATGTTTTGAAACTCATTGTTAAAAAAGTAGTTAATAAATGAAGCAATACTGACATTACTGAAATATATTAATATATATTTTATTTCAATTCATTATTGGATGATACTGCATGACTTTTTTGTGTGAAAAATTAAACGAATTCTATTAAAATTGATTTATAGCTAGGTATCAGTTTGGTGTTTAAAATATTGATGATATTGATGATATTACAAATAATTGATGCTGTAAATATCTAATCTATACCGTCTCTTAATACTTCCAAATACGAAGTCTGTCGTTTTCAATAATGAAAACACTTCCAAAAATTTGTCTACGTTCTGTTTGTTGTGCATAAAATCCGCATCATCGGATTGACCACAAATCTATGTAAAATCATTCGCACAAAGCTGTGGATACAAAATTAACTTGATGATGTTCACGTAACAATGAAAACCAAATTTAATGAACCAAATTACCATTTTCGAATAATTGCTGAAATGTATAATGAAATTGTTTCATTTTTTTTAAACATTAATTGAATACTCTTAAGAAATGGTGATAAAAACGGGATTATATACGATTTAATTAATGGAAAAGAATAAGTTGGTGATAGAAAAATAAGTGATGTTGTTTTTTGGCCGGATTGCTGCCTGGTAAAGCAAATGATTCTGTTTTCTAATGTCAACAATTAATTAGATTGATAAAAAAAACGATTGAAATTGATTAACAGAAAACTAGCTGCATTCCATTATGACAACTCCAAACCACACACTTTTTTGATGACTTCAGATTTTTGTACAAAATCTAAAGAAGTTTCCATAAAAATGGCAATAAAAAATCTTATATAAAAATAGGATAAATATTATAAAACTCAATTTGTTGAAAATAATGGAAAATCTGTAAAGGAATTTTGCTTAAAAATCGGTGGAAACTATTTGGGACCATCCATTCAATATATGTTTTGGTTAGATCGTCGACGAATACGTATTATATATTTATAACTCGCCATAATTTACTTTCATTTATAATTTTGTTTGAGGTTTGTTGCCATTTGAGATGCATATTGCCTAAAAAGCTCACCATTTCTATATCAACATTCAAACATATATATGCTTTCCTTATTTAACTGCAATGTCATATTCCATCTACCAGATATAGTCATTACAGACAAGTTGGTAAATTAGTGCTCATGGGACAATTCATTAATATGACAATTATCACAAGATAGAAGAAATAGTATTTCAGTTGAGTAATTTTCTCATCAGTTATATTGTTTTCAAAATATGGAAAATGCAAAATACAAGTAATACAGATTTAATTAATTTGGTTTGTATTAAAGTATACTTTTGTTTTAAATAAACTAAACTATATAATTAAATAAACAATCGAATAAGTGACAAATTGTAATTGTATGTAATTATTAGTCAAATTTCAATTTGTAAAATATAATAACACACAATATTTATGAAAAACTAATTTACAAAAATATTTTTTTAACATGTAATATTCAAATTTCCAATATCGTAAGCTGTTGTTTTGTTAAAAAATACAATATCGAAATAGATTAAATATTCTTCCATTATATATAACATATATACAAAGACAATTAAAGAATCTACCAATGATTTGGAACACCAAAAGAACCACTAGAATATTCTCATAGTAAATAGCGATAATATAGGACAACATTAAGATAAACGCACCATAAATTTATCTTGTTCAGAATTAAATACACTTATTGCATAATTAATCTAATCAAATCACTTATATAGAAAATAATGTGATGATTTGATTACATCACAACATAAAGGTTAAATCACATATTCCTTTGTTAATATTATTAAATTATCTCAAATTTGCATTAATGTGTAAATCCAGAAATTACGATAAGTTTTAATTTAATTTATTTACTATATTATAGCTGTGTATTGCCCCTATTATGGTTCCAGAACTGTTAAAAAGACAAGAATTTCAAAGAATTTGTTATCAAAATATCTACTATAAAGAAATAAAGCTTTCAAATGGATTTTATTTCATGAATTTATCTCTTCTGATTGCTTTGTTATAGAAGAAATTGCATAAATCCAAAAACCAAAACAGTATATTATAAATCATACTGTAAAATAACTTATAATAATAGAACTCTCAATATTTTTCAAAAGTCTAGCTGCAGATATACTTAATTCACAATAACACGACACGAAACTGTTAAAACAATTTGTTAAATGAATATGAATGCGCATGGTAACTTCTTTTTTTGTTGTAATAAACAACAATTATAATTTTTACTGTTTTATTTTCTATACAAATTTGAATTTAAAAAATGTAATTGTATTTCAATTGGATAGAAATAATTTATTGTTTTTGTTTTATTTATTAATAATATATTTTTGTGTCTGGCTTTTGTTTGTGTGTGTGTGTCATAGAGTTGTATTCGTTTTGTTCGTAAAATATACTGTGTGTTAAAAAAAGAAACAATATATGGATAATGCCAAACAATAAGAGTAATAATATAATTAACAATATATAATATTATTGTTTCAAAATTTATTATATACTATTCTCTGCCTATGTAAATAATATAAAAAAATGAAATACATAGTTTTTTATTACCGTTTAATTTTATTTATAGACTTTGTTGTTGATTGTTGAGAGTGTGTTTGAAAACGATGGTAAAATTGTTATGTTTTATCTCTTCATTTGTGATATTGTTTAACTTGAATTTTAAATTTTAACATTTTAAATGCGCTTGCGTTTTTGCGTGTTCTGTTTTGTTTCGTCGTCGATCAAAATTTATCAAAATAATTCTTTATTTATCAAATAATTTATTAGCAAAATGTCGATTTGTTGTTCAATTCAATTTTTGTATATAATGAGAACGAAAATGATAAATTTCTCGTGGTTATTTTTAAAAATAATTTCAATTGTGCGGTGACCTAGTAAAAGTGTTTTTTGTTTTTGTTTTGTTGTTTTTTTAATTATTATAAAAATTCTGATTGTAATTGTTTTCTTTTTATTGAATATAAGCCGGTATTGCTGTAATATATTCTATATGTAATCGGAATTTCATATCTTCATTACAGATTGCGCAGTGAGGAGTTGAAGCCACTGCACCTATTGGCTGTTCCAGTCTATTGAAGTATATGTTGGTGAGTAGGCCTATTTTTATTTACATTTTAATATTTTCTTTATTTTCTATTTATTATTTATAAAAGTATATTAATATATTATTTCAAAAATAACGTTGAATTACATTATAATTTGTTCCCAATACACTAATATAATAATAGAAACTTTTGACACAAAACGGAAAACAATCTAATAACTAATAATAAACACTTTATTTTGTATTATTTTATCGAAGAATATTTCTATACTCATCCCTATCTCTTTATTAGTTAATAGTAAAATAATAAATTTGTATTTTTTTGTTGTTTTTTTTTTATCTAAACTGAAACAATTTTTGTTAATAAAATTGTTACCTCATAAAAGTAGTACAAGTAGCGTTAGTGTGTAACGAGTAAGTTTGTAATCGATACTATACAATACTTTAAATGATTCTAATACAACTTTAAATGATATTATTATTGCAATTATATTTTAGCTTCTTATCATTATAATATTATAATTAAAATATTTTATTTATAATTTCATTAAAATAAGGTTATTTAATTATTTATTATTATTAATAAGAATGGAAAACAAATAGATTAGATTAATAATTTCAATGTTTATTGAAAAATGCATAATATTCTAGTTCAAAGAGTATCTACAACAAAAGTAATTAATGTGTGTCGATTGAAGAAAACCAAAAAAAAAAAACTATTATTCTATTATAATTTATAGAATTATTAATATTATATTGTATTATTTGTAATGCATTTTATATTACAATATAATAGATTTCCATCAATTTTACTTATTTTACGTTATATTTAATATTTGAAATAGGAAATTAAATTGATTTCTATTATTTATTTTTTTTAATGTATTTTTTTTCAATTATGTAAAATATGATTTTTCATTTTTGTCTTTTGAGAGGGGTGTACATACGAAATGAACGGAAAATATTAGGTGTAAGAATTAAAATGTCTTTTCATTTCAATGAACTTATACAGTAAGAATACCATTATATGAGTAAATTATGTACAGAACACAGAACTTAATGGAAGACAGAGGTTCTATATAATTTTATTTTTCAAGTGCTATTACAAATTGCGGTTCACCATTGTTACACATATTTACACGAAACGATATTAAAAAGTTGGTTGAAAAATAAATATATAGAGAAAGATTTATTAAAATAATTTTAATTATATAAAATCCAATAGCGAATTTCAGTGGTGGATCGTGAAAAAATGTTTTCTTCTATGAAAGCTTGGAAATTGATTATAGATTTTCTATACAAAAATGTAAATCCTTTAACACAATGACCCCTTAATTTGAAGCGATGATAATTTATAAAAAAGCTGATTTGCCGAAAAATTTAGTTATGTGAACACAGCCAGATTTTATTTTCATAATTTAGTCTGTAGTTATCAACTACTTCTCCGTACATATAAATAAGGATGATTAATTTATTCGTATAATTTATTCATTAGCTTTACTTATATTTTCTTTTTGCATCGATCAATCGTTGTGATTTTGCTGCAATTGATTTTTTATTGTTAATTAAATGAAAGGAATGTACCGTTTCGGGTCAATATAAATACTATTGAAAAGGATTTTTTGCAGTGAGTTCTTCAACATATTTATAACAATAATATTGAATATTTACAATGAATCTAAACTATGTATGAGTCAACGAATATTGATCATTAGAAACTAATTCCCATATCAATAATTATTATTAATTTTTCATATTTTGTAATCGTGAATTTATTATAAAAATCCCCCTTTTTTTTTTATTTCTTCTCGTCTTTTATAAGACAATAAATTGCAAAAATTTTTGATTTAAAATTTTAACAATCTCATTTTCTACTTGACATCATTTAATTGTTATTATTTATTTTTTTTTCTTTTGTTTAACATTTAATTAATAATACTTTTTAATAATTCAAGTGAAAAATATACGATATATTTTAATATTGCTTGTGTTTAAATTTAAGTTTATAACTTTTTATCATCAATATTTTCTATTATCTTATAGTTAATTTATTGTTTTAAGAATCATTGTTATATTTAGAGATGAGTTACTTAACTACTTATATGTATTTATGTATTTATGTATTTCTGTACATAATTTTCATCGTTCATCGTGTGCATAAAAAAGTTTTTATATATTATTATTATTATTATTATTATTATTATTATTATTATTATTATTATTTATGATAATTCTTCTTTATATAATATTAATCGTGTTATTTTCAAAATGATGCATTTATTATGTAGAAAAATGTTTTCGTTTTTTTTCATAAATTAAAAATTTGTGAACATAAACATTTAATTATAATTTGTATAATTTGTTGAAAATAATTATTTTTTTATGCATATTCTTTTATATATTAAATAATTTTTTACCTATTTAATATTACAGTATGACAAAATTTGTTTTTTAAATGTATATTTACATATTTTTTGTTTTTATGTTGACTAGACACCATAAATTTTGAGTAAATAAATTTAATGTTAAATAAATCTTTTATAATTGGTGTTAAAATTTTTATGGTAAATCTGCATAAATTAAAATATAAAGGATATTTATGTAAACAGAAATTGTAGCTCTAATCTTATTTAATTCAGATAAAAATTATTTTAAGTCAAGTTGCCTCTAAAAGATCGCTATTCGCTTTTCTGATTTGTGTATATTGTTTTCCAAACAAGTAAATTACAAAATCTTATATATTGTTTGTATTTGACAAGATCGCTACGTTATCTATATATATAGATAAGATAAAGATGATTTAAAAAAAAAATAATCTAGATAAAGATAACTAAATTCTATCGAAGAGTTAACATATAATATTTAACGGAAGAAATTTATAGAAAATTTTTTTAGATAATTCCATTTGTTTTATTAATAAAAAATTATGTTCACTAATTTAATTATTCCAAACAGGTAGTTTAAAATAATATAATTTTATGTGTATAGAAAATGTAAATAATTGTCCGCAGTTGATTTGTCTGTGGGGGTGGTGGTACATAATCAGTGCGATGGTAAATTCCTCACACGCGGAGAATGCGGTTCAACAATATATTGTAGAAAATTTTTACATATTGGGACAGCCTCAGATTGATGATAGAGATTTTCAATGTGTTCTACACTAGTAACGATTAAAAACCCAATTCTTATAATAATTTATAGAGGCTTAACATTTTTGTCGTCGAGTCGAGGAGATCTAGAATTTTTTTTTAATATAATATGTGCACCTACAGTATATGGAAGCGTATACAAATTATATAATCCTTATTCTAAATATCACGATAGCTTTTTTTTAATGATTATTAATTTTAATAACTATAGAAATATATTTTTTTAAAAGAAAACAAATACTTTGTTTTTTATCGATAGATATTTGTTGACTTTTGATTTAGCTATTATTTTCAATGAAGAAGAAACAAATTTCTACTATATATGAATGGGATTCGTGGGATCATAATATAACAATTTTCCATGGAGTTGTATGTCGTAATTGATTCGAATATCGAAAGGATTCGAGAATCGTTTTCAAGATATAAATAATATAATAAATATAATTTATAATATACTGCCGAGATGAAAAAACAGTTTTAATTAAAAGGTGACTCTACATCAAAAGTATCAATTAAAAACAAAATAATTGTTTTATTTTCAAAAATTTAGACTAGATTTCTAGTTATTAAAATTAAAAATCATTAAATATATTTTAATAACCAATCAGATATAAATTATATAATAAATATAATTTATAATTGGTGGTTTCCTATATTCATTTTCAATTTAATCGAATCCCTGGATAAGTTCTTATATAGTTGCAACTGATGCTTGATTGTGACTTAATAAAAATTAAATATAATTCTATTTTTATATTTATTTTCACAAAAATTTTATATTCACCAAATTTGCACTGCACCTCGGCTACGAACTACAGCTTAAAAACAATCAGTCATTTCGATAAGTTTATTTACTAATGAAACTATTAAGTATTCATTATGAAATTTACAAATATTAAATTTGTGAATTCCAAAGTGAAATGACTCTTTGTATGTTTGTACAAATTTTAGTTAATGATAAGAAAATTAAATACATTATGCTCGTTATTTTAAAATCAACCTTCTGCAATTAATTTTTCATTTTTATACATAAACAATTTTTTATGTTGTTTATCATGTGAAAGTATTTGTTTTTGTGTATGGGTTAGTATTAATTTATAATAAAATATGCTTATAACTATAATTATAGAGGGTGTATTAAAAGCAACCATTAAACGTTGCTAATTTCTAAAATAAATTATATAGGAATTCAATTTCACATGTATCATTTTAAATTGCCTTTCATATCGATGATCTGGAATTAATCGTTGTAATTTCGTCTGGAATATCTTCATATAATGTTGAAACGAAAAATAGATATGAATCATTAAAATGATTTCTTTTATTTATATGTAGTGAATAAAATTCTTCTTAATTAATCGTTGAAATTATATGGAATTGTTTATGTATAATTTTACAAATACGGAAACTGGCCGCTATCTCTTAATACATCCAGTTATATATATATTGTGTTTTTATATGTAAAATTTCTATAAATTATACATAAATATTGTATTATAAAT
Source organism: Bibio marci (assembly GCA_910594885.2). Taxonomy (NCBI): domain Eukaryota; kingdom Metazoa; phylum Arthropoda; class Insecta; order Diptera; family Bibionidae; genus Bibio; species Bibio marci. The sequence goes on from OU343114.1 coordinate 41,747,024, forward strand.
AAATTACTATATCAGAGAATTTCTTAAATAATTTACATTATACAATATGTGTTTATATGATATATATAATACGTGTTATATACCCTAACTCAATATATATTTGCATAGTAATATCAGTAGTGGTATATTATTAGTAATATAGTAATAGTATATATATATATAACATATATTTACATGTACATAAATGACTCATACAAATTAACATTTAATTAATGACTTTAGCAATTAAGGCAAATATACATAATCTGTATATATAATAAGTATAAGCAAGCGATATGATATCACACCATCCATCCATCCGTACACTATTTATATGTATTTCGTATATAACGTTATATAATTAAGATATATATATATATATACGACAATAGTATATAATACTATATATTATTGTATATAGTTATGACATTATACATTAAATAACCGTGACACATGTTAATTTCTATGGAAAAATGGCAACTATTGTGCGAGAATATAAATAGTACTAGTACATGTAAATGTACAATAAAAAATATCAATTTATTTATTCAAATTTTTGTAACTAAATGGATAAAATATAAATGAATAAATAATAGGAGTACAAGTATGATTTTGCGGTTTTTTCGTTTTTTTTTTGTTGAGAGAAAAACAAGGAGTAAATTTTTGATTGAATTTAATAATCGTATCGGTTGTCAAATACAATTTTTTTTCAATTTTTTTCTGATAATTCATGAAGATTATAAAATAAATTCTTGTCTGATACAAAATACAAATATTGCGTTATGGAGTCACTTTTACTGGTTCACCTACGGATCAGCTAATATTTTGAATGGTTTATAGAATTATCGTCTATGTATTGCAATTATGATTGCAAATCTGTATTAATTGAAAATTTATTTTATGTTCTTTTCCATTCTGTTTATCTTTCACAATCATTGTTGAAATTACCATTGCCTATCAGATGCAACATACAAATCACGTTCTTTTGGCACAAAACTTAATATTTTTTCTTAACAAACTAAAGTAATTTGTTATTTACACTTTGAAATTTTAAAACGTATATAATATTGTATATAATTAAATGGATGATAAAGATTTTTAAAAATACTTCCGCATAAAATGTTTATTAGAGTTTATTTTTTAAGTCATATATTGCTCCAAGTGAAGCTTTATGTCATCTAATAAACCTTTCATTACAACCAAGTTGGTAAATTGCTCCGCATGGGAGTATATAACAATTTACCAATTGTACTGTAATTAACGAAAGATAGATGTTTTCAAATTACTATTGGGTGATTAGATCAGAGTTTATAACATACTACTATTATTATATGATGTTGAGTCGTCAAATTATATTTGTACATCTATTACATGTATGTTTATTGTACGAGTACCGTGTATAAAGGATGAGAATCGTTTAATGATCGAATTTTATATAGTGAATATAAATATGTTTGCAACAATAATAATAATAATAATAAAAATGTTATAATAATAATAATAATAAATGATAACAATATTTTAGAATTACAATTTGTAAATAAATTAATTGTGTATTTATTTGCTTAATTTAATCACAATATGTTAATATTTTTTAGTTTATTTATTTATTTATTTATTTGTAAATTAAAATTTGTAATATAAAATTCATTCAAAAATCATCTGTTGCGAATATAATTAAATGTCATGTGGATGAACAATACTCTGGACAATAATTGTTGTTATTATGTGTAAATATAAAACTTTTTAAATGATAGTTTTCCTTATTTATTTCAAATTAAACTTCTTGTGTCGCTGTAACTTTCACAAAACACTTATTGCGCAATTTTTTGAATATTTCTACCATAGAGTTGTGTGAAAAAATTAAATTTTGCGATTTTCTTTCAAAAAATTAAAAGTTCTTTCAACGAATAAAACAGATAATTAAATTGAAATGTAAATTACAAGAAGAAGGTGAAATATATGTTATTAAAATTTTTTTTTCCAAAAAGAGTTTTGTGAAAATTACTGCAACACACCTTTCTTGGGAACAGTGTGTAAAAAAATTTACTTAAAAATAATTTATTATTTACAATTAAATTTATAGTTACTGTGACCTTTGATTTCTCTCCGCTTATTAAATTATTATATTTTTAGTGTATAATAAAAGCTATACAAATCTAATTTTAGTTATTTTAGTTTGTGATGTTTCGTTTTTCGAATGATAATATTAAATTATTTATAGTGCGGCGTACACAACGCAAGAATCTGAAATGTTCTCATAAATAATAAATATGTAACAATTCAATTTGCAATTAAAATTGAAGTGGTTTTATTATTATCATTCCTTTTTATTTTATTTTATATTTTTGTTTGTCAAATAAATAATTAAAATTGCATAAATTAATATAAAAAATTAAATGCCAATGGCATTTTAAATATATACGCTATTTTTTTTTCGTTTGTAAATACATTATTATAAATATTTAAAAAACGTTAAAAAAAATGTATGATTATCGACACTTCAAAAAATATTCGCATTCATAGCTTTTTTTGTATTGGTATTTTTTGTGGTATATTTATAATAAAAAAATTTGTGTTTTGTTTATATTTTTCTCTATACAGTGATTGACTTAAATGTTGCAACAAATCTTATATTTAATATAATTTATTTTATTCATATTGCTCTTAATTACTTTTTTCATCCACCCAACATTTCTTTAAATAATTTTTCGTTTGAAATTTAAATATAATTGATTTTGATTTCTTAAAAAAAAATTAAATAATAAATTATGAATTTTGTTAAGTATTTAATGATAAACACTAATGGATCATTGGTTAGTTCTCTGTTGAGCATTAAAATAAAATTAAAATTTAGCTAACATTCATAAATGTTATTGAAAGAATTACTGTAAATGTTATATTTACAATAGATTTACAAGCTTAAAATTATAAACGTTATCGGGATTGGTGTTATTACAACAACTACAATATGCAATAATAATAAATTTTTAAACTTTATTATCTATTGTACCAAAACTATATTGGTTAAGTGACTGCAAATATAGTTCTGCATAGATTTGTCTATATGATTATTAATTATATAGAATTTTTGTAAGATATCCATCACATAATCCCATTTACAAACTTATGCGTATAAAATTATAATGAGAATATAATCATATTTTACGTTATATTCATTTTGCATGCGAGTGATCCGTTAACCGTATATTCTATTAATACCGTCCATACATTATGTGAATTCGTATTTACTCCGATGAACTTAGTTATTAATGCAGAAAATACATCCGTAAAATTGTAAAATTTGTTACAGCTTTATATATTTGTTTTTAGCATAGTTACGTTTGATTTAAACTCTAATTCCCAGTCACTGTATATAAAATATATATGCAAATTTAAAGTATACAATGATTTTTTAAAATATATAAATTATATGTGTAGCATTTTAAAATATATATGTTGTATGTGCGGTTCATAAAGCCTCAATCATATGTGTTGTATGTATTGTATATCAATATGATCCACATAATGTATGTGATGTTTGTAAATTCATTGTGTACTATATTTAAAAATCATTTAAAATATATAACTAGGGACTTTGTATATCAATATAATAACTATAAACATATAGCGCTGCGATATACGCATATATTGTATAATATATATATGATATGCATAAATGGAAAATACATATTGAAAACGTGACTGTTCCGTTTCCGTGTTTATATAAATGTTTTTGAAATTTTAGGAAAATATATGAAAATTAATAATATGGTACCACCTATATTATGTTATATCACTATCACACAATATTATATTCTATATATGGTATAGTATTTATTTATTATGTGTACATTACACACACACACACACACACACACACATATTTATATTTAATATTAATTTTTTGTTAATTTAAATTTTCAATATTTACATAAATCATTTCAAAATCATTCCTTTTATATAAAATAGTATATATTTATATGATATAATGTAAAATTTCGCGTTCATATATATATGAATAGAAAGTTTTAACGTACATATAACATGTAAAAACAATTATAATTGTTTAATAATAAACCGAAAACCAATATTATTATATACACAATAAATACTCTATATTATATAATATATAATGTTCTTCTCTATAAATTGGATATACCATATTACCATATATAAATAAGGATATATTTAAATTCATATATAATATTTTTAATACCATGTATATCATATTTACATATATATTTAGATTAGTACTTATCTAAATTTTTACTTTAAACTTTTATATTAAATATATTATATGATGAAAGTAGATGTATATAAATTATAATATTATTGTCAATAACAAAAATGCTTACAGGTGTACCAAAATAAACACAATTTGTCATGTGTGTGTGTATGTGTATGCAGACGTGTTAGCATCATATATATTATATATATTTTAACATATTCTTATTTACATATGCGTGTACATTGTTTTATATCACATGTAATAATAATATATATATATAAAATAAGTTTTACACAAGACTCACAGTGTTATTTATATTATATTATATATCCTTGCAGGAAAGAGAACTAATTGTGCTACAAGTAGAACAATTAGTTACAAAGTAAATAGTATTGGTTCCACGCTAACACCCCTTTTACGTGTTGCGAACTGTTTTTATTTTAACATTGAGATGCCCATACGAAAAGACAATTGTCATCTTCTGCATTATTTTTTTCGACCGGTTGAAGAACTAGTTAATTTGAATTACCAATTACTGAACTAGTTCAAATGTAAACATTAAAGAACTAGTACTAGTTCTTCAGCAACTAGTTACTGAACTGGTTAATTTTAATTTAAATTATATTATTTATTCTTTCACCAATACTTTAACTAGTTGTTTTTGAAAAAAAAGAAGTTGTATTTAATTTTAAAAAAATCGCCGACAATATATATTTTAATTTAATTTAATATTTATTATATTTTTTTAAATACAAAATAATAATTTACTTCATATATTTAAAAAATATTATAAATTATTGCAACTGGGTACTTGCATAGTTTATCACCTTTTTTGTTAATTTACATCAGCTCCATTTTAATTTTACATGCTACATTTAAGTTTTTCTCGTGTAAAATAAAATTTTTCGAATCATTTACGGGATGGTTTATTCCTAATATATAGCAATCGAATTAATTTCTCTTCAAAAGATATTTTTTGGTAACGACTCGTTTTTGCAAAAAAATATCCGTATTGTTGGAACAATCCTCGGCCACAAAGTTCTCGTTACATACAATGCGCATATCTTCTTCTACTGCATTAAAATTGTTGGATATTTTGGATGGTAATTTACTTCTTTTTCACTTCACAATCCCTATACGTGTTTTTAATACGAAACTCATTACACTAGTTGAAGAAGTAGTCTTTATTCGGAGCTAGTTTCAACATTTACTGCAGGGATATAACATATATATATATATAGCATTTAGGCTATACATATATGTATAAATAAAAGGAAAAAGCGTAAGGTAAAATTGTTATTTTTCCATTATTATAAATATATATTAATATTATTATACAAAAAAAAAACATATATACGCATCATAATTGAATAGCATATGGCCCAAATGTATAGAGATGGATACAAAATTCTATCCAACATTATATTGCTCATGCAAATGTATAATGTAATAAGCGATGATTGATTAAAAATAATTAGCTCACATAGAAACATTTCTATTTACAAAGGGACTAATTTTAAAGTATCCGTATAATTTAGAAATCGAAACCAATTGATTCGCAATTTGGAATTTGAAATATGTCTATAATTTATTACTCAAAATTTGTGTGGCAGAATGAGATGGGTTTTTTTTTACTATTCCGTCAGTGTCATCTGATTTCACAAATTTTCGCAACTTTTCGTTAAATGCTTTTAAGGTAATGGAAATATTTGCCGTCAATTGGAATACTCAAGAGGTATTAAATATAGTATGACTTACTTGCAAAATTTAATGAATGATACTCGAACTCCAATTTTATATATATATACGGAATATTTGGGTTTGTTTATCTGAAAGGAGTGGGTGGTAGTGTTGTGTCATACTTCCAGAAGAAGATAAATTATGAATGGAAAATTGGATATAAGAAACCGCAGAACATTTACACAAAAACTATGGGTTATTTATCTGCAAATGAAGAGAACTTGGCACGATTAGTAACCGTGAAGTGTTTAGAGTCAAGAAGTAAGGGTATTATGTAAAATAGACTTTTTAGATCTTTTTAGAACAGTACTTTAAAACCGCAGATTTTCAGTTTTAGCCATATGTTATTTTTGAACAATAAGAATAAAAATTTTTTTCGACCACTTGTAATATGTGAATGGATTTATTTATTGTTTGCTATGTAATTTAATCTTGCTCTGCTTTCTCAATACGAATGTTCACCACTGATATATATTTATTGTATACATGTACGAATGCAATGCATTTATCTATTATTATTACATAATGTTACATTGCAGTGTTTACAAACTTTACTACATATCCTATATAAACAATTGTAAATGAAAACTATTATTTAAATACGTGTAGTTGTAGATACTAAATATATGTATAAAATAACATTTAAAATAAATCATATTATAAAATGTATAATAATTTATAATATTTGGTTTAGTTACAAGTTGTTGAATTTCAAAAAATATATTCTATATTGGGTCTCTATAGAACATTAATTTAGCTTTTTCAGTCTTTAATTTTCATCTGTATTGTGAACATTACCGAAGAAATTTATGTACATATAATAATATTTAAATTTAAAGCCATATCTTCATTTACCACAAAATACATTTGGTCATATAAATGTATTATATTATAATATTATTTATTTATATATTATAATTTAATATACAAATTTTAAAACAAACATATCTATACAAAATGTTATAAATATAATATAAAATAATGCGTGATTTTGTATATATAAATCTTTTGATAGACAAATTCGTTTGTATACACACACGGCGAATATGAAATATTTCAATAAAAATATATTGGTTATACATGGTTTTTAAATTTTTCGGAAACGAGAATAAAGGCAACAGTCCTTGGGCGTACTATACAATGGTTGGAACGTGATGACTGTTTTCCACTTTCAAATGACTGTAATAAAAAAGATTTACGTACAAAAATGAATAAATCCGAAAACGAAATTTATATCATTATTTTAAACATATTAACAAATTGTACTATAACATCGAAATTCCAAGGTTAGAAAATTGTACAAATAAGTGTAAGTGCAACTGAATGGATTTTTATGTTAAAGAATAACACAATTTTTATTAAATTTTATTTCTGAAACTTTTCAAATCCATCTTTTATATATATTTAGCGCATACCTCTCAATATGTAATATGTTTGGCATTTCTTTATATATAAATATACTTAAAAATAAGAATATAAATATTATATATTCAAGAACGTAAAGCAACCAACATCAAACGAAATCTATAATATATTTATATATCGTCTGCTATTTTATAGATATATATAATTTAAAAAAATGTGAATTTTGATTTTTATATGTTATACGTTATATATTAAATATTATATACATTTATTATGGCAATTGTAATATTGAGTATAGTAGCTTAGATTATATATTCATATATGTGTGTGTGGATCTCTATATACCGTACCGACAACATAAATGAACGCAAGAACATTTATTTATAGGAATATTTTTATTCATAAAAAATGATATATACTACTTTTTTCCTGTCACTTAACTCTTGTGTAGCACATGTGACTGTAACAAACAAAAAATAATATGTTAATTTTTTCGTTTAATACAAGGTTAACCAAAAGTATCGATGACATATGTACATTAAATACTATATCGATTTTAATATTTTCAGAACAAGCTGCTATATTTGCCGGCATCATTTTGATATTTTGTAATTTTTAATAACCATATTATGCACTATTTAACTATTATTTCATTAATTTCAACACAAATATTCTTTTTAAATTGCTTAATTGTTGTTTGTTTATTGACATTTAACTGGTTTTTTTTTTTACAAAATCCAGTTAGTTAAATTATCCACAATCTTATTGGAATTGATGGAATTTTTTTTACTTTTAACACCAACATATAAATGAACAATCATTTCACATTTTCTTTTACAACGTTCCGATTGTTGATGGCTTATCAATCAGTAATAACAACTAAATCGTTTACCATAAACATTCAATTAAACAAACACAGAAATATTGCGAAAAATTGTAGTAAAAAAAATGTAATAAATTTTGTCATCTATATGTGGGCATTCTTTTGGATAACCTTGTCCATTATAATTTATTTGTCAGGAAATTTCAAATTGAAAATAAATAATATAATATGAACTCGCTTATAATAAATATTATAAAAATATATCTTAATATTTTCTTATCCTTTTCATTTTTAATTAAAATAAACATTTACATGTATCGTGCGCGTATGAATCAACAAATATTTTCTCATATTAATGGAAACACTTTTTTAAAAACGAATTAATTAATTTTTATAATTTTTATTTATTTTGAATCATATATTTTTTTAATATTAAATTTTCGATTAAATATTAGTTTGGTTCAGAGGTTAGGAAAACAAAAAAAAAAAAATGTAATAAATGTGTTTCCAAGAAATAATGTTCAAATTTAAATTAACAAAGCCTTGACACCTTCAAATAAAATGTTATGCAGAGTGTTGACGAGTGCAGGGGCGATTGCGTTCTATAGGCTCGGATTGATTATATTTAGAGCTATCAAACGGTGACTTAGGCACAATTAGGCACCTATATCTAATCTACAATATAAGTTACTTGAACAATTTTCTTGATAATAAAATGAAATGAAATCGAAAAAATTTACTTAAAATGAGGGGCCACACAATACGGCACTAAATGTTTTTATTCAATTTTTTTTTGTTAAATTTTTTGTCTATAATAATTTGCGATCAAAATTATGAATTGTATTGAACAATTTGTAATAAATTATAATACTACTGATGAAAATACAAATAAAATTCCATTCTTCAATTTCATCTAAATGAATTTCAATTATATGATGTTGCTCCAGATTAGATTTCTAACCGATCTTGATGTACTCGCCGTTCAAATCCCGCGAAAATTATATATTTTTCGGTATTTATATTAATACTGAAATTTTTTTTTGCTGACTTTATGTTTTTTTAAGAAATATAAAAACTGAGATCTTTAAAAATATATGATGTTGTATGCTATTCAAAATTTAACAATTTAACACTATATTATGGATTAATCACATCATATGGAAGAAAATATAAATTAATGGAATTAACAAAACCATCAATATTTCGATAATTGGCAGTACTTTGATAATTTGTGAATTGTTATATAATAGGCCTATTGAAAAGTCCCCGGTCTACCATAGTAAAACACATTTTTTTCGGCAAAATTTGATTTTATTATTCAACATAGTTGCCTTCGAGGGCGATACAGCGATTATAGCGGTCTTCCCACTTTTCGATACCATTTTTTTTTGTAGTACGATTTGTCTTTTGCTTCAAAATAGGCCTTCATCGTGTGTGCAGTCAGTCCACTCAGCTGACTGTCGATTGGACTCCGGAGTGAAATGATGGAGCCATGTTTCATCTATTGTCACATATCGACGCAAAAATTCAGGTTTATTGCGCTTGAACAGCTTCAAACACTGCTCAGAATCATTAACACGTTGTTGTTTTTGATCGATTGTGAGCTCGCGCGGCGCCTCTTTTTGCACACAGCTTTCTCATGTACAAATATTCATGAATGATATGATATACACGTTCAGATGATATCTTCACAATGTCTGCTATCTCGATCAATTTCACTTTACGGTCATTCAAAATTATTTTGTGAACTTTTTTGATGTTTTCTGTTGGTGACAGCCTCATTTGGGCGTCCACTGCGTTCGCCGCGTTCGGTGCTCATTTCACCACGTTTAAACTTAGCATACTAATCAATGATGGTTGATTTTCCTGGTGCCTAGACCCCGGAAACTCTTCATCAAGCCAAGATTTTGCTTCAACTGTATTTTTTCCAGCAATATTTTATCAGCACACGAAATTCTTTTTTTTTCCATCTTTTTCCGAATAACAAAAGTAGCTACACTCACAACGCAATATCTCACAAAGTAATGGTCGGACTGCTGCCAAATTTTGACACGTTTCGTTTGAAGGTTGGTACTAACTAAAAATCATATGGATTTAATACTAGCACTGCCATTTATGTGTCAGAACGGGGACTTTTCAATTGGCCTGTTACTCCTATGCGGTGTAATTTAATAACTTAACAGTAAAATAGGAAAAATATATATAGTGTAATTTAAATTTATCCTTCATTTGTCAACATCAAAAACATTTTTTTATATAAAATATTCCTGATAATCTGTATACAAAACGTATCATCCGGATGGTTTTTTTTTTTAAATCTATACACTGTGTAATAAATTATTTACTAAATTTTGTTAATTTTCCAATTTGTCTTTGCCATCTATATATTTTATTATATCATTTTATTTGCATAGAAACATTAGACAATTGTCTTAATAACGTGTACTGTTTTATAGGGAATGTCGTGGTACTGTATATACGTTATTTGCATTATTTCATACATAACTACATCTACCGTCTCGCATTCACTATACTTAAAAGAATATTAAAATTCTATGCATATATTTAATTTCATTATAAAATTTTCACTTTTATATTTTATAAACATAGAGCAACAACTTTTCATTCCATATATTGTAGATAGATATATGTACAAGTAAATGTATAATAATTTTCTAATCTAATAAATACACCTATTTTACATACTTTACTTATATGGTACCTACACAATTATAATAAAAATAAATATATATATAAATATAGCTCTAACTAACTATATATCTACCTCTGTGTCTCTATATAAATATTATATAATACAACAAATATCTACGTTTTATATATTTATATGTAAAAATTTTAATTAAAAATTTAGTATTTCAAACCTATACAACCGCATGTATATTTAATATAGTTAGTATATTTGGTATACCTATAGTTAGTATAAATATATATATAAATTAAATATAAATATAAATAAATATGTATGTACTATCTATTTCCATATAGCCATATTTCCATATACACAATTAATATATAATAATATACAACAAGTTTACATAAATATTACTTTGCACATTTAATTTACACATATATGGTATTCTTCGTTTACGTTCAATCTCTAAAATTCTATGTTACATCTCTTGACTCTTGTTTATTTTTTGTCTACACTCGTTCAAAGATGGATTGGCAGAGGTGGGCCCATAAGATGGTCGCCAAGTTCTCCAGACTTAAATCCATTGGATTCCTATTTATGGAGTTGCCTTAAAGAAAAAGTATATGCAACTTTGATTAATTCACTTGAAGAGTTAATTCAGCTTATTGAAAACTGTATTCAAGACCTTCGCCACAAGCAACAGCAAACACTTAGATTGATTCGGTCTATTGAAAAGCATTGTTGTCTTGTTGTATTCGAGCTGAAGCAGCACATTTTCAACAATTACTTTGGGCTTTGTTTGTTTAAAACTGTGGTGATATGCGTGCATGTGCTTTTGTGGGTTTATGTGTGTAGGCCTTTGTGTGTGAGATCGTATGCGTGTGTAAGAAGGTTTGTGTGAATGCATAGGAGTGTATGGAATCAATTATCTGTCACGTCCGTATTGTTGGTTCTGGATAAAACCAAAAAAAGATAAAATTTTTCCATAGCGAAAATCTATTTTATGTCTACATCGTTGTAGTTATTTGTGTATATCTTTGGAACCAGTTGAGACCTATCGTAATGTTATAGCTTAAACGAAAGCTTATGAATGTGGCAAGTTTTTAAAGTTATACCGAAAAATTTTTTTCATCATGATTTTTCGACTTATGCTTGAACAAACTTTCAAAAAGAAAAATGGCGTTCAGCTAATCGTCAACATTTCTGTAAGTATCTGGATAACCACACATATCCGAATTGCCTTATCTTAACGTCAAATTAAAGATCTCGGTATACTAATGCTAAGTGTATTAAAAATTTAAAATCGGTTAATTAGTTATTGAGATATTGATCCCAGTAGAGTGCAAAACATGGTCTGATTGAAAATTTTGTTATTTACGTGTAACTTGGTACCTAAGTCGAATCGGCCAAAATGTTATATGATATTTTCGACGCAAAATGACCCAGAGAATCTAGTGTTTTCGTATTGCCGTCGATAATTGGGACACCCTGTATATTATAATATTATAATAATACTAAAACAATATTATGTGTATATTGTATAGTCACAGTCAGTATAATTATACGAATCTAGCATTCACATTCATATGTATTTCTGTATATTGTATATATTACAATATATGTTCTCTATATTTAATACATTTAATTATTCACATATGCGGTTATTTTTATCATCACTTAAAAAGATCCATAAACATTCATGTAAATGAGTTCACATGAAACCTTAAACCCCTTTAAAAAAAACGGGCTCTTTTAATATCATCCTACACATAGTAATACAGAATGCCATCTACAAATACGCAGCAATTTGTGTTTCATATGTCCTAATTTGTTCCCTTGAGGTTGAAATAAATTTTTATTTATTTCAATGTATATATATATGTTTTTTTCCCTATATATTTTCTCGATTTTGTTTCATTTTTATTTGTTGAAAATGAAGTGTTCTCGAAATAAATCAGTATCAATTTGTCTTGTAATTTTTTTTTTCCAGTTGTATCGATATATATACTCTTTTTTTTTATATATATATCCAATGTCGAACGAAGTTGTTTGTCATTCGATTTTTTTTTTTTTGTTAACTTCCTTATATTATTTGTACGACTATAATAATATAAATTTTTCTAATATCTGTGTATAATATCCATAGGGAAATATTTATGTACAATATATATATACCACATATAACTTAACAACTATATAACGCATATATGGGATTATATGATATAAAGAAAATTAAATATCTCTCAACAAAATGTCCATTTTTATAAATTTTTCGTTGTTGATCTCATTTGGTGTTGTGTACAGATATATTTTTATATTCAGTTTACAAATATTTGTAATATTATGTGGAATGTGCGATATTGGGGGTATACGACAATGTTACATTTATTATTATTATTATTATTATTATATTATTACTGAAATTTTCAAAAAATCAATAACTTAACTTAAAGATAAATTGAATATAATATATAGTATAAAATAAGAAATAAAATAAAGGGATTCTGATCCACTAAAAGGTACCTCCTACATGATGTTACACAGTGTCTTTAAACTTTTTTGTAACTGTCGAAAAATATTACTTCAGAATTTGCGATTCAATGCTGACTCTATAGTCAACATATTCTTCCGCAGCTCTTCTAATCTTTGTATAGTTTCTTTTGTGAATTTTTACTATATATATATATATATTGTTCCACGGATAGAGCATTCCCTTATGATTGTGGTACGATGTCAAAAAATGTTGTCACACGTCATTATATATATATATTTTGTATAGAACGGTGATGATTAGTATATACTCCAAATCAATGTGTAGACAGACTCGATAGATTATTGTCACGTTAACAAACTTGAAAATATATACGTGGTTATTTCCTTTTACATTTTTAATTATTCCTATTGTTTCATATTATATACATTTGGATCTTATACCTGTTCACTATCGCTCTAATGTCTCTGCATTTTATTCTACCTGTGTCTGAGCGGTTATCCCTTTCCGGTATCGCATTGTTATATATCAATACCCTCTCTTATGTAGAGTATTTCTGTTAGCGCTACATTGGAAATTTCAAATTCAAGTTAAAAGCATTTTTTACATCAAGGTTTGTTGCATCATTTTCTTCTACAATTCCATCGGTTTCCTGCATTTTTTCCGGTCGCGACTATTAAAGTTTTTGCTCCGCATATATCAAATGTTGAATATGAGACTGCACACGAAAACCATATTGATACACCGATATAATCGAAAACATGAATCGCCTCACGCAGTCTGGCCGTTAAACACTCCATTCTTTCGATCATGCATTAAAATCACCCACAATAACTATTGGGATTTATAAATATGTGTGTGTGTGTGTGTGTGTATGTTTGTATTTGTAATATAAAAATATAATAAATAAAATATAATATAAAGGGAATTATCAATTTTATAAGAATTTTTATATATAATATATACCCAATATATATAGGATAAGGATTGGTCCCTTAGGGTATCACTCTGTTTTAGTATTTGTATTTTTTTTTATTTTATATATCGATACAAATTATAATGTTTAGGAGTAAAAAAAAAAAAAAAAGGAAAGAAAAATTGTTTATATTTTGGGTAAATGACTGTGTGTGTGTGGATGTATAGAGAGAAATATGGTAAAGAAAAGAAATATCAAATGGGATAAAATAAAGTGATAAAAGATTGGGTAGGGTTTTATTAAATTTTTTTCATTATCTATAAATTCAACTGACATTGACAATATTAATTAAGTTTAAAATAGAATAAAATTTTTATATGGTCAAAATATATGTATAACTAAAATAATTAAGAGGATTTCGTTTAATACTGGTGCTGCTGCTGCTGCTGCTGCTGCTGCTGGTAGACAACACTGCGACGTTGAGTAAAATATATAAAAACAATGCAAATATTATATTAACGCGTAAGGGAAAATTTGATTTAAATAATTTTTTTCTATATTTTATATACTATTTTTTTTTTATCTTTAACGCCGCCCTATACATTTTCCAATTTTTTTTTTTCATGTCTTATCCACATTTGATTTCAACTCACGTATGACACTTATTGATTACCATAGCTTTTCAATGACTTCCTTTATACAATCTATATACGCATTATTTTTTTTTTTTTCTTCCCATTCATTCGCTTCCAAAGATCAATAGAATTTTGTAAGTCTGTATTTTTAGGAAATATTATTATATATTGAATATTGTTATATTTTCTATTTCCTTTTTTTTTTTTTTTGTCCTATGTCATATTTTTTTCTTATTTTTATTTTTATTTTTTTATCTTTATTTTCTTCGTTTATCTTATTGGGTTTTCCTCGACAAAATAATAATATATTTATTTATGTTAAACCTTGTAATAATAATAATAATAATAATAATAATCAAAATACTGTTATACTTGTTTAACTTATTCAGGTTCTTTCAATAATATTTTACATTACGTTTTACCAAATATATTTGTGGACTATAGTTAACATAAACTCTTCACTTTATGTGTCGGCCAAGAAAAATAATCGTCGAAACAAACAGGAATTTTTCCTACAATAAAATCCGTTTTTAAAATAATATATAATTTAAAATTATTTTCCATAAAAAAATACACGGATCCAATTACAAAATAACGTCAAAACAATGAAATATTAATTAATTTTGCTCCAAGGAACATGGTTCACATTGTTAAAATGAAATAACATTTATTAAATCAACGAATAATTCATTAAAAAATATAATACCGAAAATGAATGTTTTTCAATGAATCACTTATCGTTGGTTTATGGAATTGTATAATTGTTTTGATGAATAGTATTCATTTTTTCAACGTGTCGACTGTTTAATAACTTATTATTTTGCGCATTAGTTAATTATTGATCGCGAATTCATTCAATCAATAAACAAGAAACATTAAGATAATTTTTAAAAATGAAAAATATTAATGAATTATTCATTGAAACAATTAAAAATTGGCTTATAAACGCTATTCATTGAAATTATGTACACATTTATTTTCAGTGTAGTTCCTACACTGAACTTCTATAAAATCCGTACTCAGAAGGCAGTTTTATGAACTATAATTCCTATAGGAATTTTGTAACTTTGACCAATTCTTATATAATTTTGATTAAATTTGGTATGGTATATAATATTTTATTAAATCAATGAATAATTCATTAAATTGTAATACCGAAAATTAATGTTTTTCAATGAATCACTTATCGTTGGTTTATGGAATTGTACAATTGTTTTGATGAATTTTATTCATTTTTTCAATGTGTCGACTGTTTAATAACTTATTATTTTGCGCATTAGTTAATTAATGATAGCGAATTCATTCATTCATTGAACAGGTACATTAAGATAATTTTTAAAAATGAAAAATATTAATGAAACAATGAAAAATGGGCTTATAAATGCTATTCATTGAAATTATGTACAAATTTATTTGCAGTGTAAATAGTGATACAAAAATGTTATAAATTTAAAAATAAGATGGATAAATTTGTATTCTATTGTATGTTGTTACCATTATGTGGCTTCCATACGCCTAACATAAAAATATATCAAAATATATTCATATATGGAATGACATGATGTATAGACAAATTTATATTTTGCATATACATTCGATGTCAATCAATTAATTTTTGAGACTGGTGGTTTAGCTTTCGGCTCATTAATGACACATACGTGATTTAACTGGAGTATCATCGGTCGACTAATAATCATAATTTCTGTACATTTTTTAAACTATCTCTCATTAATAAATAGAAGGGAAATTCCAGTATCCAGGCTATACAATTCGTTGCATATTTTTCCAGATCATTTGGATGAAAACTATTTGATGTTTCTTGTATGATAAAGTAGTCACAATCACAACAGCACACTCATTGCTCGTATAGTTGAAATCAAAAAAATAATGTCTTTGTGGTTTTGTGTCATCCATCGTATTTGTATAATTTAGCATTTTCAGAAACATAGTGCTTTTTATTTGCTGAACTTAAAATGTAGTAAAAATTTTTCAATAAATTTTGTAAAATATATTATATATATAAAAAGGAATTGTTTTCCAACCCATTTCCATCAATATATTATCGATGTTACGATACTAGGTCTATATTGTGCCGTCTTACCCTTAAACGTATAGGTATCATTCCTTGGATGAAAGTTTTTAATAATCGGTATTTCCATTTTGTCATCATCGATCATCGCCTTCATGGCCTTTATGACATCCAAATAAGTTTTACCTTATCGATGTAACTTTAATTGATGGTTTCTTTGCTGTTAAAATAAACGATGTGAAATGTTTAATTAAAATATATATATGGGTTGGTCGAATTAACACATTGCAAACGATTATAATGAATGTAAATTTTAGAGAATAATAGTAGGGATTTCATATACGATCGTCGTTTGCCACATATATACACGCTACCACTGAGCTATAATATTATATAATTTGTATATAACTAGCTCTTTAAAGTTTAACTATATTCATTGTCTATATCCATATACAAAAGAACATTAATGTATATAATTTATCATAAATAAGGTTAATTATATAATTCACTAGAATAAAAACTCTATCCAATTACCTGTTACCAGCTGATGGTGATGGGATGAATATTTTTTCATAAAAAACCATAATAATATACATTTAACATTTATTTATATACAATTAAATGAATTTTTATGTCTTTTATTTTATTTTATTATTGCATATAGTCTGCGTTTTGCATATAATTATATAGCAGAGGAATTTGTAATATAATTTCTAACTAGGTAAATTTAAAATAGTTTTAAAATAGATTTAATTATATATACACACACACACACACACACACACCATAGAGCAAAGAGCAACTAATATAATACTATAATTTATTTGCATGTAAATAATTATTTATTTATATTAAGTTGATGATATTGTTTGTTGAATGCAATCTAAGAATAAATATAATTTATTTTTAATTTTCTAATAAAACATGTGATATATAGTAGACTCATTTGAACTGAATTAATTTAACCTATTATTAGTATCACCACATTACACACATAGGTGTACTGTGTGTGTAATTGTGTATTGTATTTATTTATTTTCATCATATTTTTATTATTATGTAAATTATTTTTTATTTATAATTGGGTACCGAAATTTAAATTCTTTTATTATTGTGTGTGGATGTAGTGAGCTTATTTATATGAAATATTAAAATATTTTCCATTACTATAATGTACCAATTACCGAAAATCAATATTAACGCATTACAATACAATTTCTAAGTTTAAATATTGGTCGCCATACAATTTTGGGCGGAATGTAACACGTGACGATGACCATAAAAATATTTACAGTGTTAATAACTTTTAAAATATACAATTTAATGACATTAAATATCATTGTCGTGATAAATAATAGCAAACAAAATTTGTTGATGTGCAACAACGTTATAGAATTTATGTACTACAAAAAGGAAAATTTGAACATAATTTCAAAACAAAAAATTAATTTATTACTTTTAGTAGCATTTTAGTACTGACATTTGTTGTTTGCATGTAAAAGAGTATTTCTTTGTTTTTTTGTTCAGCCAATGGTTCAACATTTTCCAATCGGATTTTTGAATTTCAAAATAAATATTTGAAAAAACTGGCTGTAAAAAATTAGCATAATCTATAAAAAAAAAATGTGTAACTAGAATAACTAGAGCGCTCGTTTGATGGCGGTACCCATAATAATATAAAAAAACTTATTTATTATAACTTTTTTCTTATATTGTATATAAATAGAATATATTGTATATAAGGTATATTTGCAAAACATTATATAATTTACTAAATATAGTGAGATTAATTTCATCTTATATATGTTTAACATAACTCTTATTTATATGTTAAGAATTGTTAAATTTTATTGTAATAAATACATACTATATATAATATAATTCTACTTTGTAAAACTATAAATTCTGAAACCATCTCTCTTATTACGCTTCTATATAGTATAAAAGTTTTGTAAATTATTAGTTAGTATATTGTTTTGTTTATAAATATGTGGTATAAATAAGGAATATATAATATGTACCTACTACATAACATAGGTATATCTATATATATAATAAATATATAGATAGGTATATGTTTCAGTTATAGTAAATTCCATAAATTCGAAATTTTTTTTTGAAATACACACATTCACATAAACATTACTTGTTTTCCATCGATTATTTTATTATTAAATAATTGCCGGATTACCACCTATCTGTGGATATTTATATGTCATGTGTATCTTTACATACGATGCATGGTATATCGAGAATATATATAAATACAAAATATGCTTCTGGGCGTATTAATTCCATAATTATAAGACATGTCATGTATATACTCTATTTTTTTTCTTATATTATTATATAAAAAATATATATTATTTACAAATAACTAATATTTCAGTATAGATATTTTATTTTATTTATATTTGGTCTCAATGGTCATTTATTTTCTTACTATCTCCGTAATCCTTTTGTGTATATATATAATATAATTACATAATGATTATTAACTTCATTTTATATATATATATATGTTCCATAATGTAGTACGAGTAAATATAATTACATATATATATAACAATAACTATATCATCCAAAACATTAATTATCATCAACTAACTTTATATAATTTATAAAAAGTATTTGTCTATACATATAAAAAATAGAATTTTATATAGTAAAATTAAACTTAATTATATATTATGGCGAATATATTGTATATACAGGTTGTCCCAATTTTCGACGGCAATACGAAAACACTAGGTTCTTTGGGTCATTTTGCGTTGAAAATATTATATAACATATTGGCCGATTCGACTTCGGTACGAAGTTACACGCAAATAACCAAATTTTTAATCAGACCATGTTTTGCACTCTACTGGGATCAATATCTCAATAACTAATTAACCGATTTTAAATTTTTGATAAACTATTAGCATTAGCTTACCGAGATCTTTAATTTGACGACGTTAAGATAAGGCAATTCGGACATGTGGTTATCCAGATACTTACAGAAATGTTGACAATTAGCTGAACTCAATTTTTCTTTTTGAAAGTTTATTCAAGAATAAGTCGAAAAATCATGATGAAAAATTTTTTTCGGTATAAGTTTAAAAACTTGCCACATTCATAAGCTTTCGTTTAAGCTATAACATTACGATAGGTCTCAACTGATTCCAAAGATATACACAAATAACTACAACGATGTTATATATAAAAAATCAAAAATAAAATTGATTTTCGCTATGAAAAAATTTTATCTTGTTTTGGTTTTATCCAGAACCAACAATACGGACGTGACACATAATTGATTCCATACACTCCTATGCATTCACACAAACCTTCACACACACACAAACGATCTCACACACAAAGGCCCACACACATAAACCTACAAAAGCACTGGCATGCATATTACCACAGTTTTAAACAAACAAAGTCTTAAGTAATTGCTGAAAATGTGCTTTTTCAGCTCGAATACATAGAAATGCTTTTCAATAAACCGTACCAATCTAAGTGTTTGCTGTTGCTTGTGGCGAAGGTCTTCTTGGATACAGTCTTCATAATAAGCTGAATTATCTCTTCAAGTAAATTAATCACAGTTTGCATATACTTTTTCTTTAATGCAAGCCCATAAATAGAAATCCAATGGATTTAAGTGTGGAGAACTTATATAATATTTTCGACGCAAAATAACCAAGAGAATCTAGTGTTTTCCTATTGCCGTCGAAAATTGGGACAACCCGTATATATAGAAGAGAGACACAATTTTATAAAATTAATAATAATTAATTATTTATACATTTTAATAGTATTGATTTTATTTAAATGAGTCTAAGTATAAAGCTATTTGTTGCTGTTTCGGATGTACATTTAATCAAAAGTATAGGGTATATAAACAATAAAATCGTATACATAAAGAGCACTAAGCATTGTTAAACTATATTCTTTAAAGTTAAACTGTATGTATAGGCTAATATATTTAGAAATATGCGAGTATATGATAATATACCATACCATTAAATATACATATTTGGGTAAACTTTAGAAATTATTTTATATTAATAAACAATAAATTAATGAGTAAACTTTTATAACAAACAAAATATAATCAAAAGATGCGGTTGTTATTTTTCCATTTATAAAATATGTTATATGCCACATAAATACATAAATTGTATATATATATATAAATTACGATTACATAATCAATTGTATATTATATATGATTTTTATATAGTGTAAGTACGGCGTTGTTATATATTGTATATATATATATATAACATTAAAATTAATGTAATTATAAAATCTCTTTAGGTAATTCTTATTTAAATTTTATATTATATAGCAATAGATTTTCAATTAGTATATATTTACAATAAGTATTTAGTATACGTGTGTTGTGTATACAGCCATGTTCAAAATTAAGTACATCTATATTGAAATAATGGTTATAAAATCACATAAAATCGTCATATAATAACTTTTGATACTTACTACTACTTACTCCATGGCATAATAAACCAGGTGCGGTTTTAGCCTTCTCCAACACGCTTCTCCAGTTTGACCTATCCGCAGTCAATGTCTTCCAATCCCGAATTTTAAGGATCTTTATATCACACAGGTCTTCCGGCTCTCCTTCTTCCTCCTGGATTACCATTCAATAGTTTTTTGGCACAAGTTCCTCCTCCTTGCGTAATACGTGTCCAAGCCATTTTAATAATGTATTGATTTTGATTGTTTTGACAATATTTGGTTAACCGTACAACTTGTCTAATTCAAAATTGTATCTTCGCCTCCAACCATTCTATTCTTTGACGGCCCCAAATATGCCACGGAGTACCTTTCGTTCGAATATCCTAATTAATTGTTCCTGGTTCTGTGTCATGCACCACTTTTGATGACTATTTATAATTTAATTTTGGATAGACATATACTATGAACCGTAAATGTTTTTAATAAAATTTTAATTTAACAATTTATGTTCTTTAAAATTGTATAACTAAATATTTCAATAATATGATATTTTTTCGATATCAATTTATAATATTACCAAGGAAGGCCAACGTGACGAAGTCTGAGAAATAGCATTCAGTTTTCAATATCGCTATATTTTTCTTATAATTAAATTTAGCGGAAATAAATTATCATCTTTTTCAAATTACGAGCCATAGTTTTAACGGATTTCCATTTTTGCTTACATCATTACAAATTAAAATAAATTTCCATTCGTTCATAAAAGAGATTTTTAAAATCGATTAACTCATTCAAAAAATATGATCAATTTTACCAAACGATGACAGCGGAAATTTAAAGAAATTTGTGCTACTGTATAAAGTGTGTACAACCAAATGGTACAAAAAATTTATACAATACCATTATTTCATACAAAATTTCAATGATCAATCAAATGGCAAATCGGTGGTCATATATCTTTTGAACGTGTGTGTATCGATTTTAAAAATCTCCGTTATGAAAGATTGGACATTGATTATAATTTGAAATTCTGTAAATAAAATTGAAAATCCTTAAAAACTATGGCCCCCTAAATTTAAAAAGATGATAATTCTTAGAAGTCGATTTTCCGGAAAATTTACTAAGTGAACATTTTAATTTTTTTTCTTCATAATGTAGTCTACTAGTTCAACTCGTCTACCAGAAATGATATAATGATATTGAAATCTGTAAACATTTTTTCACCGTTCGTCTCTGACCAAGGCTAATATCGTTGTACCGTATCTTATTTTCTAAAAATTATTGTTATACTTGAATGAAAATTAGTGTAAACTTATCTTTAAAACAAAAAATTCTTTAAATTATTGTCAAATTTATTTTACAACACAATTTTTTAAATATGTCCATCAGTTGAAAAATTTCTGTAATTGAAATTTTACAAATTAACTATGGTTTGTACTGTATACACTGAATCGATGTATTATGTATTACTAAACTATATGACCATCATAATGAAATTCATCACAAAATGCCCATGCCCATCATATAATAAATACACCTGAAATTGTATTAATATTTCTTATGGTTCGACAATGATTCGAAATATCGCATTGTCAATCTGTACTATGTAAAAGAATATAGTATATTATATATTGAACACTGTACTGTGTGTTGGTATTGCAATAAAACCACATTTTTGAAATTTAAATATAATTATTTATAATTATATTTATATATATTTAAATTGTGTATAACTTATGTGAAAATTGTAAATTTAAAGGAATTTAATAAATGGTATGTGTGTGGAAAAAGTTATATAAAAATAATTTATTCATTTTAACAAAATTTGCCAAAAAACTTTGTCAATTTGAATTTGGGATAATGAGAAGGAGCTATAAAAATTAATATATACTTTATTGTATATATTTATTCGAGTACTATATTATTATATAGTCCAAACTGACACACACACGGTGACGAAAATTTTATTGAATAGAATATTTTGAAGAAATTCACTTAAACACAATATAATATATTTCCTTACAATATTTTTCGTATATGAACATTTAATCCAAATGCTTTCTATATATAAATAGAGTATTTATTTTAATATAGATTGAATGCAATATTCATTTATTTATTGTGTATCGCTTGTTGTCATATTCGGCACTGTATTGCATTTTATATAATACGTAATTGTATTTAAATAGTTTGACATTTTTAAACCACATGTTCAAATAATTTCAAAGAGTTTATATTGCATTCCTTTAAACAAATTTTCCATATATATATATTGTATGTATTTAGCACCATATATTGTATAAAGTAATAATTGAAAATCTAAGCTATTTGTGTTCTACATATTTTGATGTGTACCATATATATGAATAATGCAATAAAGAGGATAAATTATGATGTCATCACTTTTACAATTTTCAACATAATACATATTTCTATTATTATAAATATTGATGTTAATATAGTTAGCTTTTAGAGCTATATAGAGACTATTTTATAAATACATATTGTAAATGGTATATAAAAAAATGTATAATATTTAAATATAATATTCTGCAAAATATTTGGATGAAATACTTGTGCTGCTAGTATTTCAAATATATAATATCATTATCTGAATAATCAACAAAATGTGTATGCACACACACACTGTACACAGCAGTACACAATGGTCATATGAAACTAATGAATATTTCAATCAATATTACATTATACAATATTTTAAATTAAATAGTCCCATTAATTTTTTATATTAACTATGCAAACCATATATAATAAAAGAAATCAACAAAACATAAAAGCACCATAACAATCAATTTAATTTTCTTATGCTCCTCTCTACGCTATACACACACACACACAAACTATATAATTTTTTAATGAAATTATTTTCTTCGCAGTAGGCGAAACGAAAAAATAAAAAAATAAATAATTTTTATAATCAAATAAAATTATTTTAATCAATTATTTTGGAAAAATTCAATTATATTTCTTTCTTATATGTAAATGTAAATATGTATACGTAACATATATATATGATGGTATATTATACCTGCAGAGCTGTATAGCATTTGTATTATATTATTATATGACTGTTTCACATTTCATGTAAATTATCTATTACAATTTGTACAAAAATACAAAAAAAGTAAACCTTAGGAAAAAATTAAATTTCATTTGTATAACTTAAATAATAATAGGTATTTTTTTTTCCGTTTGTTCGTTCGTTTGTTCGTTCCATCTTTCTTTCGTTTGATAATATGGTAAAGGTAAAGCTAATTATTTAATAAAATTCAATGTGCTTTCATTCAAACAGAAATGTTTCTTATTTTATTTACAAACAAGTGAAAATTATATTTTTATTTATTTTTCGCACAAAAAAAGTAACAATAACGATAACAACACACAACTCGGCAGCGAACAACAACAATTTTATATTACAGAAAAAAATAAAAAAATTGAAAGAAAATATATTTAAGGTAGGAAAATTATGTAAAATGAAAATGAGATAGTATATTTATATGTAGAGATGATTTGTATATAATATACGGGGTGGCCACGAGCGGTGCGCGCATTCCTTCAAGTAGGTGGTGGATGGATAACAAACTAAAATTATAGTGGGCTTATTTAAATTTCATTTATTCATAAGCAAACACCATGTACTTTTCTTATATTCCAAATAGCTATAATTTTAGTTTGTTACTTTTTTTTATTTCTACAATTACATCACTTTTTCCAAAATTTATAACATTTTAAATTGGCAGTCATAGCTAAATGGAATATTTTACAAAATTGTAGAGAAATAAATTAGTTTTCCTTTTTTGACAAAAAAATAATATGTTGAGCCGTTAGATTTTTAAAAAAAAATTCCATTTTAGTACAAAATTTTTGTGAAAACATTGTTATTTTTTAAATATATTGTTTAATAACTTGACGCTGAAGCAATTTATAAAAAAATTTTGTAACACCATTTTAATTCAGAATTTAATTGTCTACAAATTCGGTCTACTATAAATTTTCTGTATTTACCTTACTTTCGAAGTTATTGGTACTTTAATGATGGCTTGCCGAGAAAAATTCTTACGTATCTCGAAAACAGCGTCCCAAATCGAATAATGTTATTTTTTGTAATTTCGACTTAGAATTATGTCCCCCACCCATCCCCATTTAAGGAATGCGCACCGCTCCCGGACACTCTGTATACGAAATAACATTTATTGTATATATATATATAATTGAAAGAAAAAAAAAGTTAGACGAATTTATAAATTAAATGATATATATTCTCGCGTATAAGAATAAATATTTTAAAATATAATTTTTATTGTAATATTCATTGGGGGTATATATATTATATTCAATACACAGTAAAAAATTAAACAAAATCTGGTATATCAACCTACCAAACACATTCTTCAAGTTAGTAATACATTTTTCTTTTCTCAATCAATATTACAATTTACGCCACCAATTGATTTACAATTATCCTATACAAATAAATGATTTGTTTATCCTTTGAGTATAGCGTACAATCCCACCACCATTATTTTAAAAAGATATTTATTTAATTTTTTTTTATTATTCCATAAACGATGGTAACCGCCGTAACTGAAAAACTTGAATATTAAATTTAATATTTTATATATATAAATTTCGGGAATTGAACAGTACACCTGTACTTGCACCACTAAGTGTTTTAAAATTTTATTCGTAATGTGTATTATGTATTGCTTGAAAAACACACAGAATATTTTAAATCAAATGTATAAGTGATTTTTATTGTAAAATTATATATTTTTTAAATTCTTTAATTATCTGCTGGTAAAATAATGGAGAATCAAATATATTATCCCTCTGATATGATTTAATAAAAATTAAAAATTTAAAGCAATTTGTTATATAACATCTCTGTGTGTATGTAAATAAATTATATGTGTAAAATTAGAACCAAGAAAATGTAAGCTTTTACTTTCAATCATTTTGTATGAAATACATTTTAATTTCTAATTTTAAATTCCAATTGTAATTTTACATGGATTTAATGTTACCAATTGAATAATGCCACCAGTAATTTTTTTTTACTGTGTATTGTGAATAAAGAGACACAGAGTATAAAATAAATATATAAACCTTATGCTCCTCTAGTATAAATAAATATAAAATGAAAATTGTTATTAGATTTTTGTTATCCTGAGAATTGCAAACATTTTCCTATACAACGTTACAATACAAAAATATATATTAAAATTTGTTTTTATTTTTTTAATTTGTTGTTGTTCTCGTTAAAAACAAAAAAAATAAAATAAATGGGAAAAAAAATATAATAAAATGGAAAATTTGTAATTGGTTTCGTTTTTATAAATTATTTATAGGTTTTTCTTTAGATAAATTTTTTATGTGTTGTATTTGTCTGTATATCTGTATTTTTTTTTTGCCAATTATTTAATATAGACATTTTTATCGTTTTCAAAATAATTTTTAATTTTATTTTTGTGATTTCGTTTAACAAAATTTACGCTAAATCATATTATAAAAATATGATTAAATACTTGTTTAAGTTGAGATTTTATACGTAACGATTTGGAGCTTCTTCTTTTGTTTTTATTTTAATTTTTACTTTATCATGTAATTCCAAATTTAATAAAGTTAAGTGGTAAAAAATGTTTAATATTCCACACTACGTTTTCTTTATTTGAAATTGAAACAACCAAATAATTTGATTGGAAATGTATTTTAACATAGAAATTTTAATCATATACCATTTTGAATTTTTCCGTCGCAACAAACAATTGATCCATCAAATTTTATATTGCTTTTACAAAATCTTTAGCATTTAAAGTGAATGTTCGTCGACGAAAAATGCATACCAGTATTTTTTTGGTTGATCATCATGAACTTTGTCATTCACACATCAAAATCACCGCAGTATTAATGCATTAAACAAATTGTCACAAGATTTAATTTAATTAAAACATGTTAATCCCTAGATTTTACGAACATATGATGGGACAAAGGATAAATAATAAATCAAATGATAAACTCAAATATTTTTTTGTAACCAATTGCAAAATATACAGAGAATATTTTTATTTTTTTATTTTGAACTTCTTTTGAATATCGAACTGGTACATTGGTTTTTATCGTACATTCTCTCCATGCCTGGCTTCCATATCACATTGCATTGCTTGTATGCTGGAAAAAATTGGCGTAATTACTTACTTACTCTACTTACTCCATGGCGTTACAACCCGGGTGCGGTTTTAGCCTTCTCCAACACGCTTTTCCAACCTGACCTATCCGTTAAGTTAATGTCTTCCAATCCCGAATTTTTAGGATCTTTATATCACAGTTTACTGCATCTAGCCATCTCGCCTTAGCTCTCCTTCTACCCTCTGGTTTACTATTTAACAGTTTTTTTCTGGCGTAATTACATATATACAATTGATGACAGCATTTATGGTAATATTACATTACAATTTTAAACGCAACCACAAATATTTCAAATGGAATTTTGATCATTTCTTTATTATTATATAGGCGAACCAATTTGGTTGTTTTTTTTGTTTTCCAAATGATGGTTAGTCGTTGATGGTTATTAAAATATGTAATAAATCCTGAATTACTCTCTCTTTCGGGAAAAAAAATCAACAATTTGTGTGTGTTTGCGAAAATTAATTGTTTTTGTTTTTGGATTATTGATGTGCGGAACTTAATAAATTTGTGGTTAAAAAAATTTTTATATATATATATTTTGGCTTTGGTTACGATTACAAATTTCTTCACATAATTTTTCAGGGCTCTTTTACTTAATGTGCTAGAAGTAATTTCTAAAATTGCTTAATGAATTCTGAAAATACTGTTTATTTTTAATTTAATTAATTACTCCTTTTTACTTTTTTTTTTATCAAATTCTGAACTCAAGATACGTAAAATTTAATTATATTAGCTATTTCGAATAGTATATGGAGAGTAGAAAATTTTTAACTTGAATATTTATGTAAAAACATAGTAATCCTATTCTTTCTATACAGTTGCTTCCGTACATCCTGAATATCACTTCACAATTGCTGTTAAAGAATACGGTTATTATATATGTTATTTATATGTCTCAAATGTCTGTATATCCTCAGCCAGTCGGTACTGTAGAATATAAATAGATAAAAAAATTAGATCCCTGGAATTTTCCTTCTGTTGTACATAATCATATATAGTTTCTATATATGTATGTGCTAGTAATTTTTTTTTTCCTCTTATAAATTGAAATCAATTTATCAAACATAATCTTTTATTATAATTGAATGTCTTGATCTGAACTGAGTGTGTGTGTGTGTGTGTGTGTAAATAAAAAAAAACTTTTCTTTTGTATGATAACATCTAATGTATATAGCACTTTATCAGATAAATAAATTTTGCCGGAAAAGCTGCATGAAAAAGATGTTTTTTAAAAAAAGTAACAAACAACACTTTTTTTTTTTTTTCACATTTATTCTGTCTTCCTTGAAAACACAAAAAAATCAAAATCTTTCAATTATAATCATTAAAACAATATCGTAATAAAAATTGAAATGATTATAAATTTAAATTTTACTTTTTTAAAATCATCTTATCATCAGCATATATAGGATTAGAATTATTTCTACTATAATATTGCAATGAAATAATGGATAAAAGGGAAAGAAAGAATTACTAAAATTCTAATCACTGCTAATCCACTTTTCCAGTTGTTATCTATACATTCTATAGATTTTCCTCCTCTTTTATTCGTATATTTATTTTCAAATCGCATAAATAAATTGATATTTAAATAATATATTATTATCGTTTATATACGTACGTACGTATTATTATATTCTATTCTTATATATATAATGTCTATTTTATACATAACCAGCATTTGTATATAAGTAAATCGTCTTTTATCATTTATATTCCCATATATCCACAGCCACACATATAAAATAATAATCATCATTACATGTCTACAATTAAAATGATACTGGAGTGTATAGTAGAAAAAAAACATTCATTTATTCAGTAAGCGCATATAGCCAAAAATGCGTTGAAACAGCTGCTTGTAAATATACGTTTATAACTTTCAACAGACTTAAACTATGTTTTATTTTATATATATACAATGCTAAATGTTGGTGTGTCTATGTATTAAGTATATAATGTTAAAAAATGAGTTCATACCTATATACCATATGTGATATATGTTTAGTATATGCGAGGAGAAGAATTTACTCAATAACCGCTAAATGAATACGAGTCAATGAGTGTGTTGTGTAGACTGGTGGTATATAGAGCGAGTTTTACCGAAACAACAAACAAGACACAATCACCACACACACACACACACAACACATTGTGTTTATATAAAATGTATATATTATAAATTCATGACACATAGTCAAAATTATATGCTCACAGTACATATATTATATGGTAAAATATACCATATATGTTTTAGGTATAAATACCTAATATCTCTGGTAATCTTTTATACCGCAAACGCAGGAACGCACATACGACGAGACGACGAGTACTTGTATAAATTTTTTTTAAATACTATATACTACAGACACATCATAAGGGGAATTCTATGTATATTTTACTTAAGAGAATTGAATTTGTGGGAAAACTTATTGTAATATATTATATATAAATATAATATAACAAAAATTATACATAGGCTAATAAAATATAAATTTAGTATATAAAGAAAATAACCGAATAAAATTAGAGAATTTTTTATTTTTGTGAGAATAATTTTTCTAGTATTTTTTTTCCATACACAGAATATAATAACTTTCTTCTACTTTACTCAATTTGCAGAACTCAAAAAAAAAAAAAAAAAAAATTACCATCATATTTAACGCCCAAGACAATGAAATTTATGTACATAAGAAATATTCATTTCTCAAACATATAACAATACTCTATTGAATTGGCAAATAAGTGATTGTATTTATTTTTTTCTTATCGAAACATATATAGAATTTGTGATCCTTTTGTTTGCATAAAATTCAATCAAATTCGCTTTTAACATCATCTTCAATAAATGTATATTGAAATTTTTGTATACCGCATTCTAGAATTTTTGTAGAATTGGTAATGCACATTTCAAGCTGACTCCAAAAGTTTAAATATAATATTGCTACGACAATATTCGATTAACTCAGCAAAAAAAATACGCTGTCAAGTACTTTAGTTAAAAAGTTGAGTGGTTCACACTCTATGGTATATAGTTATGCTTGATCACCTTTATCAATCCTTTACAACACTCTCACATTATTATTGACACTATTTTTATATATTTTTTATACCATTTGGAACCAAACAATTCTGCTGTTAGTTGACAAATGCTCTTGTGGCCATCTAATTTTGGAACATTTAAATTTACAAGTGATATTATTGCCCCAACCCCTCCTCTCCGCGCAACACACCATCCATAATTCAATCACTCGAACTAGGTATAATGGTTACTTTAACGACGATCATTCTAGTTCATCATAAATAAATTAAAAAGTGACGAAACGATGAATGAAAATCATTTTTAATTTTTGATTACATAATAAATAATGCTTAATTATAGCGAAAAATCAAAAAAAAAACACTTAGTAGTGCAGTTGCATAGCGCCGAAATATATTGTTATTAAATCATGAAATATAGCCGGTTCAATTCCGCTATTTTTCATAGGAAATTTTTCCCGTATTTATTTTAGTACTGAAATTTTTCTGCTGCGAGTGACCATTTGTTCGTTGATGGAATAAAAAGAAAATCGGATATCTTTGAAAATATGGACGCTATTCAAAGATTAACAATGTCTGCACACACACATCACACTATGAGCTAATCAACCATATAAAAATAATTATATTTTGAAAACATATATCATACCTTAATTGGTAAATTGTTATATACTCTCATGCTGGGAGTAATTTACCAACTTGGCTGTAATAAAAGGTTTATTATTTAGATGACAAAAAGCTAGCTCCACTTGATTTAAAAAGAAAAAAAAAATTATAGCGATCTCGGATTTATGAAAGTTAACTTTGAACCCAATTTCACCTGAATGCGTTTCAGCTATACTATTTCGATATAATATAATGATAATTTTGATGATCTATGCTACCAATGCTGATATTGACGGAATTTTTGCACACAAAGTCGGCAAGTGATGAAAAGATTTTGAATGGACCAGTCGAAGATACCGCAAAAGCCGAATGAACGTGATGCTGATGATGATGAAACACCACCAGCATATTCCCGATACGTTAATGTATGAATATGGCAATCAATCATGATGATCTCATCTTTGAATTTCATGTCTTTTTTTTTTTTACTACACGGTTTACTTCCGGCACGTAACTAATAACAATATTAAGTGTATCGACAAATATTTATAAAGATTATATATAAATATATTGAAATGAAAAAAATGAACCAAACAACGACATTTCATCAGCATCAACCTAATAAAAATTAAAAGAAAAATTGAGAATCATGTGTTAAAAATAGAATGAAAAGAATTGTAGAGAATATATCTCAATAGATGAAAATATAGTAGAGGAGCATAAACAATCGTCAGACCAACAGAGTGACTCTTCATATAACATTCTGTAGGTACATAACATAAATATATATATATATATACTCTTAATAAAATATATATGTATAACATGTTAAAATTGGTCCTGTGTTGTGTTGTGTTATATACAATTTTTAGAATATATAAATATATATAGACGCATTTGTTATATACACCAAATATATTTTAATATTATATGCGAAAGTGTATATATATATATATTTTTTTCCCCGATTATATACTTCCTCAATTTGCTCTCGCATCAGTCAGTCTCAGTATAGCGCCGGGATTCATTTAGATCAAACGTTTTCAATATAAAATATGTGCTCAAGGAAAATGCATGTCTTTTTACATTACAATAATAGTGATAATAATAATAATAATAATAATAATAATAATAATAATAATAATGAAAATAATAATAATGTATGGAAAATATTGTTTAGTTAGTAAATGTATTTGTGTTGTGTAGTACACCCGCACCGTACGTACAAAAACGTTTTTCTATTTTATTATTATTATTATTATTTATTTTTAAATATATATTTTATATATTATAAATAAATACAATAAATTGTAAAGTAAAAGAAGTGAAAGTTATTATTTTTATTATATTTTTATAACCGGATATGGTCTTATTATATTATATGGATTACTGGGATTATCAACAAACGGAAAAAAAAGGAAAAATAAAATCTTGATTTATGAAGTGGTGAAAAATATTATTTTGTTTTGTCATTTAATGTGTTTTTGGGTGGTGCGTGCGTGTGTTCGTTCGATCTTGCTGTTTATTTTTATTTTATAATATTTTTGTAATTTTTTTAAATTTTAATATTATATTTGTTGGGTGTATAGTAGCAGCAGCTGGTCTGTGTGTGTGTGTGATTAGCAATAATAGCTGCTAGTTGTTTGTTTAATGAAAAACCAAAAAAATAAAAAATATAAATATTAAATTAATGTGTTCTCTACTAAAAATAGGTGTTGTTTTTCCACGGCATACCCAAAAAAATAAATAATGTAAAACAGCCTGTTTTTTGCACAGAACAAACAATTAGAAATGGTGTGGTTTTTTTGTTTGTTTATTTGTTTATTTATTTTAAAAATATGATTAATTCATATTTTAGTTGTTTTTTTTTCTTTGCACATTGAATGTAAAATTTTTTTCAGTTTAGAATTTGAATAATACGATTTAATATTTATTTTTTTTTTCCATATATTGTTTGTCGTCGTAATGGTTCTCTATTCAGTTTAATTATATACGTGTTATATATATCGATATATAGGTGTATATGAATGAATGAATGAATGAATCATTCAGTTGTTTATAAATGTTCCGTGTATAAAATATATGGTACACACTTAAAAAATGTACCTCAGCTACAGTATGTAGAATAACAACAACAACAACAACAACAATGTAATGAATGAACCAACGAAAAGGATTATTTATGGATATTAATTCAAGATAGAAAATAGAAAAAACAAAAGGGGATAATTAATTTGTGAAAAAGGTAAAAGAATACACATTGAATGGAAATTACATAAAATTTATGAATAATTAATGTTTACATTTTTTGTATAAAATTATAATAATAAATCCTATGTTTTCGGCAGCGGTGTCTGTTTAAGCAAAATATTGAATTATATATTTGTAGAATTGTGGTAAATCCTAAATAGATATAAAATAATGTAAATTTTCTTTGACATTTCATTTAAATATATTTATTTATAGATTATAAATATTTTTCGACTATATTATAATAATACTAATAATAATAATGTATAGATGTTTCTTATATTTTATATATTATTGTAATCTAATTTCTGTATTTTAACTATGTTGTTCTTAATCTTATCTCTATATAACTATCTATATATCTATGCGTTTATGTGTTGAAATGTGCGGTTGTAATAGATAATTTGTTAGACGTATAATAATGATTTAATGCGTATTGTATATATATTATAGTATAGATTAAGTAATATATACTACTTTTATATATATATCGAACAAAATGTACTACACAACAAAAACAAAGCAGAATAAGTTTTTGTTTATAAGATATTAAATTTTATGGGTATTTTGAATTACTTAAAGTATATAACTTGTACTAAAAGTATATGGATATGACTATATTTATATTATGTGTATACTTAAAATGGATTAATATAAACAGAGAATATATATATATATTATTTATGTGATATATTATTATAAAACTATATATAACTAAATGTTGATTTTTGTATATGATAAATATGTCAGACCCTATTTCAACATATAAGTGATCAAAAATATAAATAATATTGGAATTACACACAACAACCCACTACTATACGCATATTTGTATATTTTAATTTTGTATAAGTATGGTTTTGTTATGGGTCGGCAGACGCGTTAATTTATATTCTGACAATAAATGACAATAATATTATTTATATAATAAATATTTACATGTATTTTTATATATAAGATTTATATATTATTACTTGTATTTTAACTAATCTTAAATATTTTAATATTATAAGTTTTTATAAATTGAAAAGATTTATATCCTTTTTTTTTTTTATTTTTCATTACATTTGTCTATTTCACAAAATAAATTTTATCATATTACGATCTCTAATTTATAATAATAAAAATGTATAAAAATGTACAGAATGTCATTGCGTATATATAGTCCAATGGATGGATATCGATAATAAATACAATATATAGAAAAATAATAATGATAATAATTTATTTGGGTAATTCTCGATCAGTATTGGAATTGTGGAATTTAATTTAAAAAAAAAACTCTCACACAGTGTGGAATTAAAATTAAAAGATTACGTTTATACTTGCTCTTGCTCACACCATGTCATTCCGCCGCAAGTGTTCTTTGATTTATGACATAACTACCTTATTATTATACCCACCGGGCCGACACAACTCAATAAAAATATCACAGCCAGTTATAAAGAAAATTTATATCACAGATAAATTTGAGAATTTAATTCCATTTAAAGTCGGTGTAACATAAATTTTCTGTTACTTAATTTTTCTTACAATTAGTTTCAAAGTTATAAGTAAGAGCAGTCGAGTTAAATGGTTCTATTATAAATGTTACGAAAAACAAACAATGATTACATTTTTATTTTATAAAAAATTAACAATTTATTATTCTTTAACACGTTAATCGTCACGATAATATCAGAAAAATTTTCACATGGACCATGGTAACTTTATTAGATCGCGTACGTCAGACATATATGTCTGATATGGCTCATGTAGAATTTCTTAGCGTCAGACACATATGACTGACATGGCGATTAACGTGTTAAATTGTAAAACAATTAAATACAGTGGATTAAAAATGTAACGATAATTAATGAAATATATATACAAAATATAAAAAAAATTAAAATGAACACGAAATGCCGCCAATAAATGTATGGTGTGGTTCATTTACGTTGTAAGCGTTCCCAATATATAGATATATATACATGTAATGGAAGGGATCGGTAATTACTTATGGTTACAATTTTATCTGTAATATAGAAAGAAAACATATTATTAAATAATATTCTTAATATTCATTTTATTGAAATTTTTAATTTTTATATGTAATGGTAATTTTTAAATTCACACGACATGTATACGCACGTCAACGGCACTGGCAATAAAGATTTGGATTGACGTGTGTATACACGACGAACGCAGTTAAAATATAATGATTTTCTATGAAAATTTACAACGCAGCACACGGTCAATAAAATTTATTCAATAATAGTTATATTAATTTATGCTTTTTTATAACTACGATTGGTATAGTATGTGAATATGAAATGGTTTTACACAAGCAGTTCTGTGCTATAAAATTGAATATAATTTTTATAGTTAGGTTTAAAATGGATTTATTCGTGTATTTGTTAGAAGTTGTTTAATAATCAGTATCAACCAAAGGGTATATCGTTTTACTAATCAAATTGAAAAACTTTTTTGATAAGCTTTTCTACTTATAGATGTAAATTGATAGGCGTGGTATTATATGGTAGAGTTATTTGATAATAATTTCTACAAAAAAAGCTATTTGGAGCAGTATTGCAAGTATTTTAGTTTTTTAAACGATTCTTAAGAAC
This sequence comes from Bibio marci, assembly GCA_910594885.2. Classification (NCBI taxonomy): domain Eukaryota; kingdom Metazoa; phylum Arthropoda; class Insecta; order Diptera; family Bibionidae; genus Bibio; species Bibio marci. The sequence goes on from OU343114.1 coordinate 41,783,061, forward strand.
TTTTATATATTATCTCATTCTAAACTGTGTCAAATGTTATTTCAGTTACTTACTTACTTCCTCCATGGCATTATAACCCAGGTGCGGTTTTAGCCTTCTCCAACCTGACCTATCCGCAGTCAATGTCTTCCAATCCCGAATTTTAAGGATCTTGATATCACAGTTTACTGCATCTAGCCATGTAGTCTTAGATTTTCGGGCTCTCCTTCTACCTCCTGCATTACTATTCAATAGTTTTTTTGGCACAAGTTCTTCCTTCTTGCGTAATACGTGTCCAAACCATCTTAATAATGTATTGATTTTGGTTGTTTTGACAATATTTAGTTGACCGTACAACTTGTCTAATTCATAATTGTATCTTCACCTCCAACCATTCTGTTTCTTTGACGGCCCCCCAATATACCACGGAGTACCTTTCGTTCGAAAATCCTAAGTAATTGTTCCTGGTTCCGTATCATGCAACAATCATCCAATCCATACATTAATATTGAATGTGAATTAATTTTGTATATAGCTTGCATTTAAGATATCGTTGTAATGTTTTCGATTGTAATTGGTTTTCAATTCAATTGGATGAGTTATAATCAAATTTATGTTGAACATCGATATTTATTCGAACTATTCAATTATTCTATATAAAAATTAAATCTTTATAGAGATACACTTAATCGCATTTCATTGTTATGATATTATTTTACATTGGCAAAATAATTTTTTTAATTTTTTACATTAATGAAAATTACATGTGCTGCTATAGTTTGTGACCGACAGAATTGAATTGAAAGAATTTGTTCAATATGTTTAAAAGTTTAATTTCAACCACCACCGCACTATTTTAAGGGGTTGTTTGCTTTCGACACTTTAGTGAATACCCTTGTGCTTATACATACCAGGTATATGAGTATGAAATGAGCCTTTTTTAAGAAGAAAAGCACATTATTTAGAATAGAAAAATCCAAAATATTTTATTCAAAATAACTTCCATCGCTTTCTACACAATCAGATAGCTAATTTTCAACTTCTTCAGATGTTTTGAAGTGCTGTTCTTTCAAAGCAAGTCCCATCGATGAAAACAAATGGTGGTCCGAAGGAGCCAAGTCTGGTGAATAACGCGGGTGTGGTAACAGCTCCCATCCAAGCGAATTTATCGTATCCTGAACTGGTTTTGCTTTGTGTGCTGGTGCATTATCATGTTGCAAAATTACCTTAACAGATTTTTTCTTTTTTTCTGTCCATTCTGGTCGGTTATCTAATAATGCATGGTTCAAATCGATTATTGTTGTTGTTGGTAGCGAACCGTATTAACAGTTTCACCAGATTTCAGAAGTTCATGATACACCACACCTTCCTGATTCCACCAAACACAAAGCATTCTCTTCTTACCGAATCGTTTTGGTTTTGCAGGCGTTGTTGCTGCTTTACCTGGTGTAATCCATGATTTTTTGCGTTTAGGATTCTCAAAATATATCCACTTTTCATCACCAGTCACTATTCGATGCAAAAAAGACTTCCTTTTGTATTGTTGATTTTCTTGTTGCCTTTCAGTCAATTCATGTGGAACCCATTTTCCACACTTTTGAATCTTTCCCATGGCTTTTAAACGATTAGAAATTGTTTTTTGATCTACATTTAAGGTTTCTGCAAGTTGTTTTTGAGTTTGTGTATCATCTTCGTCCAACAATGCTTGCAATTCACTGTCTTCAAACTTTTTTGGTGGTCTTCCATGTTCTTCATTTCTCAAATCAAAATCTTTGTCTCTAAATTGTTGAAACCATCTTTTGCATGTTGCTAATGATAGAGCATGATCACCAAAAGCTTTTACAAGCATTCGTTGAGATTCAGCTGCGTTTTTCTTTAAATGATAACAAAAAACTAATTATACCCGCAAATCGTTTGTTGAAGGCACAAAATTTGACATTTTTAGCACGATAAAATTTTATGTTGTTGTATTACAAATGGAATTTACCACACTGAATGTTATTGACAGATGTCAAAACAATAAATAAAACATCACATTAAGGCTCTTTCACAATTACTAATATAAGTACAGCCATTTATTGGCAGCGGCTCACTTCATACTCCTATACCTGGTATATTAAGCATTGTAGATTATGTTGAATTTAATTTTCTGTCAATTAATTGGATTTCGAGATGATTTGCATGGTATTATTTTCCGGAACAAGTATTCTATTTTTACAGCGATTCATTTTATATATATTTAGCTTTCGAACAAGTTCTAAAACATTGAGTTTCGTATATATAACTGGGTACTTTGTGACACTAAACGACACCCTGTGTATGTAAGAAAATCGTTTTATAAAATAAGATCGTTTATATTGTCAGTCAAATTCATTATGAAAAATTATATCTAAATTCATATATTAATTATATACATCGTACATTTATATAGAGTTTGTTTTATATTATAGTCAGTTAAAATATATAGTTCATCGACTGATGGTCGACACATAAATTTAATTTGTTTTTCTTGCCTAAATATATTTACATTTTTTTTTTAACGATACGGTTTCAAAAATCAAAAAAATTTATTTATTTATTTATTTATTTATTTATTTATTTATTATATTTATTTTTAAAACAATATATAGAAAAGATGTAGGTACACACATATATTTAAAAATAGATTTATCTTGTTGTGTTGTAAACGTACGCGCGCGTTTTAATATATATAGAACATATTTTTATGTTGAAATTATAGAAAAGAAAAAATAAATAAGAAAACAAAAAAGAACACAAAATTAAAGAATTTAAATTCTTTTAGATGTTTTTCTTATTTTTTTTTGTATTTTGTATACGGTTGAAAAAATATTGTCCATTATTTTATAAATTGACTAAAAACGCGTGAGTTTTATATAAACTTAACTTCCACACACACACATATATCTCTATTCATATATTTATTATTAAAAAAAAATAAAGGCAACGATGCTGATAAAATTGGATTGAGAAATGAAAAACAAAAATTAAGTGACTTTTAAATATTTTCATTTTTCCTTTTAAAATTGTTTTTTTTTAAGAAATAAAAATTTTCTCTTTTTATTTTCCGTATTATATTTTATTTTTAAATTTAATTATTTATTATACAAAAAGAATTTTACCAGTTAAATGAGTTTTAAATTATTATATATACACACACACACACATTTCTAATAGCGTATGCTTCTACACAAATTGTTTTTCTTATATCAAAATTGTATTGCTAAAATAAATAGCTTAATTGTAAATTATATACATTTTTGGAATTTATTATTATATAATTTCAGAAGTTTTGATTTTATTTTATTTTTATACAATTTTAACGTTTCATTTTGTTGTGCAATTAAATAAATTGTATTTTGCTTTATACTTAACCGGGAAATATAATAATAATAATGATTGGTATGCTCAGCTGTATGTTGATATGAAGGTATACTAGGAAATTATTTAAAACGATTTGTTGATATATAGTTTTTAGTGTTGCACCGTGCAACTTGCACGCATATGGATCAATGTCATTGATATTATATTTGTTAGATGAAATTCATAAGTCAATAATTTCATTAAAAACTTTGAGACATCAATGATTCTGTAGATATGAATATATGGACTTTCAAAACATTGAATTTGATTCTTATATATAATTAATGAAAAAGAAATAAAATTAGATAATTTTCGATTATTAGATGTTGATAATCGATTAATCCAGCCATTAAAAACCTTAATTCGTATAATAATTTCTTCTTCTGATGTCCTGCATTCTTGAACTATCCCGGCTTTAGGAATTAATTTAGATGGAGCCCCTGTTCGAATAAACCAAATTAATTTTATATTATTTATTTATAATGGACAAATATGACGTAAATACGAAGTTTCGTCGAGGTTTTAACAGATTTCTAATGTTTTAAACATATTCAATTCAATAATTTTCCAATCTTTTGTGGAAGATTGACTATCGTTAATAAATATAATAAATTTTATAAACATACACAAACTTAACATAAAATAAGTATAAATATCTATATTCGAGCCTAAGTCATAAAAAAACTGTAGTTATAAACAAAGTTATAATAACAATGTATTAAAATTCACTTTTCTATTATACTTTTACTGCCTATTTGGCAGATGCAAGCGGTTATGTCGTTGCCGCCGAATAATTGATGTTGTAGTTAATTGGGTATTGTTGAGGAACGAAGATAGTTGTTAGTATAACACTTAAAGCTTCGAACAACATCACGTGTAAGCTTCTATACTAATCGATAACTTTTCGATTTCTTTAAATTGAAGAAAACTATATCGTATACGTATACGTTCTGAATTTAGTGCACAACACTATATAAACTATAGTATCAAAGCAATGTTGTTTACACTATCACGCATTCATAAATATACTGAATTTTATTAACATATGTTTATACTCCAAAATGATCTATTTATAATTTGTAATACAAAAAATAATATGTAATAGTTGTGCTGTGCCTTTTGTTAACGAAATCGTCCATATGATCATCCACATCCAATCATCCATCAATCCAATTAACATAAATACACTGTATATGAACATTAAATCTTGATGTTAAACATTTTAAATGTAATGTAACACTATTGCGTGAGATATTATTTAACTTCTGGTTTATGTTTCTGGACACTGAATTCTCGATAATTTTCGATAATTGTTTTATTATGAATGACACTGCACAACATTAACATTTTAATTTTGCGTATGTTTATTTATGTCTCTGGACACTGAATTCTCGAGAATTTTCGAGAATTGTGGCATTTTTATTATGAATGACACTGCACAACATTAACATATCAATTTTGTTTATGTTTATGGCTTTGGGCATTGAATTCTCGAGAATTTTTGCATTTTTATTATGAATGACACTGCACAACATTAACATATCAATTTTGTTTATGTTTATGGCTCTGGGCATTAAATTCTCCAGAATTTTCGAGAGAATCGATGTCAACTGTAATATGTTTTCTAAATGATCACGCACGATTTTGTACATAAAATAATTAATGGCACTGTTATAACGTCGAGGGAATTCTTTATTCATTCATTCATTTATTAGTTTTGTTTTGATCATAAATAATAATATGCATTGCAATTTGTAAATTTTGCATTATCTGAAAATTTTTCTTATCTGTTGGTAATTTTAAAGTTACGGGCGAGGGGGAGTACTTGTTTTGACGGTCACAGATATAAAGGTATATTGAGATGTGTGATATTTCCTAGTCAGCCACACTTTAATTAAATTATTATATATAATAATATAGTGTCTAAATTCTAAAGGCTTATCTAACTGTAGGAACAGCATCTTATACAGTACCAAAACTCTATAGCACGTTGGATATGAGCCCTCATAAATATGTATATATTTTGTATGGTATCTTGAAATTGGTACACTCAACGTTCGTCCTGAATTTGTTTCGACAATAACAGCTCGCTAAATTTGTAATTATGTGTTCACATATTATCCTGGATGTAAGTTTGTTATTCATATTTTATAATTTCATATCCAATAGATGTGTTAATGTATTATAATAACGATACAAATCTCGATTACATATTAATTCACACGTCAAAAACTTTATCAAGTATAAATTTATTAATTAATCATAAATGTATTGTTTATTGTAAATTGGAAATTTATAGTAAATGAAAAATTTACATATTTAAATGATCTATAATAGTTTTATATGCAAATTGGCGCGGACGGACTGTATATTGGACTATATAATTTATAATTATATTGGAATATTTAAACTATTAAAATTCCGGGATAATCTTAATAAATTCGTATTTCTATTTATATTATTTTATATATAATAATTAAATTATTTTCAGTGTCTTTCTATCGCCACCACAAAACTTATCCGATCCATTCATACTTTTTGGGATATGTGTAACTGTTTACTTTATTTATTACTGCTCCACTTAAGGTTGTGCTCTCCGCATAGACAATTTAATGTAGTCACGCGATACGAAACAATATTTTTCTTACTATAATTCAAGGTTATAACAGAAATACATATTTAATATTCATTTATTTGTGTCGAATACGTTAAATATATATATATTACATTATCGTTTATGTACGTGAAACTATGCAAGCAAGAAACATTACATATATTATAGATAAAATTTATTATAGAGTTCACACGTTCAAGGCTAAATTTTATCTTCAATTACTTCTTGTTATAATTATAATTTATTTTCGTATTTTGTTTTTGTGTTTGTTAAATTGATAAATTCTATGTATACCAACATTTTATTTCAACGAATGAATATATGTGAGCGTATTAACTGATTTTGAAGTTTAGTTTTTGTGTAATAATCTTAAATATTTATATTTGTCTGTTAACCTTTTACCACGAAATGCAATTTATATAAAAATAATTTTTAATTTATATATAATTTATAATTTTATTTTAAAAAATAATCTAACAAATGAAATGTTACATAATAAATTAATTAAAAATTTCAATGAAAAATTGATGTTGATGTGCTGTTTAATTTCTCGTATATAAATTAGTGTGTTTTATACAAAATTTTAACATATCATTGATGGAATGAATAAGTTATATATGCAAATGATTATAAACGAATTCAAATCATTATATATTCAACATCAATAGTGGGTACAAAGTTTATAGTGTACAATTAATTCTATATATATATATATATATCGACATTTGTATTCCAGTCAGCTCAATATAATATATTATATTATAATGTTTGTAAATTGAAGAAATAATTAGAATAAAAAATATATTTGTATAACCGAACTAAAAAAGGAATGTTAATGTAAATACTTGTATTTATACGAAAAATTTTTATTCCCAAACAATTTATATAAAGAATATGGAACTTTGTCGGTTTGAATTTTAATACGGATTATATGGAATTGTTTGGAACATGGTTAATTTTTATCTTATAATTTGTCAATTTCTTATTGAAATTTATAATCGCATAAAATATATGCACAAATTTTTATTCAAAGGAAATGTAAAAGTTGTAAAGTTGAAAAAGGAAAACTATTTTTGAGAATTAGTTATCTAAATATTTTTTTATATAATTGTTAATGTTGTGTATTAATTACAAACATTGTTTTCGCATGTTATTTTGCATTAATAAAATTAATGACTAAATTACAATATTAGTGGACTAAATCCAAAATCTTACCGATAATTCAATACCACATAATTTTTCATAGCGCATAGTGTCTCTGATTTATATCGTTTAACATGAAAATTTGTTAAGGAATAAATTTTTAAATGTTATATGAGTTTCTATACATATTATAAAATCTATATTAAATTTAGTGCTTATATAAACTTCTACAAAAATTCTAAATTTTATATGGATTTATCTATCGACTTTATATGAATCAATTTTTTCTATATATATATATTTATATGAACAATTTATCGATGTTATATATGAAGTTAATTATCCTAAAAACACTGTCCGTAGTTTGTCTGTAAAATTTCCTCATTATATGTCCGTGGAAATATCTATGGATTTCTTACGGATGTCCGTTGGAATTTTATATGATAAGTGCAACTCTGTCCATTGATTTTTTATAAAAAATATCTTTGGATTATCCGCGTTGATTTCCGATGATAATTTCAACGGATTCTCCTTAGAACGTATTTCTCGTTTGCTATTATTCTACAGAATATCCATAGAATTTATATTCATATTTTTTGTGAGTAGATCCACGGTTTTGAAAAAAAAAAATACGTCATGCGACAAGTGCACTCACACAAACATTTAGTTGGAACAGGTTGCAACAAGTTTTTAACAACATTTAATGTAATAAAAACGTAATAAATATTAAATAAAAAAATATGATATTTCTTATGTAAAACATAATTTAATTGTAAGATTAAATTAATAAATTGATAGTAAAATTTTGTAGAAATTTGGCAGATAAAGCGTTTATATAAAAACAAGAAACAAAAACGATGGATAAAATCCATGAAAAGTCTTACAAAATTTGTCGAAAATACAATATATCGTTTTGAGTTGAGAATCAATGGACATTCTTTGGACCAATTCCAATATATCTTATCCATGGAAAATATGATTATTTTTTTTCCACGGAAATTTTCCTCATTTTTCAAAGTACGCGAAAAATTGTTACTAGGGTAGTTGTTTGTCGAACGTACGAAGTTCATTCTTGTGTGAGATTATATATTATATTTATATAAAATATCAAAATATTGTAATTAAAATAATATTTAATTATATAATATAATTTTACATTTAAATGAATTCATTCGAGAAAACCCCTCCAAGTCTCACACATAATAATAATAATAATAATAATAATAATATTGTAGGTAATAAAATATCAAATTACAAATGCGAATCAATTTTTTTTGTATTAAATAAGATATTGATTTGCTTACGATATACATTTAATTTTTATAGAGTTTCTTGTACACGCGTATTTTATGTGTCTTTAAATTATTATATCAACCCCTATTTTTCCTATAAATTTCGTATATATTGTGTTATTATATAGATAGAAGTTATTGTATACCTTTTTTTACCCCATTCATAATTTAACATAAATTCTTATTTACGCAAATTTTGTAAATTATACATAAATTTTTCCTTTATTGAATTATAAATTCTTATTTATTTATATTATTTATTTAGAGAGCAAAAAAAAATGACCATTACAATAAAATTTTATTTATAACAACAACAATAATACTTTTGTTAATAATTTCATTTACATATGGGGAAATTTGTGTAAATACTAATTATTTCAAATAGGAATATTATAGGTATTGTAATATTTAAATAGAATAATGACTTTTTAAATTTAATACACACACACACACACAAAAAGGATATTATATATTCTATATATAATTCATTCATATTTCACAATTTACGCATTTTTTTCAAAAAAACTGAAATCAAATTCAACGATCGTTATGAAAACATTGCGCATTGTAAATTTTTGTTGTATTTATGGACATATAAAATAAAATTATTTATGCAAATAAATCGATTTTTTTTTATGAGTATATAAAAAAATTTTGTATTTTATTTATAGATTGATTTTTATTCTATCCCTGTATCATCTCATCTATATAGTCCTTTTTAATTAAAATAAAAAAAAAACAGAAACATTATTAGCATATAGTTATTTATTTTTAGTTAAGCTCAATAATTTACATATATATATTTTCAATTTTGATTAATTTTTTTTATTATCCGTAAAAAATTTAATTAATTCAAAAATAAAATCAATTCACTTAATTTACTGTTCACACGGTCTCTGTCATATAATATCGTCTATGAGATTAAAACTTTAAAAACTATTCTTAACTATACAGTAAACTATAATCTCTATCTATATCTGTATTATATTTGAGTATAAATAAATTTCATTGTATTATAAATTTAATTGTATTATAAATTTAATTGGAAATTGGGTTTAAACAATTTTTTTGGTTAATCAATTTACACAATTTGTAGCAGTATAATATATTCGCTCGTATATTTTAGATTTAAAATGAGTTTTAAATCGAAATTAAAAAAAAAATAGATCGTGCATTGATTAATATAAAAATATAAAGATATAAAATATTTTATATAAATATCAATGAGACATCAAATTAAAAATCGGCTATATTGTTTGAAAGTGTAAATTAATTTTTAAAAATTTTTCCTCTAGCAAATTGGAAATTGATTAATTTGTTTTATATTTTGTTTATCAAAAATATTACAGTCAATTTTTTTAAAATCACATATGTTTACACGTAACGTGCGTTACACCACTGAAAACAAGTACAAACATAAGATAAACGATCTCTCATTACATTTACTGCCTGTTTCGTATATCCGACGATTGTCGTAATATTTAACATTGATATTATAATATTGCATATTTTTACTATTTTAGCAATTGCATCTATTATCTGTAATCATTGTGTACAAAAAAAAAAGTGTTTTCATTGAAATAATTGATTTGGTATATGTTTTGTTACCATTCCTCTATATATTATTACTTATTTTAAGGAAGTACAACAAAAAAAAAACGGCATCATATACTAATTTCCAATGGATTTCAGATATATAGGGACTTTAAGACAGTATTATTTTTAATTTGAACTATCTGAACCATTTAAATTAAAATTCTTTTCATCTTCTTTCATATATTCCCATTTGTAAAATAAAATTACTTGTGAGTTTTAGTCAAGCCTCACCATATCCGTTTTTTTTAATTGTAACTTAATTCATATTGTGGGAAATTATTAAATATTTGCATTTTCTAATGTTTGTGTGATTTTTATATTGCATTTAGTTTTAATAAATAAATCGTTAATTTTCCTTTAGTTTTAGCTATTTTCTCAGATTGGAATATTTTTTTATCAATTTGAATGGAATTTATTTTAAAAGAATTAAATTTCAACATTTTCCAAATGTTTTACTTGATAGTTTTTTTTTTCAAAGGAAAAACTGTAATTAATTGTAAATTTAAAATAAAACATATTCATATTCATAATTATTTGAAAAAAATTTGATAAGAAAGTGAATTTTGAGTGTAAAATTAGCATCACAGACAAAAAAGTAAACCTAATGATAAATGTTTTAAACTAATTTAATGGTTTACTGAATTTTTGTTGTGATCATCGTGTAAGCAAACAATTCAATCCAACTAAAATTAGATCTTACAAAAGAACGTAATTCAACTGAATTTTTGCTCATAACTGTTTATGACACATTAGATTTATCACTACGAACCGTAGGCACAAAAAATAGATGAAGCAGTGAAACGTGGCGTAAAAAAAAGACGTTTATTGCAACTCAATTTTGGGATACACACATGGTTTATCGTCTATTTATAGAAAAAGGTAAAATAATTACCGGTGCATATTATTGAAATTATAAAAAAAACGACTTTTGTAGAAAGAAATCTTATAAGAAAAATGTACTTTTCATGACGCATATTGCAAAAGTTTACAAATCAACAATTGCCATTGTCAAATTGCAGGAATTACGTTATAGATTATTTCCTCATTCACCGCCTGTTATTCAGATTTGCCACAAGCAGATACTTTTCTCTGTTTCTGAAATATACAACCGGAAAGATTATTTGCCCCTTTTGCAAACCTCAATTAATCCTATATATTAATATTTCGAAGGCATTCATTAATATATATTGGAATGTGATTTTAAAAAGTGTATATGGAACTAAAAGTAGATTATGTTGAACAATTTGATTTATTTCTGTTCAAAAACTTAATTTTTGGTTGAATTTTTAACTTGTCGGTGTTTATTAAACCGTCTGCGAAATCGAATTAATCGTATTGTAATATTTTTGTTAAATGTTTTTGTAATATTGAAATTTTTATATGTTGTATGTAAAATGCTGAAATGTCAAAGAAATGAAAAAGAGGAATTCGTTATATTCGTCTTATTTAATTTATTGATTTATTTATTGTTCTAATCCACATAATAATGACTCCGTGTTTAACAATTTGAGTGATTTGTGTGGGAAAATTATATATTTTTTATTTTATTTTTTTTTTTATGCTTTAGATATTATTATAGATAATATAATTTTAAATATATTAGAAAAAAATTACATGTGACTTAATAGAATAATTGATTACATATTTTACTTATTTAACTCATCTCATACATAACTCTATATACCATAAATACATACATTCTTTTTATAATGTATATTTTTAAAGTTTATTTAATTTTATTTATATATTTATTTATATTTTTTTTTGTTATGTATTTGATTTTTAAAATACAACACACAAAATGTTTATATACATTTAATCTTTAAAAAAAAATATACGGAGTACATAACAATATACAAGTACATAACATAAATATTGTATATAACATAGTATATAATATAATATATAATGAATGATGATGAAGAAGCGGTACGATGGCATCTGCGTTTAATATACATAAAGTATATAGACGACTATATATAGACGGAATCTTTATTTAGTTCAGTTTTTTTTTTATTTTATCTATTCTTCTGATATTTAGTATCTAAAATATATTGTTCTGTTCTATCTATCCTCAAAATACATATATGGTGGATATTTGTATATTAATATCACTATTAAAAAATTTACAAAAAAATATTTAATGGCGTCAAGCTTTAAAAAAAAATTATGATGATGCTTGATCCATGATGATTTTCCTACTGTATTTTTATTATACGAGACGAAAGATTATACACAAAAATGAATCGCTTATATATATTTTATGACTTAATATAAGTAAATAAATTTGTTTAGAATATATAAAGTTAACGCGTGTATAGACAACAATTTTATTTGTATATATATATAGGGTGTCCCAATTTTCGACGACAACACAAAAACACTAGGTTCTCTGGGTCATTTTGCGTCGAAAATATCATATAACATTTTGGCCGATTCGACTTCGGTACGAAGTTACACGCAAATAACCAAATTTTCAATCAGACCATGTTTTACACTCTACTGGGATCAATATCTCAATAACTAATTAACCGATTTTAAATTTTTGATACACTATTAGCATTAGCATACCGAGATCTTTAATTTGACGACGTTAAGATAAGGCAATTCGGATGTGTGTGGTTATCCAGATACTTACAGGAATGTTGACGATTAGCTGAATGGCCATTTTTCTTTTTGAAAGTTTGTTCAAACATAAGTCGAAAAATCATGATGAAAAATTTTTTTCGGTATAAGTTTAAAAACTTGCCACATTCATAAGCTTTCGTTTAAGCTATAACATTACGATAGGTTTCAACTGGTTCCAAAGATATACACAAACAACTACAACGATGTAGGCATAAAATTGATTTTCGCTATGGAAAAATTTTATCTTTTTTTGGTTTTTTCCAAAACCAACAATATGGACGTGACCGATAATTGATTCCATACACTCCTATGCATTCACACAAAAACCTTCACACACACATACACGATCTCACACACAAAGGCCTACACACACATAAACCCACAAAAGCACACGCACTCATATCACCACAGTTTTAAACAAACAAAGCCTAAAGTAATTGTTGAAAATGTGCTCCTTCAGCTCGAATACATAGACAACAATGCTTTTCAATAGACTGAATCACACTAAGTGTTTGTTGTGACTTGTGACAAAATTCTTGGATACAGTCTTCAGTACGTTGAATCAACTGTTCACATGAAATAATCACAGTTGCATATACTTTTTCTTCAAGGCAACCCCATAATCGATTTATATTTAATCCAAAGGGTTTAAGTCTGGAGAACGTGACGATCAGCTTATGAGCCCACCTCTGACACCCTGTATATTGTTATAAACAGTATACTGTATTTATTATAATTTATGTATATTAAATAGTTAGTTGTTTGTATAATTATAATTATACATTTATTTTTTTGGATAATCAGTTACATGTGAGATGATTAGTAAGTTAGTTAAAATAAAAAAAAAACAACAACAAAAACGCTATAAATATAATTTAAATTATAATAGATGTTATTTTTTTGTAAAATTGTTATGATGTATGATGAGGCCGAAACAAGATAATATATTATATGTATTTGTAAGAATTTATTTATAAAGATACTAATAATTTAAATGTTTGTATATTATTTACTTACTTAAATTTTAATGAATCAATTTTTGACATATTCTCATATTATTATATATGTTTTATGTTTATATGGTTTAAAATTGAAACATAAATGTTTAAAGATTATCAATTATATATATATTACACATTTAAAAAATTTTCCAATTTTTCAAAATTAATTGTTGGTTTGAGGAAAGTATTTCGAAAAATTGTAACAAAATTTTATTACATCGCTTTCAACGTAAAACGTAAAATGTCCTTAAACTTATACATGTAACATTTTTTCTTATCATACTCTTAAAGTGAATGAAAACCAAATATATATGTCGAGTTATCTTGCTCAGAAATCCGTTTTTAGTTAATATTGCATGGCTAATTTGAAAACCTAGTTACATACCACAATTGTTTTCAATTGGTCTATAAATGTTGAAATGTAATATATGTAATATTATAAGATATCGTGTGCTTTTCGGTTTGGAAAATTTCTTAAAGTTTCTTGCAAACACTATTTAACACTGACAACTGGATTCTGGAAATATATTTTAATATTTTTTCCATAAACTATTACTTGTTTATTTTTTGAATTTTGAAAAAGTTTGCAACTCATTTCATTTACACCGTTTATATGGATAATAATTTAAATAACTATTCGGCATAAAATTGAATAATATGTGCTTGAAATTTAATGTTGTATACTTTTGTAATATATTTTATAGTGTATATTACGATATTTGAGTTAAAATATGAAAATTATATATATAATAAATAAAGTTTTAAATTGAAACTATAAACGTTATAAACTATAATAGACATAAGATATTTAACTCTTAATACATTCAACTCATGTATATGCACGTACATAGCATGTAATATATCGAAAAGATATTGTGTGTAATTATCACAATTTTATTACATTATATATGGTATAGTTACCTGAGTTTTGTTGAAGTTATGCTTGTAGCTATACACAAAATGAATATATATAACTATTCAGTTTATGTTTATATTATATTAGAAATATATATTCTTGAATTATATCGACAAGCTTTTATAAATTTGCAATAATTATTTTAATTTATATTTTATATAAAGTTTAAAGTTTATATATTGTTTCTATTTATTAACAGTATATATTGTATAAATTTTAATACAATTACTATGTGGTTTTACAATTTTACATTATATAATATATACACCTATTTATAACATTGATGTATATACATAGCATAGCATTATATATATATATATATATACGCACCATGACTAGTTGTATACAGCGGCGTCATGGTAAACAAATCCAATTTTCATCACATTACCTAAAAATATCGTTATCCTTAAAATTTAATACAATTGCAATTTTAGAATAAAATTTATCAAATCATAAATTTATGTAACAGCTTCGCAGAGCTATATGCGAGTATGCAATAAGCGGAAGTATAGAGAGAAAAAGTTTATATTATTTAATGTTAAAGTTATGTTATTCTATGTCAATGATTATTTCTTTAAATTCATGTTTATGCAACATATAATTGATTTTTCTCTATAATGACATCGTGCATAAGTCTTGCCTGTTTTACACTCCATTACGAGAAAAGCAAATCCATTATAGCAAGCTAAAACTCAAGATTTGCTAATGCCAAAAATTTAAATAATATTAAATAATATCAAAATCGATAAATAATTAATTTTTGTAAACAAATTTCATTTCAATAAAAGTATATCAAATTATTAAATCATCATCAGCAGAGCTGCTAACAACATCTGTTGGAATAAATTTCAAAAATGAGCAAATTTTTAAATTTGAAAATTCGTTAAATTATAAATATAATTACGATAATAATAAAATAAATATATTTGAATTTCTTATTTGGTCGAAATATGTTCAATTGTTTTTTTTCTTCTGTCACATCAATTTTTTATGTCACATTTATAATTTCGATTTTTATTATTACTAGTTTTTGTTTTTCTTGTGTCAGTCACGTCGTAGTAAATGGAAAATATAGGGAAAAAAAAAGAAGAAAATTGCATATTAATCTTTTAATTATTTTATTATTAATAATTAATGTAAAGTAGATAATTTTTGATTTTAAATTTATAAACCGAATATTAATATTTAATATTATTTAAGTTTTATTTTCCGTAATATCATTACAGTGTTTAGTAATTGTGTGTTTAAAAAATGCTTACAATAAATTTTAACTTTCTTTTTTTCCCTTGTATGTTAACGATGGGTAAGTGCGTTGCTCCTCATTTCATTATATTTTATACATTAAATATTGTAATTGTTTTAATTATTTTGATTTTATTTGTTTCTCAACAATTATCAATTTATTGGATAATTAAATTTATTCGAAGAGATGGTATAGATTTTTAGTTTTTTAATAATTTAATTTTAACTTTTTCCTATATGCATGCGCAAAAAAGAAAAAAAAAGAAATGCGATGGTGTCTCTGTGACGCCGCGGTGACAAAAATTTGTATATAACATTTATTGTTGTTGGTATTGTAGTTGTTCTTGTTGCTGCGTTTTTGTATTTATATGTTTATTATTGTACCAAATTATTTTGAAAAAAAGTAATAAAATAAATATATTTAATTTGATTTGGTACAACATTTAATTAAATTTACCTAATAATAATATTAATATTATATTAATTTATTACTTTTTTATTTGTTTTTTTTAGCGATATACCAAATGTGTCTTGCGCCGTTCAATTTTGTTATTTGTGAAATAAAGAATGTGCAGAATATTCATTCTTCTGTTACCCGTTCATATCTATTGCTGCAAATTTGGGGAAAAGTGAATTGGTGAGTACCCCTTTTTATTTATTATATTTTCATTATTATATTATTATCGTTTATATCGTTTTATATTTTAAATTATATGACTATAATTGTTTATGGAAAGTATATATTTGCGATATATTACTTATATTTTAATTTATAACATAAGAAAAAACTATAGTAAACTTTAACACCACCAAATGCATATAAAATACAGTCATTGTCAAAAATATTAATACAAAATATTTGTTAAAAAATGTTGTTTATTTGTTTACATGCACGCAACACCACTGGTTTGTAATCGTACACATTTATAATCAATAAATTTATTGAATTTATTATTCATATATAATTATTTACATATTTTACATTTATAGCGTATGTACAAATAATATTAAAATGTAGGTCTCATACTAATTATTGTTTTATAATTTATATGTTGTATATTTAATTGTATTTTAATATATGTCAAGTTTCATTTTAAATTTATGCATTTATATATATATATATATATATCCAATATATATAAAGAGTGTCACCATTTTATGCATGAATTATAATGCGTTGTTACAATATGGTCATTCAATTATTATGTACTTACCATATTATGTGCAATTGATCACGTGAATTGTGGTTTTAATGAAATTTATTTGAAAAATTAAAAAATTATAAATAATGTATATAATAAAATGTAAATGATAAAATACACTGTAAGGCCCGGTTTTTCAGTGCGAGCTCTTAAGCTGCAAATTCACATTAAACCTCAGCTTAAACATAACTTCTGTTTTACAGTATATACGAGTTTAAGCTCTAAGTAGTGCTGAAACTATAGTTTTTTCAGGTCATACCACTAAAAGCTAAAATTGTCCTTTGTGAGATTCTGGAAATGTCCTTGATTTTTGTAAACAATAATTCCACTGAAATCTTTGTTTAATTTTGTTTTATGTATACAGAACGATTAAATACCAATTTAACATTATCTTTAAACAACATTTATATATACTAAATTCGCTGCGTTTCTCTCTAAAATGAGTAGGTTCCTAGAAATAATAATTACACATATTTTTTCTCATGTCTGACAAATTACCAAATTTTGATTGTATACATATTAAAAATAGAATTCTTAAATGCATCGTATCACATTAGCAATTGATTTAATAATACACTGTGGTATAATTCTTTATAAATATTTTTGATGACATTGGACCCGCATAATGGTTGATATATAATCCAAAATAAACCGCGAGTACGGTAATACTCTATATTTTAATTTTTTTTATTTTAAAAACCTATTTGGTTATTAATATATTTATAAATAAAATATATTGACCATAAAAATATCTCAAAACGGTGAATTATCACATGATCCTATATATGATGAAATAAAATGATAAAATCTCATTATATACCTTCCATAGTTTTTTGTAGTGCTCATTTCAGTTCATATTAGTGTTTATAAAACATTATGCATATATATTATATTATAATTTATAACAATTTGTATATATAATACCCAGCTGTGCAGAATATAGACGTATTATTTGTTAAGACATTTGTTTAAAAATATAAAATAAAAGCATTTTCTGGAAAATCAAAGGATTTTGTTTTTTAATTTATTTCATGTCTAATGAATTCTTTATGTGATGGCATATTTGTAAAATTTTTTATAATTACCCCTTTCCCGGAATTATTATGTTAAAATTTTATGCTATACACAATATAATTATATATTGTAATATATATATAAAATTATTATACCAATTTACTGAAAATGTTACACACAATCTATACTAAATCTAAAAGAATTTTCAAACATTTTACTATATATAAAATAATATTAACCAATGTTAATCACTTGAAATTGCCACAAATTTTCTTCAATGTAATGAAAATGTCATTAAAATATTTTCATTTCACTTTTTATTTTTTTTTCTTCATTTTATTAAAACATTATAATGAAAAATAATTAAAATTCGTATTAAATATCGAATATTGATGGGGTGGTACAGCGGAGGTGTCTGTTTGAAAAATAACCGAAATAATAATTTGTATGAATCAAGTAGCTTCAACTATATTGGCTGCTGACTTTTTGATTTATTTATTGTGAAACGATCGTTAACAAACTGAATCTTCTCATCGCATGCTAAAATTAATATTAAAATTTATTTACTTCAGAATCCGCCGTATGCTACCGATTTAGCTACAAGTGAATATGTTCTATTCCTGAAATTTAATACGGAGATGTAGGGAAATCACAATTGAAAACATTTAATAGTCATTTTATGAACTTGTTGTTCGATGTATTTCCCTGCCGGTTATTTTTTGGACCGAGGGTGTACAACATACAACGTATTATATTTAAAATATATTATATTATTTATAAACTATACATATTTATAATATGGTATCTGTTATGGTTCTATAATATTCTATACGCATTAGTATAGGATATATATAAAATATATAGCGATAATGAATTTCGTCTAATTAAAATCAAATTTCAATATTGCCTAATTAAATTTTTTTCCTTTGATCTGCTTACTATAAAATTTATTATTTGTTATTTAAAAATATGTACAATACAATGCGTACTCGTTATTTGTATGTACTTCTTTTTTATTTTGAAATTTTTATAAAATTATATATATATGTGTATATAGAGTAGACTCAGGCATCCTGTTGTACTTGTTTTTTTCCTTCATTAGAAAATTTTTGTTTTTTAAAAATTTCGATCCTTAGAAAATAAAATTAGCCATTCGAAACTGCATCATCAATAAATTTGATTTTGAACAAACAATTGTGGTTTTTAAATTCATTATTTTCTAAAAATGTTTAATTTTAAAAATTAAATAATTAAAAATAACAACACATGCAATGTGCAGTCTAGCTGTGGAAATTGGAATTTTGTATATGTGACAACCGGAACAGTTGATTACAACGTTATATAACATAAAGATGATAACAAATAATAAGTCCTTTTTTTAAAATATATTGACGGTCCCCTTTTATATTTGTTCAACATTATGATAATAGTATTTTGATGGACAATTAAATTTGAAGTAATTTAACAGGAGTACACACAATATTTAGGTTGAAAAAATGTGCCGTGTGGTTGCTAAGAGATATATCGCTAAATATCAAAAATACGACAGGCCGGTTGGGTGGGTCTACCTTACTACGTAATGCCTAGTAACTCGTTCAATGTAAAATGACCTGTACATTATAATATTATATAATTGAATAATAATATAAAATATATACATAGACAAAAGCCTTTTAACAATATTATTTTGTATATTAAAATTTACGTATAATAAATATATGAAAAATTAATTAATATATTATAAACATAATTATTTTATAATAATTTCTTTTATAAAATTTATTATATAAAATATAAATATATATATAATTAGCATTGAATTTAAAATATGCGCCTGTAATTGAAATTTTAAATATTGATCTGTCTCTGTAAAGGAGGTTTAATATTTTGCAATATATATAATAACATAAATTTGTATACATAATCTACCTTCCTACTCGATTAAAAGTTTCCTGTTTCTAGTCTTTACATATTTAATTACTTTCAAAGTACAATATAATATATATTTATGCCTTTATTATTTATACATATTTTTCTAAAACATTTGACATAAACAATTATTATTAATATTATAATATATTTATCAGGGACTCATTCAGTCACAGTATATTTATATAGCAAGTCATGTTAATCCAAGTGCAGTTGGTAAATAACTACGTATGCAAGTATATAAAATCCATTCACCAATTGGTACTGCCATTAATGAAAGATAGAAGTTTCCTTATTTTCATTATGATTAGTCTTGCGACTGCACACAGAAATTGTTAATTTTTCTTTTTTTCTGTTAATAAATCAATAAATGGTCACCACACATTTGGAAAATGCTTGTATTAAAATAAATACCGAAAAAATGAACCCAGTATATTTCACCGCTAATTAACATTAACGTTTAGAACTACTAGGATAAATTGTAATGCGTTAAAATATTTGCCCACAGAGACGAATTAAAAATGTAATTTAAAATAATTGATCTTTCATTTAAATGTTAAATTTTCCAACTGTATTTTGAAAATTCAATTAAATAAAAAACAACATCATTGAATTCAAACGAATTCAATTAACATTTTTAGCTATTTTTATATAATATTTCATCAATTATTCATTTAAAATAAAAAATAATTTCCAGAAAAAATACATATTTTTTTTGTCCTAAAAATTTTCTCATGTTGCGTCGGCGTCTCTCTTCAATGTTACTTATATATATAAGATATTAACGAAAACAAAGCGTACAAGGTGTGGGTATAAAATCATAAGACTAATCTTGTAAAATATTTTATTTTAAATTCTTGGATCATATGGGTATGTGAAAAAACCAAGATTCATTATATGTTCTATATATAACTAAAAAGTTTTGATCATTTTTCAATGGCATACAAAGTTTCAGTACCAACATTTTTACAAGCTTCTTGATGATGGGTGATTGTGAGAATTGTTGATATCTTTTTCGCATACACATTTTTACATATAAAAAAATGGTTATGTAAATTTTCCCGCATATGCGTTCTTTGACGATTTCTACGTTTCCACCATCAACGTTTTCTCGACCATCTTTCATTGCCAAAGCAGTTTTTCCACGTTTCATATGAAATTTCACGACAATTCGTTTAAATTCTATTAAAATACTTCTTATTTTTTTTGTTGGCAAATCAAAAGGAAAAATCAGGCACATTAATCTCATTATTTTATAGCCACACCATCGTGCGTAGTGTTGTTGATTTACTATAAAATTTTCATATTGTTTATCAACTCATTTTTATAGAGCTGTACTAAATAAATAAACACAAATTGTATATTACAACAACAACAATTTATAGATATTATAAAATTTGAATAAAACGTTGTGTTGTATGGATAGTAGTAGATATTAGTTCATGAGGGAAATAAACATATTTTATTATTTAAATTCTGTTTGAATCAATTATGTATGTCAACATTATGTAATATTTTTTTCTATCCTATATTTTCTTTATGTCAATTTGTTTATTACATTTTTTAAGGTATTTAAATTAAATTGTATAGGCAAAAAATGAGAAAAAAATAGACTCTGCCATGAAATTAAATAGACTACCGTGTAATTATATTTATGTCAAATTTAAATATGCGTATATACGTCATTGTTATGTAAATTGTAAATTAAGAAGGACCAACAAAAAATTTTACTCGTATAATCACATATTTATTTAATTAGGAAAATATGATATTAATAAAAATATAACAAAAAAAAGGACGAAAAAAAATACGAAAATTTTAGGGTTTTTGCATAAATTATATTGTTTTCAGTAGATAAAATATAAATAGAAAATAGATATTAATTTTAAATTTGTTTAATTTTAAATTATTTATTTTTACGTTTCCATATATTGCTAATTATTAGTAATTTTATTAATTAATATCAATATTTAACTTTATTATTATTATAAAGTGTGTAGAGTAGATCAAAATATTACATTAGTTTCTGAATTTAATTTGCGTTAACACTCGAACAGAGTTTTGCTTCACAATCGGAAAAATGATTATATTGGTGATATTTTGGTTCCATAGAAGTACACGGCGGCCGTAGTGTTGTTAGTATCATCTACTTTCACAAACACATATTAGAACACAAATCATTAAATGGTTAAGTTAAACATTTTAAGATATTCGGATAAATGGTACTCTAATATGGATTCTAAAGTGACTACCAATCAGAAGATTTTAGTGTGGATACTGTAATTTACTTTTTCCTTTATTTACAATATATCATCACTGAATTTCCAAAATTTAAAGATAATCTGATAAATACTTGTGAAATTGTATTCCGAATATTTTTATTCTCTCCGTATTTGTTTAGTAATTAAATGTTTAATTGTAAGTTGAAAATTTGAACATAATCGGATAAATTATTATATAACATAGCTATTTTAATGGGGCATAATTAAGTCACAAGGGTTAGCAGTACTAGTATAATGTCTGTCATAGTGTATTTACTAGTATATTAAAAAAAAAGAAAAATAAGGAATCATTGATGATATCATTTTAAGGAGGAAATAAAGTAGATTTTCTTTTTTCATGATATATTCTCAAATTTTTCATAATCAATGAATTTTCAAGTATACACATTAAATTTATATAATTTCTTAACACTTGTAAAATTAATAGGATGGACTATAAAAACTTTATGTTTTCTTATTTGGTATATAATCTTTTAAATAGTGTGTAATCAAAATTTCAAAACTTTTCAAATCATCGTTGAAGTTTGTTTTATGATATAGAAATGTAATAAACATTCATTCATCCATCATCATTATGTATTGTGTTAATACGATTATAGTATAGTATTATATTATATGTATGTAAATATATATAAGTCACATAAAAACTATATCTATCTATACAACTGACAATATAATAAGTATTATAAATTGATGTAATAGAAATATATATACAATTTGATTAATAAGATAAAATTAATTTTAACTTTATGTAATAGGAAGGAGAGTAAGGTAGTGAAACCTAAGTCGTTCAGTGTCCCATTTACTGTCATTTTTAAATTTAAAATTATCCAGCTGGACTATTATGTATAAAATTTGCTCTTTTTGCTCTGCGGTTGTTCATTTAAATTACCACAATACTGTTACATTGAAAATTATTGAATTAATATCATTGTTCAAAGTAAAAGTTTCCTTAACACATGGCATGGACTAGGTCCACAATCTAAATTTTTATAATATTATTATTAACCTTAATAGAATTTTCCTCCAGTTAATTATTATTTTATTGTTTAAATACCCAATTATCTCGTTCATCAATGTTTAGAAATCAGTATAAATTAGATAGAGAAAATAGTTTTACATATGGTATGACAACAGTGGCGAAGGCTGAGAAATAGCATTCACTTTTCAATACCACTATATTTTCTTATAACATGGCTGAAATTAAACTAAATTATGAAAAAAAATCTGGGTATTCACCGAATTAAATTTTCCAGGAAAATCGATTTTTATAAATTACCATTTTTTTTTTAATTACGGTCCATAATTTTAACGGATTTCCATTTTTACTTACATCATTGCAAATTATAATCAATTTTCAAGCTTTCGTGGAAGAGATTTTGAAAAAAGATTTACGCATTCAAAAGATACGATCAATTTTCCAAACGATGACAAAGGAAATTTAAAGAAATTTGTGGTACTGTATAAAGTGTGAACACACAAATGGTACAAAAAATTTATACAGTGCCATTATTTCATACCAAATTTTAATGACATCAAATGAAAAAAAATGATGGTCATATCTTTTGAATGTGTGTGAATCGATTTTAAAAATTGATTCTATGAAAGATTGGAAATTGATTATATTCATTTGCAATTCTTTATACAAAATTGGAAATCTGTTAAAACTATGGCCCCCTTAATTTAAAAGATGATAATTTTTAAAAGTCGTTTTTTCCGGGAAATTTAGTAAGTGGACAATCCAATTTTTTTTCATAATGTAGCCTACTAGTTCAATTCGTCTACCAAAAATATGATATTGTGATATTGAAATCTGAAAATATTATTTTACGCGTCGCCACTGCGTGACACACATGTGGCATATAATTTTTTGTTCGACTTATATTTGGACATTTGGTATATTATATTTTTAAGTTATTTTTCTGAATTTATAAAGATTAGATTTATGAGATTAGATTAGATTAAGAGTATAATAGTTTTTTTTATTTCACTATAACTATAAAAAGTAATACCACATATAATTAAAATCCGGGCATAATCAATATCATAGTTGAAAAATGAAAGTTTTTCTTAACATATGGCATGGATTAGGCCTATTACCTTATGTATTATTATATACAAAAGGATATCTATTTAATATTAAGCTATATATCTACCAATATAGTTATATACAATATAAGAATCTTACAGTTAAGAGTATAATATACATTTATATATAAAAATATGTCATATAAAATGATAAACGTATAATAAATTCCTATATTGTTAAATTTGTAGATTTTATTTCCTATATATATATAGAGGATAAAATGAGAGATCTCATTAGTTACTTTATTTTATGAATAAAATTCCACCTTTTAATGTAGAACTCAACTCAATAATATATAATATATAACTTATACATGGTATATTAAATTAAAAATTAAAATGAAGAAGAAGTTTTTGAAAAAAAAAAAAAATGTAAAATGTGTAAAATATGAAAAATTGAAAATCTTTTTAAACTTATTTCACAATACATATAATATTATAGTACCTCGATATACCTGCGATATATATTCTGGCAAAGTTAATCTTATTTAATATGTAATATTATATAAAAATATAAATTTATCTCACAGAGAGTTATATTCTATCTATATATACGTTCAATAGGTACCTGCGTTATTATATACAATATATATTATGTATATGGAGTACTACATGTATTATGTATTTATTTATGTACATTACAATACATAACGATATATACATATATGCATATATTATATAACATCCCTGCAGGAAAGAGAACTAGTTCTACTACTAGTAGTACAACTGGTTACAAAGTAAATAGTACTGGTTCCACGCTAACACCCCTTTTACAAGTTGCCAACTGTTTCTTTTAACATGGAGATGTCCTACGAAAAGACAATTGTCCTCTTTTGCATTACTTTTCAACCGGTTGAAGAACTAGTTAATTTGTAACCAATTACTGAACTAGTATAAACAATAAATTTAGGGGCAAATCCTAAAAAAGGGGGGGGGACCCCCTAAGGATATAAAATTAATTATAAAATAAATTTTTAATAATATTTTGTTTATGAAAATTATATACATACACTTAATAACCCCTATATACTCAGAGACCCTGATAATTTTATCCCAGCTAATCCATTAGTTACTCCTATTCATATCCAACCAGAATGATACTTTTTATTTGCTTATGCAATTTTACGTTCAATTCCCAATAAACTATAGGGGGAGTGATCGCTTTAGTTTTATCAATCGCAATTCTATTTATTTTGCCATTTTATAAATTTATACAATTCATTCCAAAGATCAGTGTTTTACCCAATTAACCAAATTTTATTTTGAAATTTAACACTTAAGCACTAGTACTAGTTATTCTGAAACTAGTTACTGAACTGATTAATTTTAATTTGAAGTATATTATGTATTCTTTCACCAGTACTTTAACTAGTTCTTTGAAAAAAAAAAAAGTTGTATTTAATTTTTAAAAATAAACGTACACAATATATTTTAATTTACTTTAATATTTATTATGTTTTTTTAATACAAAATAATAATTTACTTCATATATTTAAAAAATATTATAAATTATTGTAACTGGGTGCTTGCATAGTTTATCACCTTTTTTGTTAATTTACATCAGTTCCATTTTAATTTTACATGCTACATTTAAGTTTTTCTCGTATAAAATAAAAATGGAATTCTTTGAATCATTTGCGGGATAGTTTATTCCTAACATACCAATCGATTAATTTCTCTTCAAAAAATATTTTTGGTAGCAACTCGTTTTCCAAAATATCCATATTGTGGGAACAATCTTCCGCCACAAAATTTTCGTCAGATACAATGTGTATATCTTCTTCTACTGCACTAAAATTGTTGAATATTTTGGATGGTAATTTACTTAAATAAACTTAATATAAATAATAAGCAAAATAAAATATAATTTAATAAAATTTACTTACATTTAATCAATTTTTTAAATAACTTTTTATTCACTTTGCAATCACAATACGTGTTTTTAATACTATTAAAAATAAAATCAAAACATTGTCTAAAAACAGCACATAAATTTCTTAATATTAATGTAACAATTCAAAAACATTTTTGCATATCTTCGTTTCGTCATATTTTTGTATTATTATGCGTATTTAAAATTGTTCCTATCTGCATTACTTTAGTAATGGTTCTGTAACTAGTTCTTGTTACACTAGTTGAACAACTAGTTTTTATACGGAACGAGTTTCAATTTACTAGTTTCAACATTTACTGCAGGGATATACATATGGTTGGTACATATATATTTCCAGATATAAAATGAATTGCAAAAGTCTGTAGCTTATGACTTTTTCTTTTACTGGAAAAGTCATATAAATTTGTATTGTATATATATAAAGAAAATTTACGTTCAATATATTATTATATGTAGTGTGCATGCATGTATAAGTGTATGTATTATATCATTATATACAAATAATATAAAATTTGTATATGTATAATAAATAGTTGTATATATACAATATAATTCTATATACTTAAATTGAAGGATACGTGAGTTTGTATATGGGTGTAATGTGGGTAGTGTAGTGAATCGCGCGGTGTATCTTTTTTATTTTATTTTATTTTATTTTTTTACACAAATTTATATACAATTCAAGTGAAAGTCTATCTAACTATATATTCTATGTATATCTATATATTCTATACATATTATGCCTATAAAAGTAATGTATGTGTATAAATTATATATACTTATATGGCTATAAAATAACTTTTTCCATATACCGTATGTTATGTTCATATTGTGTATGGTTCACATATATTTTCGAAGTGTTTCCGTGTTATAATATTTTTTTATTATTATTATTATTATTATTATTATTATTTCTTTTACTCTCAATATTTTAGGAATATATGTGTACAATGTGTTAGGGAAAAAGAATAGATGAGTATGCATTTGTTAACGTCACAACAGATTTATAAATATATACCATATATTGTATATGTATAGAAAATTTACGAGACAAAACAGGGAAAATTATTAAATAACGATAATAGATTTTTTTCGCTATATAAAATAGTTGTGTTTTGTTGTGTATATTTCATTGTAATGTAATGTATTGGATACAGAATCATTTCCAAATAACATTTTCACGATACCATAGTATGCCTTTTGATATACAAAATAGAATTATATTTATGTATATTTCTTTTACTTTTTATATTATTTTTCCTATTGTTCAATAGTTTTTCATTTTTTCCTTTTTTTTGCCCCTATATTATACAAGTAATTATCGTAATCGTGCCGATGTTTTGTAATTTATATATACAACATATTGAAATATTTGCAATATCATTTATTTAATATTAATAATAAACATATATATATACAAAAATTAATTTTGTGATGTAGGGGGTGTGTAAATGATATATATATATATACCTATAAATGATATCTTATCATCAAAATAAAATTACAATACAAATTTAACCAATTTTTTTCTATTTTTATTTAAATAATCATATATAGTTTTGTTATAATTTTTACAGTGCGTGACGCGATTTGTGGTGAACGCATCGAATTTCATAAATTTTAAATATATTAATAATATATATAACAAAATTAATTTACATATTTATTATTGTAAATAATATACTATAAAATTATAATTTTTGTGTCTATATATCGTAGTCCTAGTAATTTCCGTAAATTTCTTCTAAATTATTCTTCTAAATTATATAAAATTTTTCACCATTAAAAGCACAAAATTTCTGGATTTGATAAAATTATAGTTATTTATCGGAAATTTTACTATTAATAACGCAGAGGACTATAGGTAATATTTTCAATATTGAAGTGCGATTCGGAAAATGAGAATGCTACTATATGTAATGTTTAACCAGATGATTATTCCCATAATTTTAAATTGTTCACTAACATTACTGTTGCATTGTTACATTGTTTCCGAATACTTATATCAGTATAATATATAATTTTTTAGAATTTTCTAATATTATTACATACAAAGCCGTTTTAAATTAATCCATATATATAGATTACATATACATATTTATAGGATAATTGATAGAAAACTGATTACCCTTCAACCGAAAATCTATTTGTACATTCACCGCTGTAATTATATGGGGGAGCACTGTTCTCAATAGGTACTATATGGCCAAAAGATTGACCAGGACGGTTGAGATATTATGGATAAATGAGAAGTCGATGCTTTCGGTTAATGCAGAAACAACGGCATCACATACTGTGTGTGATGAATAGATATGTTTGAATGATCTGGCCGAAAAATGAATGATAAAATTAAACTGAACTTGATTCATATACAACCCAATGCAAAGACATCGGGTTGTGGAACAATCACAAATTTGGCAAAAGACTTTACGAATGAAAAATACTGTAATTTGATTTACCATACCATATACCATACCGATTTTTCTTGAGTAGCTGTACGTTGACCAATCTTTAACTCGCTCCTGTACCAGTATCACCATCCCTTATTAAAACAAAGCCGAATTAATATATATCATATATTATAATTATGTGTATAATAATAATGTATGATTGTTGCCGGTATGTTTTTATTTTTATTTAGCATTTGGCAAATATATTTAAATATGTAATAATTACACATATGAGAGTTTATATGCCATAATAACCATAAATTAATAAGTAAATTAATAAGAACTCATCGGTAATCTAAAAAATAATGGAATTAAGATAATAACCATCTTTTGGTAATTGCAGACTTTTTTTATTTTTTTTTTTTTCTATTGGTATATACACCCACTCGGAGTAATTTATCAAATTGATTAGATATAATTAATTAATGTTTCGCATGATGTATAACATGTCTTAATGATTATGATGGGCCGTATAAATTTTCCGAAATAGGATGTTTCTATTGGAAATCCTTTTTTTGACAACATTACAATTAGAATTAATTCGGCTATACATATGAAGAGATGCGAAATTGAGACATATTACTTGTATATTTTGTATATGCCTACGCATTTATGTATACATTTAACAGATGCGTATTATTTGTGTGCGTATTTTGAAACGAATGCGGATGGGGGTGTTAAATTATTTTGTAAAACATTAAATATTTATAAAATATTTGTATATTTATTTATGTATTTGTTATTTAATATTTTATGCGTATACAGTTTCTTATGTAAAATGTAAATTGATATTATATTTAATTTAATTAATTAAATAATAAATATGTTAGTCTTTAACTGGGATAAATTTTAATAGTGTTAGTGTATATGGATACACTAACATTATATAATGCGAAAAAACCATAAACATTTGGTATTGTGTGCAAAAGAAAATACATATCACAAAGTGTAGTCGATGTTAATTAAATAAAAAAAACATAATTTATTTTCATATAAACTTATTTCTCAACGCGACCGACACCCAATTGGAAACGTTAACAATTCTTTGTCGTCATATTCTCACAATATATATTATGAAGAAATTTGTAATCATATTTTCTAGGAACTATTAATGAGGTTGGAATATGTTTTTTTTTATTTTTTTTTTTCTGGCAATTAATTACAATCGTAATCTATGCGTAGAAATGTGCTCATTATATTTTTATTATATGTGTGACACATTTGTTTTTGTTATATAAAAGCAATTAATATTTCGGCGTTTTTTTTTTACAATTATACCATACACAAAAAAACATGTTACTTTTTACATATGATATTTTATTCTATAAATGAGACAAAAAAAATACTTATTTATGGACGTGAGTTCACTTTTTTGGGTTTACCATCACTTATATAGACTTGAATCGATCGATTATTTATAGTGAGTTTACGTGTTACACATTATTAGAATAGAACGTTGTCCTGGGATCGGCGGATTTCGCGAGTGTTTGATATTTTATACAAGCTTTTTTTTTACTGGTGCCTGTAACGCCTTTTGTTTTCCGTTTTGAATTGGTTGTGTCCCTTGTTCAATTATACTATATAAAAGTCATAATATTATAATGCCGGCATATTTCTGTAGAACTCGTCATCAACCCATTTTTTTTAATTATACTTTGGAATCTTATTTTTTTGCAGCAAATATAAATAATGATTACAATACAATTGGTAAATTGTTATATACTTCGATGCGGAGTAGTATGTTGTATAGGGTCTTCTCGTCCTATAAATTTATTTTAGCTTTTTTACTAAAAAATAAAATTCAATAAATAATTTTACGACAGTATTGTTTAACAATTTGCCATTGCATATTTTAAAATTCACTGAATTGAAGTCGTATTGTTTTACTAACAGGAATGGAAAATTGTATAAAATTGTATTTATTAAAATATGTGATGTTATTATTGTTTTTGTTTTGTATATTACTTTAATTAGTCAGCACACTGAAGAAACGTATCGTTTCACGTGCGCTTAAATTGAATAAATAAATAAATAAATAAATAAATAAATAAATAAATAAATAAATAAATAAATATGTCTATTAATTAACCATCCCGTGCGTACAATTTTATTTATAAATTATATTTAAGCTTTTGTAAAACGGTCTAATTAAATAGAAAAAAGGATAATTTTATAATTGAAAATTTCAAAATACAATTTATATAATACTAATATAATTCTTATACAATATATTGTATATTAGAAATATGACATGAATATTAATTAAAATTCCATTGCAGGCGGCAGGTGATTCATTAATCAAATCATTCCAAATATTTACAATAAAATCTTATTTTATAAAGAACAATCATAAAGTTTTTATACAAAAATTTTTCCTTTGATTTATTTATTCATTTATTTTTATCTGATACGATTATGTTTATATTTTATATTCTATATATTTATAATATATAAATATGAAATGAATATATTATAATATTTTAGAATCCTTCATTAAAAATATCCAATTAACTTTTTTTTCATAATGTGTACGTACTTATATAATATATTGTATTAATTATTTGTAACTAAATGAAAAGGTGTTTCTTCTTATCCATCCCCATACAGCCTGGTAATATAACGAGTGATAATAAAAAAAAAAGAAATGTAATTATAAATTTCTTTTCAACCAAAATTCTTATTTGACGTGCAACACAAACAAACGGCCGAATTTATATCGTACACATAAATGTTAAATGAATTTTCAATTTAAATTTTTGGAATCATAAAAATTCAGTTTAACGACCTTATGTTATTACATAAAAATATTTTAATATTTAATATGTTACAGAAATAAATAAAATATACATAAACCATACTCTCTCGCACTCTATCTCTAACTATTTATAGTAAACCTAAAACCAAATACGTATATCTATTATAAAATTCTATCCATATCCGAATGTTATATCTAACTAATTGTATATAATAAGATTAATATATATAAATCATTTGGTTTATGTATTCATTGTATACATGACAACGGAAAAAAAAATCCCCAATTTATTTATATTACAATAATAATAATGTGAATGAGTAAATTTCTAATAGATATATACGCACGTATTTATATACAAAAGATATTAATGTCCTGCTGTGATGAACTGACCCTTTATTAGTTCACTGTTGCTATATGTTAACCTAAATAATAAACAAAAATAAACGATAAATTATTTGTATAAAATTAGAAATAGATATTTCTTATTATATTATTACTGTGCCCGATATCTATAATATTATAAATATATATTTTTTTACCTATGTTTTTGAAAAATCGTATAAAATTAGAAATTATATCATTTCAACAAAATACTATATTCAAATATGTAAATTTTAAAATTATATAATTTATATATAATTTCCATGTTCATTTAATTTTACATAAATATTACATTTATTTTTGTCGTTGTGTTAGATTTAGTATGTGTATGGTGTGGTGTGGTGTGGTGAGTAGGCGGATGGTGATTATAGGGTGAGCCCATAGCTATATTACATCGCTCATATAAAGTATATATTTAATAATGAATCCAGGGGGTGAAATCATGTAAGGTGATAAGTGACAGTCACTGTCACCTTTTATAAATGTTGCATCGGCTATGGCGATATCACCGGTGACGTGACTATCACCAAAAAGTGACGATTTTCAGGTGATAGCATTTTTGCTGTCGTTTTGTGTATAAGATTATATTTTTTTGGGAAAAAAAGAAATTCTTTCATTGTTATTTGTTGTGAATTCGGTGTGATACGGCAAAATATTAAAATAAATTAAAGGAAAATATTTTGTTTTCATATTATATTCAAGGAATACATTTCGTAATTTTGCTGTTAACATTTTACAAAGAAATAATATATTTTATCAAATATTTATACTTGCTGGTTTAAGTATGGCTTAGCAATATATTTTATCAATATATTCTTAAGGCAATAACCAATAGATATATTGAATTCTATATTTATGTTAAAAGAAAAATAATGATATAATATTTGCTACAATCACGACAGGAAAATTCAATTTTAATATTTTAAATTGTTTACAAATTATTTTAATTCGTAAAACTTTTGTAATGGTTTTATTATTATTAAAATAGTTAATTTTTTTATTGAAGATTACAATCAAATAAATCCTAAACCATTGTGTTCCATCGTCTCTGAACAATATAATTCAATCGAAACTGAACTAAATATTTATATTTTTTATTAACGCTAGAATTTTATTATCTTAATTTTGATTATATTTCTATGATTTATATGTAGATGAAAGAACATGTGAAAATATATTTCTTTCTCACAGCCGATACGAATGACATTATAAAAATCACCAATTGTGGTGAGTTTAAAAGTGATCACCTTGATGATGATGCCCAAAAAAAAGGTGATCACTTTTGAATATCACCATGGTGACTGTCACTTATCCGCTTACATGATTCCACCCCAGAAAAATAATTTTTCATATAAAATAAATTTGCGTATTGTGTTTACCAACAAAATATATAAATTTTGTATAAAAGGATTATTATTATTATTATTATATAATACACACACCTATACACAATATTTATAAAAGTGTGTTATCAAATTTGATTTAAAAATTATATACTCGTATTAATTATTACATGTTTATAATGATGTGCTATACATAACATATGTATAACATAAAAATATAAATTCATTCATTTATAATACTGTAAACTTAATTTGATAGAAAATTTTTAAATTACATTTGAATTGCTCTTTTCTTCTATTTATAGCTAATATACATTATATACAAGCAAAGTTATTGTGGTCAAACAATTAGTCTATTATAGTGGCATGGGTGCAAAAATGAAAGAGTTAATTTTTGTTTTAAATTTGGAAATTTGAAATGTTGAAAAAAATTTATGGTGAGATTGTATCTCTTCTTAGACGCCATAAAAATTAACAAAAACAGAGCATCCACACAAAGCAATAACGATCTGCATTTGGTGAGATCAGCAAGTATAGTGGTGTGTACAACGAAACGAAATATCTCGAAAATCCAAATGAAAATGTTACTACTTATGTGTGATATAATCGTTTAATCGTGAAAACACATTGGTGATGATGATGATGAAGTGGAAGTCTAATGTTTGCAGATAAAATCGAAAATCATAGTTATTTCTTCAAAACTGTTACTGCTGCTTATATAATCTGTTAGGTATATCATATACCGTATATGAATCGTTTGCCTTATTGTATCCGTATAGAATTCTGGGAGAATATCGTGATTTCTATACTGTTGTCATAAAAAAGTCATTTCATTCACTATTTGAATGTATACGACGAAACGCTGTGTTACAGCTAAAAGAGATTATTTTTTAAATAAATAATAAGAATTAACTTAAAAAACCAAACCAACTTTTGTTGGTTCAACAATTCGGAAATCTTTGAGACATAGGGTGTGTATATTATATACATATCACATGTCTTATATACCTGTAAAAATAGTACCATATATATTTTATATATACATTTTTTTAATATCTAACATATTGTTTATATTCGTGTATAGTTTTATTATTATAAAGTAATTAAATTAATTATGAAACCAATATGTGTTAGGAGGGTATAACCTGACGGAATAACAGATGTGCATTGTATATTTGTAAAGTTTTGTAAATTGGGTGTCATCGAATGTTGTATAGTATATATATATCTGACATTTGTTTGAATTGTTTATATAAACATCAAACTTTTTTCTATTTTATTTATAATGTTGTTTCAACTAATCACCATAACATTTGCACGATACATTTTACTCTTATTATTTTTTTATTCTTTTTTTAAAAAAAACCGCTTTTTAAATGTTTTTCATTTAGCTAACGAAATTTTATATTTGTATGCATATGCGTTATCGTCGAAAACAACAATTCAGAACAATTATAGTGAGTGTGTGTGAGAAGAATTTAACGAAATAGTACGTACTTAAAAAATTGTAAATCCATTTATTTGAAATATTGTTGTATCAACGATTCAAAAGAAAAGACGGTTTGGTATAGAATTTTTTTGCTGTAAAAATGTATATGGAAATATTGAGATATATTTATATGGAATGAATGACTTTGAATGGGATCAGAAGAGTAATTATTGTAATTATTTTATGAGCTGCTAAAACCTGATGCAAATGTTAATGTTGATAAATTTAAATTTGTTCATTGAAGAGCAAAAACGATTAGAAATATTTGTATATGATAAGTCTTGTTTCAATCGATATGGGGCACACCAACTTTATATCATCAACAATTCAATAACTATGAAGAAATCTATGAAATTCCAGAAAATTATTTGGATGATGTTATTCATACCCAAAATAATAAAGTTGTAGCAAATGATTGTAGTAATTATAAAGTCATTTTCGCAGTCAATACATCATTGATAGATGATTAGATCGATTTCAAATGATACTTTATACTCTTAACACATTCCGTATATATTTGGAAGATGAAGAATATAGAGAAGAAGATGTAACCAATCTTAATTAATCAATTTTGTGGATTTAGTGCAATCTAATTAGTACTAGCACACATATGTATTATTATGTATAGTTAAAACAAAAACACTAGTGTATACAATTGTTTCAATAGCAAGTGTGGATTATTTTTTTTTTTGTTGATTTCAATGAGGAAATAAACAAAATTTAATTAAAAATATATAATTTCATAATCTTTTCTTATATTAGATATATAAATATAAATCCAAATTTAATTATAAAAGGATATAAGTACGCGGGATAAAAATTTAGTGAATTTTTATTCTACAATATATTGTATTTATATGGAGTATAACAACAGTAAACATGTCATCGTTATGAGATGGCAGAATTGTAGAAGAAAATGAATAAAACCTAAATATATATCGGGTGTGTGTTATCTATACAAAAAAGAAATACCATGTTTCAATTGAGTTTGAATGTGAGTTTCAAAAAATATATACTTTGTCATTTTTTCTATTTTTTTAAAATATATAATTTCTATTTTTATCTTTTGAAAAAGTTTTTGTCAAATTTAAATTATATATATTACCCACTTTTAAATTGGAAAATTATCTAATTTTTTTTTAAAACTATAAATCATTCTTAATATGAATGTTATATTATTACATTATATATGTAAAAGTATAAGGCTTATATGTATGCGTATGGAAATTTGGATAATATTATAATGGGAAATTTTTTTATTTTAAAAGTATATTAATTTTTTATTTATTTATCATGTAGTACTCATCGTGTCGCGTGTCATCCTTTATTTACTTGGTTTCGTTTTTATCCAGTGTATGAAATTATTTAGTCTGTGTAGACGCAGCCACAACTATGTACATTTACTTTTATAAATTGCATAATATACAAAACGCAGTGTTGTAGTTGAAATAATTCTTAGTTAATACTTTATTCGATTTTGTTTTATGGCGTTTTTTTTTTTTTTTTTTTAACTAGGACGAACTATCATTTCAAATTTAAGATTTTTTGTTACCAAAAACACATATACAATACATTAGCCACACAATAACTATACTTACTTACTTACTTACTCCATGGCGTTACAACCCGGGTGCGGTTTTAGCCTTCTCCAACACGCTTTTCCAACCTGACCTATCCGTTAAGTTAATGTATTCCAATGCCGAATTTTAAGGATCTTTATATCACAGTTTACTGCATCTAGCCATCTCGCCTTAGGTCTTCCGGCTCTCTGCTTCTATCCTCTGGTTTACTATTTAATAGTTTTTTCGGCACACGCTCCTCCTCCATGCGTTCTACGTGTCCAAGCCATCTCAATCTTTTGATCTTGATTGTTTTGACAATATTTGGTTGACCGTACAACTTGTCTAATTCAAAATTGTATCTTTGCCTACAACCATTCTGTTCGCTGACGGGACCAAATATACCACGGAGTACCTTACAATAACTATAACAAACAGTAAATTTGACATATTATTACTTAATATATACTTGTAATAATTTTTATCATTAATTGTATTAAAGCCCAGATATCCTATAAACGATATGGTCCATAACGTCGATACATATATATGGTACTTTAATTTCGACACCAGCATATAACACATAAACAATTGTGTGAATCCTTAATAGTATGACAATTATACATTGTTTTATACACAAGTATATATTTTATATATGTTAATAAATAAAGTCAATTAAATTTAGTTAACATTATCATGTGTGGTGAAAGTGTATATGAAATATTATATAAATGTAAAATAACCACAAAAAATATACTTTATATTACAGATTGCTTCTCTGTTTTGTGTAAATAAATATAATATTGTAAATTCAAACAAGATTCTATATTATATTATAATATTGATATTGTTACAATTTATACGAGTTTGAAATAATATATTATGGTACATAGAGCAATAATTACATTAATTTTTTGTTTGTTAAAATGTAACTCCATCAAATTTATATTTTGTTGATATGTAATTTGAATGTTCATGTTATATTCGTATAATGTAATAAACTGAATTTACAGAATTTAGTTAATGTACTAATAGTATACTATCTATACATTTACATAGTCTATCTATTACATAACAAAACCATTGTTATATTTTAATGTAATATCTATTTTGTTATATACCATATAACATAAAAATATATGGTACATACATTTATTTATTACCATAAAAAGTCGTTAGCGCAAGCGAGGTGGGGGAAGGAAAAAAAAAAATTAGAAGATAACCATAAATTTTTGTTAATGTCAATAAGTTAAAATATAAGGGATTCAGATCAAAGAATTGAGATAAAAGCATTGTTTAATTTTATGGCCATTGGATTTTATGAATAAAAATGAAAACATAACAATTATTTATGAATATCTATATTTGTTTGTATGTGTTTGTATGGTGTATATGCGATACTACAATATATAACATAAAAATATACTGGTAGAAAATATATAATAATGAATGGAAAATATTGTTATTTTCATATAACAAATTGAAATGTATCCATATATGTATTTTGTATATAATATACAAATATAGATATATTCTCGTATATATGTTAGAGATTGTTAAATTTGAAATAATTGAATGTTTGTTTTTTATACACAAAATACAAGGGCTGTAGAAACAATTCTCAATACCATCATTAAAATTTGATTGCCAACGATCTATGCAATTTTTCAGCAATAATAATTTATTTGATATAAAATGTTTTCTTATACAATATATAGCCAGAAATGTTATCAGCCTTAAAAAAATTAATAGTAATAGAGTGTGTCAAATATTATATTGT
This sequence comes from Bibio marci, assembly GCA_910594885.2. NCBI lineage: Eukaryota > Metazoa > Arthropoda > Insecta > Diptera > Bibionidae > Bibio > Bibio marci. Next base: position 41,821,022 of record OU343114.1, read on the forward strand.
ATATATGCTGTAATTTCGATCATACTTCATAATTTAATTTGTTGAATTTTTCCATTGTAAAATTACTTCTGTAACTTACACGTGCATTGCCTTGATGAAAAATTTGATTTGATGTGGTCTGGCATTGTCATCGTGAAATAAAACTTTGTGGTGTTTTCGAGCTATCAATGGTCGTTTTTCGTTCAATTTTTTTGCCAATTCGCCCAGTTGTCGTCGGTAGCGATCAGCTGTAACCGTTTCATTTGGTTTTAACAGCACGTTATACACCACACCTTTCTGATCCCACCAAATGCACAGCATTACCTTCTGGCAATGAATATCGCCTTTTGATTGTAAAGTTGAAGCGTGTAAACAACCGTTCACAAGTTTTTTGATTTGGAGCATGTTCACCGTAAGCTTCTACCAACAATCGATAACTATCGGCAGCGGTTTTCTTCAAATTAAAAGAAAGTTATTAAACTTCACCGCAAAACAACTTTTTCAGGCACGTAATTCGACATGTTCAAAGCAAAAAAAAATTTGTTGTTTACACTTCAACGAAATGACATATACTGGAATTTATAGAGTAATGACAGACAAAAAAAAAAATATGGCCGCGGTGTGTTCCGATGCACTCAACGCCAGTTACGCCAATTGTTATCAAATCGACATTATTAATGCAAGGTCCCAATATATTGATTGTTTTTTTCGCTCTGGTGTATCGATGAAAACTAAGTTTCTTCAACAGTTATATACGAAACAACAATTTCAATCTAATTTATTTTGCTTAAAACAATTCAAACACACGTCAAAGAACAAAAACATTCAAAGTGGTGTTTGGTTAATTATTACAGAAAATGTCGGAAACCCATATATTGCACTAATATTTTTCATGTGTAATTTTTTATGCAAAATATTTCCAAATCATTATTTTTTTGAGATTTCTATATAACCTCAGCGATTGCACACAATTTTACTTTACGATCCGACAACACCTTATCAAGGACTTGTTGAATGCTTTGCGATGTTATAACTGTTTTGAATTTATGTTGGTGTTAAACAGCATCCATGACAAATATATTATTGTATTATATTGTATCGACAAAATACATTTTATTTATAATATTAAAAAATCAATGACATGTCGCAATTTTTTTTTTCTAACGGCTGCTACTATTTTACTAGAATGAATTGACAGATTGAGCAAAAATTTTAATGTGTGTTTTATATAAATAAAGGATGAAATTTTCGATGATTATATATTGGTTGCACAGTTTCTGTGTGTCAGGCCAAGAACTATTTCGACTGCATACGTATATTAGAATCAATGTTGTACAAATATATATACAATAAATTATATAATAATGAATTGAAAAAATTTAAATTTCAAATTGATTATTTTTATTTTTATACTTGTTTTTCTGTTATATATAATTTTAACAATATAAAACAACGTTGACGGACGTTATATAATCACAAAAGAAAAAAAGGAATAATATTTGTTTTGTTATATATGGCTCGCCGGGTTATTTATTGTATAAAGAATTTTCATTTAGTTGGAAAAAAATTTTGTTTTACTAAATGATGATCATTTACATTTCTATCTATTTCTATTTTATGTATTTTATTAAATATATTCAAAACCTTCATCATTTCATATAAAATTCTATGACATTCACATAATAAATAAATAAATAAATAAATAAATAATATTATTATATATTCATAATACCTTTTACCACCACTATAATACTGTGCGCCCATGTATTAAACATTTTATTATATATGATTATTTTTAATATTTAATGGTCTCATATTTAAAATCCATTTTCATTTTATAGGTTAAAAAAAAAAATTCCCTCAACATTTATTTTTTCTTTCTTAAAATTGCTTTATAAAAATATTCTATAAATCCTTAGTTTTGCTTCATTTTTTTTTATTTTCTACAATCTATCGTCCTTTCGTCCTTCTATCAAAACGGTATTAATATACATAGATATTTATTATGTGTATTTATATATATATATATGTTTTTGTATACCTTTATAAAAATTGTGGAAAATAAACATTTTACCTGGTCAATTTTTATTTTTCTATTTATATAAAAGATGAAATTGTAACCAATAAAAAAATAGAGCTTAATTTAAAGAATGTCTATATCTAAATATATGTAAATTATAGTTGGAATTTAGATATGTATATGTTCAAGAAGACAGGTATTCGTATATAAATGGCATGGCATGGCATATATATAAGCTTAATTTATTATATATTATATGTTGAATTCTTTAGGTTATGTATTTTATGTAAATATACACTCTTATGCCATTTATGGTATATTAAGTGATATGAAAAGTTTTGAAAAAACATTATTCAGTGAACCCACTCGTAATGCTATAGTAATAAAATGTGCCCATATTATACCGATATACATTATAAATTCTACAAAAATTAGTTAAGAAACGGTCAAATTCTAACAGATTCCTGGCATCTCATGATCAAAAAATCAGGAAAATTGTTTTGCTGTTATCAGTCATAAATACAGAACTTCAATATAGGAATCGTAATTGTAATTTGATTTTATGCATAATAACTAATTTCTGCTAAAATCGATTAAACAATATGAAAATTTTTCAGTTTCTTGTAAGCAATTAAAATGACAATATAAGTTCATTGGTCAGTTCATTAAAAATTGTTTTTATATTCTTATTATGTTGGCGTATTTTTTAAATTCTACTAGAAAAATTCAGAAGAAATATATTCAAATATCCAATTGTCCGCAGAACATTATTATCGAAACTATTCTCATAATATTATTTTACAAAATGACAATATAAGTTCATTGGTCAGTTCATTAAAAATTGTTTTTATATTCTTATTATGTTCGCGTATATATTAAATTCTACTAGAAAAATTCGGAAGAAATATTCAAATATCCAATTGTGCGCAGAACATTATTATCGAAACTATTCTCATAATATTATTTTACACCTATTCACCACATATTAAATTACATAAAAATTGCGTCGCGGTTAGAATTACCAACATTTCGCTGAAATCAGGCCAGGCAAATTGTTCTGCGGTTATGAGTTATACACTGAACTTATCTATTGCAATTTTCGATTAATAATACGCATATACTAAATTTTTCCAAAATTGTTTGACAATTTGATATAAGTATCTCAAAATAAATTGAATTTTTCAGGAACTTCATAAAGATAATTCTTTTTATCCATATCGTAAAACCTTATATAGGGAACTACAAGAGTTGGTCGAAATTGTTGTAGAATTTATGTACACATTTTATATATAAAGAAGAATTCTTTACATTTACATGAATATACTCATTATTAACCAAATTCAATATTATAAAATTGATAAGAAATTATTGTAATGATGGAATATTTAGGAAATATGTATATAGAAGGAAACAGAACATCCGCCGTAGATACATTTAAAACAAATGAATTGCATAACAAAGTGTTGGTGCTACACAACAAATTAATAATTACTGACTATAACTTTAATTAATTAAAAATATATATTGTTTTATTATTTTTTTATTTATTGTGTTTTTCCTAAAACTTTTTGATGTTACACATAATTTATTAAGACGGGAAAAAAAAAATAATCATGTAATAATAATAAATACAATAAAAGAATAAACCTTACTCTGCTATAGCTAACCGATACCTACTTAGCTATATGTTATACCTTCTGGCGTTGACTTCCGAAAAAAAGATATAATATATTATAAATATACTATGTCAATTTAAAAATAGGAAAAATCGTACGTATATTATAGTATTTAATATTTCTTTTGAAGTGAACTGAATTTATTTTTCAATTCATCTCACATATAATACTGTTCGTATAAAATATATATTATAAACGTGTATTTTTTGTTATATTATCGCACACAAAATGTACTCGCACATAATATAGAATGCCAGATATTTTATACACGTAATTGAAATATAGTAACTGGACAGGACACTAATCGATATGGTGGTATATTATTGAATTTAGATATATTTTTTGACAGATGAAAACATCTCGTATATATTGCGTATTATTCTATTCCAATTTTATATTATATGTTTCCGCCGCGCACATTCACTGAAATTCAATTAATTTAACCAGAAATTCTTTTTGTATAATACAATAATATATCTTTATAACTTTAAAATTTAAAGATACAATTTAATTTTGTACATCATATTTAACGAAAAAAAACAAAACATATAATGAAATTTTACAAAGTTGAAATGAAATGAAGTTATTTAATGTATGTGTCCGTAACAAAGGTTGTAACATCAATGATTCAGCCCATCCGAAATTTGTAAATTCAAAACTTTCAAATTATAATTCGTTCAAGCTTTTCGTTTGCGGCTGGCAATTTTTTCATTACTAGTTCGACTTTTAATGTTGTGCAATTGATTTTCAGTCATATTCGTTGAGGTAGTGTATGTTTTGGCATAAATTTCTTCGCTTCTATGTAGTTCTATTGGTTTTGATTTCATTCGATTGGGGGCTACCAATATTTTCTTTTCTCATTCGACTTTTGATGTTGTGCGAATGATTTTCACTCATATTCTTTGAGGTAATGTTTATGCCAAATTTCTTTGCTTGTATGAAATTCTATTGGTTTTGATTCCATTTGATTGGTGGCTAGCAATTTTTTCATTACTAATTTGACTTTTGATGTTGTGCATATGATTTTTATTCATATTCGTTGATGCAGTGTATGTTTTGGGCCAAATTTCTTCGCTTATATGAAGTTCTATTGGTTTTAATTCCATTCGGTTGGATTTTTTTTCTTTAAAAAATGTTGATGTTTTATTTTACATGTTATTGAATTTGTCATTACTTAACTATTTCAATTTTTTCTTATCTATACTATTAGTTTGTGTGCACTGGCTTAACAATTATAGATGATGGATATTTTCTCAGAGATCATATCGTTACATATTATCATAATTTGCTAAACTTTTAATTCAATTGTTATTTTTAATATATAGGACACTTTCATTTCGTTCAAGTATCCATCGTACCGATAATAGGGTTTACTCGATTACAGTGGTGCTATAAGGTAACTCTAATCATGGTTATATATATTTTCTGATGTTATACTGTAAACTTTGAAATGTTGATTATGTTTTATTGTAATAAATACGGTATCTGCAGGATTCTAAACATTGTCGATTGAATATAAAATTATTTTCATATTTTTTTTTTTTTTTTTTTTGTGCGTGGGTAGGTAAAAATCTCAATAGACACCACGAGGAACGCGCGCGTTATCCTGGTGGTAGTGTGGAACTCTAATCCACTAAAAAACCTCCCAAGAGCATGAACATCCATATTTGAATGTCAATACTACTACCTATTACAATCTAGTCTAAAGACTAATAAGCAATTTTATTTTGTTGATTTGTTTAGGATACTAAAAGTTTATCCAGCGATTCATTTTAGTTTTGTTCGATTATAGTATTATGCCAATTCAAAAGGTTTTATCCTTTTGAGTCGTCTTGTTATATTTGAGTTGTCTATTAGCCTGTAAGCCTCAATATTCACATGTGCCCGTAGTCTTCTTTCGTGACCCTGTGCCATGTTTTTAATTTCGTCCACCACATTATCTATTTCTAGATCCCTATGTAGGTTTTTGTTGTTAATGTACCAAGGTGCATCTACAATATTTCTGAGCACCTTATTCTGGAATCGTTGTATTATATTTATATTACTTTGTTTGGTGCACCCCCAAAGTTGCACACCATATGTCCAAATAGGTTTTAGAATTTGCCCGTAGAGCAATAATTTATTTTCTATTGTCAAAGAAGATGTTTTTCCTATTAACCAATACATTTGTCTATAACGTATATCCAGTTCATCTCTTTTCTTCTTCACATGTGTTTTCCAACGCAATTTAGCATCTAAAGTCATGCCCAGATACTTGGCCGAATTAGAATATGGTATTTGCAGATTGCCAATAAATATAGGCCTATATACAATCCTTTTATTTGTGAAGTCTACGTGAACCGACTTTGTTTCGTTTAGTTTCATTCTCCATTTTTTGGTCCAGTTATCTATCTGTGTAATAGCCACCTGCAGTTTCGCGGTTGTTTCTTCGTTAGTGTCCCCAACAGCCAGGATGGCAGTATCATCAGCAAATGTTGCTATCAAGTTGTTTTCCATCAGTGGAAGATCACTAGTATACAATAAATAAAGTATTGGTCCAAGTACACTTCCCTGAGGTACTCCCGCCTTGATTTGTTTTAGCTGAGAAACGGCTCCATCCTGTTTTATTCTGAAGTATCTTTCTGACATATAAGATATTAATATCTCTGCATACCGTGCTGGTAGCATTTTTTGTAACTTGTGTATTAAACCCTCATGCCATACCTTGTCGAAGGCCTGTGCCACATCCAGAAAAATTGAGGAACACACCTTTTTTTCTTCTAGTGCTCTTTCGATCAAATCCGTTATTCTGTGTACCTGATCAATCGTTGAGTGTTTGTCTCTAAAACCAAATTGGTGATCCGGTAATAATCGTTTACTCTCAATGATTGGTTTTAGTCTCTTTAAAATAAGTTTTTCAAATAGTTTTGATAATATTGGCAATAATGAAATTGGCCTATAAGATGATGCCTCATGAGGTGGTTTGCCAGGTTTATTGATCATTATTACCTCAGCCACCTTCCATATATTTGGTACATGTTTTATTCTGAAGCAGGCATTAATGATATTTCTTAGATGTGTTATAGCTTTCCTGGGTAGCTGCTTCACAACCTCTCCCGTAATTAGATCATACCCAGGAGCCTTCTTCAGTTTTAGGTTTTTGATTTCATTTATTATTTCAGTAGTCGACGTTGGTTCCATATCCATATCTACATTTTCATTTTGAATATGCCGCACCTCCCATGACTCCTCGGCCCGACTATCAAGTGGTTGGAAAATATTTTCAAGATGTTCCGCAAATCTTTCCACTTTTTCTTCTTTATTTCTTGCCCAGCTTCCGTCCCCCCTCCTTATTGGCGGAACATGAACTATAGGTCCCTTTAGTTTTTTTGTAGCCTTCCATAGAGAATAGTCGGAGTTAATGCTATTAGTTAACGTTTTCAAATACCACTGTACCGACCTATTTTTATATTCTTTTATTTTCCTTCTTAAGTGTTGAGTGATGTTGTTTAGATTCGTTTTGTCAATTGGGGTTCTGGTTTGTTGCCACCTTCTCCTCATCCTTCTTTTTTTAACAAGTATTTCCATAATTTCTGTCGGATAGCCGTTTCCTTTTATTTTCTTTTTATTTTGTGGGGTATTTATCCATGCCGAGTTTTGTATGACCCTTGTAAATGTTTCTGTAGCTTTATCTACCTGTTCTGGTGTCCTTAGCGGTATATTAAGATTTATTCTGTCATCCACACAAAGTTTAAAACCCAACCAGTCTGTGAGTTTGTTGGTTAATGCTGGGTTTTCAGTGTTTTCCACAACCTTCTCCCTTAGGGTTAGACTTACCGGAGAGTGATCCGAACTTAACTCATCACTTTCTTCTACTTGTAATTTATTAGCGGGGATGTTCTTAATTATGAAGAAGTCGATTAGATCGGGTATTTTGTTAGGATCAGTTGGCCAGTATGTAGGCCTTCCCGTTGACCGTACTTCGCATCCCATTTCCCTAATTGCGCCATACAGTTCTTTTCCCCTAGGTAGTGTTAATCTGGAACCCCAAGCAGAGTTCTTTGCATTAAAATCACCACCCAGTATGAATCTTTTTCCCAGCGAATCCAGGAATTTTAAGTATTGCGCTTTCTTCAGTAAGTGTTTTGGTGGGCAATATATTCCCGATATTACAAAGGAATAATTTTTCATGTTGATGTTTACAGCAGTAGCCTGTATTTCTTTTGTCTCATATTTAGCCTCTTCATGGTGTTCAATATTTTCTTTTATTATAATTGCACTTCCTCCTTTGGCACTGTTTTCAGGATGATTCGCATGATAAGTTTTGTATCCCCAAAATTTGATATTGGATTGCTTAGTAAAATGTGTTTCCGAAATGAGACACACATCTATATTCTTCAGCTCAAGGACTGCCTGTAGTTCGTTTTTGTGTTGCTGCAGTCCATTCGCATTCCATAATAATATATTGAGTGTACTAGGCATCATTTGTATTTGTTTTCGGGTACAGCCCTTTCGAGGTACTTTCTAGGTTTTTTACCCGGTTATTCAATGATTTAAAGGAATTTTCCATACTTGTAACCTTTGTAAGTATCAGTTTCAAGGTTTTTTCCAAATTTTCATCTGGCTCCTTAGTTACTATATTTTTGTTTGCAGTTATTTGCGCATAAGTTACCCTACGAGTATTTGTTGGGTTAGTGGCATATGGTTGAGAATTTCCTTCCACATTTATTGGCTTTATTTTTGGTTGCCCCCTGATTTCACTGGGCGTGGTTCTTTCGGATTTTTTCGTATTTTTATTCCTGAGTTTTTGAATTTCCTTAGCAATCATACATCCTCTATAATTAGCCGGGTGCGCGTCCCCACATAATACACATTTTGGTTTTTCACTTCGTGTTTTTGTACAATGTATAGTGCCGTGTTTGCCGGCACATTTCACACATCTAGGTTCTTTTGAGCAATATTTTTGCGTATGATTGTATCCCTGGCAGTTTTTACATTGAGGTATTAAATTTGAACTTTTCCTTAACTGTTCAATTTTCACTCTCATATTTAGGATTGAGCCTATGTTGTAGATATTTTCAGTCTTTTCTTTATTATCAAAAGTCAACATAAATAAAGGAAGTCCTCTTCTACTGATGATTTCATTTCCTTCATTATTTATTTTTTTTTCTTTTTTAATGATGTTGACCGCTTCCGTTATATGTAATCCTCTTTGCTGTAGCTCGGATATAATATCGCTACTTTCACACGTTGGGTGGAGACCCCTAGCCATAACCCTAATTGGTCTCTCACTTTTATTCTCATACGTATACCATTGTATTGCATCATCTTGTAATTTTTTAGCAACAGCCCTATAACTTTCGTGATCTGTGGTATTAATCTTCCACACATCGTTGTTCAATGAAATAACCCTGTAATTACCATTCGTAATTGATTTCAAAATGGTCTGTATTTGAGCATATGTTTGAATACCCACTATATTTATTGGTGGTGGTAATCTTTCACTTATGTGAGCACCCTTTTGATTTTTTTCCATACCCACTGAATTAGAGGTATTTATTTCTGGGGATGATTCAGCTTTTCTTTTTTTGGCAGGCTTTTTTTTCCTAACAATCCAGTTGGTTTCTCGTGCAAGCTCTTCCTCGTCAGTAAAGTATTGCGGTTTTTCAGAATTTGCTTTCGATTCCATTATGGCACTGACACTAGATTTCTTTAACAGCTCATTTTGTTTACGGAGCTCGTCAATATCCGTACCCATTTGTTTAATAAGGTTTTCAGTAAAGTATTGCGGTTTTTCAGAATTTGCTTTCGATTCCATTATGGCACTGACACTAGATTTTTTTAACAGCTCATTTTGTTTACGGAGCTCATCAATATCCGTACCCATTTGTTTAATAAGGTTTTCGAGGTTATTGACCCTCCCATGTAGTTCATGGTTTTCCTTTATAATGTCTGCTATAGTTGGTCGTTTTAACATGTTTTTCTCCTCGAGAAGTTCATTTTTTTGTATTAATTGGGTCTGTCCATTGTTTACACAATACGGCACCCCGGGTGGAGTTCTCGGTGTTATTGAACTCCTTCTACTAATTTGAATTGATGGCAATAGTTGGTCCCCCCCAGAATCCGTGGGACCGTCCTCCGAAGAGTGTGGATTTTCCAGTAAAACTGGTCTGCCACCTGGGGTATTAGTTTCCTTTGTTTTATCCATTGCATTATTGTTTCTACATTTAAAACGTTTTATACCTTCCGTCAGGTTTATATAACTGCCGTCCCTTTGGGATCAGTCGCAGACCAGGGAGCCGCCTATTATAGGTCAGACGCTTCTGGATTTTTTATGCGCATTTATTATTTAGCCTGTAATCCGTACAGTTGCCCGGTGGTCACCACTAGGAGGTATAATAAATACTTGGTAGGAGCTGACATAGTTGCGGCGTTGGAATGCTTTGAAAAGCAGACGGTCAACGCTTACCCTATCGCTACATACCCACGACCACCATATTTAAAGCACAACAAATATTTTCTTTTCTTTCGATGTTTATCCGGTCACGGTACAAATCGCTCGCTTTCTTATATAGGATGGCCGAAAAGAAGCCTTATCAATTTTATTTCGAAAATGTTAATTTTTGCTTTCATCATCACCCAATACATTTGCTATAACTTTTAATTCTAAAGTCTTATAGATTGTTTATTAAAAATGTTTTAATTGAAATTTCCATTTATATAAATTTCACATTACATTCAAAATCTTTATCTTATTTTTTTTTTCGATGCCACTAATTCAATAGCTCTGGCTGTGTCTGCGTCGTATTGTATTGTATATTTACACAACATAACTATAAATAGCAACTTAACTTCTTTTATTTTATTTTATTATTATTTGTCTTATTTAATAAATAAAAGTTTGGGAAAAAAAAATAAATAAAATAAAATAAAAATCGTTTGTTTTCTTTCAAAATCAGCTTAAATATTTTATCCAAAGCAAAAGGCATATTACAATAAGGACACACTATACCGAACTAGTAGTATATATATATAGATTTCCTAAATAACAAAAACTAAAACAAAATGAAACAATAACAAAACATTATCGAAACGAAAAAAAAATGTGAATTTGATGAAAAACATTTATAAGGAATGAGAAAATCTTTTCCTTTCTTCAACGCTTTGTGTATTTTCCTATTTTATTTATTTATTTTATTTTTTTGTTCTTCATTTTGTCTTAAAAGTAGGTATATAAAATACTTAAGTTGCATTAAATGAACTTTTCTCTTTTCAAAAATTATAATACAATGAAATTGTTGTAAAATATATAAAGAATAAAAAAATTAAATTAAATTGGATTACAAAGCACATTTTAGTTGCCCCGTGAAATTTCTTTTCTTTTTTATACTTTATTTTTTTTATTTAATTTTTAGAATTATCTCCTATTTTTTTCTAAACACAAAAAAAAAGTTTCATATTTAAGACACGAATAAAAGTATCTTATAATTTATTTATTTTATTATATTACGTACAGATTTCAATCGTAAATATAATTTGCATCATTATATTGTAATAGAAAATTATACACGTAATATTATATAAATGTGAGTATTTCTACATAAAATTTGATATCCGTTCGTAATTTAGAGGTAAAATGCATAAAGAAAATGATATGTATACAACGTGTGTGATCGATCATCAATCATACTTTATAACTTTATATAGAATTTATTTGTTATTTTCTATTTTTTGTTTATACATTTTTTATGTGAAACTCACAAAATGGAAATGGAAATATGGAAAATGTGAAATGAAATGGAAAAGACGAAAAAAACGGCACATGTACAATAGAAATATTTTACATTTCTCGAATATATTACATATTGGAAATTTCTATATAGAGTTGCAATGGCAAGTTTGTTTTTTATTTTAAAAATTTTCTAACATAGTAGTTTTATTTCCCACTTTTCGATGAATTTTTCGTTCGTGCACACCACGTGGTACTGCACACAAACATAAAATGCTTAATAATAGCTAAAAATAGATGTCATAAAATGAAAATGACGAAAATATATTATATATTTTTATATATGTATAATGGGAAAAATCCTATAAACGATTGTAAACATATACATATTAAGATAATTTTTCCGAAACAGATGCGTATAATAATAATAATAATAATATACTTAAGATTCTTGTTTATTTTAAATTCTTAATAATTTAACAGGCGGATTTTTTTTTTATGTACACATATTTTCGTATATATTTTAAAATATGCTGTTTTCAATATATATTGTAGATCCTATAGGAAAATTCAATTACTGCGATTTATGTAATAATAAATGTTGTAAAACTCTATTTCTATATAAATGCATTTGTTTGTGACCATTTAAAAGAATAATGACTGCATTTAATTTATAATGTTTATAATATTCTCCAGAAGAGCATAAGTGGAAAAATAAGAAAATTTAAAACAATAAATTTTCCGAAAAATTTCCATTTATAATATCATTTATATTTTATTGAAGAAATTTTTAAAATTACGTTTGTTTAAAAAATACAATCGATTTTGCATTTGATGTCATTGACAGTAATTTGTGTATGACGAAATTGTGATATCCAAAAAATAAATAATGTATATGTTATACCTTTAATAACACCATTAATTTGTACAATGTTATTGGAAATTTTAATGTCACACTCCGTGTTTTAGGATACTCTGTGTTATAAAGGAAATCGTATTAATGGAAATTTGAATTTTATACATATTTGAAGATTTGGTGTACCGTGTTATATATAGAAACCGTATATCTGTATAATAGGGAAACTTTGTTGTGTTAAAACTCTGGCGCCCCAAACCCCAAACACATTTCTTAATTTTTTTATATCACTTTGTCACTATACACATTTTTACAGCCCACATTTTTGCTTATATTCCATAAATGCCCCTGTGGGGTGGCATTTTTCGACATTTCAAATAAATTTTCTGAAAAAGGAAACTAAATAATTTAATTAAACTTTCTGTTTATATTACCAATTGGCTCCCAATTTTTTTTTGTATACTACAAAATTCATGCATCCATTGTCGCCTGGATAATCCATTATAAAAAATATTTCCACCCAAATTAAAAACTTAGTCAATGAAATTTTGTAATTTATGTAAACAAATTTGTGTTAGCCCGTAATTAAAAAACATGATCATTCGAATAAAAGACGATTTTCCAGAAAATTTAGTTTACTCTAAATTTTTTCATCAAAATTTTCTTTCCTTTACGCATATCATCATCAGAATATTTTATAATAATTACCAAAAAATTTGAAGAAAAAGCTGTTGCAAATGATGGGATAATTACACGCGTATTCAATATAAAATTTAGTCCATCATATTTTCATAATTTGTTTTTTTTTTCGTCTTTGAAAAACAGCCGTTTCATAGGTATACTACACCTATATAATAAATATATTGATAATTTATTTTAATTTTGGTATGTAATGTTCTATTTATAAAATTATAATTTCTATACGCAATGTTGCGCGAAGCGGATGTAATCTTTTAATATTACATTATTATATATCTAAAAAGAAAAAGTAATAAATATAAAAGATGTTACCGATTACTATCGAAACATAATTATTTTTAATTAGTACAACAATCGATAAATGTATTGGGTGTACAAGTATGACTTTGCCGTTTTTTTATTTATCTACCAACAGTAATTCATTAAATTGAGCCGAGTATTTTTTTACAAAACTTAAATATACAGAATATTCTCAATGTATAAATGACGTATTTATATTTGTACATCAAATGATATGATTCACTTTTTATAAATTATTATTGTAATTGTTAATTGCATAATTTATATGTATTTTGTATAATATATTGTATTTATATATAGTTCTTCCTCAATTTACTTGTACAATTATATTGGAAATATGGCTGTAATTGGTTTTTTTCTTCAAAATATTACTTATTACTTATATATAGAAAATATAATTTAATAATATTTAATTGTTAGATATCAATAACAAAATTTTTAACAACATTTTATGTGATATTATCAACATAAAATATTTTGCTATTATCAAATCAATAGACACACACACACACACACACATATACCATATATTATGACTAATTACATATAAATTAAAAAAATTTAGATAAAAAATTAGTATATAAAGTTCAAGTTGTTGAAAATTTTGTGTTGGTTATATTTATTTATTTAAAAAATTCGGTTTTGGTTAAAAATAGTGTAAGAAAAAAACGAAAAAAAAAAAATCCGTGTAAAATTATGAAAGCTTTTGTTTTAATACTAATTGCGCTGCTTTGTGGTGGCCACGTTACTGGCCAATCACAAATAAGAGAACTAGAACTAGCCGACCATTGTAACAGCGATTGTAAACCGCCAGCATGTCGATGTTCTTCCGTAATTTTAGATGAAAACATTGATGAAAAAGATATACCACAATTAGTATTACTTACATTCGACGATGCCATAACAGCATTAAATTATGAATATATAGATGAAATATTTGGTGAATTAAAAAATCCGGATGGATGTGATGCGGCTGGTACATTTTTTGTATCACATGATTATACAGATTATACAAAAGTGCATGCATTATGGGCTCATGGTCATGAAATTGCATTGCATTCAATAACTCATAATCATTTGTCACAACATTGGCAAAATATTTCGGTTAACGAAATAGTCGATGAATTTGCTGGCCAACGTGTGATTACCGCGCATTTTGCAAATATTCCATTTGATGATATAAATGGTATGCGATTGCCATTATTGGAATTATCCGGTAATAATACATATGAAGCATTACTTGAATGTGGTTTAACATGGGATAGTTCATGGCCATCTCAACATTTTTTATCGCCTGGTTTATGGCCGTATTCATTAGATTATAGATCGACACAAGATTGTCCCATTGGTAAATGTCCAACGGCATCGTTTAAAGATGCATGGATTTTACCAATATTAAATTGGGTTGATGTTGCCGGTTATAAATGTTCAATGGTAGACGGTTGCGGTTATTTACCCGATGAAAATGATGTTGATGCACTTGTACAATGGATGATACAAAATTTTGAACATAGTTATATGTCCAACAGAGCTCCGTTTGGTGTTCATATTCATGCTGCATGGTTTTTAAAGGGAGAACAATACTATGAAGCATACAAAGAATTTTTGAAATATTTAAATGGTTTGCCCGATGTATATTTTGTGACCGGATCACAAGCACTTAAATTTACGCGTAAACCAAGAGGCGGTAAACCGTTTGATAGTTGTGAAGCAGTAAAAAATTTTAGTTGTGAAGAAAAAGTATGTCACCTCACCAAACAATCGACAAATGAAGAACGATGGATGGGATGTTGTGCACCATGTCCAGCTGTATATCCATGGTTAAGAAATCCACTTGGTGAATTTCAGGAACAACCTCAACAGCCTGAACAACAATTTGTAGAATCTGAGTAAACTTATTGCGTATACATACATATAATAAATAATAAATTTATATATAAATTTTTAAAACACTTGAACGCAAAATTAAGAATAACACATTGTTTTAATAATTAATTTAAAATCATTTAAATTTATAAAATAAACAATTATTTATTGATATTTTTTTTATAACTTTTCAATTATAATTTGTTAAATTTATTTATTGTTATTTATTTAGAATTTTATAAACTCTATTTGATAAAGTATACGATTTATGTTTTAAACAGATTCGTTTCTTGAAATTATTGAATAGTTGAATTTAGTTTTCAATAAATCGATTGTTGCAGTTACATGTGCACCATTATCTTGAGAAACCACATGTAAAAAAGAAATACGGATCGTGGATTCCTCTAGCGAATAATTCACAAAATAAATTTTTCTATTAAAATGATATACAATGCAATTGTGTTCATATGATAATTTTGACTTTAAATCATTGAAGCAACAATTTTTTAACTTAATAGACCCGTTTTTTTATATTTGTTTTCAATTTTGTAAATGGTTAAATAATTATATAAAATTTAATTTTTTGTGTAGGCATTCCAAAGTAAAACAAATTATTAAACATCGCACGTCTTTTTTCCTTTTAGTTGTTCAAATATCTCACCTTTTGGGTTAATTGTAACTTTAAAATAATTTTAAAGGTTTCATTATTTATTTTTCTTTTCTTTCCATACATTTACTTAACTTTTATTAATGTGTATTTAGAATTTGTGTGTGTGTGGTGGCGGCGGGGGGTGGTTAATGTGTAAAAGTGAAATTTTGACGAAATTTTTATTCACCATTTTTTTTCCCATATTATTAATACAAATTATATCGTATAGAATATAATTTTACCGCATATCCATCTTAAACTTTCTCGATATATATTACAATATACAATACTTGTAAGAAAAAGGAAATAATTTTTTTTATTTTAATTTTTTCGTATTTTACATTACCGCAAAAAAAAAGAAAACGAAAACGAAAACAAAAACATAAGAAAAAGTTATACTTTTTGCAAAATTTCCTTTCCTGTATTTTTATTTCTTGTATTACCTTTTTTTTCTATTTCCTCGCAGCACATCATCTTATAATTTCTATTGTTTTGATGCGATGAATAAAATTAAAGTATGTAACTTTTCTTTTCATTTTGCTTATTTCTTTCCATTATTTTATTTATATATAAATATTATATTGTATACGCGGATATTATATACCATAAGTTTCTTGTGTCGTTGTTGTTTTGTGTTTCTATCTGTATACACGTAAGCAAACAAATACTATGTACATACTTCACTAAAAAATACTCTTAAAATTTAAAATGTGTGAATAACTTTGTCTTAAAAGTTGTGTTAAAAAACACAATTCGCAATTCACACATATATAAAAAAATATATATTTGTGAAAACAGAAAAATACGCATTTGATATGCATACGATAGAATATTAAATTTAAATATACATATATGAAATGGTAATATAAAATAAAATTAGTAATGAAAATAACTTGAGAAACAATTGTTGTATAAGAATTTTATTATATTACATTTTTTTTTCGAAACAATTTTGAAAACTATGAGTATTTTATATATATATATAAGTTTTTGATCTAGGTTTAAGCAAAATATTTACATAGTAAAATTTAAATTTATATAAAATCAACGCAGCACATCTCAAACCGTTGTTTCTATTGGTTTTTATATAATGTATATATATATCTATATCACCTGTATGTCCTTTACCACACCTAAATGAATATTATAGATGATTATTTCTTTGTATATCCAGCGTTTAAGAAAATTTCTATTATTTAAATTTGTGTATATTTTCTTCTTGCTCATAAAATAATGTTATACTTTTAGTGAAGTGCATCTATACAAAACTTTCGTTACAGTTATATGTAGCAAGTTGATAAATTATACTCTGTCCATAATTGGAGTATATAGCAATCACTGAAATTATGATTTTTCCATAATCGTATCTATCTTTAATATTGTTTATTTTGAATTTGTTTTTAAATTAAGAACGTGTCCGTTGGTCGACCAATCGTTAAGTTAACACTGACACAACGAAAAGATTGCAATTCCTTTGAAAATGTATAATCTATTTTGAAATAAATTATCAAAACTACGGTTTGTTGTATTTTTATATGTAAAACTGTAACAATTCATTTATAGTTTTCAAAATCATAACAAGATGTTTATCTAAAATCTATGGGAAGCAATTCTTTATCCCAAATAAAATTCCAATGAATTTTTATTATATTATAAAACTTTCTCTACCACATCCTAGTATATTCCATTGGTTCCCTATACTATTTTTATCTGTTCGCTTTTAGCAAAATTTTATTTATTTATAATGTAACGCCTAATTATTCGTCGTGTAATTCAACTGTTGACGAATAAAGATAATATATATATACAATTAATATTATTAAGATCCTTAGAATTCGGTATTGAAAGACGTTATATAGCTGCACGGTCGGTTGGAAAAGCGTGTTGATGGAGAAGACTAAAACTGCCACATTGATTTTAATGTCATATGCGCGCAGTAACTAAGTAAACAATTAATATATTGTATATTTATATTCGCATCACTCGTTGAATTATGAACGGTTAGTGTTTTGTTGAATAAAAAAAATTAATAAAATACCTGTATAAAAATGAATGAAATTAAAAATAGTATATAGGAAGAAATGTGAGAATAGGCAGTGATTTTTATTATTTTAATCTTTCCGAGGGGTCATAATGTTCAAACAATAAGTGCATGAATACCTTTATATATGATTTAATAAAAATGCAGGCTTTGTGCATATACCACATTTGGTTTTTGGTTAAACTTTTTAACACATAAATAAATTTAGGTCCAAGATTAAAAATTGTGTTATCTATCTGAATAAATATTATTATATTATGTTATGTCATATAGAGTATAAACAATATAAAATGCAATTTATCTTCTTAAACAGACAATTTTTCTGCAATGCAGATATAAATAAAAAATTTAATTTATGTATGTATGCGTATAATATATATTGAATAAAAATATATAGTATATTTTATAAATAATACATATATACAACAATATAATAATATTTTGAGAAAAATTATTTTAAAATCATTTTGATTTGGGTCTAAAAATTTATGAATTATACATGAATTGTCTCATTCTATTTCTATATTATATATATATATATTGTGTATAAATTATATGTATATGGTATGTATCGACGCATGGAAAAGGAAAATATAAACCAATCTTCTTATAATAACGTAATCAAATCTATATATTGTATATATATATGTATTCACGTTTTTCCAATCATAAATAGATATCCGCATATGAAAACATATACAATGTGTGTGTGTACGGAAGTAATATAATACCATATATACAGTAGTAGCCAGAGAAATAGGATAAATTTCAATAAAACTATTCTTTCCTTATGGATGAAGTATACCTCCTTATTATATTTGTATTACAATATTTTTTCCATCCCAATATATTTTCGATAATTTTTAACGTTAAACCGCATAAATATGTTGTTATAATAAGTTTATAAGTGTAAAATAAATTAACTGCTATATATAAATCGAAAGAGATTTAAGTGAATTTTAACTATATAAATTGTTGACAATGAATGTGATAATAAATATTTGACATTATTTCTGACAATTTTTTTACGAACAGTAAAGAGAGTTGCTGAAGTGGATGGTTAAAAACCATTTATTTTATTACAATTTTATTTCCGAAGAAAATTTCTATTCACAGATATATTTTTGTTGTGTTTAGATTTTAGTTATTAATTTTTATAAAATTTGCATATATAATTTTAATAAATATAAAATTATTGCATACAAATTTTTTACTTTTCCATTGATGATTGACTGTGTGGGATATATTTCTGAAAATATTTATAATTTTAAATACAAGTATTACTATTATTTTTTAGTTTTTTTAAAATTTGTTACTTTCACAACATTCGCAAACGAACAAAGCAAACGTTATTACCTGATTCTATACCGTAGTATTCGATGGTTAAAATTTTTAGAAAATTCTATAAAATTCATCTAAATAAATAATTGTCGCGCTAACAATATGTAAGTTTACTAATTAAAATTATATTTTTCACTAATTGGTTGTACACTTTATGAGTAATAATTTCTTTTGGAGAATCAATATAGTAGTTTTTTTCACGAAACATTCATATTTCCAATTATATGAAAATCAGAATTAAGCTACAGTTCATTGAAAATTACTGAATTTAAATAAGTAATAATTCTTTTAATTTACTCATTTTATATTTTATGATTGGATAGCTATTTATTTTTATATATATATAGAGCTAAGGTTTATTTACAGAAATTATTTTTCTCAACATATTTTTACAGAATGAAGGCAGTGTGTGTGTGTGTGTGTGTGTATAGATTTAAATTTTATTACACTAAAAACTATGCTAACAAAGAGTTGTATGGCATTCGATATTATTTATTACAACATTAATTCACTGCTATATATAAATACATGACAAAACTTACTTTATATTGAAAGTGTATTATATATTTTGTTTGACCACCACTACGGCTGACTGTATATACAAATTTTCTTTCAGTTTTTTTTTTATTTTTTTCCCTTATCCCTTTTCTATTTTTATTTTCCTCTTATGTCTAATTTTTTTTTTTCTTTATATATATATATTATTGTGTCTATATATAATTTTTTTTCGACTCAATATATATATATGACACTGGTGTATATAGTTAAATCCCTAATAGTATAACAAAATGAAGAAAAAAAATAAAAAAATAAAGAAAACCTTTGGAAATACCTTTTGATAAAATTACATATTTTTTTATATATATATCAATAGTTTATACTGAACAAAAAATAAAAAATAAATAACCAAGTCACTGTATAAATATAGATAAAAATGGTCAATACATGCATACATTTATACATGTAATATATAAATTTGTGTCTCTATATATAGATATGTTGTATATGAAATCGATACCCTTATTTTTCAGTTCACATCCCTTCAATAATTCTAACTAAATATAACCGAACAACAGTCAAACTTTCAATATCGATAAAAACGTATATTCACCAGATGTTATTTATGCTGTGCGACAAAACATTTTCAAATAAGAAGAAAATATCAATAAATCAATGAACATATAAAATACAATATATATAAATATATATATAATATTAATATATACAATGAACAATAACTATAAGAAGGCATCATGATGATGGTAAAAAAACAAAAAAAAAGGATAGGGGTAATAAATTTTTGTCTTCCAAAAAAATCATATATTTATATCTATCTATACAATTTTATATTGTATATATAACATTTAACATATATATTTTGGCTACTGAACTGATGTTATAAGGACTATAGATTATATAATATAATGTAGATATATGTGTTGATATATATTTATTTATTATTATATGTATATTATATTATATAATAATAATAATGTATAAATGTAATATCGAAAAAAGAATATATAATATTGAAGAGAATAACAAACAAAAATAACTTATTTGCCGAACTTTATACTATAAAAAGGATATATTTCCACCTGCTCACCCATCGAAATATATATACTCGTACATTTTTATATTCGCCTATATAAACAACAAAGTAAACAAAATCACAAAAGAAAATATAATAACCAAACTAATAATAATAATAAGTAAATTTATAATTCAATATGTCATCGAAAACTGGTGGCGGTTATAGTATTTTATAAATTATATATATTTACCTATAGCCTATATACACCTTATATATTGTATATATATGATTCATATATATTGTATAAATAATATGGCTATATACATAAAATATATAATCATATACCCTATTATACCATATATATATTAAAACAATGGCAAAAGATACATATATATATAGATACAATATTTAAATGCATATACATATGTACAGTATGGTGCAATTGAAAGTTAAATTTATATAGTTATTCGATTTTACTTATAATTATAATTAATTAGACAAATTTATCATTAGCACAGTGGTGGTATAGCGTTCATGGTAATTAATCGTGCGAAATATACCGTGTTCAATTTACATGAGATAATTTTTTTGGTATTTATTTTAATATTAACATTTTTCACCTAGCCATATTTGTTTCGTTTATGGAACAAAAAAAACAACGAATATCTTTGAAATGATATGGTGTTGGATGTGTTACTCAAAAATTAATAATGTCTGTACACATACACCATTATGGGTTAATCAATCATATAAAAATAATAAAATTAAGAAAACATTTAATGGCTATATATATAATTGGAGAATTGTTTTATATATATTGTATATTCGCATAGTAAAATTATTGAGATAAATTCAAAAAATCTATATAGTGTTTCAATATTTTATTGTTATATAGGTGCTTGACACGTGCATTTGGCATATATATATAGGCTTAAAATTAATGCTGACCTGTTGTGATGCTCTATAAAAATCTATGTATTCATTTTATTTACTTTATTTTATTCAAAATATTGCTAATAATCCGGTTTCGGATTAACGATTGATATACAAATATAATTTTTGGAAATTATAGTTAATATATTTATATGTGTAGAGAAGTTGGCAGTATATATTCTTCTCAAATGGTATACTTATATTATTAATTGGTGATAATTTTTTGTTTATTTGTGTCCTATATTTATTGATTTTTTGCAAACATCATTATATATAGAAGGTTTTGCTTTCATTTTTGATGATTTCAAACAACTGAAAACGTGTAATTCTTTGATTAATTGTCTAACGCATACATTTTTCCATTGTCGTTTTTTGCTGCCAATTTTGTTGATTGTTTAATGTTTGACTTTACCAATAACTGTTACGTGTAATAATGCTTTATCTTGCGGAAAAAATCTATCATTATTATTTATCATTTGAGAGCTATATAGTATTTATTTTATTTATTAATGGCCTATTTACTATCTGTTGTTTAATTAATATTCACAATATGCAAAATTTATGCGGCCAATATTTAAAGAATTTATAGATGGTGTATTTTATTAAATCAGCTGCGCGTGTATTTGGGAAAATGATCATATACAATCATGAACAAGATAATTCTATGGTTTATGTTTATGTTGTGTGTCTCGTCAACTGTATATACAAATTTTTTCGTATATGAGATGACTGTGGTTCTAGCTTTTCCATTGCTTTTAATAATTTTTACATATATTTTTTAAATTTTTATACTATTGTAAATTAATTATTATCCATATGTTGAACAAGTTTAATTTTCGTCGTTTCATCGACGCAATCATAGACCTCAATCGTGTTGGGAAATTGTTATTTTATATATCTACAGAATTCAATTACATAAAAGGAAAAATTGTTCTACAATATTTTTCCACTTCATAAGAACACTGAACACTGTGATGATGATGATGATGATGATATTTGGGAAAATGATCATATACAATCATGAACAAGATAATTCTATGGTTTATGTTTATTTTGTGTGTCTCGCCAACTGTATATACAAATTTTTTCGGTTATGAAATGACTGTGGTTCTAGCTTTTCCATTGCTTTTAATAATTTTTACATATATATTAAAATTTTATAACTATTGTAAATTAATTAATATCCATATGTTGAACAAGTTTAATTTTCGTCGTTTCATCAGCGTAATCATAAACCTTAACACTGTGATGTCTATATTTATTTAATTTCCATTAACAGAGTTATGAAGTGAAATTGTATAATTGACTCAAAAAGAGAGCTATTTGTTACATATGTGGATATTAAACTATCTTTATTTAAATTGAAAGTATCTTAAAAGTATAATATTGCGGTAATAAAATACTACTATTGAATAGAGTTGTTCCCAAAACAAAAAAAACTGTATATACAAATTTAACTTTCATTTGCAACGCAATATATGTGTGAGCATGTGGAAATATACCGAGAAACATATGCACGCTGTAGTTAAATAAAATATATTTTATTTAATATGTGTTCACATATTTATGAAATGGACGAAAGAAAGTATCAAATATATAATAATATTGTAATACCTTAAGTTACACACATATACAAAGGATAACATAAATATGCGTAATATGGTTATATGAAATATTTAGTTGCACACATACACATGTATATATGTATATATATATGTATTTAATAAACTCATTGCTCTTTGATAATCCACCCTTTAATAATTTTCCATATTACTGTTATAAGGGTTTTTCCGGGTATATAAGTGGACATGAGCTTATATATATATATATTACTTTTACTATATATACATATTCGGTTATTTAAGTATATATGGTATACATAAGCTTTCGTTTCCGTAATCCCGGCTATATGGTAACGCAAAACAATAAATTTTAACCAATTTGATGAGAATATATATATTCGATAGACTTTATTGTTTTTTATATGTTATATAAATTATTGTTTTGTTTCGTATGTGTGTGTGTGTGTGTGTGTAAATGTTTTATGCATTTATGTGCTTGTTTGTATTGAAATATGCAGACAGAACTTTATATTTTCTTATAATTCTTTTAACATGTAATTTATATATATGGTTATGTATATAAGGGGGAGATTTGCTATATATACAATATATATATATATAATATATACAGTGAATATTGTAAATATTGTAAAAACGATACACAATATGTACGGGAATATTTCAATCAATCTAATGTAATTACGTTACATTCAATTAGGTATATTATGAAAATAAATATACGTTATGAGTTAAATTTTCATATTAAAAATATTAAGCAGCATTTGTTTTAAAATATTATGGAATTTATACCCTCAGTTTTGACTATTTACTACGATATTCACTGTAGTTGTTATTAGTTGCGTTTTCGATTTTTAGGGTGTAAATATTGTAAAAACGATACACAATATATAAAGGAATATTTTAATCAATCCTATCCTAATCACGTTACATTCAATTAGGTATATTATGAAAATAAATATACGTTATGAGTTAAATTTTCATATTAAAACTATATTGTTGAAAATATTTTATTTAAGCAGTATTTTTTATGGAATATTATGGAATTTACATACACCCTCAGTTTTGACTATTTACGATATTCACTGTAGTTGTTATTAGTTGCGTTTTTTTTAAGGGTGTATAGTTACGTTGCGGGTCGAACAACAATAGAAAATATAAATAAATGAATTGTATTATTTATGAATCATATAAATAATGCGTCAACTTTAACATTTACTCGTTTTTGTTGTGTCGTATGTATTATGTACCATAATATATAAAAATAAATAAATAAATAAATAAATAAATAAAAAAGACGCTATATAAGAATAATTTTCTTTTTAAATGAAAAGTTTCTTCAATTTTTTATTATTTTCACTTTTTTATATTTTACTTTACAAATGTTATATATTTTTTTCTATATACACAAAATGCTATTAAATACAGTTTTCTATATATATTTTTATATATGAATGGAAAACTAAACAACGTATCTCTATCTACGACGAGTCTATGGTATATATATGTTGAGATTTTGATCTTTATAACAAAATTGCTGATTTGTCATAATAAATATACAGAAAATTGGAAATTTACAATCTCTTATAAATATGAATGGATATGAGTGTGTGTGTGTGTGTGTTTTATTGTGTATATTACATATAAATGTGTTTGTTATAATCGAAAACAATATAATCACATTTTTTTTTCTTCCTTTTCTTATATAATATTCTATTGTATTATAATATATACAATAATATATATTATTTACTATTTGAGATGTTTATATAAAGAGAAATTATTTTTTATTTATTTTTTTTTCCTTATTTTAAGACAAGAAATATATGGAAATGTTCTGGCGCCTTAAAATGTTCATGCCACCATGTGTTTATGATGTTGATAAACACAAAAATTTATTATTATATATATACGAGTATATATTGTACATGGACAAAAATATTATATGCAATTTTTTATACACATGTGTGTGTATGTGTATGTATATTTATGTACATATTTTACTATATATATGCATTAGTCTATATCCGAAAAATACCTATAGAATGTCTTTCTGTAATATATGATCTTAACAGACTGTCAAAGGATCAGAACAATTCCTTGCATATATATAGAATCCATAAGAAAATGTATTAAGCGGACAGTATAGTTTTTTGTTGGTTGGTCGAACAAGAACAAAGAATCATTTAGCGGTAGATAAAAATGTAGTTATGGTGACACATTGACCATTCAATGTATTTCAATTGAGTCAGAATAATTTTTGGGTCCGAAAATAAAATCGAAATGATCTTTTATTGTAATCGAAATGATGTATTTGTGTAAAAATTAATTAATTGTTTGCATTTTTTTTTCCATATTCCATTCCCGGTTGTTTTTCGAACAGACGGTGTACAATACAATAAAAAAATATAAAATAATATTTATCTATACACTCTCACATACGCTAAAATATATTATGTATAATATTTTAAAATCAAATTTTGATGGCCTTACGCCAAATATTATTATATGAAAAATATTTACTATATTATAAAATCTATATAAATATAATATATAAACATGAGATATAAAGTATTCGTATTTATATATAGTAAATAGAATTTTTGCATTTTTGAGATGTCCGGATGCAATTTGAATTTATACTTCCGGTTTATATACACAAAAAAACTATATATTAAATATATTTTTTTTTATCTACACACATATGTCATATTTATAATAATATAATTATGATGGAATGACATTTTTCTATAAATAATTTAAATTTAAATCAGTTAAAAATAAAATATTTGTAGATATTTTGATTTTATTGTAATATTTTATATACACGGGGACCTGTTATGTGTATTGTGTGTGTGTGTGTGTGTGTGTGTGTGCATATTATATATTTATTTTGAAATACACTGTGACACTAGATACAATTAAAATTATATATTCAATAAAAAAATATAAAGTAAATCCATCATATCCATATTTTATCAATTAATTTAATTTGTCATAAATATCTTCACACAATGAATGTACAATATATATATAAAATACCATATAAAACTGAATACATTTCTTTACATCACATTGAACTAATTAGTATTTTTTTTAATAGTATTTGACATAGTCTCTCTGTGTCATTTCCGTTTTTAAAAACTAACAATATTATTAATTGCACAAATTTTTAAATTTCTATTTTTGCATCATCGAATATAATATTTTTTATGGAAAAATTAATTTATCATTGTTATAGCATTTGTTGTTTTGCATTTGTTTATCATAATATGGGTTTGTGTCCTTTTTGAAGGATAACAAAAAATATGATGGTATATTTTTTTGCGGTGAACACGTCCCACTTGTGAACAACTTGTTGTTATGGCTTCAAAAGTGGTGATTTCGATCTCAGCAACAAAATCCATATAGAATATCACCGAAAATATTTGAAGTTACAGAATTTAAAGTCTTTACTGAATGATGAGTTGCCAAAAACTAAGAAAAAAAAAATTAGCAAACATCGTAGATGTTGTCTAGGCCCGTAGGCAACAATTTCCAAATGTTTTTATGCCTATAGGGAAATATATATCCAAGAAAAAATGGAAAATAGGTTTCGTATAAATTGACAGAAAGTGACAACAAAATTATAATCGAAACTATTTAGGAAATGTTGCTTTAACAATATCACAATTGAGCATATCTGTAGGTAATTTCTTATGGTGGTGTTGCGTACATAAAATGGTGCATTGACAATTGCTCTAATTACTTTCGACTGGAATCTTTCAAGTACCTCGATATTGGAATTTCTGGCCGTTCCCCACTATTCAATTCCGTATGTCCAAATTGGCTTTAATATGGCCCTATATAATAGGATCTTATTATCAAGCGACAGTTGAGAATTTCGGCCTATGAGCCAGTATATTTTGCTTAGTTTTATTCTTAATTGTTTGTGTTTACAACTGATATGTTTTTGCCAAGATAATCTTCTATCTAGGTGAAGTCCCAAATATTTCGCAGAAGTTGATTGAGTTAATGTTGTATTATTTAATTTTACTGTTGGACATGTATCCCTTCTGGTGGTGAATGTTAGTTGTATCGATTTTTCTTCGTTTGCCTTGATACGCCATGTTTTCAACCATTTTTGTATGTTATCAAGACCCGTTTGTAATCTTTCTGATGCCGCTTTTGGTGAAATACTTGATGACAATATGGCTGTATCATCAGCAAATGTTGCAACCATAATATTATTGCCTGTTGGCAGATCAGCCGTATATAATAATAGTATGGAAATGAATAAATTTATATTAAACAAAGACATTAGTATTGTTGGATTTTTTTCTTATCTGATGAGGATGAATTTAAAATTTAATCTATTTAATAAATTTCTAATGACATATCTCAAAAAAAGTTTTTGAAACGCAACAGTCGAATCTAAAAGCTATTGCTTCTATATCGATAACCAATAATGATTTTAAAATAAATATCTTTTCTGATTTTTTTTGTACACACTGCACTTCTATTTTAGCCGTAAGTGAATTGCTTTCGGTGTTATATTGCACATTTTTATTATATATTTATCAGAGATGCATATATAATTTTGCACCAATAAACATTAGATAAAGTAAATCTTTCCAATTTTTTTTTTTTAATTATTTTGCTTTTTATATATTATTAAATACATCTGGGGAAATATATGTATTATATTTTATCTTTACCGATTGAAACTACAAAACACATTTATTTAGTTAATTTAATTAAATATTGTAGCAGCAAATAGCCACCATGTATAGCAACATTTATTACTATATTTTGTATATATAGAGCTGATCGTGAAATACATATATGTACTTGCATTGCATATATAATCATTACAAGCACATATACTCTGTTAATATAAAACACTTCATCGTATAAATTTAGAAAAGTATTAATCTAAATCTATATCTATTTTTATAACTTTTATATTACATATATTTTTAATTTAATGTAAATTTTATTTATATAAATAACAATAAAAAAACTATTAACAAGTTACATAAATATTCACGAATTTAATATAAATAAATACATACATTAATAATAATTTACACTTTTTATTCTGGATATACTCTTTATTCTTTAAAAATTATACCCTCATATATTTGCTTACGTCCGAAAAATAACCGGAATGACTTTCTATTATATGGATTCGATAACGTCTATTGACAAACCGTCTATCTCTATATATATATAATTGACTGATACGCATTAAATGAAACTAGATTTCGAAACGCTTGAAATGTTTTTTTTATCCAAAACACACATTTTTGAATATACTTAATTATATTAATTAATTAATAGTAATTATAGTATTTTAATTGAGGGAGAATAGATTCGTCCAAAAAAATAAGCAAGTAGCTGAACTTTGAGATTCACAATGAATGTGAAAATAAATGTTTGGGTAAAAAAAAAAACACTATTATAATGTATTTTTTTATTATTCCAAAAAAATTGTATTCTAGCAATATATATAGTATCGGTTATTTTTCAGACAAATGAGTAAATTGAATATATACAATCTAAATTCTAAATAAAAATATCATAAAATAATTCAATTATTTATTCTATATAAATTATTATTAACAGATTATAAATTTAAAACATCAACGAAAAATTATATACTCATAAAAATATATAATGATTGATGAAGGCATTATTTATTCGATTAAAATAACAAATTTTTGTATATACAAAATATAAAATGAGATAATTTTGTGATTTATTTAATTACTTTCATGTTTTAATTAAAATCTATATATAATTATGATGTTATACACCGTGCACGCAACGCACATCAATGCCATGGTTGTGGTTGGGTAACACACATACGCACATTATATACAATTTTATCAGTTGATTATGTAAAAATGCAACTGCATATACTCTATTTAATTTAATTCATAATGAAAATTGTGAAGTGTAAAGTGAAAATTTGAAATAGAAAATTGAGAAAATTAAATGTGTAAAATTGGTAATAAACATTTATATTTATTTGAAGGTTATTGAATAACAAAATTTATAACTGTCGATCGTATCTATATGAACTCATAATACGTGAACGCATCTTTTTGGTGTCAGCAGTGCATGTTTAATGTTTCAGCAATAATGTGAGAATAAAATTTATATATACTATATCGATATAACATGTCAACCGATATTGTACGCGTCATACGATAGCCCAATTGAAATTTCTGTCATCTACCAATCATTCAATTTTCTATCAAATAAATACCGAATCATTTCTCGTGTACATTTTTAATAATTGAACCCTGTGTTTCACGATCGATTAGAATGAACGCTATATTGTATATAAAATATAAACACACTGCAACACTTGTAACATGTACGTTGCACGTTGTACGTAAACGTTTACGAATTTATCAATTATTTATAATAATGTTATTATTATAATTTTATATTAAATTTTTATTATTGTTAATTATTTATTATTTAATGTTTCAATTTTAATTTAAAATTTTATTATATAAATATACAATTTATAATTTATATTATATACTAAAAGCAAATTTATACAACATTCAATTACAGTATTGTATATATTTATTTTTCTGAATTATTGAAATTTAAAGTTATTTATTTATTATATTATATTTATAAATTGTTCAATTTAAATTCAATAATATTTAATGAATTCTTATGTTTAATTACTATTAAATTCTGCGGTTGAATTTATTAAATTGATTGTTATTGTCCTATTACATTGTATTTATGACATATTCGAATATGTATAGGCAGTTTGACAAATTTACTGCGTAATAAGTATCAATAATATCAATTAATGTATTAATTTTGTTAAAAACATATAATTTAGTGGTATATTTATGGTAAAGATTGTACCATTTGAAAGATGATTTCAGTATTTTTTGCTCTATATAGTGATTTCCCTATTATATAATCATGACACTTGTATCACTTATTTAAACTCATCCGATTTTCTTTATCGATATTCATACAATAGTTTTCCTGTGCGAGATCGTCTTGATGGTGTTTTATAAAAAAAAAACTTTATATTGCATGTGAACATATTGCAGTTTTGGATTTATTGGTTTGGATGGATAATTTTATATTATAAATATGATGTGACATATATCAGATTTTGATAGTGACACATTCAAAGTAGTATTTTCAAAGAATTTTACTCCATCACTCACTTAGAAAATATTGGATTTATTCTAATTGATGTATATGGTTTAGCGTGTAGGTATTGATTAACCAATTAAAATGATTATGGATCAATAAACTGCACTGCATATAATTAACGAACAATTGTAGTAAACATATTGTTATGTAATTTTATAGTTTTATTCCAAGGGTCAATTAGATCAACCGGGGTTCCTTTAACTTTATCACTTGCACGTATGAAACAATTCTTCGATCAATTTCAAAAAATTATTATTCAAAATTTTATGTAGACACGAAAAATTTGAGCTTAATCGTTTGATGTGAATTGTGTGCCAAAAGCAAGGTTCATTTTTATTTCATAATTTACCAGTCCAATCAGTAGCGTATATAGTTAATCGATCGTAAAGTGTACCGTGGATTTTTCATTTGCCGACGGATGTTTCATGAGAAATTTTTCAGTATTTATTTTATTAAAAAATATATGTTTAGCCAAAAATTTGGTGATGCAATTTTAAGATTTACGATGTCACACACACACACACAAAATATAATTTAATAGGCTCATACAAAAATAATAAATAAAATTAATGGAGAATAAAATAATTTATCTTTTGATATTTTTTTGGTGTGAAAGTTTTTTCAATTCGAAAATATCATTTTTTTTTGCATGAATTCCCGCGAAGCATTTTTTTCTTTAACTGTAATTTAATTGCAGGCTATAGGCTTCAACTTTTAAAATCGTTATAACTGTGGAGCGGTTATAAATCGGACACATGATATTACTAATATTATTATGTTTATTGCTTAAAATGAACTACTTAATCATCGAGACTTTTCATTATTGACCTACATTTCTATGCTTGAATCATTCTGTATAACAAAAATGAATTACACTTGTCTTCAATGTAATTTTCTTAACTGTATTTATAAGAAAAGAAAATAAATAAAAAACGAAATTATAATGAAAGCATTAAAGTATATCAAATTTTTACCCGACTAAAAGAAGATTTTCTGCATAAAAATATAAAGTCTATAAATACTTGAATAAATCATTAATAGAAAAAAAAAAATATACAGAATGAAAAATTATCTTAAAATTATGTCATTTTCTTTTTGTGTATATAGATTGTGTATTAAACAACAATATAATATAATCCCAATGAAATTAAACTTGTAAATTATGATATAAAAGTAACGTTTATCGATTATTTGATTAATGTATATTTTTAAAATCTTTACCTCAATAATTGCTTTTATATTTCTTATTTTTTTTTTCTCAGTTACTTGGCGTTATATTATTATTATTATACATTTATTATACAATATATTTAAATATTATATATTATATTAAAACATTGAATATTTGCACTTATATTTGCACTGCTATACTTGGTATTTAAAATGTAATATATGGATACGGGAGAAATGAAAAGTGGGAAAACGTTTAAATAGAATCTGTATATAAATATATAAAAACATAAAACTTTTCTATTAAGAATAAAAGAATAAATTTATAGTATATATTTGTATAAAAAACTAAAAAAAAATATAAAGCTTTCTTTGTACAACATTTAAATTTGAAAATTTACCTCATTCATTCAAATGTTTATATGCTTATAGAAATGAAATGTTTTTGCATATACCTTTATACTCCTCGTGTATATATCCAAAAAAATAACTTTATATATATATATATATAGTAAAACTCGTACATTATCGTATAATAAATGTCACTTATGCAAATTTAAAGTGATTATATAAAACAGTAAAAAGGTACTATAAATGTAGAATATATAATATTAAATATAAATTATATAGACAAACATATGATAATGATAATGATTATGATAAATAAAATTAAATGTATATGTGGGTGCGTATATATTCAAATAAGGATATATGTTATAGTCGAACTCCTACCTACCTACATTTAGTGAAAATAATCACAATCAGTTAAGAAATTACTAAATAACTTTACTCAAAACAACTAATCCCATTTACTTATCATTTCCTCTGAAATGTAAACAAGAATTATTTTTATGTTATTCTATGAATAGTATGTTGGTGGAGGACGATTATTTATATAGAAAGAGCATGCAAAAGACTATACCTCAGTATGTGTAGAGGTCACAATATATTAAGGTATAAATTCAGTGTGTCATATAAAATATTACACTCTATGCATGACGTAGTTTTTCACTATATAACAAGAAGTTCTTTTGTATATTTATTTTATTTTATTTTAAATGTGTACCCCCCGTCAGCACTGCGTCACAGGTGTAAAAAAAATATTACTCATTTGGAAAATTAATTTGGAAAATATCATTATAAGATATTAATATAAATTATTAATTACTTTTTTTGGTTTGATATAACATTACAAAAACTAAGAAAACTTATTATCTATTTAAAAACTAATCCATTTTATAAAATTGAATTTAATAAAAATAAAATTCAATTATATATTGCAACGAATAAAATATGAACAACAAAAGTTGTTGTCGATTTTTCTGTTGGATTTATTTTTATATTCACATAAATATTTATAAATATTGTAAATATATATATATTTTTTTTTCCCATAATACAATTTTGGATTTTCCAAACGAAATCTTCTTTTCATTTATGTACACCCATAAATATAAATATATATACACTTAACTGCGTCGAAACGGGTTTCCTTGAAATTTATAATCAAAATATTAATGTATAAGGGTTTATAATTATTTTACCAACCAGAAACAACAATTGGAAATACAACAGCTCTCCCGTAAAACCTAGAATTTTTTGGTCACCCTTAGAAAAATATATTAGCCTATTTGGAAATACTCCTTATATGAAATAGAAAATAGATTTAAAAAATTATGGAATGATTGGAAACATGTAATTTCTCTCACTTTTTTTATACAGGAAATTTGTTTGGAATTTTCCATGGAATCCACAATGAGAAATTCTAAATACTATATCACATCAATTATTCATACGATTTGTAAATTAAATTGTAAGCAGCAAAAAAACGAAATTAAAAATTACTGTTCAAGTTTTTATACATTTTAGTGTCTGTGCGAAACGTAAGCACAGTGAGTATGTTTACTATATTATATATGTATGAGTATATAAAAGGATGATATCCTTGTTCACATATAAAACAGAAAGAAAGTTTTCATTAAAGTTTATATGTTTGGTAATCGTTATTGTTGGTTGTATGGTTGGTGTTATCATTATTATATTATATATATTTTTTAAATAATATATTAATAACAATAATAATAATAATATGTTGTTGTTCCATTGTAAGCAGTATATACTTTTTGTTCATATAAATATTTCCGATCCATATATTTAAATATGAAATGAATGAAACACGTAATGGGCGAATACAAAAAATTGAAATTGAAATTGAATAAAAATGAAAATATAATAAGCTTTTCCAATATCATTTTCATATCTATATATTATTTACTCGACATAAATTTCTTAACCTCACCGCACACACCCATCAGTTATTATTGTATATGTAAATTTGTATAAAAACATCATAATTATATGAAGAAAAATATTTTTGAACTATTTTCTAAATGTAAATTATAATATAATATTATTTTGTTAAAATAAATTAATATTTATGTGAAAAAATCGGTTAAAAAATAACTTTAAAATTATTCATAATTCATTCACATAATAATTGATTAAAATTTCATTTGATATTTTCTGTTAAGATTATGAAAAAATTTGAATGATAACACAAAGTACTTGATAAATTACTAATATTAAAAATTTTCTCATAAAATAATTAAATTCAAAAGTACAAGTCAATCAAGCGAACGGTTCTATAGCGTTTTAGGATTATATTACGTACACTATTTCTAGTAATTGAAAAATTAAATGGTTAAGTTGAAAATTTCCAGAAAATCGAATAAATTATATACTCGAGCAATTGGGAATATTAAGCCTGTGGGAGATCTTGTGAGAAAAGTGTGTGTATGTGTGTGTACTGTCACCTATATAGTTTCACAAATATTTAGAAATTATGATTAAACATTTCTTCAAAATATCAAAATACATGCGAAAATTTTAATATTATTTACTCGTCATTCTATTCTAATCTTTATAACTTTTCATTTCAATTTAGAATTTGTCTAGAAAAACATACATTCCAATATTTAATATAGATTATAAAATTAAAGAAATTAAATTATTAGAAAAACAGAGTATAGTCACGTGCATACTTTCAAAGGGGTGAAAAAAATGTTTAGGATCGTATCTCGAAAACAGAGTTCCAAATGAAAATGTGACAGTTAATAATTTCGACAAATTATTATGTACTTCATCACCATCTTGAAGTAATGCACGTGGACACCCTCTACATTTATTATATAATTATAATTTTTTTTACAAAACATATAAAATCTTAAATATATATGAAATTTCCTTACTTTAGGTGTTATTATATTATTATTCAATATTAATATATATCCAATTTTTTTTTCTCATTTCAGATATATTTTTCAAATAACAATTTGTTGATGATGTTCTTATAAAATTTATTGTAAACATATAGATTTAGTAAATACAAATATATACAATCGACAAAAAGCAATAACATTTGGATTGAAACTGTCAAGTGTAATTCGCATAAAAAGAAATAAGTTGTTGAAAAATAATATTATTATCATCATCATCGTTTTTTTTTTTTGTGTATATGTGTGTTATCAATTTTTTTTTTGCAATTATTTTGCAAGTGACACTATATCAAAGATTATATCGTTCGGTATTTGTTAAACATTTGTGTACAATACAAATAAATTCCATTTTAAATAAATAATACAAGCCAATTTATAATAGAAAAACATGTGCGTAAATATAGAAAATAAAGAATTCTTATACAAATTCTTTGGAAAATATAGTTAATATTAGATTTGTGTGATGTTGCTTTATGCAATACATTTTAATATTTAATAATTGCAAACAAAAATCTTTTAAGATCAAACTGTGTGTATAATTTATGGATATGTCTAACATATATCATAAAGTAAAATAAATAATAAAAATAACATTCAGTTTAAATTTTTATAAAAATAAATGCATAGTGCAATAGAGTAGTGTAATGGTTATTTATACGCATATATATATATGGTATTTATAAATAGATAACGGGAAAATAAAGTATATATATATAATCTATATGTATTTGTTATATACAATATTTTGTATGTGAATGTAAAAATGTGATGTTAAAATTGTTTTCTATTTAATTTTTATTATTATATTTCTATTTTAATTTTTGTGCGACACACACCACGCGGTGTTGTGTATGTTTTAAAAGTGCTACATTTTGTTGCTATATGGAAATATGGTATCAAAGAATTTCCGTAAAATCAGTGTGTGTGTGTGTGTATATATAAATTAAAAAAAACTTAAATTCATCCAAAAAATGTATCTCAAGAGAATATATATTATTTTGTTAGACCAATAACATGTATATATGAAATTAAATGTTTCTATATTATAGTATAAATATCATTTATATATATATACCATATTTATAATAATAAATCAATGAGTGTAATTTATAGATTTAAATAATTTTATCTACTACTAACTACATCAAATAAAAAGTATAAAAATATAAAATATTCATATCATATACAAAATATATATATTAAATATATCGTTTTGTTAAAATGAAATTAATCTCATGAGAGATAAAAAGTGCTGCAACATACCAAATTTTTCAAAAATTTATAAATATACGACCGGTTAAATATATAAATAGGTGGATATATATCGGAGGAGGATGAATAAAGAAAATACATATATTTTGTTATTAATTTAGAGGTTGTTTTTTTTTGGTTGGAAAAATATTTAAAATTGGTTTTTTTTTTTTCTTTATCATTTTACAACATTTGGTGTTCTATTTGTGTGTGCGTCGTCTGTCTGCTATGTGTATATGTGGAAAAACATATATATATACAATAAATTAAATTAAAACCACAAAAGAATGGATAAAATAAAAGTGAACAGCTGCTGGTTATTTCGTCAACCGATATATTATTTTGGTTTATGAAAAATTCTATATATTTTAAATGTAGATATAGATATTATGGTGCATTTATGCATTCATCACAACGCCACACCGCCGCACACAATGAATGCTACACACAGTTGATTATAAATGAATAAATAAATAAATAAATAAATAAATAAATATAAATAAATATTTTATTGTTGGAGAGAAACAAATAGAAAAAAAAAAACAAGAAGATTTTTTAAACATAGTTTAGTTAAATGTAAAAAATGGATTTTCATCAATTGTTAAAACATTATATCAGAACTATAACAAAACATTTTCACATATGGTTATATTTTATTTTAATAATATTTGGTGATTTTACTGCAGACGGTGATAATGCACAAGATTTTCAAAAAAGTAGTGAGTATTTTTTTATTATTAATTTATATTGTTTTTAAATTCTCATATATTATTTTTTTATTTCATATTTTACAAATACAATCAAATAAGATTTTTTGCTATATTTTTTTTAGAATTAAAATTAATTTTGTAACCATAACTTTATAAAAAAAAAAAAACAATGTTTGGGGTATGAAGAGGTTTGGAGTTTTTCCATTCCAAGTAAATCAATTAAACGGTTCTATATAGCTATTTTACATTGGCAATATATTTAAGACATACATAACATTGTGGTGGAAATTTCGAGATTGTAGAATAATTGTGGAAACAAATTTTCAAGTTTAACTAAACATATTAACTAAAAAATTACAATAAAATTTAATCATATTGTGAATATTTGATTTCTTCACTTAAATTAAACACAAACTTAATTAAACATAATTTTTTTTCCGGTTCAATCAATAATTTTTGTTTTTTTTTATTTTTTGTGGAAAAATTAAGTTTTATAAATATATTTTCCAAACACATTCACATTCACCGTATAGACAGACACATTGCCAATTTGCAATTTATTTCGATATATGTTCTTAAAATATCAGCATCAAAATATCGTTAAATAAATAAGTGACTAGTGTAAAAATGATCAATAAATTTATTGGTACAAAAAATTTGCATGACATTGTTGACTGACTCATCTTTGGCTGGATCGAACTTGAGCTATAGAAATAATTACCATGAAAATTTATTTGTAGGTGATTAGTTGTGTGTCTGCCCAAGTTATGAACTCATATAGTGCACACTAGGTGGTACGACACGAAAAGAAACTCTCGTTAATCGTCGCAATGATTCGAAATATTTAAATATTATATGTTCATTTATCAGCGAAAACACTACTATTTTATTATAACAATACGCACCAACAGTTAAATTGATTAAATTTAGGTTCCACTATGATTTATAGGAATTGTGGTTTCAATTTCATTATATATATATATATTTATATTCTGGAGATTTCGCATAGCCTTATGATTTTTTTTAAATTAATTTTTCTAATTAAAAAGTTTAATCGAATTTACGTCGATGAATAATTAATGCTGGAAACTAACGAAATTGTATACCATATTTGGATGGCATCATAATATAATTGGGGCTATCGTTATAGAATAAGTGTATCATGCTAAGACTATATAATGTTGAAAAACCGATAATTTTTAGTGAATTTTGGGCCACATTTTATACACTGTATTTAAATATACGTATATTTACAATGAAATACTCGGTAGCGCAGTTGCATAGCGCTGAAATATATACAATATATATTATATATATTAATCATGAAATGTAGCGGCTTCAAATACTCTATTTTTCATAGGAAATTTTTCGGTATTTATTTTAATACTAACATTTTTCTGCTGGGTGACCATTTGTTCGTTGATGGAAAACGAAAAGAAACACGGATATTTTGGAAAATATGGTGTTGGTCGCTATTATTCAAAGATTAACAATCTATCTTATATGGGCCTAATCACCCATATAAAAATAATAATATTTTGAAAACATCTATTTTTCGTTAATTATTACAGTACAGTACAGTACACACAATTGGTATATTGTAATATACTCCCATGCGGAGTAATTTACCAATTTGGTTGTAATGAAAGGTTTATTAGAAGACATAAAAGCTCCACTAGGAGCAAAATATGATTTTAAAAAATATTTACAATACATTTTAAGTTGTTTGTTAAACATTTATACTAGTTTTTTTTATAGTGTTGGTAGTGGTATCATATTATACTAAAGATATTATATTCTAATATTCGGTTTCCATGAGATTAATTTATTCTCTATAAATTATTGTTTTGCAAATTATAATAGTAAATAAATTGTACCATTTAATGTGTGTGTATATGTATGTGGCTTATATGGTCTATATTTATATAAAGATTAGATAAAATGATTATTCGATCGTATATTAAAAGTTATACTAATATATAAATATAATATCTATTTAAATAGTAATTATATATTTTTATGTATCCTATTATAATTATTGTGTATGAAAAATTTCTTTATAATATTTCCTTATCAAGTCATATATTTCCGTCTTATACGAATATAATTCGAATAGACACATATATGAAGCAATAATAATAATAATAATAATAATAATAATTAAATATTACATAAATTATATATATATGCGCATATATAATGTTGAAAATACATCCATTACATATACACACATATACGTATCAGTTTGTACAAAGTGGAATATTCCCAATTAATTTTAATGAAAAAACACACAAGAATCCAAAAATTTTCATTATAGTAACATTAATTATCGCACATAGGCAAATATGATTATATATGGATGCTGTATGTAATATATAATGACAGTAAAAACAGTCAAACAAACAACAACAAATTTAAATTGTTAATATCCATATTTCTATCTATATATATATATATCTAACTATATATATATATATATAGGTGTATGTACATAGCAATAGATATATAGTGGCAAACAACACTTTATTTATACATATAAGCGCAAACAAGAGTTATACACAGGCATAGGGATGACGTTATTTGAATTATTAAAATTAATGAGCCCCTGTAGGGATAATGATGATACTTATGATGAAATAAGCTTATATAAATATATACGGGTTCTAATAATTTTAAAATAAGGAAATATGTGTACACATCACTTATATATATATATATATATAACTATAGTTATATATGCAATATACAATATATATATGGTAAATTAACAAAGATAAATTTTTTGGGATGTTGAATTTTTTTCCCTTTTATTTTGTTTGTCTTGTTTGTTTTTTTTTTTGTGTCCAAATTTTATAAAAATAAACCTTTTCATTTTTTTTTTGTTTCCACTTTTTAAAAATATTAATTTTTCAAGATGTTCTATATTTTTTTTTTATAATATAATATTTTATATATCACATTTTCGTCTCTTAAAAATATACTAAATAATATTAAAATATTATATGTTTACAGTATTGTCCAAGACAACTCGGCAACTCGCATATCCATCTGATTTCAATGAAATTAAAAGTTTTTCTTGTTTTTCATTTCTATGGCGTCTCTCTACTCTCTATATGAATTTTTAATTTGACACTTAAAATTGGAATAATTGCAAACATACTCGATCAATAGATATAAGTTATAAGTTAAGTTTTTTAGCTAAGCTACGTTGTGGTATAAAACAGAATTTAGTAACAGAAACGAAGTGGTCTGGAACAGAGACGGTGTTAAACGCGGAGCTGTGATGGTCCAGATTCTGTTGCTATCGTTGCAATATAAACCTGCAATAGAAACAAAAATATTTATCGCACTGAAAATTTGCTAAGTTTAAACAAAGACATTTATAGGAATATTGAAAAATATGAAAAATTATAGTAAACAATGCAAATTGTCGAATTGCAGCTGTCAACAGAGTAAAAATTATTTATGTTAAATAAAAGAAATTTTGTATGTACAAACAATACAATCAAATAAATTACTTTGACATTCTGGAGCTATAGTTCCAGCAACAATTCACATTAAATTGTTTATTTTTTTCCTGTCGCTAAAATGATAAAACGATGTAATTCTGTTGTTGTCTGGTACAGAATTTAGCCGCAGAATTTGGTTCTTCTGGTTTTTGGAGCTAATGTATGAAATTCTGAACCACCAACAAAAAAAAAAAATCTGTTTTATATCACAAACGTAACTTTAATAAAATTCCATAATATTATATGCTCACTATCAAATGTTATATTGCATTAAAACTAATAATAATAATAATAATAATAATCCTCTTTTTAATATTCATTAAAATACAATTAATTGTATATAATTTGAATATTAATTATTGGCCATTTGTCTATATAGAGCCAGAGCATATGTTGACCATAGAATTATTTTCCTTCCTAATAACAACAAAAAAAACGCAACTATATGTTTAAACAATGGCATTTATTTCAATAGTAATTAAAAAAACTAATACTATAGTTACAACTTTTATATTTACAACTTTAATCGAAAATCAATACAAAATGCATGAACAATTTAATTGTATTTAATTAAAACAACACAATTTCAATTTTTTCGCAGCATTACGACGATTTCACATTGAACATTTATAATTTAACATTTTATCATTTATATATTTATTATATTATTAACAAATACCTTTCACACACTGAAATTTTTCTATTTTTTTCTTCTTAAAAGCCTTTCTTCTTCTAACATTATATATGTCTTTTGCCAAAAAATGTCATTTTATTTGTATCGATATGACAGATGGTATTAAAAAAATTATAACAACAAATTCATGCACATAGCAAAGTTTCAAAGATGAATAAAATAGAAAAAGTTAAGAGTTAACTTTTCATATTTATAAATTATAAATTGGTTAGGGTTGAAAAGGTTGTATTGATTTTTTGAAATTTCTTAAATTTTCTTTCTATGTTAAAGTGGCGTTATATTGTATTACATTTTGATTCATTCACGCAAGTTATAGTTGTCCGTTAGTTTTGTACAATACTGTATTTTTAATATATTGTATATAATAAATGTGTTGTGTATATCGTAGCTAATATAAACGTATATATAAATGTATATAGGAAACAATCATCTTAGCATCTTATTATATACTAAATATTATTTTTTTTTCCAATCTATATAAAAGATGTAAAGATAAATATTTGTATATAATATTATTTGGGAAAAAAAAATTATTATATTCAATATACCTTTTATGTCATTAATTTTGTTAAAAAGAAAAACACCCTCAATTCAAATTAAGCTATTAAGCTGTTGCTTTTTTATTTTTTCTGTATTTTGTATTTTGAGATGTATTTTATTTAAAGTAGTGTATGTGTGTGTGTGTGTGTTTATTTTGATATATATTGTACATGTAATAATACTACTTTTCCTCATTTAATATATATACGATTATATATAATGCGTGTACCATTATTCATAAACAATAATATATGTATTATATTTTAAATATACAATATTCATTTTAAAATAATGTATTATATTCATATAAAATATAAAACATGTATTAAAATTAAGTATGTCATATATGAATATTATTTTATATATAAATTTATATTTTATTTTATTAGTTTATCTACTAATATATTATAAAATTTTGTTATCCATTTTAATCATTTTATTATTATATGTGTACGATTATATATATATATATATTTTCGATATAATAATATTGTATAATACAATATATGATATATATACCATAAAAGACCTTATATATATATGGTATACATGTACTGTACTAAATATTATATTAGACTTTTTGATACGTGACATACATATCTTTATGATCCTGGTTCATCTAATCATTGTATATAAACCATTTTAATTTATATACATATTCGTATAAGATATTTTATACTATATATATATACTCATGTATGTATATGAGGATACGTATAAAATTCATATTATAAGTATTTTACGTATATATAATATACAGGTATCCCTTGGTTTTTACGGTTTTTAACAGATATTTTGATCATAAATTTCCACCAATTCCTATAATTATGCATTTTATAGTTTTGGACTTATATGCAATCTCTCTAAATCAAAAACAATGAAAATCTTTGTTGTAACAGAAAAAAAAAGATAAGTTCATGAAATAAATGCCATTTTAAAGCTTTCTTTATTTATAGTTATATCATTATAATTCCATTATACATCTACACATACAAAATTTAATCAAAATTGGATAAGAGTTGACTAAAAGTTTTAAAATTTGAAAAAAAAACGTGAACATTAAAGTGGCCTTAGTATCGATTTCACACAAAAGTTTAGTAGAAAATATACATATAAAATCTTATTATTTACCATACCAAATTTAATCTAAATTGTATAAGAATTGGTCATAGTTACAAAATTCCTATAGGAATTATATTGTAGTTCATAAAACTGCCTTCTGTGTATCGATTTTATAGAAATTAAGCGTAGGAACTACATTGAAAATAAATGTGTACATAATTTCAATGAATAGCGTTTATAAGCCAATTTTTCATTGTTTCAATGAATAGGCCATTAATATTTTTCATTTTTAAAAATTATCTTAATGTACTTGTTTATTGAATGAATGCATTCGCGATCATTAATTAACTAATGCACAGAATAATAAGTTATTAAACAGAACACGTTGAAAATATGAATAATATTCATCAAAACAATTATACAGCTCTTTAAACCAATAGTAGAATTGAAAAACATTCAATTTCGGTATTATGTTTTAATGAATTATTCGTTGATTTAATAAATGTTATTTTATTTTAACAATGTGAACCATATTCCTTGGAGCAAAATTAATTAATTAATTTCATTGTTTTGACGTTACTTTATAATTGGATCCGTGTACTTTTTTTTTCAGGGTATTCCAAAAATCACATTATACATTTGCATACCACAAATTTTTGTAAAAAATTGTATAAGAATTGACCCAGCTCTAAAGATACACCAGACTATAGTTAATAAAATTGCAAATTATACCGATTTCAAAGAATTTTTATAGAAATAATTTCTATTATCATCCAATAATTATACATCTACATATCAAATTTGATCAAAATTGGATAAGAATTGGTCAAGATTCTAAGTTTCAAGAAGCAGGGGTTAATTTGGAATGAATTGTTGAATATTATATCTTTTGTAATTGCTTATATCTTGTACACAATTCCTATTAATTTATTTAATATATAAATTAATAAATTATGAATCTATATTAGATTTTAACACAGCGTAT
Organism: Bibio marci; assembly: GCA_910594885.2. Classification (NCBI taxonomy): domain Eukaryota; kingdom Metazoa; phylum Arthropoda; class Insecta; order Diptera; family Bibionidae; genus Bibio; species Bibio marci. The sequence goes on from OU343114.1 coordinate 41,864,582, forward strand.
TCCGAAAATCACATTATACATTTGAATACCACAAATTTTTGTAAAAAATTGTATAAGAATTGACCCAGCTCTAAAGATACACCAGACTATAGTTAATAAAACTGCAAATTATACCGATTTCAAAGAATTTTTATAGAAATAATTTCTATTATCAACCAATAATTATACATCTACATATCAAATTTGATCAAAATAGGATAAGAATTGGTCAAGATTCTAAGTGGCAAGAAGCAGGGGTTAATGGGGAATGAATTGTTGAATATTATACCTTTTGTAATTGCTTATATATTGTACACAATGCCTATTAATTTATTTAATATATAAATTAATAAATTATGAATCTATATTAGATTTTAACACAGCGATTTACTACACGCATTTTTGCTTCCATAACTTTCAACATATTAATATTGAATATGAAAAATATAATTATATGTAAAATAAATTATAGACAACAGATTTTATTGCATATTTCTCTGTCTCATCTGGTTCGATAGATTTATATAAAAATATTTAAATAAAATTTTAAATTTTCTTCAGAATTATTCGGCGTTTGGTTTAGTACTGTACTGTACATATAACCAACGCATAAATTAAGGGATACCTATATATGAATAAACATTTTCTAGATATTATAATATTATAATTATTATTATTATTATTATTATTATTATTATTATATGTGTATAAATGTCTATATGGTATAGAATATATATAAAATGTATCTTTAAATGAGTGTGATTAACGCATGTTTTTATGACATATTTAAATATTATAACTAATTGAGAGATTGTTAGAATGACTTTTTTGAAATGTTAATAGGTTCTTTAACTATATTATATATATTGTACAATATATAATAATGTATATAATATTATAATATATCATGTACAAAATTTTACTAATACATTTTATATAATATAATATTATACCATAAGTATTATGTGAGATATAATAATAATTAAATAATAACAATTATTATTTATTTATTTATATATGTTTCCTTAAATTTATCTTAAATTCATATAGACGTATATTTTATATTGCCGAGTATAATTAAACAAATGATATATTTCTAATATTTTGAAGGGTGTTTTATTATATGGTATTTATTTATTAAATATATATTATATAGTTATTTAGTATTTATACAATATTTATGTATACTTAAATTATATACAATATATATGTTTTAATATATGTATTCCAATATACTGTGTGTATTTATTTCATGTGCGTATACCATATATTGAAAATGTGTATATTAAATTAAATTTAATTAGTTATAACATTATAGAAAATAGAATTATGTACTAATACTAATATTTCGGTAATTTACATATCATGTATTTATTGTTTAGATGTTGTGTCTGTTCGTTATAATAAATGGTATATGTTTATGCATAACAATAAGATCAATTTAAAAAGGGAATTATATTTAAATTAATTATAATATGTTACGTTGGTTTTTTTTCTCAAATTTTTTGAAGTGACATTAGTTTTAACAAAATTAATGAATCGTGTAACATACCTAAAATTGAATTGAAATAATTGTATATATATAAAAAAATTATAAATGGTAATAACATTTTTAATGCATTTATAATAATAACAACAATTTACAATTTTTTATGGAAAAGTTAACTTTCTACGGCATATCAAGTTGTACATGTTAATTGTAGAGCATTTTTCTTAATTGAAGCCATAATTAAGTGTATACTTAAAAATCAATAAATTTTTATATTTATACATTGTGACTGAACTTTTCTTTCCGTTTAATTCCGTATGTATGCTGAATATGTTTATAATTTATGTAAATAAAATGTTAATTTATTTTATTATATGTTATACATGTTCATTAATTCCATCATTATGGTATTCGCCCTATGGTTAATTCTTATAAAAATATATATATATCAGTTCTTAAAATTGTTTAAGTTAATCAAATGTGGTAAGCCGCGATATTTGTACATATTGTAAAATTGAATATGCTACGACGTCATTACGATGCCGTAATATTTTATTTTGTGACTATGAATAGATTTCGTATATTTTTTATCTTCATTTTCATATGTTGTTTCATTATGGAATTATATATAAGTATAAATTTGTAGTATTCGACGCGAGTGTTAATTTTTCTAAGTATTTAAAAATGGCAGGCAAATATTGTATAATATATAATTTAAATAAAATATCGTTCAATGTGATTTAATGAAAATCAAAAGCAATGAACATGTTGTAACATGTCAAAAACGGTATTATTATATAATAATTCACATATAAAAAAATATCAAATTATTTCTCTCGATAATTTCAAGCAGATTCGTTAACTTACTATTGATCTCTAATTTACCACAAAACAAAATCATAAATACAGATTTTATTTTAAATGTGATAATTATTATAATTGGGTGTATTTACTAAAAATATATCGGATAGAGATAATGCTCTGGTACAATAACACATTCGCTAAAAACAATTTATATGTAATCGAATGTATATCAACATTTATTTATGCCATTTCAAAATCAATTAAATAATTGAATTATTGCCATTATTAAAATTATTAGATTTTATTGTCAGCATCCGTTGTTGTGTAACTATAGAATTGAATAAACACATTCATTACATCGACATATCGAATACATTTTTATATCAGATTTTAATAGGATCATTGCATCATTACAGCATTATATATCCTTTAAATTATTTCATATATATAAAAATAACATAAAGTTATTGCGAATATTTAAAAACAAATGGTTAATTTTTATTATACTGAAAATTTTCCATTTTATGATATTTATAGTATTTTATTAAATTGACACAAAATTACGTATAGTTTTTTTCCTATTTGACCTAAGAAAATATGTGAAATGAATATTTATTTAATGCAATAGAAAAACATAAATAAAATCTTAAAAAATATTTTTATCCACTTTAAATTTATTTAAAAGTTTATCTACGCTGCTGTACTAATGACATTGCTTATTTTATTTTATATTGAAACTCATATCCGAAAGAAATTTGATTTTTTATAATAAAAATTAAATTATATTTATATTTTTATATTTAATAATAAAAAAAAAGCACACTATTTCAATTTTTTTCTAAATATTTTATTCATTTTATTTTTTTTTTTTTCAAATCTATAATATAAACTTTTTCTATATATATATTTTTTTAAATCTTTGAAAACTCAAACTTTCAAACTTTTAACTTTTTTTTTTTTTGAAACCACTGAACAAAATGACATATTTTTTTTATTTGTATACACACACACACACGTATTTACAATAAACATATATAATATATTTCGTTTCAAATGAATTTCCTTCCCATTATCCTTATCCATAAAATATTGAACACAAATATAATATAATATATCAAAATATAAATTTTATACTTTATTGATAAATTCGTTTTTCGTTTATTTTATTTTCTAGCTTTATTATAATATCCTTTTATATACACATAACATAAGGATATATAAAGCTAACGTAATCAGAAAAGGAAGTCAAAACTATAATTTCATGAACAATGTATAAATCATGTATATTTACATATAATAAAGTAGCGTTCACATCAATTTGGCGATAAGTCGCGTATATGACAATGACAAATTGAAACTTTTTTTCCCTATACCAATTTGTCGTCATGCAGTTGGAAATGGTTCAACTACAATATGATAAATATACAAGATTTTTTATGAAGTCTTCGAAAATTACCTTAATATCAGATAGTTTCTGTCAAATTAGATTATATTGTTAAATTATAAACAATGAGTTTTAATATAATTTACATAAGATAAACTACATATTTTTTTTTTTTTGCTCCTTATAGTCCTTGGTATTATATTTTTATATTGTCGTTCGAAATGTCGTTAACCTTTGTATAAGCGTACAGTGGAGGGTACCTTAAAGTGTTTCTATTATAAATATTTATGTCGCAAATGTGAAAGAAAAAGTACATTTGTTTACATTCATATTTGTCGTCTATATATAAATAAATAATGTACAATACGCGGAATATAGATAGATATAAAATATAATTTAAAATACAAAGTAGTATTCAATATTCAATATATATTTAGTATATAAGATTTGCATCGATTTAAATATGAATATATTATGTACCAGAGATAGTAATACATTTATTCTTAATAATTCTTAAATGGAATATATAATACAAAACACAGATTATGCATAAATGATTTATATATACTATCAAATATATGAATGAATGAATATTTATATTAGTGTTTTCTAATGTGTTTTCATTTGATCAGATTTAAATATTTGAATTCATTAAATAAATTTATTCAATTTATATATGTATTTATAATTTTTGCACATATACACCGAGTATAATGTGAATAATAAATAACATTTTATACAAAATATATATATAACTATAAACATAATTGTAAATTGGAAATTTAAATATATTTATACGCATTGAACACACCAATGTACTAAATATTCTATTATAATATACCTTACATTTATAGTATTAAATATACATTCGATAAACACACATAAATACGTACAGTACTCTTACTATGTTAGTTGACACCTTCACAAATGACCAATCACAAAGATTAAAGTCTAAATATAATAATTTAGATAGAATAAAGATATGTATGCTATACATTTACAGATAGACAGATATATTAACAAATGTGTTATGCAATTTGAATATGTGTATAAATATTTTGATTTAAAGATTAAAAGATAAGCTATAAATAATTATAAAATAAGAATTTCATTATTTCATATAGTATTCAATTAATATTAAGTGCTAGTCAGTTTAGTCCATGTGGAGCATATATGGTATCTATATATATATATACCAAACATTTATTACATTGAAGTTGTTACTTGACTCTACGCATGAGAGTAAGTAATAATCGATTGATTTGCAATTTTCGAAATCTGGGTGCTTCTTTAATTCCATTATTTTCTTATGGGTATAGAAATTGTGAAACCTCTATATTCAGAAAGCCCGCATGTGTCATCGATATTTATTCTGTTGACAATGCACTTTATCGTGTGTTATTGGCATACTTTTGTCGCTTTGTTGGCAATGATCACTTGAATAGTTGTTGACAGTATATATAGTGTTAAATATTGACATATTGGTTTAATTTGAACACACATATAAAATACCAAACTTTACTGATCCTTTCATATTATACATCGTTTAAGCGTCTAAACATAAATATCTCGTTTCGGTTTTATTGTTTTGATGATTATTTACATCATGTTTTCTATAAATTTAGCATTACTAGTGAATTTCTACAAGCAATCGATGTCTGACCGGAAAAAATTTCATCATTGTAATAAATTAATTGTCCGCAATTTCTGTTTTCTGGTACACAATTTACTGCAAACAACACACTAAAAAAAAATCGATGATAACAATGCAATCAAATGATATACGCTAATTTATTTTTTTTTTATTAATATCGAGTGTACTTTGACACATCATAATTTCTTTAGTGATACAAATTCATGAAAATAAATAATAAAAAGTTGGTTTACATTGGTTAAAAAAAAATTCTACAAATTATTAATAAATTTTAACAAAAATTATTATATTTACTCGAAATATTCTTCTTTAACTGAAATTCATCAATGTTTTGCACGTTCAAAACGTTGTCCAGTGTGACAGTCTTTGCCTTTTGAATGTCTTCAACTGTTGCAAATCGCTTTACCATCTTTTCATATAGCCAAATAACGTTTAGCTAATTGAAAGTTATCGGCAGGGAGCTATAAATCAGATGAATATGGTGAATAATTAAGCAAAAAAATTTCGATTTTTAGTAAAAATATTAGTGATAATTGTTGAACGATGTAAAGGTGCATAATCATGCAGTTATTTTCAACCGTCTGGTTTTCGATATTCGATAAATTGTTGTTTTTGGTATACACCAAGTTCCATTTCGATGAATCTCACTGAAGACTCACTTAGACATTTCCACGAAATTACATACTTTTTCAATGTTTTCTTCAGTAATTGCTTCAGATGGTTTATCATCACACGTATAGCTTCTCTACCTTTGTTTATACCATATCTAAAAACTTCTCCTATAGACAATTGGTATTTCTATCACCCACCATACACGGTTTTTAGCAAAGCATATATTTTTGAGTTTGAGCATTTTTAAAACAAACTTTAATTTTAATTCTTTATGTATATTTATTTTTTGACCGAAACACAAAAACTACATTGTATTTTGGCTTACATTGAACGAAATGTCATGAAAATGTATATATTTTTGGGACAGAGTTTGTATATAGATTATCGTCATATAATATATGATAGATTTCATAGTTTATTTGTGGTTACACAGCACATGTCATTTAATCAAAAATAAAAAAAAAATGGATTTAACTTTGAAATTATGGAGTTGGAGGAAGAAGTTTTAAGAATAATTGATTACATATTTGAAATATCTATGAAAGCATAATTTACATAATAAATTGGTTTTAAAATGCACCGCTTACGGATTAACTTGCTGTTAATGTTTGTGGTATGGATACCGAAAAAACTGAGTGACATAATTCAGCAGCCTATAGTATACAAGTGTATGTAAGTGGTGAATAATGAATTAACTAAATTTCAGAGAATACTGTATAGATTTGTGCATATAAATTAGTATATAAATTATATATTATATTTATATAAAGAATTAACTAATATATATTTCCACCACATTGTATTGTATATAAATTACAATTTATAATATCCTGATATATTATTATGTGTATAGATTTATCTTTAATTATCTATTTAACATAATAAGTCAAAGTGATAATGTTAAATTTATATTTGTGTATAGTATTTATTATATTGTACGTATTAAATAATATTATAAATATAAATATAAATATATAGATTTAGATAAATATTGTATTATATATTATTATAGTAAACATATAGAGATTTATCTCCCTAATCGATAGAATTATGTATTTATGGTACACGTCGATTCAATTTTTCATTTATGGTATGTGCAATATAGAATATCAAATGTATTGTATATTAATATATTTAATTATTTCACATATTACACAAAAATATGTATTGTTTATCAAAAAAATTCATTTCATTTCAAAAATTATTTATGTTAAAATACATAAATTTTTATAATTTTTCCGGTTATATAAATATAATACACTGCACCATGTTTATATATTGTAATATATAATGCATATCTAATTAATATCACATACGCACAACATCTACGCTCAAATGTAAATCTATTTTAAAAATGTTAGAAACAATATGTTACATTCTTACATTTTATAATAAGTTTGAAACCGTATTTCGAATATATAATGCGTTTTATATATGGGTATAAATATACACATGTATATATAAGTATACGAACGAGCATTCATCGTCAAAGATGATTTGTGACCTCAACCTGTGTATACCACAACATCTGGGCGAACGTGTGCCAATGAAATCTAATTTTGTCGACAAAATATAAAAATAAAAAAATAAATAAATAAATACTCGTGTATAAATAAATGTGTGTATATGTAAAGAAAAACATTAATAAATATAAATTAATGTATACACCGTACACTCTGTCCGAAAAACAAAAACACGGAATATGGTGGGTAGAAAAAAATCAAACAATTAAATAATATTTTTGATTGTATCACTTGGAACAACACAATTCTTTGTGGATAATATATCGGTGGAATTGTAAACACAAATGAGAATTTGGCTCTTTGGCACAATAGTTTTTAAAAATTCATCTTTCGTAAAACCATTTTTTTTCAGTTAAAATCTCCTTAATTATTGTTGTTTGTATATTAAATTTTATTTCCATATGAATCTATCTATTTATCTTATTGAAAATTTGTTGCTAAACTCTTCGGTAATCATTGGTCAACCTGTGTACACTTGCATTATTATCCACATCTAATATGGCTATCTTTGAAATGTATTTATAAGCAATTTTAAGCAGCATTTTTACCAATTTTTTGCTCTTTAACCGTTTGAGTGCTATGGGTTTTTGGTAAATTAATTGATAATTGCTATGAGAAATTGAGAAAAAATATTTTTTTATTCATAAAATTACAAATATAAGCATAAAAACTAAAAAAAAGTGACATATTTCAGTAATTATTTTTGATTTTTGTAAATAAAATTATGAGTTATAATTTAAAATCATTTGTTTGCTGCCTTTTCTTTATCATAAATTTTATATTTTAGAAGAAAATACCAGTTTTTTTCTTTATTTAGACACATTTATGTTTTCCAATTTATGTGCCATGCCACCCATTTTTTGCAAATGTTGTAAATCAGTCGGAAACGCTTGGGATTTGTAGCACCTGTTGTACTGCAAACCAAGCATTTGCGCAATTTCGTACCGGGTAGTCTTTCTAGGTTGAATCTTGGCTTGGATGAGGAAGGTGTTTCACTACCTTTTTTTGCTGAGCCATTCGTTTTCGATAGTTTCAATTATTTTTGACGTGAACCGTAGTCTGCTCAATGGCTTTGTTTTATCGTTACTGTATAATATATACTCTGTTAATTTTTACTTTTAATTACAATGTCAATTTTCGATGAAACTTGCAAAACAGTAAAAACAGCACCGCGCAGCAGCCCTCACCAACTGAACACCAAACGCTGACTGATGCAATCGTCGCTAAATCGACGAACCGCAATTTTAGCGCATTACCTATTCGTCGCTATAGTGACGATTCGCACTCAAACAATTAAAATCATTCCGGTTATTTTTCCAGACAGAGGATATAGTGTATTCTATTTAGTATTATATATTATATTCAATTTATGTTGTTAGGAATTATATGTATAGAGAGATTATATCTACACCTATATTTATATATATTTACAAAATATATATACGACACATAAGAATAAATGCGATGAACTCGTATTTATTCTAAAAATATATATATAATTATTTCTTTGTATTTGTAAAATAAAAAAATAATAATAATAATAAGTAGAAATTGTCTAAATAACAAAAATATCATTTTCATTTCATCTCTGTGTTTTCTTTAAAACTTTTACTTACTTCTTATTACTTTGGTATACTCTTAATTCTAATCGTATTATAAGATAATATATTTCTATATATATATAAATTAATTCGTATATATATATATACGCGAATGAAAAACATATACATTTTACCAACTTTAACTTAAACGAATATCATTTTATATATGTTTGTGTAGATGTTGTGTGTCCTCTATATTTGGTTGGATTTATACGCATAAGATGATGTTAAAAGTATTTTCTGTTATTTTATATAGAAAAATATAAATAAATTTCACAATTTAAATATATAATTATAATTTATTATTTGGTCCTATTCATTAGTGCATATATATAATATATAGGTGTATATGCACCGTTTCTATAGACTTAATTTGATAACTTATGGTTTTTTTTTTCCTGAAACCTAAACCAACCTTTTTATTATATTATTAAATACGTTACATACTAAATTAGTTTTATTTGTCATTATCAAATGTAATTATTTTAACTATATTCTTTCAATATATTTAAATGTGTCCGTATATATAAAATTTATCGATTTATTTTAATTATCGATTTTATTTGGAAAAGTTAGTGTTGTTGTATTTATTTTTTTTTATTCAAATAACTCTATAATATAGCGTCTGCAGATATATTGTACATACACACACACACATAAATTACTATATGACATTATAATTTTTAGAACTTTTTTATGGTATATTATGTTTTTCGCAAACCATAAGCTTATATGAGATAGAATCTATACATCTATTCGAAATAGGTATATATGGTATATTGTTTATGTACGTATAAATAAAACATCTGTTGTACCACAATCTGCTTCTGCAATTTTTTTTGGTTTATTTGACGACAATCTAAATAATAATGAAATATATATTGTATATATATCTGTACTATCCACAAATATTGATTTGTTAGTTTTGTGGGCATTTTGATTATTATACAATGTTGTTTTTGTTTTAATGTCACAAATGTTTCTTATATACGAATAATAGACATATAATAGACAACTATTTGATTAGATTAATAACTATTATATTGACATCTACTTATAAGAAATGTTGCTATATGTAGAGATTTTTCTTAATTCATTTTTTATTTATGCGCATATATTCACATTTTATGCGTAAATTAAATATAAATATATATATATGTAGAAATAAATGTCATTTATACATGGAAAAATGTTAAGAATGAATTATTTATTAAATCTATTATACATTTGACAGCTTGAACGCAAAGTTTTATTACAATTGTTACGTTATACAAAAGTTTATTATTATGGAAATTTCTGGTATTTAAATATTTACGTAATTCCATCAAGTTATTACATCATTATCAACAGTATTTTTTTTTTGTTATTTTATTTGTGCGGTTGAAGAAAGTGTCTTGTCTGAAAGTGCTTACCACGACCCATAAAATTATATGTGCCCTAAAAACGCGTATCACATACAGCTACTTTAATTCTACATCAGAAATAGCATTGCAACAGAACAATTCCAATATACAATACACGAAACTATTTCATTATTCCATTATAGATTTTATACATTTCTTAAACATAAAAAAACAAATTGAAACGTCTCATTACACCACGAAACGAAATGCTTTACAACAATTTTACATTTGTCCTTATTCAATATACTAAAATCAGGAAAGTTTCATCCATATTCCTTATTTTTATTGAAATAACTTGTTTCTTAAATAATAAACATTTTTAAAATATTACAAATATATTGTTAATAAAATAAAATTTTATTATGAATATTCTGCTGCTTTTTTGTTTTAATGAGTTAAATTTTTATTCAATTATTTTAAGTTTACACAATTTCAAAATTGCATATAAACGCTTACAATTTATAATATATTTAATTTAAGATAATGTATATGAACACAGAAGTGATTGAATAACACTAGGGCGAGCGGAGGGAGGTGTTAGGTATCCTGTCCAATCTATAGAGAATTCATGTACAATTATACATATCTAAGCAATATCCTTATATTGTATAATTGTACATGAATACTTTATAGATTGGACAGGATATAATATAATAAACATAATAAATATGTAAGAAAAAGAAACCCATTTTATTTCGAAAAAATTGAATTGTTATAATACCGCCGATTCACAGTCATGAAAATAATATATAAATTATGTTTATATCTGATTTTTTCAATTCTTTGATATATTCAACACTTTAATACTTAGTATTTATTAGTAAACACATACACTCAATTTATCACATATCTGCATTGTATTTATGTATAAAGCGTTATGCCAGAGGATGTGCCACTTACAGTATAGTTAATTGGACACATTCTTCAAAAGTTATTTATAACACTTATATTTGGGTAATGGGTCAATTATTTTGTCGCACAAAAATTTGGTGAAAATGTTTTGACTTTTGTGACCATTTAATTTTATTTATATATTGTATATATAAAAAGCATAAAATAAATATAAAATACAATAAATTAGTACCATAACACACATTACATCTGTATTTATTTATACTCAATTTGAAGAGGGTTACTTTGAAAATTACTCTGTGAGCACAGAAAGTATTTCTATACCAAAACCCTAAATGATTAATAATACAATGTTTTACTGTTAAATAATTCATTAAAATGAAAATACCTTCGCGTCAAAACTGAATACCAACCATATATTAATTCAAATTTATCAAATTTGGCGTTGTTGTGTTGTGTTCAATTCCTCCCCCGCATGATATTGCAGATTACCTATTTACGAAACTATATCATTAAACATATATCCACAGAAAGGAAATGCGAATTTATTATCCAACATTTAACATATTTACTATATCCAATATCTGAATTCCATAACTTTCAAAGTATCCAATTGTTATTTATATATACAATAATTTATTCTAGTATATCTAAATATAGCATAAAATTCCCGGAATATTTTCATTTATTTTAATAACCATTTATTTGTACATAAATTTAGATATAATAATTTGTGCGCAACGATCATTACACGCTTTTGTATTTTTATTAATACATATACAAATTTTATATTTCAATAAAATTATTTTTATTCACATTTTAAATAACCCCGCCCGCGCCGTTCACCAACAATTTATTTATACATATTATTTTAATGTTCGTGCGGTCAGAGACGAATTATTTACAAAAATATATTCATATTTAATAATGTTCAACAATGATAAAGAGACCGATAACTGCAAAAATAACAAAACGATATGATATTGTAATAACAACAACAAAAAAAAAGGAAACATGCACAACAATAATAATTTTAATATTATTCGTATATTAAAAAAAAAAAAACGCCATAAACAAACAAATAAATAAATGAATAAAAAAATACATAAAATTATACAACAAATACCATCTGGAATTTTGTATCCCTTAAATTAGTGTGAATCACGAATAAAATTAAAATGACTGTGAACAGTATCTGAAAAAATATATGTGGTGTGTAATAAAAATAATAAAAAATATAATATAACAACCCACCACCACCACCACCACCACCACTACCACCGGCAGACAATATTTATAATGTTTTACATTTTTATTCAGATACAAAAGAACAACATTTAAAATATATAAAATATTTTGTTATGTTTTAAAATAATAAAATTGCTACTACGTCCGATACAAAATCAGCCAGAAATAAATCTCTATAATTTTCATTCCATTTTTTGTGTCTTGTTCACACAAGATATACTATTTTTTTGAATGAAACATAAACTAACATGTTTGTAAATTTATAATATGTATGGACAGTACGATTTATTGGGATATACTACATTGAGGCTTTACTTTGATATTTTTATATTAGATGATTATCGATTAAACTTTATTAATTTTTATTATAATATTTCTCATATATGGAACATATATAAATTTATATAATAATACAGGATGCTGTGTATTATCACGCATTTTCAATATTATCTTGTAAAAATTATTTAAAAAAATATAAACGATCACCTATGTACACTTAAACAGAAAAAATAGTAACTGATGCAGACGATAATATTGTTTGGTCAAATGAACTTAACAAATAAAAGTTTAGAATTTAAAAAAAAAATCAGCTTGACCTTGACCTGATTTTGGTAACATATTTTTTTTTGCTTTACCTATATAATAATAATAATCAAACAAAAGCCACTTTTTCAATACCAATTTGTTGCTTTGGATTGTGAATTTTAAATGGATCAACCTGTGTATATACATTTATATTACTATCCCACACTTCAATAGTTTAGTCTCAACCATCTATACAATAGAACATATAATATAACTTAATTTAATAAAATTTATATAAAAAATACTATAAAATATTCTAATTAACAAATCTCCTAAAACACATACTAATAATAAAGTTTGTATATTCAAATAAATAAATAGATAAACAAATCGTTAAAGGGGAGTATAGGAAATATAATTCATCTTGATGTTCTATATATACCTACAAAAAAACATTATTATAAAACTAATAAATGGTTAGAATAAAAACCAAGTTAAAAAAGGTTTCCGCACATAATTCTAAATTAGCAGTATTAAAACATAATAATAGGGGTTAAGAAGGTATTTTCAGTTTTAGGATAAACGTCATCATAAACTGAATAGCTTGAAAATTTATTATTATTTTAAAAATACATTAGCGATTAGGCTATACACAAAAAAGTCAACCAATTTTGTTGGATACATTTTGTTGTTTCAACGGAAACGACACGTAATACATTGAGGTAGGGTAGTGTATTTTTGCATAATATAATATAACTGAATGCTGTTGCTAATAAAATATGTTTTACAATTTACATTTTAATTAAAAAATATACATTTCATATATGTGTGTGTTTGTATCCATATCCATATCCACATGAAATAAATACGACAAAACAAAATGCCAAAAATAATGGAATGAAAAAAAAAAATAAAGTCAATTTAAGACATCTGTGACATTGTATTGTAAATTTCAAGTATAATCTGCTACATAAATAATTTTGGTTATAATATAAAGAAAAAAAAAAAAAAGAAGTGTTTGTACATTACATTCGATAGTGGTAATATAAAACAAATAACAACAAGAGACAAGACAATCCCGCAGACATAAAAAATTACAATGTTACGAGAATTCTTCCATTCACATACAATAGAAAAACATTTCTATTAAATTTATTTGCTCTTTTTTTTTTTAAGTCGGTTAATTTTAATAATAAAATTGAATAATTTATTTTCACAATCGTACAAATAATGAAAATTAGAGACCATCGTTTTTTTATTTTATTTGATTGGAACTATAATATAAATATACAAAAATAAATAAAGATTCGGTATTTTGAAATTCTTTCATTTTTCAATTTCTATTAACATTATATGTAAAATGTTTGTTAGATTATTTTAAATGTAATGGCAATAGTAGTTATGTGTATAATTAGATAGATATGTGCGAGCTTAAATTATACGTTAGAAGACGAAGAAATATGTATTTTTTTTATGTTTTTATGTTTAATTATTACTGACAGAAAATGCATATATAAATAAAATATATATGTTGTGTGTAAGCACCATTCAGACATTAACATCGGCAGTGGCGCAGCGTTCATGCAAATCGATCGTTAATTAGAATCGTGATCCATTTTCGAATTTTACTTATTTGAAATTCATTTACCGATACGGACTTTTTCAATGAAATGATTTTGGTGTTATGCAGACAAAGCAAAAAAAAAAAAAAAAAAATTGAATGTACAAGATGTCGAATTAATATGCGAAAAGCCATTTATGTACACATTGAACATTGAGTTCCAGAACACATGCATTTCGATTATACTATTTTACCATGTGTAAATTATTGCTTCAAAGACAGAAATGAAATGAGTTCAGTATTTTTTTTTTTTATCCGCATATATTAAAACATATACTTGATGAGTGGGATCGTTTAAAAAAATGTATGGTAGTACATAAGGTTATCAAACGTTGTACAGCTTCCGACAAAAAATACTGAAAATTAATTATATATACTTTTAATTCCCGCACACATAAAAACCGCACCGCCTGTACTTATATTACGTGATTTTCTTCGATAACATATATATTAATAAAAAAATATAATAACATAAAGTGCAATGTGTGCAATAAACATAAATGTATGTGTTACAAGTTCATGTATCTTATAGATATTATGCACTACGAGATTTCCTGTTCCATTAAAACATGATGATTGTTCTATCTGTAGTCTGTAGTGTAGGTGTAGAGTGTAGACTATATTCCTCACATACACCATATGTACTCATACTTTTAGAATATATACATTATGAAAAATAATAATTTGAAATGTACATGATTTTGTAATCACAATATAAAATATATATGTTCTAAATTTTATATAATATTTTTATAGACATTTCAAAATGATTATTTGATAATTTATTGCTTTGTTCTTTTTGGCAATTGATATCAGTGGAAAAAATTTAAAAAATAAATAAGAAATTCGAAATTTTTTTGTCTGCAAATAAAATAGATAAAAATCGAAAAATATAATATTTCCATTAGCGTAAATACAATTCCCAAATGCTAACAATTTACTTATATGGTTATTTGCTGCATCCTGAAATGCATTCACACCTGTATAGAAAACCTTACAGTTAATTTAGATTGTCATGTGTTTCTCGATCTGATCTCTTACCATCTCTTCTACACAATAGCTGAGTATATACCATATATTGTTTTATGTACCCATGCTATGCTGTGTGTATTTTCATTTTTATATTCTCATATGGTGACCTTTTACCCAAACTAAGATGAGCCCATTCCGAATCACATTCCTGTTAAAACTTTATGTTGTAGATGCAGATGTATTTGTTTCATTTTTATATTTACTCCTTCGATATTCACTAATTTTAAAATTAAATTATTACTTGTTTATATTTCATTGTCAAGCTGCTGGCAAGTTATTGTGGAAAGTTTTATACATAGTCATTTGTAATTTGTTCTAAAATAACTGTGGAATGGAATTTTTAACTAAAAAAATAAATGTTACAAATTAATTGACTAAAAAATAAACGCAAAGAATGTGAAAGAATTGACTTGATATAAATAACAAAAGCAAAACGTTTTCTGAATCATAATTGAAATTATTTATTTTATTTATTTTTCACACACAATGATACTGGCAACTTAACTATAATATAATTCTTATATTTAACAATTGAAATATATCTTTCATTTTTTTCATTTTTCACTTTGTTGATTTTAAAATATTTTTATGTGAACATTTTATTAATTTTTCATATAATATAAATATGTATACAGTAATCCCACACCACTCATAAAAAGTATACATAAATATAATATAATGTGGGTATACATATATCATTTTTGAAACATATTATGTTATGGTATAAAAGTACAGTGTGTTTGATTTGAGCCATCAACATTTCAAATCGAAAATACATATATATTTTTATGCATAAGATCTATACTTAAGATTTATTCTTGTTATTCATAAACTTTGGCGTTAGTTACACAAGAGCACCGGCGGTTAAAACCGTATATGTCCTTTAACATATATTATATCATATTTTGAAAGTATCTGAATATTAAATATTGAAATAGTATGTTGTTAAAATTAAATAATGTTTATAGAGTGATTATATTGTGCTATACCCTTTAGTAGCTACGTAATGTTACTGAAAGTGGAGCTGGCGTCTACCAAACATTCCATGCAGACAAATTGATAAATTACTTCACTAATTGGGTGTTGTATAAAATAACAATGCATCAACTGGTCTGCAATTATCAAAAGGATAGTTCTTTCCTTAATTCCATTATTTTGTATGATTTGACTAACTTAAATTATTATAATTTATAATGGCACGCGGTGTGTGACACACAACCTTTTCTCTTTCCTATCGAAACATCCTGTATAAAAAATATTGTAAATATGTGTTTTTTTTTTTTAATTTTTTAAATTTTCCACACGCAATAAAATAAAATATTTTAATTATAATAAATAATAAAAATAAAACACAATGCGAGAAAAAGTTAAAAACACAAAATAAAAAATAAAATATTTTTAAAATGATTAATAATAATTTTTGAAATTTTATTTGATTTTATGTATTTTGAAATATTTACAACATTCTCATATTTATATATATATAATATAGTTATTTTAGATATATTTATAATAATAGAATATATATTCAACTGTGGCGTCCAATCTAATGTGTGCTATGCACAGGAGAACAACTTAATTTTTGCTAAAAATTCATCCGGCCAAGATCGTTTTCTGTCAATATAACAAATAAAACATTATATGACTGTACGATTTTAACCTGTTGTGCATTAATCACGAGTCTGACTCGTGTAAACTTATTTTGACTTTGTAAATCAATCACGAGTCTGACTCGTGTAAACTTATTTTTACTTTGTAAATCAATCACGAGTCTGACTCGTGTAAACTTATTTTTACTTTGTGAAAGTATCACGAGTACTACTCGTATAAATATAAATTTACTTTGTGATAACTTTACAATTTATTCAAACAATTAAAACTACAAGGGGTTAATAACTATGTGCAAAATACAATACTTAAATTGAAAAGAATTAAAAAATTATCTATACCGACCGAGAGTGTAGAGATATAGCTTGCCATGACACTGTGCAATCGTGGATAATTAAGTTTAAGGCTAAACACAGTAAATTGTGATATTAAGATCCTTAAAATTTGCGATTGGAAAATGTAAACTGTAGACGGGCTCGTTTGTAGCATCGTGTTGAAGATGGTTAAATTCACACCTTCTTTTTAATGCCATGCAGTAAGTACATCAAATCCTCCAAAAATCATTTATGTGGAAAATTTCTACAAAATTTAGAACTTTTTGCCATTTCTTATCAAATGATTATAGCAATTGTATAATAGAATTATATAAATTGTTCATTATAAACTTCTAAAATATTCTTACTCAGTATAGTTAGCTTCCAGAAATTGTGGGGTTTAATCAATTCTTATCAATTTTTAACAATTTTCATAACATTTTCTATATACAAATGTATCATAAAAATATTATATATAAAAATTGCATTTACTAATGAAATGATAACCAAACTATTTAATATTGCAAATTTTCGAATTATTTTAATAGTTACCATATTTTTAAGTTCCTTATGTTACACAATATAAGTTTCACAAATATATTATGAAAACTTATAGGCAATAAAAGAAGTAAAATAAGTGTAACAGTGATTCGCCATATCCTCTTCGTTGAAATAAAAATCAAATTCAATTGCAAAGAAAAAAGAAACAGCTCAAATGGTTCAATGAAAGAAACTATCTACGCATTATTACCATTGTTAATATATAAACAAAGTGGAATCTAAATATTTACACATTAGGAAATTCAGAGATGTTAATAATTTATTGTACATCAATATTATAATAGTTATTCTGCACATCTCTACTACAGATCCACCGTACGCCACTGATATCAAGAAATATAAGACAGGTTAAACATATGTGTGGTTTATAGATATAATATACATAAATATTGTATATGGATATATATATATATATCTGAAATATAAATTACACATAATTCGACCAACAAAACACTATATACAATATTTAGCTATAACCACAAAATACAACAACAATTTGGTAAAATATTATACATTCCATTTTTCTAATACATTATACACTTATTCCTTTCTATATAAATATAATATACAATATATATATTGCTTTATATCTATATAAATATATATATATGTTTAAGAAGATTCGTCTATTTCGGATGATGGCGCCTTGCATTGATATATATATACGTACAGAAATGAAAAACAAATAAATATATATATATATATAGACGTATTATATACAACGAGTATATAAATTATATATTAGAATATATATATAAGATTGATACTTTTGTATGGTATATATGGATATTAGAAAATGTGTATATGAACGAACATTTGTATAATTTGTATTTGACAGAAATTTGGCATATAAAATTGCGCCATATGATAAAGAATTTTTTAATAATAAAATTTTTTCCATTTATACAATATACAAATATATATATTGTAGTATATGTGTAATAGTATATCATATACTCTGTCAATATACATTTAATATATAAACATTTAATGTAGAGAGAGAGTGTGAGTGATGTTTAAAAGCTTTGAAAAAAAAATTGGTTTGCATTTTTGTTATTTTCATCAATTCATCAATGGTAGTATTTTGATACAATTGAACAAAGTGAAAGAGCATATCAATGCTTAATGAATTGTAAAAGTATCAAAAGCGACAAGTTTCATATTTCCTATATTATGTTATATATACTATGTATTTTGATGTTCAACTAATTGTAAGACTAATTAGTTGTTCGTTATCATTATAATATCTACAATATATAATTAAATATTGAATTGCACATATATGCAATATGACATTATTCCTTTGCTTTTTTCCATACACAGACCCATTAGTAGATTTTTTAAAAAATAAATAATCAATTTAAATACCGACAAACTGGCAATTAAATTATTATTTTTCATTCATATATTATATATTTCGTCCTTTATCCTTTTTATATATTTCATTTTTTTTTCTTCTATATACATAAATATACTGTATGACAATTTTTAATTTAAGTTAATTTTAATTGGTTGAAATCATATTGGTATATATATTTCCTACGAATAAAAATATTGTTAAGCATTTAATATTTTGATTCAATTTTAATGTGAATTATTTGCGGTGAACTAATTTGTAAATTTATTGTAATTCACCAATTCCAATAATTTATGGTTCACATTACAAATGCAATGCCAAATGAAAACCAGGTAAATAGTATATGCTGCGAGGATGATGAAAGTTCATATGGAGCACTTAATATAGCCAAGTATTCGGCTCTGGCCAACGAAAGATTTAAAAACATTGGTAAATATTTTCTTGAAAGCGTGGATTATTAGAAAATTCCATGTATGTAGTTTATCAAGAAAATATCAAAAATTTCTGAGTAAGTGGTTACAAATACAATATAAACCCAATTTGGTTGCAGTGCTTGTGACATTTTCTATATACACCTCATTCTTATCATATTGTAGCATAATTAATTAATAAAAATTATTACAACCTTCACACACACGTGATTTCGTTCACTCAAAATGAAGTTATAAATATAATCCCAATATCCACTAGTTATACTATCATCCAGAATTTTCGTATATCACATATATATATATTGGGATTAATATATGAACAATTAATACAATTGAACAGTTTTGCGGAACGAATGTATTAGATTTTAATTTTATTTTGATTAAATTTATTGTATATATTTATAGCGAAAAGGATTATTTATAAATTTTATGAAATTGCTATAGAAAATAATATAAAAAAAATTTATTGAATATATATGAAAATTCTTAAAAATCGGATAATTTTAATAATCTGAAAGTATACAGTACGTTGGAAGAGAAATGACCATATTGTCTATATTTTTCCCATAGATTTGTTTTGTATATATAGGTTTTTTTTCTATATGTGCAAGTATAATTTTATAGAAAACTCATTTGATTAAAATTTTATGAGAAATGGTTAAATTGTTTATATGCAGCTTTCAACAAATTTGTAAATTGCTCAAACGTTTTCTTAACATTATTAACACTTTATATTATCTAATATTTGTCTTTGTAAGTAAACACTTTTTTTGTAAGTAAAAACACATTCAAACTTTTCACAGTTTTCATTTGCAAATATTAAAATGAATTAATGTATTAATAATTTTATTTTCACTGAATTTTTATCGATTGTAATCGGTGTACTTTTAATAAATCATTGTTTTTAAAATATTACTTATTTTTGTGTCTGTGTTTTTGTAAAATATTATAATTTATAATCAATAACTTGCAGAGGAGATATTCTGTGAATCTCACCCATAATTTCATGTATATATTATATATATATTTTTGTACACTGATTGTAATTCATAATCGCATCGTTTCTATACTATAATTATTAATATTACCATTACTATAGTGTCTAATATTACATACAATATTTTAATAATTTAATCACATACTATGGATTTTTTAAATGTCCGTATATAATATCACATAATAAAGTTTTAATCTAATAGTACACAATTTTTAAATTAAACTTGGTACATGTAATCCATTTCGTCGGTAGATAATTTTATAAAATTCTATATATATATACGGCACTACTGCAGATAATATACACGTAGTATAATACAAGATATTATAAACTAAAATGTCTGTTAAATAAGAGATTAGTGGAAACATTTCTTTTCGAATTATATTTTCTATAATACAATATACTTTTGTGTTTAATATATATACTTGAACAAGAAAAAAATA
Organism: Bibio marci; assembly: GCA_910594885.2. Taxonomy (NCBI): domain Eukaryota; kingdom Metazoa; phylum Arthropoda; class Insecta; order Diptera; family Bibionidae; genus Bibio; species Bibio marci. The sequence continues at coordinate 41,886,020 of OU343114.1, forward strand.
GATGAGTTTATACATAATAACACTGAAATCGATATAACATAAAACATAAATATGCTCGTATATAATGTTACTATATTCATTACTTGTATATATGTTACGTTATGTTATATGTATACCATTTACATAAAGATATTTCATATTTAACTTTACTTTTATGTTCATATAAATAATTCTTTTAGTTAGTATGCACCGTATTATTAATACAGATATTTCCAATTAATTATCTCCTGGGAAATTTATTTCTATATTATATGGATTATATTTGTTTTATACCGCCTCTATACTGTAAATATATATATATTTATTTAGGCTCACTCGTACATTTACACTCAATAATCTGACGTGTAGATAATTTTTGGAAAATTTTTTACCATATTCGGACTGTTACATATAAATATATTTGGAAATAATTATATTTATATTACGACCTATAATAATATAATAAAACATGTGTTACAGATTTGACCACAAAAATTGTATTGCAAATAATAATTATATTTTGCATGAGTTGAACAACACACATTGAAAAAAATTCACCAATTGTTGTACATGTAGCAATAAATGTTTTTCATATAAATATTGTGTATATACCAAAAACATAAAATATAAAAATTTTGCAATTGATTCATTTTTAATTATTTATTTATAACAATTGATTTTTGCACGCACATGAGACAATAAAGTGTCTTCATCGTTTACAAAATAATTAATTAAAAAAACTTCAAATGTTATTATGTATTACTTACTTAGTTACTCCATGGCGTTACAACGCGGGTGCGGTTTTAGCCTTCTCAAACACGCTTTTCCAACCTGACCTATCCGCAGTCAATGTCTTCCAATCCCGAATTTTAAGGATCTTTATATCACAGTTTACTGCATCTAGCCATCTCGCCTTAGGTCTTCCGGCTCTCTAAAAAAGATTCTACCTTCTGGTTTACCATTTAACAGTTTTTTTCGTCACACGCTCCTCCTGCATGCGTACTACGTGTCCAAGCCTTCTCAATCTATTGATTTTGATTGTTTTGACAATATATTTGGTTGACCGTACAATTTGTCTAATTCAAAATTGTATCTTCGCCTCCAACCATTCTGGTCTTTGACGGGACCAAATTTGTTATTATGTATTATAACTATACAATTAATTATTTACATAAATTTGCATTCACAATCACTTGAATATATTAAAACAATGGATTTCATGAAATGACATTTTTTTAAATGCCGAAAAAATTTCGGTGAATTGCTATATACATATTCTTTCATTTGGAGTAATTTGGTAAACTGAATGTACTTAACCATGGTATGATGGAAAACTAATGCCAAACGACACTTGACACCTAGCAATCTTAATATTCAATTATTTTCAAAATTATAGATTAACATAAACAAATTTAATATAATAGTTGAAAAAACCCATATATGATCAGTTCCAAAATTGTAGAACTTGTTCAATTTTTTTTTTCCAATATTTGTGTGAACATTTGTATTATATGAGTAATTTTAAGTAAACTTCTAAAAAATCATTACTGGTGGTAACGGTATGGTTCCATTTTGATTCAGTTTTTATAACACAATTACATAGGAATATAGTTTCTAATGAATTTCTAAAATATCGCTACTCTGAGTGCTGATCAAAAATGTATAAGAAAATGTTTCTAGTATATAGTTTAGAAAATTTCCTGGATTATCGATACCTTATAGAAATTTGCTATAGAATTTGTGATGTATCAGCGTATTATTTAAAACATTCAAATACAATGATCAATTTTCAAATTTTCTGATGGAAGTCCAGACGAACTGTATTGGAAATGAATTTTTCCTTATAAAATTGTTAATATGTCTGAATTTGAATTTATTTTACGAAAATTTCTTTAATTTATAATGACTAAATTAGCTATAAGCTTTTGGTCTATAGAACTTCATATAAATATATATATGAAGAAAAACATTATAAACAAATTAATGACAGGATTCAAACAGTTCGATATATAGATATTTAAAAAAAAATTTGTTTAAATATCCGGTCTTGTTTTTATCCTGTTAGGTACACACATACATCTACCGCATATATCACAAGATGTATATCAGCATATAATAAGAGTTTAAATATAATATTGTAATTTGAATCTATGTACTTTGTACACAGAGAATAGAAATGTTTTTAAAGTATATATATTGTTATGTTATGTTATTTACACGCATATACTCATATATTGTATATCAACAATATTATGGACGATCAATATTATAATCAAAGGAAAAATTTCAATTCAATAAATAATATCCTTTTGTGTTATTTTCAAATTTATTATTATATAAATGTATGTAAATATAAAATCTGTTTTTACGATATATTTTGAAGACAGCCACACATATAATATTGACTGTGTGTATACACATAACTGTATTTGTATATTTATTGTTAGATTTTCTGTATTTTCGGAAAAACGAGCGGTTCACTTTGGAAAATATATCAAATAAAAGAAAATGAATTTCAAAGAATTTTCGTTTTATTTATACTCTTCTCGTGCTCTGCTTTCACAATCAGAACACACAATACATATTATAATATTGTTTTGTTTATAGTTTTATGTTTCCAGAAACTATTATTATGTGGAGGGTAAATTGTCGAAATGTCGATCATTTCGTTCTAAAGTAGTGTAATATTTTGATATTTTATACAGAAGTGATCGACATTTGAAAATCGGTTAATATTTGTGCCATTTAAATGTTAAATAAATAGAATTTTATTTTTCGTTTGTTTACTTAAAATATTAATTTTAATTTATTTCATTTTTATCTGAATATTGCCTATTTTATAAATAATGGGTTTTTTTCTTCCCATTGTATAGATATAGCGTTTGTGTTTGTGATTGTTTGATTTTATAGCTTTTTTATTATTATTGTTATTGTTATTGTTATTTTTATTTGTTCTATATTGTATCATATATTTATTTATTCATTTTATTATTATTGTTTGGAAAATAATAAATTGCCATTCAATGTGTATACGTTTTTACACTGAACTTCGTTCGTACAACTGTTATATATATCTATATATATGTGTCACATAAATATATGACACATCGTTGGTATGGAAAAAAAAATGCTGTAATTTAAAAACATAGTATTTATCTTCATAATTAAAAATGTTTTTAATTTATTTAATTTAGTTATTATTTTTTAACATATTTAATATAATGTTTTTGTGCAGCGAACTTCGTTCGTATCGTAAAATTTAGCACAAAAGTTATTTATTTTTTGGTTTTTATTTTTAGCAACGCTTGGTTAAACGATTTCCGATTCATATAACAGACTAATTATGTGATAGCCATTTTTATAATTTCCCATATGGCATATGCAATCGATTTATAAACGATAATACGAATTTGACTAACATTTAATGCTTCTGCGGTAGCACTTTCATATTTTTAATATGGCTAAATTTAATGTAATTGGTGTAATTGCAAGTTAAATAGAAAATCTATAACCACTTGGTTTATGCGAATGGAATAGCCACAATGTGTTGGGAGTTTTGATTGGCCATATACAGTTTCTAATCTGACTTGATCTGCTTTCCTATATTTAGATAATATTCGACTTAATTTTTGATGTATAAGAAAACAATTTTATACGATCTTGATCATCATATGGCAACGTATGGGAAAATGATATAATATAATGAGAATTAAAAAATTAATTAATTATCATCATAAATCTTATGTTACTGCAAATTAAACAAATACCTTATAATAAACACTCGTTTATTATACAGTCAACTTATTAGATTACTCCGTACATAGAGTTTTTTTTTCCATTCAAATGAGAAATCGACCTGGCTGAGCAGCAGGAAGATGTCAAAAATAGGATTGATTGGAAAAAAAATATACAATTCGATGTAGAATTAAAAGGGTGGTATAAAAAGTTAATGAAACAGTATTGTTTAGAGGGCAACATCTAACTTGAGTTTTACTTGATCATGGTTATAATTAATACTAATTATAAAAGCTCTTATATGCGGGTTTATGGTAAACTAAATATTAGGGTTTTTTTTTTGTTGGTAAATCTATAACAAAATATACAAAATCAATATAAAACGAATACTTTAAAGGGTTTAATTAAGTATTTATAGGAATGATAGTTATACGAAATGGTAGTTATTACATAAGACAAGTGGTTATATAAATATATATGTAAATATAGAGATATTTTATTATTTTTTTTAAGTCATATATTGCTCCAAATGGAGCGTTATGTCATCTAATAATAAACCTTTCATTACAGCCAAGTTGGTAGATTACTCCGCATGGGAGCATCTTACAATTTACCAATTGTACTGTAATTAACGAAAGATAGATGTTTTCAAAATACTATTATTTTTATATGGATGATTTGTCTATAGACGTGTGCAGACATTGTTAATCTTTAAATACCGAAAAATTTTCTAAGAAAAATAGCGGAATTGAACCCGCTATATTTCAAGATTAATAATATATATTTCGGCGCTATGCAACTGCGCTACTGAGTATTCTTAAATTTCGAAATATACCATACATTAAAGTGAATGAACATTGGCATCCGGCGAGTGAGTTTCGATTAGATCCGATACACTAAACAGTTGGTTACACAAATATAATCTAAGAATCTAAACTTTCGAGCAATTGTTAATTGTGAAGGAAATCGGAAATATAGAATATAATATAGTGTGAGTCTGTGTCCATTGACTATATATAATTTTTTACTTATTGCGGCCAAACTTTTAAATCTTATTATATATATACTTTTGCGTAGTGTACGGGTGATCAGTATAAAAAGAATTTTATCGTGTATTTCCCTTGAATGTGTTCCTGATTGATTATCCTTCAAATCATATAGCCATAGTATTCGTATTATATTTTTTTGTATGTGCAGTGTACCATATATTTTAATTATTCTATATATACATATTTTCTTTGTTTATTTTGATTTTGATTATATTATTACAATTTTTTGTTTTATAAAATATTAATAAATATGATACACAATTCGCATATCATACAATAATATATAAATATATATATATTGGGTCTATAACTTAAGTTTTGGGGATATTTTGGTATGAAAATTCAAAGTATTTGCCATCTGAAGCTACAACTTTTGATCATCTTTGTCGCAAATTATGGATTCACTCATAGAAGATGGTTTTGAAACAATCCATGAATCTAATTCTTCGTCTTCACATTTTTTTTTGGTGCTCCAAAGCGTTTTTTTTTATCACTAACATCAAAATCATCATTTTTAAACCGTCTTAGCCAATACTCACAATTGTTTTGTGATGGGGGGAATGTTCACCATAAATTTGTAACAAAAAGCGATAAGTTTCTGCTGCTGTATTATTCCGAATAAAATTACTTAACATAATTTTCCGTTGTTGGTACAAAATTTTCCATTTTTCATCAACTAAAAAAATACTTGTTTACACTTCAACTGAATGTCATTTACTGAATATGGATATGGTGGATACAACTACTATAATAGCGAAGTATTGCCACTTCACACTACGTACAAGCAATACACCTATCAGATTATCCCCAGGACTTAGTTATACATCCACCATACTTACAATGACAATATAATATTCAAATATAACCAAATATATATTATGTACAATGAAAAAGAGATAATAAAATGCGGAAGGCCAAAAAAATGAGAAAGAAAAATTACAAAATCAGATCGCGTATATAAAATGTATCATTTTTTTTTTGTCTTGGTTTCTTTTATGTGAGTTTTTTTTTTAGTTTTTTTTTGTGGATATTGCACAAGTATACTTTTTTGCTTTTTATTCTCATAGCCAATTTTTGGATATGGTTTATAAACACAAAATAACAAGAAAAAAAAAATATAGACAAAAACCTAAATAACAAATAACGTAACATGGAACCAAACACAAAAAACAAAATAACGCACATATAATAAATAATTTAAAAAGTGTAATTCGATATAAATTTCCATATGGTTAGAAGATGTGTGAATTTTTTCGAGATTTTTTAACTCCTTTACATTTTTAATATTTGTATATATATTTTATGTATTAGTTTTTTCGTATATACTATAGCTGTCTATAGAATATGCTATTGATATATTATAGATAGAGACATGAAAATTTTATTAAAGTGTTGTATGTTTTTTTTTTGTGTCATAATATTATGTTGCTTTTTTTTTCCGCCACACAACTATCGAGAATTTCATTTATTATTTATTCTTAGAATATATACATAGAAAAAAATTTAAATTATTTAATTATTTAAATTTAAATTTATATAGTAATTAAAATGAAAACTTAAATTGAAATCTTTCGGAATGATGACACAAAACAAAAATGTACTTTAATCAAAACCGACAAAATATATATGCTATAAATTTTGTTTAATAATTAACATTGACTTTGCCGCATTATGTAATAAAATATTGTTAGAATTATTGTATGCGTATTTAGTAACTTGTAATACACCCACGCGTAATAGTGTGTGACTATCTGTATTCTACAATATATACCGAAAAAACTTATACTCGTATATATTATAAATATATATTCATGTGGTATTAAAAATATATAATCGTTTTTAATTTAGAGTTTAATGATTTATGATAATAATTAAAAAAGAAAAAAAAATGAAACGATGTATCGAAATTTTTTTCCATGAATGGAAGAAGTAACCAAATACTAAATGCATTTGTTAGCAATAAACAAAAAAATAATTCCATAAAAATAAATAAGGATTTTGTAATATTTTTATAGTTTATATACACTTTTCATTCATTCATTCATTCATTAGATTTTGAATAGTTTATTTTAAAATAAAATCTCATCACAAAAAATATAACCAAATTATGTGATGGTGAATTTTTTCCTATACGTACAATTATAGTTTATAATCCTATACCACGAATTCATCAAATTTGTGTTAAAAATTCATGGTAGTCTATATATACAAAAGTGGAATGCTCGCATAAATTATCGCAATATCTCCAACACTAAATAATAATTGAGATGGTGTATTTTTTCCTATACGCACAATTATAGTTTATAATCCTATACCACGAATTCATCAAATTTGTGTTAAAAATTCATGGTAGTCTATATATACAAAAGTGGAATGCTCGCATAAATTATCGCAATATCTCCAACACTAAATAATAATTGAGAAGTTGTTGTTTTATTTTTATTTAAAACATTTAAATATTCTTTCTGTTTCTTCCATATCATATATTGTACAATTGTTATCTATAAATAATAAATTTCACGATTTTATTTAATTCCGATGTTTAATTCTGATGTTGGTTGCTGTTTGAAAATTGAAAAATTGAATAGGATAAAAATACCATATGTAAATATTTTATTTAATTTCTATACCGCACAAAATTTATAATATAATTTGATTTTATGTTTTATGCTGAGGCGTTAGCTAATATACAATACAATATTAAAATATTAATATGTGCTATGAAAAAGTCACCATATTAAAATTTATAATATACTTTGAAAAATTTTAATCTGCATAAAGTGCTGATTTTATAATATATTGTACAATATATAATCTGGTGAAATAATAAAATATTGAATATATATTCAAATTGTATTATATAATATTTATTATAAGCACACGAAGAAGTTAAATAACACAATTTTTAATATATTCAATTTATTATTTATTGATAAATTTTTAATGCAATCATGAGGGAACAAAAATAACCATAGCATATATTGTATATATTTGTAATCAGAAAATCGAACATATTTACTTTTTTTAATGATAATATATATGAAAACTATATTCGCTTATAGACACATTTATTTAATGTATAGATTCTGATTATAAATAATAGATTTTATATATACACAAATTTAATATAACATAAATTATATAGATTTAACTAGAATTGTTCATTCTATACAAAATATATATAATACATAGAATTCATTACTATCCTCGTCTGCCTGATGTGCAATCCATAATATTAGAATAATTTTAGCAATTCATTGTGTGTTCTATTATGTTATTGATGTTATAGTAGAACTTAACCTGTTGTAGGTATAGGTATATTAAATTGTACATGTTTCCATTGTTTGTGGCATTAATTTGATATATCCCTCTTTTATATGATATGATATAGAATCATTTAACTATAAAATGCATTTTCTATTACATTGTTTCTGATGTTGGTATACAACATTTAGTTTATTGTTACTATGACTATAAATTATACATTTAAATTATTACAAATTTAAATATATTCCCAACAATTAAATGGTATTACATTCTTTCCTAACTTAACGAATTTATAAAAGAAATAATTCTTAACCCAAATGCTAAAGACGAAACGTCGAAAAGTGTAAGAGTGATGAAATCTCGACAGCAATGACGGATCTTTCTTGTTGAATAATTGTTAAATAGTGAAAAAATGAAGTGCAAAATTAGCAACGAATTTAGAAAATTACAAGTAAAGTTTAGAGTATAAGGAATAGTATTAGAAAGGATCTTTTTTGAACCCTCACCGGACACTATATGTGTATTATATGCTGATCTTAATCTATGTTCATTCACATCTTATTCTCATATTGGATTACGATTGTATAAGCTCTTTTCTTTCACACAATTCTTCGAATTAATTAATTTACACCACTGCACTACGGTGCTCATCTCTATTTGTTTATTGGGTTTTATTATTGATTATCTTTTCATTATGCTTAAATTTTATATAGGTAAAAATATATGTAATATGTAAATGTATAACGTATATTGTAATTTAATTGTAGATTTATGATAGTATAGTACCTAATAATGATTAAAATTTATATTTCAAATTGACGGTGATTATACATTATATAAATGCATTAAACTTAATTTATATCAATTTAATATCAATCATTGTTTTTAAATAAATCCAAGATTTAGATCGTCATTCAATTGTACAATATGTGAAGTTGCTTATATATTGTATATATTCTGAACGGAATATATGTATATTCTACACACTTGCCTCCTATAATTTACCTTCGTGCCGTTTGATTTTTCTACTAATTGATCTCGTAGTTGCTATAAAAATATACCATATATTATTTGTTATATATAAGGATCAAGGACATTTTAAGAATTTAATAAACACATTTACTCGTGTTGTATCTCATATGAAAGAAAATTAAATATAGAATTCCATATGGAATTAATGTTTCAGGAATCTGATAAGATAATAACAATTAAAAACATATTAAATTAAAAAATAAATAAATTATCGAAATTAAAAACATATGCGTTCATCGATCTTTTATATCGAAAAAATTGTAATTCAATAATCAGACCGATAATTTTTACTATAAATACGTAATTTAAATTGTGTGTATTTCATAGTATTGTTTTGTATAATGGTTTTTTGTCCGCTCGGAAAATACAATTCCATTGCTTTATGTTTTGACGTCCATTTACTTGCTCGATCACTCAACCTTTTATTGTTCACCAAACATTTTGTTGCAGGAGTTGAGCTATCGGTGGTACAATTAAGTTTCTGTTTTTATAAATTCTATTATGATCAATGATGTGTTCATCCTTTCAATCCTCTCCCATACAAAAGTTTCTTGCAAAAATTTTAAGTTAATTAATTAATTAATGACTACAGAAACAAAATTTTCCTATATACGCCTTTATTTTAAACATTTCCAGTTGAATAATTAACAAACGATCCAATTATCTTGAACAATTTTGTGTAATAAAAAGTTGTAACGATTTTTTTAATTATGTGAAACATACTATAACACAACTTGTTTAGGGTGCTCCCTCCAATATATATATATATAGGAATTAAATATTCCCAATTGAATTGTTGGAGTATATAATTTATTAGATTTTTTTTGTAATTTTGAACTTGATCAATTAATAAGAAGTTTCAATAATTTTTGAAAGTTGATGACTGAATACTACCACACCTTCTTACCGAAAATATTCTCAATAGACTTATCACAGTATTTTTTAACATATTCTCAATTGTGTATTTTGGAACTTAAGCACTAAATGGTTTAAGTTAGAAAATCCATATTATTAAATTTATACTTAATGGAATTGATTGAATATTATTTTTTCGTTTTTTTTAATTATTTTTTTTAACTACTAAACCATTTCGTTTAAATTACTGTAGAAATAATGTTTCCAAAATTATTCTTCATTCCATAGCAACCACCCTTAAGTTGTATTCTTCGAATATTTCTAATGTAAAAGCTCTCGCCGCATTGCATAGTTTTCTTTTTAGTTTGACCTATATAAATGTTACTATAGTGGCAGCATTTTTTTGCCATTTTTGCAGCGATCATCGAATTATTACTCTTATTAATAATCAAATCAATCAATGCATTCAAAATATAATAGTATAAATTAAAAATTTTGAATGATTATAAATAATTAATAATTTTTTTATTTTTTGTCTTCTTTTTATATAGTTCCAGTACGTAATGTTTGGACGGCCGAAAAACGTGATGTACATTTACCATGTGATATATCAGCACCAAATTCACATGATGCCGCAAAATTAGTTTTATGGTTTAAAGATTCTATTGGTATACCGTTGTACAGGTAAATTATAAATTTTATATGTAAATTGAATATAGAACTAATAAAAATATATGATAAATAAATTATGCGCTAATATGTTTTACATATAATTTTATTTTAGTTTGCATAAATTGTAACTATATTTTATACATTAATTGTAAATTTAAATATTAATTATATATGGAGTTGATGTTGTTATATAATTTCATTCAATTATATGATTCTTGGAAAATAAATTTATAATATTATAATAGATATTTATTATTTTCCGCATAATATGCGCGATATTTATATTATAAAATATTATACTTATAATATATATAAAATAAATATATATTACAAATATATAATTATAATATTATTCGTGAATTATAATTTTTCCTATTATACGTATTACAATATTATTATTATTATTATTATTATTATAATAATTATATTCTACTATATATTGCATTAATATATATTAGAAAATAAATTTATTGTGTACAAGTATATGTATAATAAATTTTATGCATAATTGAATTCATTTAAAATTCATATTTTTTATATATTTTATTCATATGCCTAGACCTACTCTATGCATATAAGAAATACATTTGTAAATACGAGTATAAATATATATATATCTTTATTTACCTTATATCTTTATATACTTTGTTTATATTAAATATAGAAAAACAGGAAACTAAGGCCTATATATAATAATATATATATTATAGGGTGTCCACGAGCGATAATAAGGGCATAATTCTGATTGGAAAATATTATTTGACATTTTTCGGGCGCTGTTTTTGAGATACGGAATTTATTTATTTTGAAACAAAGTAGACGGAATAAATAAATAAATAATTGTTTAAAATTTAGTAACTTATGGATTATACTTTGTTTCGAACAATTTTAAATTCTATTTTATTATTTGCTTATTTCTGCCTTTGCACAACTAACAATTATAATGTTGAAACGATATGTTAGTCCATATCCTAAATTATATGTATTTTACATAATTGTACAACGAAACATATTATAGTTTTATACAAAATAATAAATAAATAAAATTGGTTGTGCCGTTTGATTTAAAATAAGAAATTCATTTTTATATGAATTTTTTTTTGGAAAAAATAAATTATTTTTCAAATGTATTGTTCAATCACTTTATTTATAGTATATAAAGAAAATGTAATTAATTTGGGAATTTTCTACAAAGTCAGTGAACATTAATTTTGTTTTTTACCTTTGTTTAGACGATTTAATTATACACTTTAAAAATAAAACTACCGAAATAAATTCTTATATGTATCGTATCTGAAAAACCCAGCTCTCTGACTGATAGAGATGGCAATAGGTAATTTCGACTTAGAATTATATCTCCCATTAACCACCTTGAAGGAATGCACACAGCTTGTGGATATATTTTATAAATTAATTAAAATCCATAATTTAGCTTGAAATTCTCCGAAACGCCACTTTAATCAATCGTTTTCAAAATAATTTATAATCTTTAATTCAGCATCTTTACAATCTATCTTACATATTAGTTTCTTACTGTATACTGTAAGAACCAAAGATATTAAGTAATTTTATTTGATATTTAAATTATTTATTTTGATTTACTATATGAAATGTTAGTAATGGATCCAGTGATCCAATTACCCTTAATTAACCATAAACATTAATAATCATTTTTTTTTATTAGGATGGGTGTTGTTTATTTAAATCTTGTTATTAATTCTGATGGTATATGTCTTTTTAATCTTCGTGCACATGTTCGTTGGCATTTAAAAATTTCATCACAAGTTGATTTGGATGTTCATGAAGTCTTTTATAATAAGCTGTACTTTTAGATGTAATTACATCTTTAACCGAACAAATGTTGAGGTCGTTTCTTAAAAGATCGTTGCGCACATACCATGGTGCATTAACTATACTACGGAGCACTTTTGATTGAAATCTTTCTATTATATCTATATTTGATGTACATGTGGCTCCCCATAGTTCTATACCATAAGTCCATACTAGTCTTATGATTGCATTATATACAATTATTTTGCACTCTAGTGATTACCGGGGACGATCTTCCCAGTAACCAATACAGTTTGTTGAACTTGAGTCTTAGTTGCTTGTTTTTGTTTATAATATGCGTTTTCCAATTTAAGCGTCTATCTAGACAGATACCTAGGTATTTTGCTGAGTTAACATGTTGTATTGTATTATTATTAATCTTTACAGCCGAACAATTTAACCTACACAGGGTAAATGTGACGTGGATCGATTTTTCTACATTCACTTTTATTCTCCATATTCTGAGCCACTTTTGAATTTCATTTAAGTTTTCTTGGAGTATTTTTGAAGCCATCATTGGATTTATATGCGTTGCCATGATTACTGTGTCATCTGCGAAAGTTGCTGTGATGGTATGTTTCGTTGTTGGAAGATCCGCCGTGTAAATGAGATATAAAAGTGGGGCTAAAACACTTCCTTGTGGAAGCCCAGCTTTTATTGGAAAAGTTGTTGTGTGTTCCTCAAGATGATTGACAATAAATTTACGGTTTTCCAAGTATGATTTTAGCATTTGGAAATAGTGGTGAGGTAGTAGTTTTTTCAATTTATACAGGAGGCCTTCATGCCATACCCTGTCAAACGCAATTTTTTTTAAAAGTCCAATACTCAAACATTTAATTCACAAATGTACAAACACAAAAATGATTTGATATCTATTGGTTGTATTTGTTAGAAAAGCAAGTGTATATTTTACATATATTTTAGATAACTTTAAGATAAAACTGTATAGAAATAAATTCTTAAAGTTATGTAGTTTTTTCTAATCAGAATTTTGTTCCCTCCTTCAATCATCCGCTTGAAGGAATGCACACCACTCGTGGACACCCTATAAATAATAATATCTCGTATATAAATTTATATTTATTTATTTTTTATAGATATACATAAAATAATAATAATAATAATAATTATTATTATTATTATAATAAAAATTTTACCGTGTAATAAATTTGTGTTCATTATTGTGGAAAAATGAAAAGAAAATCATCATTTTTCACGCAACAATGAAATTTTTATTCTTGTAATAATAATATACTTATATAAATATACTATAGAATAGATACATACTATACTTTAACATATATTATATGGAATATGTCACAATATTATTTTATATAAAATATATATCTATCTATCTATCTATAACATAAGAATTATATTATATTTTTCTTATTTTTTATTATCATCATGTCATATATACAAAAATATATGATATATTATAATAACCTATCAACCCATATATAAATTCGTATTACAACTGTACAGATATTACTCAACCAACAACAAACAAACAAACAAACAAACAAACCAACAAACAAACTTATCCATATAAATATTATATTATATTTATTATAAAATATATTATAAATATATATATATTTTTTTTTATACGCATAGTTTGGATTCAAGAACTGGTGGCCCTTTACAAGATGCAACTCATTCAGCCATTGGCAGTGATCTGGGTCAACGTATGTTCTTTTCTATTGCAAATAATCCAAAAGATGCTCATCTACACATAAGAAATGTTATATATAGTGATGGTGGTGTATATAGATGTAGGGTAGATTTTTTTAATTCAGCAACTAGAAATATTAGAATTAATTTAACATTAGCAGGTAAGCGCAAAATTTTTATAATTTAAACAATATATTTTAAAATTTAATTAATACATTTAAATAGAATACAAATATTAATTACATATTATTGTATTTTATAAACCTCAAAAAAATATATGTTAAAAATAATTATAACTATTATTATTCACATATTATTCGTATTTATAAAACATAATACACAGTTTCAGATTTTTCAAAGATCAAAGACACTTCTATTCTGTACGCATTTTTTATTTTTTTCACGCACAATTATGTGCTTGTGTTCTATACTGCGCTGCGCTTTCAATAAAAATAGAAATTTAATTAGGAAACAGAAAAATATGAAATGTGTGCTGTATACGTGTCTCATTAAAATATATATATATATTTTATATTTTTACTGCCTGTGTATATTATATTATTAAGATAAAATTTATTTTATGATGACTAATTGGCCAAAAAAAGTTTTGTAGAGATGAGAACGAAGATGAAAACAAAAAAAAATACAGAATACAGAAAAACAGAAAATTTTTTTGGTATCGCTTAAGGCATTTATAAATAATTTTGTTTTGAAATATCATATATCCTTAAATATACAAACACACACAAACACACACACATAACATATATAATAATAAGCATATGTATGTGTGTTGAATGTGTGACGGTTGGAAAAGAGTGCGCTAAATATAAATAAACAAGAAGTGAATTATTAAATTATAATCAAGAACATTTTTTGTATTGTACGACGAACATAGAAATGTAAACATATGTGATGATAATGACTTTTTCGATCGTTTGTAAATCGTACACGTATATTCATGTGCGGCTGTAATAACACGAATTGAATTAACTTACTTTAGCAAATGCATCAAAAACATTACAAAAGTATCTGATAATCTTGTAATTTCCAATATTTCGTATATAACCGCTTATACCTACTAACCTCTCATATAATTTCTTCTCAAATCTCTCCTGCTACTTCACACAAAAAAAAAACTTTCCTATAACTTATTCTTCTAGCTCCTCTGTAACATCTCAACTAACTCCACACAAACATCCTGCCACAACGGTTATTCTTTAATCTAATTACACATTTTTGAATAATATTATCATCACCAAATATAAATATTATAACGTTTGTACATTTAACAATTCAATTTTCATTGAAACAAAGTAGACGGAATAAATAAATAAATAATTGTTTAAAATTTAGTAACTTATGGATTATACTTTGTTTCGAACAATTTTTTTTGAGATACGGAATTTAAAAATCGTACACGTATATTCATGTGCGGCTGTAATAACACGAATTGAATTAACTTACTTTAGCAAATGCATCAAAAACATTACAAAAGTATCTGATAATCTTGTAATCTCCAATATTTCGTATATAACCGCTTATACCTACTAACCTCTCATATAATTTCTTCTCAAATCTCTCCTGCTACTTCCCACACAAAAAAAAACACTTTCCTATAACTTATTCTTCTAGCTCCTCTGTAACATCTCAACTAACTCCACACAAACATCCTGCCACAACGGTTATTCTTTAATCTAATTACACATTTTTGAATAATATTATAATCACCAAATATAAATATTATAAGGTTTGTACATTTAACAATTCAATTTTCATTTAAATATGGATAATTGTGGCGATTATAAAGACCAAAACCAATAATTGCAAATAATCACAATACGGTTTGATATTACGTGTGTGTGTAACAAAATTAGTATTTTAATAATATTATACTAGTGGATTATATTCACTCAAAGGTGCACGCAAGGGTTCAGAGCTCGTTCACAATTGAAATTTATGACTTTATTTATATTGTATATATATGAAATCAAAGTAATAATTGATTCGGATCGTCATATATACGTAGAACACATATGAGATTACAAGGAAGTCATAGAAGAAGTATATTACACATGTATACACTGTGAAATGTAATTATTTTCTATGTTGGATTAGCTGTTAGTTTTTTAATTGATAAATTGAAATACTTCTGAAAATTGACGCTTGTTTGTTTCATAAATCATTTGTTTAACGTTAATATTTAATAGCATTTAATTCGAATTTATATTTATCAAAATATTATTTTCACTAATTCATAATTTATATATGATAACATTAATTTTAGTATTTAATGGGACCCTTAGAAATTAACACGTTAACTTTTTGCGTTGGTTTTACTCTATTATTCATACAGACAGATCCCGTCAATGGCTTAAACTAAATAATATATATACACACAAAGGTATAGAGAGGCTAATGAGTAAATCACTCATATAAAATTAATTGATTTACAGACCTAACTATGGAATTGTTAAACACAATTATAATTGATGAATGATATACTCACATATGTGTGATAATTTATCAAATTAACTGCGTGTAATGTATGTTTGACTTGATGACTTAATAATGAGAATTTATTTATTATCTGCATATAAAGTATTACAAACACATCACCGGAAATATTTGTGTATATTGTACCCCGTAGCCTATGTTTTCATAATATAATTTCTTAACACCGAGTATCAACAGAATTATTTTTTTTTTTTGCGTTTTAATACAACAAATGTTACTATGAGTATGAAAATCACAAAATTCGGCGGAGAGGTAATGATTTTCTTTTGTTAATTTGTTGTAGCAAGACGCAAAAATAAAAAATCCTATATCATTGCTCCGTGTTACATACAGAAAAATTTTGAAATTTAATATTTTAACCACAATATTTTCACATTTCGTGTTTATTATTTCAAAAATGTAATATTTTGTTTGGTTTTATTTATTATTATACATAACATATGAGTTTGTTGACACGCTATTATTACCAAATTTCATTTCTACATCAACCCTGATGTGTATGTACGACAGAGTATATTGTATAATATAAAAAGTAAACATAAATAAACATTAATCAAAAAAGGAACAGCATTTTTTATGAAAGAAAATGAATGAATAAATCTTATGATTTAATTGTTTTTTCTTTATTTTATAATAAATATAAAAACAACTCGAATTGTTGATATTCACAAAATATACCCATAGAGAAGAGCCATGTATTGTATTATAAATGTTTGGATTGTTTGACAAATTGATTGTTTGTGTGTATATTCAAAGGAAAAAAAAAAACCTAATTTAAATGGAATTATATTTTTTTCCCATATTTATATTATCTTAATTTAAAAAATTGCATGTATTTTAATTTTTTATTGTTATATTATTTATTTATTTTTCATTTGCTTTTCAATAAATGCGCCATTTAACGCATCGCATCGTTTTTTCATTTTTATACAATACATTTTATTGAATTTTTGTATTGTATTCAATGGAAAAATAAAGATTGAAATTTAGAATAAAACAACAAACAATAAAATATCAAATCAATTTCTGATCAAATAATATAATTTGCAATAGATTATTTCGCATTTTATTTCAATTAAATTTATATGTTTTATCAGTTATGCAGTCAGGTCACATTAAATATAGTCTACATATAACAAAAACCACTTAAAATTTAAATGTGAATATTATAAAATTCAATGTTAATGCATATTATTATAAATATATATATAGACTAAGACTATGGACGCAATAAATAGGTTATTGTATTTTATGTGTATATTGTACAAACAATGAACGAATTTATATCTTACTTATTGCATGGAATTAATACCACAAGTGGCGGTTTTGTTGCATTCTTTTGCAACCTGAACCTATATGCAGTTAATGTTTTCCAATCCCGAATGTTAAGGATCTTAATATCATAGGGCACTGCTACTTGCCAACGCCCGCACGCATCTAAATCTAATTTGTTATGCATAAGATTATAATTGGCAAAAAAAAGTGCATGTCCTATTTATATAAAAATTTTTATAATAGTCTTTTAGCTAACAATATTCTGATGATTTACTTATTAATCGGACACCGTTAATATATTGTTTATTTATATATTAATTTTGTAAGTTGTCTATAATAGAGAAGTTCTTATACTAGCTGGTTAATTTTCTGCGAACCACCTTCTGTTTTTTGTGGGATTATATTTGAACAGTTCCTTAAAAATATCCTTTATAAAATGTATTAAAATAAATAAAGTTCTTGAATTTGAGCGCACGTATATTAAAATATAAAGCTATTAAATTTGATGTGCTACTCTATGAATATTTCAACAAGGTCATATCTTCCTTGTGTGATCATTTATGTAACAAATATATATATATAGAATGTATAGAGATGCTGCTGGAGATAATGGTGTAAGGCATACATTTTCTCTAAGCTTTAATTTCTTTTTGTTTTTTGATTAGTTGTTGTAGGTCGTCGTGTTGAATGAATAATAATATTGGGTAGTCGAAAAAGTATTGAGCGTTTTGTATTCAAAATTTAAACAATTTTTACTGTTTAAAAAATGAACTTTATATATTAAACCTTGTATCTTTAATTTTTCCACAAATTTCATTCATTTCCAAAACACTTTATGAGTTTTGGGATTGAATAAACAAATTAATACACACAATTTTTGCATTATTTTTTACAAATGATTTATATGAAATGTCAACATTTCCCATTCTACTATTACCATATCCAATTTGTATAGTACTCGAACAATTCAACTTTAATAGGATATATGTTAGTAAAAATCTTAAAGCATTTTATCCATCATAATAAATACAAAGGGTGATGGGATTTCTATAAATTCCTATAATTGCTCAAAATTTATTAAGTTTATTTGGATTCCAATAGTTAATTTTCTATATATTCTGATGGTGTATTACTACACATTTTGCTGTATACCATATTGAACTACCAAACATTAACACAAGTATTAAATAAATTGTTGTTGTCAGAGGATAATAAATCAACTGATGAAATTAAGCTTTTCAAGCGTCGCCCGTTTCTCATATTAGCTGTTCTGGTTCCAAACAAAAATATTCATATTTACCTCACATAAAACAAAAACATAAGTTATTCTAATATTATCTCATGGGACACATGTATTTTGATTTTATATTTTCTTATAATTTCCTTTGCACTATAATCCAGTTATTATTCTATATTTAACCTGTTGTAACACGTTCCTATCTAGATATTATATTATAGTATAGTCATACCCGTATTCACAGTAATGTTAAAATACGTATAGTAATAAATGTAAAAAATTACACAAATATATTCGAATAAATGTTTCATTGCCGGTACACTATTTGTGTAAATTTTAAACTACCCGAAAACGAAGTTATTTTAATATAATAAAAAAACGGGTAAAACGTGTACGGAAAATAACATCAAGGTGTTAAGAAAAACTCTGAATTCGGGTGTTTATAAATATTTATAATATATTATTTATATATCATCGTATGTACGTACACGTACACGCACGTTTACACATCATCATCATCATCATCATCAATCTTATACAAAAGAAAAACTTTTAATACTTATAATATAATAAAAGGCAAAAGAAAAATATTGTAGTAAAAAGAAAAACAATCGATTTTATTCAATAATTTAATTTATTTCAATTTTGTAATTTTTTATTTTATATTATTTTTTATTTTTTTTTCAGTTCCGCCCGATGAACCTAGAATATTTGATGCACAGGGAAAAGAAATATCAAATATAGCTGGTCCGTTTCTAGAAGGGCATGAATTATTTCTATCATGTCAAGTGACTGGAGGTATTTATTTTTTTTAGATTTTTATTTTCAATTTTATGATAAAAAATAAAAACAAAAAAACACAACGACAACAAAAACAAAACGCGTGGACAATTTCAATCGTTAAAATAAAAGAAGAAATTAAAAATAACAAGAAGAAAAAGGCATTTATTGAATGGGAAACCTTTTTGGTTTTCTTTTTACAATTTTTTTTTTTTTCAATTCCATCAATTGACTTTGTTTTTTTTTATTGTTATTGTTATATTATTATTACATTATCATCATCTATTTATCACAAAAAGATCCATCAACATATACTTTTATTTATAATAATAATATTTGCTGATGCTGATTCAAGTGCTACTCGCTCTATCCAGACAAAATGTTATGTTATTCTTTCAGCTAAAGTATAAAAATTTGTTGTTGGTGCGTTGTATTTTTGAGATGTTCACAGTTGGTGTATATAGAAATATATACAATCGTTCAATAAATATAACTTTTAAATATGATGGGTGTATTGCAATGAAATCGCGTAAAGTGCAGTGTAATTTTCTGCCAAAGCGAGAATTTTTACTTTATTATTTTATAGAAAACTTCTTATGTTAAATTCTGTATTGTTAATATTGTTTCTGTGTAGATATTGTTTTAGTTGGACCATTCCAATGTGATGGTATTGAATGAAATTGATATATTATATATACAGAGAGGCAATAATAACTAACATAACTGGCATTCAATGTTGAACAATCAGGGACTTGCTTGAAAGTAAATGTTTACATGCATAATTTTGGGAGCATTAAAAAAAGGTGAAAAAGGACCGTCCGCTTGAATGAAATGCGTGAAAGGATCAATGCTGCTATGATAATTCAAAAGAAATATGTTCTTTAACACTGTCAATTAATTATAATTTAATATTTAAATCCTGTCCACCATCAGATGTGACTTAATGTCGAAAGCAATTTATGTGTAAAGCATATCATTGTTGGATGATCAACATATTTATTTATACAATATAATAAGCATTTCGAATATAATACAGAGCAATTCAATTTCTTAGTAGATACAAACATTAGAGATCAAGCAATCTGTTGTTAGCATTTCTAACATACAATATTACGTTAACGAAAAAGCCAAGTTCTATTCAAAAAAATATGCAAAACAATCGAAGTATAATGTAATCTGAATGTTTTGAATCCTGTCAATATGTATTGGAAATTTAAAACATCCAAAACTATAATCAGACAGACAGACTCCACACAAATTTCTGACTAAACTCTCTAAATAATTGGCTGCACCAACTCATAATATAAAATACAATATGACACACCGTCTGGTGGAAAATGAGACACCATTAAATTCTACACATTTCTTGGCAATTTGATAACAAAAATAAAGTTTCGCTAGTCATTGGTTGTGTCTCCCAAATGAAACGTTTTGATGCTCATTAACATAATGTCAATAAATTTACCTTTCGGGTTTGATGGGGAAATGAGATCGTCTGCATTTACATTTGTACAGACTCAATTTTGTTTGTAATACTTGTTTTCGATATACAGACAGAGTAATGCTTATGTTTTGGAAATTCGATCGCGATTTTTATGTTGCAAAATTCTTAATTATTTATTAGTATATGATTCAAAATATAGGTATTTTCATTTCAAGACCTGTTTGCTGTTTCAATAGTCGGTTTACCGATTGTGTTTATCTATTAAATTTACTAAGAACTTCCTATTAATTTTTTATGCTGTAACCATTACACAACTACGCGACGGCAGAAATTATTCGTTCGTTGTCCAAGGATTATTTTATTTTAATCTAAATTATATATATGGTATTTATAATAGAAATTTTTAAAACGTATATATCAATTTTTATTTTAATTCCTTTAATAATCAAAATTGGTATTGTTCCATTTCATTTTTGATTTCCTACGGTAATCGAAGGTTTTCCATAAATAAACATTATTATTTTAGTGACATGACAAAAAATTGCCTTTATATTTATTTATATTTATTATTTGAAACTATTCAATTTAATAATATCTCTTTACATAATATACACACACATTTATTTTAATATCTATTGTAAAAGGGTCACTGAGGTGGCCTTAACTAAACATGTTTACAAAAAAATTATACATTTTTCTTCCATTAATCACACCAAAAAATAACAAAGGTTTAAAAAGAGCATGATTTAATAATAAATAAAAAATTGCCAATATTCAATACCTTATAGAAGGAATTCCTGATTGTCTTAAAGTAAACAATGCAATAATTTTTTTTAAATCAAATTCAAAATTAGCCTCTAATCCAGATATAAATATAGTTAAACCAGAAATTAATAATAAAAACGTTCTAAAATAATAATTTATTAAATAAAAACTGGAAACGAATTAATAAATATATTCCAGCAGTTACTAATGTAGAAGTGTAAACTAATGCAGAAACAGGGCGATGAGCAGCTATTGCTGCAGGTAATCATGAAGAAAAAGGAATTTGAGCGCTCATTTTGTTATTGCAGCAAAAATAATTAATCCTCCAATTAATTTTATCTCAATTTTTAATTCTTATATAACTTCTATATAAAAGATACAATTTTATCTCCCAAAATTTAATATTCAAGTAATAGATAAAAGATAACCAACATTCGATTAGATAAATCTGTTAATATTGCAGCATTAAAAGATTTATATAATTTTGAAAATAAATTACTAAACAATAAGTAATAACTAATCCTAACCCATCTCAATCTAATAAAATTCTAATTAAATTAGGTCTAATGATTAATAATATTATAGATATTTATAGTGTTAACGCAACGCAATCACTTGTTACCACAAAAAAATGGTTTGGTAAATGATGTCAATTAATTATATAATTACCATTCAATTAAATATCATTTATTAATTTTACAAAATAAATGTATTATTATACCATGGATATATAGTGTTGGGTAACAGTACTTTCATAGCTATACACATCTATTACAACACATTTTTCTCTCCGCACATATGTTCGCGCGTACTCTTCAAAATACTCGTGTGATTTTGTTGCGGCATATAACTCTTATTATTATTTTTTTCATATAAATATGTACATAAATTCTATATATAGAACATATACAGAGTGTCCCAATTATCGACGGCAATACGAAAACACTAGATTCTCTGGGTTATTTTGCGTCGAAAATATCATATAACATTTTGGCCGATTCGACTTCGGTACCAAGTTACACGCAAATAACCAAATTTTCAATCAGACCATGTTTTGCACTCTACTGGGATCAATATCTCAATAACTAATTAACCGATTTTAAATTTTTGATATACTATTAGCATTAGAATACCGAGATCTTTAATTTGACGTTAAGATAAGACAATTCGGACGTTTGGTTATCCAGATATTTACAAAAATGTTGACAGTTAGCTGAACGCCAAGGTCTTGAATACAGTTTTCAATAAGTTGAATTAACTCTTCAAGTGAATTAATCACAGTTGCATATACTTTTTCTTCAAGGCAACCCCATAAATCGAAATCCAACGGATTTAAGTGTGGAGAACGTGGCGACCAGCTTATGGGCCCACCTCTGACAGAGAATCTATTGTTTTCGTATTGCGTCGATAATTGAGACACCCTGTATATTGTAGTTATGTGAATAATTCCTATAAATATACAAATTGGAAATATTTTTAGATAGAACATATTTTTGTTGTTGTTGTTGTTTTTTTTTCACTCTTTTTTTTCATTAAATTTGATGGATGTGTTGATATAACAATCAATTTATTGAAAGAAAAGAAGATGTTTGTTTATATTATCGCAATGTTATAGTTCTATATATATTTTTTTTTATGTTTATGCATTTATCCTATACACACACATATACACAATATATAAATACCATTGTATTGAAAGACATAACAATTTATGCGATATTTTTCGAAATATTGATTTCAATATATATTTTTTGTACTATATACATTTACATACATTTTTATACACAAAAAACTATCGAAAATGCCATATTTATTTATTGTGTTATCTATATGGTGTACTATGGCTACGTATGGAAAGCAAACATATGTGATATGTTTGGTGTTGTACAATGATACTTTTTTTTTTAGTTTTTGTATACGAAAGAAGTCTGATATTTTGATATGTTACATGTGCAGAATTTAATACACAAATAATACGTGCACACATATATTATAATAGAAAAATATATATTTGAAAATGAGAAAAATATATAATTTAAATTTTGTATTTAATAAATAATATTATAAATATTATATATGCACATAATACTTTTTTTATAAAATACAATATGTAATAATATGTATTTTTAGGTAAACCATCGCCAAATGTTACATGGTGGATGGATGAAAATGAAATTTCTGGTACAAGTCAACCATCTGTGGTTGAAGGATTTTCAGCTATTGTAAATCAATTATTAATTAGTACAGTAACACGTAATTATTACGGTTCAAAATTAGAGTGTCGTGCTCAGGGATCATATTTACTTGAACCAGTAATCAAAAAAGTTACAATTCAAATTCATTGTAAGTATATTTATATTATTCTTTATATATCAATATATAAATTTAAGATATAAAATAAGCAAGCGTCGAGTATATTATTATTATTATTATTATATTAATGTTAATTTTATGCGTATAATTATGAAAATATATAATATAATTTATTGCACTATAACATGAATTTTGATTTGATTTTATACTACACACACACAAACACCATCCACACCAATGCGGATGAATATAGCAAAAATCGACAAAATGTGAAATATTTTATTTATACTTTTTAATGTACAATATTTTGTAATAAAAATTTAAGTATTGCTATATAATTATATATTTTATCGTATGAAAGCTTAAGATTTTGATAAGATATATAATAATACAATAATATTCCATATTTATATATATGTGGCAGGCATTATACTAATTATATAATTCCATGACTATATGAACTAAATATTTGTAAAACATATTTTATTAGGGTTTTTTTTTTTTTTTGGTAAATTATTATTAACTTATTCCTTTTTTTTTAATGCGAACGAAATAACATTATTTAGTAATGGATTGTCCATTTTTATTTTGGTTATGGTTTTTTATCATCCAACTTCGTGATTTCTTGTTCACAGAACTTCTAATTTTTATCAGCCAAAAAAAAAACTGCTGAAACAAGTACATTTTTGGTATTATCATTATTATTAATTGGGAAAAAATTAATTAGTTAGCTGAACACACACACACACACACACACACACACACACACACAGAATGTAGTGAAAACAAATAATAATATACAATAAAATATAAATAAATAAATTAATATGATTTATTATAGGTCACGCACATTCAAATAATTAATTAATTCTTTGCCTGGAATTTCAATAAAATATTTACTCATAACATAACCAAAAAAAAACCTTTATCTTCCTATATATACGTATTATTTTTTCAATAATATTATCACATTTGCATAATGGCTTTCTTTCTGCCAAAATCCTTATGTTATAATTTTGATAGAACTTTCCATAGTTTTGTGGATACTCTCAAAAATTAGCTATATACATAAATAATTCTTTTCGTTAAATGATGATAAGAAGCGTTTAAAAATGTCTAAAATTCATGCGAATTCCTTAAATTTGTTAATGTAATCTAATTGAAATTCCTGCCGATCCGTAAAATTCAGTTTTTGCTCAATTTCATCAAATTGATTTAATAATACAATATCAATCGGTAACCGAATCCAAAGTTTTCAATTATTAAATGCAGTTTTTTATATATAGAAAATATTTCTCATTAAAATTATACTTTTAAACATACAAATTAATATAATAAACTTAAGAAATAGTTAAATAAATTAAATCACATTATATGATAAATAAAAATAAAAACGCTTTATAGTTTGGGCGTCCTTTATAATTTCTGTGCGGCAGCGTTCACTTAACAGACATAATATATCAATAACCAATTATAATTAAATTATTAATTATTTAACTTCTTACTTCTTGTTTATTTTATTTCTTGGTTTCCATTTATAATATAGTAAAACCTCTTCATACAAAAATTGTATCTGCCAACGACCTTTTGATTGCTGGCAAATCAGTGCCTTTACGTTGTGAAACATGGGGTTCATTTCCAGCAGCTAAAGTAAATTGGTTACTTGATGGTGAACCTATAAGAAATGCTGATATTACAACACATACGGATGTAAATAGTAATACGGTAATATTTATTAATATTAATACTTATATTTACAATATTTTATAAATTTTTAAATACACATAATAAATTTAAATTTAATTTGTAATTCCAATTTAATATTCAAACACTTTATATAAAATGTACCACTTCTTCTATACCAAACCTACACATTTACATTTCTAAATATATATAATATATCAATATTATTAAATACGTATAAATTATATATATATATATATATGTAGGATGCAAATATGACTGTTAGTATATTAAATCTTAAAGTAGCTGCTGAAAATGATGGTGCTGAACTTATGTGTAAATCTACAAATCCATGGTTTTCCGGTGGTGCAATTGAAGATAAAAGGATTATAAGTGTTGCATGTAAGTGAATTTATTAATATTCTTGTTTTATCTATATATATATATATATATTAAATTTAATATACGCGAATATTATAATAATACCATAGCACCTACACACTCGTAAATTTAAAGTATATTTGAAATAGGAAAATCATATTATGTATAAATTTTATTTTTTTTTTCCTTTTCATTATATTTTTTTTTTATAATCAATTTTCTCTTATCTAAAAATTTCGTTTTTATATATTGTATTGTATATTAAAAGAATTTTGTATATTGTATGTTTAAGTTTAAGCCATTTATAAAAATATATATATATGCAATTTTTTCATTTCTATATTGTTTGTGTACAAGTATTTGTAACTAAAATTACATTTTCAATTTATATTAGATCCACCAACTGTATCCGTTCATTTAGCAAATGAAGATCCCAGTAGAATTGTAACAAGATCAGAAAAAGAAAATGTTACTTTAAAATGTAGGGCTGCCGCTAAACCCCCAGTGGAATCATATTCATGGTATAAAAATGTAAGTATCTATTTTATTATTATTTGTGGATATTCCTATATATATATATATATGTGTGTAATTTATTTGTATAGACGCACACACAGAGTGTATTAAAATGTACCAACCGACACAATTATTCTTATAATTATATACTTAAAATTTGTTTATTGAAATTTGTTTGTTATCGTCATATGAAATTTTAAATTTGAGAAATATTTTTCACTGATTAACCCATATTAATTTAAATTTTATTTATAAATTTGATATATTCTTACTTCTATCTATACCTGCACCATATATGAGGTTGTTCTCACATAACAACTTAGAATCTAATCAATATTTGGTTCCATTTTATTCGCCCTATCTAAATTTATTTCAACCGACTGAATTACTCAGACCGATACAAAATCATAACTCTGAAATAGTAGTAATCTATCTATAAAATTGCTGTCAATTTGTAAAATTACTCCATATGTGAGTATATATCACACACATTTCGCGCATTGTTAATTGGTTTACAATTATGTTTCGATATATACTTTATTAATTCAATTAATCGCACGCCCATAGATTGCGTGAAGATCTCTGAATATATATATATATATACAGTTTTCAATGTGTACATATTTTCCAACTTATTTAATTAATTATGGTTGGCATTGGCCATTGCAATCGAATACATTTTATAAATTAATGGTAGAAAGCGAATATTTGATGTGAATTTTAAAAGGGAATATATATATATTTCGATCACTATAATATACAATAATAATATAATAATATATGTACAATAACATGCTCTAAACATTATGTGTCCTAATAGATGATAAATAGAAAAAAGTGATCATATATTTCATTTTACGTGCAATAAATAATTGATCTAATTGATTGTATTTTTTAAATGAATTTTTTCATAAAACTTTATAAATCAACACACCCATTGATGTTTTCCATTCATTGCATATAGTTATGAAATTCTTTACAGCTAACAATTAATAGAAAAAAATGCAATTGATCTCGTATTTCTTCGAGGTTGACATAAAACATTGGATCGTTGGTTCGGCACATTTGCATACACCATACATATTTGTTATACTATTCTATATATTACAAAATATGTGTAATAGTAAAAAAAGATTGTATGTGTATAGTATTTCATCTTATAATAAAATATAAATATATATCTATTGTTTTGTGGTTACTTTTTATGTAAATAAGTTTTTATATCTATATTGCACGACGATATACAATATAATATTATTACGTATGCATAAACTTATATTTTTCTATGTAATTTAAAATTATATTTGTACGATTTCATATTACTTTTTATATTACTATTGTATGTATATGCTAAACAATCTAATGTTAATAATATACCATATTGTTATTTCTTGGCTTCTTTCTATTCTAATTTTCATGTATAAAATTTTTTGCGTCTACTTTTCTACTATGTCGTATACTCAAATGTCATATTAAATAGTCTATGTATTGTTATTTTGTGCCAGGAAATTATAGATGTTATTTATATTATTTATTATAATGAAAATGTCGCTAGTTGTACATTCATATCATATATATAATATACAATACATATGCATAAAGAACCTAGGATTCGCTTCAAAAGATATGAAATGCATTCCTATATATATTATATATAACTATTTAACTCATCACATTTCAGATAAAAAATATAAACCGAAAACTATCCCACTCATGTATTTTTGTATGTTACAGCATAATATTATAGTAGAAATAATAACACACTGGCTTAATAGATAAATCAACAAAATGAAAGTATGCAATCATTAAATAAAAACTATATCTTTCACAAGAAAAAAGGAAAAACTATGTTTATATATAAAATCAATATATATATTATAATTGAATTTATGAGGCATATATCAAATATGGTTGAAGAATTGATGGTATATTTTCTTTTCCAATTCTATATTCTATAATAATATATCATATTTGAGGATATACATTGTATATATTGAATTCACAATGTTTCCTCACCACATACCACTAATTGTGTACATAAAAAATACGTAATTCAGAAAATAATAATAATAATAATAATAATAATAATAATAATGATAAAACTAGAATAATAAAAGAATATTGTTATGGAGAAAGAAACCCTCTTAATTATACCATACACAAACATTATTTTCAAAAAGGATTTTATTATCATTTGAAATTATACATACGTCTTTAAATAAAAATATATAAGAGTTTGTGACACAATACATATCATATAGCCTTCTTTCCGTGAATATTTCGCATTGATTGTTGTGTTGTGATGATAGACCACATAGGCTATCGAAATAAAATCACATTTTTCATCATTCAGTTACAATCCTAATTATAAAAAAAACGATTTTGTATCGTACCGAAATTGCAATGAAATACATGTTATCAATAGTTTTGCCGATTTTGTGTTCTTTCAATTCACAATTTTTCCATATTTCCCATTGAATGTAAATTATTAGAAATAATTTGTTGTCTTTATGCGTTCAATGAATCTGCTAGTCGTTGTTGTACCTTCAGCCATATTAATTGCTTACACAATGTGGTTTTCCGATTTTTCCGATTGACTTCCTTGACCTTGACGTTCATTGTCTTTAACACAACAATATATTGTCAATTTTGATTTGTTTAAACCATTTGCGATATATATGCAAGTTGAACCAATTGAAAAATGATCAATTTAGATTTCCACATTAGTTGTAATGTAATGTAATGAGCCTCAATTGCAAATTAAACATCATTAATAAACTATATATATATGTTGATAATGCTCTTAATGCTACACTTTGTTTTTAACGCGGTTTTGTTATGAATATACTAAATCATGTGTAACTATTGTACCAATAGAGTTTAAAATATTATATGCAACAACATGTAGTTACCAGTTTTAATTTTTATCAATTATATACAGTCGAATCAATAGGGGAATCAAATGCCAGAAATTAATTTGTATCCACCATCATAATATTATTGATATAATGATAGTAAAATTGATTTACTATTATAGTTATAATAACGATGTCAATATGCCTCGTACCATTTTTGCATATAATACATATAATTGAAAATTTGATATATATACAATTTCCGTAATCTTTCATATATAGAGAGATTTTTAAAATAGATTTACACATTATGATATGATCGATTTTTTATGTCAATGAAATTTTGTATGAAATAATGATACTAGTACAGCGTCATTTTGGGACGGTGAACACTTTATAGTAGTATGACAACAAAAATTCTTTGAATTTCCATTGACATCGAATGGAAAATTGGTCATATTTTTTGAACGAATGAAGTGTAAATTTAAAAATCTCTTCTATAATCTAATTGGAAAATGATTATAATTTGCAATTTTGTATAGAAAAAAAATGAAAATTTGATTCGTGTAATTAAAAAAAGATGATAATTGGTAAAATTCAATTTTCCAGAAAAATTTATTTTGGTAAACAGTCAAATTTTTGTTTTCATAGTTTAATTTACACCAAGGTTATATAAGAAAACTATAGTGATATATTGCTATTTGTCTATAGTTTCGCCACTGTGGTAACTATAATTTATACGAATATATCTATTCCATTAATTATATATATCATATAAATATGTACCAAATGACTATTTGGTATAAAGGGGGTACACTTGGAAAGTTTTTGATGTGATGAATTATGTTATATATTTATTATACTCTTTACTTTAATAATCAGTCAACATTAAGTATCATAAACATATAAAATTGTCACTTACCAGAAAATTAAATATTATAAATATATATATATTTTTTTTTAATTGATTGTGCAATATGTATTATGATGTCAATTGGATTATTTGTGAAAGTGAAATATATAAAATAAAATATAATAATGATAAAAAATATATTTTCACAATATATAAATATATATGGTATTAATAAATATGTCATTGTCATACATATACCTCTCTGTATATGCTATTGCTATATGTATTACATAATGTATTATAGGATATGGTATATATAAATGATAAAAAGCATATATGAAAAGTACCGAATATATATATATTTTTCATATAATATTTAAACTAAATTAAACCATATACCCAAAAAATTTTTATTGTATTTTTTTGTGTCACGCACATCACGTACAAATGTCATAACATTTTGTTTGATTGAGCACTCTTATATATTTACACACAATATATTATACCATATATATATAATATATGTAATATAGCATGAACACACACACATGAAAACATATATATTGTATTATAGGTACAATTTTACCAAAAACTTTTTTATTTTATATTCAGTGTTTTCATATATGCTACACGTATCCATACAATTATGTTCATAATAAATGTATATGTATGAAAAATCTCTATGGGGAACAGTAACTTATGGTAGAATTTTCGCATATGTTTTGCCTTTATTGGTTAATCGTTATACACTTTAGTGGTTTTTCCACGTGTACGTTATTTGTAAAATTTGTATATATATATATTTTTGGAAAAAATTTCCTACTTTTAGATGAAAATAAATAACTTTTAAAAAATTTATGAAATATAAATGTATGTATATTATTACCTCATAAACAATCAATAAAACATATAAAAATACAGATGAAGATTAAAAAAAAGTACCTATATATACTTTATTTGATTTAATTGTTATATATCAGAGATCAGAATGGTGTATGAAACGAACAAGGTAGACTACATCTTTGATTTTGGAATGTGCCCAAAGGCTATACCGGGTTGCAACTCGAAATGGGCTCACATGAACAACCTTGCAAAGCGGGGTTAACCTTTGATTTTTAATGGCCTGAAACATATATTCTGGAATATTGACGATGGATCTAATCAAGAAATGGATCATGGAAGAACATCGGAAACGTTAGGACAACATGAGTGGATGTACACAATCGAAACTAGCTCTTAGATATTTTACAGGAAATAACACCATGGTGGTTCTAAGGATGGATCGAGGAACCCATAGAAAATTGATGGTTAATATGGACATGGATATTTCGGGTGTCGTCTAAGAAATATGGTAATATTTTCGGAATGTGCATGTGCAATACAAGTAGACTGCGACGCATGTCGTATATGTCAATGACCGGCTTTGACAACTATAGAAGATTGAAGGTTACTGGATTTCATCTGATGAAATATGTATGAATATGTTTCGATTGGCCTTCAAACAGATGCTGCATATGACGATAGACACGGTGCTGTTACAGAAGATGGCTTGATTCTCATCATGGCAACAAATCTGAATAGTTTGCTCGGTATATAGGCGGATTCAATTCGGTAGTCTGACCCCCCAAACATTTTAAATATATGTATTTGTCGTATATGTGTGCGAGATCTTATTATAAAGTGCATCTATCTATAAAATATATTATGAGATAAAGAATTTTTAAAATTAATATTTAACATATTTTTATATTTGAATAACATTAACTTTATAAATTTTTTGAAAAAATAATTATTCTTTACATCAGAGAATCTATATTTACAACATAAATTTGTATTTATAATAATCGGAGTTTTTTTTGGTTAGTAAAGATTTATGGTATGTGATTATTATTTTATAATATTTTCATGCATATTATTATAATTATATACCAAATGATGTCTGTCATCTGTATTTGACACCATTTACAAAACTTTAACCACCCGTTGTTTATGTTCTATATATAAATATATCGAATATAAATATTAAGTTTAAGATTACAAATATAAAAAATTAAATACATATAAAATACAATTTATATAGAATATTGAAATATATACTTTCAATTCAAAGCCTTAATATATTTATATCCGATATTATTAAATATATATATTTTTATAACAACAACTAAATATGTGTACAAGAAAAATTGAAGAAATTAAGAAAATTTTTAATTAAAAATACTATACACAATAATATTATAATACAACGATTCATCGCTTTTCTTTAAATTCAACAATAATGAAACTTTAAATTTTCATGCAATACGCAATAATAAAATGCATGTGCATAATTAGAAAAACCTTTTTTTGTCAGAAAACTTGTTATACGATTTCGTGCAGAAAGTAAATTTTTTTTTTAAAATGCAATTAAAAACAATTTGTTTTAATGTTCATTTTCATGTGTCTAAAAAATAAGCTTTTTCTTTTCAAAATTTGAAATATTTAACAATTTTGCTTTTTTTTCGGAAATTAATATATAAAATGGTAAATTTATTATTTCATTTTTCCATGTGGGGGGGATATATGTTTGAAAAACTTCATATAATATAACACATATACGATATACACCAATTGTCTGAAAAATATCCCGAATGGATTAAGAACAAAACAAACATTAAATTTTTTTTCAAAAATAATCCTATTTATTCGAATAATAATATGTATCAGCTGAAATATATCGATTTGTTATACCAAACTATGGCTTTATTTCCTATATTTAAATTGGAAGTATCATCGTAATAATTGGAATTAAAACTGAAAAATTTACTAGAAGAATTAAAAAACACTGTAAAAAATCAGAATTAAAGACCGAAATGAATGTCACTGATTGGATTTTTGTAAAATATATGGCTGTACATCTTCAACTGATGCAATTTTTTTGCAACGCCAATTGTAGTTTAGCTATTAGAAATTAGTCATATTGCGATGAATCGGCTGAATTGGTCAAATGTGGAAGTAAATAAATTTAATTTTTATAGTAAAATCAATGATAAAATTGTTGCACTTTATGAAGCTGTGATTAATGGTACAATATTCGTCAAACTCTCTATATATATATGGCTCTCGATATTCAGGGCGAACACGGCTTAGCGCAAACGCTTCAATGACATGATCAATGTATATTAAAAAAAACATTAATCGTTGAACTTGGTACAAATTCTTTGTGGAAAATATCTTTGATATCCTAAAAACAAATAAGAATTATTTTGATTTTTGACTTTATCAATGGAGACTATTTTGGAATTTCTTCAAATGATTACCGCCATCCATTCAGCAATTTAACGCTTCGTATTAAAAATACCATTTCATACAGTTTCATCACCAGTTACAATAGTTTTTTTTTTTTAAGAAATTAATGCTTTTTTAATGATCTATTTGTCCGCGTCATTTCCAGCTTTCTTAAACCAAATTTTTGTTCAGTTAAAATCTAATGAATTATTATTTTTGGTATACACCAAATACATAAATTTATATCTGTAATCAATAGATTTAGTTACTTATCAAACCCATTTGTATTATAAAGTCATTCCGGTTATTTTTCGGACAAATAGTGCATATATATTATATTGCATATATTATATATTAAACTTTATTTATCTTAACTATATAGTTGCAGAAATTTTATTTTAATGTATAATATAGAGAATAATAAACATTACTTTGAGAAGAAAGAAAACTATAACCTCTACCAATACAAATTTATGAATATTTAAATTATTATATTGTTCTGTGTTTTATTTAAATAATAGTACATTTTATTTATAAAAGAAAATGGGAAAATGACAAACAATAAAGTTCTCGTAGATTTGTTTGATTTTCTATATTATAAATTTGTATACACTTCATTTCACTTGCACAGGGACTCTTGTTATACGGTGATCGTGTCCCGTTCCCTAACCAATTGAAATTATACATATATTTTTTGAGTTAAACCGAATGTTATCAGTATATCAGAAACTTGACGCATGCTAAGAATTTTTTATTTAATTAAAATATTTTTAAAATACTTAATAATCTTTCTATTTATAAAAGAAAATTCATATATAAATCAAGAGGAATTGGCAAAAATTCCGAGCGTCGTTGAACAAGTGCAACGTAGAGTATATAAAATGTAAATAATATAAAATTTTACTGACTTGTATGAATATATAGTTTTGAAAATTTGTAAAGTATTTTTCTAGCACATTTCTTTTTAATAATTTTATAATATTTGTTTGTTTTTGTTTGTCAAATATAGTATTGTACAATCCAATTTCAAATGAAACCATGCTCTTTTAATTTGAAAATAAATTATAAAATAAATTAAACTTGCACACTATCATCATCATATTGTTCATTATATTTAACTCTTCAATTATGATAATAGAATGTTTCTTTTAAAATTGATCAATGTATATTTAAATATAGACTGGGCACAACTCTGTATATAATAAAGAGGTGTACGATAACTTTTAAATAGAATACAAAACAGTATATTTTTCCGCATTTAACAGCTATAGTAGCGGATACACGCTCGGTTAAGGGTTGAAGTGGTGGTGGTGGATCAGGACGGCCATGAAACACCTACCATGATTTCTAAGCTTTACACTATATAGATACAATTATATATTATTCTCGAATACTGTTTATCTGTTACTTTATTATATTTAACACTTAAATTTAATAATATTATGTTACTACGTATAGATTATTATATAAGTATATTAAGTATAAACAATACAATCTAAATTTATTGTAGTAGCTATTCCGTACATTATTTATTTTATTAATTAAATAATATTTAATACAATAGAATATAGGAAAGAGCACTGAATAGGCAGTTGACTTTTGATTCTATATATACTTCAATTTATTGTTAGTTAAATGCGCATATAAATAATAAATGCTTTCCATTAATAACTGGGTGATCAAATTTTGGACATGATACAAAGAATCTATTTCTATTTAGATTTATTTTAGATCTCTGCAGATTATAAATTTTTGATGGTATTGGTATTTGAAGAATTTTCATGAATTTGAATCACTGCAGAGAAAATTGATTAATTTTTAAATACCATTCCTATGTGGATGATACGTAAAATTAATAATTTTTCTTTATATAGTTGGTCGCTACAGATAACTTCAAAACCACTTTTTGTACATTAACTATTTACCATTGATTGAATAAAAATTCAAATCCTATTGGATCACCCTTTGTATACTTGTGCATGGATATGTTCATAAATTAAATATTTGATTTAATGAAAATTAAGTAGAGAAATTAATATAATATAAGGGATTGTTTAACATCATATACACCTAAGGTGTATATAATATATATTATATGTATGTAATCTAAATCATGGAGTATATAAGCGCGTCTATATATACAATATATATAATTAAAAAGCAACTTAATTGAGAACTACAATAAGATATGGTACACGTAAATGATTTTATAATGTAAAATAATAAAATGTATCTAATTATATATGGTAGCTATAGCAGAGGTGCAGTGCAACGAAGTGTGAATTTATTATACTATATATAAAAGCTTTATTTATTTAAAACATAAAGATTTAAATTATAATATATTATGTAGGCGGATAAATTTATATATACAAAAATACATTTAACATTACATGAATATATTATAATGATTATATTTTGATGGTACATATTTAAATAATGCTATAAAAGTTGTATTTATAAGTATCACACCCATTACATTATTTATAATTTAACCCTATTTTATGCCCGCATGTGCTGGCCACTATTCATTGCACAAAACGAAAAATCTAAAATATGCGATCCTTCTTATAACTACGCACGAACAATTATTATTCACCTCAGAAAAAACTCTAATAAAATTGTATAAAATACACATCGGTGTATACAATTTATATATGAAATACATATACGAATGTTGATTGATACTATGGGTGTCCAACTAAATAAACGATAAATCGAAATTTTAGAGTACACAAGTATTATTATTATTTGTGATATATTATAGGGTTAAGGAATTGTACATATATAAAATAAAATTTAATTTAAAAAAAAAATTGTATAATGAATATTTATTAAAAAACGGTATAAGAAGATTTTTCTTTCTTTTGATAAAAATCATTACCATTAACATTATTATTATTATTATACAATTTTATCAATTTATATATATATTTAACTGAAACTTTCTTGTTAATTAATTCATTTTCAAAATTATACTTTATTGTATGCA
Organism: Bibio marci; assembly: GCA_910594885.2. Lineage (NCBI taxonomy): Eukaryota > Metazoa > Arthropoda > Insecta > Diptera > Bibionidae > Bibio > Bibio marci. The sequence goes on from OU343114.1 coordinate 41,922,991, forward strand.
TATAAAAAGATACCATATGTTGTATCAATATGTTCTAATATGTATAAATACATAAATACATATATATATATATAAATTAACTGAATTAATTATAATAATAAGATATAACAACAAAACAACAACAAAAATAACCCGGAAAATGTTCAATTAATTTATTTTCAAATAATAAATTTTATGTACAATATATAATTTTCATCGTTTTAATATTATGGTATATTAAATTAAAAATGTATTCGTCGTCGTACAGTAACAAGATAAAGAAAATTGTTCATGTAATTATAAAGATTATATAGTTGTACAAGCGGTGTACTTCTTGAATATATCATTTTCTTATTATTAATTTATCAAATATATTTTCCATTACATGCTATTATATTTCCATTTTAATATTGACAACAAAAACTGAACAGAATTCTGGCATATCCGAAATTGTTCTTCAAACATATTTTATTTCTTTATAATATAATATGTACTGCTCATCATTGTATATAGTAAATTGTTATAGGTTTTATAGGGTATATATCGAAACAAATTGTTTTATGAAATACATCAATGAATGTGGTGGTTAGGATATAGGAGTTCCCAACCGCATTAACTATACAGTTTAGAATATTATGGCATTGTCATATAACATATATATGTATTTGCATAACTCTTTGTGTTTCAACACCACTGACAATTCTCAATTCAAATGTGGCTTTGCTATATGTGTTTCGAAATGATACTGTCGGTTAATCATTTTTTTTTTTGATGGATCTTCACATCAACAAAACAATTAATTTTAAATAATTATTAAAAATCAATCTTTGTACTATATGTACAGGGAACGAAAAAATGTGTTTACTACTTATTTGCAGCAAGTAATAGACTTTTGTTATAAACGTTGATTTACAAATAAAATTATTTATAACAAACATATTTAATTTTGCTTTGAATTCATAGTACACATTTGCACAACAAACCAAATTTTACTTTATTTATGACAAACACAAAAACATTTATAATAAACTTAAAAACCGTTTACAACAAATGAAATCGACTTTAAAGTAGAAATCGTTTACTGGAAAAAAAAAAGAAGACAGGGAACCGGGAACTTTGTTTGACCATGTATTAATAACAACCTTAATTTAGTGGTTTTATGTTTTATTGACGACATACGTTGTCATATTATATTTTTACTGTATAATTTATTATTTGTTTGTTGCAAACAAAAACTCTACAAACAAAGAATGTTTGCTGAATTTTTTTTTTTTCGTTCCTTGTAGAAAATCTAAAATCACTCGCTTAAATTCATTGAATCCATATTATCAAATATGGGACGCATCTATATATGTATAGACATATTAAAAGGTGTATTATCCTGAACTCTTTCTCTCTCTTTGAACAATATTATAACATGGATCCTTTTATACAATATTTCAAACAAATGATAATTTATACGAAATTTTAATTAAAAATCTTCATTTGTGTTGAATGGCGAAATAAACGGCTCAGTGTACGCACTATTTGATAATTGAAATTTTTGAATAACAATGCCCATTCAAAATTTTGTGGTTGAAATATTGTGAAGTGCGATCGGTGCTGACATCCAATCTTGTTCAATAAGACTATAATTTGTTAATATCTAACAATACAATTGGTTATGGTGCGTTTAAAATTATGTTCAATAAGACTATAATTTGTTAATATCTAACAGTACAATTGGTTATGGTGCGTTTAAAATGATTTTTATTACATAATTTTTGTCAAACATTATCGATTTAGATCACCATATATATATTGTAGATAATTTCTAGTACACTTCTCAAAATCGGATGGATTATATGTAGCCGTAAACCATGGAAAGAAGTGATGATTATGTGGCATTTTTATTGATGCTCTTGCCTCCACTAGCGGAGTTATGGGAATTAGTTATAATGAATATGATCATCTGAGGCAAGTGATTAATGAAAATTTATGTATTAAATGATAACCAACAAACAAATGCTTAAAATGACAACACATAATACTTTCACATATGTGGGGCGGGTTACTATGAATTATGACATTTTCCAAATTTTCAAATATTGATAACGCACCATCGGAGAGAAAATAAATAATTTATATATATATTTTTTTTTATCAATACTGTATGTATATTATACGGACGCGCCCAGTATTGTATACAAAGATATAGTAAATAAATCAATTAAAATCTGATGTTGTTGACAATTTTCAATGGGTGTATATTCAGCTGATTACTTATTATAGTGCTTGTTTTTAAGTACAAAGGAAAAAAAAAATTGGAAAACAACTTGTTAGTAGTACTGGGAAAAAAGGCAAAAAGGAAAAAAAAAAATAAATAAAAAATGGGAAATTAGAAGAGAAAGAAATTAAATTACATTGACGATGATGGATAATAAGATTTTAAAATAAATCAACAGACCGAATATTTAACTATGTACAATATAAAAGAGTCTATATATACTTTTTTGGTATATTGTATTTTAGCTTGTAGCCATTTAAAATTAAAATTTAACTAATATATTTATATATAGAAATATTTCTTGTTTTTGTTTGTGTGAGTAATATCGTTTGATGACTGACATTAATTATATATTTTTATACTACAAATAACTATAAATATACAATATATACAATATAAATTGTGTCTATACAATACAATATTGTAAGGTATTACATATTATACACAAAAAAAAACCCATTGATATTATCAACATTTTGTCATTCTTTAGTTATACTCCGCATCCTACCAAATATTCTTTTTATATAATTAAAATTTTCATTGTATAAGAAATAAATATTTATATTTATATAAAAACTTGATATATTCACATATTATTTTAACTTCCTGTTCATATAATATAATTTTTATATATGCATTCCTTAACTTTTATACTCTATATTACTTACCAGGTATATTAGTATGAAATGAGCCTTTTTTTAAAGGAAGAAAAACACATTATTTAGAATAGAAAAATCAAAAATATTTTATTCAAAATAACTTCCATCGCTTTCTACACATTTTAACCACCTTTCAGGCAATTTTCGTGTACCACGTCGAAAAAATGGTGTTGCTTTGGACGAAAACCATTCAGATAGCCAATTTTCAACTTCTTCAGATGTTTTGAAGTGCTGTTCTTTCAAAGCATGTCCCATCGATGAAAACAAATGGTAGTCAGGAAGGAGCCAAGTCTGGTGAATAAGGCGGGTGTGGTAACAGCTCCCATCCAAGCGACTTTATCGTATGTTTATGAACTGGTTTTGCTTTTTTGTGCTGGTGCATTATCATGTTGCAAAATTATCTTAACAGATTTTTTCTTTCTTTCTGTCCATTCTGGTCGGTTATCTAATAATGCATGGTTCAAATCGATTATTTGTTGTTGGTAGCGAACCATATTAACAGTTTCACCAGGTTTCAGAAGTTCATGATACACCACACCTTCCTGATCCCACCAAACACAAAGCATTCTCTTCTTACCGAATCGTTGTGGTTTTGCAGTCGATGTTGCTGCTTTACCTGGTGTAATCCATGATTTTTTGCGTTTAGGATTCTCAAAATATATCCACTTTTCATCACCAGTCACGATTCGATGCAAAAAAGACTTCCTTTTGTATCGTTGACGGGTGCAATTCACAAATGGTTTTTCGATTTTCTTGTTGCCTTTCAGTCAATTCATGTGGAACCCATTTTCCACACTTTTGAATCTTTCCCATTGCTTTTAAACGATTAGAAATTGTTTTTTGATCTACATTTAAGGCTTCTGCAAGTTGTTTTTGAGTTTGTGTATCATCTTCGTCCAACAATGCTTGCAATTCTGACTGTCTTCAAACTTTTTTGGTGGTCTTCCACGTTCTTCATTTCTCAAATAAAAATCTTTGTCTCTAAATTGTTGAAACCATCTTTTGCATGTTGCTAATGATAGAGCATGATCACCAAAAGCTTCTACAAGCATTCGTTGAGAGTCAGCTGCGTTTTTCTTTAAATGATAACAAAAAACAAATGATACCCGCAAATCGTTTGTTGAACGCACAAAATTAGACATTTTTAACACGATAAAATTTTATGTTGTTGTATTACAAATGGAATTTACCACACTGAATGTTGTTGGCAGATGTCAAAACAATAAAAAAAACATCGGATTAAGGCTCTTTCACAATTACTAATATAAGTACAGCCATTTATTGGTAGCGGCTCACTTCATACTCCTATACCTGGTATACCACACATGTAAAATATGTTGTAATTCTTAACATTTAAATGTATACTATTACATACATACACTTACCATATATAATAATCTTTTCCATATATAAATATACATGTATTAAAACGGTATCTATAAAACATGTACAAATTTTCTTAAAGAAACAAAAAAATATTTAAGATTAAAGATAATCTAAATTAATGAGGGTTAACACATTTTCCTTAACTCTAAATATACATATACAATATATTGTATATTGTAATTTAAATTCTGGCTCAAATATATAATGAAAATTAAGAAACGTATACACAAACTTTTTTGTTTTTAAAGGTTTCTTTTCTTTTTATGTTACTATTTATTATGTACATAATGTTTTAGATTTAGAGCTCATCAATTTTATCATAATCAAATTTTCATTGTTGTTACTTTTTTTTTCCTCTTTTCTACCATATATAAATATTCTTTACTTTTATACTATATTTTAACACATTAATCGCCATGTCAGTCATATGTGTGTGTCTGACGCTAAGAAGTTCGACATGAGCCATGTCAGACATATATGTGTGACGTAAGCGATTTGGTAGAAGGCCACGTCAATCACAGATGTCCGACGCAAACGATACATTTGCATTTCTGTTTCGAAAGCTGGCCGATCAGAAACAAAACCTGAAAATTTTTTGGCTTACAAACAAACAATAAAATGAAATATGGCAAATGTATCTGTGATACATTAAGTTTCCTTGATACATTTTTAACTAAATTATCTAATATAAAGTTACGATGGCCCAATGTGAAAATTTTTCTGATATTATCGTGGCGATTAACGTGTTAATATAAATATAACATATTAATATATATATATATATATATGGTATATATAATAACAAACATGATATGAAACAATGTTATGCAAAATATTGTATTATATTGATAATATGATATATTTAATAATTTTTTTTCCGGTGTTTGCTATATATCTAAATGTAAATGTATACGCATATTATTAAGTAATATAACAAAAACACCAACAAAAAACATTTTCTTTATTTTTTTTGTTGTTATTAACTTAAGCTTTATGTTTACTTTTTTCTAAATGTTTGTATGTTTTCTAAATTAAATATTTAAAATATGTTCTCTATAATAATATGGAAAAAGAAGCGTAAATGTAATGAAAAAAAGTAAATGTGCACGATGATTTATAATTTTTGGGGTAAAAATTCCAAAAATTATATATAAAATTTAACTTTATTTAAATACAATGAATTTGACTAAAATTTGGAATATATTTTTTGTAAATATGAGTAAATTATTTTGTGGTGCGGTGTTGTAACTGCGTTCATGCGGTAATCGACACCGCAGACATTCACAAATCATGGTGAAATTTATACATAAGAAAATATTTCTTTTAATACGGAAAATGTTCACTTAAATTTGTTAGTTTATATATGAATAAAAAAAAAAATTGAATATTTTATAAAAACTATTGACCTTGTTGACTCTATATTCAAAGATTAACAATATGTGGCTGCAAACACGGAGTAATGCTACGAATTCATATAAATTCTGTCAGTAAAATTTGTTAAACTACACTATACACGATATGATGTAGAGGGATGTAAGGAAAAAGACACGACTTTTCTTGCGCTATGCAATAAAGAACGATTCATGGGATCTATCAGAATGAGTGACGTATATTGTCTGCTACTTTCACCATACCTTTTTCCTTCACCTTATTACCATTTGCTTAAGTTTTTTAAATTTCCAAAAAATCCGATAAATGATTCTATTGTTATTCTATATTGAGAATAACCAGAAGAAATAAGTGCAATCTTTTCTACTTTCACCAAATTTTAAAACTCATTACTATATAATACTTAAATACCCAATTTTTTAAAAAAATCGGATAAAAGGTTCTATAGAGGAATCATATTGAAAATATTCTCTTATTACGGCAAAGCAGCGCCCAGACTGAGTATATTGGGTATTTTCTCATTTTTCTGTCAAACTTTAGAATTTATTTTTAAATGTTTATGTTCAAAATTTCGGTAAAATTATTGTTTAGTAATTCTAGTGGGAAAATTTCAGACGCCATGGATGCGGTGGAAATTATATATATAGGTTAGGAAAATTTTTTAGAGAAACAGGATATTCACTTCAAATGGTTTTAAATTGTATTTTCAACCTGATATATCTGTAAAATTTCTCCATAATTATTCAAATATTAATTTATTTTAAAAAATGGGGCACTTCTCACGACGGAAGGGGATTATCTTAAGATCTAGCCGGCTTATGGACCGCACAACCTTTAATCCCATATTTCATAATGATAGCTCAACTCCTTCGACAAAATGTTTGGGTGGCAAAAAAAAAAAAATGGTATACGAATAAATGAGCACATCCAAATTTCCTGGTAAAATTTGTTGTTGAATTTTTTTCAAGAATCGATTACAAAAGGCTATATACATTATGAAATATACACAGTGGTGTGGTTAATAAATACAATATAGAAATTAAGAAACATATATAAATGAACATATAAAATTACAGATCAATTATTTGTGAAATGATTATATACTCTCTCCTACGGATTGCGGTGTTGTTTTAAAATATCTAAGAAAATTGATAGGAAATAAATTGGTAAAACATCGAAATTTTCGGCTGTGAAAGTGAATTCTTTTGTTTATCCTTGTTTTGATGTGGAAACATTTTTTAATATTTTCCAACGTATCTTTCAACGTTAATTTCCGTATATTTTTATAGAAATGTAACAATATACCACGCAAAATTTTTCCAATATAATTTCTATATAATTTTCGTGTTTTCACATTCATTAAATGATGTCCAAAGTATTTTCCTATAGGTATTTTTAATGTATTTTTAGTAGATATAACAAAAATACAATAATTTAAGTTTAATCAATCCTTGTTGTTCCAATAAATTTCTTCATTATAATATAATTATGTTTAATTATTTAATAATTAAAATAATAATAATAATTTTTTTTATCAATATGCAAATTCAATTTTATCAATAAAAAATGTAAATTCAATTCTATCAGAAAAAAACATAAAATATATTTTTTATTAAATGGTTTATTATTTTTAATTTTGTTAGTGCTGAAATTTTTGAATACATTTTAATGAACTCTGTGTATTATAATTCATTTATATTTAATAAATAATAAATTAAAAAAAGTATCTATTCTCATATTATTATTATGTGCTCGTGAATATATCATAAATTTTATTTATAAAATTTTTCATTTTCATTTTTGAATTTATAGAGTATGAGAATGACCGGCGAAGATGACGAAATATTACATTTAACATATTTACAAAGAGAAAGTGGTGGAGCTTATTCGTGTGGTGCACAAAATTCAGAGGGTGAAACACGTAGTTCAACTTTATTATTAAAAGTACAATGTAAGTGTATACGTGTGCGTTACAATAATTATTATCTGAATAATACCATATATTTGATTTTAAATTATTATTATAATTTAATTAAAGTATATTTCAATAATTATTGTTACATATTTATAATAATATCATTAAATAATATTTGTATATAAGTATAGTCAAATAGGTTGCACATTCATATACTCATTCATATATACACTGAATTACTTATTACTACAATATATTACTTCACATATTATATATACGATACGATGAAATTTACAAATAATTTCCATAAATTTACTACCAATTATTTTCTACGTATTCATAGTATTAGTGGTTTTGAAAATGTGTTTGATATTTATATTTATAATTCACATTTATATGTAATATTTACTTTATTTCTAACTATTATTTCAGTGTTCTAAATTTGTTTCAATGCAATATTTAATAGTGTACATAAATATATTGAATTTACAAATAAGAAATATTTTACATTTCTATGTATACAATAAATTATATATAATAATTACAATGGAAGTGGTTTTAGTAGTAATTAACTTATGGCATTTATAGGATTCTTGCAACGACATATATTTCTATATTACAATAGATACTTGATAATAAACTATTTCATTTCAGTTATTATTGTGAAAATTTTGCTAAATAATTTCTAATTTAATATGTATTCTAATTCACATTCTTTTAAATTTTAGTTTATTATACGTAACGAACTATTTGATGCCAAAATTAATTTATACTCAAATAAATGTCCTTAAAAAATTTGACTGCATACAATTTGTATATTATTGCACATAATATCAGGAAAAAATTGCCTCATAATTGAAAGGGGTAAACAAATGTCCCTTATGTGTGTGTGTGTGTGTGTGTGTGTGTGTAATCGATTAAGAAGACATTAAAATAATTTATTAACAGATTTAGCCATACAACAACTTGTTGCATTGCAAATATTAAAGAGTTTAGAGAATATATAAATAATTTTATTGCAAACATATATTTTTAATATCCTCCTGAGTCATTTATAAGTTGCTTTTTTTCATGTGTTAATATTATGTGATTATGATTTTTGAAATATTTGAATATTAAACCAAATGTAAATATTGTTAGAGAATATGCTGAACTTTATGCACACACGAGTTCTTATAAAGTTTCTATTAAAACGTTATTATAACCATTGAACAGGTTGAATGAATATATTATAAATTTGTGAACTATTTGGCCATATATTTTTCGGTCAATTTTTATAAGAACTATGACTTATAGAGTGTGACACATATATTATCTCATTACATTACATTAACTGGACTTAGAATATGATGTTTTTACATGTTGCATCTCTATGTATATATATACGCATAATAATAAACGAAATCAATTCATATGTAGAAATTTGTTTAACTTGTTAATTATATGGAAATAATTGAAGAACGAAAGGTTTAAATGTTTTCAAGTTTTAATCAAAATAGATATACATACAATAAAATTACAACAAAATTCCACCACCAAAAGATAATATTACACCACAATTTCTGGTGTATAGCTCATACAAATTCAAGCCAAAAGATATTGCTAAAATAAATCATTACCATATGTGGAATTCAATTTGAGATTATTCAATGAAGCAGTTTACTTAAAATCATACACACACACACACACGAGAATTGCGCGTTCATTTGTGAGTTATACAAATTATTTTCCATTCACTATGGGATTATTTATTATTAATATTTAATTAAAATAATTACAAGGATTTTGTTGTTTTAAGTATTTAAAATAAAATTATATATATTTTCAATTTAACGTGTATTTTTATAAACATTTATAATCTCAACAAAATAAATATAATATTTACATTTTTATACTTTTTTAATTGCTATAAAATAATAATAATAAATACTTTCATTTCCATTTAATATATTTATATATATTTGTTAACACCTGTAGTTGCACCCCGATGTAAACCAGGTAGTGAACAAACATCTGTAGGTGCAATAAATATGCATTCTATGCAAGTAAAATGTGAAGTTGAAGCTGATCCACCGGAATCCATACGATTTAGTTGGACGTATAATAATACAAGAAACGTGTCACCAGTAAGTATATTAGGATTACATTATTATTGTACAATTTATATTTAATAAACATGCATTGTACGAGTATATACAATATATATAATACAAAAATAAATAGATGCTGGTAATGTGTATATTGTATAATATAGGAAATGTATTATATAAATATATGGATGCATTACAGTGGAAAAAAGGATTTATATATATTAAATGTTATATATTCGCGTACATTTATTTCAATATTTATTTACTTTAACGATTATTATGTTGTTATATATATATGTATTAATATAGGTATTAAATTCACGTATTACATCACATGGTTTAATTAGCGCTATGACATATTTACCACAGACTGATGCCGAATTAATAACATTAGCATGTTGGGCTAGTAATTCAGTTGGAAGACAAATCACACCATGTTTAATACATATTTTACCAGCAAGTAATTACACATATATTTTATAGTTATTTATTTATTCTTATATAAACTATAAAAGATATGTGAATGAATAATTAAATATATGAAATTTTTAATTTCTTTTCATAATAGATTTACCTGAACCACCAAAATCTTGTGAGTTACATAATGATACAATATTAGAAATAATGTGTATAGCCGGTGACGATGGTGGTTTACAACAATATTTTTTATTAGAAGTTATCGGTGGTAATCCAATATATAGTACAGAGATAACAAAAAATTTGCAAGATAATATTGATAATAATGAAATATCAACAATGAACGATCAAGTAAGAAAAAAATTATATATACCTATACCACACACACACACACACACACACCTTCAAAATAAATGTATCAATTTTAGTGTTGTAAAATGTTAAAATTATCACTGTACTTAAAATCTTCCCAAAAGTACCATATAATATAGTTTACTTATGTGTGCAAATATAATTTATAGGCTACAACAGCACCATTACGTCGTTTAAAACAAAATTTACCTGAATTTAAATTAAATGATTTAGAACCTGGTAGAGAATATCAATTTTTATTATATGCTGTAAATGCAAAAGGTAAAAGTGAACCACCAATTATAATGAATGCTAGAAGTACAGGTGATACAATTGGTCCACATGGTAAGTGTATTTTTTATTAAATAAATATTAATATGTATAGGAGATTGTTTATAGAGAAAGCCAAACACACTGTTTACATATGCAACTAAATAACTTGAAGTTATTCTTCATTGAACATTGGAACGTGATCGAATATTTTTCCAATGTATTTATACTATTTCGATTAGAAGAAAAATTGTAGCTGAAACTGTTTGTGAAAACGCATTTTGAAAGGGAAGCAGTATATGGATATTATAGTTTTGATGATTCCAGAAGCGGTGACTGCAACTTTCAGCTGCCGAGCTAACGTATGAACTGTGCTGTATCTAACATATAGCAATATATACGTTCCAACAACTATACGTTATCATCGTCAAAGTCATTTTACTTCAAGTGAAGTTTATGGCATATACCAAACATTGATTACAGTCAAGTTGATAAATCAGTCGACATTGAAATATACATAACACTTCAACAATTTGGCTGCGATTATCAAACGATTTTTATGTTTTTTTAATTTTATTATTTGTGTACATGTATAAATGACTACTTCATACATATAGATATATAGACAATGTTAATCTTTGAGATTAGGCTCTATCACCATATCTTCAAAGATTCGTTTAAATTTATTCCATCATATTATTTAAATAAATACCGAAAAATTTCCAAATGCAAATCTCTGGAATAGACCTCGATTCGATTTCATGATCGATTAAAGATAACATGAACGTTATTATTGCTGTGCGTCAGTGGATGTTTCAATATATTGTACTATAACTATGCATAGTATTCAATAATTGGTTTGCTGAAAATGTAGACATTTCTTTCGTTGTGGAATTTAACTACCGACCGCTAGAATGTGGTGGAAAAAAATTGTAAATAAATAAAAAAGACAGTGGCTTTCAATGAATGCAATCTCCATGTGAATAATAAAATAAATTATTGGTTTTCTCTTGTTTTATTATTAATACATAAATGAATGGTAGATGAAACAATTTTATCAGAAGATCCGACACCAGCTGAAACATCAAAACAAGATAAACAAAAACAATCAACTTTAATAATTTTAGCGGCTGTTGTTGCAGCCGGTGTTGTTGTTGTTACGTCAATTATTGTAACTGGTATTGTTATTGTGTGTAAACATCAACCAAAACCACCTGAACCTCAAGATGTACAAAAACGTATGAGGTAACGTATGAACAAACAAAATTTATATTTCGTATTTCGTATTTCATTAGATTTTCATTGTTGGTTTTACTATAAAATTTTAAATATTATTATAATATTGGCGAAAGAAAAATATATTATAATTATTCTCCATATATTCGTAATATATAAATAGCATCAATAATTTTAATAGTTTTCTCACTTCACTCACACAAAAATTACAACTATTTAGGTTTTCGTGTAATTCATTATTTGGTATACATTATCTCCATAATAAGACGAATAATTTATTTAAAATGTAATATTTTTATACTATAATTTTTGATATAATTTAAAAGATTTTCGACAACTAAAAAAAAATTAAAACATAAAAAAAAACGAAAGACATAAATAATCAAATTATTTTACTTTAAAATTAAACATATACAAATACTTAAAAAAAACATATACTAAATACACGAGAAAATACATAATCTAATATTTAAATCAAAAACAGAGAGAGTATAATATAAATCCTAAATAATTCCATATAATAAATAATCTTAATTTACCCATAGCAGTGCTGTGTAAGTGTAACTGCTGAACATGTGTAATTATGTCTTCTGTATGGGTCTATGCGATATAATTTTATATATAGATAAATATGTACATGTACGCGTATTTCACATTTGGTGTTTATTTATCTGTAGGAGATGTTTGTGAGATAAAATATTTATCTTTTCTATTAATAAACAATAACACAGAACACAGAAAAAAAATGTTATTTGGCAGCATTTCCAACAATTTTTTTTCTTTTAATCTTAATGAGTTTACACAAGAATTATTTATTTTTTTTTAATTATATTGACAACTAATCATTTATTTTTTTTTTATAATAATTTTAATTTTCAAGCTATTTATAGAAACATATTAAAAAACATATAAAATCATAAACAAACACTTGCCAAACCGTGAATACTTTTAGTTTTTATATATAATAATTCTATTTATCATACACATTTCATTAACGTGGAACCATCGATTCAAAACGCATATAATAAAAATGTAATGAGTATTAAATATATGATAAAAACGTCGTTACACCGCTCTAAATAACTTCTGTTAAAAAGTTTAACAATTACAACAGTATTTTCCGACACTTTGTCAGATTTATTTTGTGAAAGCGAGTGGAATTGGTGTTACATGAATCTTGTACATTTTCCAGGACCCCTTTTTATCTTTCTTTGAAGTTTGTTACTACAGCTAAGATAAGTTACACGAGAAACAAAACTCTGTGAGAAAATTGAAATCACTTACAAACGGAATACTCTATGTTTTGAATATAATACATTGAAGTAAATTTAGTTATAAAACGCGAGAATTGAAATATATTTTGAATAAACAATAATATGAGCAAAAAATACAAATAATTAGAGTTAAATTTACAAACTAAACATTCAATAATTAAGCTAGCAAAGTCAGTAAAATTAATTTTTATTTATTAAGGATATTATGACCACCACAATCGATTCAAAGTTTATTCATGTACTTATTTGAATCCTTCAAAATATCAACACACTATAGCATTTTCAATAATATGTTAATAGTGTTCTAGTGTGATGTAAAACATTAATTCAATTCAAATATATTGCCTTATTTTTTCTATTTTAAAAAACATGTTAAATTTTGAGTGAAATACATTTAAATGGATTCATTAATCCTCATTTTCTCCTACGCTATATGATTATACGCCTTTAATTTAAAAGGATATCCTTTTGTTTCTTCATCATATTTCTTGTTGTTGTTTGTTCGCAATGAATGTATGTGAAAGTGAGAATTAATTTACGAGTATTAAATCAAGTGAAAAAAGTATTATTTGTTGTAAATTATAATAAACAAAATAAACATTACATATACAACAATAAAAAATAATGTAATATGTGTGTTTAATAATAAATCCATGTAGAAAGTTTAAATTCTTGAAAATTCTAAATTTTCTTTTTTGTTCCTCTACCCAACACTCAAATAATAATATTTTATATATGAATATTTGTGTGTGCGTGTGTGAGCAAAGAAAATAAATTGATTTTTCACCACATCTGAAATACGAACAAAAACATTTGATTAATTTAAAATAATATTACAGTGAAACTTTTATATTTTTATAGTGGATGAAAGTGATTTCAATTTTAATATATTTCTAGGCAACTCCCTTCTACATAACATGATGTTCCTTGAATTGTATTCCAAATTTAAAATTAAGCAATACATGTGCATCGTAAATTGTGACATGCGAACAGATTGAAAACGAAAACTTTACTGACCTATACAATAGAAAATCGATTTGTGTACTCATCCTAGAAGTGGGTGACGATCTGAACGATTTGACTGGAAAATCATTGACAGACTAAATCAGGTTTATATATAGACATTGATGGTTAAGCATAGCCTAATTATATCGATTGTCTTGCGGTGTCGAAGATTTCAGAAAAACTTCTTGAAATAGCACAAAGTTGTCGGAAATATTACTGTATTTGTTGCTGTGTGAACTTGTGTATGTGTACTCGTTCGTGTATATATAGCAAAAAGTTATATAATACCATTTATTTAAAAGTTTTTATCGTATGAAATACTTAAAGTATAATTCAATTTTTTTCATATTTTTTCTCACTGTATATTCTATAATTTATTGCGGCTTGAACACTAAGTAATTGCAATTAGTTTTTAACGATGCAATTTATTGTGCCAATTGTTCCATCACTTTTTACCATACTGTTGACATCTTTACAATTACCCTAGCTCATAAAGAATTTCTGATCCATATTAGAAAAAAAAAAACTGAACCAACTGCGATTTATTGACATCGTCATCAATATTATTAAAATTCTTTCAAATCTAGAAGCTTTGCAAGCTTTGAAATAAATACGATTGGTGCAAGGTGAAGAGATTAATGAAGGATGTAACATCATATCCTAACCGCATATAAACTCCAATATTGTATGGTTATTAACCAAATATGAGTGTGTGTCTAGGGTGTGGAACACAATAACTTTTCGATTTGCCAATTCTAGTTGTTTGGTTAGTTGCTTTGGTTTGGGGTACATCGTGAAGGTGTAAATATACATCTACAGTTAGATATGAGGACACAGCTTTAAAATGGTACAGGATTATTTGAATAAGGCAGTCGCCTTTAACCGTACATTCTTATCAATGATTTAATTTTATAATTTCATATATTGTGCTAATACATCTAACACATTGTAATATACTAAAATTAACAAAATCAGTCCTGCACGGGTTGTATGTATAATCGGTCGTACGTTGTTCTTTAAACAAATAGACCCATTTCTAATAAATTTTCAATTCAAATCATCATCAATGTTTTGGAACTTTTTCAATTTTTTAGTGTGATCATAAATATTATATATTATGTAATAAATATTGTGTAGTTGTATAATTTTTACCGATAAATACGTTATTATATTAAGAAAAGTTTTATTCTTTTATATATATACAGGGTGATCCAATAAGAGCTTCCTACTTTCAATACATTGAATAAAACAAATATGGGTTTTACGATATTAAAAATGTTTTTTTTTTGTTTTATTTTATGTTGTAGTCAATATTCATTGTCATTAATGTTTATACAAAGTGGCCACCATATAGAATCATGGGTCCAATTTCATCCTACTTTTTCACACACATTAGATTGCATCGATAACACATTTAATATTGTTTGTGTTTGTGGTTTATCAATAATAAAGCATTGATTTAAAACGTAATCCCATAAATAGTAATGGAAAACGGTGTTTAAATCCCATGATCTTGGTGGCCAATTGATAGATGATGAACACCGCATATACATTTCACAAATTCTACGATGTATATAATTCGATTTGATTGTAAATTTTTACATACAATTTCTGAACGTTGTTGTGGTGTTAAACTGTTTGTACGGTGATTGGCCAAAGCGAATTGATTGCTAAAATAATGCTTTGAATTGTTTGTCATTTACCATTGACCCATTGAAAAGCAGGAAATAACTAATGAATAGTATTATTTTTTACATACAATTTATATGTAATAAAAAGAAAATATTTTTGTGTGTCCTATTTTAACTCTTTATATAAATATATATATAAAAATATAGACCAGCACGAACTGATGTTCCATCAATGTATGCTGAAGATGATGGTTTTGGTGATGAATTTACTAGATCTGCCGATATACGAGGTAGTCGTGCATCAGCAACACGAAGTAGTCGATATATATCAGAGGGATTTGTACAATATTCACAACCAAGTCTCAATGGTACTTAAGAAATCATTAGTCTTTATAATAATAGTAATAGTAGTAGTAGTAGTAGTAGTAGTAGAAAATTAATGGTTTTTATTTTTCTATAGTTTTTCTGTATTTCAATTTTTTTGTTTGCATTTATTATTTTTTGTTTTGATTTTGCTCTCATGATTCAAGAATGTTTTTCTATTATATTTTTTATTGCTATTTTTTTTTTTGTTTAAAGCTAAATAGTTATTATATTTTTATTGTGTGTGTGCGGGGCTATAGAAATATAGTTCAGCTTTTTTTTTTTTGTTATGGTCGATTAGTTTAAATATATATTTCATTGTCACCGTCGGATATATATACACACGAAAACGAATACAAAACATTGTTGGAAAATAAACACAAGGAAAAAAAGAATGGAATGGATAATATATCGTTTTTGATATTATATATATGTATCTTTTTGTTATAAATACATAGTTTTTCCACTTTTTCTCTCATCAAGATTAATATCGCACATACTGTATGGCAAAGAAACTTTTAACTAATATTATATTTATACTTATAATACTCGTTGTGTATCTATCTATCTACACAATATATAGAATAATAATATATGATTATAACTTGCATTTATTTATCGCATATATGGCATTATATAATGTATCCCATGTATACGAGTACTCTATACATATCTATATATATATACTAAAAACAAAAGACCATTTATTTAATTAGTTTTATAATATGTGATGTGTGAGGTTTTATATATTGTTTGCATTTTGTGGTATGCATTTATTTGATGTTGGAAAAAATAATAATTGAATGCAGATATTAAATTTAACATAATTTATGAGAAAATGAATTTTTTGAAGTGTTTAGTTTAATATATTTATTTGCTTGCACATATTTGCATTTTGGTTGAAAGGAAAATTTTTAATTAATTTTGTTATTTAAGTATTTTGGTTTTATTCTTTTTTTTTGGAATTTTTTTTAACACACACACACACACACATATATATATAGAAGTTTATTATTTTTCTATATAGAATATAATTATGTATTGTATATTATATTGTACTAAACGTGACTTAATCAAAAATTAATCCTATAAATATATATATATTTTTGCATTGTTATATGAATATTTATATATTTTATATATTTTATGTAAATTATTGAATTTATATATTATATTTATTTATGTACGTGACGTGACAATATACATTTTAAAATCAAAATTTTGTGATATCAAATTAAAAATTTTCTAATTAAACTTTAGACGTTAATTTTTGTTTTAACTTTTAACTGAATTTATTAATTTATATATTTATATATATATTTATTAAATGGTATAGTACTATGCGTTAATTAAAATTAGGTTTTAAAATTATTAATATTGCATAATTGAAGAAGTTATGCATCAATAAAATGTTACCTTAACTTTTGATGACAATTTACTAGGGGAAACGTTACACAAATTTTACTAATATTAATTTCTGTTTTCTGTTTAGTATTTGTAGTCATAATTATACCCACTAAAGTCTATACTCTAAATGAAATAATAGTTTGTGACATACTTACTTACTTACTTACTCCATGGCACAGGTGCAGTTTTAGCCTTCTCCAACACGCTTTTCCCAACTGATCTATCCGCAGTCAATGTCAATTCCAAATTAAAGGATCTTTATATCACAGTTTACTTCATCTAACCATCTTGCCTTAGGTCTTCCGGTTCTCCTTCTACCTTTTGGATTACCATTCAACAGTTTTTTCGGCACACGCTCCTTCTTCTATGCGTAATACGTGTCCAAGCCATCTTAATCCATTGCTTTTGATTGTTTTGATAATATTTGGTTGAACGTACAACTTGTCCAATTCAAAATTGTATCTTCATCTCCAACCATTATGTTCTTTGCAACGGTACCAAATATGCAACGGTGTACAAATCAAATCAAATCAAATATTTATTTGACATAAAGTTATTGTATCACGG
Source organism: Bibio marci (assembly GCA_910594885.2). Lineage (NCBI taxonomy): Eukaryota > Metazoa > Arthropoda > Insecta > Diptera > Bibionidae > Bibio > Bibio marci. The sequence goes on from OU343114.1 coordinate 41,941,196, forward strand.
AGCCAATACATTGCCAACAATGGAATCTTCAACTAATCTTTTTCACTGCATATTAAATACGTAAGGAAAGTGTTTGAAATAAAAAAAACTACCTTTTGAGTTCCATGTGATTCTAAATTAACTATGGCTATAACGTCTGGTTGAGGTAATTTTGGGTGCCAATCACATTGGCGAGTCATACAGGTGTATAGTAGGAAAAGACTGTTAAATTTGCAAAAGAAAGGGTAATTTTTACAATCATTTTATTTGGTAGAAATAACAGAAGAGGTGGGATAAAAATATATGGTTCTTAAAGGTAATATTATAACAAACTTGTGTTGACTAATTCGGTTTCTGATTCTATATGGCGACGATATTGAAGCCATAGAACATATCCTCATAAATTGTCGGCAACACTACGGAAAAGTAGAACTATGTGACGGACTGATTAATTAACTTATTAAAATAAGATGAAATAAAACTGTGGTAAGGTAAGGTCGAGTGTTTTCTTATAATTCTCTATTCAATATACATACCTTTATGTAAAATTTCATCAAAATTGAATGCGAGAATTGATCAAATTAACAGGTGTATATACAAAATTCAATAAGCAAACTATCCATATATATGACGTAGACTAGTTTTCGACCAATGAAGTCATGCAGCTATGAAAAATAAAACTTTTTACGCATAATTATCGAATATATTTGGTACCAAGTGACACTTTTCAATCTATATTTGCATATGTGTACATTGTTCATATGGTCATTGATTGTACATTGTACTTTGAAAATATTTTAATGTGAAATATGTGAGGTCTCCAGCATAGTAAAGTTATTGAACTTGATTATATATATGTAGAACTTTACATAGAATTCAATATTATTCATCTGTAAGAATTGCAGTAGATTGTGAGAACCGTTAATAAGCGATTTTGTGGTGCGGTGTATGGTTTATGTCTACAATTTATCTTGATTTTGCCAATATTATATTTGCTATTTCAGATAGTATATTATTTTAACTAATATATTTATTTAACAATTTTTTAGCGTAAAAAATAGCTTATTTTTTTTCAAATATAATCGAAAAAAGTATTTATATACGAATTTCTAAATAAAATATTTATCGCAAAGACATAAAATTCCTATGAGAAACTTAAATTTAATTTTTTTTTTATCGTTTTTAGTTCAATATATATTTATATACTCAAAATACAGATTATAGATTAAACAAAGCATTGCACAGAAAATTGCATTGCATTTTATTATAATCGTTTTTCTTTTCTTATATATTTATTATATTCATTCATTTTGAGTCTCGCCTCGCGTATCCATTACCACACCTATATAAGAACATGAAGTATATTTTATATAAAAATTTATAGTTTATCAATGTTTTTGATCAATTTAAAACTTGTCTATTTCTAAATTATTGAAAAAATTGACACATAAATATTACGACATCCTATCGAATCCATAAACTATTATATAATATATGGTACAATTTACAATCTATAATATTGGATTATCATAAATTTTCAATAGTTTTATTCGTACCATATATAAATTTTCAACTTTTCCCATATATATTTGACATTGATATTTGTATAGTATAGAAATTAATTTTATATTGTTTTCTGCAGTGTTTACAAGAAAAGTAGGAAAAGACATTTATATAACTATTACTATCTAATCTGTGTAAATAAGAAAGATGAACTGTTCGAAAAATAACCGGAATAACTATATTTAAAATATATGGATCTGGTAAAGACATTTATGGAGGGACCTGCTGATTGATTTATGTATTGTGATCAGAACAAAACAATAACTGATAAAGTTTCGCTACATGTGTTGTTCGGCGTAAATCAAATGATAAGAAATAATAGTTTTTGTGTGTCGTTCGAAAAATATTAGAAAAACATTAAAATAGATAAAAATATTACCGAAACGCTTGAAATGCTCAAAATTGCTTTTGCTAACAAATTGTGCTTATTCAAAACACAAGTTTTTGTGTGTGGCATCAAAGGCTACAGAGAAGAGGTTTATGTTGATTGACGTTTAGGTCTACCATCAAGCGCGATAGCAGAATAAAACAACCAAGACATTAGTCATTTGATGAATTTGTTGTTATTCGTCTAATCCATTCCGATTATATTTTTTCGAACAAATGGCTGTATATTAAAAAAGTAATTTAATTGGAATGTTTTTAAAGAACACAAGTTATACCATTTTTTTTCGAAATATATTATATGAAAAAAAACTAAACAAATATGAAATAACATTGTGAAATATAATTTAAAATATATATACTCTCTGTCACAAAAATAATGAGAATGGATAAAATGGAAATACCAAAATTATTAATTAATGTTGACAAAAATTATTTTATTTATTCGAAATATTCTCTTTCCACCTGAAATACATTGATTTGCACGTTCAACAAGTGCATCAAATATTTTTTTATTGCAATGTTGTTGATCATTTCGGTCGTTGTCTTTTGCAGAATTGCTTCAACTGATGCAAATCGATTTCATTTCATAACCAAATGAAGTTTAAAGAAAATAGAAATTGGAAGCGAAATCAAGTGAATATGTTGAAATGATTAAGCGTTATGAATACGACTTAGCAAACGCTTCAATACACCAATACTTATACCATTAACATTTTCAATGTTTTCTTCAGTAATAACTTCAGATGGTCGATCTGTACGTTCATCATCATTTATAGCTTCTCTGCTTTCTGTGCATCGTTTATGCTATATCTAAAAACTTGTGGTTTTGGCATTGGTGATATTAAAAAAACGTAATTTTCAGTAAATCATATGCATTTTAACCAATTTTAAAACAAACTTTAATATTATTGTACTAAAAAATCATTCTCATCTCCATTGTTGGGACATCGGATGGTGTATGTATCTGGAAAAAAATATCTAATCAAGTGTAAAATAGATTTAAAAAAAAAATATATATATATAAATAAATACTAAGGTTATATAAGTATAAATATATAGTCACACACATATGCACGCGTGCACTATAATATTGGATATTAAGAAGAAAAAAGTTAGACATGTATAAATAATAGAAGAAAAGAAAAATGTCTTTAGGCAAAATGAAGTTGAGTTAAAAAAATGTATATAAATATTAAATTGCATATGTGTATATACGACGATGAAGAATTTATAATCCTTCCTGTATACGTGTGGTGCTGGTGTTTGTTCACATGTATATATATATACCATATAATACACAATATTTACGATGTTAAGCTCTATCAATATATATATATACCATAGAATTCTGCATTATATTACTGTTGATAATGTAATAAAAATTGAAAGATATTTATTTGATATATATTTTGTATTATACAACTCTATGTCTAGTCTACACATATTTATTATCACTTTATATGTTATAATCTTGTTAATATATAAAAAGAAATTATATGGAACATTAGCTTTAACGTATATATCATCGTATGTATAAATACGCTTTTAATGCAAAATTTAACATGAGAATTGAAAAGATGTAAAAGGAATCATTATTATCGCAACGAATCACGTATTAAACCTCTTTTTATACAGATTATTTTATATAGTATCTTGATTGTTGTATATATAATATTTGAATATAATAGCTATATTAATATTATATGAATATACTTTATAAATTTATATAAATATTTCAAATAAATCTATAAGATATATTCGCATAAAACCTTTATTGTACCATACAACATACAATATGTGTTTATCATAATTGAATTGAATTCAAAGTTATATCTCCCAAATGGCCACCACCCCCATTGGATAAATCTAATAGAATAACTTAAATTTATTTAATTTAATTATATAATATATTCAAATGAAATATGTATACAATATTACATTATGGATATTTATACCTAACCACCTAACCAATCCATTGGTACACATATTTATAAATTTATATGAATAATAATAATACATTATATGCTGCTAACGTTACCATTTATATACTCGTACACTATGTATCAGATACATTTAAAATACAAAGTGAATGTAATTTATACATACATTCGTATTTTATTATATATTTTATATATCCTTGTAAATGATAAATGTATTACAAACAATAATATTTAAAATTAAATAAAAAACTAATATAAGCCAATAATTTATATTAAATTTTAATTATTTATAATGAATGTATTAAATAATATATAAACAATATATTTAAATGGAACATCTAATATGTAAATTGGTATAGTTTTTAATCAGAAATCGCTTATACCTTAAATTATAATACAATAGATTCTGCGCGTATAAACTGAATATCTTCTTTTATACGAATATAATATATTTTTCACTACCTTCATTCAGTTTCGATACTATTTTATTCTATATATATAACTCGATATTCTATGTATTACTCCGAGTTATGCGTCTTACTCGATATGTATCTGTATAACAGGCCAATTGAAAAGTCCCCGGTCTGACACACAAATGGCAGTGCTAATATTAAATCCATATGATTATTAGTTAGTACCAATCTTCAAACGATACGTGTCAAAATTTGACAGCAGTCCGACCATTACTTTGTGAGATATTGCGTTGTGAGTGTAGCTACTTTTGTTATTTGAAAAAAGATGGAAAAACAAAGAATTTCGTGTGCTGATAAAATATTGCTTTTTGATAGGAAAAAATACAGTTGAAGCAAAATCTTGGCTTGATGAAGAGACCCCGGAAAATCTGCACCAGAAAAATCAACCATCCATCATTGATTGGTATGCTAAGTTTAAACGTGGTGAAATGAGCACCGAAGACGGCGAACGCAGTGGACGCTCAAAAGAGGCTGTCACCGACGAAAACATCAAAAAAGTTCACAAAATAATTTTAAATGATCGTAAAGTGAAGTTGATCGACATAGCAGACATTTTGAAGATATCATCTGAACGTATATATCATATCATTCACGAATATTTGTACATGAGAAAGCTGTGTGCAAAATGGGTGCCACACGAGCTCACAATCGATCAAAAGCAACAACGTGTTAATGATTCTGAACAGTGTTTGAAGCTGTTCAAGCTCAATAAACCTGAATTTTTGCGTCGATATATGACAATGGATGAAACATGGCTCCATCATTTCACTCCGGAGTCCAATCGACAGTCAGCTGAGTGGACTGCACACGATCTGAGGCCTATTTTGAAGCAAAAGACAAATCGTACTACAAAAATGGTATCGTAAAGTTGAAAGATCGCTATAATTGCTGTATCGCCCTCGAAGGCAACTATGTTAAATAATAAAATCAAATTTTACAATAAAAATGTGTTTTACTATGGTAGACCGGGGATTTTTCAATTGGCCTGTTACAATTTTTATAGGAGAAAAAAATACGGTATTATTCGAAATTTTTTTTATTTTAAATAATTAGTCATTTTCCCAATAAATTTACATGTAATTTGGAACTCATATACATTTTTAGTACCATTATGTAAACAATTTTTTGGCAAAAAATGGTATGGAAAATGTTACCCGGGTTAGGTTGTCAGTTGTAATTTCCAAAAAACTAACAAAATTTCATCATTTCTTTACCAATTTTGATAAAATTTGATATGTACACGTTTCTAATAGATTATAGAAATTATATAAAAACATTTTTATGACGTTCGTTCTTAAAATAAAGTGATTAGATCATTTTTTTTTTCGAAAACATATGTTGGTCATATCTTCACCAATTTTATTGAAATTTTATTGTTAGATTTCCATAAAGAATCATATATTAACAAGTTTATTGAAGTTCCTATAGGTTGTTTTACGATCAACATATAGAGCTCGCAGAGAAAGAAAAACTTTTAAAATCAAATGGATTCGATGGTAATTGTATTGTAAAAGGAAAATATTTTGCTACATTTTATAAAACAAAACAGAAAATTATCTTGGTTTCTATGTCTTACTTACTTACTCATAATCCATGGCGTTACAACCCGGGTGCGGTTTTAGCCTTCTCCAACACGCTTTTTCAACCTGACCTATCCGCAGTTAATGTCTTCCAATCCCGAATTTTTAGGATCTTTATATCACAGTTTACTGCATCTAGCCATCTCGCCTTAGGTCTTCCGGCTCTCCTTCTACCCTCTGGTTTACTATTTAACAGTTTTTTCGGCACACGCTCCTCCTCCATACGTACTACGTGTCCAAGCCATCTCAATCTATTGATTTTGATTGTTTTGACAATATTTGGTTGACCGTACAACTTGTCTAATTCAAAATTATAAATTATAATATAATTTTTTTTAAATTTAATTAATATACGAATTCTTTCTACTCTATATATATAAATATACTATAGATTTCATCAATGCTTCCATCATTGATCATTGATCAATATTTACATATTCAATTAATTTAATTTCAAATTAATTATTTTCCTCATATTGTTAAAAATAAAAGATACACTATTTACAATTCAAATAAGTTTACCTAATATAAGTATAAGTTCATATAAAAATCAATTTATATGAATGTTTGCAAATTACAAAATTTTGTTTAGATTTTAATAATTAATTAAATACGTTGTATAAGACGATTGCACTATTCCATGATGTAACATCCACACACATAGTTTTATGCCATGAATTTTATAACACCAAAGGTACATAACACTTTATTGATTATTTTATTATCCTTATTACTTTAATTTTGTCATTATTTTCATAAGTTTTCGTTTTCGATGGTATTCCCAGACACCTTGGACCATCTTATTCTACTTTTATGCGACCTTCATATATATATATTTTCTCTCATTTATTATTGATTTCGATAGAGAACGTGATCACCGCACGATAAAATACTTTTTTTGTAGCATTTTTTTTAATATTTTTAAAATAACATTTCAAACTAATTCTTAGTTCAGATATAATTACTTTTGCATATAGTAAAAAATCGATGAAATGCAACAATTTTATATGAATGTGTATAAAATACAAAAATATAACTAATGATTGACAGACAATCAGAGCTAAAATTTTTTCAGGGAATTTGAATAACTTAAGAGTTGTAAATCATAGGAAAACGTATGTATTATATAATATGTAGATTTTAAAACATATAAATGTAATGTACTTGTTGATTGCCACTTACTTGTCGATGCGACACAATAATAAAATGTCATAGATAATAAATTGAAAAAAAAATTAAACGAAACCGTGCAAAAGATTAAATTCTGCATTTGTGAATGGTATGATAATAATATATTGTATAGTAATGTAATTGTATAACCATCTCAATTGAAATGTGATTGTAATATTATTTTATTTCGAGTTTATGTGATGAATTTCTATAATATTTGTTTCATAATTTTACGGAAAAAAAAAACATTAAAATTACTTTGAGAATAAGAAAATATTTTTTTAAATTATATTTTATGTTAAAATCCTTTTTATGTATTATAAAAAATATACACATAAAAATAAGAAAAAAAACGAAATTATTATAAAGTTTTTCAAAATTGTTAAGAAAAGAAAATGTAAAATTGTTTCTACACCTCATTGAAAAACTATATTTTTTATTTCGCTATCTCATGCTTAATTCAAATAATATTTATAATATTTTTTTAAGTGCATATAATTATATATATATACCAGGTATAGGAGTATGAAATGAGCCTTTTTTAAAGGAAGAAAAACACATTATTTAGAATAGAAAAATCAAAAATATTTTATTCAAAATAACTTCCATCGCTTTCTACACATTTTTACCACCTTTCAGGCAATTTTCGTATACCACGTCGAAAAAATGGTGTTGCTTTGGACGAAAACCATTCAGATAGCCAATTTTCAACTTCTTCAGATGTTTTGAAGTGCTGTTCTTTCAAAGCATGTCCCATCGATGAAAACAAATGGTAGTCAGGAAGGAGCCAAGTCTGGTGAATAACGCGGGTGTGGTAGCAGCTCCCATCCAAGCGACTTTATCGTATCCTGAACTGGTTTTGCTTTGTGTGCTGGTGCATTATCATGTTGCAAAATTACCTTAACAGATTTTTTCTTTCTTTCTGTCCATTCTGGTCGGTTATCTAATAATGCATGGTTCAAATCGATTATTTGTTGTTGGTAGCGAACCGTATTAACAGTTTCACCAGGTTTCAGAAGTTCATGATACACCACACCTTCCTGATCCCACCACAAACACAAAGAATTCTCTTCTTACCGAATCGTTTTGGTTTTGCAGTCGATGTTGCTGCTTTACCTGGTTTAATCCATAATTTTTTGCGTTTAGGATTCTCAAAATATATCCACTTTTCAGCACCAGTCACGATTCGATGCAAAAAAGACTTCCATTTTTATCGTTGACGGGTGCAATTCACAAATGGTTTTTGCGATTTTCTTGTTGCCTTTCAGTCAATTCATGTTGAACCCATTTTCCACACTTTTGAATCTTTCCCATTGCTTTTAAACGATTAGAAATTGTTTTTTGATCTACATTTAAGGCTTCTGCAAGTTGTTTTTGAGTTTGTGTATCATCTTCGTCCAACAATGCTTTGCAATTCTGACTGTCTTCAAACTTTTTTGGTGGTCTTCCACGTTCTTCATTTCTCAAATCAAAATCTTTGTCTCTAAATTGTTGAAACCATCTTTTGCATGTTGCTAATGATAGAGCATGATCACCAAAAGCTTCTACAAACATTCGTTGAGATTCAGCTGCGTTTTTCTTTAAATGATAACAAAAAACTAATGATCCCCGCAAATCGTTTGTTGAAGGCACAAAATTAGACATTTTTAACACGATAAAATTTTATGTTGTTGTATTACAAATGGAATTTACCACACTGAATGTTGTTGATAGATGTGAAAACAATAAAAAAACATCGCATTAAGGCTCTTTCACAATTACTAATATAAGTACAGCCATTTATTGGCAACGGCTCACTACATACTCCTATACCTGGTATATTTATTGTTATAGCTGCTACACATAAGATTCTATTATAATTTATATGGTGTATGGTAACTAGTAGTGGGGTGGTGCTGCTGTTGTGGTATTCTAATAGCTATACTATATTTTTTTTTTTTTATTAAATCAACAAACTACTTTACTGTAGTTTTTGTATAAACACTCGTAAATACTTATACCACATTTTTGTATATATAACTGATATTATATATAATATAACAAACAAAACTTAAAATTGTATAACTTAACTAATATAATAATTTTTTTTTGGCTCCCATTCCTCGGCCACACGCCACTGTTTGCTATATTTCTATAAGTTTGTTTTAGTTTTTCCTGTGAACAATAATTTTTTTTTTCTTGCATGACAAAATAAATTATAAGTAAAGAAAATTCTTTTGTAATAAAAAATATATTATAATCATATGCAAAAATTATTATTTTTTATATAAAATATGGTATTTAACTGGTTGGTGAAAATAGAGAAACGTTTTGAAGTGGGTAGTAGTAGTATGAAAATAATTTTTTGTTTAAAGGTAAACAATTATTTGTTATAAATTTAAAAGTTTCTAGTTTCTAGTTTTTTTTATATTTAATATTTCTTTTATAATTTTTTGTATATATATTTAATTTACGAGTATTCACCATTGTACACAATTAATATATTAATATAAAAATTAGACAGAAATTTTTATCCATTTTTTCTCTTTTTTCAAATGAAAAGATTTAATTTTTTAAACTAAATGTTATATTTTCTATGTACGAACAATTATAATAACAAATAATAATAATAATAATAATTTCCCTTTTAAATATTCACAAAATAATTCTTATGCTTTTAGCGTGTTTTAAAACAGAAAAAAAAACTGCTTTTAGTGAAAATTAAATGAAAAAATACATTATTTAGGTCATTGTAATTTTATTTTTATTATTATTATTATTATTATTATTATATGAATCTTCTGTGATGTCATTTTTTTTTCTCACTATATAGTTTTTAATATGGATTTCAATTCACAGCAAAAATTAATCTATTAATTTGTGCAACTAAGCATTTTATTGTTCTTTATATTCGCATTTTATGCACAGTGTGTCAGAGAATTTTTAAAACTATACCGATCTATAATATATTAAAATTGAAATTACGTTCAATACACTGGCCATAAGGGCTAGATTTTAGAATAATTTAAATGTGTGTAATTTACACTTTTTTAACTTCATTTTAGGTTTACGGATAGAAATCACACCGTGCTAAAGCAGGCGACACAATGATTTTATAAAAATATTTAAACAATAAGTGGAGTGGTGATTGGTGGTTGACTAATTGCTAATGCTAAGAATTGTGGCCATCAATCGTACTTTGAATAATAAACACCACAGTATTTATTTGTCCAGTTGAAATAAAATTATGGTGTGGATAATTCACATCGCTTTCTATCATAGAATATATTATATAATGAACATTGTATTGATTTTGGATGGATATTTTCTTGTTATATTTTGATTTATTGTGAACTTTTTTTTACTTCCATTTCGCATTTCGTTGCTTTGTTATACACGATCATATTGAAAACCACACCACATCAGCTGATTTTAAGAAGTTTGAATAACTTTCATCGAAGATATGTTTTGTATTGTTTCTTTGTTGATGTTTAAAATATTTTCCATATTGTGCTTTGCCACTAAATCATGCACTTCATCAATAATTTGTGGTGTCCTCAAATGAATTGTCTCCTTGGTATCATTCTTTTATTTTTATGTATACCTCTACCGTTTGTGCCACAGCAACACATTTGATTTATTTAAACAAAAATCATTTTTTTTCGTTAATCATTGGTACGATTCCGAAGCACAAATTTTTGCGTTACAGTTTCAAATATAATATAATATTTAACATGATAGAAATTTCTCCTATGAATTCATTAGCCAATTGTATATTTGATGGCGTCATTATTCGCAAACCTCTGGCACTATATATAATCATAAAAATAAATTAACACACTGTGTGCATTATTGAAAAAGTGTACATTTCATTTGAATGCAATAACATTATATATAAATAAAGTACATGATGATGAGATAAAGATAAAGATAAAATGAAATAAAATGTGTATAATAATATCAAATTTTAGTATTTTTTTAATTAAACTCTTATAAATGTTTAATTTTAAATGAAAATTTAATGGGGTTAAATCAATTTATGTTTTCACTATATATATATTGTAAATTTATAGTCGCATATGTTTAAAAGTATAAGTGCAGAACTGGTCACAAATTAGCAAATTAGAGCATATCTTTTGAAATACAATAATAATATTTTATCAATTTGCAAGTTATATTTTCAGAATTACTTTTGATCACAGCCTTTTTAATAATATACATCTAATTTTACTATAGAAATATGGAAATAGTTTCAAGTTAAGGATTACGCAGTTGTAAAATAAGAGTTGGTATTTGAAATATTTGTTCGATTTCGAATTATTACTATATGGATACAATAGATGCAGATACAAAAGATGTGTAAAGAATGTAACAGATATTAAACGGGAACAAAAATGTTAACGAAATATTATTTTGACTACATCTTCCTTCGGATGTTTTATATTATTTATCATCAAAAGTAATTAAGGAGATTTCAAGTTAATGATTACAGTTGTAAAATAAGAGTTGGTATTTGAAATATTTGTTCGATTTCGAATTATTACTATATGGATACAATAGATGCAGATACAAAAGATGTGTAAAGAATGTAACAGACATTAAACGGGAACAAAAATGTTAACGAAATATTATTTTGACTACATCTTCCTTCGGATGTTTTATATTATTTATCATCAAAAGTAATTAAGGAGATTTCAAGTTAATGATTACAGTTGTAAAATAAGAGTTGGTATTTGAAATATTTGTTCGATTTCGAATTATTACTATATGGATACAAAAGATGCAGATACAAAAGATGTGTAAAGAATGTAACAGACATTAAACGGGAACAAAAATGTTAACGAAATATTATTTTGACTACATCTTCCTTCGGATATTTTAAATTATTTATCATCAAAAGTAATTAAGGAGATTTAACGCTAAATATATTGACCATTATTTTCTCCAAAGATAATATTTCAAAAGCCAAATGCTAATATAAGTTACGCTAAAGAATTTATACACTTATACTTATGAACTGTGTATAAAATAAAATATACATTTATTATCAATTATAGATAAGTTCAATTTTATATGGTATATTTCTGAAACAATTTATTTAGTTCGTTTATGGTTTTATTTTTGTTGTATTGATTATATGTAAAACGAAATCAATAATGTTAATGTGGGAACCATCCAATTTAGCCTGAATTTACGGGTATTAACCTTACCTTATGTGATTACTATTTTCTATCATTTCCGAGGACATCGAATATATCCATTTAACTCAAGTTGTATGTGAGTACATTAGAATTGATCAATTAATCTGTACACAATTATATTTCGAAAGATGCTTTATTATTAATTCAGGTATTTTTATGGGTGAATTGCTCATATAGTGTGTTGTATACTGTGCGGAGACATTGGTGGTAATCTCTGAATTGCGACCAAAACGCACCCAATTTTCAAAGATATTCTCTTTTTGATTTCAAAAACAACGAACAAATGGGATAGTTTATGCGATTGAGTAATATTTTTAATATGGAAAATACTGAAAAATTAATTAATTAAATCAATATTCATCTTATATCGAATTTATATAGTTTTGGCACAAAAGTACATATTAAGAAAATTATTAAATTGATTTTAAAATTAATATTTTAAAATGTTTTTAAATTGTTAAAGTTAGCTTTTGATAAGATGTGAACGGCAACACCAGGAGTAAAATTCAAAATTTGCACAAATAGCATAATCGATTGTATCCTAAATACTTTAAAGAAATACAATAGTATTATAGAATTGACATGCAATCATCATACGCATCACAGAACGAATAACACTGATTATTTTGCAGGCGCAGCAGTGCACAGCTTTGGGTGCTATAAGCCGGCAGTCGGATTGCAAAACCGATAAATAATATTTAGTATTCAAGTGCTGGTACAGTTGTCTTTTCAAAATTAAAGCCTTTGAACAAGATGGCAATACAAAAGTAATGTGTTGAAAATCAGAAACAGAATGATTTGAAGTGGTTTTTTGCAATTGTGGTATTTGTTTGTCAATTTTACATTCAAATGGAAATATTGAAGAGAAAATACGATACGAATAAATATAAGAAGAGGATGGAAAAATTGAAATGAAAAATGATTTTAATAAATCGCAATGGGAATGTTAGGCAGACCAGTAGTAGCATTTTATATCTTTTAATTTTCCATAAAAATACATACAATAGAAAATTATTCAAATACAAATTAATATTTTAAATTTACAAAGTTTATTTTTATATTCATAAATTTTGCATGTGTGTGGTTTTTTTTTCTGTTATTTTAGAGCTTTTCAAATGTAACCGAAGATAAATTAAAATTTAATATGCTAAAATTGCTTAAAATAAAAACAAGGATATTTATTTTAAAATGTCATTAATTTTTTATAATGGTTTTTTTTCATGAATGTGTGTGTAGGCTTTTTTGGCATATCAATAAATAAATCATTTTAACAATTAATTATATATCGCAAGCCGCCGTCGCAACTAATAACTTTTGAATAAATTTCTTCCTTTTTTTTTTTTTTTTTAATTATAGTTTATATTACAGATCCTGATTTAATATTGCCGCGAGGTGATGTTATAGAATATATAACACCGTTACCAATGACTCAACTTAGCACATGTGGTACAGGAAGTAGTGTCATCGGTATAAGTGGTGGAGGTGGTGGTGGTGGTGTTGGTGGTGTTGGTGGCGTCGTCGGCGGTGCTATGATTGTAGGTACAAGTAATTTTGGTGTAAAACAATAATCTTTAATTAATTTTAATGTGTATATATAATAAATTAAAATATTTAATAATAACTATAATTATAAATAAGTTAATAATTTAAGAAAATATATATAATTTATAGGATAAATAAAAATATATTTATATAAAGTATAAAAATAAAATTCTATCATCGTGTGTAAATATAACAACCATTTAAAATAACAAATAATAATAATAATAATAATAGAAAACATTAAATTAATAATGTATAAATAAATTAATTTTATTTAATTATTTTTAAGTATAGAATATGTTGATTTTAAAAAATTTAAATTTTAGACAATTATATATATATGAAATGATTTAGATTTAATGAAGAGAACAAAACTAAAATAATAATAATAATAAAGTTTTAATTAATTTTATTGGATCCGTTATTAATTAATTGATTTGTGTTATTTATTTAATTTCAATTTTTTATATATAACTTTTTCGGGGTTTTTTAGTTTTTAATTTTTTTGGTTTTTTGTTTTTTATTTTTTTCTTTTCTTAAATAATTAATATCATCGAAATAATACTATTTCGTATAAAACTCGAAAAAGACACAACAAATTAATAAAATTAATACTTTTTATGTCAATGTTGTTATATTATATATATATTTATTACTGTGTAATATAGAAAAAGGATATATCAATATAAAAATAAAATGACTGCAAAAAATATTATTCAAATTATTAAAAACTAATAATTTATTATTACCGAAAAAAATGCAATTAAAAATTGAAAATATTATTTGAAATCAGAAAATTTATAAATGAAATAAAATACAATGTATAAATTAATTAAATTTTTAATTTATCTTAAATAGATTTTCTATTATAAATAATATATAAAAAAAATATAACAAAAATTTTATACAAAAAACAGATAAATAATTGGAAATTATAATTTTAATTTTTAAAATGTAATTATATATAAATACAAAAAATTAGAAAGAAATTTGAAAAACGCTCACTTTCACAGTACTACATCGCGTTTTGTACAATTTATTTTATTTATACACAAAATATTATCATTTTGGTTTTTTTATTTATATATATTTTTATTTTTATTACAACTAAAAATTCTCTTCTAATAAATGAATAATAAATAAATTCAAATTGAAAACCCTCAACTATACAAAATAAAAACAAACAAACACATATTTTACGCGCCATTAGAGTATTTAAAAATAATTTATAATAGTAATTTTCATTATCACAATAAAAATATATTCCATATTATTATTATTATTATTATTATTATTATTATTATTATTACTATTATTATTATGTACAAAAACAAACAATAAAATCAGACAGATATCGCATTCTATTATAAATCATTGAATTTGAGAAGACAAAAGTTTTAAAGCTTTTTTTGATGGAATTAAATGTGGAGGTATGTAAATAAATTTTGTGTACAATATAAATTGGTGGTAAAACAGACGAACGGAAAATTTGAAAATTTTAAAATTATTTAATTTTGCATAAAGCCTAATCGGGTGTGCTAGTATTTTTTCGAAACAATTTATATAATAACCCATACTCATTCCATTACACATAATATTTGTGCTAAAATCTTAATCAACCCTTGCACCACCCAAAAACAACTTGATCAATCACTTCTTACAGCCCACACACACACACACATCATAATTATGTGTATTAAAATTTTTAATAAAATACAATTGAACAATAAATGGTTTTTGAAGCTATTCTAATAATCGAATATTTATATGAAATTAGACTTTTTTGGAATCATATATAGTTAGTTGTAGCACAATTGTGGGTACGCTCCTGTACCTACTTTATAGATTCCAAAACAATACCCATGTATTAAATATCAAACTAAGACACGAATCACTGATTTAAAATGGTTATTCTATAGGACTTTTATTCTATAGGAAAATTGTGTGTGTGCATTTAATCGATGAAATGAAAAAAAAAAGAAAGAATTCACTTTTAGCACAATTCAATTTCCAATTTCAAGTAATAAATTTGCTAAAACAAAGTGAAATTCGATATATTTTTTTAACTATAATATGATGAGGAGAAAGTAAAAGCGCTACACAATACAATATTGCTTATTAGTTTGAAAAGAATTCAAAGGTGAAATGAAATTAAATCGGAAATTTATAGATTACGCTATTACCATTACTACACACAGAGAGTGTAAACAATAAAGATACATTGAATTTAATTAGCAGAAATCTAGAAATGTAAATTCTGTATGTATTCACTAGCAATTTACATATGTCATTAGTATAATAGGATATTCTGCGATGTAATTGTATTGGTAGACTATAATGAAGAAAATTACGTGGCATTTTCTTGTTTAAATTTATTATTTTATATAATTCGTTTTTAATTTTTTTTTTAGTATGACCAATGAATGAATTAACTTTATGATAATCGCGTCAAAGCGTAATTTTATTATGCCTTTTAATTTGTTCGAAATTATATCTAATATATTGTCTATTTTATAAGGTATTTATGAGTTTTGTTGTACAATAAGTATTAAGTAACAAACATAAAAACTCTGTGTATATTGTGAAATTATTGCAATATATTATGACCTATTCCGTCCTCCGTATTGGTAAAACGACTAATTCTTATTATATCTCCATATTAATACTGTCAATTACAATAATGTGTTAGAAACAAGATTACAAAACCAATAAAAAAAACAATTAAAGAAAAATAGTCTCAATTTCGTAACAAAATAATAAGAAAGCTTTAAAACTTGTCTTCCTTAATTCAATAATTTTTTTTTTCTTTTGTTTAATTAAGTTTTATTTTTAAGATTATAATTTAGAGACATCATGATGACGACGAACAAAAACCTAACAATATAATTAAAGATTTTATTTTTATATATTAAATGTTTGTTTTTCTTTAAGTATAAATATTACTATATATTGTTAATTAAGGAGTCTAGTGTACCTATATCGCTTGCCATAAACAATTTACATATTATAATAACTTCCCCTATCTTCGGCAACGTGTCAACTTATGTGTTCTTTGTTTTCATTTTTTATTAATGCAAATCTCAAAACGATATTTACTGAATTTATATTACCTATATTATTATATATTTGAGTTTTATAGTACCCACCAACCACACGCAGCAAAACTTTCGAAAAGTTTATTCTATTTTCATTGAATAAGAAAGAGATTGTTGTGATGATTTGAACAGAATACGGAGCAATGTACAATATATAACGTCGAAATAAATAAATTGAGGTAGGTACGCAAGACCTCTTAATAATTTAAATGTTAAAATGATATATAAAAAAATTAAATAAATTAATAATTAATTTGTATTTTTATTATATACAGCCCTAAAAAATTCTCTTCTTTATTTGGAAAATACAGACAATTACATTACATTTTCTAATGGAATAAGTTTATTTTAGAAAGAACATCTATTTTTTTATATTTTTAAATTGTTTTATATAATTATTATAAAAATATATAGTAAATTAATTATTTAACATATAATCTTTTTAAAAATATAAAAAAATGTATATGTTTTATTAAAATTCCACTTACTGTAAAAATGATATAATAATAAACAAATAATACAATGAATTGTGTAAATAAATAAAAAATTATAATAATTTAACAATTAATTATTATATAAATATATTTTTTATTGATAATTGCTAATGTGTAAATTAGAAATATAAATATTAAAAATAAAAGAAAAAACACCAGCAGCAGAGGAGAATACATGAAAAAATGTACGAATTTTACATTTTTTTCTTCTCTCTTATTATTTCAAGGTTTTTTTATTTTGGTTTTGATTTTTCCATTTTGTAAAAATGTAATAATAAAATGAAAAATGTAACTCTGAACATATGTAAAAATAAATAACAATTTTTTAATATATAAATGTTTTATGATGAAAATGAATAAAATTGTCTTTTCGAAAAATCATATTTATGAAAAACAAAAATAAAATAAATACTATAAAAAGATGAACAAAGGAAAAAAATGAAATAAAAAGTTAATATAAACATAAAAATTATTGTTGTTTTATTGATAATACTCCTAATCAATCCATCCGTTTCACCATGAGTGAGCCAGATCAGATTTTATTCCAATTACAACCCCTCGTATTAGTTTTAACGATTCCATTATGCTCTACTGGTACTCGATAATGATGTGAAATTCCCAATATTTTCTCTAGCCCAAAGATGACGACTTACAGATGTCTTATAATAAATGGATTTAGATGGTAAAAGTATTGTGGAAATGGTACTGAACATTTTTCTTAACTATTACAGTTTTGCCGTAATTTTCCGATTAAAATTTAAGTTTTTCGGATTTTCCTGAAAATTTCCAGATGTCTTAGTTTATAATATTAGAAACATTTTTTTCCATCGGAGGAGATGTTACCAAAAGTTAGGTAATTTAATTACCTTTCATTTGATACCTATCCCACCCGCCCACCAGCCACTCTTTTTGGAAAATTTTTTGGAAAAAAAATCCATGATTTTATGTTACCAAAAGTTAGGTAATTTAATTACCTTTCATTTGACACCTATCCCACCCGCCCACCACTTCTAACGCGTGAGTTATAGTGTTTCTAAAAAAACCATAAAAATTTCCACTAAAATAACAGGCAATTTTCAGACCAAGTAACAGTCGCGCAGAATTACCAGGAGGCAAATTTTTTTTTTAATTTTTTTTCTTTTTCATTTTTGACCCACTTAGAGGCGGAATTTTCGAAAAATCTCAACGGATTCTTGTTCGAAAGATAACCCCCGATCGTTTAAGCCTATTTCCAGCCACTTTTTTTGGAAAATTTTTTGGAAAAAAAATCCATGATTTTATGTTACCAAAAGTTAGGTAATTTAATTACCTTTCATTTGATACCTATCCCACCCGCCCACCACTTCTAACGCCTGAGTTATAGTGTTTTTAAAAAAACCATAAAAATTTCCACTAAAATAACAGGCAATTTTCAGACCAAGTAACAGTCGCGCAGAATTACCAGGAGGCAAATTTTTTTTTTAATTTTTTTTCTTTTTCATTTTTGACCCACTTAGAGGCGGAATTTTCGAAAAATCTCAACGGATTCTTGTTCGCAAGAAAACCCCCGATCGTTTAAGCCTATTTCCAGCCACTTTTTTTGGAAAATTTTTTGGAAAAAAAATCTATGATTTTATGTTACCAAAAGTTAGGTAATTTAATTACCTTTCATTTGATACCTATCCCACCCGCCCACCACTTCAAACGCCTGAGTTATAGTGTTTTTAAAAAAACCATAAAAATTTCCACTAAAATAACAGGCAATTTTCAGACCAAGTAACAGTCGCGCAGAATTACCAGGAGGCAAATTTTTTTTTTAATTTTTTTTCTTTTTCATTTTTGACCCACTTAGAGGCGGAATTTTCGAAAAATCTCAACGGATTCTTGTTCGCAAGATAACCCCCGATCGTTTAAGCCTATTTCCAGCCACTTTTTTTGGAAAATTTTTTGGAAAAAAAATCCATGATTTTATGTTACCAAAAGTTAGGTAATTTAATTACCTTTCATTTGATACCTATCCCACCCGCCCACCACTTCAAACGCCTGAGTTATAGTGTTTTTAAAAAAACCATAAAAATTTCCACTAAAATAACAGGCAATTTTCAGACCAAGTAACAGTCGCGCAGAATTACCAGGAGGCAAATTTTTTTTTTAATTTTTTTTCTTTTTCATTTTTGACCCACTTAGAGGCGGAATTTTCGAAAAATCTCAACGGATTCTTGTTCGAAAGATAACCCCCGATCGTTTAAGCCTATTTCCAGCCACTTTTTTTGGAAAATTTTTTGGAAAAAAAATCCATGATTTTATGTTACCAAAAGTTAGGTAATTTAATTACCTTTCATTTGATACCTATCCCACCCGCCCACCACTTCTAACGCCTGAGTTATAGTGTTTTTAAAAAAACCATAAAAATTTCCACTAAAATAACAGGCAATTTTCAGACCAAGTAACAGTCGCGCAGAATTACCAGGAGGCAAATTTTTTTTTAAATTTTTTTTCTTTTTCATTTTTGACCCACTTAGAGGCGGAATTTTCGAAAAATCTCAACGGATTCTTGTTCGCAAGATAACCCCCGATCGTTTAAGCCTATTTCCAGCCACTTTTTTTGGAAAATTTTTTGGAAAAAAAATCCATGATTTTATGTTACCAAAAGTTAGGTAATTTAATTACCTTTCATTTGATACCTATCCCACCCGCCCACCACTTCAAACGCCTGAGTTATAGTGTTTTTAAAAAAACCATAAAAATTTCCACTAAAATAACAGGCAATTTTCAGACCAAGTAACAGTCGCGCAGAATTACCAGGAGGCAAATTTTTTTTTTAATTTTTTTTCTTTTTCATTTTTGACCCACTTAGAGGCGGAATTTTCGAAAAATCTCAACGGATTCTTGTTCGCAAGATAACCCCCGATCGTTTGAGCCTATTTCCAGCCATATTTTTTTGACCACTTTTTGGCTTGAAAAATAGTGGGTTATAACCTCATGCCGAAAAAATTTTTTTGCCCGTAGGACATTCATATTTTCAGGGATTGTAGAGCTCGGAAAAAAAACACTTTCTGTCGACCCCTTTCTCCGATTTCCCTCGGGGGGCGGAGCTACGGAGCTTCAAAAGTACCAAATTGGTCACTTTTGGACCCCTATAACTCCGGGAAAACTCAATATTATCCGATGAGCTTCTCACCAGCGATAGTCCTCATCCAGGGCTACAAATTATATTATGGGGGTAACTTTCTATCTGTCTGGGTTTTCCGGCTATGGCTGCCTAAAGTTTGGAAAATCGTTTGCAGAGCAATCTTTAGGTACCTGGGAAATCGCCAAAACTCAATATTCCAAAAATATAATGATGCGGAAATGTAAAGATAAGTTCAATCTACGTTTTGAATCTTTCTCGGAATTTTCCAATGGGAAATACGGGTTTTCCAAGAACAACGAAAAACATCGATTTTTGCGTGTTTTCAAATTGGAATTTTCCGGATTTTCCAATTGAATTTTTTAATGCCCTATTTATCACTGATAGTGGACTATATTCCACGTACTTTAAGCCTCACCACAACATTGTACGTTTAACAGTTTTCCCACAATGACCGCCCAAAGTGAGGCTTACACGAAAATTCCCAAATCTTAAATCGGTCATAAGTCGACCCATATATTTTTCACAGAAAAAGTCCAGAAGCTTTATTGTGCGCCTTAAGATTCTCTATAACATGGCCGTAACAAAAATTGGCTAGCTAATTTTTTTGCATCGTGAAAATCAGAAATCTCGTTTTCAAAAATTCCGGGAATTTTCTCCAGCGCAAAGTTGATGACTTACAGATGTCTTATAGCCATAAATGGATTTAGATGGTAAAAGTATTGTGGGAGTGGTACTGAACATTTTTCCTAACTATTACAGTTTTCCCGCAATTTTCCGATTAAAATTAAAGTTTTCCGGATTTTCCTGAAAATTTCCAGATGTCTTAATTACAACATTAGAAAGAATTTTTACCACTAGAGGACCCGGATATTTTCACGGGTTTTTCCGGAATTTTCATATAACGGTTTCATATGCATGGTGAAAAATGGATGTTTTTATGTTACCAAAAGTTAGGTAATTTAATTACCTATCATTTGATACCTATCCCACCCGCCCACCACTTCTAACAGCTGAGCTTTATAGTTTTTTAATAAACCAAAAGTATGGTGAAAAATCCATGTTTTTATGTTATCAACAGTTAGATAATTTAATTACCTATCATTTGATACCTATCCCACCAGCCCACCGCTTCTAACGGCTGAGCTAGGCTGTTTACCGTGTACTAAATGTACCATCATTTTTCCACATATTTACCTTCAGATTTCCTCATTAATTATTTTCGATTTGCCTTAAATTTTCCTATTATCAGTTTGTATCACTATATTTTCAAGTGCTTCCCCAGAATATTCATTTAAAGTTTTTCATATAAAGTCATTTCTTTTTATTTTACTTTTTCTTTTCCATTCGAAATAATGTAAACAAAAAAATAAAACATCGTTGGTGTTTATTATTATCTTCTTCTTCTTTTATTTGTAAGTTGTTTATTAATTTGTTGTATATTTTAGTTCGACCTTGAAAAGCAGTAAATCGAAATTGACTTTATTATTGTATTATTTTTCTCCTATAATAAATTTATAAATAAATAAAAATTAAATAATATTTTCATTAGCATGTGATTCTGATCGCTTGATAACTATTCTCAAAAAAGAAGAAGAAGAAGATAATTACAAACACCAACGATGTTTTAGTTTATTGTTTACATTATTTCGTATGGAAAAGAAAAAGTTAAATAAAAAGAAAAGACTCGTTTAAGCCTATTTCCAGCCATTTTTTTGGAAAATTTTTTGACAAAAACATCCATGTTTTTATGTTATCAACAGTTAGATAATTTAATTACCTATCATTTGATACCTATCCCACACACCCACCACTTCAAACGGATGTGTTATAGTGTTTTTAAAAAATCCATAAAAATTTCCACTAAAATAACAGGCAATTTTCAGACCAAGTAACAGTCGCGCAGAATTACCAGGAGGCAAATTTTTTTTTTAATTTTTTTTCTTTTTCATTTTTGACCCACTTAGAGGCGGAATTTTTGAAAAATCTCAACGGATTCTTGTTCGCACGATCACCCCCGATCGTTTGAGCCTTTTTCTAGCCATATTTTTTTGACCACTTTTTGGCTTGAAAAATAGTGGGTTATAACCTCATGCCGAAAAAATTTTTTTGCCCGTAGGACATTCATATTTTCAGGGATTGTAGAGCTCGGAAAAAAAACACTTTCTGTCGACCCCTTTCTCCGATTTCCCTCGGGGGGCGGAGCTACGGAGCTTCAAAAGTACCAAATTGGTCACTTTTGGACCCCTATAACTCCGGGAAAACTCAATATTATCCGATGAGCTTCTCACCAGCGATAGTCCTCATCCAGGGCTACAAATTATATTATGGGGGTAACTTTCTATCTGTCTGGGTTTTCCGGCTATGGCTGCCTAAAGTTTGGAAAATCGTTTGCAGAGCAATCTTTAGGTACCTGGGAAATCGCCAAAACTCAATATTCCAAAAATATAATGATGCGGAAATGTAAAGATAAGTTCAATCTACGTTTTGAATCTTTCTCGGAATTTTCCAATGGGAAATACGGGTTTTCCAAGAACAACGAAAAACATCGATTTTTGCGTGTTTTCAAATTGGAATTTTCCGGATTTTCCAATTGAATTTTCCAATGCCCTATTTATCACTGATAGTGGACTATATTCCACGTACTTTAAGCCTCACCACAACATTGTACGTTTAACAGTTTTCCCACAATGACCGCCCAAAGTGAGGCTTACACGAAAATTCCCAAATCTTAAATCGGTCATAAGTCGACCCATATATTTTTCACAGAAAAAGTCCAGAAGCTTTATTGTGCGCCTTAAGATTCTCTATAACATGGCCGTAACAAAAATTGGCTAGCTAATTTTTTTGCATCGTGAAAATCAGAAATCTCGTTTTCAAAAATTCCGGGAATTTTCTCCAGCGCAAAGTTGATGACTTACAGATGTCTTATAGCCATAAATGGATTTAGATGGTAAAAGTATTGTGGGAGTGGTACTGAACATTTTTCCTAACTATTACAGTTTTCCCGCAATTTTCCGATTAAAATTAAAGTTTTCCGGATTTTCCTGAAAATTTCCAGATGTCTTAATTACAACATTAGAAAGAATTTTTACCACTAGAGGACCCGGATATTTTCACGGGTTTTCCCGGAATTTTCATATAACGGTTTCATATGCATGGTGAAAAATGGATGTTTTTATGTTACCAAAAGTTAGGTAATTTAATTACCTATCATTTGATACCTATCCCACCCGCCCACCACTTCTAACAGCTGAGCTTTATAGTTTTTTAATAAACCAAAAGTATGGTGAAAAATCCATGTTTTTATGTTATCAACAGTTAGATAATTTAATTACCTATCATTTGATACCTATCCCACCAGCCCACCGCTTCTAACGGCTGAGCTAGGCTGTTTACCGTGTACTAAATGTACCATCATTTTTCCACATATTTACCTTCAGATTTCCTCATTAATTATTTTCGATTTGCCTTAAATTTTCCTATTATCAGTTTGTATCACTATATTTTCAAGTGCTTCCCCAGAATATTCATTTAAAGTTTTTCATATAAAGTCATTTCTTTTTATTTTACTTTTTCTTTTCCATTCGAAATAATGTAAACAAAAAAATAAAACATCGTTGGTGTTTATTATTATCTTCTTCTTCTTTTATTTGTAAGTTGTTTATTAATTTGTTGTATATTTTAGTTCGACCTTGAAAAGCAGTAAATCGAAATTGACTTTATTATTGTATTATTTTTCTCCTATAATAAATTTATAAATAAATAAAAATTAAATAATATTTTCATTAGCATGTGATTCTGTTCGCTTGATAACTATTCTCAAAAAAGAAGAAGAAGAAGATAATAACAAACACCAACGATGTTTTAGTTTATTGTTTACATTATTTCGTATGGAAAAGAAAAAGTTAAATAAAAAGAAAAGACTCGTTTAAGCCTATTTCCAGTCATTTTTTTGGAAAATTTTTTGACAAAAACATCCATGTTTTTATGTTATCAACAGTTAGATAATTTAATTACCTATCATTTGATACCTATCCCACACACCCACCACTTCAAACGGATGTGTTATAGTGTTTTTAAAAAATCCATAAAAATTTCCACTAAAATAACAGGCAATTTTCAGACCAAGTAACAGTCGCGCAGAATTACCAGGAGGCAAATTTTTTTTTTAATTTTTTTTCTTTTTCATTTTTGACCCACTTAGAGGCGGAATTTTTGAAAAATCTCAACGGATTCTTGTTCGCACGATCACCCCCGATCGTTTGAGCCTATTTCCAGCCATATTTTTTTGACCACTTTTTGGCTTGAAAAATAGTGGGTATAACCTCATGCCGAAAAAATTTTTTTGCCCGTAGGACATTCATATTTTCAGGGATTGTAGAGCTCGGAAAAAAAACACTTTCTGTCGACCCCTTTCTCCGATTTCCCTCGGGGGGCGGAGCTACGGAGCTTCAAAAGTACCAAATTGGTCACTTTTGGACCCCTATAACTCCGGGAAAACTCAATATTATCCGATGAGCTTCTCACCAGCGATAGTCCTCATCCAGGGCTACAAATTATATTATGGGGGTAACTTTCTATCTGTCTGGGTTTTCCGGCTATGGCTGCCTAAAGTTTGGAAAATCGTTTGCAGAGCAATCTTTAGGTACCTGGGAAATCGCCAAAACTCAATATTCCAAAAATATAATGATGCGGAAATGTAAAGATAAGTTCAATCTACGTTTTGAATCTTTCTCGGAATTTTCCAATGGGAAATACGGGTTTTCCAAGAACAACGAAAAACATCGATTTTTGCGTGTTTTCAAATTGGAATTTTCCGGATTTTCCAATTGAATTTTTTAATGCCCTATTTATCACTGATAGTGGACTATATTCCACGTACTTTAAGCCTCACCACAACATTGTACGTTTAACAGTTTTCCCACAATGACCGCCCAAAGTGAGGCTTACACGAAAATTCCCAAATCTTAAATCGGTCATAAGTCGACCCATATATTTTTCACAGAAAAAGTCCAGAAGCTTTATTGTGCGCCTTAAGATTCTCTATAACATGGCCGTAACAAAAATTGGCTAGCTAATTTTTTTGCATCGTGAAAATCAGAAATCTCGTTTTCAAAAATTCCGGGAATTTTCTCCAGCGCAAAGTTGATGACTTACAGATGTCTTATAGCCATAAATGGATTTAGATGGTAAAAGTATTGTGGGAGTGGTACTGAACATTTTTCCTAACTATTACAGTTTTCCCGCAATTTTCCGATTAAAATTAAAGTTTTCCGGATTTTCCTGAAAATTTCCAGATGTCTTAATTACAACATTAGAAAGAATTTTTACCACTAGAGGACCCGGATATTTTCACGGGTTTTTCCGGAATTTTCATATAACGGTTTCATATGCATGGTGAAAAATGGATGTTTTTATGTTACCAAAAGTTAGGTAATTTAATTACCTATCATTTGATACCTATCCCACCCGCCCACCACTTCTAACAGCTGAGCTTTATAGTTTTTTAATAAACCAAAAGTATGGTGAAAAATCCATGTTTTTATGTTATCAACAGTTAGATAATTTAATTACCTATCATTTGATACCTATCCCACCAGCCCACCGCTTCTAACGGCTGAGCTAGGCTGTTTACCGTGTACTAAATGTACCATCATTTTTCCACATATTTACCTTCAGATTTCCTCATTAATTATTTTCGATTTGCCTTAAATTTTCCTATTATCAGTTTGTATCACTATATTTTCAAGTGCTTCCCCAGAATATTCATTTAAAGTTTTTCATATAAAGTCATTTCTTTTTATTTTACTTTTTCTTTTCCATTCGAAATAATGTAAACAAAAAAATAAAACATCGTTGGTGTTTATTATTATCTTCTTCTTCTTTTATTTGTAAGTTGTTTATTAATTTGTTGTATATTTTAGTTCGACCTTGAAAAGCAGTAAATCGAAATTGACTTTATTATTGTATTATTTTTCTCCTATAATAAATTTATAAATAAATAAAAATTAAATAATATTTTCATTAGCATGTGATTCTGTTCGCTTGATAACTATTCTCAAAAAAGAAGAAGAAGAAGATAATAACAAACACCAACGATGTTTTAGTTTATTGTTTACATTATTTCGTATGGAAAAGAAAAAGTTAAATAAAAAGAAAAGACTCGTTTAAGCCTATTTCCAGCCATTTTTTTGGAAAATTTTTTGACAAAAACATCCATGTTTTTATGTTATCAACAGTTAGATAATTTAATTACCTATCATTTGATACCTATCCCACACACCCACCACTTCAAACGGATGTGTTATAGTGTTTTTAAAAAATCCATAAAAATTTCCACTAAAATAACAGGCAATTTTCAGACCAAGTAACAGTCGCGCAGAATTACCAGGAGGCAAATTTTTTTTTTAATTTTTTTTCTTTTTCATTTTTGACCCACTTAGAGGCGGAATTTTTGAAAAATCTCAACGGATTCTTGTTCGCACGATCACCCCCGATCGTTTGAGCCTTTTTCTAGCCATATTTTTTTGACCACTTTTTGGCTTGAAAAATAGTGGGTTATAACCTCATGCCGAAAAAATTTTTTTGCCCGTAGGACATTCATATTTTCAGGGATTGTAGAGCTCGGAAAAAAAACACTTTCTGTCGACCCCTTTCTCCGATTTCCCTCGGGGGGCGGAGCTACGGAGCTTCAAAAGTACCAAATTGGTCACTTTTGGACCCCTATAACTCCGGGAAAACTCAATATTATCCGATGAGCTTCTCACCAGCGATAGTCCTCATCCAGGGCTACAAATTATATTATGGGGGTAACTTTCTATCTGTCTGGGTTTTCCGGCTATGGCTGCCTAAAGTTTGGAAAATCGTTTGCAGAGCAATCTTTAGGTACCTGGGAAATCGCCAAAACTCAATATTCCAAAAATATAATGATGCGGAAATGTAAAGATAAGTTCAATCTACGTTTTGAATCTTTCTCGGAATTTTCCAATGGGAAATACGGGTTTTCCAAGAACAACGAAAAACATCGATTTTTGCGTGTTTTCAAATTGGAATTTTCCGGATTTTCCAATTGAATTTTCCAATGCCCTATTTATCACTGATAGTGGACTATATTCCACGTACTTTAAGCCTCACCACAACATTGTACGTTTAACAGTTTTCCCACAATGACCGCCCAAAGTGAGGCTTACACGAAAATTCCCAAATCTTAAATCGGTCATAAGTCGACCCATATATTTTTCACAGAAAAAGTCCAGAAGCTTTATTGTGCGCCTTAAGATTCTCTATAACATGGCCGTAACAAAAATTGGCTAGCTAATTTTTTTGCATCGTGAAAATCAGAAATCTCGTTTTCAAAAATTCCGGGAATTTTCTCCAGCGCAAAGTTGATGACTTACAGATGTCTTATAGCCATAAATGGATTTAGATGGTAAAAGTATTGTGGGAGTGGTACTGAACATTTTTCCTAACTATTACAGTTTTCCCGCAATTTTCCGATTAAAATTAAAGTTTTCCGGATTTTCCTGAAAATTTCCAGATGTCTTAATTACAACATTAGAAAGAATTTTTACCACTAGAGGACCCGGATATTTTCACGGGTTTTCCCGGAATTTTCATATAACGGTTTCATATGCATGGTGAAAAATGGATGTTTTTATGTTACCAAAAGTTAGGTAATTTAATTACCTATCATTTGATACCTATCCCACCCGCCCACCACTTCTAACAGCTGAGCTTTATAGTTTTTTAATAAACCAAAAGTATGGTGAAAAATCCATGTTTTTATGTTATCAACAGTTAGATAATTTAATTACCTATCATTTGATACCTATCCCACCAGCCCACCGCTTCTAACGGCTGAGCTAGGCTGTTTACCGTGTACTAAATGTACCATCATTTTTCCACATATTTACCTTCAGATTTCCTCATTAATTATTTTCGATTTGCCTTAAATTTTCCTATTATCAGTTTGTATCACTATATTTTCAAGTGCTTCCCCAGAATATTCATTTAAAGTTTTTCATATAAAGTCATTTCTTTTTATTTTACTTTTTCTTTTCCATTCGAAATAATGTAAACAAAAAAATAAAACATCGTTGGTGTTTATTATTATCTTCTTCTTCTTTTATTTGTAAGTTGTTTATTAATTTGTTGTATATTTTAGTTCGACCTTGAAAAGCAGTAAATCGAAATTGACTTTATTATTGTATTATTTTTCTCCTATAATAAATTTATAAATAAATAAAAATTAAATAATATTTTCATTAGCATGTGATTCTGTTCGCTTGATAACTATTCTCAAAAAAGAAGAAGAAGAAGATAATAACAAACACCAACGATGTTTTAGTTTATTGTTTACATTATTTCGTATGGAAAAGAAAAAGTTAAATAAAAAGAAAAGACTCGTTTAAGCCTATTTCCAGTCATTTTTTTGGAAAATTTTTTGACAAAAACATCCATGTTTTTATGTTATCAACAGTTAGATAATTTAATTACCTATCATTTGATACCTATCCCACACACCCACCACTTCAAACGGATGTGTTATAGTGTTTTTAAAAAATCCATAAAAATTTCCACTAAAATAACAGGCAATTTTCAGACCAAGTAACAGTCGCGCAGAATTACCAGGAGGCAAATTTTTTTTTTAATTTTTTTTCTTTTTCATTTTTGACCCACTTAGAGGCGGAATTTTTGAAAAATCTCAACGGATTCTTGTTCGCACGATCACCCCCGATCGTTTGAGCCTATTTCCAGCCATATTTTTTTAACCACTTTTTGGCTTGAAAAATAGTGGGTATAACCTCATGCCGAAAAAATTTTTTTGCCCGTAGGACATTCATATTTTCAGGGATTGTAGAGCTCGGAAAAAAAACACTTTCTGTCGACCCCTTTCTCCGATTTCCCTCGGGGGGCGGAGCTACGGAGCTTCAAAAGTACCAAATTGGTCACTTTTGGACCCCTATAACTCCGGGAAAACTCAATATTATCCGATGAGCTTCTCACCAGCGATAGTCCTCATCCAGGGCTACAAATTATATTATGGGGGTAACTTTCTATCTGTCTGGGTTTTCCGGCTATGGCTGCCTAAAGTTTGGAAAATCGTTTGCAGAGCAATCTTTAGGTACCTGGGAAATCGCCAAAACTCAATATTCCAAAAATATAATGATGCGGAAATGTAAAGATAAGTTCAATCTACGTTTTGAATCTTTCTCGGAATTTTCCAATGGGAAATACGGGTTTTCCAAGAACAACGAAAAACATCGATTTTTGCGTGTTTTCAAATTGGAATTTTCCGGATTTTCCAATTGAATTTTTTAATGCCCTATTTATCACTGATAGTGGACTATATTCCACGTACTTTAAGCCTCACCACAACATTGTACGTTTAACAGTTTTCCCACAATGACCGCCCAAAGTGAGGCTTACACGAAAATTCCCAAATCTTAAATCGGTCATAAGTCGACCCATATATTTTTCACAGAAAAAGTCCAGAAGCTTTATTGTGCGCCTTAAGATTCTCTATAACATGGCCGTAACAAAAATTGGCTAGCTAATTTTTTTGCATCGTGAAAATCAGAAATCTCGTTTTCAAAAATTCCGGGAATTTTCTCCAGCGCAAAGTTGATGACTTACAGATGTCTTATAGCCATAAATGGATTTAGATGGTAAAAGTATTGTGGGAGTGGTACTGAACATTTTTCCTAACTATTACAGTTTTCCCGCAATTTTCCGATTAAAATTAAAGTTTTCCGGATTTTCCTGAAAATTTCCAGATGTCTTAATTACAACATTAGAAAGAATTTTTACCACTAGAGGACCCGGATATTTTCACGGGTTTTCCCGGAATTTTCATATAACGGTTTCATATGCATGGTGAAAAATGGATGTTTTTATGTTACCAAAAGTTAGGTAATTTAATTACCTATCATTTGATACCTATCCCACCCGCCCACCACTTCTAACAGCTGAGCTTTATAGTTTTTTAATAAACCAAAAGTATGGTGAAAAATCCATGTTTTTATGTTATCAACAGTTAGATAATTTAATTACCTATCATTTGATACCTATCCCACCAGCCCACCACTTCTAACGGCTGAGCTAGGCTGTTTACCGTGTACTAAATGTACCATCATTTTTCCACATATTTACCTTCAGATTTCCTCATTAATTATTTTCGATTTGCCTTAAATTTTCCTATTATCAGTTTGTATCACTATATTTTCAAGTGCTTCCCCAGAATATTCATTTAAAGTTTTTCATATAAAGTCATTTCTTTTTATTTTACTTTTTCTTTTCCATTCGAAATAATGTAAACAAAAAAATAAAACATCGTTGGTGTTTATTATTATCTTCTTCTTCTTTTATTTGTAAGTTGTTTATTAATTTGTTGTATATTTTAGTTCGACCTTGAAAAGCAGTAAATCGAAATTGACTTTATTATTGTATTATTTTTCTCCTATAATAAATTTATAAATAAATAAAAATTAAATAATATTTTCATTAGCATGTGATTCTGATCGCTTGAAAACTATTCTCAAAAAAGAAGAAGAAGAAGATAATAACAAACACCAACGATGTTTTAGTTTATTGTTTACATTATTTCGTATGGAAAAGAAAAAGTTAAATAAAAACAAATGACTTTATATGAAAAACTTTAAATGAATATTCTGGGGAAGCACTTGAAAATATAGTGATACAAACTGATAATAGGAAAATTTAAGGCAAATCGAAAATAATTAATGAGGAAATCTGAAGGTAAATATGTGGAAAAATGATGGTACATTTAGTACACGGTAAACAGCCTAGCTCAGCCGTTAGAAGCGGTGGGCTGGTGGGATAGGTATCAAATGATAGGTAATTAAATTATCTAACTGTTGATAACATAAAAACATGGATTTTTCACCATACTTTTGGTTTATTAAAAAACTATAAAGCTCAGCTGTTAGAAGTGGTGGGCGGGTGGGATAGGTATCAAATGATAGGTAATTAAATTACCTAACTTTTGGTAACATAAAAACATCCATTTTTCACCATGCATATGAAACCGTTATATGAAAATTCCGGGAAAACCCGTGAAAATATCCGGGTCCTCTAGTGGTAAAAATTCTTTCTAATGTTGTAATTAAGACATCTGGAAATTTTCAGGAAAATCCGGAAAACTTTAATTTTAATCGGAAAATTGCGGGAAAACTGTAATAGTTAGGAAAAATGTTCAGTACCACTCCCACAATACTTTTACCATCTAAATCCATTTATGGCTATAAGACATCTGTAAGTCATCAACTTTGCGCTGGAGAAAATTCCCGGAATTTTTGAAAACGAGATTTCTGATTTTCACGATGCAAAAAAATTAGCTAGCCAATTTTTGTTACGGCCATGTTATAGAGAATCTTAAGGCGCACAATAAAGCTTCTGGACTTTTTCTGTGAAAAATATATGGGTCGACTTATGACCGATTTAAGATTTGGGAATTTTCGTGTAAGCCTCACTTTGGGCGGTCATTGTGGGAAAACTGTTAAACGTACAATGTTGTGGTGAGGCTTAAAGTACGTGGAATATAGTCCACTATCAGTGATAAATAGGGCATTAAAAAATTCAATTGGAAAATCCGGAAAATTCCAATTTGAAAACACGCAAAAATCGATGTTTTTCGTTGTTCTTGGAAAACCCGTATTTCCCATTGGAAAATTCCGAGAAAGATTCAAAACGTAGATTGAACTTATCTTTACATTTCCGCATCATTATATTTTTGGAATATTGAGTTTTGGCGATTTCCCAGGTACCTAAAGATTGCTCTGCAAACGATTTTCCAAACTTTAGGCAGCCATAGCCGGAAAACCCAGACAGATAGAAAGTTACCCCCATAATATAATTTGTAGCCCTGGATGAGGACTATCGCTGGTGAGAAGCTCATCGGATAATATTGAGTTTTCCCGGAGTTATAGGGGTCCAAAAGTGACCAATTTGGTACTTTTGAAGCTCCGTAGCTCCGCCCCCCGAGGGAAATCGGAGAAAGGGGTCGACAGAAAGTGTTTTTTTTCCGAGCTCTACAATCCCTGAAAATATGAATGTCCTACGGGCAAAAAAATTTTTTCGGCATGAGGTTATAACCCACTATTTTTCAAGCCAAAAAGTGGTTAAAAAAATATGGCTGGAAATAGGCTCAAACGATCGGGGGTGATCGTGCGAACAAGAATCCGTTGAGATTTTTCAAAAATTCCGCCTCTAAGTGGGTCAAAAATGAAAAAGAAAAAAAATTAAAAAAAAAATTTGCCTCCTGGTAATTCTGCGCGACTGTTACTTGGTCTGAAAATTGCCTGTTATTTTAGTGGAAATTTTTATGGATTTTTTAAAAACACTATAACACATCCGTTTGAAGTGGTGGGTGTGTGGGATAGGTATCAAATGATAGGTAATTAAATTATCTAACTGTTGATAACATAAAAACATGGATGTTTTTGTCAAAAAATTTTCCAAAAAAATGACTGGAAATAGGCTTAAACGAGTCTTTTCTTTTTATTTAACTTTTTCTTTTCCATACGAAATAATGTAAACAATAAACTAAAACATCGTTGGTGTTTGTTATTATCTTCTTCTTCTTCTTTTTTGAGAATAGTTATCAAGCGATCAGAATCACATGCTAATGAAAATATTATTTAATTTTTATTTATTTATAAATTTATTATAGGAGAAAAATAATACAATAATAAAGTCAATTTCGATTTACTGCTTTTCAAGGTCGAACTAAAATATACAACAAATTAATAAACAACTTACAAATAAAAGAAGAAGAAGATAATAATAAACACCAACGATGTTTTATTTTTTTGTTTACATTATTTCGAATGGAAAAGAAAAAGTAAAATAAAAAGAAATGACTTTATATGAAAAACTTTAAATGAATATTCTGGGGAAGCACTTGAAAATATAGTGATACAAACTGATAATAGGAAAATTTAAGGCAAATCGAAAATAATTAATGAGGAAATCTGAAGGTAAATATGTGGAAAAATGATGGTACATTTAGTACACGGTAAACAGCCTAGCTCAGCCGTTAGAAGTGGTGGGCTGGTGGGATAGGTATCAAATGATAGGTAATTAAATTATCTAACTGTTGATAACATAAAAACATGGATTTTTCACCATACTTTTGGTTTATTAAAAAACTATAAAGCTCAGCTGTTAGAAGTGGTGGGCGGGTAGGATAGGTATCAAATGATAGGTAATTAAATTACCTAACTTTTGGTAACATAAAAACATCCATTTTTCACCATGCATATGAAACCGTTATACGAAAATTCCGGGAAAACCCGTGAAAATATCCGGGTCCTCTAGTGGTAAAAATTCTTTCTAATGTTGTAATTAAGACATCTGGAAATTTTTTAGGAAAATTCGGAAAACTTTAATTTTAATCGGAAAATTGCGGGAAAACTGTAATAGTTAGGAAAAATGTTCAGTACCACTCCCACAATACTTTTACCATCTAAATCCATTTATGGCTATAAGACATCTGTAAGTCATCAACTTTGCGCTGGAGAAAATTCCCGGAATTTTTGAAAACGAGATTTCTGATTTTCACGATGCAAAAAAATTAGCTAGCCAATTTTTGTTACGGCCATGTTATAGAGAATCTTAAGGCGCACAATAAAGCTTCTGGACTTTTTCTGTGAAAAATATATGGGTCGACTTATGACCGATTTAAGATTTGGGAATTTTCGTGTAAGCCTCACTTTGGGCGGTTATTGTGGGAAAACTGTTAAACGTACAATGTTGTGGTGAGGCTTAAAGTACGTGGTATATAGTCCACTATCAGTGATAAATAGGGCATTGGAAAATTCAATTGGAAAATCCGGAAAATTCCAATTTGAAAACACGCAAAAATCGATGTTTTTCGTTGTTCTTGGAAAACCCGTATTTCCCATTGGAAAATTCCGAGAAAGATTCAAAACGTAGATTGAACTTATCTTTACATTTCCGCATCATTATATTTTTGGAATATTGAGTTTTGGCGATTTCCCAGGTACCTAAAGATTGCTCTGCAAACGATTTTCCAAACTTTAGGCAGCCATAGCCGGAAAACCCAGACAGATAGAAAGTTACCCCCATAATATAATTTGTAGCCCTGGATGAGGACTATCGCTGGTGAGAGGCTCATCGGATAATATTGAGTTTTCCCGGAGTTATAGGGGTCCAAAAGTGACCAATTTGGTACTTTTGAAGCTCCGTAGCTCCGCCCCCCGAGGGAAATCGGAGAAAGGGGTCGACAGAAAGTGTTTTTTTTCCGAGCTCTACAATCCCTGAAAATATGAATGTCCTACGGGCAAAAAAATTTTTTCGGCATGAGGTTATAACCCACTATTTTTCAAGCCAAAAAGTGGTTAAAAAAATATGGCTGGAAATAGGCTCAAACGATCGGGGGTGATCGTGCGAACAAGAATCCGTTGAGATTTTTCAAAAATTCCGCCTCTAAGTGGGTCAAAAATGAAAAAGAAAAAAAATTAAAAAAAAAATTTGCCTCCTGGTAATTCTGCGCGACTGTTACTTGGTCTGAAAATTGCCTGTTATTTTAGTGGAAATTTTTATGGATTTTTTAAAAACACTATAACACATCCGTTTGAAGTGGTGGGTGTGTGGGATAGGTATCAAATGATAGGTAATTAAATTATCTAACTGTTGATAACATAAAAACATGGATGTTTTTGTCAAAAAATTTTCCAAAAAAATGACTGGAAATAGGCTTAAACGAGTCTTTTCTTTTTATTTAACTTTTTCTTTTCCATACGAAATAATGTAAACAATAAACTAAAACATCGTTGGTGTTTGTTATTATCTTCTTCTTCTTCTTTTTTGAGAATAGTTATCAAGCGAACAGAATCACATGCTAATGAAAATATTATTTAATTTTTATTTATTTATAAATTTATTATAGGAGAAAAATAATACAATAATAAAGTCAATTTCGATTTACTGCTTTTCAAGGTCGAACTAAAATATACAACAAATTAATAAACAACTTACAAATAAAAGAAGAAGAAGATAATAATAAACACCAACGATGTTTTATTTTTTTGTTTACATTATTTCGAATGGAAAAGAAAAAGTAAAATAAAAAGAAATGACTTTATATGAAAAACTTTAAATGAATATTCTGGGGAAGCACTTGAAAATATAGTGATACAAACTGATAATAGGAAAATTTAAGGCAAATCGAAAATAATTAATGAGGAAATCTGAAGGTAAATATGTGGAAAAAATGATGGTACATTTAGTACACGGTAAACAGCCTAGCTCAGCCGTTAGAAGTGGTGGGCTGGTGGGATAGGTATCAAATGATAGGTAATTAAATTATCTAACTGTTGATAACATAAAAACATGGATTTTTCACCATACTTTTGGTTTATTAAAAAACTATAAAGCTCAGCTGTTAGAAGTGGTGGGCGGGTGGGATAGGTATCAAATGATAGGTAATTAAATTACCTAACTTTTGGTAACATAAAAACATCCATTTTTCACCATGCATATGAAACCGTTATACGAAAATTCCGGGAAAACCCGTGAAAATATCCGGGTCCTCTAGTGGTAAAAATTCTTTCTAATGTTGTAATTAAGACATCTGGAAATTTTTTAGGAAAATTCGGAAAACTTTAATTTTAATCGGAAAATTGCGGGAAAACTGTAATAGTTAGGAAAAATGTTCAGTACCACTCCCACAATACTTTTACCATCTAAATCCATTTATGGCTATAAGACATCTGTAAGTCATCAACTTTGCGCTGGAGAAAATTCCCGGAATTTTTGAAAACGAGATTTCTGATTTTCACGATGCAAAAAAATTAGCTAGCCAATTTTTGTTACGGCCATGTTATAGAGAATCTTAAGGCGCACAATAAAGCTTCTGGACTTTTTCTGTGAAAAATATATGGGTCGACTTATGACCGATTTAAGATTTGGGAATTTTCGTGTAAGCCTCACTTTGGGCGGTTATTGTGGGAAAACTGTTAAACGTACAATGTTGTGGTGAGGCTTAAAGTACGTGGTATATAGTCCACTATCAGTGATAAATAGGGCATTGGAAAATTCAATTGGAAAATCCGGAAAATTCCAATTTGAAAACACGCAAAAATCGATGTTTTTCGTTGTTCTTGGAAAACCCGTATTTCCCATTGGAAAATTCCGAGAAAGATTCAAAACGTAGATTGAACTTATCTTTACATTTCCGCATCATTATATTTTTGGAATATTGAGTTTTGGCGATTTCCCAGGTACCTAAAGATTGCTCTGCAAACGATTTTCCAAACTTTAGGCAGCCATAGCCGGAAAACCCAGACAGATAGAAAGTTACCCCCATAATATAATTTGTAGCCCTGGATGAGGACTATCGCTGGTGAGAAGCTCATCGGATAATATTGAGTTTTCCCGGAGTTATAGGGGTCCAAAAGTGACCAATTTGGTACTTTTGAAGCTCCGTAGCTCCGCCCCCCGAGGGAAATCGGAGAAAGGGGTCGACAGAAAGTGTTTTTTTTCCGAGCTCTACAATCCCTGAAAATATGAATGTCCTACGGGCAAAAAAATTTTTTCGGCATGAGGTTATAACCCACTATTTTTCAAACCAAAAAGTGGTTAAAAAAATATGGCTGGAAATAGGCTCAAACGATCGGGGGTGATCGTGCGAACAAGAATCCGTTGAGATTTTTCAAAAATTCCGCCTCTAAGTGGGTCAAAAATGAAAAAGAAAAAAAATTAAAAAAAAAATTTGCCTCCTGGTAATTCTGCGCGACTGTTACTTGGTCTGAAAATTGCCTGTTATTTTAGTGGAAATTTTTATGGATTTTTTAAAAACACTATAACACATCCGTTTGAAGTGGTGGGTGTGTGGGATAGGTATCAAATGATAGGTAATTAAATTATCTAACTGTTGATAACATAAAAACATGGATGTTTTTGTCAAAAAATTTTCCAAAAAAATGGCTGGAAATAGGCTTAAACGAGTCTTTTCTTTTTATTTAACTTTTTCTTTTCCATACGAAATAATGTAAACAATAAACTAAAACATCGTTGGTGTTTGTTATTATCTTCTTCTTCTTCTTTTTTGAGAATAGTTATCAAGCGAACAGAATCACATGCTAATGAAAATATTATTTAATTTTTATTTATTTATAAATTTATTATAGGAGAAAAATAATACAATAATAAAGTCAATTTCGATTTACTGCTTTTCAAGGTCGAACTAAAATATACAACAAATTAATAAACAACTTACAAATAAAAGAAGAAGAAGATAATAATAAACACCAACGATGTTTTATTTTTTTGTTTACATTATTTCGAATGGAAAAGAAAAAGTAAAATAAAAAGAAATGACTTTATATGAAAAACTTTAAATGAATATTCTGGGGAAGCACTTGAAAATATAGTGATACAAACTGATAATAGGAAAATTTAAGGCAAATCGAAAATAATTAATGAGGAAATCTGAAGGTAAATATGTGGAAAAATGATGGTACATTTAGTACACGGTAAACAGCCTAGCTCAGCCGTTAGAAGTGGTGGGCTGGTGGGATAGGTATCAAATGATAGGTAATTAAATTATCTAACTGTTGATAACATAAAAACATGGATTTTTCACCATACTTTTGGTTTATTAAAAAACTATAAAGCTCAGCTGTTAGAAGTGGTGGGCGGGTGGGATAGGTATCAAATGATAGGTAATTAAATTACCTAACTTTTGGTAACATAAAAACATCCATTTTTCTCCATGCATATGAAACCGTTATACGAAAATTCCGGGAAAACCCGTGAAAATATCCGGGTCCTCTAGTGGTAAAAATTCTTTCTAATGTTGTAATTAAGACATCTGGAAATTTTTTAGGAAAATTCGGAAAACTTTAATTTTAATCGGAAAATTGCGGGAAAACTGTAATAGTTAGGAAAAATGTTCAGTACCACTCCCACAATACTTTTACCATCTAAATCCATTTATGGCTATAAGACATCTGTAAGTCATCAACTTTGCGCTGGAGAAAATTCCCGGAATTTTTGAAAACGAGATTTCTGATTTTCACGATGCAAAAAAATTAGCTAGCCAATTTTTGTTACGGCCATGTTATAGAGAATCTTAAGGCGCACAATAAAGCTTCTGGACTTTTTCTGTGAAAAATATATGGGTCGACTTATGACCGATTTAAGATTTGGGAATTTTCGTGTAAGCCTCACTTTGGGCGGTTATTGTGGGAAAACTGTTAAACGTACAATGTTGTGGTGAGGCTTAAAGTACGTGGTATATAGTCCACTATCAGTGATAAATAGGGCATTGGAAAATTCAATTGGAAAATCCGGAAAATTCCAATTTGAAAACACGCAAAAATCGATGTTTTTCGTTGTTCTTGGAAAACCCGTATTTCCCATTGGAAAATTCCGAGAAAGATTCAAAACGTAGATTGAACTTATCTTTACATTTCCGCATCATTATATTTTTGGAATATTGAGTTTTGGCGATTTCCCAGGTACCTAAAGATTGCTCTGCAAACGATTTTCCAAACTTTAGGCAGCCATAGCCGGAAAACCCAGACAGATAGAAAGTTACCCCCATAATATAATTTGTAGCCCTGGATGAGGACTATCGCTGGTGAGAGGCTCATCGGATAATATTGAGTTTTCCCGGAGTTATAGGGGTCCAAAAGTGACCAATTTGGTACTTTTGAAGCTCCGTAGCTCCGCCCCCCGAGGGAAATCGGAGAAAGGGGTCGACAGAAAGTGTTTTTTTTCCGAGCTCTACAATCCCTGAAAATATGAATGTCCTACGGGCAAAAAAATTTTTTCGGCATGAGGTTATAACCCACTATTTTTCAAGCCAAAAAGTGGTTAAAAAAATATGGCTGGAAATAGGCTCAAACGATCGGGGGTGATCGTGCGAACAAGAATCCGTTGAGATTTTTCAAAAATTCCGCCTCTAAGTGGGTCAAAAATGAAAAAGAAAAAAAATTAAAAAAAAATTTGCCTCCTGGTAATTCTGCGCGACTGTTACTTGGTCTGAAAATTGCCTGTTATTTTAGTGGAAATTTTTATGGATTTTTTAAAAACACTATAACACATCCGTTTGAAGTGGTGGGTGTGTGGGATAGGTATCAAATGATAGGTAATTAAATTATCTAACTGTTGATAACATAAAAACATGGATGTTTTTGTCAAAAAATTTTCCAAAAAAATGGCTGGAAATAGGCTTAAACGAGTCTTTTCTTTTTATTTAACTTTTTCTTTTCCATACGAAATAATGTAAACAATAAACTAAAACATCGTTGGTGTTTGTTATTATCTTCTTCTTCTTCTTTTTTGAGAATAGTTATCAAGCGAACAGAATCACATGCTAATGAAAATATTATTTAATTTTTATTTATTTATAAATTTATTATAGGAGAAAAATAATACAATAATAAAGTCAATTTCGATTTACTGCTTTGCAAGGTCGAACTAAAATATACAACAAATTAATAAACAACTTACAAATAAAAGAAGAAGAAGATAATAATAAACACCAACGATGTTTTATTTTTTTGTTTACATTATTTCGAATGGAAAAGAAAAAGTAAAATAAAAAGAAATGACTTTATATGAAAAACTTTAAATGAATATTCTGGGGAAGCACTTGAAAATATAGTGATACAAACTGATAATAGGAAAATTTAAGGCAAATCGAAAATAATTAATGAGGAAATCTGAAGGTAAATATGTGGAAAAAATGATGGTACATTTAGTACACGGTAAACAGCCTAGCTCAGCCGTTAGAAGTGGTGGGCTGGTGGGATAGGTATCAAATGATAGGTAATTAAATTATCTAACTGTTGATAACATAAAAACATGGATTTTTCACCATACTTTTGGTTTATTAAAAAACTATAAAGCTCAGCTGTTAGAAGTGGTGGGCGGGTGGGATAGGTATCAAATGATAGGTAATTAAATTACCTAACTTTTGGTAACATAAAAACATCCATTTTTCACCATGCATATGAAACCGTTATACGAAAATTCCGGGAAAACCCGTGAAAATATCCGGGTCCTCTAGTGGTAAAAATTCTTTCTAATGTTGTAATTAAGACATCTGGAAATTTTCAGGAAAATTCGGAAAACTTTAATTTTAATCGGAAAATTGCGGGAAAACTGTAATAGTTAGGAAAAATGTTCAGTACCACTCCCACAATACTTTTACCATCTAAATCCATTTATGGCTATAAGACATCTGTAAGTCATCAACTTTGCGCTGGAGAAAATTCCCGGAATTTTTGAAAACGAGATTTCTGATTTTCACGATGCAAAAAAATTAGCTAGCCAATTTTTGTTACGGCCATGTTATAGAGAATCTTAAGGCGCACAATAAAGCTTCTGGACTTTTTCTGTGAAAAATATATGGGTCGACTTATGACCGATTTAAGATTTGGGAATTTTCGTGTAAGCCTCACTTTGGGCGGTTATTGTGGGAAAACTGTTAAACGTACAATGTTGTGGTGAGGCTTAAAGTACGTGGAATATAGTCCACTATCAGTGATAAATAGGGCATTGGAAAATTCAATTGGAAAATCCGGAAAATTCCAATTTGAAAACACGCAAAAATCGATGTTTTTCGTTGTTCTTGGAAAACCCGTATTTCCCATTGGAAAATTCCGAGAAAGATTCAAAACGTAGATTGAACTTATCTTTACATTTCCGCATCATTATATTTTTGGAATATTGAGTTTTGGCGATTTCCCAGGTACCTAAAGATTGCTCTGCAAACGATTTTCCAAACTTTAGGCAGCCATAGCCGGAAAACCCAGACAGATAGAAAGTTACCCCCATAAAATAATTTGTAGCCCTGGATGAGGACTATCGCTGGTGAGAAGCTCATCGGATAATATTGAGTTTTCCCGGAGTTATAGGGGTCCAAAAGTGACCAATTTGGTACTTTTGAAGCTCCGTAGCTCCGCCCCCCGAGGGAAATCGGAGAAAGGGGTCGACAGAAAGTGTTTTTTTTCCGAGCTCTACAATCCCTGAAAATATGAATGTCCTACGGGCAAAAAAATTTTTTCGGCATGAGGTTATAACCCACTATTTTTCAAGCCAAAAAGTGGTCAAAAAAATATGGCTGGAAATAGGCTCAAACGATCGGGGGTGATCGTGCGAACAAGAATCCGTTGAGATTTTTCAAAAATTCCGCCTCTAAGTGGGTCAAAAATGAAAAAGAAAAAAAATTAAAAAAAAAATTTGCCTCCTGGTAATTCTGCGCGACTGTTACTTGGTCTGAAAATTGCCTGTTATTTTAGTGGAAATTTTTATGGATTTTTTAAAAACACTATAACACATCCGTTTGAAGTGGTGGGTGTGTGGGATAGGTATCAAATGATAGGTAATTAAATTATCTAACTGTTGATAACATAAAAACATGGATGTTTTTGTCAAAAAATTTTCCAAAAAAATGGCTGGAAATAGGCTTAAACGAGTCTTTTCTTTTTATTTAACTTTTTCTTTTCCATACGAAATAATGTAAACAATAAACTAAAACATCGTTGGTGTTTGTTATTATCTTCTTCTTCTTCTTTTTTGAGAATAGTTATCAAGCGAACAGAATCACATGCTAATGAAAATATTATTTAATTTTTATTTATTTATAAATTTATTATAGGAGAAAAATAATACAATAATAAAGTCAATTTCGATTTACTGCTTTTCAAGGTCGAACTAAAATATACAACAAATTAATAAACAACTTACAAATAAAAGAAGAAGAAGATAATAATAAACACCAACGATGTTTTATTTTTTTGTTTACATTATTTCGAATGGAAAAGAAAAAGTAAAATAAAAAGAAATGACTTTATATGAAAAACTTTAAATGAATATTCTGGGGAAGCACTTGAAAATATAGTGATACAAACTGATAATAGGAAAATTTAAGGCAAATCGAAAATAATTAATGAGGAAATCTGAAGGTAAATATGTGGAAAAATGATGGTACATTTAGTACACGGTAAACAGCCTAGCTCAGCCGTTAGAAGTGGTGGGCTGGTGGGATAGGTATCAAATGATAGGTAATTAAATTATCTAACTGTTGATAACATAAAAACATGGATTTTTCACCATACTTTTGGTTTATTAAAAAACTATAAAGCTCAGCTGTTAGAAGTGGTGGGCGGGTGGGATAGGTATCAAATGATAGGTAATTAAATTACCTAACTTTTGGTAACATAAAAACATCCATTTTTCACCATGCATATGAAACCGTTATACGAAAATTCCGGGAAAACCCGTGAAAATATCCGGGTCCTCTAGTGGTAAAAATTCTTTCTAATGTTGTAATTAAGACATCTGGAAATTTTCAGGAAAATTCGGAAAACTTTAATTTTAATCGGAAAATTGCGGGAAAACTGTAATAGTTAGGAAAAATGTTCAGTACCACTCCCACAATACTTTTACCATCTAAATCCATTTATGGCTATAAGACATCTGTAAGTCATCAACTTTGCGCTGGAGAAAATTCCCGGAATTTTTGAAAACGAGATTTCTGATTTTCACGATGCAAAAAAATTAGCTAGCCAATTTTTGTTACGGCCATGTTATAGAGAATCTTAAGGCGCACAATAAAGCTTCTGGACTTTTTCTGTGAAAAATATATGGGTCGACTTATGACCGATTTAAGATTTGGGAATTTTCGTGTAAGCCTCACTTTGGGCGGTTATTGTGGGAAAACTGTTAAACGTACAATGTTGTGGTGAGGCTTAAAGTACGTGGTATATAGTCCACTATCAGTGATAAATAGGGCATTGGAAAATTCAATTGGAAAATCCGGAAAATTCCAATTTGAAAACACGCAAAAATCGATGTTTTTCGTTGTTCTTGGAAAACCCGTATTTCCCATTGGAAAATTCCGAGAAAGATTCAAAACGTAGATTGAACTTATCTTTACATTTCCGCATCATTATATTTTTGGAATATTGAGTTTTGGCGATTTCCCAGGTACCTAAAGATTGCTCTGCAAACGATTTTCCAAACTTTAGGCAGCCATAGCCGGAAAACCCAGACAGATAGAAAGTTACCCCCATAATATAATTTGTAGCCCTGGATGAGGACTATCGCTGGTGAGAAGCTCATCGGATAATATTGAGTTTTCCCGGAGTTATAGGGGTCCAAAAGTGAGCAATTTGGTACTTTTGAAGCTCCGTAGCTCCGCCCCCCGAGGGAAATCGGAGAAAGGGGTCGACAGAAAGTGTTTTTTTTCCGAGCTCTACAATCCCTGAAAATATGAATGTCCTACGGGCAAAAAAATTTTTTCGGCATGAGGTTATAACCCACTATTTTTCAAACCAAAAAGTGGTTAAAAAAATATGGCTGGAAATAGGCTCAAACGATCGGGGGTGATCGTGCGAACAAGAATCCGTTGAGATTTTTCAAAAATTCCGCCTCTAAGTGGGTCAAAAATGAAAAAGAAAAAAAATTAAAAAAAAAAATTTGCCTCCTGGTAATTCTGCGCGACTGTTACTTGGTCTGAAAATTGCCTGTTATTTTAGTGGAAATTTTTATGGTTCTTTTAAAAACACTATAACTCAGGCGTTTGAAGTGGTGGGCGGGTGGGATAGGTATCAAATGAAAGGTAATTAAATTACCTAACTTTTGGTAACATAAAATCATGGATTTTTTTTCCAAAAAATATTCCAAAAAAAGTGGCTGGAAATAGGCTTAAACGATCGGGGGTTATCTTGCGAACAAGAATCCGTTGAGATTTTTCGAAAATTCCGC
Organism: Bibio marci; assembly: GCA_910594885.2. NCBI lineage: Eukaryota > Metazoa > Arthropoda > Insecta > Diptera > Bibionidae > Bibio > Bibio marci. The sequence goes on from OU343114.1 coordinate 41,985,477, forward strand.
CTCTAAGTGGGTCAAAAATCAAAAAGAAAAAAAATTAAAAAAAAAAATTTGCCTCCTGGTAATTCTGCGCGACTGTTACTTGGTCTGAAAATTGCCTGTTATTTTAGTGGAAATTTTTATGGTTCTTTTAAAAACACTATAACTCAGGCGTTTGAAGTGGTGGGCGGGTGGGATAGGTATCAAATGAAAGGTAATTAAATTACCTAACTTTTGGTAACATAAAATCATGGATTTTTTTTCCAAAAAATTTTCCAAAAAAAGTGGCTGGAAATAGGCTTAAACGATCGGGGGTTATCTTGCGAACAAGAATCCGTTGAGATTTTTCGAAAATTCCGCCTCTAAGTGGGTCAAAAATGAAAAAGAAAAAAAATTAAAAAAAAAAATTTGCCTCCTGGTAATTCTGCGCGACTGTTACTTGGTCTGAAAATTGCCTGTTATTTTAGTGGAAATTTTTATGGTTTTTTTAAAAACACTATAACTCAGGCGTTTGAAGTGGTGGGCGGGTGGGATAGGTATCAAATGAAAGGTAATTAAATTACCTAACTTTTGGTAACATAAAATCATGGATTTTTTTTCCAAAAAATTTTCCAAAAAAAGTGGCTGGAAATAGGCTTAAACGATCGGGGGTTATCTTTCGAACAAGAATCCGTTGAGATTTTTCGAAAATTCCGCCTCTAAGTGGGTCAAAAATGAAAAAGAAAAAAAATTAAAAAAAAAATTTGCCTCCTGGTAATTCTGCGCGACTGTTACTTGGTCTGAAAATTGCCTGTTATTTTAGTGGAAATTTTTATGGTTTTTTTAAAAACACTATAACTCAGGCGTTTGAAGTGGTGGGCGGGTGGGATAGGTATCAAATGAAAGGTAATTAAATTACCTAACTTTTGGTAACATAAAATCATGGATTTTTTTTCCAAAAAATTTTCCAAAAAAAGTGGCTGGAAATAGGCTTAAACGATCGGGGGTTATCTTGCGAACAAGAATCCGTTGAGATTTTTCGAAAATTCCGCCTCTAAGTGGGTCAAAAACGAAAAAGAAAAAAAATTAAAAAAAAAAATTTGCCTCCTGGTAATTCTGCGCGACTGTTACTTGGTCTGAAAATTGCCTGTTATTTTAGTGGAAATTTTTATGGTTTTTTTAAAAACACTATAACTCAGGCGTTTGAAGTGGTGGGCGGGTGGGATGGGTATCAAATGAAAGGTAATTAAATTACCTAACTTTTGGTAACATAAAATCATGGATTTTTTTTCCAAAAAATTTTCCAAAAAAAGTGGCTGGAAATAGGCTTAAACGATCGGGGGTGATCGTGCGAACAAGAATCCGTTGAGATTTTTCAAAAATTCCGCCTCTAAGTGGGTCAAAAATGAAAAAGAAAAAAAATTAAAAAAAAAATTTGCCTCCTGGTAATTCTGCGCGACTGTTACTTGGTCTGAAAATTGCCTGTTATTTTAGTGGAAATTTTTATGGTTTTTTTAAAAACACTATAACTCAGGCGTTTGAAGTGGTGGGCGGGTGGGATGGGTATCAAATGAAAGGTAATTAAATTACCTAACTTTTGGTAACATAAAATCATGGATTTTTTTCCCAAAAAATTTTCCAAAAAAAGTGGCTGGAAATAGGCTTAAACGATCGGGGGTTATCTTGCGAACAAGAATCCGTTGAGATTTTTCGAAAATTCCGCCTCTAAGTGGGTCAAAAATGAAAAAGAAAAAAAATTAAAAAAAAAAATTTGCCTCCTGGTAATTCTGCGCGACTGTTACTTGGTCTGAAAATTGCCTGTTATTTTAGTGGAAATTTTTATGGTTCTTTTAAAAACACTATAACTCAGGCGTTTGAAGTGGTGGGCGGGTGGGATAGGTATCAAATGAAAGGTAATTAAATTACCTAACTTTTGGTAACATAAAATCATGGATTTTTTTTCCAAAAAATATTCCAAAAAAAGTGGCTGGAAATAGGCTTAAACGATCGGGGGTTATCTTGCGAACAAGAATCCGTTGAGATTTTTCGAAAATTCCGCCTCTAAGTGGGTCAAAAATCAAAAAGAAAAAAAATTAAAAAAAAAAATTTGCCTCCTGGTAATTCTGCGCGACTGTTACTTGGTCTGAAAATTGCCTGTTATTTTAGTGGAAATTTTTATGGTTCTTTTAAAAACACTATAACTCAGGCGTTTGAAGTGGTGGGCGGGTGGGATAGGTATCAAATGAAAGGTAATTAAATTACCTAACTTTTGGTAACATAAAATCATGGATTTTTTTTCCAAAAAATTTTCCAAAAAAAGTGGCTGGAAATAGGCTTAAACGATCGGGGGTTATCTTGCGAACAAGAATCCGTTGAGATTTTTCGAAAATTCCGCCTCTAAGTGGGTCAAAAATGAAAAAGAAAAAAAATTAAAAAAAAAAATTTGCCTCCTGGTAATTCTGCGCGACTGTTACTTGGTCTGAAAATTGCCTGTTATTTTAGTGGAAATTTTTATGGTTTTTTTAAAAACACTATAACTCAGGCGTTTGAAGTGGTGGGCGGGTGGGATAGGTATCAAATGAAAGGTAATTAAATTACCTAACTTTTGGTAACATAAAATCATGGATTTTTTTTCCAAAAAATTTTCCAAAAAAAGTGGCTGGAAATAGGCTTAAACGATCGGGGGTTATCTTTCGAACAAGAATCCGTTGAGATTTTTCGAAAATTCCGCCTCTAAGTGGGTCAAAAATGAAAAAGAAAAAAAATTAAAAAAAAAATTTGCCTCCTGTTAATTCTGCGCGACTGTTACTTGGTCTGAAAAATGCCTGTTATTTTAGTGGAAATTTTTATGGTTTTTTTAAAAACACTATAACTCAGGCGTTTGAAGTGGTGGGCGGGTGGGATAGGTATCAAATGAAAGGTAATTAAATTACCTAACTTTTGGTAACATAAAATCATGGATTTTTTTTCCAAAAAATTTTCCAAAAAAAGTGGCTGGAAATAGGCTTAAACGATCGGGGGTTATCTTGCGAACAAGAATCCGTTGAGATTTTTCGAAAATTCCGCCTCTAAGTGGGTCAAAAACGAAAAAGAAAAAAAATTAAAAAAAAAAATTTGCCTCCTGGTAATTCTGCGCGACTGTTACTTGGTCTGAAAATTGCCTGTTATTTTAGTGGAAATTTTTATGGTTTTTTTAAAAACACTATAACTCAGGCGTTTGAAGTGGTGGGCGGGTGGGATGGGTATCAAATGAAAGGTAATTAAATTACCTAACTTTTGGTAACATAAAATCATGGATTTTTTTTCCAAAAAATTTTCCAAAAAAAGTGGCTGGAAATAGGCTTAAACGATCGGGGGTGATCGTGCGAACAAGAATCCGTTGAGATTTTTCGAAAATTCCGCCTCTAAGTGGGTCAAAAATGAAAAAGAAAAAAAATTAAAAAAAAAATTTGCCTCCTGGTAATTCTGCGCGACTGTTACTTGGTCTGAAAATTGCCTGTTATTTTAGTGGAAATTTTTATGGTTTTTTTAAAAACACTATAACTCAGGCGTTTGAAGTGGTGGGCGGGTGGGATGGGTATCAAATGAAAGGTAATTAAATTACCTAACTTTTGGTAACATAAAATCATGGATTTTTTTCCCAAAAAATTTTCCAAAAAAAGTGGCTGGAAATAGGCTTAAACGATCGGGGGTTATCTTGCGAACAAGAATCCGTTGAGATTTTTCGAAAATTCCGCCTCTAAGTGGGTCAAAAATGAAAAAGAAAAAAAATTAAAAAAAAAAATTTGCCTCCTGGTAATTCTGCGCGACTGTTACTTGGTCTGAAAATTGCCTGTTATTTTAGTGGAAATTTTTATGGATTTGTTAAAAACACTATAACTCAGGCGTTTGAAGTGGTGGGCGGGTGGGATAGGTATCAAATGAAAGGTAATTAAATTACCTAACTTTTGGTAACATAAAATCATGGATTTTTTTTCCAAAAAATTTTCCAAAAAAAGTGGCTGGAAATAGGCTTAAACGATCGGGGGTTATCTTGCGAACAAGAATCCGTTGAGATTTTTCGAAAATTCCGCCTCTAAGTGGGTCAAAAACGAAAAAGAAAAAAAATTAAAAAAAAAAATTTGCCTCCTGGTAATTCTGCGCGACTGTTACTTGGTCTGAAAATTGCCTGTTATTTTAGTGGAAATTTTTATGGTTTTTTTAAAAACACTATAACTCATTCGTTTGAAGTGGTGGGCGGATGGGATAGGTATCAAATGAAAGGTAATTAAATTACCTAACTTTTGGTAACATAAAATCATGGATTTTTTTTCCAAAAAATTTTCCAAAAAAAGTGGCTGGAAATAGGCTTAAACGATCGGGGGTTATCTTGCGAACAAGAATCCGTTGAGATTTTTCCAAAATTCCGCCTCTAAGTGGGTCAAAAATGAAAAAGAAAAAAAATTAAAAAAAAAATTTGCCTCCTGGTAATTCTGCGCGACTGTTACTTGGTCTGAAAATTGCCTGTTATTTTAGTGGAAATTTTTATGGTTTTTTTAAAAGCACTATAACTCAGGCGTTAGAAGTGGTGGGCGGGTGGGATAGGTATCAAATGAAAGGTAATTAAATTACCTAACTTTTGGTAACGTAAAAGGGATAAATTATTCACCAAACCTTTGAACACTTTAAAGAAAAGACTGGGTAAACCCTTTAATTTTATCGGAAAATTCTCTTTCTTGCCATTCACACTCTATTGCGGTAAATGAATTTGACAAAGAAATTCGATGAATAATTCAAATTCATATTTTATTGTTTCGTTCTTATTGTTTGGTTTTTTTTTTTTTTACTTTCTCTTACTATTTTTCTTTTCTTTTCTAATTTGTTTTGTTTATAATAAAGTTTTTCAATAAGACAAGAAGTTGAAATAAAAAAATGTATCAAAATTTTCATTTTAAATTTATATATTTTATTTATTTAATTTACATGTACAAAAAATAATAAACATAAAAATTGTTATAATACTATAGTTAAAAAAAAATAAAATCAATATCATTAATAATTATATAATATTATGGATAAATGAACATGTAACATGTACATAAAAAAAAAAATTAAATATAAAGGACACAAATTTTGTACAATAAAAAGTATATATAAGAATAAATATTTTAAATTAAAAGAAAACAAAAAGTTATGGAAAACTTTACATATCGTTTAATTAAGTAATTCTTAATATATTAATAATTAATTACAATAAATAACCAGAGTCAGAGTAATTGTTTCATTGAAAAATTAACCGATTAACATTTATGTATGAAACATTGACATTGTATAGTTCAAACGAATAGGGGGTGTGGTGTTGCTGGACTAATAAAATGAAAAAAAAAAAAATATTCTAAACAAATGTTCAATATTGATTCTATATACACCATTTTTGATCATTTCAAGTTTTGTTGGTATTCGTTAAATTAGTCATTGAAAACATGATCATAACATCTACAAAACAAAAAAAAAAAAGGAAAACGAAAAATTAAAAGTATAGTTTTTTTTTTTCCGGCTAATGCTTATAGTATTAGAATAAAATTAAGTCAAAAAATAAGTTATTTTAACAGGACATTTTCTGAATATTTCCAATGTTTGTACAATTAATTTTTGAACTTTAGTCGTGAACCATTAAACCGATTTGTTGGTGCTAAAATGTAATTTCTAATGTTTTTTTTTTGTTGATGTTACGATCATTTGACATTTCAGTGACTAATGGACACAAAATTAAAATCACCAAATACTTGAAATGGTCAAATGAAATGGTACATATTTTATTGGACATTTGTCATAAATATTTTTAAATTCTTCATATATTAAATAATTATATTGAAATTATTATATAAATTTAAATGTCGGTCATAATTTTATTTTTAATATACATTTTATATTAAAATAAAAAATGTAATTGGAATTTTTTTTTTATAATATATCTATTTTTAAAATTCGATTTAATATTTATATATTTAATTTATAATAATTACTCGTATAACTTAAATAATAATAATAATAATAATAATAATAATAATAATAATAATAATTATAATAATATATTTATACATCATTAAAATATAATAAATAAATAAATAAATAAATAATATATAAATTATGGTTTTTTCATTTTTATCACTTAATAATAATACAATTATACATAAAATAAAATGTATATTGAAATTTAATTTATTTTTAACAGGTTGTATTGAAATTTAGAACAGCCATATAATAACGACAAAATAAATGCTGATTTTATATAACATAATATCTATTGGATAAATATAAAAGTGATACACATATTAATGTTTACATTATTTTCCGTTTTTTTTCCATTTAACTAAATATCAACTCTGAACCAACTATAGATAGTTTTATATTTTAAACATGAAAAATTACTTATTAATTTCATATTATAGAATAAAGCGTATGGCTGCTATGTTTTAATACATTCTGTCAATATTTATATTTATATAATTACCAATCAATATATACGGGGGGGGGGGTTGGGTATCCTAATAATCAAATTATTCATTTTGCATGCAAATTAATTATAATTACAATAATATTATATTTTTAAAAAAACCAACTGCGACGACATCGCATCAAATAAAATGAATAAATACATACATAAATAAATTGAAAGGACGAAAAGGATATTTTATTTTATTATACATATTTACTATAAATAATAATAATAAAAAAAAAGAAAAGTTTTTTCATAATAATACCATTGACAATGCGTATTATAACATCAGCTAAAAAAAAAACTCTTAATAATAAATTCTATTCATAACACAATTTTTGTTTTTCTTTTGAGTTTTGAGTTTAACAAAAAAAGAAGCTTTTATTATTTTATTTTTGCAAATATTCTTCCACTGTTACATGGATAATAGTAGAAAAGAATATAATAATAAATTATTCATATATTTTAACTATATTTTCTTTAATAATATTATTGTCATTTTCATTCATTGCATTTGTTTGTTGTTGATGATGTTGTTGATGTTGTTGTGGTTGCGCCTGCTGTTGTTCAATTATATGTTCTTCATCATCTTGTTGTTGTTGTTGTTGTTGTTTGCCTATCCCATTATTAATACCATCGTTTCCTTTAACCGTAAACGTTACATAATATCTTTTATTGCTATCAAGTTTTTCAGATGGTAATTCTATTAACTGTTTGGTATCACCATGCGTTAACTCCAATGATACTTTATTTCCATATTTTGCTTGTTTTGTCAAAATTTTTGGTAAATAAAAACCACCAGCACCCGTTGGTTTTAATGGACCAAATCCATATTTTGGCATTGTATGATGATTCATCATCGGTACTATATTGCATACATACACATACATACACAATTATATAATATAATATAAGTATATATATATGTGAAAGTACACATAAGATAAATAATGAAAATGAAAATTATTAAATTTTATATATTGTACAATATATCTCTGGAAAAATAATAATAATAATAAACTTTTATCTTTTACAATATAAGTTTTTGTATTCTTTAGAGAGAAATTTTTTATATTAGATTTTTAGTTGGATTAATATTTATTATTATTATTTCATTCATTTCACTGTTACATTAAATCTAATAGCGTATTATACAGAGAAATTCTTATTGGTAAAAGTATTTGCAAGCAAATTATTGTGTTGAATGGGAATTCTACTGAATAACGATATATGTTTAAGGATACATAGGCATAGAAATAGTAAATGTGTATATTGTACAAACTCCCCTACATACCGAAAAAGCAACTCGCATTAAGTCGCATCGATACAATGTGAGCTTTACAGTTCTCTCGTATGCAAACACAAATTGCCACTTCACTGGTTATTACCATGTATAGTGTTATTTGACCGACTATATCGCGGCTCTAACAACTAGAATATATATATTCGAAAGTTGCTTAATGAATATTTCGTTTCACAACCACCATCATCAGGTTTCTATAGCAATCCACAATAAGTTACACAATAAATGGCAACAAAACAAAAAACTGTAGATAATAATTTGATTATTACCATAAAATACATTTAAAATATATTTGTTAAACCTAATTTTTCGGTGCCCAACGTTACGCTATAGTTTTATTTCTAATGCCAAAACTTCTAATATTTGATAACCTGCTTTGCTTCTCAAAATGTTCATATGCATTATTCGATTCATACAAAATTAGAATTACTCAAAAAGTGTCCTTAAATATTAGTATATATTGGATTTGTGATGAATTTCAAGCAGTTTAGAAATATTTACGGTATATCTGCTAGCTAACCAAGAAGATGTGAGATTATTGTGTCACATGCTTACACTAAATCTTTAGACAACACATCATTAAAAGCATAAAGTTACAATAATTATTATAATGGTATATACTATAGACAATTTCTCTAATGGGAATATTAATGGTGTATAGGAGAAACATTCGCAGAAGGTGTGAACACAAAGTATCACCTGTTCTTACTAAATTATTAGCACTTATCATTAAATGTTTCAGTTTACAACTCTAATTAGAATATCAATTATCAAGAACATATGGTAGCGGTGGAAATTATGAGATATATAGGAAAATTTCGATAGATCCGATTTATAGGTTTTCATATATAAAACTTTAAGGTAAGTCGATGGCTTTAAAACTATTTACTATCAATTTTGTATTCTAATTCAGTTGTAGTAATTTTTAGAAATTGTTTTCATTGCATTTTATTAAATCTTCATCAATAGAAATATTTAATTTAATATTAATTAATCTGTTTGATTAAAATTAAATAAAACAGACAAACATTTGTTTCGTATTCTATTTTGTTAATACAATATTATCTGATTGAAAGAATTAAAAGAAAAATTATTATATTGATTGAAACAAACAAAACAAATTTATGTATCAATAAACCATTCGCTCAAATTCGAAATTCGAAATACTGAATTGAATTGATTTTTATACATACATTCATACACAAAAACCAAACAATATGTAATTTAACTTATTTTGTAGCATCTTTTATGCATATTTTTGTATAGCGTACCTTTGGCTATCCAACATTTTGTCACACCCACGTATATAGCAAATGTTGGCCGTTAAATTATCAAACATACGTATAGATTTTTTTTCAATAAATGTCAAAAATATTGTCCAATACATACATTTCATTCAACATCATGTACGATGGTGCAAAGGGTCCACTTTAAACATAAATAATGAACTCATTCAAAAATAAGAATATTATTCCCAATAGACTTTATATAATATTACAATAAATGTATATAAAATATATATATTCTATATTTGAAGTGGGTGACCAATAATTAATTTTACAATTTTTATTTCTTCAATATAATTAATACTTTTCTTATAAAACATATTGCACCTTCTTTCTCATTTAGCATTTATTGATTATTATAAGAAAATTTGACAGACCGTTCGGTTTTGCCAATATGTCAGCAGACTGAGTTTGGATGTTATTAAAGGTATAGCCGTTCGTTCACAATTGTAAAGTTATATTTCCAGGATTTTCAGCATGATTTTTACATAAAAATTAGGTTAATATTATTATAGGTAATAATAAAGAATGCGGTTAAATGATAAAGTCGTACTATACCTATACAAATAGATAGACTCTACTATAAACATTCGTTACAGACAACGTGGTAATCAGCATCAGGGAATAAAAAAACTGATAAACTATGATATCAGTGCTGATATATGTCCAATCCAATTTAACTCTCTACTATTACAGCGGAACAACAACTGTATGACATATGTAAATATATAAGAATTATGTTTTAAAATTTTAGAAGCAAAAAAATTATACTAAAACATTTGTCTAAAAATCATTGAACTATTTTTTGATTCTTTGAATATCTTTGAATAATATAAAGCTTCTGCAACACCGAGAAATTTTAAATTGACTTTTCTATCACATGTGGTAACACACATATTAGTAGTATAACTATAATTATATAATGAAATCCTTACAAACGTATAGATTTATTTTTGAATATAAAACAATTGGTCAAGATTTTCTTTTATCGGGTCAGAAAGATTTAAAAAATTGTTTCATCACCCAGTTATAAGACATGAATATATGGCTTAACATATATACAATATATATTATGAAAACGTGTATATAGTTGCGATATATTAGAAGAGAGATCAATTTATTTCTATCTTACAAACATGTACAATGTAGAGTGTACATGTTGTACATGGTATATATTGTGTAATGTGTATATTTTAGAACGGAAAAACATATGTGGATAAATTTAATTGGAAATATCCTTTTTAATAAATAATTTAATTTACTTTAACACACACACACACACACACACCCATGAACAACTTCGATATGCTTTTAATAACCCCTATTATATTATACTTAACCTACATTATTTTCTATTCGCTTTAAGCTCGAAGAAGAACATATAACTTTTTAAAAATTTAAATAATAAATAAATAAATGTATATATGCCCGCAAGGTTATACATGGATTAAACGCCTTCTGTCATTGCGAACCTACATTTGTAAGTTTTTACTTTACCCCTATAAAAATCACTATGAAATCGAATTGAATTTTTCAACTTCTTAAAAATAGAAAATAAACATTCATGTCTTACATATGTGTTAGTCTGAAAGTGTTCATAAATTATTTGAGGAACCAGACGAGGTAGAAACATGAACCCAACAGTACGGTAACTGAAAGGTTGAACCCTCTATAGTTCATATTCTTATATACAGAATGATTCTGTAATGTGGATATTTTGAAAGTTTTGGAATTTTAAGCAACCTACCATTGTACAATAATATTGTATTTATTGTGTCATGTTAAACAAATTTTGAATACAGCAAGAAAATGGGATTATATAAACAGTTCTTCATGAAACTCGCTTGGATACACTCATGCAGGGTAGTTTTCCTATTACTTATAATACCAGAAAAGATCCAAATATGCAGATTATAAAAACATTATATGTGACAATATTAAACAGAGTATTTAATTTTTCTGAAGACATTGACTGCGGATAGGTCAGGTTGGAGAAATGTGTTGGACAGGGCTAAAACCGCACCCAGATTATAATGACATGGTGTAAGTAATTAAGTATTTAATCTTTCAATTACTGTTGGGTCACATTATTCTATATCGCGTCTGGTACCTGAGATAATGTTATTGTATGAACAAGTTTAGACTCAAACACATGTAAGTCATAGTACTAATGACTGGTGAAATGTAAAATTCGCACGAACAGAAGTGTTAAATCAGTATATTGCATTTCTAACATTGTAATGTGCACCCCCCACATAAATATTACATATATATTATCTTAAATTTATAGGATAACAACATTGTTGCTGCATAGTACGTATTTTATATTATGCGTATATAACCCGCCATATACCCCTACAACATATACACTATTGATAACAATGTAATAATATAATGTATGTTATATGATGCCAATATTATTTCACGTATGATGTCGTCGTTGTACCATAAATACATATTCCAAAGAAGATATATGATGAAAAAGAAGAACAAGAGCAAGTAGATGTAGAAGTAACAAGAAAAAAAAAAAAAAACCGGCACACAAAATTATGTAAAAATATTTCATATAATGGTTTTTTTTTTTTTTTTGTACTTTAACACACACCGAGTGAAAATACGTGATGTCAATAGTGTATTTTATTTTTTATTTTACTATATAACTAAAACTATACGATGAAAATATAACAATATCCATACAAATTGAGTACTTACTATAGGCAGCACATGGTATTCCTGTATATGCATGGGCAGCATGAAGACATCGATGTGTTTTTGTTGTACATTGTAAGGCTTTTTCACATCTGCCATAATCCGGACTTAATCTTCTCTCTGCCTATATATATATTACATAACACACACACACATATTGTAAATGCGAGTATATGTTATCAAACAAATGAAACGAAAAGAAAAAAAAATGTATTCACAAACACACATAAATTTTTATTTATAGTTAATAATCTTATATCGAATAAAAAATAGAAAAAAAAAAGAAAATGATGTTAGACCAGCAAAAGAAAAATCGACAAAAAAAAAAAAAAGGAAAAATAAAATGGAAAAAAATTGTAATAAGTTTTTCATCCAAAAAAAAAAAAAAAAAAACAAATAAAAACCATCTAAAAATATATTAATATAAATTCATTGCACGTACTTCTTTATAAACGTCAGATATATTTTGAAAATTATGTGTCCCACTTTTTTGCAAACTCTTTAAAGTTTCATACAAAAATATTTCAAAGTTTTTAAATGTATAATCTTTATGTGGATATCGTTTTAATGAACCACCCGCTTCCAAACCATAGGCTAATGTTGATCTATGATAATCATCTACAGCACGTTTTACTAAAATCGATTCATTGATTTTACTCGAACGTATTTGTAAACTTTTTAATTCTAATAAATGTTGAAATATTTTTCGTTCGGTATAATATCTATAATAGCGTAATTTTATAAAATTTATATTCTAATTGATTATGAATAACAAAATTATATTATATATCGAATAATTTACAAAAATACAGTACAGGAATATATTCAGGCATACGCGACATATATCAAAATGTTAATAACCGGAAAACAGAGAGATTTATTTAGAATAAAATAAAAAAATAACTATATTGTAATTTATTATTACAAAAAGGATCAGTATATACTTTTTGTTATACTATTATATTTCAATGATTTTCGATAAATTATATAACAATATAAATTAATGAACGATTCTTCTACGTCGTCTTCTTGGTCTAGTATAATACTATACAGACTTTTCCAAAATAAAATCCAAACGTGTTGTGGATTGGAATGGCTCAGAAAATACTCATAGCTATTATCACAGGTATTGTTAGAAGTTGCGGTTATGAAATTTTTTTCCAATTCGATAAAGTGGTTAAGTGGTTCTAATTTATAACAAATTCTTGCAAAAAATCTAAGTATTAAGAATCCTCGACTCATATTATTAACTTTGTTTTGAAATCCGAACGATAATTAATTTTTAAATATTTAATTTTGTTAATCGATTATAATTATTTAATAAATTTCCAATATTTCATAGAAGAAAATTAAAAAAACGCTTATTCGCTTCAATTTTCCAATTAAACGAAGAATAGGTATCTACCAATTGAAGGGTGTGATGAATAAATGATAAAAGAGATTGTGAAGACTTTTTGAAAGACAACCAATAAAAAACGCTAAAACATAAATGATTTCTACGACAACAACCAAATTTCAATTTGACTTATTTTATTATATTATTAAAAATAATTAATTCGCAATTGGAAAGCAACACGTATGAATTGGTACTTGGGAAAAGAAGATATAGTCATAGTTTGATGGTGGGTGTAATTCGACAATGTGAAAACAGTTAACACTATCTTATAGACTTTCAACTGTGAGATGAGAGACTATATAGTGTTGAATCTTTTAAACCTGATTTCCATTAGTTATTGTAATCACGGATGCAGAACACATTTTTTAAATTCTTAATATAAAGCTTCAAAATTATGGGTTGTCACATTGAACAACATTACCTGAATATATTCATGTACTTATTTATAAATATATATATATATAGTGACACAATTGTATAAATACCTTCTAACATTTTTTTGTATTGATTGTGTTACAGTTGTCATATTAACAGAATTTTTATCGCCAGGTTTACGTCCCTCTAAACGACTACTACACGTTCGTCCATCTAACATAGTAAATGATGATTTTCGTGGTGATATTGTACCTGTATGTGACGATGATTGTCGTGGACTTGGAATTTTTGTTCTTAATGTACGTGGACTTGGTTCAAAACCAGAATCTTGATCTTTACTTTGTTGCATTGCTTTATCTGGAATTTTTCTAATTGCACCAATTTCTGAATGTATTTTAACACTTTTTACACGTTTTTTTAAACGTTTACGTCTACCGCTACCACCACGACCATTACGAGCAAATGCACTACGTGTCATTCTGTTGTCACCAATGTGTTGTATTATAAAATTAGCATCATCACTACTATAATATAATTCATTATCATCATCAGCATCAGCATCATCATCATTTGCATTGTCATCATCGTCGTCATTATTATCATCATCATCGTTAATAGTTTGTTGTACAGTACTAAGTATTGTAAAACTTTTAGTTTGTTCATTTTGTGCTGATGCCAATAAATTTTCTAATTGTTCTTCCAATGATTCATCACTTTTTAATACAGTAAAACTACTTTTACGACGTTCAACAATAATGTCTTGTTGTTCATTCACGGCATTATTTAATTCATCATCTGGTAAAATGGCAAAACTTTGTGATTCTGAACATATCAAGTTAGCATTTGGAATTGGTTGTTGTTGTTGTTGTTCGGCGCTTGTAGTTTCAGTATTAACGGCAGGTTGTTGATCTTGTTGAATATTTTCTGTTGACACTGAGTGTTCCAGAGTTTGTGACGTCGGTATAGGTGATGGTATTGGTGTAAGAGCAGGACTTGGTATAGGTGTTTGTATGGGAGTTGGTTCTTGAATAGAAACATTTGGAATACTTGGTTTTTCCATTGCGATTAATTCAGTCTTCACTATTTCATCATTATTTACATCATTTATATCCTTCGCTTCTTCAGCATCTTTATTATCCATACCATCTTTGACATCTGTACCACCTTTATCACACTTATCAGCGTTACCATTTTCATCATCTTTACCAACTTTACCATCCTTATCATCTTTGTCATCTTTATCATCTTTATCATCTTTACCATCTTTATCATCTTTACCATCTTTATCATCTTTACCATCTTTATCATCTTTATCATTGACCTCATCTTTATTATCTTTAGTTGATGGAATTATATCATTTGCCTTTACATCATCTTTTTCTTTAATTTCTTCATCACCTTTAATTTCTGAAGATTGTTTATCAATGGTATATGTTGCATCTGTTAAAACTTCTTCTGGTTCATGTAATTTTTCGTTGGTTAATACCGCCGACGAAGTTGTTGTTAATGTAAGATTTTCCTTTACAGGAATATTAGTTTCAATTTCATCAGATTTTATGTCAACAGCATGAACATCAGCACGTGTTGTAATTGTTTCAATTTTACCATCGTCTACGTCGCTTCCATCTTTTTGTTTATTTATGTTATCAGATTCAGCAATATCAGTTTTTTTATTTTCAACCACATCTGTTATTATTTGTTCTGCAGTTAATGGAACTTCGTGTACAACACTATTTGGTTCTGGTATTTCATCAAGTTTCTTTTCGGATTGTAATGGTTGTTTTTGTTGACGTTTTTGTTGTGCGGATGTAACACGAGCCGATGCTGGACGCTTAATTGAACTTGCTGACATTGATTTTCCTGTTGATGGACGTGATTCATTTTCAGTTTTACTTTTATCACCCGATTTTCTACGTTCAACTGAATCCACAGGTTTACTGCTGTCTTTTCTTGTAATTTCATTACATTCAATTTGTTGTTGTTGTTGTTGTTTTTGCTTCATCATCTGTTGTTGTTGTTGCGATTCTTCTCCAGCATTCGATTTTTCTTCATTTGATGTTATATCCTTTTTACATTTTCTTTTATCTTTTCGTTTACGTATTTTTTTATCTTTATCATCACTAACATCGTTGTCAGACGAATCATCATATTTATCACATGTTTTTAACTTTTTCGACATCGATGATCGATCTCTGCGTTTATGTTTATGTTGTTGCGGTTGTAATTGATTATGTTTCTGTTTTTTATCTTTACGTTTATGTTTACAACAATTTTCACTTGAAATATCTTCACAATCACTACACCAAATTGATGATGACGAAGATGCGGACAAGACTGATGACGACGCAGTCGAATCATATCGATCTTGTGATTTTTTATGTCTTCGAATTTCTATATTACTTTTAGATCTACAAATATCACTTGAACAATCATCTTTATGTTTACCATATGTTTCACAGCTACTGGTGCGACGTCTATGTTTATGACGATGTCGATGATATTGAGAAGAATGTTGATTATGATAATTATGATCATGATGTGAATGATTATGATGATGATGATGATGATGATATTGATGATTATGTTGTTTATGATCATCACGCTGATGATGATGATGGTGATGATGACGCTGATTATGATTATGTTGTTGGTTATATTCATCATTAGCATCATTTCCATGAATATATTTAGAAACTTTACCACCATTGTGATCACCTACACCAGCGACACCATCACAATTTAATTTATCTTGATCGGATCTTTTTATATATACCAAATATTGTTTAGATTTATCCGATTTCTTTGCATCTGCATTATTTTCAGTAAAATTTAATGGTGTTACTAATTCTTGATCATTTAATGCATTTGGTTTACGTCCCGATAAACGCAATTTACTTGCCGGAAGACCACCATTTAATTGCAAAAATTTAGCAGTTGAACGATAACCTTTTTGTAAAGAACAATCCAACGGTGTCACAACCATATTACCTTCAACACGATGTATACTATTTACGTCGGCTCCATAATCAAGTAACATCTACAATAATGTATACAAACACTTATTATAAGGAGCTGTAAATGTTATTAAAATATAATTAATTTAAACAATATTTACTTTACACATATCAGTATTATCATTGCTAGCGGCAATATGAAGCAATGTACGACCATCATTACTAGTGGTATTCACTTGTGTTGGTTTTTGATCCAATAACCATTGAACTAATTCGAGTCGACCCGATAGAGCTGCTTCATGAATTGGTAAATCACCTTTTGCATTACGTAACCACATATTAGCGCCACATTCTTTTAACATTTTTACTGTTTCAAATTGTCCCTTAGCACATCCACAATGTGCCGGTGTACGTCCTTTTCTATCCTGTCTATTTGGGTCGGCCTCTAATTTTAATAGTAATGCTGTTGCATCAGCATGTCCTAATGTTACAGCATAATGTAATGCTGTACAACCATTTGAATCTAAATATATATTGAACGTGGAAATAATTTAATTCATTATAAATTAATGAATTATATTTTATATATATACAAACCAATTAAATCCGTTGGCGCACCACATAAACCAATTAATGTATCAATACATTCTGTATGGCCTCTGGATGCTGCACAATGTATTGCTGTTAATCCATCTCTATACATTACATAAAAAAGTATATATAGATTATTAATTATATGCAGAATATTATAAAATTAAACAATTAAAAGTATAGTTGTGCACATAACATACTTATCTGAACTTTCTACTCTTGCGCCGGCTTTTACCAGCGCAAGTACAGCTTGTGCTGAACCAGCTGATGCTGCCCATAATATTGGTTGTCGTCCATCTTTATCAATTACATCGACCACCGTTTTTGGATGTAACAGAAATATATTTAATATTTCTAATGCTAATTTTGTCGATGCTTGACCTGATTTTCCATCATAATTAGCACCACACATTTGTGCCGCATAATGTAATGGACTGCCACCATTTTTATCGGGTGTTGAAACATCAGCACCGGCCGACAGACAAGCTCTTAATGCATCCACTTCACCACATACTATAACATAAATAACATATTAAATTATTACAATTTTCGCACATAACTAACAAAAGCATATGTGCATACATACAACAATTTTGTATTATAATTTACCTGTAGCCCAATGCACAGCTGAATGTCCTTCATTATCCAATGCATTTACATCGGCTTTATTTGCCAGTAATAAAATGACTAATGCATTATTTCCTTGAATAACGGCTAAATGAAGTGGTGTAAAACCATCTTCATCGGCAGACTCCAGTAATTCTGGAGCTGCAACGGTAACACTAGCGGCCGCCACGAGGTCACGTTGTCCACTACAATAATGAAGAGCACTTTTATTGCTGTTGTCACGATGATAAAGTGTTTTTGGCTAAAAGTAAAAATAATAATCAATTATAAATAATTATATTTTTTTTAAATTTAGTTATAAGTTAATTTTGTTTATCTTCACAAACAAATCATTTTATATTTACTACAATCTAAATTTTAGCAAAATGACTTCAATCTATTTCATGTTTTGTTTGGCACTAAAACAAAAAAGTAAACTTTCCTAATAAAATTTATTCTAAAATATTGTCTATAATAATAATAATAATAATAACAATACTAATACTAATAACAAAAACAAGAATATACAATGTATAATATCAACAACTTGGAATCCATGCAACGGTAACATAGAAACCATAATTAGTAAGCTTCCCATTGTTATGGAAATTTATATTCATCGTGTGTGTATTGTGTAAATAAGCAATATTTGTATATACTATAGTTTATTTAAGGAGAGGAGACATTACATACATATAAGGTGTCCTAGCAGAAGGAGTCACTATAGTCACAAATACTATAATCTATGGGAATTGAACCCGGTATTCAACGATTAGTATGAACGTTGAATTGCACTGCACTGTGTATTATATTCTTTTAGTTAATTTTTTCATATCCATTATAGTAGAAGTTTTCAGGCAACCTCAGGGGAAAAAATTTTATCTGCATGTTAAATTTAAAATACAAGATTTATAGGCAACCAAATGGAATGATTTTATTTGTCATAACCACAAATTTAAAAATATGATCTGTCGTTGTTGGTGAATATAATCGGATTTAATGTTATTTAATCCATATATATATAGTCTATACAATGCCGCGAATACAACACAATATCAGTAGGCAGTGCAAAAAGTGACATTTAAAATGATACCTTCCGTTTTAGGGGACCACCCGATAGAAAATGTATGTTTACCACATTTTATTTTATAATATATAACATCAGTACGATATAATAATATGCACAAACAAATTTGTAAATAAATACATATACATGAATAAATTATCCCATGTATGTGCAATATTAGTGTGTAAAATAAAGAGGATATATAAAACAGCGAGAGAATTATGGTAACATTAATTTGTATATAAAATTTTATACATAATTGGAAAAATTTACATTATTATAATATTAATATGTACGTACAATATAATATATACCTAAAACATTGGCAACCGCAAAAATTTCCAGAATTAAATAATTTAACATTTCTTTATCATCGTTGAAGAAATAACACAAAATTTCTGCACTATGCCGATGCAATAAATTAGGTTTTTTTTTTAAAAAGAATTGACTTTATCGCAAACAATAATTTTATTTTGTATTGAATGTAATGTAAAAAACAGTTCTGCAACAGTAGATCAATTGAATGCAGTTGGGTTTTTATATTGATACTAAAAAGTGTATTGCTTATCACTGAGTATCCAAATAAACATTTGGAAGGTGTAATATTTATACAGCACAAAAAAAAACAATTGTTCATAAATGTTAAAAATTTAGTGTAGGAATTAATTATAAAAACTGTAATTTATAACAATGGTATAGACGATTTTTAAAAATTTTTGAGGTGTCTCTCAGGTATTGTGTTAAAAACAAGAGATTAATGAAGTTGTTTTATATTTCTATAAACATAATTAAAAATTAATTTTACTATACAGAAGAAATTTTTTTAATCATGTTATTAATATAGTTATTTGAAAGTTACAAATTAATCATTCATTCATCATTTATCATCTCAACTCATCTGTGGTCTATATATTATTAAATTATTATTGCATGTATTTATTTATTTAGATAATGAGAAAATTTGTTAAAATATATGGAAAATAGTTAAAAATTATAGCCAACTTTTCTGCAGAACAGATCAGTTTTTATTGTTAAATAATGTAAAGTAATAAATTGTTCCTATATTATTCTGCAACCAAATGGCTCACTTTACTACCCACAGCCAAATTATGTTGTTTCAATTTCAATTGTTATAATTTAATAAATAATTTGTGACATTGTGAAAGTCGCAATAAGTAATTGTATCCAAAAGGATTTGACCTCCTGATCGATAATACGATAATATATTTAATTTACTATGGTTAAATGGAATTCAAGATTGACCCTATAAATATACAGGGAGTCTGCCAAATAATTGTTGGCAAGACAGCTACATTAAAAAAGGTTAAACGGTATAGAGTGTTGACGTATATGTATGTTTAACATTGAAATAATTAATTGTGATGGGCATATCTTTAATATATAATTAATAAAGTATAAATGTTAAGGATATATTTTGATTAAATGATTTGTATGTGCGGGTACATTTTAAATTGTTTCAACGATCTTTTTAAATATTTATAATTGCTCAGGCTCTGCAATCATTTACTGCCATATCGGATAACTCATATATACCATATATTCTTATATAACATTGATGATGCTGTATAGATAAATGTATGTATTTCGCAAATAACCTTTTAGCGCAGTTGCTATATATAATAAACACTACTATCGCTAAGAGTTTTACACAATGCCGCCAGTTTTTCCAATAATCTAAAGTAGTTTTTAAAGCTATATTGAATTGACAATTTGAACTTAAGCTATTTGAAAGTGAATATATTGAAATAGTTATTTCCATATTTTTCCACTAATTTTCCGATCACATAGAATTTATTCCAATAAAATTAATTAATGTAATAATTTTTAAGCTTTTTGAACTTTTGAACATATATTAAAGGATAAAATATAAAATTTTATGAAATTAGGTGACACAACTCAGACTCCTTCTGAATCTACCTTACCCGAACCAAAATTATCTTTAACTAGAATTATTCTAAAATCATTTATTAAAATTTTTTGAATTTGGAAACTAAACCATTTATAGTGATAAAATATAAAATAATATAGGTGAAAATAACGCCTCTGTTGGTGGTTTCCACTCTATAGAACCTATTTTCTGATATGCTAAATGATGATAAATTGTTAAAAACAAATAAACGGATAAAAAATGTCGTAAGATCTAATTTACAGCAAGGAATATCCAAATTAACTGTATTACCAAAAACGCGTACACATGGCATAGGTTAGAAGTAGTTCGGGGATCGCAGTCTCATATTCGTTTAAAAAATGTTCCAGGACGGACAATTTAAATATTGAAATACACACCCATCGGTCTATTCGAATTGACAGAAGTGTTTAATATTTGTACCATATAAATATATTTTATAATATATTCGAAAGTGAATACACAAATAGTAGTATAATATGGGTCATTTTAATTTATTGCTTCTGTTATACATTTTTACAACAAATACAGAGATGTGTGTTAAGGGATTTTTTTTTTTACTTTTATGTACTAAATTTAACTTCTGTAGGTTAGTATTCCAATGGTTTATGATTATCGTCCTTATATACCTATACATATTTTATGTAAAAAGTGTGTGTGTGTGTGTGTGTACTGTGTGTATTTGTAATCCTGTGAAAATATAGATTACTTACAAAAATAATGATTCTCCATGGAAATTATATATATATTTATATTGTTATAAAAATACAATAAAGGATTTTCGTTTTTATTTATCGCATTTTTATTAAACGTATTAAATGTACTGTTAAATGGTTTCTGTATTATGTTTTTATGTATGGCATATAGATTTATAAAGGCTACACTTTTACGCACGTATTATCATCTCCAAATTATATTCCCATATACATAGGATATATATAGGACATTAACTATATATAATATGTAGGTGCATTTTTATATTAGTATATTAAAATAAAAATGATTTATATTAGTTAACCCTATGTAACTTGCTTCGAACGACCAGTAGGAAATATGTCTATGATTTTTGCGATCTAATAATAATTAAAAGTAAAATTATAAATAAATGTAAAGTAAGTAAAGTAAATGAATTAGATCGCCAATCTGAAAGATAATGAAAAATTTTAATTAATCAATCGACTTGATTCCAAGGATCTTAACTATAGAATTAGCAACGATTTTATGTGAACTATACAACAAAACGAAACATTATGGTAAAAACATTAATTTATATAATTATTATTGCATAAAAATAGAGGAAATATTTTAGCTCAAAAATGTAATTTTTTTGTTCAGGTGTTGTTCCGGTTGGTGTGATGGTTCACATAGAATAAAAATATATAAAAATTAATAACCTTTTTTGGTTTTTTTTTGTTTCAGATCAAAATTGTGAGCTTTGCGCATTACTACACCTATAAAAATGATTCATAAAAATCTGCAATTTTTAAGATACTAAACCAAATTCTCCCTTAATTGATTGGTGTGATTGGTATTTTTTCTTATCTAAAGACATCTAAGACTAACTTGAAAATTTGAATATTTTTAATTCATTTTAAATCTATGTGTATGTGTATTTTAAATACACATTCCTATATATGGAAAATGTCAGCAAAAGTAAGGGTCAAAAAATTGATAGAAATGATAAAATTAACAGATTTCTAGATATAATCTACAATATATTGTGATTATACTTTTTCTATAGTAACTTCATAAAAAATTGTTTCTTTGAATAAATCATCCGTTTCTTGTAAACTTTTATGGTGAACATATGTGTACTATTTACAAAAATTAGTGAATATTATTAATATAATTTAGTGATTTTGAGCTGAATGTAAAAAATAGTGAATCAATCAACACACAAAAATAGTGATGATATCGAACTGAATATATATATATTGTTCAGTGAAGATCCAAGTCTAACACAGAAATACAATTAAATTTTGATAGATCTATTTAGAAATGATTGCATTGTAAATTTGTAAAGGTAGAAACACTTTACTACAATTTTTATAAAGAAAAATGCTAAAATTTAAATTAAGATTGATGTTCTGCGGAAAGTTGAATCAGCGGTATTTCAGAACAGACTCGGCTGTACAAATTGGTGATTTTTTTTCAGTGTATTTAAGTAACCGACAAGTAAATTGAAATATAATTCACTGTAAATTTACGCATTTTAACTTGAATTTCAGTTTTTTAATACCGTCAAATTTGTTGCAAATTTACATTTTAACAAGTCATTTGCTTTTATATTTCGTGTAGCTTACAGTTCGTTTAGAATAGATAGACCACGACATATGTGCTGAATACATTTTGCTGATATCTTGATATACTGTATAAGCTTATACACACACACCTTCATGAGATAATAACCTATTTTTTATTAGATTGATTTTATATAATAGATAGAAGAAACACAAAAACTCGTACATATACAATTTATCAAATTTATAAAAAATTAAAAGTATAAATTTTTTTTCTTAAAATAAATACGATAATTATTTATACAAGACGTCGTCCTTTTTGACGTCAAATTTATTTACACACATTTAAAAATGAATCAATCATTTATTTAAGTAAATTTTATATATGTTTTTCGAGTTTATTAACCAAATTTATTAGTTATATACGCATATTACAATATTACTAATTTTATGTATAGTGTATGTGGTCTGCGGTCAACTAAAATAGAAAAACCTCGAAAAAAATATTTCCCGCATAACTTTTTTTTTAAAAAATATATTATCTTAAAAAACCAAACATACAATCAAAAAATATGTATACACGCACTTTCTATTTTTTATTTTATTATTTTTTCATTTTCATTTATTTTGTATTTTGTCTAACCTAAGTTCCCCAACGCTAATAAATCTTTTTAATACACAATACAAAAATTCTATGATAATTAACTGTAGGCGTCAGTCAGTAAAATATGTATAATACGCGCGACGCTATACATATATATATATATAGTCAGTGTACATACAATTTATAATATAAAAAAAACCAGAAAAGTATATTACAAAACCACGAGTATATTCTATTGTATTGTGTACCTCGGCGGCTCTCTACACACAAAACCCAACACATTAAAAAGGGAAAATACAAAGAATTAACGTTAAAATATATTGAGGTCACCCCAATAAATGCGAGAATTTTTCCTTATATAAATGTATAGTCCTATAGCCCTATACCTATATATATATGGAGCTTTTCTTTAATTCGTATCATTATTATTATTATTATTATTATTATTATAAAAAATATACGTATAATAATAATAATACAAATATATTTTCTAACGTTTGCATGAAGGTAAAGTACCATAAATATTCTATTTTGAATTTTTATATATATTTTACATTGAAATTTCGTCTAAGAATTTCCATATATAATTTATATTCTATTTTACCATATATTGTATATTAATATTCTATATATTAGGTTGTCAACTATCTCCCTTCCGCCTTTTTGCTCTTTATTCAATGCTTTATAAAAAGTGTTACAGTAATCGGATTTAGTTCAAATATGCGCCGTTTTGTTCGATAATCTGTTTCCATCTAGACTGCAACTTCATAATACCTCCCTCGTAGAAGCCGCCCTCCTTATTTGCGAAGAACTCGGACAGCCACTTTTCACAAGCCTCTTTTGAGATCAACTTTACACCACCAAGGGCGTTCGCCATGGACAGGAACAGGTGGTAATCACTTGGCGCTATGTCCGGGCTATATGGTGGATGCGATAAAACCTCCCATCCGAGCTCCCGTAGCTTCTGACGAGTCATCAACGAAGTGTGTGGTCTGGCGTTGTCCTGGTGGAACACTACACCCTTCCTTTTGGCCAATTCTGGACGCTTCTGGTCGATCGCCTGCTTCAAGCGGTCCAGTTGTTCGCAGTAGATGGTAGAATTAAGCGTCTGGCCATATGGGAGCAGCTCATAGTGGATGATTCCCTTCCAATCCCACCAAACACACAGCAAAACCTTCCTGGCCGTCAATCCCGGCTTGGCCACTGTTTGGGACGATTCACCGGCCTGCGACCACGACCGTTTTCGCTTGATATTGTCGTATGTGATCCATTTTTCGTCGCCAGTCACCATCCGCTTCAAGAATGGGTCGAGTTCGTTCCGTTTCAGCAGCATTTCGCAAATGGAAATTCGGTCCATTAGATTTTTCACTGTTAATTCATGTGGCACCCAAACATCAAGCTTTTTTTTGTATCCAGCCTTCTGCAGATGGTTTAAAATGGTTTGGTGACTAACTCCCATCTCCTGGGCGATGTCACGAGATGCCACATGCCGGTCTAACTCGATGTATTCCATGATTTGATCGGTATTTGTCGTCACAGGTCTTCCGCCGGCTGGCTTATCCATGGTGTCGTTTTCACCGGCTCTGAATCGTCGAAACCATTCCTCCGCGGTTCGAAGTGATAGAGTACCATCCCCCAAAACACCATTAATCTCACGGAACGTTTCTCTAGCGGATTTGCCTTTAACGAAGGAAAACTTTAAAATAGCGCGAATTTCGGCGTTAGTGAACTCCATGTTTACACGTCTATAACTGTTGAACGCAATATCCAAACTAATCATACATAGCGTCGTTTTGTTTGTTATGTCAAGAGCTTTCAAATTATGTACAGTGTTGCCAGATACGAGCTCTGTAGCGCTTTGTACATAGCCGCGAAATTAAAAAGACAAAAAGGCGGAAGGGAGATATTTGACAACCTTATATTAAAAAAAATGTGCGATCGCAAATAGCAAAACTGACCATACAATAATTGTTATTGTTATCGTTGTATGCTTTTTATTATTTGCGTGCTAAGAAAATATCAACATTTTTATTTTTTTTGTATTTATCACGTATATATTAGTAATTTATACATAGTTTTCCATTAAGGTTGCTCGAAATTTTTAATTGAAATAATGTCACAAACTTATAGTATAGGCATTAAAAATCTATTGTTGATTTTCTCTATATGTAAAGAGTATGGTTTAGAAGGAATTATATAAATATGTATAAGAACAATTCAACAATTAATTGTATTTGTATATTGCTAAAAGTAGATAATAATTTTAATTTTGGCCATAAAGTCTAAATTCTCTTTGGAAGTAATGATTTTTGTATTTTTGTAAAGCGAAATTATACAATTTTTATCGACAATATTTTTTAACCGCAAAATATTCTGTATAAAATAAATTATGTTTTAAATATTACAGAAACTTTATTTTAGTATTAAAAATTTATAATTTCAGTAAATGTATTATAAGAAAATAAGAATAGAATTATGTTAAATTTTTGTAGTACTACTTCTGTTATTTTGTTCGGCAATTTATTGGTAACCAAGTGACTATATAAAATTTACCATTAAACCATACAGTAATGGAATATAAATTCAAATGCAATTATTAATTAAACTTAACGAACGAGCGCATTTTTCTAGAACGATGACCAGTAGGTCGACGAATTTTTAAGAAATTAAATGCTTAATTTCCAAAGCGAGAAAATGTGCATAATTAATATCGCTTTTATTGGATTTTATGTAAACTTTCAATAATAAAATAGGTAGTATATGAACAGATATGTCCATACAAAAGGGGATACTGAAGTGAAAATTTCAGAAAAATAATGGGAGTTGAAATAAACTAATAGATGTGTGTATTTAATGTATTGATTTGTACACATTTATAAATTTATCTTTTATAGATTATTAGATTAACAATGTATTTATACAAAATAACTTATAATTTTTTTGAGTATGGTACTTCTCCCAACAGTCCCGTATGTGAATACCAGGTTTTTTAGAACAAGCATTGCAATAATTACGTGTTTTCCGCCTTCCTCCCGGCGTTTTTCTATCCGAGCAAACAACATAATCCTTTTTTGTACCTGTACGATATGTTAAACAGTAAACTTCATATGAGAGAACATATATTACGGCATACCGCATGGATGGCGGCATTCGATTTTTGTAGAATATTTGCAATGTCGCGAGTATGACGGCATTCGTTCGCTATGGGTTTAAATCATATGGCTAAAAATTAAACATTTGCCATTGTACCAGGAAAAACAAAACTGACTGTATATTAGTCTAAGGTGGCATCATTCAAAAATATAAACCACAGAATTTATACTGCAATTACTGTCAATGGAATTTTTTATTTGTTTATAAAAATTTGAAAATTAAATCCAATGAATAATAACAATTCTATATGGAACCAATTTCTAATTATAATTCAAACACTTTTAATGGAAAACCCTTTATCATTTTAAGGATAATTTTATTTTCAAGTTCTTTTTCTATACCACATAAACACGAGGTATTATTCATTAAAACATATATTCTAATACAATTTTTTTGCTAATAATATTATAAATATAATTTGTAAATTATTTTATGACAATAGACGAATTAATATTTTAATTATATGTACAACAAAAATTAATTTAATGTAAAATTCTATTTTTAATATTACAATATATATGAAAATTATAATATGTATTAAAAGAAAATATTGATTTTCTAGTTAAAAGTATATAATTATGGTATTTTTATACAAATATAAGACTAACTATTTTATAATTTTACAGAGATAAAGGTATCGTTATATATTTTATGGGTTTGGTGGGGTTGTAAATTCAATGTAAATTAATGATATTCTTTATGTATTTAAGTTAGTCAAATAATAATATAGAGTAATATTTTTTTGCGGTTTTTGCAGACAATTTTTAACAAATTTTTTTTCTATATATAGAGATTTTTGTACGATTTAATAAATTATAATGAAGATCGAAATAGTGTACGACGCGCGTATAACATAATAATATGGTTTGATAAAACACATCGCAAATACAAATATTTAAATAATGATTACAGTACAATTGGTAAATTGTTATATGCTTCGATGCGGAGTAGTATGTTGTATGTTGTTAGATACCATATAAGCTCCATCTTGGAGTAATTTGGTTATATTGGTTATACATACGTCCACACAATATAACATTTTAATATTATAATTTTATTAATAATATTGCAATAGTAATAAATGTGCATCGATTGCACATTTACTAACACATAAATTGTCTGAATGGAAGTGATTGGTCAAAGTTAGATTTTATAAATCATTAATTTTATTATACGTATGTGTAAATATGGAGAAAATATGTTATTCGTACAAAGTCAGACTATACTGGTTTGATAAATGTCAACTGTTGAATTGATATATGAATAGAGTGTCATCAGAGTAAATCATTCCTTTACAACCAATAAATAATCTAAAATGTTTAGTATTTTTATTTGTACAGATAAAAAAATAAAATTGATATACAAAATTTATTATATAATTAATGTAGATAAAATTGTAATAATTATAAAAATTATAAAATATTACAGTTTATCAATTTTGTATGTAATTTTTTTTTCCAATATAGATATAAACAATTTAATTAATTTAATAATAACCTTAATTTTTTGTTATTATTTATCATTAATTTAATTAAATTTATGCTATCCAGACAATTCCGAATTGCCTTATGTTAATGGTTTTGATTTAATAAATCCGGTGATTTTTAAAATAAGTCAAAATGTTATATGATATTGTTGACCCAGAGAAACTGTGGTTTCGTAAATTTTTTTGGTCGCAAATTGATACATTCTGTATAAATTGAATGTGAACTAATCAAATGCTTATGTAACTCAAATAAAGTAATAAGGAAATCAATCATTGGCTTAAATTTTATAAAAAAAAATACTAAGAGTATTGAAATTAGTCGATGATAAATATTGTAAATACAACTGTACTGTAAAATAATTTTCAGAATTTTGTTCATCAACAAAACTTAATCGGCTCAATATTATAATAATCTATATCAGTATAGTTAAACTCTAAAGGTTAAATATATAACCTATACATAATAAACTTTATTACTTCAACAAAAATTGGAGGCTATACATTGAAGCAACTTTTTCTCTTATTTTTATAATTAAACTGTAAGAATTTGATTTCTATTTAACCATTGCAGTAATAACAATATGGATATAATAATAACATATCGTATAATTTATTTGGAGCTGAAGTTCGTGTAATTTATTATCACATTGACTTACATTTGACACATTATTTATATCAATATAAATAATACAAAAAAGTACATTACATATATTTTCATAATTGAAACATAGTAATTTATACAATCAATAAACTTATTCGAAGATAATGCGAACAAGATAAAGTTATATATGGTATATTATAATATTTAACTTGTTGAATAATCCATTTAGAATTTATTTTATCTTACACCATATAAACACACAAGATAATAAAAACAAAGTATAAATGGGTTATGTTTATGTTATATGTTAAATTAAATTTACTATTACTATGGTATATGTGTATAGATGATAAACTGACCTCAATTATTATTATTATTATTATAATTTGATATTTTTCTAATAATTTTGTATAAGATATTGCTATAAGTACTCTATGATTTTCTTGACCCCATTTTTTCAATATAACATTATCGGGTACAATAAAATAACTTTATATATATATTTATTTATATTTAATGTTCATTTATATTTATATATTGCATGCAAAATGTTATAAAATAAATATTAATTTTATTATGTACACACTTTATTATTATTATATAGGTACGATATTTTATTTTATATATATATATATATATAGGGTAAAACAAGGATCATTCAGCAACAGCAAAGAATTTTCATTGTATCGTAATTTTTCTTGTATATATTTTAGTTATAAATAAAATAAAGAGTTAATTGCTAGACTCGCACAGTCATTGAAAACTAGACTGCCTGTTAGATGCAATTAAAGAATACAAACAACATATTTAAATTTCAATATATAATATTCGGAATGGAATGCTTAAAATTAAGAAAATTTTGAAAAAAATAAACACATGTTAAATTTTACCAAGAAAATTGCTTGTATTTTTCAATTAAGAACTAATTTTTTTCACAAATTTCCATTTTTGTTTACAACATTACAAAGTTTTATCAAAATTTCATTTAAAACAATTTTTTAAATTGTTTCAAGTGTTCAAAAAATGTAGCCACCATCATCCAGTAATTTACAATATAAGTCTAATCTAATTTATTATCAATATAAGTCTAAACTAATTTATCATCCACTAATTTAGAGATTTTAAATATTTCTTCTATTAAATATTGGAAATTAATTATGTTTTGTAATTTCAATATTATATGAATATCAATATAGGTACGAATTTATATTTAAGTCGTAAATTATAATTATGTAGGCAGGATGCCTATATGCCTGCCCATTGCCCATCTTATAATGAGTATTCGACATTTACTTTAAAAAATTACGAAAAAACTATGAGAAACAATAAAAACTATTTCACTATTCTTATAGCAGGACAAACAAAAAAATTTTGTTTTAATTGAATTTTAATTAAGAGCACACTGTGCTATTATTCACTTTTGGTTTGTCCCTCCGTGATAAAGCTTTTTCCATATTATCCGCATATATAATAATTATAATAATAATATGTATTAGAAGTTATTGGAATTGTATCAATTTTTTTAATTTTTGATCATTTTCATCAATTTGGACATTTTTTTTGTATAATTCAGTCAGCAAACGCGTTATTGGAGTTGTGCAAACATTAATTTTTATTTTTAATTGATTTACTTAAATCGACGCTTATGATTTGTTAACATGAAATTATATTCGACTTCTTTGTCTTGGTACTATGATGCATAAACATTTTTCAAAAATAATTTTCAGTACCATGACGAAGAAGTCGAATATAATTTCATATAAATTAATTTTTATCTTGATGACAGTGAAAAATGGAAGGCGATAAATGATTTTTATTTAATTTGTTTAGCTTTGTGAAAAAGTTCAACGACAATGAATTGCAAAAATTATGTTAAAGAAAAATTTAACTAAAACGAAGAAAAAGCTTTGAGCGGAGCTAGTACTGAGCTAACGTTTACATGGATTGCAAAAAATCAAGATGGAAACGGAAAATAGATACCATACGAATTGAGGTAAAGTTGCCGTACAACAACGTGTGTGGGGTTGTCTTTGTATGCCAAGCAAAAAAGAATGTGGGTTTTGACAAGTCGCATGCGGTTACGGTCAGGCGAATTATCAATATAACAAACAAAACATCCACGGTCAAAAGGTAATGCTCTGCATTTGGTGGGTTCCGGCAAAGAGTAGTGTACCACGAGTTTTTTTTTTGTTATTAACTATGTACCACTTTTGTGTGGTAAATTTCTCCTTTTACCCTACATAGACACATTTTTTTATTGTTAATAAAATAATTTAACACAAAATGTGTGCGATTAATTTCATGTAAATGAGTTCCAAATTTGCATTATTAATTTTTTTTAGTCTTATATTGTATTGTATATACATGGCAACATAAGTTATAATTTTTGGAACATATACAGACAGACATTGATTAAATTTACATATATTAGGGGGGGGGTATAGTTCAATGTGCTGCCAGCCATCCCATTAAAAGAGAATACATTTTATATTAATAAAAATCATTTAATTTTTAAAAATTTATATTATAATTTTCATGTACTGATAGTGTAGGTGTTTCATAAAAATGGAGAACCAATTCAGTCACATCTTGTATCATCCAAGATAATTTTTTTTTTAAATATGTAAACAATAGTAGAAGTCAGACATTTATTTTGGAAACTGTGTATGTGGAAGCAATTTATAGAGTAATTTAACCATTTCGATGGATTGCTATATACAACGCGTGAATAGTTAATAGAATAGTGATATTCCTGATCATTCTTTTAAAATGGAAATATTCATGTAGTAAAACATACAATAAAACCCTCAATATAATAAACATTGACCAATTTATTTATTTTAAGTATAATATTTCAAATTTGCAAAATAATATTGTATACGTAAATTGGCTTTCCTTTACACTACACATAAATATGTTTATTTTGCCAACAAAAATATATGCGTCTATGTATTGTAAAGGACCTTATATACTTTTATATACGAAAAACACATACTAAAAAACAAAAAAAAAACAACTAAACAAACAAAACAAAACACAAAAAACACTTTTATATAATTATATTATATTATTGTATATTGTGTGTACCTTATTTCGTAATTCCTTAACAATTTCACCATTTAATCCATGTTGACATGCATACATTAAATGTGTACAACCTTTTGCTAAACGTTTATCCTTTATTGTCAATTCATCGTTATGATATTGTTCATCATCGAGTAATTTCACTCGAATATGATCAATTTTTGTTTTCATATTCATTAAAACAATTACTACTATAATTTATTACAATTAACATTGTTTTCTATATATTTTCTTTGTATCGTTGTATTGCGTAATATAAACTTTTTAATTAATAAAAAAAAAGATAATATTTCATGCGGCCAGCGATAGGCGCAATTTTAGATGTTTGAGAAAAAAAAATATCATTTATTTTAGATTATTTTTTTAAATTTAAATTTTTATTTTTATACTTTTCTTTCGTTCCACATTAAAATTATATGTATAAGTTTAAATTGATTTCAATAATCGATTACATTGAATAATTTATATGTTTTATATGTACAAGGTGTTCCAGTACATGTAGTACATAAATTTCTTGCTTGTCGTATTTTAGAACGATTTTTTTTTTTAAACAAATTGATTTTAAGATAGTTAGATAGATAATTCTTACTATTTCCGCAAAAAAAACTTTCACATTAAATTGTATTTAAATGTTTCTTTTCACAAACAAAATCCAATTCATATACACATTTTCAAATATCAATAAATCCATAAATAGCAGGAATGAAAATTGAAAAAATAAAATAAAACCATTTAGAAAATTGAATGTAGAATTTAAAATCGAACTATATTATAATTTCAGATAAATATTTTAATTTTGATGAATGAAATTTTTACGGTTTTAGTATATCTTTATTCTTAAATTTGAAATAATAAGAATTGTAAAGGAAGAAAAGGTTCAGTTTTCAGCACTCAACAAAAAATTGTCAAAAGGCGGTAAATTGTGTAAACGATGTACATCGTATTGGATGGGAAACCCTGTGTAACATAAGCAATATTTTTTTTTAAACAATTTCAATTTTATATATTCAACGAGTGTATTTAAATAGGTACGATTGTATTAAACGATCCAGTGATGAATTTTACATTAAAATTACTATAACAATAAATGATATTTTTTGTTTAGCTATACAATGTTTGAAATTTTTTCAGATAGCCTTAAATGGAAAATAGCTGAAACTTTGAAACGTAAAGAAATATGACTAAATGACAATCATTAACGATATATTAAATTCTTAATTAATCACGCTTAGAAATATTTTTAATAATACATATTGTTATCGCAATTCAGTGGCTCGATGGGTAAAACAAAGTCTTCACATTACAATATCATTTTTTTAATATATAGCCACATTGAAAGTAAGACTGTACATTAAGACAATAAATTAAAGCATCCGCTTAATAAATACCTTCCGTTCAATATATCCATGAATTTTTGAATGAAATATAAAACTGCATAATTTTATGTATACAAATGTTAAATTTAAATCTTTGTCTTAAAAAAATTATGAGTCTAATACTATCATGGCTTATCACCCATGCAAAAATAATAGATTTATGGAACCATCTATTTGCAGTGCAATTGGTGAATTGTTATAATAATAAACTCCACGAACAACATTAATTTTAATTTTTTTTATGGTATACAATAACAATGAAAAATATTTTCGTTTAAAAAAGCTATGGCAATTTTCCGAGAATGTCGTAACAAGAAACCAAATTCTATAGTGGTCATATAACTTGTAAACAAATATCGAAATCAAAAATGTTATTTAGTAATTTAAACTTAAAATATATCATTTATAGAATCAACCCTGGGTCGATGGTAGGTACCATGTAATAAATACACCCTCTCTACTCTATACATAATTCAAATAACATGAATATTGTATTATTATATATTTGGTTATATATACCAATAAGAAAAACATATCATGTGAATAGTTATATTTCTTATAAATTTACAGAACATATACTTTTTAGTTTTAAATTTTAATTAAACATATAAAATAAAAAAAAATCAATCGATTTATATTGAAAATTCTTCAAACAAAATTCTTATACTATATAATTTTACATGCTTTGGCTATAGATAAATATTATATGTGGGTGCATTTATGTTTTCAAACGAACATGTACAAAGTGTATGAAATATCATAAGTCAATTAGAAATAGTTTTTATACACCGCAATTATAAGGTAATTGCAGGTAAATATATATATTATATATTATTGTTTTTCTTTCAATTTCAATAATAATTGTGAAAATGCATTAATGCGAATGGTATATGTTATGCAAAAAATAGTGTCCGCTAGTTTTTTCCCAAAATCGATGTTGAAATACTAATTTTAACATATATATTTATATTTTATTATTATTTAACTTCTCCGCTCTGTTTAACATCTTGTTATTATTTAACTTATCCGTTGTATAACATCTTGAAATTATATGCGGCTAGAGGTTTTGCGTTATTTTATACCTGCTGCAACTCTATAAATTATATAATATGTATGGCCAAAAGTTTTATTCCAGTAATTTTTCTAACAACATTCATTTCTCTGAAGCACAACGTATATATAGTACAATATAATATATAACGTATAAGGGTTTATGAACTCTTTTACAATATATGAATAATTGATTGATTGATTGATTGATTGATTGATTATATTATTATATAATTTCATATTCCTGGATTTATTTTAGTAATACATATCTTAACTATATATATATATAGACTAGCTTTTGTATAATTGTAATAAATATGAAATCTTTTGGAATATTTTTTATTTATAAATAATACATCAAAATTTCATTTTCATTTTTATTATTCTGGCTTAAAATTATTCATATACAAAATAATACATACAATAAATGGTATAATGAAAATGTATGAATGTAATAATAAGTACGTGTGTGCGTGATGTATATTGATTATTTTCGGATAATGCATAAATATAAATATATAATAATATTTTGTTTCGGATATAAGGAACAATTAAATATTATATGGTTTTATATGCGGGTGGTAGTAGTGTGTTGTGTTTAAAATATATAATATTTGGGCCATTAATTAATTTTTTATATAAATTATATTATATTTGTATAATTGATAAATAATCAATTTTAAATATATCCAATTCCAATACATAAAATAGTTATTTAACAGAGTTGATTTGTGCTCTGCGTACATGTCCAAAAATGAAACAGAATTTTTTAAAACATAAAAAAAATTGAAATATTTTGTGAAAATTTCGAAATTTTCAATTTGAATGTTATTAGTTTTACTGAATTTTAGCTTCCCTTTACATATACTTGTATATAAATACAATAATAATTAACAAATTAAAACATTCCGATTTTACAACACAATACAATTTCAGTTATTTTTCAATTATATTGGTTTTGTGGTAAAAATAAAGTATTTTTATTGCCATTCATAAAATATATTATATTCGCCGCATACGCGTATTATATGTACAAACAATTAATTAATTAATTAATAAATATTGTGAGCATTTAATTGTTGCAGCTTCAATAATATAATTAAAATAAAAATGTGTTTTATTTTGTCATAATTATAGCTAAACTATATATCACCGGTGATGTACAACACTAGGCTTACTACAATTTGTTAGAATATCTTCATTTATGCAGATTTAAATCACAGTCTCTCAAAAATTCTATTTATCATATGTTTCGTATACTGCGATGATGTGCGCCGTTTTGCAATTATTTATTCAACTCTTTTGATCACATATACTTTGTAAGCTAATGGTTGTACTACTTTTGACGATACTTTTTAGAAATGTCCATCTCTCTCTGTTTGATCTTCAATAAGGCACGAAAAATTTTTCTCTTAGTATTCTTTTATTTAACCGTCGTGTTTACACGTCAATCCAAATCTCTATTGCGGGTACGGTTGACGTGTGTACTATACACGTCGTGTAAATTTAAATATTACCATTGAATATAAAAACTCGAAATTTCAATAAAATGTAATAAGAATATTATTTGATAATATTTTTTCTTTCTATTATGTTAGAGATAAAACTATACGGGCAGAAGTAATTACCGATTCCTTCCATTTCAGGTTTATATCGGGAGCGGTTACAATGTAAATGAACTACACCGCATACATATATTGGAATTTCGCGTTCATTTTAATTTTTTCGTTTTATATATTTCGTTAATTAGCGTTGCATTTTTAATGAATTTTTTTAATTGTTTTACATTTAAAGAATAAATTGTTAATTTTTTATAAAATAAAAATTTATAATAGCATCATTTCCCTGCGTATATACAACGTGTATGCACGTCATCGTTTGATTTTAATTCCGTACTGTGTGAGGGCTTTTTAAACTTACATTCCACAGTTAACACGTTACATGTACATACGAGTAGATTATTTTGTTGTAGGATTTTAAATATTTTAGTATACCGTTTCCCATACAAATTAACGATAAAAAAAAACAACCTAAATTAACATCAGTTTAAGAAATCATTGCAGTGTAACGATTTTCCAAGAAATTGCTACAGGAACTATTCATATATTATACCATTATAAATGTATTCATAAAAAATAAATTAAAATTGACCAAATTTCCACGTTTCTAAAATAGAAAAAAAAAAAAAGTGTGTGTGTGTTCATATGTGGGTATCGATTTTCCACAGAATATGTACAAATGAATACACACATGTTGAAATAATGTTATTTATAAAATAAAATAGAATAATCAAGTTAAATAGTACTAGAAAATATTTTGAAAGAAAAAAATACCACCCGATGGTAATGTGTTAAGAAATAAAATATTGTACTACTTTATATAGTTCACAGTTCTCACATATCATATATAGATTTACAATGTTACAATTAAAACCATAATAATAATATAAATTACAATTTATTTAGTTTAGTTTAGTTTTTTTTTCTCGGAAAATATATGATATTGATTGATATATTTGACGACTCTCGCGCCATAACTTCTCAATAATTATCT
Organism: Bibio marci; assembly: GCA_910594885.2. Lineage (NCBI taxonomy): Eukaryota > Metazoa > Arthropoda > Insecta > Diptera > Bibionidae > Bibio > Bibio marci. Next base: position 42,022,270 of record OU343114.1, read on the forward strand.
ATTGGAATTTTACTATTTTATTCTGTTTACAAATATACATATTTATATTGTAGGAAATTTATTATAATATTATTCAAACAACAAAACCAATAATTTTTTATGGGGTGAAATGAATTGATTCAATATTTTCATTTTATTTATATAAATATCATATATGGTAATAATAATAATAATAATAATAATACACACATTGAAGTATAGTACAATATCAACATATGTATACGTGTAGTTATTTATACAAATGGAGTGAAAGAAGTACATTTCATATATATATATATACCATATGTAATTGCGTATACACATCACACATGGAGAGATATAGAAACTTATTATTTTATATTAAATACAGTAATCCCTTTTGGAAATATGCCACATTCAGCAGCTGTATGGGAACGATATCTCAACATATGTGCGCAAATGCTTTATTTATAGTCATGGCATAGAAATGAACGTAAACCCGCAATGATCAAATTACTGATGAGCTTGGATCGTATAAAGGAGATCACATTAGAATATCAGTCCGTTTCTTACCTACGCAATACCGCAATGCATCCGTTGTTATTTTGGATAAGCACCGAATTATAATATATATATATATAGCTATCAATTAATGAAAGAATTATCAATTGGTCTTAATATATATACTCTCAATGTGAACACACTTTTCAAGAAAATATACCATTATCATTTTAGATTTTTTATAATATCGTTTAACAATTTGTATTGTGTACTGACTATAGATTTTATTATAGAAATTTCTTTTATATATATCGATATTCCATTAACCCTTTGAACTCCTAATTTTTTTTTTTTTGATTACCTATCATTAACTCCTTAATTAATTTACAAAAAAAAGCATAAAAAGTTAAACAAAAAATTTTTAAAATATATAATTTTTATTTCAAAATACACATAGAAATATATAAATTGCGGTACCAATAATGTCGAGTCTGACTCGACATATTGGAAGGAGTTGGTGTAAGAAATATAATGTCGAGCCACACTCGACAAAGACGTTCAAATGGTTAATACGTACATATGAATAAAATTTCTATAATATATTCCACGAAATTTAGATCAGTATGGCGAAATTGTTTTCAATAATTAGTGTTCTATATAAATATATATATATCTATTATATATTCCTTCCGATTAATATATTACTATCCAAATATCAAAGTTATATGAAAAAATCATAAGTGAATCGGTTAACAAAATTATATAAAATTTTAATATCATTTACTTATCACAATTTCCGGTGAGATGTCAACAGGAAATTATTAAAATATAAACTAAACGATTCAAATTTTGCAGAAACACCGTTTTTATTTCATTAGGTCTATATCTGTTGTAAAGATATTCGTATGTTAACATAAAAATTCACATAAAACTGAAAATCATATAGCAAATAATTAAAGTACTACTTATTATCAATGGCTATTTTTCATAGGAAATTTTTCGGTATTTATTTTAATACTGTAATTTGTCTGCGGCGGATGACCATTTGTTCGTTGATGGAATCAAAAGAAAAACGAATATCTTTGAAAAATATGGTGTTCAAATATGCTATTCAAAGATTAACAATGTCTGCACGCACACACATAACTATTGCCTAATCAACCATATAAAAATAATAGTATTTTGAAAACATCCAGCTTTCGTTAATTACAGTACAGTACAGTACACAATTGGTAAATTGTTATATACTCCTATGCGGAGTAATTTACCAATTTGGTTGTAATGAAAGATTTATTAGATGACATAAAAGCTCCGTTTGAAGCAAAATATGACTTATTATCAATGGATGCCTGTATATAATACAATCGAATTCTATATATATATATAATACAATGTATGTTAAATATCTGTTATATATATACAAAACATATAAAGAAAATTTCAAATTCTATAAATGTTTATGTAGTAATGTGTGCGTATAAATAGATAAACATACACAAACCCCGGTATGTTTCTTTACAAATGAATATTTATAAAAATTGTAGTATGGAGCGGACTTATAACTGGATGGAAAAAAAAAAAAGGTATTAATTTTAAAATAGCAAATTTAAAAACAATTTTCTCGTATAATATCAAATTCCAATATGAATTTATAGTAGAATTTAATTTATTGCTATATATTTATTTTCTATTTACATATAAAATACAATTTCATTCCATATATAAATAACAAACACATAAATTATTTGTACGAAAAAGGGATAACAATTTTAATGAAACTAAAAAAAAAATAATGAATTTAAAGTTTTTAAAGATTGTCTGATCTAAATTATAGTAATATCATTCGGCACACTGAATACCTGATAATATTTGATACAATGAAAAAAATATGTATTAATCGTTAATTTTTCATTGATAACACCAAACAAAGCGAAAGAGACAAGATCCTTTATCAACACATATATAAAGCGGTTTTTTCTTTATCTATGGTATATTTATAAGTAATGCCAGAACACAAAAACATTTTAAGGAGTTATAATTTATTATTTATATTTACATTTACTCTATCTATAGACAGATAACGAGTGTTATTTATATAGCACGTCGAAAGTATATTATAAGTATATTTGTATATATTCTGTAAAGTTATAATAATCTAAAATAAATGAAATAATGTAAATTTTTAATTTAGGTCACACGAATATTATTGTTTTTTGCATATACCAATATATATTAAGTAAGTTATAATTTTTATAAGGTGTTATTATTTTTATTTTCTTATATAAATATTGCTGTGTAAATAAATACAACACATTATGAAAATTAAAAGCATTTTAAAATGTTTCTAGAAAAAATTAACTTAAATACAATATTAATGTCATTCATTTTATTTTTTTTTTTTTGAAAGGATGCAAGTAAAAATAAAAAAAACATAAACATAAACATAAACATAAACATAAACATATAAAAATGAAATGTATCCCATTTGAATGTTTTCTATTTTGACGTGCATTTAATTCTTACATCAAAATGTTGTTGTGTGTGTCTATTTCATTTATAAAACATTTAATTTCCATAAACACTTAAAATTTATTTTTCCCATTAACACAACAATGGCAATGTCAATGAACACAAATTTTTATCACATAAATATATTTAAAAATAAACCGTTCGCTTAAAATATATATTCAAAAATTTATAAATATATATTTAATTTAATTATTTACAAAAAAAATAAAATAGTTTAATATAGAACAACAAATTTTCATATGAATTAAAAATTTTGTTACGCTTTTTGTTTGATCGGAAATTTTTCCTATTTCTATTAAAGTATTCCCGCCTCAACTATTTCTGATATACTAATTCTCTTCAAGTGGACTCAACTAAACACAACACCTTTAGTTTTGATATATAGTTTCATTTTAATTTCAATGTAATATAAGGAATAGTGTATGTGTGTGTGTGTGTGTGTGTATATTTTTGTATATAATAATATTTTATAAAACTATTTCTATAGTTTTTTAGAGTATAATTTTATGGAGACTGCGCGAATTTTTTGGTTTATAATGGTCACTATAAATTTTCCTATTTATTTTCTTATAATAATAAATGAAATATATAAATATATCAAATAATATACGTGTGTTTGTCCGTATACGTGTTAATAAGAATAACTATCAAGTGTACCGGTATCAAATAAGCGTTTTTTGTGAAAAAAAAAACACTAATTTTTAATGTAAATGGAAAAAACATTTTATTCAAAACAGTGGCCATTGCTTTCTACACATTTTGACCACCATTGCTGGGAATTTGTGGATACCACGTCAATAGAATTGCACGATTTTTGAAGCAAATCAATCAGACACCCAATTTTCGACTTGTACGTAGGAAATGAAGTGCTGCTCAGCCAATGCGTGTCCCATCGATGAAAACAAATGGTAGTCAGAATGGGCCAAGTCTGGTGAATACGGCGGGTGGGGTAGCAGTTCGCAGCCAAGTGCTTTGATTGTATCCTGAACCGGTTTTGCTTTGTGTGCAGGTGCATTGTCATGGAGCAAAATTAATTTGACTTGTCTTGTGGCGCATTCTGGTGTTTTTCGATTAATGCATGTTTCAAATTGATCATTTGTTGTCGGTATAACGATCAGCATTAATAGTTTCACCTGGTTTTAGGAGCTCGTGATGCACCACACCTTTCTGGTCCCATCCCAGAGACACAGCATTGTCTTCTTGCCGAAACGATCAGCTTTTGCAGTTTGATGTTGGTGGTTGTCCTGGATTAACCCATGATTTTTTTCCGTTTAGGATTCTTAAAATAAATCGCCAGTAACAATTCGATGCAAAATTCGTGTCTGGCAAGAAAAATTTCAAAAGTATTTTTTCGGTTTTCCATCTGTCATACATTCAATTCATGTGGCACCCCCATTTTCCACACTTTTGGATCTTTCCCATAGTTATTTAAAACCGTCAGAAATTGTTTGTTGTGCAACATTTAAAATTTCTATCATTTGATTTTGATTCAAAGTGTCATCTTCATCCAATATTAGCTTGCAATTCGACTTCTTCAAACTTTTTTGGTGGTCTTCCACCACGTTCAATATTTCTCACATCAAAATCGCATTATCTCTGAACCGTTGAAACCATCTTTTGTATGTTGTTGTGATGATAGAGCATGATCACCATATGACTGGACAAGCATTCGATGCAATTCTGCAGCACTTTTCTTCAAATGAAAACAAAAATTTAATGCTTTCCGTAAATCATCATTTTTTCGAACAAAATTCGACATTTTTAACACCATGAAAAAATATGATGTTGTTTGTACAATGACTTGATGTATAGAAAATATGTTTGCCATATGTCATACATAACAAAACAACAAAAAGGCTCGTTCACTACAAATGTTCCACATCGAGAATTTTGTATCTTGACGCTCACTTGAGACCGGTACACCTGGTATATTAACTATCTATAATACATATATTTGTACACCAGTATATACGTGATGTTAATATTATAATTAATGGTATATATATTTTTTTATTATTTCATTATTTATTTCATTATAATTAATTAATTTGTCCTATAAACGTAGAAAAAAATTATTACATGAATTCAATAATTAAATAAAAAAAATTACTATAGACTTTTTATTTATATAACAAAAGGATTTTTTATCGAATTTTATGCAAATATTTATTATTTTTATATGTATTGTACAATATATATATTTTAATATTATACATTTATACAATTATTAATTATATTCGCAACCGCATATTAATAATAATATAATAATTAAAATGTAAATACATTTTTTTGTATGTTTTTCATATTTAAAATGATTATTTAAATTATTATATTGACTGACGTACATAATTAATTTAGTATTCAGTTTATTTTTATAATTGAGAGCAATAAAAGTTAAAATGTTTATTTTATGGTTTACAATAAAATATAGAATTATTTCAAAAATATTTTATATAAATGATTTACTGAAATGTATGAAAAATAATATAAATTATTGAACTCGCACAAAATTTGCATGTATAACGCATTATATCCTATATTTATTTATTTATTTATTTATGTATAGATGTCAAATTTTTATTAGTAAAATAATGTATCCCATTGTATATGATTTTTATCATTTATATATAAATAAGATAATCAACATATAATGTATAAAAAGACACAATATCAATACATTTTATGTATTTAACTTGAAAATTTAGAATTGCTTTAAGTAGTACTTTAAGTACAGTTACTGTTTCAAATAAAATAAAATAAATAAATAAATAGGTTAAAAAACGTATGTAGATTGGCAGCCATTTTGTTGCAGTTCTGCGTTGTGCTTTGAGTACGGTAAACTGACGCATTGTATATAGAATAGAATTCTAAAAAGATGGATTAAAATTTTTCTTTAAGACAGTTTAAGATACGTATAAAAAAATAAACAAATTGTGCAGAAAACAATTTTTGGACAGTATTGGAAAATTTATCCGGCCATATAAGTGTATTTTCTTTAAAATAATTTTTTTTATATTATATTTCACACACAATTTTTTGTGAATAGATTTTGAAAATTCAATACATATTTCTAGTATTTGCTGGAAAAATCATGAAAATTTATATCGTCATGCTGATAGAACTCGAATTTTCCGGGCATTACGTGTAACAGAAACAGTGAAATTACCTTCGTTCTGATCGATACAATACAGTTTTGATAGATAATCACTGCAACGTTGATAATTGCAGAACAAAAAAATAGTAAACTTTAATATATCACTTAACTATAATCACTATTTTCAATGTATGGTATATTTTATATATGCTCTCCACTTTGACTAATATGACGTTATAACACAATTCATTAATAATATTATGGTCAATACAATATCAGAAAAATTATGCAAAATATGAAATGATAATATTTTTAAATATCTTTGTATGTTGAGCAATGTCTGGTTTTCTCCAGAATCTGTAGTACATGCCGCGGAAGAGTGTGAATTTACCGAACTAACATCCAATTTACCACCAGGATTCGAAATTCCATTTTGTTTTGTTCATTGCTTTCGTTTTTGGAAGACTTAGTCGGTCAACCAGATGTCATACTTAACAGAGCGATACATTGGTTATGTTACTTAGACCACCAGATATTTAATGTTTTTCTATAAGTGACAAAGCAGTGTATCATATACATGTCGTACAGACCAACCGATTGATATTGATGGGGTGACCGCAATTAGAAGCCACATATATTAAAATTTATATATTTTACAAAAAATATTTTATTCAAAATAAATTAAATCTTGATGAAATATAATCAAATCATATCATTATAGATAGATAACTAAAATGTATATTATAAGACTTCGGAAAGAAAATTAAAAATGACATTCAAAATTATAAATATACATACGTAGTACACACAGTCTATATGGTACACGTATCTTCTATAGAATACCCAGGGATGGGAAAAACGCATCATCATATAATGTATTTTAAAAATAACAATAGTAATTTATCATGGAATATTTAATGTAATACAATTTGTAATATATTTTGTAGGTTGAATATTTTAAGTGTGTGTATTTAACACAAATTATAATATACAAATGAATAACTCCGAGTTACTCCGAGATGAGCGGTTCTTGAATTACACAGTTTCACAGTTTAAGCAATTCATATATTACTTCTAGTGCAGCTTATACGGCATATATACCAAAACATTCATTACAATCAAGTTGAAATTAATCCACATATAGGAGTATATAACAATTCGTACCAATTGATTGAAATGTATATCTAAGTTTTTAAAATTCTATTATTTCTATATGATTGCGATTAGACGTCATAATAATGTGTTGGATTGGAAGACATAATTTTTGAGTAGCGTCCAACATAAAAACTTTTCTAGGATATCCTTTTTTTTTTATTCTATAGAAAAATTTCAAAATTATAATAAATTCCGAAAAATATCACATGATAATTTCAAGCAATGCATACCCGGTATTTTTACGATTAATTAGAAAAAACGTTACCAGACTAAGTAGTTGATAGTTCCTTAACATTTACCGTAGATGCATCAGCATATGTTTCTAAAACTGTTGCGTTAATACAAATGTTGTTAGAATCGTTATACATTTATATTTATATATATTATATTATTTATACAAAGAAACGATCATTTTAAAATTTGAATGAAATCAAGTTGTTAAAATAGATCATTAATTACAGATTAGATTTCAAAAAAAGGTTTCAATAATAATGTAGTTATTTTACAAACAGTTTATAATCATTATTTTCTAAACAAAGCAATAACGTTTCATATTGTCTACAATATCATATAATAGTGAATGATGTGGTGGGCGAGAGGTGCAATATTTTCGGGCGTACACATAGAGAGACACGAAATAATTATTTAAAACTACAGGTTAAAATAAAAATTGACTTACGTATGTTATTTGAAATATAGTTCAACCCTGGGCATATGAATATTTGAATTTTACATTTACAAGAGTTCATATGTATATTAATATAAAAATGTATTGTACAGGTATACGTAATATATTGTGATATGTAAATCTGGTTTAAAAATGGTACGCATCAGGTAAAGCGTCGTGTATGTTGTAGATGCATAAAATATACATATTAAATATTATAATACATATTTAATTTATTTATTAAAATATCAAAATTAATTTTTATTCTAAATTCACAGTAGAAAGAAAAAAATTAAATTAAAATGAAAAACAAAGCAACACACAAAATCTCTATACACAAAATCAAATTAAAATAAACCCATAAATTCCATATTCTAATATCAAATTCTCTATAAGATTTTCACATCAAAGTTTTTTTTCTTTTCATTTTTTTTTGTTCATTATTCATCTACTTACTAATAATTTATTTTCAACAAATTATTTGAAATAGTCAAGAGAGAACAAAAAAAACCAAAAAAAAAGCAAAGGAAAAAAAAAATAAAATAAATAATAAATAAGAAAAAAATTGAATTAATTAAAACTTTTTTAATTAAAAAAAAATAAAAAAAGAAAAAATTTGAAATAACAGATAAAATCAGTCCAAAATAAAAGAAGAAAGGAAAAGGATATAAATAAAAAAAAAAAAAAATGCCAGGAAAGAAGAATATAACGATTGATCCTAGAGTCGAATTTTTATGTAATTATATAATGAAGACAATGAATTTAAAAATTGAAAAGTGGCAAAAAATGTATGACGACAATGAAAATAAGGTATGGGGGTTTTTGTATTAGCAAAATTTACTTAACAATTTTTGAGATTGTTATCCGATGACCTTCACCAATTCCATGTATTTATGTATTGTGTCCTAATTTATTTATGTTGTTTAATCAGAAAAATTTTAATTTCATTATAATTATTACATACAAACACACACAAACACACACATAAAAACATAACTACACAATAAAATATAGAAAATAGGAATTATTTTGATACAGCCTTGAAATACATATAAACAAATATAACACATTTATTAAATATTTAATAATTCACACAAAAATTAGGTTTTATTTTAGGACTTTTTTTTTTGATATATAATGTGCGACATAGAGTTATTTAATAATATATTAATAAATACAAAAATTATATGTATATTCACAAAACACGCGCACATCCATTATAACGCACACTCTGTCCGAACAATTAGTGAAATTATTTTCTAATTAATATATGGATTTGATAACACAATCTATTGAAATATTCATTGTGAACAGATGAACAAATTAACAAATTGTTAAGTTTCACGACATTACATTTCAATGTAATAATATCCAAATTACATTAAGTGACAATATAGTTTTTGTGTGGGCACCGGTCGAAAAATGTATACCAACATTAAATTTTGTTTTAAAATTGAAACTGCTTAAAATTGTTTATGATGGGGTGATTACTGTTTAGTAAAAATATAAGTTTTTAAGTCACAATGACGATGCAACACCATAACGATTACTGAAGAAAACGCATTTAAATAAAGTGGCTGATTTCGTGAAATTGATCAAAAAAATCTATAGTGAAATTCATTGAACTTGCAATTAATGAGATTTAAAATGAAAAAATTACTATTTTATGAAAGATGAATTCAAAATTCGTTCGAACCAGAAACTAAGCGTTAAAGTGCTGATAATGGCGATCAGAAAGATAATAAGGAAATCGCAAAAAAAAAAATCTCGTTCGATGAAGTTCAAAAATTGAAAAAAATGTTCATTTCTTTATACGATTACAAAAGTATTATGCACAAGTAAATTTGCTAAGCTTTTGCCAATTCGTTTGTGTATTCGTTGTGTTCGTCCTGAATTTCGAGTGTCGGGCGAGTGATGCTTACTGCACGATAATGTACCTTTTCGCTGTGTGACTATTTATCATTGAACGTCATAATACTCAACAAAATTCTGATCATCAGCGATGTAAAAAAAAGTCATTCCATTTCGATTATTTCTCGGACACAAAGTTTGTGATATTATAAACATAACCAAATTGAAAATCTTAATTCATAAATTGCGAGACAACCTAATTAAGTATATAGAAATAGAAGGAATTTGTCACGAGTGTATGAATATATATATAATATTTATTCCTTAAGCATTGTGTTTGTGTTGTTATTTATAAAAAAATAATAAAATAAAAGAACATAAAAAATTGCTTCTGATTAATAATGGCTACCTTCATTTTCATAATTAAGAAATTATTTATCTTTTAATACGTATATATAAGAAATATCCAATAGAATTAATAATAATAATAAGAGTTATTTTATATTAGAATTAATCATACAATAAATTATATATAGTAATTTATACAAATTTAACTCTACACAAAAACCTATTCATGATTTATGGTTTTTGTGAGAACGAGTATAATAATGTATAATAATAATTTCATTATGGAAAATAAATATAGTATACAATGTGTGAAACAAAAGGTCATTTTATTAAATAATGTACGAGTAACAAATATCATACAAATACAAAATATAATGTATAAAATTGAATATTTAAAATCAACGTCAATTCTTGTATACACCGACCGATATTGCATAAATGATACAAGGTCGTTGAATAGCCCCCATTAAAGATTTTAATCAAACTATATAATATACAATTAGGTATTTCTGTAGGTATGGGTATACCTATATTATTTTTTGCTTTGATTATATAAAATGGAAAATACAATACAATATATAATGGATAATATGCAAATATCTCATATCAATAAATAAGGTTTTCTATGTACATAATTTTTGTGTAAGAATATAAAAAAAACGAAAAAACAAGTATGTAGTTGGGTTTGAGTATAATTCTAATATATTTAGAATTTATATTTGCATATACTAATTTATATTATTGCATGGAAATGGTTAAAAATTATCATAACATGTATCAATGGAAATATGAAATATTCTTTCAAATTTCATTCCACCAACTATCGCTATATAATTATACTGATACTTATATTTAAAAAAGTTATCATCATAATGTGTTTTATTGATTAATTTCTATCCATTTGACCTATCTGTTTCATTGTATCAATTATTATAAAAATTAATTTGAATAAGTTATGTCATTGTTCAAACAGAGTATCTCTGTATAATAGTATATTATAGTCCAACAAAATATAGTGAAAAATGGTGTAATTTTGAGCAGAGTTAACAAAACACACGTGGAAAATTTACTTCCGTTATGCAAAACTATTCCAATCAAAGATGACCAACATCGGAACCAAACAACCGATGTTGATGCGAGAAACAAATTATTTAAAAACCATAATGGAATTAAATTATCAATATCGAAAGAAAGAAATTTCACAAAAATCATATACTATTAATTTGATGCTATATTACTATGGTATTGAGTGTAACTGCATTTAAGTTATGTCCCATATAATTGAAAAATAAAAAATTGTTAACTCTTAAAAATGATGTATAATAAGACGTAGATAATATGTCTACATTCAATACGGTGTTGAGAGAATTAACCGCATATAATACATACTTATTATATATGGAACATTAATTCATTTGAAAATCAGTTCTTCGTGTATTGTATATACGATACGAACAATATACATATATTAAAGCTTTATACACTTTATATTTATCAGCTTATAAATACGGTCAGTTTCTATATAGACAGGATAAATAAAAAATAATCAAGGTCAAGATTATCAATCCATGCCAAGAATATTTTATCCATTTTTATTAGGTGAATGTATATATATATATGTATTTTTTCGTATACTGTACACTTTGTATACTATTTATATATTGTATATATATTCCTATTATATATATTGAATGAGTACTGACCATTCTAAATTATTTATAATATAATAACCTAACCGCCTTTGTATTCTATTGTACCATATATATATAATATTATATATGGTCAGTTCAACCATCAACATATAACCCACATTCTAATTATGTAACACACATATATATATATACTATACCCACATATATATTATAAATAACCATCATATAATGTTATATAAATTAATAATAAATGCATGCGAATACTGAATGAAATTGTTGAAAATTATTTATATGTATTTACAATTATGTACATAAATATTATAACTATAATTTGAACAAATGAATAATATTAATTCCAAAACTATACAAACTCGTATATTTTAAATATTTTATTCAGTATATAATATATTTATTATAAAATAGAGTGTGGTTGTAATGGATTTTGGTGTTCGGTGGTATATACTAATTTAATAATTATTAGTATAAAATTGAAATTTAATCAATAAATTAGGGGTATAGAGTTATATCATCATCCACCCAATCATATTTTTGATTCAATTTAAATTCAATTTAAATTCAATTTCCAAGAGAACTTTACCGAGAATAACTTCTGTACACACATATAGCATAGGATGAAGGACAATCAAAAACAATGAATTGACTAGAACAGTTTAATTAAATAGAATGAAATATATTGAAAAAATAAGAGAAATTATTTAATTTAAAAGGATCAAGGATATATTATCATACTAATATTAACGACGGATAAAAAGAAATTACACACAACATTCAAATAACATACAAAATATTTGGTATGACCATAAAAATTGTTGTGTACTACTTGAAAATATGATATTTCTATAAAATAAAACGAGTCCTATACTGCTACATTACTACCTAAATTATATCGATGTATCTATATCAACATGGTCTAAATGATTTTTTTATAGCCACTATAGATTATTTGAACCTTTGTGTAATTTTCTTATTCAGTTAATGGTTAGCTAGTATTGAAATTTCTTTCACGTTATATAAATGACATCGGCCGGCTACTATACATTTTAACAAAATCTAGTTGCACTGTATAATATTAAAATATATGCAATAATATAGTTGTGACAATAAAAAGTAAAAAATAAATACATATCAATATATTTTCATTGTTAATGACTATGATTTTTTCATAAAATATATAAAATCCATAAATTAAAATATAAATATTTGTTTTTTTTTATCAATATTATTATAGGAACTGATAATGAGTTTTATAGATGATCCGGGTATCAAAATGCTTTCAATATCAATAAATAATGTTGGTATGCTTATGCCATATTTAAATGAATTTCCATCAATAACAACTGGCAAAGGAAAAATATGTTATTTTATAAGACGAGAAGAAATGATTGATTTGACACCGGAAAATATGACAGAGGTTATTTTCTTTTTCTTTTCAATATATTGTTATTCGTACAATATTTATTTCACATATATTTATATTGTACATATAATAATAATACAATATGTAATCGTAGAATTTATAATACAATATTAAAAATCAATGTTAATTAAAATTTAAATATTGAAATATAAAATAGAATAATTTTTTTTTTATATAAAATAGAAATTAATGATTGGAGATATTTCTCAAAATCCAATTAACGATTTATCAATATTGGGGGGTGAAGCTTATGTATCAATGTTAGCCAATAAATTAAATCATATTGGATTACCAGAAATTGCAATACGAAATGTTAATCAAAAATTACAAGAGTTACGAAATAGTACAGTTGAGGTAAGTTTGTACGAATTTCGCATATATAAATGGTGATAATAATGATATGTGTTTCGTAATGAACAATTTTAACCACCATGTAAAGATTACATCACCATTTTTCCATTCCGTATAATACGGACACATTTTACCTAACGTAACAATATGAAGTCACACATTTATTGTTTCGTAATACAAATATCAAGGTCAAGTCATGAATTGCCTTCGAAGCAAAAGTACAAAACAACAAAGTTGTTAAAATATTTTGGCATGGAGAAAATCGTATTATCATTATCCAACTTTATTAATAACGCAGTTCAATAAATTTACGGTCTTTAGAATATTTCTTGAGATGCAGAACAATATTTTTTATGTAGAAACTTTCACCGATACATATATATTTTTATTATTATTTATTTTTTTTTTTTAGATTAGAGGCAATATAAATAATACAACAATATTACCATTACCAATAACGATAACGTCTATATTAAAAATTGCACCCGATATAATTTCGGGTAATATAAAATTATGTACAAAAGAAATTAAAACGTCAATTGAAGAAATTGTTATAAAATGGGCAAATGCAATTGAAAAAGTATTAGAAGAAAATTCATTTGATTTATTTTTGGAAAATGAAAATGTTCAACCAAATGAGGAAATCAATTTTTGGAATATACGTATGAAAAATTTAACAAATATTTACGAACAATTATGCAGTGAAAATATTAAAACTGTTGCAAATATATTAGAAAAAATTGATTCAATTTATTTTTCTGCATTTCAAAAATTATTCGTAGATATTGTTCGGTCATTGTCCGAAGCCCGAAATATTACGTTATTTTTAGGTCCATTACAACAACAAATTGATCTATTTTCAATGACAGATTTTAATGAAACGAAACCATTTATTGAACCATTAATACATATGATTTCATTAATTTGGTCAAATTCACAATATTATTGTACAAACGAACGTATGGTACATTTATTTAAATTAATTCATAATATGTTAATACAAGAGGCTACAGTTATTTTAGATCCAGGTTCAATATTTCAAGGCGAAGTTGATGAATGTTTAATTAAAATTAATGTTATTATTGATATATTTATGCATTACAAGTAATTATATATGTTTGTTTATTTTTATTATACTAAAATTCAATGGTTATTGAGCTTTTTAATTACAATTGAAATAGATTTTGCTTTATTAAACCATTTCCTCGTTGTCCGTTCGATCAGTACAATATCTGTTTGAATTGCCTATTTCACATTTCTATTATTTTATTGTTTCGATAGATAGCTTAACACTCGAGGAATACTATTATATTTTTGAGAAATAATACTTTCATATTTTCCATTCAATTTGGATTTTTCTCCATAGCAAATATTCATGATGTTAAAAAAAGATACAAAGATTACGCTTTCTAGAATTTTTTTCTGGTGTAGTCAAGAAGTTAAAATTAAGTGTTTGAGACAATTTGTCACATTATAAAGTTTCATGAAAATATCTGCGCTCATCTGAGAGCGGCGGGATTAATTAATAAATATAATATCTTACATAATATATAAGAAAAATGTTCTATTGAATTTATACACTATTTTTTTCGAATTTTAATAATATTTTAAAAATACCGCAATGCGATATTAAAGTTAATTTAAAATTAATTAATATGCACACCGCGTATGGCATACTAATTATTTTCCCATATATTTATAGAACGATATTTGAAATATATAGAAATAAATTACCATCGTTAATATTAAAAAATACAAATCCACAATTATGGACATTTAAATCCGAATCAATATTTAAACGATTAGATCGTTTTGTAGATCGGCTGAATGAAATAAAAGAAATTTTTCAAACAGCTAATGAATTTTTAAAATTGGAAAAAGTTGAAATTGGTGGATTACAAGGACGAAAAATAAGTCGGACATTAAATAACGTACATTAATAATTAGTTATATTATTTTTATATAATTATATAATTTTTAAATTGTTAATGTCCATAATAATATATAGATATTAGAAGAGTTTAATACAATATATGGTGATTGGAGTATTATAACATTTGATCCACTTGATATTGATTCGAAAAAAAATGAATTCATTATTTTTAATAGTAATTTTATGGAAAAGTCAAATGTATTAGAACGTAAATTGGCCACACAAATTCATTTAGCATTTGATGAATGTGTTCATTTATTACAAATGACAAAATTAATACAAATATTAGGCACATTAATGCATCGAAAAATTATTTTTACGGAAGTTAAAGATCGTTATAGTGATCTGTTAAATCTATTTAGTTGTGAATTGAAAAATATTAAAGACATTTTTGATAATGGTATTAATGAAATAAATACAAATGGTGTTGAAAATTTATCAACAATTGATAGTGGTTATCCAATAATTACCGGAACAATAAAATGGATACGTAAATTAATTGATCGCATACAAATACCATTTTTACAATTTTCCTATATAGACCATAATCTATTCGATGATGACGATGGAGAACATGTTTTATTATGTTACGAATCATTAATAAATTTATTAAACGATTTTGAAAATACATTTTTTTTAGAATGGAAAAAAAGGATTCCAAACGAAATAACAACAGCAACAAAAAAATCATTATTAATTCGCCATGAAAAATTAATTAATGAAAATTATGATCCTAAAGTAATTATTTTATAAGTTATATTATATATTTTAATTTCTACTAAATATGTTTAAAACATACTTGACTTTTTTTCGCATTAGTTAGCGGCTGCAATAAAAGAAACAAAAATTCTTAAATTTATGGAATATAAAAATATACCAACAGAAGCACTGCAATTATTTGATAATGAAGAAGATTTATGGGTATATTAATTGTTTTGAATATATTTTATTAATATATATACGGTTTTAGCGTAATATGGACGACATATAAGCTCAAACGCAGAATAGTCGCAATTGTAAAAGAACTATACATTTTAGCCAAAGTTAAAGCCAAATGGACAAATATTATTATGAAGTAAATGAATATATCGGATTTCTTTCATTCAACCACAAAAATCATCTCTGCCGGTTTTAAATAAAAATACTATTCTTTTTACATCACACCATACACACGGCAGTATTTTATGGGCACGTATGTTACAAACAGGTAACGAATAATATAAATTCGACTATGCCTTATCATCACTATAGCTGGATGTGACGTGTTCATCAAGTTTCTTTTAAAATCTTCTAATCCTCTTTCGTTTAAACTGACTTTCTCTAGTATACTTCGAAGCTATTCCAAATAAAAGAACTCCGTCGTGGTTGTTACACTACAGCATATGAAAAAAGAAGACGGCATAAATGTGTTATAATGGTGACTGTGCTCTATCGAATAAAATCTACATATGAGTGGTCATCAAGAAAAATATTATATAATCTTGGCGTTATGAAACGTTTACGTTTATTGTTATTCTTGTTTACTTATGTGTGACAATCAAACTGAAATTGATATGAGAAATTTTATTGCTTTTTAAACCATAAACAGCAAAATTAATTATTGTTTATTATGGAATAAGAACATTTTTAATCACCTAAATATTATAATCAACGCATATATTAAAATATTATTTTTGTATATAGAAACTTCGATTAAAACTATTTCGAATAGTTGAATGGTATAATAAAATTATGCAAACAACAGAAGAATGTGAATATAATTCAATTGAAAGAGAAATTAATTCATTGAATAACGAACTCAATCCATTGTTCAGTTCAGTCAATTGGACACATTATAGTAATATTATTTTTATCAGTACAATTATAATATTTATTAAATAATAAATAAATAAATACAATTTATATTTTCTCTTGAAGATCAGGCAAATATTGATCAAATTTATAATATAATAAAACAATTACATGAACGTGTACTGAAATCACAAGAGAATATTAAGATTATATTAGACAATATAAATTCATGGGCTACGGAACCATTGTATATTAGAAAAATTGAAAGTAAAAGTGCTCTTTTAAATATTACAAATCGTAAGGAAACTATTTTTAAACGTTTAAAACGATGTATTGATACAAAAAAATTAATTGTACGTAAAATGGATGAAAATTTTCGTTTATTTAATAATCTTCCATCAAAATCATGTCCGTGTTCGGATGATGACAGTGATGATGAATATGAAGGTGTTATAGAAGAAGAATATATTGATGAAAATGAGAGTGTAGAAACAATTACAGATGTAATTAATTTTTTTCATTGATTACAAAATAACATTTTTATTTTATATTTTAAAATTTCTTTTTAAATTCATTTCACACATATATAGACAAGAACTTCGAAATCAGCACAAACCACACGAACGGATTCAAAGGTATGTAAACATATGTGTATATACTTGTGTAAAATATTATGATATATTTTAATTTCTTTGATAAGAAGATTATAGTTAGACCTTGAAGTTAATGTTGCACTGGTAAAAACAAGAGTAATTTTTCAATCATTTTTTTTTTTCACAGGATAAAATTGTAAAAACTAAAGAGCAAATAGCACTTTTTCGTGCATATGAAGAGTATGTTGATAATTTAGTAGCTGCTAAAATTATAGATGGTATAAGTTTAAGGTAATCATATATTTACTATTACTATTTTTTATACAACATTTATATTTAAATGTGCTGTATATTCATTTCACTATGTAACATATATATTTTTATGTCGATAAGTCAATGTATGCTCTTACATTATTTAACATAATAATAATATTTACCATATACATTTATACAATTTATATTCATAGCATGAAATATATTAAAAACGAAATTGAAAATCAATCTGAATTGAATTTACCATTATTTCAAGTAAAATTTGAATTACAACAACCAGATATGAGATTTATACCAAATTTAGATTCAGCAACAACAGATGGTTTTTTATCATTAATCGAAAGTTTAATATTTGATATTTATAGTATGTGTGATTTAATCCCAAGAATTGCACAACCACCAGAATCTGAACGTTGCGATGAAAACGGAACAATTTATTTAGCAACTTATGAATGTAAATATAATTATAATTTTTGTAAAACTATACCTTAATTTAATTAAATATATTTCGATTTTAAAATTAGCAAAATTAAGTGAAGATCAAACGATTGAAATGATTCGACAAGATATTATTACAAAAGTCAAATTAGTCATGGTAGAGGCAAATGGATATATTAAACAATATCATGTTTTTGAATATTTATGGATTGATGATAGAAAATTATATTTAGAACAATTTTTAAAATATGGTAAACATTTATCATTGGAAGAAAATCAATTATTAGAATTAAATCAATTGGATATTGACGAAATTAATCCTACAATAGATATGTTTAAAATGGAAGTAAGTTTTTGCTTAATATTACAACTGATTATTAATTGTAAAAATATTTTGTTTTTAATGTAGCTGAATTTAATTCTACCTTTAAATACTCCATTAACAATAGATTGATAAATTCAAAAAACTTGAAACAGATATACAAAATATTAATGATTTTATAGATTTTGAAATATGGTTTCGTGTTATATGTAAAGGTTTTAAATTTACATTATTGAATGAGGTTGCCAATTGGATATTTATGTTTAAAAATTATTTAAAAAATCATGTTATTGATAGTTTACAGGTAATTTGTGTTCGAAAATGTTATGACATAAATTCATAATTTTAAAGCATAATTATAAAGTATATGCGCTATATTAATTTTATTAATCGTATTTAATTCAATAATTATGATGTGAATAATACCATATACCAATGCATCTAATGAAACGTTTTTGGGTTTAATGGTGTTATTATTAAACTATTTTGTAAAGAATAAGATTTTTACTTTATATTATAAGTGTAGATCGGGAGCGATTGAACCAGATTTACTATTTGCGTTACTATGACGGAACTCATAGTATTCGAAAGCATCATAAATATAATTATAAATTAATTTTTAAATATACGCAGGTTAATGAAAAATTATTTTATATATAGAATTTAGAAAATTTTTGCGAAAAAGCTTTTAATATTCTTGCTATTGAAATTGAAAAAGATGATTTTGATGAATTATTAAACATTCTATCGGTTTTAAATGAGGTTGAAGAACGTCAAAATAAAGCAAATGAAACACCAATATTTGAGCCGTTACGAGATATTGTTGAAATGTTAAAAATGTATCATATTGAATTTGATGATAATGTTCATTTACAGGTTAAATTGCATTGTTTGCTTTTGTACATCAAATTAATATTATAATAATTGTTTTTTCTTAAATATTAAATATAGTTTAGCGAATTGCCTGTTCAATGGTTAAAACTTAAAAAGACTGCATTAATTGTAACACAAGCAATTGCACCAATACAAACCTATCAAGTTGATTTGATACAAAAACGTATATTATTATTTAGTTTTCGATGTCGAATCTTTCGAAATAAATTTAAAGAAGCGCCGGTAAGTTCAAAAGAAATAAAGTTTCTAATAATACTATCAAACGTGATGTAATATCATTATTATCATTATTTCGTATAGTTCTTTAATGCAATTTGTCCCGAAATCTATGAATTAAGTGATAGTTTTAATAACGAATTAATTGATATGGAAATACAATTAAAACATTTATGTGATTCGGCTGACTTATTTGATATTCCAGCACCAGAAACAGAAAGTTTAGTGAAATCAAGACGTGAACTGAAATTACTTAAAGTATAAATTTATTAATTTTTAATAATAAAATATAAAATATAAAATAATGATAATTTTTGTGACATTTATTATTTAAATAATTTTACAAATATATATAGCAACTATGGGATTTAGTGTTTGTAATACGATCCAGTATTGACAATTGGAAAACAACACCATGGAAAAAAATTAATGTTGACGAAATGCAGGGTAAATGTAAAATTTTCGTTAAAGATTTAAGAGGTTTGGATAATGAAATGCGTCGATGGGATCCATACATTGATATTGATGCAAGCGTAAAAAATTTAATGACCTCATTGCGTGCTGTAACCGAATTACAAAATCCTGCGATACGTGAACGTCATTGGCAAGAACTTATGTCTACAACAAAAGTTGAATTTCATATGGATGAGTCGACAACATTATCAAATTTATTAGATTTAAATTTACACAAATATGAAGATGATGTCAAAAATATTGTCGATAAATCAATAAAAGAAATGGCAATGGAAAAAATGTTAAAAGATTTTAATATTACATGGAAAACAATGGCATTTGAATATGAAATTCATACACGTACAAATTTACGGATTCTTAAATCATCGGAAGAATTAATTGAAATATTAGAAGATAATCAAATACAATTACAAAATATGTTATCATCGAAATTTGTTGGTTTCTTTTTAAATGAAGTATTGGAATGGCAAAATTTACTATCAAATGCTGATCAAGTAATTGATATTTGGTTTGACGTACAACGTAAATGGATGTATTTAGAAAGTATATTTGTGGGTTCCGATGATATTCGAAAACAATTGCCGGTGGATACAAAACGATTTGATGGCATCGATTATGATTTTAAGGTATAAACAATTTTTTATTAATTTATAATATATAAGAGGAAAATAACTATCTATCTATAAGTAACAATTTTATCGGTTCCACCTTTTTTCCATATAAAAAAAAACGCATAACAATAAATTTTTATAAATAGAAACTTTTAAAAATACTGGTCGACAAACCAAATGTCGTTAAAGCAACAAATACAAGTGGTTTATATGAAAATTTAGAAAAAATTTTCGAACAATTAACACTATGTGAAAAAGCACTAAATGATTATTTGGAAACGAAGCGGTTAGCCTATCCTCGATTTTATTTTGTTTCATCAGCTGATTTATTGGATATATTATCGAATGGAAACCAACCGGAATTGGTAGTGAAACATTTACCAAAACTATACGATTCGTTGGCAAAATTAAAATTTAAAGGTAAAACACGTGCGTATTCTATGACATCAAAAGAAAATGAAGAACATGTTGAATTCACAAATGAATGTGATTGTACGGGACAAGTTGAGATTTGGTTAAATCGTCTGACCGACACAATGAGAGAAACATTACGTAATTTATTTGCAAAATCAGTGAAAACATATGAGGAAAAAGCACGCGATCAATGGATTTTTGATTGGCCAGCACAACCAACATTATGTACAACACAAATTTGGTGGTCCACCGAAACTAATGATGCATTTGCTCATTTAGAAGAAGGTTATGAAAATGCATTAAAAGATTATCAAAAAAAACAAATAAATCAATTAAATGCATTAATTGTTTTACTATTGGAAAAATTATCACCCGGTGATCGACAAAAAATTATGACCGTATGTACAATTGATGTACATTCAAGAGATGTTGTTGCTAAATTAATTACACAAAAAGTTGAAAGTTCGTTAGCATTTCAATGGCAATGTCAATTGCGTCATAGTTGGAATAAAGAATTAACAAATTGTTATGTAAATATTTGTGATGCACATTTTCAATATGATTTTGAATATTTAGGAAATACACCACGTTTGGTTATTACACCATTAACAGATCGCTGTTACATTACGTTGACACAGTCTTTACATTTAATTATGGGTAGTGCACCGGCCGGACCAGCTGGTACTGGTAAAACTGAAACAACAAAAGATCTTGGCAAAGGACTTGGCATTATGGTGTATGTATTTAATTGTTCCGAACAAATGGATTATAAATCTTGCGGTAACATTTATAAAGGTTTATCACAAACCGGTGCTTGGGGTTGTTTTGATGAATTTAATCGTATATCGATAGAAGTATTATCAGTTGTAGCCGTTCAAGTGAAAACCATATTAGATGCAATTAAGGTAAAAATTTATATTGAATTATCTAACTACACATAACATAATATTGAAAAAATTAAATTATATTAAAATTTATTTATTTATTTAGAATAAAAAAGCAATATTTCAATTTTTGGGTGAAATGATAAAATTAACACCAACTGTTGGTCTTTTTATTACAATGAATCCCGGTTATGCTGGTCGAACTGAACTGCCAGAAAATTTAAAAGCTTTATTTCGCCCGTGCGCAATGGTTGTGCCAGATTTTGCACTTATATCCGAAATTATGTTAGTAGCTGAAGGATTTCAAGAAGCAAGATTATTATCTCGTAAATTTATTACATTATATACTCTATGTAAAGAATTGCTGTCGAAACAAGATCATTATGATTGGGGTTTAAGAGCTATAAAATCTGTACTTGTTGTTGCTGGCGCACTTCGGGTATATATAACTTTATCTTTAATTATAAAGTGCATATAGAACTAATATGAATTTTAACTTGTTCAAATTTATTTTTATTTATTTTTAAAGCGAAGTGATCCAAATCGACCAGAAGATCAAGTTTTAATGAGAGCACTAAGAGATTTCAATATACCAAAAATTAGTACCGATGATGTACCAATATTTATGGGATTGATTGGAGATTTATTTCCAAATTTAGATGTGCCACGTAAACGTGATGAAGAATTTGAAAAAATTGTCCAACAATCGGCACGTGATTTACAATTACAACCCGAAGATGGTTTTGTATTAAAAATTGTACAGTTAAAAGAATTATTTGAAGTAAGACATTCTGTATTTATTGTTGGTTTTTCTGGTACGGGTAAAACAGAAGTTTGGAAAACATTACATCGTACATACAGTAATTTAAAACTAAAACCGCATTTTGATGATCTTAATCCAAAAGGTTAGTCTGCAGTAGCCAGCCATTTGCATAAAGACATTATTAGAAGAAAGAATACTTTTTTAATTTTATTTATATAAATATTTTAGCTGTTACAAATGATGAACTTTTTGGAATTATTAATCCAGCGACAAGAGAATGGAAAGACGGGTTATTTTCCTTTATAATGCGAGATCAAGTGAATATGCGTGGTAATGGACCAAAATGGATTGTTCTTGATGGTGACATTGATCCAATGTGGATTGAAAGTTTAAATACATTAATGGATGATAATAAAATTTTAACATTAGCAAGTAATGAACGTATATCATTGACAAAAGAAATGCGATTATTATTTGAAATTGCATCTTTACGAACAGCAACACCAGCCACTGTTTCGCGTGCCGGCATTTTATATATTAATCCACAAGATTTAGGATGGAATCCGTAATAAATTACGAATATTTCATATATATTTTCATTTATCAGACAATCCTTTGAAACCGTTTTTTTTAATTTTAGATATGTTGCCTCTTGGATTGATAAACGTGAATTAAAATCTGAAAAGCAAATATTATCGGTACTGTTTGATAAGTACATTCCACCATTGTTAGATATTATGAAATATCGGTTAAAGAAAATAACGCCAATATCTGAAATAGCTCAAATTCAAATGACATGTCATTTATTGGATTGTTTGTTGACACCACAAAGTGTTCCTGTGGATTGTCCAAAAGGATGGTATGAAATTTATTTTACATTTGCAATAATTTGGGGTTTTGGTTCGGCATTATTTCAAGATCAAATAATTGATTGGAGAAATGAATTTAATAAATGGTGGATGAATGAATTTAAAACGATAAAATATCCAACTATTGGTACTGTTTTCAATTATTATATTGATCCGGAAACTAAAGAATTTAAGCCCTGGACAAATTTAATACCGTCATTTGAATTGGATATAGATATTCCTTTGCAATCGACATTAGTTAATACAGCTGATACAACATGTTTACGATATTTTATGGATATATTAATTGAAAAAAAACATCCGGTTATGTTGGTTGGTGGTTCTGGATCGGGTAAAAGTGTTATAGTGTATGATAAATTAAATACACTATCCGGAAATTATCTAATAACAAATGTACCATTTAATTTCTATACAACATCGGATATGTTACAACAAATATTGGAGAAACCACTTGAAAAAAAAGCCGGACGTAATTTTGGTCCACCGGGAAATAAAACTATGATTTATTTTGTTGATGACATGAATATGCCAGAAGTTGATATGTATGGAACTGTACAACCACATACATTAATACGTCAATTTATGGACTATAGCCATTGGTATGACCGCACAAAACTTACATTAAAAGGTATCCATAATTGCCAATTTGTATCGTGTATGAATCCAACAGCCGGCTCATTTACAATCAATCCACGGTTACAAAGACATTTCTGTACATTTGCTGTTAATTTTCCGGGCAGCGATTCAATGTATCACATTTATAATAGTATCTTATCACAACATCTTGCAAATCCATTAAATAAATTTAATGATAAAGTGATGGCAATTTGTGAAACACTTATTAAAACTGCAATTACACTGCATCAACGTATGAATCAATTATTTTTACCAACAGCTGTTAAATTTCATTACATCTTTAATTTGAGAGATATGGCAAATATTTATACTGTAATTTATTTTATATAATTAATTTTTAAAATGGGAGCATTTAATTATATTTATATGCATATAAACATTTTAGGGAATGATGTTTGGAACTGGTGAATGTTGTCCTAATCCTAATATGTTAATACGTCTTTGGGTACATGAAGTTACAAGAGTGTATGGTGATAAACTGGTAGATAATAACGATATCGATGTATTTAAAAAGCTTGTTACTGAAGTTGTACGAAAAGGTTTTGATAATTATAACGAAGATATTGTTTTTCGAAAACCACTTCTTTATTTTCATTTTGCTGAAAATTTAAATGATTGCAAATATATGCCAGTTAAAAATATAGAATTGTTATCGAAAATATTGGAAGAGGCTCAAGCAAATTATAATGAATTAATTGGTGCTATGAATTTAGTATTATTCGAAGATGCAATGTCACATATTTGTAGGATAAGTCGAATTTTAGCAAATGATCGAGGTTATGCTTTATTAATTGGTGTTGGTGGTTCTGGGAAACAATCGTTGACCCGACTAGCCGCATTTATTACATCATTAGATGTTTTTCAAACGCAATTACGGAAAGGATTCAATATGGTTGATTTAAAAGCTGATTTGGCTAATTTATATATGAAAGTTGGTGTTAAAAATTCACCTTGTTGTTATTTAATGACTGATTCACAGGTAAATATGTATTATTTGCAATTTTATTTTATCTTCGTAGTCTTGTCTTTTGTCTTCGTAGTCTATTTCAATATAAGCGTGTAAATGCTAAAGTTTATTAATTGCATTTTTTTATTCTTTTCAATAGGTTGCTGAAGAACAATTTTTAGTGTTAATAAATGATTTATTAGCATCGGGTGAAATACCAGACCTCTTTGCTGCCGATGAAATTGATAATATTATTGGGGCTATAAGAAATGAAGTGAAACAAGCCAGAATATTGGATACAAAAGAAAATTGTTGGAAATTCTTTATCGATAAAGTTAGACGAATGTTAAAAGTTGTATTATGTTTTTCACCGGTTGGATCAACATTACGTGTGCGTTCTAGAAAATTTCCAGCTATCGTTAATTGTACGGCAATCGATTGGTTTCATGAATGGCCGAAAGATGCTTTAGAATCAGTTTCACAACAGTTTTTAGCTGAAATTGAAGTTTTACCGGTATATATTTAATCTATACATAAATTGGTGATGTGCGTGATGTTGCTATTATAGTCGCGATCTAGAACATTACGCGCATATATATATATTTTATTTACAATTTCTAGACAAGTTCTTTTATAATTTATCATTATTTTTTCATACATATATAGTCTGAATTGGTAGATTCTGTTTCACGATTTATGGCCTATGTTCATGGAACCGTAAATGATATGTCTAAATTATATTTACAAAATGAAAAACGCTATAATTATACAACACCAAAATCATTTTTAGAATTGATATCATTATATTCAAAATTATTAAACGAAAAACAATCGGAATTAGTTGATCGAATTATGCGATTAGAAAATGGTTTATTGAAATTAGCCGATTGTTCAAATCAGGTGGCTACATTACGCGAACAATTAAAAGAACAAGAAATTGTATTGGCTGTAAAGAATGCTGCGGCCAACAAACAACATGCTATTGTAAGTGCAGAAAATAAGAAAGTTCAAGTTGAACGAGATGCTGCATCGGCAACAGAAAAAGAAGTACGAATAATTGAAGAAAATGTATCGGTTCAAGCAAAAATATGTGCTGCAGATTTAAAAAAAGCGGAACCGGTAATGTTAGCCGCTATTGCTGCTTTAGATACATTAGATAAAAAAAATTTAACCGAATTAAAGTCATTTGGATCACCACCGCAAGCGGTTGTAAATGTTTGTGCAGCTGTTTTAGTTTTAATGTGTAAGGGAAAAATTCCGAAAGATCGATCATGGAAAGCTTGCAAGGTATTAATTGTTTGTAAATAATTTAAATTAATAAATTAATGTAAAGTAAAATATTTGTTTATAGATAATGATGGGAAAAGTTGATAAATTTTTAGACGATCTTAAATTTTATGATAAAAAAAATATACCTGCCAATACAATTACAGCTTTGTTACCATATATAAATGTATGCATATAAATATAGATAGATCTTATCATAATTAAGAACAATTAATCAATTTAATTATTTAAATCAATTAGGATCCCGAATTTGTACCAGATAATATTCGTTCAAAATCAGGAGCAGCTGGTGGTCTATGTGAATGGGTTATAAATATATATAAATTTTATGAAGTATATTTAGATGTTGGTCCAAAAGAACGTGCTTTAAATGCTGCAGAAAGTGAATTAAAGGCGGCTCAGAATACACTGTCCGTATTAAATATACGATTATCCGAATTACAAGAAAAATTAGATGTTCTGCAGGCACAATTAGATGCAGCATCAGCTGAAAAAGAAAAATGTCAAGCTGAAGCAGATAAAACAGAATTTACAATACAATTAGCATATCGTTTGGTTGATGGTTTAGCATCGGAAAATGTTCGATGGAGAGAATTAGTGAAAAGGTAACTATACGCAATAATTATTCTGGATACACCTATAATGAATTTTAAAATCAATCCACATATTGCATAGTTATATTTTTCTATGTAACTACCACCTACACCTATTTTTGTGTTTAATCTATAAATTTAATTAATATTTTCAAAATATTCACAGTATAAATAAACAAATTGTAACACTGCCTGGTGATATTCTATTAATATCATGTTTTATATCGTATGTTGGATGTTTTACACGTAATTATCGCTTAGAATTGCAAAATAATCTTTGGTTACCAACTTTTAAAAAAATGAAAGTATAACTATAAATTCTTTACAATGGCAATATTTAATAATTAAATAAAAAAATTAATATTGATTAGCCTGAAATTCCGGTAGCAGTAGCATCGGATCCATTACAAATGATATGCGATGATGCACAAATAGCATTTTGGAATAATGAAGGTTTACCAACTGATCGAATGTCAGCTGAAAATGCAACTATATTAACAAATTCAGCACGTTGGCCATTGATAATTGATCCACAATTGTATATTATATATATATTATTATTATTAAATTTTCGTATAAAGTCACATGCTTTAGGTAAATTCAATAAATTTTTACACCTAACCATTTACATAGGCAAGGAATAAAATGGATTAAACAACGATATGGTAAAAAATTAATTGTAATACGTTTGACGACGAAATCATATTTAGATGTTATTGAAAAAGCCATTTCAAATGGTGATGTACTTTTAATTGAAAATATTGGAGAAACAATAGAAGCCGTTTTGGATCCATTATTGGGTCGTGCTCTAATTAAAAAAGGAAAATGTTTAAAAATTGGCGACAAAGAAATTGATTATAATGCCGAATTTCAATTAATATTACATACAAAACTTGCCAATCCACATTATAAACCAGAAATGCAAGCTCAAACGACACTAATTAATTTTACTGTAACAAGAGATGGGTAAATATAGTTTTATAATTTTAATGTTTTATCTTAACTCGATTTTATGATTTTTATTTGTTTATTAACACATTGTCGTACAAAACGGAGAATTCTCATGTTGGGCTTGGTACAAAAGTTCGCACTTTACGAATAATATCTCAAAGCATGGGATTATTTATGATTGTCTTAAAATTTTTGTACATTATGTCTTATATTTCACGAATTTATATTTCACACGCGATAGTTTCTAAAACAAATCCTTAAAAATTTAAAGATTAACCAATTTGGATGGAATTTGATATGTGAGTTTAGATTGGAATTATACACAGGTATAGTTACGAGTAAATTGCTCCAAATTACCTAGATATGGTAATTCTAAAGATTTAAGATTGAATAAATACATATGATATTCTGTTCGATTTAGATGAATTATTGTTTGTAGATTTTGAATGGAATCAGTTTCTAATCAGTTTGATCTAGACGTTTTCCTAAAAGATTTGTGAGATTTACAGGTAGTATACAGACAAATTTTTTCGTAATATATATCCAGGACATTTTTATACAGATTAATATAATTATAAATGAGCTAAGAATATAGAATATATTATTATAAACTTATCATTTCTTAACCGAATCAGTGTCAAATTGTCAGCAGAAACTGATTCAAGTGATTTCATATTCAATAAAAATCTATACAGTATACACATAACAAATTTCATTCGGCAATGTATTAAAATACAATTCTTATATAGTTTAGAAGAACAATTATTAGCGGAAGTTGTAAAAGCCGAACGTCCCGATTTAGAAGAATTGAAAACAAATTTAACAACGCAACAAAATAATTTTAAAATAACATTGAAAATTTTGGAAGAAGATTTATTGCAACGATTATCGTCGGCCGGCGAAAATGTTTTAGAAGATGAAACTTTAGTTTTAAATTTAGAAAAAACAAAGAAAACGTCTGGTGAAATTGAAATCAAAGTGACGGAAGCAAAAGCAACGACAAAACAAATTGATCAAGCGCGTGAAGGATATCGTCCGGCTGCATCACGTGCATCAACATTATATTTTATATTAAATGATTTATGTAAAATAAATCGTATTTATCAATTTTCATTAAAAGCATTTACTGTGGTTTTTCATAAAGCTATTGTTACGGCTGTTGTGGCTGAATCAATAAATGATCGTGTATTAAATTTAATTGATTCAATAACATTTTGTGTTTATATGTACACAAGTCGTGCACTATTCGAACAAGATAAAATCATTTTTATGACACAAATGACTATTCAAATTTTACTAAAATCAAAGAAAATAGATTCTACTGATTTGGATTTTCTACTACGTTTTCCATATACACCAAATTTAACATCACCATTGGATTTTATTACAAACATTGGATGGGGCGGTATTGTAACATTGTCGCTTAAGGATGCATTTAAAAATTTAGATAAAGATATTGAAGGTTCACACAAAAGGTAAGAGAAATTTCCACAAAACACATATACAATTTACTGCAGTCACTCTATCAAATGGTGATATTTTATTATTTATAATTAATTATTTTTATAGATGGAAAAAATTCACTGAATCTGATTGTCCGGAACGTGAAAAATTACCGGGCGAATGGAAAAATAAAAATGCATTACAAAAATTATGTATAATGCGTGCTTTACGTCCCGATAGGATGACATACGCTGTCATGGCATTTGTTGAAGGACAAATTGGTTCAAAATATGTTGAAGCACGTATGATAGATTTTGTGCAAACATTTACGGAAACCAGTAATGTAACACATATATTTTTTACATTATCAGCCGGTGTTGATCCATTAAAAGATATTGAAAAACTTGGTAAAAAAATGCGTTTCTCATCGGATTATGGTAATATTCATAATGTTTCATTGGGACAAGGACAAGAAATTGTAGCCGAAAATGCTATAGATATTGCATCGAAAAAAGGACATTGGGTAATATTACAAAATATACATTTGGTAGCAAAATGGTTACCAACATTGGAAAAGAAAATTGAAGCCACATTAGAAAATTCACATGAAAATTATAGGTTTGTATTGCATACATTTCATAACCATTGACTCTACCCGCTTTGACAGTGCATTTAATGCTGATTACATTAGAAAACAGATTTCTTTGGCGGTCCAAAGAGTAGGTTTTGATTTGCTTGTTTCAAATTTTACATTACTAAAATCTAATGCCATATGTCTAATTATGCTTACACCAAATATACTATGAGAATCCACTCTAAGATTGTCGTCGCCGAAATATATTTTATTTTATTTTCAATAGATTATTTTTAAGTGCTGAACCGGCAGCTTCAGCCGAATATCATATAATACCACAAGGTGTGCTAGAATCGGCCATAAAAATTACCAACGAACCACCCACTGGAATGTTAGCTAATTTACATAAAGCATTGGATAATTTTCAACAAGATACATTAGAAATGTGTACAAAAGAAGCCGAATTCAAAGCTATTTTGTTTGCATTATGTTATTTCCATGCGGTTGTGGCAGAGCGTCGTAAATTTGGACCACAAGGATGGAATCGAATTTATCCATTTAATTTTGGTGACTTAACAATAAGTGTATTTGTTTTATATAATTATTTGGAAGCAAATAGTAGAGTTCCATGGGAAGATTTACGTTATTTATTTGGTGAAATAATGTACGGTGGTCATATTACGGATGATTGGGATCGACGCTTATGTAATACGTATTTAGAAGAATTTATGCAAGGTGATTTAATTGATGGTGATTTATTTTTGGCACCAAATTTTTTGGCACCACCAAACATCGATTATATTGGTTATCATAAATATATTGACGATTATTTACCACCTGAATCACCATATCTATATGGGTTACATCCAAATGCTGAAATTGGTGTTTTAACAACACGTTCGGAAGAAATTTTTAAAACTATATTTGAACTACAACCTAGAGAATCGGGTTCAAATGCTGGTGCGTCTGTGTCACGTGAAGAAGTTGTTAAAAGTTTAATTGAAGATATTGTTGATAAAATTCCCGATGAATTTAATATGTTTGAAATAATGGCAAGAGTTGATGAACGTACACCATATATTATAGTTGCATTTCAAGAATGTGAACGTATGAATATATTGATGCGTGAAGTTAAACGTTCATTAACTGAACTATTTTCGGGTTTAGAAGGCGAACTAACCATAACACCAGATATGGAAAAATTAGAGGAAACATTATATTATGATGTGGTACCGGAGAATTGGACAAATTTAGCGTATCCAAGTTTATTAGGTTTACAATCATGGTTTGCTGATTTAATATTACGTTTAATTGAATTAGAATCATGGTCCAGTAATTTTAAATTACCGTCAACTGTTTGGTTGGCCGGATTTTTTAATCCACAAAGTTTTTTAACTGCCATAATGCAACAAACGGCACGTAAAAATTCATGGCCATTGGATCGTATGTGTTTGAATTGTGATGTTACAAAAAAACGACGTGATGACTTTAAGTGGGTGTTTCGAATTTATTTATTTTATTATTATTTATATTTATATATATTTATTTATTATTTAACAACGAATTCTTTATATTAATATTTATTTTTATTGTAATTATTAAATTTTATTGGTATATAGTGCCGCACCACGCGAAGGTGCTTACATCCATGGTTTATTTATGGAAGGTGCACGATGGGACATGAAATTAGGAACTATAAATGATTCTATGTTAAAAGAATTGTTTCCGGCTATGCCCGTTCTTTATTTAAAAGCTGTTACACAAGATAAACAAGACACTAAAAATGTATATGAATGTCCTGTTTATAAAATCAGGTAATATAATCAGGGAATGCAATCAATTAGATTTATATTATCATTTTATATGATTTTTGTCAAAATATGTTCGCTTCCCTAAAGAGTTGAATTTAACCGCATAATGTTAGTGTAAATCAGTTAAAATTCCACAGATGACTGGTTTATACCTCAAAAAGATCATTTTTAAATTCCATCCCGATATTTTACTATTCTTCCGCCTATACTTATTATTTAAATTATATATATGTCTTTGATTGTCGTTATGCCAATTAATTAATTTTCTGATCATAGTTAACGCCAGTTCGTGATCAGGAAATTCCTTCTGTATTGGTTCTCTGATTTTTACGTGGATCTGTCACATAGTTCAATAGATGTTTTGCCGATATGTATCTATCCTTTGCATATATGATAGCTAAATCAATCTACTCTATTGTAAACAACGTGTGCACGGGTAATCTCACGTGAGCAAATATTTAACTTATTAAATTGCAGAGTGTCTTTGTACAACGATAATTATAATAATAATTAGTTGGTCCGTTGAAGTGAAGGTGAAATGTACCTTATATAATTTTTTTTGTTTTTAATTTCCAATAAAATATAGAAATGGTTTTTTTGTTATTTTTTCTTTAGAATGAGGGGACCAACATTTGTTTGGACATTTAATTTAAAATCAAAACAAAAGGCATCAAAATGGATAATGGCTGGCGTTTGTTTATTATTACAAGTTTAAATAAATATAAAATTTTTATTTATTATTTATTATAATTATAGATTATATAAATATTATTTAAATAAATGTTTTGTAAATAAAACTATTCATGTGATTTCACTAACGCAATGGTAAATGGTCAATAATTATGGTATTCTGTAATCTGTGGGGGAGGAAAAATCACAATTTCTGCTGATAATTCTTAAACGTTCACTTTTGTGTATTCCTAAATGTTAATACTTTATTGTTAGTAGTAGCAACGCCATCCATCTAAATGTTTAATAGATTTACTATTATTTGTGTTTATACATATTTTCAAGTTAAGTATATATACCGTTGAGCTTCAAGAGGAATACATAAAAGCAATAGATTCATACCTTTAATATTATTTTCACCACACAATAAATAATAATTTGGTTTATTGTGATGATGGTACGTAAAAATAAATAAAATATTTAACGATACATTTTATAGTAAACATGGTTTGAATATGTGCTACTATAGTTTAGTATTGATGCTATAAGAAAGAAACCAATTTTATATTATTATCGTTAAAATGAATGAAAGGACGAATAAGTTCGAAACACGAAACAGGATAACAACAAATATTGTATATAATAGTTATGTATTTTATAAATATAAGAAGGGTGATTTAAGTTAAAGCCGTAACAAAGCAGATGTACATTTTACATATACCATATATAAAAAAGGATAATAAACTCCAAAAAAATATACGTGAACAAACAAAAAAAAAATGCGGTTGATTCAATAATTGTTCGTTATTTTACATTTATTGAAAATTTCCTTTCACCTAGAATTATTTTTAAAACTTAAATATTATATACTCTTATATTCACACCTCACACACACCTACAAAGCACAGATATTATATAGAAAAATAAAAATCATCTAATGGATAATTGTAATAACTTCTAATATTTACATTTATTAAATAATTTTATGCCATTGAAATGTGGAAAATCAATTTATTTATTTATTATTATTTGTTGTATGTATAATTTTAAATTTTTTCTAATATATTATTTAAATTAAATATTGATTATACGCTTTTTTTAATTACTCTCTTTTGTATATGTACAAATACGTACACACACACACACGCGCGCCTACAATAGCCATATATTTATTTATATATATTTTCAATCCAAAATATTTAAATATTTGATGGTGTAAAAATATATTTATTTAATTTTGTGTTGTTAAAGTTAAATATTAAAATTTATAGTTATAAGAATGGGTTTATTAATTGAGAAATTGCGTTTTACCATTTAATTAATAGAATTAATAATATTAAATATTTGGTTTACATGTTTTCTTGTTTTGAATAAGATTTTGGTGTGGTCTCCTTTTGTATTTATCCGAATAAACAAATATTATATAAATAAATATGTACACCATACATTTATTATATATGATACATAAATCAAATGATTTCCAATTTTTCCTCTTTTGCCAAAAATAATCTATATTATTTACATGGATTTTAATATTTATACTCTTATATACTTAAAAAATATATATATATTTGTTATATATATATTGTCTCTATATATAGACAGATATTGAATGCATAAACAAATAATTCCATTTAAATATTTACTTGACCATCACACCAACAATCAATATAATCATTTTTATCATCATCACAAATTCACAATCATCATTTTGATTATTTTAGTATATAAATGTTTGGATATATTGTATATACAGTCATGTTTAAAAGTAAGTGAAAAATACTAATAATTAATGATAATAATAATAATAATAATAAGAATAATAATAATAATAACAATATTTAATTTTTCTACTATAAATGATATGATGAAGATATAATTAAAAAGAACTTTTGATATGCCCATCCAATTATATAAAGTTAACAGATATTTTAAAAGTATTTGCATTTATTTAATTAAATAAAACAACATTAGCTAAACTTTATTGCGATTTATTTTTGGTACAATTACCATATTCGCAAAGATAATTATAATGATCTCTAAGCTATAAGTAATGTTTTATAGATCAGTTATAGAGAATAATTTTAGTTCATAATATATTTAACAATAAATAATAATATAAATTCACAAATACAAATAAATCCAAGTCAAAACATATGTGTAACCAATTTTTGGAGCAAAACAACATTAGTAAAAAATAATATCCACATGAGAAAATTGTAAAAATAGATCAGTTATAGAGAATAATTTTAGTTCATAATATATTTAACAATAAATAATAATATAAATTCACAAATACAAATAAATCCAAGTCAAAACATATGTGTAACCAATTTTTGGAGAAAAACAACTTAAGTAAAAAATAATATCCACATGAAAAAATTATAAAAATAAGTTAAATATAGAAAAAAATAAGACACATATCAAACAAATTTTCCGGAAAATCACCTTTTTTGGAATTATCTTCCTATGTTTTAGCAGCCACACATAGTTTTATTCGTATTTACATTTTTATTTACAGAATTTCAAAATTTAAACAATTTTCAATCTTTCATTGAAGAAAAAATATTATTTAAAATTGTTGAACACGTTGGAGAGCATTTAATGTCGCATTGAAAGTTTCTATATGAAATTATTAAATTGCAAGTTAAAACATTTTGGGATTATTTTTCCACAATAATCTTTTTGAAGTCATTTGAATTGTCAAAATCAAAAGTGATTACGTGAAACATATTAAGAATTATTTTTCCCTTTGTATTTCAAAAGATATTATATATAATTATATAAATTTTCTAATGTGTGCACTAAATTTTGAACATAACTGTTTGTGTGTAATTTAACATCATATTGTACAATGGATAGCAATCTTTATGTATCTTTCATATAAGTATATGAGTACATATATATATATAGAAAATCATATTATAATATATACCATATATTGTATACTTTTAGTTATAATCTTAATTAATTAAATGAAATTTTCAATCTAATATTTTGCTTATTATATGATGTGTGTGATGATGTACGATGATTCTATATATATATATTCTCGTAAATATTATTTACATTATATGCATGCATTAAGTTGAATATGAATATTATATAGCAATTTTGTGCACACAAATATAAGGTTATTTATTGTATTGTATTAATATGGTACAAAAAAATGATAATGAACAGTTTTATATAAATTAAACTCACACAAATTTATTAATTACAATTCAAGGATTTTTAATATTGTAATTTAATGTAAATAAAATTTACATATACGAATTTTGCAACAGTAAGTTATTGAAGCATGCTGATAATTAAATTTCAACTTTTTACATATTAATATATTATTTAAAATTTAAAGTATAAAAAAACATATGAATAAATTAAAGAAATTTTACTAAATTTCAAAGTCAAACCATGTAACAAAATATAAGCGATCAATGCGGATGTAATGTTAACCTATTCTATTTGTAAAATCTGCTTTATTCACTGAATTCACTACATCGGATATAACAAATCCGATAATATTCATTCATTGTATTTTCGATTTTACATAACATAAATCAATTAGTTTATCATGTTTAAAATTACTTTATTTTATATATATTTTTTAGCAAAAAGTGTCGATCTTATGGCATTCGATCTTATACTTTTAGCGTTTATAAGGTGCTGCCGAAATTTATACATTGCGAGTTAATAATAGTTAATATTAATAATGAAAAAAGAAAAATATATACTTTTAATA
This sequence comes from Bibio marci, assembly GCA_910594885.2. Taxonomy (NCBI): domain Eukaryota; kingdom Metazoa; phylum Arthropoda; class Insecta; order Diptera; family Bibionidae; genus Bibio; species Bibio marci. The sequence goes on from OU343114.1 coordinate 42,058,941, forward strand.
TAATTTATTAATTAAAAATATTAAATTACACAGCGCTTTCATTATTTTTGCTATCACTATTACATTTATTTTCAGTTTTATCAATATTTGGATTTGCCTTCTCATCGAAAACATTTATATCTTTACCTTTTGTTTCTTTAATGACAAATAAACTGAGCGCAAAACCGAATGCACAAACAATAGCAAATAACCACATACAACCATATAAATGAATAACTTCAGCTAATATTGGATAAAATTTTAATGTTATAAATGAATATAAACTTAATGTTGTAACACAAAATGTTAATCCAATAGTTCTTATCTGTAAATGATATAACAAATTGTTATAAAAATTTATATTGACATCGTTAATTTCATAATTTAATATATGTTTATAGTATAATGACGTATAATTATTATAATACATATAAAATATTGCATACTTTTAATGGTAAAATTTCAGCTATCATACTTGTGGACAATGGTAAAAAACCAACCGAAGCAATAAATATAACAAATGCTAAACTTGTTACTGGTATCCAATTTAAGTCAGACACATTAAATGAATTTTTTTCCAAGTACGAATACGTACCCATTACAATTAATCCTAAGCATGTACCAAATGTTGATACAATTAATAGTATTCGTCGACCAATTTTATCCACTAATATTGTTGATAAATAAAAACCAATAAATTGTACAACACCAACAATTATTGTACATGTATTTGGATTTAAATCGGAACCAGACTGTTGAAATATTGTTACTGTGTACGATGCTAATACAAAACAACCACTAAATGAATTTAATATTATCAATGATACAGCAATAAGAAATGGATTTCGTATGGCGGGTGTACCTACAAAAAAAAAAAAAAAAATTAAATAGAATTTAAATTTTATAAAAGACTAAATTGTATACTGCATTTTTCTATAATAAAAATTTATACAAAAATCCGAAAAATTTAATTTATTATCATCATCGTTTATATGTGAAGCTACAGATTTTAATTTTTCAAATTCTCCATTAAATAATTTCCAATCATTTTTTGTATCATCATTATTTGTTAATTTATAATTTCGATAAAATCTTAATGATTTTTCAGCTTCCTAATATAATAGAAAAAATTACGATAAAGTTAATTTTTAAATTTTAAATTATTAAAATACATACCCGAATATTATTGTTACGTAAATGATATTGTGGTGTGTTTGGTAAAAATATTAAACAACATAAATATAAAATCGGGAATGATATCATAATTAATGGAATTGTATGATAATTTATATAGGCACCATTTATATAACTGATTAATATACCAAATGAATATGCACAATTAAAAATATTTGATAAAGTTCCGCGTATACTAATATAAAAAAAAATAGGTAAATAAAAAATCCAATAATAAAATCAGTCAACATTTATAAATTTAATTATAATTACTCGGCATCAGCAATTTCAGCAATGAACAATGGTAGACAAGCAAACATACCACCACCTGTTAAACCAGCCATTATTCTACCAATATATAAATGTTCTACATATTTTGCATAAATCACCATTAACCAAAATATCTATGTATAGATAGAAATTTAAACAAATTCTAATTTCAGATAGATTTTAGTTCCACTTCCGCTTGCTAAATTCTTATGTTTTCTTGTGACACAAACGTTTTTTGTACGAAAGAAATACGCTATATAGAAGATGATAAGCATACCGAGGGGCGACCAAGTAAAGGATATTTTTTGAAAAAGTGCAAACAATTGGTATGCGTCACTGAAAATTATGAAAGCGTCTTTAAACATTAACAACGAAATGATTAAAAACATCTGCATGAAGATATCGGAATGAAACCAGTTGGTATTTGTGAATGATAATGCACCCAGTCACAACTCACTTATTGTTTCTACGCATGTGTGTTTTTGAATTATACATCATATTCATCTTATTTAGCATCCTGTTACTTCCAAAGCGGAAAATTAAACTAAAAGGGTATTATTTTGATGGTGTATCCACCATACGAACAGTTCCGCTTGTTATATGGTGGCAATTCTTGCTTTGGAGGTAATATAGTAATTCAGGTATTGTAACCAGTGAATTGAAGCCACAAAACTAATATTAACAACTAGTTTTTATTTCATTTTACTGTTCAGTAGCCATAAGTGACCAAGTTAATTTATACGTAAAATTTCACTAACATCGATTAAAAAATGGCAAATTTGACAAGAAATGCCTGAAAGCTGACCGCGATAACTGCAATGGAAATCCGTTTCTCAAAACTACATAAATCTCATTAAAATTTTAAGTTAAATCTTCTATATATAAAATTTGGTTAACATTAGATAAAGTGGCTAATTTAGCAAAACCCCACCCGAAAAAATTCCTAATATAACTTACCATATGTGGAAATGTTAATAAATACATTGTATTTTTTACACCTAATTTACTTGCGATTAAACCAAATGATAAATTACCAGTAATACCACCAATAGCAATTAATGAACCAATCCATGATGATTCATCTACTGTAATGGAACCCGTAATTAAAGATGATTCTTCGGATTGTAAAATTGGTAATGCTGTTGCTAACCATCCAATTATACTGCCATGAGAGAAAGTTATCACATTTACTTTACATGCAATTAGAAAATGTACGCGTATAACAATACAATGGATTAAATAAAAATATAACAATTAATTATTTATTTCATGTATGAATAATTTAAAAAACACAATACCACATACCACAAAATGTTGCTAAAAATTGATTTTTAACATTAGAATAAGTTAATTTTTTATTTATCACATCAATATTATTTAGAAGCACCATTTTTTTTGTGACACGTTTGTTAAAAAAACAATATATAATTTTTATATTCACAAATAAATATTCTTTTAAAATTATTATATTATATTTTATAGATATAAAATAAAATTTTAAATTAACTACTACTACTGAAAATTGTACAATAATTATGATGATATGAATCACAAAAACGCACGACGATAACACAAACAGAATGATAATTCAAAAAGATGCAGAGCAGATATTACTTATTATTTATACAATATTATATCATGACAATATAAAATATTAATAGATATTATAAATCATATTATACAGCTTCAGTGTATAACGTTTATAAAGTGTGTATCATTTAAAACAATACAAATTTGACTGAGAAACATTATTTTTTGGAATACAGTAGATTCCTCTATAAGCAATTCTTATAATAATTTATTTTTAGTAATTTCTTGAACAAATTTTATCAAATTTTATATATATATTTCACGACATATTTTTAGTCAATTTTTGATACTCATATTTGTCAGCTGTCGCTTTCCGGAACTACGTAATTTTTGGTTATTTCTTAACCAATTTCGATGACATTTTGGTATGTATTTTCCAAATGTTTTAAAGTGAACATATAGGTCCTATGAAAGTTCTGGAAAATCAATTCAGTCACATTATATATATTATATTTGTTTCCCGGATATTATAATCAAATTTAAAAATTATATTCTTTAAATAATTTATTAATTATTGTATTATATAAATATAAAATTATACAGTGCCGTCATTATTTTTATTATTATTACATTTGTTTTCATTTTTAATTGTATTTTCATTTGTGTCCATATTATCATCAATAACATTTATATCTTTACCTTTGGTTTCTTTAATCACAAATATACTGAGTAAAACACCCAGTGCACAAACGATGGCAAATAACCACATACAACCATATAATTGAATAAGTTCGGCAAATATTGGAAATAATTTTAATGTAATAAATGTATATAAACCTATCATTATAATACAAATTGACAATCCAATAGTTCTTATCTGTTAAAAACATAGAAAAATGTACAAATTCATTTATAAATATTTAGTATAATTTATTATACGACAAATATACTTTTAATGGTAAAATTTCAACTATCATATTTATGGACAGTGGTAAAAATCCAACCGAACCAATAAACATAACAAATGATAAACTTGTTACTGGTATCCAATTTAATGCGGACACATTAAATGAATGTTTTTCTAAATACGAATAAGTACCCATTACAATAAATCCAAAACTAGCACCAAATGTTGATACAATTAACAGTATTCGTCGTCCAATTTTATCCACTAACATTGTTGATAAATAAAAACCAATAAATTGTATAACACCAATAATTATTGTACATGTATTTGGATTTAAATCGGAACCAGATTGTTGAAATATTGTTACTGTGTACGTTACTAAAACAAAACAACCACTAAATGCATTTAATGTTATCAATGACAATACAATAAAAATAGAATTTCGTGCCGCTGGTGTACCTACAAACAAAAAAATACAATAATTAAAGTCGTTCACCATTACAATAAATTTCTTTCTATATTATATAAGTGCATATTTATTGTATAGTAATTACAAAAATCCGAAAAATTTAATTTATTATTATCATCGTTTATGTGTGTAGCTACAGATTTTAATTTTTCAAATTCCATATTAAATAGTTTCCAATCATCATTTTTTTTATCATCATTATTTGTTAATTTATAATTTCGATAAAATCTTAATGATTTTTCAGCTTCCTATGTAACAGAAAAAATTACCAACAATAAGTTAATTTTTAAATTTTTTAATAATTTTTTAATACATACCCGAATATTATTGTTACGTAAATGATATTGTGGTGTATTTGGTATAAATATTAAACAACATAAATATAAAATAGGAAATGTTATCATAATTAATGGAATTGTATGATAACTTACATAGGATCCAATTACATAGCTGATTAACATTCCCAATGAATATGCACAACTAAGTATATTCGATAAGGTTCCTCTTATACTATAATATATAATAAATAATATAGAAAATAACTAAATTTTATAATATTGAATAAACACGCATTAGGTTACTCTGCATCAGCAATTTCGGCAATGTATAATGGTATACAAGCAAACAAACCACCACCTGTTAAACCGGCCATTATTCTACCAATATATAAATGTTCAACATATTGTCCATAAAATACCAATAACCAAAATGTCTATTTTGTAATATAAAAATTTATAAATTATTTATTTGAAAAAAATAAATAAAATATATTTTATACTTACAATATGTGGAAATGTTATTAGATACAATGTATTTTTTACACCAAGTTTACTTGCAATTAAACCAAATGCTAAATTACCAAAAATACCACCAATAGCAATCAATGAACCAATCCATGATGATTCATCTACTGTAATTGGACCTGTTACTAAAGGTGATTCGTCGGATCGTAAAATTGGTAATACCGTTGCAAACCATCCAATTATACAACCATGAGAGCAAGTCAATACATTTACTTTATATATATATTGTTAATTTATTTAAAAGTGCGTATATAAAACAATATAAATTATAAAATAAAAATAAAAAAAATTAATTACAATTATTTTCCAATTATATTTTATGATTAAATTTTTCATAACATATACCACAAAATGTTGCTAAAAATTGATTTTGAACATTAGCATAGGTCAATTTTTTATTTATCACATCAATATTATTTATTATCACCATTTTTTTGTTACACTCGCACTTTACTTCTTCTTTTTTTTTATTTTTGTTAAATAATTATGTATATTATTGCACTTGTATAAACTCTATTCAATTAACCTAAACTATATATACACACAATAATTAATAATGTAATATAATATTTAAACATCATGTTTTTGAAATTTACACAATTAATATAAACAATATATACATCGCAACAGCATTTAATATTTAATGTTATACAGAATGATAATTCAAAAAGATTCATATAGACATAGAATTATATTCTTTATAATATACCAAATAAGAAGTAAATTTCAAAAATATTATAAAAATAAATCATTTAAAAAACATGTTTGTTATACCAGCATTCGGTATTACGAGGTGTGAACAAAAAGTTGAGTTGAATTGAATAGTTTGGAATAGATTGAAATATATATATTAAAAGTTATATAACGTATAAACGAAATATGCAATAAATGAGAAATAGATTAATTTTGTTATAGTTGTTTGGTAGGATTCGATTTGAGCAAATTATTTTATATTTGTATTCCAAAAATTAATGCATATAAATTCATATGAAAATATTAAAAAGTGACACTTATATATTTAATCTACCATAAAATTATCTATTTCAGTTTTGATTGTGGTTTAAAAAAATAAATTTGTACAAACTTTTAGAACACACCATTCCATTATAAGAAAAGAAAATATATATACATTATCTTTGTTTACGTAACTTTTGAATAATACTTTATGTTTGTGAATTTTTTATTTGTATACTTTTATAAATAAATTTATTAAATATTACTATAAAGGAATTAAAAATTTAAATATAATAAAATAACTATAATACCTTCGAATTGAAAGAAAATTATCATTCGGAAGAAATATGCGGTAGCATTTATATTATTTAAATAAATAATACGTGATTTTGTATTTCAGTTTTCTTTTTAGAAGTATATTGTATTATAAACAGTCTTCTATTACATTAGATTTTATTAATAAAATGCACCAATGCATACAAACAAAACCTACATACAGTTTCAACATTCAAGTAAATTATTTAATCATAATTTATATCATGCTTCAATCGTAATTATTCATATTAACACAAACTTATGGAATAATATATGTTGCATAAAACATAAAATTTACAAATAATTATTAGTCATATTTAACATATGTTTGGGGGTAACAGTTTCATCGTTAAGCAGTAAATATGAAAAAAAAAATATAATATTAAAATTTAAATAAGTAATACGCAAATGCAAATGCGTGTAAACTATACGCAAGCGAAGGTAGAATCTTAAGACATAAAAAGTCGTAGGAGTCTTTCTAATATTGCGATAACGACAAACTAAATGTAATAACAAGTGCTTTGCAGTTCACCTAATAAACAATTTGTAGATATATATAATTTACAACTTTTATACGAAATTATTAAATATATATAAAGATTCATATAAATTTACATAGGGCAAATTAAAAAACCAAAAATATTCGCAGTCTTTATATAGTTTATTAGTTGTAATGTCCACCTATGACTACATACAAGGAAGTATCGTTTGATAGAGTGGTTTCGATTAGATTCAAAAATGTTACAGAATTATAGGTATACAACCAATGTAAATTTATTTTTTATATACAAATTATAATTTATTTAAAATGTACAAAAATTATTTTAATTTTGATTTATACAACATTCAAATCTTTACCCTTTGTTTCGGGTACAATAAATATTATAAATAGTAAACCTAAAAATGTACAAACGGCTAAAAACCACATACAACCATATAGCTCAATGGTTTCCATTAATATTGGAAATAGTTTTAACATTATAAAAGCAAACATACTAAATGATGATGTACAAATTGTTGAACCAATTCCTCTTATCTATATATGTATGCGTAAATAAATGCATTAAATTATTATTAAATTAAATTTTAATGATGAATAATCATTACTAATATACACATACGAGGTGTGGCTATAAAATAACGAGACTATAATGTTGTAAAACATTTGATTTTAAATTTATATATACATATTTAGTTATGATCCAATTCAATATACACTCCTCCATCATCTCTATAACGCTCCATTTTCGCACACACTTTTTATATGTAACGACAGTCACATCGTATCGATCAAATTACCGACAATAATTTTATTCGTTTTTGACGTGAAAGGACGACTCGTCTTCTCGACCATATTGGAAACAGTTAAACCACTAAAAAAAACCTCGCGACAAACATTCATTATCATACACTTCTTTTATAATAAAAGAAAAATTTCATTGGCACAGTTTTTCCAAGTTTCATATAATTTCATTTTTCGGTAAATCAAAAAAAATAAATCCTTTGAAGGCCACGACTATACTAACAATATGTTTACATACACGAGACACGGAATATATTAATCGAAAGAGAATGGCTTCACGTTACACAGATGTAGGTAGTCGTACGACTTTGGTACGCTTCCGTATAGTACTTTTGTTAAAACATCAATCTCATTATTTTATAGACACACACATCTCATATACATATACCTTTTGTGGTAAAACTTCAGCTAAAATAACAAATGGTAATGGTATAATACCAATTGATGCAATAAATATAAGTGCAGATAAACTAAATACCGGTAACCAATTAAATGCTGTTAAATCATAATTATGTGTCACCAAATACGAATACATTCCCATTAATGTTAAACAAAATGTTGAACCACTTGCGGATATAATTAATAAAATTTTACGTCCAACACGATCCACTAAATATGTTGAAGCATATGTACCAAACACTTGTAATAGTCCAACTGAAATGGCTGATGCATTTGGACTTATATCCGAACCCGATTCATAAAATATTTTAGCTGCATAATTTAGTAATATAAAAACACCAGAAAATACATTTAAAATCATCAATACACAACCAATTAATAGTCCTTTTTTTGCCGCTGACGTACAAAAATCACTAAATTGTATTTTGTCATCACTCTGTTGTGTCCCATTATTATTATTATTATTATTATTATTATTATTATTAACACTTAATTTATCAAATTCATATTTTAATTCTTCCGATGAATTTTCATTAACATTTTTATAAAATCTTACAGATTTTTCCGCTTTTTTAATATTATTTTTTCGCAAATAATAGATGGGTGTTTCCGGTAAAAATACCATACCAATAACAAATAGAATAGGAAATACTAACATTAAATATGGTGTCATTGTATAACTAAAATACATTCCAATTACATATGAAAATAAAATACCAATATTACAAATAAGCATAAGTAAAGAACCCAATGTTCCTCGTACACTATAAATATAGAGATAACAACAAAAAAAATACACAATATATTTCTATATAAATTGAAAAAAAAAAAATTAAATAATTAATTGAATTAAATTAATTACTTATCGTCTGCAATTTCAGCTATATATAATGGAATACATGTAAATAGACCACCGCCCGTAAAACCAACAATAAAACGTGCAATAAATAATTGATAAACATATTGTGCATAAATTATGAAAAACCAAAATATCTATAACATAAATGGATAAAAGTCAATTGGAAAATGTTTAATAACTATTGTATATAAATCACTGGCCATACAAATTCACTTAATAGAAAAACAAAACACATACAAATTGTGGTAGCACCAATAATATCAATGTATTTTTACGTCCAAATAAATTCGATAATGTGCCGAATAAATATGCACCCATAAGACCACCTAATGGCAACAAACCACCAATCCATGATGCATCTGCTGTTGTAACCGGTCCCGAAATTAACGGTGATTCATTTGATTGTAAAATTGGTAAATAAGGTGATAACCATCCGACTACACAACCGTGTGATAAACCAATTAAATTTGCTACGTAATATTTGGAAGCGATAACATTAAATTAATTATTATAAATATACGCATTTATTATTTTCTATAACAAAATACAATAAATTGTAGATTTTTACCAAATATAGCAGCCAAAAGTTGAAATTTAATTTTATTAAATTTTATATCATTATTATTATTATTATATTTCTCTTTAGTGATTATTACCATAATGATTTTTTTTAATTGGAAAAACCAAAATTTAATTATGTATTATTAATTAAAATTATGTATAAATAATTTAATTATGTAATATAATTTTTGACCAAACAATATTAAATAAAATAATCGAAAACATTACGTCTTAGCTAATGTATGTTATCAAACTAATTTTAGTATAAAGAATAATTTAAAAATACAAAAATAATAAATTGAACATAATCGCATTACGCAAAATATTTTTCTTTGTAACAATCTGTTGATTTTCGTCGTTTTTTTTTTTACATTTTAGATGACACCATGACTTTATCAAAACATACAATACAATATATAATCTGTTCGGGATAGCGACAATAAGTAGAATACACATACGTATCAAAAATATTTATACGTATTTAAATTTAATTTTATTTAATTTGATAACAAAATGTTATGATGTGTTTGTTGTAATCAGACAGACTATATTATTATTTAATAACATTTATAATTTAAATTTACACTAATCATATAAAGGCGCTTTTAGACAATATGCCAAATCTTTCTTAGGATGATAACGACAATAAGCATTTTTGGCATTTTATTTGAATCATAATAATATAAATAATAAGCTAGAAAAACTAAAAAAATGCTTGACAAATAGGTTGCCACACCAAAACCATACGGGATTTCTTCTATGCAAATTTCAAACGAATTTTTGTATTATTGTGTACATACGAAAAATGAATCCCTTAAATTTATACTGTAAATAACAATGAATGTACAATAATGTACCATATCCTCGCACAACCTATAATATATTCGAATAAATCAAAATGGTGTAAACCCACGGCGAAAAGTTTCTATCCCGCCGAACGATAAATGCATAGACATCAGATTATTACATTTTTGGTTAACGACTTAAGAAATCGTCTTCTCTTCTTTTCACGTATATTAATATAAAATATAGTAAAAAATAATTATTGTCAAAACCATAGACTTTTGATAAACAAATAAACAAATTATTTTAATTATTAAAAAATAATCATATACTAAATGTGTTTGTAATTATAATTTATTATTAAGATATAATATAATCTAAATATATGTGGAAATAAATATAAAATTAAAAAAAAAGGTGTGTTAAAATTTATTTATTATTTATTATATTTAAGATCAATGTCTCTCCAAGTGATTATCTTCTAATCTGGATATTATAAACTACAAGATATATTGATAAAAATATTAACTATAATTAATACAGCGTGTATATTAAAAGGAAAGGTACGCATCAGCATATAACGATCGTGTTGTTGATTTCATATAACACTTTTTGAATTCGATTTTTCTATGTAGATCCTCTCTACGACTTGAGGCTTTATTTGAAAAATTTTAATTTATAATAATAAATATAAGGAATATTTTCTATATCCTTTGTTAAATATATGTTTATTGAAAATATTTTCTATCGCAAACTACGACATACTCTTCTACCATTTTTAGGATACAAAAATACATTTGTATACTATACCAACGACTAGCACTATACTAATTATGACATATATTAATTGAAAGGCCAAAACTTAATCAAGTATACATATTAGTTTTATATGATAAGATGTATGTTAAAAGAGAACCTCCTTATAAATTGGATGCAACATATATATATAGTAAATTCCATTCTATATCATTATCTTCATCTATTCCATATGACTGCCACTGTTAATAATATATTTCATATTATTGTATATAATAATTTTTAATATTTTGTAAATTCATTTATGTTTATCGGCTGTGATATACATATAGAGTCGTATAGAATTAATTTAATATTGAATAGAATGCGTCACTGTGTCACACAAACAGCCACAGTAACAACGACCGAATGTCTGTGCAATGATACCACGGGTTATCATATATTAGTGGCGTCACCATTTACTAAATAAATATATAATTTAGTAAAGAAGTATTGGCGAAAATTAAAAGATCTGAATTCTGGTAAACAAATACCGTCATCATAAAGAATGTATCCTTAATTATTTTTAATGCATTCTTTACAATTAGTGATAAAAAATTAAACGTTGGAATAATTTAATGGAATATGCATGAATATACAATAATTTAAAGAAAAAAATTTGTTTATCACATTCATATCTTCAAGAAAAATATATTTAAATCAAACTTTTCAGAAATTTTATACTATATATTCGTGACTGCAGAGTGCAGACTACCATAAATATATATATAATTATAGTTGATAAAGAACTCTGAATGCATATATGTATATAGAAATGAGATAAGAATCCCCCGCTTTGGGCTATAATAATGGACACCGTAGATATATAATAGAAAATAACGATATACAACTTATTTATTTTAAAAAGATATTATCAAGAAGTAAAAAAAAAAAAATAAACAAAAACTTATATTATTTCAGTGATTATAATTAGATATAATTAATTTAAATAAGAAAATCGCATATTTACTTAAATAACAACTATACAAACTATTTTACAATATATACTAAATACAACATTTATCAATATACGAGTAGCAGAGTATAATATATGGTGAATTGTATGGAAAACATAATACGTAATCTAAAATATAAACATTCGCGCCCCATATATACGACGATAATTAAATTAATGAAAATATCAATTACGCCAAAATAAATATTATCATCGAAAATAGTCTGTTTTTTCTTTCTTTTATTTTTTTGTATATATTTTGTAGTATATTTTTGGAACACAGAGCAAGTGTCCATTTTCTCGGATCTATAATATATACGTATAGTTATATATGTTTCATATATATATGCCACAACCATAATTATAAATATACAAATATCACTTTATAAACGACCGCACCATATAACATAGATATACCTAATATATATATATTACATTATATACAGAAGAAATACATATGATATTGGTACTAAATAATGTAATAGTATACATATTTTGGGTTAGCCATCCTATCCATAGATAAATTTTCCTTTATAGTATATAAGTACAATATTATACGTTGAACATAAGAATAAAATATTTAATGTCTATTATCTGATGATACGATGTCCTTTTTCGGTATATATAGATGGTATTATTATTATTATTATTAGTATTAGTATTAGTATTATTATTATTTTTACATATATAACAAATATACACCACCTCTAAAACTAAATATATAGTCTATGGTATACATACGATGTCTATTAAATGATAAGCTTATATATACCATATATAGAGTTTTAGTATACATACATTAGAATACAAAAATAAACCAAAGAGATTATTGTCCATTAGCCAAAAAATATGCTGGCAACACAACTTTTAACTATATATAATATATATATAAAATATAAATAAATATAGATAAACTTTATATTATATAGACAATTTATCGGAAAAATAACCACCAAAATGGATTAAAAAAATTAGACAACAATAAATTTATTTCCACAAAAATAATTATATATTTATTCGAAATATTTTGCCTCAACTGAACAGCATCGATTAGAGCACGTTCAACAAAGTGTATCAAACGGTTTGTTTTTTTTTTATTGTGATGATTGTAATCTTGTTGTGTATATGTCATTTGTTTACTGTTCAATGTCTTCACTTCAATTGCTGCAATCCGCAGTTTCCTTTCACTGTAAAATCATGCAACAAATAAATCTCAAAAATGTAGCAAATGCTTACCAAGGTAATATATAAAAATGTACTACTTGGAACAAATTCTTGTGGATAATACCTTTGGAAACTATAATGACCTTATTTTTCAATTTTTTCTTTTGACCAAACGATATTATTTTGAGTTTTACTTAATTATGAATGCATTGTCTTGGTTACCGGAAAGTTTACATGTATAGAACGGTGAATACAAAACTATGGCACACAAAATGAATTAAAAGACGGGACAACTAAATATATATATAAATAGACAATATGTGAAAACCCGAAATATAATAATAAAAACAGTAAAAATTCACTGCGGATATGCATTCTTACGGAGCACAAAATAGGATCTGAAAAATGGTAGGCAGTCTAAAAAAAAAAAAAAAAAACCAATAATAAGACAAAAACAATTTAACATGGTGATTGGAGATAAATGGGAAAGAATATTTCACACAATCATATACAACACACACAGAAATAATAACACGCATCTATCGAAGCAAACATTATAATAACAAACCATGAGGTCGTAAATGTGAGATTCAAGTATAGAAATACAAATAGTAAATGGGAACTAACTATGGGCTAATCACCCATATAAAAATAATAGTATTATGAAAACATCAATCTTTCGTTAATTACAGTACAATATACAATTGGTAAATTGTTATATATTCCCATGCGGAGTAATTTACCAATTTGGTTGTAATGAAAGCTTTATTAGATGACATAAAAGCTCCACTAGGAGCAAAATATGACTACAAAAATGGGAACTATCTTAAATTACTTCATTCTAATTATTGACAACATAAATTATAAGAAAATATCAAATGTAATGTAATAATAATAAATCATAAATAAATAATTTAAAATATTTAAAAATTTTCATATAAATAAAATAAAATTGTATAGTAATAAAAATTATTAAATAAATAAATTTAAAAATAAAAACAATTAATAATAAAAGAGAGTTTTAATGTTTAATAGAAAAAGTGGAAATTATATTTGCATAAGCGGATGGGATTGTGAATGTTACACAAGAGCCGCATTTCCAAATACATTGTTTATTGAAACATAAAAAATTCAACATATTCAATTCAGATAAACTATCGAAAAGGATGTATTTTACTGTTCACACTATAGCTCAATCTAATTACATTCGTAATTAGTACAAAAGGATTTTTAATTAAAAACAAACCAAAATAATTTATGGAGACAAAAAATATGGGGTGAATGCAATAATGTAAGAAACATTGAATGTTGAAATAACAATATTTAATTTACTATATCAATACAATAAACAATCAGTAGCTTGGTAACAATTAATTTAATAATTTCCATTATAAATATAAATAATTTGCAGTATAAAATTTAATTTGTTTGGAGAAAATATAATTATATATTTTGAAGTATGTAACAATAAAAAAAAAAAACCGGCAAAATGATTAATAATTATATTTTTAATAATGATTTAATTTGTAATAAAAATATGTGTTATTGATTTTATATTATACAAAATAATTATAATATATTCATAATTTTTCTTCATTGTACATAGTTCTGTACAAAGAAAAATTTAACTCCTTTCGTTATGTGAAATTTAAGTATCATTCCTATCCTATAAACCACTCTCGTACATGAAACGGTCTCGTGCCACGCTGCACATGATGAGCTCTAACACTGTTTTAGAAACTCATTCCGCGGTTATTTTTCGGCCAGAGTGTTTTATATACATATTATTTAATATATATCTATATAGTCACCAGTTATATATAGATGTGAGTGTGTGTGTGTTTGTGTTGAATAATGTATTAAACAATGTTTTTTAATAGTTATATTAAATTAGTTAAATGAAAAAAATGTATGTAATGAAATTTATTCTGCAACTAATTAAATTCATGTTTTATTTTTATCAGATAATATTATTGTTTCAGCATAATTTTTTCAAATATTATCACTACTAGTTTCTCCTACAAATATACATAAATTAAAACATTTTTTTCTTTCTTTATACACTTTTAAATTAAGTATAATTTTTATATTATAAATACGTTTCAATATTCATTATAAATCAAATTTAAACAATATATAATATATAAATACAAAATATAATAGGACATATTATACAAATTACCATAAATTACTATATATATACAAAGAAATATTATAATTAATTCAACTGTAGTAGATATTGCGGCCACATCATATATCATTTATTAATTATTTAAGGAAATAATAATTATACAATAATAAAAAAAAAACGGAAAAAAAAAGAGGTTAAATTATTATTAAGTTTAGGTCACGTGACCTATATATTTAAATTGACAAAATCAATTTGTCATTATATATACGTATAGCTCTATATATTGTATTTTGTATATTATAATAATAATTCAAATGTGATATTGTATAAATAATTACAGTATATATGTGAATATATATTATTTAATAGACGTATAATATATAAGACGACACAGGTAATTTATAAATATATATATATATATAGATAAAGGTATAGGTAATAAGGTATGCGTCGTATATATGAACATAATCATTGTGCGTGCATTATAAATATAAATATGAATATTCTATAATAAAATTATAGAACGTATGCCATCCATCCATAGAACATATCACTGACCGCTTCCAAAACTAAATATATACAAGAAAAAATAATATGAAATTATCAAACGAATGGATATATTAAAAACAAAAAGTATTTTCCAATTTATATAAATGCAATTGTGGTTATAAATTAGTAATACATATTTGCATTATTAAAGTTGCATAAGGGTTAAAACAATAACAACGTACGCCGCCGTCGGTTAAAATTTAATAAAATATTCCATATCCATCAGTGAAAAAAAAAACCAAAAAAAAGTAAGATTAATATATTATTTTATATATATTTTAAACTTGTATTAACAGCACTACCTATATATGTTTAAAAATATAAAAAAATAAATATATAGGATGTGTTTGTTTACAAGAGACGGGCCACCCAACACGTGTCAGCCTCACCTACACGAAAACACACGTGCACAATTGAAAAAAATTTATATTAAAAATTATTTTATATTTTATATATCCTTAAATCATTATTATATTTTTTAACGGGAGCCCACAATATAACATAACATAATATATATATATATATATAGGTAGATCCTTGATGAAGCGTTTCTAGAGAGATTCTTATGTATTATTATTTTGATTATATTTTTGAATGAAATCTCAAACAATAATATAACAACTTTATTTATATACGAGCCGTATATATGTGTGTAGCGCTGATATATTGTATTACGATATAATTTAAAAATAAAAAAAAAACGCAACCAGACCATTTATACTTATTATTATTATTATTATTATTATACAATAAAATAGAATATATACCAAATGATTATCATATAATGAAAATGAATGAATTGTTCACATTACAATATAATATAACATCAATAATATAATAATAATAATAATAATACAATATATATGGGGTATGTATATTGTTGTGTGTGACCTCAAATGTTTAACATGGCGGAAAAAAGCAATTATATTACAATAACATTTGCGTGATGTCGCGTTTTTTGTTTTCTTTTTTATATATTATATTTTATTGAAAATAAAGATTAAAATTACGATATTTTAATTGGTTTTTCCGATGTTAAGTTGCATACGATTCATGGGAAATTTAAGGAAAATTGTTGTGAATTTTTTCCTTTTTTTTTTTTGTTATAGCGCGATGCACTTGTTATATTAATAATAACATATTAAAATTATTACTTTATAATTATACATTAAAGTGATCGTTGATTAAAAAAAAAATTTATCGATTCCAATATTATGGAATGGAAAAAATAAATTATTAATATAATAAAAATGAAATTTCTTTTGCAAATGTACATATGAACATTGTCATTTATTTGATTTTTATCGATTTTATAGTTATCATACAATATAATAATATAATGGAATATTTTGTGTCAACCAATCTTGGGTATTTGTCGTGCATTTTGCACTATATATAACATTATCATGCTTTTAAGAAAATTGCTTAAAGTCATATAGTTTGATCGGATAGAATTTGTAAACATTGGTTTTTATTTACACGATTGGATTTAATAGTGAGGTCAGTATAGTCAATATAGCATCGAATGTGGAATTCCATCCGAAAACGGTGAATTGCATTGCAAGTATAATATATTATAATTAAAATTAATTTATTGAATTGATGCATTTCAATTAGCAAAAATCTCTATAATTAAATCCAAAAAAAAAAAATGTATTGGGTTTTGATTTCACATTAATTTTAAAACAATTTGTAACAATATAATTAATTAAAAGAAATTCGATTTAATATTTTAAATTTATGAATAAATTGATTTGTCATTTGATTTGCACAAATTCAGAATCCTTTTAAATATAAAGGATACGAATTGATTTTATTAGATTTTATTTAAAAAATTATCATTTTTAAATGGTACAATTCAAATCAGATTCAAGATAAAAACTATTTTTTTTCCATATTAAATAATAACTAAAATTGTAAAAGTTTTGACCGGTAAGAACGTAAGTGCTGAAATGTTGGCGATTTTAATAATGCAGTGTCAACTGAACCGTGTTCCAATAAGAAATGGAATGCGATTGCAAAGTGTCGGAAATGCAAATTTTGAAGAAGAAACCAACGATAAAATACAAGTTGCTGTATCAGATTCCATAAAAAAAACGAATTATAGTATACATCAACGATCGTAAAACAACGAAATGAGAAACGATTTCACAATATGAATGCGTTTAAATTATAAATATATGGATACGGCCACTATGTCGGTCGAGTTTATTTTAAACAGTAGTTAAAAGAAGTGTATGTATTAATATCTCCAATATTTCAAATTAATTATAAAAACCCATTATATAAGTAAGGAAAATTAATGTAATTTTCATTGCCACCATAATTTCTAATTTATTTTTAAATTATTATCCAACAATATATAATAAAAGACAAATATTTTTCGAAAATATATTTAGAAATTTGTCTTTTCACCACAATAACCGTGAATATTATTTGGGTTACTATAGATTATATATACACAATTACAGTGTACGTACTATAGTATAGTATCTATTTTAAATTACTATTTCAGAAATACATTTTTCACATACATTTAAATGTATTTCAATATATTCTATTGAGTTTTTTTTTTTCCCTTATAGCTTTCTGTGCTATATTTTATTGAAAAAATAATTAATAAATTATTTCAACTTTTCTCGAAAACTTCTTACCATATTTTCTAAATAACATTAATTTCTACCATCATATAATTATACCACGTATTTTTGGAATGAACAATTTAAAATTAAAATCAATTTCTATATTTTTATCACAAGAGCTATACGATAGTGTAGTTATAGATTATTAATAAGTGGGGGGGGTGGGTCTAATCTATATGGATTCACTTAAATGCATCATTTTTATATAGATTAACAAAATTCTTTGAATTTTGTTAACAAATATCATACAAAAGTAATACTATAAATTCGATATGTAAAATGAATTTACTGAGATAAAAATTAAATTATTATAAATGAGAATGTTATCTTAATGCATTCACACTTAATCATCATCTGTTATTGATGAAATATTATTGTTATTAGAAATATTTAAACAAATAAAAATATGATAAATAATAATAATAAGTATAATATAATCTTAAAAGATAAATTGTTTATCCTTTATAGATAACATTTAAGTTTTATATTGTTTGAAATAAAGTATTGAGATGAATTTAATCATATACAAAACCAAATTAATCTATATATGAAATTTTTTCGGAGGATTTATGTCATTTGTGGTATTTGATATATGTACACTGGTGTTGACATTTATTGTATATACAAATTGGTGGTATACCAATTTGTATATACCATAAATGTTTGTTAAACTATCGTCTCTGTGTATGTGGTGTCTGAGGAAAATTGCAAAAAAAATAGAGAAATCCTCACCCCAAGATCATATCTCCAATTCCAATTTAATTTTGTTACGTTATGATAAAGCTATATTTATATGCATTTTAGATAACGAATACTATACAATATTATACTGTAGTGCGCGTATACTAAAGTATACACATATTATGCTTGCGTTAAAATTAAATATGATAGACCCATATAAAACCCAATTCACATTTTATGGAAAATAATTGCTGTTGCTTTTTTTTTTCATCTATTATTATTTTGTTTATATTTATATAAAATATATTAATAAACATCTACAATAGGACCTTGCATTAATAATGTCGATTTGATAACAGTTGGCGTGACTGGCGTTGTGTGCATCGGAACACACCGCGGCCATATTCATGTTTTTAGTCTGTTATTACTCTATAAATTTCAGTATATGTCATTTCGTTGAAGTGTAAACAACAAAGTTTTTTTTTGCTTCGAACATGTCGAATTATGTGCCTGAAAAAAGTTGTTTTGCGGGGAAGTTTAATAACTTTCTTTTAATTTGAAGAAAACCGCTGCTGATAGTTATCGATTGTTCGTAGAAGCTTACGGTGAACATGCTCCCAATCAAAAAACTTGTGAACGGTGGTTTACACGCTTCAACTTCACAATCAAAACGCGATATTCATTGCCAGAAGGTAATGCTGTGCATTTGGTGGGATCAGAAAGGTGTGGTGTTAAAACCAAATGAAACGGTTACAGCTGATCGCTACCGAGACGACAACTGGGCGAATAGGCAAAGAAATTGAACGAAAAACGACCATTGATAGCTCGAAAACACCACAAAGTTTTAATTCACGATGCGAATGTCAGACCACATCGTGCAAACATCGTTAAGGAAAAAATAAAGAGGCTCGGTTGGGATCATCTTGATCACACCCCGTACTCTCCAGACCTTGCTTCTTCTGATTACCATTCCGTTCCGATCAATGCAGGTCAGCCTGACACATGTACGCTTTCGAAATGCTGACGAAGTGCGAAAATGGGTCGATGAATGGATTGGGACAAAAGATGAGGAGTTCTTCAAACGAGGAATCAACAAACTTCCCAAAAGATGGGAGGAAGTCATAGCTAACGATGGTCAATATATTGGTTGATGTACTCAATCATTTTGTTATACAAATAAATTCCATTTTCAAGCCAAAAAATCGACATTATTAATGCAAGGACCTAATACAATATATAGTTATTATACCGAATTTAACATTATCCTAATTTCATTTTATTGTATATCCTTTTATTTAATTTTATTATTATTTTTTTTTTTTTTTTACGATATGTACTCTGTAGTAAAATCTAACAAATATAAAAAAAAAAAACCTTTCTGAAAAGAATCATATAACTGCTAATGTGAGAAGAGTTATCAAATATATGGATAAAATAACTCAGTGGGTGGCCAATTCTATAGTCCATATACTACCGTGTATATAGGTTTATACAATATATATATATACGATAAGATGCGATAAAGAAATGCCCATATAAGTGTGTAGTGTACCTGTTTTATTTATTTTGTATACCCATAAAATAAATAAATAAATAAAATATAATAATAGGCTAATGCAATTTCATAAAAACATATCCTTTTTCGGTATTTTTTTGTTTCCATATTTTTTAACACATAATCACTTGAATTCAAATACAGGTTTTTTAAAATATCCTTTTTTTTTAGGAACAGGCGAATTATTGGGATATCTGCTAACAATTTTGTATTTTCACGTATAATAAAAGAGAAAAATAAAAAATTTTGTATGGTCATTAGAAGGTTATGTGATCATTTTTTTTAAGAATAAATTGTATTATATGAAAATTATATTATGTAAAATTAAAAAATATGTTCAATTGATTCATACTCGTAAAATGTAAAATAAAAGAACGCATACTTTTATTTGTGCATTGTTAATATGTCAATATAACTAAAAATATGAACGTTCTTATTTCATGTCGTTATTTTTAATCCGTATTTTACGTTGTGAATTAATGTGATTAAATGTGCATAAGTGTGTTTTTTTACAACTGATATAGCAATTTTAGAAATTTTACAATAAAATTTGTTCGCACACATTATAATTTATTATTATTATTATTATTATTACTATTTTAAATTTCATTTAATTATGTACGACTCTTTCTCTACAATCCGTATATATAAATATACAAATATATATAGTAATATATCATAGTTATATTTATAAATGCGAGTATATATATGGTATGTGTTATTATTGATTCATTTATAGATAAAAGTTTTGCTTAAATAAATATTGACATTAGTAAGTGGATGGATTTATCATATATTGTAATATGTGATGATGTGATGACGACGCCTTGGCCATTCGACCATCCATTTTCATCTCTTTTTATATTGTATATATATATAAATAAAATATGTATCTCATATTATACACAGTTTCTATATTATAAATTTTTGTACGCAACTTATAGAAATAGTATAGGAGGTAATATTTTATAAAAATAATATATATATATATTTTGTAATAAATGCGGCTAGTTTTTATCAGAATACCGCATATAGAAAACGCGTTTACATAGAATATTTGATATATGTTGTACACATCCACATATATTTTTTTTTATCATAAATATACAATATATATATATGTACACGAATAGTAGTATCAATGTTTATAAACTTATGAGTATATATACAATATATATGTTATAATACAGTATTTCAACCATCATATAATATGGATATGGTATTGCACATTGAATATATATATTGTATATAGAAAGACATATCCTATATATATAAATATATATATGATTTAACTAATATCTATGTATATTTATTTACTATATATATATATATATATATAGGATAGATTGGAGAAGAAGAATAGGACTGTATATATAACATTATGGCAATTTGAAAATATGGCCGTGATCCATTATCAAGTCAAAAAGTATCCAATTACATCTTTCATCTTTGACAGATGATATATGGGAAAGTTTTATTTTATTTTTGAAATAAAATGGGGGAACCTTTTTTTTTCCATAATATATATTTTCAATTTCAATTTAGCCTATCCCATATATATATATAGGTATATATTATATATACATAGAATGCTCTAACATTATTATAATAATCATTCATATTTCTTGTTGTTTCATAAAATAATAAAAAAATTCAATATATAAAATTTAATATTATTTCTATACTATACTATGCGTATATTAGTAAATGTATACCAAACGATATAATAATAATATAATAAATTAGAAACCAAATACTACAATCGCATAGACCGAAAAATTATAATAATATTTTAAACTGAAAAAAAAATTCTTATATCATCATTTCCATTCCAGCTCTATCTATCTTAGTTATGATGATCTTCAATTAACAAATATTAGCACATTAGATATTACCGAAAAATTCCGGTAAATTAATTAAATATTTTAATTAAAATGTTATGTCATTCTGAAAAAACAAAATATTTGGTGGCAACGAATACATCACACGAATTCGAGATCAAACGGTTAATATTGGAGAACACAATTTTGAAATAGTCAATAGTTTTGTATACTTAGGATCGTTGATAAATGTTGAAAATGATATTGAAGAGGAAATACGGCGCAGAGTAGCAACTGGCAACAGATGTTATTACGGGTTAAAAAAACAATTCCGATCGAAAACATTACAACGAGATCTTAAGTGCAAGCTATATACAACTTTAATACGTTCAATATTAACGTATGGGTCGGAGGCTTGGTGCATGACACAGAACCAGGAACAACTACTTCGGATTTTCGAACGAAAGGTACTCCGTGGCATATTTGGTGTCGCGTCAAAGAACAGAATGGTTGGAGGCGAAGATATACAATTTTGAATTAAACAAGTTGTACGGTCAACCAAATATTGTCAAAACAATCAAGATCAATAGATTGAGATGGCTTGGACACGTAGGATACGTAAGGAGGAGGAGCGTGTGCCGAGAAAACTATTAAATAGTAAACCAGAAGGTAGAAGGAGAGCCGGAAGACCTAAGGCGAGATGGCTAGATGCAGTAAACTGTGATATAAAGATCCTAAAAATTCTGGATTTGAGGACGTTAACTGCGGATAGGTCAGGTTGGAAAAGCGTGTTGGAGATGGCTAAATCCGCACCCGGGTTGTAACGCCATGGAGTAAGTAAGTAAGTTATGTCATTCTGACATTTTTCAGCTGCTCGTTCGTTTATGGAATAAAAAACAGGATATATTTGAAAATGTGGTGTTGAATGCTACTGTCATGTAACAGCAAAGCGTAACAATTTAATATTAATTGTGAATTGTAAAATAATAGTCTCTTATCGTCATTCAATCCATTCAATATAGATTGTATATATATTGTAGTTTTGCAAGGGATATTTAAAAATCTTATGAATATCATTGATCACCAGTGAATGCTCTTTATTTACATTAAAATTATATAATTTTGAAATACATATAAATGTACAATGCTAGAAAATCAATTGTTTCGAATATGAATAATATATTTATTTAAATTTATTTATTATTTATAAAAGAAATTATTTAGGATTCTTTTTGAGAATGTTTGTTACTGTGATATTTTGATGATTTTGTTTACATAAGAATAATTGCATTCAAATAATTGTTCGTTGACACCATTCGTTGACACTAATTAAAGACATAATTTATATTGTTTATAGAAAACATGGTATCTCTATCAATGACATGCATGCAGTCAAATTTGTATACATTTAATCGCATGAAATTTATATATATATAAAATAATTTACCAATCGCGGTGTGCAATTAAAGAAAAATTGGCGTTTCATTTATTAAATTATTTTTATATGAATTAAGATATGCTGTAACATAATTTTGAAGTCAATATAATTAAAGTTATATATATATTGTGCGGTTCACCAAAACCCTATATAGCGCCGTGTATGATTAATATGAAAATTTAATAGAAATATATTGTTAATAAAATCTCATACTCGATTCACTTATTAAACACCTATATTTTATACGTTAATGCGGTTAGTTAGTTATTTATTTATTTTATTTATTTATTTATTTATTTATTTATTTCAATTCATCAAACGATAAATAAACTTCTAAACATTTCTGACCGATTATTTTATTGATATGCTGCATAGAATACAATCATTTCTGAAAATTAAATTAAATTAAATATAAACCTCTTTTTATAATCGATATTTTTTTTTCATCAGTATTCTCTAAGTGAAATTTTTTATGCGATGCGGTAAACAATTTCACATATATTATATTTTTTTTTTCAAAAAATACTTAAATAAAAAAAAAATGAATTTCTACACGCAAAAATATATTGAACGTCGTTACATACTCCATAATACGCGTGTCACATTTACATATTTACATATATCATACATATTTTAGTATAATGTATTCCAAAATACTCGTCGTATATGAATAATATAACAAAAAAAAGAAAGATAATAATTAAATGTTTTATTGATATGATATTAATATAAAATTGATTGTTTGTGTATAGTTTTTAATTAAATAGAAAAAAAAAAAAACAGGAAAAAAAAAAGGGGAATCAAGGATGTATGCAAGTTACATATAATATCTAACTAAACAAATAAATCCTTCAACAATTTTATTCTCACGCAAATATATAAATTTTAGTTATATACATTATAAATTATATAATAAATTCAAAAAAAATAGCAACAAATTGTTCACTTATCAAATACGAATTAAATATATAATATGAATACTACTTTTTTGATATACAATATATATCTACAATATATAGTAAAAATATATGTAAAATATAATATATTATATAGTTACAAATACCCTCCCAACTATTTTGTAACAATTCATTGACAGAGAGTATAGCTTATCATGGAATCAAAACTGATTCTTTTCTAATTTATATATACACCGCACATACATTATTACATATATATATACAACAAAAAACATATATACCATTTATAAACATAAAGAACTAAATAAATTTCAACCCCTATATAATATATATATATTCAAAATCATATGCTATGGAATTATTCATAATCCGCCTGCTTTCAAAAGATATGCATTCGTTCGCATTGTTGCAAATTAATAAACGTTTATAAGGATAATAACAATAATATAATGTATACAATAATATATTGTATATAAAATACCACGCACGCAGTGAATAAAAATAGAGTAAATTATAACAATTACATGTATATTTATATATATATACTAACTAGTAATACCATACTAAATACCTAGATAAGGACATACCATAAGATGGTTTATATTAAAAAGTTTTCATCATATACGCATAGTCGAATACACAATATATATATGCATTTTAAGAGGGTGAAATGACTATTATTATTATTATTATTATTATTATTATTATTATTATTGTCCCTTGAGGCTATATCGGTATTTTACATATATGTAAATATTGTTCATACGCATAGAGATATATAAGAATTATATGTTTATATGGGAAAGATATTGTTTCGTTGCAGATATTTTAAGAATTTTTTTAATAAATATACACTTTGACTTTACTGTACTCTGTGCGATTTTATACAAAAATCAGTTAGGACTATTAAACATTAAAAACACATACAATTTAAAAATAATAGTATTTCAAATTAAATTATAATTATTTTAATATGAAATTCAATCCAATTATCCCATCACACATGGCACTAAAAATTATATATCGAAAATGTTAATACATCATAGTATCACTATATATTGTTCTAAGTCCAATGTATTACCACATAATTTTCAGTACAATGTGACGATATAACCAATTGAATTTCATATTGAATAACAAATGACACAAATAAAAACTAATTATAATTATTTTATTCAAAATTAAATCTTCCTATATCAACATCGATACAAAATAGTTTGAACGATCAACAACTATTTAATATACGATATTATTATATATTTGAGTTTGTATGGTATTTTGTTATATCGTCTTTTCAAATCGTATCAACGCCAGAAAAATTTCAATATAATAGTACATATTTTTATCTGTTTAGCGAATGAGAAATAATGGCATATAGAGAAACTCTAAATTTTCTATTCAAATGCAATGGAATTGTTTTTAACGAACCAAACAGGATCAATTCAATTTTGATAAATTTACAAATGTAAACTGTGTTCATATAGCAATTGATGTAATTTTTTAGATTGTCAAAAATCAGCACTATAATTAATCCATCCCAATTATATAAAAACTTTTCGTAAAATGTTACAATAAAAATATCAAATAAAATATACCATATAGATTTAATGAGACATATTCTAAAATTGCGTATTAAAGGAATATATATAAAAAGATTCCTCGCAAATGACTCTGCATATATATGTAAAAATAGAAATTCTAAATGTTAAAATTTATTGTAAGGGTATGCTTTGTAATCTATTATTCTTTATTCATATCATCATAATCGCATAAAATACTTAAATATATACATATCAACGTCTGCAGACTTATGCGATAATGACAAAATTTACAACATATAATATATATAAATGAGTTTGGTATGGGCATTGATCGATGCAGTTGCGGGTGGTGTATTGTATATATATAAAAGTCAAATTTTTATCGTTAATGGATTTATAAAAATGTTTGTGACAACGCGGCGAAATTAAATATTTCAAAAATCTCAAAAATATTAGATATATTATGTTAAGATAAATTTCTTTAGATATTCTACATAATTTTATTAGAATTTCTCAACATTTAAGGAAAATTTTATTACTATATGGGTTTTTTTGTTATGAGAATATTGAAGTTATATATGCGGACGACCACCTGTTTGAACGATTACATAGTTCTAAAAGGATATGTAAATTTTATAGAATATATTTTCTTCTTACATCCCTGAAAAATGCAGGTGCTTCTATGAAATATTTTATATAGAGAAATTTAATATTATATTATTTTATGTTTTCGATAAACTTCTTATATTATTATAACTTGTATAAAAATATTACACATAATATTAATAATGTAATAAAACTCACATGGTGATGAATAGAAGAAGAAAAAAAAAAAATGGCATACAATAATGGAATGAATGAAATCAACAAAGTTCTTATTCTTCTTGTGTATTTTATATTCCTTGGTTGTTTTTTTTTCTTTTTTCGTTTCTACTCTGTGATTTCAAATTTTTTTCTTATATATTTTAAAATTTGATTAACACATCGTTCGTATATATACAAATTTATAATATCATACACCTACCTACCTTTTTATTTTACCTAATACATTTATTCATATACGTTTGGTATATAAAAATATTAAGATGATTGGAACAGAGGCGGAACACAATATATGAATATGTTAAATGAAGAGTCTATTTCTTAACATTTTATTATTTTTTATAAATCAATATATTGTATACAAAATATCTTATTAGTTAGTACAAGTACCCATCGCATCATATATAGATTTGATATTAAATTTAATATATACGTAGTAAAAATATATTCAAAAAATGTTTTAAGAGAAAAATCTACAAATTAATTTGCATATCTTATATATTATTTTATTTATATAATGTAGGAATTAAGTAAATTTATGAAAATTATAATAATGTAACAACATTGTAATGATACTCTATATAATATTCCAATATATTTGATAGAGTTAACTATTCCATTTATAAAAATAATATATTCAATTATAAATTTCTTAATTCATTGTATAATTTTTAAACAATCATTATATTATTGTATTAAATTAAATATAGTGTCATTTTTCACAAATGAAGTAATAAATTTTGATTTTGATTATATACCCATAGGCGTATTATAATGACCTAATCACTCACATATAAATATATTGGAATTAAGAAAAAATCTATCGTTTGATAGTAGTAGAGGAATTGGTAAATTTGGTTATAACGCACAATGTAGAGTAACTGTTCCAACTGGACTGTAATTAATTGGTTCGTATAGATAATAAGCTCCGGACAGAGTGTAGTATAACAACTTTATTAATTGATTTTAAATTCTATATAAATAAAATTAATCGAAAGAAATTCCTTCTTTACAACGATCCAATATTGTTTGTTATTATGCTTGAAAGTTTCTAAATAATGAATATTATATTCTTTATGTTTGTGCTGCGAGATTTATCTACTTCTTTGGAACACTTCCAATTCTCTTTTTTCTGGTATATATTGTGTTTAATTATCAATAGTGGTTGCAAAAATTTATGGGTACGCAGACAGCGTTGATGAGAAATGTTCGCACGACCATACAGTGATTGCGATGGATTATGAGTGGAGGCAGTGTCCAAATTACATATCAGCTTCTCCAAACAAAAATGTTCAACAGTATTTACACACATCATGCATTTTTCGATTGTTTACATTACGTATCAAATGAAACGTAAATATTTTGAATAAATTCATATTCATTTGTATCGATTCACAAACAATATTCGCAGCAATTACATCGATGTGATAAAATGTGGTCTAAGATGTCGTTAAATATATGATTGATTTTGGATATTAACCACTTAATTTTTTGTGGTTGTTCATTTCTATTATTTATTGTGTTTCAGTTGGACGGCATCATGACAACTTAGAGTTTTTTGTACTTGTTACCAGTTGCAACCACAACGAAAATAATTTTGTTATCATTCATCGTCAAGCTTTGATTTAGTTTTTCATAATAGCGGCGGAGTAATCAACAAAACGATAATTTATTGTTTTCTTTTGAACAAAATTAAATTCACATATTTACACTGCTATTTTGAATGTTGTCATTCGAAATATGTTAACGATGTTAAAAATAATATTTATTTATAGATATAATATTTATTTATAATATTCTTATCAAAAACAATCCTTAGATTTTTATTATTATTGCATTTAAGCATTTTTAGATTATAGAAATATTATATATAATAAATTCCAAATGAATTTTAAGAGACGTTATCATCAGTGACTAATAATTGTAACATCTTAAAGATCCTATTTAGTAATGAAGATCAAATCAGCAGACAGTCTACAATGCAGGACGTCTGGAAAAAGTATCCTCTGCGAATAAACGTACACCACCACTGAATAAAAGATTTTTTGAAGAAAGAATAAATTCTATATTTATACTCAGCGGTAATAATTAAAATGAAAAAAAAATAGGGAAAAAAATTAAAAAGAAAGAATATAAAATTATAATAAAATATAATTTTTATAACTTTTTTATATTATTAAATTTTTATAACATCAATATAATGTAAACAAAATTAATATTTACTACAACTAAATATATTATTATTGTATACATTCAATGATTTTACTGCACAGAGGAAATTTAACAGCTTCTGTGTTTTATAATAGACATAAAAATATAGCCATTCTTATATATTCGTTAAAGTTTGAATTTACAGGGTTTTCGTCGCGACGGTTTATTACTTACAATAATTCCATTGTAATATTAGTAGCACCGTCTTGTTGGAACATAGTCCATAGCATTCAATTTTGGTATCAAAAAGTTATCAATCATATTACGATAAAGTAACACAGCACACGTTGGTGATGGATTGTTTTGAACACTTTCTCAGCAGCAATCTTTTCTACACATCTACTCGTATGTTTGTGGGTCATCCATGCTTGTGCTTATCATTACTGCAGAGCCTCTTTTTTTTCAAAATCATTCACTAAACAATAAATATATGGATATTGATGGCATATTATTTCTATACTCAAACACCCTGTAATGTAAGTATATATAGTATAGTTAAATCCCATTTATATATTTAAGATACACTAATATGAATAATATTTTTTACATTACCATTAAAATTGTCGGTCTCTTGTTGTAATAAAAAAACAACAACCACATTTTTAATAAATATACAATATACAATAAGCGTAATGTAGTGGCAATAATGAATGTCCATCATATATTCATATTTCCATATATTATTTAGTTGACTTTTGTATTTCTTTGTTTCATTTAACATAATATATAATATAACTTTTAGAGTTTAGTCTTTTATTTAGACATACATAAAATAGTACACAGAGGAGGTGTTCGAGTCGTCGTATAATAGATATTTATTATACGCATATATGCATTGAAATATGGTACATTAATAGTAATAATAATATATACGTCTTTGGTCCGATAAATAACCGGAATAGATTATTAAAAATTCAAACAATTAATTTATTGTTACAAAAATAATTTTATTTATTCGAAATATGTTATCCCTTAACTATATATAGGTTTTCGTTTAAGTTCAACAAATAGAATAGAAATGATAGTCACACAGAGTTAAATTGGTATGTTGAAGCTAAATGTTTGCGGCTCTAGATATTCAGACACGATTTTGTGAATATCGTTATTTATGCCATAAGGTCAATGTGAAATTGTTGTGTGTATGATAGTCACATGTAGTCTACAAATAATCATAAATAAATCGGCATTGTATTTATATTTCTCTAACGCTAATCAATAATTATTCTGTATTAATAATTTTAAAATTTAAATAGTGTGACAAGATTATAGAATTAAGATTGTTATAATCAAATAATAAAAGAGAAATGCTAAACAACAAAACAATTTTTTATTTTAACAGAAATTAAATTAATAACACTGCCATTTAATTCCAAATTAATAGCAAAATATCATGTTTGATGACAATCGTCTATATTGTTATCGACTCCCATAATGTCAGTTCAGCATTTATAGGCTCTTATAGCTTTGTATTCAAAACACAATGTTTCACAACAAGTTAAAATAGTTTGTAATTTAATCACTTTCATTGTTTTTATATTATTATGCGTTTGGAATGTTTAATTCGATGCAATTTTTGTCATCAGTCATCATTGATGTGCGAAACAAACAGTGAATTCTTCTTTCGTAAAACAATTAATTCCAGTTAAAATCGAATGAATTGTTGGTTTTAGTATACCAAATTCTATTCGCATGAATTTCATTACTGTTTCTTGCTATAACTTCAACAAAATCATTTTACTTTTTGAATGTTTTCTTCGGTAATCGTTGTTGTCTGGACATCATCCAAATCTTTTTTGCCACCTCAAAATTGTCTATGCAATTGAATAATTTGTATTTTGAATAAATAATTAACATTATAAATAATTTTAATAAGCATTACAATTTTAAAACAAAATTTAATCATTTAATGCTGTTCGCTTTTTCCTTTATAGTTCATACATTTATGGACCGATCGTTAAGTTAGTTGTATTTTGATTTGTTAACAACATTTAACAATACATAAATCAATGAGAGCCAGACTATAGATGGCCCATTGCCATACACACAAATCATATATAAGAATGTCATTTCGGTTATTTGTCGGACAAAGGATGTATATTTAGAAAAGATAAATATTAATATAATAATAAATACGATTTTTGAATAAATTATTTATTAACACATATTATTTTTTTATTTTCAAAAAAAATGTATTTTAAAAAATTAAAATAAAGTAAAAATCTTTTCATTCATCTAAATTTCATTCATCGTTGTTCAATTCATTCACATTATGTCGGTATTGAAATTTTTATTATAAAACATATAGTTTTTTTTTGTTTTATAAATTATTACGAAAACATTCGTGTTATTATTGTTATTATTATTATTATTATTATTGTTATTATTTTTATTATTGTTATTATTATCATAGGAGTAAAAGACAATGACTTTTTCAAAAATTCACAATATAAATTTTTGTAGAAATATAACAAATTTGTACTCAACGCATTTATGTAACTATCTTTTGGATAGACAGACAGTTAGCTATGGAGAGGTGAATGATAAAAAATAAATAAGAAACATTTTATCATAATTTAATATAGAAAGTATAAATTATAATTTAAAACACTTTTTTTTTGGTATATTGTTGAAATGAAATGAAAAAAAATATTTACATAACTTATTATATTTTTTTGTTCCATACTTGGTCTTCAATTTAAAATTGTTTACTTCAAATATTTTCTATACGTCGATTATGAAATATTAACAATGTGTACAATATATGAAGTGTATATTATTTTTACAATATATTCTTTGCTACCATAATTTTTAAGTACATATGGAATATACAATATATTTAGATTTGGTATTTTAAATGAAATGTCTACCGTTTTAAATTGTATATGTACTCTCATAGAGGCGCATAACAAGTAGATGGGTTTGTTGTTTTTTTTCCACGTAGCACATTAATAATAATAATAACAACAATATAATAAATATTATTATTTACAATATATAGTAATATTAATAATATTTAAATAATGTATTAATAAATAATAAATCTACTTTATATAAATACTTAAATATGTAGATAAAATGTATTTATATATTGTAAGTGAGTTTGTCTATGAAATTATATTATTAGGAAGTTTAATTGAAAGCCGCTGCTGTTCTTTTATTTATTTAAATTATTTATTTAAATTATAATTAAATTGATATATTTACAATCAGAAGCTTTTCTCAATTTTGTGACACAAATAGAATTTTGCGACGAAAAGAATGGGCCCCACTTTTGACCCAATCATTATATATATATATGTATTTAGTAACCCGCATTAATATCGATTTCTGTGTATTTGTTGAAATCCGTATATATTGTATATATAGGGTCTAGTATTGTAGATAGTAATAGGAATAGATTCCGGAGAATAGAATGTATGATAAATAAAACCTCTCCCATTTGGAATACGTTAGTTTTTGTTTGACAGATTTATACTCCATCTATCCATATCGACCAAGTACGCTACAGAGCTGCACATGAACAACGGCATTCAATGTAACATTATATATTATTTTGGTTTTTTTATTAGCTGCGTTGCTTCATGACAGAAAGAGTTTGAAAAAGATAGTTTTGAGAAAAACGCAGTTTCCAGTTAAATTTCCATAAAAAAAATTTTATGATCACATATAATGTCATCGATTTCCACCCCTTTATCAGGTTCCTTCTGCCCTTAACATAGACTCTTCATTAATTTTTATCTCTTAATACGACATGCTGATCATTCATTTTTACTCATTTTTTCGGTCTGTGTGTCTAGTGTTTTTTTTAACAAATATTATCACATTTGTAAGGATATTACGTTACATACATAGATATAATGCTTTAGTATATAGTAAATATACTATTCATTAGCATATTTTTATCGAGCAGTTTTCATATATATACTGCGACTATTTGTCCGTTAATCTATTATTACCCCAAATTATTATTTAAATGCATTTCCGTTTAATATATTATTTGATATATTTTTAATAATCAAATTAAAAGAAATTAAGTTTTTATAATATAAATGTTAAAGGAAAATTGTAACTTGCGCTATATGTTTTGTATTATTGTAACTGATATCGTACTACACCGGTTTTGTTTTCGGGACATTTAAAATCGGATGGGCAAAGGACACAGAACTTAACTCATACATATATAT
This sequence comes from Bibio marci, assembly GCA_910594885.2. Lineage (NCBI taxonomy): Eukaryota > Metazoa > Arthropoda > Insecta > Diptera > Bibionidae > Bibio > Bibio marci. Next base: position 42,092,651 of record OU343114.1, read on the forward strand.
TAATATAGTAAAACGCATAGTCATGATCATTTACTAAATTTTATGGAAAATCGAAATTTATCATATCACCTTTTTTAATGAACTGGTTTTTCAAAAATCGTTTGACTCATTCACAAGTATCACAATTTTCTTTCAATTTTCACACTGACATCAAATGGAAAAACGACTAGATCTTTTGAATGCTTATAAATAGATTTATTATAAAAATCTCTTCCCACACTAGTAACAATTTGTCTGTACTTTGAAAAATGAGGAAAATTTTTGTGGAAAAAATTCACATATTTTCCATGGAAAAAATGTATTGAAATTTGTCCAAAAAATGTATATAGATTTTCTTCTTAATATAATAGTATATTTTATTTAGGTCAATTGAAATCTTTGGATTGTCATGATAAAATATCCACGATATTGTATTCATAATTTATTTCATCAATCAATTCCAAGACAGTGGGTTCAAATTTTGTATATTTCGCTTATCCATAGATATAATTTCCTCACTGTTTATTTTAATTTATTTTCATAATTTTTAAAACAACCAACAATTCATATCGATTATATTTCCGAGAAATTTTGTAAATCTTTGCATGGATTTTATCCACGGTTTTTTGTTCTAATTTATTACAACAAAAAACAAAATGCACAAACGATTAATTTTTGCCATCGTTCAGCATCTTCATTATTCGTGCTCATAGAACTTCTGGTCTATCGGTAAAAAGAACTGAATCAAACCGCGATCATTGGCATCATAGACATAAGAAAATTTATTCTGCTAATACGCACAATTCACGGGTATTACTTGCCAAAATACATGTACGATCCAAAGATATTTTCTACGTCTAAATCCGTGGATCTGCTGACAAAAATTATGAATATAAATTCTATGGATTTTCTGTGGAATAATAGCAACGAGAAATAATTCTAAGAAGAATCCGTTGAATAATTCTCGAAAATATACGGATAATCCAAGGGCATTTTTTATAATAATCCATGGATAGGGTTGCATTCATCATATAAAATTCCAACGGACATCCGTAAAAAATCCATAGATATTTCCCGGGATTGAAACTACGGACTACTACATATAATGTGGAAATTTTGCGAATAAACTACGGACAGTGTTACAAGGGGAAAGAAAAATTGGAAATTTATAAAAACAATTTTAATTCAGTAAACAAATATGGAAATCCATTAATATTATTAAAAATAGTTTTTCCGGAAAATTTACAACTACAATTTATATTTATAAGTAAATTTTCCGGAAAATTTATTTTTCTTTTACACTACAATATAATAATTATATTGGTTATTTTATTGCATAGTAATAATTTATAAGAAAAATTTGCGGATATTGAAAATTGCAAATGCTATATTATTCGTTTGGGTTGTGGAAATGTGCAAGACATAACCAATAAAGTATATATTACAGATTGCTATAAACTGATACCATTTCCCCAAAAAAAATATTCCATTACATCGATGCGATTGTGTTACATTATTACACGTAATAATAATTAAGCAGCACTCTGATAAATATCAAAAACAATATTATATTAATATTTTATATTATCACAATTAATTTATATATATAAATATAAATTAGATAATAATACAAACAAATCGAAATTTAATAAAAATAACAAATACCGAAATATTAAATACTTAACATATATATTCTATTTGAGTACAATAATCTCTATTGATAATGATCTACAATAAATGTAGTAAAAGTAAATGATTGTTGTTTAATTTAATATTTAACAATTTAATACAGAATTTTGATTAACACAAACAATTTTTTTTTTGTTTTTCATTCCTATACACACACTTCAACATAAATTTTTGTTTGAACACATTAATATATTGATTGTATTTATTTATTTTACTTATAAACAAAATATCATATAAATTTCAGTTTTTGATCTATTAGTTATTAAAATATTGATAAATAATAATTAATAATTATTATTATTATTGTTATTATTAGGCTCTAAAAAAAAAAAAGGAAAACATACAAATTTTACAATATTTGTTTAAATACAATAACACTTGCTATATATACCAAATAAAAAAAAAAAATAGATAAATATTTTGGACTCCAATGTGTCTACCAACAAATAAATATATTAAAGTTACATTACAAGAAAAAAATATATAAAAATAAAATAACAATTTCAAATTCATTAATTTTTCTTTATCTTTGTGTGTTTATATTGTATTTATTTATATCAGATACAAACACACACACACACACACACTATCACACAATAAATATATATTTAATATAATTAATAAATTAAATTCATTCAATACACTTAATTGATGGTTATTGTATTTTGATTTGTTTAATTTTGATTTATTTAATTTTGATTATTATCATTTGTATATTATAAAAGTCGTAGTTATATTTATAATATTATTATTATTATTATTATGTTGTTATATTTTTTTTGGTGTATAATGTTACATGCGTGCGTAAATATATTTGAATTTAGTGTGTACGTCGTAGACATAATTATTGAACGTATAAATAAATAAAAAATTATATAAATGATATTAAACAGAAGCGAAATATTGATAAGAACAAATAATATTATTATTATGGATTGATAGAAATTAATAATAATAATAATAATAATAAGTAATAATAATTTTATATGGAATCAACTTTAGTTAATATAATTTAATTATATACATAAACTATAATGCGTACTATGTACGTGTGGTGTTAAGTATTTTAATATAATATAATTTTAAGAAAAATTATTGAAGGTCGCACATTAACAAAAACTTAATAGTAAAATTTATATAATATGTGAATGATTCAATAATGGATGGGTGACCTTAAATATATGTATATTCTTTTCAACATTCGAATATATATATATAATCACTTTTGACTATATATTATAATATATGCTTACCGAAAAATTATGAATTACACTCACAAGAACTTGTTTTGCATACCCACCACCACACACTACAAAATGCTTATATTTTATTATTTTTTAACATCTCTCGTATCGTATATAAAATATTATAACTTACTATATTCATTATATAGTATTGACGATTCAAATCGATTTATCATGTCATCACTTCAAAATAAAAACAACAACAAAGATAGAAAAATATAGAATATATCAACAACATATCACATATATAAAACCACAACAATCACCATCATCATCATCATCATCATCATCATCATCATCATCATCATCTTCATCATCATTATATTTTATTAATACATTTTTAGAATTATTTTTGACCATCAAAAAAACAGAAAACTTTGTAAATTCATAATTTTTAAAATATCCATATAATATGCAAGAGTACCTATCTATACTTACATAATAATAACGTAATGAATGGTACATGTACCAACTGTATTATATTATATACAAATGTTTTTAACCTTAATTTATTATTCATGTCTCGAAATATAAAACAAAAAAAAGACAAAACAAATTTCATTTTGTAAGAAAATATGAGATAATTTTAACGTTTTTAAAATATTTTTGTATCTATTTAATTTTTATTAATTTATTATTTACAGTCACGAGGTGTCATATGGACCAAAAAGACAGTGTCTGCCCCCAAGAAAATGTACGTGAAAAGGCAATGAATTAATGCGTGAAATCTATAATAATTAATATAAATATAATATTTGCAAAGAATCGCATTGATTTTTTCATTTGTCATATTTTAAATAAAGATATCAACTGAGCGCCTAAATAATATTTATTTAAAACGAAATCAATTATAATAATAATTGTACATACAATACCAATTGAAAATTGAAATAAAAATTCACATAAATTATTGTAGATAATTCTAATATAAAAGAAAATTATCTTTTAAATTTATCTTTATCTTTAAAACATTAACAAAAAATAAATTAGATACTTTTTGATTTTATCTTTTTGACACAATTTTGCCGTATTTTATGGTAATAAATGAATTAAATTAAGTTTTAGTTTTTCTTGCATATTATATTATATTACTGAACGATGATATTGACCAAACGAATAAAATTATATTATACTGAGTGATCAGTCTGGTCACCAATACATAATGGTAAAAGAATAACCGAATAGACTAGCAAGAACAGGATCTACAACATCGCAGATATCCGAAAGCCATTTGTAGCATAGGAATCTGTACTATCCGGAAAAGACTAAAAAAAAAAAAAAAAAACACAAACCTAGACGAAATGCGTTCAGCTATAAAGCAAACAGTCAGTCTTAAAAAAAATAAAAATAAATAAAGTGTTGGTAGGATTCATTATCAAAAAAGAAAAAAAATGGAATTAACAATAAACAGAAATCGACAAGAATAATTTCAAGCAGGTAGTGACTGAACGAATTGCTTAAGGATACATCTCCAAAAATGAAGATCTGCCAAGATAAATTATGAATGCAAAATTGGAAACATCAGAACATCAAAAACTGTGAGGCATTTATCTGAAAAAATAACATATATAATCGAGGATAATATATCTGAGTGACCGTGAAGTATCTTCATTGAACCGACTTCATATCATGGAATACATTCAAGAGGCACCACATCTTTTAGATCGCACTACTTAAAAAACCACAGTAGTTGTAGTTTTAGCCATTTGTTATACATAAACACCAAGAATGAAAATTATTTTTTACCACTTATAATATGTGAATGAATTTATTTATTGTTTGCATTACTTATTGCAATTTAATCTTACTCCTCTGCTCACCCAACAATGTATGTTCACTGATCGCCACTGTCATATATAGATATTTTTTTTACATACAATAGCTGCTCTCTATATGCTATCACTGTTAGAAACATCATCGTATTGTGTTTTGAATAAAAACTATAAATTTAAACAAGGTATAAATGTTTGTTTAGTTTTGGCATTTTAGCTATAGCCTAGTAAAGTAGTAACAATGTCCTAGTTTGTCCGCATTATATGTAATAGCCCGTAGTTTCTATCCGAGAATTTCTTACAGATGTTCGCTAGAATTTTATATAATCAGTGCAACCCTGTCCATGGATTTTTATAAAAAAATGTCCTTACATTATCCGTATATTTTATTTATATTTTCTTATGTAAAAAATAATTTAATTGCAATATTAAATTAATAATTCTTTGTATAGAATAATTTGGTGGATAGAAATTTGACAGTTAAAACGTTTACATAAACAAGAAACAAAAATCATTTCTTACGGATGTCCACTGAAATTTTATATAATCAGTGTAACCCTGTCCATGGATTTTTATAAAAAAATGTCCTTAGATTATCCGTATATTTTATTTATATTTTCTTATGTAAAAAATAATTTAATTGCAATATTAAATTAATAATTCTTTGTATAGAATAATTTGGTGGATAGAAATTTGACAGTTAAAACGTTTACATAAACAAGAACCAAAAAATCGTGGTCGTAGAAAATTCCTCGTCAATATATCGATTTGAGTTGCTGGTTATTTTAAAAATTATGAAATTAAAAAGAATGAGGTTTATTTATCTATAGAGCGAAATATACAAAATTAGAAACAATGTCTTGGATTATTGGTGAAATAAATTATGAATACAATACCGCGCGGATATATTGTATATTGGAAATGTAACCCTGACCAATCCAAAGATTTCAATTGATCTAAATAAATATATATTAAGTGGGAAACATTTATGGACATTCTTTGTACAAATTTCAATATATCTTATATATCTATATTTGGATTTTTTCCACGATAATTTTCCTCATTTTTCAAAGTACTAATAACAAATTGTTATTAGAGTATATATATACTGAAAAAGGATTTCCTACAAAATTAAACATATATCTAATCAATACAAAAGCTGTGTTAAATTAAATTAATTTAAACAAATATGCGTTAAGCTTTAGGTTTAAATTTCAATTATAATTATACTTTTATACCTTTGTCTTAATTTAATAAAAATAAAAAAAAACATTATAAATTTCTCCGAAATAATATTATTTTTCGACAATGTGAATCAATTTATCTATATACGACGTTATGAGTTTCAACATTATATTTCCGTAATTCCGTACATTGTACACTTGAAGTATACAAAATACGTTATTTTATTAAAAAATTAAATAAATGTATGTGACAATCGGTGACAAAATTAAGGAAATTGATTGAAAGTGGCTATAAACTTAAAAAAATACTACGTTTTCAATTTATCCCATATACATTCAGTTGTTCGTATGGCTGTAATATTTATTATTTGTAAATAAATATTTATGTATAATAGAAAAGAGCAAAAAAAATAGAAAAAAAAATAAAAATAAATAAATAAAAAATAAATAAACTAACGAAAAAAAATTATGCTCAGACATTAAATCAATAAACCAGTAAAAGCACTTTATCAATTTGAACATCTGCCGTATTTAATACATTATGAATAAATATTGATGTACATGTAGTGTATTGTATATAATTTAGTTGGCATTTAGGTATATAATAATAATAAATATGTGACGAGTAAATTGGAATATGAATTGAAAAAATACATGGTCTCGGTACATAAGCGCAAAAATATTTTATTAAAGGTTCTTATTTATTATATTTTTATACATAAATTTTTTTTATCGTACATAAATTAATTTAATTTTTATATTTATTTATTTATTTATTTATTTATTTATTATTATAATAAGTACAAATAAATATACATATTTTAAAAAAAATTTATAAAATGATAAGGGTTTTTACTTTTTGTTATAATTTAATTATAATTATTGTATTCATATTCACAAGGTCTCTGCGTCTCTAAACATATACATGTGCATTTATATTCCACCCCTTATACATTTTATACTTTTTTAAAACATTTTCATTTATAAAATATCACATAATTAATAATTAATAGACTAAATTTTTAGAGAAATATTTAAAAACGATATAATCTCATATGACATTTAAATAAATTAAATTTAGTTTGATTAACATTTACATTAAAGTGTATAAATAAACCGCTGACCCAGAAAATAAATCAACTTAAAACTGTTAAAACACTATGTGTACACGTTGTGCACGACTTTGAGAAGCAGTAATGAGCTGCCGAAGGTATAAAAAAAAAACATGATATTTTGTGACAATTGTACCAGAAGTTGAATATATTAGTTATCTAAAAATGTGTTCCATTACACAAATACCATTATTTTGTTTTGGTCACACGGTGTATAAAACAATGTATAAAAAAATGTAAAATTTATGCAAATAATATCGTAATCAATATATTTAAACTTTAAGTTATTTACGGATGAAAAGTATAAGTACCCAATTCACAAGTTCAAATCAGTTGCAAGTCAAGTGAACAACAATTAATCAATTTCAATATCATTTGTTTTATGTTCTGGTTATCTGTGTATTTTTATAATCTTTTGTGTAGACGATAGTTACATATTGGAAACATATGAAAGTGTAAAGTTTCATAAATAACTAAAATTTATGAAACCAAAAAAGTGATAGGAAAAGTATAGATTGGGCGGTATGTAATGTGAATATCAAAATTTTTAATAATCTTTACATAAAGTCTATTTGTTAAATTTGTTAAAATTATTATAAAGCCCATAGATAATTTTCTAAATTACCTTAAAATAAATAGCATATGTATATTTTGAATATACCATAAATGATCTATGAATTACGTTTGTAATTAATATATGTACTGATTGAACAACATCATATATTTATATATCGATATGAATTATTTATAAATTATAATTGCTAACTTTTGAAGTTAAGCGTATTTTTTTAGTTCAAATTAACACCATCTAAAATAAATTATTATTTTTATTATTAAAGTTTCGTTTTGCATATTATTATAAAAGACAATCCTCAACATACCATAACAACCTTAACGAAGAGTTAATAAATAAAATATATGTAATCTTTCATAATATAATATCATTTTAAATTCAAAATTAAAATAAATTTAATATAATATTTTGATGAATGAATATTATACTCATGTTATATCATTATTTTTTGTAAAATTATAGATTGTCTAAAAGGAGATTCAAATTAATGCCAATCAAAAGCGAAAAATAAAAAAAAAATACTGAAAACATTATTAACTTGTGTGTGGTCTCTTTTAAATAACATAAACTATATGTGTTCAGATAAACAAAAATCAATGATTATGGAAAAATATTTTACTCAATCATATGTGATGAATATAACAACAACAATAACAACAACAACAACAACAACATCACAAATGTATAATATTTATTATTTATAGAGGAGAGAATATATAAATTCTAGAGGACTCTTAACTATAAACCCACTTGAAAATTTATTTGAATGGTTGCCTATAAACAACGCATGATTATAATAGAAATAATATTTTATATACGCAATGTGGTAAATGGGTATACGACGACGACGTCATTTTAATGTCCCATATTTTACTTCAAGATTATTCCGTTCAGTATTTAGTATAGATATATTTCCAAAATACACTTAACTATTATACGCAGTTTTATGTATAGTTTTTTGGTTTTTTTATTGTTTATTAGAGGGTTGAATATATATGAATTCATGATAAATAATAAAACGTGTGATTTTTTAAAATATTGATTTCTTAAAAATAAAAAGTTAATTAATTCGTGGTAGGATGAGAGATTGGGATGGTATATATGACTGATGTTGTATAGATTTATGGTTGAACAACGTAATATGATAATGAATATAACACTATTATGTAAAGTATTTCGGATTAGTATGTTGGGTATAGCATACTTGCAATGCCAGTTGCGACCGAACGCGTCCACGGGTTGCGCATAGTGGAACGACATATGATACTTATGGGTTAGCCACGAATAAAGAATAAGTAGTCGCGGACAATCTGGCTGCTGTGTATGAGAATTACTTTGGGGTGTTGTGTGAAAGCAGCACTCGATTAAAACTGAGTTAATGATTCAGTGATTACACAGTAAAGGCGAATCAGCGGCGCCAATGTAACTGCTTTCGGCAGAGGTGATATACCCCTGTAAATGATCCTACGAATTTGCAGAATGATTAGTAGGTTGAACGTATGGTTAACTACCAACTTAGGAAAAACAACTAGTTATGAATTCGACAACACAGTCTCGGATCGGACAGAATAAACGGCAACGACCCCAGCAAAGAAAATTTAAGGACAATGATTTATAAAGATCCTAAAAATTCGGGATTGGAAGACATTAACTGCGGATAGGTCAGGTTGGAAAAGCGTGTTGGAGAAGGCTAAAACCCGGGCACCCGGATTGTAACGCCATGGAGTAAGTAATTAAGTATGTAAAGTATTTGGTTAGAAAAAAAAAAACAGATTTATTTAGGATTCATCCCAAAATATATAAAAATTTATACAAAAATATAAAGATTACAATTTTTTGTTTTAATAATAATAATAATAAATTTTATTTTATATAAATAATCACCATATCAAATATAAGTGCACATAAATATATAAAAATCATAATAATTTTTGATGAAAAGTTCAAGTGAATTTAATAGCTTTTTATATATAATATACTCATCGTTATATGGTACATATATTTATATGACAATGATTTTTTAATTGTTGATGATGTTTCATGTGCGCTGTGATGATGCATCTTTATCAAAATAAATATGACAGAGGCGCCACATTTATAATACATATGCTATTTATAATATACAATGTACCATATATATAGACTCATCTTAAATAAAATGAATTAACAAAATAAATGAATGAATGAATGAATGAAGATAATTATTGTACGTGTATACGTAATAATAAAATAATATTTATGCTTAGAATTTAATTCCATATATATGAGAGATATGTAGTCTACATAAAAATTGTTACACTATACATACACACACACGTATATTATATATTTATAACACTTGTTTATTATGCGCTTTACATAGAATACTTAATATTATATTAATTAAAAAACATATAAATATTTATTTTAATTATTAATCACAAAAATTATGCTTATTATATTTTATATATAAATTTTGAATTGCATATACTTAAAATTATTGTAAAATTAAAATATAACCCGTATCCTGCCGTATATATACAATAAAATATTATAAACTTAAGTTACGTCAACAGAATATATTTATTATACACCTCATAAAGTTATATTCCTCCAAGTGTCCTGCAGTATATGGAAAACGACAAAAAAGGACAAATTGCTACATAAAGTAATTTTCAATCCGATAATTCTCGGACCCACGTTACAAAATCCACCGTACATAAACGTTAAGGAGTACTAAATTGGAATGTCTTACCCGAACCAAGCAATTACACTGCACAGCGGTTTCACATAATTATGAAAAAATCTATAAATGACTCGATTCATTGGATTACATCGAACAATTGAAACAAAATAAACTTCTTCTTTCTGAATTTTCATTTATATTATGTCCTAAAGATTGAACTGTCCTAAGCCTATATTTACTGCTGTAGTATAATTTAATATAGCACAACCATAACAAAAGATATTAATAGAAATAGATAATAAACAAAAAGTATTGTATTGAACAATGAAAGAAGAATGATACTGACTGATGTGTAAAAAATCTCAAGTTTTGAAAAAAGCATAAATCGCACGAGAAAAATTGCTTTTTATGTTTCAATTAAGGAAAAAATTGTTATCAGAAAATCATTAAATGATTATGGAAACTTTTCCATCAAATTGAAAATAATGTGGTTTCAACGCTATAAAAAATTGTTGACTTGGAAATTTTAGTATTTGGTTTTTTTTTTGTGGTATATATTTTGGTTTGTTGAAATCGAGAACCAAACTATCAATCAACATTGAAATCTAACCGTCAACAAATTATTAATTAAAATAAAAATTTATATTTTCATTAATATAATAATTAATATAAACAATAAAATAAAAAAAAATAAACGATATGAATTAACTTCTATATACCTTATAGCAATACAATTAATATTTATTTGTTATAAAATAAGGTGTGTCCGAAATAATTTTCGTAACCATATCGAGTCTTGATTGCCTACTGTATGAGAATTAATAAAATGTTTGTTTAACGCATATTCTTTGATCAATACAATAATTTTCATAATTATCACCTTCTTCAATTACTATTATTATGACAATATCACTATGATTATATATAGCACATTCGATATATGATGTTCAATAAACAATTGTCAAGTAATATTTTATTATCCATAAATACGCAGAATAAAGGTTTATATATTTTTATTAGCGAAAATATTAGTTTCTTTATGAGTCCATTAAATAAGCAAATAAATAAATATAAAAGCAATACACATTTATAACATAAAAGCGATACGAAAATATTAATTTATTATAAAAATCAAAAATTTATAAATTAAAATGTATTCGATCATATATGAATGTACCGCCGCCGGTATATCATACACAAGTATACCATACCTATATGATATAGATGTATTTATAAACAAACATACATTTGCCAAAAATATTATACTTATATTACACCGGATTCAACTAATATTTTTAAATTATTTTATGGCTTATTTAAGTATTAGTATATTACCTATATTATATCTTAAAAAAATTATATCTATTTACATTATTGATAAAAAATTGTAAAATATATAGCTAATAATAATATTAAATAAAGTAAAATGGGTCAAGGGACTTTAATTAGAAAAATTTAATTTTGCACAGAAATAGAAGTAGTCTGTTTTGCAAAATTATAAAAAATAGTTAAATTTCCAAATGAGAAACTTAGGTTTTTATATACAATATTTACTTCTTTTTGTGTATTAATGTTACATATGTATTAGCCCCGCTACAAAACTTATCGAACATAATTTACGATACCATTTATAAATTCTAATATTGAAGGCGTAATCCAGTGCACGCATAAATTCTTATATATGTAATTCTGTTTGAAATAAATGAGTCCATATGAAGTTAGACGACCAAATGTGTCAACATTTTTATGAAATCCAATCAATGCAGAATAATTTATCAAAATTGGATAAACTTTAGGTTCACAATGATGTTCACATGGGAAACAACAACCAAACACGTATACATAAATAAACGGATCTATTTTTATATGTAAAATACATATCGTTATCCAACAAAATACTTTAATGTTTAAATAGAATATTACAAAATTTTATAGAAAAAAATAAAATTTATGTGTCGGAATAAGAACAAAGAATTAATGTTGATTATTTTATGTCTATGTTAAAGTACGCGCGACATAAGAAGTGTTTGTGTATATATACGAGACGAGCACTAAAGCGAAATGGTATAATAAAATGTGTGAAATAAATTTTTTAATATTTTTAATTTCTTTATTACAATTGTAATATAAATAAATGAAAAATAGATATACAATTGAACTATTGTATTTTAATGGTTTATACACTAGCAAAGTGACTAAGTGCGTGAAAAATATAGAATTTAATTTTTATTATCTACTTCCGAAGAGATATGAATTTAATTTTTCATGATATTTAATTTCCTCTTATCAATTTAAAAAGTTCACATGTAATTTACAAAAGATGTTTTCCTCTGTTTTTTTTTAAATTAGCTTATATTATTATTTTAAGAAGGTATAAAAAGCATAAATTATTTACGAAAATCATTTGGAGGAAAATTAAAAGATACATAAAAAAACACGTAATAATTAACAATGTAACTGAGCGTCTGCCATCAAATAACACATCTTAGATCTTAACACCTTCAACCATGTCGCGCCACACCGCTATCATAAAGTTTTGATGTGAAATTTTGTGGTAGACACTTTTATAGACAGTCAAATCAAATGAACATTTCTTGCTATTGCGATAACGTAGCAGCATAAACAATTAAATGTAAAATAAAATCATATTTTTTCACAATATTCATTGTGTACGAAACACACGCAGAATATCATTGTAGCATATTTGTATTTCTAAGCAGGAACGAAATAAGCATTCTTATGCGTTTTATATAGGTTCATTTAATTGTCCGCAACAGTGCATCTAACTGCAATAGGTTTATATTGTTATTCCATTAGTCATCATTTTCATTTCTTTGGTCTGCCACGCTAAAATCATTATTTTTAATAATATGAGATTACGCTTCTGGCAAATACTATTTTTTTGGCAAACAATTTTTCATTTTCAATACCGTAAAAAAAATGTATTGTTTACATTGCATGCAAACATCATAGCTATGCAGATGCCAGTACTTTAATATACACGTATTGCAGTTTTAGTAGTAAAATTACAAGTAGATAATACTATCGAAATATAATTGCAGATCAATTTACCAACTTTATTGCAATGTCTGAGTGGTGATCTAATCCGTATCGTATATACAGACTATTTCCTCAATGGTGATCTAATTCAATTTTCTCCGAAAAAAGTCATTATTTTACCGATTGTGATACGTTTGTAAAATCGATTGTAATTAAAGTATATGTTTCAAACAAAATGATAATTATCATAAAAGTGATTATTCCGAATTATTTTTAAGTTGTGTGTTATTTATATTTATCACATGTTATTTTATAAAAAGACAAAACAGCTTTGTATGAGCTAATTTTATTATCATACCTGATATATTGTTTTAATAAAAATAAATGACTAAAACCGTATAAAACAAATACCATTTACGAGTATAACAAATAATTAATAATTCCCTGTATTAATTTTTTAGTAATCAATTTTTAATTGGAAAATAAAATAATTTACTATAACATAAAATTATGATATAAAAAATAATTTATTACAAACAAAATTCCAAAGAACGTCACATTCATGAATCAAATTATAATTTATTGAACGATGCATTTATTTTTTATTTTACTGCGCCGCGATAAGATAATTTTCATTCATTTATTGGCGACAAAAATATTATTTTAATTTTTTTGCTTTAATTTTTAGATAATTTGAAATGATTTATTTTAATTGAGATAATTAAAAGATTAAATATAATATTTTCTAAATTTATAATTAATTGATATTCAATAAAAAATAATTTAAATATTTTTTTATTTATTTATTACAAGTAAATAAATATGTATTAATTAATATAGTGTGGTGACATCTGCGTATAAATAATTATATTATAATAAAAAAAATAAACATAATTTACGTGCGGTTACATGTAATTTTTTTTTAATTTTTCGATATATTAGGTATGGGAATTAAAATTTTGCGACATTTTAAAACGGAAAACAATTACAAATGCTCAAACATTCATATGGCACAAAAGTGTCTGCGAATGAATAGTGGTATATTTTCAGTTTTAACGATAACTAGTGCTTCTTCACTTTTCCTTGAAAATTTTTTAAAACATCGTATAATGTATATTTTCATGCAATAGAAACATTTTTTTATGTTCATTGATGTATTATTTTCATTTTGTTTTCCTGCACAACACGCGGGGCGGTTCAATTCATTAATTGTTGATGATTATATAGTCGACGTTATACTATTAGTTTTAGTAGCTCATACATCAGCACACTACATCTTATTGATCTCACATCAAAATCGTTACTTTTAAATCACTGAAATCTATTTACTTTAAGCAAAAATTCTTAATAAAATGTTTATGTTTTGATACAGTATTTTCCATCTTCAATATGAAAGAAATAAAATATAAATTCAATGGTACTATAGTTAAATAAACGACAACACCCGAATTAAACAACAACACGATGACATTTAATTCCCACACCCAATACATCAAATTAATACTATTTTCTTATGCTTATTCAAAGTATATTTTTAAATACTCGTATATATTCACTAAACTAACAAGCAAATATTGAATTTTTCTCCTCATTTTGTTATTATTATTTATTATTATTATTATTATTATTATTATTATTATTATTATTATTATTATTATTATTATTATTATTATAAATAACAATTTATTTTATTTGTTTAAATTTTTATTTGATTTTAATGTTATGATGTTGGATGGATGGATTGCATAATTATTTATAAATAATAATAATATTTCATATATATCAACAAAACAAAATTATACGATGGTTTTCCATAAAGTTATATATCGCACAAAAACCATGACAGTAAAAAAATAAAAAATTATAATTAAGTAATGATACGCTAAATTATGAAAATATGATATGTAAATAAATGAGATAAAATGTAAGTGTATAGATGGTTTTTTTTTTTTTCAATCTTCTTCTTCGGTTTTTGTTAATTTATTGGATTATTTTATTTGTACATATAATTTTGTATATAACACACAATAATTATATAATGAAAATTTTATATAATAAATATATTGATATATAGAATAGAAAAGATGAAATCATTTTTATTATTACTATTATTAATATATATTTGAATTTTTATATGGCAATTTTATATTGTACTATTGATGAAATATTGTTAGAAAATTGCACCTGGTTTTTATTATTTCTGTTTTTTTTTTTTCGGAAAAACATAATTAATTTATTGATCTTAAAATATTTTTTAATAAATAATAATCATATAAATATATGCAATTTTTTGGTATAATAATTATTTAAATTGACAATTTGACAATAGATAATTTGAACACGTGTCATAAAAATTATAATAAAATAATAAAATAAATGAAAAATGCATAAGTCATTCTTATTATATGATGATGCGATGCATTCCCTATATATACTTTATTTATGATGACCATGATTCAGCAGATTTATTTATACACCACTATACCGCATATGTGTAATGTTTCTGTCTATATTTTATTATTATTTAATAATACTGAAACATTACCGAAAATTGTTTTTGTTTTTGAAAATAACAAACTGAAAACAACATCATCGGAATCACTTTAATACCTGCATTTCATATGCATATAATATTAATAATATTTTATATACACCTACTACATACAACATAATATTGTATAATATAGATGCCAGTCACAGATCAGTGGTTAAATTACTATATATGTGTAAGGTAAATATGTTAATATATACAGCTGATTCAAATGTTTCCATATATACATATATTTGTTTTGATGATTGATAAAAAATAGTATGTTTATAAAAAATATTAATGTAATTATACAATATATTTATTTTTTTTTATTTAAATCAATACGTTATAGAATGCATACGAACAAGCATGTTATATTTTAATACAATATATTATGTTTGGAATAATGACCTTAATTTATAAAAATTATACAGCTTTTATATATGTACCATTTCCGTTAGTGTTAAAAGAAAAATTAAAAAATGTGCGTTTCCATATTTATGCAATTAAAATTGTTATTCATATGTGTAAAAGTATTTCAACAAATAATAAATTAATTCGTTATTTAATGTCATATATTTTAGAAGTCATGTGTAAGTGTCGCTCTCCGCCGATTTTAACAAAGCTGTGAATTGAAACCCTCAAAAATTACATTACATAGACTATTCAGAAACAATCCCTTGAATAACAAAGCATTATGAATTTTATATACATATATATGAAGTTGAGCAATTTAAAAGACAAAGTATTGTTTGAATTCGTTGAATCACAATCAAATGACATCAAAATTATGCAATGGAAAATGACAAAATCAATATATGGCGTCGTCTATTATATTATAAATTCTTTATGTTAAAAAAAAAATTAAATGCTAAACTTAATTCTAATTGGGGCACAAAAATAGTAAAAAAATATATGAATATTTCATAATTTTAACATTTGTTTTGGATTCACTAACGATGGCTAAAAAAACTGACCAAAAAATATTAAATTTCTCAACTTCATATATGTAAAATTCAATTTAATATAATTTGTGAACCACAACCACTGATATTAGAGATATTCCAACAAAATCAGTTATCATTCTAAAATGGTTTAGAATAAAATATATCAACAGATAAGTGTTTGTGTTAGTAATTGAAATAGGAATATTCAAATTATATGTAAATATTTTTTAATTCATTTTCCATTGCATATATGCTCTTTTATTTTGGTGCTTAAATTATTATATCAGTATTTTTATCCGATGTATACGCATCTTATAATTTTTATCCGTTTTGTTAATTCAAACATAATAATAGAATCTATTTTAATTCCATATTTGTATATAATATTTTATTGTTTCTATCTAAATTTAGCAATACATATGCGTTATTAATTGTAAATAAGTGTTATTATCAAATCAATAATAGTTTTCGCCTATTGTATGTGTATGATAATTTTTAATCAACCATTGACGGGAAATGAACATGATTCCAATGAATATATTGTATAATTAATGTATAATTAATGTAATAAATGTAGGATATTATATGCAATTGTTATTGAACTTCACAAAATTTAGATGAAATAAATGACATTAATTTTTTTTTTTTCGACGGTGACACGCAACACACCTAATATTTTATTTTTTTTCTATTATTAATTATTTGGTTAAAGTGATAATTATAAAAATTTAAAAATACAATGAACTCATAATATATAAAGTATAATTTATATAAAAAAAATATATAAAAAGCAAAAACTTTTAAACGCACGCATCTCATCATCAAGCGAACTAGAAAAAAAAAGCAAAAAAATTCCAATCAAAATGACAACGTATAGTGAGTGTGATGACAAAAATCATTAACCTTGAGTCATCATAAATATTTATAATTATTTTTTATTTAATAATATTATTTTTTGTCTGTTCGTAATGTTATTAAGAGATGCGAAGAATAAAATGTATACCGGATAATTTAATTGTGTGTGTGTGTATATGCAAATGTTAATAATAAAACACCGTTTTTAAAACACAAAAATATTATTCTATTACGATATACTATTGAGCTTAACTATCTATGTCTGTGTATACTGTGTACATATAATATACTTTAACCAGAATAATTAGCATATATAAATAATAATTATAATGTCTTTTCTCACACATCACTTCAAAATATTTTTATTTTTATTATTATTTATTCATATTATTATTATTATTATTATTAATATTATTTTTTTTCTAAATAATTTTTTATAATTATTAATACACAAATACACAATATAATCACACATTGCAGAATATCGCTAATGTCACAAAATTGGTAAATAATTAGCAAATACACGTCAGGTTTAGGTTATACCGTGCGGATGAGATATATTAACACTTTTTTCTATAATATAATAATATCGTATTTAATTTTGTACATAGCACAGAATTTTCATTGAAAAAAATAAAACACAAAATTACTAATAAATATTTATTTATAATTTATCGAAATTATTATATTAACAATTGAAAATGATTTGTATATGAGAAAATATTACTAAATTTATTTATTAATAATTTAATGTAATGTAATGAAATGATTGTGATACATTTGTTAAATTGGGTGCCGTACGTATTGTAGCCGATAGGCATCGAACAACGTTTTTTTTTTCATGTGTCTTCAACGACATAAAAGGAAAATATTTTTGTAACGTAACTATAGTGGTGACCAGTGCGGATATACAACGATAACCTGCCGAAGCTTAGAAAATCATAGGGTAAACACGACAATGCATCAACTACAAACTCACACTCTGCGTATTTGGTTTTTAATCAATTGGGTGTATGTGTTATGAACTTCTCAAATCTAATGAAACTATTACGGGAAATCGACGCTATCGACTACAATTGATACGTTTGAGGTTGAACAGAAGCATTGAATGTAAAGCGACTGCAAGAGACACGACAAATTAATTTTGTTGTATACGACAAACATAATTGGAAAGGCTCAATTGGATAATCCTACCCCACCCATTTATACCATCCACACAGTATATATAAAATATAATTTTCTCATCAATTCGGTTTCATTCTATATTAAATTGATTGATTTTGTCCTTCAATTTATAGGCAATATAAAATTAATTAATTAAATTAATATTATATTAAAAGTAAAATAAAAATTTCACAAACTCTTGAGCGCCGAACTTGGGTTTTATTAAAATTACATGGACAAATGTATATGTATATAATAGGAAGACACACAAGAAGTTCATGGTATAGTATAATACACCTTTCTTCTTAATTGAAAGATCGTTAAAACTGAATTGTATAGCTATTATAGTGAATTCCAACCAAATACACACCAATTTATT
The DNA here is from genome assembly GCA_910594885.2 of Bibio marci. NCBI lineage: Eukaryota > Metazoa > Arthropoda > Insecta > Diptera > Bibionidae > Bibio > Bibio marci. Next base: position 42,111,745 of record OU343114.1, read on the forward strand.
AGGAATTAAAGTTATATATTTCATCAATAATATTTGTATCAATATTTGTAACACTGTGAAAGAAGCCAAAAATCATTATAGTATAGCAAATATAAATAACTGGTACAAAATCAAAGTCCTCTCCCACACCGCAAACGAAAGAACTATTTATATTTGCAAATGATTTGACTTTTACATTATTTTCTATTAGTGTATTGAGTTTATTGGAAAGGTTGAAAAGATTGAAATTAGCTGAAAACTAATGTTATCATCTTTTCCTATGTGGTTCTACACTGTATGGAAAAAAGCAATAAAGCAAATTGAATAATCGATCTGAGCTCACGGTAAAATAAATGAGAAAGACACTAATTGGAAAACAAAAAATACATAGTGAAATTTATGCAAACACTCGCGCTTCTATTTAAAATGTAGTAAAAATAAATATAAAATATTTTATCTAAACATAATTTAATAATTGGAAATAATTCTTATAAAAATTGATAGATAAAAAAAAATTAACTATAGATTTTTGTGGTGAATGAATTTATGTAAAATTATTACAGCACACCATCGCAATTTAACGACGGCAATTGACATTATAAAATGTCAATGTTAATTCTTAATACAAATGCAAAAAAAAACATTGTTTTTTAAAAGAACTATTTGTTGTTTATTGTTGCATACATTATATATGTGAAAAGAAATAGAATAATATTGTAGTTATCGCATTGTGTAAACAGTACTTCAGTTCTTACGACAATATCATAAAAATTGCTTGATGGGCTTAATGATTGTGTGAATCTCTTCGTTTATGTCCCGAAAGATATGTGCACGCACGTACATAACAAACAATGAAATATATATACTTTAAGTAAAATATCTCATGGTATCGCAGTTAATAGTTTCAAAATAATTCACAAAAAATATTCAATATAAACATCAAAACACAAACGGTTGACTTTGTAAAATGAGTAGCGAACTATAGCAATTGATGCACATATATAAGGATGATAAAATCATTTTGTCATCGTATTTGTGCCATTGTTCAAAAATTAAAATTGGCTATAGTCAAAATAGAATATTAATGATGTTAAAACATTAAAACAAGTATATAATGTTCAGAAAATCACAATACTTATTTTTATGTTCCAAATTTTATTATATTTTGTAGATTTTTTTTTTTATATAACAGAAACATTATTGTTTATTAATTACATATAAATTTAATAGTTGAGAATTCTTTGTATAGTCCAGCTATATATTTTATATAATTATTAATTATATTTAAAAAATAATTAAAATGAATAACAATTTATATGCAAACATTTATCATCTCTCTCTCTCTCAATACACCAATATATTATTGATTACAATAAATTGTAATATGTATTTTTTTGTAGTGAATAACATCGACATGATATCATCACGAACTTTGATACTTTTATGTTTTCAATTTACAATATTCTTGTATAAACCATATATAAAAATAGAATAGAAGGAAAAGATAAAACTATATTCCAAAGATTAGTAAAAATAACACTAATTTTTGTGAATCACATACACACACTCACACACACACACACACAAACAAATAAACAAACATAAAAATTCGATAGTAGAATTTTAATCACTTTTTCGTTTTAAAAAACACAAAACACTAAATAATATTAAAAATAATAATAATAATAACAATAATAATAATAATAATAATAATAATATAAAGAATTATGTGACACCACAATAAAAATATAAATGGTAATTTTTTGATAATAATTAACACATGTAAAAAAAACCACACACATATCCTTCAAAAAGGATATTTTATAAAATTTGAAATTGATAAAAAAAAAACAAAAAACAAAAAATATTAATAAAAAAATAGAAAACAATTATCTATTTTTCTTAAAAAAAATAAAATAAAATAAAATAAAATAAAATAAAAATATAATAAATAATATATAAAAACACAAAATGCTGATATATCGTTACATTGCTTTCAATCCATTGATGCAATGAAAATCGAATTTTACTTTGGTATTTTTTTTTTTTTTCGTTTTTCTGTTTTTACTATATTATAAAAATGTCATCTAACACATATACATGTGTAAGTAGCCCGTTTCACTATATATTTATATATATTTTTGGTTTGATATACACGCATTTTTTCGTTGTTTTTCTTTCAAAAAAAAACTCTCAATCTCAGCATTTATATATAATAAGAGCATTTATTATATTACCAACTATATAATTCCTATATATATATGTTTCGATAGACATCAAAATATATAATATTATTTGTGATCAACTCTAAATAAATAGAAGAATGAATGGGTTGGTACCAGAGAATAATATCATCATGTGTGTGTATTTATACCACAAAGGAAAGACAAAAAAAAAAAGCTAAACAACTGGTATAAACTCCACCTTTTTGAAAGGTTTCATTTAAAACTTCTTCCATACACATTTACCACACACACACACACACACACGGTACACACGGTACACACGGTACACGGTTACTTTGGTTACATATATTTCAATTCATATATATTTTATATTTACATTTACAAAATACATTATTATACGATGAATTCATTTGGATTGGTGAATATAATATTCGTTAATACATGCGAGCAAAATATTTCTATATGAAAAATCATTGTATTTCTTATATATATAATTATATATATATGAATAGAAAATTATCAACACAGGCACACACACAATGATTAGTATATAATAACTATATATATATTTATATAAAAATATATCTGAAATAAAATGAAATTGATAGTGGGGTATAAATTTATATATGTATTTGTTAAATAAAACAAGTCATCGTATGTATATAATAGAAATGTATATACATTTATTACCACCGTGTGTGTGTGTGTGTGTGTGTTTATATATACGCAATACCTTATATACTTATTTTATATTTCATTCAGGTACTATAGCAAAATTAAGTTAGGATAGAGAGATGATGATGATCGGTGGTTCGGGTGGCTCGGTCGTATATATAAACTACTACTACTATATTCACATGCATGTGTATAAGTGAGTGTATGTTTTGTAGAATATTTGTGTGGTGTGGATTTTTTTTGCTTTTTTTATTTAATATTTTTTTGGTTTTTATTTTTTTGAATACGCACACACACACACACACGGCACATAGAGAACATAGAGACACTTCAGTTTGTATATTTTGTTAGTACGATAAATAGTAACTTAGTATTCCCCTTTGTAAACAGTCGCACAGAATTCTCGCACATTTGATAAATATACGGACAAATATAAACGGATTATTGTGTGTTAAGATTTGAAAAAGCAAAAAAAAAAAATTAAAAATAATAAGACAACAAAAAAAAAAATATATATAATAATAAAATTATACATTAAAAATAATAGTAATAATAATAACAATAATAATAATAATAATAATAACAATAATAGTAATAATAATAATAAAATAACAATAATATGGAAAATATTTATAATAAAAAATAATGAAAATAATGAAAAGTTTCGCGACGGTTGATTGTGAGTGAACTTGTGTGTGTTTTTTTTTTTACATTTTTTTCTTGGGGATACAGTGTATTCAATTTATTATTTTAACGAAAACCCACACGCACACACACACACACACACACCCACCCACCCACCAACACATATATGGGTTCTATATTGGAAAATGTACATATGTATATAATAAATACATACATACTTTATGTAACATATATAGATAGAAAATAAATTTTCCTGACAACGACGACCAACAACGAGACGCATATTTGTTTTTTCAATCATCAAAGTGACTTTGTTTGGAATGTTTGATTGCATCGTGTCAACATTAACATTTCTATACAAAATATATATATATATAGATATACAAGTATACGGCAGTATATATATATTAAAATAACTTATAATACGTTTATTGTATAAATATATATATATATATACTTTATATACAATATATAATAGTAAATAAATAGATTTATATATATATAAAAAATAATTTCTATATACTGTGAAATGTTTGATTTTATTTTATTTTGGTTTTTTCTTTAATTTGTGTGTTGAAATGATGCGATTTGTGAAACCTGTTGCCCAAAAATATTATTGAACATTCGGTCAACATATATTTTATATAGTGCAAAGTATATCAATATAACAAATAATAATAATAATAATAATAATAAATCACACATCAAACAACGTATTCATAATGTGTATAAATTTCTTATGCTACTTAGCTACTGCAATATATATACAAATAATATAATAAAATAGTTATCATCAAATCAACATATTTATATCAACATATATATTTGGGCAAACAACATCAATATCATCGCCTCACATCTCTCTACATATGTGTGTGTGTTTGTTATGAATATATTATATATGTAAAAATTAAATGTACATAAATAATATCAATAATACATTTATATAAATATAGTTTTATAGTTTTTAGTTAGTGTCTCTCAAGTTATATTTGTGTTTTATATTTATTATTATTTAACTAAAATACAAAAGGATAAAGTTCATAATAATACATAAATATTAATTTATATATAAATAAATATATAGTGCACTATAAAATAATTGATATTCTAAAAGTGACACAAATAGTTTTTTTCTTTGTGCAATTCATTTTAAATGTTATATTATGATGAAAATCATTTATTATTTTATTATACAAATAAATTAATGTGCATAATTATAAATAACAAAAATCATCATAAATATAATAATAATAATAATAATAATAATAATAATAATAATAATAATAATAATGTTATAAAGGTTTAACAATGAAATTGATCATTTTTAAAATAAAAATAAATAAAAATTAAATTGGTTTTTTAAATGTTATAAAAAGTAATATTGATAGAAAAAAGTCTCCAAGAAATTTTTTTAAAGTGGTTAAAGTGTTTATTTTTTTTTTGTTTCATTATGATTTTTTTATAATAATATTTTTTAATATACATTTTATTTGAATTTTATTCTATTATCATATTTGTGTGGTGCTGTGTGTGTGTTTGTGTGTGTGTGTGTGTGTGTGTGTGGAGTGCACTGTGCGTGCTTGCTAGCTACGGCTGGTATACATTTATTATTCAATAATTATTGAAAAGAAAAATCAATCAAAATAAAGAGCGAAGAAGAATTATTTCTTTATATAATGCAAAAATTATATCCTGAGGCATCGGTAGCCAACAATATGCCCAGTAATAATGGTGGTGGTGGCGGAGGAGGTGGTGGTGGTGGTGGTGGTGGTGGCGGAGGAGGAGGTGGAAATGGCGGAGGAGGCGGTGGAGGTGGAGGTGGTAATAATGGTAATAATAATAATAATGGTAATAATAATAGTGGTGGCAATATGAGCCCAATGACAACACCGTATACAATGAATTCAATGGGAATGCCTGGTGGTGGTATGACATCAGTTTCACCACAATCAAATGGTTTCGGTACATCGGTATTAGGTGCAAATGTTATGTCATCGGTTGGTTCTGTAATGAATTCAATGGCAGCCGGTAATTGTATGACATCAAGTTCAATGGCATACGGATCAATGGGATCACCGTTAAGTAATATGGGTTCATGTAATATGGGTATTACATCAATGGGTCCAATTGGTTATGCATCGGTTGGTGTTGGTGGCGGTGTTGGTGGTGGTGGTGTTGGTGGTGGCGTTGGTGGCGGCGGTGGTGGTGGTGGCGGCGGCGGCGGCGGCGGCATTGGTTCAATGAATAACGGACGTGATCTGAGCGGTGACGGTGGTTCACCAAATTCATCAATATTACAACGTGCACGCGTTGAAAAACCATCAACATATAGACGCAGTTATACCCATGCTAAACCACCATATTCATATATATCATTAATAACAATGGCCATACAAAATAATCAACATAAAATGTTAACATTATCAGAAATTTATCAATTTATTATGGATTTATTTCCATTTTATAGACAAAATCAACAGCGATGGCAAAATTCAATACGTCATTCACTTAGTTTTAATGATTGTTTTGTTAAAGTACCGCGTACGCCGGACAAACCGGGCAAAGGTTCATTTTGGACATTACATCCAGATTCGGGTAATATGTTTGAAAATGGTTGTTATTTACGACGACAAAAACGATTTAAAGATGAAAAAAAAGAACAAATACGACAAATACATAAAAGTCCATCACACAGTTTAGAAGCCAATAGTCCCGGTGGTAAAAAAGATAATCATGATGATCATCATCATCATCATCATCATAATTCACATCATCATAATCATCATCGAGGCGGAGGTGGTGGCGGTGGTGGTGGTGATCATTCCCATAAAGGTATTAACGATTCACATATTACTGGTGCTATGCTTAGTGTACATTCAAAAGATAATGATGCATTAGCAATGTTACATAATGCTGAATTATGTTTAGGTCAACAAACACACGGTGGGGGTGGTGGAGGAGGCGGCGGCGGTGGTGGTGGTCAACATTCTATGCATGCAGCACATCATGCTCAATTACAACAAGAAGAATTATCAGCAATGGTAAATCGTTGTCATCCATCACTAATATCCGAATATCATTCTTCAATGCATCATTTGAAACAAGAACCAAGTGGTTATACACCATCAAATCATCCGTTTTCAATAAATAGACTATTACCAACAGAATCAAAGGCTGATATTAAAATGTATGATATGAGTCAATATGCTGGTTATAATACACTTAGTCCATTACCAAATTCACATGCGGCCTTAGGACAAGATTCATATTATCAATCATTAGGATATCATCCGTCAGCTGGTACAACGAGTTTGTGACATCAGTATCCGTTAGCATAAAATCAATTTTATTATTAAATTTTTTTGTTTTAATTTTTTAAATAAATAAATAAATAAATAAATAAATAAATAAATAAATAAATATATATATATAAATTCATTGTGCATGTGTGATTGCGTGAGTGCGTGCGCTATTTTGTTCGACGAATATATGTGAAGTTTTATATTAATTTTAATATATATATAGTTTGAAAAGAAAATTATAGAAAACTTAAAAGGAAGTGGTTTTTTTTTTTTTTTGTACTAGAAAATTGTGTATAAAAATTGAAATTGTAAATAATATACAAATGGAAGAGAAAAAAAAATGCAAAATGTGACTCAAATGTGTGAACGCACGCAGAGATGAATTTTTTCAGAAAAAAAAAAACCATTTTTATTCATAAGGACTTCAACAAATAATTTATATAAAAATTTAAATGGTAAATAAAAATTATATTATAATATTTTTAAAATTTTTAATTAATTGTTTAAGGTTCTTTTTTTTTTTTTTCCAAGTGCGAATTGAATAGTTAATAAGAATGTTTTTATTTTAATCTATTTATATTTAGTCTCATTTTATATATTATAATTATATATAAATGAACTATATATATATAAATATATATATAATTAAGAAATACAGTATAAAAATATAAAATAATAATTAATTATAAGATTTATATATGCGATGGCCTTAATTGTGTGTGTTTTTTTTATATACACCGATATTTTTTAAGAACATATATAGAAAAAAAAAACAAAATACAAAACAAAACTCGGATATAATTCTATATATTTAAATCTATAAATATATAAAGGATATTCTAAATAATGTATTACGTTATTAAAATGTTTCCGTTCATTTATTTCATTCGGTTTTTATATAAAATTATATCTCATTAATATTATAGAAATAGAAAATAAACGATTCAAGGAATACTCGGAAAATTTTAATTTGCTTATAAATATAAACGACATTGTTGTTAAATTATAAATACGTTATGTATTAAATATATATGTATTTAACTATAAATTACAATAAAATCAATCAATAAATGATTTTTATATTATTTTGGAAAATTTGTTCCATACTTTTTTTTTGTCTATACTAAAAAAAACAATGAAAATAAAATACATAAATAAAATATAATAATATTTTCCGATAATAATTTTTATTGATTAGACTTGTGTTATTCATAGATTATTATTTTTTCGGTTTATTTATTTTTGGTTACACACAAGTTACCCATCATATAACAACTAACTACCGCTTGTAAATATATATAAATACAATAGATATAGATAGACCCATAATTTATACATGAATTGAATAAAAAAAAAGTTATTTTACGTAATATTTGGATATCTCTCATCAAGCTACCGCTTATCCTGCGCGCATATATATGTATAGATATAAATGATAATGTTGCTAGGTAATAATTGCATTAGATATATATATATATATCTAAAGATAAAGTTATAAAAATAATTAGAAAATATTATTGTTGGGAAAGTTCGTAAAAAGTTTTTTCCGTTTTTTCCGTTTTTTTATTTTTATTACACATGATGATATGATAAACAAATTGATTTCACGACAATATAATTTAGATAAAATTATAATATATCGAATAATTTCATTTAACTAATTACTCATAGCGTATATATATATATATATATGTGAATATACGTACGCGTACGCGTTATATCGGAGAAAATAATAATAAAATTTTCATATCATTTTTATTTGTGCAAAAATTATAACTTTTTTTTGGCCACTATAAATGCGGAGTTAAGTACAGTATAATGTAGTTAGAGAGTGTATGCATACTGAAAATATCATAATTCAATTACAAATAGTTCTTTAAAATGAAATCAAATGCTAATGTTTTAGAAAATATGGTTTTTAGATAATATTCGGAAGATTAAAAATTAATTTGAATAATTAAATTAATAAAAAAAAAAACCATTGAAACATATTCGCAGACCATTTGGTCAATTATATTAATATTGTCTTGAATGAATTTATCAACTGTTATAGATAGTTTATTTAGCGCAATTGCGTAATACTCTTAAGTGGAATCATGTAAGATGATAAGTGACAATCACTATGGTGATCACCTATTTTTTTGGCATCATGTCAGTATTGTCATGAATGAATTTATCAACTGTTATAGATAGTTTATTTAGCGCAATTGCGTAATACTCTTAAGTGGAATCATGTAAGATGATAAGTGACAATCACTATGGTGATCACCTATTTTTTTGGCATCATGTCAGTATTGTCATGAATGAATTTATCAACTGTTATAGATAGTTTATTTAGCGCAATTGCGTAATACTCTTGGGTGGAATCATGTAAGATGATGAGTGACAATCACTATGGTGATCACCTATTTTTTTGGCATCATGTCATTATTGTCATGAATGAATTTATCAACTGTTATAGATATTTTATTTAGCGCAATTGCGTAATACTTTTGGGTGGAATCATGTAAGATGATAAGTGACAATCACTCTGGTGATCACCTATTTTTTTGGCATCATGTAAGGTGATCACTTTTAAAATCACCGGAAAATCATTTTTATAATGTCATTCGTATCGGTGGTGGTGGTGATGCGAAAGAAATATATTTTGACATGTCCTGTTTTTATATTACTGCTACAAAAACAAATAAAATCTACAAATAAATTTTATAGAAATATAATAAAAATCAAGATAATAAAATTTTAGTGTTAATAAAAAATCAAAATGTTTAATTCAGTTTCGATTAAATTATATTCTTCAGGGACTAAGGAACACAATGGTTTAGAATTTATTTGATCGTAATCTTTAATAAACAATTTTATTTTTACAAATAAAACCATTACAAGTTTAATTAAAATAATTTGAAAAACAATTTAAAATATTTAAATTGAATTTTCGGTCGTGTGTGTAGCAAATCATTATTTTTCTTTTAACACAACTATACAATATATCCTCTATTGGTTATTACCTTAAGAAAATTGATATATATTGATGATTCTAAATTAAAAAAATTAATGCAAAACCTCTTCTTCTATATGCCACATTAAACCCAGAAACTAACTCAGACTCTCCTTCGACAAAATCAAAAGGGGTTCGGTTTATTTCAACTAAACAAGACATAAACCAAACTAAAAATAAAGGCAATCTAATAAAAACAAACCACACGTACACTTTTGATAATACATAAATATCACTAAATTTAACCTATTTGTTAAAAATAAAATTGATAAAGATAATCTAACTTCATAAGAAGTTAAGTATGCTAAGTTATACTTAAAAACACAAGTACAAATATTTGATAAAATATAATTGCTAAATGTATTCTTGAATATAATATGAAAACTAAATATTTTCCTTTAATTTATTTTAATATTTTGCGTAGCACACCGAATTCACAACAAATAACAATGAAAGAATTTCTTTTATAACCTTATGCACAAAATGACAGTAAAAAAGCTATCACCTGAAAATCGTCACTTTTTGGTGATAGTCACCGGTGATATCGCCATAACCGATACAACATTTATAAAATGGTGACAGTGACCGCGTCACTTATCACCTTACATGATTTCATCCCTTGTTTTACTTTTAAATATTATCATAATTTTTGAATAACGCACCATAGTTTTATACCGGATTTCCATTTTTGCACATTTGCAAATTAACAAACAATTTTAAATCTTTAATAGAAGATATTTTTAAAATCACGCCATCAAAAGATATAATCGATGTTCTGTTTGATGATAATTATTAACAATATTCTTATTTTTTTTCTGAAATAATTAATACAACATAAATTTAAATGTATTACATTATCCGTCGCAAAGTAAAATATGTATTTATAAAATCAATAAATGCATTATAACGTTGAAGATATAAATGCAAAATGCTAGCGAAATTTCTCATTTTTCAAACACATCCAAACAAAGAAAATATTTCAATTTAATATTAAATTAAAAATTTGTACAATTATAGAAAATATAGACGATCGTTCGTTTCACATGAAAACGATAATCTCTTTTCATATAAGCAAATAATAGTTTGTGATATATTGTACAAATATAGTTTGTATATATTATAATTAAACATGATATATTTGGGTACATCGGTCAGAAGATATAGTGTATGTGTACCTAAATTATATGTAAATAACATTATTATCATAAAATTATATGTTCAATCCTAGATGCCATACCTACGGAAGAAAATAAGAATATTCTCTTATTCCATGCATAAGACGGATCGATTGTAAAATGACTATATAGTCTAAAAATATATATTGTAAACATGATAAAATCACGTTTACTAAAATTGTGACACATAAAAATGTATTAAAATAAGTGTACCAATATGAAACGGTCGCTCTTTTTAACAAAAAATCTATTCTAGAATTCCTGGAAATATTTTTTTACTGAATATAATCCACCATCAGTGGCTACAATCTTTTGCCAATTTTTTGACAATTTATTAATACCATCAAAATAAAATTTCTCCTCTTTTGATCCATTTTGACCGGTTTTGAGACAATGTATTGTTAAAAAACAAATTAATCGTACCAATTGAAGTATTTCTGTTGCTTTTCTTTTAATAATTACTTTAATTAGTTGTAGAATTCAATATTAACTGTCTTGTTCGATTACAACAATTCATTATACACCACTACTTTCTGGCACCCACCAAATACTAAGATATCTAAACTATCATTACTAAAGCGTTGAAACCACTTTTTGCATCTTCTTTACATTAAAGTATGTTCACCATAAGTTTCGATCAGCATTCGGTGACGCTCAACAACAAAGTGGCCATCAAAACAAAACCATAACATCAAATCACGTTTTTCTGGTTATTGCGATTTTATCCGTTTTACAGCGACGGTTTCATATTGGCACCCATTATAATAAATAATGTAAATTTTAATATGATAATCAATTGTATTTGTATATGCGATAAAGATTACACACACATACTCTATATAGGATATTTATATACCATACAAATTCCGAAGCTTGAATATATTTATGGTATGCATTTGTAATATTTTTTACATTATTATGACAAAGATTACTTCAAAAATCGATAATATTTATAAATATTTAGTCTTTTTTTTTTTTATGTTTAAATGTCGGGTCAATTGTAAAGTTTGATTAGTGATAAAAAATTTTGAATTCAACGAAGGACTTAATATATACTACTATTTTCAAGTACATGAATGTAATTCCGACGGGTAAAATAAAATAAAAATAATTATATAAACACAATCGGCGCTCAAAGGTTATAATGATTAGAAATACGCTATTGTATCTCGGAGAAATTTTCTATTAACAACTATAATTAAACCGTTGATTCTAAACTATAAAAGTATTCCATTAATTTACAAGTACTGTTTGATTATTAATTTTTTATTCATATATACAATTTATAGATTGTAATTATGCCAACATAAGAATTACATATGTAGATTATTTGATTATTTGATTATTATTATTGTGAGTACCCATCTCATGATTTACTTATTTGGCGAAATTTTAGATGAAATATTCAAATAAATGTTTATAATTTTATTTAAAAGAAAAGAGATGATCCATTCACATCACCTATACGGTCACCAATAATCGTTGACTATGAATTTATTATTTTCTAATAGTATTTACAGCAACATTTACCATTTCATTCTATAGTAAATGATATTGTTTTAATATATAAATTAACGAAATCATGTAAAAATAATACAATAATAAACTTTATCACGTCAAAGATAATATTTTTCAAGCATTTGTCGTGGGGATGGGTGGAGAAACATTTTATTAAATACTATTTCCCATCTATTTATATGAAAAATAAATATAATATATTCTAATTTATGCAGAACAAAAATGATGTGAAATTAAAATTGCATAGCTTAAATTGAATCGTACTTTTGTCAAACAATATAACACATTTCGCTTTTCGTGATTTTTGCAAAAAAATATATGGTATGTCCATTCTGTGATAGTTTTGTGAGATATACATTTTTTTTGTATATAGTCAGTTCTTTTGGTGCTGTCCATATTGGGAAAAATACGACATATACAATAATTGTGAAATGGTGTATACGTAACGAATAATATCTATACAATTTATTGGAAATTGATGGTAAATTTTGCGTACTTACTAGGCAATTCGACAGAAGTTTTTCTCAAAAACTAGCAAGGTCGCATGAGAGAAAACGTATCACAAGATTTAAAAAGATAAGCGCAAAAATTCTGAATCTAAAAATTGAAGCTTCATCAAAACATATTGTAGTAAAATCTTGAACTTGTTTAATAAACACTATATAGGCAAATTACTTATACGCAAACATAAGGTACGCTGACATATACGTTTGTACAACTGTAACACTAACAATAATATATATGGTAATAATATTAATATGATATTTACATATAAAATTGTACAAATTATAATATAATGTAGCAAGCCATATTACTTTAAGTGGTTTAGCTTATGATGGCATCTACAAAACATTCATTACAACCAAGTTGGTAAATTACTCCGCACAACAGTATATAACAATTTACCAATTGTACACTGCAATTAATGAAATATATAGATATTTCCATAATTAATATAAAGTACTAATAGAAATTTTGTTAAAATGCAAAAAAAAAAAATAATTTGTTATTACTTTAAGCGAAGATTGGCAAACAAATTTGAGTAGCGATCAATTATATTTCTTATGGCAATAACTAGCACAAAAGAAATAATTTTTATTTATTTATACTTAACTATTATAACAACAACAACAACAACAATAAAATATTATTTTAAATTGTATCTAAAAAAATTGTTATAGTATTGCGTTGCATCAAACAAAAAGTCAATGTTAGCACATTCACTAGATGACCTCTAAAAAAATTGCATATAATATTTGTAGATATATATTTTTAAACATTCCACAGTACGTACATAGTAAAATTTTCCAGTATTTAAATTTACATATAATTTGTTTTTAAATTATTTGTTAACAATGAAATAATATCGATAGATTTGATTTTATTATTATTATTATTATTGTATTTAGAAAAAAAAAACACTTAAACGATTCCATTAAAATATAGATTTGTAATTAATTCTATTCTATAAAGTTATGTATACGCAATAATAATTGAAGTATATTAAAATTAATTTTGTTGTTCTATCAAATTCCCCAAAAAAAAAACCAAGTATCAAAAGTATCGGAAATAAAAATTATTATAAACAATAAAAATCATTTTAAAAATAAATAAATATAAATCAATAGTTCCATATATTATTTTACAATGGAAAATTGGTGGAGTAAATTCGTCGAGTACAAAATATATAAATAATAAAGCATTTTAATAACGTAATAATTTTTAGTAATTGGACACTCGGATTATACGTTTATATGACATGTGTGAGTGATTGTGTGTGTGAGTGTGCCTGTATATATATTTATTTTAAATAAATTTAATTCAATAAATAATAAATATATGCAATTAGAATAAAATGAAGTAATCTCAAAATTATTATTATTATTATTTTAGTTGTTTTTTATTTTATTTTAAATTAACTATATAAATAATTGACAATTTTATTTAACATTTTCATTTCATAATTATTATAAATTTCGCATTATAATTTCAATTTTTTATATTAACTAGATAGATAGAGATACTCAAAATTATTCCTATTAAAACATTTACATTATTATAAAAAAAAATTAAAAAATTAAAAAATTAAAACAATAAAATTATTAATTATTATTTATTATTATTAAACATAGAATACGAAAAAAGGACAAAAAAAAATACCAATAAATAAATAAAAATATCTAACTAAATTGTAGGTTGGGTGTGTGTGTGTGTGTGTGTGTGTGTGCAATATTGCAAATAAAATTTATAGATTAATTATTTTCATTTTTCATTAAAGTTATTTATTATATAAATAATTGTATGTATTTGTGATATATTACATAAATTGTTAATGTTATGGGAACGGTTTTAATAATACACACCGCCTGCTGTCTCCTCCTATGATATATAAACAATACAAAACGAATAATAATAATAATAATAATATAATTTTACTCTATATATATATAGAAATTAAATATACTACTAAATATGGTATAATAAATTCTAATGAGTCTATCTGTAAACTAAACTATCCTGAAACACCATTAATTTTTTTCCAATTTCATTTATTCTTCCGATATATATACATAATTCACTAATTAAATAAATAGTATAGTGTATTTCTCAATATGTATATTTATACAAAACATAATATACAATTTATAGGTGTAAAATAAGAAAAATATAAGAATTAAATTTTAATGCTAAATTGAATGAATGAATTGACTGATTATAGGCGACTGCAATATATGAAAAGAATATTCAAAGACTTTCATGAACTATTCATAAAATATGTGTATATGTATGTATACCTGATCCTTTTACTCCACTCAGTGTTTAACCCAGTTTGTGTATTTGTGTGTAATTTTTAAACGAATAATTTTCAAATAATAAAACTTTTTTTATCAATTAATTACGATGCCCAAAATAGCACAATAGTATGAATTGTTTATCTTCACATTAGATGGGTTCGAGGAAAAAAAAAAATGTCAGTATATATTTTGAGTGTTTGTAGAAGAGTCAATAATTACAATTTTTTTTATATATTTTCTGTGAGAATTAAAAAATGTGGACCGTAAAGGGATGTAATTATAAATCTATATATATTTGTAAATTGTAGTTATGAAACACATATAATACAAGAAATATAAAATACAATAATAAAATATGAATGTGCCATTTGAATTGTAATAGATTTTAATTATTTTTAAATTATTTATAATTTGCTTTTTATTTTTTTTTTTTTAATTTTTAATTGTAATTTTTTAAATTCTAAATTTTATTCAATGATTTTGCACATATTTTAATTAAAATTTTTACTTTAACTGAAACATTTAAAAAAGCTTTAAAAAAAATATACAAAAATTCACATTTATGTGTTTGGTTTATTCACTATATTTAAAATATTCGAATGGAAATTAAATGTATGAAATTTAAAAAACATAGTGAAATTTTATTAATGTGATTCTTATTGTTCGTCGGAAAAAATAATTAAATTATTTAATTGATGTGATAAAAAAAAATAATATATTTTAAATATTTCTTGTGATTGTACAAAAACATGGTAAATCAATGGAAACACAGAAGCTAATGTTTTATATGTTTATCGATATAATTGAATATCTTCATAGCATGTCTTTATATATATATATAGCATTCATAAAAGCATTGTCTTATTCTATGATAAGTTTATCTTATAATGTTTTAACAATATTCCCCTACCGATCCAAATATGTTGCCATATCAATCGCGTTGCTACATGTCGTGTGGTGAACGGATAAGCTTTGTACACAATTTTTTTTATCAAATTTTTGCTAATTAATATATTCATTATTTTTTTCTTAATATATATTTTTATTGTTTATTTATTATTCTGGTTTTAATTTTTTATAAATAATTTTTCTTTGTGAATAAGTAAATATTTAGTTAATAATTATAAATTATTATTTATAAGAGAGAAAATTTATTTTATCCGGCTTGTGCATGTAATATTTATCGGTTTTGTTAACACAAACATAAACATTTTCATCAATTTAATATTTGAGATAGATGTGCGATGTGCATTGTGTTGTGTCAAAACCACATAATGTCATAAATTGTAAAATTAATAGCGCACATATCGTGATTTTGATGTGTTTAACACTAAACGTACCGACACTTCGTATATACCTATTCCTACCACTGGAGGTCAAATGACCCCTATAAAAAAAGTTATGTATTTTACTATATTTTGGCAAGTTTGGTGCATGAATTAAATCTTTTTTGAATAACGATTAAGGCAATTTTGAAAAAAAATTGCATCTATTTTTTTAATAAAAGTGGTATAAAATTGTTTTTGATTTATTAATGTCATTTCAAAGAAATTTATAAACATATGTTTAAAAAGGGTCATTTGACCCCTCTTGGTAGTTTTAGTGTTAAAGCAAAAGAACGTTTAGATCAGCCAAAAAAAGTTTTTAATATGATTTCAATGCAAAGCATTATTGTGGTTAAAGGTGATACAGAAAGTAAAGGATAATTGGTAGAGCAGTTAAATGTGATTTAATGAGGTGATAGCAAACGTTTATATGTAAATAGTTATATAAGTTATACGAAAGATTACCGAAGATAGAAAATCAACAAGAATTAAGGGCTTAGGAAAAACCGAAAATACAATAGTACCAGATAAATAATGGTATAACAAAAAGATTTTTTTGCATCCAATTGTTATACTGTTGATGAAGGAAATTTAATTTATTTTGAAAATTGTAAAAGAAAATATTCATGAATTCATCGAAATTAATCCAGTATACACACACACTGTAACTAACAAACCCATAGTTGGAAAAAAGTAATGGTTTAATGCTTTTGTATATCTGGTGAACAATAACAATGTAATTTCTATTTCTAAATCACTTTTAATACAGAACTTCAGAAATTATGAAATTCTCGAAAAATGACACGATAAACGGTGACTGAAATGAATTTTCTGTGACGGATATACATCACAAATTGTCATAACATGGTAAAATTACATCGCTTGCAATAGAAAAAACTCCAAATTTTTACCATTTTTTCAATGTGTTTTCTTAGATTAAGTTCTACACCAGCTGACACACTAAATAAGTATAAAACATATTGTTTCAATGTAGCGTATATGTAACGCATATACCTATAAAGTAGTATTTATTTAAAAATTGAAAATGATAACAAAACGTATTTCACTGAATTTTCTCAATAATCCACACACATAATAAATTGTCCATGTTTCGGATTACAGATTATATATTATTAAATGATTTCTACAATAATTTTATTTTTTCGTATTAGCAGAATTTGAGAATTTAGTATATTTACTATTCGTACATTGAATTAATTTAAAATTTATATTTTATGTGGTTTTATTTATACGTGCATATTTATGCCTATTTATTCTCAAATCAATAACACTGAAAATTAATAAGTAATCGTAATAAAGTAATTACATATGAGTAAATATTTGATTTTACGAATAGTTTATGAACTCAATTCTATGATACATAAAAGAAATAAAGACTATGGAATAAAACGCATAATACACATCATTAATATAGGAATAGTTTGAGCATGACGTATGCGGAAGTTTAATTATCATATTACAATAGAATTATAGATTACACTTTCTTATTTAAGAGATAAAAATATTTATTGAAATAAAGTACCAGTTTTATAAAATTAATTTCAATAATATTTAAAATGTTGAATTCATTAGAATTTAAACTATCATTTGTTTTAATTAATATAGTTTTTTTTTTCCTTACTAGTAATTATAAATGTAGTAAAAATTGTCAATTGTTGTATGGTTAGCAAATAATAAAATTCGAAAAACTAGTCGTCTGACGATTTTGCAAACAATAAATTATTAATTATAATTTCTCTGAGTATCAAAAACATATTTTAAAGTTAAGAGACACCACCAATCAAATATAATTCACAAATAAAAATGTGTTATTTTTATCACATCAATTTATAATGAAAATAAATTCCTTAATTTTTGTTTTGTATTTATTACTTACAATAATTGAAAAATTATGGAATCATTATTTTTAACACAATAACTAAATGTATTGAATTTGAAACTTTGATTTTTTAGCCAATGTTCGTTTTAATTTTTAAACATTCCTATTATTATATCTTGGGACCAAATCATATAATTTATATATTAACGAATATGTAAAATAATGTATAACTTTTAAATTCATATAATTTTCGATACGGTATGTAAAAAAGTGTTAAAAATTATAAGTAATTAAAATTTAATAAAATTTCACTGAATTTTTTTAATTATAAATATATTAAATTTTCCCTAAACCATAATTAAATACCACTGATTGTTTTTTTTTCATTTTTAATAAAATAAATAAATAAAAAACGTGCAATGATATCAGAAAAAAAAAAATAAAATAAAATATATATCTCAAATCCACAAGAAAAAATAAAATTTAATAAAAGATATTTTATTTTTTATTTAGTTTTTGATTTTGTAAAATAAAAAAAAAAACAAATATAAAAAAAAATTATAAGAGAATAATAAACCGAAAATACAATTTTAATAATAATTATTAAATAAAATAATTAAAATAAAAATTGTTTTTTAAAAAAAGAAAACATTTAAAAAACAAAATAAAAAACTTAAATAAGGAAAAAACAAAAATTTAGATTTTTTATACAAAAATATAGTAAAAAAAAAAGCAAAAAAAAAAAACAATAAAAATATTATTAATTAATTAAGTGATAAAAAAAAAAAAAAAAACTAAGGTTTATAATATATAAGTTAAAAACTAATTGTATTGTATAAAAATAAAATAAGCAAAAAACAATGTATAAATTAATTGCAAATATGTAAAAATAAATTTCTTATATTATATATTTAAAAAAAAAAAAACAAAAAAATTAATTAATAAAATATAATTAAATATAATAAAAAAAAAAAAAACAAAAAAGACAAAAAATTATTGTATAAATTTTAACAAATAAAATAATTAAATTTGCTATAAGTAGAATATTCATTAAATAGGTATATACCGAAATAAAAATAAAAATAAATAAATAAAATATAAATAGGATTATTGTTTGTTTTTTTTTTTTTTTTCTTTTTTCCACCAATAATGTGAAAAATAATAAAAATTTAAATGGTTTAAAAATTAAAAATTTTTCTTTTTATTCTATTATAAAACCTAAAATTTTTTTTTTCTTTTTCTTTTTAATTAATAATATTTTTTTCGTTTTTAGAGGTACGGCGGCGACAAGATATTTTTTCAAAAAAATGTGTTAAATTTTAAAAATTATAAATATATTAAATAAACTTACCGAAAAGTATTCAAATCGACGACACCACCACCTGCGAAACGAAAGAGAAAGAGGTTTTGTTATGTTATCAATAATTAACACATATTATTATAAAAACCATAAAATTATTATATTATTTAAAATACAAATATTAAATCAATTAATTTATTATTGTATTATTATATTTATTACAAAATAACGTCTATAAAAACACAATAAATTAATTAAGTTTTATTATTTTTAGTTTTATATGACGTTCTTGCATGTGCATAGAGAATATATAGACATAGAGGGAATATAATTATGTTCAATCCAATGGTTCAATATAAATAATAACAAACACATATCAATATTTAGTGTGGTACGGTGTTAATTTTAAAAGTATAACATTTGCACACATAAATATGCACAGTAAAAATTTACATTACAAATATATACGGCTGGATAATTTATTAAACTGTGTATCTATTGGTTCAAAAACCGCATAACAATTGGAAGTCATTTAGTCAGTACTCGTCTGGTATAATTCATATTATAATGTGCAGGAAAGTGGTGTACAACAATAGAAATGGTGACAGAGTACTCTTCATACCATTAAACATTAATCCTCTAATCTATGGTTCAATAAATTTGGAATTATATATGTATTTAATACGCCACATTAATATCTCAATTATGTTATAATAATATACATTGCGTAATATATACATAAAATATTGTGAAGCGTTATTGAATGATAATTATAGATTTTAAATTTGGTAATTTCTATAAATTTCGAATATATATTTCCATTCGCATCCATGAAGAAGAGAGTCTTTGATTGATTCTTTAATCATTTTTCAATTAGGCGACTATCCATTTTTTATGGTTCGCTTAACATTGTTAAATTGTATCTGTATGGAAGAAAGTTTTGTACTGAAATTCTGTATAGAAACCATGAATTTAATATATATATTCTTACACATATGTAATAAACTGGTAAATGCACAAACGATTTTTCCAGATGTAGCATGGTATATATTTGAATTCAACAATTATAATATGATAAACGTGTACCCCGCTTTTTCAAATACATCTGAGACGCAGACGACAACGATACCGGATGGAAAAAAATAGAAGATAATTATGCGTGAGTATTACAATATTCTATAAATATTACTAAATATTACTATAAACGCACACTTGTTTATGCATAGTGTGTAATTATAGTTAACAAAGTCTGCATAAATAAATCATTTCATATTGTTATTAAATATGTACTACATTGACGACACGGCACTGTATTCATTTCTTTTTCTTTTTCCATTTCATAGTTGATCGAATAAAAATTATTAATAACATGCGCATTTAATTAAACATTTTTTTTTTTCATATGAATTTGTTACCCATTATTAATTTATTAAATAAAACATAATAATTAAATTATAGTTCACCACATACCTTATTCAATTTATCGTTAAAATTTAATTAGAACAAAAGATTTTAAAACTATTAATTATGCGAATTACCGAAAAATTTTAAATCTATATTTTTACCTCTTTTATCATGAAAAAATAAAAGGTACACAATACCACGCGCAAGCCATTGAAAATGAATTTAGAATTTACATTTACACAATTTAATTATTACGGAACACTTACACTTAGAAATATGCAAAAGAAATCACAAATAATATATTTTTTTTTCCATATTAATATTTAATCATTGATAATATAATTAATTGATAACTAGTTTTTAATAACATACCAAATAAAATATCGAAAAGATAAAAAAAAAAAAAACCAAAATCAATAAAAAAAAATTCATTTTCACACAAAATATTTTTTTTACATCGAAAAAACAAACACAACCGATTGCAAATAAAATTCAACGCGAACTCTTAATATAAATATAAATTATACCTTTTAACATCAAAATCAATGCATCTCTATCTGACTGCATAGTGCATTGGATACGATAAAGTGCAATAGAAATAGATGCATATTTATAATTTATAAAATATCATGGATGATGATGACCAAACAAAAAAAATAAAAATAAAATATAAAACTAATACGCACCACATTCACACAATTTACTGAATTTTAAAATTATGAGTTTGCGTATTTTGATCACACGCCAGACAATAATTTTTGAAAACAAAAATACTGTAATTCTATTGTTCGCAATTTTAATTGTTGCTATTGTTTTTGTTTTTGTTTTTTTTTTTCTTGTATTTGGTTTTTTTTTTGTTTTTGGTTTTTTTTTTTTTTTGTTACGCCTGCGGGCAGAGTGCGGTGGATGGTAATAAACTGGATTTATATATACGATATCGCGGATAGAGACAGTTGATATTGTTAAACATTTTAAATTGATAATACTATTAATTTTTTATTAAATTCGATTATGATGATCATGTTGCGATATTCGATACTCGTACTCGATACACGACAAATGATTACTTGTATTACTTTAATACATACTGGAAATATTATTTCAGTTTTTTTACTTATGTAAAAAATAAGAATGTATCCTTTTTTCTTTGGAAATTTTAATGTTACGAGAATGTATTATATATTTTGATCGCAGTTGATTAGCTTTCATATATGAATTGGTGGAAATAGTGTCAGAGTAGATGATTTTCATTACACGATATAATTTTCAGATGTCATGTAAAACAATTATAAGTGTGTATAAATAGTATTAATGATAACGTTGAAAGTTACCAGAATATATTGTACGCTATTTTATATTCTAAAATATTTTCGTATAATGAGTATATTAATTTCTATTGAATGTTTTGTAACTTATGTTCCATTATCTTATGTAATTATGGCACAAAATCTACATCGAAATAACTGCGAAGAATTGAATGAACCAGAGTTTTCAAAGCTACTAAATATTTATTTAAAAATTATAATGCCCTATTAAATATGATTACATGTGGTTAAATTCCTTTATATGTCTATTACTGGGATGAGAGTGTAAGGATCGATGCTTAATACGACATAAATCGAATTGAATAACATTCACGTATAATGTATAATGGGTTTAAAATGAGATTTAGTAAAAAGGATGTTTTCCACTACAAATGTGTAGCCTTAAATTAAATATTGCTATACAATAAAAGTAAAATTTGACTATATGTCATTCTGGGGAATAGAAATTATTGCTGAACAAATTAAAATCAAAATAAAATATAGTATTGTGTACATAAAAATTTAACTCACTAATGGATGGCTACCCAATTTTCTCTCTATAGAATTTCTCTACAGTTTTTATATTTCTTAATTAATTATCTGGATGTTGTAAGTTATCTAAAAGCTATCTGTATCGCCTCTTCTATTCCCAAAACCAAGGAAATTCAAATGTAATACGCAATTTTACAATGCATTACTTACACTATGGGCTAATCACCCATACAAAAATAATAGTATTATATGAAAACATCTATTTTTCGTTAATTACAGTACAGTACAGTACACAATTGGTAAATTGTTATATACTCCCATGCGGAGTACTTTATCAATTTGGTTGTAATGAAAGCTTTATTAGATGACATAAAAGCTCCACTAGGAGCAAAATATGACTTACAAAAAAAAAAAAAAACTTATACATTGGGAAAAACTAAAAATGTAATACAAAAACCTTAAAAAAATATCATTGTATATTTTGTAAAATTTGATATATTTTCATTAAATGCTCTACTTCAATTAAATTCGATATTCGAAATCTATATATATTTCTCGTTTCTAATTGTTGTGTCGCGATTGTTGAACAGGAATCGATAAATTTATCAATACAAAAGACAGGGGTCAGGTTTTGTTGGCTTCGTTAGCACATTGCTCTTATCAAATCGGGCAAAAAACAAGTTATATATAACTTAACTAAATAAAATCATTTTAATTTAAAAAATTAACCGTACACCACTTTTTTTGTTAATATTTGCATATAATCATATAATTCATAAAATTATGCGAACTATAACAATATATAATTTTATATGATCACAAAATTTTATATTGCAGATTGTTGCGTACATGCGGCACCTGTTTGCGCGTATACTATTCTAATCTATATGAAGGCCATAATAATAATTATAGAATTCCCAAAATATACTACACATACAATAAAAAATAAGTATACCATATGTCACAAAATTCAAAAAATAAATAAAATATAATTATATGCACGTTATGTATTCAATAAACAGAAAAGAATGCGAGCCACTGACGGCACACAGTAAATTCATTTATTATTTTATTATAAGAAGGAGTTAAGCATATATTTAATTTTTTTTTCCATTAAATCATAAAATATATAAATAAGCCTTTAAGGATCAATCATTATTAAAATTATTATTAATAATAATAATACAATCAATCCGTACATAGATTGTAAATGTGCATTATAAAAATTAAAAATCGAGTGCAACCATAACATTTTGTTTCTGCACCATTCTTCAACATCTGTTTTATTTTATTTTGAACAATTAAATTTTAATCTCGTTATTATTATAGCGTAGCGTATATCGTAGTGCATGGAAGAAAAATTGTACACCCTCTGTCGAATAATAAACCGGAATGAATATGAATAATCATATAGAACACGTACAGTGTCACCCCTTAGATTTTTTTGGTATTATATGTTCTGTGAATGGTTTTCAACAAATTATGTCAACATTTCATGGCATTATATTGAATAGAAACGAAAATACAACACCTAAAGTTACAGTTTTGTTTTTGTGCTACGGTCGACATTGTTTTAAAAATTGGTAAAAATGGTACTCATGGTTTGTTTAAAATCGCGTATGGTGATGATTATGTGTGTTAAAAGCATAAGTTTTTAATTGGCATAAATGATTCAAAGAATGCAGAGAAGCTATAAAAATGATGATCGACCATTTGAAGCAATTTACGGGGAAAAAAAAAACATTAAAAAAGTGTGTAATTCTGTGAAAATTTCTTAAAAATCTACAGCATCATTAATCGAAATGGAGTTTGAAATTACAAAAACAATATAATTAATGGAATTTTACCTATTCTACTATAGGTGAATTTTTTGTGGCAATGATAGGAAATCGTCATGCATCTGTTCTGAAGACTGTTCTCAATTCACCAATTCAATCACAAAGACACATAAAAAAACCTATTGATTCACTTGTAGAACATCCAAATCGATGTATTTCGATTGATGGACATTATTTTTAGATAAATAAAATGATTTTTATCCAAAATTTAATGTTTATTTTTTGTGTTTTTTCAATCTATTTCGGGTTTTTTTTTTTTTTATGGGACAGACGCTCCGTATTGTTTATATATTTAAGTAATAAATAATATACACCACCACATCAGCATATCTGAATATTGAATAGACACATAATACAATTTGTGGATAATGTTAATTGTGTTAATAGGTAGGTATATTTATTTCTGTAATGGTAAATAATAATTGATTCATCTTGTCATCACATAAATTTAAAAAAAAAACAGTAGTAATAAATTGCGTATACATTTTATTGTATAAAAGGAAAATATATTATTTTTTTATTTATAAATAGAAGAATTAATACACTTGCCTAAATTGATAGTAGAAAAATCTTAAATCCCATGTGACATTTATATGTGGTTTATTTTTCATATATGTATATTTCTATTATTTAATTGTCAATTTGGATTTGAATGTTGTCGTCGGTTATGACGGAGAGGAGACAGAATATACATATATATATGGGGTACTATCATTTCAATATAATATTAAGTATTTGTGCGTATATATCCCTTATTTTTACTATTTGATTTTAATACACATGTACTGCTTTAATACTTCTGTTGTTATTTTATTCTAATGAAATCCTTATTGTTGCAATTACACATTTCATTGCTCTTATCTGTTTTTTTTTCCGTCGTCATATATAAAATATAATAGGGTCAAATTGGATTAAATGTTTTATAAAACATATATATAAATAAATAAATAAATATATAATAATCACATCGTTTATGGGGGTGCGTGAAAACAATTATAACAATAAAAATATATAAATAAAAATTTACAATATAATAATAATAATAATAATAACAATATAGCCGGATGTTTCAAAACATTTATTGGTGTGCAAATTTTTATGGGGTCTACAAAGTGAATATATTTACGCAAAAGACCATATTATATATAGTTAATTAATTTGTTACAAATATAAGGTTGTCAAATATCTCCCTTCCGCCTTTTTGTCTTTTTATTTTCGCGGCTATGTACAAAGCGCTACAGAGCTCGTATCTGGCAACACTGTACATAATTTGAAAGCTCTTGACATAACAAACAAAACGACGCTATGTATGATTAGTTTGGATATTGCGTTCAACAGTTATAGACGTGTAAACATGGAGTTCACTAACGCCGAAATTCGCGCTATTTTAAAGTTTTCCTTCGTTAAAGGCAAATCCGCTAGAGAAACGTTCCGTGAGATTAATGGTGTTTTGGGGGATGGTACTCTATCACTTCGAACCGCGGAGGAATGGTTTCGACGATTCAGAGCCGGTGAAAACGACACCATGGATAAGCCAGCCGGCGGAAGACCTGTGACGACAAATACCGATCAAATCATGGAATACATCGAGTTAGACCGGCATGTGGCATCTCGTGACATCGCCCAGGAGATGGGAGTTAGTCACCAAACCATTTTAAACCATCTGCAGAAGGCTGGATACAAAAAAAAGCTTGATGTTTGGGTGCCACATGAATTAACAGTGAAAAATCTAATGGACCGAATTTCCATTTGCGAAATGCTGCTGAAACGGAACGAACTCGACCCATTCTTGAAGCGGATGGTGACTGGCGACGAAAAATGGATCACATACGACAATATCAAGCGAAAACGGTCGTGGTCGCAGGCCGGTGAATCGTCCCAAACAGTGGCCAAGCCGGGATTGACGGCCAGGAAGGTTTTGCTGTGTGTTTGGTGGGATTGGAAGGGAATCATCCACTATGAGCTGCTCCCATATGGCCAGACGCTTAATTCTACCATCTACTGCGAACAACTGGACCGCTTGAAGCAGGCGATCGACCAGAAGCGTCCAGAATTGGCCAAAAGGAAGGGTGTAGTGTTCCACCAGGACAACGCCAGACCACACACTTCGTTGATGACTCGTCAGAAGCTACGGGAGCTCGGATGGGAGGTTTTATCGCATCCACCATATAGCCCGGACATAGCGCCAAGTGATTACCACCTGTTCCTGTCCATGGCGAACGCCCTTGGTGGTGTAAAGTTGATCTCAAAAGAGGCTTGTGAAAAGTGGCTGTCCGAGTTCTTCGCAAATAAGGAGGGGGGCTTCTACGAGGGAGGTATTATGAAGTTGCAGTCTAGATGGAAACAGATTATCGAACAAAACGGCGCATATTTGAACTAAATCCGATTACTGTAACACTTTTTATAAAGCATTGAATAAAGAGCAAAAAGGCGGAAGGGAGATAGTTGACAACCTAATATATTGTATTTTTATATTCTGATAATAAATATGTTATATAAAATAATCTACACCAATAAATCGAAACGAGAATAATTTAAACAATACAATGATTTAATTAAAAATAAAAATATAAATGTATAAAAATAATAATAATTAGGAATCTTTCTGTTTTTTTTTATACCATATTATGTACAAATAATATTAAATTATTATCAACAGATATAAAAAGACTAATAAAATATAAATATATAATATTTAAAAATAAAAATAGATAAGATTATTAATGTGAGGTATTGTGCGAATATATAAAAATTATAATAAAAAAATTAATGTATACCGCCGCATTTTGGAACAACAATTTTTTAATTTCTTTTATTAATCTAGCACGTGAAATTTTGTTTCTTAATTAGGTTTATGTGTTATATCTACCTCTATATCCGATAATAAACCGAAAAGAATTAACAAAAAAAAACATACTAAATTTTAAAAAAATCAATCTTATTTATTCAAAATAATCTCCGAATCAACTAAATTGCATCGATGTGAACATTCTACATGTGAATCAAAAGATCTGATTTGTGTCTGTGATTGGAATGCTGTTGTTAACGGTGCCGATCGCTTTTTATGAATGTTTTCAACTGATGCATGATGCATTCGTAGTCAAATGAAGTTTTGTGAATAGAAAATAGTCACCGGGAATGTTGAAGCAAAAAAATGTGATTTTTAGTTAAAAAAAATCAGTTAATATTGTTAAACGATGTGCTGGTGCATTATCATGCAGTAATCTTCAATTGCATGGTTCTCGATATTTAGGACGAATGATTTAGTAAAATAGATTATTTAGTAAATGTTTGAATTCATCAAGCTAACACTAAGCTTTTAACCGTTGAACCGCAATTGGAAAAAAAAAATCTTTATGAATAATTCCTTTGGCATCGTACAAAAGAAATCAGCATTGTTTTGATTTTTGACTTCATGAAAAGAGTTTTTTTTAATTTTATTTCCCTCGTCTGGTGACCACCATTCAGCACTGTGACGTGTTGCTTTTTGTTCGCATATTGAAAGCACCATCAAAACACAACAAAATTTCCTTGTGGAGCAACCGAAATTAATGATAATATAATTAATTAAATAATTTGACGTTAAAAAAAGCATGTATAAAGGATGTATAAAGGATGTGGATATTTCATACGTTTTATGAAAATAAAAAGAGTTCCTCCTAAATATTATGCCATTGTCTGGTCAATAATTTTGGAATTGCATAACTTTTGTACGTTCAATGTGAAGAACATATTCATTAATATATTCTATTATTTGTTTGGAAAGTAGCCGCTTACGAAAGTGTTAAATGTTAAACATAATCATGCTGAATCAATCATTTCTTCGACCAGAATATGCAAAATATAATATATGAAAGTGTAATTTTACTTCTTATAACACCTCAAGTACATATGTTTTTAAATACACAAAATGAACTGCGGAATATGTTAGTCTATATATATACTTTATCACATTATCACTGTTCTGGCTAAACCGATCGATGCCCACACACATTCGCTTACTGATAAAAATATAGATAAGAAAAAAATTGACTTGAAAAATAGGTTTTTACGTCAAAGCAGAAATGAATCGTTTAATTCATAAGTCGTAAACTGAAAATATATAGATAGAAATGGTCCAGTACAAGTAATAAACATAATGTCAATAATAAATACAATGTAACATTTTAAAATTTAAATTAT
Source organism: Bibio marci (assembly GCA_910594885.2). Classification (NCBI taxonomy): domain Eukaryota; kingdom Metazoa; phylum Arthropoda; class Insecta; order Diptera; family Bibionidae; genus Bibio; species Bibio marci. The sequence continues at coordinate 42,140,706 of OU343114.1, forward strand.
CAACTGTATTGTGTACAAATAGAAAAAAATAAACAGATTAAACAGAAAACAAGTTCATTTTTATACACAATACAACCGAAAACAATACAATTTATTTATACATTATTTATCTATGGGACACGTTTAATTGTTACCAAATTTTTGAAAATTTTGTTTTCCAGAAACAATAAACGCATATATAGGGTGTTACTTATCATATTAAAATGTTAAATGAATATTTGTATAGTATATTTTTTAAGACTCCCTAAAAACAGCTAAAATATACGTAAAATATTTAGTAAATTTTTATATTTTCAATGACACATAAACACCATATTCCAATTACTTCATTTAGTTGAAATATTTATAGCTACGTATTTAACTAACAATATTGTTATAATGCACTTATTTCCCTTTCAATTATAGTCATTGATTTCAAAGAATTCAAATAAATTTCTATAGTTTTGCTTAACGAATATATGCGTCATAAAATTAAAGCTATACGCATTTTATAAATGAAATGATGATCAAAAATGGAACAATAAAAATTCCAAATACCACTAAATTATTATATCACCCTGCGGCATATATGAAATGATAACAATTAAGAATATATTAAAATTTGTATAGTAAAATATATGTATTATTATTCTTATGAATTATCGGCACTTGACATATTTAGTCTAGATATTAGGTTGTTCGGTGTATGAAAAATTATAAATGAACGTATTTTAACATGTTAACGATGAGTATTTTTTTTTTTTGTGAAAGTTATACCAACAAAGTTACAGCAGAAATATTAAATGATGTGTAAAATGAATAAATCAACAGAAGACTATGAACAGTTTAAAGTTGTAATAGAATCAGTTCCAGTTAATTAAATTATGTTTAAATTGTTATTTATAAAATAAAAAATATTTACAAATATATAGCCCATGCAATTTGAATGGCATCCAGACAGAAAGCACAACGTACGTATATACCTATATTTGTCTGCTATTGTTGGATGGAACAATGGTAACGAGAATTTTTTGAACCAATAACTAAAATCTATACTATAAGAAGAACATTCAACGATTGTTATGTGGTGGTCCGTCGATGGTTTTAATCATCCATATACAGTTTTATATGAATTCAGAGGCACATCAATCACGACAAGATTAATTTGTATTCTGGATAAAATGCAATGCAGAAATTATTGTTTATAGTAAATAATCAAAACTGTTAAATAAAATGCTATTGCACCAGGACAATAAAAGTTAAAATATACATTTGCACGCATCAACGTAACTCAATTGCAAAATAATGAACAAATCTGAATATATATTTTAATGACGAACAACACATAAAAAATCTATCAAAAATTCGGTTAAAAAATATTATCGACTGACGTTAAGTCGTTAAGTGGCACAAAACAATAAAAAACCATAAGATAAAAATGGTCTATTGATTATTACAATTTAAAAAAGTAATGTTTGATGTCGAACAACCTAATAAATTTGCTATGTACTTGTGTCTTCAGTACAAAATTAATATTATAAAAATACAATTGTTTTCATTTATTAAATTTCCGGCTAATGATTGGGGGATATCAGAATTTATATATATATTTAAAATAGAAATTTTTGTCATGCCGAGAAACAGCATCAATAAATTGATTATATATTAAAATAATAAACTATTTTGTCTATAGAATATTATAAATGTAATCTTAGTTTTTTGGGCTGTAATACTGGCGGAGGTTAAATGGAGTACATGAACAATAACAAAAATTGAAAAAAAAAAAAGAAGATTAAAATAATAAAATTGATAACAATTCACGCATAATTTTTTGTTGTTTTTGAATAGCACATGTAAATGGAATCGGATAATTGCACTTGATTTTTGATTTTTACTTTTGTTTCGTGTATAACTGATTTAACATAAAAATAATAAACATTTTGGGGCTCTGAAATATATTGTGTTTGCTCTTGGATTATTTTGATCTTTGTACATTGTTTTTTTGTTTTGCTTATTTATCACAATAAAAAGTAATAAGAGATACTGAAAATATCTATAGTGAACGCATTACATTCGCCGGTCATAATTCAAAGAGCAAAAGCTATTGTTTTTAAATCCATTGGACCACAAAATAAACGTGAATATAATGTCTCATTATAAGAATGCAAAATTATAAGGGCAAAAAAAAACCTTGTGTTAACTAAAGATTTTAGAACTATTTCTGTTATTAAAAGTGAAATTTTATATATTAATTATTATTAAAGTTATATATTAATAGAGTATAATTTATATATAATATAGGAAATTTATATATGTTATTTAGCAAGTTTATTAAGTAATGAATATATATATAAATATATATAGTATTTATATTTATGGTTGAACATATAATGATGATAAAGAGACTATGTGTAGATATAGGCATTTTATCAAAAATATCATGTTCTTCTGTGTACACAAATAAAACTAAAATAAACCATTTTTGATATAATTTATGAAATATATGTTGTATATTGTATTATTATACCAATGTATTCAGACAAAAAGGCGCTCTTCAAACAACATATATAACATATATTGTAATGATAGACATATGTATGTATTTTATTATGTTGTATTGTAATATATATTGTAAATTTATGCATATTAATGTTTATTTTGTACGTCAGCAGAAAATACATTTATTATATAATATCATATAAGTTTATATAAATAAAAAATTACTAAACATCAAAAGTTGTATATATTGTTATTGTGCTCCTATAAATGGTATATGGTATGTGGAAGGGCTTATACCCAGCAGGTAAAAATACCTGTAGATTCTTCATTCACTATATACCATATATTAATAGGTATACACGTATTCTTCTCGGTTATAAATTTATATGGTATGGTTTTATTATATATTGTGAGAAGAATGAAATATTCGTTTCATTTTTTTTTTGTACACATTGTCTTGGTGGTATACAACCATAAATATACTCTTTTTTTTGGGGAGTATTTTCATGCTATCGTATATTGAACTTACTAATTTAATATATGTATTTGTGTATAAATAAATATTGTTCAGTATTAGTAATTCTATTGTTTATTATTGTTTTTATTTGATAATATCATTCAAGTATTTCCGATACTATTTTTATCAATTATTTTCAATGTTGTTTTATATATATATTTTTCTACTGCATGTTGTTATTATTATAATATTATAATGTCGGTATGGACGGACGAAATAAAAAAAAAGGGTTTTTTAGGAAAAAATGTTAGCGAATTAGAGTTACATTAATTGGATCCTTTTTCGTGTCCCTATACGGAGGGGGGGGAACGAACTATACTCGCGTTGGTTTTCATGATACAAGATACACATCAAGCATGTTAATTTAATTAAAATTGCAATTTGGTTGTCACCACAGTCATTTTTCGTGCAATGAAAGAATTTTTATAATTTAAAAAAAATTAAAAATTTTGTGTTACCATATCAGCTATACCGGGGTTAATGTCCGCCGTTTTTTAAAGTGAAAAAACAAATGGTTGGTGTGGCAGAAAACCCAAAAATTCTTTATTCAAAATATTTTCCATCACTAGTTACACATTTTGTCCATCTTTCAGGCAATTTGTGGATACCACGGCAAAAAAATTGTTGTTCCTTCGGTGAAAACCAGTCAGAGACCGAGTTCTTCAGACGTTTTGAAGTGCTGAAGTCATTAAGTGCGTGGCCCATCGATCAAAACAAATGGTTGTCTGAAGGAACCAAATCTGGTGAATAAGCCGCATGCGATAAAACTTCCCAGTTAAGCGCCTGTATAACGTTTCCTGGACCGGTATTGCTATGTCTGATGGTGCATTGTAATGTAGGAAAATTACCTTGTGTTGTCTTTTTTGATATTCTTGTCGTTTTTGCAGTAAAGCACGATTCAAATTGATCATTTGTTGTCGGTAGCGATCAGCATTAACAGTTTCACCAACAGTTTTAGAAGCTCGTGGTACACCACACCTTTCTGATCCCACCAACATATTAATAGAAAAATTTTGAGTAAAAGCATTCTCTTCCGACCAAAGCGATTTGGTTTTGCAATCGATGTTGATGGTTGTCCTGGATTAATCCATGATTTTCTCCATTTAGGATTCTCAAAATAAATCCACTTTTCATCACCAGTCACGATTCGTTACAAAAAAGATTTCTTTTTGTATCGCTGAAGGTACATTTCACAGATGGTTTTTCGATTTTCTTGTTGCCATTCAGTCAATTCAGGTGGCTATATAATTTCTAAACAAACGCATATAAGACAATTCATTTATAACATCGGTCATCGGATCTAATGTTTTGAAGCTGTATATATAATAATAATTCCTATATTGAAATACGTCCATATATATGGTTTATATATAGAAAATATATACAAATTTTATTAATATTTGCATTAATGGTGAATAATAAGATTTATTTGTATAAGTTTTATATTATAAAAATATGTTTAACACAATTCATAATAATAAATTTTAAACTAATAGTTGCACCACTACTGGATGCTTCATACAAAACAATTTTTTTTGGTATACAGGACGCATGTTATAGAAACAGAATGATTTATTTGTCTACTTTAGTTTAAGTGTCATTCCGGCTTATTATTTATATCTAAATTTATAATATGATTATTGTTCAATTAATTTTATTACATTTAAATACAATCAAATTAGGTGTATACGCGTGAATTTATCCATTTAAGAGTTTTTAAAATATGACATATTTTATGTTAATTTTAAATAATAATAAATTATACGTTACGTTTTCGTTCTTAATGGTTAATCGTTTATTTTATAATAATAAACTATAGCAAAACAATTAAAATGTGTCATATTGCGTAAAAGATATTACTATATTTATATATATATATATTATTATGTATTAAGATATGTGTTACAATATTTATTTATATCTATATAATATTTGTACAAAAATTTAATAATATGTACATTAAAGGTGCGGTTGCAAATTTTTTATATTTATAAAAATTGTTTATGCGTTAAAATCTATACAAATATATTGTATTATAATAATATATATTTATATATATTTTAATAACGCAATGATATACAATATATAGAGTAGACTATTATTCGATTGACATTGTTGGTTGCGCCATGTAATGGTGAAATGTGCGTATACCCATATATCTTTGTATAGCATAAAAATAAGAAAAGACAAATTTTTTACAGTCATGAGGTTATGATTACAGCGCTTAAGTCATTTAGTTACATTATTAGCATAAAAACAAACATTTGTTTAGTATATAATGTAAACATTTAAATGGGTTCATCGCTTCAAATCAATTTTGTGGTAAAAAATGATAGTATTTCACTCTGCAAAAGTTTGTAACACTTATATCAGAATCACAATATACATATAGATTTATAAATTTAGTTACTTAGAATTTTTCTTTAGATTTGATAAAGAATATAACGCTATATATGATATGTAAAAATCACCCATTTATGATGTCAACAACAAAACCTATATGCAAATATAACTGGGTAATACTTTTATAGTACCATTTTATCAAATTTTATTTCATAGTTGATATATATTTTATGATCTCTGCAGATTACTAATTTACTGTTACTTATATTCTATAAATAAAACCAAAAGAAATTCCATAGTTCCAAAATTCCATTGGATTTCATAAATTTCATGTTCATGGCTCTATAACATAAAAGTCTGCCTTGAAATGTACCTTTATGAATGCGAATTTATGTGTCTGACCACACAACCGTATAAGAATCAATATTTTTTAAATTAAATTTTCCTAAATTAAAGCCAAACAGTTATAGCTGCGTATATCCAAAATATATGTAATCGAATGAAACTGTAGTTTATGCGTTGTAATTGTGGCTGAATTGATGCTGTAAGTGTAGTAATTATTTTGGCAACACCTTGCGTTCATTTCAAATTTAATTTGACTGATTCGAGTAGTATTGATATATTTTAAAAGAATTAAGAATATTTCTAGAACCTTACAAGAATATCCTTAAACTTAATCCTTGAAATATTAATTTAAGGTGTGCACTCTATATTGTAATATTGAACCGGAATTTATATAATCTAATATAAAAAATTAAATGTGCAGTGATTTTTATTTGTCTCTAAATTTAAAATTAAAATTTTCAATTAATATTTTTTATAAGAATTATTTCAATTTAAACAAAAAAAATTAATTTTAAAAACATTGTACTATTTCTGACCCATTACACACAATATTTCTGACGTCACTACTCATCTTATATTATCTATTGATATGATTCTATAAATTATGTCTATTAACACGTTAATGATAGCCATGATAATATCAGAAAAATTTTCACATGGGCCATGGTAACTTTATATTAGATAATTTAGTTAAAAATGTATCAAGGAAACTTAATGTATCACAGAAAAATTTTTTTTTTTTGCCATATTTCATTTTATTGTTTGTAGTAAGCCTAGAAATTTTCAGGTTTTGTTCCTGATAGGCCAGCTTTCGAAACATAATGCAAATGTATCGTTTGCGTCGGACATCTGTGATTGACGTGGCCTTCTACCAAATCGCGTACGTCAAACATATATGTCTGACATGGCTCATGTAGAACTTCTTAGCGTCAGACACACATATGACTGACATGGCGATTAACGTGTTAAATATACAATTGGAAAAATTTAAATTCATATTCAATTTTACACTCCATCATTTTTATAGTGGGTATACAAAATATACATATATCTTTTTATATACTAAATATTATATACAACAAGGACATTTATAATATAATTACAGAAACACAAATGTTTTTCATTTTCATGAAATATTGGGAAAATATTTACTATCCGATGTTGTTATTCTCTGTATATAATAAAATATACATATGTATATGTATAAAGAAACGGTATATAATATACACATATACATAGATAGATATGAATTATATACATTTATTTAAATTATATAACATCATCTAGCCATCCTGACAAATAATAATATACATAAACCTATTCATACACACAATAATATTGACTTAATTTTGTGCGCATGACATGACATGACATCTATCATTATATACTTATATATTAGTATTTATTATGTACATATATATATATATATATATGAGTAAGTATATAGATATACTTAGCTTACAATACATACAATTATATATATATATAACTAAAATGGCTGCTATTTTATTTAGTATAAGAAATATCTGAATGTATTTGAACATGTACAATAATGTAAGGAATATGTGTAATTTCTAATTATTAATATATATAGACAAAATTGCATGTATATAATCATAGATACGATATGGGATAAATACAGATCATATGTCTTCATCAGCATCAATATAAATGTTGTTGTCTTCAAAGTTGTTACTTAAGATGGTACAACAATTTTTGTTTTATGTCTATAAATTATATGAATATGATATTCATATGGTGGTTAATTTTTTTCCACATTATATAACAAAGGAGAAAATATCACAAACTGTGTGCGATGATCTTTTAAACATGTTGTTGACAACTTATGACAATTATTTGGAAGCTTTTTTATACAATATATATATTTTTTATGCAGTTAAGTACAATTCTGTATTTTTATTTACATATCGTATATAAAAAAATGCTTTTTATATAAATTTTCCATTTCATATGTTCGAAAAAATGTGTGCGTGATGCATACATCACGAACGAATGTACGAAATTACATATCGTTATAATAGACATTTAGAATGATCAGAAATTTAAAATTATATTACATCATCAAAAGTATATTCTGAAGTATTTTGTATATATGAGCACTTCAATTTAATAATTTGGAATGGAACTTATATAGGAAAACAAAAAAAAAAAAAAACCGCACCTCTCATGATGTCAATAACAGTTATATTCATAATTTTTTGTACATTAATAATTTTTATTAATTTAATTAGTTATAAATAGTGTAGTAATTTTTTTAAAAAAATTATGTGCGAAATAATGTTCGGATGAAAAATGTATACAAAAAAATTGAAGTATTATACCGAAACGACTTAAAATCTTTTATATTTATCCAAAAAACATAAGTTTTTAAGTAGCGTTTGCTAAACCGTATTCGTTGTGTCCTTCCTGAATATCAGCCAACGACGTAGTTATTATTGCACACGATAATGCACCTTGTGTGACAATTATTTTATAATATTATCGTTAACATTATCACTGCATGTGACTATTATTTAATTCCGATATACTTCGCATTTCAAAGGAGATCAAAGGAAACGGATTTGGATCCATTTAAGACATCAACGACGCTGTATGTATTGAATAATATACAGAAATTTTAAATTTTAATACGATAAAATTAAATGACATAAAAATTGTATTGTTTTCAATAGACTAAATTGCAGAGCTTTTTTTATATTGTATATACAAAAACTTTACAAATTTTTCTAACTAGAAATTAAAAAAAATATATGTGTAATTGGGTGAGTAACAGTACGTGATACAAAACTATACGTTTGTGTATAAATAATATTTTTATTTTTTCTATTAAAATTATCAACATAAACAATATGTGCACTCTCAATAATATTTTTATTAATTTTTAACTCATCATATTATTGGATGACAACAAAAAAAAATAAATAAATAAATAAATAACAACGTTTTTAAACAGTAATGTAATAGAGTTTTCACTATATGTACAAATAGGTTGATATGCATTTGAAAATAAAAATCAATAATTTATACATATAAAATAAAAAAAAAACCATTCTTATCACACATTTATATCAATTTTATAAAAAAAAAACATAAAAATCTTCCATAATTCATTTCATGTTATTTAACATTATAATTACATACAGTATAATGAAAAACACTATGCGACACAAAAAGTCATCACACCAAAAGAATGAAAGGTTTATTAAAAAAAAAATATACCATTTCCAATGAATACGGGACACAATAAGAAAATAGATAGCAAGGATTATTGAAATTTATTGTGGAATAATTTACCAATTTAACACGTACACGTGGACCAATATGTGGATAACGCAAGGGAGACTAGTGAAAATATGTTCTATCGCTTTTTTTTTCTCGTAGAATATATATTTTTAAAATCGATGGATGGCAGACAAAATTTATAGAAATTTGTGCGATACTGTTCGCAACAAAATCGGACAAAAAAATTTATCCAGTATCATTATTGCGCATATATTTCACTTACATCAAAATGGAAAATCGTTTATATCTTTTGAATATGGCGTTAATAAATTTTAAAAGTCTCATCCAACAAAGAATGGAAATGGATTTACAATTATGTATATACAAAAATGGAAATCTGTTACGAACCATCCGGTTCGTAATTAAAAAGGATGATAATTCATAAAAGTTGTTTACCCCAAAAATTTAAACTATTTTCAAGTATACAGACAACCAGAAAAAAAATAGCGAAATTGTAAACTGAATACATATTTTCATTAGCTGCTGCTGGTGGATGGAAAATGTATCGTATATGTGTAGCATTTTTTTGGTGAGAAAATGTTATCAGAAACACCCATTTATTTTGATGGTTGTGTCAAGTTTTTTATGACACAGAATGTAAATTTTATGTTCAGAATAATATCGTACTATATGTTAATAGGATAGAAATAGAATGTTTTTATGGTTAAATTAAATAATAAAAAATAAAAAATAAAAAAAAATAAAATAAATAAACCTCGGCTATACATTTATTGAGTGTGCTGTGTCATATTTTGTCGCCTATCATCTTATCAAAATTATATTAAATTTTGATAACGATAAAAAATATTTTGTAAAACTGCATTTCCTATATTATACAAATACAATGACATAAATTTAATAATATTCATTTTTTTTTTTCCAATTTTATTTTTAAGATAAGAAAATATAAATATTCTATATGGAATATATTAAGTGGTTGCATTAGTTTTGATCTTCGCATCTCTATTTTCGTAAGCCAAAAAGAAATGCGCACATTTATTTCGAAAAAATTGCTTTATTTAAATCAAGTAATTAATTTGCAGTCATCATTTCAAAGGGAAATAAATAGTAAATTTCCCATTTTTAATTTTGGATTTTTACTTCATTTAAATACACTTTCTCCATAACCGCGCACTAGAATTAATTCAAATACATATAATTATAATAAAATCTACACTGCAGGTACTATCTATCAATATGTATTTTGTTGTTAGTCTATATCATCCTAAATGCATAATATATTATTTATGATATGTGTTAACTTTTTTATTGGTTGAAATTGTTAATATATATATTATAATATACTTCTTGTAATATGACACACCACACACACACGTTTCTGTTATTAATATTATTATACGAGTATATTTAATAATTATATAGATTAGATATTATAGTAATAGCGCATATAATAATGATGTTCATTAAATGAGGAAATATGATAAAAATTGAAAAATTTATAAACAGTGAATCAAAATTATGAGTGGACGACAAGAAAAATAGATAATTTTTTGTGGCTACAAAAAAAAAAAAACAGATAGGTACACAATGAGACAAATATCTTTGGAAATTAATAAATAATTGAATTTTCTTGATTTTTGAATTATAACATTAAATTATAATAAAAATATAGGTGTGGACCATTTTGAATTACAAAATATGTGGTGATTTCAAAATTATCTTAAATAGATAAAATAATTTTTGAAATTCATACCGCCTTAATACATCGACGAATCACTGTATATAGAGATTTTTATCATTAATTTTAAATGTTAACATTTTTTATTGAATTTTTAACGACGACCGACTGCACAATATCATTTATTATTTGATAATAATATTTATAATAAGTTAAGGTTATTAATATATATTTCGACCGTAAAACATCGATTTTATCTACAATATATTGTACAATATTTATACTTGCAATAAGCATAAATTTCAATATTATTTTTTGAATTGAGGTGTGTATATAATATTATATGCGCATATGTTATAATCAATACATTTTAAATGTTGCGGTATTCCTGTGACCAGTATAACAAATATAGTATTTACTATCGTAATAATTCCAAAAATTTTGCCTATAAAAATATTATATTAATAGGTCTACCAATATGTGTGTGCCGTTTTTTTAAAAATAAAACACATTAATTCCGGTAATAACACTAAAAAATTTTTATTGAATATAATTACCATCGTTAAGTATAACCTTTTTCCAATTTTTTGGCAATTTATGAATACCATCAAAATAAAACTTCTCCTCTTTTGATGCGATCCAAGAATCGATCCAATTTTGGACGTCTTCATAATTGTGGAAGCGTTGTGCACAGAGTCCATGTGCCATCGATCTGAACAAGTGGTAATCTGATGGAGCAACATCTGGTGAATAGGGCGGGTGTGGTAACACATCCCATCCGAGTGTTTCCAATGTTTCTTTTACCGGTTTTGCGACATGTGGACGAGCATTGCCGTGCATAAGGATCACTTTTTCATATCTGTTCGCCCATTCTGGTCGTTTTTCTTTCAATGATTGATTCAATTTATTCAATTGTCCTTTGTATACCTCACCAGTAATAGTTTGACCAGGTTTCAATAACTCATAATACAGCACGCCCTTTTGGTCCCACCAAATACACAATAAAACCTTCTTTCCATGAATATTGCGTTTTGGCGTCAATTTGACTGGTTGACCTGGATCAGTCCAATGCTTAGTCCGTTAAGGATTGTCAAAATAAATCCATTTTTCATCACCAGTGACTATTCGATGCAAAAACGACTTTCGTTGCTGTCTTTGAAACAATATTTCGCACGTGGTTTTTCGCTTTTCCATGCTTCTTTCTGTCAATTCATATGGAACCCATTTTCCTTCCTTTTGGATCTTACCCATATTGTTTAAACGATTAGAAATGGTTTGTTGACATACATTTAAGGAATCAGCTAGTTGTTGTTGCGATTGCGCATCGTCTGCATCCAACAATGCTTGCAATTCTGTATCTTCAAATTTTTTTGGTGGTTTTCCACGTTCTTTGTCATTCAGATCAAAATCACCACTTTTGAATCGTTGAAACCACTTTCTGCACATTCTTTCTTGTAAAGCATGTTCACCATAAGCTTCAACAAGAATTCGATGACTTTCAGCAGCAGTTTTCTTCCAATGAAACAATAACAATAAACCTCCCCGCAAATCACTTTTTTCTGGCACAAAACACGACATTTTCAACAAAAAAAAAAATATGTTGTTTACACTTTTAGCTCGTAACACAAACTGAGAAAGATAAAGATATAAAGTGAATACGATCACAAAAAAATATTTCAGCAGAAACAGCCATCATTTAAGGCGGCCAAAGAGATTAATCCGTGAGCGGCACACACATATTAGTAGACCTATTATTTGTATAATAATATGAATAATTAATAATGATATTAAAGATAAAGAATGCAGATTTCCTATACATACAATCGAATGTACTGCTTTTATTTGAACTACCGATGAAACAGCATATGAATGTGGTTGTGTAAAATAATAAATAAATATTTTGCTCACACATTAATCTTGAAGGTGACATTAATTTGTAATATAATAATGTTAATTCAATTGCAGATTTACCATATATACATTTTAATATTCAAGTAAATATTCATTAAAAATGACATACCTTTGAATTTTGTACAATATTAATTCGGTATTGTATTTGCAATTGTTGGAGTAGTAATAGGTAATACAATACTTAATGTGAAAGTTTATTTTCATTTATGATATTATTGTTATAAATGTAATGAATATGATGATCAATAATTTACACGATACATTTAATATAAAAGCTATACTGGATTTTCATTAATATCTGTCCTTTTAGAATTACTCAATAAGCTCTTTATTACATTTTTTTTTTATGTATTCAATTTAATTTTAATAGTAAGAATTCGTTATAAAGAAATTTATTAATTGCGCTACAAAAATTATTGGTAATAGAATGCTAATTTTTGATACAATATTTATAGTGACTCGTGTGAATTCAGACTAATATCATAGAACCAAGATTAGATGTTCTGGAAAATGTATGTTTTAATAAATATATTGTATATAGAGTTTAAAGTGAAAAAAAATGGGTTCAACAGACTTTTTAAAATCAATCTATTTTCAGTCTTTCATATAAGAGATTTGTAAAATACTGATTGATATCAAAAAATATATTGAACATTTACGTGTTCAGTACAGTACAAAAAATTTATATACCACTACATTGCATTATTTGATGAAAAAATATATGACTGTCTTCGACCAAAAAATCCCGTATATACATCATTGGAATTGGTAAATCGATTTTATAAATGTCTTTCATGAAATTATGATTGAATTATTCATAAAAATTGATTTTCCGAAAAAATTTACAATAGGTGGACACTCAAAATCTAGTCTATACTAACATACCGTCCGTTAGAAAAATATCGTATTCAACGTTGGTGCAGTTTTTGGTTTAACTGTGAGTTTATACAAATGTTCATACAAAATATTGCGTGTACATCAGCAACATGTTCTTTTTCAATGTTTATATGTACAATGCCAACAATCTCATCACTTTATATTTACAGCAGATTTTATAACGAATTCTATATTGATTTTATAATCAGTAGTAACAAAATTTTGGAAGATCTGTCGATGGCATATTGTGTTTGTACATGAACACTGGCAACCACATAATAGTTCCAATGTGGCTAATATATAAATATTAGTAAAAGCATTCAAATATATATAGTTTTCAAAAAAAAAATAATGAATTTATTCAAATACAAACGAAAGTTTCTCAAATATATCATATTTTCATATAATTTCAATTTGTACGATAATTTAATATAATAAATAATAATGCAACCTTTCGATACAAATTTTTTTAAGATACACAGTTGAACATATCCTTAGAAAAAAAATAAAAAAAATCCAAATGCAGTAATTTTAAATTATGGAAATTAATAAATGGTAATTTTGGAAACAAACAAATATAATCCGTTAATATTATTAATATTAATCATTTATATGTATTCGAAATAATTTTCAGTACCATATGACGGAATAATCGATTGAATGATTTTTCAATTTCATATTTAATAATCATTAATCATTCTGTTTGTTATAAAATTGATTTCATTGACACAGTGCTCATCTTTATCAATTTAAAATAATAATCGATCGATAATGTCACTCCCTAGTAATACTGTTCGTATTTTGTCCGCCAAATGTCTGCATTATATGTAGTAGTCCGTAGTTTAAATGCGAGAAAATATATATGGATTTCTTATGGATGTCCGCTGGAATTTTATATGATCAGTGCAACCCTGTCCATGGATTTTTATAAAAATTGTTTTTAAACTATTCGTATTATTAAGATGATTCTCGATTACGGATTCTCTTTAGAAGTATTTCTCGTTGCTATTATTCCACAGAATATCCATAGAATTTATATTCATATTTTTTGTGAGCAGATCCATGGATATAGACAAACATATCTTTGGATCTCCTAGGTATTTTGGCAAGTAATACCCGGCAATTATCTGTTTTAGCAGAATAAAATTTCTTATGACGATGATGCCAAATCGAGGTTTTATTCAGTATTTTTTACCGATAGACCAGAAATTCTAATAAGTTTCAGTGCATGACGAAAAAGTCTATCTTAATTCATTTCAACAAATCATTATCGTGGAGGTAATGAAATTCTCTAAAAAAAATTCTAATAGTTTCTGTTTGTAGTAAACATGAACAAAAAACCGTGGATAAAATCCAAGAAAAGTTTTACAAAATGCCTAGAATATAAATATAGATTTGAGTTGCTGGTTGTTTTAAAAATTAAAATTAATAAGAGTGAGGATTATATTTAGATAAGCGAAATATACAAAATTTGAACCCACTCTCTTGGACATATTACCCTTACATATTACCCTGACAACCCAGTTAATTTCAATAAAATACTATTATATTAAGTGGAAAATCTATGGACGCATTCTTTGGCCAAATTCCAATATATCTTTTGCATGGATAATATGTGGATTTTTTCCATGGAAATTATGTTAATTTTTCAAAGTACAGACAAATTGTTACTATGGCTTTAGCATTTCAAATAACACAATTTTGCTTGTATAGCCATATAGCGCGCATTTAATCCAGAAATTAGAGCTTCATCATTTTCGAGTTTCACAGTCGATTCAAATAATGAAAACCAATACATTAGTGAAATGTGGAAATTTCGTATTCCATAAAACTTTATTTAAATAATATTTATAAAATTTAATTTATATGCGTGCGATACTTGGAAAAAAAAAAAAAAACACATAAAATTATATAATTAACTATAAAAAAAAAAATAGAAAATGTCATGAAATCTTTAATATACAAAAAAAAAAAAAAAAAGAACTAGATAATTAAATTAAAAATATAATTTATGTGTGTTTGTAATTGACAAACACAAACCAGTACCAATCATTTTCAATTGTAAATATAAAATTTCGTGCTTATTTTATAATAAATAACACCAGCAAAGCTATTTTTATATACAACCAACATATTTTTTTTTTTCTTTTCTCAAAACATTTAATGAACAATTTAAAGTGCAAAATATTATTAATGGCTTTTTTTTTTCAATCTTTAAAAAAAATAAAACAACAAAAATCTTCAAATATTTATCACAAATAAAAAATAATTTGATTTTATACTTATAAATGTTAAATAAGTACATAATTATATTATATTATTTTGTACATAAAAATGTTGCGTGTTGCCCGCCGTGTCTGCACAACACCGCCATTTAAACAATTTTTCAACAAAAGAAGAAAGAAAACAAATGAATTCTCTCTTAATTGAATTCTCGCCATTTGGTACAAAAAAAACCAAATAAATACAAAATATATATAGACACACAAATAAAGTAGGACACGACATCAACATAAATTGGTGTGTATATACAATATATATATATATTGTATGTATGTGGAGACATATAATGATGTTGATGATACTGACTCTGATGATAATGATGTTAAGATGAAGAAAATGTACGATGGTTGAAAACAACTCGATGGCAACAATGGACGCCAAATCAAAATTGTATACAATTAAAGAAAATATATACACAGCACAAACATAAAGATTTTTTTCCTATAATATATTTATTTTTATATCTACATTTATGTATTTTGTGTTTATACATACCCTGCAGTAAATTTTGAAACTAGTTCGGTATAAAAAGGAAATTCTTCAACTAGTGTAACCAGAACTAGTGTACAGAACTATTACTATCGTAATGCAGATAGGAACTATTTTAAATAATACAAAAATATGACGAAATGAAAATAAACATAAAACAATTTTTTGAACTGTTATATTAACACGTTAATCGCCACGATAATATCAGAAAAATTTTCACATGGACCATGGTAACTTTATTACATCATTTAGTTAAAAATGTATCAAGGAAACTTAATGGATCACAGAAAAAAATTTTTTTTTGCTAAAATTCCCGGAAAAACACTATTTTTTATGTCACACCATATATGACTGACATGGCCCTATAGTAAAACTTTTTTTCTCGACAAGCCGTGTCAGTCTTATATGTCTTATATGACGCATCCAAACAAGATACAACAAGATACAATAAGTATTAACCTGTTGTTTTGAACACAGCGTTGAACGCATTGTGTAGGAATCAGTGGTACGTGTACCGCATTTACCGAATAACACCTTGTTACTGTGACTATTTCTTTATAAATAAAATGTATTTTTTCAACTGAAACAATATACCATTATATAACTATGTTTATTTCATTTTATTGTTTGTAGTAAAAGCCAAGAAATTTTCAGGTTTTGTTCCTGATAGGCCAGCTTTCGAAACATAATGCAAATGTATCGTTTGCGTCGGACATCTGTGATTGACGTGGCCATCTACCAAATCGCGTACGTCACACATATATGTCTGACATGGCTCATGTAGAACTTCTTAGCGTCAGACACACATATGACCGGCATGGCGATTAACGTGTTAATATAAAGAAATATATGTGGTGTTAGACACTGTTTTGATTTTATTTTTAATAGTCTAATGAACACGTATTGTGATTGTGAAGTGAAAAAGAAGTAAATTATCATCCAAAATATCCAACAATTTTAGTACAGTACATGCAGATATGTATCTATCGAGAACTTTGTGGCGAAACATTGTTCCTACAATATGGATATTTTGGAAAACAAATCTCTACCAAAAATATTTTTTGAAGAGAAATTAATCGATTGGTATATATTAGGAATAAACCATTCCGTAAATGTTTCGAAGAATTGCGTTTTATCTGACGCGAGAAAACTTAGATATAGCACGTAAAATTAAAATTGGAACTGATGTAATTTAACAAAAAGGTGATAAACTATGAAACACAAGTAGTAGCAATAATTTAATAAATATTTTTTAAATACAATATATATGAAGTAAATTATTATTTTAAATATTAAATTAAATTAAAATATATTGTCTATGATTTTTTTTTTAAATTAAATACAACCTTTATTTTTTTAAAAGAACTAGTTAAAATACTGGTAAAAGAATACATAATCGAATTCAAATTAAAATTAACCAGTTCAGTAACTAGTTACAGAAGAACTAGTACTAGTGCTTAAGTGTTTACATTTGAACTATAGTTCAGTAATTGGTAATTCAAATTAACTAGTTCTTCAACCGGTCGGTTGAAAAGTAATGCCGAAGAGGACAATTGTCTTTTCGCAGGACATCTCAATGTTAAAAGAAACGGTTGGCAACATGTAAAAGGGGTGTTAGCGTGGAACCAGAGTACTATTTACTTTGTAACTAGTTGTACTACTAGTAGTAGAACTAGTTCTCTTTCCTGCAGGGTAAGTAATATATATATACATAAAAAAAAAAGCCTACCTCAATGTTAGTCAAATAACGAATAATTTGAAAATTATTATCAAATATTTGAAAAAGGATGTTTACTCGCGAATACATACAACACTTTTTCTATTATATATATTGTTTACGAGGAAAAAAAAAATGGTATCTATAGCCAAATAAAAAAAAATTGTATATATTCATTTTTTTTTTGTCTCTGCATATCTCTCTATCTACATATTTTGTATATATTTGTACCAGTACATAAATGTATATAATAATATGGATAAGTTAAATATATAGGAAAGCACATAAAATAAGCGTACACACAAAGTATTTGAAATTATTCATCGTATTTTAACAGATTTAGTAAATTAAGTTCTAAATATATTTATTTTTTTTTATTTATATTTATTTATTTATTTTTTTTTTTATTTAAAGACATAAATTATATAGACTTTTGAGAAAACACAAACATTTACACACACACACACACGCACACACACATTTAGATTATATTAATTTATTTATATGTTTATTGTTTATTGTTACTATTATTGCAATGAATATATAAATTTAATTTTAATAATAACTTTTATAAACAATTAATTCGATTAAAAAAAAAACAAAACCCAATTTAATAGGAATTTATTTGTTATTATATTTGATAAAATTGCGATCAACTGTTATATGTATCAAAAATTATAGTATTGGCACATACCTCACTACGTAAATTAACCAGATAAACAGTTCGATTTTGAATGCATCCCACTCCGCATTCATTGATATGTATTGTTAAAATATTCGTTTACCATTGACGCAAACGATAAACAGTAAAAATCATCGTACTCATATATAGACTTATATATTATACCTATAATAGTCCTTAAAATATCCTTGATCCTTATGTTTGTTTAATCTACTATTTTATTTGTATATCTAATGCGCAGGTATCCTTCTGGTATAACATGAGGTGTGGTTCAATAACACAGTTTCCCTATAACACGATTTACAAAAAAAAAATATACGGCACCCACTTCAATAACACTGTTATGGTTCTTCGGCTGTATAACACGGTTTTCAATAAATTTAATGAATGCGTAATTACACATAAAAATATAATAATATAAGTATAATAAAATAATTTGTTTGTTTGTATATAGGCTATAGTAACACTGTCCGTAGTTTGTATACAAAATTTCTGCTTTATATATAGTAGTTCGTTGAAGTCCGTAGTTTCAATTTCTATGGATTTCTTACGGATGTCCGTTGGAATTTTACATGACCAGCACAACCATGTCCATGGATTTTTTGTAAAAAATGTCTTTCGATTATCCGTATTATTTCGATAATAATTTCTACAGATATTCCTTAGATTTATTTCTCGTTGCTATATTATTCCACAAAATATCCATAGAATTTATATTCATATTTTTTTTGAGCAGATCCACGGATTTTAACAAAAATACCACATGCGACAAGTGCACTCGCACAAACATTATGTTATTACAGGTTGTAACTTGTTGAAACAAAATGTAATGTAATAAATACGTAAGAAATAAATAAAAACTATTATATTTGTATTTTCTTCTTATGCAAAACATAATTAAAATTGTAAAATTGTAAAACCACTGTTTTGAATAATAGGTTAAATAAATTATGAATACAATACCGTGCGGATATATGTTGGAAATATTACCCTGACCATCGAAAGATTTCAATTGATCTAATAAAAAATACGAATATATTAAGTGTAAAATCTATGGACATTCTTTGAACAAATTCCAATATATTTTTTCCATGGAACATTTGTGAATTTTTTCCACGGAAATTTTCCTCATTTTTCAAAGTACGAACAAATTGTTACTAGGGCAGTTATATATTCAAAAGTAATTGCATATGGCTGAAATAAGATTAAATTATTTTAGTTCGTGTTATCGGAGGTACGATAAAGAAAAACTAAAGTTACTTAAAATTATCATTTGCATATGGTAATGTAACATTATTTTTAGCATTACAAAATTATTGTATATAAAATAGAATGGTTTTTACTAAATTTAGAGTTTTATTTTTACTTCTCTTTCACATGATAAAGAATGCCAAATTAAAATATATCCTTTTAAATGTCCTTAATATTTTAAACATCAGTTTTACTAAATTAATTTCATTCGATTTGCTTTCATATGATGGGTATCTTATATATTAATAAATATCCTTTAAATGTCCTTAATCCTTGAAACATCATTCCACTTAGTTTATGTAAATTGTTACGATGTTATTATAACACACATGGCGGGGTAACACTTCATGATCGGTTGTTTCATTGATCGATACATAACGGACAAGAATTTTATTGCTGAAAAACCACATTATTGTGATTTTGGCAAATTTTGCTTTGTTTTTCTTGTATTATATTCCACTTTAAATTGATTGATTAGTTGTTGACAGTAAAGCTCTATGCTCATAGTTTGATTCGATTTCAACATACATCACTCCCCTCTGGTTCAAAAATACTGAGATATAAAATCAACCAATTTTGAATAGTAGTAATCTATAATTAGGAAATGAGGTATGCGTTTATCATAAGTTTCTGAAAGAATTCGATAACTTTTAGCATCACTTACAATGATGGAATAAGAACAAAATTCAACAACCACCACAAATCACGTTTTTCTGATTCGAAATTTTCTATTTTCAATCAAATAAAACACATTACACATCAGCTATAAATGTCATAAACTAAAAATGTAAACCTATTTTTAAGAACTTTTTGTATGCTCAGCGTTAAACGGAATGAAATCAGTATATGATTTACTCTAACTTTTGTAAAACCAATGGAAACTTATTTAAATTTAATTGGTCAATATTTTGTGAACATCTAAAATACTGGATTTATAGCAAAAATGTTTCTGCTAAATAATTTTCAAATTGAATTATCATTTATGTATAGATAAAAAGACGTATTATAAATAAAAAGTGATTATTTTATTTGGATCATGGTAATCAAAATATTAAAAGATGAATAACAACAATGTTTAAATTTTTATTACCAAATATTTTAATCAATATGACGAAACAGCACTTCCAAATTATAGGGAAGACATTTGAGAAAAAAGAAAATAATTTTCTCAGAATCTTTTTTCGAAAAGATGATCGTTAAAAAGAAAATCATTTAATGGAAAATTTTGTCATTCAAATAAATATGTTTTTACAAAAATTAAATTAACAGAATTTAGCTTGAATATCATATAATTTTGTAATTATAATATATTGAAATTGGTAAATTTTGAAAATAATTATAATGCACAAAGATTGTATAATAGGAAAGAGTATTGCATAAGTGGATAAAATAAATAGTATATAATTATAAAGATTTTAAAATTAACAAAAGTTTATTAGAATATTCAATTGGAAAATTGATTGAATGATTTATAAATAATGTTAATCAAACGTATGAAATGTGTTCAATTGTAAAACTATATACCATCATAAATATGGTAAAAGTTTATAGTTACAAAAATATAATATATAGTATTTTTTTTATCATTATCTATGTAGTATCTGGTAATTATTTGGTATCTATATAGAGAAAACACATAACACCATCATAAATTCTATTCCATTTAATTTTAAAAACCATATATGAAACTTAGAAAAGTAATTATAAAATATTATAACAAAAAAAAAATGGTTGTATTGTTTTATTGACATAAGTTTTCATTATAAATTATATAAATGGTAAAACACATAAACTCATGCATAAGCAACAAATACATATACTAACCAACATATACATAATTTTACAACACACCACATATATGATATACTTATATAGTCTTATACGATGTTATACCAAACATAAGATAAATAATATTCTGAGTTTTAGAATTAAATGAGATTTCCAAAAGATATTTTTTTTCGTGTATCTTTTGTATATATTGTAGTATAATCTGCGTATATATAATATAAGACATACGATATATAATATGTAAGTAATTGTAATTTATATATACGTATGGTATGGTATGATGTTAGGTACCAACAATAAACCAACGTATAATATTATTACATATAAATATGAGAGAAAATGTATATTAATATATATGATATAAAATATATAAGAAATAAAATTTACGGAAACAATAAAAACCATAAAATGTTTCAAAATTGTGTTTTTTGTTGATACAATCAACCCTTTATTATTATATTTTTGTACAAATATTGTACATTTATTCTTCCATATTAAACATTATTATATTTAGACTATATTACAATAAAATAAATATACTACAATATATATGGTATAATAAGTATATAATTCACTATACCACACAAAACGATTATATAAATACTCGTATATGAGCCTATACCGTATACATTTATTCCACAGTAGGTGTACAATTGTACGTATAATTATGTAAGTTAAGTATACACCTATATGTAAGCGTATCAGCGGCGTCTCGTCCATGTATTCAATGCATTCACTGAATGCGTTGAAATTTTCCCTAACAACTTTATTCAATTCATTATAAGATTTTATTTTATTTCATTCCAAATTCAAGAGTATACATAGTAATAAAAATTTAGTCAGATAAAATTTAACCCTTAGTGAACGAATGCCGCCATCCTCGCGACATTGCAAATATTCTAAAAAAATCCAATGCCGCCAATACATGCCGTAATATATGTTCTCGCATATAAAAGTTTACTGTTTAACATAAAGTACAGGTACAAAAAAAGATTGTGTTGTTTGGTCGGATAAAAAAACGGCCGCGAGGAAGGCGGGAAACACGTAATTATTGCGATACTTGTACTAAAAAACCTCGTATTCACATAGGGGACTGTTGATGGAGAAGTACCATACCATCAAAAGAATTATAAGTAATTTTGTCTAAATTCATTGTTAATCTATAAAAAATAAATTTATAAATGTGTACAAATAAATACATTACATAAACGCATCTATTCGTTTATTTCAACTCCCATTATTTTTTTAAAATTTTCACTTCAGTATCCTTTTGTGTATGGACATATCTGTTCATATACTACCTATTTTATTATTGAAAGTTTATATAAAATCCAATAAAGCGATATTAATTATGCACCTTTTCTCGCTCTGGAAATTAAGTATTTAATTTCTTAAAAATTCGTCGACCTATTGGTCATCGTTCTAGAAAAATGCGCTCGTTCGTTAAGGGTCGCCTACCTACTTCTATAAAAAAAAAATTACTCACACACGCAATGACGATGACGACTATGTGAAAAAAAAAAAATAAAAAATCACTATAAAAACTCATAATAAAATAGTAGCGTAAAAACACACACACACACACACACCTAAATTAATATAGAAAAATAAGCAAAATAACACAAGTCACACAATTTAACTTGCACATTCACTCACTCGCGACTGTTAAGCTTTTATTTTCATTTAAAAACTTAATCAAAGTTTCATATATGTGTAAATGAAATCAAATAGAGAATCCAACTTATTTATATGCAAAAAAATAAAAAGCAGTACTGAGGTGAAATCGTGTAAGGTGATAAGTGACAGTCACTGTCGCCTTTTATAAATGTTGCATCGGCTATGGCGATATCACCGGTGGTGACTATCACCAAAAAGTGACGATTTTCAGGTGATAGCTTTTTTGCTGTCATTTTGAGCATAAGGTTTTTGGTAAAAAAGAAATTCTTTCTTTGTTATTTGTTGTGAATTCGGTGTGATACGCAAAATATTAAAATAAATTAAAGGAAAATATTTAGTTTTCATATTATATTCAAGGAATACATTTCGTAAATTTTTGGTTAACATTAACAAAGAAATAATATATTTTATCAAATATTTGTACTTGCTGGTTTAAGTATGGCTTAACAATAAATTTTATCAATTTTCTGAAGGCAATAACCAATAGATAAATTCTATAGTTGAGTTAAAAGAAAAATAATGATATAATAATAATTGCTACAATCACAGGACAGGAAAATTCAATTTTAATATTTTAAATTGTTTACAAATTATTTTAATTCGTAAACTTTTGTAATGGTTTTATTTGTAAAAATATAATTTTTTTTATTGAACATTACAATCAAATAAATCCTAAACCATTGTGTTCCTTAGTGCCTGAAGAATATAATTCAATTGAAACTGAACTAAACATTTATATTTTTTATTAACGCTAAAATTTTATTAAAAAATTGATTTTTATTATATTTCCATGTATAATTTCACCTTCCGGTGATTTTAAAAGTGTTCACCTTACATGATACCAAAAAAATAGGTGATCACTTTTGAATATCACCACAGTGACTGTCACATATCACCTTACATGATTTCACCCTTGAATTCATGGACTGTTGTTGTAAATTATTTTGGTCTTTATTCTCTTCTACACGTCCAGTATTGTTATTGTACATTATTTTGTTCTGTTCTACTTTACCCGTATAAAAATAAAAATTTTTATATGAAAAAAATAAAAAGCAGTACTGAATTCAATGTTGACTGTTGTTGTAAATTATTTTGGTCTCTATTCTGTTCTACTCGACGGTCATTGAAAAATAGATACACAAATATAAATAATATATGTGTTGCACATGGTTATTTTACTGCTGATCTTCCTTCCGTTGTGTGTAATTACTTTTTCTTTTTTTCAGCTTGTTGTGACAGATTGTTTTCATCTTTAAATAGGATTAAAAATTATTGCAGAAATACTATTGGACAAGAGCGCTTAAATGGTCTTTCACTAATGGCCATTGAGAAGGGAATGCTAAAAAAAGTTTTTCGATGAAGTTAAATGGTTATTTTACTGCTGATCTTCCTTCCGTTGTGTGTAATTACTTTTTCTTTTTTTCAGCTGATTGTGAAAGATTGTTTTCATCTTTAAATAGGATTAAAAATTATTACAGAAATACTATTGGACTAATGGCCATTGAGAAGGGAATGTTAAAAAAACTTTTTCGATGAAGTTAAATGGTTATTTTACTGCTGATCTTCCTTACTTTGTGTGTAATTACTTTTTCTTTTTTTCAGCTTGTTGTGACAGATTGTTTTCATCTTTAAATAGGATTAAAAATTATTACAGAAATACTATTGGACAAGATCGCTTAAATGGTCTTTCACTAATGGCCATTGAGAAGGGAATGCTAAAAACCTCATAGCTTCGCCTTCCTTTTTCGATGAAGTTAAAAATATATTCTGTGAAAAACCGCGTAGAATGAACTTTAGATATAAATAATATAAAGTAACCGGATGTAAGCGAGATTAACATAAAATCAAGCAACCAACGTGAGAGGCAAGTGGACTCACGAAAATCAAGCACTCCAAAGGGATCGTTTTTTCGCCACGTCCACGTCGTTGATCCTGGGTCACGCTAAGCGTGAAATTGGAAGTATTTCTTCTTTCAATTCAATTTTTCAATTCAATTCTTTATTTATTATTCAAAATAATTTTATAATGATACATTTAGTTACAAACACGCTAAGCGTGAAATTGGAAGTATTTCTTCTTTCAATTCAATTTTTCAATTCAATTCTTTATTTATTATTCAAAATAATTTTATAATGATACATTTAGTTACAAACAAACTTTCAAGATTATAAAATTTTAACAGTAAGATAACTTACTTTATCTAAAATCTTCTTCTATGAAATTCAATGGAGCTAATAAGATCGTCATTTTGAGGTACCTTCATGATTTTATTCGTACTCAGCTCATCAAAAAAACATGGGTAAACCAACTATAACGCTCATTTGCGAGGAGGTACATGGTACACTATATAATTATGTTTTTACTTGAGTGAATGCATTGGCAACATTTTCGCCAGACGCCACTGATGCGTATATACCAAATATATGGAACGTATATGAAATATATAATAATGTGTTAAATATTACATATAGTAATAATAAATATTATAAAAGAATAGAATTAAAGAAAATGTAAATAGAATTATCGTATATATAAATTAAAAAAAAACAAACTAAATGAATCCTTTTACACATACACACACATATATTAAACCCATTTTATTGTTAATTGCGGCATTTTGTTTAATTATTACGTGTATAATCTCGACTATGGTTAAGATAATCTTAACCGCATTTTGTTTATTTAAATGTTAGTGTTTTGTTTTTTTTTCTCTTTATATATATATGGAATATTTAAATTGCATATATAAATTATATGTATTAGTTAAATATACAATACACGTTACATATTTGGAATGTACTTTCTGAAATGAATTAACATAAATTTTAAAAATATTTGCACTAAATGTTATCTTAAAAAAAAAAAAAAAGCGATTAAAAAAATCAATGTACAATTGAAAATAATATACAAATACAATACGATAAAATAAAATAAATAATATAATAAATTTTCGCATATATCCTAGTAACAGTGTCAGCAGTTTGTCCTCAAAATTTCCGCATTATATGTAGTGGTCTGTATAGTTTCAATCCGAGAAAATATCTATGGATTTGTTACGAATGTCCGCTGGAATTTTATATGATAAGTGCAACGCTGTCAATGGATTTTTAGAAAAAAAAATTTCCTTGGATTATTCGCTGATTTGCTATTATTCCACAGAATATCCATAGAATTTATATTCATATTTTTGGTGAACAGATAGATCCAAGGATTTTGACAAAAAATACGTCATGCGACAAAATTTGAAACAAAATTATAAATAAAATTATAAATGTAATTATGATATTTATATTTTCTTATGTAAAATGTAATTTAATTGTAAAATTAAACATAATAAATTCATAGTATATAAAATTTTGTAGAAATTTGGCAGATAAAACGTTTACATATATCAAATAAGAAACAACGCGCGGATAAAATCCATGAAAAGTCTTACAAAATTTCTCGGAAATATATCGATTTGGATTTTATTGGTTGTTTTAAAAATTATGGAAATAAATTAAAAATAGTGAGAATTATATCTATCTATGGATAAGCGAAATATATACAAAATTTGACCCACTGTATGGGATAATTGATGAACTAAATTATAAATTCAATACAGCGCGGATATATTATTAGTTATTTATTATTATTTATTTAAGAAACATTAAATACTAAAGTACATTTAATGTTATAAATTTAATTATTAACAATCAAAAAATTCTTCAATATATATCAATTAAATTAGTAATTAAATAATTAGTTTACAATATTTAGTTAAAAGGCATATACAATATATGCAACAATGATTGAATTTAATTATTTTTAGAGCCATTGTAAAATATTGATTTAAAAATTCAAATTTCTTGTGTTATTGTCTAACAAATATTTGCGGTTAGAATTGTAAATCAATAGCAAATTATTTAAAGGATTAAACCGATCGTAATTGGTACGATAATTTGCCAAATGAAAATATTCGATTGATCGAAGATTTTTTGTGTTTATCTATAAAATTCAATCTATTCAAAATATTAGCACAATCGACAAATTAAAATACAATAAATTGCAAATAAAAGTTAATAACCTATATATTCTCTATGCATTTTTCGTGACGGCATACTTAAGAGTAATAGTCTATGTTCATTAACTTGGAAGCATTAGAGGATCTCTCCACGGAAGTTCTCTCAGTGCAAAACGGAGGAATCTTTTCGGTATAGACTCTAGTCTAGCAACATCACAAACAAAATACGGTGACCGCATACAGGACACGCATATTCAAGAATGGAACGTACTAGTGTAAAAAAACAATGCTCTGATACAATAAGGGTCAGTAAATTCACGGCATTCACGATAAATAAAATTTGTAACTAAGTTTACGATCGAAATATACACCGAGATCAAGTGCACTTTCAATATTTTTTAACATATTACCGTTCAATTGGTAAAAGAAAGTGACATCGTTATTTAAACGTGTAAAATTCATTATTTTGCACTTGTCAACATTTAAAAACATACAATTTTTAAAACACCACTCATAAAATGCATTAATGGTAATTTGTAATAACGATGAATCGACCGATCTATAAATTTTCACATCATCAGCATATATTTTCCATTCAGAGAATTTAAAAATCGAAGGCAAATCATTAATATATTGTATAAAATAAATAAAATAAAAAAATATGTCGGACATATTACACAGACAATCCAAGGATTTCAATTCACCTAAATAGAATACTATTATATTAAGTGGAAAATCCATTGAGATTCTTTGGACAAATTCCATTATATATTTTCCATGGAAAATATGTCCATTATGTCAACGGAAATTTTCCTCATTTTTCAAAGTATACGGACAAATTGTTACTAGGACATAAGCACAATATTTATATACACTTTTTAATAAATAAATTTAAATGCAGAATATATTTTTATTGTATAAATACTGGAATAAACACACAATATTGCGATACATAAGTAAAAAATTTGCTTTAACTCTTTCTATATAAATAGATAGAAATTTATCTATAACGTCAAATCGATTAATTAATTGATTACGGAAAAGTAAGTTAACAGCAGATTTTTTGCATAGTTAGCATGAAATTTGACTAGAACATTCAGTTTTATTTAATGCAACAAGAATAAATTTGTGCATGTTTAAACAAATATAAAATTTCATGTGTAAGCCAAATTTATATTTATAAGGAAATATAGTTTACTGACTGGTGTACCAAAAAAAAAAAACATTTAGTTATGCAGAAAATATAGTTTTTCTTAACTATTTTTTACGTACACTTGTTTGCAGAAATATATTGTATAATATTGTTAATATATAAAGCGACAATACAGAAGAAATCTAAGTGTTAGAATAAAATTAATGATTTTTTGTACATTGTTTTTGGTATACAGTTGTATAAACTGTGAAATTTGCTAAAAATATATATAAAAATGTTGATTAATATATTATATATTGGTAAAATAAATTTATTGCAAATTATATATATTTTTGTACCGACCGAATATATTTGTTTATGAATATATTTAATTTTATGTTTATATTTCTTATAAGTCTATCTATATACACTGCGTTGTCTTCTTATTTTCAGTGAATATATATATCAGTACGTGAAAAAAATGATAAAAAAAATTATACTAATAAAATATTCAAATCATTCACATAACTTTTATAAATCCATTATGTGTTTCAATAATAAATATAATTTAAGTTCAAATAATGTAATATTTTGTTTTAACCAAATTAGTCGGAATTGTTGAAAATCGATTTAACGCTTCCTATACATAATTGGTCCAACATATAAATTTTTGACAATAATTTTTTAACTCAAAGTCTATAAAAATAAAAACACATGAACATTGAGAATTTGAAAAATCAAAATATTTCAGTCATGTTTGCTGACAAAATCAATCTGGATGGTAAAAATTGTTAAAATACAATACATATGAATTTCACAATACAAAAAATTATGGTTGTGTGCATTATTCTCCAGATTTATTGGCTTTATGTGACTTTTTCTATATTCATACATACCATTAATTAGGTTTGTGGAGATTTGCATCAAAAGAAACAAATTATTTGTCGATATTAAAATCCAGATTATACTTATTATTTATCATATATTTGGTATATCATTTTAGGACGTACTATAAGAAAATGAAGTTATAACCATCATTTGAAAAAGACATGCAAATGTGTGCAAATAATACAATAGAAAAGAATTTTATGAATATAATATATATTTTTTGTTTAAAAGTGACATAGTTTAAATTGTAACTTAAGATTGTCCATTATATTTTATTTACTGTGAAATTTGATCTAAAAATTATATTCTCGGTTTCACACAAATTTTTACATACATATTTTGTATTTAGAAATATTTTTAAATTTAATTTCTTTTAACCCACACATGTATATTTTTTTTTTTAAGAGAATATGAATCCATCAAAAAATACATAATTATGTGAATATAATAATAATAATATATTGTATAAAAAAATAATGTGTAGTTTTTTATGTCATATTTAGTCTTTCATCTAATATTTTACAAATATTCTGTATTCTATTCTATATATACAGAGACCACTATCTATATATGTAAAACAACATTCCAACGGATCGGGAAATGAGATTGCGATAGAAAGGAAGTTTGTTATATGACTATGCAAAAATTTACCGAGTTAATTAAATACATTTTCTTATATTTCTTTGTATGCAGTTTTAAAATTACTAATTTTAGAATATAGGTTTAAATGTAAAAAAAAAAATAAATTCTACTAATCAGTTACAATTCACTTAATATAACTGCTGTCCATTCGAAAGTATAAAAACAATGAAATGTTTAATATATTTTTGTCATAATAATTCGAAGAGTGGAAAAAAGAAATAAAAATATTACTGGTTGTTACATATAAATTGTTGGAAAATTGTATCAGTTACAATTCACTTAATATAACTGCTGTCCATTCGAAAGTATAAAAACAATGAAATGTTTAACAAATTTTTGTCATAATAATTCGAAGAGTGGAAAAAAGAAATAATAGTACTACTGGTTGTTACATATAAATTGTTGGAAAATTGAAAGGAGTGAATAAAAAGGTTGCTATATACATGAGAATGGTGACTGAATAGGAAGGTTGTTACATCGAGGAATGGAGACTGTATATATGTAACCAATCCTATATGGTGTATAGCATATGTATTATACATATATACGTGTATTGAAATACGCATATATTTGAATAATCAACAACAAAAAAAAAGAAAGAAATCAATTTTCCATCAATCTTCACCAAACTTATCCTTTTATATAAATAAAAAGTATCAAACATAAAATATATATATTCAAATTTACTTACATAAAAGCGTATCAATTCATTTTATATAGAATATATGAAAAAAAAAGTTTATAAACATTTTAAATATACAAAATTCTTTTTCCATTATACACAATATCCTATATACGTGATTTTGACAAAATTGAATATATCTTTTACTGCGTATATCATATGGGATATTTTACAATCCATTTTGACTTTATATATATATATAACTACAATTTAATATTATGTCTATAACAAACGACATATACTTATATGATATACAATACATTTTTTGTCGGTCACACCCTGTTCAATTTTCATATATGTGTACAATAAACCGCATATATTATAATATCCATATTGATATTGTTGAAACAACGATATTCGTATATATGAAGATCATATGACAATTATGGGAGTGTTTGATACACAATATGATGACGATGAGTGAGAATAATGGAAACGATGGAAAAATTTACTTGCTTTTTAATAAATATATTGTAGAAAAAAATTTTTATATTATATATAAAAATATATTATAATGTTAAAATTTTGGTAAACTATAACACATTTATTTGTGTCATTTATAACCATTTTTTTTAAAATTTTTAAAACTATTTGTGATACACAGTAACACGGATTATTTATTAATTATAATTTTTAAAATTGAAATGCTTCGAGTATATATTAAAAAATATCTGCACAACTTTTCCAGAACTTTAATATAAAAATCTTACAAAATCTACAAAATGGTCATTAAACTATTAAAAACGATTAATAGATTCTGGAAATTTACATCTTATCATGGATATTGGTTTTTTCATAATCTCAAATTGGAATAATTTTATAATACTATTATAAACATACTATTTTGAATTCAAATTTTATAATTATACTGATCGTGTTCCATATTATTGTTAATATATTTATATAGTGCATAAGTCAGATGGTAACCGAACGAACGATTGGAATAAAAATTTCTTATTTTTAGTAGATTATTATTATTATTGTATTAATGTGTTTTTCGTTTAATTACTTTCATTTGTGAAGAAAAAAAAATAATATTTTTATTAAATTTTCTTCTAATCAAATTATTTTCATATTACAATAATTTTAATAATAACAAAAAGAATCCTTTTTTATATTATTTAAAATTATTTTATCTCAAAAATCGGTGATGATGACAAAAATGTTATTTATCTATTTACAAAAAAATAAAAAAATGTGTGTGAATACATTTTTTTTATTCTGTTCGATTACAATTATTTGACAAAATATACTATAAATATGAAAAAAATTGATTCTGGAAAACAGATTAAGTAAATGTAATTTAAAAATAATAAAAATAAGTAATTTCGATATTGATATAGCAATATATATATAGGCTGCGCGATATCTACATATTAAAGTGACTTTGTACTTTAAAAACATTATGAGTATTGCGACGTATATTAATTGATTTTAAATTATCATTATATTTAATAAAATAAATATTATAATATATCGTTTACAACAATATAAGGCGCAATATAGTATTCGAACGCATATACTTATTTGAAATTAATTTTGTTGTATTATTATTATTATTAATAACGTAATTATTTCCCTCAAATAATATAATGCTCTAGTATTTTCATGTGCATGTGCACTAATCATTTTTAGTATATACTCAATTTTAGTTTAACTTTATTGATGAAAATCGTTATACAATCCATCACAAAGTTTTGCATTTGTTAGCGAAATCAGAAAAAATTAGGATTTTCAACCAATTTGTATATGAAATTTATGTGTTTTTTTACAACGTTACGATCCATCAACCATATCAATATGTTGTTGCTATATTTTATACTGGTATTTTTCCATTTGGAGATTATAATTATAAATATTGTTATATTGAAAAAATGACAGAAAATATACTTTAGTACTTCATTACATTTACTGCGATGTATATATCATCAGCTATATTGCATTATCTTGACGAAATAACAAATCGTTTACTTTGCCCTTTGATCATTTTTCCTCCTATTACACATTTTCAATAATATAATAATATACGAATATATGAGATCAAATTGTGTCACGAGTAATTGTGAGTAGACACGCACGGAATCCATATGTTGTTAGATAAATTTATCTTTCATGAGCAATACCAATGTTAAAAGTTCTTTCCAGCTATCTATTTTCTTTAATAATTTCTGTTCAATGGATATCATTTCCACTTTTTGCATCTTCAATTCGACCACTACTTATCCTTATGTATACATAAACATCTTATATGTAGAGTAATTTAACAACTCAAATTATTCATTATTTATTTGAAATTATATCCCGAATTCCGATTATTATTACACTCAAAATAAATATGACTGTGACAATATTGTCAATAACTCATATATGTAGAGTAATTTAACAACTCAAATTATTCATTATTTATTTGAAATTACATCCCGAATTCCGATTATTATTACACTCAAAATAAAAATGACTGTGACAATATTGTCAATGACTCTTATATGCAGAGTAATTTAACAACTCAAATTATTAATTATTTATTTGAAATTACATCCCGAATTCCGATTATAATTACACTCAAAATAAATATGACTGTGACAATATTGTCAATGACTAAAGATTTATAATCAAATAATATATAAACTCATTATTACTTTGGTTTGGTAGATACGAAAACGTAACGCCGACAAGACCACAAAAAAAGCATCGCGGCAAAATTTTCATATATAATATTATTGAAAAACTATCAATTGTATAAATATGTCATTTTATCAAGGATATATTATAATGATTTAATAGTGAAATGAAGTCGCACAGTAACTTCACAACCAATACATATAAAAACTATAAAATTGAATATTTACTAAATTTTAACCAATAATTTGTTTGATATTTTTGTATACACTTGAGATTCATTTTTCGAAAATAATAATCACAATCTCGATAAAAACTTATTAGAAAACTAAAGAAATTTATATTATTATAACTCTTATATTAACAATTGCATATACACTCGATTATTGTGATTAAATACAATTACTTAATATAAATGATATCTAAATTTTAACAATAAAATTTGGCACACGCCAAAATTAATTAAGTATATCTCTATATAAATTAAGTATTATTTGAAATATACAAATATTTAATGTTTACCTATATTCGATGTGTGATTTTATATTGATAAAATGATATAAAAAAAAAAAAAAATTAAAAACATGATTAAAAATTAATTAAAATTACATAGATATTTGCGATGATATCTTAACGCCATTCTATTATTTTAATCACCGATTTTAATATCTATTATTGATTTTTCTATTTATTTATATACAAATTGTAAATAACATGAATGATTATGATTTTTTTTTTTATCAATATCAATAATATAATATTTGTATTAAATTATACTTATACCATAGACAAAAATAAATATTTGTATATAAAAAATCATAGATAAATTTTTATGCGTAATTTATTGTACACCGTACCGTGTACACGATTAAATTATATTTTTATAAAATTATTATTTCATTGTTTTTCCACTTTCAAATAATCAATAAATATATGGTATATGTGTGTGTGTGTGTATTTGATAGAGTTGAACATAAATACAAGATAATATAATACATAAATAAAATTCCATAATGACTATTTAATGTTAATTTTCAACTTTGACCTCATTTCATTATTATTAATAAATATTATATTCAATAAAATAAATGAAATATACAAAATATCATAGAGTTTTTCTTATTTATACAATATAAAGTAATAAAGGCTAAAAAAAAAATAAATAATAACAAAAAAATTGACAGATAATAAAAAGGACATTCCAATGATATACATATATTTATAATATTATTAAATTTAACACAACCAAACAATGTTTTTTCAAAACAAATATATGATACCATTCAATTATACAATAGATTAAGATTTATCACTTGAAAAATCATTTGTTATTTATATATAGCTATTTTGTCTATATATATATGTTTTCTTGTATTGTATTTCATTGTTAATAATAATTATAGTAATCATAGTAAAATGATAAGAATAATTTTATATTTGTATGGTTATGTGTTATAATAATATGTCATATTAAAATAAACAAGAGAAAAGATCCCCTTAAAAATATATTGGTATATATAATACAATATATTGATATAATAGTAAAAATCACATGTATGTACTAAAATCTAAAATCCCTAAAACCACCCTCCTATATAATATTCACTACACCTATAACATAAATATATATAGTATAATTTTCTGTTGTCCTTTATTTTACTATTTTTGTGTTGGTATAAAGCGATAACACATTTTATATTCAATTTTATAACATCCATTCAATTTACAATATACCTAATACAAAATATATATTTTAAATTATAATATGTATTATATGTACGTGGTTGATACATTAATACATACACGCGAGGGTTAATTTCAATTTATAAATAAAATAATAATATATACCAAAAATATTAACCAACAACAACACCAACGTCGTCACATCGCTATTTCAACATCAACATATATTAGTATACAATCAAACATCATGTAATAACGAAGGAAAAAAAATCCTTCGAAATAATAATAATAATAATAATAACTATATATCTGTATTTGTTTGCTTGTGTGTGTGTGTGTGTAGACTTGTAGAGGGTGCGCGAACATAATTGCCATCAAAAAGGATAATTTTTATTAACTATATAGATAGAGATATGTAGACGTTAAACTATATAACACATGGGCTGAAAAGTTTGCGCAAATTCTTAGAAGTGGCGTCACTAGAATTTTTTTCATATGATTTTTAGTTAGTACCAACCTTCATCAAACGATACGTGTCAAAATTTGATAGCAGTTCGACCATTAGTTTGTGAAATATTGCGTTGTGAGTGTAGCTACTTTTGTTATTTCATAAAAAAAATTGAAAAACACGAATTTCGTGCGTTGATTAAACATTATTTTTTGATTGGAAAAAATATTTCTGAAGCCAAAAAATTGCTTGACAAGCATTATCCCGACACTGCTCCAGCTCTTTGAACAGTACATTTGTGGTTTGCAAAATTTAAAACCGGCCATATGAGCACCAAGGACGATGAAGGCTCAAAAAAGTCTACAAAATAATTTTAGATGACCGTAAAGTGATGTTGATCGAGATAGCTGAGGCTCTGAAGATATTAAAGGAGCGTGTTGGACATATCGTGCATGAATATTTGGGAATGCAAAAGCTCTGTGCAAAGTGGATGCCGCGCGAACTCACAATCGATCAAAACAAAACAACGTATCGATGATTCAGAGCAGTGTTTGGGATTGTTCAACCGCAATAAAACAGAACTTTTGCGTCGATATGTGACAATGGATGAAACATGGCTCCATCATTGCACTCCGGATTGAAATCGGCAGTCAGCATCATGGACAGCAAGCGACGAACCTCGTCCACAACGACCAACAACGCAACAGTCGGCTGGCAAGGTTATGGAATCTGTTTTTTGGGATGCACATGGAATAATTTTCATCGACTATCTCGAAAATGGAAAAACCATCAATAGTTACTAGCCTTTCTGGAGCGTTTGAAGCATGAAATCGCTAAGAAACGACCGCATTTGAAGAAAAAAAAAGTGCTGTTTCATCAAGACAACGCACCGTGTCATAAATCAATGAAAACGATGGTAAAATTGCATGAATTGGGCTTCGAATAGCTGCCACAGCCACCGTATTCTCCAGATCTGGCCACCAGCAACTTATTCCTGTTTGCAGACCTCAAGTGAATGCTCACTGGAAAGAAATTTAAAAGCAATGTGAAAGAGGTGATCGCCGAAACAGAAGCCTATTTTGAGGAAAAAACGAAATCGTACTATAAAAATGGTATCGAAAAGTTGGAAGATCGTTGGAATCAGTGTATCGCCCGCGAAGGGATGTATGTTGATGAATAAAGTTTAATTTTGCAAAAAAAATGTTTTTTTCGTAGAATTTTCGGAAACTTTTCAGCCCATGTGTTATATATATATTTTAACAATAGAAGAAATTTTATATTGCCTATATTATATTACTTACATTATATATTATACAACATATAGATACAAATTTCGACTAATTTCGACCGACTAAACTAAGAACAGATGGAAAAAAAATTATTCAATTTTATATGTAAATTATAAAAGAGAAAGAAACCAAAAAAATTATCTATAGACGCAATAATTCAATTATATGAATGATGCAAACCAAAAAAAATATAAGGAAAAATTGGGAAAAATGATAAAGTGAAAAGTTGTCAATTAAAAGAGATATGTAAAACATTAAATCAATACAAATCTTATAAGATTATGTACATATGGTACATACCAAAAAAGGATATATATATATGTGTGTGTGTGTGTGAATAAGAAATATATAATATAATCATCCTTAACTAATTAATTACCTATCTAATTCATTAATTGATTTGTGTGAATAATGATCTTTTTTATTTTGCTGTAGAAAATATATATATATTTTTTTTTAATTAAATTTAATTTTGAATACATTATACACAATTGAACTTTTTTCCAAATACTATTTACACGATGTACAGGGTGCTTTTGCAATACTATGTGTAAATATATACTACGATTCTGACTTACGCTTTGGTTCATGTTACGTATCTTAAAGTATAGAAAATATCAAATTAAATATAGTGAATGTGGTCACATTCGGTAATGGTTATTGTGTTTAACAATTTCTTGTATCTTCAAATGTTAAAAGAAATTATGACCAATATTTTACTTTAAGAGAATAAAATAATTCACATCAGATTTCTACACTTCTTAATTTGTAACAGTGATTGATAAAATTAAATTTTTTTCTTTTAATAAATTTTAAATTATTCTAAAATCACTTAACGAATTCAAAAAATTTAGCACTATACAACAGATATTTTCTATTGCGAATGGATAATTAGCGCATATATATATTATGTATTTTATATAAACAAAATAATAAAGCACGGAAAAAAAACTGTTGATTGATGGACAATTTAGAACATATTGGGCTAACCAAACCGTTTTATTATTTATAAAATAGTTAATTTCAATCATTTTATTTATTCCCAAAAATCCACGTTAATTGTCGACATAACAGAGTGACATATTTTTCTCAATTATTATAACTAAGGCATCACCAAAATATCATAAATTAATGTGATAATTTGCACGAAATACACTAAATAATTAATTAATTAATTTATTTTCAAAAAATTTAATATTTAATTGACATTTAATTGAAAATTTATGTTGAAAATTTGTTGACACATATCATTTTCTTTCCAAAAAATGTGATAAAATATATGGTCGACAATTAATAATAACATTTTATCACTTTATGGCAGCTCAAATTTGATCAAAATTTTAATTATTTCTAACAAGCCACTCCTGATCTCAGCTCAACGCAACTCAACGATATATAGATTTTATTTATTTAATAGTTTAATAATTTTTGAGTAACACCTTGTTAAAAAAAAAAAAACAGATAAATAAATTTAAACGACAGATTTTAATTTAAATTGAATTTCAATTTACTTGAATTTAATGAACTTTTGCAATATTTTTTGGTTGTATTTTGCTTTAATTATATTCAAATATATAGTCGAATTTATCGTTTTTATGTTCATTTATAATTAAAACATTTTTAAGGACTTAATTTTATAGTAAAAGAGTAAAAAATGGAAATTAAAAGTAAAATAAAAGGGAACAATAAATTGACGATTGATTTGTTGGTAATTAGTTATAGGTTTATTTTTATTAAATTTATATAGTTGCAGGTAATATTATTTAAATTTTTTATTATTATTATTATATTTATTTTTCTGTGGGAAATGTTATTATAGAATGGGTTGTACAATATATACTTATATATCTGTGACTATACAATATTCGATATAAATTAAAATTTCAATATAAGCGGTATATATTGTCAAAAATACAAAAAGGCACAGTTAAAATAACACAACATCTTTCTTTTTAATGTATAAATATTGGTGTATTATATTATAAGAAGACTACTAGAACTCTGTTGGATATATAGTATAAGTATTTAAATAAATTGTAAGTAGCATTTATAATAAATTACAATCCATATAGGACACAACCATTAGTTCAATTAAAAATGATAAAGTTAAAGATATGCTTATGTCAATATAATAACATATAACACTATTCAGTTGTATTTAGATATAATCGTTATGGAAAACAGTTTGAACGTTTATAAATTGTAACTTTTTATGTTAAAATAATTATATGGAGAAATATCATAAATACGATAATTTTTAAATGGTTTATGTAAATAAAATATATAAAATATAAAGTTTTTAGTAAATATTTTTTTTAAGCAAACAAATTTCATGGGTCCTCACTCACAGCAGCTGCAGATAATCAGATATGTATCAGTGAAAAACTGAACCAAATACATTTTAACATGATCATTATTAAATTCCATTCAAGAAGTCATACACAAATCGAAACAAACTGGTACAAGGACATGCAATAAATATATATATATATATCAGAATAGCTTAAGCTGTTTTATCTTTCGTTTGGTGCTTTTCAATTCATATTATTGGTTGTGGCGTTGAGTGAGTGTAAACAAGGTAAACAGTGTTTACCATAAAAAAAAAAATTCTTTTTTAACATATATTTTTGACCCTGACTGTATTTTATACACAATTGGTTAAAGTTTATTATATAGTTTATTCTTATGTTATAAAAATTAAAATATAGGTAAAATATCGAAAATATACTTTCCATAAACAAATAAAATCAATTAAATATTATATAATAAAACGAAATAAACGATAATTAAAATGTAATAAATAAAAGAGTACTCACCACAATTCACGTTTCTCCAAATTTGAGCCGCCGGTAACAGCTGAACTGAATGAATATTCTGCACATTCAGTTCAATTTGCAATTTAATTTCACAAATAACAAAATCGAACCGCGAAACACATTTGTTATAGCTAAAAAGAGAAATAAAGAAATAAATTAATTTTAATATTATTACAATATTATTAGGTAAATTTTAAATAAATGTTGTATCAAATTAAAATTAAATATATTTATTTTATTACTTTTTTTCAAAATAATTTAGTACAATAATAAACATATAAATACAAAAAACGCAGCAACAATAACAACTACAAGAACAACAACAATAAATGGTATATAAGAATTTCTGTGACCGCGGCGTCACACAGAACAAACACATTTTTTTTTTTTTGCGCATGAATATAGGAAAAAGTCAAAATTTAATTATTAAAAAACTAAAAATCTATACCATCTTTTCCAATAAAATTAATTATCGAATAAATTGATAATTGTTGGGAAACAAATAAAATCAAAATAATTAAAACAATTACAATATTTAATGTATAAAATATAAGTGAATGCGGAGCAACGCACTTACCCATCATTTACACAAAGAAGAGAAAAAAGAAAGCTAAAATTTATTGTAGGCACTTTTTAAACACACAATAACTATACACTGTACTAATATTACGGAAAATAAAATTTAAATAATATTAAATATTAATATTCGGTTTATAAATTTAAAATAATAAATTATCTTTACTTAATTAATAATAAAATAATTGAATGATTAATATGGAATTTATTTATTTTTTTTCCTATATTTTCCATTTACTACGACGTGACTGACACAAGAAAAACAAAAACCAGCAACAATAAAAATCGAAATTATAAATGTGACATAAAAAATTGATGTGACACATGAGAATAGAAAAAACAATTGAATATATTTCGACCAAATAATAAATTCAAATTTATTTTTATTATTATTATTATCGTAAATTTATTTATAATTTAACGAATTTTCGAATTTAAAAATTTGCTCATTTTTGAAATTTATTCCCATAGATGTTTTGCCACTTACGCTGCTGCTGATGATTTAATAATTTGATGTATTTTTTTTTATTGGAATGAAATTTGTATAAGCACAAAATAAATTTATCGATTTTGATATTATTTAATGTTATTTATTAATTTTTGGCATTAGATAATTTTAAGTTTTACGTTGCGATAATTGAACCGATCTTCTCGTAATGGTTTGTATCAGGCAAGACTGTTGGGCTTATCCATGATTTTATAATATAAAGAAAATCAGTTATATGCCGCATATATAAACATGAATTCATAAAAAATAATCTTGAACATAAAGATGCTGCGAACAAACAAACTTTAAAATTAATTAATAATATCTTTGTCACAAGTAAAAATGTTTCAATACATCCTATTTCGCTTATTGCGTACTCGCATATAGCTCTACGTAGTTGTTACATACATTTATGATTTGATAATTGTATTAAATTTTAACGATAACGATATTTTTAGGTAATGGGATAAAAATATAGGATTTGCAATCCATATTTCATCGCCACCACCACATATCAATCGTTTAAAAAATAAAAATTACATCATTTTCGCAGCGATGACGTTGTGTTAAGTGCGTTTATTTAAGTTCAATTTCCCTGCTTTGATTTAGTCATCGTTAACTTAGAATCACTTAGAATCACCAAAACGAATTTTAGAAAATTGATACGGAGGCTTTTGTAAGGCTTGTTCGGGAAACAAAACAAATAAAAAACATTTAACGAAAATGATTTATTTTCTATTTTTCGTATATTTGGTGCAGAAT
This sequence comes from Bibio marci, assembly GCA_910594885.2. Lineage (NCBI taxonomy): Eukaryota > Metazoa > Arthropoda > Insecta > Diptera > Bibionidae > Bibio > Bibio marci. The sequence continues at coordinate 42,182,032 of OU343114.1, forward strand.
TTAATTTTTAATAAATATGCAGAATATTATACGCATCTTTTCTTATAAGATAAATTAAAATGTGTACGTACAGTTCATATTTTAGACACGTCATCATGTGTTCTATATATATTTAAATAATATATTGTAGTATATTTGTGATATTTTTTTTTTTTTTTTTTTTGACACGTCATCATGTGTTCTATATATATTTAAATAATATATTGTAGTATATTTGTGATATGATGTACAATAAAAGTAAAAAAAAAAGACTGATATGACTTGATATTTATTATAAATTAATTATTAATGTCACATACAAAAATTACGGTTGTGTCTGGTTATGATAAGATTTTTAAAATTAATTACAATTAAATTAAAACAGAAACAATGCAGATAATAGAAAATATATATTTTTGTATTGTATTGTATATACAAATTAAATTTATAATATGGTAGATGACAAAACGAAGATTTATTTTTAAAGATGTTGTAAAATAATTACGAGTATTATTAAATATATTATACGTTTTGCTACTATTGTAACATTATCACATCTCTCGCATATATATCTGACAAAATCTAATCTAATCTAATTGCGTTTAGTATATATTGTATATATATATATGACACATTATGACAAATACACATACAACAGATCCTTGTGCCATGGCTTTAAAATTTAACATAAAATAATATATATATATAATTTTGAAATAATAGAATTTCATATTTACACAGAAAAAATGTAGATCGTAATTATTAAAAACCATTTCTTTACACCGCGTAGGGACGATTTTTTTTACTATACATAGAATTTCCTTACTATTTATGAACTTTTATTAAATATTTTCATAAATACTAGGAATATTATTGTATATAAACATTTAGTATTTATTATGAAAGAATTCTTAATATATTGTAACTTAAAACTTAAAAGCTTTAAATAATCAATGAATAAATATGAATAGTTAATATAATTATTTAAGAACATTTTTTTAAATCTAAAAAAACCTATTTGAGATTTGCTGTTTGCTGAAGTTCAAATGTTGTTTTAATAATATAAAAATGGAAAAACGAATTGAATACAATACAAATGTGAACTAATGACCTATAGGCAACTTTTGACATTTTTAAATCCGTTTAAGGAAAAAGGAATTTGAAATTTAATTCGCCCAATTTAAAATGATTGGTAGCAGCTGTATTAAGAAATTTTTTTTAGGTAAACAACCAAATGGTCTTATTACAAACAGGTTTATTTTTAAGCAATCTCTTGCAAGTGTTAATAAATAATAATAATAAATAAAACTATGCAAAGAAAATAACTATAGAATTCTTCATATATGAATGTTTTAGACGTTCATGAAAAAAAAAATGCAACAATTATGAAAAATTCTATAATTATAAAAAAAATATTTGTAAGTGTTTTATTGTACGACTGTGTTAAGAACAATTTATACTCTTTATGAAAGTAATCATAATTAGTAAACATTTATTTTAAATGTTACGACGTTTTCCTAACTATTATAAAAATATTCACAATATTCAAAAATAAATTGGTATCGTTATGAAATAATTCACAAAAAATGCAATATATCACAAAAAATAATTTAATTGTAACGATTATTTAAAGAAAGTATTTCTATCTATCTAAGAAATATTTTCCGACAATGTTAAGAAATATTTTAAATAGTTAATATCTATTCTTAAGCTTTCAAAGCTTTTCTGCAAATAATATGAAATCGTAAGAAGTGTTCCATAATTATTAATTATTAATAATGATTTTCTATATATTTCAATTTTAATCACTTTATAAATAGTATTGAACATTCATCATTGTTAGTGAAATCGCCATCGACTGAGAATACATTGAAATTTAAATACTAATTATTGGCGATTTCCTATTATTATTAACTGGACAAATTTTTTGCTGTGTATTATATTAATATTGGCACATAAAAAATTAACCAAAATTTTTGTAAGTTTCTTTGTGTTGTGTTTATAGAAAGAAAATACAAAAAAAATCTATACAATTTTTAAAATTAAAATAATACTTAAAATTTAATAATATTGCGGAAGGTTTTTATAACTATTATTCATATCTTTTGTATATCTATATACCACCACAGACTTATACCAACACACAATAATACTTAATATAAATTCTGATGTAAATATCTATCTCTCCTGTATAAATTTTTTCGTAATATAAATAATATATTATATTTTATGTTTATTTGTTTATTTATTTTAATTGTACTTAAAAAGAAGGTATTGTAAAAAAAAAATGATTATGAAAATGTTATTTTAAAATTATGTTCAAGAGGTTATTAAATTGAGTTGAGCTAGAGAGAACGATAAGTCAAAAAACTTATATATCTACCTTACCTATCTACCAATACACCAATTGCCAGGTTAGTGTATAGTCAAAAAAAATATATATATAAAAATATTTAAAAATTATCAAACTTGAAAAATTTCAATCAACAACCAAATAAAAAAAAAATATAAATACTAACGAGAATAAAAATAAAAATATTGGTCGCCTTGAAAGTTTGAATATTATTTTTGTTAAATATACAACAAAAAATATTATAAAAATAAATAAAGTAATTATAGTTTTAATTTTATCTACATTTTGACACTTCTTGAACAAAAATCACGCACTACAATTTATAAAAATTTATATAGAATTTCTTCATCTATAAAATATAACGTTTCTATATTGTTTATAAGCACAATTTATTTCCCTTGCGATACTAACATTATTTATATATATTTTAAATAAGTGTATTATTATAATATAAAATTTATATTTTATTCATATCATAAATTTTATAGTGCAAAATCTAGATATTCTTATAAAATCGTGAGCCGTCGTCTCGGTCATGGATTATACATCCCTTTTCTTATACAATATATATTAATATATGTATAGAGAGATGATAAAATTTATATAAGTTATATGTATATGATATACTAAATATAAATGCATATATGACAATCATCATCTCATCATAACGTTATTATTATTTTATAACAAAATATTATTATATTATAATACAAACAAAATGTGCATACACTCAATACTGTATTTACACAGTAGATAGATATACGTTCCGGATAGAAATGTGTAAAGAAAAAGATATGAAATCCATGTACGAAAACCTAAGATACGTTAGTAACAATCACCGCCTGCCTGTCTGCTTTACATCCTATGTCATATCGGAATATTTCAATCAATTAACATGTAGCAGGATTTGTAGCTGAAACATACCAAATGCCGAATTATTTTCCAACAGAATCCGTTCAAAGTTGATTTTCTACATCATTTTGAGATCACCGATCTTGAGTGCGGTTGGATTATATATGAATTTTGAGCAGCGGTGCTATAATATCACTTGCTCATTTGGATATTCAAAAATGCGATAACTAAATGCATATTGTCAACCAACAGAAGAACAAGTTTTTTGTGCACTCATATATTTTTGGAATTACAAAAAAAAACAATTTCTTCAAATATTCACTTTTCATAGTGTACGAAATTTAACAGATTTATTAACCAGCAAATGGGATTCAGCCAACGATCCACAGAAGTGTTCACAATGAACAATTTTTGTATTAATTTCAGTACATGTACTTTATGAGCATATTAGAATATACAAAAAAAGGGTATGTATAGAGAATTCCGATTATAAATTATTATTATAAATTAAAAAATAATGTATTTCGTCGGATAGTTTTTGAACAATTTTAGAATTTATCTGTGTCGAAAAACGCTGTGTAAAAACAGTAATGAGTGTAATTCTAATGTTTGGAATTTATATATATAGATTTAATAAAATATTGCTTCAAATTCAATAAAAAAACATATTATAAAAATACAAGAACATTACGATACGATATATATATAAATAAATATTCATTTGATGCGACCCTAGCAACAATTTATGCCTATGCTTTTATAAATGAGAAAAATTTCCATGGAAAATATCCACGTATTTTCGTATTTTCGTATAACGTATGGGTCGGAGGCTTGGTGCATGACACAGAACCAGGAACAATTACATCGGATTTTTGAACGAAAGGTACTCCGTGGAATATATTAGGTCCGGTCAAAGAACAGAATGGTTGTAGGCGAAGATACAATTTTGAATTAGACAAGTTTTACGTGGTCAACCAAATATTGTTAAAACAATCAAAATCAATAGGTTAAGATGGCTTGGACACGTATTACACATGGAGGAGAAGCGTTTGCCGAAAAAATGGATATATATAATTTGTGGATATTTTCCATGGAAAAGATATATTGGAATTTGTTCAAAGAATTTCCAAAGATTTTCCACTTAATATAATAGTATTCTAATTTAGATCAATTGAAATCCTTGGATTGTCAGGGTAAAATATCCACGGTATTGTATTCATAATTTATTTCACCAATTATCCAAGACAGTGTTTCAAATTTTGTATATTTCGCTTATCTAGATATAATCTCCTCACTCCATTGAATTTATTTTCATAATTTTTAAAACAACTCAAATATTTCCTAGGAATTTTGTAAGACTTTTCATGGATTTTATGCGCAGTTATTTTTTACTTGTTTATTTCCAGAAAAAAAAATGCACAATCGATGAATTTTTGCCATCGTTCAGCATCTTCATTATTCGTGCTCATAGAACTTCTGGTCTATCGGTAAAAAAAAAAACTGAATCAAACCGCGACCATTGGCATCATCATCATGAGAAAATTTATTCTTATTATACGGACAATTCATGGGTATTACTTGCCAATCAATCCATGTACAATCCAAAGATATTTTTGTCAAAATCCCCGTGAATCTGTTCACAAAAAATTTGAATATAAATTCTATGGATATTCTGTGGTACAATAGCAACGAGAAATATTTCTAAGGAGAATCCGTAGAAATTATCATCGGAAATATACGTGGATAATCCAAGGACATTTTTTATAAAAATCCATAGACAGATTTGCACTGATCATATAAAATACCAGCTGACATCCGTAAGAAATCTATTGATATTTCATCGGAATAAAACTACGGAATACTACGTTATAATGCGGAAATTTTGCGGACAAACTACGGACAGTGTTACTAGGGCAATGTGTAATATTTAGTGTAAAAAAATAATATGTTTTTGTGGTGGATATATATGAATATATGTGTATTATTATTATGATGTCCTTTAAAGAAAAGGATATAACATGATCGAGTATTATAAAAATATATTTTGTAGTTATAGGTATGTTTGTGTATATGTTCAGATTGTGAATAAATAAGGATCGTAAGTATTTTCATATTTTTGATGGATTGATGAGTTATGTTCGTGATAATATTTATTTTCAAGGTGTTTATAATATAATAATTAAATTTCGTTTTATTCTCGTTTTTTTTCTTAGATAAATCTGTCTTTATAAAATTTTATTTATATTATCTTTATTATGTATTGATAGATTTTTAAAATAAAATATAATTTAATTTTGAATCCTTTTAAATTCTAATCATAATGTCTAAAAATTCATATAAAGTTCTATATTATTTTATATATTTTTTCTTTACCACACATAGGTAACACTATAAATACTTTAGGAAGTGAATTTATTATATATAAATGTCCTTTATTATATTATAATAATTGATCACTTTGGTATTTTTTACTCAGATATATATATAATTGAACGGTTCCTTTATTACAATAATATTAATAAAAATAGGTGAAACTGCGGCATACTGATCTCTATAGATTCTATTTGTATTTTTCTCTCATTAAATTCATATAAATTGTGTCTGCATTTGGTAGTCATTCCATTTTACTTGCATACAATCTTATAGTAAACATAAATTTATATAAACTTATGAATAATGGTTGGAAGCTTTAAAGGTGGTGATTTGATGTGATTGACAAATGGAAAATAACGCCCTGTTCTTTAAAAACAAAAAAAAAAAATGTGATGGTGCTAATCTATAGACGGTTCCAATATTATAATAATATTAATAAAAATAGGTGAAACTGAGGCATATTGATCTCTATAGATTTTATTTGTATGCTTCTCTGATTAAATTCATATAAATTGTGTCTGCATTTGGTAGTCATTCAACTTTTCTTGCATACAATCTTATAGTAAACATAAATAAACTTATGAATAATGGTTGGAAGCTTTAAAAGTGGTGATTTGATGTGATTGACAAATGGCAAATAACGGCCTGTTCTTTAAAAACAAAAACAAAATGTGATGGTGCTAATCTATAGACATTTTTGGAGGATGTATTTATTATTATTATTATTTTCTTATAAGCAATAGATAAAAGCAGAAAAATTGGGTGTACAGAAAACTAAATTTTCCAGAAAATTTAGTTTAATGAATTATAATGTTTTTTTTATTATGCGAATCAAAGTACTCAAAGTTTTACCAATTTTATTTAGAGAATTAACAAATCAAATGAATTGTCAACCATTTGCAGAAGAAAACCGATAAACGCATTTAAAAATGTAGTCGATTTGTGTTTCGATGTTAGTGAACATTCAAAGAAACTTGAGATATTGTTTGAAATGGACACCCAAACCAATATATTTAATACAAAATTTTACGGACATCTAACGAAATCTGTCAAATCATTTTATAAAGGGTTTGGCAAATAATTTGCAATTCTATATATATACAAAAAATCGAAATCTGTTAAAATTATGGTTCGTAATTTAAAAAGATGATAAAAATCATAAAAGTCGATTTTTCAGATGTAAAATGTAGTATAGGTGGACTTTCACAATATTTTTCCATTATGAAGTCTACTTTTATACTCGGCTACTATATGGACAAAATTTAAAGTGACAAAGTATAGTCGCCACTGTTGTATTAGTATTTGATGAAGATGGTAACGTGTACAAAATATAAATAGTTTGAAAATATTTGAACTGCATAAATTTTTTCAGTTCATGCAAATAGCTTTTCAAAACCAATATAAAATTATGGATACAAATTTCCGTCGGACTTTATGCTTCCATACTATTAAATTGTATGTATAATGGTTATTATTATACCCAAATATAATTCAATTCATTTAAATTAATTAAATAAATAAATACAATAATACATTTATTTACTTAATTTAAGCAATTTAATGGAGCACAAATTCGCATCACACATCATAATTTAAAAGTAATGATAAATAATATAATTGATTTCACTGTGAATTAAACAAGAAAATAATAATAATATTAATATTATTTGGTAAATTCAATTAATAAATATTATTTTATGGATGGTATTCAAATTTACGATTTCACATCATTTCAGTTTTTTTTATAGTTTTTTATACTTTTTAATATGTATCGATCTTGTTGATTTCTGGTATATATATAAATATAAAATACAGGCTTTGGATTTCAAAGATTTTATAGAATGTTGTGCTATATAATAGCAATTTAAATATTTACACAAGAAACCAAAATGATAGCCACTCCACCACACAAACACACATCACAATTGCAATATATTCTATAAAATTTCTATTTATTTTTTAAAAATATTATTTTGTATTTTTTGAATTATTGTTTGGTTTTTTTTTTGATAATCTGCCATGCCGGCTGTGGTGAACGGTGACCATTCGCATTGGGTAAGTAGCATAAGATTATTAATTGCAGAAAGTATTATAATTAAAGCAAACAATAAATAAATCCATTCACATAAGTGGTTAAAAATGTTGTGATTCTTGCTGTTTAAATGGCTAAAACTGAAAACCTATGTTTTCAAATAAATTCAAATTAAATTCATTAAAACACTTAGTAAAAACACAAGTATTTAAATTTAAATTGGGGATATTATAGTAAAATATATCATCATACTATAATCATTAATTATTGCCATCGTATCGATATATACTAAAAATTTCAAATATCTTATCAAAAATGATAATAACAAATACAAATACGATCTTATTTTAATTTGTCTGATCTTCCTGTCGTGGACCGGTCGCCACTGCTCCAATTACATACAGGCGGTAAATTAGATATATAGTTTTTGGACTATATATTTCACCTATTTGACCAAAAGACGATCAATTTTAATCGCAGAATAATGTTTTGTATTTAAAGAAAGAGAGAGAAAAAAAAAAAAAGCTAAATACAAATATTTTCAATTTGATTTTTTCGCTAAATAATGTTTAACTAAGGTCTTGAATGTTTTTTGTATTTGTACATTAATATACTGTCAATATTAGAAGAAAAAAAAATGAAATAAAACAGAGAAAAAAAATAAATATGTTTACTAAAATTCAATATTTTATCGTATGTTCTTTTCCGATATAACCAATACCCCAGGTCTATACCAATGTATGTTAGATTATATGGAATATATATACATTCACAGCATATCGTACAGACAGAGAATATTTGGATCATTTATTTGATATAGACATTATAATTTTTTTTTCCTTTATGTACTCAACTTTTTTCTTTATATTTTATATGAAAATATTGGCTTTTCCATTTTTTTGTTATTTCTTTTCAAACGTAATTGTTTGAATGATTTATATATAAATATTTTTACAGAATTATTGTATATATATGGAAGTATATAATCGATATTTATTGGTAATTAATTATATATATATATATTCCATAAATGGATCTTAAAAATAATTTATGGTAACACATACGACGGGGTCACCACAAAACTGTTAGCTTATACAATAATAAAAAAATAATTTCTCAAAACCAAATTCAAATAGATGCTCATATTTATAGCTATATACCACACACATTATTGGCTATATAATCAATAAACAACTGAAAAATAATGGAATTAAGGAAACATATATAGATCATAAATTGTTATTTGCAGAACAAATGGTATACACACGCACACACACAAATTATAAATGTCTTATAGATGACGCGCAAAAAACACTGACTAACACATGACTTGGAACGCGATTATGATTCAACATATTCAATAAATATATATATATTCCCTATATAAAAAAAAAAAAATGATGTCACTTGTTGTGGAAAAGATTATTTAATTCTAAATTAAATTTAATTAAAGATTGGATTGTATTGGCTTCGGTAAAAAAATGTTAAAACAACAGACGTCAATTGCCTATTGCAATGATTGAAGAACATATATAGATTTTGAATATTTCCAATGATCAAAAATTTAATAATATGCACAACACGGAATTCTTCTTCGTCTGTGAATTAATATCTGAAGAGGCAAATAGTACACTCATTTGATTAATCATTTATGTAATTATGTATTTATTTTAATATGAAAAAATTAATTAAGTATGTATTATTATTATTAGATTTTGACCGTCAGTCGTCAGGAAGTTTTTTTGGTATTTATTTTAATACATATAATATAATTTAATTCATTTGTTATCGTTTATGGAATAAAATTAACAGATATCTTTGAAACTATATATGGATTTATGTGGATGCTACTGAAAGATTAACAATGTCTCCACACACACACACACACACACAACATTATTGGCTGATTACTGATTAGTAACAATTTATCCGTACTTTGAAAAATGCGGAAAATTTTCGTGGAAAAAATTCACATATTTTATAATTTGTCCAAAGAATGTCTATAAGGTTTTCAATTAATTTAATAGTATTTTATTTAGGTTAATTGAAATCTTTGGATTGACAGGATAATATTTCCAACATATATTGTATTCATAATTTATTTCACCAATTATCCAAGACAGTGATTAAAATTTTATATATTTCACTTATCCATAGATATAATCATCACTCTTTTTAATTTATTTCCATAATTTTTAAAACAACCAGCAACTCAAGCATTTGTGCGAGTGCACTTGTAGTATACCGTATTTTTGTCAAAATCCGTGGATCTTCTTAAAAAAAATATGAATATAAATTCTATGGATATTCTGTGGAATAATATAACAAAGAGAAATAATTCTAAGCAGAATCTGTAGAAATTATCATCAAAAAAATACGGATAATTCAAGGACATTTTTTATAATAGTCCATGGACAGAGTTGCACTGTTCATATAAAATTCCAGCGAACATCCATAAGAAATCCATAGATATTTCCTCGGATTGAAACAACGGACTACTACGTATAATGTGGAAATTTTACGGATAAACTACGGACAGTGGTACACATACAAAAATAATAGAATTATGATATCAACTATCTTTCGTTAATTGCAGAACAATTGGTAAATTGTTATATACTCCCATGCGGAGTAATTTACCAATTTGGCTGTGATGAAGGTTTATTTTATTATTATTATATATATATTTTTATATATAGAATCTATATAAGCTTCACTTGGAGTAATATATAACTTGAATTGGCTTATTAAATAGATTATGAACTTTTAAATTAATTTTCTATTTCGTTTATTTGTTCCTCATCCATAATAAATTTATCAAGTGATACTTATCTACAAACAATTTAGCAGTTTATTATTATCCTTATCTTTTATTTACTTTGATACATTTTTCCCTTAATTTGACTTATCCTAATTTTGCGTAAAACTATATATTTTTTTTTAAATTTTTTAATGTATAACTAAAATTTAGCAGAAATATTTCGATAATGTATTTCAAATACTTACAATTGAAAGTATTTTATTTCCAAAAATATTTCAATCCCATTTCGAAAGTATTTTGTATTTTGTATTTGAAATACAATTTTAAAAGTATATTAATAGACTCTGATTAAATGCTGATGCGGTATTTATTATCTTATCGGAAAACAGTATATAAATATTGTTAAAATTGTTTTGTTTGGAATTTAAATTATTAATAGTTATTTTTTTTATTATCCGGACGACGTCCGTCTTTGTTAAGTATAAAAATAATGTGTCACAAATAAACACTTTTTAAGAGATACATTAATATTATATAATTGAACAGGGAATTTAGTAGTATTGTTTTTCAAAGGATTAAAGACATTTACAAGGACTTTTTACTGGGATAATTTTTTAAATGAAAGAGAATTAAATAGAAAATAGTAGTAGTAGTTTTCAAGGATCTACGACATTTTAATAACAATATAAATATAATTTAGTTTTTATAAACTCTGTATATAGTCCTATTTTGAACTCCCACATATTTAATATCAGTTAAGTTCTATATGTGGATAAATTGAATTAAACTGATTGTGATTAAAAATGTTAAAGGAAATTGTTAAAAAATACTTTTTAAATTTTAATTTTTATATTAACAAATTGAATTTGTATGAATTTTTCTTAATAAAATAAAATGAAATCATTAATTTTGTATAGCCACCGGACTGTCAGTACCACATATCATCACCACAACTAAAACACAGCTGGAGTTTTTGGGAAATTCATATTTATCAATTCGACGATAAATATATTTATTATATTTAATTAATATTTATCTATTCGAGTTATTCGTCATAAATGATTGGGGAAATATACGATATATGTTTACTAATTGCTACCCAATATTAATAATATAATATTTTAAGTTCACTTATATTGAAAGAAATGTATTATAGGGATGATGTGAAGCTATCAATGCATATTATTGTTTCTGTAAATGTGAATTCAGTTAATACTCACATATAGAAATCAATCACAATATCAACACAAAAATATTGATTGCATGTGTAAATTCATCATAGAATTAAATTAGTGATACAAATGACAAATTTCCTGCATAAAACCTCAGTCAGTACAACTATGATCATCGTCAATAGGTAATAAAAAAATATTCGACACAGTTATATGCTGACCAGATAGAGCGACGAGTACACCCAAAATTTAATAAAATTTAAAAAATTCAAAGATTTTATTATCTTTAAATCTTTTACATACTTTTTTATTCATAATAATATACAAAACACAGTCTAAAAGTTTAAAGACTATTTTAAGTCCCTTTTTTTTTATCATTATTATAATTTAATATAGAATTTAAAATACATTTATATACTCTACATATTTATAATAAGAACGGCTTGGCTAATCTCAATTATCATTGAATATTATATTTTATATTTATATGAATATTATATTTTATAATAAAAATTTTATGTATAATATTTTAATAAATATATATAGATATGGAAAAAAAATCCTTATCAGTTTAAAAACTTAGAAATGGGTTGGACGACCATATTATGCGTTTGTATGTTTTGTTGTAAAATATAATAATAATAAAATTATTATATCTATAATGTGTAATATATACGAGGCTATGTATAGAATGGAATTTGTTTTTCAGTTTTTGCTGCTCTCAGCACAAAAGATTTCATTGTTTTCGGTTAGATTTAAAGAATGATGTACTTTAAAAGATAAGAATATAATAATTATAATAATAATAATAATAATAATAATAATAATAATAATAATAATAATAAAAATACATACAATATATGTTTTTATATATATTAAATGACGTATGGACAAAGTTTATTACTTTATTATACACCATTTTGAATGACTAATAATTATATTTTTAAAATTATATGGAAAAATGTACAGTAAAAAAAGCTATTAAAATGTATAATTATATTAAAAATTTATAATCATCATAATCTGAATGTTATAAATTTACAATTTCATGTACTTAACTATCGTGTTGTTATAGATATATGTACCATACATACGCAACACTTGTCACCCCGTCTAATTAATCTTAATTAATATTTTGTCACAAACACTTCTCCTTTGTCTATTCACATTGAGAATACTTTCGATTTGCCTTTAGATATTACATTGCATATTATATTTTTGTGATAATTCTATTTTAAATTGTGAGCAGTTTTGTTGGTGATATTCTGACGCACTGGTATTCAATTTTTTGTCATGCCATATGTTTTATGGCTTCACGATTTGTATATATTTTCCAGCTAAAACCAAATATAATTTTTTCGGGTAGAACAAAAATATTTATTTTATGATATCAAACGCAAAATAATAGAACCAAAAAATAGTAGTGTCAACTCGTCTGACTGATTTACAATGCGATTACACAGTATCACTTCACACAACACACGTCTCGTGGGCAATTGAAATTTATTATATTAAATAACGCGGTTTAAATGTTTTATTCGTAACATCGACTTTTATATGAGTTTTGCAATATTTAAATTCCGCGTCATAACTAACTTAAGTGATTTCTAATTTTTTGTGTTTAACCAATAATGAAAATATTTTCAAAAGATTTTTATCCTATTTCCCATTCTTTTCGTCGATCTATCGAGTGAATTACATTGGTTTTTAACTCAGATATACGCCAGGTCACCACTCGGCAATAGTGCCACTATATGGTATATACTCAATTAGTTAAACAATCATGATCTGTAATTATATTTTGATACGATGCTTTAGTTGTTCAATTATTTCTATATGAGCATTGTGTGGCTGCGAAACATTTTAATTCTTTGAATAACCACCAAAGCACTATATTTTCAAAGTTATTCACATTTTTATTCCGCATATAAACGAATTAATGGCAATTTAATGGAGTAATTTTTAATTTTTTAAAGCTGGAATTGAATTATATGTTAGTTATGGTATATAAACAATTCAAAAAACATATTCCAATTTATTTTCATAATCAATATAAGTTTATATACTTTCATCAATACTTAAATAAATAGATTATAATATAAAACTATAGTGATATTGTAATCCAAATACTTTTTTTTCACCACGAGACGCCACCTCAAATAGTAAAAATAATATAAATATATTTTGCAATTTAACAATTGCATAAAACGTGATTATTTAGTATAATTTTTTATATTTATATTTATATTGTAAATCTTATTATTTAGTATCTGGTTGCACCAGATTGGTAAATATTGATTTGGTTATTATTAGATTTAATTTATAGTTTAATAATAGAGAGATAAAAATAAAAATGATATATATCATGTGCACAAACAAGGTGTTAGGTGGTGTAAAATGAGTAAGGACAACGAAAATAAAAGTAAAACTAGGCTTAAAACTATAGAAGAGTAGAGGAACCAAAGATGGTGATATAACAATGTACTACATACAAATAGATAATTCCTTTTCGGTGATAGATAAATAAATATAAATATTATCTTTGTTATTCGAATTTGTATAATTTAAATTTCATCAATTCCATGACAATTGCAAATCATTTTTAATGTAGAGTTTATTTAATTTGCATATTTTATTTCTACATAACTTTCCATATCTACCATATTTTTAACAATACGATTATATAAATACTATATTGTATAGTATATTCAATCCAACAATATATTAATAATATTAATATTATGATCACCACACTAAAATATTAAAAATTATTATAAATTTATATATCACATAGCCCCAATTAGATGTAGGTTTTAATTGGATATGTGTACATTCAGTAATATTTAAGTGTTTCCTTTTCAGTACATGATAAAATATATTTATTTGTAAGTAAAAATAATATATGTGATATTTAAAATTATATTTATTGAAATATAAATATACACATAAAATAATATAAAATAAAGTCCAACCCATAAAAATCATCTTAATTTAATATAAAAATATGTACATCGACACATATATTCATGAATAAATATGTACATTTAATAAAATTCAACGTACAACCTTTGTCGCATAATAATCCGGAATGGACCCAAAAACCGTTTTATCGATTCAAAATAATCTCCAACAACTTAACTTAACAACGATTTGAACGTTTAACACGTGAATCAAATGACTTTTTTTTTGAGAGTATCATTTTTACAAATTTAAAAATTAAAAATTTAATGTTGGTTCTTTGTTTTTATATTCAATTTTCGTCCGATGCACGAAAACAACTGTAACTTTATGTGTTGTCTTTTCCGTACTGGTAAATACAATGTCTTGAAATTTTAACAGTTTGTTGAGAAACGTTCGCAGAACATAATCACAACTAAAAAAAACTCTAAGAGTCTCTCTCTGATGTTTCAACGTTTTCTATGGCTTACTAACCATTCCGTTTTATTATGGGACCGTGCGTGTACATGAACACTTAATTTTTTAGAAATATATTACTTTATTATATCAACATTTTCATATATCAATATGATAATGATGATGATAGATGGAACGCAGAATTTTTAGGGTGTGGTATCCTGCACATATTTAATAGAAATTATATTATACCATCACATAATGTCGATATATTGTATAGAGAAAAAAAAAGATAAATTTAAATAAGTATTGATAAGATATAAAAAAAAAAAAGAAGAAAAATATTTTTGCAAATATTGGCAAAATCTATATATGGATTATATGTGTATTTAAAGATATATATATATGAGTGTGTGTGTTTGTGTATAAATAAACACTTAACAATTATTTATTTTAAATATATAACATTAAGTTGTGAAAGAAAGTATATACATTTTATTTTATCTCTCTATATTGTAGTGTTTTGTAATAATTCGCATAAGTACATTTCGAAATTATGTTGATTTTGGTGTCTCAAGAAATATTGTACGATAAAAAAAGAAATAAAAATTATAATAAAAATTTCTTGTCTATCTTTAGTCGCATAAAAACCTATAACTATATGATGATGGCAAAGGGAATCACAAATAATCAAGCAGTCAATATCAATTATAAAACATAATATAAACATTTACTTTTTATACAATTAATTACCCGCATCAAAGTTGTAAGGCTTTTTTGTTCTTTGGTATATCCGTACCTTACCGTACCGTACAGTCACCCTAAATATTATTCATACAGTTAATTTAAAATGACTAAATATTTATGGGCATTATAATAGCTCATGTATGACACAATTGTTGTTATCAATTTGCAGTTTTGTATGACTATTTATAATTTGACAACACCAATTTTGTACAGTTTAATATATATTTTTTATGGTAATTTAAAAATTTTAAATTACAATCGGAAACGTCTTGTCTTGTGACCATTTCATTAATTTGAAGGTTGCTAGTTTTTGAGAAAATCTATACGATTTTTTGTAATGTATAACAACGAAGTGCGAATATATAGAACTTATTTTAATTTTATTTTTGGTATTATTATAACAATTAATCAATATTGTTTAGACGTTTTCTTATTTGCTATCATTTTCATATGGTTAATTTTAACTATTAATGATTAAGATGTCATTTTTAAATGAACGGAAAAAACACAGAAACGCGGCGCCGTTCATAAGTTTAAGTTAATTAATTTATATGGGGCAAACAAAATAATCATTTTAAAAATTGCAAAGCAATATGGAAAACTTAAGAAGACGCAAATTAATACATTTTATTATTTTATCTAAATTTAAATACATTTGAGCTGTAAAAAAAAAACAAAATATTTGCAAAATATGTCGTTAAGTAATTTATACCGCCAATGGTGAAACTAATACTCACAACTCTACTAACATATTAAGAATAACTTATATATAGCAAGCAAATTTCAATAATTTATCTACACTGCTGTTAACTTAGAAAACTCTTTCAACATTCACAAGCAATTTCCTTCATAATCTAGAATACAATGCCGTTTATAGTAAAACGACAAGTAGCTAAAATAAATAAATAAGGCCTAATTTCCTTATTCGATGTTGGACGTCTATTTTCGAAAATATGTGCAGGGAGTCAAATTTTCTTGGTGCGGGTCTGATTGTTTATCATTATGACTATTCATATACGCACATTTCTTCTGTTTCATTAAATCTCTATTAAACATAAATATTTTATATTGTTAAATATAATATCAATAAAGGATGTTTTTTTTAATGTGTGACATAACTTTAATTATAATTTAAAATTGTTTCTTTTTTTTTCTTCTTTTCAGTATACGTTGACAAATCATCATGCATGGAAGTTACTTACTGCCGCCTGTTTAAACACAGTACTCATAAAAGTTGAATACATAAATACTATTTATTGTATAAATTTACAAGTCTGCCGTACGTGAAATGACAATTAATTATAAAATTTATATTTTTCTTCAATCAAAACGGTGTTTGGAAAAAATATTAAATTTTTTTAAGAATATTTATATATAACATTTATTTAATAAATATATTTAATAATTAATAATAATTAAAAGTATATAAATTTAATTAACAAATTTATTTATTATTTTATATAATACAAATACAGCTTGAAATGTATTGATTTAGAAAAATATGAATTATAGGAATTTATACCTGAACGCGTACATTAGCAACACAAATTTATTTAGCATTTTTATGATTGGTGTTAATATTAATATAAATGACAAAATTAATAGAAATATTATGTAGGAACACATTATATTGAATGTATTGAAAAATTAATTTTAATGATAAATCTACTAAATTATTTATAGCATTTTTAATGATGATATGGCATACATGAAATAAATAAAAATAGTGCGTAAAAATGTATCTAACAACAATGAAACACGAATGGGAAATTTAATTAACCTTTAGATTCCTCGATGTTGGCCAACAATCTGCCGTAATCGTCTCCCACACTTTATGTGTATTATAACATTTGCTTTTTAAAATATAATATTATAATCGATACGATTAACAATGTAACAAATAAATCGCATAAAAATTGTAAGTTGAAAAGTGCAGCAACTCTTTGATTTCTTGCTAAATCTTATGGTGAATCTGTTCCCATGAATATATAGAAATTAAAATCAACGATTCAGAAAGGATATAAAAACGCAACGACAAAGTAATGCATAGTGTTTGGCAAGATATTGAGGGAATTTTATAGTTTACTATCAATTGTAGAAAACAAACGAATCAATTACCATCGAATTTCATATACAGAAATCCATTTGAATGATATTTTAATGTAAAAACAATCATAAATTGCAACAAATTTGACAAAAAATACGTAATGTGCAACAATCAACATTACCCCACAAACATTTTGTTATGTAACAGGTGGTTACTTGTTGAAACAAAATTTAATGTAATAAATACGTATCAAAATAAATAAAAAGTATGACAGTATCCGTTTTCTTATGTAAGAAAATAACTTAATTGTAAAATTAAATTAATAACAATTCATAGTGCAATATAATTTTGTAGAAATTTGGCAGATAAAACATCAAAATCCATGAAAAGTCTTACAAAATTCCTCGGAAATATATCGATTTGAGTTGCTGCGGTTATTTTAAAAATTATGCAAATAAATTAAAAAGAGTGAGTATTATATTTAGATAAGCGAAATATACAAAATTTGAACTCACTGTCTTGGAATTAATTGATGAAATAAATTATGAATACAATACGGCACGGATACACGTTGGAAATATTACCCGGACAAGCCAAATACTTAAATTGATTTAAACAAAATACTATTATAATATGTAGAAAATCTTTGGACATACTTTGGATAAATTCTAATATATAGTTTCCATGGAAAATATGTGGATTTTTTCTACGAAAATTTTCCCTAATTTTTCACAATACGAACAAATTGTTACTATAGGCTATATATTGGTATAAATCAATCAAATGTTTTTTGGAAAATTTTATAATCAAAAACAAAAAGAGTGATGTCAAGATATGTATGACATTCAAGTTGTATGACCATCCACCTTATTTGTTCGATCTGGCACCATGTAACATTTATCTGTTGAAATTGTGAATGTATAAAAGCGACTTATGTTATGAAGTAGCTCACAGAAAAATGCTTATGCAGCAGTACTGTTTTGAACAATTCGCATATGGAAAGCGTTGTCAGGCGATAGATGAGTGTTGAAATTAGAAGGTGGATACTAACTAAATATGTAAGTAAGTTAAATTTAATATTATTAAACATTTAGTTATTTAACATATGTTTTATATATAAATTGTAATTTTAATTTTTATATACCGTAAGATTTAACAAATGTTAAAATTTTATTGGTTAAATATGTTTAGACACAGGATGTATATTTTTTTAAAACAATAACAATCCATTCAATTCAAACTTTCTTTTCAACTATGAAGATAATTCATATATAAACATATTCTTCGAATTACTTATGTTATATCGTATAATTTGTTATATTATTTGTTAGTTAGGCGAACAAAATATTTTTTATTATTATTATTATTATTATTATAAAAATACAATAAATATAAACACGGTTAAAATGTTTGTAAATATTTTCATTGCAAACATATCAGTGGATAGTATAAAAGTATTTATAAATATAAAATATATTTATATATATAGTCTCGACAATAGCAACAATCAACACAACAGATACAGCAGCATAAACACTATCACCACCATCACCATCACCACCACCATCATCATCACCATCATCATCACTATCATCATCATTAGAGAAATAAAAAAAATGACAGGCAGTCGAGTACTGTTTTATAATATGTACATGAAATAAACATAAACAAATAAATAAATAAATAAATAAATATTAAAATTAGCATTAGTCTACATTATGTGAATTTAGGAATCAAAAAGTGCTTCCTTCATCAAATATTTGGCGTGTGGTTTTTTTTTTATTTTCAAATATATAATATTTATTCTTTTCTCATTTATTCATTCATTCTTTTATTTATTTTTTATATATTTTTTTTCTCTTTACATTATCTTATATGATGTGTAGAGTCATATATTTTCATTATACGTATAAATTTTAAATTTTTTATTTCAACATTTTCATTTACATATGAATGTATAGTATGTACTATATGTGTATACCATATATCAAGCACGAAGCGTAAGAATTTTCTTTACGGCAGCACCATTAAATTGTTATCCGAACTGCAAGTGCATAAACTAATAAACAAAATTCATTAAGATTAATCGCGAAACTGAGTGAAAATATATACAAATATAGCACAATTTAAAAAAATCTAAAGCCAGAAATTTAGTTTTGAAAAAAACTTTATCTTAATTGTGTCTAATACAATAATAAATAGCAAATAAAAAAATGTATGCGTATGCGAAATCTATAAATAAAAAAATTATTTAACCAAAAATATTAAATATTAAATAAGTTATTGCTTGAAGATGGTTTTTAAAAATTTTTCCATCGAGTGTATCATGTTAATGTTAAACAAACCTCAATAAACAATATACGACCTTATATGTTGTCAAACAAATATATTAAATAATTTTAGATAAATTAAGTTATCTTACTGTTAAAATTTTATAATCTTGAAAGTTTGTTTGTAACTAAATGTATCATTATAAAATTATTTTGAATAATAAATAAAGAATTGAATTGAATTGAATTGAACCAAAAATTTAAATTGAAATGTGTTTCAAACACAATAAGACACGATTTTTGATAATAAATATTAACCGAATAATAACAACGACTAAAAATATGTATACATTTGAGTGTGTATGCAAGTGTCACAAAGCCAATAACCATACACGAAGCAGAGTAATATAAAATTAAAATTCAAAATAACTGCCAAATAAAATATGCAATATACAACATTATATGCAAAAAAAAAGTTAACAATAAACTTACAAAATAAATCCATTTATTTCTCATCCTCACGTATTAAAATCACACACATGCGTAAGAAAAAGAGCATAAAACATTTAAATAGAAGAATGAATGAATTCAACTCAATCCACCATATAACTTTTCAATGTACTTTTTATGTCTATACATATGATTTTAATTTTAAAATAGTAGAAAGGGAAAATATAAATATGTAAATGTGTATGTGTTTTGCCTATGATTTGTAAGAAAGATAATAGACAAAATTGATAGATAATAATGAGTGGCATCGAGACTCAATCCACCATATAACTTTTCAACGTAATTTTTATGCCTATATATACGATTTTAATATAAAAAAAGTAGGGAGATAATAAATAAATATGTAAATGTGTATGTGTTTTGTCTATGATTTGTAAGAAAGATAACAGACAAAATTGATAGATAATAATGAGTGGCATCGAGACTCAATCCACCATATAACTTTTCAACGTAATTTTTATGCCTATATATATGATTTTAATATTAAAAAAAGTAGGGAGATAATAAATAAATATGTAAATGTGTATGTGTTTTGCCTATAATTTGTAAGAAAGATAACAGACAAAATTGATAGATAATAATGAGTGGCATCGAGACTCAATCCACCATATAACTTTTCAACGTAATTTTTATGCCTATATATATGATTTTAATATAAAAAATAGTAGGGAGATACAAATAAACATGTAAATGTGTATGTTTTGCCTATAATATATAACAAAGTAAAAGACAATATTAATATAGATAATAATGAGTACCATTGACTTAATCCATCATATAACTTTACAACACACTATTTGTCTACACATTGGATTTTAATTGTAAAAAACTTATTTATGTGTGAATGTGTATATTTTACCTATAATACGTAGCAAACAGATAAGAAAACATATGTTTAAAATTATTTTTGTTTACGTACGTGAATTGTTGTAAATGTTAGTATGAGTTTTATAAAATGATATAGAAAAAAAATTATTACAATGTAGTTAGTATTTTTTTTTTTTTGTTTATTCATATTTATATTCACTAAACTTGAATTTTTCTTACGGAAGCACTCATTTCGCGCAATATATATGGAGGATTCGTGTGTGCCATATATATATAAATATATATTCGTAGTGCTAGTACATAGTATGTATATAGAGCAATTGAAATGTAACTAATATATATATATATATGTCGTATATTAAATAGATAGAGCACCCATCGTCATCATCATAACTCACATACATATATATATATAAGATTTCATGGTGTTTTTCTTCAATTTAATAAATGTTAAATAAAAAATAATACAATTCTCTCTATACCCATATTATAATATTTAAATATATTACATTTTTACCATGAATGAGAAATGATGTTTTTTTTTTTTTTTTCTGTTGACATCACCCATTCCATTTTCCTATCATCATGAGTTTTTCTTCGTATAATAAATAATGTATACACATAAACATAGCGATGATGTTGTTGATTCTACAATATATATATAAGTATATTTCAATGATGATGATGATGATGGTAACATTTTACAACCACGAGAATGTCATATTGTTGATTCTGAGGTTATACCATATATATATCTTTGTACATTTATGTTGAATTTATCTTATTCGTTTATATATTTGCTATTTATATATTATATACACTAAAATTTTTAACACACATAATACCTATAACTCTATGTATAAACGTATCGTATAGTAGTGCACAAATATATATTATTTGATTCGTAAAATCATCAAATAAAATGAATAAATATTATATAAAGATAATATTTGAGGATGGATAACAAAACAAGATGATGAAGATGAACAAGAAGAAGAAGAAGAAGAAGAAGAAGAAGAAGAAGAAATAATAATAATAATATTTATAGAGTTAAATGAAAAAAAAAAAAGTGACATTTTGATAATGATGGACAAATTTACATTAACAATATTTTTATTTTATTTATTTTCAACAAATGATAATATTTATTATTTAAAAATTAAATATACTTAAAAAATTATTACATTAGTTTTTTTTTTTCTATCTAATATATGCACATATTTGAATTAACGATAGATAGATAGATAGATAGATAGATAGATAGATAGATAGATAGATAGATAAATTTAAGTATTTATATCACTTTTTAGATGATTTTGGTATAGAATATGTAACCGATTAAATTTCACATAAATTTCTATATTGACTGTTGACACGGTGCGATTTTTGGAAAATTGCTAATTTATTATTGTTCAATTAACCGAATACATTTGTGTAATTTGTTTGTCTCAAAAGTCTCGCTATATACAATACATCATATTTATATAAAACTTTGAACAAACATGATGTAATAATTAGATATCGATAGAGAAAAAAATTCAGATAAAGGTAAAGATAGAATGTTCAGTATTCGTTTCGTCAAGTGAAAATTTCTTGCCACAATGCTTTACGAAAGAAACGTTGAATTTGTCAATTAAATCTGTCAAAATACGCAGTGACAATAAAAAAATATATATTTCTATTGTTTGAGTAAAATAATTTAGTAATTATAAAATGAAAAACATAATAATAAAAGTTAAATTATTTAAAATTATTTGGTAAAATTATTATATGTTATAACAATAAAAATCAAGAAATACAATTACAATGGACTTTAGTGATTTATTTTTATTGTTTCTGGAGTTACATATATATCTATAAACATTCGATGCCCATGATAATAGCAGTGATAATATAATTATTTATTGAAAAATATTGTATATATATATTTGTAATAATAGTTTTCCTATAACTATAATCTATATAATAATAGCACTGTTTTTTTCAAATTTTGATCACAACACAATTTGTACTAAATAAATATGGTTACATCAAATCGTTTCAAACCGACAATATACCTAGAAAATAAACCAACTTTCTCCATTTCGTAACGAAAAAATATTGCATTCTGTTTGTCTATCTATCACTGTCACATCAATACAAATTTCATATATAAACAAAATTTTCTACTTTGACAGCCTACTTATCGGAACGATACGAAACGGAAAATTTTTCTATTCTGTCTCTTACTTAAGTTGCAAAAAATGTATATATATTTAATTTAACTATTGTAATATCAACGAATCAATGCTATATGAAATGCATTGCATGTAAATTTTACAAATTGTTTTCGTTAATTGAACGATATAACTAACTATCTGAAATTCCGTAAGTAACACTGTCCGTAGTTTGTCCGTAAAATTTCCGCATTATATGTATAGTAGTCCGTAGTTTCAATCCGAGGAAATATCTATGGATTACTTCGGATTAGTATGTTGGGTATAGCATACTTGCAATGCCAGTTGCGACCGAACGCGTCCACGGGTTGCGGATAGTGGAACGGCCTATGATACTTATGGGTTAGCTACGAATAAAGAATAAGTAGTCGCGGACAATCTGGCTGCTGTGTATGAGAATTACTTTGGGGTGTTGTGTGAAAGCAGCACTCGATTAAAACTGAGTTAATGATTCAGTGATTACACAGTAAAGGCGAATCAGCGGCGCCAATGTAACCGCTTTCGGCAGAGGTGATATACCCCTGTAAATGAGCCTACGAATTTGCAGAATGATTAGTAGGTTGAACGTATGGTTAACTACCAACTTCGGAAAACCAGATAGTTATGAATTCGACAACACGGCCTCGGATCGGACAGAATAAACGGCAACGACCCCAGCAAAGAAAATTTAAGGGTGATATAAAGATCCTAAAAATTCGGGATTGGAAGACGTTAACTGCGGATAGGTCAGGTTGGAGAAGCGTGTTGGAGAAGGCTAAAACCGCACCCGGGTTGTAACGCCATGGAGTAAGTAAGTAAGTAACTTACGGATGTCCACTGGAATTTTACTTAATCAGTGAAACCCTGTTCATGAATTTTTATAAAAAATATCCTTGGATTATCCGTACATTTTCGATGATAATTTCTACAGATTCTGCTTAGAATTATTTCTCGTTGCTATTATTCCACAGAATATCCGTAGAATTTATAGTCATATTTTTTTGTAAGCAGATCCACGAATTTTGACAAAAATGTATGTGTTAGCAAGTAATACCCATGAATTGTCCGTATTAACAGAATAAATTTTCTTATGACGATGATGCCAATGATCGCGGTTTGATTCAGTTGTTTTTTTACTGCGATAGACCAGAAGTTCTATGAGCACGGAATGAAGATGCTGAACGATGGCAAACATTTATCGATTGTGCATTATTTTGTTTTTTTTTTTGAAATAAATAATAACAAAAAACTGCGGATAAAATATATGAAAAGTCTTGCAAAATTCCTAGGAAATATATAGAATTGAGTTATTTTAAAAATTATGAAAATAAATTAAAAAGTGAGTGAAGAAATTATATTTATGGAGAAGCGAAATATACAAAATTTTGAACCACTCTGTCTTGGATAATTGGTGAAATAAATTATGAATACAATACCGCGCGGATATATGTTGAACATATATTACCCTGACAATCCAAATATTTCAATTTACCTAAATAAAATACGAATATATTAAGTGGAAAATCTATGGACATTCTTTGGACAAATTCAAATATATCATTTCCATGAAAAATATGTGGATTTTTTCCACGAAAATTTTCCTCATTTTTCAAAGTACAGACAAATTGTTATTAGTGTTAGAGCAATCTCCAATCCAAAACAGTGAAATTAGTTGAATGAAATGAAACTTGGATTTGAAATTGTGATATCAATTCTGAAAGAAAATAATTGCATTTATCAGCGAATGAATGTGAAAGAAATACATGAATCGGATCAATAGTTTTTGAGTTGTTATAAGCACCGAAATCCAAAAACAATTACAAAAACATGTAAAATATTCAGAAAATCACATTCATTTCCACCAAAAAACAAATATACAAAAAAATTAATCTTTTCAAATAATTTTATTCTATCGTTCGTTAGCTTAAAAAAAATCTACTAATTTTTCCTAATTACGATATACTCTTTTTCCGACCTATTTTTATAATTTATAAAATAAAATATATAAAAAAACTATTTATAATTTACAAAAAAAAAGTTCGATTATGTTGAATCATTTCTCAATACTCGATATACATTTTAATTATCTTAAATCTAATTGAGTATTTTAATCAATTATACACATAGCGGTGATAGCACTTATATAAATGCTTTCCTTTTTTAAATGTGTTAACTATATATAAACCACAGATCTAAAAAATACATATACCGCATAAATAAGATAAAATATATATTGTAGTTAAGATAAAAATGTTAGTGCGACAAAATATAAGAGAAAACATTTATAGACTCTTTTTTATAACTATTGTAAACACACAATGTTTTACTATAACAATGTGTTAACAATGGCAGGCGGAACTATACCAATACATATTGTTTCAAATATTTTACGGAAATCATAGTGTAAAAATATTAATACCACATCTGATATAGTAATATTTTTCGATAACATTTTATGAACATATAGAAAATATAATACCAATACACATGGTATGGTACATTTACGAACATTAAATTGGGGATAAAAAAATAACGAAACATGATTGTCAAATTAAAACCACAAAAATTGATATAAATTCATTTCCTTTTCAACGCACTGCTGTACCGGTATTCGATAAGAAGTATATTTGTATATGACACTTACAAATGTATCCTTTTACATCAGATTTCAGTGGCGAAGTCTGAGTGGCATAGCGTTTAGTTTTTAATATCACTATATTTCGCTTATCATATCTATGGGTAAAATTATATAGATTAAATTGTGAAAAAAAATTTAGGTGGTCAACGAATTAAATTTTCCGGCAAAATTGAGTTTTACGAATCATCATCTTTTCTTTTTGGAATTACCGGCCATTGTTTTAAGGGGTTTTTATTTTCAATCTTTGATAGAAAAGATTTTTTTTAAATCGAACGCGTGGTTCAAAAGCTATGATCGATTTTCCAATTGATGGCAGAGAAAATTTAAAGAAATTTGTGATAATGCGCATAAAGATGAAAAACTAAATGGTTAAAAAAATTTATACAATATCATTATTTCATACAAAATTTCAATGACATCCTAATTGAAAATTGATTATATCTTTTGAATGTGTGTGAATCGATTTTAAAAATATCTTCTATGAACTTGATTAAAATTGATTAAAATTTGCAATTCTGTACACAAAAATGGAAATCCATTGGAACCGTGGTGGCCCGTAATTCAAAAAATCGATAATTCTTAAAAGTTGATTTTCCGGAAAATTTTGCAAGTTGATATTTCAATTTTTTTTTCGTAATATAGACTACTTTCAACTCTAACGGCTACCGGAATATAGTTATACTGTAATCTGAAAACATTTTTTCGAGCTTTCCATTGCATCGTTCCAACACTATATAGCTGTTAATTCCTCAAGATGTATTGATAGTTTTTTATTTTCCTAATAATAGTTTACTTTTTTGTTATTTTTTCAAATAAATATGAGCAGCACTTATCCACCGCAGAAATAACATCGAATAAATTTGATTGCCAATCAAACCAGACATTCGAAATATGCTTATTGACTAATTCAATTAATATTTTTTTTCTGTCAGGCACATATTTTATGTTTATGTTTAAGAAGAAACTATTTATATATTTTATCAATTTCTTTCATACAATATATTGCATTTATAAAATCACACACACACATTCAAAGTCAACATTATCTTTACCAATGGAATAATTTATGGCACAGGTTAGAAATCACAATATCTGATAAAAAAAAAATTTTAAAAATAGATTTTTTCAGCAAATGTAAATAACATTTAAATAATGATTACAGTACAATTGGTAAATTGTTATATACTTCGATGCTGAGTAGTATGTTGTATGTTGTTAGATACCATATATAAGCTCCATCTTGGATTAATATGATATGGTTATACATACCTCCACACAATATAACATTTTAATATTATAATTTTATTCATAATATTGCTAGTAGTAATATATCGAAAAATTTCCCATATAAATAGCGGGAATTGAACCTGCTATTTATATTTTACGATTTATTAACATTAACGCTGTACTGTTGAGTGATCTTAAAAAAAATCCAAGCTAAATAGTAAAATATTATAATTAGTCATGTGACACAATTCATGGTGTTATGAATCTGAGTAATAAAAAAATACCAATCCAAAATTGAGGGAATATTGGTGAAGTCAAAATTATATAAAAATCGTTAGTTTATTAAATAGTATTATATGTGGATGCTGAGCATTTTTAGGGTTGTGCACGTATAACGTAAAAGTACCCATATATTGTTTGTTCGTATAATGTATAATTAGTTCTCCTTTTTTATTAATTAATTTATTTATTTATTTATTCATTTAAATTAAAATATAATTAAAAATAGATGTGTTTACATATCTTTAATTAAATAATGACTGACTTTCTCTGCGTGTATACATTGTAATATTGTACTCGATATAATGACAAATTGAAATAATCTTCTTATAAAGTATATCCCCCGCATCAATATAATGTGACACACCGATTGGAATTATTTTTAAATGCATATAATGATAAAAATTAATAATATATCTGCTCGTATATTTAGTTAAATACAATATTTTGAAAGTATATATTTTTTTATTAAATAAAGATTAGCACAATATTATTATTATTATTATTATTATTAAATATATATTACAATATAAAACTATAGAATAATATAAACGGTAGCCATTAAGCATAGCGTTTACACCGTTAAAGTTACAATATTTAATAGCGTTTTAAAGAGATGACTAAAAATTAACAACGCAACATACAAAAAACCCATTTGGATGTTATTATTTTTTCTTTTCCTATTTTTGTGATTAGTTTTCAATAAGTTTAGAATTTTTTCTCTATTTTTTTTCTTCTTAATATAATAATTATATTCAAAGACCAGAAAAAAAAAATAACACCGTTTACAATAGTCGCGTACAGATATCGTAAATGTGCGGCAAAATAATATGTACAAAAATATATGAAATAACCTGTTCATTGTTATTTGATTAGCATAAAATTTCATATTCATATCCATAAATTCTTTTTTTATTTATTTATTTATTTATTTATTTATTTTTTTAGTTTTTTTTTCACAAGAAAATATAATGACAAACACGACGAAGGCGACAAAACATGTTTTCCCATTAATGAATATTCAATTATTATTTTTACTTGTACTTAGTATATAAATGGTAAATATATAAAATGTGTATAGACATATACGATACAGCCAGTCACGAAGCCTCCAAAGACAAAAAAAAAAATGTCGGAATGATGATGTATTATTACATTTTTAATAGGCCTCATTGAAAGTGCTTAATCGAATTTTATCGGATTTTAAATTAGATGTCGAAAGATTTTTATGCGTATACATTTGATAACTATATCCAAAATCCGATACGATTACGAAAATTACGAAAATTATTGAAAAACTCACATTCAATTTCCGTCTAACAATTTTTTACATTGTTTCGCTTTTCATCACGGCTGGATTCCATCATGGTTAAATTATATAATTTCGAATTTATTATAATTCTTTGAAGTTTCATCACTGATTTACTGTGGCACATTGCATGATGAGTATACACAATTAAATATACTAATAAATAAATATCTATCGACAATATATTCATAAAAAAAAAAAAAAAAAAAAAAAAACGTATCTTTACTTGAATTTTTTGGGTTGAGCTATTTAGCACCAAAGTGCGAAGCTTCAAATAAAAAATAAAAAAAAACTTGATGCGCACATATTTTTTTTATATATGAATATAAATTTATGTGTACATTGAATCGTTCATATATTACAGAAAATATGTTGTTATACCTATACGATCATATTTTATATATATTTACGCAGGCATAGCAGAGCTGGTTTAATAGTTGATTGTTGGTTATTATATTTATATGTACATGTACTATTTTCAAAAACTAAATCTATAAGAATAATTATTTTCTCAGGTCAAATGAATTGAGTTTTTATCTATAATGTTATAAACAAAAATACGTGATATCCGTTCACTGGAAATATATACAATTGTACATAGTACAACGTTTACTTGTAACGCATAAATATTTTACCTATATGGAAAATAAAATATAAAAATTTACTATATATAAAAGATTAATAAATTATCTAACCGCCCCCCCCCCCCGAACATATATTGATTAGAAATAATTGGATAGTCTTTCAAAAATGGTTATATTAGAGATATACAAGTGAATAAACAAAATTAAACAATTAATTCGATATATTGTCAAGTAAATATAAAATAATATATAATAATAATAATATGTTAAATAAAGTTGATTTAAATTATTACAAAAGTACAATTTAAGTATTTAATTTAATTTACAATAAATAAAAATGGAAATGAATAGAATCGATCGTAATTGATTTATTTTTTTTATTTTGGAACTTGAAATTAAATGTGAAATTAAAATTTTAATTTATTATTAATTATTATTGTTAAAAATATTTAACTGAATGCATTTAATTGAAAATAAATACACAATAAACAAAATTAAAATATTCGAAAAAATTATATGTAAATAAATTTTAAACAATTTATTATTTGTTCTTCAGTCTGCGTATACAATAATAATTGTCAATGCAATCGTAAACTAATGGTTTGTCAATGTGTCACTATTTTAGTTAACACATTATAGTATAGTTTGTGAACAAAATAATTATATAAATCTTCTGTGTATAAATGTTTAAAAATCGAAAATCCAGTCACAATTTAAATATTCATAAATAATTTTGAATTAAATTTTGGTGGGCTTTTTTTTGACGTCGATAAAAAATGGGGTATACACCCTAGTAACAATTTGTCTGTACTTTGAAAAATGACGAAAATTTCCGTGGAAAAAACCCACATATTTTCCATGGAAAGGATATATTGGAATTTGTCCAAAGAATGCGTCCATAGATTTTTCGCTTAATATAATAGTATATTTTATTTAGGTCAATTGAAATCTTTGGATTGTCTGGGTAATATGTCCAACATGTGTCCGCGCGGTATTGTATTCATAATTTATTTCATCAATTAATTCCAAGACACTGGGTCAAATTTTGTATATTTCGCTTATCCATAAATATAATCATCAATTTTTAGAGAATTTCTTTCTTTATAATCATCAATGTTTTTAATTTATTTTCATAATTTTTAAAACAACCAGCAATATGATTTGCGTTGATATATTTCCGACGTATTTTTGTAAAACTTTTAATGGATTTTATTTGCGGTTTTTTTGTTCTTGTTTAATACAAAAAAAAAATTGCTCAATCGTTGAATTTTTGTCATCGTTCAACTTTTCATTCCGTGCTCATAGAATTTCTGGTCTATCGGTAAAAAAAAACTTAATCAAACCGCGATTTGACATCATCGTCAAAAGAAAATTTATTCTTCTAATACCAACAATTCATGGGTATTACTTGCCAAAATACATTGACGATCCAATAGATATTTTTCTCAAAATCCGTGTGAATCTGCTCACAAAAAATATGAATATAAAATGGATATTCGGTGGAATAATAGCAAAGAGAAATTATTCTAAGAAAAATCCGTAGAAATTATCCTCGAAAATATGCGGATAATCCAAGGACATTTTTTATAAAAATCCATGGACTGGATTGCACTCATCACATAAAATTCCAGCGGACATCCGTAAGAAATCAATAGATATTTCCTCGGATTGAAATCTACGGACTACTACATATAATGCGGAAATTTTGCGGACAAACTACGGACAGTGTTAATAGGGCATGACGATATTATTTTTAATGTCGGTTATTCATTTTTAAGAGCACAACACATATAAAATTTCGAATAGATGTATAAAAAGCTTTGTGGTGCATTATTTTTTATTTATAGCAGCCATTAAAAGCTTATACCAATTTTGCAGTGGCGAAGGCTGAGAAGTAGCATTCAGTTTTCAATGTCACTATATTTCGCTTATTTCGCTTGGATGAAATTAAACTAAATTAAGAAAAAAGATTTGGGTGTTCACCGAATTAAATTTTTCCGGAAAATCGACTTTTATTATAATTATCATCTTTTTTCAATTTACGGGCCACCATAGTTTTAACGCATATCCATTTTTTACTTATAGCATATTATAAATTATAATCAATTTCCGATCTTTCATAAAAGAGATTTTTTAAAATCGATTCACATCGTTCAAAAGATATGATCGATGGCAGAGAAAATTTATGGAAATTTGTGATACTGTGTAAAGTGAACACCCATAAATGGTGTGAAAAACAAATGTATACAACAAAATTATTTCATATAAAATTTCAGTGAAATCAAATGGAAAATCGGTAGTCATAACTTTTGAATGTGTGAATCGATTTTAAAAATCGTTTCTATGAAAGATTGGAAATTTATTATAATTTACAATTCTGTAAACTTCAAAAGTGGCAGTCCGTTAAAACTATGGCCAGTAATTCA
The DNA here is from genome assembly GCA_910594885.2 of Bibio marci. Taxonomy (NCBI): domain Eukaryota; kingdom Metazoa; phylum Arthropoda; class Insecta; order Diptera; family Bibionidae; genus Bibio; species Bibio marci. The sequence continues at coordinate 42,213,968 of OU343114.1, forward strand.
AAAAGATGATAATTCTTTAAAGTTGATTTTTCCGGAAAATTTAGTAATTCCAGATATTCCATTTTTTTTTTCATAATGTAGTCTATTTTGAGCCTAGTCTAGAAACAGAAAAATATAGTGTTATTGCAATGTGAAAACATTTTTTCACGCGTATTATAGTATTTGTTAATGGTTTAAAAACAAAGGCAATTTCGCGTGCGTGTATTAAAAAATTATTTCATATAAAATTTCAGTGAAATCAAATGGAAAATCGGTAGTCATAACTTTTGAATGTGTGAATCGATTTTAAAAATCGGTTCTATGAAAGATTGGAAATTTATTATAATTTGCAATTCTGTAAACTTCAAAAGTGGCAGTCCGTTAAACCTATGGCCCGTAATTCAAAAAGATGATAATTCTTTAAAGTTGATTTTCCGGGAAAATTTAGTAATTCCAGACATACTATACTACTTTCTACTTTCAACTCGTCTAGAAACAGAAAAATATAGTGTTATTGCAATGTGAAAACATTTTTTCACGCGTATTATAGTATTTGTTAATGGTTTAAAAACAAAGACAATTTCGCGTGCGTGTATTAAAAAATTATTTCATACAAAATTTTAGTGAAATCAAATGGAAAATCTGTAGTTATAACTTTTGAATGTGTGAATCGATTTTAAAAATCGGTTCTATGAAAGATTGGAAATTTATTATAATTTGCAATTCTGTAAACTTCAAAAGTGGCAGTCCGTTAAAACTATGGCCAGTAATTCAAAAAGATGATAATTCTTTAAAGTTGATTTTTCCGGAAAATTTAGTAATTCCAGACATACTATACTACTTTCTACTTTCAACTCGTCTAGAAACAGAAAAATATAGTGATATTGCAATGTGAAAACATTTTTTTACACGTTGCCACTGCAATTTTATAGTATTTGTTAACAGTTTAAAAACACAGGCAATTTCGGGTGCGAGTATTATTTTTTTTCAAAGAAACTCATCATCCATATTGAAACAAAAAAATTGATTGAATTAATTGTTAGGAATGGTCGTACTCTGTAAATTTGACATATTATATTATTTTTCGTGGTACCAAACTTATACTATTCCGTATGGGGAGTATATATATATATATATATATACAATATATTAAAATTGAGTGTAAATGAATGTTTCACTTGTTGATTGATGATGATGAAGTATTAAAAATAAAATATACTTTATAAAATTTTTTTTAAATAGAAATATATATCGTTAATGTTCACAGTACAAAATATTTATAAATACCATTTTATTTAATTTCCAAATATTTTCCGGTTGTGTAATAAATGCCGTATATATATTGTACTTGGAAATTATTTTACATTATGAAAGTATTGCATTTTTTTTTATTTTAAGGATTTTTTTTTTCTTGAAATCCATTACCAAAAAAGCGTTAAATATATATAAACTCAAAATTGATAAACAAATATAATAAAAAAAAATTTATATATAAATATATTTAGACAATACAAAAAATAAAGACTTTGGAATTATAAATTATTATTATATAGACAAATATGTGTGTGGCTGCGATGTTAACGTTTAGCCTGAGCTGAGCGTATAACATATATATTATTATTATTATTTGTGGAACTTATATATTATTACATTTATACGTGTGATGATGGTGTTGCTTTTCTTGTGCAACCAATAATAATTATTATTATTATTATAATTATTATTATTATTATTATTATTATTATAACAACAACAACAACAACAACAATTATAATATAATAAAAGAAAATCAGAAATAACACATACCAGCAGAAGTAGAAAAAAAAATCTCTCTCTTTGCAATACACCCATGTAATTATCATTATTAATTCTTGGAATTTTGTTAAATTAAATGTAAACATGGTTTAATGTATCTTAAATTTTAATGTTTATGAATATTTATATAAGCTAGGCAATATAAAATAATAATTTTTTTATGTACTTAGGCGCAATATTGTTTTTTTTTTATTTTTTTTTCTTCCATTTCACATTTTAACATGAATATAATACACACACAAACACACACACACACTGATTAATATACGTATATTAATATATAGAATATAATAATAATAATAATCGTTTATAACAACATATTATTTTGGTATGAGCTGTGAAAATTAAAATTATGATTTCCCAACAATATTATTTTAAATATTAAATATTATATATTAACTTTATTTACATAATAATAATAATAATAATAATAATAATAATAATACACACTAATATTGTATAATTATTTAGTTAATGGTTTTTAGTAGGTGATATCTATATACAAACACTTGCATTTATATACACTATTATTGTGCTATTCAAAAATATATTATATTAAAATATATAAGAATTTAAAAAAAAAACCATATAAGTTTATAATATTATTAGATTTTAAATAGTTTTTCGGTCCAAACCCGCAGTCGCATTATTTTTATTATTTCTACAAATAACCTTAAAAGATCATATAAATAATATATATCTTTAATATTCTGTAAATCAATTTGTTATATAAATTTTAGTGCAATGGCGTCTTCTTATTTATTTAATAAATGCATTCTTACAACAATTTCATATACACAACACACACACACCGCCATACGCAAGGATTGGGAAGAAAGTATATAAGGATACAATAAAATAAATAAGAATTTTTTTTATACCTGGCAATTTATTATTTTTTCTGTTTTTGTTATCCTTATAATAAATATAGTTTTTTTTTTAATTTTATTATTATTTTTACAATCAATTGAATGAATGAATGAATGAATATAAAATGTTGCTATTTTTTGATTTAACTTTATATTTTTATTTCATAATATAATGTTGATGTTATTTTTTCGAAATAATCTAACCTCAACTCAATAAATACTTTTTTTTCTGGTACATTAATTTTATTTATTTAGTTTTTAATGCAATGTATTATAAAAAAAAAAACTTCCGCATATCTATAATATATTGTAAATCTCTTATAAACTGTATATGTTAAACTATATATATGAAGGATTCATCTTAAAAAATATACAATATAATATGTATAACTTAATAACGGAAACGAAGGATAATCCTCCACTTGAAACGTTAGCTATTTATGTATATAAGTAAAAGATAAAAAAAAACAGGATATATTCTTTATTTGTTTGGTATTATTATATATGTAACATTTAATATGGCCAAAAAAGATCCTATATTATATTTGAAATAATAATCTTGTTATTGAAATTATCTTAAAATAAAATTTTGAATTATTAATTGTATTACGTACATATTTGTCTAATAGTATATTTATATAAGTGTGTGTGTGTGTGGAAGTAATGTATGGTAATATATTGTAATAATGTATCGGCACAATAGATGATTGATATTTAAATATAATATTTATTTTTATAATATAATAAAATAATAATACCTGCAATAAATAAAATAAAATATACCTGCAGTTGTTCTATATTTAGTTAGATCCTTTACATACAGAATTATTATTATTTTATCTTTAGAGTTGGTATTTATAAATGTATTCGGCGTTAATGACGTAAGTATTTTTGTATAATAACAATAAAAATAGAATAGAAAAAAAATCTAATAAATAGTGTTTTTTTTAGCGTGACAGAGAATTTTATAATATAATAATAATATAATTAAATATTTTGGAAAGTTAGTTACTTTAACTGGTTCCCGATTGTAGAATTTTATAGTTAAAGTCAGTGTTCAATTTGCCTCGCTTCAAATTTTATAGATCACAAATGTGCCGCGAGACTAATTTCTGCTTAACATAACATTATATAGTTACGTTAATAAACTGAATTATACCTATATATAATATGGAGTTAAAGGAATCGTTACGTCAATGTATGCATTTGAGAAAAAGAGTAATAAGAAACAATATCAAAATAAATTTTGAAATAAGCTCAATTAAGTAAACCGATTTTTTTTAAATAATAATAATTTACAATAAATTTAAGAAATTACACAGTCTTTTGCCGCATTTAGAAATAATTGAGTTTGATTATAAATATAGCGGAAGGAACTGTAACGGTAACGGTAAATAGTGATCATTATACAGATCAATGATCAATCGGTTTAGTTATCAAAACTCATCAATGACATTGATTTAAACTACATGTGATTTTCGTAGGTTTATTGAAAGCCAAATTCAACGATTTAATCATATAAAAAAAAATGGTTCTGTGAATTACCCATTTAAGATCTTACAATTCAATATAAATTATCTTCTTTACGGCTATACGACGTCAAATCATTGTTGTATGTCGATTAATCAACAAAATTTAATGCATTGAAGGTTAACATGGATTAAATTAAACTGAATTATAATAACTTAATATAGATCCAAGACACAATTCTTATTCTGAGTATTCTTGTCTGTACGGTTTTTTCATTCTAGTATTGTCAATTTAATAAAATATATATCAAACTGTAACCATAACCGAGGCATATTTTATATTATATAGAGATCGAACCATTGCATAAAATAGTGATCGAATACAATATGGACAGCAGATAGTTCAATAGGTTTACGAATAATAAAGTATATTATGTATGACATTAACAAGATCATATATGCATAAATAACCGATGTGAGATCTAATACAATCATTGTAGTGATCAAATGTCCTGTTGATATTGTTCAAAATATTAAATATATAAGCAATAGATTTTAAAATTAGATTTTAACCCGCAAAGTTTATAAATTTTGAATTTTCCAATTTTTAAAAACATGTTATTTACCATTCGTATCGAAGAATGCATCCGGCTGTATAATAATTGCGTTTAATAGTTTGAATATATTTTTACAACGTCAGCATGCATTTTTCATTCTGAATTTTTATAAAAACAAGTCATTAATACCATACATTAATATATGTAAATTAAATAAAATAACTATAGCTTGAGATATCGCAAACGTAACTTTATGTAACAAATGGTCCAACACAACATGACGATAAAAAACGGCTAGGTAAATACATGTTATCGTTTAGCACAACCACGAACATATTTCTCTTTTCATTAATAAATTTTTAAGTAATAAATTTCAAAATTTATAAAATAAAATTACCAAAAACTCTAAACAATTGCATTCGTTCGAAGATAAGTTTTAAATTAAATTCATTAAAAATTCAATTTTATTTATTAAACTCAAATCGATATAGATCTTAACAGCATATGAACTGTTTCAATAACATCAAAATTAGGCGTCAATATTAATATTGAAGAATGTTATTAGCAACTTCAGTCACTTTAATTGATCGTGTATTATATAAATATCAAATTCATTCAATGCAAGTATTTATTCAAATAAACTTTGTTATTGTGATTTATAATATAAGTAATTTATTTGGTGGAAACCAAGCAATGAAATTTCATCAAAAAACAGAGATTCTAATTCCTTATCTAGTAAAATAGTAACAAAAATTTTATCATCTAAAAGAATATTAATTAATGCGATAATACTTTTAATATTCATGAATGATTAATTCTATGTTATTTTAATTTCATATGATTTATAATATTATGTCGAACAATTTCAATCAAATACTGTAATTTGGAAGTAATAACACTGGAAGGAAAATACATTTGTATATAGTAATATTTGTGGAAATTTTACAGAGTTATTATTAATATAAGATGGTAGGTCGTATTTTTGCTGATTTTTTAATGTTATTCAGATTGCTGTTAAATTTATAATAAATTGATCCTGTTCCCGATGTTGTATACTTGCTGACGATATTGTTTTGTTACAATGTAAATCTATAGCTATGATTAATTTCAATCTAATAATATGAAACAATTACAGTTTTATTCAAATTGAATGGTCTGTCACACTTAAAAAAATGCCCTATTTATAAATGTATATACAGATAAAAACCATATCCATATATCCATGTATAGCATAAAATTATTCGTGTGGGATCAAAACCAACAACAATCACATATAACAATATGTATAACATTTTACTATTATTAATAATATTAAACTTGTACATATTCATTATAAGAGTATGGCTATATAAAATATAAACATGTATAAATAACATGCACGTGTCAATTATTTCTATATTTGGGTACGTGTGAAAAATTTTATTTACAAAGGATTATCCAATGGTTCTTTTTTCTTCTTATATTTATTTATTTATTTTTAGTTTTTCGTATACCATATAAATTGTATAATATATGGTATAGTTGGTGATCAAAGACTTCATCGTCAGAACGATACACCACCACCACCACCACGAGCTATATTCTTCTATTTAATAAATATAAAATTAAAATACAATAAAAATAGAAACGATATTTGGTTTGTTGTTCATTTTAGGTTATTTGTATTGTTTGTATTGTATATATGTTATAAATATGTATAAAAGCATTTATGTATAATTAATCTGTATATTATGGAAATAAAAAAATAGTAAATTAATATATTACTGTCACTGTCGCTGGCATAATGTCATACATATTTATAATCGGCAAAACGAAATTCTAATGAAGAACTAACATGTTTGTATGCCCATGTATGTGAAACTTGTATAAGCTTTTATGTGTTCCGTCAGTTAGAGATATTTTATCAAGTATTAAATATATCTGATAAATTATGTGTTGATAATGAAGATATTTAAATTTTAGATGATTTTAATTTAGTCTATTAAATTGGAGTGGGTTTTATTTTATAACAGAATATTATACTATATACTGCAATTAAATAATGTTTTATTTTCAGCTTGTGTTCTCAGCAAAATAAAAAGGATATATTGCACGGTTTTAATGCGTGAGTTCAAAGAGAACGAAAATTTCAAGTAAATCTATTAAAAACAAATGGTATACCAAATAGTGGTGCAACATTTTATGAATAAATGGTATATACATTGCAGATATTCTATAATAATCGATATAAACAGACTGTTAATTAAACTATCGATATTTTAATAGGCAACGATGCTTATGAATAATTAAATTTAGTGCGACATCTCATAAATCAAATATTGTATAACTTCTGAATATATATTCATTATTATATCATAAATCATGTTATGCTCTGACAAATATAATAATTACTTTATTATATATTTTCCTAGTAATACAGTCCGTAAAATTTTCGCATTATATGTAGTAGTCCGTAATTTAAATGCGAGTAAATATCTATGGATTTCTTACGGATGCCAGCTGGAATTTTATATGATGAGTGCAACCCTGTCAATGGATTTTTATAAAAAATGTTCTTTGAATTATCCACGTATATTTCCGATGATAGTTTCTACGGATTCTCTTTAGAAGTATTTCTCGTTGCTATTATTTCACAGAATATCCATAGAATTTATATTCATATTTTTTGTGAGCAGATCTACGGGTTTTTACAAAAATAAGTCATGCGACAAGTGCACTCGCACAAACATTTTGTTAAAACAGATTGTAACTTGTTGAAACAAAATTTAATGTAATAAATACGAAATAAATAAATAAAAAGTTAGATATTTATAATTTCTTATGTAAAAAATAATTTAATTGTAAGATTACATTAATAAATTCATTGTATAATTTTGTAGAAATTTGACAGATAAAATTAGCTTACGCATAAACAAGAAACAAAAACTACGGATGAAATCCATGAAAAGTCTTTAAAAAATTCCTCGGAAATAAATCGATTTCAGTTGTGCTGGTTGTTTTAAAATTTATAAAATAATTAATTAAAAATAGTAAGGATTATATGTAGATAAGCCAATTATCCAACAATTGAACTGTTTTGTAAAATTGATGAAATAAATTATGAATACAATACCGTGCGAAAATATGATGCGAAAATATTAACCTGACAATCTAAAGATTTCAATTGACCTAAATAAAATACTATTATATAAAAGTGGAAAATCTATGGACGTTCATTGGACAAATTCCAATATATTTTTTCCATGGAAAATACGTGGATTTTTTCCACGGAAAATTTTCCTTATTTTTTAAATTACAGACAAATTGTTACTAGGGTTGTCCCATTCATAATGGTGTACATTATATATATATATATATATATATGGGTTATGTTGATGTGCATATGAAGACATAAACGTATATAAATAAACAAATGGTATAAGTCACTAGAAAAATTTCAATATTAAATGAAATACATGTAAATTTGGAGAATTGAATCACATATAAGTGTTTATTATAAGATCGATTAATACACGAATGTTATTAATTCATCATCATATAACTATGTTTGGCGTCGCATATCATTAAGTATTGTAAAATGTAATATTAATAATATAAAATTAAATAGATAAAAATAAAAAACCAAATAAAATGTTAATGTAAATGTAATTTCAATTATAATAATAATATTTTTGTTCTTATACATTTTGGTGTACATTTCAATATTTAAATGTAAAATGGTCAATTTAAAATTTCATTATATTAAATTATAGATGACATCAATATTAAAAATATATATACAGTGTGTCCCAATTTTCGACCGGCAATAATTTTCAGCAATATACAACGAGTGCAGATGTGGTTTCAACATGATGGTGGCCCAGCGCACTATGGAGGAAATTTTAGATGCTGACTGGACGCAAACTTTTATCAAAGATGGATTGACAAAGGTGAGCCCATAAGATGGTGGCCAAGTTCTCCAGACTTAAATCCGTTGGATTTCGATTTATGGGATTGCGTTGAAGAAAAAGTCTATGCAACTGTGATTAATTCACTTGAAGAATTAATTCAGCGTAGTGAAGACTGTATCCAAGAATTTCGTCACAAGTCACAACAAACACTTCGATTGATTCGGTATATTGAAAAGCATTGTTGTCTATATATTCGAGCTAAAGGAACACATTTTCAGCAATTACTTTAGGCTTTGTTTGTTTAAAACTGTGGTGATATGCGTGCGTGTGCTTTTGTGGGTTTATTTGTGTAGGTCTTTGTGTGTGTGAGATCGTTTGTGTGTGTGTGTGTGAAGGTTTGTGTGAATGTATAGGAGTGTATGGAATCAATTATGTGTAACGTCCGTATTGTTGGTTTTGGATAAAACCAAAAAAATTATTATTTTTTATTTTTTATATATAACATCGTTGTAGTTATTTGTGTATATCTTTGGAACCAGTTGAGACCTATCGTAATGTTATAGCCGAAACGAAACCTTATGAATGTGACAAGTTTTTAAACTTATACCGAAAAATATTTTTCATCATGATTTTTCGACTTATGCTTGAACAAACTTTCAATGTTATACAGTTCAGCTAACTGTCAACATTCCGGTAAGTATCTGGATAACCACATGTCCGGCAATTGCCTTATCTTAACGTCAAATTAAAGATCGCTGTATGCTAATGCTAATAGTGTATCAAAAATTTAAAATCGGTTAATTAGTTATTGAGATATTGATCCCAGTAGAGTGAAAAACATGGTCTGACTGAAAATTTGGTTATTTGCGTGTAACTTCGTACCGAAGTCGAATCGGCCAAAATGTTATATGATATTTTCGACGCAAAATGATCCAGAGAATGTAGTATTTTTGTATTGCCGTCGAAAATTGGGACACCCTGTATATAAAAAAATTATTTATTATTATTATCATTATTTTATTTTTTTTTGAGTTTTTTTTTCCATTTTTTAAATTAGAAAAGTATACAATATTTTTCCACCTCATATCAAATCATATTTATTCATAAATGTATAGAGAGTTAAATTACAAAAAAATTAATATTTTATCATATAAACTACATAAATAACCATTACATTCTTATCTTGTATCTTATATCCAATATGTGTATATATTTTAAGTAGGTAGGTACATAAAGATTTTTACAATTTTAATATTAATAATAATTATAATAATAATAATTATAATTATTATAATAATAATTATAATTATTATAATAATAATTATAATTATTATAATAATAATTATTATTATTATTATAATTATTATAAATTTAAATATTGTAAATTGCTACAACGATATACCATTTATATATATATAACGATGATTATATGATGACGACGACGACGACACGGTATCGCAATGCAATGTAAAGTAATTGTGTAAATATCATGCGGCTATGATAATTAGCAATTATATATGAAAGTAAAAATACTAAATAAAAATTAAAAAATTTACATTTTATATAATAAAACTCAAGGTAATAAATATATTTTTTCATTTATCTCTATATAAGTACGAATTCTGCGGCGTGAATAAATGAATTTTATAATTTTTATTTAATAATAAATGTGCACATAAATAATAAAATTGTATATACCAATAATAATTATATCCTTGTAATAGTTAATATGGTTACAACTATTTTTTTGTTAAAAACGAGTAATGAATGCATTTGTTGTAGTTATAACAATAATAACAATTCACATTATACAATAGTATAGAAACTTTTAAATTTCACATTACAAATACACATGTATACAAGTTACATTCATTCATATATGATAATACAACAACACCAATAGACACATATGGTAATAATCTCATAACTAAATAATGAAATCAAAATATATTAAATCGAAAATTTGCACTAAGAAGGATTATTCCTTTTTTAATTTTTTTTTTCCAAACATATATGTACAAACATACAATAGATTTTGTAACAACCATAAACAATATTATTATATAACTTACTTTCATATTCAATATAATATTGAAACATATATAGATATAATAAGTTATATAGTACCTATATTACAATAGAGAAAACCCCTATATACAATTTATATATATATATAGATGTGTCTGACTATAAAGTGCCTGCCTTACAATTTCTCTTAACATTTCTGCGTGTATAAACTATAAATTATGAGTAGGGAAATGTTGTCTATATATATATCCTTATAACATATACCATATATGAATAATATATTGTATATATATATAAAGTATACAACCAAATAACATATATATACCATTGTTTAGAATATATGGCTTTGATTACAGGATTTGAACATCTGAACATCCTTTTTATACATATATACAAATATATAAATAAATATATAATTGAAGGGGGATTGTGTATTTTGTAGGCACAGATTCACGCCTCAGGTCAGTTTTAACATATTATACATAAACTATACAATATTTTTATATATATATTCGAAAATTTTCTATTCCATTGCTATATATACAAATTTATTTTGTTTGTACATAGAGTTATTTACACATTTATGATGGGTGATGGTTTTATGTATTTTAATACTGGTGGCGACAAAGAGTTTTTTTTGTTTTGATTTTTATCTATTTTATATTATTTAGTTACATATGCGGGATTTTATTACAATATATTGTTAAAAATCTAGAATATTGGGTAAATTAATTTTTTTATTGCAGTTGTTAAAATACTGAATATTATTATAATTGAATTTCAACAATGTATATACAAATTACGACAAAAATACATAGTTTTCTGTTTATATTTTTTAGTTGAAATAGTATAAATATTTTTTTTAAATTTTTTAAGTTAAATAATTAATTGAATGAAAAAAAATTATGCAAATTATACTAAATAGTACTGTGTTCTGCAATTAATTATATATACCATAGGGTGAAATTTTAAATTGTGATTTATACTTATCCAATTAGATTTTAATTGTATCAATACAATATATAAATGTTCGATATATGCGGTTGTTTGTGCTGTTACATGTTGTTTATCTATAGCCTAGTAACAATTCGTTCGTACCTTTGAAAAATTTCCGTGGAAAAAATTCACATATTTTCCATGGAAAACTAATATTGGAATTTGTTCAAAGAATGTCCATAGATTTTCCACTTAATATATTCGTATTTTATTTAGGTCAATAGAAATCTTTAGATTGTCAGGGTACATATGTCCAACATATATTCGCACGGTATTGTATTCATAATTTATTTCATACAATTATCCAAGACAGAGTGGTTCAAATTTTGTATATTTCGCTTATCTATCCAGATATCATCCTCACTCTTTTTTTAATTTATTTTCATAATTTTTAAAACAACCAGCAACTCAAATCTATATATTTCCGAGGAATTTTGTAAGACTTTTCCGGGATTTTATTCACGGTTTTTTTTCTTGTTTATTACAAAAAAAAAAAAAAAAAAGTGTACAATCGATAAATTGTTATCGATGGTTCAGCATCTTCATTATTCGTGCTCATAGAACTTTTGGTCTATCGGTAAAAAAAAAACTGAATCAAACGGCGATCATTGGCATCATCGTCATACGAAAATTTATTCTGCTAATACGGACAAATCACGGGTATATTAATTGCCAAAAATACATGGTCGATCCAAAGATGTTGTTGTCAAAATTCGTGGTTCTGCAAGCTCACAAAAAATATGAATATAAATTCTATGGATATTCGGTGGAATAATAGCAATGAGAAATACTTTTAAGACGAATCCGTAGAAACTATCATCGTAAATATATACGGATAATCCAAGGACATTTTTTTATAAAAATCCATGGACAGGGTTGTACTCATCATATAAAATTCCAGAGGACATACGTAAGAAATCCATAGATATTTTCTCGGATTGAAACTATACGGACTACTATTACATATAATGTGGAAATTTTGCGAAAAAACTACGAACAGTATTACTAGGGTAGAAATAATAATGTCTGCTTATATACAATAACAAAAAAACCAAATTGCATCACAACTGAAAAAGGGAAAAATTGAAAATGTCCGATGTGTCCCACAATGTTGTGCCGCTCGTCATCAGGTCGGGAAAGAAAAAATATGTTTACTACTACTTATTTGTTGCAAATAAAAACTTTCTGTCCCATGAGAAAACATTTGTTATAAACATTGAAAATTTAGATATATATACAAATAAAATTATTTATTATAAACATATTTAATTTTGCTTTGACTTCATTTGCATTCATTTGCAGTAAAACCAAATTTTTACATTATTTATGACAAACACAAAAACATTTATAATAAACCCAAAAACATTTTATAACAATTGAAATCTACTTTAAGGTAGAAATTGTTTTCGAAAAAAAAACGGAGCAGGCAGGGAACCGGGTACTTTGTTTAACCGTGTATAAATAACAAACTTATAGTTTGGTGGTGTATTGTTTAATTGACAACGGACGCGTTGCTCTGCTGAGAAGGAAAAATATAACGAAAAAAATTTTTGTGAAGTGAAATCCACGAACTGTGTAAAAAATAAATAAATACAATAAATAAATGGAATTATAATTGTTTTAGTTTTAAAAAAAACTAATTTAATTGTTTTTGTTTATATATTTAATAGTATAAAAATTTGAGTAATTAGTAGCTGCTTACAAAATGTCATATTATGTTTAAACGAAAACTCTACCAACAAAAAAACGTTTGCTGAATTTTCGTTCGTTTGTGGTAAACGATTTTTTATTTTCTATCCGTGTAGCCGTCTTAAGAATAGAAGTAATTCAAAAATGGGATGCCCACTATTTTTTTAAATGTTACAACATTTTTACGATTACGATTTTATTTTTAACTATTAAGTGCACGCATACAATAGTATCGATTATAAATGTTTCGTAAAATTAAATAACATGAGTTTTGTTAAATTGTTTATAATAAATCTTACAAAACTCATCAAAATATAATTTATTGGATGTTTATAGAAAAAAATACAATTTTCTGATCTGAAGAAATTAGCAAAAGTTTTAAGTAAAGAAAACTATGTGTGTTTTATCGAAAAGTATTGATTTTTTGTGTTGTTTTTGTTGTTCGCAGTTTTTTTTTTCATTGGTTTATTTAAATATGCATTAAAATTTATTTAATTGAATATTGAAAATAATAAATTTTTTAAGATATTTTATTTTTAATATTAAATGTTTTTTTTAATTTTACGCAACGGTAATGATAAAGATTCTGCACGCGCTTTTTTTGTCAAGTTTGTAAAATTTTCATGCGGCAGCACTTACGCAATTATAAATGGTTGGATGGGAAAATATTAATTATTAAAATTGTGACATAATGTGGGATAACAAATTTGATGAATTTCGATTCGATTACAAATTTTTTAGAAGAATTTTTCCAAACACAAACACAGCAAAATTTTTGAGACATTCCACCACAATAAATAAGAAAATGAATAAATTGATTCTATTTAATTTTCTATGTAATATTTAATCCGAAAATCACCAGATCAAAAATTATATTTGATATATGTTACAGGGAAAACTATATTCTGTATTTTGTATATAGAATTTTATAAATTTATAAAAACAAAGTTCATATTCATACTATAGTCAAAAATGTGTTTATTTTAATATTAATATATTTAAAATATGAATTAATTTATTATTTCGTTATGACTAATATATTATATTTTATATATTATAAATATAAATAAATATCTGTCTGTTATCTTAAATAAATATTGAATCATAAATATAAAAATTATAAAAAAATGATGATATGTCAACGAATAAATTTTTTATAAATGTGTATATGTAAAATATATAAAATATATATAAACACAATTACTTTTGGAATACATTTAGTTAGAGTATAATAATAATAATAATAATATTTGAACTTTATTCGTCAGAAAATTTCTATTGATATAAAAGAATTTATTTATCGCAGTAAGATATACTTTACTATATAATATATGAATTAATCATTAGGAATATAACATAATTTCCGTGTATACATATACAAAAAAAAAGAGTGTCCCATAAAATGTATATATGCATATTTTTTTTTTTTTTAAAAGCCATAACCTTTGCATAGTCGGATAAATATATGGTTTCATTCAGAAATGGTTGTACAAAATATAATAAAATTTAATTTTGACTGTGCGGAAATCTGCACGCTGAAATGTTATTATATTTCATGGATGAAAGATATAGTTTATGGTGGATATAAAACCAATAACTATATATATTTCGTTAAAATACGGTAAGTTATGGAACAGGAATGTGTGTGTAAATAAGAAATTTTAAAATTGTACGCCGTCACTTTCTTTCATAAATATTAATATAATTTAAGATTATAATAAGATAGAAGACAAAAGTTATTAGGCAACTATTATTTTATATAAGCGATAATATTGATGAAAGTATAGGCATAGGTTGAATTGCGATCGCTTTACTCGAATTCGAATTGTTAGTAATGAAATATGAACAATATATATAATATAAAATATTTATTTGAGTATGTGTAAATACGATTACATGCTTTTTAATCATTTTAAGAATTTGAAGGTAAATCCTACTCAAAATGTTACTTATTATATTAGCCCATTTTGATTTTTTTATTATAATATTAAATGATTCAGTTGATTCATTTGGTTATCGAACATTATAACTCTATCTATGTATATATAACAATATAAGTTAAATTTAAATTGCAATGTTGTTGTAACATATACATAATTGTTAAAATAAAAATTAAAATTTTTAAAAATGATGTCAATATAGCTTAAAAATTATAAATATTGTTGTACACCGTTTCTGTATAAAATTATAGTATTTTATTTCAATTATATATATATATTGTTAAATTGTATATATTAAATTAGTATGAATTTTTAAATATATATTTTTTTTGAAAAATTATTTATAAAAAAATTAAAATATAATATATAATAAATACAACAAAAAATTAATTAGCAGATTTTTACATTACATATTCGTGTTTATTTACACAAATATAAATACCTATATTTATTTATTTAATTCTTTAGAAATACATCTATAGAAACATATATTATAAATTCTTTTAAAACTCCTCGTACATATAATATTGATATATACCATTGAGATATATTGTACCATTTATATTAATCCACACACACACACACACACACACACACATATATTATATATATATAATTTACAAATCTTTGTTGATACACACTTAAGAGCCGTAATTAAGCTTAAAGATATTAACAAAATATTTAAACAAAACTTCATTCAATTTTAACCTTTCATATACATTATCTGTAGAGATCTATTAAAAAAATATTTTTAAATCACATACACACGCACCGAAAACATATTTATAGTGAACCTCAAAAAATTAAAAAAACACAAAATATATATAATTAAAATAATAATAGGAGAAAAATATTAATTAATTTATAATTTTAAATGAAACTTGTAAGGCATATGATAAACATATATGTTAAATAAATAAATAAATAAATAAATAAATAAATAAATAAATAAATAAATAAATACAAAGGCACATAGTATATTTACTAAATAATTAGATTGACTTAAAAAACTTACAATAATTAAATAAAAAAACCGATACATTATTGATGCATATTTTTAACGTATATATGATGAATGACATATAAAATGTGTCCGACAAATAATCGGAATGAAATAATAAGAAGAGAAAAAGTAAACAATTAATTTAATTTTGTAAAAATAATATTAATTATTTGGAATATTCTCCGTCCACTTGAAATCGGCACAGATTTGCGCTTTCAATAAAATTTGCATCAAATAAATTTTTTATGCAGCTGATTGGAATACTTTATTAATTATTAATGCCCGCTCCTTTGCCCATGGCAACTGAATATTCTTAACACTTTGAAGACGTTATGTGATGCATAGCATATACCCCCAATTCCCGTATATTTTATTAAAATTATATAAATAAAAAATGTAAAATTTCGAAAACCAATTATAACATTTATTAAATCGAATACATTATTAAATATTTATTAACATATAAAGCTATTGTAATGTGTTTTTTTTTCGTATGATATGCTTGAAAAGAAGTCCCCCGTATGGAGAGGTACTAAACAAAATTTGCAAATATATCGAGTTTCGCTCCTCTTGTTGTATCCCTTCAGACATTCAAGTCATGTCTTACATGGATATTTTTTTTTTTTCCCGCTATTGACAATTTTCTCTAAAACATGTAGTCGCATATTACCGCAGAAAATCGTCCTGGTGGATCGTAAAAAAAAGCATGAATGGTAGGAGTAGAAGTTCCACAGTTGTATAACATCTGCTACATCTTCTTCTACTTCAGAATCATCACTAGCCCATTTTTTTTTTACTACTTTCAGTAAAAATTGTTTTATATTTTACCCTTTCTTTATCCTTTAACTTGTTGTATACTGTGAATGAATTGAACAGGGCACAATTTACCTACGTCATTGATTGAAATTTTAAAAAACGTGAAAAAAACGTCACACCCGTCTCCAACGGTTGGAAAAAAAAAAACGTGAACCGTCTTCAATGTGTTAATAGAATTACTGTAAAAAAAACAATTTTTTCGATTATTATTTTTTTTTTAATTTTCTAGATAAAGATTTAAAATTAAATTATGAAGTTTAGGAAAACGTAGGAGGTATTACCGCCACATCTTCTGGATGTGCTCAAGTAGTATTTTAAATATTTCTATAGTTGAATTCCTCTATAGTTACTAGAGAGTCCAGTACCATTCGTATTTTTTTTTTAAATTGGGATATTAAGGATTTAATACGTTGTGTTCGGTTTTTTCTGTTACACTTAATGGAAATGTCATGATTAACAGTTTGTTAAAATCGGTTCACAATACATAAATCAATGAGTAGCCAATGTAGATGGCGATGACCATATCCACATAATATCATAGTCGTGTGTTCCCGATTATTGTTCGAACCGACGATGTTAATATTATGTTTATAAATTTTAATCAAATACATTTACAATATTATTTATTGAAATAAAAGATTTTTTCTCGTTTTTTTTTCCACGTCTTCAAATTTAATAATAGATTTAATTTAAAAATTAAACAAAAATCATTAATGTTATAATAATATTATAAATATTATTTGTTTGTGTAATTATTTGTTGTTGTTTTTATTTTTTTATTTTGTTTCTTTGAATATATGTGTGTGTAGTATTGTGTATATTTATAATATTGTTTTGGAAAAGCATATAATTAAAGAAGTCAAGATGAATGAGAAAAAAAAACACAAAAAAAAAACAGATAATAATTTACAAAAATAAATTTTTTGACAAATATTTACAATATTCAACAATATAGAAAAATGATTAAAATAAATATAAATAAATTAAAAAATTATAATATAATTAAAATAATGTTAAAAAATTTAAATGAGTTATTTGAAATAAAAATTAGTTGTGGTATTTATTTATTTATTTATTTTTTTTCTCTTAAATTATATGTTATTTTGCAATTATTGTATTATTAAAATGTTATAAGTTTAAAATGGTTAATATATAATTAGTTATAAATAAGATAAAATAATATTTAATTTATATAAGGTCTGATATTATTATTAATAAATTTGTGTCATAATTTATTCGTTTTTATTTATGTGTAAGTAAATTTAAATATAATAATACTTCGAATTGTTCATTTTGGCACATCCAACATATTGTTTGTTAAACAATGTATTACGTAAATATTTAAATAATTTATATATGATTTTGAAATTATGATATCTACCCATAGAATTTAATATTTATACGCCCAAGGGCATAATGAATAAAATATTTAAATAATTTGATAATTAGTAATTACAATAAAAAAAAAATTAGGTATACGTTACATTCTAATTATGGGTGTGTAGTGTTAATTTTATTAAATATTATATATACGCACGTGGATAGGCAAATAAATGTAATTTCTTGTATAATTATTATAGTTAAGTGTATACAGAAAAAGCGCTTTTTAGTTACTATACACACATGATCTCACACAAGTGACGAGTCAAACCATTTTTCGTTAGAACCTGAAACTGTGCTAACAAATGCTAACTTTTGAAGATCATTCTCTTTCACACCCTCAATTTTTACTGCAAGAATCTTCATTGGTATATGGCTAGGCCAAAAATCGAAAATAGAAATTTGCCCATTTCTTTTATAAATGACGTTCAGCAAGCGTTCTCAATTAAAAATCGTTTTTATCGTGTCAATTGTTCTAAGAAACAAATTTTTTTTGTTGTTGTTTATGCAATTCAACTACATATTATTTGTTAATTATAATTAATATTCCGTCAGTATTTTCTTAAAAACGTAATTGTAGCAAATAAATTTTTATAAATTTTGCTACAATTCATTATGCGTCAACAGTACGTTATTAATGATCGCTGTTTTTGATAGATTTTTGAAAATAAAGAAAAATGAAGAAGCAATTGAGTGTAACTTAAAAAAAAAATATATACAAATTTAATCAAGATACAAAAATTTAAGATACATTTCTTCGCGTAACGAAAAACGAAAATTTTAAATCTGTCAAAAAAAATAATGTAAAAATAATAACAAATTCGAAATCTAGATTTTATTGGATTATAAAACAAAAAAATTATTGAATGTTTTTAACAAAATTGTATAATAAAAAATTAAACAATATCGCCTTAGAAAATCGACTTTGTCAAAAAATGATTTAAC
The DNA here is from genome assembly GCA_910594885.2 of Bibio marci. Classification (NCBI taxonomy): domain Eukaryota; kingdom Metazoa; phylum Arthropoda; class Insecta; order Diptera; family Bibionidae; genus Bibio; species Bibio marci. The sequence continues at coordinate 42,233,344 of OU343114.1, forward strand.
CCTCCATATATTGACACAGCTTTTGCATTGAATTTTTCAGACGCCCTAACCTAGTAACTTATACAATAATAGTAAAAGTAAATTTGTCCGTACTCAAAAAAATGAGGAAAATTTCCGAGGAAAATATCCACATATATTCTCGATGGAAAAGATATATTGGAATTTGTCCAAAGAATGTTTATAGAATTTCCTCTTAATATAATAGTATTTTATTTAGATCAATTGAAATCGTTGGATTGTCAGCAAAATATGTCCACGGTATTGTATTCATAATTTATTTCATTAATTATCCAAGACAGTAGTACACATTTTGTATATTTTGCTTATCTAAATATAATCGCCTCACTTCGTTTAATTTATTTGCATAATTTTTAAAACAACCAACAACTCAAAACTATATATTTTCTAGGAATTTTGTAAAAATTTTCATGGTTTTTTCCGCAGTTTTTTATTCTTGTTTATTACAAAAAAATAGGACGTGCACAATGAATTTTTGCCATCGTTCAGGTAGCATCTTCATTCCGTTATCATAGAACTTCGGGGCATAAGAAAATTTATTCTGCTAATACGAATAATTCAAGGGTATTACTGGCCATAAAATATATGTAAAATCCAAAGATGTTTTTATCAAAATCCGTTGATCTGCTGACAAAAAGTATGAATATAAATTCTATGGATATTTTGTGGAAAAATAGCAACGATAAATAATTCTAAGGAGAATGCGTAGAAATTATCAACGAAAATATACGTGGATAATATCAAGAAAATTATTTATAAAAATCCATGCACAGCGCAGGGTTGCACTCATCATATAAAATTCCAGTGGACATCCGTAAGAAATCCATAGATATTTTCTCGCATTAAATCTACGGACTACTACATATAATGCGGAAAGGTTTGCGGACTAACTACGGACAGTGTTACTAGGGTATATTGGTGAACGATTTTCATCGTAATAAAAATAATGGAGTTCACATAATATAGAAACATAATCAAAATAACTCGCTTTTAACTTTTAAATTTTGGGAATAAAGAAAAGTCGCATGCTATAAATCAAGAGAATTCGCTATAGTTGATTTAATACAACTATAGCCATTATTTTTTGCAATAAATATACGAACTGTTGTAGTATGTATTCATTAGGTAATATTATACTACAGGGCATAACGTTGTGGATAGCGCGCACACGACGTTTTAGATACATAGAACGCAAGCATGAAATAATTTGAATATTGCAAGCAACGTCATTCGCCATTCAGCCGCCAACGTACAAAGACTTGAATTAATAAATAGATATATAATAATTTTCATATAATAATTTGTAACATAATTATAAAGTTTAAATAAAGAATTAAAAGGAATACAAACTTTATAACACGAACAATAAGAGAGTTATGTGACTGTGGATACATTATCATACAACAAACATCAACTGTTATCAAATCAATATTCTGGACAGATATCTGCAGAGCTAGTCTTAAAAATTAATTAACATATACTATATGTAATGAATGTCTGAATACACAGGTATAAATGCTTCACTTGCAGTAACATGATTTGAAGATGAAGTATCGTCAAAAAATTTGTATATGATATAAAATAGAAAAAGTTTTATATAAAATCTAAATAAATTTTAAATTAAACTTTAAATTATATTGTACTCGCAGTATATTCTCATATACATTAAAAAAACATAGCATATATCATTTTCAATGAATAAATAATAAATAAAAATTAATTATTCATTTACAATATATGATATACATAAACACACACACACACACATACACACAGTTAAAATAAAAATCCTTAATAATTAAAAGTGTTGATGATAATGTAAACAATCCTCAATAAAGCACACGATATATTGTATATTTGAAACAAAATTTTAATTTATATACATTTATATTAAAAAATAATAATTATAAAAGGTAAAATCACTTTACCCCATTTCTGAATATATATAACGCGGCATCTTTCTATTTTATCCAAATATACACACACGAACATGAACATAATAAAAACATACGTGTTTTTTGTTTTTACAAAGTATATAACCATAAATATCTATCTCAAAAGCAAAGTGTTATACATAAAACCTTCCAATTTATTTTCCATTTATGTTATTTTTTCTTGTAAATAGAAAATTTTTAATTGTATTGTATATACCAAAAAAAAAGGAAAGGAAAGGAAAAAAGGAAATACACAATTTAATATTTTATATAAATTATTGTTTACAAAGAAAATTTTTCACTCTCAGTTCACAGCAGGATCACGAATTATAAATATTAGCAAAGTAAAGTGTCAACATTGGTTTTGAAAATCTATATAACAATAAAACGGTTTATTTATTGTTATCTCTATACATGTGGCTGTGTGTTATGTATATAATATTATATTGTAAGGACACACGTAACCTAAGTTCATTTTAATATAGAATGTATTACAAATGTATGCGATTTAAAAGGTGGTTATCAAACGCAATATCATTTGAGTTCGTGCAAATCAATATAGAAATGAAAGAGAAAAGTAAATGTATAATAAATCACGTCCTATTTTTATATAAAATATTAAAATCGTGTCTCTTTTTTGTTTTAGTATGAACTTAAATGGATACGAGGTAATATAATATAGGATAAGGACATCAGAGCGCCATACATCATCAAATGTATTTTAAATATTATATAAATTAGAAAATAAAATAGTAAACTATATATTTTAACATATACAAACTATCAAAATAACTAACCGAAATATATTTGAAATTTACAATTTTGATTTTACTAACATCAGAGTGTCTATATATATATAGAAACAAAATTGTTGGTGAGTGTTTAAAAGCAACGAATAAAAATAGTCACACGACAATGATGTAATAACAAACCAATATTTGTTTACAAAGTATCCAAACAATTTACTCGATTATTTATTAAAATAATCCATTGTTTATCTTCAAATATTCAATTGAGGATAAATATTAGTCATTGTTTGAGAAAATTAAATTATTTAAAAAAATATATCATCCTCTTCAACCGAAGTCATAGTGTACATCCAGAAGAAAAAAAAATAAATTTTTAAAACCCATAAATTTATATTTTTTTTTAATTAAATAATAAATTCTCGAAATAAGATCGATTTTGCTTAAAATAAGTTAAAATTATCGTATAAAAACTATAGAAAAAATATTTATAATAAAGGTGGCAATTCATTGATTTCTTTTATATTTTAAGGAGCAAAAAAAAAATGTAAAATTCTTAAATCAAATTATATATTTTATTTTAAATAAATATTGTTTTTAATTTAAATTGAAAAATCATTTTAATCAAATCATTACCAAAAGCAACATTCATTTAATTGAATTGATTTTAATTTTAAATTGAATAGTAATCATTTTTAACAGAAAATTTGATCAAACACAAAAATACTCATGCGGAGTGTATCTGTTTTCACATTCCATTGTCAATAAATCTTATTTAAATAAAACATTTTGATAGTAATAAAATTTTAAAATTTGTCTTGTGGAAGATGTAAGCTGTTATGGTAAATGCAAACGATTTGGAACCACAAAATTTGTATGAAATATTTAACACGTTAATCGCCATATCAGTCATATGTGTCGGACGCTAAGAAGTTCTACATGAGCCATGTCACACATATATGTCTGACATACGCGATCTAATAAAGTTATCATGGGCCATGTGAAAATTTTTCTGATGTTATCGTGGCGATTAACGTGTTAAATAAAAACAAATTTAAGATTTGTCTTGTGGACGATGTAAGCTGTCATCTTGTAAATGCAGACGATTTGGAACCACATCAAATTTGTATGAAATATTTAAATTAAATGAATTTGATGGTTAACCTATTCATTTATATTATATTCACCGAATGGACGCAAAATTGAGATGTTAACATTTTTTTTTGATGAATAATTATTAATTGATTATTAATTTTTTAATGTAATTTTTTATTTAAATTTTTTGTTATTTGATTTTTATTTTATTTAATGAATTATTTAAATTGTTTTAACATTATTTTTTTAGTAGTTTTTCGTAAACATATTTGGAAAAAGTGCAAAGTGTTGAAATTATATATTTATCTTATTACAGAAATCTATTTATTTTAAAATTAATCAAAATTATTTTTGAAATTATACAATACGAAGACATTCCATTTAAGAAATAATAATAATAATATTTTTTGTTATTTAAAATGTTTATCTTTATTTGATGTTAAAAGTAAATCTATTTGAATTAAATTATAATATAAACATTTTATTTTATAAAAAGATAAAATAATCATTACAAATAATTAAACTATTTTTTAGATTAAAGCAGAATAACTTATAAACGTCAAATGGAAAACTTATTTATATAAAGACAATTTATGTTTATGGTTTAATTTTCAATTATTTTGATTAAAGATGAAATTCAATCTTGATTTAAAACCAAATATGATTTGGCTAAAATCTATGAGTGTTTCTATTTAAAATGTATTTGATTTAAATAGTTTTTAATTTATTTTAAAATTTTATTTTTATGTGTGTATAAATTGTTCTCTAAAGATTTCAATAATGTTGCAGTTATATACGCATTTCTTTAATGTTGATTATATTAGTTACATGGCAGGTGTCTTGAAAATAGTGTTTTACAATTTATCCATTTATGTTTTACTATTTAAGAAATTGAATTATATATCGAATTCCATTTTGAAGGACACAAATAATAGGTAAGGGGACACAGAACTCATGGACAAATTTATGACTATAAGAGAGTATTGTGTGTGTGTACTTTATTTATATTTTGTATTGTTATAGTAATGAAATCATCTTGCTTAAAGTATTAATTATTAAAATCTTAACATTTCTAAAAGTGGTATTTTTTCTATGGCGCATCAATCTTTTTATATATATCAAAGAACATAAATCATAATTTTTGTACTTATATTCATTAACTGTGGAACTCGTCTAATTTTATTTCATCTATACTATAAATATAATAATTATGTAAAATTTAATTAAATGACTAATCTGATCATAAAGGTTAATTTTATCGTTTTATATATATATATATATATTATATGGTATTGTATAATACGTAGGAGGTATACAAATATATATGATCTATATAATAGTTGTTTATATTTGTACAAAATATACGTATATGCATCAATCTCTTATATATACTCTTTCTCCATTATATGTTAATTAATAAATACTATATAAAATTGTCTATATACATTTATATTGATTTGATTTAATGTTAAGAAAACATTCCTATATACACACAATCATACAATCATACAATATAAATATATGGTATACGTATATATAGTCACATCATATAATAAATACAAAAACCATTCAAATATATAATTTTGTTGTGTGTGTTTATTAAGTACTAGAGGTGCTAAAACTAAATTGACTTAATTGTGAACAGATCTGCAAATGTTTACACGATATATATATACAATATATATATATGTGAATAAACACGTATGTACCATATATAGCATAAAATATCAACTGTTCATATAGAAAAGGATATGTTTTCTAAATATATATATTTCTATATATTATACATCAATATACAATATATAGGGTATATATAAGACTTTAGGATACGTATAGCTTTGAAAATGAGATTGGCTGAAAATATTGGAATGAGAAAGTTTGTTTGGCAATGAATTGAAATAGAAAAGTACACACAGATAAATATGGGTAAATATAAAAAGGATAAACAATTTTATATATATGATATATGTGTCTGTATATATATATGAGGTATTGGTATATATAGATTGACTATATGTTACATATATATGGAAATATTTTTATAGAATATTTATCTTGTATAAATTTTGTATAATAAATAATAATAAGTTAAAGATTTTTATAATTCAAGTGCGTACAAACTATATTGATTATTTAAAAACCAATTGAACATTTCTAGATTATCTTATATACGTTTTATATTATATTACGTTTTAACAACATATCAAAATAATTAAAATTTCAAAAAACCGACTACATATATCACTACCGGGGGTTTAATGATTAATAAATTGTGGTAAAAATATGTTCAGACATTATTGAGTTATTACGATATATATTATTTGCACGGACTTTAAAATTAAAAACATTGGGATTATAAAATTGGATTGCAGAGTCATATCATATACAATTAATTCAAATTTCAATTAATAATTGCCGTTTATATTTTCTAAACCTATATATAATGTTCTCTATGTGTATAAAATGATTAAAAATGTTAAAGCCTATATAGTTTTAACTGTATATATACCGATGAAAATTAGGTAAATATTTAAAAATTATTTTCAAATGGTGTAACTTGTGTTGGAAATGGAAGGAAATCTGCTGATTACAAATAGACTCTATTTTCCAATATATATACAGTTGAGATATATTGTATGGTAAATCAATCTCGAAAATTTTGACCATATTCTGTGTAAATTAATTGCCGTTCATAGTTTTAATAGATTTCCATTCTTATATTGTATATACACACAGAGTTAACAAATTTAATAAATAATCTAATGGTTCATTGAAGAAAATAATTTTACACCGCTGCCTACATACGATAAAAGATAAGGTAAATTTTCCATTCGATCAGTCAGTTAAAGTTCAAAATAAATTTTTTCTATTATAATATAAAGTTAACACCGGTACAAAAAATTTATCCAACATCATTATTTTGTAGAAAATTTAAATCATTTACGGAAAATCGATTATATTTTTTTAGAATGCGTGAAGCGCACGTTGCAATTCTGTATATATACGAAAATCGAAAGTCTGTTAAAAGTATGGCTTGTAATTGAAAAAAAAAATTGTAATCCATTAAAGGCAATTTTCCGGAAAATATAGCTTTTTTTTATTATAATGCACTCTGCTTTCAATTTGTCGTCTATCAGAAAAACATAGTTAAATTGTAATTTAAAAATATTTTTTCAGGCCTTGGCCAATAATCGTATGCGAATCGACATATTAACTATATAATCGTGGATTGTATATTTTAACGCAGAGTTAAAATTAGCAAAGAAAAACATTAAATATATTAAATTTAGTAGAAAGGAAATAAAATTATTTTACATAAATAAATGAAATGTATCAAAATTGTTATATAAATTTAAGTAAATAGCCTACAGTAACAATTTGTCTGTACTTTGAAAAATTAGGAAAATTTCTGTGGAAAAAAAACCACCTATGTTCCATGGAAAATATATTTTGAAATTTGTCCAAAGAATGTCCATAGATTTTCCACTGAATATAATAATATGTTATTTAAGTCAATTGAAATCTTTGGATTGTCTGGGTAATATTTTCAACATATTTATCCGCACGGTATGGTATTCATAATTTATTTCTTCAATTCTTCCAAGACAGTGGTTCAAATTTTGTATATTTCGCTTATCTAGATATAATCTCCGCAATCTTTTTAATTTATTTTCATAATTTTTAAAACAACTCAAATCGATATATTTCCGAAGAATTTTGTAAGACTTTTCATGGATTTTATCCGCGGTTTTTTTGCTCTTGTTTATTATATATAATATGGATTTTTGCCATCGTTTGGGCAACATATTCATTCCGTGCTCATAGAACTTCTGGTCTATCGGTAAAATAAAACTGAATCATACCGCAATTTGGCATCATCGTCATAAGAAAATTTATTCTGCTAATACGAACAATTCATGGGTATTACTTGCTAACATACCTTTTTGGTCAAAATCCGTGTATCTGTTCATAAAAAATATGAATATTAATTCTATGGATATTCGGTGGAATAATAGCAACGAGAAATACTTCTAAGGAGAATCCATAGAAATTATTATCGGAAATATACGTGAATAATTCAAGGACATTTTTTATAAAAATCCATGCACAAGGTAGCAGTCATCATATAAAATTCCAGTAGACATCCTTAAGAAATCCGTAGATATTTACCACATATAATGCGGAAATTTTGTGAACAAACTACGGACAGTGGGCTACTACCATAACATTGTCTGCATAACATTTAAATATTTAATTAATTAACAATTTTTTAGATATAATTACGGTCAATATATTAAATATGAACAAATTAATGCTATCTATATATATAGGAAAATTGTCTGTTCAACGTGAGCCTTTATTAATTATGTTAATATATAGAGATTAATAATTTTGTAAAATATGAATTTAATTTAAAGTGAAAAACTGAAAACAGGATTAATATATAACTCTCTATTTTTATACAAAATAATATAATGCTTAAAATTATAATTTTTAACCATATTTTTAACAATTAATTGATTATTTACTAATATTATTAATTATATTCACATAATTTTTTCTATCCATATATATATTTATTGTATTTATATATTTTAAACCTTAACGAACGAGCGCATTTTTTTTCTAGAACGATGACCAGTAGGTCGACGGATTTTTAAGAAATTAAATGCTTAATTTCCAGAGCAAGAAAATGTGCAAATAATTAATATCGCTTTATTGAATTTTATGTATACTTTCAGTAATAAAATAGGTAGTATATGAACAGATATGTCCATATACACAAAAGGATACTGAAGTGAAAATTTCAGAAAAATAATGGGAATTGAAATAAAAGAATTAGAGATGCGTTTATGTAATGTATTTATTTGTAGACATTTATAAATTTATTTTTTATAGATTAACAATGTATTTATACAAAATTACTTATAATTCTTTTGATGGTATGGTACTTCTCCCAACAGATAGGGATGTGAATACCAGGTTTTTTAGTACAAGTATCGCAATAATTACGTGTTTCCCGCCTTCCTCCCGGCCGTTTTTCTATCCGAACAATCAACACAATCTTTTTTTGTACCTGTACTTTATGTTAAACGGGTAAACTTAATATGAGAGAACATATATTACGTCATGCCGCATGTAAGGAGGCTTTCGTTTTTTTTTAGGATATTTGCAATGTCGCGAGGATCGCGGCATTCGTTTGCTGAGGGTTAATATGTATTATTTTATTGCATTATTATATTAAATATATATCAAATAAATGTTATGTCATATATAAAATATATTATAAATAACATTATGTAATCAAATTGATGCGAGATTATATTTATGTTATGTCTGGTTTATTATATTATCTATATATTTATATATAAATATTATGGTATAAATAGCAACAATAAAAACTAATATTATTATATTGATTTAAATATTGACTTTAATATTTAAACTTTGCTTTTTTTAAACATATATAAATATATTTGTAGCATCGTCATCGTATAGCACCATAATAATAATAATAATAATAATAATAACAATAATCATAGACATAAAAAAATAAAATAAGTGTAACATATTACTCTTCTTATAAATTTTCTACATAATATATATATTTTTATTGTGTATATATTTGTATTATATTTTATACTCGTACGTATACGTAACGTACGTACCATATAAAATACATATTTATTATTTATATTTATTTATAAATAATATTTATATAATAATTTTATATAATATACGAGTACGAGGAGTAGTACATCTTTTAAATAAAAAAAAATAATAATAAAAAAAATTTAAATCGCTTTAAAGTCAAAAATATAATAATTAGTTTGTCTAAACCAATATTTTCTCAAATACTCAACAGTATTATCTTTTGGTAAATAAAATAGTAAACGTTTATATAATATAATGGTAAATATTATATAAATATTGTTATATTTATTTGGCAAACTTCATATTATAACTACCGTGTAAACTAACATTTACTCATTCACTCATCAATGTATGCATAGCAAGCAATACACTATATATATATGATATATATGATATATATGATATATATGATATATATGATATATAAACTCGCTTTATACATACACAAAATATATATGGTATAGAAAAGTTTATATAAGTAATAATAATAAATAATATATAAATGTATACAATGTACAATGTTGTACATGAATGTATTGTATATTTATATAAATAATAATATTAGCAGGGTGGATGTTCTGAAAATACACACAAAATACCATATTATATATATATGAAGTTATATAAAATATAAATATGTACCTACATAATTTATATAAATGTAATAAAATATATTTTAAACATATTATAAACTCATCATTTTCCAAATAAATATGTATACAATTTATATGTACAATATTTAAATAATCGTGTTTAAAGTTTAGTTTATATATGGTGTGTACAATATGTTAAGAGTGTATATATATATATATATAGAGTTATCTAACATTTAATATATGTACCATATGTTTGCATTGTATATAAATAAAAATAAAATCCTTCTTAAAATTTAAATTGTTATAAATTTATATATAGTTATAGTGAGTTAGTTAGTTATATATTCACATATTACATAAATTTATGTTCGATATATGCATGCGATTATGTACACACAAACACACACACACAATATAAAATTATAAATATTTACAATATAATATAAAATTCCTATATATATACGATATAATATCATAAATGAAAATCGACAAAACGATATTATAATTTAGAATATTTTTGAACGCAATACATAATCAAATTTGCACAGATTTTCAACATATTATATAACAAAAGTTATATATATAAATATTTTCAAATTTATACAAATAGACTTAATAATATGTACATTTGTATTACAATAAATATACACAAACACACATATATATATATAATATTTATGTTTATATATTGCTGTTTATATATTGCGTATGTAAAATATATTGTCATAAATTACTATACAATGCCACAGAATTAGAATCATCGATATAAAATAGAAGCGTTTCTTTGATTGATAAAATAAAAACATAGAATTTATTTTAAACAACGTCAATTTACTGTCAATAATATTAATATTCATGTTTCAAACTTTTTTCGTTGCGAAAATAAAACGAAAAGTAAGTATGAAAACTGTGTGGTATATTTGGTGTCGCGTCAAAGAACAGAATTGTTGGTGGGAGGCGAAGATACAATTTTGAATTAGACAAGTTGTACGTACATCCACACAAATATTGTCAAAACAATCAAAATCAATAGATTTAGATGGCTTGGAAACGTAGTATACGCATGGAGGAGGAACGTGTGCCGAAAAAACTGTTAAATGGTAAATCAGAAGGTAGACGGAAAGCCGGAAGACCTAAGGCGAGATGGCTAAATGCAATAAACTGTGATTTAAAGATCCTTAAAATTCTTAAAAAATTGGAAGACATTGATTGGCGGATAGGTCAGGTTGGAAAAGTGTGTTGCAGGAAGGCTAAAGCCGCACCCGAATTGTAACGCCATGGAGTAAGTAAGTAAGTAAGTAAGTAAGTATGAAAAATATTAAATAATTTTGTCAATATTATCAAGTATCTGTCTGTACAGAAGAAATTAAAAATGACACAACATATATAGTTAAGAATACTTATGATAATATAAATAATATTATTACCAAATCCACATAATATTTTAATATAATAATTTTAAAAAAATGACGACATTGTGAAAACTTTAAAATTTGTATGTGTGACAAATTTGACAAAAAACCTTTTTTTAATTTCAATGTGAATCAAATGAATGAAGAGGCTATCGGTAAGGCGTGTGAAGGAAAGAATTGACAATAAAAAATTTAACATGTAACTTTAATAATAAAAATCAATATTTTCATTTTATATCATATTATTAATCTAAATATAATGATTTAAACTAAATGGTAAACGCATTTTAACATTTTCTTCATACAATGAACACTATCACCATAAAATAAATAATTTTTATATATGGCACATATAATTTTAATTCAAGATATTACTTGTATTTGAAACGCTGACTCGTAACAGTTTTTTTTGAACAACATTTAAATAAAATATTTATTATCGATAGGATTCAGTTTAGCGGTAACATTTTCAATAGTTTTCAGAAACTCATTTTAAATCCCTAGTAGAACTGTCCATAGTTTGTCAGCAAAATTTTCGCAATATATGTAGTAGTTCGTATAGTTTCAATCTCGGGAAATATCTATGGATTTCTTACGGATGCATACGCTGGCATTTTATATGATCAGCAACCCTGTTCAGGGATTTTTATAAAAAAAATGTCCTTGAAATATCCACGTATATTTCCGATGATAATTTCTACGGATTCTCCTTAGAATTTTTTTTCGTTTTTATTATTCGACAGAATATTCATTGAATTAATATTTTTTGTGAGCAGATCTACGGATTTTGACAAAAATATTTTTAGATTGTACATGTATTTTATGGCAAGTAATACCCGTGAATAAGAATAAATTTTCTTATGACAATGATCGCAAATCGCAGCTTGATTCAGTTTTTTACCGATAGACCAGATTGCGTATTTTTTTTTTGGTAATAATTAAGAACAAATACCGCGGATAAAATCTATGAAAAGTTTATCCTAAGAAATCTATAGATTTGAGTTACTGGTTGTTTTAAAAATTATGAAAATAAATTAAAAAGAGTGGGAATTATATCTATTAGATAAGCGAAATATACAAAATTTGAACCACCAGTGTCTTGGATAATTGATAAAATAAATTATGAATACAATACCGTGCGGATATATGTTGGAAATATTACTCGGACAATCCAAAGATTTCAATTGACCAAAATAAAATACTATTAGATTAATTGGAAAATCTATGAACATTCTTTGGACAAATTCCAATATATTTTTTCCATGGAGCATAGGTGGTTTTTATCCACGGAAATTTCATTTTTGAAAGTACAGACAAATTGTTACTAGGCCTCTGCAATTCGGATCAAATATATACTGCATTCTTGTATTGAGGAATTCCTACGGTAATGCATATTTGACATAACCAGTCAATCAATAAAAAATCAATTTCTATTGAAGCACTAAATTAAAATTTTACATTATTTGTATTTCATCACTTTCTATAGATTCATATATATATAATAAGTTTCAAGGATTTTGATCCTTTTCCAAGTAAACGTTAGTAAATGGTTGTTTGTTCAACATTAAAATAGTTTCGTATGTTCGTTTTGCATTATTTGCGTTTTATCTCCATGCCATTAACATTTATTCATCTGGCGGTTTGTCACTCAAATCAAATTCACCAAATCTCTATAAATATATCTTTAGATGGCAAATCATTACTTATGAACAAAACATACGTTTATGTATATGCATTTGTGTTTGTGTTCAGCAAAAAAATTTTCATTGAAAACACTTTATCGACAATAATTTAAAAAATTTCGGTCAATATAAAATTTCAATATAATGATGGGGATGGGGTAGTCGTAATTTAAGGGATGGGTATAGTATAATTCTATATATTGTATATATTTTTTTATATATACTGATCGTACATATATGTAATATTGTAGTGCATATAGGGAGGAAGCCGACAACGATGTAAACATTAAATTATAATCTTTATATAATAAAGTATATATTTTATGTTAATATTAATAATATTAATAATAATAATAATAATAACAATAGTATAATACTAAAATGTTTAGTTATACAACGATGATGCGTGGTTTATTTATTTATATAAAACATCTATATGCGTATAAATATTTATAACAATTTTGTATGCATTTGTGCTGTTGTAATATTTACTATTTGTATCATAATGAAATGGTGCAGTTTACATTGTAGCATAAATTTTGATATATTTAATATATATTTGACTTTTGTAAATATACAATATAAATGTATTATTATGTGTATTTACAAGCAACATAAGTGAATATTGTAATTTGTTATCAATCCAATACGATCACATGTGTGGTGCATATACGTTATGTGAAAATGCGAGACAAGTTCGAACAATTCAATTATTTTATACATATTGTCGAATATTTTAGTCAGCAGCATCATAGAGTATATAGATACTGTAAATTTCTCGGCCTAATTAATTTTTATATATGTTTACGTTTATCTATAGATAGCCAGAGAGATCTGTAACTTGAATATTATTTCTTAATTATAATATAGTTCTATTTTTTAAATATAATATTTTTTTTATATTCAAAATTAAATAGCGCAAATAGTTATTTCAAAGATCTCTAAATCTAAAATATTTTGGCATAGAAATGTGCAGCTAAGGTGAAGTAAAATAATGTAATTAAAAAAAAAAATCTATATAACATTCGAACACGAAATTGATTGGGGTCTCTTCAACCAAATATTTGAAAATGTATGGCATAACATATAGTGTCATATGAAAATCTAAACATATATTATTATTATTATTATTATTATTTGTTTTCCATAATCCTCAATGTCCTCAATTTTCAAATACTTTATTAAATTATATTTAATACAAAAAACAAATTTAGTATACATTTAATTACGAACATATATATATTTTCAATCTTTTTATATATATAATATTTATGTATTTTATTTTTTCACATAAACCATCTCAAAAGTTTTCTGAAATTGTGAAATAATAAATCTTTTTTTTTACATAATAATCAATTTAATATTTATACTAAAATTTAATTGTAATTCCTTTACCATTGACATTGTAATAAATAATTTAAAATTTTTAGTTTAGTTTTTGAAATTTTGTATACCCCGTACGTACCAATAATATATTGTTGTAATGCAATATATGATTACATAGGAAAATTGGAGAAAATGCTTGAAAAAAACTTATAAATAGTTCTAGAGGAATCCCATTAAGAATATTCAGATACCATAGAAAAGTGTCGATCTTAATAGGCCCTCTCAATTAAAAAAAAACTAACTATACCTACTATGCAAATATATAAACATATTTTTTCAGTAAATACAAATATTTAAATAATGATTACAGTACAATTGGTAAATTGTTATATACTTCGATGCGGAGTAGTATGTTGTCTGTTGTTAGATACCATATAAGCTCCACACAATATAACATTTTAATATTATAATTTTATTAATAATATTGCAGTAGTTATATTTAAAAATCAAATACCTCCAAACGATGTATATTAGCAAAAATAATCGAATGCATATTTGGCTGCGCAGCTTTCCGAAATTAAATTGATGAATTTTGAATTTAATACATATAACACATGGGCTGAAAAGTTTCCGAAAATTCTAAGAAAAAAACATTTTTTTTTTGCAAAATTAAACTTTATTCATCAACATACATCGCTTCGCGGGCGATACACTGATTCCAACGATCTTCCAACTTTTCGATACGATTTTTATAATATGATTTCGTTTTTTACTCAAAATAGGTTTCTGTTTCGGCGATCACCTCTTTCACATTGCTCTTAAATTTCTTTCCAGTGAGCATTCTCTTGAGGTCTGCAAACAGGAAACAGGTCGTTGGTGGCCAGCGCTGGAGAATACGGTGGATGTGGAAGCAATTCGAAGCCGAATTCATTCAATTTTGCCATCGTTTTCATTGATTTATGACACGGTGCGTTGTCTTGATGAAACAGCACTTTTTTCTTCTTCAAATGCGGTCGTTTCTTAGCGATTTCATGTTTCAAACGCTCCAACAAGGCTATATAATAGTCACTATTGATGATTTTTCCATTTTCGAGATAGTCGATGAAAATTATTCCATGTGCATCCCAAAATACAGAGGCCGCCATAATCTTGCCAGCCGACTGTTGCGTTTTTGGTCGTTGTGGACGAGGTTCTTCGTTTGCTGTCAATGATGCTGATTGCCGATTTGACTCCGGAGGAGTGTAATGATGGAGCCATGTTTCATTCATTGTCACATATCGACGCAAAAATTCTGTTTTATTGCGGTTGAACAATCCCAAACACTGCTCTGTATCATCGATACGTTGTTTTGTTTTGATCGATTGTGAGTTCGCGCGGCACCCACTTTGCACAGAAATTTTGCATGCCCAAATATTCATGCACGATATGTCCAACACGCTTCTTTGATATCTTCAGAGCCTCAGCTATCTCGATCAACATTACTTTACGGTCATCTAAAATTATTTTGGACTTTTTTGATATTTTCTGGAGCCTGGACAGCCTCCTTTGGACGTCCATTGCGTTCATCGTCTTTGGTGCTCATATGGTCGGTTTTAAAAATTTGCAAATCACAAATGTACTGTGAAAAGAGCTGGAACAGTGTCGAGATAATGCTCGTCAAGCAGTTTTTTGGCTTCAGAAATATATTTTCCAATCAAAAAATAATGTTTAATCAACGCACGAAATTCGTGTTTTTCCATTTTTTTGTCAAATAACAAAAGTAGCTACACTCACAACGCAATATCTTACAAACTAATGGTCGGACTGCTATCAAATTTTGACACGTATCGTTTGATGAAGGTTGGTTCTAACTAAAAATTATATGAAAAAAATTCTAGTGGCGTAGTGTCTTAGAATTTTCGGAAACTTTTCAGCACATGTGATATATATTGTAGTAACGTAATTTATGATTTTAATTATAAATTACCTATAACGATGTATATTAGTAAAAATAATCGAATGTATATTTGACTACGCAGCTTTCCGAATTTAAATTGATGAATTTTGAATTAAATCCGTATGTTTAGTACATGGATAAATTATATTATATAAACTTATATTTAGTAAATTAAAAGCAAAAGTTTCCCGATACTTATGGCGTCACTTATGTACCATACAAACAATATATGATTTCATTATAAAATGTATATTATATATATTGTAGTATAGAAATTATGCTGAGAGCTTATATTTTAAATAATTTGTATATATATAGAGAAAAGGGGTATCACTGTTAGAAAGTATCCAACAAAATAATAATAATAATATATAATTAATAACAATAATGCATTAAAAAAATAATAATAATAATAATAATAATAATACATTTTATATATAAATATACGATAAATGATATATATATATTGTTATATAAGGCCACAATCGGAAGGGTATATGGTATGTATATGGTTAGAGCATGATCCACTCTATATATATATATTGTATATTCACATTTTGGGGAAGAAACATAGAAAATATATATATATATTTTTTGGATGGAATGAGCCAAACGAAAGGGTGGCCAAATGTTACCATAGCAACGAATGATATGATGGCGCACCTTTCCATATCATATATATATATACAATATATTATATGGATTTTATAGTTATGTATACTTATGTACAATATAACATTGTTAGACATACTCGTATACCGTGTATATATATATATATATAATATACCATATGTATATTGTATTTATACATAAAACATGTATATAATAAATATATATTGTATATATACTTGATGTGTATTATATACAGAAGAAATATATATATATATACGATTGTACAAGCAACGCATTTATATATACATAATGCGAACAAGTATATAGGTATATATAGACTATATATTTATAGCTAGATAATATTATATGTAGTTTATTATATATATATACCCATTAATGTATGTATAAAAACATCGACCGGGGAATATTTTTAGAGAAAAGTATAGAAAATGGCTGCCATATTCTTTGCAATCTATATATGCACCTCTATATATTGTATTTATATATGAATTGTCATATACCTCGCTAAAATGTCTATAAAATGCCGTATATAATATACGTTATATATATATATGTTAAACATACACATATATGTAGAATAAACGCTCCGATGAATTTATAGCGGCAAAATACATTTCCTTTGATATGTCTTCTTTATATTTCTTTTCCTTTGCTTATAATATATATTTTATATCTATATATATTTCTCTTGTGCGAGTCAAAATATTATTGAAAACTTGTAAGAATATATAAGGAAAATAGAAGAAGAAGAAGAAGAAGAAGAAGAAGGCAGAAGAAAAAAAACACATATATGTAAATATATAAGGATATAGCGCGCGAGCGGTGGCCCACCAGGATACATTATTCAAAAATTTATATATTATTGTATATGGTACAAACAAAAATACATACATGCAATTTTCTTATATATTCATATATATTTAGTTACATAAGAAGAGCTATGTTATATAAATAAAATATGTGAAAATTTCTTAAATTCGTCTATATATAATATATGGAACACACACAGACAACAGAAAAAAAAGGAAAAAAAAAAGGATAGTTAAAAGTAAATAGGGACCGTAAATTTTTTTTTATTTTCCTTAAACAATATAAATATATATATATTGCAAATATTTACGTGACTTCTTACATGAAT
Organism: Bibio marci; assembly: GCA_910594885.2. Taxonomy (NCBI): domain Eukaryota; kingdom Metazoa; phylum Arthropoda; class Insecta; order Diptera; family Bibionidae; genus Bibio; species Bibio marci. The sequence goes on from OU343114.1 coordinate 42,251,515, forward strand.
GTATATTTAAATAAATATATATAGAAAATGTGTAAGGATTCATTCATATATTGTATAACATATAATATAATCACATACACCAAATATATATATAGGTGCTTTCTTATATCTATGTGCGATAAATCAAACAATTTGTATTTTTGATTTTCTATAATATATTGATTATAATATGTTTATATAATACTTGTATACATTATATACTTTTATATACACACACACACACATACCAGGCACGAAGCAATATATTTATATTTTTGCTAAAAAAATTAGATTTAAATATATTTTTCTTAAAGATACATGAATTTTTGAAAGTTGATATGGTAAATTTTCCGGCAAAAGTTTCAAGCAATTTTTCTCCGAATTTAATTCCAGTCCAATCGATTTTGAATAATTCCATATATAAATATTAATGTTTAGTGAAAAAAAATCTCGTAAATCTATTAGCTGAATCAAATCAAAAGTTATAACTAATTTAGAATTTGATGTTAGTAAAAATTCACATTTTCCATTATCAACATAATGCGCGAATATGCCGCTACGAAAACGCACATACATTTTTTTTAAGTCATAATTTTGCTTCTATAGTGGAGCTTTTATGTCATCTAATAAACCTTTCATTAGAACAACCAAGTTGATAAAAATTACTCCGCATGGAAGTATATAACAATTTATCAATTGTGTACTGTACTGTACTGTAATTAACGAAAGATAGATGTTTTCATAATACTATTATTTTTATATGGGTGCGATTAGGCCATAGTTATGTGTGTGTGTGTGCAGACATTGTTAATCTTTGAATAGCGTCCAACACCATATATTTTCAAAGATATCCGTTTTTTTTCTTTTTATTCCATCAACGAACAAATGGTAACCCGCAGCAGAAAAATTTTAGTATTGAAATAAATACCGAAAAATTTCCTATGAAAAAATAGCGGATTTGAACCGGCTATATTTCATGATTAATATATATAAAATATATATTTCGGTGCTATGCAACTGTGCTACCGTGGTTGGTTTAACGCACATACATTATGACGATGTAAATTGAAATATTATATATAGCAAAACTTTTGATTACATCTTTGAACATAGATTTTTCTGATGTGTTCATTGACTAAATTTTGAATATTTAAATGATTTTTTTTTATTTTAAATGATTAGAAAAATGTAAAACGAAGAGAAATTAATTGCTTGCAAATTAAATTTTCCACTGGCAAAAAAAATTGATTTATTTTCTATTTCTCTATACCCATAGATTACAAGAAAAACAAGATTTAAGTTAAATGTTTTTAGATATTTTATTTTTTGTGCTAGCTTCGTGCCTGACACCATCGCACACGATATTTTTTGGAATTCAATTGATAAATATCAATATAAATTTTTTTCTTTTTCGAAAATAAAAACAAAAAATACTATAACATTCATTGTTTTCTTTTCAACTTTTCTTATTCCAACATACATAACATTAATAATAATAATAATAATATATTATGGTAATAAGAACAACATACAAAAATGTATATGTCGCACAAATGTGAAATAAATATATTTTTAAAATAAATTTTATTATATTTATTTATTATTTATTTAATACATTTAATATTATATTACAATATGCGTGTATAAATTGTAGTATATGCGTGTATAAATTGTAGTATATACATTGTCATTTGTTGACATTATTGATTATCCATACATTTCGAAATGTATGTCGACAGTTTTGTATGAATTGTAGTACATAAAATAAATAAAAATAAGTGAATGAGAATGAATTAAGATGAACGCGCATATATTTATGTATAATGCAAGATGTATCTATTGTATGTAGGTAATTTATTACTTATATTAAATTATTATAAATATTTATCGACAGTATAAATAGACTTTATTACGTGATCTTAGTTTTCATCCATTTATATAGATTCGGAATGATTATCAGAATTTATTCGACAATATGAATGTCATATGTATATAATAATTATATATAAGATATTGTAAATTAATTAAAATTCGTTTGTTTATTTATTTATTTAAGAAACATTAATTACTAATGTACAACGTATCATTTAATGCCATAAATTTAATTATTAAAAAGGTAAAAATTCTTGAATATATCAATTAACACTAAACGTACCGACACTTCGTATATACCTATTCCTACCGCAGGGGGTCAAATGACCCCTATAAAAAAAGTTATGTATTTTACTATATTTTGGCAAGTTTGGTGCATGAATTAAACCATTTTTTTTAATAACGATTACAAATTGTTAATTTATTAAATCAAAAAAAAAATAATAACATTACACAATTCAAATTTCAAACATAATAATTAATGTCATTTCAAAGAAATTTATAAATAAATGTTTAAAAAGAGTCATTTGACTACCCTCTTGGTAGTTTTAGTGTTAAATTAGTAATTAAATAAATAATTTACAATATTTAGTTAAAAGGATAATATACAAATTATTCAATAATTAAATTTGATTTTTAGAGCCATTGTAAAATATTGCTGTAAAAGTCAAATTTCTTGTATTATTGTCTAACAAATATTTGCTGTTAGAATTATAAATCAATAGCAAATTATTTAAAGGATTAAACCGATCGTAATTGGTACGATAATTTCCCACATGAAAATATTCGATTGATCGAAGATTTTTTGTGTTTATCTATAAAATTCAATCTATTCAAAATATTAGCACAATCGACAAATTAAAATTCAATAAATTGCAAATAAAAGTTAATAACCTATATATTCCCTATGCATTTTTAGTGACGGCATACTTAAGAGTAATAGCCTATGTTCATAACTTGGAAGCATTAGAGGATCTCTCCAAGGAAGTTCCCTCAAATCAGCAGCAAAACGGAGGAATCTTTTCTGTATATAGACTCTAGTCTAGCAACATCACAAGCATAATACGGTGACCGCATACAGGACACGCATATTCTAGAATGGAACGTACTAGTGCAAAAAACCAATGCCCTGATACAATAATCAGATCAGTAAATTCACGGGATTCACGATAAATAAAACCCAACATAGAATTGGCCCTACTAATCACATAATCAAAATGAAATTTATAACTAAGTTTACGAACGAGATATACACCAAGATCAAGTTCATTTTCAATATTTTTTAAAATATTACCATTCAATAGGTAAGAGAAAGTGACATCGTTATTTAAACGGGTAAAATTCATTATTTTGCACTTGTTAATATTTAAAAATATACGATTTTTAAAGCACCACTCGTAAAATGCATTACTGTCAGTTTGTAATAACGATGAATCAATTGATCGATAAATTTTCACGTCATCAGCATATATTTTGCATTCAGAGTATTTAAAAATCGAAGGCAAATCGTTAATATATAAAATAAATAAAATAGGGCCCAAATGACTGCCCTGCGGAACACCCGAGCTAGTGCAAAACGATTCAGAAAAGCCATCACCAATTAACACCATTCAAATAAGATTGAATCCGCATGAAATCACCATGTCTTCTGCATGGTGATTATAAACATTTAACAATTTTAATTTTTATAACAAGGATAATTTTTTTCAATTTCAAGGATAACAAATACGAATAATAATATTTTATATATTTTACCATTTTACGCATAACATTTAAATTTCACTATAATAATGTGGACCAATATAATTAATAATAAATTATATTCAAACATTTTAGTTATATAAATATATAATATATATATATATATGTGTAAGTGTAGTAGTGTATGTTATATATTACATTAAAATATCTAAAATTATATTAATAATTACAATTTATGTAATTCAAATGAAATATTATAATAATATTTATTATAAATAGAAAAAATTTGTTTATTACCATTAATACCAATAAATAAATGTGTATAATAAATAATTTATTTAATTTTTTATATTATTATTTAGCATTGCATGGACAATATATTGTAGGTTCGTTTTCGTTCCAACATAGTGACAAAAATAGTTTAATAAATATAATGTTTGCAGCAACTCACCGCAGCACACATATATGTTACGTATTGAAAATGTCATATAAATATATATTAGTAAATATAAAATAGAACAAATAATAAATAATATAAAATCGATTCATTCATAAATCACAATTTTTGTTTGATTTGTCATTCAGGTATTGTAAATAATTATTTTATATTGTATATTTATACGAATATATATTATACATTATCATTGTGGTATAGTACGAGGGTAGAATAATATGTACAATTTTGTGTATAGTGTTTGATAAGCGGTTTTATCCCTTATATATATACCATATATGATAAAAGAGTGCGAGACTACGATGTACTTACGATAATATTTATTTATTAATTTAAATTTAAATTGTTAAATAAAGAAGAACAACGTTAATGTCGTTCAATTCAAATGATTGAAACTACAACCCTATATCCACAGTATAGACAGTGCAACATATTTACTTACACATATAGAAATTTATAGCCAAATCTTAATCGTTATTTTATATAGATGTGTTTAAACTTGTTTTTATTATTTAATCCACATATATAAGCTACGGCACGTGCCTATTTACCAATGTGAGAGACACTGAAACTTCTAATATCATCCGAAAAATTTAAATCCGCATATAGATTATTATATAGTTAGTGATTGCACCAAAAAAATGTAGTCGCTCATTCCGTCGGCACGATAATGCTACCTTAAATTTAGATATCTTTCGCAACTGCTAAGACCCACACCATGTCATTCATTTTTTTCCCATACGATTGTAATACCTTTGGATTGGGCAACCAACAACAATTTAGTTTCTCCATATAAAAATCTTTCAATATATTTATTATTTCCTAATAACTTTTTATTAAGTTTTGTTCAAGTAATTTTGTCTTATTTTACGGAATATTATTTCTATGCTAATTTCGTTTTTTAATGTAAAATTTTTTCAAAGTGACGTGCTGGCCGACGAGCCATCACTGATGTAATTCCATGAATATATATAGAATTGGTAACTGATGCGTTGATGAAATTAAAATCCATATAGCTGCATCGCTGGTATTTTTAAGAAATATACATATGTGATATTATCCTGATCCGCAATAAAAAAGCAACTATAATTAGACATGCAAATCAAATAAATATTTGGGTGTATCAATATTGAAACGAAAATTAAAATAAGAAATTATTTATTTTTTTAATAAATCTCACCAATTTATTGTTTAACTGTGAATTTTCGTTCAGTTCGATACACTTTTTGAAGTAACCCTTCGGAATACTAAAGATTGGCGAAAGATTTACAAAATAAACGTTTTTTATTACATCGATTATTTCGATATAGATACATGTTTGTGTTCGGAAAGAGAAAATAGTTGCTGCGGGTGCTAAATCTGGAGTTTACCTTAGATGTGGACGTAATTTGTGTGATTTCGTCTTTAAACAAAATAATTTGTAATAAAAAAAAGTAATTCATCCTTCGACCTTAGCACCTTATGGAAATAATTTTTTCCTTCTTTGATGAATTTTCCATTAGATTTTACCCACGATGTTTCGATTGTATTGTTTTGTTTCACTGCCGTGTGTATATGAATAAAATCATATGTTTAATCAAATCAACGGAATTACACTATTTGATATGTGTGTCAACGTTGATAAGTACAAATTCTCGTACAGAATGTTATGTACTCGCAGCATATGAGATTTTTATACCATGTCAGTTATTTAATTTATTTATTAACCTACGATCATTTAACAAACCATATCGCATGTATTTTGTTCATTATTTCTGGTGTTTTATTATCACTGTGAAACGATCTGCTGATGGTATATTGTTTTGTATGTTTGTATACGATTCTATATAGAACAAAATTCGCTGTAAAAAAACAATTTATTAATCATTTGAATTGACCGAAGCGAAGCCCGTGGATACCATTCATCAAGATTTACTTTGTGTGATTGTATTTTGTTTCCACTATATTTTCAATGTTAATCAACTAAATAAAGTAAAAATTTGAATGGCTGTGAAAAATAAAACCAAAATAATTTGTCCGAAATTTTGTGTGGAATCTTCTTTTTGAAAAATTCGTGCTCGATGTGTATAGTTCAACCAAATCATAATATATAATATTAGTTATTAACAAGGGATACAAAAATAGGTATATACGTGTACTTATCATTCTAACCTCGTATATTTATACAATATAGTTGAACTGTATAATGATAATAATATATTTTATATACATATGTGAACAGATATATATATGGAAAAGGGTGGAATCATAATTCATATAATATTCATCCCTTTGTTCGAATATCTATATAATTCTTCTTATTACATATATGCACAACATTATACGTATATTAATATATATTTTGAAAAGGGTGGTCATTTTTTTTCCTGTATAACTATAAATCATATTTGTATATATATATTTATATCCTTTATACACGTATATATGTGTGTGTGTGTAACATATTATTTATTTATATGTGTGTACGCGTATACAATAAATATAGTTAATACGAAAAATAAAAACAAAAAAATGAAAATATAATATTAAAACAAATATTATAAAAAAAAAAAGGACTTCATATACAAATTTTTTATCGATTCATAAATATCAAAATAACAACAACAAATACTATATATTATACATTTCTATGTATGTTATAATGATTAATCAACTGTTATATATGTTCAACTTTGGTATTGTTGGTATTTATTTACATATTTATATTTTGTATATAATAGAAAAATTTCAGTGTTGGCATTTTTGTTGATATTCTGAATTATTAAAATTAAATAAATATTGATCCTAACTATATATATATATCCTTTGGAAAATAGCTGTTAATTATTATATGGGATTTAGATTTTATTTACACATTGTTTTAATGACAACAGAAAAATAATAAAAACAAAAAAAATATATTCAAATTTTGTTTCTGTATATGCGTTTTTTTTATTTATATATTTATTTGTTCGTTCATTCATTACTCTCTCTACGTGTGTGTGTGTGTGTGTATATGATGTAAATCAATGATTAAAATATATTTATTATATACGCAAATACACATCAATGGAAATTATTATAAACAATCAGATATTATATTTTTTACGATTTAATAATTTATTAACACATTGAAGATGGTTCATGTTTTTTTTTTCAACCGTTGAAGACGTTTTTTTCACATTTTTAAAAAATTTCAATCAATGACGGAGGTAAATTGTGACCCGTTCAATTCGTTCACAGTATACAACAAGTTAAACGATAAAGAAAGGGTAAAATATAAAACAATTTTTACTACAAGTAGTAAAAAAAAAATGGGCTAGTGATGATTCTGAAGTAGAAGAAGATGTAGCAGATGTTATACAACCGTGGAACTACTACTCCTACCATGCATACTTTTTTTTACGATCCACCAGGACGATTATCTGCGGTAATATGTGACTACATGTTTTAGAGAAAATTGTCAATAGCGGGAAAAAAAAAAAATATCCATGTAAGACATGACTTGAATGTCTGAAGGCATACAACAAGAGGATCGAAACTCGATATAATTGCAAATTTTGTTTAGTACCTCTCCATACGGGGACTTCTTTTCAAGCATATCCTACGAAAAAAAAACACATTACAATAGCTTTATATATATATGTTAATAAATCTTTAATAATGTATCCGATTTAATAAATGTTATAATTGGTTTTCGAAATTATCATTTTTTATTTATATAATTTTAACAAAATATGCGGGAATTGAGGGTATATGCAATTCATCACATACCGTCTTCAAAGTGTTAATATCGCACGCTCTCTGTCTCTCTATCTACTGTAAATTACTACTATCTGAAAATTTAACATCTAAATTTCAATGTAATACAATTACGTAGTGTGAATTTTAATTAAAAAATTGTTAGCAAAGAATGTCCAACAAAAAAAAAAACAATGTATAATTATATTTGAAAACTGTACACCTTTTACAATTGTTAAAAAATAAACTATAATATTTTTATAATCATTTCTATGAGTGTAAACCACAGGCAAAAAAATATCAACAAACATAGAATTACAGTATAAAATGTTTACACGCATATATTATTGGTATACTCGTCGCATATATATTGTAATTATATTTATTTATTTTATCTATGAATTTTTTTTGTAAATATATAGGCTATATTTTATTTGTACCAATATATATACAATACATTTAATAAAATCTATATATGCATTTAACTATATCATAATATAAACGACGTAAAATGAGTCTATTGTATTGAAGAAAAAAATTAAAAAAACACAATAATCTACGTTATAATCAAACTAATTACAATTCTCTAATGGAATTTCTAAAAAATTATTTAAATATGTATACATTTCATAAGTAATCAATTTACGCATAATAATAACAGGCCAATTGAAAAGTCCCCCGTTTACCATAGTAAAACACATTTTTTTGGCAAAATTTAATTTTATTATTCAACATCGTTGCCTTCGAGGGCGATACACTGATTATAGCGATCTTCCAACTTTTCGATACCATTTTTGTAGTACGATTTGTCTTTTGCTTCAAAATAGGCCTCAGTTTCGACGATTACCTCTTCATTGGCGCTAAATTTCTTTCCAGCGAACATTCTTTTGAGGTCTGCGAACAGGAAAAAGTCGCTGGGGGACAGAGCTGGCAAATACAGTGGATGCGGCAGCAATTCGAATCCAAATTCATGCAATTTTGCCATTGTTTTTTTTTTGATCGATTGTGAGCTCGCTGGCGCACCCATTTTGCACACAGCTTTCTCATGTACAAATATTCGTGAATGATATGATATACACGTTCAGATGATATCTTCACAATGTTTGCTATCTCGATCAACTTCACTTTACGGTCATTCAAAATTATTTTGTGAATTTTTTTGATGTTTTCGTCGGTGACAGCCTCTTTTGAGCGTCCACTGTGTTCGCCGTCTTCGGTGCTCATTTCACCACGTTTAAACTTAGCATACCAATCAATGATGGTTGATTTTCCTGGTGCCTGGACCCCGGAAACTCTTCATCAAACCAAGATTTTGCTTCAACTGTATTTTTTCCCTTCAAAAAGCAATATTTTATCAGCACACGAAATTCGTGTTTTTCCATCTTTTTTCAAATAACAAAAGTAGCTACACTCACAACGCAATATCTCACAAATTTATGGTCGGATTGCTGTCAAATTTTAACATGTATCGTTTGAAAGTTGGTACTAACTAAAAATCATATGGATTTAATACTAGCACTGCCATTTGTGTGTCAGACCGGGGACTTTTCCAGTGGCCTGTTACTATATACCAATATATATTATATTAAACTTTTATTATTATTAATTTATTAACAATTCATTAACAAATATTATAACAAATAAATCAAAACTTTTATTTCGCCTCACCTCTATACATTTACATTACAATAATAATTCTAATACGTGCAGTTAAAGATATTATACATAATAAATATTGTTATAACATACAGCCAAATGCGATATTTATATATTGTATATATGTAATATTATATATCTTTTAGCCATCATCATTACCTTTTGTAAATATTAAATTTGCATATATATATATAACATCATCCATTCCACTGGTATACTCGTACATGCAAAATATATAAACCATATATAATAGTACTGCATTTTGTACTAAATCTAACTATACATATGTACATAGGATTATATATAACTGTACGTTGTCAAAGTTATGCACAATGTATTTTAGATATATACAAAATATATATAGATAGAGTTTGATTTGATTAGCAATGACATTATACACTGCAATGCGCTTGCGGCCAATTGTATGTAGATTTTTACATGCACATCCCGTCTAAATATGTACTCCATACACAAATAATGCATATATGATATATATATAATATGGAAAATATTTATACATGCATTTATGGTGCATAAAAACAAGTGAAAAATGAGAATATTTAGAAATTTTACGGATATAGATGGTAATATAGGGTTAAGTCAGACCGTATATATAATAAATTATATGTGAAATGTATATACAGGTTGTCCACAAGATGCAATGCAAATTTTCGGATGGGTAACATAATTCTAAGTCAAAAATGGGAAAAAAGATACATTTTGAGACACAGTCCTAAGAATTTATTGCGGTAACAATAACTCTGACTTTAACTATATATATGGTAATTAAAAAAAATCTTAATTGATCGACTTTGTAGAGAATTAAATTCTTAGTTTATTTGTGGTTTGTATTCCATTTATGACTTGTTTCAATTCCAATAATTTATTGAACAATACATTTGTAGAATAATTATTTTTTATTTTTCCAAAAATTTCATACTAAAATTATTTTCGTTTTAATAAACAAAACGTAATACTAATATTCGTAGTAACAATTTGTCCGTAATTTGAAAAATGTGGAAAATTACCATGGAAAAAATCCACCTATATATTTCATCGAAAAAATATATTGGAATTTGTCCAAAGAATGGATTGTCTGGGTAATATTTCCGTAACATATATCCGCACGGTATTGCATTCATAATTTAATTCACCAATTATCCATGACAGTGTATATTGTATATTTCGCTCATCTATAGATATAATCCTCACTCTTTTTAATTTATTTTCATAATTTTCAAAACAACCAGCAACTTAAATTGATATATTTATGAGGAAGTTTATAAGACTTTTCACGGATTTTATTCGCGGTTTTTTTTTTCTTGTTTATTACAAAAAACAATAAATCCACAATCGATGAATTTTTACCATCGTTCAGCATCTTCATTATTCGTGCTTACAGAACTTCTGCTTTATCGGTAAAAAAAAAACTAAATATTCTGCTAATACGGACAATTCATGGGTATTATTTGCCAAAATACATATACAATCCCAAAATATTTTTGTCTAAATTCGTGGATATGCTTACAAAAAGTTTGAATATAAATTCTATGGATATTCTGTGGAATAATAGCAACGAGAAATACTTGCAAAGGAGAATGCGTAGAAATTATCATCGGAAATATACGGATAATCGAAGGACATTTTTTATAAAAATCCATGGACAGGACATGCACACAACACAATTTTTATTGTTATTAGTCTTTAAAAAGAAGATGGTACTACGAAGGAATATATTGTAGAAATAAGAAAATAATAAAATTTAAAATTATACAAAAACATAATTTGCTAATTTCTAACTTTGCACCACTTTTTCAAACACTTTACCGTTAATAAATCGTTAGTCCTATAGCTAAAATGAAATGTTGTTTTAATTTTATAGCGAAACCAAACTAGTATTACATTTTTAACAAAAAAAAATAGTAATATAGGTTATGATGCTGTTAGATTTAAAATAAAAATCATTTTAATATGAAATTTTTGAAAAAAAAACATCCACATAATTATTTCTATGGAATAGATATATTGGAATTTTTCCAACGAATGTCCATAGATTTTCTTAATTATTTAATATAATAGTATTTTATTTAGATCAATTGGTCCAGCTTTGGATTGTAAGGGTAATATTTTACCATTTATACAAGACAGTGGTTCAAATTTTGAATATTCCGGTTATCTATAGTTATAATCCTGATTCTTTTTAATCTATTTTCATAATTTTTAAAACAACCAGCGCAACTCAAATCTATATATTTCGGAGAAATTTTTTTAAGATTTTTCATTGATTTTATCCACGGATTTTGTTTCTTGTTTATGTTAACGTTTTATCTCCAAAAATTTCTACAAAATTATGCTATGCATTTATTTAATTTAATCTAACAATTAAATTATTTTTTACATAAGCAACTTTAAATGTCATACTTTTTATTAATTTTTTATTTAATTATTACAATAAATTTTGTTTCAACCTGTTATAATAAAATGTTTTGTACGAGTGGGCACTTGTCGCATGAAGTATTTAAAATCCGTAGATCTGCTCACAAAAAATATGAATATAAATTCTATGGATATTCTGTGGAAAAATAGCAACGACAAATAATTTTAAGGAGAATGCGTGGAAATTATCATCGTAAATTTACGTGGATAATTCAAGGATATTTTTTTATAAAAATTCATGCACTGGGTGGCACTGATCATATAAAATTCCAGCAGACATCTGTAAAAAATCCATAGATATTGAAACTACGAACTACTATATAAAATGCGAAAATTTTGCGGACAAACTACTATTACTAGGGTATAGAGTAAGTTGCAAAAAAAATGTAGGAAATTAAAACAATCGTAACGAAATCTTTAGCAAAAATAACAACAATTGTTTTACCAATTTTCGTTTAAAAATAATAATAATAAACATAAAATTATGTTAAGTCGAGATTTACATAGCTTTGAATTCAAACATACATAACACACATGGTATTTGTAATAGGGAAAAATTTATACATTTAATATTTATGAAAACACATATAATACGATTGTATTATGATAATATAAATAAACTATGACGTCTGTTTAAGTTTTTAATGTTCTATTAATTTTTAGAAAATATTTATGAATAATTTAAATGTTATACAAACGCTTATAGTACATGTGAGTAGAGTAGAGTGGTGAAGGTACATTGAAAATATTTTTAACTATTCCATATATGTAATACACGAGCATACCATGTACAATATAAACCACAAACTAAACAAATGGACTATATAGTGCTCAGACTTCCAAATTCAAATACATGATGTTTATCTATAAAATGATATAATACACATATGCATTGAAAACATAAAATTTATGCAATTTATAACATATATTTTTATAGCTACTAAGTTTATATATACATTTTAGAGCAGTCATACTGATTGTGAATAATATTTTTATATATAAGCACAAAAAGCCTGGAATACTTAATTTTTAGAATTTGCAAAAAAACCCACAAACATTTTGTGATAATATAAATTTTATAGTTTATATTTTTGACTTCTATATTAGAGTACACACTACAGCAAGGTAGCAACATAGAACACATGGTATTTTTGTGTATTATGTACTATTATAAATTATTAAATTTTAGAAAAAAATATATGTGGCTATTGAATAGATTCATCTGGCCAATATGTATAACTTAACAAAATCTATATATTGTATATATATGTATATTGTTTGATTCAATGGGAAACATACTGTATACATTCGTATACATTATTAATACTTATCATAATAGAGGTATAGTAAAATATATATATATAATATTAAATCGCATAACATAATTTTAGATTTTATAAATGTGTCTGTCTAATATTTTCCGTATAATATAAAATATAATGAATCATTGTGCTGCACAAGCTTATTCCACACAACTTTATTTATATACTCCAATTATATATACAAATTTTATCTATACCCATAGTATAACAAACTATATGCATAATTATTTATATATATATATATTTATATGAACGTACATATACACCTACAATACCATATAAAATAAATAATTGCATATTACATTAAGGTATACATATTATAACTATACATATTACATATCTAATGTATGAAAATATAAGCTTTTTAGTGAATATTATGCACAAATAAGCATAAAATCTAAACCGGAAAACATGGCCAATGTTTGTTAAATTATTTAATGTATATATATAGATATTATACAGTAGATGTTGTTCGGTACCGTAAATATTCACACATGTGAGTATAATGTGAACGCCTGATAATATGAACAATTTTAAAGTTGCTATTGTATTTTATTTGAGCTTCTTCGATCAAATTTATATCTATTTAATCATCAATATTGATTTGAATTAGCTTGTTATAAAATATTAAAAAAAAACTCAAAAATAAATTGCACCAAATATAACTGATAATGGTCGATTAATTGTATGGCACTATTATAAATTAATGATATATTCGTAATATATATATTAAAAATTAATGTTCTATAGATGTTAAGATTATGTGCCCCTTATTACTACAAACTGCATAACAATATTCACATTCACTCTGATGAACTATTCAACTCGGTTGTGAGTATACGATTACGCCATCGATCATCTTCTTAGGTCATATATTGCTTCAAATGGATCTTTATGTCATCTAATAAAATTTTCATTACAGCCAAGTTGGTAAATTACTCTGCATGGCATTGGAGTATATAACAATTTACCAATTGTACTACAATTAACGAAAGATAAATGTTTTCAAAATTCTATTATTTTTATATGGGTCCATAGTCCATAGTGGGCCATCGATCATCTACTGTATACTTAATTATTATAAGTACATGAATATACAGCTGCACATACATTAAATACAGTAGCATCTCATGTTTAGAAAAAAATTTGACATGCAATAAATGAAATAAAATTGAAGAAATTAAATAAATTATACAAAATAATTGTCAGTCAAATAGATTTAAATTACTATCTGCATAAATTTTGCACACTATATACAAAACATCACACGCACCCAAATATAATCGACAGTTCTTGTTTTAATTCAGTAAGCAAAGATTTATTTTGTGCGTGCTACAAATTGCGAATTAAAAATGTGTACTCTGTGATTTAATGCATATTTTTGTTCACATTCATAGAGAAGCCACTGCGCCACTGCGATTAAATGAAAATATGTATTGTATATTAATATTGCATGTATAAAAAGTTACTATTTATATTTGCATATAACATAGAATTGTACAATATATTGTAATAGTATATGCAGATAGAGATATAAATAATGTATAATATGGTACGAGTTTATATACATAAAATACATAAAATAATATGTGCGGATAGCTTGTTTAATTGTGGTTTTAAAATAAATGAGTACATTAGCTGAAATGCTTTTAAATTGCAAAACATTCTGATTTAGATTTTATGTACATATTTGAATAGTTTTATATTATATGTGTGAATATGAATATATACGTAAACGCAAATGAATAACTATATTGTATTTTAAAATTATATAAATTCAATTCGACAATATTTTAAAATATCTGTTCACTTCGTTCGAAGCTAATTACTATATATTGTATATTAGAGACTTGATTATAAAGCGGAGACATCTCAATTTATTTTACATAAACGCATCCTCGTCTTTATACCATAGTTTTTATAGTATACTGTAGGTTATGCAGATTTCTATTCCTAAAAAAGGTTACATCTATCTATTGGATGTTATCTTTTCTTGTGTTCTACGACTAGTAACATACCATTTTGCAGACGATTGAGTAAGATTCTATATATTGCTCAAATAAGAAAATTTAACAAGTCTTCGTCAGCTTAGTAGATATAACATAGTTTTTTTTGCTTATCGGAAATTTTAATTAATAATTCTCATTACTTGTTGATATATACGATGATGGGATTTGGACAATGTAAAAAGTTTAATTTTCGATCTTGGTACATCTTTGGCACGATATTAGCTCGATTGCTTAGCCCTTTTGTGAGTTGTTAGTATAAATAAAAGTCTCATCTCCCATAATGATGCGCGTTTAATGACTTTTCACTGAAAATAAATGTGTACATAATTTCAATGAATAGCGTTTATAAGCCCATTTTTCATTGTTTCAATGAATATAATTCATTAATATTCTTCATTTTTAAAAATTATCTTAATGTACCTGTTCAATGAATGAATGAATTCGCGATCATTAATTAACTAATGCACAGAATAATAAGTTATTAAACAGAAGAACGTTGAAAAAATTAATAATATTCATCAAAACTATTATATACAATTCTTTAAACTGACGTAGTGAATTCATTGAAAAACATTCATTTTCGGTATTACAATTTAATGAATTATTCGTTGATTTAATAAATGTTATTTTATTTTAACAATGTGAACCATGTTCCTTAGAGCAAAATTAATTAATATTTCATTGTTTTGACGTTACTTTTTAATTGGATCGGTGTACTTTTTTTTTCTTCAGCGTTTGTTATAGTCAGAAATAACCTATTTGAGTATTTGCAGACATTAACCATTGGAATCAAATGAGCACTGACACACCAAAAACTTTTTTAAAATGGAACAGGAATACAAATTTATACTCATATATTACCAAAAAAAAAATAAACGATTTACCATTCGAGTTTCTAAAGTCATTGTGACATTGATGTTAATGGTTGCACATTAAATTAATTTAAAATTATTGGATTACAAATGCAGTTTAAAAATCGAACAATTATTTTAGTTATATAGTAATATTTTAAAGGCAATGCTAATCATGTACTTAACTCTATACTTATGTGATATGTTGGTGGATCCACCACTACCACAATCAAATCAAATCATTGCTGTCTATAAATAACTCTACATTTTAGATCATATTGTAAATTTCATGGCGATAGCAACCCAATTTCACGTTTTCTTAATTATTGTTATTATTGTTATTATTTGTTAATAATTATTTTCCGTATTTGAATACAATTAATAATTATTATTTAACTAATACTATGCTATGCAACGCAATATATACTCAGCTATTAAATTGCAAACGTCACACTATGACTGAGATGTATATACAGAATAGAAAAAAAATTAATAATAATAATAATAAAAATAAACATTTTAGGTAGGATGGTGCGTTAGTATAAATTATAATGATATTAAAAATGAAAACGAAAAAAGTGTACACATCCTTTGCGCGCCGCGCGACAACCAAAACAACAAAAAACCTTAACTTTATAAGAACATATTTATTTACACTTATTTATTTATTTGTTCTTTGTACAAAATAAACAATTTGCTTTGAGAAATTCCACAATTGTATTTTTTTTAGGTTAACATAATAATTATTATATTATTTTCCAGTATAATTATTATCACACAAAAAACATCTTTAAATTTATTTATTTTAATATTTTTATACATTCTGTTTTTTTTTCCTTTTTCATTATTATGCGAGCTTTTTTTTCTTCTCAAATGAAAAGGTTTTTTGTTTATTTTTCTATTTTTTCGTTGTCTTTGGATTGTTGAGGCTGAAAATTTTATTATAAATATTATATTAATAATATAAAAAATAATAAAACATACCTCAAGAAAACACATATTATATAAAAAGTGTTATAAGTAAAAAAATTAAGGTGCCATATATTCAGAGAGAGAACAAAAAAATGAATGAATGGTATATATTGTAGGAAAACAAAATATGGTTTTATTAAAAAAATAAAGGTAACTTTTATACAAGGATTTCATAGAAAACAAAAATATACTATAAAATACATATTTTGTTTATTTAGTATAAATCAAAAATATAGTATATGTATTTTAGAAATAGTAAAGATATAGAATAACGCCATTGCAATAAAATTTGAAAAAATTAAATTATAAAAACCACCTTTCCTATTTTATACAATATTTTTAGCTATAGTAAAAAAAAAATGCAATGTAAACTGCTTATGAAAACAAGGAGACTATGTAAATTATGAGTGATTGTGAAGAATAGGATACTGCCAATTTGAATTATCAAAGCTAATATACTAGACACACTTAAGAGGTAACCAACTAATATTGTAGTGTTAAAAAATTCGAGCAGAAATTCGTATAGTTTGTATTGTGTATTGAATTAGTTTGTCTAACCGGACTAACCACAATAAAATGTCCGTAGTTTGCATGTATCTAATATGCCAGACACACATAAGAGGTAACCAACTAATATTGTAGTTATAAAAAATTGGAGCAGAAATTCGTATAGTTTGTATTGTGTATTGAATTAGTTTGTCTAACCGGACTAACCACAATAAAATGTCCACAGTTTGCATGTATCTAATATGCCAGACACACATAAGAGGTAACCAACTAATATTGTAGTTATAAAAAATTGGAGCAAAAATTCGTATAGTTTGTATTGTGTATTGAATTAGTTTATCTAACCGGACTAACCACAATAAAATGTCCATAGTTTGCATGTATCTAATATGCCAGACACAGACATAAGAGGTAACCAACTAATATTGTAGTTATAAAAAATTGGAGCAGAAATTCGTATAGTTTGTATTGTGTATTGAATTAATTTGCCTAATCGGACTAACCACAATAAAATGTCCACAGTTTGCATGTATCTAATATGCCAGACACACATAAGAGGTAACCAACTAATATTGTAGTTATAAAAAATTGGAGCAGAAATTCGTATAGTTTGTATTGTGTATTGAATTAGTTTGCCAAAACGGACTAACCACAAAAAAATGTCCATAGTTTGAATGTATCTAATTCGATTCTCTAAAATATTGGAAATCCGAACCATTCGAACTGAAGTTAAGTGTCAACTCTTACAAATAAGAGCCAAATTAAATAAACAAAAAAAAAGGAAACACGTTATATTTATTAAAATAAAGACAATTACAAAGAATTGAAACTCGATATTGTCAAGTATAAAATAATAAATAATAATAATAATAATATAAATAAAGTTGATTTAAATTGAATTACAAAATTATACAATAAATAAAAATGAAATTGAATAGAACCATCGTAATCGATTTAATTTTTGAAACTTGAAAACTATGAATTTAAAACATATTATTATATTATTAACATATTATTATTAAAAATATTTAACTAAATGTTTAATTGACAATATAGAATGAACCCAACGTAATTTATAAATAATAATAAATATATTAAATAGTAGAAAACAATTATGGGTAAACAAACTTTCAACTATTCGCAATTTTTTCACTCTTGTACCATAATAAATGTCAAAATAATAGTAAACTAATGGTTTTGCCAATGTGTCACCAACCGCTTTAGTTACCGAATTAATTTGTGAGCATACTAATTAGTTAAATCTTCTGTGTGTCTACCATATTGTGCACATTGTGAAATTTTATATTACAGCGTCTAATTTCAATAAGTAATCGCCAAAAATAATTTCAATCTTTATTTTAATTAACCATTAAAAGTCTTTTCGAGGTTTTCCGCTAGGTTTCGGTTACCAGTCTCTTACCCCGTGGACACCGTACTTCAAGGATACACTTGTAATTTGTAACACAATGCTTCTCAGAGTATACATCGACATAACGGTCGATTAGATATTTTGTACGATGTTCGAAAACTAAATAATAAATAAGCAAGCATTTGTTTTACTATTACACGCACGCCAATTTACGCACAGCCTTATAATATGCAAACAATTGGTATTCCCGTTTTAAAAATGGTGTATGGTGAAAATCTTTTTATATGTGAAATTAATATGTGAAATGCTTGTGAAATCTATTCCAGTTTAATGTTCAAAATTGTTAAAAGATGGTCTATAGCATATAGAAGGTATAATTGGCCGGTTTGGATCATCAAGTGTTGAAAAATTTTATAATTTTGTAGAACGAAATATTTTAATATTTTTTGATAAATGAATGTGTTTTTCATATTTACGATAATTTATAATTATCAATAAAGTAGAAATTAAATTATTTTAATAATATTTTTTTCATAAATGCAAATAAATATAAAAGAAATTATTGTTAATTTAATAAAAAATATAAAACTATAAATATCACCATCTAAAAATATAAAACATGTTAATATTCTTATAAATAAAATTCTTCTATATTCAGCCAAAAAAAAATTAAAGCAAATCCCCCTCTTCTATAGTCTACATTAAAACCTGAAACTAACTCAGATTCACCTTCAGCAAAATCAAAAGGTATTCGGTTTGTTTCAGCTGAACAAGAGATATATCAAAGTAAAAATAAAGGCAATCTAATAAAAATAAACCACATATTCATTTGATAATACATAAATATTACCAAATTTAACCTATTTGTTAAAAATAAAATTGATAAAAAAATTAAAGACAATCTTACTTCATAAGAAATAGTTTGAGCAACTGCCCGCAATCCCCCTCCCCCCAATAATGAATAATTCGAATTAGAAAAAATAAAATCATTAATAGAGATGTTTTTAAAGTTTTTATGTGTGGTTTTTTGTTGTTTTACTAAAATTAATGTTTTTGCATTATTGGGTGGGAAATCAATTTTTGATTTTCCAGCTGTTTTATTTATTATAAAATTCAAAATTTAAATATAAAATTTTTTATCAATTTGTAATTAAAAATTCTAGTAGTTCTGTTCTCAAATTTTAGATATATAATAATTTTAACCATCACCGTATTTCTGTGGATTGTGGTGTTTTATATGCGTGCGTAAAATTACGATAATCTCAGTGAGGTGGTCGTAACCATAAGGATGTTTGTTTTATTTTAATAAGGTGGAATACAAAAATGAAAATAAACACATTTAAACAATAAGCAAACATTTTTATCGGGAATAGCACAGATTATATTGTATAATAAAAATGAGGTAAAATCAAAATAGATAATTTAATTTTTAATGTGTCATTTTATTGAATTTAAAATATTAGGTGGCGGTATATATCCTTCTAGCGTTCTAGCATCCTTTTTGCTTATAATTTATACTATAATAATATATAAAATTAAATAATTAATGTTTGCATTCAATTGTGATCAATTATATATGATTGATTACTATAGTTTCGTATATTTTATTTTAATTTTTCAACAATATATTACACGGTATATTTATTAAGCAATATCGAAATGTTTTGTGAAAATAATTTATTTTAATATTCATAAATAATATTGCATATTATAATTTAATCAAATAAGACAGTTGATATATATATATGTATAAAAACAATATGTTATACATTACATTATAGATAGATTCGCATGTATTATATATATTGTAATAGATAAATATATAAGATAAATATGAACAAGTAAATAAAATTAAATATTTTGTATCACCCTTTAATCAAACATTCATATCTTATTCATCATTTATTGTATACTTTTTGTACACACAAATCCCATTTTTTTTGGTTCTATTTATATATTATTACATGTTTATTTTCGAGATATATTGTGTGTATATGTAGAAAAACAAATTGAAGTTAGAGTATTGTAATTTTGTCGCCCCATAATCACAAGGCAATCTTCCGAATTGTTAAATAAACATTTTTTCATCTATTTTAAAATTTATTATATATATTATGTACACACACACACTCACACACAGTGATATATAATGTATAAAAGTTTTATCCTTCTATTCATATTTTTTTTCCTTTTCCATTTATCTCAATATATTGAACGATACTATATACTCCAACACATAAATATCGGTATATATATATATAGCCCATCGTCTACATCATTTTCATTTAAATATATCTTGTGAAAAGAAAGAAATTGAAATCGAAAAAAAAAATAAAAAATCAACAGAAAAATCGAACTGACTTTGAAAATTGTAACATGTACGTGTGCTGTGAGCGCGATTTACAAAAAAATATTCAAAAGTACATCTAATATATGATAAAATATATAGCGTAAGCTTATCTGGTGACAGGCAGCACCAAACTACATTTATAGAATTTATTTAATAAAATACATATACGCAATCATCGCATCATCGAATCATGTTACTCCAAGTGCAGTATATTTGTGATAGCTACCAAACAATCATGTATACAGTTAAATTGGTAATTATAACCAATTTGCATGAAAAGAAATGGCAGAAAAATAATAATAATAAATTATTAAACTTGATTATAATTTATAGAAAACTGTATTTTTGGTATCTCTCATTCCGGAAAGACTATAAAAAGTTCAATGAATTTTCATGATAAAATATCACTAAAATTCCAGTTGAATAATTTTTCGGTATGGTATTCCAATCTTTAGAATATATTCATTAATGCACATGACTAAATTCTGCAGTCATTTTATGTATCTCCCACAAAATTTTTAGATAATTTTACGTATAGATAAATAGATAAAGCTATAGTTGAAAATACACAAATAAGCAGATCATTGTGACTTTATCTTTGTCGTTATAAATATAAAAATATAGTATTTATAATATAGTCCATCAAATTTTTATATGAGACACAGTATGTTTAAAAATCTATTACAATAAAGTCATATTTAAATGTCCTTGATCCTTAAAATTTAATTTCTGTTCATATCCTTCTTTTAATCTCTTTCCTTTTATATAGTTATCGTGCGCATGACATAAAATTCTATAAAATATCCTTTTTTTGATATCCTTGAAATGTCCTTGATCAATAAAATTAAATTAATTCAAATGTGTATTGCCAGTATAACCAATTTGAAAAATGCAATCCAAGACGAGCTACATATTTGATTACTCGGTAAAAATGATTGCAAATCCTGCTTTGATTGGGATGTGAAGTCACTTCGCCAACATACAAATACAACATTAAATACATACATAAATTTTTGAAGTTAAATGGTAAAAATCTTTCTTTAATTTATTGTTAATATATAATAACAATGGAAAGGCGATCAAGTAAATTATTTTATAGTAAATGACATTAATAATATTCCATATATTTTTGTGGTAATATTCTAAATAATGAAAACAAAATGATATATTTGCAAAACAAATTAATGTTAAATGGATTGCTAATAGATTAATTTAAGTTATGGCATTCAAGATTTTGAAACTTTTTTAATGACGATTCCTTATATGAAAAAAATTCAGTATACATGAATTTTAATTATTGTTTAGATTAGATTTCTGTTATTGCTTAGAGAATATTTATATATATGTTAATCCGAATTTTACCTACACAATCATTCATTATTAAAATTCATTATATGATTTCAATCCGCAATATATGGTATACATATGTATAAAAAATGTATGTACGCAATGTTCAGTTGAATCATAGGTGTGAAAATTAATTGATAAAATTGTTTATGTTTGATGATAAAAAATGGTGACTATCACTACATACACTACCCTATAAGGAAAAAATATAACCTTTGTCTATACGATATATTACAAATGCATACATATAATATATTTAAACATCAGATAACATAAGAATATATATGTATACAACTAAAACTATATAATATAAATATACCATAGTTAGTTGTATAAAGAAAATGTTTGCTCATATTTTATTCAC
The DNA here is from genome assembly GCA_910594885.2 of Bibio marci. Classification (NCBI taxonomy): domain Eukaryota; kingdom Metazoa; phylum Arthropoda; class Insecta; order Diptera; family Bibionidae; genus Bibio; species Bibio marci. Next base: position 42,274,424 of record OU343114.1, read on the forward strand.
AAATGTATTTAACTTTTTCCTTTTTTTTTTCTTGCTTATACTGTTTTTTTTTTCCTATTTCTATGAATTTAGTCAATTCCATATTCTACATAATGTTTAATTTGAATCCATACACTTACACAGCACATATGCATCATATATAGAAAATATAATTGTATATGTAAAATTTAACCTGTATACTTCATAATATACAACGTCATATATATGGATATCTGTATGCGAACACTATATATTCCTTAAAGGATATAGGTACGTATTGGGACCTTACATTAATAATGTCGATTTGATAACAGTTGGCGTAGCTGGCATTGTATGCATCGGAACACATCGCGGCCATATTCTTTTTTTTTGTCTGTCATTAGGCTATGTTTCCACATAGGGTATGACAAGCACATTCATACGCGTATGATTAGTTTTTGAAATAAGTATTTTCGATTATCAAATTTAACGTACTTGTGGCAACTCAACGTATGACTCGTATGACGTCGACTAGTCATACGTATATAGATGTTTTCATCTAAAATCGGTATTTTAAACTAATCATACGCGTATGAATGTGCTTGTCATACCCAATGGAAACATAGCCTTACTCTATAAATTTAAGTATATGTCATTTCGTTGAAGTGTAAACAACAAAGTTTTTTTTTGCTGCGAACATATCGAATTACGTGCCTGAAACAGTTGTTTTGCGGTGAAGTTTAATAACTTTCTTTTAATTTGAAGAAAACCGCTGCTGATAGTTATCGATTGTTGGTAGAAGCTTACGGTGAACATGTTCCAAATCAAAAAACTTGTGAACGGTGGTTTACACGCTTCAACTTCACAATCAAAACGCGATATTCATTGCCAGAAGGTAATGCTGTGCATTTGGTGGGATCAGAAAGGTGTGGTGTATAATGAGCAGTTAAAACCAAATGAAACGGTTACAGCTAATCGCTACCGACGACAACTGGGCTAATTGGCAAAGAAATTGAACGAAAAACGACCATTGATAGCTCGAAAACACCACAAAGTTTTATTTCACGATGCGAATGCCAGACCACATCGTGCAAACATCGTTAAGGAAAAAATAAAGAGGCTCGGTTGAGATCATCTTGATCACCCCCCGTACTCTCCAGACCTTGCTCCTTCTGATTACCATTCCGTTCCGATCAATGCAGGTCAGCCTGACACACGTACGCTTTCGAAATGCTGAAGAAGTGCGAAAATGGGTCGATGAATGGATTGGGACAAAAGATGAGGAGTTCTTCAAACGAGGAATCAACAAACTTCCCAAAAGATGGGAGGAAGTCATAGCTAACGATGGGCAATATATTGGTTGATGTACTCAATAATTTAGTTATACAAATAAATGCCATTTTCAAGCCAAAAAATCGACATTATTATGGCAAGGTCCTAATATATATAAAAAAAAATATAATATAAAGTTTAGGTTAATTATAAGGTTTTTTTTTAATGTTTATTTAGTATTTTTTATTATTTGATTAGTAGTAACATATGAAAATATTACATTTAGTAGGTATTGTTTATAGACATTTACAAAAATAATATATCTGAATTAGGTGTCACAGATATAAATTATAATGATAATAATATTTAATAACAATAATATAATTAAAATGAATAAATAAAATGAATGGAAAAATATATTACGCACATTATCTATTGCGTTTGTATAAATAATAACATCACTGAAAATATATTTGTACGCTATTTCAATGAATAGCATTTATAAGCCAATTTTTCAATGTTTCAATGAATTTAATTCATTAATATGTTTCATTTTTAAAAATTATCTTAATGTACCTGTTCAATGAATGAATGAATTCACGATCATTAATTAACTAATGCACAGAATAATAAGTTATTAAACAGAAGAACGTTGAAAAAATTAATAATATTCATCAAAACTATTATACAATTCTTTAAACTGACGTAGTGAAACATTGAAAAACATTTATTTTCGGTATTATGTTTTTTAATGAATTATTCGTTGATTTAATAAATGTTATTTCATTTTAACAATGTGAACTATGTTACTTGGAGCAAATTAATTAATATTTCATTGTTTTGAAATTACTTTAATGTGAACCATGTTCCTTGGAGCAAAATTAATTAATATTTCATTGTTTTGACGTTACTTTTTAATTGGATCAGTGTACTTTCTTTTCAGGGCATTAATTTATATATAAATATATACATTTTCATATATAATTGCATGAGCTGTGTGTGTGGAATGTGTGTGTGGAATGAATGATAAACTATAAAGAACGTATACACATTATTTTATATATTTTTCGGCAAGACATTTTGTAAGTATCTTTTACAAAATCTATCCGGCACGAAATTATTATTATTATTATTATTATATTATATAAGCCATTTAATAGATTAAAGCGTATTTATTATTTTGAACACATTAAGTCCATACAAAAATTAAAATGTATGTGTATACAGCGAAACAATTGTCTATAGATACACACACGTAACAATTAATTTTTTTTTAAAATCTTTTACAATAACATGTTCTCTTTTACAACATAATACAACATATATCATAAGTATTAATAAACGTACAATAATCCTATACTGCATTAATATATAATTTATTTAACTATTTGTATATACCATACAATCAATATATAGTTGTTATACAAAATAATATGAAATGAAAATCTCTCGAAAAATACAGAAAAAAAATTGTTTAAATTTAATGTAATGTAAATATTAACATACGTTCAATATTATTTGTTTGGCCGATGTGTTATTTATTTTATTTTGAATTCGCAAATTAGTGACTTGATTTAATATTCTATAATAAACACTATAAATGTTCCTGTATATATATTGAGTACGTATATATATATATCTATGTGTGTACTTATGTACGTGTGTACACAGGACTTTATTTTACTATATATATCTATTAATAATAAAACATTCATTCAAATTTTGAATGTGATTTTGTTTCCTTTAATTTTTTGGTACAATAATATGTAAACAAATTTTATTTTTAATATATTAAAATATAGTGCACGTGCCAAACACGTGAAAGGGAATATATTATTCCTTATCCTTTTATATATATATATAAATTTATATTGATACCAACGAATCCCGGCTATATAAATATGTATATGTATTTATTATATATTGTAGATAAAAATAAAAGGATATTTTTTTTCTCAAATTAAGAACTAAAACGAGGTATTAACATTTATAATACTTATTTATAAAATACCGTAACGTTGGGTATTAATTACAACAATAACTTGTCACAATTTTCAATTTTGTATTGTTCATCGATGTTTTCCGCGAATCTTGGCGTATAATAGAATACATTTATATACGATATAATAATTTCACACAATTGTAATCTTCGTAATATATAAAAATGAATTTTAAAAAATTTTAGAATTTAGGATATTTTTAAGAATTGAATTTAATTTATAAAAACTATACTAAAAATCGAAAATCTTTTTTAAATACAATATATAAAACATATAATTCTAATTGATCAGTATTCATTAAATGTTGGTTTTCCACTTGAGGACCTCACTATTTATAGTCTCAACACAATCTATTCCATATATTTAATACGGATATATACAAAAACGAAAAACTATATATATGTTTAAATATTACCAATCGTAACTATATATCTGAAATGAATGAAAAAAGCATACCTACGACGTTAAAATATTATGTATTTCCACGACAATAGAAAGTTAAATTCTTTGGTATTCATCTGCGGATCCAGATGGTTGACCCGAAGAAAGTATATATTAGAGGAAAATAAAAAATCGGTTTAGAATGATATTTAGCAAAATGTACTAATATACTACTGAATAGTATATTAAAAAGAAGAATTCAAAGTTACGGTCCTATCAAAACTTACCGACATAATAAATTAATGATTAATGTGTCAATTAAAAATTTTTAAAATAAACATATGCGAATATTTCTGATTTCCCTATTTTACCAGTATTTTAATATTGAATGAAAATATTGATACACCTTCAAAAAGGACATGTTACAAAACATTACATATTATAATTTTGTGCGATACAACGCTAATAAAGTATTAAGTATTTGGACTTAATACAAATATATTATGATATTAATAATAAAATTAAAAATTCATAAATGGAAAATTTAAAAGACGTTGATTTTTTATTTTATTTATATATAAAACATTTTTCCACCACATTAACTACATTTTTTTGAAGTCACATCTTCAAAATATTTGCGAGTATATAGCTCCATCGATCAAAACCGATGACAAATTAGAAGGAATAATATCGATTTGTGTGCGGGTGGTTCGAATACATCGATTTTGATAAAACACATTATTTGTTTGTTTATTTTAAAAAAACAAATTTTTTTTTGGATGAGCTTTATCGCAAACAACAGCAAAATTATTTTAACATATCTTTCAATAGACATATTCCATTTGTTTTTTCGTTAGTATGTTCGGATCAACTATAGATTGATATACGGCTATTATATATATATATAGTTTAAGACATTTTTTAATAATATTTATTGTAGAAAATTTAATAAATTTTAATGCTCATGCAATCATAATAGTAAAATGATTACAATAAATTATTTCACACATGAATCAATATAAAATTTATATATAAATATATTATATATAACTAAACTAAATATACTACAATAGATATTAAAAATCTTATTGCAAATCCTGGAAAATATCCTTATATATATATATAAAATGTTGAGAAATAAATTGCTCATTTTATATAGATTAAATATAAATGTATATTATTTATACTATATTTGTATATGTATTCAGAACTGGTTCAAATCCGGAGTGCATATGCAGAGAATATGTGACACAGGATGTTAGGATAAAGGATATGCTTTAGGCTATCTACATGTATATACAATACTTTATATTTTACAAAAATTTTACTAATATAATGTACTATATGAAATAAATAATACAGTGGTACAAAATTGTATTCGTACGCTTATAACTGGAAAATTTCAGTGGACACATATCGTTGCCATATTCACAGAAAAAAAAAATTTTATTCGATATCAATATAACACAGTTCTGCTGGACGTTAGTAAAATTATTCAATCAATCACTGCGGCTGCATAGAATTTATGCTGTAAGTGGAAAAATATTCTACCGATCCAATATTAGTTGTATAAAATATGTTCAGTTTCAATATTAAACCAGATAGTTTCGGTTACACAATCGTTCAAAATTGTGTTTCGTATTAAAAAATTGTGTTTAAATAATAATTATTTAACAATTTAATCATTAAATAGAAATAAATAAAGTTACATAATCGTTAATGAACAATTGTGGTGTGACTATAGGTGTAAGTGTATAAGTTTTATTAAATAAATAATAAAAAAATAGATAAATTTAAATACAAAAAAAATTTGGCATAAAACTATTATCAAAAAAATTAAAAATTTAAATACAATAATGTTTCACGATTTCAAAAAATATAAGTGGTAATTAAATATTATATTTGAAATGAATTTAAATAATATACCGATGAAGAACATTTACTCAACAAACCCAACATAACCAAAGTATTGTATTAAATTAAGAGCGAGTTATCAACATCGTACCGCGAAATTTCTTCATCATAAACTTGATGTCAACGCAAAGTTAGCGTAATAAATTAAAATTATACCAAAGGAAAATAAAAGTACTTAGTTTAGGGTAATTTTTAAAAAATTTTATTTAATAATTAAATTGATCGACAAAATTAATTGTATTTAAATCTCTTTTAGTAATTTATTATTTTTATTATTTTTATTTTTATATTTTCTTATTTTTAAATAGTTATTAAATATATTTTTTAAAAGCAATTTAATTGTGATTTATTTATTTATTTATAAAAAATAATTTTTTTGTTGAAATCAAATATTATTGTATTTAAGGAAAAAGCTCATTTTTTTGACTATTTGTTATTAAAGCAGAAAAATCACACCATCCCTAGTAACACTGTCCGTAGTTTGTTTTCTGCATTATATGTAGTAGTAGTAGTATGTAGTTCATAGTTTCAATCCGTGGATATATCTATGGATTTCTTACGGATATCTGCTGGATTTTACATGATCAGCGTACCCCGTGTCCATGGATTTTTATAAAAAAATGTCCTTGGATTATCCTCGTATATTCCCGATGATAATTTCTACGGATTCTTCTCCTATCTCGTTGCCATTATTTTACAGAATATTCATAGAATTAATATTCATATTTTTTGTGATTAGATCCACAGATTTTGACAAAAATACATCATGTGTGACAAGTGTACTCGCACAAACATTTTATTATCACAGGTTGTAAATTGTAGAAACAAACAAATTTAATGTAATGAATACGTAATAAATAAATAAAAAAAAGTATTTGATAATTATATTTTCTTATTTATAAAAATAATTTAATTGTAAGATTAAATTAATAAATTCATAGTATAATTTTGTAGAAATTTGGCAAATAAAACGCTTATATAAATAAGAAACAAAAACCGCCCGGATAAAATCCATAAAATGTCTTACGAAATTCCTCGGAAATAAATCGATTTCAGTTGCGCTGGTTGTTTGAAAAATTATGAAAATAAATTAAAAACAGTGAGGATTATATCTATAGATAAGCGGAATATACAAAATTTTAACCACTGTCTTGGATAATTGGTTAAATAAATTATGAATACAATACCGTGCGGACATATGTTGCGGAAATATTACCCTTGCAATCCAAAGAATTCAATTGATCTACAATAAATAAAATACTAATATATTATGTGGAAAATCTATGGACATTCTTTGGACAAATTCCATTATATCTTTTCCATAGAAAATATATGGATATTTTCCTCAATTTTCAAAGTACGGACAAATTGTTACTAGAGATTAGCAAAAATCAATCTACATAATCACACAGTCTACTGCAGTTTGTCTGAAAGGTCATAGACATAGGCATATTTTTTCAGTAAATACAAATATTTAAATATTGATTACAGTACAATTGGTAAAATAGCTGTAACGTATAATAAGCAGAAATCTTCTTCTAGCAAAATATAAAGTTCTGCGTAACAGCAGATTCATCTGTGTAGTAGAAGTAAAATTTTTTCATCATCGCAGAAACTATCTTTGAATTGCCAAAAACATTTTGCTACATAAGCAGAAAATTTCTGCTAGTATGTTTAGTAAATTTGCGTTGCCACAAATAGTTCTTCTAAATTAACAATATCGTTTGCAAAATATATGAAAAAAATACAAATGCATAGCAAATGTACTTGCGGATATATCTGTGAAAAATGGCAGAAATTTCGAAGTTTAGCATATCATAGAATAGACAACATTTTTCGAAACTAACATAAGCGTTTCGGGTTGTAACAGCAGACCATTTGATCGGATGTATATAGGCAAAAGATTTGCTGTTTTTAAGTGGATATTTTCTGTTCTGCTTTTACGGAATAATTTTATTTCCAGTTTGGTACGTGCGTAGGAGTAAGAAATTATTCCAAATGATTATAATACGAATACACTGATGCTGTGTATGTATATATTTGTATACATTTTATTTTATAATATATATTATTTTAGCCAATAAATAATATGTAAAAATTTATTATATTTTCTTTTACTTAGAAAAAAAACTTTATTTAACTATATATTTAATATAGAATAACTTATATAATTTTAAAATGTATATCTTTACAGGTTTTTTTTTGATTTTTTTTGATATGTAAATATTTTTCTTTAAAGAAGAAAAAAAAAGGCAAAAACAAATCAATTGTTTACATAAATTTAACATAAAAATGTATATACAAAATATTATGTTTTATATATTATTACATACATACACAATACATACATAAATATTAAAATATATATAACATTGAACTAAACAAGATTTTGCAATTTCCCGCATTATTTTGATTGTACCCGAATATATATAGAAATAATATAAAATATACATTTATTTATAAAGTTAATAGAATATAATATATTTTGGATGGATGTTGAAGCGGAACCAATAGAAGAAAAAAAAACAAGTTATTATAATCATCATCATTACAATAATAAAATAATAATTCTTAGAATTTTAGTGGGATTTATTCTAAATATACACAATACAGTGTTTTTTATATTTATGGTATATTTTATATGCGATATTATTATTATTATTAACACGTTAATCGGCACAATAATATCAGAAAAATTTTCACATGGGCCATGGTAACTTTATTGTATACCATTATAAAACTATGTTTATTTTATTTTATTGTTTGTAGTAAGCCAAGAATTTTTCAGGTTTTGTTCCTGATAGGCCAGCTTTCGAAACATAATGCAAATGTTGTATCGTTTGCGTCGCACATCTGTGATTGACGTGGCCATCTACCAAATCGCGTACGTCAGACATATATGTGTGACATGGCTCATGTAGAACTTCTTAGCGTCATACACACATATGACCGGCATGGCGATTAACGTGTTAATAATATTAAAATATTAATATGAATGTATTATTTTCTTGTGTACATTATAAATTATAATAAAATATATAAAATTTACGTAAGATATGTTCTTTTGATTCGATTGGATATACAATTATAAAGTTATAATAAATACTCTTAATTTATACAAAATCTATATTAGAAAAAAATATATTTCGATAGCGATTAACTAAATATTCATTAAATTTTTGGTACACGGTTACGCCATTTTGTGTTAAAAGTGTTGAATAAATATTGAAGAAAAATTAAAAAAATTTATATATAAATAAATAAAAATAAATAAATAAATTAAAATTGAAAATTAAAACAGATGACAAGTTTTTTGTAGTTTTTTTTATCTTATAATTTTGGTTTTTTTTTTGTGGGTGACGTTAATAAAATAAAAAAAAAAATATAATTTTATAATTGTATTTTAGGTTTTAGGTGGTGTTGTGTTGTGTTGTGTCGTACACACAAATTGTGTAAATATTTTTTTCAAATTTTTTGGAAAATTATGAAATTCAATGTAATTTAATAACAATTGTAAAACACAATAAAAAAAATACGCGACGGTATAAGAAACAAAAACACCTGAATCTACAATATATTAAATTTTTTTTAATATATTTTTATATACGGCTTCGATAAATACATAAGTGCCTATACTCTGTGTATATAGTCTGCAACATATATTATAATAAATAATGAGTTTAATTATTGCGTTATATCCAATATTATTTCCCTAGTAACAATTTGGCCGTAAATGGAAAAATGAGGAAAATTTCCGTAGAAAAAAACCACATATTTTTAATCGGAAAAGATATATTGGAATTCGAACAAAAAATGTCCATAGATTTTCCACTTAATATATTCGTATTTTATTTAGATCAATTGAAATTCTTTGGATTGTCAGGGTAATGTTGCCAACATATTTATTAGCGCGATATTGTTTTCATAATATATTTCACCAATTTTGAATATTTCACTAATCTTAATATAATCCTCACTCTTCATAATTTATTTTCATAAATTTTAAAACAACCAGCAAAGGAAATTGAGATTTATTTCCGCGAAATTTTGTAAGACTTTTCATGGATTTTGTGCGCGCGGTTTTCGTTTCTTGTTTATGCGTTAGCGTTTTATTTGCCAAATTTCTACAAAATTATCCATGAATCTATTAATTTAATCTTACAATTAAATTATTTTTTGCATAAGAAAATATAAATATATAATACTTTTTATTTATTTATTACTTATTGTTAGTACATTGAATTTTGTTTCAACAAGTTACAATCTGTTTTAACAAAATGTTTGTGCGAATGCACTTGTCACACATGATGTATTTTTGTTAAAATTCGTGGATCTGCTAACAAAAAAATATATGAATATAAATTCTACGGATATTCTGTGGAATAACGAGATAGGAGGAGAATCTGTAAAAATTATCATCGGAAATATACGTATAATCCAACATCATTTTTTATAAAAATCCATGGACAGGCTGGCACTGATCATATAAAATTCCAGCGAACATCCGTAAGAAATCCATAGATATTTCCTCGGATTGAAACTAAGGACTACTACATATAAATGCGGAAATTTTACCGACAAACTACGGCCAGTGTTACTAGGGTTAATACATACAGACTATACAGATCACATATACCATAAAAGAGAACAATTAAAATTCGGGGGCATATGAAATACATAACAGAATTACTATAAATACTATTAATAATTATTAATAAATTTAAATATTATGTTAAATAGTACACCGAATGAGTTTTATTATTTCTTTGAAAATAATTAAAATTATTAAATTGGAACATATCTTTTTATACATTTAGGAAGATTGAAAAATTATAAATTAAAGATAATATTTTATTTTCAAAATCTTAGCTAACATATACACGCTGCGATGATACACTGTAATCTAATTTATAATTTATATTTAGTTATTAATTAAAGAAAATTAGAGTTTTTACGCATATATATTGAAAATTTTATAAATTTAAAAAATTTCATATAAAGAAAATCAATTGCAACTATACATAAAATAGATCAATGATTATACAAAGATTACAATTCATAAAAAACCAATATAATTTTACCATTTCATATAGAAGATTATTTAAAATTTCGATGGGTAAACCAATTATGATATGGAAAATAATTGGTAAATTCATTCCAGTATAATAGCAGCCGCTTAATATACTGACGTATCATTGATTTTTTAAGATGGAAAAAATTGAAAATCATAGCAGTAATTAAATTCTTTGTTTTTAGCTATATGGTTTAACACCAACAAAAATCATCATCAAAAATTAGTAAAAGTTTATAAGAATGCACATCATCTTCATTTGATACTGTAAAAAAAATGGATTGTCATTTTTCTAAATCTGGTTGTACAAGCTATATGCAGAAAAGTAATGGTCGTCCAAAATTTTCTATGACATCAGAAATCATTCTATACTAATCCATATATGATAAGGTGTTAAATGATCGACGGGAGTGTGTAAAACAGTTGAGGCATCTCAAAAGAATGGGCTGACAATATTTTGCATGAATAATTACACATGAAAAAGATTTATGTATTTGCTAACAATTGATATCAAAAACTCAGTCGCATACGTGTTTGGACAATTTTTTTAAACCAAAAAGTCAAGAAAGATTATGGAAACAGTGTTTTTAAGATTATAAAGATGATTTATGGATCGCATTATCTTCAGAAAAGTAAAACAATTAATTTTGAATATTATTTTAAACCGCAGTGGAATGCAAAAATTATTTAAAAAAGAAAAAAATACATCGTGATAAAGTACGGGTACAAACGATGGAAAAACTCAAAGAATTAAAGTTCGAATTGATCGAACATTCAGCATATTCACCAGATTTAGCTAGCTATCTACCTACTACTACATTATCTGTTTTTAGAAACCAGAAAAAACTCCCAGCTGGACAGCATTTTACCATAAATGACAAATCTATTGCAGCTGTGAGTGGATATTTTGTAGACCTTCCGAAATCACACACTCGTTAATGATTCTTCATTAAATTATTGTCAAACGTACATTGGAATAAATGTATAGAAATTTCGGGGCGATTTTAATGAAAAATTAAAAGATATTTCTCATCATAAAAAATTTATTTTTTTTTCAGACAATAATAACTTTAAAAAGAATAGGAAAAATAATCTATTTTAATAAAAAAAAAAGGACAAAATTCATTGCTCACAATTAAAACAAACAACAACATTAACATCAATCACCATACCATATAGAACAAAAAATCAACAGAAACAATTACAAGAACACAAATTTGATTAATTCAAAATTATAAGCAGCAATTTTCAAAGTACATCTGACAAATCGCTTTTTAGAAGCATTTTCCAGCAGAATATTACTGACTGTGTGACTGTGACTTTATACAGTTAGAACCAAAACTATTGTATGTCTTAAGAGTTTTGTTGCATCTGTTATTATAGCAATAGTTTTGTATCCTACTGGATTTGTTGTATCCAAATAAAAATATGTATATAAAAATTTGTATTATACTTTTAATCGAAATATAATAAATAAAAATGTCCCGCCCACACTCTATACCTATTCACTTGACTTTACTCCTTATCTATTTCCCTTGTTATGATCGATGCAGTATGGCTTGCTTAGTGGGTGATTACTTTAAAACATAAAAAAATACTTAAAAATGGATTAATTAATGAATTTCTTCAAAATCGACGGTCTTCTTTCGACGTGTTAGTGCCAACAAAAATGGAAAAATTTATAACAAATGGGACGAAAAAAATAAAGGATATTATTAAATCATAGACCTAACATTGTGTTATATAAATAGTAGTAACTTTATGTGTGTATGTGTATTATATGAGTGAGTATATAAAAATGCAGAAAAATGATAATACAAATATGAATTGGATGGAATGGGAATATTTTAATACTTTGAATCTTAAATTCATCTTAATTAATAAAGTTTTATATTTTATAAGTTATATATTGATATATATGTATATAATAAATAAAGAAACTTCCCTTTCAAAGATGTTAAACATTATATGAACTTTCGTCTTATATATTGTATTGTATATATATTTCTTATATCATACATTTATGTATTTATGTTAATATATATACACTAAACGACATATACATCTTTATATACATACAAAATATATAATTGTTGTACAAGTTTATACCCATATATATTTGGATTTGCATGTATTACAATAATATATTTTAGTATTATACACATAGAATCTTTGATATCGAGCTTATTATACACTTACGACTATATATATATGAATTTGAAATTGTATATATAAAATAACTTTTCTTCTTCTTTGTAGCTTTATAAAAAGAAAATTTTTTCGGAAATTAAAGTTATTTCTTGAAAACATATACACATACACATGTTGTATGCGATGAAATGCGATGACGGTAATGATTATGATGATCTATATACGCGCAATGTTAAACGTTTAAATTCGGTTCTGTGTTAAATGATTATTTTCAAAATAATAATATAAGAAATGAAATTTATATATTGTATTTTATTGTAAAATATATGATGATGAAATTATTTAACTTTCAGTTTAATACAGTATTGAGCATAGAAATATAGGCATGCCATTCAAATCATTTTTAATTTAATTTTTTTCCCAAATTAAATTTTATATATCCACGTAAAGTTAAGGAAAATCGATACTCCAGTTATTTACATCTATCATAGATTAAATACATTATTTACAGATTTACATCTATCATAGATTAAATATATTATGGTAGCATTCCTTACGTGTATGTTATATAGGTGTAAAATGAGATTATATGAACAAAGTTCCTAAGTATATATTATGGAAAATCGATATTTAGAGTAGTTTCATGGTTCTAGAAACCATTGGAACTTCACCCATATTATTTCGTATATTTAGAAAACTATTGAAAAATTCCAATTAATTTACCTTCGTTTTCCATAGCGGTTTTTAAATTTGTTGAATATTTTTTTTGTTCAATATTTATTTGTTCGATTCGAGAACATCTTAATTTATAGCAAATACAATATAATATAGGTTCGCGATACGACACGACCGACGGAGTAACTATAGATATTGTTAAATTTAATGAATCAGTTCACATCAAATATTCAAATAATATGTAATTTATTTGAAATGTATTGGGATGATACAATTTATATGTGGCCAATACTGTTTTTTTTACAATACAATTACAATTTGTTGGTATTACAATACACGCGTAAAATAAACGCTATATTGTTACGTATAACGATTGCAAAAAAATAACGCAAAATTATTTAAATCTCATTAAATGAATATTTTTCTATATATTAAAAATTTTCATATATTTTTTACGAAAAAGTTTTTTCATTTCCTAACAAATATTTTTGTATATTTTTATAAAAAATACTTAAAAATATATTTATATACTTTTTTCCATCATATTATTTAGTATATAATAACAATAATTTTAGCTATAGCTATATACATATAGAATAAAAATGAGATCACATTCTATACATTTACAGTCTCCCAATTTATAATAAATTTTTGTATAAATTAATATTTAATAATTGATTAAAAATATATATTATAATAACAATATAATACATTTCAATTATAATAATATGAAAATTATGTATAATATTAATAATATAATAATAAACATTATAATTTGTGTACAATATACATAAAAAGGACGAACCCTTGTTACTAAATAATATTATATATTAATAAATATTAATAAATGAATATCGTATAATTTATATACCAGCCACACACACACACTCACACACAAATTATTAGAAGATATAAATAAATATATAGAAAAGGAGTTATCAAATTTAGAGGTACAGAAAGTTTATTAAAATATTTATATTTATTTATTGATAAATTGTTGATGAATTTTATAAGCAAACGAAATCAGTTCAAGAACAAATATCTTCAGATAAATAATTGTGTACGTGTAGATTTTGTGGACTGTTGGACATTGGAATGGGGAACATAATTTATGTGTAACATAATACAAAGTGAATAAAATAATAATACTTAATCGCATATATAGAGTTGACATATATCAAGAAAGCGTATATAATAAAATGTAAAAGATTTATGGTAAACTTAAAAGGATCTTGCGACAGTTTATTCTACCTACTAGAGATGGGTCGTTCACGAACGATACGTTCATTTTGAACGAATCAGTAAGGTCATCGAATGATTCAATTCACGTTTCTAATAATATATCATTCAGTCGTTCACTTCTCTCAGAAAAAAAGTAATGCACAACACATTACATACACATATTGACATACACATCACGCACAATACACTCAGATATTTTTAAATGTCTTATAAATGCATAAGCTTTTTAATTCATTTGTAAAATTGGCAAATGTTAATGTCAAACGAATGAAAGGTTTGAACTTGAAACGATTGACATTGGAATTTGGAACCATGCTTAGAGCGAAAGAAATGAAAATGAAACCAACACCACCAACACTATGATGTGAACATATATGTTTAAGCTTGCATTTGTATTGTGAAATACATAACATTTAAATTCAAATTTTCGTGTTGCTTTGTTCACATTATATAAGTTCTAAAACAGAAACAAAAAAGAATCAAAAGATTCAAATGAACGAATCTTTTTTATGAGTCTTTAAAATGAACTGAATTAAATGAATTAATTCAGTAAAATACGAACGATTTTGCCCATCACTACTACTATTAAAAAAATAGAATTTTCTTCAAAAATTTTCCAAACAATAAATTCATCATCTACAATTGGATCACAATGTACAGACTCTATATATATATCTATATTGACATTATATAACATACCAAAATATAAAGTTATAATTTCACAATTTACATAGAAAACTTAATTTTGAATTTAAATTGAAATAGAAATTTTTAATTAGGTTTTTATATATTATTTATTATATGATTATAATACATAAAATATTATATATATATATATAACTTTTATAATGTATATAATATATTTTATTTATTATATATAAAATAATATAAAACTTTATTTAACGTATATATATTTTAATTATTAAAATTTTATTTAATTAAATTTTTTGTTTATATAATATTTTTGTAATTATATAAAATATATAATATATGTTATTTAATAGTTAATTAAATGTATTGTAATAAATATATATATTAAATAAATAAAATACATAATATAAATTCACTTCATTAAATGTGTGTGTGCAGTGATTTAAGTGCCGGAGGGTTATGCGCTATATTCCGTTTGGTGTTTACATAAGAAAAATATTTTAGCATATTTTTCTCAATATTATTATTATAATCAGTCAGTTAAATTACCATTTTTTGTATGTTAATGGAATAAATTTCTTTCAAAAATTACTGTACGTCTTCTGGCGATGCCAATGTTTCTTGACAAAATGGTATAATCATTTATCGGAATATAATTGAAGATCATAAAGTCACATAATCGCATGTACCGAGTGGTTTACCAATTTGAATGTAAAAATTGCTAGATGCTACATATATTAAGAATTATTTTTATTAGTTAACTAACTCAGCGTGTATGTCTTGGGGTACTCAGCATGAGGATGACAATTATTATATTGAGTTATAATAAAACTAACATGAAATACACACTCAAACTGTATAGTTCTAATCGTGTTTTAATAATGAAATTTGCAATATAGTAACTAATTAATACACCGATTTCCCTTTGTCGAGAATATTAGACGATTCAATTTTAATAAAATTAATATAAACAAAAGGAAATTTTTCTTGAATAATTTTTTGATCACATATGAATAACATTAGCATTAAAAATTATGTACATCAGTTACGTAATGCATTCAAATGCCAAATGTTGTCACTTTTCCAATGTCGCATCATCAATATCAAAAATATCTAGTATTTAACATTTTTGTTAAAATTTCATTATAGAAACGGTGTAACGTGTGTATTTGTGGTATTTTCACCACCTATATATACTCAACAGAAGCTATTGTATTTATAGTTAAGTATGGATATTTTTAAAAGTATCAATAACTTTGATATAATACTAATTGTCGGACCAAATATAGTAGAATTAAAAAAACTAAATTTTGCTTTAAATTGTTAAAATTTTTCTATACGATTTCAATATTTTGTTTCTATTATATAAAAAATGTATTCAAATGTATAAATAATAATTTTATAAAATAAAATAAAAAAACATTAGAACTTACCATCAAGTGTTTTCGCTTGTAGTGGATTTTATAATTGCAAAATTCTTGCCTATAACCTATAAACAGAAAAAAAAACAAATAAATATTGTTAATTATTTTTAAAATTAACTATGATTTTTTTTAAATAACAATAAAATGAATATTTTCATATATTGGATTAATTCAATAACAATTTTTTTAAACAATTAAAGTAAATGGATTGCGCATTATTTGTTGAAAAATACTTTTAACTTTTACTAAATTTCATTCGGTCATTTTTGAATTAAAACCAAAAATTAGTTAGTTAGAAAATGATAAACAAAAATTTTGGTAAAAATCGAAATTTAGACAATGACGTTATATGTTCTTATTATAAATTATATAAATATATTAAATTTTATTCAATTATTGATCGAAACTGTCGATTTCACTGATTTTACGAATTTATCGAGACCGCAAATATTAATTACGTTAGCTGCCATATAGTTTTGTTAAAAATTTTTAAATAATTTTGATAGAATTTTATTTGTAATTTCTACATATTTTAGTTCAATTGTAGTCATCATTTATATGCTAGCCGCACAGAAGACGTAACCAACTAATAATATTGTAGTTATAAAAAATTCGAGCAGAAATTCGTGTAGTTTGTATTGTGTATTGAATTAGTTTACCTAACCGGCCTAACCACAATAAAATGTCTGTATTTTGCATGTTAATAATACTTCGATTCTCTAAAATATTGGAAATCCGAACCATTCGAACTGGAGTTAAGTGTCAACTCATCCGAAATAAGAACCAAATTAAATAAACAAAAAAAAAAAAGAAGCCGGTTATATTTATCAAAATAAAGACAATTACAAAGAATTGAAACTCCTTATATTGTCAAGTATAAAATAATAAATAATAATAATAATAATAATAATAATATAAATTTTAATTTGATTTAAATTGAATTAATACAAAAGTAAGTGAGTATTTAATTTAATTTACAATAATTAAAAATGAAAATGAATGGAAGTGTCACCACTTTAGTTTTCCGAATTAGTTTGTGAGTAAACTAATTAGTTAAATCTTTTGTGTGTCTAGCATATTGTGCACATACACAAAATTAAAGTTTCTGCAAAATTTAATGATATTTATTAGACATTAGAATTACTGACAAAAATACAGAATTATTTAAAAAAAAAATGCACAATCATAGAATATTTTCATATCAATACGATTTATGGGATGCTTATCGAATGCCATGTTAAAAAGCACATTATTTGTTCACTATCTTACTATTCCTAAAATTAAAATTACCTAATTTATCACTCAATAAAATAATGGTGAAAAAACCAAGGCATCAATTTCACTGGTAAGTTGGTAGTTTCTATTCTATAGTGATAAAATATACCTCTATTTAATTTTTTAATTTTCCAACATAAATATTGATTGATTTATTGTGTGCGAGTGTAAGATATGAAAATTTCTAATGGAAAATTTTAATGCAAAAGTAACCTTATTTTATATTATATCAATTATTTTTTCTTTCCAATTTTGGATCATTTCTAATTGGTATTACAGATTTACAGCAATCTTTCACAGAAAAATTATTTGAAATTATTTTATGAAAACGATTAGTATACATTAAATCGTATATATTGGGCCTATAACGAAGTCCTGGGGATAATCTGATAGGTGTCGTAAGTAGTATTGGTTGTACGCAGTGTGAAGTGACAATACCTCGCTATTGTAGTAGTTAAATCCACCTTTCATATTGAGTATATGACATTCAGTTGAAGTGTAAACAAGTATTTTTTTTTGGTTGATTAAAAATGGAAAATTTTGTACCAACAAAACAGCATTTGCGGGAAGTTATGTTATAAGTAATTTTATTCAGAAGAAAACAGCTCATCAGAAACTTATCACTTTTTGTTACAAATTTATGGTGAACGAATGTTCCCCATCACAAAACAATTGTGAGTATTGTGGTGTAGACGGTTTAAAAATAATGATTTTGATGTTAGTGATAAAGAACCAAAACAATTTGAAGACGAAGAATAGGAAGCTTTAATCAGTGAACATCCATGTCAAATGGAATAAGAATTAGCATTGGCATTAGATGTTACCCAAGCAAGTGATTTCAAACGTTTAAAAAATATGGGAATAGTCCAAAAGCTATCATCATATTGGGTACCACATGAATTGACGGAAAGACAACAAAAAAATCGGAAAAACAATGTGTGAAATTTTGCTTGAAAGACATTCAATTTTGCATCGAATTGTGACTGGTGATGAAAAGTGGATCCATTACGATAATACAAAACGTCGGCAGGTATAGATGATGACAGGTGAACCAGGTCCATCGACACCAAAACGCCATATTCATAGTTCTAAGGTTATGCTGTGTATCTGGTGGGACCAGCTTGATGTAGTGTACTATGAGCTGCTTAAACCGGAAGAAACCATCACTGCTGAATTTTACCGAGAGCAATTAATCCAATTGAGCCGAGCATTTGCATCAAAAACGACCAGAATATGCCAATAGACATTACCGTGTGATTCTGTAGCATGATAATGCTAGACCATACGTTGGAAGTCCGGTCAAAGAAACGTTAGAAGCACTTGGCTGAGAAGTTCTACCCCACCCGCAATATTCACCAGACATTGCTCCAACAGACTACCATTTGTTCCGGTCAACGCAGTCAGCCCTTTCTGCAGAGTGGTTCAATTCATACGAAGATATGAAAAAAATGGCTGGATTCATGGATTGCTTAAAAACCTAAGCGGTTCTTGTATGAGGAAATCCATAATTTGCCACAAAGATGGTCAAAAGTTGTAGCTTCAGATGGCAAATACTTTGAATAAAATATAATGTACCATTACTTTCAAACAAATGTGTTTTTCTTACCAAAATATCCCCAAAACTTAGTTATAGACCCAATATGTATAATTTCTAAAACGTTTTAATTGATTTAAAAAATTGTATTCGATAAAATTGTATTCGATAGATGATGGACAATATATAATTGCCGTATTTAACGTAAATCGTAAATCGTCACCCACAATTTATCTATAAAAATATATTAATTTATATGGATTATTTTATATAATCAAATAAATTATCAAGTTAATAATAGCAAAAAAAAAAGAAACAGTCAATTTAAAAAATCTTTCAATACAAAATATTTCAAAATAATAATTTTTTATGAAGTGTTAATTAATATTTACAATAAGAAATTCAATATTATTTTAAACAATACTCATGTGATTATTATAAAATGCACCTACAATTAACCCTAACATATTGTATAATAACATGAATTTTAGTAACATGTGTTTCTTCTATATATATCGGTCGGTATATTATAACAAATATTTTATTGAAATTCTTTTTAGCATATGTTAAATATATTTTATTTTACAATGTATATATGGTATAACCATATTCACATATATTTAATATAAATTGATATATTGTACATATTTTTATCTATATAATAATATTATATATATAAATAGGTAATATAATAACTATGTTTGGCATATATATATAGTCTTGTCAAAAAATAGTTTATATCAATAAATTGTATTAAGTGTTTTTTGACATGCAAATAATATAGTAAAATGTTTTTATTTTGTAACTTTTGACACACAAATTTTTGTATTTTCCATTGTATCCCATAGGCGTATAATTGTGTAAATATAAATATTAAATTAATTATTAAATAATTATGTACACAAAAGGTATAATTTTTAAAGGATTTATATACAATACAATGTGAATCTATGTGGTATGGTATGGAATACGCACATATATACAATAATACTGTGTATATTAAATGTAAAATAAACAATAAACAAAATTAAATATTTCCATATGTTTTCATTTAACATGATATTATTCATATATATCTATACCTACTTACCTATTCACATAAACAAATGTTTATATAACATAAATATTTTTATTACATATAACTAAATATATATGATTTTTAATTATTCATTTAAAAGGATATATATGTACAAATTGTATGTCATAGTTTCTTTGTCAATGGTATTTTAAAGATTTATTTATAGTTTTATACTTGACTATATATAAATATATACAAATACACCTCTATATTAATATACGACATAGAAATTAATTGCATTTAATTATTATACAAAATTAAATAATGTATACATTTTATTTTTTCATTGCATAAAAACATGTGAGATTATATTCTTATAAACATATACATTTTTATTGTATAAATTTCAAAAATTAAAATAAACAATTTTATATTGTGCGCATATTAACAGATTATTAAATATTCTTAAGGTCTTTGTTTTTATCTTCACATTATTAACAATAACTCAATTAAACAATAACATTTGTATTCATACCTCTATATTATATTATTATTATTATTATTATTATTTGTGTCAATATAAAAGAGTGTATACAAGAGTATAAATATAAAATATCCCTGCAAGTAAATGTTGAAACTAGTTAGTTCCGTATAAAAACTAATTCTTCAACTAGTGTAAAAAGAACTAGTTACAAAACTATTACTAAAGTAATGTAGATAGCAACTATTTTAAATACACAATAATATAAATATATGACAAAACGACGAGAAACAAAAACGTTTTTGAACTGTTATCGTAATACATAGAGAAATATATTTGTGCTGTTTTTAGACACTGCTTTGATTTTATTTTTAATAGTATAATGAATTTAGTATTCAAAAACAAGTATTGTGATTGTGAAGTGAAAAAGAAATAAATTACCATCCAAAATATCCAACAATTTTAGTGCAATAGAAGAAGATATGCCCATTGTATCGAACGAGGAGAACTTTGTGGCCAAAGATTGTTCCAACAATATGGATATTTTGGAAAACGGATCTCTACCAGAAAAATTTCTTTTGAAGAGAAATTAATCGATTGGTATATATAGTAGGAATTAACCATTCCGAAAATGTTTCAAAGAATTGCATTTTATTTGACGCGAGGAAAACATAGATGTACCACATTTAATTAAAATGGAGCTGATGTAATTTAACAAAAAGGTGAAAAAACTATACAAGCACCCAGTTGCAATAATTTATAATATTTTTTAAATATGAAATAAATTATTATTTCGTATTAAAAACATAATAAATATTAAATTAAATTAAAATATATTGTCTACGTTGTTTTTTTTTAAATTAAATACAACCTTTTTTTTTTAAAAGAACTAGTTAAAGTACTAGTGAAAGAATACATAATCTGATTCAAATTAAAATTAACAAGTTCAGTAACTTGTTGCGGAAGAACTAGTGCTAGAACTTAAGTGTTTACATTTCAAGTAGTTCTGTAATTGGTTACAAATAACTAGTTCTTCAAATGGTTGAAAAAAGTAATGCAAAAGAGGACAATTGTCTTTTCGTAGGATATCTCAATGTTAAAATAAAAACAGTTTGCAACACGTAAAAGGAGTGTTAGCGTGGAACCAGTACTATTTACTTTGTAACTAGTTGTACTACTAGTAGTAGAACTAGTTCTATTACCTGCAGGGATTGTTTGACTAAACTTATTATATGTAGTTTTAATGTATATTTGCGAGTATAATGTGTGAGGATTGAACATATATTATAGTAAGAAATTTTAATGTATATAATTTCACATTAATATGAGGTGCTTCGAATATATTAGCTTTTTAAAATTTTATTTATTATAATGTGAATTTTTTTATAGTATTACTTAATAATTATTGCTTGGATATTTATATTTTTACTCATATTATATCGTATATTATAATTGTTTAATTTATTTCGTATATATATGAATTGGGGAAATATTTTAGCTATTAATAAAATAATGTCTTCAGAGAGTAGCTTAACTTCAAAATTTTCAATATAATCGGATAAATATTATGCTCAATAAGCAATACTATTGGGAACATTTGCGCTCTAAATATGAGAACAACTGTATAAGGAGTTGTGGTCGTCGTTATAAAAATATTTAAAACATATAATTATAGACAAATTCACTTCAAAATTTCAACATAATCGCAGGTAAATGATATTCTATAGCATTTTTATTGTGGATATTTAGTTGCTTTGGGAGACCCTAGATTGATTCGGAGTATTATTCCATCAAATCATTAAAATTTATTTATTAAAAACAGATTTTCAAGATAACCAATAAAATTATTCCTTTAATTATCAAATCGAACTGTTAATTTTATATTAGAAAATTAGTACATTTATTATGTATTGTATGAATATCATATACAGGATGTCCACGAGCAGTGCGCATTCCTTCAATGGGATGATGGGGGACATAATCTAAGTCGAAATTACAAAATAACATTTTTCGATTTGGCGCTCTGTTTTCGAGATAGGGCCCAATGAATTATTCTTGGTAGTCTCATCATTATTGGACCAATAACTTTGAAAGTAAGGTAAATACAGAAAATTTATGGTTGACCGAATTTGTAGAGAATTAAATTCTGAATAAAATTATGTTATACATTTTTTTATATAACTTGCTTCAGTTTCGAGTTATTGAACAATATAATTGAAAAATGTTTTCACAATAATTTCATACTAAAATGGATTTTTTTTTTAAATCTAACGGCGCAACATATTAATTTTTTGTCAAAAAAGTAAAACTGATTTATTTCGTTACAATTTTGTAAAATATTTCATTTACCTATGACTAACAGCTTAAAAGTTATAAATTTGTTTGAAAAAGTAGTGTAAATGTTGAAATAAAAAAATAACAAATTAAAATTTTAACTATTTGGAACAAAAGTAGGGTAGGCGGTGTTTGCTTATGAATAAACGAAATTTAAAACAAACATACTCCTTTTTTATTCCAAATATGTATAATTTTAGTTCGTTATATTTTGTTATTACGATATTTACACCACTATTTTCAAACACTTATAACTTTTAAACACGCGGAAACTTTGTATAGAAATATGTTTAGTTGGTGATTCGGAAAAACACTAAACAATATTTTTATATTTATTATTTTTCTATAAAATTTTAGCAGTGATAAAAAATTAAATATTTCCATTTAAATATATCATAAAATAATGATTCATACACACGATACCATAAAATAAATAAACCTGTCTGCAAAGATAAAATAAAAGAGGTTCGACAGTAAAGTTACTCTATTTTTTCTATTTCATCTATATATTTGTAAATAATTGTCCGACGATTGATACGACATGTCCCCGAAAACTAATTCACATATTACAGATTAAATTTTATATATTTTCGCATGTCATACATATAAATAATATATATATTAAAAATTATTAAATACATAAATATTTTTCTAACGCTTCGAACGCATAAGTTATATTATATTTATATATAAATTTTTCCAAAAAAATTGATATATTTTATGAAGAGGGATTTTGATGAGTTGATATGAGACATATATAAAATATTATTATTTATATAAAACATTTAGAATTTTTATCCATTTCAAATAGGTTTTCTATTGTATAATAAAAGTGTCACAAACTTTCATATTTAAGTATCATACATGTCGTTCACATTTTTTGTCCTTGATACACACTCACACACACACACACGCAGCAGACATTTATACAATATAATAATTTTTATTTTTATCATTACATATATTCATTATTATTTTGGCATTGTGTACATATATTCTCGTACAATAATCTATAGTATAATATTTGTACAGGCCAAAAATGAATGTGACTGAATATTATAGTATTATGTGTGTGATACAATATAAAAATAAAGCCAAACATTTTTGTGAAAAATATGGTTATTTTTATACCAAATGATAATCAAAATTTTGATATATATTTAAAAACGTCTTATATATTATTGTTGTTTGGTAATATACTCGAATATATTTTTGTAACAAATATGGTTGAATTAATATTTTCTACATTTTCCTTAAATTACATTTTTTTTTATACAGTACACAATGAATTAATGTTTGTATAACACGTAAGGAATCGTTGTATATTATAAATGGATTACATTTTGTAAACAAATCATGCCAATTAAAATATTTTGTGCAATGTCTATTCAAAGCACATACAAATGTAAATATTTAATTTCAATAATAACGTTTTTAACTAATATATTATAAAATTATATTTAAATACAATTACAGTAAGACAATTTTACATAATATGAATATTATTCTATCTCACCAATTTTGGTGTATTAATAAATACAAATCATCCATATAACCAAATTATCTATTATTATTAACATCTACGAAAAAATCAAAATTTAATGATGAACCAAAAAGATATTTATTGTAGAATAATTAAGAGAACCGCATAAATAATATATATGCGTTGTCTAAGTTTGCTGAGAGATTTACATATAAGTTCATAAAATACATATTTATCCTTCGGATAAATAAAATCAAAACGCAATTTTATTTTATTAAAAAATATTTTAAATATATTAGGTAAAAATTCTTCAAATGTTAAACTTCATTTATTATAATATTTACAAAATTTACCAACATCAGTCAGACGATGCAGGGAGAGCGGATCGTTAAAGTAAAATTAAAATTTCTGATATAGCCATAAAAGATCGAAATTTATTACAAATAACTAATTTCATCACAAAATCTATGCAAATTATATTAATATGCATCGGTAATTTATTCAAAAATTATATATTAATACCTGTGATTGTGTGAATATTCAAATAGAAAGTGGGGGTTATAAATGGCATTTGCTATAGAAGTCTATTTTTATAGATTTATCTTTTAACCCTTCAAAAGTTCAAATTTCTAGGAAAATAGATTCACACAATAGAGATAATATAAAAAAATGAATTAAAAAGATTATATTTTAATATAGATAATTTCAATTTTTAATTTTATAGATAATTTTTATTCTTATTTTCAATCATTAATAAATTTAGTTGAAATTCAAACAAATCGCTCATTTAGTAGAGAAATACAAAAAATTTGATGGTTACAGAGTACAGTATTGAATCGCTTTTTGTTTTATACCATCATAAAATTAAGTCATTCTATTAAATTATTATGCAGTTTTTCACTTAAAATGAATATATTTACAATCAGAAAAGATAATCTTATGAAATAAACGGTGCTTAATTTTTCAAGTTAATAATAACAAATACATAAAAATTCTTATCTTCTTAACTTCAATGGACATTATATGTTCATTTTGTGGTGGACATTAATTCTCTATGCAAAAGGTAAAAAAATCTGCATATAGATAAGATTATATCTTTAATATATATATCCACTAAATAAATAATAAAACAATTCGAAATAATAGCGTAATTTTTTTTAGAAAATAAGTTGTTGATATTTGTAATGGTTTTTGGTAGTGTTAACAGTATATAGAAACCGATACATTTATTTACTGTTTTTTAAAGCAGTCAATGTGTTGATGTTTTACTAGCATTTCTTCTGGTCCCTGCTGGGCAATAATGGTAACGCAGCAACCTTTCGATTTCACCTAATGGAAAAACTGTTTTTAAGCTATTTCTGAGTGTCTTTTCGTAGTCACACATAATTTTAATTTCTACTTAAATTTAAATTTTTATGGATACACAGAAATACGTTTCGATTAATTTAACAAACAATTTGAAAACTGATAATATTCATTATTACAATTGCTGTTATTATTATTATTATTATTATTATTGTAATTATTATTATTATCATCACTATCGGTATCAGATTCAATAGAAATTTTTGGACTTTGACTACGAAAACGACGTCTTGGTATTGGTGGTGATTTTGGTGCACTTAACACTGTGCGTCCATTAATTTGTAATTGTGGTGATGACATTTTATTATTTATATCTTGATATTCTTAATTGTTCATTTGTTAATGCAGTTGTTGTTGCAATGGTGGCCGATTGTTGTTGTGGTGAACTTTTACGTCGCATTAATTCAGTTGGTGTTATATTTTGATTTATAAAATTTATTACATGTGTTTTACGTGGACTAAAACGACATAATGATTTTGGACTATTTGGTACCGAATTTGTTTCATATACCGTATCGCTTCTAAGCGTTTATTTAATATTATACTATCCGATAGTAATGACGGTGGTTGTGGTAAATCATTTTGATTATTACTATTATTATTATTTGTGATATCTTGATAATTATTTAATAATTTTTTCGATAAATTTTGATCATAATTTTCCATATTATTGTTATTATTATTATTATTATTATTTAGTTTTTGTGCTTTTTTATCGCACCAAGCACACTTTTTAAATTGTCATTATAGTCCATTTCGCATTCCAATTGGAAATAATGATCATGGACTTTAATGCAATTGTGCAATATCAATTCAATACGTATATAAATTTTAACTTGACATCTCCGGATTGAATTAGACATGTCTTTTTAAAACACTTACATATACAAAATCCCATATTGATATTTATTGAAACATTGATTATATTTTATTGCAATCCATATGAAGCCGTTTCGAAAGTCTCTTTAACTAATGGTTAGATCTTAGAAATTCTTAATTTATCAAAAACTGAGCAATAACATTAGGAATTTAATTCATTTATATTAACAGATTAAAATATAATGTTTTTATAGTATATTTCTTTTAACAAAAATGAATCATAAAAGAATTTTTGGTAAAATATAAAATGATATTGCTGTTTCTTATCAAAACAAAAAAATTATTTAAAATAGTAAAAACAAAGAGTTCTATATGAGATCTTACAGTTTTCTTTTATACTATTATATATTGTATATATATGATATCATGATATCATGACACAACATGTCAAAGAACACAAACAAAATATAGTACTATATAGTTAAATATACAAATATATAAATTATTATCTATTATATTATAAATTTAAAGTTATATATGTTTATAATTGTTTTCATGTACATATTGTAATTGTCAAATGGAAAATTTAATCATAATATAATGAATCATGTTATGAGTGTGATTTGTGTATTCATATGTTGTGAATTAACAAAAACAATATAAATCTATATATTATAAAGTGTAGTTATAGTTCTACAATTAAATTTAAATAATTGTAACCGCCGGGAAAGTTTTGTTTGGACATATTTGGATTGCATTTATAAATTTATAATCTATAGAAAATGTATTTGATAAACTTTGTTTAACATGGTTTTGTATAATACGAATTTAATAAAATTATATAAACTAATAGAAATGTAACAAATTAAAACATATACTTTAATATGTGTGTGTGTGTGTGTATTTTTTTTCTCTCGAGTTCTTTTAACGTGAGTATTAAAATATAATTTGTAAATATTTAATTCAAAAATATCATTTTAAAATCAATTTATATAGTGAATTTTGCTATATTAATTTGTATCCTATTCGTTTATATATATTCTCTCATAGAGTTATGCGTTTAGAAAACGGTTACGTAAAACTATTAAAAATAGATAAATAAATATTTATAGTCCTTTGACATTTTTTTTTCTTAATATATAAAAAAATCCATTGTATATCCATTGAAATACAAAAAAAAATAAACATTTTATCCAAAGGGAGAATAAAAGTCTATAAATTCAATTCAATGTATATTTATCACAATTATTGAATGAAGAAATAAATAATAAAAAAACTAAGTTAAAAAGAAAAATTTGTCACGTCAAATCTAAAGAAATTGTTATTCCTCCTTGTCATTTCATTATATAAATACAAATGGGTTCGGAAGGAAGTTGACCAAATAAATAAATGACGCGTGCATTTACATTTAAATTCTAATGCAATAATTATTTTATATAACATTTTCTTGTAGTTGTAGTAGTTGATATTTTAGGTTCACTTCTCTTTTATAACAATAATAATAAATAATAAATAATAAATAATAAATAATAATAAATATGATAATAGAAAAACAGACGTTTCTCAAATATTTATTTAATATAATAATACAAAAACGTAGAAAAAATAAAATAAAATTAAAATAAAAATACAAAAAAATGTGTATACACAACTGCATAAATAAGTAAAAATTTTAATAACACATCTTATATAAGAGAGATAAAAAAAACCTAGACGACATTGTCACAGATATACTACTACAATTATTATTATTATTATTATAATATGTATAAATATGTATCTATTGTATAATAATATAATAATAAGAGGACAACCAGCAGCAGCAGCAGCAGCAGCAACAGCAAAAATAATGTATTGTATAACAAATGTGTAACAATATAAAAATATATGGTATGGAATATATTTTGTATGAATAAAAGGTATATGAACGTACAATAAATGAGTGTATATTAATAACAATGAAGACGATACTTTCTGTCATATATTGTGTGTGTAACTTCTATTTTCAACATTATTATTTCGGAAACATTTATCTGTACAGAATTTATTTTCTATATATTATTCTAATTATACAGGGTGTCTCAATTTTCGACGGCAATACAAAAACACTAGGTTCTCTGGGTCATTTTGCGTCGAAAATATCATATAACATTTTGGCCGATTCGATTGCGGTACGAAGTTACACGCAAATAATCAAATTTTCAATCAGACCATGACTCTACTGGGATCAATATCTCAATAACTAATTAACCGATTTTAAATTTTTGATACACTATTAGCATTAGCATACCGCGATCTTTAATTTGACGTTAAGATAAGGTAATTCGGACATGTGGTTATCCAGATACTTACAAAAATGTTGACAGTTAGCTGAACGCCATTTTTCTTTTTGAAAGTTTGTTCAAGCATAAGTCGCAAAATCATAATGAAAAATTTTTTTCGATATAAGTTTATAAACTTGCCACATTCATAAGATTTCGTTTAACCTATAACATTACGATAGGTCTCAACTGGTTTCAAAGATATACACAAATAACTACAACGATGTGGGCATAAAATTGATTTTCGCTATGGAAAAATTTTATCTTTTTTTGGTTTTATCCAGATCCAACGATATGGACGTCACAGATAATTGATTCCATACACTCCTATGCATTCACACAAACCTTCACACACACACACACACACACGATCTCACACACAAAGGCCCAAACACATAAACCCACAAAAGCACACGCACGCATATCACCACAGTTTTAAACAAACACAGCCTAAAGTAATTGTTGAAAATGTGCTCGTTCAGCTCGAATACATAGACAACAATGCTTTTCAATAGACCGAACCAATCTAAGTGTTTGGTGTTGCTTGTGGCGAAGGTCTTGAATACAGTCTTCAATAAGCTGAATTAACTCTTCGCGTGAATTAATCACAGTTGCATAGACTTTTTCTTTAAGGCAACTCCATAAATAGAAATCCAATGGATTTAAGTTTGGAGAACTTGGCGACCATCTATCTTATGGGCTCACCTCTGCCAATGCATCATCAGATATTGATCCCAGTAGAGTGCAAAACATGGTCTGATTGAAAATTTGGTTATTTGCGTGTAACTTCGTACCGAAGTCGAATCGGCCAAAATGTTATATGATATTTTCGATGCAAAATGACCCATAGAACCTAGTGTTTTCGTATTGCCGGTCGAAAATTGGGACACCCTGTATACACATGTTTATGTAATGTAAATTTATATATACCAAAAACACCTCTTCAAAAAAGATGTTCAGAATTTATTATATAGGTGCATATTTTTCAATATTATAAATCGTTGTAGTCGTCGTCCTATACCATATATATTTAACAATTATTGTTTATCATACAATATATATAAATTACCATACATTTTTTTCATTCTATATTGATATACGCATAATTTTCTTTATATTTAAAATCATATATTGATCTATCTTTAATAAATGAGTTCACTTTCATAAATAACACGGCGGCACCGAACAGACACCATCATTTAATTGTTCTTTATAAACTACTATTTCTGTTTACTGTTTGACTATATTATTATTTATTATTATTATTATTATCAATGGTGTAGTTAACTGCACAGAAGTCGTTCACATTTCCTGGTTTGTTCGTATACTATACAATTTCCGATTTCGTTTTGATTGTTAATAATTTGATTGTGAGCGAAGTATTTCAGAAATTTTATGATACATGCGATGGTGATTCAAAAAAGATTGTGCATTTATTATATTAATATATAATTCAATTGTATCACATTAAACGAACATAAAATGTGATAAACTGATAACACGAAATTGAGTAGTATATAGTCTCAATATCCTGTTATCCATAAATAAAGTCATTATAAATAAAAAAAAATATCTCATTTTTATGATAAAACAGGATATTTATAACGATGATAGTGGATACATTTAAATTTATATTCTTATCGTTGTACCATATGAACAGTATAAGATAATTTGATAATAAGGACTGCATTCTGGATCTGAATGGACTACAATGTGCATAGTATAATTTGTGTAAAATCGTGTATACATGAGCTTAGTACGAAATTAAATAAGTCACTTTAGAATTTATGATCATGATTATATTTTATTAATTTTTTCTTAAGATCATAAAAAAACATTAATAATAATATTCTTATATTTAATAGAAATTCAAAAATATAATTTTCACATTTTGTTTTGTCCGTTGTACAAAATTCTTATAAAAAAGAATTAAACGCAGGGAATATGCTAATTAAATTTTCCGGAAAATTGACTTTTATGAATTATTATCTTTTTCTTAAATTACGGGCAGCCATAGTTTTAACGCAAATTATAATCAATTTCTAAACATTGATAAAAGAGAGATTTTTAAAATCGATTCAAGAATTCAAAAGATATGATTGATTTTCCAATCGAAAATTTAAAGAAATTTGTGCATAAAGATGAAAAACCAAATATGGTTTAAAAAAAATTATACAGTACCATTATTTCATACGAAAATTTCAATTACATCAAATGGAAAATCGATCATATCTTTTGAATGTGTGAATCGATTTTAAAAATCTCTTCTATGAAATATTGGAAATACTGAAAATACGTTAAAACTATGGTCCGTAATTTAAATTAATGATAATTCTTAAAATTCGATTTTTTCCCGATAATTTAGTAGGTGAACATTCCAACCTGTTTTCATTTTTTCACACGTCGCTCCACTGATAGTGTATAAAGTATCTACTATTTAAATAAATATAAATATACATAAATTTATATATAATTGGAATTTTTAAAATTACATACTAAAAATTGTTCAACTCTCAATACAGTTTATAAAATTACCTGTGCATATATGTTTTAGTTGTGGCGGCCAAGCATATCGAATTGTTGTGAACGGAGAGAGCCTCTTTAATATACCATTTAGTCGATCTCAAAAGGAAATTTTTCTTATTATAATATCTTGCGGTTCTACGTTTTGACTTCGTCTTAATAAGAATTTAACATAAATATTTACAACGGGTCAGTGAGCATAAAGGAAGCATCTACAAAGAGCATAAAGGAAGCATCTACAAAGATCGGTTTGGTTATGATGAATGCATATTATGATATATGCGCATATCGATTTTAAAATAATAATACTTTAAGGATGAAAAGCACACGGTTACATCTCATGTTTTGTATATATAGGACTTTTTAAATTTTTATCTAATCAAATAAACTTTATATATTGACAAAAGAAAATTAAATGATGATAAATATTTCGTTATTTAATTTTATTATTGAGAAAATCAGCTGTTCGAAAACATGTAGTACCCTAGTAACAATTTGTCCGTACTTTGAAAAATGAGGAAAATTTCTGTGGAATGAATCCACATATTTTCCATGGAAAAGATATATTAGAATTTGTCCAAAGAATGTTTATAGATTTTCTACATATTATAATAGTATTTTATTTAGATCAATTGAAACCGTTGGATTGTCTGGGTAATATTTTCAACATATAACCGCGCGGTATTGTATTCTTAATTTATTTCACCAATTATCCAAGACAGTGGTTCAAATTTTGTATATTACGCTTATCTATATAGACAGAATCCTTACTCTTTTTAATTTATTTTCATAATTTTTAAAACAAATCTGCTGCAACTCAAATCTATATATTTTCTAGGAATTTTGTAATGGATTTTATCCGCGGATTTTTGTTCTAGTTTATTACCAAAAAAAAATTGCACAACCAATGAATTTTTTACCATCATTCTGCATATTCATTCCGAGGTGCTCATAGAACTTCTTGTCTATCGGTAAAAAAAACTGAATCAAACCGCGATCATTGGCATCATCGTCATAAGAAAATGTATTCTGCTAATACAGACAATTGACGGGTATTACGTGACAAAATATGGTACATTGGACGATCCAATAATATTTTTGTTAAAATCCATGGATCTGCTCACATAAAATATGAATATAAATTCTATGGATATTATGTAAAATAATATCAACGAGAAATACTTCTAAGGAGAATCCATAGAAATTATCATCGAAAATATACGTGGATAATCCAAGGACATCTATATATTTTTCGAAATTTATATAGGTAAATTTTATTATGTGACTTAATGAAGATGACTTAATTTTTTGTCTGTACAAACCACCACGGTTGCGTGTCTGCGAATAAATGAAATTACATAAAAGTCATCCTCCATTAAATTAACAAATATAATTATAATAAATTTCAATTATTTTATATAAAATATACGTATGTATGAGTGTGATAACATCTGGTAATATTATCGAATATATATGAGAAATTTAAAATAAATAAAATTCACAGGTCTTTTTCAAATTCAATTACAATAAATATGTATAAAATTTTCTGTAATACATCGTATTATAAAATATATTGTATATAATATAATTTTATGTTGGCATACGTATATTGAAAAATAAAATCCTTTTATGGACGAGTATATACGATATATACAATATAATAACAACAACAACAACAAAAAAACATGTAATCTGATTGTTAACATTTAAAAATGTCAAATTTAAAAGTAGCACACATATAATACAATACATAAAATATACAATATATTTGAAAATCCAATTTGTTAGGTTAATAAATAATCCCATCAAATTGTTCATATACAATATATATTTATGTATATATTTCTGAATAAGGGTATATATATTGTACCATATATTGTATATTATAAATGTATGGATAATTTTTCATGGGGATTTTCTTTAAAACTATTTTCGATACAATGTATTCAAAATGCATATACAATAAATGGTTTCATGGCAAATTAGAAAATTTATTTACTCTTTATGTTATGCTTATTATTTCAATTTGTAAAATTGTATGTTTTTCAAAAGTGAATATTAGTATTATAATTTGAAATATATGTAATATTATTATAATTGATACGCAGTGAACGCATCAAATACAGCAATAAATTTATTATTTATATATATGGACATGGGCACATCAAATAGATATATTGTAAGAAAATTTTTATAATAATAGAATACACCATTTATATTATATATTGTAGTATAATAAATAAATAAATAAAAAATCCCACAATCAAATTTCTCCCTATCGCAGCACCCAGCTACACGTATATACATTTATAGGCATTATAAGATCTCCTGCTGTTCTTTATACACACACCAAACAACACACATATTATATGTATTATCATATAATAGCTTGTAATATATCCATAAAAGGCATGTAATATCTATTGTTAAAAACAGCAGGATATTTATCAGTATATTTATCCTTTTTATTGTTTGATATAAATACTATAATAATATATTTTTATATATACATTTTATATAATAAATTTTGAATTCAAACAATTTAAAAGGTGACAAAATATTTCGTTTTAATAGATTTCAAATATCGCATTTTGACTTTAACTTCCGCATCAGATTTTTATTTTTTTTCACATATGTGTAATTTTCTTGCTGCAAAAATATACAATAAATAAAAATGTGATATAAAGTAATAGAAGGACACAAAAAGGTAGGTGTAATTTAATTCGAAAGGTAAAATATTTTGACATTATGATATTTGACTTTTTTTTTTCGTATACAACAATAAACTAAATTTGTATTGTGATTACGTATATTATTTAGTATTAGGTCAAATCAAAATATATAATAATATGAATATAGAAAAAACGGAAATTATTTTTTTATGTATTTTTAAATATATAATACAGGGTGTCCCAATTTTCGACCGGCAAAACAAAAACACTAGGTTCTCTGGGTTATTTTGCGTCGAAAATATCATATAACATTTTGGCCGATTCGACTTCGGTACGAAGTTACACGCAAATAATCAAATTTTCAATTAGACCATGTTTTGCACTCTACTGGGATCAATATCTGATGATGAATTGGCAGAGGTGAGCCCATAAGATGGTCGCCAAGTTCTCCAAACTTAAATCCATTGGATTTCTATTTATGGAGTTGCCTTAAAGAAAAAGTCTATGCAACTGTGATTAATTCACGTGAAGAGTTAATTCAGCTTATTGAAGACTGTATTCAAGACCTTCGCCACAAGCAACAGCAAACACTTAGATTGGTTCGGTCTATTGAAAAGCATTGTTGTCTATGTATTCGAGCTGAACGAGCACATTTTCAACAATTACTTTAGGCTTTGTTTGTTTAAAACTGTGGTGATATGCGTGAGTGTGCTTTCGTGGGTTTATGTGTTTGGGTTTTTGTGTGTGAGATCGTGTGGGTGTGTGTGTGTGAAGGTTTGTGTGAATGCATGGGAGGGTATGGAATCAATTATCTGTGACGTCCATATCGTTGGTTCTGGATAAAACCAAAAAAAGGTAAAATTTTTCCAAAGCGAAATTCAATTTTATTTTTTATTTTTTATATATAAAATCGTTGTAGTTATTTGTGTATATCTTTGGAACCAGTTGAGGTCTATCGTAATGTTATAGGTTAAACGAAAGCTTATGAATGTGGCAAGTTTTTAAACTTATACCGAAAAAAATTTTTTATTATGATTTTTCGACTTATGCTTGAACAAACTTTCAAAAAGAAAAATGGCGTTCAGCTAACTGTCAACATTTTTGTAAATATCTGGATAACCACATGTCCGAATTACCTTATCTTAACGTCAAATTAAAGATCGCGGTATGCTAATGCTAATAGTGTATCAAAAATTTAAAATCGGTTAATTAGTTATTGAGATATTGATCCCAGTAGAGTGCAAAACATGGTCTAATTGAAAATTTGGTTATTTGTGTGTAACTTCGTACCGAAGTCGAATCGGCCAAAATGTTATATGATATTTTCGACGCAAAATGACTCAGAGAATCTAGTGTTTTTGTATTGCCGTCGAAAATTAGGACACCCTGTATAATATATTAAAAAAAAATTATATCAATCATTATTTATTATTTATTTTATATATATATTAATAAATAGTGATTGTTCGTGTATATTATGCTATTAATTTATGTCATATTAAAAAAATAAAGCATATGTAAACGTTTAGACAAGACAAAACCAATTTATATATACGTTTACATAGCACCCTCTAATCAATTATAAAAATATATATAGTTTATTTTATTATTATTATTGCATAGAAAACACTATATTATTAAATATTAGGGTGTTACTGAACCGCCCCTGATTTTTATACTATTTTATCAATTATATATAAGGTTGTCAAATATCTCCCTTCCGCCTTTTTGTCTTTTTAATTTCGCGGCTATGTACAAAGCGCTACAGAGCTCGTATCTGGCAACACTGTACATAATTTGAAAGCTCTTGACATAACAAACAAAACGACGCTATGTATGATTAGTTTGGATATTGCGTTCAACAGTTATAGACGTGTAAACATGGAGTTCACTAACGCCGAAATTCGCGCTATTTTAAAGTTTTCCTTCGTTAAAGGCAAATCCGCTAGAGAAACGTTCCGTGAGATTAATGGTGTTTTGGGGGATGGTACTCTATCACTTCGAACCGCGGAGGAATGGTTTCGACGATTCAGAGCCGGTGAAAACGACACCATGGATAAGCCAGCCGGCGGAAGACCTGTGACGACAAATACCGATCAAATCATGGAATACATCGAGTTAGACCGGCATGTGGCATCTCGTGACATCGCCCAGGAGATGGGAGTTAGTCACCAAACCATTTTAAACCATCTGCAGAAGGCTGGATACAAAAAAAAGCTTGATGTTTGGGTGCCACATGAATTAACAGTGAAAAATCTAATGGACCGAATTTCCATTTGCGAAATGCTGCTGAAACGGAACGAACTCGATCCATTCTTGAAGCGGATGGTGACTGGCGACGAAAAATGGATCACATACGACAATATCAAGCGAAAACGGTCGTGGTCGCAGGCCGGTGAATCGTCCCAAACAGTGGCCAAGCCGGGATTGACGGCCAGGAAGGTTTTGCTGTGTGTTTGGTGGGATTGGAAGGGAATCATCCACTATGAGCTGCTCCCATATGGCCAGACGCTTAATTCTACCATCTACTGCGAACAACTGGACCGCTTGAAGCAGGCGATCGACCAGAAGCGTCCAGAATTGGCCAAAAGGAAGGGTGTAGTGTTCCACCAGGACAACGCCAGACCACACACTTCGTTGATGACTCGTCAGAAGCTACGGGAGCTCGGATGGGAGGTTTTATCGCATCCACCATATAGCCCGGACATAGCGCCAAGTGATTACCACCTGTTCCTGTCCATGGCGAACGCCCTTGGTGGTGTAAAGTTGATCTCAAAAGAGACTTGTGAAAAGTGGCTGTCCGAGTTCTTCGCAAATAAGGAGGGGGGCTTCTACGAGGGAGGTATTATGAAGTTGCAGTCTAGATGGAAACAGATTATCGAACAAAACGGCGCATATTTGAACTAAATCCGATTACTGTAACACTTTTTATAAAGCATTGAATAAAGAGCAAAAAGGCGGAAGGGAGATAGTTGACAACCTAATATATCATTGTACGCACCTAGAGAAATTACAATAGAATATTATATATATATTTATATTTAACACCTGCATTTCTCATATCAACACATTAAAAAAATTATTATTAAATACATATCGAATTTTGTAATCGATGATAAAATATTAATATTATATTAATTTATTACAAAATATAAATTAAATAATTTTATTATTATTATTATTATTAATTATTATTAACATAACATAAATTATATTCATTGGTGTAATAATTGAATTATATGTAATTGTCCTTAATCGCTACACATCATATATTCATTGAATAATATTGCTTATTATAAAAATATACGAATATCTTTTCCGTAAATAATTTTAATTTTACATTTGAATATAATAATTTCACGACATAATATGTCAGTTTTATTTTAGCATACGATGTATCATGGATCGAACGATATAACATTTCATTAAGGAAAAACCACAAAAAACTGTGTCCAATATATTTTATTCATACAATATTTACATATTTATTACAATTTGAAATTCTTAAATATTTTTGCTATATTACTTTATGCTATAATAGCAATTAAGGAGTAGTATTTTTAAAGTCTGAAAATATCTTAGAGTCAAATGAGATTTTGTTTACTTGATCGCGCATAGGGTAGATGAAAACTATACCTTTTCAATGAATCATCGTATAAGAGAGAGATGCGTCCAATCACGATCGGTATAAGAAAAATAATCTTAAGGTGATGCGAAACCCGATGATGATGTTACGATATTCACTCAGTAAAAAAAATTTGCAGATAATTTAAAATTGGCAAAAATGATCGGCTCACAACATTTCTAAAATAGACACGGCGATGCAAAGCAAAATTTTTCTATATATGCATTATTGGAAAAAATAAAAAAAAAGACTAGTGAACCATATCTACTTGATTTCAATGGCAACTCGTAAGCATTAGCATTCAGTTTTCAATATAACTATATTTTTTTCTGGTATAGTCGAATTGCCAGTAGACAAAAATATGAAAAAAATATTAAATGGTATCTAAATTAAATTTTTTATATTACGATCCATATTACTTTAACGGATTACCATTTTTGTTTACACAATTAACAAAATTTAATAAATTTCTAGAGTACAACAGAAATTAATTCTAGAACTACTTTCTTTTTTTTTTAAGTCATATTTTGCTCCAGGTGTGGCTTTTATGTCATCTAATAAACCTTTCATTACAACCAAGTTGGTAAATTACTCCGCATGGGTGTATATAACAATTTACCAATTGTGTACTGTACTGTGCTGTAATTATCGAAAGATAGATGTTTTCAAATTACTATTATCTTTTTATGGGTGATTAGTTCATAGTTATTCTAGAACTATTACTGCCTGGAAATTATGAATTTTAACTTCTAGAATACTATAAAAACGAAATTCTACAACTACTACTGCCTGGAAATTATGAATTTTAACTTTTAGAATACAGTAGAAACAAATTCTAGAACTACTACTGGCTGGAGATTATGAATTTTAACTTCTAGAATTCACCAGAAAGAAATTCTAGAATTACTATTGCCTGGATATTATGAATTTTAACTTCTAGAATACACCAGAAAGAATTTCTAGAATTACAATTGTTAGGCGATTAAGAATTTTAACGTCTAGAATAAAACAGAAAGAAATTCTACAATTACTACTGCCTGGAAATTATGAATTTTAAATTCTAGAATACAGTAGAAACAAATTCTAGAAATCCTATTGTCTAGAGATTATGAATTTTAACTTCTAGAATACATCAGAAAAAAATTCTAGAACTGCCACTGCATGAAGAATATGAATTTTAACTTCTAGAATTCACCAAAAAGAAATTCTAGAATTACTATTGCCTGGAGATTATGAATTTTAACTTTTAGAATTCATCAGAAAGAAATTCTACAATTACTATTTCCTGAAGATTATGAATTTTAACTTATAGAATACACCAGAAAAAAATTCTAGAACAAGTACTGCCTGGAGATTATGAATTTTAACTTTTAGAATATATAATATAAGAATATATAATATAATAATAAATTCTAGAACTACTTCATAATCTTCAGACAGTAGTAATTGTAGAATTTCTTTGCTGGTGTATTCAGTTAACAGTTAAAATTCAGTATGACAATAATGCGATGTTTTGTACAACCTGTGTTTGTTTAATCTCCAAGCACTAGAGTAGTTCTAGAATTTCTTTGCTGGTGTATTCTAGAAATTATTTATAAAATATTGTACGCATGATAATATTGATATATAATTTCGAATATCTACTACAATACAATATAAGATAATAAATAAAATTTGATAGATTAACTCTCCTATCCATTGATTATAGTTTTAGAAATTTTAGACTAATACATTTTATGTGAATTTTGAATAATGTTTTTAATAATATATTGATTTGTTATTTTATTGTTATATAAAAGGATTTCAGGTGACCACCAGAAAAAAAAAAAAGAGCCGTTGATGTAGAATTATTTCGTTTAACAATAAGATTTATGTATATGGCTTCATTTGGATATATGGTTCCAGATATTATATCAACAAACGGAGTGTTGTGTATTTGACCATATTTTAATAATGTTGTGTATTATTCCTTTTTTTTTTTTGGTTTACCTATAACAATAAGTGTATTTTTATATATTGAAAGCTTTATCCGTCGTATTCGAACACTATGTACAATATATATATATAACATATCATAGATTATATATATATTTGTAGGATTCAAATAATGTAAAGGACTACATTAAATTTTAATAATAAAACATTAAATATTAACAATATGCGCCAT
Source organism: Bibio marci (assembly GCA_910594885.2). Lineage (NCBI taxonomy): Eukaryota > Metazoa > Arthropoda > Insecta > Diptera > Bibionidae > Bibio > Bibio marci. The sequence continues at coordinate 42,314,780 of OU343114.1, forward strand.
ACATATCTTTTTTAATACAATTGTTATAAATATACAATATATAGATTCTATTCTAAAAAAAAACCCGGCACATGGATAGATATTTTATTATTCAATATTACAAAACAATATATAAATATATTTATGTTGAACATTGAGCGCGCCTTTGGCATTTACTATGCCGTCCAATGAATGTCTAAAATGTTTATTCAGTCCTACGGCCATCAAAAGAAATCAAATATAAAAGATAAACCAACAAAATTAAATATTATATACTCGTACATTTTATATAATTCATAGAATATATTTCTATTTTAAATTTTTTATAGACTTTAATAGTATTTTATATTAATGATATTTTTCTACGTAGATGCGATGCTGCTGCTGCTGCTGCTGCTGAGGATGATGAGGATGATGATGAGAATGGTGATGATGATGATAATGATTTTTATATATATATTTATTAAAGGATCGTGTGTTTATTTTTCTATTTTTTTTCGTATTGTTATCATTGGGATGCTTTGCTGTTATGTGTTTTTGTTGTATTATACAAAATTGTTTACTCAGGCGATGGGTATCTTTCTTCACAAAAAAAACAATAAATAATGTATTACATATATACAAAATTTTGACTAATATTTATAATGTAATATTGCTAAGTGTCGTCTCATTATTAATTTGTAATGTATATATATAAACAAATAATAAAATTCAAATGACTTAATTAACATATATTATTATATAATAAATGTTGTATTGTTTATGTATAAATAAATATCGTAAATTTGGTATACACAAAAATATACATCGCGTATGTTTATCAGATGTTTTACATATCAGCAGTATAGTATACATCTTATAAATAAATAAGCGAGTACATATAATAAATACAAAAAATAATATATGAGGATGAAAATGAAAAAATGTATATATTAAATCAACCCCTATCTCTACACACACATATACTCTTTCTGTACATATTCATATTATATATATATGTAAAAAACTTTAATATAAAAATAGCAAAGAGAAAAAAACAGAATATACTTTGTACAAATCTCCACTCAACACCCTACGGGGTTTCCTTAATCCGAAGCAATAAAACTTCAAAACGACCAGCTTTTTTATTGCCATACAATGATTTTAGTCGACTTATTAAACGTTTTTACAATATACAACAAAGATTAATGTTATATATATATATATATGTGTGTGTGTGTGGGATATACTAGAGGGTGGATTTGATGTACCATACATCAATTTGTATATTTGTATATGTTAAAATGTTAAAATGAATATATTTATTAAAAATTTTACAGAATGATAATAATGCATAAATATATTTATTAGGAAAAAAATATATGTAATATCGATATCGACACCGCACGTATTTCTTCAATGTGAATCCATTTACTTTCGTATATCCTGTACAGGGTATAGCCCAGATTGTGATACACGACATACCTCAAAACGCACTTATATTTGCTTGCGTCTTGAGCCGATAATATTATCTGGCATTTTGAACGAATCAATTTCGTAACGGAAATATCTAAATTTTTACTAAAATCATGTTTTGCACTCAAATGAAGTTTTTATACACTAGCAATGGCCTAGCCAAATCTTGAATTCAGCATTAGACGTAACAATTTGATGTAGTGATTATAGCCAGGTAGTTTAAGGAACGTTAACCATCCGTTAAAAATTTCTTTTGTAATCTTTAACCCTTTTAGGTCGAAAAATTATTATATATATATTATTAATATTTATTATTAAGTTTAAAAACTTGTCTCATACACTTTCTTTTTGCTGTATTATTTCAAGTTCGTCCAAAGCTATTCACAGAAAACCACAACCACATTCAGTCATAGAATGTATTTTATGAAATGTCTATAACAGCGCTATTCACCATGGCTACGAATTTAATATAAATAAATGATGAACAGTTTGGCATTAACGAAATTAAATTGTTGGTTTTCATTTTCTACTTTTCTAGGTTTTTTTGTAGTTTGACCAATTTAAATTTTCTAGATAAAATAATAATATCATTAATATATTGTAAATCCGTTCGATTTCTATTTTGCCTTTTAAGAACATATCTATATGAAATTGTGATTAATTCACGTGAATAGGTGATTCAAGAAATTGAAGACAATGTCCAATAATTTCACCACATGACACAGTAAACAATTACGGCGATACTGGTACGTTTAGAGTGGCCTTATGGTTTATGTATGGTCGAGTTATAGCAGTACATTTCTAGCAATTACAAACTCTGACGGGTGATAGTACTTCTTAACCATTACTTAGAATTGCTTAGAACCTTAGCTATTCGTCGTTGGTTCAGGCTAAATAAATAGAACAGTTAATATTTATTTAAATCAACAATTAAAATTGAATAGTTGTGTTTTTTTTTGTGAATTTCTTTAAAACTACCAGGGTCAAATAATACAGTATATAATAAAAAGAAAGCATAGGAGGATCAAAAATTAGGATATTTAAAATGATTTTGTATGTTTTTAAATGTAACATCGTAACCATTTGTATCGCATCGACTAAAATACCATATTAGATTTTCGAATCAAAATGAGCCAGAGAATTCATTGTGTTGGCATATATGAACATCGTAATCTGGGACACCCTATATAAACATATATATATATAGATATACCCAATCATTTATTATTATCACAGTCGTTCGTTATTATAAACGTATATGGTTTATAGAAAATAATAATTCATATATAAGTGTTTAAAACAGAACACAGAATACAGAATATATTACGAAATTATAGAACGACTTAAAAATATGATATTGATATTGAAAAAAAATGGTGAAAAACAACGTTATAGCTTTAAAATATACTAAAGAATTAGTATTATAAAATACAACAGAATTGTGCCGCACCGCGTAGACTAAAGTGTAACAAAAGCTATGGAAGAAAAAAAAAAACAAAACTTACGTGATTACTCGGAAAAATAAATTAACTTTTCTGAATTTTCTCAAAAATATATATATTGAGATATTTTTTATTTAACAATGAATATATTTATTTTCTATTCTATGTTCTATATCCAAAGTAATCATGATGAAGTATCATGTGATGGAAAATTATTTCTATTCAATATTAGCTAATTCGATTTTTCGTTGTTTGGAATTTTTTTTCAAATAAATTATTTAAAATTCTTTCAATTATATTAACTGGAATATACTATGCGTGTAGAAATATATTTTATACATCTCATTATCCGACATCTTTAAATTATAAAATTATAATATAAACCGTAACGCAGTGGTTTCAGCATTTCAAAATGAGCGAAACATTGCATGTTATGAATTCAGTGTTACCGCAGGCCAGTACCTTTCATATGAACAGAACGACAATAAAAACGGGAAACGTATGAGTTAAGGGCGCCGAAAAGTGAAAAAAAAATGTTAAAATCATCTCACAACTCAATTTAAAATTAATATTACTTCCCTTGCGAGTGTTTCGCGGTAACGTTTTTATTAATTTTTCAGGTTGTAGTTAATATTTTTACATAATATAAAAAGCAAATGAAAGATGAAGGAATCGAGAAGAAAATGTATATATTATTTTGTCAATTAAATATATTAATTTAAAATTAATTGTTTTTTTTACCATATAATATATTACGAAAAACATTACCGCGAGATTCTCTCGACCTCTCGCGTAATCAACTTACCCCATAACAATGTAAAACCGTAGGAGGGATTAAACGAAAATTGAAAACTCCTATATTAGTTACTTTCATTAGTTTTTTACTTCAGTAAAAATTTAACTATATGGATGTCAATTTTTGCCGGTAAATTAAACCGCAAAAAAAAAAATTATATTCTGTAGAATGGGGGACAACTCATAAAAACGCATTGAGAATCTATCTCTGGGGTGATGCGGAAACGGTTCTATTACACACTGCAAGAAACAAAAAGAAAATCCAACTAAAAACTAATTAAATTGCTAAGATAGAACAAAAATAATCAATCAATAATTTTTTCAAAGCTTTTATTTTACAAGAAAAATCTCAGTGTATATATTATTAAACAATGTTGATACATTTTTATTTAACCCCTTAAGGTTTTTGCACGAGCCAGGCTCGTCCTAACGAATTTTTGAAAAAAGGCATATAACGAGTCAATATAGTTTGATCTCGTCGTTTTTCCACTTTTTAAGACTATCATCATAAAAGGTCAAGAACCTTAAGGGGTTGGGTGTATTTTCAATATTATACACAGTGAGCAAAATTTGCTAGGTACGGGTTTGTGTTATCCACCATGTAACCTTAAAAAGGTAACCGTCCAAATGGGTTACTATACAAAATAGTACTTCCATATAATAGTACAAAAAAGAATAATTTCTATATGGCATGATTTCGATGTAATGACAAATTAGAGACGCCCTTTGTGTGAACCAACGAAATAAGACTAAATAAATGTTCATTGCACTTATAGTATTATAATTAAGATGTTGGCAACGGAAAATTTGCAATCGAAATTTCATAAAATGATATAACAGCAACACCGAACATTTGAATATTACATAGATAATATATTTTTATTGAATTATAGCATATTCAAAAAGTTCAAAGATAGTCCAATAATTTTTTTCACCGCATATTTATAATAAAATAACACGGTCAGCATCCGACAACGTATAGAATTGGTAGTCTTATCGATTTAGCAACTATTAGTAATTGATAAATGGAAAATGGAAAATTATAACTACTACAATATATAAAAGTATGACATTTTTAAATGTTTGCAAATAATATCACTAAAAATTTGTTCTTCTTACCGTGGATAAGGATAAATTATTAATAACAAATAGTATAAAAATGAAAAAACCTTTCAATTTTTTTTTGGTGATAAATGCGATAAATAAAAAAAAAACTCTTAATAAAGAACTAAATAAATAAAATGTAAAAAAAAACCACCGCAACATAGAACTTATCTAAAATCATCGTGTATTATAATATACACATAAAAATTATATAAATATAGGTAATTTATTATTCTGATCCTCAAATATAACACACAAAATAAACGAAAATATTTACATAACGCGGCACACATAAGTTTTTAATATTATAATATAATTTAAGATAAAAAAATAATAATAATAATAATAATAATAATAAACCAAGAAATAGAAAAAAAATATGCATAGGTTTACATCAATATATATATTGCGGTCTATGGCTGTACATATATGTGATGAAAAATAAATATATGTGTGCCTTAGAGGACCACCCATAATTCTCTGAAGATAAAAAAAAAAACATTCATTTTGTGATCATTGGCAGTCGTTAACATTATTTTTTTTTTATATTAATGATGTACACACACGTATATCTTCCGTATAAATATAGTTTTTAAGTGGACGTTAAAAAAATAATGGTTTCCAAAAAATCATTGTAACTATAGTTTTTTTTTCATTTTTTTATTGTTATGAATTACGGTATACAAAAGGAAATTTGTTAATTTTTTTTTTTCGAAAAACAAGGATTTTTATTCATTTTTTTTTTTTTTCAAGTGACAGGATGTTTATATATTGTTTCATTCAGGTAAAAATTAAAATCATTTTATACTCTATTCTATATCTATTTACATGAAATTTCTATTGCTATTCATTCATATATCAAATTTAATTTAATAATAATACGATTTAATACAGAAACACACTACACTATTCTAATTATGCGATACACACCCTGTTTTAAACAAAATAAAAAATCATTTTAATTTGTGTTTATATTTAAATTAAAGACAAAATATACAATGTGTGTGCAGACCGAAATATATTGGATGATTATTGTCACCGAAGAAAAAAGGTCGGCTTATTTTGTTTTTATGATGTGCGTTTGTATGCTTAAAATATGGAAATATTTGAAGTATATAAAGAACGACAAAGGTAATAATAGAATATAAGATGATGTCGATGAGGTGGTACTCGAAGAAAAAAATTGGTATATATACGAAGGAAATATACAAAATATTACTAAATAAATAATAATAAAGTAAAAAAATTGTCACGCCATAATCGTCGTATATAATAATATCGCATCATTACCGCGGCATCCACACAAATTTAATTTACTTCGATAGATTTTGTATATTTAAGTACGGCGAGAGACGGCAAGCAATTAATGAGAACATGAAAAAAATAAAAAAATATCTTCATTAAACCATTGATTGGGTTTTTTTTTTTTTTGCTATATGTGACTGGGTGTCTCAAAATACCTTACAATTATTATGTTTTTTTTAATTTTTAATTGACAACCATATTCTATCTATTTATTATCTATTATCTATTTAAAAATTATCTATTTCTTTTATTTTGAATCGTAAGAACTATTTTGGAAGACAATTGCATTAAAAATAATGTTATACGAATACCATATATAGAGAAGCATGTTCTATAAACCCCCAATTAGGAAGATTTAATTTTCTGTTTACATTTTACAACCACTGTTTACTAATGATCCATGAGATTTTTTACCAACCCCATAAATAAGATAATTTTGTAACCATATATTTAATTTGTTTGTGCTTATTATAGATTTAAATGTAATTTTGACTTATTGTTTCACTAACACATCAAGGACAATTATTTTATGAAAAGCTTACATATCGAAATTTAAATCTCGTTCTATTGTACAATGAATACCGATGATATTTTTTCAAAATTTTATACTTTTTAAATATACAATCCTTTATCTATCTATCCGCATCTATAACACATATACATGTTTCTATTTGTTGATATGTGGATTGTTAATCTGCTGATGACATTAAGCAATGAATATTTTCGTAATTAGCAGGAAAAAAAATTCTTCTACTTCTACAAAAGTGGTGGCCTATGTAATATCGACCAATATATTAGGTTGTCAACTATCTCCCTTCCGCCTTTTTGCTCTTTATTCAATGCTTTATAAAAAGTGTTACAGTAATCGGATTTAGTTCAAATATGCGCCGTTTTGTTCGATAATCTGTTTCCATCTAGACTGCAACTTCATAATACCTCCCTCATAGAAGCCCCCCTCCTTATTTGCGAAGAACTCGGACAGCCACTTTTCACAAGCCTCTTTTGAGATCAACTTTACACCACCAAGGGCGTTCGCCATGGACAGGAACAGGTGGTAATCACTTGGCGCTATGTCCGGGCTATATGGTGGATGCGATAAAACCTCCCATCCGAGCTCCCGTAGCTTCTGACGAGTCATCAACGAAGTGTGTGGTCTGGCGTTGTCCTGGTGGAACACTACACCCTTCCTTTTGGCCAATTCTGGACGCTTCTGGTCGATCGCCTGCTTCAAGCGGTCCAGTTGTTCGCAGTAGATGGTAGAATTAAGCGTCTGGCCATATGGGAGCAGCTCATAGTGGATGATTCCCTTCCAATCCCACCAAACACACAGCAAAACCTTCCTGGCCGTCAATCCCGACTTGGCCACTGTTTGGGACGATTCACCGGCCTGCGACCACGACCGTTTTCGCTTGATATTGTCGTATGTGATCCATTTTTCGTCGCCAGTCACCATCCGCTTCAAGAATGGGTCGAGTTCGTTCCGTTTCAGCAGCATTTCGCAAATGGAAATTCGGTCCATTAGATTTTTCACTGTTAATTCATGTGGCACCCAAACATCAAGCTTTTTTTTGTATCCAGCCTTCTGCAGATGGTTTAAAATGGTTTGGTGACTAACTCCCATCTCCTGGGCGATGTCACGAGATGCCACATGCCGGTCTAACTCGATGTATTCCATGATTTGATCGGTATTTGTCGTCACAGGTCTTCCGCCGGCTGGCTTATCCATGGTGTCGTTTTCACCGGCTCTGAATCGTCGAAACCATTCCTCCGCGGTTCGAAGTGATAGAGTACCATCCCCCAAAACACCATTAATCTCACGGAACGTTTCTCTAGCGGATTTGCCTTTAACGAAGGAAAACTTTAAAATAGCGCGAATTTCGGCGTTAGTGAACTCCATGTTTACACGTCTATAACTGTTGAACGCAATATCCAAACTAATCATACATAGCGTCGTTTTGTTTGTTATGTCAAGAGCTTTCAAATTATGTACAGTGTTGCCAGATACGAGCTCTGTAGCGCTTTGTACATAGCCGCGAAATTAAAAAGACAAAAAGGCGGAAGGGAGATATTTGACAACCTTATATTAGATAGAATGTAATTGTAATACAAAATTTTTTGAGAATATGTATAATTTTACTGATATAGTTCACTATTTTATTTTAGTTTCTTGTCGAGAATTTGTATTTAATTTAAACAAAAAAATATGGTGGATATTAATCGAAATAATTCTAAAACGTATAGGACAAAATGTGATCTTCCAATGTTACTGTAATACTCCCAATTCATAATATTTTTATTATATACAATTTATATTTTAGATCACATTGAAACTACTTAACTACGTAACTAAATCATCAATTTTTTTGTAGGTGGACAAGCAATCGGAAGATTTTCTTGTAAATCCCTTTATCGAATAATTATAGTACAAAATAATTTCGTTAGAATTTCCCATAATGGTTTTATATAATTTTATCATTATTGTCACAGAAGTCACAGTATGTCAGTGAGTGTAACATAAAATTTTGTGTGCATTGCCATTCACGTGTGATTTTTTTATAAATATTATTAAAATATCATAAATTTTGAATAGATTTAAATTAAATTTCAAATATTGGTTGGAAACAATTGACGTTTAAAAATTCCTATATATATATACGTAAAACGGAAAAAAAACCGAAAAACTTTTACATAAAATTACAATAAAAAATGCAATTTAAATTCTGATCAATTTCTATAAATTTCGATTTATATTTTCATTAATTTATGGCCACTATTGAGCTAACTATACTTATAATAGCTATAGCAAACGAGGACCCTGTATACATATTTCCATATACAATATATAAACTTTTAAAATTTTCTTTAAAATATTATATGGCGTCACGTCATGTTTTTATTGTCTTTATTTACATAATTATTAAAGTCCTATACGAGCATGTAATAAATAATTTTTCATTCCATATTTTTTTGGAATAATCTACCACTTTTAGATGACATAAACAATTTAAATTATTGGAAAATATTAGAAATGTTGTATATATACACACACCATAAACAATTTATATAATAATAGAAAATAATAAAATATACTCGTACGTTATATAGGAAACAAAATCGACCAAAATGTATCCCCTTCATTTCAATATGGGCATTGTTAATTTATAAAAACATATCGAAAAAATTGAAGTGTTTTGAAAACAAATTGCAACAATTACCACAACAATATTTTCAATGCTACATATAAATATAATAACAAGAATATACTCAGTGTGTACTATAATATAATAATATATAAATATACATTTATGTTATTATATGGAGTGGGTGATTTGAATATGTACTCTATATATATTATTATAATAAATTCTAGAAAATAACAAATCCCTCATCGACGACATACGCATACAATTTATAACATAATAACAATAATCAACAATAATATTTTTGTAATTTTTTATATTTTATATTATAACACACACAAACACACACAGTCGCAGTCTATATAATAATGAAGAAATATCTGTAATAACATCAAATATATATTTTATTTATAGGGTATAGATGTGCATACTCGTAAGTATAGAAAAATATATGCTTATACATAATTATAATTGTCTTCACACTTGAGCCAAATATAAATTGTAACAACAACGGAATAAAAATTCAAATATACAATACGGAAAAAAAATTAAAAAAATAAGGGTAGTTTTTGGCTATTGTTTTAAATAATTTATTGTTTTTACTTTACATTGTCATAATAATAATAATAATAATAATAATAATAATAATAATTGTTATTATTATTACTAACATATATATCGAAATTATTAAAATAAACCATTGTTAACATACCGAATGAATGCATATAATTAGTTACATGAATTGAATTTATTTTAAGTGGAACAACAAATATTATGATTTATTTAATAGTTTTAACAATATATTGGAACGAAAAAAAACCCATATTTTGATTGATTTTAATAATACATTATTTAAAATGTTTTTGGTTGGACGGAATTAATGCGGAGCCACAGTCTAATAATTTAATCTAATATTTAAAAATAAATATATATGATTAAATATTAATTTATAAACAATACTATTTATGCATATGAAACTAATTGTTGGGAATACTATATTAAATATAAAGATCGGATCGGCGAAGATCACCATTTATTATATTGCAAAATTATTCAATATGAAATTACATGAAAACATAACAATGTAATTTAATGAAAATTTCATTAAATTTTTGATCAATTCGAATTGTGTGACTGTGATAATATGAAGGGCAAACGAAATGGCTGGACTGTGATGCAGAATTGATAATTAGAAATTATTTAGTTATAGAAATAGCGTCGTCACCAAACCGTAGTAGAATTTTAATAAAGTAGATCAAATAAAAACTGGTATCAACTATGAAAGGTTTTGTTATATCTCATAGATTGGGTGGCCTATGCTGCGTACTGCGTGATAAAAAGACAAGAATTCTAATGATCTTTAACAGAAAATCGATTGATATATCAAGGGTACAAATAGAAAAAAAAAATTAATTAAGCATCGTTTCGTATACGATCGAAGTAGCGAGATGCTGCATGGAAAAAGAAAAAAGTCGAGAATTGCACATTTTTCACTGGCCACATTTGCCACTGCAACGTCTCCACATACGTGACGACAATCAGGACGATATAACCAAAAAATTGTATTGACATACGCACAAATACGCTTTTAAAAAATTCTATATATAGTTAGATTTATAAAAAAAAAACGATAATAAGGTGTCGTGTAATTGTAGGCCATAGTTACAAATTCAAATACATGGATTTCATTCAAAAAAACAATTTACTGTATACAAAGTAATCTTCATTTAATGAAATACATGAAACGTTTTTATCCAATCATACATACAGGAACATGTCAATATAATTTTTTTCTGATTCATTTCTTCTTCGAATTTTTTAGTTTAACACAAAATAGTTATCAATTTTTTGCTGAATTAAAATTCATTTCAAACACAAAACATCACTCACAATATAGTCGGCAATGAATATTACATATATAATTCAAAAATTTTTGAAGTTTATAATTTGAATCACAACATTTACTTATAATTTTTATTTATGCCATATATGATTTATGATTGTTATTTAATTTGATTTAAAAGTAAAATAAACCTTTAAGGTATAACTTGTGTGTTTAACATTACCGCGTCAAATTGTTAAAAAAAATAAAGAAAATATGTGTACTTGTATTTTATAGAGTCGTCTATGACAAAAGAAAGTTTTTGTACGAACAGTACATATGGTAAATAATAATACATATCGCTAATTGTTGGGACAAAAAAAAAAATCAAGTAGTTTTTAAAACAATAGACCTATATTAAGATGTAAATTATACATTTAAAATTCCAGAAAAAAAAGTAATAAATATATCTTACACAACTAGAAATGTTATATTTTAAATGTAAATATCTAATTTAAAATTGACAAAAGATAAATATATAAACAAAGAAATTGTTATAATTATAAGATGATAATATATTACATACAATACATATATAGTTTATATATATATATGAAGTATGTATGGTATAAAATTGAAATGTAGAATATGTGTAAATAAATTCTATAAATCTAAATGTAGAACATAATATAGGTTCTTGTTAAAATATTAACAGATGTCCAAGAGTCAAATATGATATAACATAACATAAATATATATATAAATAAACGTGCATATATATATATTATATAGGTATAGATAAGAGAAAAACTCTAGAATATTTTCTAGAGTATGTTCAAGTATAAAACCCTCCACAATTCCATATACTAACAAACTATATATATATGGTACATATAGTGATATATATATATATTTGTATATAACATCCTTCTCTTTATAATATACAAATATAGAGGCTCTTAATGTTTTGGTATAGTGTACACATACCAACTATATATATATAGAAATATATTCATTTATATTACATAATATATACATATTGGGTCTATAACTAAGTCCTTGGGATCCTCTGATGTAGCTGTCGTAAGTAGTATTGATTGTACGCAGTGTAAAGTGGCAATGCATCGCTATTGTAGTAGTTGAATCCACATTTTTAATATTCAGTATATCAGACCGTCAGTTGAAGTGTAAACAAGTATTTTTTTTTGCTGGATTAAAAATGGAAAATTTTGTACCAACAAAACAGCATTTGTGGTAAGTGATGTTATAAGTAATTTTATTCAGAAGAAAACTTATCGCCGCAGAAACTTATCGCTTTTTGTTACAAATTTATGGTGAACGAATGTTCCCCATCACAAAACAATTGTGAGTATTGTGGTGTAGACGGTTTAAAAATAATGATTTTGATGTGTAGTGATAAAAAAAAAAATGCGTTGGAGCACCAAAAAAAAATTGAAGACAATGAATTGAAAGGTTTACTCAGTGAAGATCCATGTCAAATGGAAGAAGAATTAGCATTGGCATTAGATGTTAACCCAAACAAGTGTTTAAAAAACTTTTAAAGAAGATGGGAATGGTCCAAAAGCAATCGTATTGCGGGTACCCACATCAAATGACGGAAAGACAACAAGAAAATCGGGAAAACAATGTGTGAAATTTTGCTTGAAAGACATTCAATTTTGCATTGAATTCTGACTGGTGATGAAAAGTGGATCCATTACGATAATCCAAAACGTCGGAAAGCATGGATGAAGACAGGTGAACCAGGTCCATTGACACCAAAACGCCATATTCATGGTTCTAAGGTTATGCTGTGCATCTGGGTTTTGTTGTAGTGTACTATGAGCTACTTAAACCGGGACAAACCATCACTGCTAAATGTTACCGAGAGCAATTAATCCAATTGAGCCGAGCGTTGCATCAAAAACGACCAGAATTTGGCCAACAAACATGACCGTGTGATTCTGTAGCATGATAATGCAAGACCATACGTTGCAAGACCGGTCAAACGAGAAACATTAGGAAGCACTTGGCTGGGAAGTCCTTCCTACCCCACCCTCCACATTCACCAGACATTGCTCCACTAGACTACCATTTGTTCCCGGCGATGCAGTCAGTCCTTTCTGCACAGCGGTTCAATTCAAACGAAGATATGAAAAAATGACTGGATTCATGGATTGCTTAAAAACCTAAGCGGTTCTTGTATGAGGAAATCCATAATTTGGCACAAAAATGGTCAAAAGTTGTAGCCTCAGTTGGCAAATACTTTGAATAAAATATAATGTACCGTTACTTTCAAATAAATGTGTTTTTCCTACCAAAATATCATCCCCAAAACTTAGTTATACACCCATAGGTAGATATATATTTTTAATGTACCAGAATATATATATATATGGTTTTTGTGAATCGTTTATAAAATACATCATATATAAAAAAAAAACATCACGAAATTCTAGGATGCGATAGTATCCTTATATTTATTTGTTGATATTTATTATATATATATATATTTAAAAGGATGATATGGTACATGCTATACTTATATATATTTTATATAATACAATACTGTACAACAGAAAATTCTTGTGATGTTTTTTAAACCATTCCCCTAATATATAATAAAAATAAGTATATATATATGACCTCGCTGACTGAATCAACAAAACAATATATGAAAGCAAAAATGTCTAGAGGGAAATCAAGAAAAACAAAAGGAAAAGAATGAATATATACACACACACACACACACACACACACATACCATATATAATATAAAATATATAATAATAAATAAAGAATATATATAAAATATATAAAATAATAATAAATGAATGTTTTTTATTATAAATGTCAATTAATTAAACACTTCATTAATGTCTTGTGGTTATATATTTTTCTATATATTCTTGTAAAAATATAAAGGTATCTTTTTTCATATATATATATATTGTATTATTTTTATAGTGATACCACTATATGGTTGGTAGTATATATTGTACCAACATATTATATAGGTAAATTTTTATGTGTATAATATAAATAATATATAACATAACAATTTATATATTACATATTTAATTTAAATAAATAAATAAAATAAAATAACTAAGGGAATCAAAAAATAACCCGGCGGCAACGGTTGCGACTACTTCCTTGAATAAATGTAATTTAAATATATGTGTATACATATATTGTACTAAATGTAATATAAAATAGGTAAAGGTATAAGTATAAGTAAGTAATATATGATGTATATAGAACAATGCAAATATATGTATTAATGAATTTTAAATGAGCAGGTAAAATCATTTTAATAAATGTATAACATTTTAGGAACACAAAATCAACTTTGTTAGAAAGTAAGTATAAAACATTCTCAATTCTATATATTGTATATAAATAATACAGATTTAGTATAAGGGATCGGTAAGAGTTAGTAAGATCTATAAAGAAAAAAATTGTACATTAAAAAATTGTATGCATATCAGATCAGTATCAGATTTATAGCATTCACATTGTATCTCTTGGCTATACCCATAGATCCATTTATAATGGCTGATACCGTTGATACATTGGATTGGTGCTATATACATTTTCTGTCAACAAAAATGATACTATAAAGTAGTGACGGATAGCACGAATATTGAAGAAAAGTTAAATTGATGAACTCAGCAACGTTAATAATAGTTTAAAACACAAACACCTTTTCTATTGAACTTGCATTTTTCTTTATTTAAATATCTATTTTTATATTGCTATTCCCTGAATGCAAGACCGATAAGGAACAAAAATTATATAAAATTATTTAAATTTTTTTTGCAATAAATACAAATATTTAAATAATGATTACAGTACAATTGGTAAATTGTTATATACTTCGATGCGGAGTAGTATGTTGTCTGTTGTTAGATACCATATAAGCTCCACACAATATAACATTTTAATATTATAATTTTATTAATTATTATATAAAAAAAACCGTTTAAAACCATAAATTATTAATTTTGTGAATATTTAAGAGAAATAGTACATGATGTACAATAGGTTCTCGTACACATTTTTAACAAATATATATATATATATATTGGTGATATTATGGTGGGGTGGTAAACTTTAAAATATTTAATTGTAATGATGGGTAACCGTTAAATTGATACTATTTGTAATAGTTGGTGATGACATATGAACAGTGGCTATAGGCAGAAATTATGATCCGTACTGTAAATTGATTATGTGTATAGAAAAAATTTAATTTTCTTGTCTCACTATATAGTACCCGGTTTTGAAGTACTTATATATATATAGGGTATCCAATGCCATATATTTATTTGCAGATTTTTCACTAAATCACGTGGCACGGCGGTAGTGACAATAAAAATTGACTAAATATTTAAAAAAAAAAAAAATATATAGCAAATAATACCCTGACCCAATTTCGCATTACTTATTTTATACAATTATTATGAATTTTTATTCTAGCAAAATATATATAGCTCCAAAGTTAGTATACTCAGTAGATAAATACATTTGCAGATTTTTAAAATCAATTGATATAGCTCCGTTTTCCAATTACCCTATAGTAACACTGTCCGTAGTTTGTTCGCAATATATATCTGCATTACATGTAGCAAGTAGTCCGTAGTTTCAATTCGAGAAAATATCTATGGATTTCTTACGGATGTGTGATTTTTATATGATGAGTACAACCCTGTCCATGGATTTTTATAAAAATATCCTTGGATTTTTCCATATATATTTCCAATGTAAATTTCTACGGATTCTCCTCGGAAGTATTTCTCGTTGCTATTATTCCATAGAATATCAATAGAATTTATATTCACATTTTTTGTGAGCAGATTCACGTTGATTTTGACAAAAATATCTTTGTTTTGTACATGTATTTTGGCAAGTAATACCCATGAATTGTTCGTATTAGCAGAACAAAACTGTTTCTTATGACGATGATGTGTCAAATTGCAGTTTGATTCAATTTTTTACCGATAGACCAGAAGTTTTATGTGCACGGAATGAAGATGCTATCTGGATGGCAAAAATTTATCCATCGTTCATTTTTTTTTTGTAATAAACAAGAAAAAAAAAAACGACGGCTGATAAAATCCATGAAAAGTCTTACAAAATACCTCGGAAATATATCGATTTGGGTAGGTGGTTATTTTAAAAATTATGAAAATTAATTAAAAATAGTTAGGATAAGCAAAATATACAATATACACTGTCTTGGATAATTGATGAATTAAATTATCAATACAATACCGAGGATATATGTTGAACATATTAACCAGACAATCCAAAGATTTCAATTGACCTAAATAAAATACGAATATATTTAGTGGAAAATCTATGGACATTTTTTGAACAGATTCCAATATATCTTTTGCATGGAAAATATATGGATTTTTCCACAGAAATTTTCTTTGTAGTTTATTTGTTTTCAACGCAGGTCATAGAAAAAGCCATCTTCAATATTTTACCAAATACAAAGCATTATAATGTACCGTTGTTTGTCGTGCGAACGTCACTTCTGAATTATCAAAATCAGCTTTTATAATATAGTGTTTTCGATGCAGAAAATTCCTCAACAAATTTTTCCTCAAACATTCGATGAGTTTAATTTCATTTAATTCTATATTATTTCATTTAATTCTATATTATTTCAATTTTCAAATCGAAACAGTATAGAATTGTGATGGGATGACAAGAACAATTTATCACGTTTAATTTTTATTCGATTTTCAATTTGTACGCTGTGTTTAAATGAAAAATAAACTCTATAAATAATAATTGAATTTTAGTGAAAA
Source organism: Bibio marci (assembly GCA_910594885.2). Classification (NCBI taxonomy): domain Eukaryota; kingdom Metazoa; phylum Arthropoda; class Insecta; order Diptera; family Bibionidae; genus Bibio; species Bibio marci. The sequence goes on from OU343114.1 coordinate 42,331,644, forward strand.
ATGTTTTAAAATGTGTTTTTTAAATTTTCAATTCAATCACTGCTAAAAATATAGTTAATTAACCATTTCAATGTTTGTTAAAATTAAATAAAAATAATTTAATTCTGTATATAAATTGATTGGTAGGTAGATCGATTAAATTCTATAAACTCGCGTAATAAGTTACATATAAAAAATTTTAGTATTTCCAAAATGTATTTAAAGAAAAATTGCAAAAAAATTATTAATTTATAAATAAAATTAAATATTAAAACAGGTGAGCGACTTTATACAAATTTCTTTTTCTAGTCATAATGAATAGTTAATTATTAATTTTTTAAATAAAATTGGATAATTGACTTTCATGATTTTTAAGTTAAATTATAGTTAAGGCAGGCAGGCCACGAGACGTACTATACACTCATCAAAAAATGCTTATTAAACTAAATACTTATTACAATTAAAACAATTTGTTTCTGTATAATATTGCATTCTATTGATGGTTCTAGGCTGATCAATTTGCCTGTTCTTATAGTGACTATATTTTTAACAGGTATAAATTGATTTATTGAGTCTATCTCTAATAATAAGTAACTTAGTATATTATATATTTTTAAAGTAACCATTTATAGTCTATATAATAACATATATTATATAGATAGACTGTAAACAGTCACCGAACACATCTTAAATTGCTTCGATCAATTATTTCCAACAATTTTTGAATTAAATAATAGAATCCATTCGATTAATTTATTCAAAATACTTTATATGTTTTATATAAAAAAATAATTAATGTGATGATATAATTTTTGGATAGAGGAATAAAAAAAATGTTTAAAACTTCTAAATGCCATAACCTTGTAAAATGATTAAATGCACGACGACAATGTACGTTTTATATATTCATATTATTTATTAAATTTCAATTAAATTAAAAAAGTATAATAAATTAATTAATCAGTTTTTTTTGTTGTTGTTATTTTTAATTATTTATAAAAAAAACAAAACAATTCAGAGACATATTTATGCAATTTAAATTTTCTTCCAAAAAAAAAGCGCAGACATCCATCGATTATAATATTATAAATATACGCAGATAAATTCATTAATTTTTATATACTGTATTTTTATAGATTCATTTTATCATATGATGATGGATATATATGTGAATATGATTATAAATTGTGTGGCGGTCTTTCTTTTAAATTACGGATTTTCTGTCTTTTAATAATTTAAAATTGTTTATATGAATTTAAGTAATTATATTGAAAAAATAAAATACAAAATACAAAATATATATATTGTGCCCATATAAAGAAAAAAAAGTAACGTCGACGACAATTCACTTAAATTATTTACAATTGACTTTATAAATCAATATTTGATTAAATTGCCATTTAAAATAATATACAATATACAAGAGTACGTAGACACACAAATACACATTTCGATTTGAATAATCCCATAAATAATGTCGCCATAATACACAATATTATATATTGGGTATCATTTAATTTTAATTTCATTCACAATTTCTTTTGTATGGAGCTACAGCATCACCAGAGTGATGAGCATGTGGTTCAACTATTATGAATCAGTTTCGAAGTATTGCAATTATAAATAAATAAATAAAAAAAAAACGATTTAATTGAATGCATCCAAACAGAATTTTTAAAACCGTTTGCAAGATCTTCAAAATAAAATGATATTTCGTGTACAAGTATTTTAAACTAATTCTTTTGGATCGGTAAATAATCGTAAATTCAACCATTTTCGTTGAAAGCATACGATTTTTCAATTAAGGATTTACAAAAATTCAAATCTACTATAAGAAAAACACCTTTAAAAAATTAAATATCTACTTCTGCGTAGTACAGTTGTAACGAAGAGAAAAAATAAAATCATAGGTAGGTTGCAGAATGAAGACAGACATTCTTTACAGTCAAATACGTAGAAATTGCATATATTTGCCATCACATAAATATCTATATTTAATTGTATATAAAAATGGATCAATGTATTATTTCAGTGAAACGAAATGACAACAATTGCCGAGGCACCGATGAATGTAGTTATGACTATCGGCATTATTTATGGGATGAACATATTGATAGAGTTTATACATTTAATTTTTTTTTTGTTATTGTAAATGATTTTGATCGCTGCGTTGTAACTGTGCGGTTACATTTTTATACGATTTTTATTTTTTTTATTTTCGATGTACTATATAATTTTCGATATTTTATAAATTGTAAAGAACTCCACAAAAATATTATAAATAAGAATTTTAAAATTTTACAGATTAATGTGCGCACATAAATTTTATCTTATTCGTTAATGGATATAAAATAATGTGTGTTTCGTTGTCTGAAAAGGAATTTTCATTTTTTTTTAATTCTACGGTTATACGGTTCAATTCATTGTACACAGTAATGCAATATTATAATAAACATTTTAAAATAATTAAAGTTTTTGGAATTTTCTTGACTCATTAAAATGTGTTCTGTGTTTTGGTTAATGTTATAATTTAATGTTAATAGTGCTGGCGCATATTATAAGAGAAATTAGATTATGTGATTGAATTTGAATGCTTTTAATTTTTATGCTTTTTATTATAATTTCTATAGGAATTTCTATATTATCTGTATATGTGCTATGCTTAATATAAGGGCACAAAGATTGAAATAATAATACATGTAACTCTTCTACTAGACGGTTAATTGGTATATCACTTGTATAATATCGGAAATGCAAGTAAAAATTAAATTAAAATGGTCATAATTTTTTGGTACAATTTTATATGGAGTATTTTGTGCTATATAATTATACCGAAAGATAGATTGCTGACTGCTGATTAGCCTCAATGATTGAATTAAATAGACATTATTTTATAAATTGATAAATTTCTTTGGTTATTAATGAATGTTTTTTTTGAAATTTATTAAACTTTATAAAAATCTAATATATTGTATATACATAATAATTCAATCAGCTGTTGATGTGCGAATCACAAATATATCAATCACTATATCTTTAGAACAAGATGGTGTGTTGGCGTTGTTTCAAAATTACAGTATTTGACAAACAGGTGCGAACTTGATGACTTTAATGTTGGATGCGGTATGGTAAGAAATATTGTGTAAAACTTTAAAAAATAAATAAAAGTCTAACAAGGATATGTTTGTATAGGAAAAGCACGAATTTAAATTCAAATGATTATCATTTAACCAAACAAACTATATTTGTGCACTGAATAATTATAAAATGATGTGATATAATATTCGTAACAGAAAAGATGTCATTTTGAATTTCCTATTTGATTAAAAATGACTTAAAGAATAATAATAAAAACAGAATTTAGTGAATTTGTTAAAGTTTCTAATACATCACAAATAATCAATTTGTAATCAACTATATGATGCGGCAAAGAAGAATGTGTTTCCATCATTAAACAATAATTCCTATAACGTGGATTTAAATAGTCTATTCGTACAAGGATATAATGTACAATTGGTAGAAGGAATAATAACTAAATTATTAATAACACATGATTTTATCATTTTATTTGATTATTATTGCACAATCACTTCTTTGACTAGTTTATAGTTTATAAATTTTGCATGTAGTGAAAATCTTTTTTTTTTGGTATTAATCCCACAGCTTAATTTTACGTTAAGAATGAACTTTAATTTTTCATTTCCCATAAAAGAAATGACCGGGAAAACCTCTCTTCGGTTGTGGCATTAAATTGATATATTTTAAAAATCATACAATTCGTCGGAATATTTAATTTGATGCACACGAACACTGATTTTATGTGGAAAGTGTAAAATATAATATATTCTCGACTCGACATACGGATTAAACATTCTCTTATCGTTTTGTATATATTGTCTTTTTATTGGAAATCCAAAATTATTATACGACGCATATTTGGTAAATCCATAATTTTCATGAAATACCTCATCAAACAGAAAACAACAAATTGTATATAAATTAAATTTTTTATCTTGATTTCATAGTCTTACACATTGCACAATTGTTTAAAATACATTTTTACTTTATTTAAATGTGATAGATTGAATAATTAATATTAGAAAAAAAAAATACAGTAAGTAAAATTAGTATTGATACAAAATTTTTGTTGAAAAACAATTATGGATATGTTTTTAGACGTATTTTGATACTAGTTTATTTCATACGATTTAAAAAAAAAAATATTGTATATGTGTAAAAATCTTACATTGAATATTGTATTTGTAATATTTGTTAATTTTATTGAAGTTAAACCTATACTACAATTTATATATATATTTGAAATGTGTGTCATTTATTAATTATGTTAAGTTCCTGTTTTTATCCATATATATCATTTAATTAAAAGATTATTAATATAGAAAAAAAAAATAAAAATAAACGTTGTAATTTAAGATAATTTTACAATAATTCTATTTCGCGCATAATAATTATTTTAATATTAATAACAAATACAATGTAAATAATTAAATTTTTATATAAATATTTAATTTCTTATCGCACCTAATATAATCTAAGTAGATTTTATTAATATTATATTCAGTATATTTTTTTTATAAAGAAAATTACATATACATGCCGCGAAAGATCTTCACCGCGGTGGTTTACAACCATCATTACACATATAACACATGGGCCGAAATGTTTCCGAAAATTTTAAGACGCTACGCCACTAGAATTTTTTTCGTATGATTTTTAGTCAGTACCAACCTTCAAACGATACGTGTCAAAAATTGATAGCAGTCCGACCATTAGTTTGTGAGATATTGCGTTGTGAGTGTAGCTACTTTTGTAATTTGAAGAAAAAAAATGGAAAAACACGATTGATTAAACATTATTTTTTGATTGGAAAAAATATTTCTAAAGCCAAAAAACTGCTTGACGAGCATTATCCCGACACTGATCCAGCTCTTTCACAACAGTACATTTGTGGTTTGCAAAATTTAAGACCGGCCATATGAGCACCAAGGACAATGAACGCAGTGGACGTCCAAAGGAGGCTGTTACTCCAGAAAATATCAAAAAAGTCCACAAAATAATTTTTTAGATGACCGTAAAGTGATGTTGATCGAGCTGGCTGAGGCTCAGAAGATATCAAAGAAGCGTGTTGGACATATCGTTCATGAATATTTGGGTATGCAAAAGCTCTGTGCAAAGTGGGTGCCGCGCGAACTCACAATCGATCAAAACAAAACAACGTATCGATGATTCAGAGCAGTGTTTGGGCTTGTTCAACCGCAATAAAACAGAATTTTTGCGTCGATATGTGACAATGGATGTAACATGGCTCCATCATTACACTCCTCCGGAGTCAAATCGGCAATCAGCATCATGGACAGCAAGCGAAGAACCACAACGTCCACAACGACCAAAAACGCAACAGTCGGCTGGCAAGGTTATGGCGGCCTCTGTATTTTGGGATGCACATGGAATAATTTTCATTGACTATCTCGAAAATGGAAAAACTATCAATAGTGACTATTCTATAGCCTTGTTGGAGCGTCTGAAGCATGAAATCGCTAAGAAACGACCGCATTTGAAGAAGAAAAAAGTGCTGTTTCATCAAGACAACGCACCGTGTCATAAATCAATGAAAACGATGACAAAATTGTATGAATTGGGATTCGAATTGCTTCCACATCCACCGTAATGTCCAGCGCTGGCCACCTGTTTCCTGTTTGCAGACCTCAAGAGAATGCTCACTGGAAAGAAATTTAAGAGCAATGTGAAAGAGGTGATGGCCGAAACAGAAGCCTATTTTGAGGAAAAAACGAAATCGTACTATAAAAATGGTATCGAAAAGTTGGAAGATCGTTGGAATCAGTGCATGTTGATGAATAAAGTTTAATTTTGCGAAAAAAAATGTTTTTTTCTTAGAATTTTCGGAAACTTTTCAGTCCATGTGGTATACCATTTATATTTAACTTATTATTATGTGGTATTCTATTTATTTTTTAGTATATACGACAATATACCGATAGATACACGGCAGTGAATATGTTACTATAAAAACTAAAAATTATTTTATACTATAATTTTCTCAACAAATGAAGAAAATAATAAACACATTATCAAATTTATATGTTATCGCACACACACACCTGCATTTTAATTTTATTTTAAAACATTTTCATTAATTCTATTTATATATATTATACAGATTATTCTATATATGGTATAATAAGTATGGTACATTATATACATTTGGTATATGGAAAAGAACCCAAAAAATAAATGTTAAATTTATACCTTAAATAAAGGTACATTATTTATTATATCTTCTTTTATCGGTGGTTTTTCATTGTATTTATAGTCATCGTTTTAAAATTTCATATATTTTGTATCCACATAACATTTTGTAAAATAAAATATCATAAAATAAAGTGTCGTGAGTCCGTATACGCAAATGAAAACTGTGTGTGTATATATAAATGTATTTTTTATATATATAAAAATACCGGTATCATAAAGACAAATGTAAGAAAAAAAAAAAACGAAAACAAAAAGTTGCTGCTCTTCTTTAAGATCGGCCATATTTGTTTGTTTAGACTCCGCCTCATTCTTCTTTGGAAATGGTACACTTTATATTATATACACAACGCAATGGTCTTCATCATCATTGTAACATATATTATATATTTTAAATATATATACCATAAACACACACAGCTGTGCAGCACAGGCAACAGCATCAAGCAATAATATTAGTATGTCATCGTATATGTGTAAATTTACTGTACAGACGATAATGTTTATATAAATATACAATATATTATCTACAGACGACAAAGTCTATGTGTACAAATTATATAAAATGATTTATATATATTTTGAATTTTTATATTATTTTGTATTATTATTATCTTTTCTGTGCACTAATGCCTTTTTTTTTGCTTATAATATAATTTCATCTTGCAATTTTATTGATAAAAAAGTGTTTATCGCTTTATTTAATTTATTTTATTTTGTATCGCATCGCATATATATAAAGGATATACAAAGGACATATTATATATATATATATAGTTAAGGAATATATGTACATAAACTCTATTAGAAAAAAAAATCCCTTTATACCTCAGTTTTTGCTTTTTTATTATTATTCTTTTGACAGTTCTTTGATCTACTTATAAGACATAAGACACATACATATGCGCATATATATATAATTTCGATTGCAAATATATAAATAGTGTCTTGTTAAGTCATATATTGCTCCAAGTGGAGCTTTATGTTATCTTGCTTACTTACTCCATGGCGTTACAACCCGGGTGCGGTTTTAGCCTTCCTACAACACACTTTTCCAACCTGACCTATCCGCAATTAATGTCTTCCAATCCTGAATTTTAAACATCTTTATATCACAGTTTACTGCATCTAGCCATCTCGCCTTAGGTCTTCCGGCTCTCCTTCTACCTTCTGGTTTACTATTTAACAGTTTTTTCGGCACACGCTCCTTGTCCATGCGTATACTACGTGTCCAAGCCATCTCAATCTATTGATTTTGATTGTTTTGACAATATTTGGTTGACCGTACAACTTGTCTAATTCAAAATTGTATCTTCGCCTTCAACCATTTTGTTCTTTGACGCGCGACACCAAATATGCCACGGAGTACCTTTCGTTCGAAAATCCAAAGTAATTGTTCCTGGTTAACTTTATGTTATCTAATACACTTTTAATTACAGTCAAGTTGATAAATTACTCCGCATGGCATGCGAGTATATATCAATTTACCAATTGTACTGCAATTAACGAAAGATATAGATGTTTTCAAAATACTATCATTTTTATATGGCAGATTAGCCCATATAGTGTGATGTGTGTGTGTGTGCAGACATTGTTAATCTTTGAATAGCGTTCACCGCCATATATTTTCAAAGATATTCGGTTTTCTTGTTATTTCATAAAACGAACAAATGCGGTCATGCAGCAGATAAATTTTAGTATTAAAATAAATACCGAAAAATTTCCTACAAATAAATAGCGGCATTGAACTAGCTGTATTAATTATATATATTTCGGTGTTGTGCAACTGCACTAATGTATGTTTTAGTGTATATATAGACACAGATTATTGAAATTATAGCATAATGCATTGTTAAACGATATATGAATGAATCAAATAGGTAAAATTATAGCTATAACTAAATGTATTGGATATATGCAAAAGTAAGTTCCGTTTTTTTGTTTTGTTAAAATTACAATTATTTTTTATAACAAGTTTAGAAAAAATGGTACATTATTCAAAGTATATTCCATCAGGAGCCACAACTTTCGACCATCTTTAAGGCAATTTACTGATTGCATGTCTAAAAAGTTGTTGTCCTTTGAAGCGATTCATTCGTTAAGCCAATTTTTGATACTTCTGTTAAAATGTGAATATTGCGTTTGCATCGCTCGGAATAAAAAAAGTATAAGAAGGAATGTCTAGCGAATATGGCGGTTGGGATAGTACTTCCCAGTTGTGTCAATGTAAATAGTCTTTAACAATGTTTGCAGTATATGATGTTTGGCATTGTCAAGTTGATACATTAATTTGTTCTGTTTATTCACCCTTTCTACATGTTTTTTTTATCAGTGCTTGCCTCAAACGCTTTAGTTGTTGTCGATAGACATATCACCAGAGTAATAGTTTCAGAAGTTTTCAGCAATTCATAGAACACAAAATATTTTTGATCCCAACAAATACACAGTGAACAATCTTATCGCAGTATTTTTTAAATGATATTTTTTAAATGATTGAATGAAAACAAAATAATAATATTTCCCAAGATATGACAATTATTTGGGATATATTTAAAAATAAAAATAATATTTGTTATTTACACTTCAATCAAATGTTATATTCATCCTATAAGTTGTAGTAGTACTTTATAATATAATAAAGAGAGTTTTCAAGAGCACATTTATTATCAGATTCTAATTCTATACATAACATGTACCATCAGAAGACATATACGTCATCTATTAGAAAAACGGAACATACTTTTGCATATATCTCAATAGCATCAATTAATAATCCATATCCATATAAAAATCTTTAAAGATATTCATAATATTTAATAAAAATAATCAGAAAATTATAAAATCCATAAATTCATGGTTCATGGTAAGTTTTTTTTTACGAGAAAATTATAGATTGCTATAAAAAGATATGAATACCGACGGAACTTTAAAAATCGCAAATGATAAATTTAATTTTTTCATTGTTATTGGGTTTAAGATTGACTGTGCACACAATGATTCGAATTATTAGATCTATTGTGCTTAAATAACCAGTCCTATACCTATAGGACTATAAAGTTATGCTTATTATAGACATGTCATAAATTCAATCAATTTAGATTTTATTTATATTTGACAAATGAAAAGAAATGTTTAAAACTAATTATCGACGCACATTTTTCAAATGATGTCACTAAATTCATATAGAAATTTGTATAATGTATCCAAATTACATATATGTATGAACAATTTATGCGCTACACAATACATCATTATTTCAAATAAGCATAAATTTACTTGATAAAATAAATAGAAAATCGAATTTATCTATAATTATATTGAATGAGTAATGTGATTTGAAAAATTTCATTGCGACAAAGTATTGAATATGATTGAAAAATTAGGAATACTGTTAAAAAATATAATCCAAATAAATCATATTTTTTACGACTTATATCCTCTGCTTCTTCTATATATACTAGAAATCTATAGTGGAATTTAGGTCTATATTTTATCTTTGTCATGGACAAGTTTGAGGCATTATTATATGCAAATTCCATCAGAGTTTATTGTCACAATAATTGCGGAACTGTGAACGCTGCTGCTATATGTCTAGAAATGCATATAAGACAATCTAGATAAAAAAAAGTCCAGTGCCAATTGTTCAATTGTTATAGACTATGCACAGACTGACTCAAATGATTATTTTTTTTGATAGTTCACCGACGTCGATCTCCATTTTGTCGTTCGTGTAGTGTAGTGACGTTTTCATTAGACCGATCCACCAAGCGTTTGCACTAAATTTTAAATAATCTTGAAGCCGGCCGACAGATCTATAATCTCTTTACATATACAGTTTCATCTTACATTTCTGTTTTACTGTTCAGTGCAGTGGGATCTTTTATGTCTTGTGGTGAATGCGCAACCAGTAAATATTAATATTAATTAGTATAGGCAATATAAACAAAAACGAATGATTATTATTAGAATCCAATAAACTAAATAATAACTTCTTTAATCAAATTTCTCATTTCTCATAATATAATATATTTATGCATATATTTACCTATTAATAAACACATATAGTACGTGTGTGTGTGTGTGTGTGTGTCTATAAGTCCATATAATATTATTATTAAAATGATTGCTCTTCTGCAAACATTGCATTTATGCATATGAATATATAGTTTCAACCGTTTATACAACATATACGATGTATTCTATTTAAAATTATTATGAAACGTGCAAATATTTCAGAAGTAAATATTAACAATTGCTATACTCAACATTTTACTATACACATTACATTTATTTCTATCTCGTATATCTCTGACTATAAAATTTATATCTATATAAGTACAATATATTATATACATTATGTAAGGATCGGTTGGATGGATGCGGATAGATGAATGAATATACACGGATATTTTCAGAGGAATCGGTATTTGTATAACTTATACCATATAAAGACATAATATAACATTATATATTAAATCAAAATACAGTGCGTACGCATACATCAACATAATGAAAACAAATTTATATATAATAAATATATGTACCAGCTGGAAAACATTATGAATTGATATACAAATATATACGGTAACAACAAATGGGGGGGTTAGTATCGGTTCGGTATACACATTGTGTCTAACATTATATAATTGTATTTACAGTGAATCAAAAATGTGTTGTTTGTATACTATTTTATATTCGTTTTATATTCGAAGATCTTTAGATATATCTAAAATAATTATGAAAGCCGAAATGATTTGAGGAAAATACGTTTATGTACATGTAAATATTTGTATACGCATCACATACAATAGAACAAAATATTATTACCTTGTTGCCTTGATTTTATAATCTTCTATATACATATAAGAATTTTATAAAATATAAATGTGGATTGAATGATCACATGCTTTAATAAAAATGTTACAATTATTTTGATTATACCTACTGTCACGGATAAATAATTTAATAAAAAGATGATGAAGTAATATTTACATAATTTGAAGTAGAGGACACAATCTATATATGGTATATCCTCACTTATGTTTTAGAACGCCAATTTCGCGAGCTTCGTTTCTATTAAATTCTATATAAGTGGAAATATGTACAAATGAACTACTACACTTCTTTTTTTGTATACATCTCTATCTATATATAAATAAACAAGGTTCCGGGATAACTTAATGTACATAGTAATTGTCTGAGTGTGTATATATAAAAACCCATATTAAAATTATCTGTTTTTGCCATAATATTTTTTTTCTATATATTGTAAAACATTCGAACAAAAATGTAATATTGAAAGTATATTGTGTATTTTTAATAAATTAACCGCAGTGACGAAGTTTCATAAAGGCATAAAAGTTCATATTGTCTCTACAGCACAGAAATACTAAAATAATTAACACCACAACAATTATTTATGCATTTATCGATGCGGGACAACCACTAAAATAAATTACAAAACTGTGTGTATACAAATATGGAAAGATAATATTGCTGTGCATTTGGTGAAATCATATAAGAATATGGTCTATTTTGAATTGTTCAGAATTGTATTCAAAATCTAAAAATATCGGCCAATAAAATGTTGGAAGCACTTGAGCATCTTACCAGCTAATGACTATAGATGGAATATGGAAATATAATATTGCTGTGTATTTGGTGAAATCATATAAGAATATGGTCTATTTTGAATTGTTCAGAATTATATTCAAAATCTAAAAATATCGGCCAATAAAATGTTGGAAGCACTTGATCATCTTACCAGCTAATCACTATAGATGTTACTCTATCGGAATACCACTTATTCAGATACGATATCATATAAACTGTAACATGAACAGAACCTTCACAAACATGACGCGACGTTGAAAAATGGTCTGATCCTTCGATTCTTGGATTGAAAATTCAAATTATAAAGTTGATTGTTTCAAATATTACGACTTATAGAACGTTTTTTTTTTCCGACGAAAGATAAGTAGCCGTGTGATTTTTCGTCTGTTATCCATCTCTCCAATTTGATTGATTACAATTTAATCTATTGAAAATAATGTAATTTTAAAATTCTCCTTTAGCATCAGCGTACCGATAAAAATAACACAACACAAGCGATGAATAAATTCAAAATAAACAAGATTTATTTAAATATAATTTGCATATGTAATTTGATATGAGATTTGTTTTTTAATTGCCTGCGATCGCTGTGATCATTCACCGGCATCAATGAATTTTATTTTCAAACGAATTCAGACACATCTATTTGTAATTCTCAGAAAAACATGCTGTATATGTATAAGGTGAGGTGAATTTGTCTAAATATGTTTTTGTTTTTATTAATAATGTATATTTTAGTTTGATAGTTTTTATCAATTTTCTTAAAATGATATTGAAAATAATCAATAAATATACACTATAATTAGTGTAAAGATGTAAACAGATCCAAAAAATGACAAAAAATATCATATATTATAAAATTTGCTAAATTCGATTAAAACATAGTTTTAATTAAAAAAATTCTCCCTTTATGGTGCTACCATCTATATTTTAATAGCGGACAATACTACAATAAAATTTATATTATCAAATAAATCGATACTACAGAATATAATTTTCGAGTATTTGACATTTCTAATATTTTTCTCATTCGGTTTAGCTGGAATGGCTCGAACTCTTTTGTTGTCACAATTGAATCGAAAATCGAATATTGTGATGGAGAAAGTCGTTGACAGTAGCTACAATCTTTTCGTTTTCAAAATAATGTAAAAAAAAACAAATATGAATGTTTGTTCGGTGCGGTATTTTTTAAACAGGTAAATTTAACGATTGTTTAAATAAATTAACAAATAAATATTATTAAATTTATGTTTTCATAGACAAAAAGAAATATATAAAATTTTTAATTTAATTTCATAAATATATTACGTATTTCTTTTTGATTTTTTTTATTATGTCATAGCAAACGATAAACATAACCACAAGTTTTTTTTTTTCCATATTTTATATTTTAGAAATTTTTTATTATTTTCATCATTGAAAAATTGCATTAGTAAATGCACAAATCAACAAGATAATTATAAAAAATATGTATTATCACAAAATAATTTAAATAATTTAAATCAATGTCGATTATTTTCGTGTACTTTAATAAATTATAAAAAACGAAAATTAAAAGATGAACAAAAAAAGGAAGAGGAGACTGCAGCAACAGATACTGTTGGTTTTAAAAAAACAAAAAATAAACCCAATGTGTTAGGAATCATTGATGTTTGGCGTAATATAACAGTTGAAGAATTGGCAAACAATTTAAATAAAAGTGTTGGTATGTTATCGATTAAATAATGATTAGTAAATATATAGCAAAATTAATTTTTGACTGAAGTAATTTTTGTTGTATTTTTTTTTTTTTTTTATTTTATAAATGTTTTGTAAAATTAGAATTTAAAATAAATTCACTCACCGTACACATAGTCTCTGATAAAAAGTGCATGGCTAGTGCAGCACCGCACACAAACATACACACGCACGCACACACATACACACGCACATAATAAACAATTTTTTATATAGAAAAAATTGAAAATTTTAGTTTTTTTATTTTATTTTTTTTTTTTTTTTTAATTTTAATTATATGAACCCAAAACTGATTCATCTAATCTTTACATTTCTTACAATACACAAAAATACACTTTGTTTTAATAAAATAGAAATTGTTAATTGTTCATTTACACCAAAATTCATATCACAAATTCACAAAAGGAATATAATTAAAACAAAAAATTTTAGCATAGACTTTTCTATCTTTTTTGTTACACACAATTACTCAAATGCACTTTAACATAAATGTTAATATAGTTAATAAAATAATAAATTTAGATAATATAATTTTAATTAATTAATTATTTAATTATTAATTTATTTATAGGAATAAAATTAATTCTTTTTTTTCTTGATCTTTTTCATACGCGCACAAACTATAAATGAATACGAGAAAAAAAACAAAAAAGAGCAATAAATTCTAAAACAAAAATAAATTCTGTCAAAATCATACACAAATTTCAATTATTGTTTTTGTTTTTATTTGAAACTAAATTTGAATTTTTAAATATTATATTCAACAAATTTCTCGATTTTATTTTCTTTGAATTTGATTTAATTTTTAATAGAAAGAGATTGCTAATAATTTATTTGTTTATGTGGGTGGAAATTGATTTTAATTAAATAATGCATTAATGTATTTAATCATTCATGAATTAATAGTTTATATTTATCATATTTACAAAATAATATATTACAAATTTTGAAAAGTCTACGGAGGAATCAGAAGATGTTCCTATATATATCAAAAAAATATATTATATAATTTAAAAATGTTTTATATTGTTATCAATTCTAGAACATGTACAAGAAGTTATGCTGTATGTTAAAGGAGCCGATAATTTAGAACCATCAGCACGTTTAGATGATATTAAAATTATAAAAGAAATTGTTAATAAATGTGGTTATAAATTAAAATTTATAGCAAATCCAATAGATATTGAGGTGGAAGTTAAGGTATTGTTAAATAACTTATGAATTTATAAATATGATAAGAAATTAAATTAAAAAAAAACGATTGTTAACATAGGATAAAGATGTTCAACCACGTCCACCAGCATTACCGGAAAATTTAAAAATACGTTCACCTGTTGTTACCGTAATGGGTCATGTTGATCATGGAAAAACAACATTATTAGATACATTACGTGGTGCATCAGTTGCGGCCGGAGAAGCTGGAGGTATTACACAACATATTGGTGCTTTTACTGGTAATATTTTACTTTATCATTCAAACTGTGTTGTAAAAAATGGGTTAATCCAATTTAATTTCCATATACAGTTACATTGGAAAATGGTGAGAAAGTAACATTTTTGGATACACCTGGACATGCAGCATTTAGCGCAATGAGAGCTCGTGGTGCAAACTGTACTGATATCATTGTATTAGTTATTGCTGCCGATGATGGTGTTATGGAACAAACAAAAGAAGTTATAAAATTAGCATTGGATGCAAATGGTTAATTTTAAAAGTATTTTATAAATAATATAGAAAAAACACACTTGCCAATTTTCAAGCCACATTGCTGTTAAGCCTTCTAAGATCACATTCTAATGCTATAGATGTATCAATGTTTCTATAATTTATTATTTTTATTTAGATGAAAGTAATTTGTTCTTTTTAGAATTATGTTAATAATACTGAAGTATATTTCCACAGACATCAAAGACAATTGTTATACTTTCCCTTTCGGGAATCTACCTAATGCATTTTTTATGGTACAACTTTCACGTACCACTACTTAATTTCTTTCATTGGCATTTATGTTTCCTGATCGATTTCACAAAATTTACAAACCTCTTCTGTATGTATACAGATTGTTCCAGTTTGTACCATCTTGAGCCGTATAAACAGATCCATCTGGAACAATTC
Organism: Bibio marci; assembly: GCA_910594885.2. Lineage (NCBI taxonomy): Eukaryota > Metazoa > Arthropoda > Insecta > Diptera > Bibionidae > Bibio > Bibio marci. The sequence goes on from OU343114.1 coordinate 42,347,377, forward strand.
CAGAAGGACATCAATTGTGGAGATGTGGGAGTGTTGGGAAAAATATACTTATTTTACCACTCATTAAGTTATCGGTTAAAATGTTTATTGACTTATTTTTCCAATACCTTTTTAAGTATACATTTTCGTTCGCCAAACTGTTTTCTATCGGTTGCACCCTTTATATCTATGATACTCTCTAAAGCATTTATTTACCGAAATTATTGTGAAAAAATATCATAAATAATATTCGTTATTCGTCTTCTGAGATGCTTTTAATACGCGACCGAAATTCGATACGCTATTACTCTTCTTTTTTTTTTCCTTAGAGGTTTATGCATTTTTCATTTTTTGCCCATATATTCCTTCAATACTTCTATAGAGTTGTCTTTCAAAGCATGTTGGCACATTATTGGGGTGAGCAGTGCCATCGCACCCAAATACCAACACTCGCCGGTTTTAGCTCGCACTTATAAACCACTACTGTTTTCACTGTGAATATTATTTTAAATTATTAAAACTATTTGTATTTGTTTTTTCAGTTCCAATAATAGTGGCGATTAATAAAATTGATAAACCACAATCGGATATAGAAAGAACTAAAAAACAATTAATTCAAATGGGTTTAGCACTAGAAGGTTACGGCGGTGACATTCAAGTTGTTAATATATCTGCATTGCATGGTACAAATTTACAAGAATTAGCTGATACAATATGTGCACAGGCAACTTTATTGAATATAACTAGTGAATATACTGGTTTAGTTGAAGGTATAGTTGTTGAATCGAAAACCGATCGGTACAGAGGGTAAGTGAATTTTAATATTTTATTATTGCAAAAGTTTTAATTGTAATTAAATTTAATTGTAAATTTATTTGTTTATTGCATAGAAAATTATCAACATTAATAATAACACGTGGTACGTTACGTAAAGGTTGTGTTTTAGTAGGTGGTAATGCATGGGCAAAAGTACGCGGTTTATTTGATCATACGGGTCAACCAATGAATGAGGCTGTGCCGGGTACTCCAGTTGAAATAATTGGCTGGCGTGATTTACCGGCCGCTGGTGATACGATATTAGAAGTTGAATCGGAAAAAAAAGCAAATGCTGTTATGCGATTTCGTCATGCTGTACGGTTACAAGAGCGTGGTGAAAGCGATTTACTTGAGATACGTAAAAAAGATGAAAAACATGCCGAAGAATATCGTGACCAAAGAGAATTACGACGTAAAACTGGTCGATTTAAATTACGTGTAAATTTTCGTGGCAAAGAATCGGCAGCCGATGATGGAATACCAAAAGTTAATATGTTGTTAAAAGGTGATGTACACGGATCGGTTGAAGCTATTTTAGATGTACTTGATACATATAGCAGCGGTGACAAATGTCGTCTAAATATTATCCATTATGATGTTGGTGAAATAAATGATGGTGATTTGGAGTTAGCAAAAACATTTAATGCTATAATTTATGCATTTTCAATAAAATCAACAAAAACATTAGCAATGAAAACAATTGACATACGTGAATTTAATATAATTTATCGTTTAATTGATGATTTAAAAGATGAAATTAATAAACATTTACCACAACATCCCGTTGAGGAGGTATTGGGCGAAGCAAATGTTTTACAATTATTTATGATAACTGAAAAACGTAAAGAAATACCAGTAATTGGATGTCGTTGTGTCAAAGGAATGTTAAAAAAGAAATCTAAATTTAAATTAATGCGAAATGATGAATGTCTGTATGACGGTGAATTGGTATCAATGCGACAGTTAAAAAATGAAGTTGAAACAATTAAAAAAGATATTGAATGTGGTTTAAGATTTGCGGACACAACAATTGTAGCCCAGCCAGGCGATAAAATTATTTCATATGTAATACAAATGGAAAATCAAACAATTGATTGGGATCCAGGATTTTAAGTAAGTGAATTTGTATTCGTTTTATCATTTTTTTTTTATACATTTTAAATAGTAAGTTGATTTGTATTATAAAAAAAATTTAGTTAGTTATTATTATTATTATTATAATTATAATTATAATAAAATTCTATTATTTATATTTTATAATTATTAATTAATTCATAAAATTTATATTTAATTTTTTTGTTAAAAATGTTCCTGTTAAGTAACTAAAAAGAAAAAAAACTTTATCGTATTTTCTATATTTTTTTTTTTTTATTTAATTTTAATCAACTTCCTATTTTTTTGTGCTCTTTTAAAATATAACTTTATTTTTATTCCCATGTATAGATTTAATTCCGTTGGAATCATGTATAAATAATTTATTGCAAAATTATGTTACTAAAAATTTGTTTATAGAAATAGCTTAATTGAATGTTTAAAACAGATATCGTTGTAAATCAAAGTCTCATCTAAATGTTCATTTAAAATAGAGTCGCCCCGGGTAAGTTGACGTAATTTGTTCTAGGCAAAGATCTATACTAACTATATTGAATTCTTAAATTTTATACTTTTGAGAATAAGGCAACAGCTTACAGTGTCTGCTTAAATGTAACTATAAACTGAAAACTAGACAGTAGTCCTCGATGTAGGCTGATATAGAATTGGTTTAATTGTCGTTGTTTTACATATTTACAATATGGTGTTATTATAACATAATCTATAGCTACAACATAGTTTCAATCTATATTAAAAATTGTTTTATTAACACATTTATGTCGCGAAACGATAAATTCCGTTTTGATGCAATTCTTACACCTCTGAGGTGTAAATATAAATTTTAAGAATTCTCATAACAAAGAAATCTTACAGTGAATAATTCTCATAATAAAGAACGTTGCATAACGAATAATGTATCATTTGATTTGTGGAGCATTCGAGAGATTACTTTTTAAATTTGTAGGTTAATAATAAATGCCAGACCCGCTCGTTCAAGCGTTGGGTTGGTTAAAATTTTATTGGAAAACATTAAAGATACAAAAAAAATGACCAAAAAAGATAAGATTTAATCCAATGAACCGAACAAAGCGAGTCACATATAAGGGTGATTGATAAAGAAAGGTGTATGCAGAAGAGTAGTGTTAGCTGCATTTTACTGTTGTTTCCGACCAGTATTTAATTCAATGTGCCGAGTGAAACGAATCACTGAAAAGGGTTATAGATATATAGAAAGGTATTTGATATGGAGAATAGTAGCATTTTATTATTGACTTTGACCCCGGGGGATTCAATTAAATGATCCAAGTGAGTCACTAAAAAGGAGGGTGATTGTTATTCAAACCATAGCTTTTATATTTAATATATATAATTATAAATTTTATTATTTTTTTAAAGGAGCCAGTAGTATGCCAGTGCCACAATTTTATAAAAACATATAAATGCGCAATCAGAATGGCATGAATTAAAATTGACCGCATGAATGGATTCTATGTTATGAATAGTCTACACTATCCACTATAAGATTTTGTTGTTATGACAATTCTTCGCTATGAAATGTATTCTATTAAATGGGATTATTTATGATATTATATTATCAATATATTCATGATTTCGTGGTACCAATTCATGCTTAAAAATTGTGGTCAGTCAGAGAGAGTGTTCTTGATATTGGTAGATATTTTGTAATTTAACCAGTGTAATATTTGAACAAATTTTGCATGTATAGACTAAGAATTGGGATTATACAGGAGGTATTTCCTAACTGATTCCTTCGATAGATATAAAGTCAATTTGGATGGAATTTATATGGTATATTTTTAAAACATTCATTAATACCTTGTAACAATTGTTCACAACAAAAACCCTCTCGTCAGCCAAAAAACATGCGTAAACTAAGTTAAGATCGTAATAACCGCACGCGCGGCCGCAACAACAATATAATACTAAAACTTTTACAATACGACGATAATAAATAAATATATTTTTTATTCACCTACAAACCGATAAAAAAAAAATAGAAAACAATTTAACAATTTTATAATACTAGAAAAAACCAAAAAATTCACATTATAATCAACAAAACATATTAGAATTTATAATATTTTTTTTATTTTAAATTTTATCGCACTACCAGCAAAACCGACCGACCATTTCCTATATATTATGAAAATCTATCCTTGAAATGCTAAAAATATTTTTAGAAAAACACAAAAAAATACATATGGATATTATTTTTCATAAAATTAATTTTAACAAGATTTTTGCTTTGCACTTAATTTTCAACTAAAATATACTCTTCTTATAATATCCATTTAATTTTCAAATTTGTGATAACGCGATAGCACCACAGTACAAGAAAAAAATTATGTCATAATTTTATAAATACATAACATTCGTTTTTTTCTATATATATAAAAGAGAATTAAAAATATAAAAACGGAAGTTCTTTATCGCCGGTACCGGGATACAAGTTGTGCTTAGAATCAGTTGTGGCCTAATTTTAACAAACTTTACCGCCAATTTACAGGCGTATACGGATGTTTGTAATTATTATAAAATATTTTCAGTTTTGTTCCTCTATATATTTAGTGTGCGTTTATGTGTGTGTGTTTGTTATTTATAAAAATAGTATAATTATTCTATACTAAAATATTTAATTTCTTAAACATTTGAATATTATTTCTTTTATCAAAAAAATGTATTTTGTTAGTTTTTTTTTTTTTTCTCTTATATCAAAATAGGAAAAACTGGCAATTTTATTTCTTATCGTACGTACGTTAATTTTATTATTAACTACAATTATTTAATATTTCTTGTTTGTGTAAAAATGTGCGATTTTTTTTATATTTATACAATTTAAAAATTACTTATGAAATGAAACCGCCTGGGCGAGACGGAAGGATATTTTTTTTTATTATTATTACATTACATTACATTTATTCAACGAGCGAATTATAATGTTTAAAAATATATATTGGAAATTTATTAATGGAATGGATTTTATATAAAATTGTGTCTGTACGTATACCATAAATAATAATTATGAATGAATATGAATGAAATTATAAATGCATTTCAATTTAATTCGAGCGTCATATAATCTTTATTATTTGATTCATAAAAATATTTTATTACACATTTATTTTATATAGAGTAATTTTATTTTTCTGTAATTATAAACATAATAATAATAATAATAATATTTATTTTCAAGTGTAGGATGTTCATTAAAATATTATTTGTGATTATTATATTCTTTTCAAATTGTAATAATTTATAATATAATTTTTTTTAAATATTATTTTAATAAAATATACACAGAGCACATCGTCTGTCCGAAATATAACCACGACAAAATATGTTTGTAATGCGTATGAATGTGGTGACGGCCAATGCCAATAAATTGGCTGTTATGATTGATTTATATATATTTGTGAAGCAACGTTAGCAAACTGTTGAAGTTTCATTGCATTTTCTTCTCTGTGTAAGCCATAATACAATGCATTAAGAAGTGACAATAGATTTTGTGTGTCGATCAAAATAAGAACAAACAATTGGAACATTAAATGTTGTTTTAAAATTGATGGAAAAATCGCTTATGATCATAATTGTTTATCCAAAAACATATGTTTTTGAGTTGCATCGACTATTCAAAGATGGTACAAAAGATGTGGATGTTAATGATGCAATTTCGACCATCAACAATGATTAACTAAAAAAACATAGTATGTGATTTTATGAAACTTAGCAAGAAATCTTCAGCGAAATACATGGAAATGAACTATGGCATACAAAAAATAACATTTCATAAGATTTTAAATCGGTCTATTTAAGGTAAATTCAAAATTTGTTCTGCATAATCAATACATGAACAAAAATTCCACCGATTTAATCATTCACCAAAGACATCATTGAAAAATTTGGAAGTGACTATAAATTTCCTAATAAAAACTATGTTAAATTGATGATGAAAAACATGGTATTTTCAATACAAACCAGAAACTAGATGTCAAAGTGCTGACTATGAACAAATGAAGAAATGCCATGATGAAGTCAAAATCACATCAAGTTTTATTATACAAAAAATTTGCTGTTGTAATTAAGGTACAACGCGCTTAATGCTTTGTATTAACTTTGTGTATTAAAGATTTTGTTAATACGAATTCGTTGTGTTCCGGATGTCGGAGAGCCAGGCAGTTGACGATTATTGCACCTAAATACATACCGTCTCATTGTGTGACAATATTATTATCACTGATTTTTTTTTAACCGAATGTGTTTATTTCAACATTCGCCTTATTCACCGGATTTGACTCAATGTGACCATTTTCAATTCCATATAAATTTCGTATGGCGGTGACATACTCCGCAACATCAACGGCACACACAAAATCATTGTTTTTCTTAAACCATATCGGTTACCTTTCGGACAGACGGGATATACATATATTTAAATTTGAAAAAGCTTGGCGTTCGCGTGTAATATTATATTATTATATGATTCAAATACACATTATTATAATACTCTATGAATTTGTACATATATTCTAATAATAATCATCATTCATACATTATGTGTTAAATTGTAACTCTTAAATAAGGCTGCACATATAAATAAATAAATATGGTATAAATGAACAAAATGCTTATCATATTTTAGTTCCGTTTTAATTTTTTTTTTTTTCTCATATTGTTATCATTTATTCATAAAATATTTTTTATTAAAATGTTTTTAATTGATATTTTTATTTAAATGCTGGTTTTTTTTTATGTTAAAAATAAATATTTTATAATAATTATTACTATTGATGGAATACACTATATTAATAAAAGACATTCCTATATATAATTTAAATGAAATTTTCTCTAAACACAAACTCATCAATCGCTATACCTCCTTTTTTAAATAATGAAGATATTGTAGTAATAACTTATTTCCGGTCAAATGTTAGCCTTAATTTTTTATTAATTATTTTATTATTTCTATTAATTTTGTAATTTTAATGAATTTATCCTGGCTTTTACTGATTATTAAACTATGTTGGTACCTTTTCGTCTTGCGCTACCGAGTGTAGAGATAACGTCCCAGAATAGTACCTCTTAGTATTATCTAACATTGCATTCACGTTTGTAGATTACTCCGTAGTGTATAATAATTTACCAATTGGTCTGCATTTATGGTTTGATAGATGCTCTATTAATTCTATTTATTCTTATGAGTTCTTATGAAAATGGATAGCATTGTGAGAGGAGACAATTTTAAGCTTCAAACATCAGATTTTTAAAGATATTTGTTTTTTGATTTCTTAAACGAACAAATGACATATAATTCAGTTGAATAATTTTTAGTATGAAAACTACTAACAAATATTTTCATGTCAATGCTGCGGATCGAATTCGTCATCTTCGGATTGAATGACATGTGATTTAACCATTACGCCACTGAACCACTCCTGACTCTTCGTACACAATAATAAGTTTGTAGGATGCCTTGGATACCAATCATTTAAACTCTTAATCGGATAAATATTATAGTTAATGTATAGTTTATTTAAATATACGTGTCGACGGTATAACACTTAATTAATGTTTTTATATCATTCAAAATATATTTGGTTTCAATCTTTAACTACAATCAAAAGGTATTGCCGTTTGTTATTCATTACCGTTTACATTGTATTATATTATATTATTTTATCAGATCCGTATTATGACTACTACAAGTTCTTATTCATAGCTGTTTTTGTTATATTTATTACAAATTATAAATTCTAAATTTCATTTTTACTTTATTGATTACAGAATGAATGTGACACATATAAAATAAAGTACAACTTTTGTGAAAAATCAAATTCTCAAAAACTAAATTGCTGCAATTGGGAACAGTGCCATGGTCCATTAAAAAACGATGAGAATGGTGATGAATTCGGTTAGCCTTTTATGATGATTATTCCGATTAGCGATTTTAAGCATTTCAAGTGTGTCAGTAATATGTCCACACCAATTTTAAAACGAAATTTATTGTAAGTCTTGTTATTTATAAATTTTTCGATTGAAGTACAAAAACTAATATTAATATAATGTTACTTAATGAGTTTGAATTTTAATATACAATTAATCAGCAGCCGGTTATTTTTCGCGCAAATGGTGTATTTTATTTCTTTTTATTTTTTAACCAAATTTATTATCGAAACTACCTTTTTGGAAATCTTATATTAATTATTACGCTTAGAATAGAATTATAATTATGTTACCAAAGATACGTTTTTTTTTTCTAAATATATAATTAACATGGTCCGTATCATTTATACATTTTTATGTAAATTTGTTTATCTTCTAAATAGATTGTTTATCTTAGCCTGTGAATTGATTTTGAAATATTCAAACATATATAAATTTATACTATATTATTAATTAATTTAAAAATGAAATTAATGGATATATAATCAAATTTGACAATTAATGATTTCCTTTGGTGGATATGCATTTATTGAAAGAAAAACTGTGCGTGTGCAAAGGAAATTTAATTTACTTTGAAATAATATAACGTATAGATTTCATAAAAATTATATAAAATAACATTAAACATATATAAAAATTCTTAAAAGTATTTTAATTTTTAAATAGGTACTACGATGCAATTATGTTAATTATATTTACTTAAATAATTATGCGGTTTTAGTAAAGTAATAAAATTAATGAAATTTATATTATGAATAAAATAGGTACGAAAAGATTTTACTATTAAAAATTTAATATTTTTTAATAAACTATTAACGGAAGCAATTCAAATGCAAATTCTATTATTGCATTAAATTTTCACAATACGGTAATATTTTTATTTAGAATATTACTGAGAATATAGAATCAGAAATTTGTTACTGTACCGAAGACAAATCCGATGTTATAATTATTAAATTTTTAATTTTCATTCTAATCTCTGTGTAGAATGTAGATTGATGAAAAGAAGAAAGTTTAGGTGATGGCACCCACTGCAATTACTGTTTAACCATTATTATTGCATATATATGAATTGAATTTTTATGAAAAAGAATTGGTGTATTTGTTAGATTTGAACCTGTTACGTTAATTTCTTCGCAGCATTGTGTTCAATACATAATGATTAGCATGAACGGGATTACACATTGGCTTCCATACGCCTGTCATTGATCTCATATTGTTCATATACGTTACATTATATAGAATTATAAAAGGAATTAAATTTTTAAATTTATGCACAGAACATAAAATGAATTAAATATGTAAATTTATATTTTCATTTTTTGTTGTTTGGTGGTGTTGTCAAACGTAAAATATAGAATTGTCAGAAAATAAATTACTACAAAACATATAGTCAACCTATTTGGAGCTATACTAATAATTGAATAAACTATCAGGTAAGATTTATCAATTTTATTAGATATTACGGGTAAAATTCATCTAAATATACGGGATCATATTCATTTATATTAATATTTCGAACAATAACAGCAAATTATTTGCACATGTAGTGTGTTCCGTTGCTGTTGTGGAACACAATATTTCACATTAAAATAAGAAAACAAGAAAAACGGGATGTAAATGACCGTGTATAATTCGATGAATTACCGTCATTATGTGAAATTTTAAATTATTATATATTTAATACATGCACACTCCTATTAATTGATATGATGTACTATATATAACAATCCGAATACTAGATATATCGTTCAGATACAGTTTACTTATAATTTTATCACACAATTGAATAATATGGAATTTTTAAATTCTATCAAGAAGGCTGTTTTCGGGTTTCCTTGTAGGCCAATCATAAAAATTGATTTATATGATACCAGACAATGTCAGTATGAATAGGAAATTGTTCAAAAAATATTGTACAAATTCTTCGTTTTTATAGAAACGATTTAGTTATCTTGGAAGCTGCGTCTACGGTGACGTCCCTTAAATTTGAAACGTATTTAACTGCCCATCAACGAAAAACTAAATTTGTTTGTAGGTGGTTATTTTTTAATTGTGAGTTTCCAAACTAAACAGATTCAAAGGGATGGCTATGCTGGTGTTCTACTACATAACGTCTTTCACGAACAATTGGTTAATGCAATCGGACACGATTTCACATTAAAGAAATCCATCGTATAAATTATATAAATTATTTACTATCTCTACTCTTATATCATATTGTTTGGCACTTTTTAAAATGAAAATATTTCTTCACCTATAGAAGTATAACTGCGATGAAACTATAATTTATTGTAATAGGGCGATGCGTCGGTGGCGATTATCAAATCTAAATAATTTATGAAATTTTTGTATGATAGGATTTATATATATATGAACAGTTACTGTATACTGTAGCAGTTTCTTAAAATCTAACAATTTGTTCATATATTTCTATATTTCCACACTTTTGCTGAAATTTAGTACGAATACTTATAATAAGATTTTACGAATAGTTCCTATATGAAAATACTTTAAAATCTCGATACTCATATGTTAGTTTACTGTATGACAACGTTATTCTATAAACCTATAACTACTGCGTTAATTCTTAGTCAATTTTTGTGAAAGAAGAAGTTTTACAATAGGATTGTATTCGGATTACAATATTACAAATTATTATCTAATAGATCGTTTGACAGTAAATTAGATTATGGAAAAAATTGGGTGTGTGTGTGTATAGTGTACCTATGAGTTTTATCGATTTTGTGGATTACCGGTCATATTTTAATTTATTTTAACTTTCGCCATAATTATACACATAGAATTTTCAAAAATCTATACTACGAACTACGAATTAAACATTGGATTGAGCCAAGTTAACCAATAAAGTCGATGCCAAAATGCAATATCTATTTGAAAGAAGGTTTATACTGTGTATTTCGTGCGACCAAAAAGGCGAGGCATATTATTAATTGTTGAAACTTGGTCAAACGAATGTTCTGGTGAATCGTTACAAACAACAATGAATTGAATCATGCATTGAAAGAAAAACGACCAGATTGAACCAATAGACATGGAAAAGTGATCCTTTTACACAACAATGCGTGTTCTTATGTGGCAAATCGGGTCAAAGGCAAGTTGCAAGCACTTGGATTGCGGTATAAGTATTACAAACTCTCAAGAATATCTAATCAATTATATGGTATTAAGTGTATAATTTTTGGAGTTTGTGTTTAAAAACATTCCTCAGGTCATTCATAAAAAAGTTTCGATCACAAAAATTATTATTAAATGAAGAAGATCGATATTCATCGATAACATAAAATTACGTATCTAAAATGTGGTTTGGAAAACCATCAACAACTAACTTTTCTCCTCAACATACAACAATTCATATGAATTATGTGTATATGTTAAACGATCTCTCACACTATCTTTTATTATAATATTATTAAATTTATAGACAGCATACAGCTCAACATAATTTCTCCTCTTTAAATCATATTCATATTTAATCTTATATCACCGATCATCATTGTATTGAAAAATGAAGAGTCTGCATGCAACAATTTTTTTTTTAAGTGAATTTGTAAGGATTTTCTCTTTACAAAATTATAGCCGAGTTCTTTGAAATCAATTAATATTATTTATGTGCGTGTATATATTCCTTGTCACAAAAAGAGAATGGACATAATACTATGGAATATTATGTTATAAATTTCTAATTTATTGATCAATAAATATGATCTATCTTTTTTTTTTTTTGAAAAAATAAACCTGTTATGCAAAAGGATTCACATTTTATTGTGTGTATATTATATACGTAAAAAAAAATATAATAAATTTAATGTTGTATGTGCAAATTCCTTGAATGCTCTGCGTACATATTACATTGAAAATAAATGTTATAAAAGAAGATGAATAAAAATGCATCAGAAAATAAGATAATCATTATACCAATACCACATATATTGTGGTGATGGTCATATGGTATACATAAAAAGATACACATAAACATATAAGCAGCAGCACAAGAAGATGACTTTTTACGATTTATTTATTCCTTTATTTAAATAACATGTATTTATAAATATTAGAAGAAGACCTTTTTTTTATTTTTGTTTGTGTATTGTTCTCTGTTGTTGTTGTTGTTTTTTTTTTTTATTGAATTTTAAATGAAACAAAACCAAATTAAAAAAAAATGTAAAAAAAAAATACCCGATGAGAAAGGAACTGTAAAAAAAAAAGAACAAAATAATACTATATTTAAGTCAATGGTACACAAAACTACTTGTCTCAAGAATCACACCACAAACCAACTACTAATTTTTTTTTAAAGTAGCTTGTGACTGTGATTCAGTTAATATTCATTAATTTTTTTATAAAATATATATACAGTAAAATTCTAATTAAAGTAAACACACACACATTCGATTCAATCACAAATCCATTTATTTGCATCAATTTTTCACTCCATCTCTACGCGCCTAAGCATCAAATTTGTATAAAGTTAACAGAAACCTGAACAATTTAACCATATCTTATCCAATGAAATTTCGTATGTTACTTGTGAATGAAATTATATGAAAAGTTTTTTATGGAAGCTTCTACGAAAAAATATTCAGGACAGATTATTCACCAACTGATAATGGAATAAGGGAGAGCTGGAAAATATTTGGTTATATTTGATCACAAATCACATGTATTGTATATTGTTTATTTACAAAATGAAATAATAATTTTTATTGAAAGTTTTATTGTCCATATCGTTTGCTATACAACTTAAACTTAAATATTCCGACCCAAATAATCGGTTGTCATTAAGCCATTCTTTGAAATCTTCATAACAACTGGAGTTTTGCGACTTTAGTTAATGACCGCGGAACAAATTGTAATATGATGCAGCATGTCTTGGATTAATATTTCCTATGGTCGTGGATTGCTTGTAACGTGTGTTATTGATCGGTTTTGCAATTTGTGTGCCTCTAGCAGCTAGACAGTTATAATACGTGATGTGTAATATAATCTTGTTATGTCTTTCGCCATATTATTCTGGATGTTTTTGTTTCAATTGGAATAATTGTTATTTATTTTGTAACGATCACCTGTTATTATTATTTCATTTGGTTTCATTAGTTAAATGCACAGCATATAATCTTATTACAATGAATATTTCGATTTTGACGTTAATTTATAGATCTGATTTAGCTGGCTTTATACCAATATATAAGTTTTACAGCCGTTTTGGCTTATCGTAACAATTCGTTGCAAATTCTCATGCATATTTTCTAGTTAGCAGCCATTCACATTTGGTTCTATACTATTTTCTTGTCTGGTCTATATCCTTCAATTTATGTGACAAATAATTTTCCTCATTTTAAATCATTTTCATTATTTTTATGGACGCTTTGAATATGATCGTTTAATGCAGAAGCAAATTTTCGATTGTATATATGCGTTGCCTAGTTTAATTACTTTTTACTTTTTAGTAATACATGCGGATTCCGCAAAAACATTGGCTGTCTGAGAGTAGTCTTATTACCAACGGCCAGTTATACTTTGTATAATTTCACCGAATGTTGTTCAAATCTGACTAAATTTAGCATGTTGATTTGGAATGATAGTATTACAGGTATCGTTTCTATAGCAAGTTCCTACAAATAAATATTCTACCGCCGTCAGCAAAAATGAATTCTCTACAATTCAGTTTAATTTCAATTTTTTCGTATTTTTATTATAGCTTCGCCGTTATCGGTGTATTGATAAGCTCCACACAACAGTATCACAAATGTCTTTGAATTTTCACTGAAATTAAATTAGAAAATCGATCATTTAATTGCGTGAAGCGATTTTAAAAATATTGGAAAGCGATTATAATTACCATTATCTGTATAATACAAAAATGGAAATCCATTAAAACTATATATGATCCGTAATTAAAAATATAAGATAATTCATAAAAGTAGATTTAATTTGTAGGTACAGCGAAATTCCTCATATTCAATTGAATCGCAAGTGAAAGTATAAGATTGGGACTGGGAAATATGCTGACTTACGATAATATTGTGTAAGGAAGAAAAGTTTACATTGCAATAGAAATAGTTTTATATACAAAAAAGAAATTTAAATTGAATAAGGATTCAATTGAATAATAGAAATTCTTTTGAATGGCTAAAAATTTACATATAATTTTCAACGTGCTTCAAAAATATTTGTTTGAAAGGAACTTTTGCTTTAATATGGGTATTAAATTGAATATATAGAAATTCCACACAGTAATTTCAGGAAATCTTTGGATAAGGGTAGTTTTCCATAGTGAATCACTGAATGAACCGCGTTGGATCAAATCGCTCCCTATCTAAATATATATACAAAATTGATCTGTTGTTCTATATAATCTTAATTTATTGCGAACATATGTACCATAATGTAAAACAATAAAAAATTACGCAACCTTTTTTGTGTCTACGTGTGGAATTCTATAATTTGGAATTCAGCTTTATATATAATATGTTATGTACCATACACGACGCCTTTGAGATTATGAACATTCATTTCATATCAGTCATATGGAACATTTTTATCTATTCACTTACAGATCATTAATATTTATGTTTTTAAAAATCGATCCAACAAAAGTGTCTGTAATTATTGGGTGAATCAAATTTTTTAGTGTGCGCACATACTTTAAAAATTATTTATTTAAAGTTTTTTTAAATTATTTATTTGTCATCGTACGCGGTTACACCGTCCCTCTTTAATTTTTACCAAATAAATTCACTACTAACACACATATTAATTTAACAACATTGTATGATATCTTTTTATAATGGTTGCGTTAATAAATTATATTTTCATATATACATGGTGTCCCAAATTTCGAAAGGCAATACGAAAACACTAGGTTCCCTGGGTCATTTTGCGTCGAAAATATTATATATAACATTATGGCCGATTCGACTTCGGTACGAAGTTACAATTAGTTTAACGCCATTTTTCTTTTTGAAAGTTTGTTCAAGCATAAGTCGAAAAATCATGATGAAAAATTTTTTTCGGTATACGTTTAAAAACTTGCCCCATTCATAAGCTTTCGTTTAAGCTATAACATTGCGATGGGTTTCGACTGGTTTTGCCAGAGATATTCATAAATAACTACAACGATGTAGGCATAAAATAGATTTTCGGTATACATAAATTTTATCTGTTCTTTGATTTACCCAGAACCTGCAATGAGGACATGTCAGATAACTGGTTCTACACATTCTATGCAACTGTAATTAATTTACGTGAATAGTTGATTCAATGTATTGAATAATGTATCCAATAATTTCGCCTCAAGCCACAACAAACACTTAGATTGATTCGGTCTATTGAAATGTGTTGTTGTCAATGTATTCAATCTGAAGGAGCTAATTTTCAGTAAATACTTTAGGCTTTGTTTGTGTAAAACTGTGGTGAAATGCGTGCGTGGGCGTTTTTGTTTGTGTGAAGGGTTATGTGAATGCGTATAGGAGTGTGTGAACCAGTTACGTGTCACGTTCTCATTGCACGTTCTGGCAAAAGCAAAAAAACTTATGCTTAAACAAATTTTCAAAAAGAAAAATGACATTAAACTAATTGTCAACAATTCCTGTAACTATCTGGATAACCACATGACCGAATTGCCTTATTTTTTTTTTAAAGTCATATGTTGTTTCAAGTGGAGCTTTATATCATCTAATAAACCTTTCATTACAGCCAAGTTGGTAAATTACTCTGCGCATGGCAGTATATAACAATTTACCCAATTGTTCTGTAATTAACGAAAGATAGATGTTTTCAAAATACAATTATTTTTATATGGGTGATTAGCCCATAGGGCTGTGTGTCTGTGCAGACATTGTTAATCTTTGAATAGCGTTCAACACCATATATTTTCAAAGATATCCGTTTTTCTTTTTAATCCATAAACGAACAAATGGTAACCCGCAGTAGATAAATTTCAGTATTAAAATAAATACCAAAAAATTTCCTATAAAAAATAGCGTAATTGAACCTGCTATATTTCATGATTAATATATATATTTCGGCACTATGCAACTGCACTACTGAGTGTTTTTTGTCAAATTAAAGATCTCGGTATGCTAATGCTAATAGTGTATCAAAAATTTAAAATCGGTTAATTAGTTATTTTGAGATATTGATCCCGCATGATAGAGTGCAAAACACGGTCTAAAATTTTGTAATTTACGTGTAACTTTGTACCGAACTCGAATCGGCCAAAATTTTAAATAATATTTTCGATGCAAAATGACCCAGAGAACCTCTCATCGTGTTGGTGTCGAAATTTGGGACACCCTTTATATTACATATTTTATACCTATATATACAGATGAGACTATATAATCGGGTGCGGGTGAGTATGTGCGGTGTGATAAATTGTTTTCTATATGCAAGAATATGTAAATATGTTAACCAAATAGATATATGCGTGCGTATATATTAAAATCAATGATCATTGATCTGTATAGTTTCAAAATTAGTATATAATTTAACTCCTCATTTATATTATAATATATAAGATCTAAAAGTATATTAATTTCTTTCTTTCTACACTCAATTTTATATATGATATTGGTATATATATTTATAAATAATATAAAATACCATCCATAATAATAATAATAATAATAATATTAAATATATAGTCCTCAAAAGGCAGCCAGAGCAAATATATATAAATACCATATGTATTTTTACTATGTTAAGTAATAAAATCATAAATATTGTAGTTATATACAACACAAGCATATGAACTATTATATATTAGTATATTTATATATTTAGTTAGTAGTATATATACGGTATGTAACATACACACAAGACTGTGTGTGTACCGTACTGCAAGACTCCACCAAGAGACTTTTTCTTCATCTGTATTTCGTTTCTTTTTCATTTCATTTTAAGCGAAAAATTCAAATACGTTGTTGTTGTTGTTGTTTTTTTGTTCCAACTTAAGTTGGTTGCGTTATATTTTATTTATATACCATATAAATGTGTACTTATGTACACGTACATCGAATATATAATATATACAATACAATATATCGCGCGTTAGTTAAATTATTGTGTATATATAAATTTAATTTTGTTGTATTCAACCAAACTTAACACGATTACAGTTTGTAAATGGTCAGTTCAGTTGTTGGTTGTCTGCCGAAAGGATAGTAGTAGTAGCAGCAATAAAAGTAAAAAGTAACGTAAAATAGAGTGCAAAGCAGATAGTCAGAGTTTGGAAGTGGTTGATGGAGGAACGGATTCTTTTTTTTTTTGGTTTTTTTTTTTAAATATTTTCTTCTGAGGATTTGTTTTTTTGGTTATCGTTTTTTTGGTTTTTTATTTTGTATATTTTTTCTAATTCATGGATATATATTAAATGTAGTTTTGTAATCCGGTGTTCATATATATATATATTCATTATACACACCATATATAGTATTCATCAGATATATGGTATATATAGTGATGGATGATGATGTACGCACTCAAAACCAATATATATATTATTTATTAATTTAAATATAAATAACTATATTTTATTTTCGGTTCAATAATAAATTTAATAAAATAATTTTTTTGTATAATCAGTGTGAATTTATTCTATAAAGATTGTATATATGCAATTTGTACATTCGGCGCATAAATAATCGACATCATCATCATCATCATCATCACCATCATCGTGGTCGCCTAACATAATTATAAAACATATATATTTATGTAAATACATTGTGTGAAAACTATAAAAGTTTATGTGTGGTAATAGATTTTAAATTAATTATTAGTGGCTCGATTGTTGGAATAAAAAAATAAATAAATATATCATTATAAAAACGTAGTTGCTGGGAATATTCAGATAACAATTTTTTTTTTTCAAATTAATTGGTTGTGTTGTGTATAAATATATATAATATATATATAGATACATACTCACACACACGTACACAGAATGGATCTTCCGAGACGTTTGCAGTGAGTGTTAAAAAATATATTATTATTAAATTTACTTTTAATTTTTACCTAATAATTTCAAAAAATCACTGCGTGTCAATAAATTTGAAAACATATTTTCAGTTTTTTTATTAAATAAATTATTTATAGTCCAAACAAAATTAAATATGTGCTATTTTCAATTTAAAATATGGTGTCCACAAAAACCCATCGAATATTTAAATTGCAATTTAATTTTAATGCATTTAAAAAATTGATATATTAATTATTATTATTATTTTTATTAATACATAAAATCACACGTTTGTTTGAAAAATTGCCTTTAAATTCTTTAATTGTCCGTTATACATCAATTGTACCATAAGATTATTTTTATATATATAAATATATTTTTCTTCTTGAATATGATCGTGATGCAACCAACAGTCGATGTTGGAAAAATTAAAAAAAAAACTGTTTAATTTTTTCTTCCAAAAATTTATAATATATTTGAATGGAAAATTTAATCATTTAATTTATAATATCAATATTTTAAGTATTTACATATATTTTATTTGACAATTAATATGCGAATTTAGAAGTGTTTCAGTTTATATGTGCTATAAAAATGTGAACGCATAACAGATTATTTGTATATTGTATAATTTTATTTGATCATAATTAAATTTAATTAAATTATTAATTATTACGCTAGTAACAATTTGTTTGTACATTAAAAAATGAGTAAAATATGTGTGCAGAAAATCCCACATATTTTCAATGGAAAAAATATATATTGGAATTTTTCCAAAGAATGTCTATAGATTTTCCACTTATTGTAATAGTATTTTATTTAGGTCAATTGAAATCTTTGAATAAGTAAGGGTAATATTTCCGTAACATATATCCGCACGGTATTGTATTCATAATTTAATTCACCAATTATCCAAAACAGTATATATTTCGCTTATCTATAGATATAATCCTCACTCTTTTTAATTTATTTTCATAATTTTTAAAACAACTCCAGCAACTCAAATCTATATTTCTTAGAAATTTTGTAAGACTTGTCATGAATTTGATCCGTGGTTTTTTATTTCTTGTTTATTAATACAAAAAAAATAATGCACAATCGTAGAATTTTTGCCATCGTTCAGCATCTTCATTCCGTACTCATAGAGCTGGTCTGGTCTATCGGTAAGAAGTTGAATCAAACCGAGATTTGTCATCATTGTCATAAGAAAATTTATTCTGCTAATACGGGGATACATCACGATAATATTAAAATATTAAAATATTATTGGTCATCTTCATATCGTCTCTATATAAGTGATTATTATTATTATTATTATTCGGTGTTGTTCATATATATGCAAACGTAAAGCTGCAGACGGAGATAATTGTAAGAATTTGAAAATGTATAATAAATACATTATATATAGCGACGCGGATTATTTCGTCTCCATAATAATTGATGTTTTCAATAAAACTAAATATATTTTATAAATAGTTAATCCTTTTTCTAGTCCATTCGAACATTGGTATTCACTTTTCAAATTTTAAAAATCGCTGTATGAAAACAAAGGTAAAACACTGAAAATAAATTTGTACATAATTTCAATGAATAACGTTTAACGGCCCATTTTTCATTGTTTCAATGAATTTTGAATTCATTAATATTTTTCATTTTTAAAAATTATCTTAATGTACCTGTTCAATGAATGAATGAATTTGCGATCATTAATTAACTAATGCACAGAATAATAAGTTATTAAACAGTCGAAACGTTGAAAAAATGAATAATATTCATCAAAACTATTATTAAACAATTCTTTAAACTGACGTAGTGAAACATTGAAAAACATTCATTTTCGGTATTACAATATAATAAATTATTCGTTGATTGAATAAATGTTATTTCATTTTAACCATGTTCCTTGGAGCAAAATTAATTAATATTTCATTGTTTTGACGTTACTTTTTTTATTTTCAGGGAACGATTTTAATTTTTTAATAACTTTCTAAATTTAGGCGACACGAACATATTCAATTCGGTGATGGAAAATTTGTTCATTTGGATATTTTAGAAGTTGTGTAAATTTTAAGTAACACATATTGGATTCAATAATGTTGTATTTTGTTATGTCACATGTTAAACAAAAATTTGTATGCAGCTAGAAAATGGGATTATATAAACAATTGGGATCATGAAATTCTTGTATTTGGCTACACATAAGGCAGTTTTTCTATTCACCAAAACAATTTTATTTTAGTTGTTTAATTTATTATCATAAATATCCAGATTATAGAAAGATTCTATTATAATATGAAGTAGAATGTTGAACTATCTCGTCTGCCGTTTTTGTTATATAATATATATGAAAATTATAATATATACCCTCGTATGTATGCGGTGTTGAGGTGTAAATCTTTGCATTAGACAGAAGTGTTATAAAAGAAGAAAAAGAACTATACTTCTACCATCCTCTAGATAATGTGTTATATATAATTGCGATCACATTAGTTTCTTTCTATATATATTTGGTCAAATTTACGTTATACATATAATTCCAAACGATTGCACAGTTTTTACAGGTCTTTCAACTTATATATTCTATATTTTATCTCTTTTATTTTTTCCGTTCTATACATATTATTTTACTTTCATTTTTGTTATTATTTTTATTTTTTCCGGTTTATTTGTTTAACATCTATGTGAAAATTTTTCGAAACATTATCGGTGTTTTGTTTAAGATTTTTGTTAATTTAAAACAAAAAAATATCTTATATAATATTATTTACTTATCTGATCAATATATGGTTTTACTATGCAGTACAGCGAAGCAATATAATTAGAAAATTTGCAAATATTTATGTCGTGTCTATACAGCGAGAACAAAAACACATCGGTTAAAATGGATTTATGTATAATAAAATTTAATTCTTACTTCTACGTTATTTTTTTTTATAATTCGTGATTGTGTGTTACGCCGTTGATAATAATTTGATAATATATTAAAATTTTTAATATTTATATGTATAACATATATATTAAAAAAAAAAAATGTATGCTCGCGTGGGTCAAGACTTTTTCTGGGAAGAACGCGGTACCTTATATTGTATATACTTATTTAATATATATAATACTCTGTTATATGGAAATATTGCATTTATCGGTGCGGTATTAAATGACATTATTTTTTATATAAGAATTCAATTTTAATAAATTTAAAAAATATACCTTTTTTTTTTGGTTGGCATAAGAAAATAATAAAACATATATAAAAATAATGAGATTTATATGCGGGTTTATCTCATCATTACAGCATTATATTGTAATTTTTGTCATACATTTATATTCGTATATATATATAGGTAAAATTGAAATGGATTGTCCATCATTGTTGGAAACAATTTTATTCCATACATTTATTATTAGCATTAGTTTTTATATATTACAATGATGGTTTCCAAAGATATATATATTTTCTATATAATAAATTCATTGTTGGTATCGGCATGCTTGGCAATAGTCATATACAACATGGAAAGAAATTAATAACTCATCTTCTGCGCACATTACTGTAATATAAACATCCTTAATTTTAATTAAATATTAATTTTAAAATCAAAAGCGATAGTTTTTGAAATATAATTTTTTTCATTGCGATAGCAAATATTTTTTTCATTGCGATAGCAAATATACTTAAATTTAATTTAACAAAATTTATATTTAATGTTAGAATAAGAAAGCAGTTCAATTCATTTATAAATTAAATTTCGAAATGTATATTCTGTTTAATTAATTAATATAATTCAAGTTAAGTCGTAATTTCGTCTGCCGTATATTATAGAAAGTGCAACAAAGCAAATTTTGCGTAATATAAACATTTCCGAACAATTTAAATCAAAATGATTATTGTAGATCGAATCCGTTAAATCAACAGTGAATCGAACAAATGACTATTGATAGAAACATAAATCTATTACAGATTTTCTCACATTTCACAGTATATACGCGAGTAAATGATATTAATGATTATTAAAATTAAATGTGAAAATAACTTTTGACCTATTTGATTGCCGGGCATTTTACTTAATGCAATTGCACTATATTATTTAAATAATTCAATTGCATTGCATTCCAACTAAATCAGATCTAAATCGTTACAATCAATTTCTATATATCTTGGCATACTGTTTTCCATTAATTTCGGATTAGGGCTTATAATTTATATAATTTATTAATATTTTTTTCAAAATCTATATATTGTTTATTGCAAAACTGTCTATAGCCTCAATTTATAACACCTTATATCACTCTATATATATATATATAACAAGATTTGCCGTACATACAATACACGCAACTATTTATAATATACACAATATATTTTTTATTAATTAATTAATCAAAAATCAAAAATTGAAATTTATAATTCATAAATTATAATATTTGTTTATTAATGTGCGAATGTGTTTATTTTATGGGTAATAGTATAAAATACTCGCTTTTAATAACGTGCGATACGTTTTTATACGTAAAGATGTTTTTTGTTTATATTATATTTATAATACTTATTTCAAATTGGAAAAAAATTTGTTTATACATTTTTTATTTCACTCAAAATTTCAATTTTTCATGTTTCAACGCGTGTGTGTGTGTGTGTGTTTTTTAATTTTCTATAATCATTCTAAAATTTAATCATTTTTAAAAATAAATCTATATTTTATAATTATATATATATTTTTATTTCATTAATTGTATATAATTATATATATAATCGACATATTTAGAATTAAGAGTATATACAGGATGTCCCAGTCTAAAGACATTCGAAACGAATAGCCGGTCTTGGTTGTGTGGCTGGTCTAATAAAATGAAAAAAATTAATCTAAATCAATGAACAATAATGAGCCTATGTGTTTTGCGACCATTTCAAGTTTTGTTGTTTTACATATGACCATTATACTCATTTAATTAATGGTAACCTCTGGAAAAAAAAAATCTTGGATTTCAAATTATGTCACCAATTTCAAAATGTAATAGTTGCATGTAAATATCAGAATAAATATATGAAAAAATTACAAACCGGTTCAGTAGTTTTCGAGTTATTAAATACCAAAGTCCAAAAATAATTGTAAAATATGTTGAGAAATATTCAGAAAGTTACGTTTATTTTCAAAAATATCGCTTATAAAAAAAGTTATATTATGCTACTGTTCATGAAAAGAGAGAAATGTATTCGATTTCTTATGGGTTTAAACATATTGGTATTTGGTATTATTTCCAATGATAAACTATTAGTAATTAATATCATTATCTTTATTATAACTCATTAGTAGCTTATATGGCGATCATCTATATACAGTTTACATTTTTAAATTGACATATATTTATATGGAAACAATTATATAAATGTTATAGTTAACAAATATTGATCTACTGAAAACTATTCGAATATTTATTATTTATTGAAAATAGTTATGTGATAACAATATAAATTAAAAGACCACAGTGGTAGTAGTGTTGACCGACAATATCCTGACCGAGAAATAATTAATTCTGTATATAGTTGTTACGGTTTGAAATGTTGATTCGATAAATGGGATATGATGCAGCGATGGTCTATCTTTAATATCCACAAAAGTACAAAGTGTTTTTAAAAATTTGTTGAAAGTGGCCATAGTTGTATTTGTAATAATAGAAATAATCATCAATATATTATGAGAATTTTCGACAGAGGGTGGTGTGGTGTTTATTTTATAAACCAATACCTGCTGTAAAAAATATGTTTGTTCTATATTTAAATATATTAATATGTTCAAATACACAGAAAAAAAATTCACACAATTTAAAATATACTTTTATTTCAATATCATAATCATAATTCAATATTTTTTTTCCCATCATTCATTCTTATTATATAACTTTTTGTTTAACTATCAATAATACTCGGATAGGAAGAAAGATGAAAAAAACTGAAAAATTTAAGAGTTATTTGTATTTTTTATAATCTAAACATTTTTCTGTTCTGTTCATCAGATTTATATTTATTATTTAATAAACATACACGTAGTATAAAATACTATACACTACTCTTATCCGAAAAACAAATTCCAAACTAATGAAACAAAACTTTATCGTTCACAACTCAGCAAATTTTATCGCTATTTTTTAAATTGTATTTTTTTGTAATCAAAATTAATATTTAAATTTTTAATAGTTATTTTATTAATTAGAATATGTTAAATAAATTAATAATTTTTTAACATTTTTATCAATCAAACACAAAATTTAAATTACACAAACTCTTTTGTTAAATAGTTGCAGCAGTTATTATAATCGAAGTGAATCAATTGCAAAATATATTTTGGTATCTTATTATCATATCACTCACATGATATCGAATTTTGGCACCAATTTATTTTTAATAAACTATTTTAAATTATCCATTCATCCAAATATATTGACATATAAATATGGAACATTATGACCGCCTGGAAACTGATTGTCTATATATATATACAAGAACGACTCGTTCTGTCGGATGCGTTATTAAAATATCCCAAAATATACAAATATTTCTAGTTTTCTAATCGGACAATAGTAGTGACAATAATAAAGATATAGTAAGTGTGGATGGTTACAATTATGGCAGCTACTAACACAATCAGTAATCAGTAGTAAACAGTAAGATGTGGTTTTGATTTTGAATACAACATTGCATTGCGACGAACTAATTATATGTTTGCCACAATAGACTTCCACGTTACATACATTTATTGGACCGCACATAAATGTCTTATTGATTTCCATGTAATAAATGACATATGTTAGATTGCAAAATTTGGAGGAAATGTGTTATGTTTTATTACACTAAATTTGGATTATTTTTGATCCGAGTATATATATATTCGAATATATATAATATGGAACAAATCTATAAGTAAAGTTCTCTAAAAAATATGTACACATATAATGAAATATTTACAAATAAAATTTATAACATAAATAATAATGTACCTAGTATACAATAGATAGATAGATAGATAGATATTCCAATGTACGTGGTATAAAAACTAAAAAAAAACAGAAGCACGTGTTTATTACAAAAGCAAAAACAAAAAACGGAAAATAATCTTTTAAATACCACGAATTTCATATAAATACATTACACAAAAATAATAATGAACCCATAAAATGAAAACTATCCATAAATAAATGAATATCAAAATATATATATATGTAAAATAGAATCTTTTAACCGCAGCTCAAATAATAATAATAATAAAATCCCTATTTTTTGCAGTCATTTTTCATTCGCATATATTATAAGATAAATAATCATATAATTTATACCATTACTCATCATTATACACAAACACACACACACACACACACATTTTAGAACACGCATAAAATGTACAACTTTTGCAATATTAACTCGCATCTTTAAATAACTTATTTTTTAGAACTTAATAATTTTCTGTTAAGATCATATATTATTTCTCTATAAATATGCGATCATATATAAATTACAAGCGTGCGGGTACATATATATATATGTATAGTAAAAATCAACAAACAAATCTTATATTGCAAGAGTTGTTAACCAAATCTATATACGAAATAAATTTGCTAAATTTACACTACACACACTATAAATAAATAATAATAATAATAAAATGCATATGTAATTGTATTCGAAATAGAAAAAATAAGTGTTAAATAATTATAATCTCTTATGTGTTTAGTTACAATTTTTATTACATATTCACTTACGATTTTCGCACCATAATGATATTATTTCAATCATTATTTAATAATATATTTATATTTACGCACTTTTAATATCAACATTTATAATATAATATAATATTATTCATATATTTGTCGTACGCGTAAGTAAAAACGTTTGAAAGGAAACAAAAAATACGCATAAGATTAATAAATACACTTCAAAAAAAAAATTATATAATTGAATATAATCACAACCGAACACAAACAAAAAGGTTACAAAAAATTATACAAAAATTAATATGGATGCGCTTTTTTTTTTCTTCTGCGTTCTTCAATTTGTTTTAAGGGGCCAATTTGCATACCATTTACCATATATAAAATTATATATGCACGCGCGGTTTAATATGTATATAATATAAGATAATAATCGTTATAAAGGGTTATGGCATCGCATTTTGACAACATATACCCTGTGCGCTAAATAACAAAGCAAAATAAAAAATTTTGGATCATTTGTGATTGTGCTGGTTTGTGTATGGTTTAAAAGTAAAATATAGCGATCTGTAAAATTTTTACGCACATAATATAAATACAAATAATATAGATAAACATTTTCATATACCAGGTATAGGAGTATGAAGTGAGCCGCTGCCAATAAATGGCTCTACTAATATTAGTAATGGTGAAATAGCCTTAATGCGATGTTTTTTTTATTGTTTTGACATCAGTCAACAACATTCAGTGTGGTAAATTCCATTTGTAATACAACAACATAAAATTTTATCGTGTTAAAAATGTCTAATTTTGTGCCTTCAACAAACGATTTGCGGGTATCATTAGTTTTTTGTTATCATTTAAAGAAAAACGCAGCTGAATCTCAACGAATGGTTGTAGAAGCTTTTGGTGATCATGCTCTATCATTAGCAACATGCAAAAGATAGTTTCAACAATTTAGAGATAAAGATTTTGATTTGAGAAATGAAGAACGTGGAAGACCACCAAAAAAGTTTGAAGACAGTGAATTGCAAGCATTGTTTGACGAAGATGATACACAAACTCAAAAACAATTTGCAGAAGCCTTAAATGTAGATCAAAAAACAATTTATAATCGTTTAAAAGCAATGGGAAAGATTCAAAAGTGTGGAAAATGGGTTCCACATGAATTGACTGAAAGGCAACAAGAAAATCGAAAAACCATTTTTGAATTGCACCTTCAACAATACAAAAGGAAGTCTTTTTTGCATCGAATCGTGACTGGTGATCAAAAGTGGATATATTTTGAGAATCCTAAACGCAAAAAATCATGGATTACACCAGGTAAAGCAGCAACATCGACTGCAAAACCAAAACGATTCGGTAAGAAGAGAATGCTTTGTGTTTGGTGGGATCAGGAAGGTGTGGTGTATCATGAACTTCTGAAACCTAGTGAAACTGTTAATACGGTTCGCTACCAACAACAAATAATCGATTTGAACCATGCAATATTAGATAACCGACCAGAATGAACAGAAAGAAAGAAAAAATCTGTTAAGGTAATTTTGCAACATGATAATGCACCAGCACACAAAGCAAAACCAGTTCAGGATACGATAAAGTCGCTTGGATGGGAGCTGTTACCACACCCGCCTAATTCACCAGACTTGGCTCCTTCAGACTGCCATTTGTTTTCATCGATGGGACATGCTTTGAAAGAACAGTACTTCAAAACATCTGAAGAAGTTGAAAATTGGCTATCTGAATGGTTTTCGTCCAAAGCAACACCATTTTTTCGACGTGGTATACGAAAATTGCCTGAAAGGTGGTTAAAATGTATAGAAAGCGATGGAAGTTATTTTGAATAAAATACTTTTGATTTTTCTATTCTAAATAATGTGTTTTTCTTCCTGTAAAAAAAGCTCATTTCATGCTCCTATACCTGGTATATATGAATTTTTCGGAAAAGATGGTAATACACAGTACGGCAAGTACGGTGTGGTCAAGAGTCAAGCCGTCAGAGTGTTGCACGCATGGGTTTATATCTCTGTGACGTTAAGATGAAAAAAAAAAAAGAAAGAAAAATTCGGTGGGTGTGTGTACCCGTTCTTTGTTTGTTCGTCTCTGTTCTGTATATAGAATATAAATAAATTCTTTTTGATACAAATTTTATATTGCAAATTTTAAACCTAAAGCTTATTGCAATTATTATTATTATTATTATTATTCAATTCTCTTTTGTTAACATAGAAATGAAGCAAACAACAACAACAAAAAATTGATCTAACAGAAAAAATAGTCGTAATTTTGTATTTATACCTTTTTTTGTAATTTAAACTTTTTTTCCTCAATATAAAAAAGTATTGTGTTGGATATTTATTTATTTAATCGTAGAATTCCTTGTATTGTAAATTTGTTTAATTTTATGTAAATGTAATGGAAGGAAACACGGTGCTATACACCCGCCACTTATTAATATTCATATATCAATAATTTGATTTATGGTGTTGAATTCACGTCGTTTTAATACACATCACTTTCAGCATGCAAATGTATTCGAATTACAATATCACCACAATAAATATATTATATAGGTGAAATTATCTGAAAGTGGATTAGATTATTGGAAAAAAAACGAGTGGAATTTTCCGGAAACAACTTCAACATGGATAATAAAATTTTTTTAGATTACAGATCATATATTTTTAATGGATTTTTAATTTATTTTTCTTGCACATACCCATTCTAAACTATCGTCTATACCTAACGTCTGATCTATGTGCGGTAATCGATTTTCAAAAAATCTGTTCCAATGTTATGAAACATTGGAAATTGTTTGAATTTTATAAATTTTGTATAAATTAAATTTTGAATTCATTAAATTAATGGCACATATAAAAATAAATCATATAAAAATCAAGTTTTTCCAGAAAATTTAGTTTAGTGTACGCAAGCAATTAAACAAAATTACCATAAAATATCTATTTTCAATAATAATATGTAGCAAAACATCGTCGGAAAACAATAAATAAATCATGATTTTAGTGTGTAAGCCATTATTATTGCAAATAGCATTGATCGCACATTTTCTACGATCTGAAGTTTTGTGCAAAATAACTATACACACTTTTCGGCAGCTTTCCGCACATTTCATAATACATATTGATTTATATATATACGCTAGTAACACTGTACGTAGTTTGTCTGCAAAATTTTCACATTTTATGTAGTAGTCCATAGTTTCAATCCGTGGAAATATCTATGGATTTCTTACGGATGTCCGCTGGAATTTTATATGATCAGTGCAACTCTGTCCACGGATTTTTATAAACAATTTCTTTGGATTATCCGTATATTTCCGATGATAATTTTTACGAATTCTTCTTAAAAGTATTTCTCGTTGCTATATTATTCCACAGAATATCCATAGAATTTATATTCATATTTTTTGTGAGCAAATTCACGGATTTTGACAAAAATATCTTTCGATCGTCCATGTATTTTGGCAAGTAATATCCGTATTTATTATTGTTCGTAGAAGAATAAATTTTCTTATGACGATGATACCAAATCGCGGTTTGATTCCAATAGATCAGAAGTTCTATGAGCACGGAATGAAGATGCTGAACGATGGCAAAAATTCTATTCTTGTAATAAAAAAAAAAGGAAAAAAAACGCGAATAAAATCCATGAAAAATGTTTCAAAATTCCTAGGAAATATATTGATTTGAGTTGCTGGTTGTTTTAAAAATTATGCAAATAAATAAAAAAGAGTGAGGATTATACAAAATATACAAAATTACAATACACTGTCTTAGATAATTGGTGAATTAAATTATAAATACAATATCGCGGAAATATTACCCTGACAATTGAAAGATTTCAATTGACCTAAATAAAATAGTATTATATTATGTAGAAAATCTATGGACATTCTTTGGACAAATTTCTATATATATTTTTTCCATAGAAAAAATGTAGATTTTTTCCACGGAAATTTTCCTCATTTTTCAAACTACAGACAAATTGTTACTAGGGTATATATCTATGTTCTTTAAAATTTCTGATAATTCTGTTATATCACTATTTGTACTGTTGAAAAATATTCTTTATATAATATTTTGTTAAAATCCCTAGGCAGGGATAGAGGATTCCTTTTTTTTGATTGATTTGATGATTATTTTTATTTATTATATTGTATTACAAAATTCAGTCGTTGACGCATGCATAAACGTGTATTCGTACGCAATAAAAATATATATATTTCATCTTCAATTTGTTGAGTTGCGGCATCGGCATCGCACACAGCACCCGCTGCATTGTTATAACTATATATTTATTTTTTTTATTAAAGTATCTTTTTCTTATTAAGAAGAAAAATTTCAATGAAGAGGAAGGATGTATATGTATAAATAAAGATTTGCAAATTAAATTAAATAAATATTATTTTTAAAAGAAAGATGATGAAAACTATATATACACAAAAATATATATATATTCAATATATAATAAGAGTATAAACAGATAGACACAGGGTGTTCTATTATACAAAGTATGGTATATTGATATATAAATGCAGTCATTATTAAATAAATATATGCTAATGGACCACGTTTTGATATAGAAAATAGAAAAATAATGCCATAGGTAATTGGTGTACATTATTACATCATTTTGGTTTTTGTATATTTATATATATATTGTATGTATATAGAATGTCATCTTCCATCGCAGCATCATATCAATATATCATATTGTGTGTAATATAGACGAACACTCTATATCTATAATGATTATATATTTAAATTATATACATAACACATAAAGTATACGCATAATATAAAAACAATATTCTATAAATACGCGAGTAGGTACATATCAATATTAAAAATATGTACACATCGTTAAAATTTCTTTGTTTTTTCAAAAGAAATATTTATTTTTGTATTTTGTACAATTATTTATTAATATATTGTTGTATTTAATATCGCACAGATTTACTATAAATAATGATTTAATAATTACTAAGAGTATATATTTGATCAACTGTTGTGTATCGACATCTAAATATATAAATTTTATATAGTTACCAAAACCATACCATATCATAAACCGCATCATACCACCATATACCATAAATATAGGCGACAATAAGTATAAATATTTGATATTATTCACATAAATGCTTATAATAATAAATAATTCAAATTTGATTCAACAAATAGAATTTAATTGTGTGAGGTTTTTTATATATAAATTCAGTAATCAAATATTATTATAAAATTTCCATAAATAAAAAAAAATTAGTCATATGAATTAATTTTATGGTCAAAAAAATTATATGGATTGTTTTGAAAAATTATTATTTCTCTATATTATTCAATTCAATTCTATATGATTAATTTGAGTTTTTATTGTTAAAAACGATGCGGTTAAAAATTGTTAAAAGACGTACAGTATTTTTTTTCTTAAACCACATAAATGCATGGACATTTAAAATAAAATAATAAAGTTAAGCTATACAACGACAATACAAACTAACATAATGTAAGAAATAATCATTCAAATTTAAATGCATATTAACTAATATAGACATTAATAATTACCATACTAAATAACTATAAATATTGTGCTTCCAATTACCGGTAATTGTTAAACAATATATAATTATAAATTAAATAATCAACGAATAATTGTAATTCCCCCTAAAAACCCCAAAACCGATCATTTGATGAGATTGTACCACCCCAATGGTATTTAATTATTAATCATTGGAGTGATTAATAGTTGTGATGTTTTAATCGAAAAACCAAATGTTTATCATAAAAATACTATATATTGAATAATACAAATTAATGATTTTGAAATTTTTATAATTACAAATAATACCACAGTTAAAAATAAATGAGTAGATCGCAACCGAGAATACGCATAAATACATAACTCATTTGCAATACATACATTAGTCGATAATAGTCATATTGAGATTGTGAATAATGCACCAACCCAATGTAAAATACATCCCAAATATAAAAACCTCAATATCGATTTACGCATTGTCCACCTATACACACAAAGTATATTAGTTGAAATATTACCCAAAATCCCAAAAATTTCATATTTTATATAATATTTTTTAAAGTATTCTTTTTTAAAATTTGTGTACAAAAAAATACTTTTATTATTAATAACAAATTTTGAATAAAAATTGTTTTTCGATTCATTCTGAACGATAATATATCAAATTTTTTGTTAATAAAAATATTTTTCTACAATATTAATTACAATAAAAGAATCCTTTAAAAAATATTATTTAAAATTAGTATGATACACAAAAGAAAATCATTATAAATCTAAAAATAATAATCGCTCATAAAGTGATTAATTTTTTAATCACAAAAAAGTGATCGCGTTAGCATTGTCAATTTTGCAAACGATACATAATTGCCGAAGGATTAAATAAATTCCATTTCGAAAGGACAAGATAAATCAGATAGATTAATTGATCAATAAAAAACGAACGGTATTTAATTTGTAAGGACAAGAATTATATATCTGTAGACGGACGACGGTGGTCCGGAAAAAAGAAGATACGATTGATACCGTCAGAAAATTTAAGAAGATCTCTGATGAAGCAATGGTTTTCGCTTTAATAAGTTAGATTAAAATAAAGTCTGTCATTGAAGTATATAGTTAAAAATCAATTAATCTGCATTTTTTATTAAAATCTTAAAAATCTTTCTAACGTATTGTAAATAATAGATAAAATTTTTATCTTTTTTTTTATCTATTTTTTATTTAAAGTGCATCGGAAAATATGTGCGTATAGGTTAGTTTTTAATTTTTAAAATATATATAATATATAGTTACCGAACATATACTACCGCATATGGACAATCCGAACCCTTTGTATATAGTAAATAATTACATTGATTCACATATGCATTACTAATTTATTCAAATTTAAACATGAATTTCTGATATATATTTGGTTGAATATAATAAACTAAATTATATTTATCGATGAAATATAATAAAATTACCTTTGATTTCTTGAATTGCTTTGTTAAAATATTCTGATTTTGAATGATTTATCTGAAAAGAAATAAAAAAAAAGATAATTTATTATTATATATTAAATCTACATAATTTATACGTATACACTAGTATTATTTATAGGTGTTTTCTATACAATGTACCAGTTTTATATATATATAACATTTATACTTAAATGCTACTTAATTATTACTAGATTTACCTGTGGTTTCTCTATACATTCGCACAAATCTTTCTAATATAAATTTAGTTATTATATATTAAAAATCTTATCTGTTTCATAATGGCATTCTATATTATCTATATTTGTGTAGCATAACGATTACAAAAGTATGCGATGCGGTTTAAATTTAAAAAGTTATACCACAACCATCCATAAGTATCGTATAAATATACCATATAATAATATAATATAAAAGATTAATTAAACTATTATTATTCAACATTATTAAATCATTAAATTATTTCGATGTGATTAAATATGGAATATTTTTGTTGAAATAGAATCTATCTATATTTTGAATATAATTGTTTTTCATGTATATACTAAGAAGAGACTATATAAGGATTGCCATATGCCACAGCTCTATAAAATACAAGAAGTTAACACTTAATAGAAGGTCTAGAAAATCGTTATACATAGAACTCCATCATTTATTGAATAAAATTCATTCGCATAAATATTATAATAAATCTTGAATCCTTTTTACCTCATTTCTCTCCACTGTTTTTTTTAACAACTTTTCAGTACAAATTGCGAAAGCAAATCAAAACAATATAAATTTTTTGCTTTTTCAAATAATAAATATAATAATTATACAATAATAAAATTAATTAAATAAATTAAATGTTTAAAGAGTAAACAAAGATTCATATGATATATTAGCAGCATCACACCTGGCACTTATGATCATCAAAATAATGTGAAGATCACGGCGTGTAATGATTAAGTTGTTTAGTAACTCTATCCATACGACGCACACAAATAGACACATCAAAATTAAAATATGGGAATTATAAATTCTGAGGTTACACATATATAGGAATACAGTTGAGACTTGAGACTATTATATCGTCTAATTTCAAATTTGTTAATTTCAATATTTACATTACATCAATTATAAAAGAAAAAAATTAAATAATAATAATAAATAAAAAATGGTAACCCTTTTTAATAGAAACATAAACATATAATAATCACATCGCAAATGGACGACTATTAATACATATATCTTTCTTTTGAGATAGAGATAGATACGATAATATTTCAAGAATTTTAAAGATAATAAAATAAAAGATGATTTATATATCTATTTTTAATATATTATTATAACGCGTTTTATATATAAATTTATTATAAATAAAGCAACACACACACACACATTATTATATGATAAAATAAAAAATAAATAAATAAGATCACGTAATTTAAAACTTTTTAAATCTTTTAACATCCAATTTATGTATATATAAATAAAAATATAAGATGCATATAGAGAGTTATCTATATTATAATACTATAGATATATAATATAATAATAATAATCTGTGATATAAATAAAGTTATGAAGATAGAAACAATTTGCTTAGTCTTTAAATTTATTATAATAAAACAATATTTATGTATATATTATTATTATTATTATTATTTATAATAATATAATAAATATTTATTAGATACCTCTACTATATCCGTAATACCATATAAAATCAACTTAAAAGTTAAAAGATAAGAATCCATTTAACATTGATTCAAATGGGTGGTCTATTTGATTTTGTACGTATACAAAATATATATTTAATAACTATTATTATTAGTATTTTTTTAAATTTATATATTCAATGGACTGCGAAAAAAAAATATGATAGTACATATTTTAAATGAGCGTGTGTGTGTGTGGCTGAGTGTAAATGCACGGAAAGGAAATTCTAAATTTATAAAATATTATTATAATTTAACTTTCTTCATCATAACGCTATAAATTGTATTATAAAAATATATATTTATCCTGGCGAATGAATAGAGATATACTATTCAGTTGCAAATTTATTGAACACTATATACGTACTACACCTTAGTAACACTGTCCGTAGTTTGCCCACAAAATTTCTGTATTTTATGTATTAGTAGTCCGTAGGTTCAATCCTCCCGGGAAATATCTATGGATTTCTTACGGATGTCCACTGGAATTTTATATGATCAGTGCATGAATTTTTATAAAAAATGTCCTTGGATTATCCTCGTATATTTCCGAAGCTAATTTCTACGAATTCTACTTACAATTATTTCTCGTTGCTATTATTCCACAGTATATCCATAGAATTTATATTCACATATTTTTTGTGAGCAAATCGATACGGATTTTAACAAAAATACGTTATTCGACAAGTCCACTCGCACAAACATTTTGTTATAACAAAGATTGTAACTTGTTGAAACATAATTTAGATGTAATAAATACGAAATAAATAAATAAAAAGTTAGATATTTATAATTTCTTATGAAAAAAATTATTTGTAATTATAAAATTAAATTAATAAATTCATAGTATAATTTTGTAGAAATTTGGCTAATAAAATGTTTTCGCAAACACCGCGCGGATAAAATCCATGAAAATTCTTTGCAAAATTCTTCGGCAATATATATCCATTTGAGATGCTGGTTATTTTAAAAATTATGAAAATAAAATTAACAAAAGAGTGAGGATTATATGTACATAGATAAGTGAAATATACAAAATTTGAAACACTGTTTTGGAATTAATTGGTTAAATAAATTATGAATACAATACCGTGCGGATATATTGTATATTGCGAAAATATTACCCTGACAATCCAAAGATTTCAATTGACCTAAATTAAATAATATTATATTAAATGGAAAATCTATGGACATTCTTTGGACAAATTCCAATATATATCTTTCCCATAATATGTAGATTTTTTTTCCACAGAAATTTTCCTCATTTTTTAATGTACATACAAATTTTTACTATAGGAAAATCGATGGAAAATTTTACAAAAGAAAAATGAAACTAAATTATAAATATTTTTTTTTTTATTTTATACTAATTTCCACATCATTAAATAATTAAAAAAATTGGAAAAAAAAATCCCATAACTATAAATTTATTGTATAATGCGAAGAGAATATAAATAGAAATTGTTGTCAATGGAAAAAGTATTCCAACTTTTAAAATGGTTTGCACAAATAGTAATGTAGTAGATGTAGATCACCGATTTAAAAGATAATGGTTAAATATGAAGATTAATTGAATTGAAGAAATATGTATCCGATTAAAATCAAAGAATATTTAAAATTAAATGTCCAATATACATTTGCAACTGAGTAGTACAATTTAGCCACCATAATTCATCTAATGTATGAAGTTCAAAAGGCTATAACAACAAAATAAAAACACATAGCGACAAACAAATTTTATTTTATATATTTTATAAATGCAAATATTGTATATGTTCATTAAATTCATTTATACTAACTATAACAAATATATATCGTATATATATTAATAGCAATTTATGTGCACATATAATAGTTTCTATTAATTATTAGAATTTCTTTCTATATATATAACAATAATTTTAATTGCGGTTATTACACTATGTGCGAGCATATGTAAAATAAAATATAAAGAAATTAATGCATATATATAATATATACACGTAGGCTGTCTGAATAGTTCTCGATCCCCGACGACACCCACATCAAATAAAGTAGCTTATGTTGCATCAATTAATATTAATATTTGATTTCCTGTCGCAAACTTACACTTTAACACATTGAAGACGGTTCACGTTTTTTTTTTCAACCGTTGGAGACGGGTGACGTTTTTTTTACGTTTTTTAAAATTTCAATCAATGACGGAGGTAAATTGTGCCCCGTTCAATTCATTCACGGTATAGAACAAGTTAAACGATAAAGAAAAGGGTAAAATATAAAAAATGTTTACTGCAAGTAGTAAAAAAAAAATGGGCTAGTGATGATTCTGAAGTAGAAGAAGATGTAGCAGATGTTATACAACTGTGGAACTTCTACTCCTACCATGCATGCTTCTTTTTACGTTCCATCAGGACGATCATCTGGGGTAATATGCGATTACATGTTTTAGAGAAAATTGTCAATAGCGGGAAAAAAAAAATATCCATGTAAGACATGACTTGAATGTCTGAAGGGATACAACAAGAGGAGCGAAACTCGATATATTTGCAAATGTTGTTTAGTACCTCTCCATAAGGGTTTCTTTTCAAGCAAATCATACGGAATGGTTATAATTGGTTTTCGAAATTATCATTTTTTATTTATATAATTTTAACAAAATATGCGGGAATTGAGGGTATATGATATTCATCACATACCGTCTTCAAAGTGTTAACATATGATGGCATTGAATTATTGGAAAAACCTTCGAAGAAATCTATTGAAAATGTTATTGAAATAGCTTTAATAGTTTTTCATTGTTATGACGGAGAATTTTTCAGATACACCTCACTTAAAACTCTGTATATAAATGAAATTTATATTTGAACAAGGAAAAAAAAAGTACTTAATAATAATAATACAAATTTTTTTTCCTTTTTCTCTAACAAAAACTACCACATACATATAAATAGTACATGTTTTTAGATATATTATAATCTTAAACATAAAAAAATTAAATAACAACTGGAAAATTTTTGCCCCTGCATAGTTAAATAATAAATAAGCCGTATGTGTTGGATTATTATTTAATGTTTTTTTTTCCTATATATTTATGGTATTATGTATTATTTATATACCATTTATAAATGTACTAGTAAATATCATATATATATATACAATAAATATTATATAATGCACGGTGAAGTGAAGTGAATGCAAGTAAATGTATAAATAAATAAAATAAAATGTAAAACATAAATTTTTCAAATTGTTGACATGAGAATTTTTAATAATCTTTATCATATAGACTTCATATTATGTGTGTGGTGTGTGTGTGTGTGTGTGTGAGTGCATATGCAGAAAAGAATAAACAATAATAATTAAGAGATAGGTCAGTGACAAATACTAAATAAATATAATATCAGCTGTTTTATTTTTTAAACATTTATTTATTTAATAATCATTTCAATTATTTATTTATAAATTTAGTTAGTTATATCCATATTGCATTTTAATACTATCATCTATCCATTAAATCAATCGCTCCATATTCCTATAGATTATTTGTTTATCTTTAGATACCCATAGATATATGTAATATTATGTTTTCTTTATACCATAAATATTGTATATAAAAATTACTATAAAAATGTGTGTAAATGAAATGATTTCTGAAATAAATTTTTATGCATCGTTTAAAGCAAAAAAAAAAAAATAAACAATACTATTTTTGTACACTTTGTGGTGCATGTTAAAAAAAAAATTCTATTCATACAAACTCAATAGCAACACAGCATTTATACGCGTTATATCATTGATATGCGCCCATTCAATGGATGCCTTCTCTGTGTATGGTATATAGATGTTTCTGTAAAATAAATGAAAATATACGAGGCAGGATCGCTATAGCAAAGATAAAAATTTAAAAAATAATGATCACACCAAAACAATAGTATTTTTCACATCAAACATATAATGTATAAAAATCAATACCACATCAGTTTATGTAGTACAAAAGTGAGTAACTATATACAATATATACTAATGAAATGAGCTCGATAAAATCCATTACAAGATTTCGTATTGTATGAAATTGAATGCGATATGAAAAAAATTGTTAAAAGAACGTGTGCACAAATTAAAAAAAAATTTAATTCAGCAAAGCATATTTTCACTAAACGATAATCTGTATACTATAAGCTCATATATGATACGCATCAGCAATTGCTATGATGGTCAAATTACACACGAAATAAGTAATGAATTGTTTCAAAATTCTCCAAATTTGACATATCTATCTGGCTGAAAAAAGAAATTTGAATAAAAAATTCCAAAGTTATCTGCGCAACAACAAACATACATAATTTGTAGACTTCATCAAATTCTATAAATATATTATTCCGATGAGTTTAATAGATTGAAAAATCGTTGATATAAAAAGTGTAATCAAGTTAAAAGAAAATTATATTGAATATAAGTAATTGTTTGCTACAATTTTAGCCTACCACTTATCAACCCAAGCCCGTGTATATGTGTGAAAAAAAAATAAATATATAAAATTTTGTAGAATTTTCATTCAAAAATATACCTGTTTACAATTTGTGTATTTAAGAGAACGTATTACTTGAAAAAAAAAATGAATTATAGCTGCAATTATAGGATAATAAATTTCATTTTATAGTAAGCTATATATTTTTACGCATAGTTTAGTTTATTTTCTTTTGTCTAACACATATATTGGTATGGTTGGTGTATAGTGTCTGTAATATATTTAAAGTTCTGCATACCCTAGTAACACTGTATAACGTAGTTTATTCGCAAAATTTCCGCATTATATGTAGTAGTCCGTAGTTTCAATCCGCGGAAATATCTTACGGATTACTTACGGATGTTCGCTGACATTTTATATGATCAGTGCGGCCCTGTCCATGGATTATTATAAAAAAATGTCCTTAGATTATCCTCGTATATTTTAGATGATAATATTTTAAGGATTCTGCTTTAGAATTATTTCTCGTTGTTATTATTCCACAGAATATCTATATAGAATTTATATTCATATTTTTTGTGAGAACATCCACGTGGATTTTGATCAAAATAAAAAACGTCATGCTACAAGTGCACTCGCACAAACATTTGAGTTGTTGCGGTTGTTTTAAAAATTATGGAAATAAATTAAAAAAGAGTGACGATTATATCTATAGAAAAGCGAAATATACAAAATTTGAACCATTGCCTTGTATAATTGGTAAAATAAATTATGAATACAATACCGCGCGGACACATGTTGGACATATTACCCTGACAATCCAACGGTTTCAATTGAACTAGATAAAATATTATATTAATTGGAAACCTTATGGACATTCTATGGACAAAATCCAAAATTAGTGGATTTTAGCCACGAAAATGTTTTTCATTTTTCAATGTACGAACAAATTGTTACTAGGGTATACGCATTTTTGTTTAGAGTATAATTTTTAATTGTTTTGTTATAATTTCACACACACACACACACACACAAAAATAAAGGAAAAGAAAAAGGTATTAACACAAATTATCCGCATAAAGTTTAATATACAATATATTGAAATGTAAAAAATAAATTTCGAATTTAAAATATTTTAAGTTTTATGATGTATTGGCATATAAAAAATGTATAAAATTTCTGTTTGTAATATTTTTTTTGAGAATTTAGTTCAAATTTCTATTTTTATATTATTAACCCGCTTACGAATGTGCAGTGCACATTTACTGTCACTTTTATTATGTATATTTAAAATAATAGACGTACGTTAAATCATATTTTTGCCAAAAATGCAATAATTAAATTTCGATGTAAATGTCGCAGATCATAAAGGAAAGGTGTTAATTAAAATATAATCCTAAATATAGTAAATGTTAAATCTCTGTATAATCACTGTTCACGACAATCGTTTCACGTACAACAACTTTCTGTCGAATTTCATATATAGTTAACTAATAAAAATCCAAAAAAAATATGAGAATATGAATTTATTAATTCATTTCAAATGTATTACATAGTTCAACAGGAATTAATTGTATCGAAAAATTGTGTATACAGAGAAAAATGGTTATACATTTCAGTCAAAAAAGCTATGCAGACCAATTTCAATGGAATTAATGTCAGCAAAGTGTTGTGGCATTA
This sequence comes from Bibio marci, assembly GCA_910594885.2. Lineage (NCBI taxonomy): Eukaryota > Metazoa > Arthropoda > Insecta > Diptera > Bibionidae > Bibio > Bibio marci. The sequence goes on from OU343114.1 coordinate 42,387,778, forward strand.
AAGTGAAATCTTTAAAACATGCATTTTTCCCTTAAAGTCTACCCTTTAATTTTCTATTTCTAAAGAAAACTTAAAATATTAACGTCACAATTCCTTAATTTATATGTCAATTTTAAACCTATAATGAAATATCCTGATATCTTGATTTTTTTCCATAATATATAATTTATAGTTATATAGTTTTTATTATATTAATTGTCGTTTAGACAATCTAATTTGTATACCAATAAATTTAATTGGGGAAAGATAATCGTTTTCTTGTATTGGTATATGGGGCGGCGGGGATGTTAATTACAAAATTAATAAAAAGGAATTAAATTGATGAGATATTCTACAAATTAATATAAATTAAATGAAAGCGATTATATGTATTAGAAAATATTAAAATATAATAAAATCAACACCGCATGTGAAACAATTTCGTTGCATATGTGCACGCACAGCAGGGATCATAATATTTTTAATTCTTAATGCTTATTTTTGGATTATATATTGAAGTGTTAAACCATATGTAATATATTTTATGGTTTTCTTGTCTGATGTAGTATGTTTTGCTTTCACTTTAAGAATTATTATATTGATTTTCTAAACATATATAATATGTAGACGTTAAATTCTGTCATATAATATATGATGCAGTAAAATCAAGAAAAAAATCGAAATAGAAAAAGGTTAATTGTGTTAAATACGATTTTAGAAATTAATTTATTAATTCGTTTAAAATATTTACGCATAACATATCAAAAAAGTAAAATATATTTTTAATATTAGAGTTAAAAAGGTTAGCATGCAATAATCTCTATATATATATATATTGCGATATATAATACTATAATTTTTCCTAATCGGTTGTAAAACAATGTTTTATAATTAGTTTTTAGTTCCACATATAAAACATATGTTTTTATCAACAAATACAATATATTCCTCAATCATCTCTTATACAATAATTTATATGTACACAACAGACACACGTCTATTTAATGTTTGTTATTTACATATACTTATGGTCTGAAAATATTTGTTAATTTGTTTTAATTTAAATTTATATTTTCTAATACTATATCTGTACTAGTGTCAAACATATACGATACTTTAAAAAATGTTGTATATATTTAATTTTTTTTGGTGTACAATTTTAAAACGATTAACGGCGGCATTCTATCCATATACAAACTGTGTAAATATTTAAATTATATATTGATAAATTCATTTATATATATAGTTACACAATTAGTTCAGTGGGTTATACTATCCTAATTATAATATATACTAATATATGCAATCTCCATATATAATACACAAATATACGATATACACTCGAAGTATATGAGTAAGACAATATATATTTTAAGATTTAACCATGTCTTTCATAAAATAAACACAATTTTTATTCAAAGAAGAAGAAATTCCATATATATTTATGGTTTTGATGGTGGAAAATGTTTAAGACCCATAACTTTATAAATAATTAAATCAAGGATACATTAATTGCTTGTCATATGTATGAATGTTCTCTATATACTATAAATATAGTTACATCTACAATTTAGATACGTCTATTTCCAAAATATAACTTATTATTGATTTTTGAAATGAATTAAAATTGACTTTTTCATCATGCACTGAAACTTATTTAAGTGAAAAATGTATATGTATCATAGTATCACTATACTGGTACTATGTCTGAATATATCAGAATGCATAGTTTTCATATAGTGACAATACCCATGTATAACTTATTATGATCACTTTATCCGTCTGCTGGCATTCGCATTTAAAGTTCTGACATTACTTTTTCGATTTTAATAAAATGTTCGGCTTATAATCTCTTTTGTTTGTCCTGCGGTATATCTTATAAATTAAATATGTGTCTGCCTGCGGTTCTATATACACAAATATCCTCCGTTTGTGGTGTAAAATGAAAATTGTATACAATTATAATAAATGTTGTATGAATATAGACTTATGCAATATGGATTAAATGAGTATAGTGTCCATATGTTAGCTTTCTTGTTTATACCCTAGTATAACACTGCCCGTAGTTTGTCCGCAAAATGTTCGAATTTTATGTAGTAGTCTGTAGTTTCAATCCTCCCGGGAAATATCTATGGATTTCTTACGGATGTCTGCTGGAATTTTATGTGATCAGTGCAACTCTGTCCATGGGTTTTTATAAAAAATGTCCTTGGATTATCTGAATATTTCCGATGATAATTTCTATGGATTCTTTTTAGAATTTTTTCTCGTTGCTATTAATCCACAAAATATCCATAGAATTTATATTCATATATTTTATGTGAGCAAATCCATACGGATTTTAACAAAAATACATCATGTGACAAGTGCACTGCTTGCACAAACATTTTGTTAAAACAGGTTGTAACTTGTTGAAACAAAATTTAATTTAATAATAAATAAATAAAAAGTATGATATTTATATTTTCTTACGTAAACAGTAATAATTTAATTAAAAAAATTAAATTAATAAATTAATAGTATAATTTTGTAGAAATTTGGCAGATAAAACGTTTTTGCGAACAAGAAACAAAAACCGTGCGGATAAAATCCATGAAAATTTTTACAAAATTCCTCGGAAATATATAGATTTGAGTTGCTGCGGTTATTTTAAAAAAATTATGAAAATAAATTAAAAAGAGTGAGGATTATATCTATCGGTAACCGGAATATATAAAATTTTAACCACTGTTTTGGAATTAATTGGTTAAATAAATTATGAATAGAATACCGTGCTCCGCATATATGTTGCGGAAATATTACCCTGACAAATGAAAGATTTCAATTGACCTAAATAAAATACTATTATATTAAGTGGAAAAATGTATATGGACATTCTTTGGACAAATTCCAATTAATTATAGCTTTTCTATGGAAAATATGTGGATATTTTTCTACAGAAATTTTCCTCATTTTTCAAGGTACATCTTACAAATTGTTACTTGGCTATAGCATGTTTTACAAGATGTCTAACAATTTGTTCAATTTTTATACAATTTCAATGTAATTTTTTTTGAAAAACTTATATAAAAAAATTCTTGGTGGATTGATAAATTATTGGACGATAACCGTTGTATTATAGTTTTTTTAGACCGCACGTTTCTAGATATTTGACAATTTTATCTATATCCATATTTTTTTTTTTTTTCTTATTTGTTTCAGCATCTTTACAATCTATCTTACATATTAGTTTCTTACTGTATACTGTAAGAACCAAAGATATTAAGTAATTTTATTTGACATTTAAATTATTTATATTGATTTACTATTTGAAATGTTAGTAATGGATCCAGTGATCTTAATTAACCATAAACATTAATAATCATTTTTTTTATTAGGATGGTTGTTGTGTATTTAAATCTTGTTATTAATTCTGATGGTATATGCCTTTTTAATCTTCGTGCATGTTCGTTGGCATTTAAAAATTTCATCACAAGTTGATTTGGATGTTCATGAAGTCTTTTATAATAAGATGTACTTTTAGATGTAATTAAATCTTTAACCGAACAAATGTTGAGGTCCTTTCTTAAAAGATCGTTGCGCACATACCATGGTGCATTAACTATACTACGGATAATAAATAAATTAAAAACCTTTGATTGAAATCTTTCTATTATATCTATATTTGATGTACATGTGGTTCGCCATAGTTCTATACCATAAGTCCATACTGGTCTTATGATTGCCTTATATACAATTATTTTGCACTCTAGTGATATATATCCATATGAAATTTTGTTTAAGATGATTTATGACAATGGGATTCTAAACAGTTCGTATATATGAATTCTGAAAAATTATTAATTATAGTGTCTTTTACATCTAACAATTTGATCTTTTCTTGGTTCTTGGTTTTGATTTATTATATACAAAAAGTTATAATTTAAGATAATTTATGTATAATCCAAAATGAAAATTCTGGAAAATCTCAATACACACATCAGTTTGATTTAGCCATGCGTTTTGTAAAAACAAAAAAAAAATATGTCAATTTCTTCAATTCTAATCCAATTTTGATAAAATTTTGTAGCATTTTTATCGCATTAGTTTTAAATATTAAAATCAATTAGAAAATTATATCAACACCGTGAATATAGTTTGTAACCATCGGATTGAGTGAATTTATATAATGTATTTACAACGATTAATATATATTTTCCGCATTCAAAAAGTGATAATTTGATAGAATTTCTCGCCACACTTGGATATCTCTTATAGACTCACGCATATTTGCACTAACATTTACATAAATAATAATTTAATGGATATACATTTTTCTATAAAATATTAATAAAAATTTAAATTTTAATATATACACAAATTTTTATTATATGTTATAAATTTTTGTGCGAATCTTATTTAAAAAACAAGATCAATACGATCAACTATTGTATATAAAAATTTTATTACTTTTAACTTGTAAATTTTTTTCTTAATTATTATGTATGGTTTGCAGTATACAATTCTATGTAATTCACGTATATATATATATATATATTGTTAGTTTATATAATAATATAGATCTATTAATAGAATTTATTACCTTTTAACTGTTTGCAAAAAGAAAATCAAAGTTCATTGTATTTATTTATATTTATATTTAAATGTTTTTATATGAAAGTATAGAAAAAAAAATATAATAATAATTATATAATTTATAATTGAATAAATATAGTTTGTATAGTTTAGTTTGAATAAAAAAAAAACAAGACAAGACAACGCGAAACGATCTTAGCAAAAAAAAAAAAACGTATCTAAAGATTAAAAAATAAGAACAATAAATTAAAATAATAAACTTTGTAACATTATTACCAACTTTTTTTTTTTTTAAACATTTTAATATCCTATTAATTAAGTTTATTTTTATTTTCGATAAAGTCTTGACAGTCTCTTCTCTGCTACATATATCTTGCTGGTTATATAAGTGCCACGCACATATGTATTTTTGTATTTTATCTTCCGATTTATTTATTATTTTATTAGCTAATATTTATTATATTTAATTATAAAAAAAACAGATCTATGTGCAAATAATATTTATGCATTACTTTGTACGTGAATTTAAAATACAAAATATATAATTTGTTCTTGTTGATATGTTTGTTGATTTTAGAAATTTTATTACTTTAAATTTTATATCTTCTTTTTTTTTTCGTTTTTCGGTCCAAACTTTCCGTACTCTCTCTCATATATTAAATTACAATCATCAATGACGCCCATAATTTTTTTTTTTTTTTTAATGTTTTTTAAACATAAATTTGCAAATAAAAATTCTATTTAATTAACGCATTACAGAACACACATTATTTACTGATTATATTTATTTATATAATATTTAATATAAGAGTAGTGTGTATAAAACAAAAAATTAATTAATTAATTAATTTTATTCATTTATATGGAAGTGTGAAAATAAATATATTTTAAATAATTTGAAATTGAATAATAGAAAAATGTTATACAAAAGATTTATGATCGCACCTTTTTTTCTTAAATATTATATATATTTTTCAGAAATTAAGTAATCTATTCATTATAAATTTGGTATAGAAGTTTGTGGGTTCTTATATATTCATTGCTCTACTTAAAACAAACAATAATTATGATATATATAGTTTCAATATACAAATATAGATAGGGTAATTGGGATCAAAATGTTTGAAACATTAAAATATCTGAATTTTAAATTAAAAATAAAAATATAAATATTTTCAACGTTAATAACGTTTTGTTGTTGGAAGGATTTTTTTTTATCTTATATATATAGAGAGAAATTTTTTATGCACCACAGCAATCAACGCAGTTGTTTGCGAATTTTGGCTATGACCATAAACATGCGACATTGAAAATTAAAGATTTCTTACTTTTGAATCGCATCGTTTTACACAATTATAATTATATATTGTATATTCGACCGGCGTATGGGTAGTTGCATTGAAAACAAAAATTAGTTTCGTATAAATAATTTAAAAATAATAATTTCTTCCCTTTGAACGCGATGCACCAGAAATAAACTGCAGCAGCAGTTATTTTCATATAATAAAAAAAAAACATTCCATATATGAATGTTGCAGAATGTTTTGTATTTTATACGTTTTATCGCTTATTTTTCATTACAAACGGTAATAATAAGTTGGAATGTATGATTTATAAATTATATGCAATTTATTATTCCATTTTATTACGGAGTAACTTGTAAAAACTAGAAAAATATCCGAAAATACAGATTACTGGTTTCCAAATGATTTCCACGAAATAAACGTAAATTTATGTTATTTTTTAGTTATGGTCAATTGTTTTTGGCTAAAAATGGCGAATTTATTCAGAAGGAGTTAGCAATCTATTAAATTATTATGGAAAATTTCGATTTTTATCCTTGTTTTTACGAATATCACACCACCATTTTTTATTTCGATATACTTATTTTTCTGGAATGGAATTAAAACAAAAAAGATTTAATCAATTTCCAATGGAACATTTTAAAATTGCGCTCCATCGCCACCAAAAATATAGGCAACTTTTTAAACATCATCAAGGCAATTCAAATTCCTATACATTTTTTTTTTTCATCTGAAAAATTATCTATATATAGTTTCCGAAGTATAATGGTACAACGATTTAGAAAAATCGTTTTCCATGATAAATTGAAAATTGATATAATGTTGTTGTCAAAAAAAACAAAATTCTAAAAACGTAATGGTACGACGATTCAAAACCGGAGTACCACTATTCATAAAATTGCGGATTATCTGGAAAATGTAGTATAAAATGTTGCTTATCTATTTCTAAAATTTATATCCTAGAGAATAAAACAGTTTCTTTTATGAATAAAATTAATGGACCATTAAAATATACTAAACTAAAATTAATAACGCAATATATGGCTTTTTTTATTTTTAATTTTCATTTCAATATTTTTAAGTTTTTCATCGTATAAGAAAAATTTCGTACTTATTGACCCATTTTGTTAGGCTGTCCATCAGGGTCGGTCCTTCTACAAACGCAAATGATAGATACTAATGTTTATTGGGTGCAAACGTGATAAAAAGATGAATTTTAATAATTAACCTCAGATTTAATTCCGTATATAAAGATACGATTTTGGTCTACTTCAAATTACAAAATGAAATTAAAATGCAATTTCATCGGCAAAACCTTATAAATATTATATTATATATACAAGTTGAACAGTCTCTTCGCTCGAATTACCCTATATACCCTATTTACATGTACGCATCGCCTATATATATTATTATAAAAAATAACTTTGATTTTATAAAATAATAATGTATTGTAAATAATATTGTAATATATGTTGAATGATGGTGTTAAGTTCAAGAATCTGTGAAGGTCAATAAGAAGCCCCATATCCAGTCGCATGTAATAATAAATTATGTATAACATTCATTGAAAAATCATCTTTTATATATATTGTATAATGCGTGTATTCATGTATATTTTACATACATATATTAATAATAAATGAAGCATAATTTTTAAACAGATTAAATATATAACTAAATTCATGTATGTATTCAATTTGAAAATTAAGAACTCTTTTCGTGAATACAGCGACTATATATAATAATAGTATAGGGCATATCCGAATTATACCACTGCCACACATCACACCAGGTACGGTGCATTACGTACATGCATTAATACCGGACATGCAAGGGATGAAGTGTTATTTTGATGTGAATGCAATGGAATGATCATTTTTTTTGCGGATACTTGACACATAACACAACTGTTTGAAAAATTGATCTAAAAATTGAGACAAAATAGAATTGCACGTTAGATGCCGATGCCGCCGCATCTTTATAACTTTTATGTGACATTATATCATACGTATATCACACAAAGGATCTAAAATATAAGAAGTGCGTTGTTGGCATATTGGGTCTACCTTATATTTTTGATATATATAAAATAGTATATATAAGTGTATCTATATAATTAGTATACTGTATTATATTTTCTATATATAATGTATAGTACAATTCCAAGACATTTGTTTTAATTTTATTTTTTTGTTTTGTAGACCAATGTGAATAATGTGCTAATGAAGTATTATTACAAAGAATGCTTTTTAATATAATTATATTGTTATTATCATATGTATAATATATATGATAATATCACATCACAGTATCACTCATAACATATATCCATAAATTGTCCATATGTGTATAAATCATATACGTATAGTTTTTGTCGAATATAAAGTGTTCTTACTGTATAGAAAAATATATATTTTTAAAATGCATATAATATATATAAAATAAAATATATAAACTAAGATAATACCGTGAGAAAGTGAAATCTATAAATAATATTATTATCATGGAAAAACTTATATATATATTTATTATTATAACAATTTCAATATATGTATAAAAGACATTCTTTACATATGCACTAAATTATAATTCATGTGCATTCTATATCGTAATATATTGTAGAACTAGAGTACTTCAAAAACATATGCACTTATGTATTATATTTTTGTTCTTATTTATGAGTATATGTACCATATAATAAATGTAATATTTAAATATAATTATAAGGAGCTATATTAATATATAGATATAATTAAAATTGTTATTACTATTTGTAAAACATACAAAGGGTAAAAGTAATTAAAGTTATGAAAATAATTTTTAGTAAAACACAAATTTGTTATTTTTAATATATGAAAAAGTATTGTGTTGAATTTACCAACGATTTAAATATATTTTAAACGTATTTCGATGAGGTCGTATGGATCGAATAAAACCCTCGTATGACTGTAACTTTAATTTAAATATATAGTTTTTAAAATATACAGAAAAGTTAATATATTTTTCAAATGAAATTAATTTTCGATTATTAATGAAAATTACTTTATTGAATTATACTCGTTATAATTGTTATATGGTCCCGTCAAAGAACAGAATGGTTGGAGGCGAAAATACAATTTTGAATTAGACAAGTTGTACGGTCAACCATAAATATTGTCAAAACAATCAAGATCAATAGATTGAGATGGCTTGGACACGTAGAACGCATGGAGAAGGATCGTGTGCCGAAAAAACTGTTAAATGGTAAACCAGAGGGTAGAAGGAGAGCCTGAAGACCTAAGGCGAGATGGCTAGATGCAGTAAACTGTGATATAAAGATCCTAAAAATTCGGGATTGGAAGACATTAACTGCGAATAGGTCAGGTTGGAAAATCGTGTTGGAGAAAGCTAAAACCGCACCCGGGTTGCAAACGCCATGGAGTAAGTAAGTAAGTAATTGTTATATAGAAGATGCGTTCAACAAAGAACCGCGCATTATATTATAGTTTAAGGTATTGTATGTGACTTTTAGCAATACATCCATATCAGTACTTTATTTTGAAAATTTTATTCTAAAGTTTAAATAAAGTCACTCTTGGTGCATGGACATTTTTGTCATCAATTTTTGTTAATATATATATCGAATATATTTTATGACTATAGTAAAACATTGTAATTATAAATAATAATAACATTCTATAAATATGTTCTTGCATAACAATTTTTAACTACTCTAAATTTTGATGATAACACAATGTCTGCGTATATATTTAAAAATTATATTTTCATAATGATTAAATAAGTGTATTTTATTTATAAATGTATAGAATGCAATTTTTTCCAATAAACTTTATGTGAAGTCTTATTATATTTATATTTTAAAATGGATTTAAAGTGTAAACCTATCAATTATATTACGTTATTATTAAATAGTATTTAATATAGCTTAGTATTTCTATAAACGTTTGCAAAAATATTTCTTATTTTTCACTTTTTATCACTAAATGTTTTCAACAATTTATTAAATAATACACATTGGAATAAAATCTACAGGAATTAATGGAAAAATTACAAAAATTTCAAATATACAAATGTATATCCTTTTTGTATATTGATTGATTGCTATATAAGCAACATATACCTACGCGAAAAAAAATCCCTCACACAAACATACAATACAGTCGAGATTTAAATTTAGCTTGCCGCAATTGTAACAATTTTTCAATTAATCGGAAATACATTAATTCAATTAACTAAACTATAAACATTGTAAAACTGTGCGAATCGATACCAAACAAATGGAAATTCAATTCAAGGTGTCACATGCGCAAAAAAAAAAAAAATATCACTAAAAATTCATGGAGCATTTATCTTGGAACATCAATTCTATACACATTTCTTTGTTTGATTTTGTTTCATATGCGAAATATGCGAACGTAAGTACAAAAATTAACTTATTATAACGTTCTGGAAATGTTCTCGATCCGTAAAACGCATATAAGTTATATTCAATTTATTGTATATAAATTATCTTTCGTATTAATAATTTAAAAAAATATCCTTGTAATGTCCTTAACATGTTCTCTTAATCCTTGCAAACATTTATTCTATTCTAATCCTATAGCGTTTTTATTGTCTCTCACATGAGGTAACGCATGTATAATTTCAAATAATATATAATATCCTTGGGGTCCTTGAAATGTTTTAATTCTGGATATACTCGAATAGATGCGTTTGAAATAAAATTGTATAACTTATAATTTGATCTATATTGGTTAAAAAAACCAACAATTCTGAATTTCTATTCGATGCAAATTGATAAAGTGTCATAAATTCGGATAAGTGTGATTATATTTGACAAAATTGATTCTGAGAGGTGCGATATACTTATCGGTTCATTACCTGGCGTATTTGCATATATAGGTGAAAAATTTAACTATATAGAAATTACAGAGGTTTCCTATATAATATACAATTTTCGAAAATCGAATAACCACAACACAATCTTCTGGAAAAGTTTTTAATAATTTGTCATATCAAACCGTTTCGAAATCATATAAGATTTGTGGAATTTAGTAGGTAATAAAATAGAATTATTATTATAAAAATACGGTTCCTAATGACAACAATTTTTTGATTTTCTTTAGTAATATGTGATAAATTAAAATATAATAAGAACGATTCGTAAAGTAGCTCTTTATATAGATAACTCTGATGATAATAACAGAACAATTTACCAGATTTAAGTACTAGAAAAATAACAAATAATTATTGAAGAACTTAGTAAGTATTAGGTCTACTAATATGTGTGTGCCGCTCACGGATTAATCTCTCTGGCCGCCTTAAATGATGGCGGTTTCGACTGAAATATTTTTTTGTGAACGTATTCACTTTATATCTTTATCTTTCTCAGTTTGTGTTACGAGCTAAAAGTGTAAACAACATATTTTTTTTTTTTTTAAAAATTTCGTGTTTTGTGCCAGAAAAAAGTGATTTGCGGGGAGGTTTATTGTTATTGTTTCATTGGAAGAAAACTGCTGCTGAAAGTCATCGAATTCTTGTTGAAGCTTATGGTGAACATGCTTTACAAGAAAGAATGTGCAGAAAGTGGTTTCAACGATTCAAAAGTGGTGATTTTGATCTGAATGACAAAGAACGTGGAAAACCACCAAAAAAATTTGAAGATACAGAATTGCAATCATTGTTGGATGCAGACGATGCGCAATCGCAACAACAACTAGCTGATTCCTTAAATGTATGTCAACAAACCATTTCTAATCGTTTAAACAATATGGGTAAGATCCAAAAGGAAGGAAAATGGGTTCCATATGAATTGACAGAAAGAAGCATGGAAAAGCGAAAAACCACGTGCGAAATATTGTTTCAAAGACAGCAACGAAAGTCGTTTTTGCATCGAATAGTCACTGGTGATGAAAAATGGATTTATTTTGACAATCCTAAACGGACTAAGCATTGGACTGATCCAGGTCAACCAGTCAAATTGACGCCAAAACGCAATATTCATGGAAAGAAGGTTTTATTGTGTATTTGGTGGGACCAAAAGGGCGTGCTGTATTATGAGTTATTGAAACCTGGTCAAACTATTACTGGTGAGGTATACAAAGGACAATTGAATAAATTGAATCAATCATTGAAAGAAAAACTACCAGAATGGGCCAACAGACATGAAAGAGTGATTCTTTTACACGACAATGCTCGTCCACATGTCGCAAAACCGGTAAAAGAAACATTGGAAACACTCGGATGGGATGTGTTACCACACCCGCCCTATTCACCAGATGTTGCTCCATCAGATTACCACTTGTTCAGATCGATGGCACATGGACTCTGTGCACAACGCTTCCACAATTATGAAGACGTCCAAAATTGGATCGATTCTTGGATCGCATCAAAAGAGGAGAAGTTTTATTTTGATGATATTCATAAATTGCCAAAAAATTGGAAAAAGGTTATACTTAACGATGGTAATTATATTCAATAAAAATTTTTTACTGTTATTACCGGAATTAATGTGTTTTATTTTTAAAAAAACGGCACACACATATTGGTAGACCTATTACATGTAATATTTACATTTTCTTGTTAAATGGTATATTAACCAGTGTTCGGGTTGTATATTTTTCCAAAATTTCATAATAAAAACCGTTGTTATACAATTCATTTTTAACATATACTAAATTTTAACAAAATTGTAATAATCAAAACTTTGTGAGGAACTATTTTTTATAATCTAATTGTTCATGGAAAATTAATTTATAAATTACAAATTTTGCAGATCAATTGGAAATGTTTTTTTTTTTTTATATATATTCAGATTAATCTACCAACTTGACCGGCATGGATTGTCTCGAAGAGATCCAATACACTGTTTAGTTACCGATTAGGAGTAAATTATAAACAATTTGTATGTGGTTCATTGGAGGGGCGAGTGGAGCTGAGCCGAAAATTGTAATTAGTATATAATTGTCAATTGTCAGCCGCACACAATCAGTTATCAAAAAAAAACGATAATTTACAATTTCAAACAAACGCAAAACTATAAATATATTCAAATGAAAATGAAATTAAATTTATATATTTATAATATGACCATGAATTTTGTATTGATGAAATAAAATGAAAATTTGACCGCCACATCAAAAACTATAACTTTATTTAATACAATAAATGCAATCACAATATGAAAATATATTGTGATAATTATTTATATAAATATTGTAATAACATAAATAATCATCTTGCCAACCAACCACCAACAATGTGAATTTAATAATAATAATAATATAACGATAGAGTTTCTCTTATAATAATAATAATAATTTCATTATAATATAATTTGTATTACCAAATCCAATACCTTCAATTACCATATTATTATATTGTATATGTATGGAAAACTTATTAATTGTATAACACACACACACACAAATAATTTTCATTTGTATTTTTTATTTAATAAAATAATTAGCAATATGTTTATTAATATGCAAATATTTATTAATCGATAAAAATTATATAAATTAATATGCTGTGTGTGTGTGTGTGTGTGTGTGTTCGGTATGATCGTATATATTACAATATTTATGCTGTATTATGGAACACCGATGTTTATATAAAATTATGTATTATAAACATACTTATACATAAATACATACAATACAATATACCATATATAAGAAGCATAAAATGTTAAAGTAATGATGCTGTAAAGATCAATATGTGCATTGAAATTAATGGACCTCTATCACATATACTTTATTGTATATTGGATATATCTATATATTTACAATATATACATAAATAAATCTAAAAAAAAAATATCAAGAGCCGCTCCTTTTTTTTTCCCATCTGTAATACCGATATATTGTACAATATATAAAAAATTAAATGATATATAGACATTAATATATCTATTAACTTTTAAATAAACATTTTAATTTATTTTCCATACGAGTATTTTAATATATATGTAATTATGATTTTTTTCTTATTTTTTCAAATTATAATATGTCATTCATTCATTGAAACATTTTTTTGATTCCCACCTACTCGGTGATGATAGACAGAGCGGAGATCAAATAATCTTATAGTGCAGCATCGTGGTATAGTTTTACAATACGAAAGTATTGTATATACAATTTTCTCAGCTTTACCTTTATTTATATTTCAATTTGTATAAACCTTTAGAGATTATACCTATAACAATATATTTTAAAAAAATTAAAAATTAAAAATTAAGGTAACAATATTATATTTTCATCAATATTTAGGTAATAAATAGGTACTCTTTCTTATTTACAATATATTATAATAGATATTATTGCTATTATTATTATTTAATGGGTTATGGTTATGGTATACGGCGCGCGTTTATTTGATTTTAAAATTAAAAAAATAGAAAAAAAAATAGTAATTAATAAACTAAACTATGTTTTACTAATATAAAATCAATATTTTAAGAATTTATTGATTTTTCTTTGCAACAACAAACTAAAAAAAATATTACCGATAGATTTCACTTTTTTATACCGTATAAATGACTTTTTTGTTTTTCCTAATATTATTATAATGTAATTTTTTAATTGAATTTTTGTTTAATTATTATTATTATTATTATTATAATAATAATACAAATTAATTAATATTATGAATCAATATTATATTGAATAGCTCAATATTTTTATATGTACTTTTAAATATATTTTTAAGTATGAATGAATGAATAAAAATTAAATATTGAATAGTGAAAGTTCTTTTCTATATTTATTAAATATTACGCATAGTTGAATAATAATGTTAATGTTGCAGCTATACAATGAAATTATTGTAAAATATTCTTAAAATTCTCTAATAAGTAGATGGATACATCTAATTTTTTCCTATATTCGTATTCGTTGTATATTAAATTATTGTAATTATTGGAAAATATAGCATAAAATAGACAAATTACGATTAAATGTATATTAAAAATTTTGAGAATTTAATGAATTTTTAGGAATATTTATTTATCAAATACTTAAAATTTCGTATGTCATTTAAAAAAATGAAACGAAAATTTTTAGTTTTACTGTTATAATAATGATTGGTAAAGAAATTAATATTTTATGGAACCTCATCACACAATTATTTATGATGATCCGAACAAGACGTACGTGGTGGCATCGTTTCCACCAAAAGCTTTGTATTTTTTTTTTTTTCGTTTCGCACAAAGCTTTCAATATATTTTCTTATATAAGATAATTCTTCAAAGATTAGTATATATGTTTTTGTATTTTATAGATCTTGTTTAATTAGATTTAGATATTTTGCACGTTATTTTTCAGCATGTGAGCATCGCTTGATTCACTTTACATATATATTTCTTCACAACGCACACAAATATCGCATTGAAACGTTCGCCTGCGATTAGCAAATGCTGTTAAATATTTGCTTCACATCCAAATAAATAGCGCACACGATACATTCTAACCACATCGCCTGTTAAATGTATGTGTAAAAATTAATTATTTTTTATTCTGTCCGCTGTGGAGTTGGTGAGTTCCAATTCTCGATACTGAGATTTGAAAAAAATCAATTTTTTAGTATTTTTCATAATAAAAATTACTCACTGAATTATCAATTATTATAATGTCTCTATAAATACAAATAACTCCGTGGGTCGCAGTGGATATATACAAAGCGTTCATGTTAATCAATCGTGAAATACCGGGTGGTATAATTCCAAAAATTCTTATGTAAATTGTTTTATGGTATATTTATTTTAATACTGAAATTTTTCTTGAATAAAAAAAAAACGGATATATTTTAAATGCGGTGAGAAAATAAATGGCTAAGTGTTTGCGGTATCAAAATGGGTCCTGTGATTAAAATTTCATATTTTTTCTGTGACAAATAAAAATTGGGTTTAATTAATAAATTTAAAAAGTATATTTATTCAAAATATTGAATATTAAATATCTAAATAAATATATGAATTAATATGTTTTTACACCTCACCAATCGACAAATATATAGAACATTATATTTAAAGCAGTTAATTCAATATTGTATACATGTCGATTTCATTTTTCAGATCATATTGAAATTAACTATACATATATTGAAACAATTCCGAAGAATCTTCTTATTCTATTTTATTCATAATCGAACATAATGTGATATAGTCAGGTTCGATAACAAAACGGCACCGCGTATATTTTCAATTCCATTTAATTGTTTTTTTATGTTTATACTTGCATTTTAAATATCACAATTCACCAGCACATTTTCTGCAAGACCTTGATCGATACTATATAATAATGAGTATTTAAATATATATATAGAAGATAATTATTCTGTGTAATACAAAGTAAAAATTGAATATATACATTAATCGTGTTGCAGTGCGATTTCTATAAATTATATATTATATGCAGTGTACGCAATTAATTAACTTAACTACACTTTAGTTATACACTATATATTCTATTCCATATAGCCGTATGGAACACACAAAAATCTTCGTTATACGCACGTATTATAATTATAACGTCAATTTGAGAAAATGTTTACACAACTTAAGCTTTTTTGTATGTTTATTCAATTCCTTAAATTCGACATTCGTATATATAATAAATTATCAATGGAAAATTCAATACCACCGGAGAAATAATGTTATAGAAAATTTAGTTTATCTATTTAATTCAAAAAAAATTGTATTTATATTTCCATTACACTTAAAATATAACGAACGATATATACCAAAAATAACTTTCCAATAAAACACGATAACCTTGAAATTGGAACCCATATTTTTAAGACCTATATGTAATTATATGTTATATACAATTAAATATATATATATAGAAACGAATGCAAAATACATACATAGAATAAAAAAAAATCTCACAGCATATAAAATTATCGAATATTAAATGTTTTTTTAAAACTTTTAAATAAAACTATTAATTTTTTAACACATCATTGTAATTACAGATTAATGGAAATGAAATAAACATATATAAAAAAATAAATGTAAATATTATTAGCATCTATTTTTCCTGCAGATTATTATTATCATCATCAAATACATACATTTGCGCATACACATTACAATACATTAACAATACGTTCGGTATATAATATATTAAAAAAATAAATAATTTATATATTGATGAAAAAAGCATTTATTGAAAATTTGATCATATATTTTTCGTATTACACATGTTCTAGAAATTTTGTAAATTCCATCATCCATTTAACATCCACAACATTTTATATATATCATCATATCATCATATCACCGACAAGTGTGTGCATATATATATATTATATTTATGTATATATGAAAAATGTGAATATAAGTACGTTTTCTAATACACACACATCATCTAAATGGCCATGTGCTTTTCACTTTCATATGATGACCACGTACGTTTATATTACCATATATATATATATATATATATCTATATACAAACATATGTATATACCATAGATAATTTAAGCGCATATGCTTATACGTTGTGTTAGGTACTATTGAAAATTTTCGAATAAATGAATAAATTTATTTTCGTATACATTTTTCGGTTTCAACAAATTTTATCAATATTTGTAATTATATTAACCTTAAATTATATATCTTCAATTATACAGATTTACTATTATTCTTTCACTCAATATCACTTATATATAGGATCTATGTTATAAGAAATAATAATGTATATCCTTCAAAGCTATGTAGTCATTTAAAAAAGTGTAGTTAATATTTTGAAGTCAACACAAGACGTATTTTAATAAACAACATTTTAGTGAATTACCAATCATTTTTATACACAGAGCAAAATTTTCTGGAACAGTGAAAATGAAGTTTAAAGTATATTATACATCCATAAGTGCGATAGATTTGATCAAAATTACCGGTTCATAATTGCCAGACATTTTAGTCACTCGATGACCACTTATATATCAGTTATCAATGGTAAAATTAATACCCTTCATGTAAATTTGACGCATATTTGTAAATTATTTTTTCTTGTTCGGTACGTAGAGAAAAAATTTTTTGATAGTGCGGTAGTATTCCCTATTTGCGCTGTTATAAATTTTATAATTCGGTTTACAATTCACCAGTTAACGTATACATATAGCTCATCCCTAGTAACACAATGGTCCGTAGTTTGTCCGTAAAATTTTCGCATTATATGTAGTAATCCATATTTTCAATCCAGGGAAATATCTACGGATTTCTTATGGATGTCCGCTGGAATTTTAGATGATCAGTACAACCCTGTCCAGGGATTTTTATAAACAATTTCCTTGCATTATCCGTATATTTCCGATGATAATTTCTATGGATTCTCCTTAGATGTATTTCTCGTTGCTATTATTCCACAGAATATCCATAGAATTTATATTCATATTTTTTGTGAGCAGATCAACGGATTTTGACCACAAATTACTTTCGATCGTACATGTATTTTGACAAGTAATACACGTGAATTGTCCGTATTAGTAGACTAAATTTTCTTGTCAAGATGATGCCAAATCGTGGTTTGATTTAGTTTTTTTTTTACCGATAGCGCAGAAGTTCTATGACCACGAAATGAAGATGCTGAACGATGGCAAAAATGTATCGATTGTATTTTTATTTTTTTTCTGGTAATAAACAAGAATGAAACACCACGGATAATATCCATGAATGGTCCCACAAATTTCTCGGAAATATATAGATTTGAGTTGATGGTTGATTTAAATATTATGAAAATAAATTAAGTGAGTGAGGATTATATCTATGGATAAACGAAATATACAAAATTTGAACCCAACGGTTTTCGATAATTGATGAAATAAATTATGAATACAATACCGCGCGCGGACACATATGTTGGACATATTACCCTGACAATCGAAAGAATTAAATTGACCTAAATAAAATACTATTATATTAAGTGTAAAATCTATGGATATTCTAATAATTCTAATAATTATATAATTTCAATGGTAAACGTTTAGCTATTGAGAATTTAAATTAATAAAAGATATTTATGTGTGTATGTATGAAGATCATAAGCTTGTTATGTTTCTTCAATTAAATAAATTTCTAATCTACTATTCCACACTAAAATGTGGAAATTAAATTATTTGTCATAAACGAAAAGTATTCGACTTATATGTGTTTGTGCTTGTAATTTTATAATTTTAAAATTTTCTAAAAACTATTATAGTGTTTAATAATAAATATAAAAAGACACAAATTAATTTTTGCGTCCATAAATAATTTGATGGAAATAATCCGGAAACTTTCATGATCAATTGTGTGCGTTTAAATAAAATATATGGGAAGAGGGAATTTGATGGTCAATAAACTAAATATTTACATAAATTGTTGGAACGATAGTTTTTTATTTTTCGTTTTTGCTAAATACCAACATCTATAGATTTTTATATTCTATTTCTAAACTTAAATTTAGTATACGTAATACATTGATTCAGCAAGAAAACTTGTATAATATTTCTATATACACACACAAAATACAAAATTATTCGGAATCTTATATGCGCTGCCAGTCATCATATACACAATATTATTGTATAAGATATGGAGCGGCATATAGTAGCACACGTTTATTTAATATAAGTGTATTGTAAAATAGAGACCCACAAACAAAAAATAAGGAAAATAGTCATTTAAAATATGTTATTTGTTTTTTTCTTTTGTCGATGTTAAACTAATATGAATTTAGTTTTCATATAACAATGAATATATTATATATACAATATACAGGTTGTCCCAATTTTCGACGGCAATACAAAAACACATGATTCTCTGGGTCATTTTACGTCGAAAATATCATATAACATTTTGGCCGATTCGACTTCGGTACGAAGTTACACGCAAATAACCAAATTTTCAATCAGACCATGTTTTGCATTCTACTGGGATCAATATCTCAATAACTAATTAACCGATTTAAAATTTTTGATACACTATTAGGATTAGCATACCGAGATTTTTAATTTTACGTTAAGATAAGGCAATTAGGATGTGTGTGGTTATCGAATGTTGGAATGTTGACAATTTGATGAACGTCATTTATCATTTTGAAAGTTTGTTCAAGCATAAGTCGAAAAATCATAATGAAAAATTTTTTTCGGTATAAGTTTAAAAACTTGCCACATTCATAAGCTTTCATTTAAGGTATAACATTACGATAGGTCTCAACTGGTTCCAAAGATATACACAAATAACTACAACGATGTTATATATAAAAAATAAAAAATAAAATTGATTTTCGCTATGGAAAAATTTTATCTTTTTTTGGTTTTATCCAGAACCAACAATACGGATGTGACACATAATTAATTCCATACACTCCTATGCATTCACACAAACCTTCACACACACACACAAACGATCTCACACACAAAGGCCCACACACATAAACCCACGAAAGCACACGCACGCATATCACCACAGTTTAAAAAAAAAAACAAAGCCTAAAGTAATTGCTGAAAATGTGTTCCTTCGGCTCGAATACATAGACAACAATGCTTTTCAATAGACCGAACCAATCTAAGTGTTTGCTGTTGCTTGTGGCGAAGGTCTTGAATACCAGTCTTCAATACGCTGAATTAACTCTTCACGTGAATTAGTCACAGTTACAAAGACTTTTATTTTTAAAGTAACCCCATAAATAGAAATCCCAGAAAAATGGCGTTCAGCTAACTGTCAACATTTCTGTAAGTATCTGGATAACCACACACATCCGAATTGCCTTATCTTAACGTCAAATTAAAGATCTCGGTATGCTAATGCTAATAGTGTATCAAAAATTTAAAATCGGTTAATTAGTTATTGAGATATTGATGCCAGTAGAGTGCAAAACATGGTCTGATTGAAAATTTGGTTATTTGCGTGTAACTTCGTACCGAAGTCGAATCGGCCAAAATGTTATATGATATTTTCGACGCAAAATGATCCAGAGAATCTAGTGTTTTCGTATTGCAGTCGATAATTGGGACACCCTGTATATATAGTTAGAATAATATATACATTACAATGCTATACAATACATTTTGCATATTATTAAATGTGATAATACCAATTTGAATATATACATTTTAAAATACAAATTTGTATTTTATATATAAATTATCATAATATTATAGAGACTATATCTAGGGATATAGTGAATATATTGTACCATATATATATATAGGGATATAGTGTAGGTGTAGGTGATAATAATACGATTATAAAATTTATATATTTAATATGATAATGACAAAAGATAAAATTATATATTTTGCATATTTTGAATTTTTTTATTATTTGCAAATATTAACTATTATATAAAATAAACGATAAATACCTTGAACAATCAAATATATATTATTTTAAATGCACATGTTCGCATATGAATTATTATATTAAATTTTTAGAATATTTATTGCGTTTTTTTTACTTCTTTCATAGCTATACTAAAAAAATATACGTTTATGGTCTCTTAAATAATAAATAATAAATGCCATATATATATATACAAAGTTCCGCATTGTGCGATGATGGTTAACAATCAAAATAATTTTTTATCTCGTGCATCTTACACAATGTATTATTCAATACAATATTTAACGATGATGTGTGGTGGAGCAAAAGGAAACTGTGGACAGATAAATTATGCGACGAAGATTTAGCATTATAAATATACGCTATATGGGTTTAAGAACAATATGGGACGGTATGACCATATGACCAAAGCAAAAATTAATAAATTTCCATATAATTAATTAATTTTACACAATAGCTTTTTTGTTTTAATTAACATAGGTGCGGATTAAAAACTAAAAGAAATATACCATATATATGATTTTTATATATAGAGTGACACAAATTATTATGTTTAATAGTTATATGCGAGAGTATATGACAGATAAAACCTCAATATAACCACAAAGTTTATAATAAAAACATTAAAATAAAAAATATTACATATATAAAAGTTGATTAAAAATTCTTATAACTTTTATGTATGGTATGGTATGTCGTATATCATTTTAAAGAACAAGATTAACACATAGTCATTACCTTTTTTTTTGGTTTTTTGATTACGCTCGCATATATGACCGTAGGTAGGTAGAAGACCTTTGAAGATATGTATATTTTTTTTTTTTTCATAAATACACACAATAAAACGGAAAGAAAACGAAAAAAAAAACATTAAAACATAACAAAAACCAGAACATAAAATTAAAATATTATTATTATATTCTTTTTACAACTTTATATTACATATTATTATTATTATAAAATATATATAGTTCTGGTCGTTCTTCGTTACCTTTCTTGTATGAGGTTTTAAATGCAGATATAGAATATATGGTATATATTATTTTAAAACTAATTTGATACTACCCTCTTCAAAATTATATTATATAACTATGGCTATGTCGTTTCTTTTTATATTATTATTGTTAGATTTAGTTAGACTTAACATTATACAATTTATATATTTATAATTGATGAATATTCCATATTGATTGGTTATTTAAATTTTACATATAATTATATTTTATAACAATTCTATGCGTATATATTTTTGAATACAACGTTCAAGATATTTTATTAATTAAAATGCAATCTTGTGAGAGAATGATAATTATCTCCTATTTAAGATATGTATGTATATAATTATATGGGAACGGGTCAAATAACTTGCATTATATACATATTTAATATTAATTTTTAAATTAGATTTATTATGATAATGAACGTCGTGTCTAATATAATAGAAGTATATAGCTACATATTACCATAAATTAATAGTTTAGAAAATTCGAAAAAAATCAACTATAAGAAAACTAGAACTATTCTTATATTTTCATAACGAATATATATGCGATTGATTATACAATTAATACGGAATTAAATTCAAATTCAATGAATTTTAAAGGTATTTTATTAGTTTTTCCTAAAAAATAACATTATCATTAAATGATTAGTTTTTAAATTATTTGACTATAACAATTCATTTTTTATGGAATTAATAGATTGACATTTTCGTCCTTTACTGAAACTTATTTAACTGATAAATGTATATGCATTCATTCCATAAAAAATTATTATCGTCGAGGTAACAGAAATTTCTGTAATAACAATTCATATTATTGTTTACACTTCGCCTAAACGATCTAAATCTAAATTGAAAAATTCCAAAAAAATCCATTCGATAATTAATTTCCGGTTGAAACATAAATATTTAATTTTATAATAACAATTCGGCTAGTATAGTACAGTACATAAAACCCCGTTTGCACAATAGATTTTTTTGGCTATTTTAAATTTTGCGTTGGCCAAAGTGTGCCATAAAATCTTATAATATACTTTTTTGTTTTTAATATTATAACAATTGAAATGTGTAATTTTATCTTGAAAATATATCAAATCAAATTTATAAAATCTTTTATATCATATCTTGTTCAACACATATTAATGTAAAAGTTTACAATTATAATCAATTCTTATTGATTATTTATGTACAATTTTATAAATTACCATATATGATCTTTAAAACATATTATATTAATATGGTAACTCTTCTAATTCCTTAAAAAATATTTCAATTAAATTTCTTCTTAATATATAATACTGACGGTCTTGGCAAATTTTAAGTTCTGCATTTTTTTTTAAAATCTAATGTGTGCTGAATAAAAAAATTTGTCAATACTTTCTGATTATTTTTTAAAAATGTACTCCAATTCTAATATATATTAAATCAGTATTTAATAGATCTTCATTATTATATGCTGAAACAAACTGCGATAATGCCATATATTGAAAATAGCACAAAAAATTATTTTCATTTAATCTTTTATTACAGAATATAATTGATAAATATTTTGTTATACAAAATTAATTGGCAAAATGCAGGCAGACGAGAAAATTATAAATATGGTTATTATATATAGGATAAAATTATTGCGGATTCAAAATTCCCTCTATTTTCCATAAGAAATTTTTTCGGTATTTATTTTAATGCAAAAATTTTTCTGCTGCATGATCACATTTGTTCCGTTTATGGTATATAAAGAGAAAAATTGATATTTTTGAAAATATATGGTGTTGAACGCTATTCAAAGATTAACAATGTCTGCACACACACACACATCACACTATGGGCTGTGATCACCCATATAAAAATAATAGTATTTTAAAAACATTTAAATCTTTCGTTAATTACAGTACAATTGTTAAATTGTTATATACTCCCATGCCATGCGGAGTAATTTACCAACTTGGGCTGTAATTAAAAGGTTTATTATTAGATGACATAAAGCTTCAGTTAGAGCAATATATGACTTAAAAGAAAAAAAAAAAATTAATAAAAAGCATAGGTTATTAGTGAAATGCCATATTGGAGACAAAAAATTACCTAAAGTAAGATGCAGATATTGATATATAGAACAACACCACATTGTCCAATCTACCGTATGTCATTTTTTACTTATTGATCGTAAAATGCTTTACGTTGTCCAAGCGTTGACTCCAATTCAATTCTAGGCTGTCGGTATCGAATTATGAATTCTGCTATATGTAATAGTGTGTAATAAAAATGTCCATACTTGAAAAAAAATTATGTTTTTCCGTGTATATTTATAATAAAATTGTAATTTATATTTTGAAAAAGATAAAATCTTCAATTTTCAAATAAAGACGATATTGACAAATTTAATTTACATTACAATTTTTAATAAATTATTGAAAAAATTTATAATTAGTACTTTAGCTTTTAATTTGACTGCGAAAGTTATTATATATATATCGGTGACAGAAAAATTAGTTCTACATATTTCAGGTAAAATAGCTCATCAAAATTTTGTATGGAAAGCTTTTAGTTGAAATTCATCAATACATACAATTTTCGTGGTATGTTTCTGTTTAATGAAACCATAAATTTTTCTCGTATACTTTTTCTTTCCTGGATATACACACATTTTTGTTAATCATATTGCTATAAGTATTTACTCATAATTAACAAATATATTCAATTAGTTATATTTATAATGCGTTTTCTTTAGGAATATTATTATTATTATTATTATTATTATTATTATATAAATATAAAATTTATTAAAAGGATTAACACAACACAAAATAAGAAAAAGAAATGAATGAATGAATTTTTTTATTTTTAAACGTAAATCATATTTATTCAATAAATTTATTCATCTCATATGTTGCACATCGGCCAGCACAGACACAATGTATATATATATGATATTTATATATGCAAAGACCAGACATATTCCAGACACACACAGTATATATATTAAAAATATATATATATTTTAATATTTTTATAATATATTGTATATATTTTTGAATTATTATTCACAAAACTCACCATGATGATATTTCATTTTTATAAAAATAAAAAACCTACTTTTGTTGGTTATTGTTGTTGGTTATTGTTATTGTTGTTATAAAATTAATGAATGAAATTTTTATTACATAAATTACAATTGAAGAGATCCCACAGATGGATGATTTTTTTTGATTATAATTATTGATTGAAAATGTATATATTTTAGTATTATACGACGAGGAGAGAAATAAAGTAAATAAATAAATTAAAGATACGTCAATCAACACAAATATCTTAAATATACGTTTATCTTTATATATACTATATTTTGTGTGTGTGATCAATTTCAATTATAAATCTTTATTGATCATCATCATCATAAAAAAAAAAAGAAAAATGATTGTAATAAATGCATTAAAATAATAACACTGATATTTAATTAAAATAATTTAACATTACCATTTTCTAAACAATGTGTGATGTCGTCATTTTTACAACAAGCGTAGGAGTATATGAATAATTTTAATTTTTAAAAGGGTTGTTAAATATACATATTGTTATAAATCCGATAATGAGATTGTCTATTTCTTTTACACATAACTTAATAAATGATCATTGAAATTCGTATACAAATAATTATGTTTTCGTTTCCACTTGATTTCATAAATTCATAAATTTATTATTATTATTATAAATCAGTCAACAGAAACTCATTAATTGTGTTGTCTACAAAAACCCTCTAATAAATATATATTTATATTATAATTTTATCTAATATATATTTTATATTTAAATTTGTGTTTTACACTCATGTTTTTATATATTGTATAATCGTAAATAGTATATATTATTATATTTTATGTATTTAATATAAATTTCAAGTGGATGAATGATGTGAATGTGAACATTGGTAAAAAAAATAATGTAAGAGCACCTATATTGAACCACGATTATGCTATCGGATAGAAAACTATAGATGTTCATATGATGGAAAAAATGCCTTTAAATTCAAATTTAAAATTCATTTGAAAAATATAATAGATTTATTTTTATACTAAGATCTTATACTAAGATCTTCTAAATCTGACAATTTTTTTTGCATATTGTTATAATGAATTTGCGTATGCGTATGCGTATGTGCTTAAATTAATATTTTTAGTATGAAATGAGCCTTTTTTAAAGGAAGAAAAACACATTATTTAGAATAGAAAAATCAAAAATATTTTATTCAAAATAACTTCCATCGCTTTTTACACATTTTAACCACTTTTCAGGCAATTTTCGTGTGCCACGTCGAAAAAATGGTGTTGCTTTGGACGAAAACCATTCAGATAGCCAATTTTCAACTTCTTCAGATGTTTTGAAATGCTGTTCTTTCAAAGCATGTCCCATCGATGAAAACAAATGGTAGTCCGAAGGAGCCAAGTCTGGTGAATAAAGCGGGTGTGGTAACAGCTCCCATCCAAGCGACTTTATCGTATCCTGAACTGGTTTTGCTTTGTGTGCTGGTGCATTATCATGTTGCAAAATTACCTTAACAGATTTTTTCTTTCTTTCTGTTCATTCTGGTCGGTTATCTAATAATGCATGGTTTAAATCGATTATTTGTTGTTGGTAGCGAACCGTATTAACAGTTTCACCAGGTTTCAGAAGTTCATGATACACCACACCTTCCTGATCCCACCAAACACAAAGCATTCTCTTCTTACCGAATCGTTTTGGTTTTGCAGTCGATGTTGCTGCTTTACCTGGTGTAATCCATGATTTCTTGCGTTTAGTATTCTCAAAATATATCCACTTTTCATCACCAGTCACGATTCGATGCAAAAAAGACTTCCTTTTGTATTGTTGAAGGTGCAATTCACAAATGGTTTTTCAATTTTCTTGTTGCCTTTCAGTCAATTCATGTGGAACCCATTTTCCACACTTTTGAATCTTTCCCATTGCTTTTAAACGATTATAAATTGTTTTTTGATCTACATTTAAGGCTTCTGCAAGTTGTTTTTGAGTTTGTGTATCATCTTCGTCCAACAATGCTTGCAATTCACTGTCTTCAAACTTTTTTGGTGGTCTTCCACGTTCTTCATTTCTAAAAATCAAAATCTTTGTCTCTAAATTGTTGAAACCATCTTTTGCATGTTGCTAATGATAGAGCATGATCACCAAAAGCTTCTACAAGCATTCGTTGAGATTCAGCTGCGTTTTTCTTTAAATGCTAACCAAAAACTAATGATACCCGCAAATCGTTTGTTGAAGGCACAAAATTAGAAATTTTTAACACGATAAAATTTTATGTTGTTGTATTACAAATGAAATTTACCACACTGAATGTTGTTGACAGATGTCAAAACAATAAAATAAACATCGCATTAAGGCTCTTTCACTATTACTAATATAAGTACAGCCATTTATTGGAAGCGGCTCACTTCATACTCCTATACCTGGTATATAAAATATTGTAGCCTTCTTAAATGCTGCAAATTTATATATTTTTTTTTGTACACATGTTATTCTATAATTGTTGAAAATATAAAATTGAAATTCAAGCGATAAAAGGACAAAAGGATAAAGCTTGCTTGATTTACATAAATAAAATTGTAAATATATTTTAAGAAAATAAATAAAAATATTTTAATAATTTATATAGATTTTGAAATTTTGTAGTAACTGCGATCCCAATATATAGATAGGTACAATCACTTATAAATATTTATATAAAAATCAATGTGGGCGCCAAATTATATCCTAAAATTTTGAATTATATTAGGTATTTATACATTTTTTTTTTATTTTTATTAAATTTGATAATTTAACATTTTATCGTATAAATACAAATACAATAAAAAATAATATAAACTTAAAATCCCTAAGTGGGTCATCAACACACAACACAACGGTTCTCTCCTTTTTAAAATTATATAATATATTGTAGGTTATATAAAATCGATAGATTAGTGCATGAATATGTTAGTTATTGTATCTAGAGATATATATATATCATTAAATTATAATATTAAAAAAAGATAATATATTTATTGTATAAAAAACGAGAACGTATAAATTTTAAGTTTTAAATAAAATTTTAGTTTGATACATTGAATAAATTATCTTATTTCAAAATCAGATACAAAAAAAATGGAATATGTATTTTTTTATTTATATAATCTACAACACACACACACACAGGCAGAAGAAAAAAGGAAAAAATTTAAATTTTTATTAATGACAACAAGCATCACTTTTTAATGTTTTTTTTTAATTTGAAATAATATTTTTTAAAGTTTTTATCTATAAACCCGATTAATACTATTTACAATATAAAAGTAAATGTATATTTAAAATATGCCTTTAACTATGGATCTTGTTTAAAAAAGATAAAAATTTATTTAAAATACATTTAACCAAACCACAACATCTATAGGCATATTTTTATAAGATCTTACTTTTGGATGACTGATGCATTTAGCCAATGTTTTATATTGCAAATGGTGAAAAATAATTTCTTAATTCCATAATATTTTTTGTATTCATTTCAAATGAAATACAAAAACATTGTTCGAATCATATGTGGATCTAAATAAATAAATATATCAGTTATCTCAACGCACAGTCTATGTAAGAGTTAAAAATCAAATGATAGTGACCGACAAATAATATGAAAATGAAATTCCGATAACTTCAAATATTTCAATATCACAATTTTATTTTCCATTTACAAACTTTTAGTTATTTAATGGGCGATAATAAAACACAACGCTTAAATTTTATGATGGCTTATAATTATAAAAAAAAGAACGATTAATCTTACAATAATTCAGTTAAAAAGCTGAAAGTTATATTTTCTTTTTGTTTTACCTTTCCGAAGATAATCGATAAAATAAAATAATTTTTATAATTAAAAAATTTCTGTTGTCACTTTTCGTACACGTCGATCAACCAACACACGCCATATTATGAACTTGTTGAAGTTGAGTTGTATGGCGTATATTAAAAACTGCTTTTTTCAATGCTTATACGATCAGATTTAAAAAGAGCAGCCTATTTTTTTTTTTTTCACACTGTAAAATGGTCAATATCCTTTGTACAAATTTTTAATGAATTTCTGTTGGTATATTAAACTGCATCCATAAGATTAATTGACACGTTATGCAAATGTATTTTATTTTAGAAAAAAATCGACGACAACATTGAGTGTACCTACGTACACTACAGCTACACTGAATAACAAATCAAAATAAAATTTTACATGCAATTTTTTATACAAAGGATTTAACTTTAATTTAAATTATTATACAATATGGATTTATAGGAATTTCAGTGAATTGAAGTGGCTAGGACACCGCAAACTAATGTTATGAATAACAAACAATATTTAATAGACGAATTAACGAATATTTCAATTTAATTTAACACTTTAAGGGTCACATTTCGTCATTTTTTTTTTTTTAGCAAATATAAATAATATTTAAATAATGATTACAGTACAATTGGTAAATTGTTATATAATACTTCGATGCGGAGTAGTATGTTGTATGTTGTGGTAGATACCATATAAGCTTCATCTTGGAGTAATATAAATTGGTTATACATATACCTCCACACAATATAACATTTTAATATTATAATTTTATTAATAATAATATTACAGTATTAATATATCGAAAAATTTCCCATATAAATAGCGGGAATTGAACCAGCTATTTATATTTTACGATTTTTTTAACATTAACGCTATACCCACTGTACTTGAAGTCATATTTTGCTCCCCGTAGAGCTTTTATGTCATCTTCAAAAACCTTTCATTACAAATCAAGTTGGTAAATTACTCCGCATGGAAGTATATAACAATTTACCAATTGTGTACTGTGTACTGTACTGTAATTAACGAAAGATAGATGTTTTCATAATACTATTATTTTAATTATGGATGATTAACGCCCATAGTTACCACTGTACTGTTGAGTGTATAATAATATAGAAGTTTGTCGGAAATAAATATGCCTTCAAAAAATTCTTCATATTCGATGGACCGGTAACAATTTTTTATAAATGAATAGCTTTTGTGTAATGAAAATAATAAATGTTATTATTCGCATTATTAACTGATAATAATAATAATACCAAACAGCGTAAATATGTGAATGAATTGTTCGCACAGACAATGAGTTGAGTAGTGGTATAGTAAAGGGCCGACATAACACATTATTTATCTATTTATCTATTTATCTATTTATCTATTTATCTATCTATATATATATCTATCTATTATCTATTTTAACTATCTATATGTTTATGGTCCCTATAGAAAATTAACATAAATTGATGAAGATATTACGTAATATTGTATATAATAAAATGTCCTTATATACAATTAATTATAATCCTTTCTGTTCTACAATGTAATTTATACAGATAATTATATCATACCGTAATATAATATTTAATTAGAAATTCTAATTAATGCTTTCCATTGTGTGGTATCATTTTGTTTTGTTTGTTCTTTTTGTATAAATAATTAAAATCTTGTATTCAAATAAAAACCACACAAAATTCAAAAAAGGAACACACACAATATCTAATTCTTAGAAATTCCTATTTAATTTTTTTTAATTTTTCATGTATATAAAACCATATTTATTTAATAACCCTCAAACATTTCTTTTATTTTATAACTTTGTAATATTGCATAAATCAACACACGCAACCACAGCACCAGCAACAGCAACAGCATCAGCAACACAGTAACAGCATATGTTTTATAATTACACTATAGTTATTATTATAAATTAAATTTTGCAAATTACAATCATGTTTTTCATTTCGGCACTTTGTTTATATGTTGTGTGGATTAGTGTGTGTGTGTGTGTGTGTGTGTGTAATATATCTATACTAAAAATTATAAGTAATTATCACAACATTTTCTTTTGTGCGTCTGTGCTGTGTCTGTATATTTATTTTTGCAAATTTAACTTTAATTTTGGTTTTTTTTCTTTTATAAATATACGCACACAAAAATGAATGGGTGATATAATTTTTCTTTTAAATAAAATTCATTGACCTCAATTAATTATTTTGTTTTAATAAGAATTTAATCTTATATATATTATATGTTATGCATATAGTATTTAAATTGTATAGACTCGTATAGATACTATATTAGGTTGTCAACTATCTCCCTTCCGCCTTTTTGCTCTTTATTCAATGCTTTATAAAAAGTGTTACAGTAATCGGATTTAGTTCAAATATGCGCCGTTTTGTTCGATAATCTGTTTCCATCTAGACTGCAACTTCATAATACCTCCCTCGTAGAAGCCCCCCTCCTTATTTGCGAAGAACTCGGACAGCCACTTTTCACAAGCCTCTTTTGAGATCAACTTTACACCACCAAGGGCGTTCGCCATGGACAGGAACAGGTGGTAATCACTTGGCGCTATGTCCGGGCTATATGGTGGATGCGATAAAACCTCCCATCCGAGCTCCCGTAGCTTCTGACGAGTCATCAACGAAGTGTGTGGTCTGGCGTTGTCCTGGTGGAACACTACACCCTTCCTTTTGACCAATTCTGGACGCTTCTGGTCGATCGCCTGCTTCAAGCGGTCCAGTTGTTCGCAGTAGATGGTAGAATTAAGCGTCTGGCCATATGGGAGCAGCTCATAGTGTATGATTCCCTTCCAATCCCACCAAACACACAGCAAAACCTTCCTGGCCGTCAATCCCGGCTTGGCCACTGTTTGGGACGATTCACCGGCCTGCGACCACGACCGTTTTCGCTTGATATTGTCGTATGTGATCCATTTTTCGTCGCCAGTCACCATCCGCTTCAAGAATGGGTCGAGTTCGTTCCGTTTCAGCAGCATTTCGCAAATGGAAATTCGGTCCATTAGATTTTTCACTGTTAATTCATGTGGCACCCAAACATCAAGCTTTTTTTTGTATCCAGCCTTCTGCAGATGGTTTAAAATGGTTTGGTGACTAACTCCCATCTCCTGGGCGATGTCACGAGATGCCACATGCCGGTCTAACTCGATGTATTCCATGATTTGATCGGTATTTGTCGTCACAGGTCTTCCGCCGGCTGGCTTATCCATGGTGTCGTTTTCACCGGCTCTGAATCGTCGAAACCATTCCTCCGCGGTTCGAAGTGATAGAGTACCATCCCCCAAAACACCATTAATCTCACGGAACGTTTCTCTAGCGGATTTGCCTTTAACGAAGGAAAACTTTAAAATAGCGCGAATTTCGGCGTTAGTGAACTCCATGTTTACACGTCTATAACTGTTGAACGCAATATCCAAACTAATCATACATAGCGTCGTTTTGTTTATTATGTCAAGAGCTTTCAAATTATGTACAGTGTTGCCAGATACGAGCTCTGTAGCGCTTTGTACATAGCCGCTAAATTAAAAAGACAAAAAGGCGGAAGGGAGATATTTGACAACCTTATATAATATTTAAATGAAATGTATAATATTCTAATGCGATAGAGATATCCCGCAGAAATATTTTATTTTTCTCTTATTTCTTTCTTTTATTTTTAAAGAAAACTAAATTAAATAAGATTTATTAATATTTATTTAAACTTTCTATATATTATGTACATGTAAATACCTCTGTTTGTAATTTATCGATATATAATGCTGTTCATACATATTACATATTATTGCGTTATATGTGCGTTATTGCATGCGTATGTGTACTGGGTAAAGAACACAATCGAATAAATTACTCAATTTAAAAATTATCTTAAAAAAAAATGTATATTTTAAGAAATTTTTGTTTTATTTATTTAAATGTTATAATTATCCATCGCAATGTATATTATAATGTTTAAAAAATAATGAACTTGGACATTGACTTTTTATCTGGCTAACACCTCTATCTCAATATACCACACACACGCACACACACATGTACACGTAATAAGAAAATCATATGATAATGAATTTTCTTGCAGATGTTTAAAATATACAATATATATTTTTCTACTTATCTCGTTAAATGTTATGAATATAATAATAACAATATAAATTATAGATTAATTGTATAATTTCGTACTGTGCACAAAATATTTATAGTTATTTGAGTATAGTTATGCCGAATATAATATAATGTGTTTGTGCGGAGCTGTCTATTATAAAGAAATTTGTATTAAATGCGTGCGATGTTCGTTTAATTCTTGTTTGATTATAATAACCACACATATTTTGTATTATTTTTTTTTCCAACTCAGATTTAATTTTAATTATGTTAATCAACTCATAAAATTTTTTTTGTTTTTCTACTTTTTATTTATTATAAAATAATATACATTGAATTAAAAATATATATTCAATGTTATGTGTTTATTGTTTCTAATTAGTATATATGCAATAGCATTATAAATGTATAAAGAAATATACCTGTGATCTAAAATTATACGCACAATGTGTACCGGAAAAAAAAATATAAAATACTTCCATGTAATGTGAAATTGGGTAACATCTTTTAAATGCTATATGATAATGTCCTTGGAAAAAGTCATAATATACTCGTATATATACAAATATAGACGTACGTGAATCACTACTTATTTAATTATACCTTGTTAAAGGTATAAAACAGTTCATGTCCTAGAGATTCTAATATTTATATATAACACTATAGTAATATTATTATATTGTCCTGTACTCGTCCAGCTCCACCTTCAGTGAGTCAACAATGTGGGTTGATTATCCATATATTGATATAAGCCAATTCAATACATCAAAATATAGTGTAACTCGTTTTTATCACCATCATCATTACCATAAACAACACAGAAATATAAAAATTGTATCGATTTGACAATTTTTTGTTTAAAATAGATAAAATTTTTAATATTGCTTTTGGAATTCGGTCCGCGAAATCGGCTAGATTTTCCATTTGATACGATTTGATGAGAA
The DNA here is from genome assembly GCA_910594885.2 of Bibio marci. Taxonomy (NCBI): domain Eukaryota; kingdom Metazoa; phylum Arthropoda; class Insecta; order Diptera; family Bibionidae; genus Bibio; species Bibio marci. The sequence continues at coordinate 42,421,903 of OU343114.1, forward strand.
AAAAAATTAAAAAATAACGACAATGGAAATGGAATATAATATTTATAAGTTTTTAAAATTAATTTGTAATTCCATATTATTTACAAATTTTCAACAAACTCCCGAGCCAGGTTAATATGTTACCTTAAGTTTTACAAGCTGTTACTATAATGGCGCCATCGCGATATATTACATTATTATTGACTATCTAAATAATACACTCGTATACGGTATTACACCTTTATATGACGACTCCTCTGTACAATGTGGCACAAAATCTATTAAAATGTTTAAAGTCGATGTTCCATATATCTATGTGTATTATGTGGCATATAATATAAAAATTATGTTTATGTAAACTGTTGATAAAATATTTATATGGACATTCTATTTTGGTATATTTGAAGGATGAAAAAAGATGGGTGTCGGAGGTGTGGTATATTTTTAATTTATTTTTTTTCTTGTAATTAATATATATTTTATTTGAAAATGATCATCTATTAATTTTATGTTGTAATCATTTCGATTTAATTAAAACAGATTTTTTGGAGTATTTTATTTATTTTTTATATAAAATTACACTTGTGTGTTTTAATTTCTAATCACTAGATGATTATATTCAGCAAAATTATCAATTACATGTCACCGACGACTGCCTACTACTCAATCACACAACAGTGATGCTGTGATCTCAAACGTTTCACTATTGTAATTTAATTATTGTATTTTATGTAGGACGCTTTATAGTTTTGTGTGTGTGTGTGTGTGCGTGAAGTCAATGTTAATATATTTGTAATAAATTTTTTCCTGGTTGGACGTATAAATTACAGGTGTTTAAGTATATGAAAACGATGTCAATCGTCGAATTAATTAATATTTCTAAATTACTACATTTTATTTATATGTTTTTTATTCATTGTTTTGTAACAAAATATACTTTAATTATTATTTATTATTTTATTAAGTTATATATTGCTCTAATATGGAGCTCTATGTCATCGAATAATAAACCTTTCGTTACATCCAATATGGAGCTTTGTGTCATCTAATAATAAACCTTTCGTTACAGCCAAGTTGGTAAATTATTCAGCTTGGCATGGGAGTATATAACAATTTACCAATTGTACTACAATTAACGAAAGATATAGATGTTTTTAAAATTCTATTATTTTTATATGGGTGAGGGTGATTAGCCCATATTTAATTATATTTTTAATTGTAAAAAGCAAATTTATTCTGATCAGTTACTCGTTTTTGATATGTGACTTTGCCATATGCTTAATACCTGCACCCTTTCAATATATAATTATTATTTGCAAAAGATATATGCTATAAATAAAGTGTAGTTATGGTGAACAGGAAGTTTTAAGCCACTATTTTTCATTATAGTCCATCAATATATATCTTCGGAAGTTTTAATAATAAATTGTTTTCCAGATTTTTCCTTAAAAATCCTTTTCATTACAAATTATTATTATTATTATTATTATTATTATTATTATTATTATTATTATTATTATTATTATTATTATTATTATTATATGTTTCTTGAAATCCGATGCAAAAAGTTTAACATAAATATTTTTTTTTAATATCGGATGACTATAATATAATAAAAAGTTAAATATAGTTTTGTAAAAGGATGGGAAATTTTCAATTCTATTATTTTATGATAACAGGATGATGCAAAAAAACACCCTCACACATATGACAATTAAAATGTATAGTTTCCATCAAACCAAATTTCTTTTTAATAATGTTGTGAGTAAAAATTAATTATCGTATTTATATGGTGAAAGTTTATTGGTAATTTTGATCAATTTATGTTATACGTGTGTGTGTGTGTGTGTGTGTGTGTGAATGGGATCTATATTATGGCTCAATTTTATACTTTTATATATAATATTTATTAATTCATTTTTTCGTCTATTAATAATTTATATTATTATAAATAAATTATAATTTACATTTACAAAAGTATTAATAATTTTTAACATAACGATAAATATTTCAAAAAATTAATTTAAAAAAATTTAATTGAAAAAAATCCAACCTACAACACCCACCTCTTCCCTCTAATTTACCTATTTCTAACTATTTTTTATATTTCATATATACAAAAAGAGCGATTGTATAATAAAATATATAATCCACCTGGAGGAAATAATATATTTTTTTTAATTAAATTTTTTCCTTATTATTTTTTTAAATTAATATATATATTGTAAAATTTTATTAATTTAATTTTATAAAATTTAAAAAAAAACGATTTTGTTAATACAAAAGAAATAATTCTATATAGATTAATTTCTATATATTGTTTAATAATAATAAATATATGTATACGCCGCCGCCGCCTCGTATTTTATTGTAATTTATTATAATAATAATTGCATAAAAATATTAATTATTTTTGTATTCATGCCAAAAAAAAAATAAAAGAATATAGTAAGTGAAAGTTTATATATTTTTACACGCACACACACCTACATACATTTTTAAAAGAAAATTCTATAAACATAAGTATATTTGTTTATACTTTATTGAATTTGTTTAATTTTATTTATGTTAACTAATTAATTAAATATTGTAATAAAATTAAATATTAGTTTGAGAAGAAAACTCCTTTCTTTTTTGTTATAACATTAATTTTTGATACATTTTTATATTTTTTATTTTAATAATTCGTACATTTTTATAATTATAATAATAATAATAATAATAATAATAATAATAATAATAAGAATTAAATTTTTTTCTAATATTTGATTTATTATTGTTTATTCTTAATATATACGCACGCTCGCAAAAACACATTTATATATATATAAATTGAATAAACATCCTTTAGTGTCTGAACGAACGCATATATATATATAAATCAAGACTCGGTAGAGTTAATATCGAAAAATGTGAGTTTTCTTCTGCGGTATTTTTCTTTTCAGTTAATTAATTTTTATTCTTATTTTCTTGTGTGTTTTTTTATTTTATTGCAAAAACATAATTATAAATTATGAATCTGGTTTTTTTTTGCAAACTCTAGTTAATTTATGTAATGACCTACTTTGCCAATTTTGCTGTGGCAAATATTTGCAAAGTTTGTTTTTTTTAAATTATATGCAATGATAATACGCACGGCACTACTATTGGTTATTGAGAGTGAGACGACAGTGAGGCGCCGCGAGGAAGTAAAATTTTTTATATATTTAATTGCAATTTATAATAAAATTAGGTGATATATTTATACACTGATTTTTTTACAATTATAATTCTGAGCATATAAAAATATTTTTATGTATAAATTATCGGCAATAATATATATATTGGCAATTGGATAAACTTTTGTAAATATCAAAGAAAATTTTTTTCCATTATATATATACAAAAAATATATTATAAAATCTAAGACGTTATATTTCTCACACAGAATAATTTAAGTTCATATATTGAATTCTACAATATAAACGTTGACTTGTATTAAGAAAATTTATCTATATAATTATGGTTAGCACATATAGGTTTAAAATTGCAATGGTGAGAACAGAATGTATATAGATATATAGAAGGATTTTGATCATGATCATGTCTATATAAATAGAAAAAGTAGTTTAAAAGAAGCTGTACTTTATATATATAGTTACTACTTTATGCGTGACCCTGACCTAGTTATTATTCTGTCCCAACATCATATATATATGCTCATAAAAAGTATATGTTTTTTTTGACACATTTCTAATAAAAAATTGAAATCACAAATATACCGGAAAAGGTTTTATTATATACCCCACACAAATAGACAACATTTCAAAAGTTCATTAGGCTATATATACCATATATTGTGGGTGTATTTGTATTTGTATATGTACGATAAATTAACGATTTTTTATTAAAACAATGCATAATATACAATATATTGAAATTTTTTGCAAAACGCTATCGTATATTTGATGTTATTTTCTTTATCAAAAACTATAAAAATTATCTTAAAATTTCATACATTTTTATGCAATATAATCACTGTACATGTACAATATTGTATAGATACATTTTTTTATAATAGTTTATATACCTAGCAATGGTAAATATATAATTATAAAAAAAATATGGTATATAGTTCCTGTTTCTGCAGTGTTCATAACATTTCTTTATTATTAATTTAAAACTGTTATTACTTTTAAACAATCAATTTCTTTTATACAAAATATATATACACTTTTTTTTTTAAATGGGAAATCATAATCATTTCATGGTTGACATTAACATCGTTCCATATATTTAATTTATCGTATATAAAAATATTATATTAAAAAGTATATATGCCATATTAATGTAGTATACTTCATATAATAATAGCATAGAATAAAAGGTTAATATATAGTTTTAGTTATATGCGTTTCAGATTATGTATAGAAACATGTTTGAATTGAGAATGAAAAAATAATAATAATAATAATAATAAGAATGTTATTTCCGGAATTGATATCCTATTATTATTCTATACAATAGTCGTGTTTGCAGTGTCGAAGCGTGAAAAAATATTTTTATATTATAATATTATTAGATTTTTCTGGGTATATAGCCGAGTTGAATGTGTACTACTGTATGAAAAATCATTTGAATAACTATAATTAATGAATTTTCCGGAAAAACAACTTTTATTATTATTATATATTTCCATTTTTATACATAGAATTTCAAATTATAATCAATATTTCAATTATATAAGAAGAAATTAATAAAAAATCACTTTATGTTTAAGATAGATATGATCAGTTTTTTATTTAATGTTAGTGCAATGTAAAAGGTTTTTTTTTCCCATAATTTAGTCTAATTTCCGTGGTTATAAGAAAAATACAGTGATATTTCAAGCTAAATGTTATTTATGACAGTTTGCCACTACTTGTTTGCATATAATAAATATATTATGCATAGGGTGATACAAATGTGTTTATTTTTATATTTAAATGCAAACAAATTTTACTTTATTATGTGTAATTTTCCGTTCCATTTTATTATCTAACATTTTTGTTATCTATATACAATTTAAAATTAATACTTTTCCATATATGGATATTTAATATAGAACCTAATTAGAATCATTTTGTTGCGGATGTTATATAATATATGTATTGTATGCGGATTTTAGTATTTACATTTATTTGATTAATTGTTTTGTTGTAAATAGATAAAATGGCTTATTTTTTCAATTGATGACAATTTTATAGATATATAATCTGATATAATATGGTAGTGGTGTGTAATAATAATAACCTATTACTTCAAGATTGTATTTAGCGTATATATGATCGTAGTACCAGTACATTTTAAAGTTTGACTCAACCTATATATGTGACATATTTGTTTGTATATACGTCATATAATGAGTAAATGGTATATAAAATTATTGAAATAGATGTGGTTTTGCACACAGTCAATTAAACTATATGTGGTCACTTGATTGTTGATTTTTCCAATTGATGTATATATAATTTTGCATAATTTTTTGATTAACCATAGGACATATGGGAAAAAAAAAACACTTAGTAGCGCTAGGGTATAGCGCCGAAATATATATTATTAATCATGAATTTATTGCGGGTTCAATTTCCGCTATGTTTCTCATAGGAAATTTTTCGGTATTTATTTTAATACAGAAATTTTTCTGCTGCGGGTGACCATCTGTTTGTTTATGGAAAAAAAGGATATTTTAGAAAATATGTTGTTGGACGCTATTCCAAGATTAACAATGTCTGCACACACACACACACACATCACTATGGGCTGTGATCACCAATATATAAAAATAATAAAATTTTGAAAACATCTATATCTTTCGTTTGTTACAGTACAATTGATAAATTATTATATACTCCCATGCCATGCGGAGTAATTTACCAACTTGGCTGTAATGAAAGGTTCATTATTAGATGACATAAAGGTTCAGTTAGTGCAATATATAACTTAAAATAAATGTGATTTTACAACCGGAACAAAATTAGATTTAATTTAATTTAAAGTGTAAATATTTTCACATATAAAATTGAATTAAAAAATAATTTATGATAAATTCGAATAATAAAGATTTAATCCTATAATAATAAGATAAATATTTTTAATACCCATCAGTGACGTTATTTACATTACAGGCTTTTTGAATTTTAAATATTTTCATATAAATAAATAGTAAATTATTATATTAAAATTTATGTTAATACGAATTTTGTATTTATTATTGTATTTTATTATATGTTTTTATAATTCACAGTAAAATTATTTCTTTTAAAAAAAATCGTTGAAATCGCTTTTTTGCAACTATATTTTCATGAAAAGTGCATGTTGAATCATATGAAATAGTAAATTCAATGACTTTTAACACTAGTTTGCTTCCAATGAATTCCATTGAGAAGAAATTGTTGAACGAAAATCACGTTTTTCTGTGGTACAAAATGCACGAAATTTTCAAACAAGTGAAAATATGTTGTTTAATACACTTTTAGCTCGCATATCACATATTGAATTATAATGCAAATTTGTAAATTTTCTTTTCGAAACCACCAAAATACATTACAACGCGTTTTGCGTTGTGCGTTTTCATAATGATAAATGTTATTTATAATTTATATTTTATTCTAACAATAATTATTCGTTAATTAATGTATCTGCCATCGTTAATAATTGTAGTAATTGACAACGTTTGCAATTTATTTTTTAACACACACAAATTACAAAGTACCAGACCAATTATTCAACCCCGATCGAGAATTGCATATTATAGATTATTTTTGACACGCATATATGTTTTTATATACTCCTTTTTTCGTTAATTTAACACTTCATCATATATATATAGCGTTAGTCATATGTTACATAAACCAAACCAATAACGTAACCATATAGTTTCATTAGAAGTACATCAAATTAATTAAATATTCGTATAATGGTGCTTAAAATTATCGGAACAAATTAAATATATGGTAACAACGATAATGTTTAATAATAAATCAAAATTTTGCGTCCGATAGTGTTAATTTATAAATGTATCGAATTTATATATAAATATATAAAATATATTATTTGACATTTGATGGACAGAACATATAATTTCAACCTAATTTTAATATACATTTGATTTTTATTTTTATTTTGGAAATATTATAAACCGCAAAATAAAAGAAAGATAAAATTGGAAAATTATAGGGTAAATTTTAAATAAACTTTTGCATTATACGTTTAATTCATTTTTGTTTATTTGTTAACATATTTATTTTGATACTGCAATTTCATATTATTTATAAAAATTAAGAAAAGTATATACAAACATTTAAACATTGACCTAGTTTAATATTTTTTTTAATTAATTGTTAAAATTATATTTTAAACTAAAACCAATTTATATATTTTCTGTTGTTGTTCTTTTTTTTTAGTTTTTTGTTTGTTTCCAATTGGATATTATTTATTTTTATACCATATAATTTTGCAAAGATAATTTGATGTTATAATTTTAAAACCGCATATATATTAACTATATATTGTAGCATTTATATATAAATTGAAGATGAAATAATATTTTTTCCATTTTCATAAATTCTATGCATTCTATACACACTACGAACATACGGACACTCATATAAATAATGAGTGCTACGATGGTGGTTAAGAAAATTAAATGTATGGTAAAGTCAATCATCGGTATAGTTATTATAACATTTATTATTATTATAACAAGTGAAAAAAATTCTTTCTCATCATCATACAGAGCTGGATACGTTTATAATTTTTTTAGAAATACATTGTTATAATATTATCTGCACATAGGTTTTTTTTCTTTTGCTTTATATTGTAGGTATATTTATTTTGTTTTCAAAGTTTTATTATTTTTTATATATACATTATTTTTTTCAGCTTCATCATCAGAAAGTATTTATTTAATCTCATATAAATACGCACATAAAAAATAAGAAATGCGATTACATTTTCTTTTCTTTCAAACGTATATACAATTATACGCACATCATCTTTATACAAAATTCATATATAAATTGTATTATACATCAAATGTGTGTTGTATTAGCATGAAAGATTAATCACAAATAAACATAATTTTTATTATACTTTTGAAGAAGATTATGTTGAAATAACAATTATAATTTATTATTTTTTCTCATAAACATATATATATGTACGACGACGAGTATGTTTTATTTTGATTTTGTGTTTTCCAAGTGATGTTCAATATTATTCTTTGGTATATATAAAATATTAAAAATTATGTTCACATTTTGCTGTATATTTATGAAACATAAAATCTTTATATAAAATTAAAATGCATATATAGGACACATTTAAAATTTTATTGCACTCCCTAGTAACACTGTCCGTAGTTTGTTCGCAAATGTTTTATATGTATAGTAGACCGTAGTTTCAATCCGAGGAAATATCTATGGATTTCTTATGGATGTCCACTGGAATTTTATTTAATGAGTGCATGGATTATCCACATATTTCCGAGGATAATTCAACGGATGATTCTCCTTAGAATTATTTCTCGTTGCTATTATTCCACAGAATATTAATAGAATTTATATTCATATAATTTGTGTGTGCAGATCCACGAATTTTGACAGAAATACGTCCTGCGACAAGTGCACTTGCACAATCTACAATTTGTTGTTACAGGTTGTAACTCGTTGAAACAAAATTTAATTGTAATAAATTCGTAATAAATAAATAAAAAGTATGATATTTATATTTTCTTACGTGAACAGTAATTTAATTGTAAAATTAAAATAATAAATTCATAGTATAATTTTGTAGAAATTTGGCAGATAAAACGCTTTCGCAAACAAGAAACAAAAAACGCGCGGATAAAATCCATGAAAATTTTTACAAAATTCCTCGGAAATATATCGATTTGAGTTGATGCGGTTGTTTTAAAAATTATGAAAATAAATTAAAAAGATTGATGATTATATCTATGGATAAGCGAAATATACAAAATTTTACGCACTGTCTTTGATAATTGATGAATTAAATTATGAATAGAATACCGTGCGAATATATTACCCTGACAATCTCAAAGATTTCAATTAACCTAAATAAAATGCTATTATATTAATTGGAAAATCTATAGACATTTTTTTGGACAAATTCCAATATATCTTTTGCATGGAAAATATGTGGATATTTTCCACGAAAATTTTCCTAATTTTTTAAAGTACGAACAAATTGTTACTAGGGCTATGCGATAAATTTGAAAATATAAAAATTGCATTACATAAATTTTATGCTATGTTCAATATTGGTTTTGTTATACAAAATACCGCTTACTTTATATAAATTTAAGTCAATGTGTGAGGCCTGCTGCGTCACATTAGTATATGATATTATTTTTAATGTATTTATATAGTTAATTTTTTATTTATACAGAAATTCAGTTTTCAGAAATTCATACAACGCCCGGTTACATTATTCCATTTTATAAGAGACAAATTATTTTTAAGATGTTGTATAAATAAATAATTGTATGAAATTAATACAAAAACAGTATGTAATTCAATTATTTACACAAATTTCAATATTATTTGTATTATACAATACTTTTCTTTCCATTTTATTATAATTTTATATATCCGCTCTGTTTTATAATGGAAATTCAATTATACCAATATACATATAGAGATTAAGTGCGGTATCGTAAACTATATATATATATAAATTGAATGATTAAAAACGTCTCGGTATTTTCAGTATGACACATTTTTCACGAGCTATATACTGAAATATAACCTTCCGCAAATCTATTTAATTAAACAGTAAACATCGAAATTAATCCATTTTAACCAAACATATATATACAATATATAGGAGTAGATGGTATAATAAATATAGCTACTTTAACATTTATTTAAATCATATTTTTTAACAACACATACGTGAGAGCAAAATGCTACGCAATTTTAATATTTATATCTTATGAAGAAACATAACGAAAATTAATCATTTTGAAATAATTATCAAAGTTCGGTGATAAAATATGGAATGTTTAGGAGAATTTCCATCCAAAACAAAATTTAAAATAATATTAGATTCTAAATTATTATATTGCCTATATTTTGTACTTTTTACTGCACATAATTAAAGAATCAAATTAAGATACAAGACCACACACACAACATCTTTAATCTGCACCGTAGTATATGGAAATAAATGTTCCAAGTGATGAATGCACTTTTATGTATATTATTTATTATTATTATATTCAGTCGTTAACAAACTATATAGGGTAAATAACTAATTTGTTTGAAATAATTATTTAACTATCAAAGTCATATATTATTTATTTATTGTTAAATGAATCGAATGAAATTGTTTCTAAATATAATTTATAACCGTTGCACAATCCACTTTTAATATAAACTTTGTACATATAGAAGTTTTGTATCTGATTTATAGTTACTATTCTACGAAATTATTGTAGATATCCATATATTTTTTTATTGCCCATAATCAATCAAATTTATTAACTATAGAAATAGTCCTTTTAAAATACCTATACGACTCAATAATTTGTCGTAATTTAAACCTGTACTATATAGACCAAATTTTTTACGATTACTACTTGTGATTAAAAGTTGCAATTTGAAAAAAAATTAAGAATATAGTAGAATATTTTTTGATATTGATTTTTCTATTTATATCTATATCCGAAGGATCATAGTTAATATAAAATTTAAAGTTAAATTTTGATCACAACTGTATACTATACTATTTTATATATATTTTAAATGAAAAAAAGGATATATTTATAATGACTATAATAAAATAAGTAAATAATAAAAAGTATATATTATAAGTTAAAAGGAACAAAAAAAAAACGAAAAACAAGTGGTCAACAGATGATGTATTTAAATATTAATTTATGTATTGATGTACTCGTCCTTTTTGTATATATGTATATATATAATCTCTCACACACATTTATAGATATTTCTTAAAATATTTGTGTCTATTTTGAGAAAATGTATATATTGTACAATACATTAAATTAAAATTAATGTCTATCAATATTATAGTATTACATGTGATTATATTTATAATTTGGCAAATAAAACATAAACATAATTATTACATAGAATTGTTTTGAATATACAAAATTTTTCATTATAACTATACATTTTTATTACATACAAATAATTAATAATCATATAGAATCAAAGAGATTTTTATCTAATTTTACCAATACATTTTTTATGATAGATTATTTATTTTTTACAATAAACTAATTAAAATATATAGCTATTAAAATCTATCTATAAATATATATTCTTTTTTTGAAATAAATTAGTGCTTTCGTATTATGTATTTTCAATATATTTGTTATACCTAAATATTATCTATAATTTAAAGTTAACCATTTATTATACAATATATTCGAAAACAGATACAGCTGCGTAAACAAAATAATATTGAAATAATAGTTATAATGAGTTAAAAAATTGAATTTATTTAAGGATAACTTTAAAAATATAGTTATACGTATAAAATTGAATAACTTTCAATAAATTTTTTAAATAAATTTTCTCTATATAATCGTAAAAACTGCTGGAGCGATTTCCTAATTTATTTAAAACTATTTTCATATTATTAACATAATAATGTTATTAAAGTATATATGGCTCTATATTGAGTATTTGTCAGCTTTTGTAGCTGAAATATACAGCTGTTATTTAATTTTTTTGTAGATTACGATTAGCAATACAATAACATTCTTTGAATATACATTGATTTAAATGTTCAAGAGGTGCAGAACTGTACATATAGTTGTCGAGACCCGTAAAGATGGTCAGAACTAGATGGTGTATTTTTATTGATACTCTATGCTTCACCGCACAGACTAACCGAAATAAATGATGTTGATGATGATGCACTTTAATATAATTACTATTTTTAAAGATAACCTTAAATACAAAACCACCATTATTTTGATCACACAGATGTATTTATTTATACGAAGCAACATATTTCTATTCTAAATTAAACATATACTAATATATTTATTGTTTTAATTTAATTAAGGTATTATTTAATATTTATGTGGATACATTTATTTTTTTTTAATTTTAATTAACCAATTATTCATTCATTCATTCATTCATTCATTAAATTCTAATTTTGTATAAGGAGCCACCAACAACAATTTGATTAACTATATTTATTTTTTTCTAAATATCCTTTTTATTTGATTGATCAAATATACAATATTAATTACCACATAACTTTTCTCTATATAATTATAAGTAATAAACAAAAAACAACACATTACAATTAATAATTTTCTTATATATTTAAATTTAAATTATATTTATAACAAAAATATTTAATGAGTAATTTAATTTAATTAATGAAAATGAAATGGAAAACTGATTATAAAACAACATTCTTTGAAATAGTAAAAAAAAAAAATAAATAAATAAATTAAACAAAGAACGAATTGAAATTCTTAAAATGATTTATTTTATGTGTTTCGTTTTATAAGAAAAATAACCTCTTCGGTTTCTCTTATTATATATTTATGTGTATGGACACAGGAATTGTATGTACCAACAGATTATTTAATAATTTTTTTTTATGGTGCGGTAAATAAAATGTAATACAATTTTTATGTTTCGCTGTGTATATATGGAAGCCTTTATTGTATTTGTAATAAATATCATATGGATGGAGTATTATAAAAAAAAAAAACGGCCAAGACAAAAATAAGAAGTATTGTAAATCTTATACACGTAATATAATAATATATAGCAGCATACAAGATTTACATATAAACATATATTGAACATTCTCTACTAATGTGTATTATATATATAGTACATAAATAACTTGTGTAGGGTTGTCACCTGATGTTAATTTATTCATATATTGTATATACCATATTAGGTGCGGATTTGTACAAAACATTTTTATAATTGCTATAATAATTTTTTTAAATTTGATTGAAATTTTTTTCCTAATTCAAATTATATTTTTACTATTGATACATTTATCTATATGAATGTATACCAACCCTATATATACATTTCATATAATATACATATGTTTAAGTATACGCATATATATACTAAGATGACAGGGAATACTTAAATTTCTCTAAATTCTTTATTTATTTACTTTATTTTTCGTTATTATTATTATTATTATTATTATTATTATTACTATGCATTCTATACATTCTATATATTTATATGTTCTCGGCCTTTTGACATACAAAAACATAAATATTATGGTTTGTATTTTGATTTTTCTTATTCTTCTTCTACGATATTTTCTCTTAATCTATGTCGTTTTTGTATATCATCGCATATATTAATATACAGAGATTTACAGAGAAAAAGGGTTTCTTCATGACATCCAAATGTACCTCTATCTATATTTTTATATTACCATACATATGTTCACATAAAATATCAGATGATCATATATATTAAATGTGATGTTGTTGATTTTTAATATTATGTGTATATGTATACCATAGATATATCAGTGTGGCGAGCGGTGAACATTCGTATTGGGTATGCAGACTAAGAGTACGTGTTTGCAGAAAGTTAAGAAAACAATAAATAAATCCATTCACATATATTATAAGTGATCAAAAAATTTAATATAATAATATGGCTAAAAATTGAAAATCTGTGATTTTAAAGTGATGCAATCTAAAAGATCCATTGTACTGTAGTAGTTATTTTGTATTGATAATTTAAATTGTATTAATTGTAATAGTTATTGGCTATTTTATAGACAAAAATATAAAATAACCTTTTTTATAAAACGGTATCAAATAGGATAACGTTTAATCATTAATTATATATAGAGAAAAATTAAAGTAGATGGTATTGTGCACTTGACGAGATAATACAAAACGTATAATTATTGAAAATATATTTTGTAATACGTACTGAATATAGTTGTTATATAAATTTAAGTGATAATAAAAATCATAGGAATAATTTAAGAATTTTAGTGAAGAAAATACCATAGTACCCAACTCAGTTACACTCCTTGTTATGGTAATTGTTATATTTATTACAGCCTATACTCCAGACCTACGTCTTGAACATGTATTTTATGATATATGAAGTCGGTTCAATGAATACATTTTACGGTAGATTCGTATTCTAAAAATAAATTCTATCCTTCTAAATATCTATCCTTACTTCAGAATAATTAATTAATTTTTAAATGTATATATAGGGACGAGTTGACAGTTTTGAAATTAGATTTTTGCTCATTTAATATAATATTGTATAAATTATAAATGATTTCGAACTTCATATTTTTAATTTATCTTCTTTTATATATGCATTGCATGGATGGAAATTCTCTATCCATCTTTATACATTTGTGCCATCATAAAATATAATAGTAAGAATTATCACGCATATGTTCATATGAAAATGCAGTAGACAATTTTTTTCTTCTCTTATAATAATACAATTAACTTTTTTATTGTATTATCAATACATTTAACTAAATATGCAAATAACATTCGTGCAATTTACAATTAAATACATTTTGCAATATATATATTTACTATTTTATTTTTTTTCACAGATCGTTGTCAATTTATTAGACCCAATAAAAATTAATAAAAATTAATTTTATCAAATAGCAAATGTTATCGAATTGAATATTATAAAGAGAAAATATTTTACTTAAGTAATTTTCGATTACAATTTAATTACCTTCTACATACATGGAATATAGCCGAAATAATTAAAAATTGTATAAATAATTTTACTAAATAGGAGATATTTTTATTTTCATTATAATTTGTGTGTTCACAAAATTATTCAAAAAAACGGTACAAAAATATATGTTAATAATAATTGGTAATATTTTTGGTGAAGAACAGTGTGATTGCTGTATATTTAATTCTTTTTAAATGGGCCTAATAAATTGACAAGAATTTGTATGTCATAAAAATTTTCAAAGATGCATTCTAACATTCTTTATTTTTCTATTTTTTTTTAATAAATTATCCATTGATATGTGTCATATAATAGTTTATTATTTCAAATAGATTTCTAGAATGTAATTTAATATTGCAAAAATATATAATAATCTTTCTCAATAAATTAAATTCATACATTTATTATAAGTAATAATAAATAAAGATTAATTTTTTTTTCAACTAAAACTCGATGTACAGATGAATAATTGTATCGTATATATGCGGGAATACATAAAATGAATTTCACATTGATGATCGAAATGTACAATTGGTAACCGGTTGAACATTTTCCTTTATAATTGGTTATGCAAAACAGAAAATGGTTATAATATTAAGTATCAAAATTGATAGATAATTCCCGGTCAACCGCGCATATATCGACGTTTTGCCAAAACGTTACATAAAATTATATATTTTGCATCTGAGGTGCGGAATGAAGACACTTTCCTCATAATATTATTACAATATATATAAATAATATTTGATTATAATTATATGTTTGTAAGAGGAGGCATTTATTTTCATATTCAATTGTAAGTGTCACAAATTATAATAATTATTCATATATATATGTTAAAATTATTGTAAATGTTTATGTCATATGCTTATTTAAACGCCTTAGCATTAGTTACTATATTTATACACATAGATTTGTTTTCATATATGGTGTTACCGCAACTATGTAACGAATATTATTTAATAAATCAATCTTAGATCGAATATAGTGTGTGTCATAAACAAAATATATTTATAGATGAATATTTCTTTAATAGGAAATTAATGATACACCACAATAATATATTTTAAAATGGAAATTCAAAAACAAACATATGAAAATTAACTTTCTTCAAATCTTTAAAAAATTGAAGCTAGTTCATTGTATGGATTTTATGATTTTTTTTAATTTTTTTAACAAATTTACTTATATAACTATTATTAGCTCAGTTAACATAATCAATGAAATGATATGAAATTATCACAATATATAGTCGTTCGAAGGATTGTGTATTTGATTTGTATTTTTTAACTTAAATTTTCTATTGTTAAATACCAAAGCAAAATACTCACACTTTTAGTAGTACAAAAAGAACAAAGCATTAACAGAAGTAGACAAAAAGGTTAAGTATAAGTTTCCAATTAAATATCTAATAGTACTCTAGAAAAAAAACTAACCACAATAAATTAAATAATATAAAAAAAAACCAATTTAAAATTGATTGAAAAAAAATAAGAGTTACACGAATTGTAATAAATTTTTTTAACACAATACCTGCAATAATGTTTATGATTATTCTATATCAAATTATATAAATTCTATATTTATACTTGTCGTGTACCCATACCACGCATTCATTATATAATTATTATTAATAGGTATATATATTTAATAAGCTATATTAATAACCATTATATATTTTAATATATGTATTATTTATAAATATATTAAAATATACAGTACATATTCAGTAATTTGTTATATTCATGCAACATACATATTCAGTAGCGTCCTGCTGCGTTATTATCAAAATAATATATGGTGTATAAGTAGAAAAATGAACAATTGCAGTATTACAATAATAATACTATGAATACTATATGAATGAAGACTCAAAACAAACATCCAGTCGTTTACATGCGCTGGGGAAAAAAGAAAGCGATCCAGAGAGAAGGAAAATGGGTGCCATAAAAGAATTAAATGAAAAACTATTATTGAAAAGCAAAAAAATCATTTAACAAAATTTTTCATCAACAACACAAAAGTATATCGGTTTTTTAGGCTGCATTGTTACTGGGGCGAAAAAGAAAAGAGGATGTATTTCGACAATCTTACGCAATGTAAATGGACCAGCCATAAAAAAAAAGAGCAGTTGCAAAAATTAGTCCAAAAAAATATGTGCTCTCCCAGGCGTGTATTCAGCCATATACCCAAATAGAACTGTATAAACCATTTCGTTTTTGCAGATATAAAATGACTGACACAGCGTTGTGGCAACCTAACTTTAGCTGAATTTTAGAATCCATTTTTTTAATCAAATAAGCTGAATTTTAGTACGGTTATTGAATCCAGTACCAGTATCAAAACAATATCAATGCTTACATAAATAATTTTTACAAGAAGACATATAGAGAGTAGTGGTGCATTTATTTTGATCGACACAGCACATCTGACTATATCAGAACAACATTTCCATTTCATTTTATTAAAAGACGCGAAGCGATTTATATAATCTATACGCAGAATTTATTTACGCCACAATACATAGTCAAGTTGGTAAATTACTCCGGAGTAAATAACAATTCATGTAAAAATTCGTTTACAATTATATAGAAAGATGTGGCTGTTTCATTTATTCCATTATTTTTTAAATGATTGATTAGCCCAATTTTTTAATTTTATATTTATTTAATTTTAATTTCATTATAAACTCACCACACAAATTTTTAAGATTATATAGTTGTGCAACAGTAGAAAATAGACTTATACATTAGCATAACCATCTGCTAATTCAACTTTATACTATATATGTAATCGATTATATTTTCCATCATACATGTTCTATATAACTAAAAGCTGAGAAATTAAGATTAAAGTTGATGACCATCCACTTTTCAAATTTTGTTTATATACATATATAATTCTCCATAGGTATTTATAAAGGATAAAGGAACCGGCACGGATACTTTTACACCAATAATATATTTATATAAAATATAGACTTAATTTATTTGACACTATGCGGTGTTTTAAATCTATATTTTCTTACGTCAACTATATATTTCTATAATATACAAATCGAAATTAGTATTAACATATGTAAAAGAGTATGTCTAAATAAATATATTTAAATAAATACATTTATTTCTATTTCTATTTATTTGATAAGAAAATAGCGTATATTCGTATTAAAAATAATGTAATAATAAATTTAAATATTGAATGAAGAATTTTATAATATAACAAATTTTCTAATCTATTTACGAGAAGAAATCAAACGCCACTGATTTATTGTATTTATTTATTTTATCTTTAAGAAATTAGCAATAGGAAATATGTATAAATTAGTCAATCTGTACAATATATATTGTATATGTAAAAAGGTATATAATAAATAAAGTATATAAAGTAGGTAGATATTTAGTTGGCAGAGTTGGCAGTATCAAATTATTTACAATATATATACCATATATTGAATATATATGAATAAATTGAATATACTTAATTTAATTTAATTAAATATTTATTTATATATAAATATACATTTATGTATATAATACATTAATTTGTCAATCATTAATCAATCCATTCAGTGTTATATATGTATTTTGGGAGTAAACGCTCATACATTACATTTTATAAAAACATCACTTATAATATAAATAACATTTTTCACCTGTTGTTGGTATTTCATGTAATATGGATATTTTATAAAATGAATTTGTAAAATTATTAATATATTATTTTTGCAATGTACCATATGTAAGTAAGTAATATATATATACAAGTGCACCTACAAGTACGTACGTAAATGGTAAACAATCTCACCTATATGGTATATAATTTATTATATGTATATGAAAGTATGTACATCGTATAAATAAATATATGTTATAGTAAAAACACATAATATAACAACAGGTTTAATATTGCAGACATGAAAAATTCGATAATTATATACAAAACACATGAGAATATTGTAATTTGATATAAAAAATATGTACCAACTATACCGCAACTATATATATCCCGGCTCTCATCAATTCTGAGTATATACAATATGTTTTATATATAATTTATGTGTTTGAGTTTGTGTGTTTGTGTGTTATAAATTATATTGACCAATTTAAATTGATTTTCTTTTATTACAAAAACAAAAAATAAATAATAAAACAGTTATATATCTCCTTTGGTTCCTTGATGTTCGTATACGCTGTACATATCCGTACCTTGTTGTTTACCACATGTACCATATATGAAGTGATGAAACAAGTGTTTTTATATATATATTGATATATATTAGGATAATGTTAATGATTATTTATAATTTATAATGATATTATAATAACAATTTGATATATGGTATGAATAATATACATATAAAAGAATAATTGATGATATGATGAATGGAAGCCATATATTCATATATATCATATACAGGGTGTCCCAATTTTCGACGACAATACGAAAACACTAGGTTCTCTGGGTCATTTTGCGTCGAAAATATTATATAACATTTTGGCCGATTCGACTTCGGTACGAAGTTACACGCAAATAACCAAATTTTCAATCAGACCATGTTTTGCACTCTACTGGGATCAATATCTCAATAACTAATTAACCGTTTTTTGAATTTTTGATACACTATTAGCATTAGCATACCGAGATTTTTAATTTTACGTTAAGATAAGGCAATTCGGATGTGTGTGGTTATCGAGATACTTACAGGAATGTTTGACAATTTGATGAACGCCAATTATCATTTTGAAAGTTTGTTCAAGCATAAGTCGAAAAATCATAATGAAAAATTTTTTTCGGTATAAGTTTAAAAACTTGCCACATTCATAAGCTTTCATTTAAGGTATAACATTACGATAGGTTTCAACTGGTTTCAAAGATATACACAAATAACTACAACGATGTAGGCATAAAATTGATTTTCGCTATAGAAAAATTTTATCTTTTTTTGGTTTTATCCAGAACCAACAATACGGACGCCACAGATAATTGATTCCTTACACTCATATGCATTCACATAAACCTTCACACACACACACACAAACGATCTCACACACAAAGGCCTACACCGGAATGTCAATTTATATAAACTGTATATTTTATCTTTTTTACACTTATTTTTCCATTATAAAATATATAAACGATCTTATGTGTTTCATATGAATGAGAGTTCATGTTAAAATTTTATTCTATAATGACTTAATAAAAATTAAAGTCGATGACACACAAAAATGACAAAAATATTATAATAATATATTAGATACAGTATAAACATGTAAAATTACTCAGTGGTCTTGTTTATTAAACAGTATAGCGGCGGGTGCAATTCCCACCCCAATTTAAATAGGAAATTTTTTCGGTATTTATTTTAATACCTAAATTTTTTGAGCTGGATGACCATTTGTTTTCGTTTATGGAATAAAACGAATATATTTGAAAATGTGGTGTTGAATGCTACTCAAACATTAACAATGTCTGCACACACACACACACACACACACACACACATCACTATGGGCTGTGAATTACTCATATACAAATAATATAAAATTATGAAAACATCTGTCTTTCGTTAATTGTAGTACAATTAATGAATTGTTATATACTTGCATGCGGCAAAGTTATTTACCAATTTGGCTGTAATCAATATTTAGTGGATGCCATTGGAGTAATATGACTTGCTAACATAATATATATATATATATATGTAAACGATGCCTGAACACATTTTTCGGAATATTAAAAATTAAATAGAAAATTTTACATTTTATCTAATTTCAATCGATTGATCATTTCATTTATGAATAAAAACACATAATTGAATTTAATGAATTTTACATTTAACAATTACTTTCATATTCGTAATTAATGATAATCGCACAAATGTGAAGTTAACAATTATGTAATTTTACCACCAATGTCCATGAATTATTTGCATGTATATATTTTGAAATATAAATTTATTATATACATTTGTGCGTTCATATATAAATTTTATAAGATTTCGTTGCTGACACGATTGTGCCGCATACTTTCATAATTTAAGAATAAGATATTATCTCATCTTATTTTACGTGTGTAAATAAATATGTAGGTATTTATACAAATTTATGTTATAATATAAATATAACTTGTGTGTTTATAAATATGGATATTATATAGAATAATAATAATAATAATAATAATAATAATTTTCATTATTTTGTATTCAAACAATTATACAACACAACGCGCACACATACGTTTCCAATCAATATATATATTTCTATGTATATTGTTGATATATAGTGGCGACAATATGTCTATCTATTTCTATATATAGATGATAATATCATGTTAGCGAGAAATATTTATAGTTTATTATGGAAAAAAAATAATCTTTATTTAAATATATATTGTAATTTGTGAATAAAAATGATGTTTGATAGGGTTAGACAGATTAAGTGGTACACACTGATTTTAAATGTAATTTCATACGTTTAGAACTTCGAACAGTATATCACAATGTAACGATATATGTATGTTTGATTGATTTCATTGTTTTGTGGTCCATCAATTGAGATTAATGAATAGATCAATTTTTGTAAATATATAAGAGATCGATATATTATAATACTGTATTAATAAATGTATCCAAACTATTTTAATCGCCATATATTATGATTATATTTTGAATAAGATCGGTAAAAAACCGAAGATAGCCATTCCATTTAATTGCTATTAACAAAGTATTACGGGTTTTCGCAAATAAAACGGCTTTAGGAGTTGATAGCTTATATATATCATTCTATATTTAAATTAGAAACATTTTAATTTAAAATAAATTCACACGTTGTTTTGTTATTCTTTAGATATGTGACAATTGTTTAGTGTATAGGATTTGTAAAAAAATTAATGTAAATTATAATTCATTTCCCACAGTTGTATGATTTTTGTATTGAAAACGAATGCGTTGACATCAATCTATATATTCACAATTATACGTATCCAGTGAAAAACAGTAATTAATTAATATTGTTTATCAATGTATATTAATATATACAATTATAATGTGTGTTCATATATAACTGCCCGTACACTAAACAGTGGTGACACGTGAAAAAATGGTTTTCAGATTGCTATATCACTATATTTTTTTTTTTTGCTGGTAGACGAGTTGAAAGAAGACTACATTATGGAAAAAAATTGGAATGTACACTTTGTAAATTTTTTCGGGAAAATCTACTTTTATGAATTATCAACTTTCTTTAATTACGAGTCATAGTTTTAACTGATTTTTGCTTACAGCATTGCTAATTATAATCAATTTCCAATCTTTCATATAAAAGAGATTTTTAAAATCGATTCACGCGTTCAAACGATACACGATCACCGATTTTCCATTCGGTGTCATTGAAATTTTCGTATGAAATAAATGTATAAATTTTTTGTATCATTCGGTGGTTGTATAGAATCACATTAAATTTTCACGGTCATCGATTGGAAAATCGGGTCAAATCTTTTGAACGCGTGCAAACCGATTTTAAAAATCTTTTCAATGAAAGATTTGAAATCGATTATAATTTGCAATGCTGTCAATGTTAAAACTATGGCCCGTAATTCGAAAAGATGATAATTATTAAAAGCAGATTATCGGGCAAATTTAATCCGGTGAACAGCCAAACCAAATTTTTCATAATTTAGTTTAATTTTACCCATAGGTTATAAGAATAATATAGTGACATCAGCCTTCTCGCCACTGAGATTAACCCTGTGTATGTGTGGTACGTATATATATTTTATATAATTATATATTGTATATATGGCATTCGTATATAATTTCGTTTTGTTTTTCAATCAAATTTTATATCTAAAAATAGTCTTTTTGATGTAAATTGACAAATGTACGATCGACCATACAGCGGATGTTTAATTTTATCTATATTATTATATATTTTTTAATTGTATATAATTCTTTGCTATATAAAAACATGTATAAACACACACACACACAAAAATAGACAAAAACAAAGAAGATAATTTTTTTTCAAAAAACACTATTAAAACAATGTTTTTATTTTTTTTTCCTCTTATTTGTGCACACACATTTGATGATGAACTTTGCTATTCTATTTCTTTTGTTATTAATTCATTTATTATATGTTTGAATGATCGCAAAAAGATCATATTATGCATATACTCGTGTATATATTATATCTATAAACACATATTATTTGTCCAGCGATGTTATATAAATTATGTATTTTATTGTTTGTAAACCTAACACACAACTCTAATATTTATTTTTTCATTATTTATATTTTTTTAGATGTTAAAAATTTAGCATTTTAAAATTTCCTTGTCAAGGTTTTGCGATAATATTTGTTCTATAAAAATGTATATATATAAATATATTGTATAATACGATAATACTAAAATGCATTGTCAATAATGTACTAATTTTATAATAACATATATTGATGGAAATGTAATGTAATGTAAAGTTTGATGGAATAGCACAAATTATTTGGCTTTTGAGATAGAGAGATACGGATTATTGAAATTTATTTTTATAAATAAAATATAATTTGATAACTTTTAATAACAAGAAAATTTATATAAATATACACACACATCATTTGTAAACATATAAATTAATATGACAGTAAATATTTAGAAATAATATCGATTTATTTTTTTTTTGATCATGTGAATCGGTTTTTATATTAGTTTTTTCATCTTCTTATTTTACAAATGCAAACACGGTAATTAGATTATAATATTTACATACTAGAAATAAAAAGGAAATATCAAATATATAATTGAAAATAATTTGGGTGAGATGTAGGTGCGTAGATCAATTTGTTTTTATTTCAATCGTATGTTAAAATGTAGGTCAATAAAACATGAATTCCTTTATATGATTAGAATTTTTTTTCGAATATATATAGGCCATTAAAAAAATTAACATAAACATTACATTACATTATTATAATAAATTCATATATAGAAGAAAATAAGATTAAAATAAATATTTTTCATATGTGACGAAGAAGTAGAAAAATAAAATTATTTGTTTGTAGTTAAAATTATTACATTATTCTATGAACTATACGTGGGCTTCGGTTGTTTTCCATTTCATTTTAAAACGATATATGATTATTATTATGTGTGTATCCGGTGTCACGGCGGTGACTGCGTATATTTATTTATATTTGAAATAATTTATGAAATTATTATTAAATACTACTACTAAATTTTACTTTCATTATTGAATATAATATTGATTGATATATTAAATAAAATAAAAATAAAAATTATAAATTGATTTGAATTATATTATAACAAAAGTTATTATTTTATTTTATCGCATTTATTATTTATAAATTTGTTCTTAAAAAACAAACTCGCATATATTGTCAAAACATTGCAATCTGATCGCAAAAGACATCTCTATATAGTTAAAGAAAAAGTAGTTATGTAAATTAAATTGAAAAATTGTCTACAGGCAATATGGATGTTGAAGGACTTATGTATGTTTTGGTTGCATCGGAAAACGATATGCGAGTTTTTCAAAGTCATTTATAAATATATGGAAATTGTGTGTTTTATTCCATAAGAGTAGTTCTTTTATATTCGCCAGAATAACCATACTGATCCCCCTTCAAAGCAAATCAAAATTGAAATTGCAAAATGTTCAACTGTATAAACAGAAATACATTAAATTCGCTTATATAGATTGCATTTTTTTTTAATTAAGCTGTAACCTGATTGTACCTAAAAAATCTTTACTTTCGATTGATACAAATATTTCTGCTAAAACAAATGTACAAATTCAAATTTCATCGTTTTAGCAAAATTTCAACTTATCATTAAATAACTATCATAACTAGCATCAGCAGACATTTCGACTCTATTAGAAAAAATAACTATATATAATATACAATAACATTACTTAAATTTAATTAAATTAAATTTTTCTAAAGTAAAAGCGTCACCGATTTAATACTGCGTATATTTGCAAAATTTTTGCCGAATAAAAACGGTTTCTGCTGTAACAACAGAATTTCTGCTGTCACGAGATTAAATTGAGACGATTTTTTTTTTAAATTAATAAATAGACAATATCGTTGAAAATTATAAATTTTCATCAAAACTATTTATATGATGATTTTACGTGAAATTCATTAAGGACAATTTATTTGAGCAATCTTTACTAATCATTACTACACCATAAAAGTTAACCAAATAATATAAATTTTTTTTTATCGCATTGTGGTCATTTACTCATCGTCTGTACTTCCATACATATTTTAACAACCATCGCATGGACTCGAAATGTGTCCTTATCGCTCATTTGCTTAACGCCATGGTTGAGCATTAGAGATGTAAAATTTAAATTATATATATCCTATTCCCTGTTATCAAGTACATCGTTTGCATTTATTATAAGGAAAGACTGATTCTGTAAAAATACTATCAAAGATATATAGATGTTTTACAAGAGTGCGGTATAACATAACTATAATCACTTTATACTACAATATTTTTATAATAATTTTATTATTCACACATTATAAGTTCGCACAAATAACTACATACGATACATTATATCAATTATACATTATATCAATATGATTATGCATTGTGCGAACGAATATATTTAATATAAACTTTTTCATTCATCAGAATAGATTATTATTTTATAAATGAATCGATTCATTTCCATCGTTTATATAAACATAAACATTTGTTACGTGTGTATAGCAATCATTATCATATAAATGTTAACTTCCTTTTCTGGAGAAATTGATTATTTAACTCATTATTTATTAACTTATTAAAAATATATACAAAAACTGTTAATAAACATCATCGTACATTATAGGTATAAAAAAAAAACTGTGTGTATTTTGTGTGGTGTTTGTGTTGTTCTGGCGTATTTATTTATTTATAGTTATTTTTATTTATTTCTTCACAATATATATATTGCTACTTTTTAGGAGTGTATTATTGGATTTATGTACAGATATAGTTGAAACAATTCAATTTTCTTATTATTTATATATTATAATATAAATGTATCTGTTTGATGTTGGAGGTCTAATAAATAAATATATATATATAGCGCCGCCACACACACACAAAATCTATAATCTTTTGCATAGGTAAAAATAAAATAAGGTTCATTATTTATTTACCATATTTTATTTAATTGCTGCAGAAAGAATGTAATACTTAAAATTTAAACTATAGATATTAGTTTATCAATGTGTTGTTATAATGATACTTTATCTAAAGATACAGATACAGATACTTTAAAATTAAGGGATATCTACAGGTACAGATATAGATACTTTAATGTTAAATTATCTATAGATACTTTTAAAATTAAGTTATCTATAAAACTATAATTTTTATAGTATAAAATTCTGTGAAAACAATATTTACAATACATTTTAAATTTTTTATTTTTCCGATAAAGTTTCAGTACATTACAAAATATCTTAAAAGGATAAGGATTTATATTATGTTTTTTATTGCTTAAAATAAAGTTTAGAGAATAGAAAATAATCACATATATTAAGCTATAAATCGAATGAACAATTGTTGCACGAAATAAGAAGACGGCGTGCATTATCATTCAATTATTGTAAACTTTAAGCATAACTCTCGATAATCACAGAACTAATACGGAATCGTTTCAATATATCAAAGTAATAATATATAGCATTGTGACACTCGGTAGCGCAGTTGCATAAGCGCCGAAATATATATTATTAATCCTGAAATATAGCGGGTTCAAATCTGCTATTTTTCATAGGAAATTTTTCGGTATTTATTTTAATACTAAAATTTTTCTACTGGGTTCGTTGATGTAGAATAAAAAGAAAAACGGATATCTTTGAAAATATGGTGTTGGACGCTATTCAAAGATTAAAAATGTCTGCACACACATAACTATGGGCTAATCGCACCCATATAAAAATAATAGTATTATGAAAACATCTATCTTTCGTTAATTACAGTACAGTACAGTACACAATTGGTAAATTGTTATATACTCCCATGCGGAGTTATTTACCAACTTGGTAGTAATGAAAGGTTTATCAGATGACATAAAATCTCCACTAGGAGCAAAATATGAGTTTAAAAAAAAAAAAAAATATATAGCATTAACCGTTGTACAATAACTTATTGTACAAATACTTCGTAATTCCTTCATTTGCAGTGACATCCACACATATAATTGAACACTTTTTGACAAATTTTTGATTCGTATTGAAAACACAATATATTTTATAATTATATAGTTATTATGAAATTATCGTCAGGTTGTGTTTTTTTAATTCAAAGCATTTCAAACGTTTTGATAGCATCGGTTTTTTTTTTTTCAAGCGATGTGCGTTGTATTTTTGGTTTACAATGAATGTAATTGTTTTAAGGTCATTTCATAATACATAAATAATGGCAATATATATAGAAGCTGTTACCGAATCCTAATATATATATATATAGTAGAAAGAAAATCATTGTGCGGCTATTTTTCGGACACATCCAGTGTATAATATTTTTCTTAAAATTTATATTCATATGTAAATAACTGCGTTGCGAGAGTATTAACTTAACGCACATATTTTGTAATCAATATATATATATTTTCACTTTAATTTATTTACATTATTTATTATCTTTTCATTTTTTGATGGTTTTGGTAAACGTACGCACGCATGTACTTATGGATGGATAAGAAAATATAATAAATATATATG
The DNA here is from genome assembly GCA_910594885.2 of Bibio marci. Lineage (NCBI taxonomy): Eukaryota > Metazoa > Arthropoda > Insecta > Diptera > Bibionidae > Bibio > Bibio marci. Next base: position 42,449,375 of record OU343114.1, read on the forward strand.
TTAAAATCGCATCTTCAACATTCTACTTCACCACGCATACCATATTGTACTAATAATTGTTATATGAAAAAATGTATATGTATATAAAATTAGAGTGAAGGTCGTATCGATATTATACCATAGATACAGATACAGATAGGTGTATAACTAACTATAAATATTACATATTATTAAAACAAAAAAAAATGATGAGATGCACACGATGAAAAGAAAACACTTTTTTTCCTACTTACAATGTAGATTTTTCTTATATATATATTTATATATATAAGTAATAATCTATAGTAAATTATCTATATTTTATACATAATTATATAATATACAAATTATTAAACCAAATATTTATTTTGTACCTTCTGTAAACAACATTACTACATTTTATTACATTCATAACAAGTACAAAAAAAAAACACCACAGATATATATATTATAGCTTTTTCTGCGCGCTTGAAAGACATTGTTTTTGTAATATTATTATAAGAAATAGAAAATACTTATATATGTAAGAAAAAAAATTAAAATAACCCGCACAATAAACTCAAAACGAAAACTTAAAAGAAAATTAATAATATTATTTTGTAAGAATTAACACATATTTTATAAATAAAAATTCTCAAATTTATATATTACACTTAAAAGCGATCCATCATATACAATATATATTCAAATATACAATAAATGCGTAATATATGCGTAAATATGTAATCTTCTTAATGAATAAATAAATAAATAAATAAATATATATAGTACAATCTTATGTTATGTAATAGCATAATTTTAAAGTATCTAAACGCACACACCATGCGTACCAGATTGTATAATGGAAAGTAAAAGAAATTAGGTTTGTGGCTTTAAAATCTTTTGTTTTTACACATAAGAAAAACTATATAGAATTTGTTGGTTTTTGATTTATAAATTTAATTACTGAATCATATCATTTTACATATATATTCGAATTATATGCAATAAAATAAATGCATTTATATTAGAAATTAAAGAAAATACATATAGGAATGCATTTAAAAATAGATATCAATTATATTTTTTTTTTGTGAAACGTATAATAATAATAATAATAATGCATTTCACACACACACACACACACACACACACAGAAGATATTATATGCATATAGACATTTTTTTTTTTTTTTCATCTTTTAATGACTTGTCAAAAAAAGCGTTAATATGTTAAGAAGAAGAAAGATTTAAAAAAAATATAAAATTAAAGACAATATAAATAAAACATAATTTTGATGACTTCTAGTATTGTTTTAACCCACTTTTTATAAATAAAAATTTTATTATTAACATTTTTATGTAAATGTTGTTTATTTGTTTTTTTGGTACCGTGAATGCGATAAATATAAATAAAATGAATTTAAATATTCTATGTAAAAACTAATTTAACTGAATTTTATAGAATAGAATTATTATGATAACAACTAATTGTTATAACGTAGCACAATTTGGGTAAAGCTATATTGAATTGAATGTAGAGTTTAATTAATTGCACCTTCTGTTAATACAAATTTTTTTTCCTTAATTAAATAGCGCTATGTTCGAATACGATTTTAATAGATTGATTGTAAAAATAAAAATGTTATTTTCTAAATAGAAAAATTACGAGTCCTGTAAAACTTACTTCCAAATTATGCATAGTTTTTTTCGTTAAAATAATTAATTAATTGTCGCCTAATCTAATGTAGCAAATTTAGTAGTTTTTGCAAACCCATAGTTAATTTTTTGTACTTCCTTATTCGATATTGATGCGTAAATTTTGTAGTTGTGTGTAGGTGTAAATTGAAATTTAGATGAGCAGCTACAAAGAAAATTTTCAAAATACTCAGGCAGTAGCTTTCCTATGATCAAGTTTTGGATTCAGGTTATTAACAGCCCTAGTAACACTGTTCGTAGTTTGTTCACAAAATTTCCGCATTATATGTAATAGTCGGTTGTTTCAATCCGAGGAAATATCTATGGATCCGCTGGAATTTTATATAATTTTTTATAAAAAATATCCTTGGATTATCCGTATATTTCCGATGATAATTTCACACAATTATCTTTGGATCGTGTACATGTATTTTAGCAAGTCATACCCGTCAATTGTCTGTATTAGTAGAATAAATTTTCTTATGATGATGATGATGCCAAAACGTGGTTTCATTCAGTTTTTTACCGATAGACCAGAAGTTCCATGAGCACAGAATTGAGATGCTGAACGATGGTAAAAATTCATCGATTGTGCATTTTTTTTTTTTGTAATAAACACGAACAAAAAATCACGGATAAAATCCTAGAAAAATCTTACAAAATTCCTCGGAAATATATCGATTTGAGTTCCTGTGGTTGTTGTAAAAATTATGAAAATTAATTAAAAAGAGTGAGGATTATATCTATAGTAGATAAACGAAATATACAAAATTTGAACCACTGTCACATGGAATTAATTGATGAAATTAATTATGAATACAATATCGCGTATACAATATATTACATTACATATTACCCAGACAATCAAAGGATTTCAATTGATCTAAATAAAATACTATTATATTAAGAGTGGAAAATCTATGGACATTCTTTGGACAAATTCCAATATATCTTTTCCATGGAAAATATGTCGGTTTTTTTCCACAGATATGGTTTCGTTGAACTTAAATAAAAAAGTATAAGCGAATGAAATAAAAACGGTTATAGATTTAGAGACAAACACCTCCGTAACACGGGAATAGTATTATTTACTTCAACAAACAATTTTAGCTAAATGTCTATATATGTAAGTTCTTAATTCCAAGAAAATCGACAAAATATTGTTGTAGTATAATATTAGAAATAGTTATAAGTTAAATGGAAGCATCCAGAAGGAGGATGATGGTGTCAACTATACGTTCATAAAACTTTAAGACTTATGACAGACACTATATGATTAAAATTTTAAAAAAATCAACAATAGACAATAGATAGTCAAAATGTGACATAGAATTTTTCAAAAATTAAATGATTTATTTTTAATCATGATATTGCACAAACTCACTGTACATTACCATCCAAAAGAATTCGTATTAAAATAATTTTTTTTTCATTTATTCAATCGTCTAAATTTATATAAACGCTTTGATATTACATTGAATTAAATCGGATTATAAACAAGAAGAAGCTGATGGCAATATATATACAAATAAAAGATAATTTTGGAATGTCCATAAGATTATTGGATTAAACTTTAGTATATTATTCATTTTCTTTCAATTAACTGAAAATTTAAAAGAAAAAACGACTCACTAATTTAAAATACAATAAAAGTTGCTGTATGGTTAATTAATCCACGTATTTATACTCGAATTTGTATAAAATAACCAATTATGTTTATACCATGTACTATCCGTCCCATGTGATCTGATTGTCCATACGCACATCTTAATTAGTACGTTAATGAATATCCTCTTTATTATTTATTGTTATTTTTTACTACTATATACAATTTCCAAATAATAATTGTCGATTTTTTAATACTTCTACTTGGTATTCCATATAATAATATTAAATTATCACATTAATGGTATATGTACATAATAAAAATTTAAATGAAAATGCCAATGATATATATGCACATTATTTTACATCATTATTTGACTATTTGCTGTTAACAAGCGATATTTAGAACTAAATTAAAACATCAGAAAAACAAATAGAAATTTTTTATTATAATTTTTATCATCGACTCCCATATGGTCATCTGGTCATACATATGTTAATATAATCAATGAATTTTTTTGCTAGTAGATGATAAAATATGTATACTATTCATAAATTGATATAATATCGTATATTTGTATAAAAAAAAATAAAAAGTAGTAAAAGCACACACTCTCACACACATTGGTATATATTGATATTACTCGTAGCGTCTATAGTATCGTTTACGGCTAAATAATTTATTTATTTATTTGCATATCATTTCTTTTCATATATAAATCTAATGTATGTAGGTTTATGGTATTTATTATGGAAATTAATTTCGATTTTATTATAATATTTGTATTACATTAAAATAAGTATGGTTTTTAAATTCAAATTTTGATTTGACTGCACGCAGCCAATGCGTTGAATGAAATGCGAAATATTCTTTATTATAATTATAACATTATCGCCATGAATTTATCATTTGATTATAATGTATTGCATGAATGAATATATTAGATAAAAATAAAGATTAAAGAAACCAAGGTAAACCAATTTTTAGGACCATATATGAGAAGCAGCGGAAATGTTCTATTTAAATCTTTATTGTAAAAAACAGGAATTCTATGTGTATATAACAAAAAGATCGAATGTAAATAAATCTTGATCAATTTTGCTAACGTATAAATAAAAAAATTTAGTCACAGAAATGTTCAGAAGTCAATTATTTGTATATAAAGATACAACTTGAATTCGCAGTTCCAACCCTCATTTTAACTGTTGTAACAGAAGTGCTTAAATCTCATGCTGCTTTGTTTTAATGTTCTCATCATAAACAAATAATTTGAAATATTTAATAGCCATGTATTTATTGTGCACTGTATCCCTTACATTATATACAATTAACATAAATTTGTCAAATTTGTTAAAGGGGTGGTCTTCTTTTGAAAAAGAATTTTTTTGATAAGGCATTGTAGGCAAAATGGTAAAGATTAAGTTCTGTGTCTTAAAGTAATTCACTGATGATACATATAAAATTCAATACAGAGGTTATTCTGATCGCACTGATATGAGATATGTATTTTTTTAATTACCACAATTCTATTCTTTTATAATAATTATTTTTGATGGAATATTTTGATGGCAAAAATTCGATCGCCGCCCTCTTATATGAATACAAGAATTATAAATTCTTATATATTGGCGCCGATTTTTTTTGTTAATTAAACTTTTCAACACTTCCAATTTTTTATTGTGAAATTATTGAAATTCTTATAAATAAAAAAATATTAAATGTAAATTATATTATGAAGAACATCTCTTATACTTAAAATAAAATTAATTAAAAAATTTCCCGTCATTTTAATATTTTTTATAATAATATTATTGTAGCAGTTAACAATTAACAACTTCATTTCTGTATTTAAAATATATAAATAAATACGTGTAATATAAGTATAGAGTTTTAGATAAATATACTATACTTAAGACTTAACAATTTTTTTATAATGAATTGTCATCCAATTAAAGAGACAAACAAAAAAATGATTAATTGTTTCGATAATTTTTATTTAAATACATAATAAATATATGATTATTTGTATCTCATTTTATTATCTGATTCAATTATACCATATATTATTTTTGTTATGTGAATACGTAATTATTAATTATAAATGCAAAGTGCATTTTCAATGTCAAAATTATAATAAATAATTTTTTTGATCATATGTAAATATATAAAAATATATTATAGTTAAAGTGTTTTTATATTGTAAATTGTATTGTATTGTTATTGGTAATATCGTATACATTTACATATATAGAAAAAATAATATGATCATCCGGTGGTCAATCAATTGTATATTTATTTATTAATTTATATAATATATAATTTGCATGATATGAATATCAATAAAGAAATAATAATTTATTAAATAGTTAATAATTTTTAAGAGAAAAAAATGGGTTTATATTAATATAAGTAAAAGGAAGCAGTTTATATATTATTATTATTATTATTATTATTGTAACGCAAATATGTCTCATTATCTATTTTCATACACTGATATGCATCATTTATAGATTACTTATCTATTTATTTAAATCTATTATCATCATATTATTATGTTCGTTCGATAACACTTTGTCAATATTTTTGCATATTATAAATTATTTATTACACAAAATAAATGACTAATTTAAATAATTTTATCTGAAATCATATTATGTGTTTAAATATCCAAAAATATACTTATTAGTTTTAAAAGTATTTTGTAAATACTCGCACACATATGCAAATGCTTTTATTTATACTTGAAAAAAAATTAGATTTTTAATTGGTTGTGTTTTCCTTTTCTTTTTTTTGCAAATCCAAAAGGTCAGTGATCTTTTTTATGTAAATAATTTTTTTTATTTAAGTATGTTTATAGTTCAAAAAATGTTTATTTTATAAATAATAAGAGATGAGAAGAAGATTACATAAGTTTTTTATTTTTTTTTATGTTTATACAATATATAAAAAATTGTACGTACACAATACACATACATTGGTACCGGGTGTCATGTGATTCAGAGTTATGTAATTTATTCGAAAAACTTGGTTAAACATGATGCCATATGGCATTTGAAAGTTAGTACCTATATAGAATAATGATACGGGTCACGTGTATAGATTAAAATTAATTAGCTTCAACTTAAAATCTATAAGTGTTTGAATTACATGCATCAATGTAAGGTAATCTGTCATTTTCGAGACCATTTATATGGCGATAATATGGCGAAGCTATATAAATAAATAAATACTTTTTGTCTTTGGGGGAAAATTATTCGAAAATGGAGTATTTATTTTCCGAGATATTGTTGTAACAATTTGTTCGTACTTTGAAAAATGAGGAAAATTTCCGTGGAAAAAATTTACATATTTTCCATGCAAAAGATATATTGAAATTTGTCCAAAGAATGTCCATAGATTTTCCACTCTTAATATAATAGTATTTTATTTAGGTCAATTGAAATCTTTGGATTGTCAGGTGAATATGTCTAACATATTGTATTCATAATTTAATTCACCAATTATGCCAGACAGTGGGTAAAATTGTGTATATTTCGCTTATTTAGATATAATCCTCAGTATATATAATTTTTATAATTTTTAAAACAACAGCAGGAACTCAAATCGATATATTTCATAGGTATTTTGTAAGAATTTTCATGGATTTTACTCGCGGTTTTTGTTTCTTGTTTGCGAAAGCGTTTTATCTACCAAATTTCTACAAAATTATACTATGAATTTATTATTTTAATTTTACAATTAAATTTTTTGTCACATAAGAAAATATAAATATCTTTTTTACTTTTTATTTATTTATTACATTAAATTTTGTTGCAACGAGTTACAACCAAATGTTATAAAATATTGTAACTTATGTTATAACTAAATGTTTGTTCGATTGCACATTGTCGCATGACGTATTTTTGTCAAAATCCGTGGATGTGTTCACATAAAATATATGAATATAAATTCTACGGATATTCTGTGATGTAATACCAAATCAGCGAAAATATTACGGATAATCCAAGAACATTTTTATATAAAAATCCATGGACAGGGTTGTACTTATCATATAAAATTCCAGCGGACATCCGTAAGATATTTCCTATTTTAACTACGGACTACTACATATAATGCGGGTATTTCACGGACAAACTACGGACGATGTTACTACGGATTAAATTAATTTCTTTCCTTTTACAGTTGTACATCGAAAATGAGTACCATTTGATTTTGGGATCACATTTTTATTTTACATTATTATAAATATATTGCGCCAAATTTGCAAAAATCGAACAAATTTTGATGTGGTAACAAAAATAATATTAAGAATAATTGATCGATCAAATGAAACCCCATATTCATAATAGGGGTGATTTAATTTTTTTATATTACTTCTGATGAGGTTTATAATGACCATCATATTTGGTTGTATGATTATTCTTATTTATCATTCTGCAGTATTTAATCGTTAAAAAAAAATATGAGGTGTTACTATAATAATCGTCAAATTCCTAAACTATCCTCTATTTCTAAATTAATTACAGATCTAAAAAACGATGTTATATTTACATTAAAGCGGCTAAATTTGTTTTGAGCTGTATATAGTTTTTTGATATAAGACGCCAATCAAAAACTGCTAATATTTAATAATTTGTTAATTTTTGTGTGTAAAAAGTTTTTTGGATAAATGACTTTCCAGTTGATTCTGATTATAAAAAATTGTCAACACATGGATTTAATGTGTGAATTCTGTCATTTGAAACCCCGGTTATTTAATTTATTCATTAAAGTGAATGCGCTGCCGTATAGGTTAAAGGAAAACAAAAAATATGTTAACAAAAAATGATAATGAATTATAAAATGATGTGTACTCAAAAATTGAGTAGCATTTATTAAATGACTCGCCCCCATGTACTATAAATTAATTTAATTGTTAAATAATTTAATAGTAAACATTTTTACGCATTTTATTAATTAATTTTTAATTTATATTTTACAGATCGGCGGCCATAATATTTTTTCTAATAGTTATATTAATTGAATCATCGCACACTAGACACGTAAGTGTTCAATGAGTTTACATAACCTTATATTATGTTATTATTAAATGACAAGTACTATATATATATTGGTGCGGGGTGGATGGATTAGAATATAAACTCTTATCATATTATTTGAAATAATTATATATGTTAATAAATATTATTCTGATTTCGTAAATAATTATAGCATGGACGTATAAGACATAAACGACAGCATGGTGCACATTTATATTTACCCGAAAGTTATGTAATACCGGGTGGTGAAGGTAATCAACCACATGAATGGGGTTCATGGGGTTCACCATCAGAATGTTCCAGAACATGTGGTGGTGGTGTAGCTTATCAAACAAGAGAATGTTTAAATATTGGGTATAAATTTATCAATATTTTTATTGTAAGCTATATTTTTTTTTACTAATTATAAATTGTTAATTTAATTCGATAAACTTTAGTTCGGACGATATGCCAAGATGTACGGGTGGAAATAAGAAATATTTTTCATGTAATTCACAGGTAAATTGAATAAAATATATTATTAATAATTTTAATAGATATAAAAGTAAATTAGTAAATAATCAATATAAAATAATCAAAATTATATTAGGCGCCAACCGGCAACAAAACTTACATGTCTACAATTTTAAATTGTGGTCCCACAAATTTTATGTATCTTTTTCTTATTCATCTTTTTATTTATTGTTACATTTGTATACAACCATTAATTTTTTTTTATATAATTTAATTTATTTATTATCTTTTTTGTTTTATTTACACATATCCAAATTGATATTCGTGTCGTGTGTATTTATTTTGATTACATTATTGTTATACAATATATAAAATAAATGTGCGATTTGTATATTATTTTTATGTTTTATATGTTTTGTTATACATAAACGATTGATTATTATATGTATATTTAATGTAAATTGGTAGATATCATGATGAATTAAAAAAAGAAATGTGCAATGTAATCAAAATTCTTTTATATATAAATTGTCTACTATTTTTACACACACACCACACACACACTATAAAGTTATATTAATGGAATTATATATAAAAATATTTATAAATACACTTTTATATCATATATATAATGTTTTATATACAAAATATATATCCTCCTCATCAGTCGTCATCATATTTACATTAAAAAGTTTAAGAAGAATTTGTGTATATACAACATAAAAAAAAATGATGTTATATATTATTGTATATTTTATTATCATATAATTCTATCCACTTATGTATTTAATGATATACGGAAATAATATATAAATATTATATGAGAAAGTTGCGGTTAAAAGTTCACATATGTGGTTTTTTTTTATTAAGGATATTTGCGCAAACATACAAATTTGTTATAAATTTATATTAATTTATATGTGTTCAGAAAGAAATTTTTATTATTTTAATACTGAGAATGTTTATAAAAAAAATAAATATTAAACTGGAAAAACAATTTGTTGTCACAATACCAGTATTTGCATTGCATTAAAATTACACTAATTATTGTAATTTTATAATTAAAATATATTTTATTGAAAATTTCATATGTGTGTGAGTTGTATTTTCATAAGAAATTATAAGAATTGCTTTTAGTATGATTTTTTCTATAAAACGTCTCTCTCACATGCCCAGATTAAAGATATTGACTTTTCGAAATTTTTACAGTTCTGTGCTATACACTTCTCTTTACTGGAGATTTAGTTAAATGTTGTTTTTAAAGCAATCGGAATTAAATGAATACATAGTATAAAAATTCTTATAAATATCGATACGCACTCATATCATATATAGTTTTGTTGGCTACTTTTATATAAAAACCTGTAACAATTTGGTCAATTCTCATCCAAAATATTGATGGGAAATTTTGGTATAACAAATTATTAAGCGGGATTATAAAAGAACAGATGGCAAATTAAAGTTTTAACGAAAATCGCATCGAAACCCACATCCAGAAATTTAAAATTTTAAAACAAAATAAAAACTATTTAAATCAAATGTATTTTGAATAGAAAAATTCATAGATTTTAGCCAAATCATTTTTGGTTTTAAATCAAGATTGAATTTCTTCTTAGATGATTGAAAATTAAAACATTAAGCATAAATTTTTTTAATATAAATAAGTTTTCTATTTGAAGATTACGTTATCCTTTTTTATCTAAAAAATAGTTTAGTTATTTGTAATGACTATTCGTTATCTTTTTTAAAATTAAAATATTTATAATTTAATTCAAATAGATTAAAGCTTAACATCAAATAAATATTCACATTTTAAATATCAAGAACTATTATTATTATTTCTTAAATATAATGTCGCTTCGTATAATTTCAAAATGAATTTGAATTTAAGATAAACAGATTTCTGTAATAAGGAAAATATATAATTTCCAACAATTTGTATTCCAATTATGTTTACGAAAAATACCTAAATAATGTTCTATAAAAATAAAAGATATTTTTTTTTCAATTCACAAAAAAAAACAATTTAATTTATATTCATTAAATTAAAATCAAATAGGAAAAAATTTCAAAAACATTACATTAAAAATGAATGATCAATTAATTGCATGCATTAAAATAAAGGTGTTACGCGTTTCTGCTAATCTTTCGATATTTGACAATGGAATGCGAAAATAGATTTAGCTCATAGCATGAATATTTTTGTGTATAGTCAAGTTTTATGTTAAAAATTATTTCTATATTCCAAATTCAAAACTCAAAACTCAATTCAGTTAAATAAATACTTTTACTTTTGAAATGATTTTTTATTAAATTGGTTTCAATTTAAATTAAAAACAATATATTTATTTAAAATAAAATAATATTCGATTTAAGAATTTGAAAAATTATATTTCTTCTCACAATATAAAAGAAATCAATGAATTGTAATTTTTTATTATAAATATTCTTTATAGTTATTTAAAGATAATTTTTTGGTTTATTTTAAACAGATTCGATATTATTTCGAGCTTCTATTTAATTTAAACATAAAATTACAAATAATTTGAAACAAAATGTAAATTTATTTGATTTAAAATGTATTTTATTTTCTGGGTGTAGCTATAAATTTTGACCAGACTATATAATTTTAGCAATCGCATCTTTTACAATCTCATTCTAAACATGCATTTGAATGAATTTTGTCAATAAATGATATTGTATATACGAAATTTAAATGATAATTTACCAAATTTTGACATATTTTTTCTGAAAACTACACCAAACAATTTTCGATTTATCATATTTTGCCGGACGTTAATAAAGAAATGATGCCATATGATTCTATACGACACCAAATTTCCTATAAATGAGTGATATATTAGGCTTCCAAAATTTATAGCATATAATAATCCCATCATAAAAAATTTTTTTTTATTTGCTCCCGCATGCAGAGCAATTTATCAATTGAACTATATAAAATATAATTAATGCCTGATTAGATGGCATAAGTTCTGTTTGATGAGTATATGAGCATTATTGGCGTTTTGCCCATGTACATTCAATAAAATTGGTAGTGAATGCGTTAAATTATTAAAAAATTAATTAAAATTAAAAATTTAAATTTAATCAGTGACGATGACTGAGACCGTAGCATTCAGTTTTCAATATGGCTATATTTTTCTTATAACCTATGGGTAAAATTATATTAAATTATGAAAAAAAAAATGTGGGTGTTCACCGAAATAAATTTTCCGGAAAATCGACTTTTATGAATTATAATCTTTTTTTAATTACGCACCATAGTTTTAACGGATTCCCATTTTTTGTTTACATCATTGCAAATTTTAATCAATTACCAATATTTCATAAAAGAAATTTTTAAAATCGATTCACACATTCAAAAAAATATGATCAATTTTCCAATCGATGACAGAGAAAATTTAAAGAAATTTGTGGTACTGTATAAAGTTGACAATCAACTGGTACAAAAAATGTATACAATACCATTATTTCATATGAAAATTTCAATGACATCAAATGGAAAATCGTTCATATCTTTTGTAGGTGTGCATCGATTTTAAAAATCTCCTCTATGTGAGATTGGAAATTGATTATAATTTTCAATGCTGTAAGCAAAACTGAAAATCCGTTAAAATTATGGTCCGTAATTCAAAAAAAAAAAATGATAATTCAAAAAGATGATTTTCCTGAAAATTTAGTAAGTGAATATTTTAATTTTTATTTTCAATAATTTAGTTTACTTTCAATTCGTCTACCAGAAAAATATAATGAAAACATACAAACTGATACATATGTTGTACTGATTGATCATCACCAAATCATTTGCTGAAAACCAAGCGATACCAGAAGATGCATATAAATATATTTTATACAGTCTAATTAATTCATTTATACATTTCTAATTGATCATATTATACACAGCATGTGACTCCATATAATATAATGTTTGGCACAAAAACTAATCATAATAATAAATGTTGCATTGCGCTCTTAAATATATACGAAACTATAAAACTAAAAGGTGATGTTACCATAAAAAGGTACAATGTAAATAAAAATAGACATTAATTATGCAAAAAGGAGACTATTTTCTGTCCTTCCCCATACATATTGTATTATTAAAAAAAAACAATAACATAATCACACCTAGTTTTCCATGCGTTAAATTAAAATTGGAAAATCATATGTACTCGCACATAATTGCCATTATAACGTAATTTACGTACACAACTATATATAAAAAATACAAAAATTCAAGGGTATCACAATTTACAATTATATAGTGTAATTTATTATAAGTGCGAATAGTATAACATTGAAAATAATTATAAATATTTGCCGTGTTCGAATTATTATAATGTAAACTTTGTATAATTATTATATAATCAAAGTGAAATACCGCCGCGCAATGTCCGGAATAATATTTATTAAACCTTTTTTTTTTTTTAGTGAAAAATTATAAATATCAGATCATATTATTATGTTGCCGGTTTTCCTCTGTCTCAATAATAATAATAATAATAATTCATTCATCTATGCTGTATCTGTGTAATATACACGCAAGTATATAGGGTATTAGGATGACAAGCTACGGTCAAACATAAAAATAATATATATATACAATTTATCCAATGTATTAAAAAAATAAGCCTTTCTACTCTAATATAAATATGTTACAACATCATTAAAAAATGTTAAAAAATTTTCATTAATTTAATGTTATCAATAATAATAATAATTATCCGGTAATTATATATTATTTGTTATGTAAATGTAATTGCTCGCATATGAAAAGAAATAGAAAATCGATTTAAATTTTGCCTTTACAAATTTAAAAAAATGGAATACAAATAATTAGATGGAATAAAAAATTACATCATTTTTGTTTTATATTTAGTGTAAACAAATATTTATATATAGTTAAAGTTCAATGTCTAATTTTTAAAATAGGAGAAAAATACAAAATATGTTATAGATTTTTGTTATTGTTACAATGTTACCGACGACCGTGTATACATTCTTTCTAAGAATAAATTATTATATTAGATCGAATTTTATTACTTGCATATAAATATATACATTAAATAATATAATATGCAAATGTGCTAATGTTGAAATGATTTTTTTTTCAATTCAATTATGTGCTGCGAATCACCGCATTGAAATCTAATACATATATACAAATGTTAATTGTTTAATAATTAAATTATTTAAATCGAAATTTCCATCCAACGCCCAATTCAAGAGTAATTCGCACAACAATAATTTTAATTATAAAAACATTGTCACCCGCATAATCATTAAATTCTATAAATATTTATAGTTAATTGAGTTTATACAAATATTTGGAATTTAACTTTATGTAATTTGAGATCGATGTAAATATATGATATTCGTATTCATCGCTAATCTATATTTAGCATAAGTTCATGTTTACATTTTATAAATATGCAAACAGATATAATTTATATAATTTTCCATTCATATATTATAAATTACAAATTATCACATTTGATCAAACAATTGATATTTGATTTATACAAATTCATTTATTATACAATAAATACAAAATTAACCACTAAAATTTATATTATTTTCTATTGAATGAAAATCTTCATATCAAATGGTAGATATTTTTGTTTATATGAAATATTCATTTGCGTCCTGTAAGCAGCTTTCATTGCAATCGAATCGATCGTCCAGAACCTTTGGTTTAATTCCCGAAATTTACATATTACATACAAAAACAATAATGACAATTATATTTTATATAATTGAATTTTAACATAATTTATTTTATTTAATTTATTTATTTATCTATTATAGGATTGTCCAGATACCGAATTAAATTATCGACATCAACAATGTTCACATTTTGATAATGTACCATTTGAGGGTGTACGTTATGAATGGATACCATTTACAAAAGCACCAAATCCATGTGAATTAAATTGTATGCCACGTGGTGAACGATTTTATTATCGACACAAAGCTAAAGTTATTGATGGTACACGGTGCAATGAAGAATCATTAGATGTTTGTGTAGATGGAATGTGTCAAGTAAGTCGGATATCATGCATTTTCATATATTCTATTGAATAGGTAAATAAATTTATAAAATATAATATAGGAATGAAAATAAATTTCGTGTTTTCCTCCTCACACTCACATCCTCCAATTGCTATTACTTGCTTTCGAGAATTTAAAAAAACGGACGATGAATGTAATGGGATCATCCGCACCTAAATCTTTCGCACAACATTAGTTCACTCGTTGTAACATATACTTCAGTTTAAAATTTCAATTTTAAATTGACTTAACAGTTCTAATGATATTGTATACTGCGGGTATATATTTAGGATGCATTGGAGCCCCTAGAAGAAGTGGAGTTAGTATAACCTGTGTTTGCAGTAAAGTTTAGAATTTATTATAAAATACTATATTTAAGTTCAAAATTTAAAGAAAACCGGACAAAAATGGTTATAATATAATTCTATTGAGAATATTTAGGAAGCAGGGAAACTATTAGCAGGGTTCATATCATATATATAATTATTTAACTGGCATTATTTCTAGATTCCTCACTCACCAAAAACCACTACATACAACCATAAAACTTGAAATTAGATCATTCAACTTATTATGAGAACTATATGATCCGGTTTCTACATTCAAGGGATTACCTATCACTTCAAGTGAATTTTAGCATCAGCATGTAAGATCTTTGTATAGAACACTATCGCATCGATATAATTAGGTTATAATCAAAAAATGACTTGTGGTTAAGTTGTGTGGCCGTCGATGCGGGAGATCTACACTCAGTATATATTTGTCACCTTAAAGATTATATAATAGTATAAATAATTAGGTCGTCACTTTTGACAATTCGCCACTATTCATTTTAATATAAATAATAAAATATCGAATAATTTTCATTTATGCATAATTTTGGTTTTAAATATATTTTCTAAATAGTCGGTCGGTTGTGATATGATGTTAGGATCATCAGCACGTGAAGATAAATGTCGTAAATGTACAGGTGATGGTTCATCGTGTAAAACAATTTCTGGATTACTTGATATGAATGATTTACAAGTTGGTAAGTACAATTATATTATTATTTTTAATTGTATAATCATAATCCAGTTAAATGTTAAAGGACTAAGAATAATAATAATAATAATTTTATAAATAGGTTACAATGATATATTATTAATACCGTCGGGAGCGACAAACATAAAAATCCAAGAAGTATCACCGTCAAACAATTATTTGGCTATACGAAATTTAAGTGGTCATTATTACTTAAATGGTAATTGGCGTATCGATTTTCCACGACCAATGACATTTGCCGATTCTATATGGCATTATGATAGACGACCACAAGGATTATCGGCACCCGATCATTTGTCATGCATGGGACCAACATCTGAACCCGTTTATGTTGTATTATTATATCAAGATCGAAATGTTGGCATTGATTATGAATATAGTGTACCAGAAGGTTCCGCATATTTATCGGCACCAGACACATATGCATGGACACATACAGAATTTAATGTATGTTCGGTAACGTGTGGTGGTGGTTTTCAAACTAGAAATGTAACATGTAATAGCCGTACCACATTAGAAACAGTCGATGAATCATTATGTGATCCTGGCTCCAAACCGGCGGACACACAACAATGCGGTCAAGATAAATGTCCACCAAAATGGACTGAAGGTGAATGGGGAAAATGTTCAACACAATGCGGAACGAATGGAACCCAAACAAGGACTGTTCATTGTTCTAGGATCATATCCACTGGGTACTAATTATTTGAAAAATTATCAAAACGAGATTAAATTTTATTTAATTTAGAGTTGCACAAACTGTAGATGATCAGGTGTGTTTGGAACAAGTGGGAAATAAACCGGCGGACACTAGTTCATGTAACGTGGGTTTAATATGTCCGGAATGGCATACTGGACCATGGCAACCAGTAATGTTTTTATTTTTTTGTTTTATAATTTGAATTTTATGTCTCTACATTTATTATAAATAAATTCTATATATATATATTTATATTCTCGATAGTGTGATAAACTATGCGGTGATGGTACACAAAAGCGTAAAGTAATATGTTTTAAAAAAGAAAAAGGTAAGATTCAAGTATTAAGTGATTCCGATTGTGCAGAGAAAAAACCAGATGATAAAAAGATGTGTATGTTGCGGCCATGTGAGGGTGTTGATTGGATTGCATCTTCGTGGAGTGGAGTAAGCCAGGCGCTTAGGTAAAGTATAAAAGTAAAATTTTAATTAAATGTTTAAATATTATTGTAGTGCAAAACTTGTGGATTAACGCAAGAAACACGTTCGGCCCATTGCGCATCAAAATCAGGAAAAATTTTTAACCATACATTTTGTAAAAATCATAAAATGCCAGAATTAACACGTCCCTGTAACGCATCCGATTGTAAATATCAATGGTTTTCATCCCAATGGAGTAAATGTTCGGCAGAGTGTGGTAAAGGTGTACAAACACGGCGTGTTTTATGTGGAACATATGATGAAGAATTTGTTCGTCGTGCTAATGACGAAAGTCAATGTGATGCCAACGAAAAACCAGACGAAGAAAAAGAATGTGAAACTAAAAAAGAATGTGCGGGTCAATGGTTCAGTGGACCATGGTCTGATTGTGATAAAAAATGTGGTGGCGGACGAAAAACTCGTAAAATACTATGTATAGCAAATGATGTGCCGGTGTCACCATCACAATGCAATGAAGACGCAATTGAATTTGCATCTGAAGATTGCAATAAAGATGCCTGTTTAGAAGATGAAACCATACCAGTAGATAGTACAAGTAAACCAATTGAAGAGGATGATGAAAGTGAAGAATGGTGTGACGAAGAGGATGAAAATGATGATGATGATGGTGGTGATGACGAAACACCATCATCGGTTATGAAAGTTGTACCAACTGATGGAACTAATGTATCAGATGGTTTTGAAATTGATGGTTCTGCTCCGACAAAAGAGACTTCCTTAATAACCGATGATCTTATGTTAAGCGATGCCACTGGATTTGAAGCACATGATAGTGAGACGGGGACTGACTTACCGGGTATAGTATTTTTATTTTAATACATTAAAATATAAGAAAATTTACTATTATAGTTTAATACTTTTAGACACTGAAGAAGGATCAAGTAGTGATGATGATTACTCAAGCATGACTGATGGCAGTGGCGACGATGATTTGTAATATTTATTAAATTAGATAAAATGTTACTGATTTTTTTAAATTTTATTAATTCTAGGTCAACAACAGAAACCACAATATCATCCGATTTTACTGATTCATCAACATCATACTCTACTGATAGCTATTCAACTGATAGTACTTCAACGGATGGTTCTTCAACTGATAGTTCTTCAACTGAAAGTTCTTCAACTGATAGTTCTTCTGATAAGAGTGATACAACTGATAGCGATACAACTGATAGTAATACAACCGATAGTGATACAACCGATAGTGATACGACCGATAGTGATACAACTGAAAGTGATACAACCGGTAGTGATACAACTGATGAAACCGATACATCGACATTATCTTCAATTACTGTACCTAGTAGTGATGGTTCAACAGAAACAACTGAATCAATCGGTACTGATCAGACTACGGAATCCTCTGAGAGTACAATAGATTCATCGACATATTCAACTCAATCAACATTTGAACAAAGTACAGAAACAACTATTACACAATCAACTGATACTTCAACAACCGATATTAGTTCAACATCTGATAGTACTACAGAAATATCTTCAAGTAGTGAGATTTCATCTTCCAGTGATTCAACAGAATCCACTGAATCCACTGAAGCCACGGTATCAACTGAATCTACATCCACTGAATCTACATCCACTGAACAAACAGAAACCACTGGTTCATCAATATCGACAGAATCTACTCCGTATTCTTCAACAACAGAATCATCAACCGAATTTACATCATCAGATATAACTGATTCCACGGAATACTCAACCACTGATTCTTCAGCAGTAACTAGTAGTACAGGTAAAAGAACCCTATAAAATCATTTTAATTTAAAATTATTAGATAATAATATAAATTTATTATGCACTGTGCAGATATCTCTACTGAAGCTACAACTGAATCATCAACAATTGAAAGTTCATCTATTCAACAAACTACTGACATTAGCGGTAAGTTATCTGTACATAGAATATTTAATCAAAAAAATGTACATCGTCAATTAAAAAATAATATTTTCATTTTATAGACTCCACTGAAATAACATCAATTTATATTACATCAACAACTCAAGAAATCCCAACAGATAGTACGATTGAAAGTAGTACTGGTACGCTGAGCGAAACAACATCATCGGACGTTACATTTTCAACTGATACTATCGATTCAACTACTAGTAGTATATCGACAACAGACGATACCCTATCAACCGATGAAACTCAAACAACCGATACATCAACATCTGTAGATATGTCCACAATGGGAAGTACCACAGAAGGTTCGGAAGGTACAACTATTGACATATGGTCAACAACAGATGGATCTGGTGCCAGCGATGATGAATTAGATTCTTGGAGTAGTACACCGAATACATTATTTGCGGTTATCAGGAAAGAACAAACTCCGCGCAAATGTAAACCAAGACCAAAAATAGCACCATGTTTAAGTAGTAAATTTGGTTGTTGTTCGGACAATACAACAACGGCTAAAGGACCATTTGATGAAGGTTGTCCGGTGCCGGAAACTTGTAAAGATGCAAAATACGGTTGTTGTTCAGATGGCGTATCGCCGGCACAAGGAAAAAATAATAAAGGTTGTCCAGAGTCTGTGTGTGCCGAAAGTTTATTCGGATGTTGTCCAGACGGTGTTACTGAATCGCAAGGAAATGAAAATGAAGGATGTCCAATTGAGATTACAACAACAACTACAGAACAAGAAACATGTGCGACTGGAAAAGATGGTTGTGATGAAACAACTATTGCATCAGAATCAACCGAAGAAGAATCTACATCAGATGCGTCAGACAAAACATCTGTTTCTGTCGTGGAAATGTCAACACCGGAACCAACAAGTAAACCAGACGATTGCAATACATCTAAATATGGATGTTGCCCGGATGGTGTTACAGAAGCAACCGGTGAAAATCAACAGGGTTGTGCACAACCTCGACAGGCAGTTCAAAATTGTCAAAGCAGCGCATATGGATGTTGTCAAGATAATTATACACCGGCTACTGGACCCAATAACGAAGGTTGTTCACCATGTCTTACGGAACCATTTAGATGTTGTCCAAATGGTATTACACCGGCTCATGGTCCAAACGGTGAAGGTTGTTGTTTGGATTCAACTTATGGATGTTGTACGGATAATATAACACCGGCCCGAGGTGCCAATTTAGAAGGATGTGATTGTAACGAAACACCATATGGTTGTTGTCCAGATGGTAAAACAGCAGCAACCGGTGGTTATTATGAAGGTTGTGGATGTGAAGTATCTAGATTTGGTTGTTGTCCGGATAAAATTACACCGTCACCGGGTGAAAAATATGAAGGCTGTCCTTGTCATACATTCCAATTTGGTTGTTGTCCCGATGGCATAACTGTACCGAAGGGACCACATAATTATGGATGTCATTGTTCACAAACTGAATTTAAATGTTGTTCGGATGAGATTACACCGGCCAAGGGTCCTAACTTTGAAGGATGTACTTGTGCAACAAGTAAATATGGTTGTTGTCCGGACGGCGTTACCGATGCACAAGGTGCTAAATTTGAAGGTTGTGAAAATGTACCAACAAATCAACAAAAAGCTTGTAGTCTTAAAAAAGATGGTGGCAATTGTACTAATTTCACTGTTAAAAACTTCTTTGACATTGAATACGGTGGTTGTTCACGATTTTGGTATAGCGGTTGCGGCGGCAACGATAATCGTTTTGAAACCATTGAAGATTGTAAAAATATTTGCGAACAACCCGAAGGCAAAGCTGCATGCATATTACCGAAAATTCCGGGTCCATGTACTGGATATTATCCATCATATTATTATGATGCTGATCGTAATTCATGTTCACAATTTGTATATGGTGGATGTCTTGGTAATAATAATCGATTTGAAACTATGGAAGCATGTCAAGCACTTTGTGTGGTCGATAGTAATATCTGTAAGTATATGTATATTCGTATACAGAATTTTTATAAATTTAAATAAATACTATATATATTCTTCAACGTTTTAATATTACAATGAAGATCGATATTTTTTTGAAGTAAGGTTAGTCTTTCTTATTAAATTATATAATCTCACCAAATATATATATATATTATATGTATATATAATATATGTGAATACAGCACTCAGAAACACACCGATACCGCTACCACACACACACAAATAATAATATATTGCAATGCATGCGATTGCATTTGTTGGTGCAAAGAAAATTTTTGGAAAGAACATTAATTATTTATAGAATATAATGTAGAAGTAGTTATAGGTTTTAGTGTAAATTTGTCTATAATACACACACAAACATAAACACGCACTGAATTTCAATAAATTATTTTAAATTTTAATTAGCACCATGTGAACAACCCGTGGAACAAGGACCATGTTCTGGAAATTATCAACGTTGGTATTATGATATGGAATCAGATGGTTGTCGACCATTTGCATACGGCGGTTGTAAGGGCAATAAAAATAATTACGAAACAGAACATGCATGTACTTATCATTGTAAAACACCGGGTGTACATAAAGGTAAGTGTACGCAAATAATTATAACATTTAAATTTGATTAAATATTTTATGATGTTCACGTGTATTTATTTGGTGTTTGGTAATTGATCATATTAGATTTTAGTGTTTAACTAATTTTAGAAATTCTTAAATCGCAATATTATTATTGATTGTGTTTTCATTGTCAGCAAATTTTAAATTGTATCGACAAAAAAAAAAAAACTGTTCGCATCCTAAGAACTATCTAAAAATAATTTAAATAACATTTTTATCTTTTTCTTCTAAAAATTTATCTAAATATTTTAATTTCTAATAAATATTTGCATTTTTAACGCTGTAACTATTTTTCAGTATTTTAGTTGACTATATTTTATTTATTCTGTTGTTTTTTTATTTTTTTGAATAATTATATAATAAATATTAAAATTATTAATTTAGTGAATGCGCGCACAAATTCTATGTAGAAAAACCATCAAATTTTTGCACAAAAAAAAATATTGCATCAAAGTATTGTATTTTTGAATTATGTTTTTATTTTCCCACTGTATTAAAAAAAAAAATAATAACTTTAAAAAAACTAACATTTTCCTAATATTTTCAACTAAAAAAAAATTAAAAAAAAAAACGCACGCATCTATGCATAGGTAGCTGTTCATTACCTAAAGAAACTGGTAATTGTGTTGGCCGTTTTGCACGTTGGTATTTCTCACATTCAGACAATAAATGCATGCCATTTTATTTCTCTGGATGTGAAGGAAATAAAAATAATTATGAATCGGAAGAACAATGTGCTGAACAATGTCCGAAAAAAGTCAGTAAGTAAAAAAATCTATTTAATGTGCTTTTGTTATAAAATAAAAAATTACAGAAATTTTATTTGTTTTGGTGTTGGATTAAATTACTATTTAATAATTATAATTAGTGTTCGCTGTGCTATAGTAATTTTAATTAGTTTATTCTCTAGTTGTGTACTAGTGATAAAAGTGTAATCAATCACTCTAGGACACAAGCGGTATAACAGATATAGTGCATAATATTATATACTATCACATGCACTATATTACTACTATTATGCATTTGGGTTTATTTCGGTTAATTTTAGAGAGATTTTCGAAAACATGTTGCTTTGAACACAAATGAAGCTATAATTATAAATACTTCTAATAAAAACTTATATGAATTTTTATTTACATGCTGGTCCACACCATTATTTGAGTGGTGACCGATTGTATAGAATTAATACTTGATTGTTCCACAAACTGATACATCGCAGGATCACAAATATTTTTGCATGAATTTCGGCGGCTGTTTTGCCGTAGTTTAAAAAAAACCGCACAGATTGAAAATAAAATGATGGTCTTTAGAAATAACCGAAATTTACCAAATAATATATGACATCTGCGGTAATTAGTTAATTACTGGACATTCAATGTACACATTTCGTTACACATTTTTACGATGTATAACAATAGTATTTTTTGTGGATAGTATATATACTTTTACAATCAATGCTATACTACAAATAGTTTGAATCACACTATATTTTTCCACTATAAATTTATTATTCACAGCAAAACAAAAATTTTTATTAAATAAATAATTAAAATAAATGTATAAATTTTCATTTCTACCAATCTATAGTCAAAGATTTATGCTTTAAACCGGCCGAAGTTGGTGAATGTCAAAATTATACAGCACGTTGGTATTATGATACAAAAGAAGAACGTTGTCGCCAATTCTATTATGGTGGATGTGGTGGTAATGACAATAACTTTATCGAAGAAGATGCATGTTTGAAACGTTGTGAACAAAAATTAGTTACTACTGTTGCACCTATAGTAGCAGCACCGGCAGCTCCATCGCCAACACCATATGCAGAACCAGCTCAACCAGTTCAACCACAACAGCCAGCTCAACCAGATGTTGTCGACGATTTTAAAGTAGAATATTGTTATTTAGATTATGATTCTGGACCGTGTCGGACGAGACAAGTACGTTGGTACTATAATAAAAATGAAGGCTTATGTGATATGTTTGCGTATGGTGGTTGTGAAGGAAATCAAAATAATTTCAATTCAGTCGAAGATTGTGAAGGTAAATGTGGTAGTGTACAAAATGCTTGTGGTTTACCACCGGTTTATGGCCGATGTCAAGAGAATATTACACGTTGGTATTATGATGAACGAACATTTGAATGTGTTGAATTTGTTTATAGCGGCTGTCGTGGTAATAGAAATAATTTCTATACACAATCAGAATGTCAAAATCAATGTTTACGTACGAATGATACGGATGTACTACCGGTTTGTATTAAAAATAATTATTACATTTTATTTTAATTGTTCAGGGTATACTTTTGATTAACACAATGTGGACACAAAACTTTTATTTCTCAATAGCATATATAATTTAATACACATTTTAATATATCGTATATGTGCTGCTGAAACCAAACGAAAGAGGCTACCTTCGAACGTATTGTTCAAACAGCAATTGGCTCATTTTCATTATAATTTAATACATACCACATAAATTTAATTAAATCGTCATTTAAATTATGCGTGCTCAACCAGCTTATTCTCCGAACTTTGCTCCATATGCAATTACCACTTTTTCAAATCGATGCAATAAATTGTGTCATCGTCTGCCAGAAACGTGGAACTACTACGTATCACCTTGTACTACTAAATATATTACAAATTGGGTTTGAGTATATACTAGAATTTTGGTAGCTACAAACAGAACGGTATATATGAATTTTATCTATAAATTTTCTGTGTACATAATGTCATTTGTAACATACAAAGTAAATTCAAAATTGTATGAGAAGTGGTCAAATTTCTATTTAGTTTTTTTGGAAAACTATATTTTTCTATCACATACTGCCATTTTCAACCTCTATACCTAAAAGTTACACAATCGGTACACGAAATTACATGAAAAACAGTAAAATATTTCTAAACTTATGCACATTAAATCGAATAATCAAGAAGTCTCAATAAAACTGTGTCGTTAATCGAAAGTGTACAATATTCAAATTCCAATTGGAATAAATATAAATGTATACGTAATATTTATTTTTCAAAATTTATATAGAGATTCGGTGATGATGAAAATTATTATGATGATTCAATATGTTATAATCCATTGGATGAAGGCAATTGTTATGATAATATACTTTCATATTATTATAATAGTGAACGGTCTGCATGTGAACAATTTTATTATACTGGTTGTGGTGGCAATGCAAATCGATTCGAAACACGAGAACATTGTGAAAGACAATGTGCCGAATTTAAAGCAGTTGGTAAGTATATAATTTTATGTTTAAACATTAATTTTATTTAAATATACATTATTTTTTTTCCCTAATAATAATAATAATAATAATAATAGTATTTGTGTGAGTTTACTTCTAATTATTTGGTAATTGTAATTTTGAAAAAGTAAATTCTATATCGATTTTTTTAGGAGGGATATCGCTGTATTCTTTTAAAATTATTATTGTATGACTATATGATATATCAGAAAATTAATATTTTATATATATATATAAATAATTAGATATATGTCAACAAGAGGTTAATCCTGGTCCATGTGATGATCAAATAATGAAATATTATTATGATCAAAGTACTAAAGAATGTTTAACATTTATATATAGTGGTTGTGAAGGATCTGCAAATCGTTTTGATTCAATAACAGAATGTCAATCAATTTGTGGATACTATGATGTTACAAGTGGTACTGAATCTCCTCCTTTAACTCGTCCTCCTTTAACGTCCGAAGAAAAACAAGGTATTATATATATATAAAGAGACACAAACGCATACACACACTCACGCACACACACGTACAGACATGTATAGAAAACAATCAATCAAATTTTCTATACATGATCTTTAAATAAATACAATTAATAATTTGTCAACGATTACTGAATAATTTATTGATTGATTGATTTATTTATTTAATGGTGTGTGTGATGATGACATATTTTAATAAAACGAAACCGATAATTTTACTTAATTCAAATACATATATTATTATATGTTATTATATATATTCAGCTATCTGTTTACTGCCCGTTTTAACTGGAAAATGTACATATGGACAAGATTATCATAGACGATGGTTTTATGATGATGAACGTGGCTCATGTGCTTCATTTATATATAGCGGTTGCGATGGCAATCAAAATAATTTTGATTCATACGAATCGTGTTTAGACTTTTGTACTAGTAAGTTTTATAACATTTATAATGTATAATGTATATGTATATTATATATGTATAAATATCATATGATCATATAAATTCAGCAAATGATCATCGCACATTGATTCATACAATAAATATATATGTACACGCGTATGTATGTATTTTAAAGTACACGGCACGCATATATCAAAGCATTTACTATTATATTATTTATTAAATAAATAAAATAAGGACACTATACCAAATACAGATACACCCACAACATTTTACAATTTGCTTTATTTTTATTACGTTTGCTATTAGAATATTTTCTAAATTTATCATAGCAAATATCGCCTCATATCAAATATATTACATAAACAATCAGATACTTTTTTTTGTTATTATACTACACCCTGTGTCGTAGAATTTTTTTATTTAATTTCTAACTATAAAAATACTAACACCAACTATTGAAGAATATTTTTAAACAATTCAATTTAATTGATCATTAAAAATTGAATCTGAAGTTGAACTTCGCTAGCGTCAATTAAAGTGGTTTACTGAACAATTGCTGTGCGGTCGTTCAAACACAAAAACCATACAATCAGTGATGGCAACTGAAGAAATGATCGTCAAGATCCATAATATCATAACGATAGAAGATTGAAAGTGTTCGGGATTCCTGATACATAACATCTTACACGATAACATTTGTACTTGAAAAAGTTATCAGAAAAATGAATTTGAATCTTTCTATCAATAACTCGTTCGTGTGTGTGTGACCCGATAAGCTGGATAAGGATTTATAAGTAGACTTTGTTGGAAGCACAACAAAGAAAGCAAAAACATAGCCATCAGCTTGTAAGTTTATGGTAACTGTCTTTTGAGATGTACATGATTAATTAACTATTTTGAAACAGATAAAATCCAATTGGTTTTAACGTTTGATCTAAGGGAGAAAGAAACAATGATTGCATTTGACAAAAAATAATTATTTCATTATGACAATTCACCAGCTTGGCCGGATTACACAAATTACGTGTTAATCTGAATTGACATCTTGCATATGTTAATTCAATCTAATTTTTTTGATCAATAATTGATAACAATTATTTGATTAAAAATCGTAGTTTAACGTTCACCTTACTTGTTGCAACTGATATGGCAAAAATGTTTTTGGCAATGACGTCTGTAACCGTTTTTTTGTGAATTTAATGCAATTCAAAAGGTAACAACCGATTTTCTCGACTTGTTGATGAATTTAAATGTTGTAATCAATATCAATAAATAAAATATCTATAATATAATATTCTTCAATAGATGACGATAGTATTATTAGTTAGAAAATGAAAGTGCTCAAAATGACAAAGGGTGCGTGTAATTATTTATACATTTACAATATGATGTTTTGTAAACGCTAAACGCTAAACTTAAAACTTAAACATAAAAATACAAAAAGTGCTTTTAATTAAAAAAAAATAGTAAGTAAGTATAATTTCTAAATAAAATAATGATTATATAATGACATATGATGTGAGTCAATTATGTGTCATTAAATTTTTTAAAATTATGTCATCTTTACTTGGTATTTATAAATATAAGTTAAAGATTAACGTGATTTTTATACAATTTTATACCAACAAAAGCCATTTAGGTATATATATTTTGTTATAATTCTGCAACGAAATGCAGATCTATATATAATTTTAAGTTCTAGTATGTGTGTTGTTGAATGATCGTTGTTAAAATTGTTGTCGCTTTTATTTATTACTGCAGGGTGTTTTTCTTCTTTTTTTTTTCTTTTCTTAGAGTGATACCGACTTTTTGGTACTGATAACTGAATCAATTCTCAATTCTGCCTTAATTTCGTTTTTGTTTTTACATTTCGTTTCAGTATAGTATGATTTGTAAAATGCATCATGGAACGTAAAACCTATTTCAACAACGTTTAAAATTATGGAATTTTATTTGAAATCATTAAAATGATGTTCAGTTCAACAAACTTATACTAGTATATCATTCATTTTATGGTATACATAATCGATGGTCTGCGAGCTTAGTATTTGAGAAGTTATTCATAAAGCTCATAAAGATAAAAATTGAAATTCTTTATCGGCCACAAAAATTTGCATTGCGTTCGTCTACTACGTGACAAATTATGTGTAAATACTGTCAATGTTTATTGGTCTACATTTACAAGAATTGGTACAGGTACTGATGCCAAATTATCATCGTTTATGTTATAACTTTGTGGAATTTATGATGAGACTTATTTCTGGTTAAACGGATATATGCCTTACATATGGATTGTACAGTACATCAACATAAATTGATAGTATGTTGTGTGAAATATTTGCTACGGAGGCAACAGAGTTCGTACATATATCTAAATCTAGAAGTACCTGATGTTATGATAAATAGTGATTAGTCAGTTTTTGTTTTCGTAATCTAGTGACATCGATATATAGACGACCATGTGGTAGTTTACATATAGGCATTGGAGATCAGCTGCATAAACCGATAGCTATTAATGCAATACGTCCGAATTGTTCGGAAAAGTTGTAAACAATTGAACTAATCGAAATTTACCATGCAACATTGAAAGTAATCCATTAATGATTTAAATAAAAAAAAGTTACCATTTGAATGTATTTTATTTAACGTCAAAGTTGTATCGTTCTTCAGAGAAAACACCCTGAACATATATTACCCAGAGGAAAACATCAAAACCATCGCATATTGAGCATGCAATTTAGATTGTATAAAAAATATTTGTATAAAACATTGTGCCGAGCATTATATAATATATATTTTTCTATTATAGATAACGAACAAAATAATGTTATCGATCCCGATGAATTAAGAACACAAAAACCAGATGAATGTCAAGAAACCCAACGTGAATGTGATAGTATTCATTGTCCATATGGTGTATCAAGAACATATGATCGAAATGGTTGCCAACGATGTGAATGTGAAAATCCATGTCGTGATTTCCATTGTAATCCAGATTCAAGGTGTTCCGTTGATATCCAACCAGATCCAGAATTGGGAACTGCATTTATACCGATTTGTAGAAAAGGTAGTATAAATGTTAAAATTGGTTTTTCTATTTTTATAAATGTTTGTTAATGTTTTTTTTTACTTTCTTTATCAGTTGTAAAATCTGGCGAATGTCCAGCAATTTCGGATAATACACGTTGTGATGGTGAATGTTATACAGATGCTGATTGTCGTGGTGATAATAAATGTTGTGATGCCGGTTGTGGAAATATATGTGTAGCACCGGCGGTTGAACCAATTACACATGCACCACCGGTGGATGTACCTAAACTACCGGAAGTTTATCATCCAGAACAACCACATGCACCAATGTTAGAAGAACGTACCCGACAAGAAGTTGATGTTCTACAACCTGAAGGTGATGTCGCTACACTAAGATGTTTTGCAACTGGTTATCCATTACCAACAATAACATGGAGACGTGGTACAATAATTGTACGTTAAATATATATTATTTTTTTTCTATTGTGTAACAAATATTATGGGTAGGTACTTGAATATATAAGTTGCGTTGTCGTGTTCATTAATACATGTGGCTTATATTGAAAATGGCAAGTATCATTACAACAAACAGAAGATTTGTCAAATGTTTCAAACAAATTGGTATAAATATAACTTCTTAATGTATCGGCTGTAAAATTGAACAAAAAAGACATCGGAAAGGGCTAGAAAGATTACTGGCAATAAAAAATGTATTTAATATGATAATCTTAAACAATAGATTTGTAAAAATCTCATCTCTCATCTACATATATTGCACATGAATTTGGGTTTTGTGCTGGCTACCCTATTTTTCCTAAAGAAACTAATGGCCACATATGATATGTTGCCCCTTCTATGTCCATGGATATACACTCACTCACACACGCTACACTTATTCCTGAGCTGCGTCGGCAGATATGTGTGTGAACTGTTATAAAGTTGTACTGCTGTTAGAATGTGACTAACTGGCCAACCGTGTGGAAAATACTTTCAATAAAATATTTAACACATAACGTTACCAACTTATTCAAGTACTTTTCAAGTATTTTTTTATAGGAACTCTATTTATTTTCATTACACATTGTATATTTTATTTTTACAGATACGAACCGATCAAGGTCGTTATGTTTTATCATCAACTGGTGATTTACAAATTGTACAAGTTCACAGATCAGATAGTGGAACATATGTTTGTATTGCTGATAATGGAATTGGTGCACCTGTACAAAGAGAAGTTAATTTAACAATAGCAGGTATTTTTTTTTCTATTTTATCTTACTTATATCTATTTTGGTTAATTATAATTATTTTGTGTTTTGCTCTGGTATTTTTTATATACTAAAATTAATATTTATGGTGAAGAATTTCTGTAAGAACTAATTTATCTTTGTTGTAATTGTAACATAATAATAATAATAATTATTCTAAACTATATAACAAATGTAAAACTATGATATTAATAATGTTGTTACTAAAATGCATGTTATCCGTTATTTGTTTGTTGTGTTTATTGTGTAATTTTATATAGATCCTGTGCCTGGACGACATTATATATTAGGTGATGCCAATGCAACGGCAATTGTAACATTAGCCCAACCAGCAACAATACGTTGTTTGGCTGGTGGTTATCCAAGGCCACATGTAACATGGTGGCGTGGTACTGAAATGTTACCATTAAAATCAACGCATTATGAAGTGAATAGAGATAATTCATTAGTTATAAGTAATGTTGAATTAAGTGATTTAGGTCCGTATACATGCCAAGCATATTCTGGTTATGGAAAAGCTTTATCAATATATGTTACATTAAAAGCATATGGACCCGTACAAATACAAAATGCAGATGATGAAAAATATCTTAAATATATAATACAACCGTTGTTGGTATCGTCCACTCCACATACTCCTCCTTATGATGTATATCCTCCTCAAATTTTACCGGGTATACCGCGTATCGTTGAATTACCTCAAGTTTCAATTAGTAAGTATATTTGGTTGTTTTTTTGGTATTTGCGCTAATATAAGCTTTTTGTTTTAACAAATTTCATGCTAAAATTCAAACTTTCGTTTTTGCACATTTAATAATTAAAAAAAAAATAAAAATAAAAATTGGAATGGGTTTTTAACAAACTATTGAAATAATTTTAAAAATTTGTATATTTATAACTTTAATTTCTGGAAAAAAAAAATTTAAATAAATATTTTTTTATAAATTTAGGAATTTAATGCACGAGAATTGTTCCGATAAAAACAATAATATAAATTTGATAAGCTTTTTAATTCTTTTCTTTCATTCATTTTCTAATATTACCTATTTTTTTTATAGTACCAGTAATTACAAGAATGGATTTACCACAAGGAAATGCATTTGCTGTCGGTGCCGATATTGCAGTACATTGTGAAGTTGAAGGTTATCCAACACCTAATGTTACATGGTTTAAGGATAATAATGAAATTATACCATCGAATCGTATACAAATATCAGGTAATATATATTTTCTTTTGTTGTTGTGTTAATTGTCCTATATTTTACATGTGATAGATCTGTTTATTAATGCACTTTGTTGCATTAAAAAGTTTATTGCTGTTTAACGTTCAAGAAGACTAAATGTTTGCTAACAATGCAGAAAATGAGTTATTGATAAACTTCATGATCTCAAATGTGAAGTTAAAATGAGTTATGATGATATCGTAAACATCTGAAAAGAATGATTACATTTGATTTTACGCAACGATATGAATTTCTACGTTGTCTATTCATAATTGTAGATGAAGTACATGAGTCCATCGTAGTACACACTATAACCACGACATCAGTTTGCACCTTGGTAGTATCTATTCGACCAAAGCTACCAAATGCACAACAATCAACTGATAAGATAATGTCAACTGTTTCTTTCATTCAGCAATTTCTGTTTCAAAACGTACAGAGTCCTATGTGTGCGACTCTAAGGAAATAGATATTTTTCGATGATCGATGCCTATATATTTTGTACATCTTAACAAATCGCACAGTTATATATGTTTCACTATCTTTGGAATAAAGTGTATCAAGTTTTATAAGACAAGATATTGTATATTATGTTAAAAAGAATAAAATGACTTTTTAACAAAATTATCAAATCAAATGAAGTATTATTAATTTTATAATTTTATTTCTTTTTCCCCACCTTTATTTAGAATCACATCGACTTTTGGTTATGGGCGCAATAGCTGAAGATTCTGGCAATTATAAATGTTTAGCACGTAATGAATATAGTCATTCACAAAGTGAAACCTATATTAATGTGGAAGGTAAATTTTCATATTCTAAAATGTTACGCTATACGAAATTTTAACCATAAATATATTTTTATATTTTATTTCAAGGAGTATTCGTACCGCCAGGATGTGATGATAATCCATTCTTTGCAAATTGTTTACTCATTATTAAAGCAAAATATTGTAATCATAAATATTATGCAAAATTCTGTTGTAGATCATGTACTTTAGCTGGTCAATTAAATAATAATTATAATTCACATTCATTTTATAAGAAATAAATAATTTGAAAGAGAAAAAAAAAAAAATAAGAATATATAAAAAATTTTTATAATTTTTAATAATTATTAACAAAATAATTAATAAAATAAAAAAAAAAAAAAAAAAAAAAAAATGCAAATAAAAGCGAAAATATTATAAAATTATTAGAATAAAACTTTCTCAGGCCAGTACCATAAAAATTGATAAATAATTGCAAAGAATATCGCACACACGCAACAAAAAGTAATGCCAAAATAAAAAATTTCTATCAATAATATTTATACAATTTTTCAAAAATTATATATTACATTCACCAAAATCAACTTAACATTTTTATTTTATTATTATTATTATTATTATTTTTTTTTTTCTAATAAAAAAAAAAAGTATTAAAAATACGCACATCACTTTTTTTTTTTTTTTCATTCGTATTGCTATTTTTCTTTTTTCTTTATTTTTTATTTAAAAAGTTTAACTAAAAATAATAATAAAAAGAGAAAAAAAAAACTATATTTTTGTTCCTATTAAAGCAATAGAATTTTGTATTAGTATTTTTATTGTAATTAATTAATAATTTTATGATAAACAAAAATGGAATAGTTAGTAAACAAAAAAAAAACAAAAACAAAAACAAAAACAAAAATACATGGACAAAGAAAATGTGCCTTTATCATTGCTATATTTTAATTACTTAAAACTAATATATATTATATCTTCATAAAAACGCGAAGATATTAATATTACACACAATTAATAACAATAAAACGATTTATAAAAAATAATAAATAGATAAAAAGAAAAAACAAAAATCGGAAACATTTTTATATGCCATTTATGCATTTAATAATTAGTTATTAATTTTTGTAAAAAATAGAAAACAAAAAATGGAAAAGAATTTTATTTTTGAGAAAAGCAAAAAATTACCTAAGAATTCAAACTTGAGAAAAAACAAAAATCTATTAAATTCAGATCAATTTTTCTTTTCATTTAATTGTTTTTTTCTTTTTTTTCTTCTTCTTTTTATTAAACGAAAATATAAAAATAAATAAAAAAATATAATATAAATTGTTACCTTATTCATTGCAATATAATCTCTGCAACCACATTTTAGAATAATATAAAAAAATATATTGAAGAACAAAAAAAATATATTATAGTAAAATTAAAGAAAATATATATCATTAAAAAATGAAAATTTAATGAGGAAAAAAAAAACAAAAACAAAAAAAAAAAGTATCAACAACACATTTTTCTTTTTTTTAATGTAAAATAATTGTATATAAAATAAAAATAATGAATATTAATATATTTTCTTTTTAATTTAACATTTACACGCACTTTTTTATCATCACTACAATAAATAATTAATCACTACACACACATAAAAATATAATTTTTATTCATTTTTATACATTTTGTTGTTGTATTTATATAGTTTTAATTTCACAAATGAACCAGCTCATAGCCAACAGCTTAAGAAGTTTTTTCACCATTGGTAATCATCTTAATGAAGATTTGATATAGGAAAAAGAACACAGAAAATAAAATAATATAAAAAAACACATCTTCTTTACATTTACTTTTACACACTACACACGGTATTTAAAAAACCAGACGTGACGTCTTAACCATAACCTTCTAATTTTTTGTTAAAGAATTTATTTCTTTTGTTTTATAGCATCAATAGGTTTTGTTCGTGGGATTATACCTTGTTTTTTAATTAAAATGCGCCTGTGCGTATTTTTATTTTTTTTTTTTTTTGTGTTTTATAAAATTAAAATATAAAAATATTCTTTTGTTTTATATTGTACCACTTTTTTTATCCAGATAAAAATAATAAAATATTTTGTTTATGTTTTATTTTATATTATTTCTTTATAATTATAATGCGATTTTTCAAAACTACGATAGAAATAAAAACACTGAAATTTCTTTTTGTGTTGGAGAATTTGAGAATTGATTTTATAATATATAATTTGATAAGTTAAAATTGCGTTCGAATCAATTATCATTCAACAAATATGTTTATAGCGGATTTAATAACTGTATATATGGTAGTGGGTCCCAATCCTTGCCATATTAACAAAAACTTTCGCTTTGGACAATGCTTCAATAATGATCCCGAATTTAAATATATATATGTTGTTTTACTTTATAGGGTTTTTATAATTTAATATTTTTTTTTTAATTTCAGTGAAATATAAGAGAATTTTAATCTTAAATCTTTATAAATGCTGAAAAATAACTTAACAAAATAATATAATATACCAAATGTCCTAATATCAGTCAGTTAGACAATAAGTTGCATGTTTGCATTCAATGTAAAATTATATTCTTCTAGGTAATTGAGTAATTTGTAAACATTGATGAACGAGATAATTGGTTAATTAAACAATGAATAAACTTATTTTGTAGAAATTTGACAGATATAACGCTTTCATAAACATGAAACAAAAACTGCGGATAAAATCTATGAAAAGTTTTACAAAATGCATAGGAAATATATCGATTTGAGTTGCTGGTTGTTTTAAAAATTATGAAAATAAATTAAAAAGAGTAAGGATTATATCTATGGATAAGCAAAATATACCAAATTTAAACCCACCGCTCTTGGATAATTGGTGAAATAAATTATAAATATAATTCCACGGATATATGTTGAACATATTACCCTGGCTATTCAAAGATTTCAATTGACCAAAATGAAATACTATTATATTATTAAGCGGAAAATCTATGGACATTCTTTGGACAAATTCCAATATATTTTTTGCCTGGAAAATATGTAGATTTTTTTCACGGAAATTTTCATTTTCATTTACAAAGTACGGACGAATTGTTATTAGAGAAATTCTATTACGTTGACTAATAATAGTAAAATGATTAAGGACGAAATGAGCCAATGCCAGCCATATGTTAAAGCCACTTTTACTTTGGACAATGGTATTATAATTTTATAATTTGTCAATAGTTTTTGATAATTTAAATGAACAATTGAATTGAAAAATAACCGTCACTGCTGACAAAGAATGGGTCCACTACCTCATTTATATAATAAAAAACAAAAAGGTGTATTACTGTAATCGTAAAAACAGGTATTTGTTTGTGTTTTTTTTGGTAAAATTCCCCAACTAAAACTAGAAATAGAAACATATTTGTGTGTATGGGTTCATATTATAATAAAATTAATTCATATTTGTTTTTGTAATTTATATATTCGATAAATATAGTATTTGCGGTTTCATGTATGTGTATTAGTTCAGCGCGTTAACAATGGTATTTTAATACCATATCATCACCTCTCCATCATCATTATGAAAACGGTAATTCTTTATTTTAATATATTACGTTTATATATTTTTTATTACATTTTAAACAATTACGCATGTAAAGAAATTATGTTATAATTATATTTTTCGTGTTGTCGACGGCCGCGCAATAGCAACTTATCAAAATAAAAAACTGGAATTGCTAATGCTAATTTGCAGGTGGAGAGCTAATTGTGTTAGTATTTGTATAATGCAGTCGAATATATCTATTTTTAGATTCAATATGTGGTGTTTCTATCGAATAATTTAATGGTTCAAATATTTGAACTACGTATAATTAATTGAATGCAATTTATAATAATGTGGACTATATCTGTATTTATATAAAAATCGGTGTCGCGCTGCTGGTATCCACCACACAGTTTTTATTGATATTCAATTTAAAAATAATGTGACACCATATCGCGATCCCTATGAAGTAGGATCACATAAGTATAGAATGTATGTGATATCCAGCTGCGATAGCGAATATAATATCCCACGACATTTTATGAATATCTCTCTATGTGTTCGATCGCCTTATGACCACTTTTTTTTTACGTTTCAATGATTTAGCACAAGGACAGGATTACCAACGTCGTCTTTAGGATATTTATATAATCTCTGGGATATCCTTGGTATAACCCACTTGATGTATGTTACTACCAACGTCGTCTGTAGGATATTAATATAATCTCAGGGATATCCTAGGTATAACGCACGTGATGTATATTACAGACATGCATGGGGTATTTTTGTAATGTCTTACAAACATTAATGACACTTGCTTTAGATATGTGTGCGACTATGTTGAATTTATACTTTTTTCAGAGGTTGCCGACACGCTGTGTGCGATTCAACTTTTCTCATATATTTTGAAGGGGCACAACTACATGTATTGTTATTAAATGTATATGGTTGTGTATAGTTCAGGGGTGGTTGTGTATAGTTCAGGGGTGGTTGTGTATATCCAGAACGGAACTTATTTTTTGCATATAGTTTTTAATACTTGATGATTTGTTGACTCTTTGCACGATTTTTAAGAACCTCATCGTTAAATTATATATATATATTTTTACTTATATAGAAAGAATTCAAATAATTTGGTTATTCACAATCCTCATTAAATGATTTGATAACACTGTGTGTGCGAGAAGGCTTTTTTATTATAGGCAAATCAATACAAATACGGTATTTCATTATTCCATAGCAAAGCTTTATATTCAGAATTTCGTCAGGAAAACCAATTTATTAATTAGCTATCCATTCATAAATCTCTCTATTATTATCGCTTCGGATTTAATTGCTTTAATTGATTGGTACTCGGCGCGTATATTTACAATATTCTATCTACAAAAGTAAAATAATTATGTAATAAAACAATATATAATTTTAATTATATTTTATTTTTATTTAAAATTTAAACATATTTTATAAGTTAAATTAATTAAATGCGTATATATATATATGGAGTTTTTAAATATGTTTATAATAAAAAATATATAATAATAATGTTAACAATTAATTTGTTCGTATATTTTTACAACAAAAACAATCCATTAATATATCCGTAAATTTATTACTATTCGGTGGCAACAATAATTCTAAATTTTGCGATTCACTGTCATCTGAATCCATACCTTCGATTGTCATTTCTTGTAGACTAAATGTATCACTTAAATCTTGTTTTTTTAATGATTTTGATTTTATTGGAAAAAAAGATACTTCATCGTCATCATCATCACTATAAAAAAATAAAAATAGGAAAAAACTGGTCAAATTTCTGTCATATATAACAGCACGTCTCTTAAATTATTAATCAGTTGATATTCCATTATATAATTATGAAGTTGGAAGTCTTACAGTCTTGAATAACGATATGTTGACTAGTAAAAATAACTTCTTATTACTTATTTCTATACAATATAACGATATATCACAATACCGTAACAATTTCTTGAAAATTTTAAAGAAAAACCGGTTGGGCCTATGGTTTTTTAACCATATATGAGGATACTTTACTGATCGTGATCGATGTATAGATAATTTTCAATCTTTTGAATTGTAAATGCGTGCTCTTATCTACAAATTGTATATTTTTTTGTAATCGTAATTTACAATAGACTATTGCCTGTATTATAATCTATCGCTTAACTAATTATTCTCTATTCATTAATTCATTTCTTTACAAAACAATTTACAATTCAAATCTATTAATAATAAAATAAAATCGGTATAATATTTATAATTTTCGCTTTTATATCTATTCAAAACTATAAAATATCCTTTTATTATTAATGAAAAAAAAAAAAAAAATGCATACTTAAAGGCTCTTATAAAAATGTGCTATAAAATATAAACTAAATTAACATCTAACGGATATGATTTCAACAATGCAGAACGCAAGTACGGGAAATAAAGGTTCCTTTTTTTTTTTTTGCTTACATGGGGAAGTGAGAGAGTCAAAACTTAAATATAATACATTATTCATTATAATATTATTCTTTACAGCGAACAGTCAACATTTCTTTTTACTATGGAGTAACATATTTAGTTTTATTATATTCTTAATAATTTGGACAATAAGTTTTTATAATTGTGTTAATGTAATCGTAAAAATTTGTGCGTGTGTTTTTTTTTTTACCAAAGTCTCTGCGTGCGCAATAAAATAAAATAAAATAAACGATTTTCATTATAAATTTTGTTTTTGATTTTATAGAATTATTTGTGTGTTTGTGTTCATATGTGTAATTAAATAAATTCAGTGTTTTTGCCTTTAGTTTATAGTGTACGTATTGAACAGTAAATAATCATCATCATCACAATAAATCGCGCGCGCTTCTTCAACTTCAACATCATTATCATCATCATCATCATCATCATCATCAACATTATCATCATCATCATCATCATCATCATCATCATCATCATCATCATCTTCATCATCATCAACATCATGAAACTTTGGTATTATTTTAATATATTTATAATTATTTATTGGTGCATAAATCGTTATGTTTTATTGCGGCTTTTGTTTCTTTTTTTTTTTTTTTGTTTTTTTTTGTTTTTTTTTTCAATGCAAGTAAAGAATTTTTTTTGTTAGCCTCGTTGATAGTACGACGTAATTAAATTCTTTTGAAGAAATTCTGTTAAGTTCAGGGAATTATGAATATACTTATTCGAGAATAATGGAAATTCGTCTATATGTAATAATATAAATTGCAATTGTATGGGTATATTTAATATAGGTCGGTGTTGGTGCGCCATCCACCAGTTGCGCTACATTATACTTAAAGTAATTGAAAAAAAATAATTTGTATTATTTATTTAAATCATATACGATTTTCTAAAAAAAAAAAAAAAGTGTTCATACGAAACTGGTGGTAGTTTCTTTTCCTGTACACCGTCCAATTTTTATAGTGCTGTATGCGTGCAAGTAATTCCAATATAGGATAATCGTATGTTTGTACGTATACATTAACCTGTATGAATAGCGTCCTACACTCATTGCAACTACACTGCGTAATCTATATAATAGTTACTGTATGATCTATAATAGCGTGTAGTTTATGTAATAGTGCATTCATTCAAAACTGTGTAAATCTTTAAATACCGCATATTTTCAAATCGAAAATTTTTTTAGAATAATGAAAATGGTATCATAAATTCTGCCGACACAACGTTATATAAATTAGTAACTATATAGCCTAAAACTTATAACGTACAATATGTTGCATAAGTCTTAAAAATATTTTACAAATTATTAATTTTAATATAAATAGAATTAAAATTAAACTAATAATAATACTAATAATATTAATAATAAATTTAATTTTTACCTATTTTCAGATTTATATTCAACTAATGGAACATTTTCATGATAACCAGGTATTTGTAATCTATTAATTGGTATTAAATTTGATGTTTTTACTTTTGTTTCCTTTTTATTGTAAATGATGTATTTATATATATAGAAACGCATAGTAAATAATTATAAAAATAACTTTGTTAATACATAAATGAAATGAAAAATATTACACTTATATATTATAAATATTATATAATCATACATTTATTAATTCCGGATGAAGTTGATTATAATTTCGTTTAGCTCTTTCAACTTTCAGCTCCAATTTTCTTTGTAAAGTTTTACATGTATTGATATGATTCGATTTATTATTATTAATATTATTATGATTTACATTATTATTATTATTATTATTATTTTTATTAATAATATTTTTACTATTATTATTGTTTCGTCCTTGATGATAATTTTCATCATAATCATTTTTTGTTGCCGCAGATTTTAAGTAATTCTTATTACGAAAAATTACTTCTAAATTATTATTTGAAGAATCATCACTTTCCAGTAATTCTTCTTTGGTCTGCGAATATATAAATTATCAAATACATACATTTTTGGAAAATATTTATTAACGACACTACCATATAAATATATTTTTATTTACCTCAATTTCCATTTGATTCATATAATTAGTATTTTGTTTAATATCTTCACTATCTATACCACTATCTTCCATTCTATTTTATTTTTAATAATTTAACTAAACTAATTTTTAAATAATACATAGGTTTTTTTTTTGTCTTATTATAACAATAAATTAAAAAAAAATTATTTTACAATTTATTAAACGTACACAGAATAGAACGTCATTTATTACCAAAATGATATCATTCACTCACTGTACGTACATTATATTGATTTTTCCAATGTTTATAAACATATATATTTTGTTTTTAGGTGCCCTTATATATAATAAGAGAAATTTGAGATAAGAAAATTCACATGTTTGACACATTTAGGGCTGTGAATAAACTAAACAGAAATACAGTATAATAACTTTGTAGTAGTTCTATGTTTTTCTTGTATACTTTTCAATTATTCGATGATATTTTGTTTTTGAAATATTAAATTTTTTTAATCACATAAATACATATTTATTTTAATTAATTGATTACATTAATATTAACCAAATTTATATAAACAAAATTAAAATTAATCTGTGTTCAATGTTAAACAAACACCTTGTAAAATCCAATGGCTATTATGAGTTTTTGTGGATAGATCGGCTTCAAAAACTAAACCAACACCCATTGCATTTCGTCGTTCCGATGTTATATAGACCGGTGTTCGATAGGTATTTTGTAATTTTAAACGATGTACTTCGATTGGTATTATCGATAGTATTGGTAATGGTTCAACTAAAATTTTGGGTAATGAACGAATTAAACAATTTTGTTCCGTTGACCAACGTGCACCTTCTAAATATAAACCGGTTACATAACATCCCTACAAAAAAAAATAATGTTAAAATATATATATAAATAAATAATGACTATAAATATTATAAAATCAATACCGATGCTGGCCGTTCTTCAACATCATCAGCATCATTGAATTCTGTAACAATTGTAAATAATGTTGAACGATCTAATGGCCAAATATTTTTACGACATGCAATTTGTATTAATGCGGTTAAATAACTTTCTGGTATGTGTAAACCGGATAACCACATTACTAACGGTTCACCTGATATTGACCAAAATTTATATTGATCATAACGTCTCTATGTTAAGTATTTGAGCAAAAATAAATAGAAAAACAATTAATAGAATAAATTACAAAAAAAACAAAAAAAAAAGAACCACACAAAATAATTAAAAACATAAAAACTACTCTTAAATGATCCATCCAACTGCCTAATTGTTTACATGTGTCTGGTGCTAATTTTCTCCATTCATTCGGCAACTGACCATTAAATAATGAATTGGAAATATTATCTAATACACTATCCATACCAATTTCACCAGCAATTGCCTTATATAATAAAAACATTAATTTATTTATGTGTTTCAATCAGCAACACAAAAAATACTGTATGATATTAAAATTTAATAATTTATATTTTCTCATACCTTTCGCAATAAAATCAATGTTTTTTCAATGCGTTCAACCAGTCGATTATAACGTTCTAATTCTTGTAATAGAACAACACCACTTGGTGTTAAATTCATTTGTAAAGATTTTTTAATACGCCAAATTTCAAATTGTTTCGGTAGTTTTTCAAGTATATCCGATGCAACGTTATCAATAAATGTATCACGACTTGTTCCACTTTCGCTGTCATCTATATATCCATGGCGAAAAATTAAAGAATTTCTATTAATATATTATTTGATAGTAAAATTTTTTTATATGAAATGCTTTCTTTATTAAATACGAAGAATTTTAATATTGAAAATATAGCAATTTCTTAATTTAATAATAAAAATTATACATACCACTTTTTTTATTCCATTTTAAGACTATTGTGTTTGCATTAATTTTAAAATGTATATATTATGAGAATGTATCAAATGTAAATATATATAATATGAATTTTTGTACAGATTATAATTTTATTGTTAGGTGTGTATTAAGATTGTTTATTATTTTGAAAAAAAAACTACCAATAAATATTTACCAGTTTGTGGTTGTAATTCAATTAAATGTGTCCAAATATCTTTAACAGCTAATGTATAATAACCAATTTCTGCATTTGGATGAAGTCCATAAACACTAGGACTATTTGTCAATGGAAGTTCATCAATTGATTCTAGATACATATATTTATAAATAAATGAAATTGTGATGAACATAAAAGTATAAAAACATAAATCGATCAGCAAAAGCATATTTCTAAATGTGACTAGAGTTTTGCCCTACAAGGAACTTTTATTAATCTTTGGATAACAAGAACCACTTGATCGTTACATGACACTTGGCATTGCAAAGAGAAATTCGATGTATTATTAATTACATACTTAAAAAATAGAGCATGAAATTGTAGAAGCAGAAATGATATTATATTACAAGGAAGTTGTTATGAAGTAGCCATAAAACTATACATTCTCTAAATATAAGTATCTATAAGTTTCTGTATTAATTTTCAATTTCACATTATAAACGTAATACTTTGCTGTATTATATTTAAGGAAAAATACATTATAAATCTATTATCAAAGTAATATTAAACCAATAGGGTCGAATATTGAATGCATTACCTATAATATCCTCACGTGATGTTGCATCTTTTGGTATAACATAATTAACGGTATCACTTCGATAGA
Organism: Bibio marci; assembly: GCA_910594885.2. Taxonomy (NCBI): domain Eukaryota; kingdom Metazoa; phylum Arthropoda; class Insecta; order Diptera; family Bibionidae; genus Bibio; species Bibio marci. Next base: position 42,492,121 of record OU343114.1, read on the forward strand.
AATTAAAAGGTTGAAATTTATCAAATAGAAAATCACCCATATATTCATTCATATAGGTTTGTACGATACGTCGATCAAAATCATCAATAACACGTCCGCCATACATAACTTCGCCGATTAAATATTTTAAACTATTCCATGGAATTGTCTCTTCTTTTATTACAATCATTTTTGTTAAATATGTATTTAATATATCCATACAAACATTAAAATCCGATTCATTAAAATCATAGGAAATATTCCAACCGATTTTATCATATTTTCTTCTCTCCTGAACAACAGCATGAAAAAATGCTAACACATACACTAACGGTTGAAATGCTGAATGACTACAACTGTCCAATGTTTGTTGACGCAATTTAAAGAATGTTGATCGTAAATTTAATTTTAAACCATTTGGTGGTTCAGTTACAACTAAATAGTTAATATATTATTAATAATCAATAATTATACATAAAATAATATCGATTTTAATACCTTTTAATGATCGTTGTAAAATACCAATTGGAAAAGTTGGTGTTGCATCGGTTGTTATCCATAAACGAAAATCTGGATGTGGTTTTTCAATTTTTTCTAATAATTTTTCTAATTTTTTCATAAATGAAACCAATAGATGTCCATTTTGTAACATCAACCATTGACCACGACTGACAGCCACATCAAGTAAATTTAGGGCAGCCTACGTTTTATACAAGCACATATAGAAATTTATATACGACCCCATTATCAAAAAGATTATTGTATTAAACTTACATTTTCTTGACCTTGTCCCAATGAAATATGACGAAATTTACCTTCACCAGCACCACATCTTTCGGCTAATTTCATTAGGTCATTCGTTGGATCCGAACCAGGACTAAGAATAAATACAACTGGTATATTTGGTGTTGATTGATCATAAATTGTATCAAAACTTATATTTGGTGGTGTAATATATTCTTCACCCATTATATTCGTAATATATGCATTTATTGCACGATAAATTCGATCGGTACGGAAACATCGTAATAACATTAAATTCTTTAAATAGTAAATGATAAAATAACATTAGTATTAAAATTTAATTAAATAAAATTAAAATATTAATTACATGAAATCCATTCATTTTATCATTAAATTGTCCGGGAAATTTAACTTCTTCTGGACATTCTAAATCATACCATTGTTGCCATTCATTTGAATTGTTTGCAATGTGTTCAACTAAACCGTGGAATATATCGGAAAAATTTGTTTCAATTTTTAATAAATCTTCCCAACCTTTGTCCGTAATCCATGTAACCGGACATTTCTGTTCACTTTTAGTAAGTGTTACCGAACCCTTAATAAAAAAATCAATTTCTATTTGTTTTAATTTTCCATCACTTTGTTGTAATTTCATTGTCATTTGAAATGAAAATAATAATTTATGCTTTTCAAAAATTCCCGTACAACCATATTCATAAATATTTTTTGTTAGTGTATTGATAATATTATTTAAACGTTTCGATAGCATTGTGTCCGGTATTGCTTTACGCAACGAATATGAAAATACATCTAAATATGAACTTAATGAATATTGATACATACTATTGACGGTAGCCATATCCGATAATAAAAAAAATAAATTAGCACCACGTTTTGCAATCAGTCGATAAACATCACGTAACACCTCTATATCGATGGCTGTACGTTCAGATAATTCTAATTTTGTTGTAACCTCAGCCGCTTTTGTTTTAGTATTTTCTAATGTATCAATTAATTCTACATTATCTAACATATTTCCGGTCGATGTTGCCAATTCACGTAACAATGAATCTTCTAATTGTTGTAACAATTGTTTATTTGTACTTGTCTCTGCAATTAATGATTCACGTTGTTCCTCTAAATCGGAACGTTCGGAACGTACAACAACACTTAACAATTGATCCTCTAAACCGGATAATGTTACCGTATAATTAATGACTACTGCTTTTGCATAAACAGATGGATCAAAATTGGGATTCGCTAATTTTGTTGTTAAATACATACGAAAATTTTTATCAACATCCACTTCTTTGTCGGCCAAATTTATGAAAATTCTACCAGCAACATCTGTATATTAGATAAACGAATAAATACATTATTATAATATATTGTTATACCTGCAGGTAGTATCCCTTGAGATGCATTTATGATCACGCCTAATTACAGTATCGCGTATCTCAAGGGATATAACACTTCTAAAAATTTAATAATTATATGGAATTACTTTTTATATTTTTTTCTAATACATTATCAATTATGGGATCAATGTAATCATCAACATCTTGAAATAAAACTGGTATGCCATACATAATGGACATTTCAAGTTGTTTAAGAAAATCACTGTCATTAAATGTTATAATTTTTAAATTATTTTTAGCTTCACGTTTTTTTATCCACGTTAATGCTTGTTGTTGTGGATCAATACATAATGGAAAACGTGAGCCTCGTGTTGTTAACACACCATTTTGTACAGACAATTCATCGGGTGGTAATCCTTCAGAATTCCATCTAGAAAATTGTTTTTTGATTATTGTAATTTTTATGCATAAATAAAACCTATAAAAATTTACCCGCTTATTTCAACATCATTTGTTAAAACACCATCGATACGAAAGGGTAAACTAATTGGAATATTTCTATCTATAATATCTTGTAGCCAATCGTTGAAAATCATTTCACGTCGAAATTCAAATGAAAATGGTGCTGTATATGCTAAAAATGAGGCTGAAATTAAACATGTACCAATAACTTTTTCATTTTCATCATGCAAATTATTTAAATCGATTTTCCAACGATCTTTTTCCGAACCTAAACCTTTTATAAGTTTATCGGCCGCTTCCTAAATGTAAACATACAATTATAATAATTATTTATTATATTTATTATTATCATTAGTATGTATATTCACCAATCTTCTTTCAGCCTGTTCTAATTTTTGTTGTAAATCTTGTTTCTCATCCATTGAATTTGTATATTTTTTATTTAAATCCAATAAAACTTCTTGTAATTTATTAATATCGGTTGTTAATTTATTTAACGTTTTCACTTGTAAATCTAATTCATTTTCTAAAAATATAACACGATCACGTTTTGGTTTAACTTCTTTAAATACATCACAATAGCCTAAAACGGCACGAACAAATTTTAATAAACCAAAACCAGCTTTTGATATTGTTTGCATTTCATCAAGTTTTGTTGATTTCTATACAATTATTATATGGCGTAATAAATATATTTCTTAAATCAATCTATAATATTGTATTGATAAGTATAAAATTGAAAATCGATACCTTCATATGATTACGACAATTTGTAACTTGTTTTTGTGTTATAATATCACAATTCATTTCCATTAAACTTCTTAAAAATCCATTTTCAGACATCATACCTTTTGCCGTTTTCCATGATATTTCTTTATAACCACGTATTATAGCAACACATTCGCATACAATTTGTACAGCTTCTGGTGGTGTTGCAAAACTACGTATTTCTGTTATATCATTTCTATCCAGATCTTCTAAGGCTAAACGTGCCGCTTCTAATGCTGGTAATGCTGCATTTAAAGCTTCTTCAGCTTCTGCTTTTTCTACTGTAACTACTTTACTTTGTTGTTCCACTTCTATTTGTTTTGTTGATGCTTCTTCTTTTTTTTTATTTGCAATATCAGTTGCTAAATTGAAAAATATATGTATAGAATAAGTGTATATAGCCGATTAGCAAATCAAAATTGACGTGACTCGCATGGTAGTTGCTAAGCGTATTCTTCGATCTTGATTTACCAATATTTCGTACGTAAATGATTTATCATAAAAAATATGTTCGTATACTCACATGATTGTATTCCGGCCAACATTGCTTCACATTTTTCAGCTGCATCGATTACATTTTTCTGTTGTTCAGCTACAATAACACCAAGTTGTTCAATTTCATCAGCAGCTTCATCAATTTTACCAATACCTTCAGCAAGTCGATTACATTGTTTTACAATATAAACACTTTTTTCCTCTATTTCAATTAAATATAATTATAACATAAAAATCAAAAAGAACAATATTATATAATAAAATAAAAATACTATACTAATTACAATATATTTACCAATCAATTTTAAATAAGTTTGAATAAAATCTAAATAATGTTTAGGTGTAACGAAATTTTTGCGACGTAATTTCTGTAAAAATTGTAGCGTATAATAACCTAAACTTTTATGTACATGTACGACATGTGTTATTATTGATTGTTTATGTATTTCCGGTATGCGTGGATGTTCAACTAAAAATACTTTTGCAACAGCAAACAGTGCTTGTTCTGGCCACGGAAATATCCAATCAATATATGTACTGCCAACTAATCCGGGAAAATTTCGACAACGATTACGTAATGTTTCACCGGCCGGTGACATACACAATACAATGTGTAAATTTTCTGAACATACTTTTAAAAAATATGACCAAACACCATCCCTGTGTGTGGGGGGCAGGCATATATTAAATAAAATTTATTCAAATTATCAATAGCTATTTAATTTAAAAGAAATACAAAATTTTAAACTTTACTTTGATACAGAAAATCCATTTTCTTGAGCTTTATTTCGACATGCACTTATTAATACATCTTTTTCTTCATCGGTATATAATGCTGGAACAGTTCCAGCTGTTAACATATTATTTATAAGTTCTAGAAAACTTTCTTCAGCAATCTTTTAAAAATTTATTATAAAATTAAAATTATTAAATAAAATTATTTAAAAATATAATATGTAAAAAAACAAATAACAATGAAACCTGTGATGCTGAAAACATAAAAACAACTTTTTTATTTTCGATACTAATTAAATTATATAAATTTTTTAAATCTTCACGAAATGATAGTTCATTATAACCACGACTTAATGTTATTTGAAATACATCACATTCTGTATATAAACCATAAATAATAGAGAGTTTCGAAAAATTATAAATATTTCCATTAATATTATGATTATGTTACATACAAAAAACATATAATGTAATGTTGTGATGCCGTCAAACTACGGCTATTATATTAGACAGAAAAATATACATGCATTGTGTTGTAAAATATAATATATACAATAACATTACCTGCAGCAAATGCAGCCAATTTAGTTATTGATTTTTTTCCACAACCACCGATACCTACTAGAAGTACATGACCTCTGAAAATAACAACAAACAATATATTGATAATAAATTACTAAATTTTATCAAAACCTAATTATTTTATCATCATTTTATAAATATATACAATAATATTATAGATAGAATAAGGTCATTGTTTGTGTAAAATATATTATTATAGGTATGAAAATTAATTCCCAGAATTTGACACAACTTTCAAAATATCTGAAAAAATGAATTTTATCGTGTGAGAGGTGACGTATATTATCCTACTACGAAACATTTTGAATATTGGAGAAAAATGCAAAATTTGCGGGCAGTTTTGCATAGCTACTATTTTTGATGATGTTGCTCCATCAGATTACCATTTGTTCTGGTCGATGCAGAATCACTTGTCCGAGCAATTTTGTTGGAGAATATAAGAATTGGCTCGATGAATGTGTCACATAAAAGCGATCTTAGCCTATTTATAGTTTGTGTATAGTTTGTTTGTTTATTTCTTGAATCATTCTGTTCATGAAAATATTCCGAGAATTAATTTGTAATACATAGAAACTATATAAATATTTGTCTGCATGTGTAGTACTACTAATATATAACAAAAGTACATACTTATGCATTCGTAATGTTCTATGAACTCTAGTTAAATGTTCTAAACAATCTTCAAATAAAACTAGATTTAATTTTTCTTTTTGTTCATTGTATTCTTCAAGTATCTGAAATATAAATATAAATAATAATTAATTATAAATGTTAATAACGTAAAAAATAAAACATAGTTTAAAAATAAACCTCTTGATAGAGAAAATAAATAGCTTCATAATCTAACAGATCTTCATAATAACGTGGATCACCTTCGTTAACTGCATTACGATAATCACCAAATAATAACGGTTCTCTTAAACAATATTCACTTATCGGTACATCCGGTGGTTCGTCTATCAAATTTATTCAATAAAATTATTCGTAATCGTATGACGTTAAACTATAAAAAATATTTAATATATATATATACTAAATTACCTTTTGCTGGTGATTCTTCACCACCTAATCCATGAATGGATAAATCTAATTTTGGTGGTGGTGGAAAATATTCATTTATTTCTTTTGCCATATGTTCTTGCATAACATTAATATCCTGTATATATAATTGATTTTTAAAATATGGTTAAAATATCAGTTAATCATTTTTGGTTTTTCAAATAAATCGAAAATCTCTTACATCATCGGTTATAAGTCTATCACAAATAACTCTAGTGAATTCATTTCTCCATAATCTAACTAATTGTTTGGGTAATGTAAATAGACTTGGATGTATTAATAAAATGCCAGCACATATTCGTGATAAATCTTTTAAATTAAATATATAATGAAATTTTGATGGTGTTGGTGGTAATTCTAATATTACAATCTTTGGAAAAATAATTTAAAAAATAAATATATAAATAAAAAAAAATGTATTATCTATTTCAATGTTAGTAGCTTGCATTGAATCTGCTCCATCTGGGAAATGGTTTCGAAGATTCAGACGAGATGACAAAACAATGCTCTGTATTTTGTGGTACATCGAAAGTGATGTTTACTATGAGCGGTTGTAGTTACAGCCAAACGGTTACCATCGAATGGTATCTTAAAGCACTTGACACATTTCAGTAATAATTTTATTTAGTTTTGCATCAAATCGCCAAAAAATTATACGTTCTTGGTCCCACTAAGCTATAACACAGATTGTGGTAGAAGAACATGCTACCACATTTCTCGAACTTGATTGAAATTTATTACCGGCACTTCCGATCGATGAATCCACATTTTGAAATGTACAATACAATAAAAAAAGACAGATTTTTCTTTCAACACGAAATTCAGCTACCACAAAAAAAAAATTAGGAAACTGGTTATAACTTCCTTGAGAAAATACTAACGTATCAAAGAAAAAAGCATGGCTTTCAATGCAAACATCTAATAAATTATATACCCACTCCAACATACCCTACCTTAAATAATTTTAATGTAATTTCAATTAATGTTTTTGCAATTGGTATAAATTCTTCGGTAAATATACTTAAATGTCCTGATAAAATTGAATTATAAATATGTGTTAAAGTTGTATCTTCCGGAAATAATAAATTAAATACAGAAAACATTGATATAAATCGGGTATCAACTTCATTTCGTCCACCGCCAGCAACACCCATTGCCGCATAAAATGTTAAATCTTTAAATTTTTTCCAATTTAAATCTTTTGTTCTATCAAACATTCCACCATTTTCAAATAATAATTTTAATAATGCAATTGGTTGTTGTGTACCATATCTGAAAAAACCAAGAAATAGATATTATAAAAACAATATAGTGCAATTTAGGTAAACACCTATAATTGTATAATCTTTAACCTAAATACTATAGAGAACTGTTTATTTTGGCAATATAATTGTTTTGTTGCATGGATACAATTGCAAAGATTCTCTTCATTAAAATTTATCTGTATAATTATACCAATTGTTTCGAAATCACAAAGTATTATTCGAAGGCATTTATTTACAAAACTTTTATGTGAGATGTGAGACGTACACACTCGATTTTTCTCGTGAAATTACAATATTCAAATTATATATATTGGTAAATCTATAGAAATTATATTTATCTATTTTGAATGCAAAGGACGACCACTTTCAATCATACCACCTCAACTAAATCTCTTAAATATATGTTTAAAAAACATTTGACATACTCATCAACTTGTGGCATATTCATATCATCAATAAAGGCAGCAATTTTTTTACCAATCGGTGGTCCAAATATATTTTTTGTACGTTTTTCAACCGATGCTTCAATTGTACGTTGTACATCTAAACTTGATGTTCTTGATGAAAAATTTATACTTAATATTATCTATATAAAAAAATAGAATAAAAATAATTAGTTCTAAAATAAAATTGCACTTAAAATAGTTAGTTTATTATTATAGATTCGTATATAGATAGAGAGAGAGAGACAGATATTATTTACTTACGTTAGTATCTTGATTCAAATTTCTTAAATAATTTGAAATAATTGCTGTTTTAGCAGTTCCTGTTTCACCAATTAAAAGTACCGGTTGTTTAATCTTTATAAATAAATACGAAAATAATAATAATAATAATATGAAAAAAATTAATTAGTGCATTTTAGTTAAAATAATAATTAATATAAATTAATTACTGAATTCATTAATGCCAAAATATTTTCAATTCTTAATGTATCAACGGTTGGTACAAGAATTTCACTAAAATTAATTGTTCTATTATGAATATAATTTGGTATAATCCATTCCCAGGCGGTCCAACATTTTTTTTCCTTATCAAAATAATAATCGTATAATGTTAATTTTGATGTTGGACATTGTGATGATGTTGCTGGTTTATCAATTGTATCTTCAATATTTACCATACCAAGTAATTTTTTAATAAATTCATCAAATTTATTACGATCTTCTTCAATTATTGTAGCGCCTAATGATTTATATAAACACTAAATGAACAAACAAATTAATTTAATGTATTATTTCAAAAAAATGTTAAATATTACCTACCTCTCTGTCCGAAAAATAACCAAAATGGATTAATAAAATAAAATCAATTTATTTTTATAAAACCAACTTTATGACATTGATTTGTACAATGAAAAGATGTGTTATCGTGCAATAAATCAACAACTGCATGGCTCTCAGATTTTTAGGAAGAACAAAACGAATACATGGCTTAGCAAACATGTCAATACATCATGACGTATTACAAAGCATTAACATTTGTGAATGAATATCACTGAAGATTTTCACGGAATCAAGTTTGCATCATCATCCACTAATTCCCTGCCCTCTTTGTATCGTTGATGGCACTCAATTCCAGAGTTTTATTAGTATTACCAATTATAAAATAACACCTTCGCCAATATGTTAAGGTCGCGCGGCTCACAATACATAAATCCACCAACCGACCAAAAGATGACGTTACCGCACCAATCCATATATCACAAAGACATTCTGGTTATTTTTCGTATACAGAGATAGGATGTATATATATATATTGTTACATTTTACCTCAATAAAACAACATTCAATAACATTAAATTCATATTCATAATTTTCACCAGCAATTTCCTTATTTCTACTGGGTAATAATGCATCATAAACATTACAAAATTGTATTATCATATTAAGATTTGTTTGATAAATAACCGTTTTTAATGGGTTTCCTTGTTGATTACCATCAATACCATCATGTATATATTCAATGGCTGGTGGTAAAAAACGTTCATAAAGTTGCTGTCATGTAAATGTACGTGTGTATATATATATATACCGCATTGTATATGCAAAAAGGAAATAATAATATTTTCAAATAAAAATTGTTAATATATATAGTTTTTCGTTATGAAAATAAATGTATGAGGGGAGAGAAAATATATATATATAAATATAAACTAACCATCAATAATTCATGTTCAATTTCCGGACGACTAGACAACCATTTTTTCCAATATGGTTCATAACCAAGATTTTTTGGATCAACAAATACCATACCGGCACGTGATACTGTTGCTGGTGAAGCATATGCTAAATTTCCCACCTATATATGAAATGAAATAAAATAAAATCTATATGTATTTGGAAAAAAGCAATATCTTATTTTCATTTTCGTATTTATTTCAATAACAAAATTTTCTTTACTTATACCCTTATTCACATAATAAGATTATACGATTATATATACATAAAAATATATAAATATAAATTAAATGTATTATTTGTTATTATATTTTTGGGGGTAAAGAAACTATATATATAATCAATATAAGTTAAAATACATACCTCAAAAAGTAATGCACAATAATTCTCTAAGCGGATCCGTTCACCATTTGCTAATGTCAACAATTTATTATCATCCATAACTGAATTCATATTTTCAATCCATAAAGCATCAACATCACCATCAAAACAAACATATCGTCTTTCCTATTATTATATACAAATAATACATATATATATATAAATTTATATAATATACACATTATAATACTACGCATAGTATAGCAATATACAATATTATACAAAATAAACAGATTTTTAAAGTGAAATCGATTAAGAAAATTTCAATTTTTCTTATGTACGTCGTCGCTATTTCTTTGTGTTTGTGTTTGTTTAAAAAAAAAAATGATTTAAATACTTACATTTCGTTCTGTTGGACGATTTAGTTCACGAAATATATTAGAAAATAATCCATCAATCCAATCTCTTGTGTCTGGATCTAAATAACCATATAATTCAACAACCGAACATGCCTTCAAATAGAAGAAAAAAAAAATAAGAAAATTAAAGTTAAATAATCTTATGAGTTTTATCTTACAAATATATTATTTATTCATATATAAAATATAAAAATTATATAAATAAAATATAGGTTAAAATAGGGTGATATGGCTTACATTTTAATCGACAAATAAGCTACATAAAGTATGGAACATATGGTGTTTACGCATCAAAAATTTATTACACTTAAAGTTGATAAATTATTGCGCATACTTGAAGTTAATTTAAATTTCTCGAACCACGAAATTATCTACGACCCATTAGCATGCACGAACGCTATACGCTGATGAGTATCATATGACTATGACCAATTACAGCTTCTAATTCACTGCTCTTCTATATATATTCAAATTATGTTCTCATTAGAATTACTAAGTTATAAAGATTAAGTGGATGCAGTTGCCACTACCTCTTACGCTCGACCACCTACTGTTTCTGGACGCTCCGACCGATACATCCTAAACATTTCACACAGCACCATTTATTCTACTAATTATAAAATAACTTAACAGAAATGAATGCCAATATAGAAATTGTGTTTAGAAAGATTTTCCTTAATGTTCTTAATTCTCATCTCACCTCTATGTGTACTAAATTTTAACAGTAGTAGTTTATACTTGCCATTTCCAAGATTTAACCCTTGCGGTCTTCAAATAATTGTGGTGAAGTCAGACAAATTTCTACTCTATGAATGGATGAGATTCGTTAGATACAACAAAAATTATAATAAAATTATTCCACTGACGTGGTACAATGCCATGGCTATAACACCAATACCGAAACACTTAAGTAAAAAGGTGAACAATTGAATTATATATAGATGTGGGATCTATTTTTTTTATATTGTTATAGGAAAAAAATGGTTTTAATAATTATGTGCAGTGAGATTTGGAATTTGAATATATTATGCTTATATAACTCCTTGCATATGGTAAATTTTAATAGATCAAAAAAATGTAAAACCGTCACCAGAAGCAAAGAATCCTTTTCCCAAAAAACACATTCTTCTTCGCGTCACCACTTCGCAGTGACTAACTATTTATTCGCATAAAAAATATACGAGAGATACATGCAACCGTTGGAAGTATAAAATTGCAGTGAATCATATATTGGGTTTTAACAATCCTCGTTTTCTTTCCATTTAAATTTTTACAGACAAACATTATCCTTGTTGCACTAATTTCAATCCTTTCTATAATTCTCTATGTGACCGATAATAATTAATATTTTAGTCACATTTAGTCTCTAAGTGGTGAGCATATAGTCTGTTTTCCGCATTTTGTTTAGCAATATTAATTTTGGTGTCATATTTCGAATAAGCATTAAATGGAGGAAAAAACCATATTTTATGATGTGCCATCACTTACATCGCTTTGGTGAAATTTTATTGTCATAAACGGACGATTCTGACTATTTTATTGTTTAAAAATTGACTAATTTTGCAATACGAAGATAATTGAATTGAAATCAACTATATTGTGATGAGAACATATGTATAACGCATATGAGAACAATACTATATTCTACCACATATCACCCTATTTTTTCCAAATAAATACTTTTGTTTAAAAATTGCTAAAAATGTTTGTTTTAGTTTATATATGAGAAAAACATGTATGTGTGTAAGTGTATGTATTATAATAAAAATAAGGAAATCTGAAAATAGAATATGGAATAAACAAAACATTTTAAATTTTCACTTACTTTTGGATTTAAAGTAATACATTTTGTTGGTAATCCCAAATGACATTGTGCATTAATAAGTGTTTTTATAACTACAGTTTTACCACCGCCAGTTGGTCCAACAATCATTGTACAATGTCTGGTCATCATTGTTTCATATAATTGTACAACTTTATCTTCCTATAATATAAATAAATAAACGCATAAGTTTAATAAATTACGTTTAATATCGATTATTTATAATGCATTTTAATATGTATTGACAAATTTCACCTGTTCATATATCGAAATATAACCATCTTTTTGTAAAACATATTTAACAGCTGTATTAAATTCTGGATATCCAACACGTGGACAATCAATGCCAGGAAATAAATCCTTTACGCCAAACCCATCATCATTTAATATTTATAAAAAAAATATGTGAATATATGTATAAAAGAAAATGCATTACCTTAATTAAACCTAAAAATAATGGTACGTCTTCAAATATAAATTTTGGAAAATTCATATCACGTAATACACGCATTAATACTAATGCCTCAGACAAATCCGGAAATCTTCTTTTCATAACACCAGCCATACGTAAAACTGAATTCAATGAACGTAAACCCCAATCATAATGATATTGTTTAGACAATTGTTCTTCAGCTAATTTATATAATACAGTCATTTTTTTAGCAAGTACCTATAGAAATAAAATAAATAAATAAGATAACGCACACACACACACACACACAAATCGATAAATAAATAATTGCGATTTCAATGTTATATATATATAAATTACTTTTGCAGTTAGATAACCATCTGAAAATAATGATATTAAACAAATTAATTCTTTATCGGGTACAATACATGTAACTGGACGAAATAAAGCTTTTACTGATTCCGGTAATTCTGTACGACCAGCATAACCAGGATTCATTGTTATAAATATACCAACTTTATTATCCATTTTAATATAGGCACCTTCAAACTAAAAAAAAAAATGTTTACAATGACCATAAACCACCAAATAATTATTATGTACCAATTAAAATAAACATACCGTAAATTCTGTTAAATTCATTAACAAAGCCGAACGTATAGTTTGTAGTTGTGTTGAAATTACACTTAACACCGAAATATCAATACGATTGAATTCATCAAAACAGCCCCAAGCACCGCATTGTACTAAACCAGAAAAAATTGTACCAACAGCACGAAAATCCATACCTTCACCACAATTCGTTACAACACATAATAATGCTAATGCTTTTGCTAAATCTTTTGTTGTTTCAGTTTTACCGGTACCGGCCGGACCAGCCGGTGCACCACCTAATTTCATTGTTAAAGCTTGTGTTATTGTTAAATAAATACGATCGGTTAATGGTGTTATAACTAAACGTCCATTTAAACCCATATATTCATAACCATATTTAAAACGTCCCGTACATTGTGTTACATATAAATTATCAAATTCTTTTAACCAATAAAATCTTAATTGACTTTCCCAAGAAAAATCTTGTACATCAAGTATACTATCACGTACAAATACTTCAATTATATCTCTTGCATGTACATCAATGGTTGTTATTGTTTTAAATTTTAATCTATCATTATTGGTAAGTTCCGCACGTACTATATAACAAAAATACAATATATATTTATAAGTAAATATTATATGAGTGAAAATAAATTAAAAATCTAATTAGAAATAAACGGAAAAAAGAAGAATATATATACCTTTTAAAACTAAATCATCAATTTGTTTATTCTGTTGTTCTAAATATTCTTTCATTGCATTTTTATTACCTAATTTTACTTTATAAAAAACTTCTTCAACTTCGGCTGTCCACCAAACTTGATTTGATGCTAAACATATCATTCCTTGATATAGCATTATCCAATTTGCACGTGAACGTTCACGTACCGTACCATAATCATAAATTGCTTTTTTTGTTAAATAACGATTTGTTTTATGCATTTCGTCTAATACATTATTCATCCAATCTTCAACTCGTCCTTCCGTTAATACTATATTATATATATTCGTATATATTTCAAATTATTAATATAGATTTTATAGTTAACATATAGAAATCAGTTACCTTCATTTCTAAATTCCATAATTTCTCCTTCGCTTGAAATCATCGCCGTTGCTATTCTACTATCATCTGAATTTGTTATTAATTTTAATGATTTTATATTATCAAACATCTATAAAGAAAAATCAATTTATTATTGGTTATTTGATAGAGATTCAAGATCAATATAATGTTGAAATAAGTCGTCTACGTATTACATGAATATTTCCGTATATCAAGGAGACTGTCCAGGGGTCACACCTGGGTAGGGTTTACATATAAATACATTTTCTGTAGTTAACTTATAGTTTGTGGTTCATTGGCGCAGTATGGTTAAAACACATGTAATTCAATGTGGAGATTGTGAGTTCGATCCAGATATTAATATGAATTTCAGTATTTTTCATACAAAAAATTATGCAACTGGATTATCATTTGTTCGTTTATGACTTTGGAAAGCAAATATCTCTGGAAATATGATATTGGACGGTATTCAGTGGCGCTGTGGTAGTTTGCATAAGAAACGACGGTCGTTATTGTTAGTTTGTGATATTAAGAAAATTTATTACATAATTTCCGACCAATTCACGTCGTGTTATATATTTCTATACAGATTATAATTTATCAAATTTAATATGTAATTGTAATGAATGTTTTGGTTGATGCAATATTGAATTAATATGATTTGATAATAAAAATTTCGCCTCGACTATCTATCAAAAATTGCGGTCAAGTTGGTACATTACTTCATATGCGGGGAGTATCAATAATAATTCACCAATTAGACATATTGTTAATCTTTTATTTCATAAGCGAGCAAATAGTTGTTCAGTGATATGTACTTTATGAAATATACTGATGAACAAAACTCTCAACCTTTCTGTTGAATGACATAGTCTTTATCCACTTCATCACTGAATGACTAGTTTAGAGCTATCAAAATGAAACTTTGTAATTACAATTCCGTGTACGTCGAGTCGTAAGTAAATTAACTACTCCAATACATACTTTTATGATATGATCTTGAACACTACTTGGTACACTACTTCCAAGTATTGATAGTAGTTCATCAGTTGATATAAAATAAAATCTATATTTTTGAAAAATTAAATAATTAGTTTTACTACTCCAATTTTTTACAAGTGTAAATATAAGAAAAAAAAAACCTTGGGAATATTCTTCTTTTTGCATTTAAATAATCATTTAATGATTTTTGACAATTTTCTAATCCCATTGATAAACCTTGAAATTCCGCTAAGCGTCCACTTACCATACAAACTGGTACAATTAATGGATTTTTGGAACAATCACTCATTATCTAAATTTTTAGTGAAAACAGTTTATTTGTTATAATCGTATAAATTTTTTGTTTTATTTTGAATATATAATTACCCTACGATATGCCTTATCAATGTCATCAAAACGTTTAGCTTCTTCCGGCAATTGATCACGTATATCACCACCAATAAATATACCTTCTAAATATAACCATTTTCTTTGTGTTACTATCCATTCATCAATAATTTCAGCAATTAATGATAAACATCTTTCCCATTTTTGTACAGTTTGTAAAAATGGACCAATAAATCTATATATAAAATATACACATACATAAACAAAATTTGTATACGCTATATATTTAATATTTATACTAACTGTGAAGCACCCATCGATTGTAAATTCATTGAATTATCGTCTAATATTTGCACAATTTCATCTGTTGCACCAAGAAAATGTCTATATATTGTCAAAGTTAATTATATAGAAAATATGGAAAATAGAAAATAAATATTTCTAAAATTAGAATGAATTCACAAAAAAAAAAAGGTGCGTGCCTTTTTAAAAAAATAAATACATAAAAAAAAAGGACACTTTAATATTTATTTATAAAACATTAAAGAATAATATAAGTTACCACATAATGTCCATAATTAAATTATCCTATCCTAAAAGGTATTATCAGTTTATTATTTTAATATTAAAAATTAAATTACCCTCTTTGCACACCGCTTTTATAATGTTTATGTACAACGAATGTCATTGTTTCCCATGTTTCGGCTACATCTTTAACACCTTTTTCAATTGATAATTCTTTAATTGCATTATTTACAATTTCTTCAGCAATATCCTAAAATGATTATTATAAATTATAAATGCGAATATTATTACAATACATACAATCTGTAATCAATTATTTATGTTAAGATTTATATATCGCACAAAGCTTCCGTAATATTTTAAACAACAGCGTCATTTTGTTCTAAATTGAGCCATAGTCTTAATTTCTGTCTAGGTTTTACCCTCTGGATTATCGACTGGTAGAATTATATTTCGACGAAGGATATCGTCCACTTGGTCTTGTATACTCAAAATATATATTATATTTGCAGAGCAACTCTATATCCAACCAACGATATAGCAGTACTTCCAGATGACATAAAATCGTGATAACTGTCTTTGATTTTATAATATATTCCTCTATATTTTCGGAACTATATGTTCCTTTTATTATGTGAAATAATTGACGGAGCCAGTCGATTAAAACCAAGCGCAAAGTAAAGACTGTGACTTAAAATAGAACTGAATGGCACTGTTTTGTTCACTTACAATATATTCCTTTTGTATGGAATTAATAATATAAATATTGTATACCTGATATTTATGAAGTTCCATAGCAAACATATTTGCCAAAGTAAATCGTTCGGGATGCATATCAAATATTTTTCCAGTTTTATCCATTAATATTTTCCAATGACGTTCACGTAATGCTTCATTTTTAAGACTTACCATTAACGGTACAGAACTTTTAAATTGTTTCATTTTTAAATGAAGCATTAGTCCCATTGGTAGTTGTCGAATCTATATATTTATATTTTTTGTGAGTAAATGTAAATTAATAGTAATGCGTTAATTACATAATCTATTACTACATATTGTATATTAATTAATTACCCATTTTTGTAATTTTCTAAATTCTTTAATATAATTTTCAATGCCATCGATTAATAATTGTGGATTTAAATTTGACCATAATGTATTCGACCATTGCTCACGGGCAATTTTTTGTTGTTTATATAATTTATAAATCACTTGCATTCCTTCAAAATCATTTTTTATACGTAAAAATTCTGTATAATCTGCCAGTGGCATATCAAATAATTTTTCAGAATTTATTAACTCAATTCTTTGTTCTTCCAGCATTTCAAATTGAATATGATAATAATCCATTAATTTCATTCCTGTATCCATATCACTATTAACGGTTCCAGGACCTTCTATTTCAAATTTTTCTATAAATTTTGTAAGCTAAATGTAAAAAATGTATTTTAAAATTCAAACAAAAGTCAAACAAAAATAAAAAAACAACATAAAGTAATTATAACAAATTACATTTAAACCAAAATCTATAATTTCAATAGATGTTAAATCAGCAAATTTTTTCTTAATCGGTTCCAATGATTCAGCACGTAATATTGATGAATTATACAATTTTTGCCATCTTTTTTCCAAATGATATGACATTAACATATCACTGTAATCAAACTATATATATAAAAAATTGTATTAATAATAATAGCACAGAATAATATGAAAACAATTATATACTTTAATATGATGATCTTCCAATACATTAAATGTTTCTTGAAGTTCTCTAGCTTTAAATTCAATCGTTAATGTTGTGGTTTGAACAATTGCAATGGTTTGCATAACAGTTTTAAAGTCATTTAGACCAGTAATTTTTCGATCCAAATCTTGACGTAAATTCTATATAAAAAAATAATTAAAAAATTATATAAATTTAATATTATTTGTAACAACGGTGGAATTTAATATAATTTTAAGGCTTTTATTACTTTTATATGATTTCTTAAATTCATAATATTTTGTGTTGTACGATCGGCCACAATGCGTCCTAATGTATTTTTCCATTCAATAGCATGCTCACAAATACCATCAATTAATGGTTGTAAATTTATACGAATTGAACTAATATCAAAATATGGTTTTGATATTTTAAGATCATCAATTATTTGTGTATAAAATAAAAATTTCTCATCTAATTTCGCCAATGGTAAACCACGACTTATAAATTTCTCACAAATAACAACTTTATCAAACATCCAAAGGTTTTTATATTTTCGCCACCTGAAAGAAAAAACTAAATGTTATTAAAACGTAAAATGTAAGAAAAAAAAAAGGAAAGGTTTACAATTAATAATTGGGTTCGACGCATGAAAAATGTCCATATTTTTTTACCTTCTTGCTAAATTGGTACTTTAAGATAATAACAGAATTGAAGAGAATTTACTGGGAGTTAAATTTAGTATAAGTATAAGTATAAACAGCAAAATGATTATCAATTGCGTAAAAACTTTTGTTTGATAAATTACAGTATGTTGAAATGTATCAATTGGTTTGCAATAATATTTCAAGAAGTTGTCATTAATTTCAATTCAAATAATTAATAATGCATTGCAGAACAAATTACTTTGCGTTCCCCTATCAAGTGGTGGTGAGGTGATTACTCAGACATAAGCCGAATCTTCCACCAGCAATAGGGTCACTTATTTTATGCCATAACTATGTAATATTGCAACCAAGTTAGTATAAATTACTGCGTATGTGAGTAACAATGCACTAGTTAGTATATATGCATTTAATGATTCAATAGATCCGTTCTATTAATTCAATTATTCTTATGATTGAGAATCGTACTGAACCAAAAGAAAGACGATACAATTATATGACTGCTATATACACACACACCTTGTTAAATATTCTTTGATATTGCCCACAAGTCTTTCAGTTGTTGTTTTTAATGTAATTACTAATTCACAAATTTCTGGAATCTATTAATCATAATTAAAAAATTAAAAAAATTATGAACTTCTAAAATTATATTCAAAAACCCAATTATAATTGTTTACTTGAATAACATCTTCAAAAAATGAGAATAAACATTGTTGATCGTCACTAGTGTTCTGTACATCTGTTGAACATGTTAAACAAGTTCCATTCATCCAACGATTAAATAATTTAAATCGTTCTAGAAAATTTTTCACCGAATTTGTTATAATATTATAAATTTCGGAGGGTGTTGGACGTAAAATAATTTCCGGTATTGAAAGTAATGCATCCACTTGAAACATTTCTTTGTTACTGTTAAGTGCCATAAAAAATTCACTTAAATTTCTTATACTTAATCTATTTTAAATTAATAAAAGATAATAATAATTTAATTATATGAAGTTACACGAATAAATAAATAAATAAATAAATAAATAAATACTTAATTAATAGTAAAAATAATTGTTTTTCCCAATATACATAATAATGTTTCATTTTTTCTGAATCTCCTGTAAATGTACCAAGTATTAAACTTTCTAATTTTATTAAATACGGTCCAATTGAGTCAAATAATTTTTTTATACGATTACATTTTTCATTTCTTACAATATCCAATTCATGGAAAAAATCACGACACGATAGCAATTGATGTTGTTGTTCATCAAATTTAAAACTAACTATTGATTTTATCTTTTTTACATCATTTAAATCTTTTCCATGTTTATCTTGTACAATTTCATTGTTATTATTTGTATTTTCAACATCGTCATCAACATTGTCATCATCAATGTTTGCTTTTTGTTTTAATACACTTTTTCTACGTGCTGTTTTTAATGTTAAATTTATGGTTTGTTTTTCAACAGTTTTCTTTTTATAATCCAATGTAAATAATGAATAAGTTTCCATTTTACCAATGCGAGCTTTAATTTCTGTACTTATGTAACCAATTTGTGATACCATTGAATTTAAACTTTTTAAAAGCTATATTTTCATTATATTGCACGGCAGACAATAAAAAATATAGTATTATTAAATTTTTATAATATGCGATAATTCTATAGATAATATGCCATAAATTATGTCTTATTTATACAGCACACATGTCAACTGATTCTCACGAAACATAATTTTTAATATCGTTTATATTTTTACTATTTATTATTAATATATAATTATATTCGTATTAATATATAAATATATTCGTAAAAAAGATAGACGCACGGGTACTTCATTAACACGTGCTACATAAATGAGACTTGTTATTGACTTACCAATTTACATTTATCACAATATTCTTTGATTTGTAAAGATTGCCATGTATAACGACGAATACCAGCTTGTATTATTGTTTCAGCATCATACAAATGTTCTTTTAGAAAAAATACCTAATTTAAAATTATTATTAAATTTTTTAACAATTTTATCGTTATTATAAGTGCGTATATTACTTCAGACGATGATAAACTCTCAATTATTTTATTATATTCATTTATCATTTCATTGACAGCTTCAACATCATTGTTTAAAGAATCCTATAATTAAATATATTACATTAGAATATAACAATTCAAATAATGAGATAATAAGATAAATTTACTTTTCTTAAAATTATCATTCGTATTGCTGGATTTAATATAAATCCATGATGTTCAAATTGTTGACCCTCTGCTATAACATCAAATATTTCTATTCGCAAATATGTATATTAAAAAAATTATTATTATAGTTATTTAATTACACGAGGGCTGTTTGTTAATGAAGGTAAAAACAATACAAGGAATGACTTTTTTTTTGCAACATAATCTCTTTTTAACGCTGCACACACACTTTTTAAAACGCTATTTTCAAGTGCTGTAATGGTTTCAGAATAATATGAATTATGATCAGAAACAACATTCTTACGTTTTTTTTCTCCGATTGTTTACAAACCATCTTTTAAATAATTTTTCCATATAAAAAAGTTTGTGTAAAATCAAATGCAGATGTTTACGATATCATATCAATCTCGAATTTCATTCCCACTTTCATATAACAGATAACACAATTGTTGTTTGAATGATTAGCAAAATAAAAAGCGCTATATAATTTACATATATCGGTTTAAAAATATGAAATGTAGAACCTTCAAAAGAAGGCCCCATATATAAAAAAAACTATATTGCGTAGGAAATAACAACAGTATCATCTTTTAAATTTTTACCATCATTATCAAGTCGTCCTCTCATTACACGTATATTTGTAAATATTTGTATTTATTTATCTATACATGTATACTTACCATTTGAAAAATTTACTGCAAATTTTAAACCAAGATCAACTAAAACATCATGACCAATTAGTTCTTCCCATGTTGGTATTTTATCTTGACGTCTTGCTTCTAATAATACTGTTAAAAATAAAATTGTTTAAGTGCTTTTGCATTGAAAGTAGTAGTAGATATTGTTTCATTTTTAATTTATTATTATGGTATAAATTTCATTTCAATATAGACTTAATAAAAACCAAATACGTTAGTACATTGAAGTAATTGCCCTCGAAAGCTACCATTTTTTCGGTTATCAGTTGCATTTCGCGATGAATATCGTATCGTTTCGCAAACAATCAATGATTACACGTAAACGATATAACCTTTAACGATCGAATTTTTCAGTGGAAAATGTTTATACTTTAAAGTATGCGGCTAGGAAAAGCTCGCTACGTGAACGCAATGACTGAAAAAATCTCCAATTAACCACTATACGCAATCACACAACATAAACATACCTGTGTACTAGTCATTTTACCCTTCAAAATTAACCGTATCACCTATTACTACTAATAATATGAGAAAAAATGCTATTAATTTTAAAAATATTATTTCCTTACGTTTAGCTTGTTTATATTTATATGAATCGATTTGATATGTTTTTGTTGAATGTACTGTTTCCATATATTTTTGTGCCATTGTAACATGAGGATCTTCTGTACCAGGACGTTGTGCTAACCATTTCATAGCTGTTGCCATTGCTGTAAATTTTCCTTTATCTTTTTTACCACTAATTTCTAAATTTGGCGTTATCTTAGTTTTATAATATATACAAATAGAAAAAAATGGTATTATTTTATTATTATTATTAAAATTCTGTAGTTAAAACAAAAATTACCACAGATGTAGGTGCTGATATACTTTTCTTTTCACGGTCAACAATAAAATCTAATATTCCGATTAAATTATATTTAATTAAATATAAATAAAATCAAATTTTTATTTTATTTTTTTATTTAATTACCATCAGATTTATCACAAACTTCTAATTTTAATATATTTCTTTTTATAACATTATTTGCAATAAATGTCCCTTTTGCTATAAAATTTCGATAATTTAATTTTTCATATTCATCCATATCGTTCACTAATGATAAATATTGTGAAAATGCTGTACGCTTAAAATGACTGTTAATTAAAGCCGGATCATTTTCAACCTTACAAAATAATAGTTTTATCAATTATTTAATTCAATTAAAGTGATTTTCACTTGTACACATACTTTTTTAAATGCTAATACTGATTTTTTTAAATAATTAAACAGTAAACGTTGCCATATTATTGAACCAATAAAAATTGGTTGATTTCTTGTTAATGGTGGATTTTTACGATATTTCTAAAAAAAGACATTATAATAATTATTATTTATTATTATTATTATTACTATTATTAAATATTTTATTATATTATAATATTATCGTTTGTCATCGTTGTATATATAAATAATATTATATTATAAACTTTTACATAATATAATAAATTTTCTATATAAAATACGAGTATAAGAAAAAATCTTTATGTTTTGTTAAATGATTTGAAAAGATAATAAAAACAGAAAACTTTACTAATAATAACAAAATTTATATTTGTATATTACCAAAAATTCATGTTCAACAATTCCAATTTCGGTAATAAATTGTTTCATAACATTTTCATGTTTTGTTAACATATGTTCAATTAATGATTTTCTTGTTTTTATTTCACCAATTTCTTGAATTAATGTTAAACCATCTTGAGCTGATCTACAGTATTTATACAATATATATTCATGCGATATAATATGTAGGTTTCAAAAAGGTTTCATATAACAATAAGAACTATATATTTTAATAATATTCTTATTCAATATACATATAATTTATATATATATACCTTAATGATTGTATGCAATGATCTAATACAGTTTTTGATTCTTGTTCAACAGTATTTAAATGTTTTTGGAAATATTCAAGTGATGCTTGCCAATTCTCTAAATTTCCGGGACGAAATATATCGTAATCGATATTAACGATATGTCTAATTAATTTATATATCTATATTTAATTAAAATAAAGAAAATATTAATTTCCATATTTATAAATTTTTCTAATTATAATTTATATATACCTTTTTTAATATATCTTCAACTTCTTCTGGATCCTTTATAAATGATTTTAAACGACTGCCAAACATATTTTCAAATTCTATAAAAATCTATAGATAAAAAGAAATATATATTATAGGAAAAATATGCAATATTATAATTGGTATAAAATTGCGGGAAAAGAAAGTGTGATTTTGTAGGTGAAATCTATTAAAAAAATTGATTGAGAACTAAAATTGACCAACCATTATCGTAGTGGCATGTATCGTTTTAAAATCGTTGAAGGACGGCGACGAAAGAACCAGTTCGTTTCAGTTCGATGCAAAAACTGATGAAAGTTTTTTTTCCCATTTAGTTCACTTAACGCGTCAGTCCTCTGCAATCTAATTTTACTTATGAATACATTTGTTAATTTTATTAATTTTTGCTGATTAAGGGACACATTTGAAACATTGTTTAATAGTAACTTGACATGATTTTTTGTTAAATTTCGTGGAAAATACTATAAACGTATTTTTTTTACAGTTAAATGATGAAATAAAATTTTAATTATTTATCTCATGTCTATTTGCAATGCTGATCCAACTTCTCGGATATGTAAAATGCCATTTAAAATTTTTCACGCTACAGCATTAAAGTTTTTGAATCCTTTTGAAGCAGTCGAAGGTCGATCTGCAAGGAATTCATCGATCCATTACGCAATGTTGGTACCGGGTTGATATGTAAATTTTCAAATACAATAAAAATATCATTGCGCGGATATATTTACGAATGTTCAAAAGCTTTCACATAAATATTGTTTCCGATTACATACATATTATAAATTTCTTATAACATATAAAATTGTAAATATATAAAGTAAACATTGTATAAATTTTACCTCAGCAATTTTGGCAATGTCTTGACTAATACGTGTACAATGATCAACATCTTCGAATAAAAATGTTTTATTGAATTCCCAACGCGAACCAACACCAGAATTTTCAATAAATAATCTTGTGTCCATATATGATTGTTTCCACATTGATAACAATTTTGAACAATTTATTGCTAAATTATATGATTCATTTGCCGTATAATTAAATATATGATTTAATTTAATAATTTCTTTCACTTTTTCCGTAAAAACAAATGAAATTTTATTTAATAAAATTTCCATTTTTTTATCATAACAATAATAATTGGACATTGTCCAAATATAATGTAAGCCAACCATTAAATTTGGTAATAATGAAAATATAAATTTAAAATCATTATCAGTTTGTATTTTCTGTATTTTATATACCATAAACGAAAAGGAGAAGAATAAAAAATTATGTTATTTATCGAGTATATAAATAGTAGTAGTAGTAGTTATATACATAAAATTTATGGGAGTATATAACAGAAAAATTAATTAAACTATTCTACACATGTATATTACAATTAAATAATCTGTTATAGTTGCTAAATATTCTGTATTTTCTTTAGCTAAATGATGTTGATCATGCAATGATTGTATAAATAGTTGCCAATCCTTTAACACAACCGAATTAATTTCATTTAATTTTGCTATATATTTGTTAATTTAAAATGAAAATTATATTATATTTTTAATTATTGTTATTAATTATTGTATCGTATACAGTACGTACTTATAACTGATGTCACAAAAGATGTTCTCAATTGTTCTAAAATACTATTATATTCTATTTCTTGTTCATGCCATAATTTATATTCACTCATAGGACTTTCATCGTCTGGTTCCTATTTGAACAATTTATACAATAAATAATAAAATATAATTAATTTTTAAAAATCTTTGTTTGTGAAAAAAAAACTTAAAAATATAAAAAATCGGTAAATACACAAAGTACGACCTCAACATTTAATCTTCTTTCTTTATTGCTTGCACATCACATTCTTTCTATTTATATATCAAACCGTAGCCTCAAGTTGGGCAGATAAATGTAATTCGGTTAACCGGTTCCTACAGATATTAATAATAACAATTCATAAAATACGTCAGCTAAAAATTTCAAATAAATCAACTGAACACCATTTAACTTAGACACCATTTAACATCGATACATATAATAATCTCAACATGATATTACATCGACCTAAAATATATTTGTTTTGAAATTAACTTAAAATGACAAAATTACACAGTTCAAAAATGTATTTCAAAACAACTCTAAATCTGCTAGTACATCTTGGAATTTATTACATTAGTGAATAATAATAACGTTACTCTATGAATTTATCTTCAAAATTTATTGTAATATATATATAAACAGATTCTATACAAAATCCATGTAATACACGATACTATGGGTTTTTTAACAAACAAGCCTTCTGCAGTATATTTGGTAATTTGATAAATTCGATTTCGATGAAATTAATGCTATATAATTCGTAAATATTTTCTAAAAAATAAATACTCAGCAAAATATTTCCGTTGAAGTTAGATTTCTGCATACCAAATTCTTTCGAAAATTTGTGCATTGATTTAGAATGATAAATAATTTAATACAAAATACATATTTATAACCTTCATTTGATATGATTTCATAATTTTTTTAATAGATCTCATCCATCCTTTAACAATATCCTCTAATTGTTCTGTTGTATAATCGTTGGCGGTTGTTTTTTTGGTATCAACAATTATTTTATCCTTATCATCTTCGTCTTCGATATGATCTTGACCCGGTAAATTATATGAAGTTGGTAAATTAAATAGTGTTACCGTATGATCAATTGCCCTTTAAAATAAATAATATAAAACAATTATACCAAAGAAATTTAAATTAGAAAAATCTCATTTTAATTTTTAATACCAGTCAATTGAATTGGTAAATTTTTTAATATTCAAATCTAAAAGTTCACGTATTGGTTCTTTTTTAGCTGCAGTTTTCTTAACATTCGCATCACCACCAGACTCCAATACTTCTCGTTGTTTTTCACTTACTAAACTTAACCATTTTTCAGACAATGATTCTTTTATTACTGTAATGATTTATTAAACTATGATTATAATAATTGTGTAACACGGTACGTGTAACTAAAAACGTAATTATAAAATTTAGTGCATACAATCAATAACTTGTGATTTTGTTTCACTACTTTGATCAGTTAAAATTGTGGTCTTTGACGATGACTGTAACGATGATTCTAAATGTGAATCATCACCGGATGCATTAAAACCGGATTTTTTTGCTAACACAGCCTTTAACCGAAAATCTGATGGACGTGAAAAATCAATTAAAATTGCATCTTTTTCATCGGCCGTTTCCAATTCATTAATCGCTTTACTTTTATCAAATAAATTATCATCATCAGTTTGTGTAATTGGTTCACGAAATTGAAATTCAATAGCTAAATGAAATAAATTTTCAATTAATGATTTCATATTATCAATAAGATTTCCTTTCAATGAACCAAATACAAATTTCGTTGGTATCTCATTTTTACAATCACTATAATGTTTGTATTTTTCTGTGATAAAAAGTAAACATTAATATCAATTTTCAATTTATTATTTATCTAATATTAAATTATATGATTAGCAAACCTATGGGTGAGATGGTTTTTCTTATAATATATACATAATTAATATCATTTTTCATTTCATTTTGTGAAATCGGTCCAAAATGACAATGTAATATTGGAGTTTTTACATAAGATTGTATTATTTTCTATATATAGAAACGATTGTAAATAAATATCAATCGATCAATCAATCATTGAAAATTTTGTTATTTTCATTATTATTATTATTATTTACATATATTTTGGTGGTTAATAAATTACCTGTACTTCCATAAAAATAGGTGACGGTGGTCTTGATATAACTTTTTTTTTTTTTTTACCTTTAACTTTTTTCTTAACATCATCCATTTCATCATCGGAAAATACAGCATCTTTATATGTAACAAGGAAATTAAATTATGTTTGTTAATACAGAGTGAGGATAGATTATTTTATAGATCTGTTATATTATCATTCTTTTAATATTATTTATGTTATAATTAAATGTTGAGTTCAAGAGAAACAATATTATTATCACTTACTTCAAAAAGCAATTTGATTTTACAATTTTACTAAGAATTTAATATATTATTTAAAAATATCAACTAACAATAAGGAAAAAAAAATACCGTATTCACCTTGAATCTAATTATAATTATATTAATTTATATTAAATAATTTTAATAATAATAATTAAAAAAATAAATAAATTCACTTGAACTTTTCTACATATTTTTATAAAATTTATTTATAACCTCTTGATTAAAAATGTTAAACGTCAAATTAAAAAAAACCAGTAAAATTTTAACTTCACGCTAAATTGATTTATTATGATGAAGTATCATCATATGTGTTCCCAAAATGGAAAAAAATAGATTTACGAATTTTTAATATTTGTATTGTTGGGAGAAAAAAAAATTAAGTTTTAAGAAAATATCGTTCTTTTGCCACCAAATTTACATAGCAGAAAACTATTATTCAACTATTATGAAGTTTCTCTCCTATAGTTACACTGTCCACATGAAAACTTATTACACAATTTGGTTTGACTATAAAATAAGAATATTTTGTCGTATGCCTAATATTCATGTGGTTATTGCATTGAAGAGAAGATGCATTTGTGTCTCAACCTCAATGGTCTCAACTATAAAAATCTATCCATATTTAACAAATGATGAATTATTTTATATACCTTTAGGTGTACTTTTTCCAGATGCTGGCCGTGAAGTAATATCCAAATCAGTAACATTATCAACATCAGGAGTATCTTTTGTTTTAGTTTTAACTGTACCTGTAATAAGTTTTAATTTTTTTTTAAATATATTTACTACTAAAATTTACTCCATAATATAAAATTAATAATAAAAAAAGAATTACCTTTTCCTTTTCCTTTTTTCTTGCCGGTTTCAACTTGTGTCACAACAGGCGTTACTAAATAATAAATTAAATATACTTTTAAAATAATTTATTTATTTTTTTTTCGAATGTAAAAGTACCTTCTTCTAAAACCGTAATTGTTTCTTCAATCATTTTATCATAAAATGTACGCCATAAAAATATAATTTGTTTATGAATATCATTACTTTCTCGAATTTCATCATTTAAAAAACTATGAAATTCATTTGAATTATTTTCAATTAATTCAATCGCAAATTTTGTATCATAAATACCAAGTATATTTGATATTGTTTCAATTAACCATTTAAATCGATTATCTTTTAAATCCATATCTTGTTTTTTTTTTTTTACTATTTATATTTATTTCAAATCTGTTGAAAATTCTATTTCTTTATTTATTTTAATTTTATAATATTTCCTTATTTGGTAAATTGATGGTAAAGTAAACAAAATTTATTTAATTTATCATATATTTTACAGCCGTAAAAGAACTAAATATATATGTTCAAACAAGAATATATTAATATCGGTTTCCTAGCAACACCAATTATATATTGGTAAATTTTCATATTAGAAATTATACGAAATATATGTTGTTTGCCAAGTGATTGGTATATTAGAAAGCAGGTGTTTTATTTAATATATAAAGTGTATTTTATATTCTTCAAATGATAAAATGATAAAATTTACATTTTATAAATAATTAATTAATTTTAATAATAATAATATAAAAACTTTGTATCTTCTCTTATTGCGGTTTTTGTATCTGCAGTACAAGTTAAATATTAAATGTCATTAAAACTATATAGATTTTTTACTGATCTTCACTGTATCATAGATAAATTGCTTTATGTTTTAGTTCAGTCTTTATTGGAATACTAATGCAAGGTATATATTTTCATGATATTGATCCATACATCAACACATTATCAGACAATCTTTCTCATCATTTGTTAACTTTTTAGTTATGATTATATATTTTATATTACAATGTTTACATTATATATTATTCTTCTAATTGTTATCTTTAACGTAGTTTTAGGTTCTTAAGAAATTTACATATGCATCCGATCATTTTATTATTATATCAATTTCTTGATAAAATCTAACTAAAATATTCTATATTCATATGTAATATTCTTGTACAGAGGTGTTCATCGCAGTCAACGGCAAATGTAGCAAATGCATATATAAAAATATAAAATTTCGAAGAAGTATTTCAGAAAAGCATAAAAATAAAGTATTCCAAATAAATTAGATAAGATTCATCATATTATGTTGGAATAGTATTGAACTATATAGATCGGAAATCTGTCTATATATAGTTCTATTCGATTTTAAGAATAACCTAAGTACTTAATTTAGTGTGCTTTATAGTAATAAAGGTAAATTAGCCATCACATGCACAGCCAATTTCGTCAATGCCAATAATTTCGTAAATATGTAGATTAGAATTAAAAATCAGTAAATTAATGAAATTACAAAACTTATTTAATTTCCATATTTTTATAGAAGACATTTTTAGAATTGCTTTATTGATACGAAAAATTAAACTGTTTTGTTCATCAATGTCATTCCGTGTGTTGATGTATAGCGTCGCGGTGTCGATGTTATAGGTTAGTTATTTTAACGGTCGAAATATTGCAAAAAAGTGAGTAAAATTACTCTGTAAAATTACTGACCGAATCTTCTTTTGTTATTCATGTTTTTGAATGTGTTTCTTTATTTTGTAATGTCTCATCAACATTCCTGTTTCCGTATACTGCTACCGATGTTTTTGTAGTTTTTTAAACAGATT
This sequence comes from Bibio marci, assembly GCA_910594885.2. Taxonomy (NCBI): domain Eukaryota; kingdom Metazoa; phylum Arthropoda; class Insecta; order Diptera; family Bibionidae; genus Bibio; species Bibio marci. The sequence continues at coordinate 42,522,303 of OU343114.1, forward strand.
TTCATTAGATTATCTTAAGCTTTGATTTTTATTTCACACATCTTGGGACCACTCTTCTTTGTGTGTGTGTGTCTGCCTTTCAACGTTTCCCGCATAGTGACCTTTTTTTAATCCTCATAAGGACTCCACAATAATGAAAGGATGTTAATGAGCCCCTTTATATCTGTTGTTTTGAATGGTATACGGAAAAAAAATATATATAGAAATTTGTGAATCTATTTTTTAATTGTTTAAAATTTTGTAAAATTTCTGTGTCGTAAAAGAAATGTTAACAAAATAATGGTTTAATTAATAATTCATTTTTTTTATTATATTTAGTACGAGTTTAAGGTGTTGTGTTTATATAGAATATTAATTCGGTTCTGAAAAGAATTGGGAAAAGACCTATAGACGAAGAACATAATAAATTAAATCTTGTCAAAATTTGTATTTTATAATAGAAATTAAATAAATTTATAGTGAGCAAATAATACGATTACTATAATTTCCAAAAGAATACAATTATAGAAATTGTGTCAGAAACGTTATGGTTAGTTATTCAGCCTACCAGTTAATACACTCTGTGTTTATATGTATATTATAGAATATATAGCCTATAAATATATTATTCTAATTCTACTAAATATCAATATAGAAAAATTTACGTATTATATAGTAAAATAAAAAAAACGCCAATCACATACAATAAAGTGATTCTAATCCAATTTAACAATTTCACACTAATTATTCTTTTTACTGAATTATCTATAAATATATATTATATACACGAATACTATACGCATAGTATATACTCCCATATATACATCAATAAATATATGATTCATTTATCCATCCAACAATATTATTACGTACTAAATTACTAAATATTATTGAAATCGCATACTACCTCAATATTATTATTGTAAATTTGAACATAATGAACACTAAAAGGCAAAAGTTTTTATACTAACTAAATCATAATCACAACCAAATATGGTTCCATTAAAATTATGAATAATTTAATTTGTCTTATACATCCCATCCTCATTTCACATTTCTGGAATATATTTGTGAAGTTCCCGAATAAGATTTAAATCGCATATGATTATATATATTTCTTTCCTTTTAAATGAAATAATATATAATTTGAGTAAATAATTTAAATTTTAGCGCTCATACGAATTTTGTCGTGTGGTGTTTTTTATACAAAAAACATATATTCAGAACCCTTATAAAATAAACTAATGTAATATTATAGTATATGTATTTGTATGTACAATATACAAAACATCCCAGCTAGCACATTATGTTCAGACATTACATTACTATATTGTAATTATGTATTAACAATAAAATAATACAAATTCCTAAGGAAATGCAATTCAAGGAATCTATTCAGAATGCAAAAAAATTTGTTGTCAATTGTAAATAATCTATATGAAATTCATTCTGGAAACATTTTCTGTACACATCACATTACAGAAAATAGTAAAAAATTTGTGATTCTGCGTTTTTTGTGTGCATTATTATATTCTGCTAAAATAATATAAATTAAAACAATTAAAATCAATAGTTAATAATTATTTCTATTTGGTTTTTTAGGTTAATAATAATATACGTATAAGGAAAGATTATTGCTTCTAGCAAAAAGCAATACAGATTTTTTATCTAAATTATTGATATATTATGAATTTCAAATAAGTTATTATAAATTCCAATAAAACGGGCATGTCCTTCTCATAATGTAGTTCGAGAAATACTACTCTAATTCTCAAATAATTACGATCCGCTTGTATTCGTCTAAGGCATTCTAGCCGCAAACTAACTGGGATATTACATATATAAATGTGTACGCAATTGAATTGAATTGACCCAGTTGAATTATAGCAAAAAAAAACCCGCAGAGATATTGAAGAGACTAGCAATAAATTAAATAGTGTAAATCAACCATACATACGTGAATAGTTTTTTGTTTGTCGACATGAATGTATGTGTATATTCAATTGTATAAATATACGTTGAATATAAAACATATCCATAAACGCGATACGTATATAAATTTACAATAAATATTTTCCATCAATAAGAGCCAGATTAGCCTAGTACGGTTTAATATTAATTCAATTTTATTTCTCGAATAGTAAAATTCCATATATATATATTGTTGTTATATTATTTACGTTTGTACATCCAACGCCAATAAATCGCATTTGTTTATATTTATTTTGATATATTGGAGCTATTAGTAGTGATACACATGTAATAAATATATTAATAAAAAATTAATTTTTATATTGTTATATGCTGCTGCTGCTGCTGCTGCTGTTGTTGCTGTAATAAAATTACAAAATGTTTTAAATTTAAACATAATAAAAATAAAATAAATATTAATATATATAAAATGCATTTATTGTTAGTTATTGGATTGATATTTTTTATTTTGATAACATTTAATACTAAAACTAAAGCATATACTTTAAAATACAATAAAAATAATTATGTAAAACCGTTGCCATTAATTAATCAAAGTGTTCCAATGGTTGGAAAAACATCAGAGGATTATCAACTTTTAAAAGGTATATGTTTGAATAAATAAATTTGAAAAAATTAAGTGTTTTGTATTTTATATGTAATTTTTTCTCAATCTATTTTACAATTTATATAAAATAATATAGTACTCACACACACACACGAATACATATAATTTGCATAAAAAAACATATTAAATATATTATCGTTTTACTGACCAAACAATTTATCTCATGTTGTGTAAAATTATAAAATTCCTCTATTTATTTATATAATGTAACTTTTGAATCCGTGTTTAGTGCAGAACATATATAGATGGTAAAATGTATTAGTAGATTTTGATAAACGAACGGTCGGTAATATACCCAAAAATTTTATATGGAATTTATTTAAAATTTAAATTATTCAAAGTAATTTACTTGCGTGCGTGTACGTACACATAATACATATATATATATATATATGGATGGATATATAACCTTAATAATATAAATAGTATTTTGTTTGTTACAAATAAAATTAATATACAATTGTGAGAATAACTTTCAATTTATTTTTGTATCGTATACAACATAGAATTAAATTGTTATCCGAAAACAAAATAGAAAATATACACATACCATCATATATAAAATATAAAGATCAATTTGATAAACGTCTATAATAATGACCATTTCTCTAAATACATTTTCTATTTTATTTCTATATGTACATTCATATATAGCACTAGCAAAATCCGATAGCTATATATATATATATATATATATATATATATATGGTATATACTCTGCTATATCTGATGATATTTATTATACAGATCTTTAGAATATACCATATATACCTATGTAAAAATTGGAATGTATAAAAACCTCCCGAAACAGATATAAATTTTAGATACAGTTATGTTCAAAGGTTAGTTGACAACAGGAAAATTAAAGCATATATCATTTAAAATGTCCTTAATCACTTTTGATACGCACATACGCAAACTATATGCATTATTACGAGTATACTCGTCCAAACCGTACATATATGCTATTCATATATATATTATATATTTTAATAAATTTCATTAATAAACAAATTGGCCATGAATAATGTGATCTCCGTATGGATAGCGACTTTTTCAAAACTCACATAGGAACTATAAAATCACATTATATAAGCGTTGGTGCAAAATAACTTCAAATTTTGAAAATCAAATTTCCAGATTTCTTCGTCTATATATAGAATCGTGACCGAATAAGCTAACATATGGCTACCGATATTCAATAATCTCCTTATAAATATATAGGAACAATTATTATAATACCAACTACATTTTTTATCTAAACTATAGAAAAATATCTAGAAAAACAATCTCAAAATCGCTATCATTACCTTATAACGGATATAGTCATCCAAATTATATAAAAAAAATGTGCAAGAAAGCTACCCCGCACTAACAAAAGCATATTATGCGGTGAGATTCGACTAACGTTCAATTTAGACGTGGTCCGCATTAATCAGCATATATTAATAATGATCTATATAAAAATAATATTGTGAGAACTTGCAGAAAAACTATGACTATATGATTTGAGTGAACAAATATAGAATGCCTCTATGTTTTAATGGAATAAAAATTAACAATGAATGACATTAATGGAAAATTTTGTGAAATATTATGTTGCCATATAATAGCCCGATTTTCTAACCATGATAACTCAGCCATTTATGTGTCGCACATTTTTGATTTGATTTCTAAAACAAATATTTACAACATACTGACCTGCCAGTTTATAGAGTAACCTTTACACCTGAACTTCATTTGAAAATTTGTGGTGAAGTCTTTTACCATATATTTCAATTTAAGAAAATTTTATTTAGTCTTTAGCTTGCCTAAAAGAATATAGCAATTGATGATTACTGTAATTGTGGGACGATCACAAATTACAATGGGTCAACAGGTGAAGGTGTCCTATATATATAGTGCGTATATATACTGCAAATATTACTACTAAATTGTCAAATCTACCATATTCCATATAGCATATTCCATTCCAAATTTGTGCGATGATTGTACACAATTTAAAAATTCAACATTATATATATAGTAGACATACTTATGTAACACGCTGTATATATGTATACATATATTTATTATATAACTGAGAGAATCACGCAATTTATAAAACCTTATTTATTGTATCAAATTAATTATTAATTAATGAAAAATTGGTATCTCTCTATAGCTATATAGAAATAGAAAATTTTAGTGTAATTATGTCGATATTTTATAGAATATATTATACATCGGTATTATAAGTTTTACCTTTTATCGGTGTAATTGGTGTATATGCGTTTCTGTTGATCGGTACCTAAGTGCAAACACAATAAAAGCAGAAATTAATCTGTATATTTAAAAATATATGTAATATTCACTTGTACCATATAATTGATTTAAACGGAACTGCCAATGATTTTTAAGTACTTTTTTTATTGTTGTTGTTGTTGTCATGATTTGACACTGTTAATAGCTACACAATTGAAAAGTCATTATGTCCTTTTGTCAATATATTTCTATATAGCTTTGTGTTGCCACTAATTGTATTATACATTCAGATTTTATAACTATATTATTATTTCAAATAATATTTTGTTTTGTAAAAACTTAAAACTTTTACATTTATATAATACAAAACAGTGTTTTTATTGCTATATCTATTAATTATTTACGAGTATGTTATCCTTCTCATACAATACATATGCACTGTGTAAGCTATAAATAAAGCTAAATAATACGTTTGTACGAGTAAATACGTGTGCAAATACAATTCATTCAATCATTTAATAAAACATTTACTCTGTTTATAGTTTGAGAATATATAAAAAATTTAAAATTGGAAAATTAAATTGAAATTTTTAATAATAAATAAAGGTTATACGGATAGTATTTGTTGCACACGATTTATTTAAATGTTAATAGAAAAATTAAAAATTAATATGTATATTTTTATACATACGAATGTTGCCCTTTGTTCTCGGCATAGTTTTTAATATCAGGTTATAATTAGACGCGTATGATATAAACATAAACACTCAACAGAAAAAGGATCTTTTTCATAAATTTTAACCAAATAACGGAAAATCGTACGCCGGAACTATATCATATGTTTGCTGTTCAAGGAATGTTATAGAGGAACACCTTAAGTGCATTATATTTTCTAATGCATCTTCTAAACCGTACAAACCGCACTCTATTTATATATATATATCAATGTATACATATAAGAAAATCATAATTATGTAAAAGAAAGTTCCACAATAAAAAAGTATGTACTGTGTGAAAAACTTTAGAGAAAATGTTAAACAATATAATAAAAGTCAAGTCGTATAGAAAAGATACAGTACAGAGTATCGTGTATTGTACGGAGGTTAAATTATTTACTATAGAGGAACACAATGGTTCTATCTATTATCCAGTGTCTATTCTATTAGGTGAAATAGATATTAGCGAAGTACCACAAATTTAAAAAAACAGTTTTGCGTGACTTGGCTCCAAGCACAACAAAAGATTGATTAAAAATGTTTAAGAATTGGTTTAGGATTCACTTACAAAAATAATCATGTATCACTGTAAATAAACATCTATAAAAGTGGTATCGCGAAAATCTGAAAAATTACGGCGTTTTACTTAAATATGCAAAGGAAGAGTATAAATCTTGTATCGTTACCGGTTTATAGATAAAAGTAAATTTTCATCAATAAACCTTGTTCCCTCATTCATAAATTTACTAACAAATAAGGACTGTAGAGATGAGCTGACGGAGAATTAGTGCTACGTACCATTAAAAGCACTATGTATTGTTAAACTACATAATTCAAAATCTGTATTCCAATCTAATATTACTATTTCGTTTGTTAAAATCTATCATCATAAACTTTTTCCTATTGAATCGTATAAATAAATGAAAAATCTATGTATAAATAGTAAACGCATAGTATACTCGCAATTTCAAACAAATGGCCTCTGCCATAATATTGTATAAGCTGTAATAATTTGTGTTTATACATAAACAATTTATTATTGAATAATTTTATATTCAATAATATTATTATTCCTTTTTTTTATATACAAATAACACACGTACGTACATTGTATATTTACAAAATTAAATTACTTAATTTAAATTATTTAAATATTATTTTCACATTTTATTATATACAAATTTTAAATGAATTAAAAATAAAAATACACATAAATGAATATAATTTAATATAATTATTGTAATTATTTGTTTGATAATATAATAATATATATTTTAAATTTCCACCAACAATTCATTTAATATCTTTGAAATTAATGTAAATTTTGTATGCCATTAAGAAATTAATAATACAAAGTATTATTATAACAATAATATGATTTAAGTAGACGATTTTAAATGAAGACAATTAGATAAATATGCTATTGTTGGATGTGTAAAAATTTCTAATTGTATATTGCATTATATTTAAATTCAATATAATATATAAAACAGGGTGTATTTTAGCAATTAACTTGTGAACGAAAGATTTAATTTGACTGTGTAAACATGAAATCAAAACAAAGTTAAAGGATCAAGAACATTTTCACATCGTTCTTAGAAGAAACATTTTTGGAATTATAACATCTCAAACGATAGAATACTAAAAATATATAATCGAATAGAAGAAGTGATGTTTTAGTACCATATCCACACGGGCTCATAACAATAATTTTTAATCTAGAACATGTGATCACTCTTGCTATATATAGAGAATTAAACATGGAGTTGTGTAAAACTTATGTTTCTAAGAATTAATGTATATATATTATAATTTCAACATTATAATAATAATTTTTGAATTAATTAAGTAATATATGCACCGAAATTGAAACAAAATTATAAGCTAAAATGATGTTTTAAGGATAATCTAATTAAATTTTTATTTCAAATTGCTATATATAGTTAATTATTTTATAGAAATATACTAAATATAGATCAAGAGGCACAAGCCACGCTATTGATACTTTTATAAAATTCCCTTATAACATCCTTGTTATGTCCTTAATATGCTTGTAATTTCTTGTTGAATTCTCTTTCATACAATATGTTTCATGTCTATAATTTTAACATATATCTGATTAAGGTAATGAAAATATCCTTAATCTTTGAACTCTATAATTGATTATTTATTTTACTCACAAGTTGTGTTACATTTTTTATAACGTAGACTTTGTAAGTGTAAGTGTAATTGTAAGAAAATTACTTTTATATACTGTTGAAATTATATGGAAATGTACGTTTTCATCACCGTCCCCCCCCCCCCTGCCCCACTGCAAAGGATGAGATTTTGACTTTTTAAAAAATAAATAAATACAATGTATAAGTTAAATTTTAAAAATCGTGTAAATCTAATTGTAGTAAAAGGAAAATTTCTTGTGTGTGGAAAATATATATGTAATGCGGTACATATGAAAATTTAAAGTGAACAGATTGAATTACTTTTGTGTATGGTATGATGGTATATGGTACGGTATGGTATATATATAATACTTGTAAAATAAATAAGCAAAGAAATTTTTCAAGTAAACGCAAAGCAAAATACAAAAAAAAGAAAAAAAAAACTTCTATTTTTCAATTTTCATATAATTTATATCCTTTTCAATTTCATTTCTTTTTTTTTTACTCTTATCCTTTTTATTTGCATGCATACATTTTCACATATACCATATAAATGTATATACAATATAAAAAGAGCTAAAAGGTACTTGTGAAATAACAAATGATTGCCGTTCATGGGCATATGTTTGTCGTGCAGAATTATGTGAATGTGCTGAAGGATATATACCGGATGCAACAAACAAAACATGTATTGGTGGTAAGTAAATTGTAAGTAAATATAAGTCTAACTATAGTATAAATAAATATGTAGTATATATACAAAAACATCTATATATATGCTATAAACATTTTAATAATGTGTATATCAAAAATAATCCAAATAACACAATATAATACAACGAGAACAGAAAAGGATATAAGTGAACATATAGGAAAAAAATTTTGTGTGCTGATATGTTTTTATATATATGTGCGAATGTATTTGACTTCATATAAATAGAGAACGAAAAAGGCGTATGATGGCAAATAAATTCAACATATAAAGCGTATAACCAAACTGAAAAAATAAAAGACGTATATATATGAACATATACGTACTACGTATCGGTATAGTATATGTACTATATTCTATATATAAATATATATACTATCCTTATACTATATTATAGTACAAATAAAGTATAATATATATCGTATATATTTATTAATATATGTACCATATATATATATATAGTAACAGGAAATAGGAAATGTGGTAAAATTGGAAACACTCAAGTATTGTGTTTGATACATGATTTCATTTATGTATAAACGAGGGCTGTTTAACATTTTCTTGTACAATTTACGATTCTTGATTTTGTTACTGATGGTGATTTACTACCATAACATTTTGTATATGTGTATCTATATACCGTAAATTGGATCTAAATTTTCAAATTCATAAGATTTTAAATTACCTATACTCGCGACAAACAAATTAAGTATCGTAACTTCGCGAATATTTTTAGGTGGGGAAGTCGTATAAATATTTAGATGATTTGTAAAACATAAATTTTACTTATTCTAGCCACTAATTTGTGGAAATTGTTATCCAAAATTACGACCAAATTTGTTAATTATAAATGGAAATTACATAATGCAACTTACACATATGTAACAACCGCACCAATTGCGACATAATCATATGTATTTTAACCAGAGGGGTGCAGTGATAAATCGATATAAGGGATTAGATATTCTTGGTATATTTGACTATATAGTTTAATAAATAATTTATGGAAAAAATTTGGGTGCTTAGCGAACTAAATTTTCTGGAAAATCTCATATTACAATTTGAATTTCGCTCCAAATTATTATCGGATATCCAAATGTTGTTACAGACACTGAAAATACAATCAATTTCTAATATTTTTATATATGTGATTTTCAAAATTGCATAAAATATATAGTTGATTTTCCAATATATGTCAGTGAAAAAGTGGAGTACTGTATAAAAAATGTAACATCAAAATTATATTGTATTACATTAATATTATTTAATAAAAAAATTCAATGACAACATATTAAAAACCCGGCTATATCGTTAGATCGCGTAAAGCCAGTTTTTGCAGATATCTTCTATGAAAAGTTGATAATAGATGATATTTCACAATGTCGTATGTAAAACTAGAATGTCGTTAAAACTATGGCCAATAATTAAAAATGATGATAATTCATAAAATTTGATTTTCCGGAAAATTTATGCATAATTTCCATATATTATTTATTAAACTGTATCTCTTCCAGAATATATCTTGCTCACACAACGATTAGGAACATTTTTTTTCACTGCATGCTCTTGATTTAAAATAATATTACGTTGCAACGACTTTAAAAAGTTCATCACGAACTAACCGGGGATATTCCTTATATATTATATTCCTATCGTAATTTTTTTAAAGTCATATTTTGCTCATAGTGGAGCTTTTACGTCATCTAATAAAGCTTTCATTACAACCAAATTGGTAAATTACTTCGCATGGGAGTATATAACAATTTACCAATTGTGTACTGTACTGTAATTAACGAAAGATAGATGTTTTCATAATACTATTATTTTTGTATCGGTGATTAGCCCATAGTTTCATGACGTAATTGCTAAGTGCAAAATAAATTTTGCGATCAAAAATTTCGTCCTTAAATTTTTACTTATATATAAAGTATGTTGTAAAGTATTTTAAAATTATCCGTTATACAAATACACATATTCCATGCTGTGCGAGGTGGTTTTAACTCAATTTTTGTAAAAAATAGTCAGTATATAAAATAGGCTGTAACTAATACAATACGCGAAAGCAAGGACCAAACACGGATTTCATTTATTTTCAATATCCATGGTTCGCCTACACAAAATTATTTTCATATTAAATTAAATAAAAATTAAAAATATACTCTTTAACACGATTTCTTAAATAAAATGTCACATTTATTATACATATATAGACAATCTCATCCCGTCTGACGGTATACATCTTACTTCATACACATATATATTTGTTGTAAATGAATTCAGTATATACAATATAATAATAAAATGTATATTTTGAACGTATTTATATTTATTGTGTCTTGTGTATATTTTCAATATTATAAACGAATCGCAAGAAAAAAAAACGCAAAACTTGAACATAAAAAGGAATGAAGAAAATCAAAAAAGGAGCAATTTACAAATATACACGCAATAATTGATTTTATTTATTTATTTCTGTATATAAGAAAGATTTAGCAAATGTTTATAAATATATACAAATCAACGTGCACATAAACGATAAGTATATAATAAAGTATTGGTGTAGATGTGACTTTGTTTATTATCACACACACGGTATATCTTAAAATTTAAAATTTAGAAAATTTTCATGATATAATATTAATGATAGTTTCTTTTTACCTTTGTTTACAAATCGGTATGGTGCTAGGCGACTTACAAACGCACACATATATGATATTAAAAGTAATTGTTTGGCTATTCAAAGTCTATAATTAATAGGTTAATATCAATCAATGAATTAAATGTGTCTCTAGCCAGATTCAATATATAATTATTATTATTATTATTATTATTCACAAGAAAATGTATATTATGTTAATATTTTTATTATATAAAATAAAAATATCGTGACTGGAAATTATAAAATTATATAATGGACAAAAAGTACATTACTTATATATAAAACATGGTACATGGATATTATACAATAAATTCATTGCAGTCACATATTGCAATTTTTATAAATTGGTTTAATCAATTCATGTGTGCAAACAAGCATACATTTTGTATTGGTATAAAATGCTCTTCAAATAATGCGATTAGTATTGTTTATACATTGTATTTCATTTTATTATAATATATGTATACCGACATTTATATTTTCAGAAAAGAATTTTTTTCCATTCACATTTTCCTTCAGTTTTTCTTTTTCATATGTATTACATACCATATATATGAATATAGTAGAGGTGTGTACGTGTATTTCCTGAATAAAAGATAAAAGAAAGTACAAAATAATTCTATGTATTTCAATGGCTTTTTATTATAATATATTCGATTTAGTATATTTATGTAATTTTTATAAATATGCATTTATATATTTATAGTTTGATATATATATATATACTGAACACATTATAACACTTATTCTAATTTGGCACCAAACAGGAATATTTAAAATTAACATATTTCAATTGGTGCCAAAAAAACATATTATTTTATGATTATAATTATAATGTGTATTATGAAATGTTCTTCAATTTTGTTGTTTTTCAGCTTAATTCACACAACAAACAATTGGTTATATCCCCCGGTTGATATATCCATAATGGTGTTGCATATAATTCGATAAAGGTTTACTATTTTCATCGCTTTTGCATATATGATATATACAGAAATATTTCTATAGATTATAATTAGAGTTTGAAACAAATGAAATTAATTGAATGAAATTCTAAAAATTATAAATTTTACCACCGGTAATTTATAGTGACAAAAATTAGATGAAATAAAATACTATTGATGGCAAGAAATGTATATTAACTATATTATGTGGTTTTTGAGCACAAATAACCTTCAAAATGATGAGAAATTACACCTCATAAGGTGCCATTTTGTTTACGGCGTGTATATTATTGTGAATAAAAAACTGAAATTAGCCGTGATTAACTTTCAGCTATTCGAAATATCACAAAATCGATAATCGATGTACAAGACAAATTATTATTACTCTTATGAAAAGCAATATTTACCATTCATTTCATATAGTCCATGTCCATATTTACTCAATATATTGTTTAAACATATTGGATTGCTGGCTGGCTTGTTGCAGAAACTTAATTTATGGTTTTAATCTTAACATATATATGACGCAGATAGAAATTGTGTAATCAAATAGAAAGTACCCTAGTAACACTGTCCGTAGTTTATTCGTAAAATTTCCGCATTATTTGTAGTAGTCCGTAGTTTCATTCCGAGGAAATATCTATGGATTTCTTACGGATGTCCACTGGAATTTTATATGATGAGTACAGTGCAGTGTCCATGAATTTTTATAAAATATGTCCTTTAATTATCCGTATATTTCAGATGATAATTTCCACGGATTCTCCTTAGAATGATTTCTTGTTGCTACTATTCCACAGAATACCCATAGAATTTATATTCATATTTTTTGTGACCAGATTCACGGATTTTGACAAAAATATCTTTGGATCGTCCATGTATTTTGGCAAATAATAATCGTGAATTGTCCGTATTAGCAGAATAAATTTTCTTATGACGATAATGTCAAATCGCTGTTTGATTCAGTTTTTTACCGATAGACCAACAGTTCTATGAGCATGGAATGAAAATGCTGAACGATGGTAAAAATTCATCGATTGTACATTTTTTTATATAATAACAAAAAACTGTGGATAAAATCCATGAAATGTTTTACAAATTTCCTCGGAAATATATCGATTTGAGTTGTTGCGGTTGTTTTAAAAATTATGAAAATAAATTAAAAAGAGTATGGATTATATCTAGATAATTGAAATATATAAAATTTGAACCACTGTCTTGGATAATTGGTGAAATAAATTATGAATACAATACCGTGCGGATATATGTTGGACAAATTACCCAAACATTTCAAAGATTTCAATTGACATTCTTTGGACAAATTTCAATATATCTTTTCCATGGAAACTATGTGGATTTTGCCACGGAAATTTCCCTCATTTATCAAAGTACAGACAAATTGTTACTAGGGTAATAGTATTATTCAAATTACTGCGATATAGTACGCCTAAATATTGTTTGATGTTAGAACATTATCACTTCTCATTCTTTGAGTGTTGCAACTACAAATGACTATCGTTACGGTACAACCTTCGCTTGTTGATATGACAATATACGATAAGACAACCATCGAAAACTTATTGTTCGGCTATATTTCGTATTTCGTTTATATTCCAAAAACAACCGCACAGCTATGTCATGTGAATCTTCCAAGAGTTGAAACTGCTGTTCATATATATTTAAATTGATTTTGCATAAATATTTTAATTATATTTTATGTGATGAATTTAATTTTAATTAAAATTTAATCGACTCCGAATAGTTGTGCTGTGAATTAAGACCATTACATTCATATCATATTTTGCATGCATATTTTATAATAATACATATGTTCTTTTATTGATATAAATATTTGCATACACCCGCGCATATAATCTTTATACATAGAATCAATAAGAGTTTTATATTACAATGCATGCTAAAAATTAAACATTATTTAAAACTATAGATTATTTATGCACATCACACTTAAATGTGTATTTGATTTTATGGTTAGTGTTTGTATATTTTTTAATAAAATATTCTTTTTCCTATATATATTTATTGTTATTTCAAGCAAATATAATTTTAAAATCAACATTTTTTATTTCCTTTTTTTATATTAAATCAAATATCAATAAATTTTTCTTTATGGCGTGTAAAAATTAATTATACGATTTATTTTTGAGTTATAAATTTAAAATATATCAATAAGAAAATTGTATATGCAATTGCAGTTTTTATTATAATTAATTTCGTGCATTTAAACAATTTAAGAACTACTCGTTAAACTATATTAATGTGTACAAATCGATTGAATAAATCAATAAAATAAACAATTTGTTTTTTATAGTGTATTTGTATATAATTACAATAAAATATATAATATTGAGAAAATTAAAAATAATCTATAAATTATTTTAAAACAATTTTATACTATAATACTATAATAATATTGTTGTAGATTGTGTTACAAGGAAGGCCAACCTTATCTCTGCCCCGATTCTAATGAAATTTTGCCAGGCGTTATAGTACTCATTAAAATAGAAAACATGGGAGTCTAAAAATGATGTCAGTTCTGGGGTGATTGGGTTAACCAAAATGCTATAAATACATAAAAGCAACTCTTCTATGTAAAACTTAAGACAGAACTTAGAGTGCATATTGATGTTATTATATATATATATATGTCAGTTTAACGATTGCTAACTAAAAAAAGTAACATAAAGTTTTCTATTTTGATGATTGCACTACAATCTGAGACAAAATTCCATTAGAATCGGGAGGGCGACACCTCAGTTGCGATTCCCTTGTTAAATCCTTTTAACCCGCATATATTTTTTTGTATTAAATGTTATAAGAAGATAAAAATAAAATTGTTTCCATACCCATACTTTCTTCATTTACCATTCACATGTATTTTATATAAAATAAAGTAAACATAAATTTTCAATAATTTTCTTTTATGATATTATTACCATTCACATACTATAGTTTGCCAACCAACACATACTTATATAAAAATATATAACTAAACCATATTTTTATTATTATTTTTTTATTTTTTCCATCATTTATATATACACAAATAAAATTTATAATAAAATTTATTATAGCTATCGGCAAGCTATGCATGTACGATAGTCACTGCATCACGAAGGCTTATTGCAGAGGACAAACGATTTGTACGTGCAAGGCTGAATATCCACTTGTATCAGAGGATAAGTGGTCATGCGAAGGTAATTCATCAAAGTATATATACATACAATATATATATATAGGAAAAGTTATATGTAGAACTATAAAATCACATCTCGTCGTATTTTTATTTTTCTTGTCATACATACACTCACTAGTATATGTGCCGACGTATATATATATATATACTATATATTTATATGCATAGAAATGTAATATTGTATTATTATATACATTATGTGTATAGAAATTCTACTGAAGTTAATGTATATACATAGCTATAATTACAATAATATACATATACATTTGTGAGGACCAAAATGTTAAGAGTGCGGTAACAAAAAATGAGTTATTTTTATGGATAATTTTTAAAATAATACATTAATTATATTAAAAAACTAAAATTTATGATGAATTTCACATTAAATCTCAGTAACAAGTTTTACTTACTTACATACTACATGGCGTTATATAACCCAGGTGCGGTTTTAGCCTTCACCAACCTGACCTATCCCCGCGCAGTCAATGTCTTCCAATCTTGAATTTTACGGATCTTTATATCACAGTTTACTGCATTTAGCCATCTTGCCTTTCTAACATTCCAAGGTGCAAGTTAAGTCCTTTTAAATTATTGCCCTTAAATTTGCCGTTTATCCTGTCCGATCCGTGGTGTTGTTATAGAATTCATAACTGGTTGTTTTTCCGAAGTTGGTACGTTCAACCTATTTAATCATTCTATAAATTCAAGTTTTACTGGCAATTTAAAATTTTCTGGAAATATTTCTATTTTTTTAACAATTAAGCAATTGCTTCGAAAGTTGTAAATTGTCATCAAATAATTATTATAATTATTTTATGTGGAAATTCATTAATTTGTGTTTTTACTTTAACTTCAATGTTTAATACTATTTTAAAAGATATCTCATAGAAAAAAATAGTTGTATATAGTTTTATTTAACGCACACTTATATTATTTTGGTCACCGCACTGTTTGCTGTTCATATCCATTTACATTATATTATTTATATATAGCACATAGTACCATAGATCGATCAACGAACTATACAAATTAAAATTAAATATTCTTCGTATGTATTTAGCAAAAAATATATAACTATAATATATAGGCAGGATCATTCCCCACAGACGTGCGACATGTTATTTAAATAAATGTATGAAAAAATGTTGTCTGCGAATAAAAATGTTAAAAAAATGTTTTCTAAATATATTGGAAAATTGTTTATATATTATTCCCTTATATATGGGCAGCTGGATTTGTTATGGCCGAGTGATTTCTTGACTCATTTTGTGCGGTGAATGGCAAAACCTATCCATAATCTATTTATTTCTTATTGGTATATATGCAAACAATATATTACAAACGTAATAATAATAATAATTTTTTCAAAATAAAAAAAACCATTAAATAATATTTAAATTATACTTGAAAAACAAATAAGTATAATTTGCAACGTTATATTGTAATATCAAATAATGCAACGTTATAGTGTAAGAACACCAGAGTGAAAAATATGAGAATTAGGGATAATCCCTTATAATACGAATTCACAATTTTTCCGACAAACAATTATATAACGATTTCGGTTTATTTAATCTCCACTCTATAAAAAGCGTTCCAACACGTTGTCACTGGATCGATCTTTCAAAATTTACTAAATATATTGTGGTATATAAAAAACAATACAATAAATGAATAGAAAAATAATGGATACGGCATGAATTTTGATTTAATTTTTGTATATATTTTGTATGTAGAATTTTTCAAATAATTATATCTGTAAATGTTCGAATAAATTTCAGAACACTTATTATATATAGTTGGCTTTTCTATATTATTATACTCATAATGCATTACCATTCGCACATACATCGATTTTAGTTTTTGGGAAATAATCGTATAATATATAGATTTACGTGTGTTTTTGTCATCGTGTTTTTTGTATTTACATCAATAGCCTTTCTTATATATTGCTGAATTTAATTATTTAATTTATTTTCTTTTGTGATCATATAATTTATTGAACAAGTACTGTGTATTATACTGCTATATACAATTATATATTTACATATATGATGGTGGTGGTACTGTATATATGTTTAACAAAACTTCTTGAGATGTGAATTAATTCACATTTGAAATGTTTCACGTCTCAAATGGATTAAATATAGAATTGGATTACATTTTTATTATTTTGCCTTTTCTTATATTTACTCTTTTTGTTACATCATTTATTCATTCATCCATTCATTCATGCATTCAGATATATATATCATTTTCAATCTAGTATATTATATAGATAAATAGATAGATAGATAGATAAATAGATAGATAGATAAATAGATAGATAGATAGATAAATGTATATAGAAATTGTAACTAAATGTACATATATATCCTATCCTTGTATTAATAAATGATAATATCCATACACAAATATAATATATTATAGAAGAATTTTAGATAAAAAATTTCTTATTTTTAGATGATTTTTCTAAAGCTACTAGGAATTCATTTGTGTCGTCTACAATAAGCATAACATTTATTTGGTTTTACCGATTTTTATGATGTTATTTTTATTATAAAATGCTTATGCATTTATTTATTTATTCATTTATTTACGTCGTCAAGTTATGTCATGGAATAAAATAATAATATATATAAGAAGAATTGAAACACATAACAATAATAAATTTATATTAAATAAGATATATTTAGTAAATTTTAGTATATAACTAGATGATGTACTATTTAATTTTCATATTTACAATAAAATTAATTAATGTTTTTTTTTATTTATTCTATTTTATGTGGTTGTATTGGAAATTTTCTTTAACTTATATATATATACCTGACACAATAAGAATTGAAATACTTTATGATGAACATGAATAAAGTAACATTCGATTAAATACTAATATTATATAAAACATAAATTATATGTAATAAAACAGTCAAAATATCTATTAAAATACAATATTATAAGTATAAAACTACAATATATATACAATATGTGTGTAGGTGTATATACCCAAAAGATAATTATAATTAATTAACTAATATTATATATATATACAATATGTTATATACTTAATAATAACATACATCAAAAGGAAAATAAATACATATGATATATACAATATGGAATGTACTATATTATATTTCATTAATCACATTGATTATTACATTATATTCAATTTTATAAATGCGGAAGATTAAATTGTTTGTATGAGAATTTATATACTATTACAGTAGTATTGTAGTATTATAATATAGACTTAATTGAAAATGTTTATTTTTGATAAATTTGTACCTAAAATACATCTGCTGCTACATATTATATATAATATATTTTATACATACCAACGACATATATAATAATACATCCCGTTTACCATTATATTATATATGTCATTATATAATGTACAGGGTATACCTCCGATAGCTGCGTTATATATTTATAGTACATGTAGTAGAAAATTATTTACATTATATATTGCATTCACAAATCCTTATAAGGAGGTACACAAACCCTTATAAAATTAACGAAAAATTATGGGTACGAAATCCATAACTACGAATTTAAATAAAAAAATAATTCTAATACACCTGTTTTTAGCACATTTATTGCAAAATCTTATTGTCGCTCCAATACCCTGAATCTATCACCTCTGTCTCATTTAAGTATTACTCCATTGCGTGTAAATATATGGGGTAGGTGGGGAGGTACACTTATCATCACCGCATAGTTTTTTATAAAAACTACTAGAAAATTTAAATTTCTTGTCTGTAGAGTTATTCGAATGGAAATTATTATAATATTTGGATGTTGTGGTACAACCATAAAAATTAAATATTTCGATTTTTTGTGTGTTAAAAATTGTTAAATTCAAATTTTAAAAGAAATCAACAAAATATACTGTGTTTGTTTTTAATTTATTCGAATCGAAATACGTTTAACGAACATTTTTCTATTATGGATATAGGGCTGTGTGAAGGTTGTAGTCGATGCCAGCTATATAGCAATCATCCTGGGGTGAAATCATGTAAGGTGATAAGTGACAGTCACTGTCACCTTTTTATAAATGTTGCATCGGCTATGACGATACCACCGGTGACTATCACCAAAAAGTGACGATTTTCAGGTGATAGCTTTTTTGCTGTCGTTTTATGCATAAGGTTATATTTTTTTGTGAAAAAAGAAATTCTTTCATTGTTATTTGTTGTGAATCGGTGAGCTACGCAAAATATTAAAATAAATTAAAGGAAAATATTTAGTTTTCATATTATATTCAAGGAATACATTTCGTAATTTTTTTGTTAACATTTTACAAAGAAATAATATATTTTATCAAATATTTGTACTTGCGTTTTTAAATATGGATTAGCAATATATTTTATCAATATATTCTTAAGGCATTAACCAAAAGATATATTCTATAGTTGTGTTAAAAGAAAAATAATGATATAATATTTGCTACAATCACGACAGGAAAATTCAATTTTAATACCTTAAATTGTTTACAAATTATTTTAATTCGTAAACTTTTGTAATGGTTTTATTATTATTAAAATAGTTAATTTTTTATTGAAGATTACAATCAAATAAATCCTAAACCATTGTGTTCCATCGTCCCTGAACAATATAATTCAATCGAAACTGAACTAAACATTTATAATTTTTTATTAACGCTAAAATTTTATTATCTTAATTTTGATTATATTTCTATGATTTATTTGTAGATTATATTTTTTTTTAGCATTAATATAAAGAAAGAACATGTCAAAATATATTTGTTTCTCACCGCCGATACGAATGACATTATAAAAATTACCTTGTGGTGAGTTTAAAAGTGATCACCTTACATGATGCCAAAAAAATAGGTGATCACTTTTGAATATCACCATGGTGACTGTCACTTATCACCTTACATGATTCCACCCCTGTATAATATTTAATTTTGGAATTACATATTAATATTGCGTGTACGTAAAAGATTATTAAATGTAAAAAACGATTAAATTTTTTTTTTTTCCAATGTTTCATTTAAATTGCGGTTTCATATAATTAAAAACATATGTAATTCTATAGTAAAGTAGAAAATATGAGAGTAATTTCTGATAAGTTTAAAATAAATATTCTTTCTAGCAAAGATACTAGTAGTGGTGGTGCGTATAAATGAGTATAAATGATTCATATATGTCAGGCAACAAGAAATTATACTCTATTTACGGTATAAATGATATTTAGTAACACATTTTTATAATCTATAAATAAAATAAAAACCTATTGTAAGTCAGCAGCTATTTCACCAAAATATACTATTTATAATATTATAAATCGTTCGTATTAATGTAAGTCAATTAATAAAGGAAATTTCAAGAACTTTATGTAAACACAATTTTCATATTGCATAGTGTTGCACCTGGAACAAAATTGGATTTAACAGAGAATTCGATATAGCCACCATTGTATTTATATATAATATATTATTTAAATAGTAATGGAATGTACTATTTTAAAAATACACAATAGTGTTACCCGAAATTATCCACAACTTTTTCATACTGAATGACTGATTGTATAAGAATTATTCTTGAATTGTTATTGATTCTTGAAACAATTCTATACTAACCCAATTCTAGCTCTTAATTTCTCATTAAATTATGGTGCCACTCTAAACTAAATGCGATTATTATCCTTATAAGGCCATTTCATGATTATTGAAACAACAACCACGATAATATTCCATGTTAAATTATCTATCAAATAATATACAGGAAGTTCAATTGTGAAAATTATCATTTTTAAAATCATTAAAATATTGACAGAGGATCCTTGGAACACAGTTTCACAACAGTACTCAAATTCCTGCTGGCTTAATTCTCTTTCATATATAAACTACAGTGCACGAATAAACGTGAAAATTGTACTTATAGTATAAGTATAAGATTATATATTATATAATGTATAAGTCTTATACATATGTATTCCTTGATGTAATGTCCTTGATTCTTTAAACACAAATATTACATTGATTCACTGTTTTTTTCCTCTTTCAACAACAGAAATGAATCATGATGTATATTTTTAATATAAACGTATTTATTATTTCAAGGATTCATTTAATTTAATTAATTTTATATATTACTGTATAGTTGATCTTGATATTAATTATATCAACTATATAGATCGTCGACCAAATTAATGACTTGTTTATGCCATTTATGAAAATGAGATAAAATGTTCAAATTATCAATAATAATTTTCCGATTAAAGTTGAAGTTATCGGAACTCATCATAATGATATTAACAGAATATTATACAATATAATATAATAGTATTATATATTAAATGGTTATAATATACTTAAATAAAATCACATGTTATACACATGTCTATACTGTATTGTATGTAACATATTTTACATTATTATTGATTGATACATATATGTTATATTATATTAGATGAAAAATTTAATTCTTAATATTTGTACAATAAAGGATTTTTTCAATTTTTTCTTTTTTGCATATTCTATATATTCTATGTATTATAAAATATGTATTTTATATATAAAAAGGACTTTAATCGTAATTGAAAAATATTGCTATATATTGGTATACGCATTTTTAGTGAAAGCCCAAAAGACAATTTCCACATAAATGCATTTAATATCGAATAAATATTTACTAATTTTAATTATTTTTTCATATTATACTGCTTGAAGAAATAGGAAGGAAGTTTTACCATTGTTTTTATATATTGGAATATATACTCATTTTTATCACTAAACTATCTATAAGTTATCGTATAATTGCATATTTATGGAAAACTTTATGGCAATTTATCATCTTTCGGTGCGTACAATGTTTATTTTGTATTTAAATAAACAATTATAATTGAATTTGTACAAGACATATTTTATAAATTTTTATTTATATTAAATTTTTATGTTGTTATTTCGAATGAATGGAATCATTTATAATGGAATTATATGAACAATTTTTTTCCTGCCACATTACTATAAAATGATATCCTTCAGATTCTGTTTTAAGGACAAGATTTCAGAAATATGTTTTTATTTTTTTTTTTCACACCGATTGTTTAGCAATCTTGTTTCGAAACCTGAAACCCGGGTATCATTTTCTATAATTGGAAGTTCAGATAAATTGTACATACATTATAAACACACGATATCAAATTTTATCATTATCCTTTCAGGACTTTCAGAAATGATTAAATTAGTTACGTGACTGCAAAGGGATCAACTTAAATTTTCCAGAAATTAATAAGACACCATAAATGACACAGCCATTGTCGTGTTGCCGAATTAAATGGAAATTCAAATTAACTATAGTGATTTTGCGACATATATATTATAAATACAATACTTCCATTAACTCTTAATAAAATTTATGCACATACATATTGTAAAACATACATAAATTTATCGATACATATAGTAAGACATATAACTTACATTGCAAATATGTATGACAGATACTTTATATTTTATGTTTTATATTTTACGATATATTTTTAAGAATATATATATAGATAGCTCCTCAACCTCATGACATGTGTGCATACGTATACACGAATATAGTACGTATATAATACCTCTCCTCTATATAACATTATATAATATTTTATTGTATAAAGCTACAGAAAACGATAATTTTAGCATGAATACATTTTTCATATGATTTAAGTTTAGCCATCTAATATTATACAATAAAATATTATATATCAATATAATAACAAGCAAAAAAAATATATTTTTCTTAACAACGCCACGCCATCGTATTGTTATTGTATTCGAAAATATGAAATGCAATAAGAAAAGCTTAACATTTATATATCGAGTGTCTGTCTGTCATATGTGTGTTGTGTGTATGTATATTGGTATAACATATAAATATATGTATGTATATCGAATAGGATATAAGGCGTCTGTTACACAGAGAAAAAAAAAATTAAATGAAATTGTAAGAAAAAATAAGAAAAAAAGGACTGTTACACATCATTTTATATCATTCTTCACATCTCAACATCTCTTCGCATATACATTATTTAACTGCGGTTCATTCGTATATATAGGTTCCATATTTTGTATATGTTGTGTGTGAATATTATCTTCTACATATATATACAATATATGATGTAAATGTGATGTTCATTTTGTTTTACATAAGTTTAAGTAAGTCCATAATACATATATCTGTACAACTGTGTACAACTTTCCCGATTTGTGTGTACATATACATATATTAATACAGTAATATATCCGCACAAATTCTGAAGGTGATGATATGGAAGTGACAAAAACAAACTGACTTTTTCACTTAATAGCTTTTGTACAGAAATATATTTGAAAAAACCAAAAAAATAAATAAGGTAATAAATAAAAAAAGGGTAAATCTTTATACTCGCACGCACATACACATACAATAATGATAATTCACATCAACATAAAAACTGTAATAAAAATCCTTATGAAAATAACATTGTGTTTTTTTTTTATATTGCTCTAACTGCCGCTGCCGTCGCCGCCGTCGCTCGTTGAAGTATAGTTTATTGTTTTGTTGCTCAAAATACGTTCGTTAACGCATAGATGCATGAAAATCCAAAATAACATTCAAAATTGTTCATATACAATATATAATATTACACATATCATTAAGATTTAGATACTATACCATATATAGAGAGATATGTACACTGAAAAACAAATCTTGTAAATACTACAAGATTCATATGTTATTTCTACAAGAAATACTTAGCAATCAATCAGATAATTGTAAAATTGATACAATAAATATTGTTAGATCAAATATATTTCTTGTGATTCCATTTTTCAATTTTTTTTGTAAATACCAGGTATCGGAGTATGAAATGAGTCTTTTTTAAAGGAAGAAAAACACATTATTTAGAATAGAAAAATCAAAAATATTTTATTCAAAATAACTTCCATCGCTTTCTACACATTTTAACCACCTTTCAGGCAATTTTCGTATACCACGTCGAAAAAATGGTGTTGCTTTGGACGAAAACCATTCAGATAGCCAATTTTCAACTTCTTCAGATGTTTTGAAGTTCTGTTCTTTCAAAGAATGTCCCATCGATGAATACAAATGGTAGTCCGAAGGAGCCAAGTCTGGTGAATAAGGCGGGTGTGGTAACAGCTCCCATCCAAGCGACTTTATCGTATCCTGAACTGGTTTTGCTTTGTGTGCTAGTGCATTATCATGTTGCAAAATTACCTTAACAGATTTTTTCTTTCTTTCTGTCCATTCTGGTCGGTTATCTAATAATGCATGGTTCAAATCGATTATTTGTTGTTGGTAGCGAACCGTATTAACAGTTTCACTAGGTTTCAGAATTTCATGATACACCACACCTTCCTGATCCCACCAAACACAAAGCATTCTCTTCTTACCGAATCGTTTTGGTTTTGCAGTCGATGTTGCTGCTTTATCTGGTGTAATCCATGATTTTTTGCGTTTAGTATTCTCAAAATATATCCAATTTTCATCACCAGTCACGATTCGATTCAAAAAAGACTTTCTATTGTATTGTTGAAGGTGCAATTCACAAATGGTTTTTCCATTTTCTTGTTGCCTTTCAGTCAATTCATGTGGAACCCATTTTCCACACTTTTGAATCTTTCCCATTGCTTTTAAACGATTAGAAATTGTTTTTTGATCTACATTTAAGGCTTCTGCAAGTTGTTTTTGAGTTTGTGTATCATCTTCGTCCAACAATGCTTGCAATTCTGACTGTCTTCAAACTTTTTTGGTGGTCTTCCGCAACCATTCATTTCTCAAATCAAAATCTTTGTCTCTAAATTGTTGAAACCATCTTTTGCATGTTGCTAATGATAGAGCATGATCACCAAAAACTTCTACAAGCATTCGTCGAGTTTCAGCTGCGTTTTTCTTTAAATGATAACAAAAAACTAATGATACCCGCAAATCGTTTGTTGAAGGCACAAAATTAGACATTTTTAACACGATAAAATTTTATGTTGTTGTATTACAAATGGAATTTACCACACTGAATGTTGTTGTCAGATGTCAAAACAATAAAATAAATATCGCATTAAGGCTCTTTCACAATTACTAATACAAGTACAGCCATTTATTGGCAGCGGCTCACTTCATACTCCTATACCTGGTATACAATATTTCTTGTTAAATATTCTAGTAATATAATTGAAACTTAGTTTTTTATTGTTATTTTTTTTTTTACAATTTTCTAAATTAATTTGACAAGAATATTTGCTCATTATACAATATTATTGTAATTATTTACTAGTAAATTTACAATGGAATTTGTTAAAAATTACTATGATTTTGTTTAAATCAACAAACTTTGTGATTAAATTATTTTTTAAATTTAACGAGAAATATTGTAAATTTACAAAATAATTTGTAATAATTTGATTGTAACAAAATATATGGTTGATTTAACAATATTTATTGCATCTATTTTACAATTATTAATATCATTAACAATTTTACAAATATCTTGTAGAAATAATGCATAATTCTAGTTAATTGTACTAGGTTTATGTTGAATATATATATACTTACATTGTAAATATTACAAGTTATATAGATTTAATAAAATTTAACGTTGCTTCTACAAGTAAAAAATTAAAAATAATTTAAAAATTTAAAAATAAGTATGAAACAATAATGTTAATAACATTATTTGAAGAAATTTATTAACTAATTTTTTTAAATTAATAACAATAATAATTAAATCTTTTTTTTTTATTTAACAAATTTACTTCTTATTTTATTTTAAAACAAAAAATATAAAAAGATTTAAATGATTTAAATTCAGTTAATTAATTCGATTAATATGAAATATAATATTAAAATCAACATTTAATAGTATGTATTAAAGATTTTATTTTAGAATTGTGAATGTTAAAATTAGTAATGATTTCGTAAAAAAGTTGTTGGATAAACACCCAAACATTTTCATCAGTCTGATGGATATTACATATTAAATATAATGAAAATTTTAAAGCAATCGCATTGAAATATGCCTCTGTTGTTGTATGATTCTGTAAGAGAAAAATATATCTTTCATTAACAAAAATTTATATATTATAATTCCAAAAAATTTGCCTTCATTTAAATCAATCTTCCTTTTATTGGATAAATCTGTTCAAAACAACAATGTTTCAGAATCTTTCAAGTCACTTTTAAACGAATTTTCAATTTTTATTAAAAAATCTTCCCATTTATTAAATAAATTATTCTCTGAATTTGAAAAATCTAAATCAACCTAATAATAACAATATAATATACACATTATAAATATGCGGTAATAGAATAATTCAATTTTATTTCTATATATTACCTGATAACCTATCAAGTGGCTATATAGCAGTAGTCAAACCATGTACATAAACATCAGTCACTTCATGCGATTGCATATTGTATAAATATTATTGAACTACCCAGTAAATATTCTTGAGGATGTTTATATAATGACCAATAATTAATAATCTCCTTAATATTTACATCCAACTCATGGTTTTTTTTTATATATTTTCGTCTGTAATTCGTTGTTTCTTTCCATTTTTGAATTATTATTGGAAACGGTTCTCGATTATTTTTTAACCATAGAGCAATTTCTATTAACATAAATAAAAAATAAAATATAATTATCAATTAATTATCAATTAAGTATAGTTTATAGTATGAAAACAACAAATAGAAAATAACATTTTAAAATTTACGGAATTACGTTTTAATTAGCAAAACTTAACACAAAATTTCTTTTCACAATTATTTCTTTATAAACATATGTGGTTTAAATTAAAATACCTGGCTAATATGATGATTTCATTTTTATTGTCTTGTTTGCTGATCTTTTCTTTGGTTTCACGAAAACTATTGTGGTATTTTTAATAAAGGTGCCCAACGCAGACTTTATTTTTAACTCGAAGAAAATAAGCTTCCTAAAAATTATTTCAAAATTATTAAATTACAATTCACATATTCTATTTCATTTTAAAATTAATAATACATATACTTTACATTCTGTAGTAAACATATCTTGGATTTGAAATGAAATATCTTCCAATAATATAACAAGTGTCATTTTAATTCTCCTTTCGATGAAAAAATAATTTTAATAATTCGAATTAGATTTTCGGTTAATGACTTTTCTTTTTTATAATGCACAATTATATTTTTTTCCATTTCCAACAATCCTAATATTTTATAATTACGTGTAAAAATTGTAACATAAAAAAAAATTAATTCAATAGCTATAAATAGGAAACAACTGACTAATACCATATATAAAAATTCTAATGAATTGAAATAATATATTAGTTAACTTACCAACACAAATTCCAACTATTAGACTTTTATTAATATTCCAATTTGAAAAATCATTATCTAATTGCTTTTTTAAACTCTTTCTTATTAACAGATTTTTAAATTTATATTTCTTTTTTAACATATTATGTAATTAATATTTTACAAAATACACCATTTGATGAATTAAATTTTAAATATAATTTTGAAAAATTTATTTAATAGACTCTACTCTTCTAATTATTATTAAATTCACTATCAATAAATTATTTTTATAAAAATGTAAATCACTATATTATAATTATTTTTTCCACAATAAACTGAAAAAGACGAAAAAACAAATTTTAAAATTAGTTCACTTTTTTGATTGATTATATATTTAATCCCGAACCAAAATTGAGAACAACTTGTTTCACCTGAAAAACTAGGATAAACTGATAACTAAAAATTAAATGCTATTCAAAGCAATAAAACTACATATTTTAATTAATGTTAATTTTACAATGCCCCTATAGCAAGTAATACAAAACCAACAATCTACAAAGTAAAAATCAACAATGCATATTGTAAAAAATGGAGTAAAATATTATAGTTATTGTTGATTTGACAAGATTTCTTGTAAAATAATGCTTTGTTCAAAACTTTACAAGAAATCTTGTTAATTCTACAAAAAATAAAGTATTTTCTGAATTTCTACAAGAAGTTTTGTTAAATATTATTTTCTAACTGTAAATTAAAAATAAAAGTGTTATGTGTTATTTTACCAAATTACTTTATAAATTGTTGATTCAACAAGATTTCTTGTAGTATTTTAATATATATATTGTTATTATAATTGATAGCTGAAATTTTTACCTAGGCCTTAATTATGATTATATGAATAGTTCCTACTATTGACACATTCCTATAAAACTAAGGTTTAAGTAAACACTGTCATCCAATTTGTGTAGATGTTTATGAGATTATATAAATGGATTCTGTGAAAAATTTCTCGAAAATCGATACGTGCGTGGTAGGTTACTTGGCCACATTTCTAGAAATCTTACAATTTATAGTCAATTTTAATTCAATTTTGATGAAATTTGGTATAGAGGTTTATAATGTAATCACATTAAAAGCTCCTATGTTCATTCTAGAAAATCTAGATGCCCTTGATGATGCTCTTTTGAAGGAAGTTGCCAGGAAATACGTGTATAATCTCAATCCAAGCCTTATAATTTGGTCAGATTTAACCAATAATCGACCAAATTACAAAATATATTGGAGTTGATAATATTAGTTAAATCAAGAATTTTTCCTTCCCGTTGGTAAATGTGTTAAAAAGTTTATAGTTTTAAAAAGAAATATTTTTTAAATGGTTAATTCTAATTCAACCCACAAAATCAACAAATTCAGAACGCAAGAAAATTAATTATATTTCTTGTAGCATTAACACTAAAACTACCAGAAGGGGTCAAATGACCACTTTTAGACATTTTCTTATTAAATTTCTTTGAAATTAACATAAAAATCAGATTCTTTTTATACCACTTTTATTGAAAACATATATACAAGTTTCCTTCCAAATTGGCTTCTCTACTGGCTACCGTTTACTGAGAGACAAAAAAAAAATTGACTAAACTACCGCCAGGGGTCATTTGACCCCTGCGAGTATTAATATGAAACATGAGGATTTATATCTGCCGGATAATTATAAATACATTTTTTTTTCATTTCGCCATATATTCTTTCTCATTCTTACACGTTGCAATAAATATGTTGACCATAATTTCCTCTTGTTAGGTCATTTCCTATGGACAAATATCAAAAATGATCAATCTGTGTACGCATATGTATGTCCACATAATAAATGTAGTAGTATAAGTGGATATGGCCACGCTTCTCAACGAAATTATATAAAGCTAATCAATGTACACTTACAATTTACAAAAGTAAGCCGGCGAAAAAGGTACTTCTACTTAGTTCAGGACATTCATCTATACGCATTGAAAAAGAGGGAAAGTTTTTACCCGAAACTATTAGATTTTATAATAGCACTAAATTTGGTGTAGACATGGCAAATCAGATGGCAAGAAAGTACTCCGTGAAATCGAAATCCCGAAATGGCTTCTACAGATTTTTTTCAATATTCTTGACCTTGCTGGAATTAATTCATGGGTGCTATATACAGAAACAACTGGCGATAACATTTCTAGGCAACAATTTTTACAAAAATTAGCAGAAGAACTTGCAGAAGATTTACAACAAAAGCAACAGGAAGAACAAGAAATTATGCAGGAAACCGCAACAGATTCAGAATTAGTTTCATGTGTGGAAAAGAGGAAAAAGTGCCAAATCAGTTTCTGCAAGAGAAAAACAAAACTACAATAAAATGGTATGAAATGTACAAAATATGTGTGTGGAAAATGTGCCATCGAAGGACCCAATAATTTGTAAAAAATGCTATCAAAATAAAAAATGAATCGTGTAATATTAAAATCGAAATTAATTATTATGTTTGAAATTTGAATTGTGTTATGTTATTATTTTTTTTGATTTAATAAATTAACAATTTGTAATCGTTATTGAAAAAAGGTTTAAGTCATGCACCAAACTTGCCAAAATATAGTAAAATACATAACTTTTTGCGTAGGGGTCATTTGACCCTCTGTGGTAGGAATAGGTATATACGAAGTGTCGGTACGTTTAGTGTTAACAAATTAAAAATTGTTAAATCAACAAATGCTACTGTAGATGTGTTTTTTGCAATTGACTATATTTCTTGTTGATTGTACAACATTTTTAGAGGTTTAACAATAAATCTAGTTAAAACAACAAGAAAATTTAACAATATTTTTAACAATGAAATATTGTATGAATTTTATAAGATTTTTTCCTCAGTGTATATAATAATATTTGTATGTCTATGTATGTATGTGTATAAAGGACTTCTTCACATTATTATATACAAAAATCACTTACTTAACTTTTACTATTGCGTATAATATTATATTGATATTTATATTCGTAATATACTCGTGGATAAATTACGGAAATATTTTTCTTGTCCTTGTTTTTTTTTTAAATTTCCACATCATTAATATTATATTGTCTGTGTATAATTTAATTAAATAATCATATATGAATACACGTATAATACAGATGATATGAAGATGCGTGAATATGTGCGTATTATATTTCTGAGAACAAATGGGACAACAAAAAAATAAAGATCAAACAACCGTATTTTATATATGTACCTTTTTTTTTCCCCATTTTATCTTCCATCATTCAAAAACAGTATACCAGCTAATTTTTTTTTTTTCGATTTCTTCCACCCGCATTTTATTTATTTATGTTTTTCTTTTTCAAAATCCGCTAAACTTTTCCTGCAAAAAAATAAAAAAAAAGTTCAATTTATTATAAATACAAACACAAATTGATTTCTTTTTATTATTATCTATACTTTGTTTTTTTATTTTCTATACCAAAATAATATAGAGAAAA
This sequence comes from Bibio marci, assembly GCA_910594885.2. NCBI lineage: Eukaryota > Metazoa > Arthropoda > Insecta > Diptera > Bibionidae > Bibio > Bibio marci. Next base: position 42,553,341 of record OU343114.1, read on the forward strand.
TTGAAAGGATATTTCCGATTTATAAAACTTTATAAATTTTATAGATATTTACTTGTTTTCTGTTTTTTTTTTTTTATTTTTTACTTCGATTATCAAAAGGATTTGAATGTTTAAAAAAAAAAAAAATATAGAAAAACTCTTTAGAGGAAAAAATAAAAAAAGGATTTTTACTTTTTACAATCAAAAATTGTATAAAATAAAAAATAAAATATAAGTTTAACACAATCACATAATAATTGATTTGATATACAGCAAAACCGCGTATAATCTTTATTTTATAAGCGAATAACAACTATATACCAACTATACCTTAGTAACACTGCACGTAGTTTGTCCGAAAAATATCCGCATTACATGTATTGGTCCGTAGTTTCAATCCGAGGAAATATCTATGGCTTATTTGCGGATATCCGCTGTAATTTTATATGATCAAGTGTAACACTGTCCATTGATTATTATAAAAAATGTCCTTGTATTATCCCGTATATTTCCGATGATAATTTGTACGGATTCTGCTTAGAATTATTTCTCTTTGTTATTATTCCACAGATTATCCATAGAATTTATATTGATATTTTTTGTGAGAAGATCCACATGGATTTTTACTAAAATACGTCATGCTACAGGTACACTCGCACAAACATTTGAGTTGCTGGTTGTTTTAAAAATTATGAAAATAAATTAAAAAAGAGTGAGGATTATATCTATATAGATAAGCGAAATATAATAAAATTTGAACCCACTTGGGTCTTGGATAATTGGTAAAATAAATTATGAATACAATACCGTGCGGATATTTATGTTGGAAATATTACCCTGACAATCCAAAGATTTCAATTGACCTAAATAAAATACTATTATATTAAGAGTGGAAAATCTATGGACATTCTTTGTACAAACTCCAATATATCTTAATATAATATATGTGAATTTTTTCCACGGAAATTTTCCTGAATTTTTAAAGTACGGTCAAATTGTTATTAGGATATGAGTGGTATCTTACGAAAAAAACGCAGTCATAAACTTCAATCGGAAATTAAATATTACAATTGTTATAGATTGGTGGTATACTGTGCCAAATTTCACTACAAAATTTGATTCATGACGTGTTGATATATATGTAAGGTTTGTTTTTTTTTAAGACGTTAATTGTTCGATTTTTATTAATTTCTAATTTTTTTGAGCAAAGAATTAAATTCCTCTTGCAGAATTAATTTTCTGCAGCAAATTTGGTAAAAATGAAGATGCAGAAAGCCTTTGGCGAACAAACTATGTAAAAAAAAAAGTTTTACAAGAATGGTAGAAATCGTTTCGAAACGGCAGTGAAGACGAAGAGCCTTCTGGATGACCATCAACTGTCACAGTCAACAAGACGTCAAGAAAATCAAAATCTTCAAAAACTGATACTTGGATTACTTTTACTATTTTATTTACAAACAGTATTCATGTTATTCGCATTCTGATCAATTTATATATTAAATTATATATTATAATTTAACTCCAAACCAACATATCTACGTTATTCCTCCAAAAGATTAATTAATTTTTCTGGTCTGCATAACTGATTTAAGTATACCTATATATTGAAAGAATATAAATTCATTCAAAACTACCATATCCGATTTCATTGAAATTAGCGAAACCGCATTCAACGATTCTATCCCATTTTTAAATGATATCAAGTCATATAATTCCCAAATAGCTTATATTATATAAATTATGGTAAAATCTCTGTCAAATCCTCTATTGCATCTCGGTACTCCCGTTCGATTACTTACATCACAGAGGTTTCTGTGTACATACCTAATATATATATATTTTTATAAAATTTATTGCCATATATTATATAATACCGTTTGTGTTATGCTATGCAAAAAAAAACAAAACGATACATAAATTCCCATATATCCTGTTGATATATAAATTTATGAAAATAAAAATTGCTATACACTATCCTAACGATCGAATACAAAGAAAATGCCATTTTTGTTTCACATATATAAGTAATATATTCATATCGAATATTTAATGCAATGTCATTGATTGGCTTTGTCTGCTCGAGTCGTTACCGTTGTTACTCCTATACAATATATATTGTACGTGTTAAGCTTTTCATAAAAATATTGACAAAACTTGCTTTACATTTTTTACATCTAATATTTTTAAATCAATTTTTTTCAAATATAAGAATTAAAAGTTTCATATTTTTAGTAACAATATCAATTTTTTTATTGACAATTTATGCGTTTAACTACTAAATAATATTATTATCGCATGTGTGTGTTTACTTTTTTCCACTATACATTTTCATATGAGGTATAAATGTAAAAATTTTTCTTATTAGATTCTTCAAATATCCTTAATCCTTGAATATCCTTTATTATAGTGCACACAACATTTTTTTACAATGTTCGTCAGATTAACTAATTTTTTTTATCTGAATTATCGCGTATATGGGGGGGGGGCGATTAGCAAGTACTCATAGTATTATCACATATCGTATTATTATCATCTTTTGCATACCAAACAACTGAATTAGGTGTTGAGTTTAATATTGTATTCTTCATTTTAAATGTAAAATAATCATAATACAATATATAAATAATAAATAATATACGCACTTAATTTATAATATTCTTAAATTATTAATAAAACAAAATTTTAATTACCCACTATAAAATTAATTTACCTAAAGATAATATTATGATTATCTATTTATTTTCTCAAATTTTACCATATGAAATATATTTGTAATACTTGTAATACATTTTTGATATATACATAGTGAATGTATGTGCGTGTGTGCGTATATAAAGTACATATTAATTATTTAATAATTTTCCATAAATAAATACTATATTATTATTATTACACATTACATTGCGTACGATAATGTATGTGTACGCGTCATCGTCATCGCCAACCAACCTACTCTACTTTCATTTGAACTTGTCTAAAATGAAAACAGATTTAATTGTCACAACCCACAATGGAAATATAAGCTTATTTTAAATTTTATATATATATTATTGTATTAATTATATATATATTTGTAAATATATACTGCGTATACACAGTATACATTACACCACAGGATGTCCATGAATTATTAAATTGAAGGATTTCAGGTGTTATGCGTAGTCATTTTTCTTATATTTTATATATAGAAATGGTTGAAAAGATAATTTTAATTAATTCTCTTTTTGTATAAATTTTGATTTTACTGAGCTGTCGGACAAATTTTTTGTCTTTTAATTAATTAATTGTTATTTTAATACAAATATTATTCATTGAACAATGACTAGATCACGTGAAATTAGTCGCAATTAAATTAGTCTCTCATATTAGAAACGGGAACAGTGAAAATTATATGGTTTTTATTTGTTTACAAGTATTGATAACAAAAATATCAATATATACAGAAATGAAATAATTCTTAAACTATATTAATAAAACATTAAAAATTTTATGATGAAATAACTCCGGATTATGTTGGAACGAAAAAATCTCTTAGAACCGGGCCCTCAGTTTTCGATTTTCGTTTCTTTTTAAACTAAAGTGTCAATTAACGCGATTTAAATTCCAAATAAAACAAAAATTCAACATTCTATAATTGAAATAAACAATAAAAATTTGAAAATAATACTCGAAATTGCTGCGCAATGTATACGAAACAATATATTTTAATAAATATTTGATGTTAGAATTAAATTCTGGGTGTTAAAACATACGGGATGCTGATAAATTAAATGAAAAATGAAAGTAGAAAATTATGTTTTTTTTTAATGGCCAATGAATTTTTCTGTCAAAATATTCAATGTAATATGTGATTAGCTAATCATATTTTGGACAAATATCTATTGGAGGTAATAGAGAATTAAAAATAAATATGTTTTGAACAATTAATAATAATAAAAAGAATATGCGGAGGATATATATTATGTATTTATAAATTCACTATGTAAGGAAATGGCGAAATTTTAATTTTAATTTCACAATTTTTTTTTTTAATGGTAGTCCTTATAAGAATATTTCAAATTTAATCATAATCAAATTGGATGCCCATATTAAATTTTACAGGTATTTAATAAAAATCGATAATGCACATAAATTATAAATTTCGAATACATATAATATATAATATTAGTCCACGGTGTGTATATTGAAAATAAAATTTGGGGAGTAAGAACTGACATATTAAAATTATTGAAATTTTGAAGGAATTTTTCAGAAAATCTTTATTTCTTATTAAATGTTGAACAATTCCATTGAAAGTTCGTATGGCGTATTGCGGCGGGCGTAACTAATCTACACCATAGATTAAATTACATTTTTTCCGATTTGATTTGATCTTCTAATAATTTAATAATCATTTATAAAAAAAACAAACCAACTTATTGTTACGATCTTCTTGTCCTTCCAAATTTATTATATTTTAATTTTAATTTCACAATTTTTTTTTTTAATGGTAGTCCTTATAAGAATATTTCAAATTTAATCATAATCAAATTGGATGCCCATATTAAATTTTACAGGTATTTAATAAAAATCGATAATGCACATAAATTATAAATTTCGAATACATATAATATTATATATTAGTCCACGGTGTGTACATTGAAAATAAAATTTGGGGAGTAAGAACTGACATATTAAAATTATTGAAATTTTGAAGGAATTTTTCAGAAAATCTTAATTTCTTTTTAAATTTTGAACAATTCCATTGAAAGTTCGTATGGCGTATTGCGGCGGGTGTAACTAATCTACACCTTGGATTAAATTACATTTTTTCCGATTTGATTTGATCTTCTAATAATTTAATAATCATTTATAAAAAAAACAAACCAACTTATTGTTACGATCTTCTTATTCTTCCAAATTTATTTTTCATACACTCGTATTTGATTCGATGTCGTTTCGTAATGTCTATTAAGTAACTTTAGCATATTTTATAAGAGACACTTATGTATATCCTTTTTATATACAATAGATAGAGGTATTATATATTATAATACACTTTTAATATACATTTATATATTTATGTACAATTGAACTTTGCATACCATATAAATTATAGTACATATTTATTTATGTAAATAATATATAAGTAAATTGAAGTATGATGGTGGCGTAAGCGAGGCGTACGTGTGATACTTATGAAATAAATAAATATGAATATACAATATATGTGTGTGTGTGTGTGTGTGTGTGGTGATATATTTAATTTACTTTAAATTGTATAATATATACGTAATTGTTTACAAAATTATTGTTATATATAGATATAGTTAGTTACACAAATATTGTATAATATAGAAATATATATATATATATTCGGTACATTATAATATAATAATACTAATAATATAAAGATACTCATATATACAATATATAGCTATAGAATATATGATGATAAAAGGTACAATTTAATATATTATATATGCGTATATTGAATACTATACATGAATATGAATGGTGAACCTAATATTTATTCTATTCCACATGATGATTATAATATTTGCAATTATAAGAACATTAAACAATTTTGGGGTGAAAGTATAAGGTTTTATTGTATATAATTAACTATATTATATATATATTTATAATGTATTATATAAAATATATAATAAATATATATAGAGTATACTGTCTCAATATATAGTCTTATTTGACTTTACGCGTATAGTTGTCACTTGATTGATTGATTTTTCAAGAAATCAATAAATTAATTAATTTATTCAGTGTTTTAGCGTTACAATTATTTAAATTATAATTATATATAATGTTTTGATTTGTGAATATTATGGTATCAATAATTTTTAAACATTATTTAAATATTTTTAATATCTCATTTATTATACTTATAAAGATAAAATATATATATTCCTATTTATTAAGTTAACCAATTTTTACATAATTTTGCTCTTCAAATGCTATCTTATTGTTATATATCGATCGAGAAAATACGCATCAAACGATAAAAGTAGGTTAATTTATTACGAGTACAGAGTGTGCTACGACTGTGATGATGTGTGATCAAAAATATAAGCCATTACCCTATATGTACTGTGTAAAGAAAACAAAATAGAACAATAAAGAAAGAGCATTGCCATTATTTGTATAATACACACACACACACACACACACACACAATCCCATGAACATAACAATTTAATAATATATAAATAAATATTTTTCTTATATGTTATATATTGTTTATATATACCATTTAATTTAATGTATATAATAACAATATATCAGGTATACCGGTTAAAGTCTGCTGTTTTTTAACGTGAAAAAACATATTTTTTGTGGGAGCAAACCTAAAAATTCTTTATTCAAAATATTTTCCATCACTAGTTGCACATTTTGTCCACCTTTCAGGCAATTTGTGGATACCCAGCCAAAAAAAATGTTGTTCCTTTGATGAAAACCAGTCAGAGACCCAATTTTCGAGTTGTTCAGACGCGTTGAAGTGCTGGTCATTAAGGGCGTGACCCATCGATGAAAACAAATGGTAGTCTGAAGGAGCCAAGTCTGGTGAATAAGCCGCATGCGATAAAACTTCCCCGTTAAGCGCCTCTAACGTTTCCAGGACCGGTATTGCTTTGTGTGATGGTGCTTTGTCATGTCGAAAAATTACCTTGTGTTGTCTCTGTTGATGTTCTTGTCGTTTTTGCAGCAAAGCACGGTTCAAATTGATCATTTGTTGTCGGTAGCGATCAGCATTAACAGTTTCAACAGGTTTTAGAAGCTCATGGTACACCACACCTTTCTGATCCCATCAAACACAAAGCATTCTCTTCCGACCATAGCGATTTGGCTTTGCAGTCGATGTTGATGGTTGTCCTGGATTATTCCATGATTTTTTCCATTTAGGATTCTTAAAATAAATCCATTTTTCATCACCAGTCACGATACGATGGAAATAAGACTTCCTTTTGTATCGTTGAAGGTGCATTTCACATATGGTCTTTCGATTTTCTTGTTGCCTTACAGTCAATTCATGTGGCACCCAATTACCTTCCTTTGGATCTTTCCGCCATTGCTTTCAAGCGATCGGAAACGATTTGTTGAGCAACTCCTAGTTGTTCTGCAAGTTGTTGTTGCGTTTGCGTGTCGTCTTCATTCAATAGAGACTGCAATTTGGTGGACTCAAACTTTTTCGGTTGTCCAGGGCACTCTTTGTCTTCCACATCAAAATCATTACTTTTGAATCGGTGAAACCATTCTCTGCATGTTCTTTCTGATAAAGTGTTATCGCCATAAGCTTCTACAAGCATTCGATGTGATTCTGCCTCAGTTTTCTTCAAACGAAAACAAAAAAGCAATGATGTCCGCATTCCGCGTTTTACTGACACTAAATTCGACATTTTCAATTATTTTTTTAACAATGTTGTTGCTCGATAAGAGGTCTGCTGTCAACTAATTTTTGGAGAGATGTGTCACAGCTTTTAAACAAAAAAAAATTCAGCTATTTTGGTTTACTACTACCACATGTAGCGCCATATATGTGTGTGAGCGACGGAAATTAACCGGTACACCTGATATATGTACTAGCATTATTTATTATACATTTATATACACATTTTGTCCGAAAAATAACCGAAATGGAGATTAAATATAAAGTTATTTATTTATTTTTATAATAATGAGAAAAGTAAATTTCGTTTATTTATCCTACGGTTCTGGTCTTGCTCAACTGTGCAATATACAATGAATCGTCTACTGTCATTTAATGCATTTTATGTTGACTTACACTTAAAGAAATATAATCAAAAATTTTGACTGATAAGATCTGTTCACTATACATAAAGCAATTAGCATCCAATAAATTTCGTTTTACCAGATTTATAAGTTATTTCGGTTATTTTGCAGACAGACCCTCCTCCTCCGTATAGTTTATATTACACAATAAAACAAGGTGTTGTTGAAATATATGTAATTTACATTGTATAAGAAAATTATATATATACTTATTAATACTTTTGATTATTTATTAATTAATTATTTATTAAAAAGAAATTTTACCTTATATAATGTAAAGTGTTATGTAAATTACAAATATACACACACATACACACGCATACACGTTTATAAATTTCTATTTACATATTAAATAAACATGTATGGTATATAATAAGTATATATGTGAGTATAAGCATTACCTTTGTTGAATAATATTATTAATCAAATGTTTGAAATTAATTTAAAATTTAAATGCATTTACAACAAGAAATTGCTTATACAATATGAAAATGAACAAATGAAAAACATAAATGTGGAATAAAAATTAAGGTAAACACAAACCCGCTTTTATAACAGAAAAGCTTTCAATTTATATCGGATTATATTTATTGTTGGAATTTCATTTGTTATATATGTTATATACAAAACATTCGAGTAAATTTAGAATATATATCGTGTATTGTATATATTACACGTATATTATATATAAATGTATTTATTAAGTCTAGTCTAGACTAACCTACATATTTTTTTCGACACATACGTATATATAGGTATAGAATATATACAAATAGCCAATTTATATAGGTATTTTATATTCTGTTTATTTTATATTTATTTAAATTTAAAATGTAAACCTTTAAAAGAATTGAGAATATCGTTTTTCTAACAAAATATTATTTGGTTTTTTTGTGAGTGTAAATGTTTCGTATAATTTAATGAATTATTAATTTTGAAAGAACACAGAAATAATAATTATTATCTAATAGCCAGTGACATATCCCATTTTACTTATAATGTTTACTTACAACAATCACATCAAAATCCAAAAATTATTATGAATTTGATAAATTAAGAAATTAATTCCAGTAAAAATGTTTTTTATTTCCACCCTTATGGTCATACGCACAAATGTGCGTATATTTTTCTCATCAGAAATGTGTAAATATTAAATTACATAAATTTCTGATCGATAAAAAATTACATGTTATAAATTTTCTTTAAATTGCAATAATTTCATGTTTTAGGCATTATATATTTTAACGATGGGTTTTGAATTATATTATTAAAATACATATATTAGGTGTGTGCATGAATCGTCTTCGTATGTTGAAATTATTCACTGCATGCAGTATATATAGATTACAATTAAAATTAATTAGTCTACTACGAGCTTCTTAAACACGATAAATGCTAGTGAGATTTTAATCCATGAAAATGATTGCCCACACAAACAGCAAAATGTACACAAGAAAACATCTTTGTGAAGTGTTCTAATTCCCATCAATTCACATAGATTTAATATTGTTTGAACCACCCCATCGATTTTTATAAGTGGCATATGTCCAACAATGGCTTTATGAATATATATTTCGTTTTTAAATCCACCAAGTTTCTATTGCCAAGCGCCAATATCGATAAGATACAACCGATAAATAACAATAGACCGTAAATATAATAATAAATAAATTAATTTGAAAATTAACCTTTTTTTTCTTTATTACCTAAACATACAGAGAATACATTCAGACATCTAATGTTACATAGGTACAATGTATACTTGCATATAGATAATAGAGTTTATAAATACTAAATGTTGTTGTATTATTAGAGTTAGATTATTCATACATAATATTCAATACATTATGACTATAGAGTATGTATTGATTATACTATATTATATAGTGTTATCTAAACAATTACTATATATATATATATAAAAAGGATGTTTTATTTAACGTAATAAACTACAAATTTGAACAAAAACACACACTTTTTTTTAATATAATTCTTGGTTCGTAAGTTATGCGGAAGGATATGCCATTTAACAATTAAATGGTGGTACATAATCGACTGATGAAATTAATGTAGACGACATTCAATTTCAACAGGATGCGGTGCCTTACTTGCTATAATTCAACTTCAACAATTGATTTATTAAAAGTAAATTTTAACGATTCCATTATTTCAATAAATGATGTGTGATTTAACACCTTTATATTTCTATGCCGATATGCAAACAATACTTGAGCCATTCGCTATAGTGAAGGAGCATAACTCGCGTATTTATAATTGAAATAATTTCTGAACAATTGAGCCAATCGATGGCACCATATATTCCATGTTCTATGTTCCAGATATTATTTTCAAAATAGCTAACATTTTTATACACTTAAAAAACCACCCTGAATATATAATTATATAATAGCGTTTGGAGTATATAAATAAATAAATAAATAAATACAAAAACTTTAATTTTAAACTATATATTGATAAAATGAAATCGTATATACAATAGTTTTCAAATTTGTTTTTAAATATGGCTTAGGGCTTATTTTACAATATGTTGAAATTAATCAATTTTTTACATTTTTTTAAAACTATACTATTCTATTATTTTTCTCGGTAATTGGGTACAAATTTATTTGATTAATATTTTATATATATAAATATATTTTTGCTTGTTGTTGTTGTTGTTAGTGTTGCAGGTATAAAAAGTGTATCTGAGTAAAACTTTTGGTATGAACAATGTATCATCGATTGTAGATTTTAAAATAAACATATATTTTTGGGTACATCATTATTATCGTAACAATATATAATTTAGATTATTAGACTAGAGACTATATAAATGTAATAGGTAGTAATGTTATTCGTTTGATTAGTGAACGCAGACGGTATGGTGTCTCTATAATGTGATAGTAATTTGGTACTTTCAACAGGATAATCTATTTTACACGAAACGTACACTATGCCTATACAAAAATGTTGGCAATACGAGTTTACAGAAACAACAGTAGTTTGTTCTGTTTTAACAGCTTTAATTAATTTATCATTTCACCACCTCAAAATCGTAATAAAACCGAAATGTTTGTGTTTTAACTTTAATCACAGTTTACTTGCGATTACTATATAGTTGTTAATATCTTTTTAATACCACAATTAAATTCAATACAGCATATTTCAAGGGATTATTTATAAACACAATATTATTTTATATACATATTTTTTTAAATATCTATATGTTAATGCAACGTTGAAAATGTGTTTAGAATTATATGTGCGATGAACAATTAGAAAGATATTTATGGAAAATTTATTTCGAAACAGTATTCCTCTAAAAGTTTGTACAGAATGTTACTGAAAATTTCCCCGATAGATATTATCGCACAACGTTTTTAATTCCCTGAATATATATTTTATTGTTTCAATTGTATTCATCTTTATATATGTATAGGTAATTTGTATGCCGAAGTCTTTCTCTACTCTACTTTGTATAAAACATTTTATTCTCATATATTTTTCTTTAAGATTGCTATATTGACTTTTAAACTTTTCTCTATTATAATAATATAAACAAATAAATTTAATAATAATAATTTTTTAAATTTAAAAATACAAATCGCTTATTATTTATGTGATGTGTAAATCAAATCGGAATATTATCATATCACCTTGATGGATGTGATAATTATATGTTTTATGAACAAACAAGAATTTCAATGATTTTTAATTTTCGACATCTCTGACGCCTGACGACTCACTTAAATATATTACTAACCTTTACCATTTGATAATAGTTATATAATATCAGTACCATTGCCATACCTTATTTTGTATAGTTGTTATTCATTTTCCACCTTTATATTATAAAAACCAATATTTAAAATATATTACATACAACTTTAAGACAAAATTTCGTAAGCATTAATGTTAATTTTAAATTAAACACTAAACTAATATAATAGTATACTATATACTTGCATTTTAATATTACATACTAAGTTTTAACATAAAGTAAAAAAATGAAAATATATTTTATATATTATTAGAAAATTAAATTCTGTTTTAAAATACACAAAACCATTTATCAGTAAATATTCTACAGATTAACACAGTTTATATACGTACAGGGTGTTTTTTTTAAGTTACTATCTAACTATAAAACACCTATATAAATTAATATGATTAATGTTCAGAACATTGAACTGAAAAAAATTATAGAACTTTATTCAAAAATTTATAATTGAAATTTAATAAAAATTATATTTCTTTTGGTAATTTCATATTTTATCTAAACTGTTGTAATAATAAATATAGATAGAGTAACATATGGGATGATATCTCCTTAGAAACATAGTAAAATCATTACTGTGGACCAATTGACTGATACCTTTTAATAATATTATGCACCCACTTTGTATACCATATGGAATATGTAATATAATATTATTATAAATATAAATTTGTATAAAGTTTAAATAAAATTAAAATTTCTCTTTGATAAAATAAATGATGAGTTTAGTTTTAATTTTAAATTACTATTTAATATTTATCTATATTATATATATAGTTATGTGTGGGTGTGTGTTATGTGATGTAACGCGTGTAAATTTTAGAAATATATGTTCATACATCGTATATTTAAATAATATATAAGAATTAGAATTATATATAGAATTTGTATATATAGAAATTTATATTATTATATGACAAATTCATATGTATAAATTGTAGTGCATATACATTAATAAATTGAAAAAGAAATAAATATAAATTTAATTTTATAATTGTTTTTGACATTACGATAAAATATTTCCGATTAACCCCGATTTTATCATCCTTTAGATAAATTTAGAAGTAGAGACAAAAAAAAATAAATGACAAACTATTCCAAATATGAATTCATATTTTATCTTTATTATTAGACATAGAGAATACCGCATGTTAAAATAAATTATGCATATTTCGTAAATTGAAAATCGTTTGATGATAGTACAGGGAGCAAAAAGATTTTTAAAAATAACTAAATGATTAATAATATATTGTTATTTTTTAACTATATTCCATTGCATATATAAAGAAATAATTGATATCGTTTAGGTTTTGGAATTTTGCCATATGCAAAAAACAAGAATGGGATGTATGTATTGCTGCGTGAGATGATGCAACCTATTAATAATTAATTTTGAAGTTATTTAGCTTCAATTTTCGTGGTTTTTCATTGAATTTGTGGTTTATCATTTTATATAATAAATATTTCTCAATTGACATCCTGCACAAATTTAACAATCTTTTCTGCTGCATTGTAACTACAATTATTTTACGCTAAAATTTATATTTTTATATGCACTTTGATATTTTACGCATTGAAATTATAACACAATTATGCTTCGTGTGTATATCACCACATATCACACATACGCATATATATGACTCATAGATTATACGGAAGTAAATATATAATACGCATTCTACCTTAAATGTATATGTTTATAATTATTCTCTATATTTACTATAACACACTATTCTGATGAAATTTGTAGTCTCTTGTAATGAAATTAATGTTCACCACATTTTTTTTTCCCTAATTTAAGTTTGCTAAATAAAACATTAATAAAATACAGTCACTGCTGGACCCTCGATCAGAATTGAAAGAGAAAAACCATCACATTTTAATTGTTCAGCTATTTATTATTAAATTTTTTTTAAACATATTTGTTACAACATTTATTTTACATAAAAAAAAAAAAAAAAGAAGAAAATGTGCCCAAGCAAAATTCGTCATTATCATTTCAGCATTATTATATTATTTTATAATTGTGATAATTGTTAAACTTAAACATCTAACTTCCTTTGTATAACAGCATTAATTTCAGTCTCTTTTCTATGATAAATTAATGTATCATGGAATACCATATTTGATGTATAGAAATTTCTTTCATCAATCGTACGATCAAATGGATACCCAAATGGTAGTGTATCCAAATATCTGGCACCTGAACCTACACCGCATGATACAACCGAATCATAACCACTAAATTGTTTTACTCGTGGTTGTTTAAATGGTACAACCATATAGAAAAATTGATATGGTTCACCGCCAACTCTACCCTTGGGTAACATTAACCGACGTGGAATACCACAATGGGCTTCAGTCATATCCAATGGGAATTTTTGTTCACCTTTAATAGCCAACATAATTTGTTTATAAATTTCTTGAATGGTTGTACTATCTTTAACATACCATGAATAATCATTTGAATTTCTTACTACTGTATTTTCGCCAACATTAAGATCAACATAGAATTTATCTAATTCAAACATATGTTTACGTTTTTCATGAATACTATATACATGACCATGTACATCAGTTTTCAATCCCATATAAACTAATACGACAGCTTTACGTGCCACATCTGACCAAACTTTTAATGTAAAACTAAATGCCTTATGGTTGAGACGTTTTTGACGTGCAAAAATTGCAATATCTTCACCATGATAATTTGATATTTGACCGTATTTTTGGAAATCAACTGGATTATGTCGTTTTTCATTATATACTTCAACATCAACGACATTTGTAATATCGGAATCATGTACATCGAAATATGTATAAAGTGGTTCCATTTCAACGGATGTAATATTAACACCTCTAAAGTGAATTTCATCACGGCTATATGGTGGTAATTTTGATCTCAAATATCTGGCTTTTTCCAAAATATAATTCATAAATTGATAATTAACTGGATCACGTGCAACAGATTCGAATCTTTCGCCAACACTAGGTACATTATAATTAATATTGACCGAATCAATTGCACCGCCAATAATACGTAGACCATCATTTATAATATTACCATAATAATTTCTAAACACATTATCACCATTATTTTGTAACATATTACCAAAGATGTCGACAAAGTCTATCGTTCTTGTTGAGACACGTTCACCATTTGGTAAATTAAAATATTCCTTATCAACAACATCATATAATCTTTGTTCGAATCGTTTGACTCTAGTTATTAACTGATAATTTTTCTCAACATTCATTATATAGTTATTATCTCGGTTTGGCAAAAGGTCACCATTGTAATAACGTAAATTTGAATAATAACCAGATTTAATTGGTCCATACCATGAGAATCTTGGAATTTCACCAAGCCCATTTGATCGACGTTCAAAATAGTAACGTGTTACATATTGATCAATTAAATGTATGTAAAATTCACCACGACGATCTTTATTTAAACCGTATTCATCACCACCCAACCATTTTGGATAATCCAACATATAGTTATAATATTGTGCGTTGAAACCAACATCTTCTGTTAAATATGCAATACGTTGATCTTCATTTAAATGCACGTACGATGATGTATAATCGGCATTAACATATGCTACATAACGATCATTAACTCTTTTGTGACCATAAAATCCTTGCATCTTATATTGTTGTGCTTGTTGTATGACTTTACTTGGGAAATATAGATATGGATTCCATTCATATGGTGCTGGTAGAACAATACCAACCATATCTTTACGATGTAAAACGGCAACGGATAATGCATATATAAACATATTTGGTTGAACATGATATTTAGCCCATGTTGTTACTTTATAAAATGTTTCCCAATCACGTGCATGATAGAATACTCTAAATAATGCAATAGCTTGTTCCATTTGCTGTTCAACTAGTGGTGAAAAAATTCCATTTCTCGGCAATAATAATCTCTTTTCATAATATGAATAGAAATCATCGAATATTGTTGTATTTTTATATAAATCTCTGACTACCTCAAAATTTAAATCCTTTACTTCTTTGTAAATCTTTGGAAACACTTCTCGTTGATGGATGTGTAAAAAGAATTCAAATATTACTTGTTGTTTCTGAAGAAATTCTCCATCTGCATATTTCACATTTTTATTTAAATAAGCACCATGTGTTGTGATTACACAAACACTTAAAATCACAAATAACAAAATAGATATTGGTTTCATTGTTACTTGTCGAAACTCGAAACAATAATAACTGACTTTTTAAAATTGTAAAATGGTTCTTTTATACCATTTTTTTATTTTCTCTTCTTGCAATAATTTCGATAGCACAAAAGTAATTACAATAAAAATAACAAAAAGGTTATCTTCTTCAGCGGTAAAATTTAATCTTTCTTATTTTTATAAATATTTTAATTATAATAATGCATAAAATAAATGTATAAATATATATATTAATAAATAAAATTGAACTGTGGTACTCATTTGCAAAATTATCTTATGTTTTTATTAATTAATAGCATATATTTTTAAATTTATTAAATTAAATACATTATTGCAATAACATAAATAATATTGTAATTTTGTATATTTTTTTGTATACTTTCTTATATAAATGCATATTGTATATATTGTGATAGAAAAAGTGCTGCCAGTATACAGTAAATCAAACTACGTTGAAAACTATACATCGTTTATTCAATAATTTAATTACAAAATGTACTCAACAGTTTTTCATCATAATTGAACAGCTGCATAATTGATGTCCTGAGAAGGGACTATTATGTAAGTGTCACGATCGTCGAGAAACATAAATCCATTGATATGCGATGAAATTGTATTTATATTTGGTATACCACGTGTGTATAATTTAATTCTATGAATATTTTGGGGTACGACATTGCAGGACTATGTGGGTTTTTTACCGGTTACAAATCTTAAGAATTGGAAGTATTATAACGTAATGCCACAAACATATCAATAATCTGTTCAAATTTTCTTTAAGTATTCCTATGTTAATTTGTATGAGAAGCCTGAGAATTAGTGGGTGTCGGAATATTTTTTGTAAAACAGTTTCTATGTATATATTCATTTAAAAGCATAAATTGAAATTTTTAACTACTCGAATTATTCAAATTATAATTTTATTCCAAAAAATGAAGCACTTCCCACGGGTAAAAGGTGTCAAAGTAGTGGTCTGATCGAATTTAGTCGATTACTGTACCGCCAGAAACTTAATTTCTATATTGCATAAAGTTACAGGTTAGCTCGTTCGTTCAACAAATTGTTTCGAATTGAATTGAATGAGCGATGAGAACGAAATTTCGAATAATTTTTGTTTATAAATTGAATATTATGAAAAATTTTAAAATATTTTCTAAATAGCATATGTTTCACTACTACGTTTTCACATGTATGAATTCGATATTTATGAAAATATATTATAACAAAATTTTTTTCACAAATTTATAATGTTACATAAACCCACAATCTATAAGCCTACACGTATGCGAGTGTACAAGCAAGAGTAAATCTTCCATATTATTTGAATTGAATTGATTACAGACATAACATAATATAATAATTATTTATTTAGGACATTGTTTGTATTATAGAAATTCCTTTTTTATATTATCTTTTCGATTAATTTGTTATTTGTTTCAACGTTTCAACACTTTCATATTATTTTGTATGATTACTAAATTAAAAAAATGTCAGTATTTATTTACCTAATCGATGATAAATGATAATGTATGTATTTACATATAGTATTAAATATACATATCAGTGGCTAGTGTTGAAAATTCGTAATGGGTAAGCGCAGAGCAAGATTAAATTGCAGAAAGTAAAACAAACAATAAATAAAACCATTCAAATATTATAATTGATTAAAAAAATTTGTATTCTTGCTGTTTATATAACAAATGGCTAAAATTGACAATCGGTGGTTTTAAAGTATCGTGCG
Source organism: Bibio marci (assembly GCA_910594885.2). Classification (NCBI taxonomy): domain Eukaryota; kingdom Metazoa; phylum Arthropoda; class Insecta; order Diptera; family Bibionidae; genus Bibio; species Bibio marci. Next base: position 42,570,832 of record OU343114.1, read on the forward strand.
ATCTATTATAACCCAACTCTACTACATCATCTACTCCAGACCTGCCTCTTGAATGTATTCTATGATATGAAGTCGGTGAAATGAAAACACTTCACGGTTACCCAAGCAGTATCCCTGCAGATTCTTTTATTTTGCAGATAAATGTCCCACAGTGTTTGAGTAGATGTTTTTGTTGTTTTTTGTCCAATTTTCCATTCATAATTTACCATCAGATCTTCGTTTTTAGAGATGTGTCCTTAAGTATTCCTTCGCAGTCATCGCAGTATGTATTATCCTTTCAAAATCATCGAATTAATGAGAAACTTGTTAGCAATCAACCTTATAATATCAATCCAAATCTATATATACCCAATTTTATTCAAATTGAACAGTGATACAATGAGTTTTGCAATATATGATCTATGGAATTATTTCATCACCACCAATCCAAATACATTTAAATAACTTATAATATTATACATATGATTCAATCAACAACTTACCTTTATTCGGATATATTTAACGAAACTTTTGAATTTATCCAACACCATTATAGGACGTCATGATTTTCCCTTAAGGGTGTTTTAAATTAAAAAAAATACCCTAACTAAATTATCGTATATAAATGCGAAAAATATACATAAATAATTATGATATAAATATAAATTAAAATTTCAAAAATACAATAACAACACAATATTTAATCAAATTTTTATTTATTTATTATTTGCTATATTTATTTTTTATTTTATTTATTTAATTATTTTTTCATTAATTTACAATTTTTATAATATTAATAATAATTTTATAAAATAATAAAATAAATAATCTAATTTTATTAATATATTTATAAATTATTTGGCTCATCATCATACAGCCAGCCGTTCGTGTACCATAATCAAAATATACATATTACATAGACCAGAATATTTTCCAACAAACAAAATATGTAGGACCAAAAAAAAATGAAACATAATACCACAGCACAGACGTTTTTCTCAACATATATTTAATAGAAATTAGCAGAAATTATTCGCTCAAAAGCTTATAATTTTTTTCAATTAATTTTCCTATAAATGTGATACATTTGTTAATGGTTTGTTTTTTCGTAATATAGATAATATTATTGTTAAATAATGATACATATTTGAATTACCTACGTCTCACAACAATATTCCTCTATATGTATATTTCGTTTATGGTCCTACGAATATATGGACTGCAAATATAACCTGTCGTTGCTATGTATAACAAAAATATACATAATATATTTACAATACAAAACAAATTAAAATTTACATTTTATTTTTAAATTAAATTTTAATCAATTAAATAATTGAATTTGATGTTGATAACGCATTATATAAATATATATATTTGTATTATAATGTGTATTTGGGATTTAAGTACATTTTATCTATACGATTTATATTGTTCTTTTTATATATATATTAACATCACATTATAAATTAAAAAAAAATAATATAAAATTACGTAATAAAAATATTTTTTTTTGTAACATTAAAAATTTAAAACTGCGTGTAATAATAAAAAAATGAAATAAAGAATTACAATCAGATTGAGGCAGTCTCATAACTTGAAATGTAAAAAAAAAATACAAGTGTCAAACTTAATTATCGCAGTTTGTATCATAATCTAAATTAAATTAAATTAATCATAACTGAAAGCTGAGATTTCTGAGATATTCTTTGTGGCTACATATTACAGAAGAATATTTTTCGTAGAAAAATTATTAAAAAGATTTTTTTTTCACATAAATTACAAATTGGAATATTGCAAAAAATAAATTTTACAGATCTCTTTCGATTCCGAGGTATATATATGCACAAGATGATTTTTTTTTTAATATATGTTAGAACTTTAAATTTGAATCCAACACAAACCGTTTAGTATATATTTTATTTTAAAAATTGTTGAATTACATTTATTTGTTGAATATATATTATTTTGTAAATGTGTTACACTCACGGCGACTAACTGTCACATAGTACCTTCGATTGCTTTAATTTTCCACTGATTTTTATTCCACAATTCGCAGGTGTTATGTGATGAAAATTACACTCAAGTTATATTGCCTCTAGTGTTGTTTGAATATCGGCGTAGATTACTAATTTTATTCAATCCAAAAGAAAATATCTAAAGCCGTTTAATTCTTTGAGGCCAATGAACACAATTATTTTTAGAAATAATTATGAATAATTGATTTTAGTTTTTGAATAAATCGATTGTTGCCGAAAAAAGATTGATCATCGATTTGTAACTATCACCATTTAACGAATAATATTAATCGTATCGAATTAATTGAATGAGTACTGTTATGCTGCACGTCATTTTGAAAAGCCACATTTATTACCATATAATGTCAGTGAATAATTTTTAAAATTTGGAAAATTTCCGTTTTTTTTTTTCTTTTTTCTGCTTATAAATCCAATCCAATCCAATCCAATCCAAAACAATTCACAGAAAATCTTCAAATTTTATATGGTGTTGGATTTTGTTGCGTTAAATGAATATCTTCCCTCCTATCGACAAATTTTGAATACAGTTTGTGTCCGCAGCAAAAGCTTAAAGTTAAAAACTCTTCAAACAGCTTTATTCAATTTTAAAGTGTATATTTTGCAAAAAATTAATAATAGTATTTTGATTTATTAATTAATTAATTAATTAATATATATTTTTTCTCTTATTTTATAATAATATTTTATATACAATTAACAAAATAAATAATCACTCTTCTGTTTTTTTGTCTCTTTTATTCTTTAATTATACATATTTATAATTTTTTGGTTTATTTTTTATACATAAATAATTTGTAAATAATTTTAAAATAAAAAACATTTTTTCATCTTTTTTTTTTTTAATTTTTTTTATATTAAATTCTTTTATTTTGAAAAAATTTTAGTATTACATAAATTTTCTGTTTTTTTTTTAATTATGAAAATCAAAATCAATTGATTTCTTAAATTACGTATATATTTGAGTTATTAATTTAAAGCATCCGGCTAAAGTTTATGGGTGCCATCAAAAACGAATAAACGTCGATCAGAATAAATTAATTTCTTGCAATTTATATAAAATATAATTTATTGCAAAACAACTAAAGTATTTTTAGCAAATATTTAAATTAAAATAAAATCTCAAAAATTTATTTATTTCTTCTCAAACTTAACCAATTCTGTTTTTCTAATTATAATAATTGTACAAATATATTCGAAAAGAATATGTTTTTAAATTTAAAGAGAATTAAATAATTTTTGTGTTTAATTTTTTTACTGAAATTATTTGCTAAAAATACTTCTTCATGTTTTCTATTCATTGTTTTGTAACAAAATATTTTTAATTAGTGTTTAATTGTTAAAAGTAAATTAATTTTGTTCGGTTACTTGTTTTTGATGAGGCTTATGCTTTACCAAGAAGATAATATATTCAAGAATGAAATTATATTTTTACGAAATTTATTGCATTTTTTATATTTATTACAGCAGATGTTAAACAATAATTTTGTGTTGTGTAAAACAAAAGTTTATATTTATTATTTATTTTGTGTTATTTTGTCTAATGGTATTGTGTTGAGGTGCCATCGCTTTATAATGAAAGTAATAAAATTTTGATATTTATAGAAATATTAATTATTATAAATTGAATTGTTTAACATCTTCGTAGTTCTTAAAAGAAAGAATCCGGTAGGGTAGGTCCTTCCATGGATGCAAATGATGCAGAAGACGAATAGAAAATTAACAAATTTAACTTTATTATAATTCACATACAATTAAAGCAAATGGGATTAAAAATATTATGTCATTTTTCACAAGGATTCGTTTTTTATATTATATTGTCATGAAAATTCATTGTGATTTTAATTTTCCTTTTATTTTCTTGTATTTGAATTTTTTTCTATTACTTTTTAACTTTTTATTTTTGAATTTTAACTAACTAACTAACTGTCCTCCGGCGTTCAAATTTTGACAAGATTCTTGATAAGCTGCTTGATTTTAGTTAACAGTGAAATATAGGTAAATCGAAAACCTAACCGTAACATTGGCTTTTCTTAGTTTTGTTTTATAAATTTAAGTCATATTTTTAATTTTTTTTTCCCACTTTGCAGACAAAACCACTTCGACAAAATTTCTTAAAACCATATATAAAAATATCACCGCACTAAAAAAAAATTAAAAAGAATTCAAATACATAGCCCACTGCGTTGACTACATAATACAAAATTTTAATTCCCGGATTCGATCTAAATAATAAATTTCGTAAATTATCTTAAAATCTTTACTTGATTACAATAATAACTCACTCGTATTAATTTCATTATAATTTATTATTATTATTATTATTATTATTATTATTATTATTATTATTACTATTATTATTAATGTTATTATTATTATTATAGATAATATATTTATTTTATATAAATAATTAATTATTATAATTATAATATTAGCTAGAAATTGTCACAAATAAAAAATATTATATAAAATTATCAATAAATATAAATTTATTGAATTTTTATGTGTAATAATAATTTTATTACCATTACCGGTTAATGGTGAATTGTCCGGGTCACCTTTATTATGTTTCATACCTTCTAAACCTAATAAATTTGGTGATATCGTTGTTGTTGATGATGTCAATAGAATTATTTTAACATGTACACTTTTATGGTACACATGTAATATTGATACCTCACAAATAATTTCTATGCTTGGTGAATACGTTGGTATCGTCGACTGATAAATATCTTGTATTATTTGACTATTTGGAAATACTTCTAATGTTGAAATTGTTCCGCTGCCTTCAAATGCACGATATACAATACGTTGTGATGAATTTCTATACACCTACATACAATTTTAAAATTATATAATTTAAATACAATTTATAAACGTTTATAAATAAAAATGAATGAATGTATCAATATGAAATTATGCATTTAAAAAATTATAATATGGTATACTCGAACAGTATTTTTTGAACATTTTATAGTGTCTATATAGTTACACATGTAACGCATTATCGATAATAATAATAATAATTGTAATTTCGATGTAATAGTATATTGGTGGCAAGGTTAAATAAAAATAAAAAATTAATCATTACCATTTTATTTTATATTAAATATTATATATATAATTTTCTTATTTAAAAATATCTACATTATTGTATTTTCACTTTCACATGAAATTCAATCGATATCTAATTTTGTAAAACCGTTTTAAAAATATTTAAAAAATCTCCTTCTACAACCGAGCTCATGAAATATTTTATTTATTTATATAGACATTACATGCATATGCAAACAGAAAATATACGTTACGCAGTATAAAAGCTTCTGCACAATCTCTATACACAACACCAGCAAATGCTATACTCGTATATCAATATTATATATTGTGAAAGATATTATAAAAACCAATGTACATTTTTATATGATCCATTTCGTTAACAACAAAAATTCAAGGAAAATGGCACAAATTGTTGGTGAACATTTTTTTTTTTTTTTACTTTTATTTTTTAGGGTGTAATTGAAAAGAAAAAAAAATATGTATTGAGGGAGAGAAAAACATATAATAAAATCTTTAAAACGAATTTTCTTTTATAACCTGCAATGTACCAAAGTATTATAATATTTATATACAGGTTGTTCCATAGAACTGCGTATATTACTAACGATATATAGCTTCTGTCGAATTTTGTTTTTTTAACTTAAAATTTATTGTTAGTAGTGTACCTTTTTCTATTCTACCAGCCACACTTTTATATTTAAAGAAATATCCATATTCTCCAAACAATTAACGATAAATGTTTGTGTTGTTTTTTTTTATAGAGAACCTAGCTTTGGGCCTAACAAACAATCGTTTATATTCAAATAATACGTCGAAAATTCGCAAGAATAGTACATAATTTGAGCAAAAGAAGTGTGTTGCATATTATTTTTAAAATCATTAGATTGAAATTCGCTCATATTAGCGATATAGGTAAAATTACGGAAAAGTTAAATTTATAAATATATATTTTGCTTGAAGATACGTGAAAAATAAATCTAATTTCAAATTTAAGTACAATAATTTTTGTAAGCCAAATTGAAAATTTTCCGATCGTAGTTTATTATCTTTAAAATTAATTTTTTAAAGTTTGTGCATAATTTTTTACAGAAATGTTTTTGTATATATTGAATCGCCACTGAAATCCAAATGATTGGATGAGTCGACGACCGCAAGGAATACATGGTGCAGAGAATGGTAATTAGCCAAAAGGTATAATTGGCGAAATGTGTAAAATATTACAATAATAAAGCTCGATTTTTTTTCTATTGATGTTCTAGATGCACTACCTCGCGAAGCAACAGAAATTAATATAATGTGGTTCTTAAGACAGCCTGTATGCTCACAGTGTTATCATAACCACTATATAATAATAATATATAATATGTACATTCGATACCTGTGTGACAAATATACACCCTTTTCTTCTATTTTTACTACAATTTATATATTATCTACGACTTTTATTATATAAAATATTAGGTGTGTGAATAAATTTTAAGAAATTCCATAGCGATAACGTTTCTGCATATATTTCAACATTTTGTTAAATGACAACTGGTATATGTAATATATGGTATTTTGAAGTTTGAAGGTATATGTCAACACAGATAAAAAAATTGAAAGTAATGCATTACGGGAAATTGTCGCAACCAACACTCAACAGCTGTCTGAAATTCCGTTTAGATGCGTAAACTTGTGGCAAAAATGTTCTTATATAATAAAAATTTGTGAATATTCCGATATTCGTGGTTAAAAATTAATTTCAAACGCAAGCGAAGAATCAAATCAAACGCCTTCTACTAATATTCTGAATAACAGCATACGTAAACACTTTATGAAGTAGTCAAAATAAAAATGACTCGATTGCTTCAAAAGATTCAAAAAAAAAAAATAAATTACCTTTAAAATTTATTCACACTCAGATCCCATATTTGTAATATTTACATTCAAATTCTATTGAATTTTATCGTCAAATATATTCACATTTATATATTTTTTCAATTTTATACAATAAATAAATATACAAATATATATAAATTAAATTTATTACTAATATAGGTTTAGTGTTTATTTAGTTACACCATATATACGACATAGTGAAATCGAAATATAATAAAATTTGATTTACTTTTATTTACTTCCTTAATACTATATATAAATGGAAAGAATTTCAAAGCAATATAACTAAATATGATATAGTGACGATTTAATTTTTACTTCAATTCAATAGAAACATTTTTTTGAAATCAATCATAATAACCAAATATAAAATTTATATTATTTGAATATTATACTTAAAAGGCTTGCTATCTTTTCAACACACATTGCTGTGTAACTTAACATGTTTGAGTGAGTAATTTTTTCTATAACTAATTTATTTATTTATAACATTTTATTGCTGTGTGTGATAATATCGATTTAAAAATATAATAATTCATGTGATTTAAAAAAAAATATTACTTTAATACGCTAATTTGTTTAAATTTTAATAATAATCATTTAATTAATATCGTGTGTGTACAAACCTTACGTCCATTCAGATACCATGTAATATTTGCTGGTGGATAAGAATTTCCTACCGTACACGTTGCCTTAAAATTATCCACAATTGTAAAAATTGGTTTATCAATACGTATGATGGGTTCCGATTTTGGTAATTCAACAACTTGCATAAGCGATCGCCGAATTATTGTATGAAATGATGGTGCATCAGCTGACACCTCACAACAATATTCACCTGTAAATTCTCTTGTCACACTTTTCAATGTAACCGATGTTGCATCAGACGTCGATAGCTATATGTAAATATTAATTATGTATATTTAAAAAAATTGGCTTGTCATACCGAAAAAAATATTAGAATATGTAGCACTTAATGCGCTGTATATAAAGAATTAATGCAAACTATTTTATTATTAGCATTTGTTCGTGTAATAATTATGAAAATTAAAAACAAAATTGTAATATTAATTAGGAAAACAGAGTTTTCATTTTTTTTTTTATATACATTTTCCGCAATCACAAGAGGTTAGTTTGGAAAGTATTTTCTGTATTCTATTAAATTTTTTATTATATATATTTTTATTTCATTTTAACGCGATACAGTTTATTCAGGCAAATCATTATTATTTGATATATTTTGTGGAATAACTCTTCAAAATTTGCGTTTATTACGTTTTTTTTATCTACGGAATTTTATGGAATTTTCCATTAATAGAATTAATATTTATAGGGTGTTTAAACTGATTAATTACTATTATGTGCCATTAGATTTTTTTGCTTTCATAAAATTGGTTTTTTATTTAGTACTTAATATTTTTTCAAAGCAATACTTTCTATTTGGCTGCGAGGTGAATGTAAAAATTGCTATACACACATTTTAAATATCTTCATTTGATATTGTCTCTGTTATAGGTTTCAAAGTGTGAATGCAGAGAAAAGAAAATTAATATATGATGGTAACTATAATGCATCAGAATTGCGATGTCAAACTGTTAATATTGTAGAGTATAATTTTGAAGTTGTTAATAGTTTTATATACTTTGGATATGATCGTTGGTAAAATGTGGAAAAAAAAATAATATTGAAGAAGAAAATTCGCCACAATTGGAAACAAATCTATCTATGACTGGATAAAATAACAATTCCAATCGATAACATTACAATGAGATTTTAAATTTAATGTGATGTAAAATTTGTATATACGTCCAAAAAATTACTACGAATTATTGAATGAATGATACTTCGTATAGCAAATTTGGTGTCGTCAAAGAACCATCAAAGGTGTTAGACTGAGGAGACTTCGGTACGTATCAACTATATGGAAGAATAACGTTTGCCAAAGAATAAATACTGTTGAATAGTAATCCAGAAGAGAGAAGAAGAACCGGAAGATCTCTAAGACTAGATTCAGTAAAACTGTGTTATTAAAATTCTTAAAATTCGGTATTTAAATACGTTAGCTGCAGATAGATAAGTTTGGTTGCAGTAGAGTGTTGGCGAAGACTAAAATGTCACTTTAATGCCAAGCGAAGTATAAGTAAGTAATGACTTTTTTTTTTTGTTACATCCAAGTGACAGTTAAATTTTTCAATTGTCGATATTTTTATATCGTTGTGTATTTAACCAATTCAAATGATATTGTATATACAGTGTAAGGAATAAACAAAACGCAATAATTTATCTAATGACTTGTTGAAATGACACAAAATTTATATATAATTAACAAATATCAACTTAACAATTGGCACCAATATTTTTACTATTTAAAAAAAAAATAACATTTTTATTTTGTGTCAATCTAATACACACAGAAAATTTTCCAAACTGTCTACGTAATATATACAAATTCTCTGTTTTTAATTAACATAATGTAAAATAAAAGAAAATATTTTTAACTATTTATAAATATTTTACTTTATTATATGTAATACCTCTGGATGTATATATATTTTTTATATATATTATGTCTGTTTTTTATATGTTTTGCATTGTATATAATTTTTATGTTACATATTTATATAAAAATAATAGTTATATAATGTATATAAAATTTTTCGTATAGAATTATTACAGAAAATGTAAATGAAATTGCTGGAAGGAAACTTGAAAATGTTTATGTAATATATGCATTTGCACCATATCCATATATATATTGTACAATATATGTATCACTAACACATACAATACATAAAAACGCCATAACAAATTTTTCAAAAGCTCATAAAATTATAACTTCAACTGCATCGTAACTCTTTCAAATAAATTATAAATATATATATTTTGTATATTACATTGCATCATACATATATGCAATACAATATATATATAAAATTGATGTCGTTGATATTTACAATATATACATATGTACAGTGGTGGTATATACATATATATTAGTTTTTCATTCCTATTTACCAGGTATAGGAGTATGAAGTGAGCCGCTGCCAATAAATGGCTGTACTTATCCAAGTAATTGTGAAAGAGCCTTAATGCAATGTTTTTTTTATTGTTTTGATATCTGTCAACAACATTCAGTGTGGTAAATTCCATTTGTAATACAACAACATAAAATTTTATCGTGTTAAAATTGTCTAATTTTGTGCCTTCAACAAACGATTTGCGAATATCGTTAGTTTTTTGTTATCATTTAAAGAAAAACGCAGCTGAATCTCAACGAATGCTTGTAGAAGCTTTTGGTGATCATGCTCTATCATTAGCAACATGCAAATGATGGTTTCAACAATTTAGAGACAAAGATTTTTATTTGAGAAATGAAGAACGTGGAAGACCACCAAAAAAGTTTGAAGACAGTCAGAATTGCAAGCATTGTTGGACGAAGATGATACACAAACTCAAAAACAACTTGCAGAAGCCTTAAATGTAGATCAAAAAACAATTTCTAATCGTTTAAAAGCAATGGGAAAGATTCAAAAGTGTGGAAAATGGGTTCCACATGAATTGACTGAAAGGCAACAAGAAAATCGAAAAACCATTTGTGAATTGCACCTTCAACAATACAAAAGGAAGTCTTTTTTGCATCGAATCGTGACTGGTGATGAAAAGTGGATATATTTTGAGAATCCTAAACGCAAAAAATCATGGATTACACCAGGTAAAGCCGCAACATCGACTGCAAAACCAAATTCGGATTCGGTAAGAAGAGAATGCTTTGTGTTTGGTGGGATCAGGAAGGTGTGGTGTATCATGAACTTCTGAAACCTGGTGAAACTGTTAATACGGTTCGCTACCAACAACAAATAATCGATTTGAACCATGCATTATTAGATAACCGACCAGAATGAACAGAAATAAAGAAAAAATCTGTTAAGATAATTTTGCAACATGATAATGCACCAGCACACAAAGCAAAACCAGTTCAGTATACGATAAAGTCGCTTGGATGGGAGCTATTACCACACCCGCCTTATTCACCAGACTTGGCTCCTTCCTGACTACCATTTGTTTTCATCGATGGGACATGCTTTGAAAGAACAGCACTTCAAAACATCTGAAGAAGTTGAAAATTGGCTATCTGAATGGTTTTCGTCCAAAGCAACACCATTTTTTCGACGTGGTATACGAAAATTAAATGTGTAGAAAGCGATGGAAGTTATTTTGAATAAAATATTTTTGATTTTTCTATTCTAAATAATGTGTTTTTCTTCCTTTAAAAACGGCTCATTTCATACTCCAATATCTGGTATATATGGTATTTATAATAACATTTTTAGGTATGATGATTATATTGTACATAAACGTATATTTTATTTAGAATAGAATTACAGACACCTCATCATTATAACCAGATATTTAATTATTTAAAGTGAATTCATAAGGGCGGATTAGTATTATTCTCATTTTTTTAAATACGCTTTTTATCACCAAAAACAAACGGTTAAATTTTATAAATAATATGTATGTGCGAATGATAGGGTTGTAGATGCTTTTATGGGTACGTGCAGGTAAACTATTGCATTTGAAAAATGTAAAACGGCTACATAAAAATAAATATCTGATTATAAAATTGTCTGTGAAGCTTTTTTTTATAATTTTACATGTATAGATAGATATAAACCTATAAAATTGTACTCAATGTTTCTAGCTAAACTGTGAAAGCGCATCAAAACAAGACAACACCAACAACACGAACTATATGTGCACCACCAATAATAATAATAATAATAATAATAATAGTTATCATCTCTATTCCATCTCTAACTAAATATTTATATATTCGGTTTTTTATATGTATACAACAACAAAATAACATATATGTATTTATTATTAAATCCCAGACTTTAATGTTATTTATGTCGACACAATGTCATTGTATTTATATAGAAATAAACACTAAAAGTTTGTATATTATATATTTTATATATACAAAATATATACTCGTACATTATTATAAATTTTATGTTTTTCGTTTGTTTATTTGTTTGTTTTCCCATCCAATTTTTCTTTCTCTCTACATAATTTATACAATAATAAATAAATACCATTCTTTTAGTAATGCAATTTTATATTTTTCTATGGTATATGTTATGCTTAAAAATTTTCTTGTTGTGCGGGTGTTCGCGTTATGGTGTTTTGGTTGTGTGTGGATGTTACAAAATGATACGATACAAACAAATAAATATACAATAAATATAAAATATATAAAAAATTAAAATTAGGATAATTTGTATATTGGAAAAGTTAATTTCAATACACATAAATAATATTAATAATAAATAATAAATATAATATGTTGATACATACATCTACAGATATACCGGATACATCAAATGTTTGATAAGGTGGTGATTCCTTAGGAACATAACGATAAAATTCTTCTGATTCAAAATACCATCGTACCGAATATAATGTTGCCTATATATTATTTTATTAAAAATATGAAAGGACGAAAAAATTCAATAAATAAGTAAAAAAATTAATTATTGTACACAAGCGTGTGTGTGTGTATGTGTGTAAATAAAATTTTTATATATATAATAGTATTATATGTATTTGTTATATATAAATCTAACATAAATGTCCTTAAATATATAAAGCGTATCTATCTATTAACAATAAAATTGTTTGATAGTATCACTTATCCGATTACCTTTGTATTTTTGGGCTTAAGTAATTATTTATATATGGATCATTTATTTGTGAAAAATTTTTACTATTTTCTTGTATTTTTAAACTTAAACGCATATTTAATATTCGAGTAATAGATGCTAATGTTTTGTGAAACTAAATATATTTTTAAAATATAATTTATCCGATTCTAAGAATATAATGGGCATTTTGAACTGAAATATTTAATAATAAAGTATACAAAAGATTTGATGAAGTGGATGTGACAAAACACATATTTCCATCAATACAGGACCAAAAATATTCTTAACCTTTTGATTTGAATTACAATTTAGTAATAATTATTTTAAGATTTTCTGAAATATTATTATTGTAATAATTCTGGAAACGTTTATTTACTGTAACTGTATATTACTTAATTATTTTATGAAGAATTCTTGTTATCTAGAAGATTGGGATGGACGAGTCCATTATCTAAACTTTTAATATTTGCTTATAGAAATGTGACAAACAAATCTGGATATTTCCATGTTATTCCCTTCACAGAACAACATTTCAACATGACATTATGAAGAAAAAGTAGGTGTACATTCTCTTATTAAATATATACACAATATGCAAATTCGTGCGTATTTTATATAAACACTTGTAGATTGTATGGAAATATGTATTATTATGATCTTCAAAGTTGTTTTTGAATAAAAAAATATGCCGAGCTACTCCATCACCGCCACCCCATCCGCTTCTACTTATATGCACTCTTAGAACTATGTATAGCTTACAATTTTTTTCAGTTATAGACATGCGAAAAATCTTCTCAGTATTTGTATGGTATGTTAAGTGAAAATAATTCCTCGGAAACTTTTAAATGTTTTCGAAAATCCACTGTACAAATCAATAACATATAATAAATGTGTATAAACAGGCTGTGGTCCAAAACCTTAATTACATTAACGTAACTGGTTACAATAAAATACCACATACAAAATTTTATCTTAGCAGAATTCTTTACAAAATCTCTTTGTATTTCAATGGCCCCGACACACAACCCTGTTCACAGTATATATATATATATTACAGTACATATTTATAGTAAATTCAAATAGAAATGTTATTTTTATGTACTAACAAACACTCTATCATCTATCTATATATAGTCAGTATACTTTATAATACTATTTACATATAATTTTAATATAACTACATCTATACTAATATTCCTATACATATTTTATATATAATTTAATATTTTATATAATTACTTGTTCCAGATCGTACTGGCATGATAATGTAGCTGCATTTCCCATAATTACAGCTTCCGGTACAAATATTTTTAAGTCTTTTAAACAAAATACTGCAAAAATGTATGTAAAAAAATATAATTAATAATGTAATAATTATGGAAATTTTTTAGTTAATTATATAATTTAAAATGTTGTTATAGAATTTATCTATATCTATATTTTTGTTATTATTTTATATTTATATAAAAATGTTTTGAGAGATACTAGAATAATTTTAGTAATTTGTTATAATAATAATAATAATATAATAATAATTTTCATTTCAAATCAATGCAGAACTATTTTAAATGTTATAAGAGAATCGCTATTACATGAAATTTCTATTAAGAAAAGAAATCCGTGAATGTCTTGAATGAAATTATTTATAAAACCATAAAATTTTGATTGCAATTGAAAAAATCTTACGTTTAATTAAAACAAAGGAACAAATGTCAACAAAATTTCGGAAATAGATAAATAAGGCCACAATTCATAAACATTTTAAATAATTTAACTAAATTGTCAAGTTATTTATAATATGTTATTAGAAAATATAACTCCATATGCAATGAAGAATTTTAATGATTCTATTTATATTTATATTAAGAATTTAATCTTTTTAATTATATTATCTTTTGACGAAATGTTATGTCTGTTCTGAATATATAAACATATATACAAATATATATTTGCATATAATGGTAATGTGAAGGTCGATGTTATAAATATAGCTGTGAGACAATTTCTATCATTTATATTAATAACAAAATGCTATTTAAATTTATCTAATCCAAATAAATATATATAAAAAAATTTTCCATTAGTGCAAAAGTCGAATTAATATGTATTCATTTATTTCTAGTATACTCCATTCGATATACATATATATGTATAATTTCCTTTCCTATATTACTACTATGTATGCATCAATATATGCATTTAAAAATATATTTAATTTTGAAATAATATATACTTTTTATCAATAACAAAATATGTTTTTGCATTGAAAACAAATTAAATAATATTTATAATTTTCTTATCAATGTAATTTATAAATACTTTGAAATTAAGAACAAAAAAAAGAAAAATTGTACGGGTTACTGGAAATGAGATGACCTACATTTTTTTATTATTTTTATTAAATCATATTTATTTTGTATATACGGGATGATGGAGCTGCAATTAAGAATACAAGACATATTTTATTTACAATATAAAATGTTTAACTATATTTTTTGTTAACAATAAAAAAATCTTAAAAGGATTAATTTTTTTATTGGTTAAAAACTGTTATTTTAAGAATACGTTTTATTACTTATATCGAGAATATGAATACGGAACTGATTGGCAAAACTATAAATGATTTTCTGGTAAAATTAAATGAATTGCGTATGAAAGTTTTGAATGGAATTTACTCAATTTGTTTTCACAGTATTGTAAAAGTCTTGATTGATTTTTATAATTTAATGCAATCGGAATCCTTGTTAAAATATAAATAAAGATTAAATATAGTGAATGTCCATAGATGATCGAATTATGTTGTATTGGACTGATAATATATAATATTGATTAGCTCTCGTGTCTGAAATTCTGAATAGTTCAACAGAAAAAACCATTATAAATGGACAAAATTAAATCCTTTACACAAATAAAATATTTATCGTCCACACTACACAGTTTTTTCTTAACATTTATTATCACCATTGCCATATTATTATAATTACAATGTTTAATGTTATTATTTTTATTTAAAAATTGGAACAATTGTGAGTTGTTTATAATATAAATATTGATTATTATTCAATTTATTATTAATTATTATTACAATTATATACATGTAATTTTGTATTTTCAATGTCTCAATTATATTATTATACATTGTTGTATAACATAATATAACATTTTTATGCGTTGGACAAATATAGTACTATAAATTAAATTAATATTTCTTCAGTCATTCGACAATCAATTTTCTGTGGATGTGTTAAATAAGGAAGCGGGGTTTACATTGTATAGTTAAATACAACCATATAACAACTATTTATGGCTTTATATGGGGGCTAATATATATAATGTTCATACCATTTAACATATAAACAGAATATTATCGAATAACAATTAAAATTAATTAATATTGATAAATTTTCACTTACCATTTAAAAATACATCAGATATTATAATCCATACGAAAATTATTAAATTAAACCAATCCGTATATCCTTTTTTCTTTCTAATCATTGTGTATTTTATAATCTATATCCAAATAAATTAAATAAAACCATATTCAATAAGATAAATATATAAAATATTTTTTTATTATAATGAAATTAATGATTATTTATTATTACACGTTATTATTTATTTATTAGTTGCTGAGATTTTAATTTAATCAATTCTATATATAATATGTATAGAATTTAATTGTGTTTTGAAAATATCAGTATTATACATTTTTATCTTTGCCCTATTCATTAAATATAATTTAAAATAAATTATTTATTTAAATTATACAATAATTTTTTAGTGAAATTGAACTTTATATACACCAAAATCATAATAATAATATATGTATTATTAATATCAAAGTATTTATACAATTACATGTATGAATTGTATTTGTTACTATAGGTGCACGATGCACATTTCACATTATTAAATTGACTTGTATCATTTTATATACGTGATAAATTTTACATATATTTCTATGAAACTACATTTTTAACAACATATTATATTGTTTTATAGTTTGACTAAAAGTCTTCACATCTATAGTTAGGTTTTACACTGGGCTATGACCTCTGAAATTACAATTCAGCATAATATACTCCTTGGTTGGCTATATAACCTTCATCCCCCGCATACACTCGTTTATTTAATTCTTATTTGTTTGCATTTTCGGCCAAAGCATCTTATTACCAATTGTTGCAGGTCATTGAACACGAAACATTGTATTTTCAAAAAATATATAGTCCAAAAAATTACTTTGGATGACTCCCATCGATGTTGTTTTAGGATGTTAAACAAAAACCCGTGCTTTTCATATTATTTTAATAAATGGATTACCACCATATCATATATACAAGATGGTATTGCGGTGAGGTTAATATACATATGCATATACACTTATGTTATATATATATATATCATAGATAATTATGTAAATATAAAAAACTAATTATCTACAATCGTTTATAAATAATTTAATTTAATTATACAAAATGCATTATAGAAAATTTGTAACATTATTTATTATTTGATTTTAAAATGTTATGTATATTATGTAAATTCTCTCAATGTACAAGATGTACTAAAAGGTACCAGCCAACAACATTGGCTATGCCGAACTACTAATATATTTATTACTTTATATTGGCTATAAAAACAGTATGATGTGAAAAAATGTCTTAAATTTAATAAAATTATTAAAATATTCGGTAAACTTATAGCACATCATTTGTAAGATCAAAGATCTGTTTTTGAAATCATTTCTTATATATTTGAGTAGCGTCAAGATTTCTTATGGAATTTTCATTAATAAAAAATTAATCTTAAATATAGAGTTAACTAAAGCTTCTAAATGCATTTTACTTTTATATAGCACATCTAGTGATTTATGGAGATGAAAAATTGAGATATTTTCTTAGGTTTTTTCTTTCAAGTATGTCCTCACAACAACATGTTACGAAATATCATATACGCGGACAAATGTAGAGAAAAATAGACTTTTTAGAATACAATATAAAATTTGGCAGTCGTATGCCTTTGTTTGATATTTTTTAAAATATCCTGTTACATAAAATACATTCAAATGTGAATGCAATAATAATTGTGACTCTGTATATAAAATTTTAATGTAATTAAAATTATTAATTGTATATTAAATCACTAAAACATAAAGGATAATAATTTTAAATATTAATAGTTTTTCCTGCCGCAAATTATTATTATTGTTATTATTATTATTATTATTATTATTATTATTATTATTATTATTATTATTGTTATAATTATTATTATTACAATATTACAATTGTGTTGACTAAACGTTATATTATTATTGTAATTTTATATATAAAATACCATATTTTTTGTATATAATTTATATGTAACAAGTCCATGACTCATCGATCATTACAAATAATAATCAGCAGGTGATGTAGGACTTTCCATTTGAGCGTGTCTCTACTAATATTTTGGGTGTTTTTACTTCAATGATCGTCTCAAAAGAATCGCATTGTAGAATTGAATTGTAGTCGATAGTTTTCTTCCGTAATGATTTTGTCTAGACTCTGGCATAAATTAAGATAAATTGACTATGAAAGAAGATTTAGAATATAGATTTTACATAGTGTATATAAAAAGTTAAACAGATTCAAGACTTCTATATAGGATTCATTTAACCGTAACTAATTTACAACTTTATTAATTTTTATAAAAAAAATTAAATTCTTAAAATCAAAAGAACAAATTAAGTACATAAAAACACTCGCAATTATAGTGAAAACCTTAAAAAACGAAAATAACTATATTAGATTATAAAACATACAACTCACATTCAAGTGTATATTTATTGTATTGTATATGAGAGTCTAATAATTTTATATTGTTATTATTATTGTATATATGTTTTATACCACAAATGGAGAAATTTTTCGCTGGTCTAGCAAATAATATTTATTTTTCAGTTTTTAAATATATTTGTTGTATTTATTTATTTATGTGGGCTACTCTATCGGACAAAATAAAGTGAACAAATGCTCTATTGTTTGCGTATATATATATATATTTAAATTGAAAACTAAGAACTGTAAAACTTTAGAGTAACTGCAACAGACAGTGTGATATGGCTCCTGAGAAATATTCGAAATAAAATATTTTTTTGAATTGTAAAATATTATCCTGCGCAGCTAACGGAAATTTTTTGCCGAACAATCGTTTCTTATTAACATTTTTTAATTCAGCTGGTCATATATTTAACGTATATATAGTTGGTTTTCCATTTCATGTACAGGAAAATAAAAGAAAATGAATGGTAATTTATCCGAAATTACAAGGAAAATTGTACAAAAAATTATTTCAATTTATTTATTTACAAAATTTAAATGGCATCAAATTTAAAATCGACTATATTTTTAAAACGTGTTGAGTATTTTTAAAAATCTCTTCTAAATAAGATTAAAAATTGTGACTGATGATTGAAGAGTCCACGCAAAAACTGAAAAAAAAAAAATTGACAGAAACCTTAGATGTTGATCATATCGGCAACTATTTTCATTGGAGAAATTCCAACAAGAAGGTAAATGGGTGACGAATGAATTGAACTGAACAAAAACAGCGCAAAAAGCGCTTGCAAAATTTTGCCACATCGATACATAAAATAAACTGCATTTCTGCAATCATATCGGCAACTATTTTCCAAAAAGAAGGTAAATGGGTGACGAATGAATTGAACTGAACAAAAACAGCGCAAAAACCGCTTGCAAAATTTTGCCCCATCGATACATAAAATAAACTGTATTTTTATGCAGAATTGTTAGTGGCTATAAAAAAATTAATTTACATTTCGATATTTTTAAATGATCTAAACGTTGAACCATTGGTGCGGTGGAATCAAAAAGGATCTGCGTGTGTATTATGAATTATTATATAAGATCTCATCTCTCTCTCATCACTCAACAATAATTGGATAAAATTCAACTTATTTCTTTCGATGGAATCGGGACTTTCACAAACACCTCACCTCAATTGCTTCGCAAAAGTTGGAAATCTATCATTTTTGTCATTTGTTTATTTGGTTTTGTCCGATGGTGTAAAATGCTGTATAATGTATGTAACTCATATACAATATATATTGTTAATTCTGAAAAAAATATAAATAAATATAAAAATGTAAACCCATACAGTGTTTTATATGTGTGTGTGTGTGTATGGGTTTCGTTTATTTTTTTGAAGTCCATTGTTATTATTCTCCAATTTTTCGCCAGCAGTTATATTATTGTATTTTTACACTATATATTCGAAATTTCGCATCCATATAATATTGTATATTCCATATATGTATCAACATAAACAATATACAACCAACCCATATATGATGTGCCAATGTTATCTATATATATATACACACACACGATGGATGGCATTTGCTAGGGCTTTTGATTCTCTTTATTTGTGTGTAAATAGTTGTTGGCTCAGCACCCATTTGTCTTTCTTTATTTTTATATTTATTTTATTATATATTGTATTTTATATATATATTTTGTTCGTATATATTTGCTTGATATTGTGGTTTGTGTATATGAACTTGTGTGTGTTATGTGTTGTTGTGTTGTTATTTATATTGAAAATTTATGATGGAAAAATAAACGAAAAGGAATCAAAAAGGATTTTTTTATTGTATTTGATGATATTTTATTTTATTTGTCGTATAATATATCCATAAATTGAATTATATTATTTCCGAATATATATTCGTATTATTATTTTCCAAGTCACATATATATTTCCTGTGTATATGGTATATTATTTTATAAATATTATCGTATACTATACCAAAAACATCACACAAAAATATTATAAATCAATTTAGAATTTATGATTTCAAATAAATAAATAAATAAATAAATAAATAAATATTTTATTTTAAAATTTATATATTTTTTAATAATAATAATAATTAATTTCCATTTAAATCTGTACCGTGTTAGATGACATTATGTGCATACAATATAATATACAAGTTATAATCAAAAATTTTTGGTATACAGAGATGTTTTGGTATGTGTGTGTGCTTGTATACTATTTCATTTGAAAAATATATATGATAATTTTTTAATTAAATTTTACTTTATATTATAAAATATACATTCATATTTATAATGTGCAGACAATTTGATAAATTGCATATTTGCAAATCGTTAGTCATTTTCATGAAAATTGTTTTAAGTTTTACAATATATTATATTTATATATAGTTTATATAGCAACAACAACAACAAATCCATGCATGTATATGTGTGTGTGTGTGTTGAGAAAGTGATATATACGAGTAATATAAATATAAAATTAAATATAAATACATGGAAATATGTTATGATATTTTGTGAAAGCATATTCTGTAATATATAAAAACATGCGAAATAAATTACTGTGTGGGGAATTCAATTTAGTGAAATATATAGGTCTTTTGGGAGATTAAGATTATATGTATATTTATGGTAAAATAACTAAAACTTTTAAGAATTCTATAGTTTATAGTTTTCATATTTTTAAAATTTTTTAATTTAATTTCGGAAAAGAAAGAAATGTTCAGATGGTGTTTTCGTATATATTGAATTCAAAATTTTTAATTAATTCATTTTTTTTTTTTTTGCTTCAAGTATAGATATACCTTTAATTTAATTTTATTGATTTTTATTTCAATTTATAATTTCGGTCGCTCATATATTATATAGCTCTTCTCTGGTAATGGTAAATGATTTAACATAAATCATATTCAACATATAATTCTGCACGGAAGCGAAAAAAGCAACAGCAGATGTTGTTACATTTTTAATCTTATGTAAATTTTTTTTACATTTTTAATTTATATAGGGTGCGTCTACACAATGATGGACTTATTAATTTTATTGCGGTTACTAATTTTCTAATGTATATTCAAACTTTTAGAATTTTCAAAATAAATTGAATAACACATTAATGTGATTTTAGCTATAATTTAATTTTAGATTAAATTAATTATTTGGTTGATCGTAATACTTGACTTAACTATTAACACAACCGTTCAACATAACTTTCTTTGAAATATTCTCTCACAACAATTTTTGTGTGTGTGTGGTAAATTTAACATTAATTTTCTGTTCGATTGTGTAATTTCTATATATTTTGTCAGCCGTATTAATTTGCTAATTTAATATTTTTTAACACTGATATATCCATTTTTATATATACAGAATTGCAAAT
This sequence comes from Bibio marci, assembly GCA_910594885.2. Taxonomy (NCBI): domain Eukaryota; kingdom Metazoa; phylum Arthropoda; class Insecta; order Diptera; family Bibionidae; genus Bibio; species Bibio marci. The sequence continues at coordinate 42,592,715 of OU343114.1, forward strand.
TATTGATAATTTTCAATCTTCCATGGAAGATATTTTTTAAATATGTTTTACGCGTTCAAAAAAAAAAATGACCGATTTTCCGTTTAATGTATGTTATAGTCAAATTTCGCATCCAAATAATAATAATTTATATTAATTTTTTTGACCCATTTACAGATTCGTTTTCGTTAAATAGTATCACAAATTTCTTTAAATTATCACTGTCAACGAAAACATGGAAAATCGACTACATATCGTTTGAACTTGTGAAACGATTTTAAAAATCTCTTCTATATGAAAAATTATGGAAATTGATTAAATTAAAAAAATTTAAATCCGTCAAATCTATATGGCAATTAAAAACGATTAATTAATACAATAATAAAAAAAAATTCTAGATTATAATTTAATTCATAATAATTGGGTGAACACCCATAAATTTATTTCCATAATTTAGACTTTATACTAATATATATTTTATATATATATTGCTCTAATATATACCTTTCATTCCAGCCAAGTTGGTAAATTACTCCGCATGGCATGCGAGTATATAAAAATTTACCAATTGTACTGCAATTAACGAAAGATAGATATTTTTATATGGGTGATTAGCGCCGCATAGTGATGTTTGCATTGTTAATCTTTGAGTAGCGTCCAACACCATATTTGCAATCCGTTTTTGTTTTTATTCCATAAACGAACAAATGGTCACAGCCAATCAGAAAAATTTCAGTATTAAAATAAATACCGAAAAATTTTGTATGAAAAATAGAGTGAATTTGAACCCACTACATTTCATGAATAGCAATATATATTTGAAATGGAAAAATGTGTGCTATTTCTTAGGCTTCGACACTATATAGATTAAATGATTTATTTAATTGTATTTAATTTATTATAATTGACGTATTTATGTATATTAAAAATTAACGCACGTACATTTAAATTTGATGTCATTCATATTTATGCCATTGGGATATACCTTATATACGTTGGCTTCCCTTCACTAATAAACTGGGGTGAAATCATGTAAGGTGATAAGTGACAGTCACTGTCACCTTTTATAAATGTTGCATCGGCTATGGCGATAACACCGGTGACTATCACCAAAAAGTGACGATTTTCAGGTGATAGCTTTTTTGCTGTCGTTTTGTGCATAAGGTTATATTTTTTTGTGAAAAAAGAAATTCTTTCATTGTTATTTGTTGTGAATTCGGTGTGCTACGCAAAATATTAAAATAAATTAAAGGAAAATATTTAGTTTTCATATTATATTCAAGGAATACATTTCGTAATTTTTTTGTTAACATTAACAAAGAAATAATATATTTTATCAAATATTTGTACTTGCGTTTTTAAGTATGGATTAGCAATATATTTTATCAATATTCTTAAGGCAATAACCAATAGATAAATTCTATAGTTGAGTTAAAAGAAAAATAATGATATAATATTTGCTACAATCACGACAGGAAAATTCAATTTTAATATTTTAAATTGTTTACAAATTATTTTAATTCGTAAACTTTTGTAATGGTTTTTTTATTATTATTAAAATAGTTAATTTTTTATTGAAGATTACAATCAAATAAATCCTAAACCATTGTGTTCCATCGTTCCTGAACAATATAATTCAATGGAAACTGAACTAAATATATATATTTTTTTATTAACGCCAAAAATTTTATTATCTTAATTTTGATTATATTTCTATGATTTATTTGTAGATTATATTTTTTTTTTGCAGTAATATAAAGAAAGAACATGTCAAAATATATTTCTTTCTCATCGCCGATACGAATGACATTATAAAAATCACCTTGTGGTGAGTTAAAAAGTGATCACCTTACATGATGCCAAAAAAATAGGTGATCACTTTTGAATATCACCATGGTGACTGTCACTTATCACCTTACATGATTCCACCTCTGGATGCAGAATATGTGGCGATTCGTAGTTTATATAGTATTTTGCGTTGATTTTACACCTACCCTAAATTGATTATAGTATCACCTATTCTATCTTTAATTTTTGTATTGTAAAATTGTACTGTCTTAAATATTATACAGTACAGAAGTGTTATACAATGTTAAATCATATATTAGGGGCTTTGCATATCGTACTCTATTTTAAATTGAAAAATTCTAAACCATTTATAATAAAAATGTTATTTATGTGTATATAATTATAATACAATTTATTATAGTTAATTAATTAATATATATTTTCTATGTATATATATATAAGTTGTATGTATAAGAGGTTAAAAAACTTATAGGATATATTAAAATAGAAAATTATTGCAAAATGAATATTTTATTATTATTAAAGTTATGACTTTTTTTCTTTTACACAATATTTTATCCTTCGTACGATACGATATAATAAAAAGAAATAATTTGATGAATTATTCAAGTAATCAAGAAAAAAAAATAAATACTTTTTCAACTTTCAAAACTAATATGAACCATAAAAATTCGTAAATAATTTTCTTATTTACAAAAAATCATAACAAATACATGCAGATGGATAAAATGGAATGACACTTTTATATAATATATAATCAACTAAATGTATTTTCTCATTTACTATTCTATATAATACAATATACATATAACACTTTGTCCCTGTATATGTATGATTTAATATTTTAAAAAAAAAAGAATAAAGCACGTCCAAGACCCAGACCATGCGAATTCATTTACCTTTATATATTTTATACTAAATTCTTCTCAAATATGCAATACATTATATATACCTCGTATAATTTAACAAACATCTTAATATATATATATATTTATAGTTATATACATTTATACCTTTTAGTACAGGATTTTGGTATATTGGCGTAACTATAACTATAAATATTATATATGAATACCGAAAATAAAATCAAGACCGACAAGCAAACATTTTTATTCACTCTATTTTCTTTATTAACTATATATATATATATGTATTGTATCCATACGTATATGTGTATATTAAGTATTATATTTTTGGGACTATGAGTCTGACGGTGCTAAACATGTACCATACCATATATATATATAATCTATAAAATGCACACCGCATATATGTATTTATATTATATATTTAGCTATACAATATCAAGAAAATGTGCTATATCACAAAATACATTTATATTAAAGTATATGTACTGTTGGTTATATATATATATACAAGTATTTATATATAATATCCTTTAGTTTTGCCAAAAACTTCGTGGTATGAATCTTAAATGTTTTGTTGACATATCAGGTTTATCAGAATTAAGTTTTTAAAACAGAAATAAATTTAAAAGTTTTGAAACCATAAAATTAAAATTATACGTTTATTTTATATACATGAATACTATGAGTATTTATATAAAATATAGTCGCGCGTATACTAATATACTATAAATGCAGTATATATATATATAGAAGGTAGTATATAGTTTTAGTATTATAGTTGGTTTCAGTTCAGGATGTATAGTAGGTACATGTATATTATAATATAGTTTTATATCGCATAAACATAGAAAGTATACTATATTAAAAGTTTATTTATTTTTTTTTGTACATAAATAAAAGTTTTTTAATTCTTAAAATTGTATAATTGTAATAGATCATTGTTGTACGTGTACAGAAACACATATATACAATTACATATCTATATAAAGTTCTATGCAGTTGAAAGATATTTATGAAATATTAAATTAAAATAATATATAATATTATAATAATTGAATATAATAATGTTCTAACAAATTTTCGGTATACATTCAATTTCATTCAATTTCATTCAATTAAATATATATAATTTCATTTCAATTTATAATTATAGAAATATTTTTACTATAGTATATATGTGCGGCACACACGAATCTTCCATATATTGAACGGAATGAGTGCTTCCGTAAGAAAAATTCAAGTTTAGTGTATATAAATATGAATAAACATAAAAAACATACTAACTACATTGTAATAATTTTTTTTCTATATCATTTTATAAAACTCATACTAACATTTATTTACGCACACATACGCTACAATTCACGTACGTAAACAAAAATAATTTTAAACACATGTTTTCTTATCTGTTTGCTACATATTATAGGTAAAATATACACATTCACACATAAATAAGTTTTTTAAAATTAAAATCATATGTGTAGACAAATAGTGTGTTGTAAAGTTATATGATGGATTGAGTCAATGGTACTCATTATTATCTTTATTAATATTGTCTCTTACTTTGTTATATATTATAGGCAAAACACATACACATTTTCATATTTATTTGTATCTCCCTACTTTGTTTTATATTAAAATCATATATATAGGCATAAAAATTACGTTGAAAAGTTATATGGTGGATTGAGTCAATGCCACTCATTATTATCTATCAATTTTGTCTATTATCTTTCTTACAAATCATAGGCAAAACACATACACATTTACATATTTATTTGTATCTCCCTACTTTTTTTTATATTAAAATCATATAAATAGGCATAAAAATTACGTTGAAGAGTTATATGGTGGATTGAATCGATGCCACTCATTATTATCTATCAATTTTGTCTGTTATCTTTCTTACAAATCATAGGCAAAACATACACATTTTCATATTTATTTGTATCTCCCTACTTTTTTTTATATTAAAATCATATATATAGGCATAAAAATTACGTTGAAAAGTTATATGGTGGATTGAGTCTCGATGCCACTCATTATTATCTATCAATTTTGTCTGTTATCTTTCTTACAAATCATAGGCATAACACATACATATTTACATATTTATTTGTATCTCCCTACTTTTTTAATATTAAAATCATATATATATAGGCATAAAAATTACGTTGAAAAGTTATATGGTGGATTGAATCGATGCCACTCATTATTATCTATCAATTTTGTCTGTTATCTTTCTTATAAATCATAGGCGAAACATACACATTTACATATTTATTTGTATCTCCCTACTTTTTTAATATTAAAATCATATATATAGGCATAAAAATTACGTTGAAAAGTTATATGGTGGATTGAGTCGATGCCACTCATTATTATCTACCAATTTTGTCTGTTATCTTTCTTATAAATCATAGGCAAAACATACACATTTACATATTTATTTGTATCTCCCTACTTTTTTAATATTAAAATCATATATATAGGCATAAAAATTACGTTGAAAAGTTATATGGTGGATTGAGTCGATGCCACTCATTATTATCTACCAATTTTGTCTGTTATCTTTCTTACAAATCATAGGCAAAACACATACACATTTACATATTTATTTGTATCTCCCTACTTTGTTTTATATTATATTAAAATCATATATATAGGCATAAAAATTACGTTGAAAAGTTATATGGTGGATTGAGTCTCGATGCCACTCATTATTATCTATCAATTTTGTCTGTATCTTTCTTATAAATCATAGGCAAAACACATACACATTTACATATTTATTTATTATCTCCCTACTTTTTTTTTATATTAAAATCATATATATAGGCATAAAAATTACGTTGAAAAGTTATATGGTGGATTGAGTCTCGATGCCACTCATTATTATCTATCAATTTTGTCTGTTATCTTTCTTACAAATCATAGGCAAAACATACACATTCACATATTTATATTTTCCCTTTCTACTATTTTATTTTGAAATTAAAATCATATGTATAGACATAAAAAGTACGTTGAAAAGTTATATGGTGGATTGAGTTGAATTCATTCATTCTTCTATTTAAATGTTTTATGCTCTTTTTCTTATGCATGTGTGTGATTTTAATACGTGAGGATGAGAAATAAATGGATTTATTTTGTGTGTTAATTGTTGACTTTTTTTTGGCATATATGTTGTATATTGCATATTTTATTTGGCAGTTATTTTATATTACTTTTCTTCTCTAGATTTTTTAAATTGTGCTATTGTTGATTATATTTTTTCACTCAGTTTCGCGATTAATCTTAATGAATTTTATATGTACATGTATATTAGTTTATGCACTTGCAGTTTTAATAATATTTTATGGTGCTTCCGTAAAGAAAATTCTTACGCTTCGTGCTTGTATATAACGCACTGTGCGGTTATATATTACCGCACCATATACAATTATATACAAACGATTATAATATAAATACGCACATCATATTACAAATATAAATACCCATCCATATGTTTAAAATGATTATACTTTTCCTTTCCGTTTTTTTTTTGTTCCCCCGGTATACGAAACACTCTCACACACTTAAAATAATAATATTTAAATAATCTTATTTTAAAAAGATTCAACAAAAATTATACTCCTCGCGCGCGTAATGTTCAATTTAATTTACATAATATAAAAGAATATATACATTATTAAATTTAAGTGTTTTATGTAAATTATATGTATTTATTATTATAAAATAGAAAGAAAAACAATTTTCAATGTTCTTAAATATGATTGTCATGTAGTGTGTGTGTGTGTGTTAGTACGCTTTTATTTTGTATATATGGTATACCGGTACAAAAATATTATAAAGTTTAGTGAACCAGAAAATTTCACGATAATGTATAGGGTAAGTGATAAATAGATGTACGAGCACCCTCACATTATTTATTTTAAAAGAAAGTTCAATAACTTCTCTGAATATATAACAAAATCAAATATATTCAAAAATAATAAATCCTTGAAGTGGAGAAAACTGTATAATAGACAATTATTTATTTCAATCTTAACATTAATTATCACAAGAATTAAAATTCGGCAAATTTATATAGTGGTTTTGAAAAATATTTGAAGTAAATGCTATAACCTGCAATAAAGTAGAAAAATAGTAAAAACAATTCAACAAAAAAAAAAACAATTTTATTTCCAACTATCGAAATTCAATTCCTCATATTACTCAAGAAAAAAATACTTGTTTAAAACAATTTTATTTCCAACTATCGAAATTCAATTCCTCATATTACTCAAGAAAAAAATACTTGTTTATGTATCAAAAAATAATAAAAACAATTAGTTCATTTCTTGTTCATCGTCTCTATTACACCAATTATTACCGAAAATTGAAATAATACATTAACGAATTCTCGATGAATATATAAGCGCATAAGAGAACACGCTACACATAGTTTTATCTCAAAATGATGTTCTTTCCGTAAAAATTTCCCTAGAATTGTCCTTTAAATACTTATCCAATTCCAAATTATTGGAGTAAATCTAAGTGATCCATAGAAATATAATTATTATAATGATATATGATGCCAATTATATTTTTTCCAATGAACTAAAATTGTACGACAAAAACTTGTGAACTATACTTATGAACCTTATTAAATTGATAGCCAAGCCAATATACGATCGCAGAACTAAGCGTTATTTACCTACCAATAAAGTAGATATAATAATGTAGTTTTCTATTTTAATATAAAAATATTGATAAAGTATTGCGAACTTTTGATGAAACTTAATTTATTTTATTATATAAATTGTTAACGTTAAAATTTTTGATAGATTTTGGCGTAAAATATTAGTATACATAAGATTTGATCATCCGATTTTTGTGATTGCATTATTGACTACTGAATTTATTGTAAATTTCAGATTTTCCTATATTTTTATATATATATTGGTTAAATTTGACTCTTCTAATTCAACGTGTATTTTTACAGAATTGCATGCAGATGCATATTTGCTAGACCATATATGGAACAAGCTTAGGCGAAGTTTTCGGAAAAATTTTAATAATTGTATGTACATTTTTGGGTAAATACAATTACGATAAATGATTTGTAGACGCAGTAAAACTCTCTGCTTAAAATATTAATAAATAAATAAATGTAAAATCCTAAGAATTTATAAGAGTTCATCACTAAAAATTTAAAAACTTATAATAATAATTGACAATTTGAAGAAAAATAATAAATATTTTATTTTCTGAATATTTATCTGAAATTTTCTTCAAAAGTTATTAACTGCGTATACGAAAATCAATGGGTGGATAGACGAATAAAAACAATTAATTGTTGTACTACAATGCTAGAGCGTTAAGAAATTTATCCTTTATTAGAAATTATCAAACGCTGAATGTCACTATATTCAATCCCAAATTAAATGTAAACATGAAAATTAATTAGAGCACCAGGGGAAATGGAATTGTAATGTACAAGATTTTAAAATACACAGTATATGTTATAAATTATAAATAGTCTATAACTTAACTTTACAATATAATTTACAGTAACTGCTTTAGTATTTATTTTTTTTTTTAAATCTCTAGGGAATCATATAAAATAATAATAAAAATAAATATTATTATTTCTTTATTTTTTTATTTTTTATACTATTTTAACTAAAAAAAACCATATATTTTAGATACACTACGAGAAAAAATTGTATGGCACATAAATTGGGTTAATTATTCCCTGTAACAATATACATATTAGATATATTTGATGTTAATCATTCTTATAAAAAACGGAATGTATTATAATTGTGTACCGAAGTGTATGAATTTGTATACTAACGGCCGTGTACAAATAGAAAAATTAATTTCATTAAAATGAGGTGTAAAAAACCATTTAATTAAAACCCAGAAAACAAATGAAAATATTTGTCTATTGGTCTTTCCTTTTTTTTCTATATATATATTTTAAAGCCTAAAAGCAACAACGCCACACACAAATACAAATTCCAGAATAAAAAATAGAAAATGTAAAGAAAATAAAATACCATAGACACTCACACACTCACTCCCACCCAAACACACGTCTATATAACAATAATGAACAAATAAATAAAATCAAGGAAAATGAAAATAAAATTTTCCCAAAATTCACCTTTTACAATTGTATGTGTTCTCTTTAAAAGCCCACAAATAAAATAAAATTGGACACATGGGACTCTCCTCTTATTGCTCTCCTATATATGTCGTCTGTATTATATATTGGCGCATATATACCTTAGATAGTTAAACATAGGAAAATTGTATATAAGGTGGTATATATATATATATAAATTTACAAAGGTATATAAGAATGTATATATACTTATTTATAAATAAGAGGTTGATGGTTTGGTTTGGTTTTTTGGTTAGTTGATTGAACATATACATTACCAACATCGTAATATTTATATTATAATATAGTTATATGTATAGCACATATATAGTAAATAGCTCTGATATAGCGCATAACATCTTTATAAGGCTGACACATGTATTATTCGGTACGGTACCATTGAACAATACAAATGCTGGGTTATATCAATTTGATGGAAGATTGAAGCAAAATGTATTTTACTTATACTCGTTCTGAGTTTTATTTAGTTGCATTTGTATTTTTTATATTTGTATAGTAAGCTTTAAGCTCAAAATGATTTTATATAGTGGTACACATATGATCTAACGATATATATACATCCTTGTGTTTATATTTATATTTACTTTATACACTTGTGTTTTGTGTTTTAAACACGTAATTAATGGTTCCTAATTATTATATGAATTAGGCGTTTATTGATTACCGCTAATATTTCAGATCCTTAAACAATTTCTTACAAAGAGAAATTTAATGTAATGAAAATGTAGTGAGAATCGTTACTATAAAATTACCTGTCCAGGATGGAGGATGGTCGACTGATAATCTATTGAAAGGTGAAATTTAAATTGGTCAAATTTTCCAATTCCACATAGATTTGTTAACAGAAAAAATTATACTGGCACTTTATCTCACTTAAAATATACTTCAAAGAAATATTTTTTCAAGGAATTACTTAAAATACTTTTTATATTTCCAAGATAATGTAAAATTTTATGGTATTGTTTTGTTGTATTGTGAAATACTTAAAAGTATTTCTCAAATATTATGGTATAGATGTGAAAATATTATTAACCAAAAATTTATTACACAAATATTTACACAAGTTAAAAACATATTATATGACGGATGCAATGCTCACCATATGTATATATAGAATAATTTAAATCTTCATCCTATCAGACAGTCAAGATAAATGTTTATACTCCCGCAAACAGATAAAAAAAAAATTTAGTTGAAGACTGTCTCCAGATCTCTTTGGTCTTCTTAATGTGTGTGGCCGATCATAAAGGAATATATAGATCATAGGGCAATCTACAGACATAAGACCTTGCATAAATCTTGTATGAAACGGATTTTGTGTGACCTATAAAAACGATGTTTTTTCGGTGAACGTAAAGTTATCTGCTAAACCTCATTAACTGTGACATTATATAGGTAGAAAGATAAAAAGATAAAAATGATGAACAACAAGGACATATATACTCTTAGGCTGCTGTATAGCAGCACTGCTAAGATGTATTAGCTTTACGGGAGATATATATTGCATTACAATAAAAATGCTACTCCTTGAGTGGTGAATTCTTGATATTTATCGGAGGTGAACTAGATGACAACAACATGAAACAATCACTTTTTCTTATAGATCGATGATTTTTTTTTTAACTTAAAACAGAGTTAACACTTTGTTACCAACGAATGACGAACATTATATAATCATCGTAAAATGATGTGAACTTTTATTTATACAATTATTATCAGTACCATACATGCATTAACTGTAAACCATTAATTAGAATATTAGGTATCAAAAAAAAAACCCAGATAAAATAGTATTGTCTATTTTCTAAAAATACTAAAATCATACGTAATTTGTAACATAAAAATGTAATTCGAAAAATGATACACAGCTCTGTAGACACACACATACACATTGGCACACATCTATAACTAGATAACAAATAGCATAAATATTAAGTGGTATCCGCAAGGACTTTATTAGAATTTAAGAGAAATTCTATTATTTGTACATAAGTTTAGAAAGAAACGAATAAAATCAATTAGAAAATAATAAATATAAAAATAATTCATATTTATATAAACAAAATTTTTTAAACAATTATCTATATTCAATTGCGTGGGAACTTCTGTCCTTCAAAAGAATAGAAATGTCGGCGTATCAACAACAACTTAGAATACTTCAATATAGTTTTCAAACTGATTTGATAAAATAAAATTACGACCAATATAAAATTCTGTTTTATTCTTAAAAAAAATACACTACATATTAACCGGTAATGAGAAAATATATTCAAACTATACTGTAATTAATCTAAAATCAAAGTAATTTACGGCATAAATGTTAAAATTTATATTAAAATTATTTAAAATTATATAATATTGCACTAATAAAATGTAATTCATAACCTTTGCGTTGAAATTGATGAAAATTTAAATTTTTATAATAAAAATATTTCTTTTAAGTAATGAAAATGTTCATATATTGACTGCAAGGTGTTTATTTACTCATATCCTTATACCATATATTATATAGAAAAGAATTATGTATTATTATTTTTATATATATATTTTTAAATTAAAATTAGATATATTAAAATAATTGTCATTAACCCTTCAATACTCAGGGTATGCAACGAGTTTATGTTCATATTTAGTATTTTATTAAATTTTAAAATTTTTAAATTTAATAAAAGTGTGAAAATTTTACCAAAATAATATTTTACGTTTATTAATCGTAGAAGAATTAAATTAATTTGTTGAATTGTTATATGTATATATGTATGCACTATGTGGTATATGGTATATACTCCCATGTGGAGTAATTTACAAATTTAACTAATGTAATGATTGTCTATATATATATATGGAGTTCTATTATTGGAGTAACTTACATATATAACTATAGAAGAGATATATGTTTTAATAATTCAGAAAAAATGCTTATTGTCCGGATTGACATAGGGTTAACATTAAATAGAAAACCCTTTCCAATCACATATACTATATGCGTATAAAATATATTATTATATTAATTGCTTGAAATTATTTGTACATTTAAAGAAAATATTTATTATGCATCAAATATCATTTATAAAAATAACTAAAATATTCATAAAATTTCTTACAAGAAATGTAAAATGTATAAATATTTAATTTCCATAATTTTTATAATTATTTATATAAGAAAATAATTATGATAATTTATTTAATTATTGATCCATTAATAAATATGTATACAAAAAAATATAGATTTGTACAATGAGAATTTTGACTGTATAAATACAGCTTGCATTTTCCATTATAAATTTAGTTTATATTTTTACTTCATTGGCTTTAATAATAATTTAAAGAATATCTATATAATATTATACTGAGCATAATAATAATAAAATCTAGAAATTGTTTAGATTTAATAAGAATTTAGAATAATAAGTAATTTAAAATATACTTACGAAACATGAAAATACTTAAACCAATTTTATTGATGCAATCAATTAGTGGTTTATCATTTGAGTATCAAAATTCAAAAATACAAACAATTATTTATGCCATTTGGAATTGCTGTATGATTGTATTCGTAATCGATATTGTAATTGTATACATTTTATTTCTATTTGTTATTATTTATAAATTCTGTCGTGAAAATTCTTAGAGTCGGAAAACGTTTCGCTAATTTTTCATCTTGATTCAACTAATTTATATTTTGTTGTCGATTTTAAAGATTTTCTTTTGAATTTTATTCAATTCTTTAAAGATTTTCACTTCATATTTTATTGATATTCATTATTACGCCGTATTTATTTAGTCACATCTTGGTGCGCATTGCATTTGCCAATTGTTTGATTTTCGTATCGAATGAAATGTTGTAAAAATGTTGAAATAATTTATTTGCTATTGTGAACACAATTGTATTACATGAAATTACACGATTTGTCTAAATGTGTGTGTGGTGTTTTTTTAAGGATATTCACACATTGCAACAAGAAGAAACATTTTATATTAGGATTCAGAATAAAAAAAAAACAGAAAAAGTGAAATTATAATATTAAAAATTGTGTTATAATATTTCAGTTGATATTTATCGCATATTTAATATTTTCTATATTTAATATAACATCCTGATCCTGTACGATAAATATCATTTATAGCTTGAAGTATTAGAATGTTGATAATCTTTTGAAGACAAATGCAAAATTACCGGGAAAAAATGGTGCCAAAATCAATAAAAATTTAATTTAGTTTTGTTTTTATCATATTTTTTCATAATTTTTTCAATTTAAAATTAATTCATTTATTTTCAATATTGTAATATATTTAAAATGCAATTTTTATAAAAATATTTTAAAGAATTAATATATATATCCTTTTACGTTAATTATTTCACATATAGTCCATTTTTCTTTTGTAATCGAAACGATTTTGATGATTTTCTGTTACTACTACTAATTACAAGTAACCGATTTTCGAACTCTAACATATTTGTAAAGGACTTTCGGGAAAAAAATATCTATAATTAAATTTTGTTTGCACTCTGTGTTGGCTACGGAAGATTAAGTTTAGTTTTCAGGCATAGAAACTATGTGAATAAAACATTTTACAGTTAATAGAAATTATGCAATTTTAATTAGAAATTTTTTAAAAAGAAAGTGCACTGTAAATTTACTCTAAGCTCTATATTTATTATTACAATGAATTTTGTGTATATATTTATTTTGAGATGCTATTTAAATTACGTTTACAATAATTAACCATTTCAAACAATAGGAATACCAAAAGTTGAGGGTTAAGTGTTACTAATATCTATATAGGCATCTTTTTGGATTAATAACATACCATTTTTTCTTCTTGTTGCGATTAGTGCATACATTTATTATCGATGACGTTTGATTATTAATTACCTTAATTATATATATATATACATTTTATATTTAAGGCTCTGTACATACATGATAATGGTGAAAACTTTTCGATTATATTTCAAGAAATAATGTATTTTATTGGAGCCGTACAGACACAAACGAAAGGCATCATTTATACAAAACATTCCAAATCCTATTATCATCTGTATCAAACTCTTTCGAATATTGTAAATTTAAGTAAGTAGTATTTAAGTTAAAACAGAAATTGGGTAATTCATTTATTTTGGCAGTGCATTGCGGGTATATTTCAAATTGACATTATTATTTTAGGACAAAATTGTGGCAGTACATTTTATCAAAAAGCTGAAAAAAAATGTCGTATTTATTTTAGTGTTTTTTCAATTGGTCTATTTATTGCATTTTTCTTTAAAACATCGAAACCATTATTTACAATTTTATATAAATATATTATGGGAACATTAAATACTTCTGATTGGTTACAACCAAATCCAACATTGTATGTGTTGACATGATATAAAATATAAATAATTAATTAAATTAATTTAATAATTTTTCTATATGTTTATATTTTGATTAATTTTATTTAAAGTTTATTGAGTAGTAAAACGACACCGGCATATGAACTAATTTACATTATTCTTTCGACAGCATATTATGGTTATTTTTTATATTGTTCATCAATTGATTCAATATTTCTAGGACTTGGCATTTACATTAGTTATGGTTTTAAAGATGTTCAAAATATGATTTTGAATATAAATGAAATTTTAAATGATAAACATTTGCATAACGACGAACTATTGCCGCCGAATATAACTCATAAAATAATTGATTGCATTACTTTGCACAACGATGTGTTAGAGTAAGTTAGAGTTGTGTGTGAATACGTGTATATTTAAAATAATGTGTAAATATTAGAGTTAATGTTTTATTAATTAATGTAGATGTCAAAAAATTCTTCAAAAAATAAGTGTACAAATTATTTTCGTAACTGTGCCGTCGATATTATTGATATTTTGTTGTGTTGTTTTCATGATAACAAAAAAGGTATAAATATATATTTATTTTGATGGTATGTGAAAGGGAAAAATGGTATTTTTTCTGTATTTTAGAAAGATGAAATTTTTGGAATCCCGGCAGCATTTGGATTAGCTGTTAATTTTATAGTTTTAGTTTATTGTTATATTGGTGAAATAATGACGACTGAGGTACCACTTATACCATAATAGTTTCGTAAAAATTACAATAAAGTGTTCATTGTTTCCGATTTCAGGGTTCTAATGTAGCCGACGTAATTTATAAGGTTAACTGGTATGAATGTACACCAACTGAAAGAGAATATATGATTCAAATAATTCAATGTAGTCAGAAATCACGATATTTTCATGGTTATTTTTTTCATTGCTCTTTGGAAACATTTTCACGTGTATTTATAAATTTTTATAATAATTTTTTTGAGTATATTTCCATAAAAATTATTGAATTTACTATTGTTTAATTTTTTTATAATTAATTTAGGTAGTTAAAACATCTTTTTCTTTAGCAGCTATAATGAATAATTTTGATTAATTTATTAATTATAACGCACCCATCATATACGGTATTTTTCCATTGTCACAATTGGGAAATTATAATTGATGTTTTCTAATTAATACATATTTTTAGAATATTTTAATTTTAAAATTAAATAAAATTTGTTGCACATGCAAATGGTAATAAATTTATTAATATTTTGTATGACTGCACTAATTTCTGTCGTACACGCAGCTGATATGTTCAGCAAGAAAATATAATATTTAGTTTACAATGTAAAGCTATATGGTTTTCACTTTGCTGCAGAGTACTGTGATCATCCGAAATAAATATACATAACAATTTCAATACTTTCGAACCAGAAACTTTTACCTTTCCTCTGCATTAATTCTACTGAAGATATAAACTAATTTCTACATATGAATTGGATTCATTGGATCATATAATGCAATAAAAATTAAAATAAAAATTTTCACAATGTGGTTGGCATTCCATAATCGACCGTGTAAAAAAAATTATTCATAAAATTAAATTTTACCCGAAAATTTAATAGAAATTAGCATTTTAATCGAATTTAAATTGTTCGATTTTAATTACTAACATATTAAGCTGCTATAAACAATTAACGGACATAAGTTAACAATTAGTGAATTTTAAACGAGTATCTGAATATCAATTACCTAAATATTTTTGACTAGACAACAAGACGGTGATTATTAATTACTTACTTACTTACTCCATGACGTTACAACCCGGGTGCGGTTTTAGCTTTCTCCAACACGATTTTCCAACCTGACCTATCCGCAGCCAATGTCTTCCAATCCCGAATTTTTAGGATCTTTATATCACAGTTTACTGCATCTAGCCATCTCGCCTTAGGTCTTCCGGCTCTCCTTCTACCCTCTGGTTTACTACAGTTTTTATTTTATTACAGTAACAGTTTTTTCGGCACACGATCCTCCTCCATGCGTTCTACGTGTCCAAGCCATCTCAATCTATTGATTTTGATTGTTTTGACAATATTTGGTTGACCGTACAACTTGTCTAATTCAAAATTGTATCTTCGCCTCCAACCATTCTGCTGCTTTGACGGGACCAAATATTTATTATTATTAATTAGGAGAATGAAAAGCTTGCAACAACCGATATACGTATCTTTTATTGGAATACACATATTTAAAGAAACAAACAGGAGTTCGTCTAACATTATTATATGTCAATATACTCGCCATTATATATGAATTTATATAACTAACTATATTGATTCCGTTTGAGCTTCACTATACTATACTATTTTAAATTTTCTATAAAAATAAACAAATAAAATAGGATATGACACATTGGACTGACACATCAATTTTATTTCATTCTCAAATATACACGATATAACCAATTGAATAATCAATAAATAAGAAATGATCGTTTGGTTCGTTGGTTGCGGTTTACTTGATTGAATATTTATATTATACAAATACATTATAAAGATACAAAACGTATATGTATACAACGTGCATATATTTAATAATACATATACAGCTAAATATACATTCCATCATGTACCAAGTCTATTTATACAAAAAAAAATAAATGAAGCTAATAATCTATAAATGGGCTATGAATATGTGTAGGATGTGTAGGACTGACCAATCTTGTACTATATAATATATATTTTTATATATCAATTTGAAATAAAATGTACATGTTCGTATAAATATTTATTAGTTTTCTATTTTCTCTACTTTTTTTTTATTGCTACATGTATACATTGGAATTATATATGCGGAACATAATATAGTAGAGAGCTTTGAAAGCACAAAACAAATTGAAAGTGGTTTAAGTTACCTACGTATAAATATTTATTTATATATTTTTATATATTTGTCGTCTTTCAATAATACAATATTCATTTATACGTTTTGTTAAACTATTTATTTATATACAGAGACCAATATGGGAATATAAAATGTGTAATGAAAAAAAAATAAAGAAAAATCTTAAGATTTAAAAGATTTAATCTTATAATAATATTAAAAATAAAAATCTATTAATATTAGAAACATTATGGAAAAGAATTTGCTGTATATATTAAAAAAATAACTACAATATTTATATATACACGAAATAAAATAAAAAATATACCAAAAAGTGGTGGATATAGATGCGATACATAACATAAAGTATTTTTTTTATAGATACAGGAGTGAGCTATATAATAAATAAAAATTCTGTGTAACATATTTTTTTTTTTTTTTATTCAAGGATGAGATGAGTTGAGATGAATTGCTATAAAATTTTTTTTTTCGCTTAGAAAAACTTACTTTTTGTTGTACACATATGTTTTTTTTTTTGTTGTTGTTGTTCTATCGCTTAGATAGTGATTCCTTTTATCCTTTCAATTTTTTTTTTTTTTTTGTGAAATAAAAATAAATGTTTTGTGTTAAGTGATTTCACACGGGAGAATAAAAAAAATGGTCTCTAAAAATTTATTAGACTATCCCGCGTTTATAACCATATGTATCTTTTATATAAATAGCTATAATAATAATACATACACTTGGTCTAGCATTATATTCTATATCTTATTCATATGTATATTATATTGTGCTTGGAACCTAACCTAACCACCTAAATATATATAGAAAATATATAGATGAAAACGATTCTTTGAAACAAAATATATTTATTACCCAAAATAGTTAGATATATTTATTTTCTCATTGTGCACGTGTGTGTGTGTGTGTGTGTGTGTGCTTTGGATGTTTGTCTGAATAACATATTTATGTATGTGTGATTATATGTACGTGATATTAAGTTTCTCCGCATAAAATTTATGTTTGGCTAAAAAAAAATATATAAAACAAGCAGTTTTGTGGATATTTGACCTAAATGGGTAAATTTTTTTTTTTATTCTTTTCATTGTTAAATATCTTATTTCGAACCTGTCTTTACATTATATACTCTTATATACACACACCATATATTGTATATATACAATATATTCAGAATGAAGATGAAGAATATATATAATAATGTTAATGTAACTATTATTATAATATACGAGTGTATACCAGGTTCAGGAGTATGAAGTGAGCCAATAAATGGCTGTACTTTTATTAGTAATTGTGAAGGAGCCTTAATGCGATGTTTATTTTATTGTTTTGACATCTGACAACAACATTCAGTGTCGTAAATTCCATTTGTAATACAACATAAAATTTTATAGTGTTAAAAATGTCTAATTATGTGCCTTCAACAAACGATTTGCGGGTATCATTAGTTTTTTGTTATCATTTAAAGAAAAACGCAGCTGAATCTCAACGAATGCTTGTAGAAGCTTTTGGTGATCATGCTCTATCATTAGCAACATGCAAAAGATGGTTTTAACAATTTAGAGACAAAGATTTTTATTTGAGAAATGAAGAACGTGGAAGACCACCAAAAAAGTTTGAAGACAGAAAGAATTGCAAGCATTGTTGGACGAAGATGATACACAAACTCAAAAACAACTTGCAGAAGCCTTAAATGTAGATAAAAAAAACAATTTCTAATCGTTTAAAAGCAATGGGAAAGATTCAAAAGTGTGGAAAATGGGTTCCACATGAATTGACTGAAAGGCAACAAGAAAATTGAAAAACCATTTGTGAATTGCATCTTCAACAATACAAAAGGAAGTCTTTTTTGCATCGAATCGTGACTGGTGATGAAAAGTGGATATATTTTGAGAATCCTAAACGCAAAAAATCATGGATTACACCAGGTAAAGCAGCAACATCGACTGCAAAACCAAAACGATTCGGTAAGAAGAGAATGCTTTGTGTTTGGTGGGATCAGGAAGGTGTGGTGTATCATGAACTTCTGAAACCTGGTGAAATTGTTAATACGGTTCGCTACCAACAACAAATAATCGATTTGAACCATGCATTATTAGATAACCGACCAGAATGGACAGAAAGAAAGAAAAAATCTGTTAAGGTAATTTTGCAACATGATAATGCACCAGCAGACAAAGCAAAACCAGTTCAGGATACGATAAAGTCGCTTGGATGGGAGCTGTTACCACACCCACCTTATTCACCAGACTTGGCTCCTTCGGACTACCATTTGTTTTCATCGATGGGACATGCTTTGAAAGAACAACACTTCAAAACATCTGAAGAAGTTGAAAATTGGTTATCTGAATGGTTTTCGTCCAAAACAACACCATTTTTTCGACGTGGTACACGAAAATTGGCTGAAAGGTGGTTAAAATGTGTAGAAAGCGATGGAAGTTATTTTGAATAAAATATTTTTGATTTTTCTATTCTAAATAATGTGTTTTTCTTCCTTTAAAATTTCATTTCATACTCCTATACCTGGTATATATATATATTCATAGATATATAACATATAGTCCAGTTTGTATATATTTCAATAGATATTTTTCCCTTCAAAAAAATATATACAAGCAACAATTTACAGCCAAAGAAAAACCTTTTTCATTTTGTACATGGTATATTTATTTCATTTCTCTAAATACTATTTGTAGTACAATTATTATATACATATACATCATTTCCATATACAATATATTGTAAATATATATATTTATAAAATAGTGAAATGAAATGAAAACATCATTATTTGGATAAAATTGTGCAAATGATGTAAATTTTGTATACAACATATAGTATTATTTTTATATGGATAAACAAAATAAGAGGATATAAGAGAAAAACGATGGATGGTATATTTAATATTATTATTATATTCACAAATACCATAAAAATCAATTTATTTAAGATTTAAGTAATTCAATTTTTTATTATATACTAAATTATATTGTACATATAATCTTTCTATATTTAATCAATTAATAATATAGATATATATAGATATATAGATGAAGAGTACTTATATTATATTTAAAATTAATTAAAATATTGTAACATAACACGATTACTCTAAATATATTAGGTTGTCAAATATCTCCCTTCCGCCTTTTTGTCTTTTTAATTTCGCGGCTATGTACAAAGCGCTACAGAGCTCGTATCTGGCAACACTGTACATAATTTGAAAGCTCTTGACATAACAAACAAAACGACGCTATGTATGATTAGTTTGGATATTGCGTTCAACAGTTATAGACGTGTAAACATGGAGTTCACTAACGCCGAAATTCGCGCTATTTTAAAGTTTTCCTTCGTTAAAGGCAAATCCGCTAGAGAAACGTTCCGTGAGATTAATGGTGTTTTGGGGGATGGTACTCTATCACTTCGAACCGCGGAGGAATGGTTTCGACGATTCAGAGCCGGTGAAAACGACACCATGGATAAGCCAGCCGGCGGAAGACCTGTGACGACAAATACCGATCAAATCATGGAATACATCGAGTTAGACCGGCATGTGGCATCTCGTGACATCGCCCAGGAGATGGGAGTTAGTCACCAAACCATTTTAAACCATCTGCAGAAGGCTGGATACAAAAAAAAGCTTGATGTTTGGGTGCCACATGAATTAACAGTGAAAAATCTAATGGACCGAATTTCCATTTGCGAAATGCTGCTGAAACGGAACGAACTCGACCCATTCTTGAAGCGGATGGTGACTGGCGACGAAAAATGGATCACATACGACAATATCAAGCGAAAACGGTCGTGGTCGCAGGCCGGTGAATCGTCCCAAACAGTGGCCAAGCCGGGATTGACGGCCAGGAAGGTTTTGCTGTGTGTTTGGTGGGATTGGAAGGGAATCATCCACTATGAGCTGCTCCCATATGGCCAGACGCTTAATTCTACCATCTACTGCGAACAACTGGACCGCTTGAAGCAGGCGATCGACCAGAATCGTCCAGAATTGGCCAAAAGGAAGGGTGTAGTGTTCCACCAGGACAACGCCAGACCACACACTTCGTTGATGACTCGTCAGAAGCTACGGGAGCTCGGATGGGAGGTTTTATCGCATCCACCATATAGCCCGGACATAGCGCCAAGTGATTACCACCTGTTCCTGTCCATGGCGAACGCCCTTGGTGGTGTAAAGTTGATCTCAAAAGAGGCTTGTGAAAAGTGGCTGTCCGAGTTCTTCGCAAATAAGGAGGGGGGCTTCTACGAGGGAGGTATTATGAAGTTGCAGTCTAGATGGAAACAGATTATCGAACAAAACGGCGCATATTTGAACTAAATCCGATTACTGTAACACTTTTTATAAAGCATTGAATAAAGAGCAAAAAGGCGGAAGGGAGATAGTTGACAACCTTATATATGGTAAAACAAATTTATATCTATATCTGAAATATATTTTAGATAAAAGTTTATTTAATATTTTCAATATTACTTTCCTACTATTTATTTATATTTAATGTATACACTCGTGTACACAGCCAAGTTCAAATTTGAATATCCGATTTGATTATAGTAAGAGTTTTTTTTTTTGTAGTAGTACCTTTAAGATAGTAATAAAATTAATGTTACACATGAAATATTTCCTGTTAAATTTCAAACATAAAATCTCTATTATAAGTTTAGATAACAATTTAAAACTTTCATTCAGATATTGTCCAATAAATGAAAAAATTTCCCAATTCTTTGTAACTACAAAATTCATGTTTTCATTAAAAAATTTTAGCAACATTTTTCATACTAAAAATTACTTCATTTAATTACCATTATTATAATTGTTCGTTTATGAAATCAAAAAGTGAATATCTTTGAATATATTGTGTGTTGGATATAATTTATATAGATTAACAATATGTATATATCGCAGACACAACGCCATATATATATATATCGACGATTCACTCATATATAAAAGAATGAATTAAGAAAACATCTATATCGAAACATATTGTAGTTGCAGATCCAGTGAATTTGTTATATACACTCGCACATATGAACGAAGTAATTTACCAATTTGACTAGGTAATGTTAGATATAATTATATGTCTACTAGCTACAAGTAGGTTTAATGTATATCCGCATGTATCTGCAATTCATATATATATATATAAGGAACGCGCGGAAGGTGATGCGAGATGAATTCAAATTGTAGTTTAATTTGATGCCCTCGAAATTTCAAAATAAAAAGTCAAACGTTAAAGTGTCCGTTCCAATGAATAATTGTATTTGTCACATCTGCTATAACTGAAATTTACAGCACTTATTTCTCTATATATATATATAAACAATACAATAACTATTTGTGTAAAGTTATAAATAGTAATTTAAAAGTTAAGTCGTAATCTATATATGTAATATAACTTGATGGAAGCAATTTTTCATTAATTTGACAATATCTGCAAACTATATATTTATTATGCAATTTTTTTAATGTAAAATTCATCACAAAAATTATTTCGATGAGCTTTACTTTTTATATTATTATATTTTAAAAATTATCCTAAAATAAAAACTAAATTTTTTTTAACTCCCTATCATCTATTGGATTGTATATTATTTTGAACTCGACTGTGTATATAATAAATATAAAATGTGTATTTATACTATTATAATTTTACGATAGTTTATATATAGTTTCAATCTATGTTATGTACTCTTACCACTCAGGTATTTTATATGATCATATATTATATACAATATATCATTAAAATATGTATTTATGTATAAAAGTATATACATAATTTGTTGCATATGTGGTACATATAATATCGTGCAACGTACATACAATGTATTAATGTATAGACTATACCAAATTCTGTACGATATTACGTACGAGTACATATATAGCCTATATTAACTGTATGGTATACGCTATAAGATACAAATGCATTAATACTTATTACATATATACATATGTATATTAATACATTTTAATCCATAATCCCGATACATAAATATAATAAATTTTTGTAATTCAACAAATACAGTATATTTTTTACACCTACTATATTTTCAATACTTACCATAATTTCTATACGTATAATCTACTTTTATACTACACTTATTAGAATTAAAAATTAAAATTCAATCTAAATAATAGTATAGTTTTATAATGTTATAATAAATTATTATAATACTTTTAATATATGATATTGATAATATTATAATTTAATTTCATTATAGTAACTATAAATGCAATTACTAAATTGTAAATTTTTTATTCAAACGTCAAAAATATCTAATTATACGCATGTGAAATAAATTTGTTGTAAATAAATACCACCAATGAATCCTCTTTGTGTTCAAACAATTGGAAATGAGAGAGCTTTGTACAAAAATGAAATCAAAAAAGAATTGATTTTAAATTGAAACAACGAAAATTGAGATCGATAATTGAGCAAGAATATTAAGGATATTATTACAGTCGAATATTTTAAGTTGAATTCACAGAGTAATATGAAGGTGGGCCATTATTATGATTTTTTTTATATTTGTTATATGTGATTTTATTAATTTAATGTAATTTAAATTAATTTTAAATTTAATTAATTTTTAACCTTCTATAAATAGCGTGTAATATGGTGTATGTGTTGTTTTTTGTTTACTAGCAAATTTCTGTATCACATTGACTACAATTTTTGAATTTTTATATTACAAATGGATGTCACAGTATCCATGAACTTCTTCTGCAATAGTTACTTCATTGTTTTTTGGATTGTTTCGATTATATAGAGGATACAAGATTGTCCCCAATATAATCACCTTGTGGATCTCTATATATAGTGTCTATCTATAGTTCAGTTTCAAGTAATCATCTAACATATATATATTATTCTAAAATATCTAATTTAATGCATATGATTTCAATAAATCGTTGACTATAAAATAAATGGCAAATGATTTTCTAATTTATACTGGAATCCTCGATAACACACTCATTCAAAGGCATGAGAGACATATAAAAATACGTAGTTGAACACATTTTGTTTTCCTCCATTGTTTCTTCAATTACATTTGTTATTTTCTATTACAAATTAATGATTTTCTTTCTATCTGCAATTGATTTTATTTTTTTTCAATACTATTTCAAATGGTTATAGAAAATTTTTTGATAAAATATATTTTCATTTGGTGACTTTTTAATAATCTTAATTATTTCACCTACTTACTATTGTGCAGGAATATATTCTAATCTTATTACTGCATTTTTATTAGGATGGATATGTTAGTATTTTAATTTCCTTTGCTGAGTATATAATTCATTTAAAATACCAGGTATAATATGGTATGAAGTGAGCCGCTACCAATAAATGGCTGTACTTATATTAGTAATTGTGAAAGAACCTTAATGAGATGTTTTTTTTATTGTTTTGACATCTCTCAACAACATTCAGTGTGGTAAATTCCATTTGTAATACAACAACATAAAATTTTATCGTGTTAAAAATGTCTAATTATGTGCCTTCAACAAACGATTTGCTGGTATCATTAGTTTTTTGTTATCATTTAAAGATAAACGCAGCTGAATCTCAACGAATGTTTGTAGAAGCTTTTGGTGATCATGCTCTATCATTAGCAACATGCAAAAGATGGTTTCAACAATTTAGAGACAAAGATTTTGATTTGAGAAATGAATGGTTGCGGAAGACCACCAAAAAAGTTTGAAGACAGTCAGAATTGCAAGCATTGTTGGACGAAGATGATACACAAACTCAAAAACAACTTGCAGAAGCCTTAAATGTAGATCAAAAAATAATGTCTAATCGTTTAAAAGCAATGGGAAAGATTCAAAAGTGTGGAAAATGGGTTCCACATGAATTGACTGAAAGGCAACAAGAAAATCGAAAATCCATTTGTGAATTACACCTTCAACAATACAAAAGAAATGCATCGAATCGTGACTGGTGATGAAAAGTGGATATATTTTGAGAATCCTAAACGCAAAAAATCATGGATTACACCAGGTAAAGCAGCAACATCGACTGCAAAACCAAAACGATTCGGTAAGAAGAGAATGCTTTGTGTTTGGTGGGATCAGGAAGGTGTGGTGTATCATGAACTTCTGAAACCTGGTGAAACTGTTAATACGGTTCGCTACCAACAACAAATAATCGATATGAACCATGCATTATTAGATAACCGACCAGAATGGACAGAAAGAAAGAAAAAATCTGTTAAGGTAATTTTGCAACATGATAATGCACCAGCACACAAAGCAAAACCAGTTCAGGATACGATAAAGTCGCTTGGATGGGAGCTGTTACCACACCCGCCTTATTCACCAGACTTGGCTCCTTCGGACTACCATTTGTTTTCATCGATGGGACATGCTTTGAAAGAACAGCACTTCTAAACATCTGAAGAAGTTGAAAATTGGCTATCTGAATGGTTTTCGTCCAAAGCAACACCATTTTTTCGACGTGGTATACGAAAATTGCCTGAAAGGTGGTAAAAATGTGTAGAAAGCGATGGAAGTTATTTTGAATAAAATATTTTTGATTTTTCTATTCTAAATCATGTGTTTTTCTACCTTTAAAAAAGGCTCATTTCATACTCCCATACCTGGTAATTCCAGAAAATTTCTTCTCGTAGTCTATTTCGGTTTCATGTTTCTATTTGTTTCCGATGCAATACACAATTTTGGTGTTGCCAATTTACATTTTGTATTATCTGACTTTCTGTTCGAATGCACAAATTCTTATACTAAATTTCTGTTCACATGTACCAGTCGTAATCATCTTTTTAGATTCGTGCCGGTGGAATAACCATTTGTTTGACACTACTCCGAAAACGGCAAAAAACTATAACAATGACATTGTCAATCCGTGAACGCAGTACAAAATGTTATAAAACAAGTGAAACATATAGTGTATTTACAAATTTTATATTTTGTATATTATAAATATATAAACATAATTTTATTTCAAAATAAATATAACAACTCTTCTTAACCCCGCGTCAAATCATAAACTATATTTTTGTAACTTTAACTGCCTTTTTTTTTATTATTACGTTTATTTTATTTTTATTTTAATAGCACATAATCAAGTCCATATGTTTATTTATTTATTTATATATCAAAAAAAAAGTTTTTCTTTATATTTATTTATCTTTTCACAACAATGTGAAAACCAACACACACACACACACACACACGAATGATAAAAGATAACATAGATAACCACATCATATAACTAACTAACTATATATTCGTCGTTCGTATATATTCATAAAAACATATGTATAATTGGATACACATACATTTTCTTTTATTTTCTGTATAACAATAATATTATTACAATGCAAAAGGAAAATATATAAAATATTATAATATAAAAAGATAAACAATTACATAAAGTTTGTTTCGTATAAGAAAAAAAAAAAATAAGAAAATAAGAAAATAAAAATGAAAAACATATTTATTTTTTTTCTTATCATCGTGGGATCGTGGGATCGTATATGATGGGGGTTTTCCTTTTTTTCTGTTTTTCTATACTAAAATACCATATTTTTTATATATATATTATTTAATTCACTTATGAAATTAAAAATAAAAGTGAACACGAAGGATAAACTTTTAAAATTTTATACATTTATATGTTTTGTGTTTATCAAATTTTAAATTGGAAAAAAAAAATGAATTTTAAATTGGAAAAAAAATTAAGTAATTGAATTTTATTTTTTGCTTACATGGTATAAAAATGTAAAAATAAATAATATGACAAAATATTTTTTAAAATAACATATAAACAAAAGTTCTGAATTTTAAATAACACAAAACTAAATATTGTATATTTTTTTTAATTTTATTCAATGCAATGATATTTTCTAATATATTTTGAGTAATACAGAATTTAATTATATTTTTTCTTAATCCGTACGTGTATTTCATATTTTTTCAATTTCATTTGCATTTTTAAATGAATGTTATTACATGTTTATTTATTTATTTATTTACAGACTAGTTTTTTTTTTATTCATAATATTTAAAAAAGGATTAAAAAAAAGAAAGGGCACACTGTTGAAAATGTTATATTAAAAACAAATTATGTGAAAATATTATTTGTATGCAAAAACTAAAAGAAAAATTAATATAAAATGTTGTTTTATATATATTTCGTTTTAATTTGGAAGTTATATTTTTTTCATATATTATTAATTTTTCTTTTTTTCTACCATGTAATGTTTTATTTATTAACATTTTTTATATATACGCCGTCTGTCCGAAAAATAATTGAAATACGACATTTTATAGTTCTACAGAAACGCCACATCTATTCACTATTGATTGATTTATTTATTTTGTGAACAAAGATATTTTATAACATAAATGTGCGAAGTTTCATCACATTTCCTTTAAGCTATTAATTCTGCAGTCTGTGAATTTTATTGAAATTTGTGATATGATAATTCTATCTAATTTTTCACCATTTTTCATCAATCGCAATAGCAAAAATCGTAAAATGATAAACATTCCAGCAGCCGCATATAATCAACGATTTTGGGTGCGATTGTGTCGATTTTTTTGCTGTATGAATATAATTATTAATAAAATATAAAATATAAAATATTAATTAATAATTATTGAATAAATATTTGCATCACAAATTCTGCGGTAAAAAAAATAGTATTTATCTTTAATTAACATGTAGTAGCTATTTTGTATTGATAATTCTAAATTGGTGGCTATTTTATAGATAAAAATATAAAATAACATTTTTTTAGAAAACGGTATCAAATAGGATAACGTTTTATCATTAATGATATATTTTAGAGAAAAATAAAAAGTAGATGGTATTGTGCACTTGACACTTGATAATACAAAACTTATAATTATTGAAAATATATTTTTGTAATATGTACTGAATATAGTTTGTTATATAAATTTAAGTGATAATAAAAATCATACGAATAATTTAAGAATTTTATAAAGAAAATACCATAAACACTACAATCGCACAATTGTCGCAGTAAATGTGTTGTACGTCTTCTGTATATATACAATAGAAAATATGAAATGCACCAACCTAGAGACAATCAAATTTTTGAGCCACACTATTGTTGACGTATTGGTAATCGTGATCGATGTCATCTCAAGGTGATAGAAAAACAGTATTTGATTACGTAAAAAGATGAAATTAATTTAAATTTAAATTTCAATTAGATTTTCACAACAGTGACACACTATATATATATATTCAGAAGTTCCAAAATGGTAATATTATTTTTTAAATTATTGTAATAATTTTGTTATCAATAAATAAACTAAACTAAATCTTTTTTTTTTTCCGGGACAATAGAAAAACATTTATCAAATATTTTTAAATATTGATTATAAACAACGTCGGTCTTTTTCCGGCCAGTGATTATTTAACACGTTAATTGCCACAATAATATCAGAAAAATTTTCACTTGGGCCATTGTAACTTTATTAAATAATTACGTCAGACATATATGTCTGACATGGCTCATGTAGAACTTCTTAGCGTCAGACATATATGATTGACTTGGCGATTAACGTGTTAAATACTCATAAAATTAAAATTGCAAATCGTCATATGATCAAATGTGGGTGCGATAATTTTTTTTTTATCATATAATAACCATTTTCCTACAAAATTTTCAATTTTTCTAATAAATTTTTTCTTAAAATATTTTATAGAACTTTTTGTTCTCTATCAAAACACCACGATTTCTTATAACTGTAATGAGAAAGAATTTTTATAGTTATCTTTCTTATTGGGTTTATTTATACGCCCTATATGTGAGGAAATGAGTTTATTAGTTTGAAAAATGTTTACCAAACAAAGAACCAACATTACATTTTGTTTTAAAATTTGTAATAAATACAATATGGAAACGCTTATTATGTTTATACAAAACACAAGTTTTTGAGCGGCAACGACGATTCAAAGACGGCAGGGAAGATGTGTATAATGATGACCATCCAGAATAAATTATCCAAAAATTGAGTGATTCCATGAAAGTTGTCGTGATATCTTTACAGTGGCATTTCAGTTGAGGGTGAATATTTCTTATAACCACAATTATTTTTATAAAAATATATTTATTGTTTAATTTTTTCTGAAAAAAATGAATCCATTTAGGGTTATTTTTCGGCCAGAGAGTGTCTATATATACACGTATCTATATATATATATATAAAATGGGCAATCATCATATGGTGCACGCGGCATCAACCCAAAAGTACAAAAATAAAACATATTTATAAATATTTACACAACAAAAAAATCTAATATATTCTTTATTATATAACTTAAAAGATGGATAAACATGAAACTTATGTTTTGTTTTGTTTTGTAATATTACAACAATATATGGTTTTTTTTTTAATATCATATTATTATTTATATTTATATAAGATATTTTTTTATTTATTTATTTATGTTTTTGTTGTTGCTGATGAATTCATGTCAAAATAAAACCTTCGTATACAATATACATCATCCATTTGCCATATATTTGTTAATATCACATTATATCCATGTAATATGTATTTATGTGATATATATACACACGCACTCGTACACACACACACACATAAAAACCTATATATAATATGTTATATATTATTATGTGTGTAGAGAAATGTATGTATTTATAATATGCCCTAAGTCCTGTGAATATATCATCAACAGAAAAAAAAATATAATAATATATACAACTCGTTATTTAAGGAATCCATAAAGAAATATATAAAATATTAAGAAAAATTTGGTTTCACTTCATACTATTTTGGATAAACCAAAAATTTTCAGTATTATATTTTTTATATTTTGTGTTATGCGTAATAAAATAAATAGATATGCATGATCTGTTTGAAAATGCAGGTAAAATGTTTCACTTATCTTAATGTGCCGATAATTATAGTATAATAATAAAATTTGTCAAACACATGCAAAATATGGATTAGTTGCAGCAATAAATTCGAAATTTGATGGTATAATCTATAAAAAAAACAAACGTTTATGTTTTGGAAAGTATAGAAAATGTTGCTTATTGTTAATATCAAATATTCAAAATATACGCGTTGCATTGTTAATCCAAGTTATTTTTGTTAAATTCATTTTACTATCAAAGAGAGCCATATATACAATCAGTAACATAAATCATTTTATTACGCAATTCGTATACGTTTCAGTAAATTCTTTTACTACATATTATAAAATTTAATATTTACTTTTGTATATTTCTATGTCATAAGCACCAAAAAGAGGTGTCATTCAAATACATGAGCACATATTAACACCTGCCATCCGATTAACATGAACTAAACCGTATTTGAAAGAAGCAATAATTCTGCCTTTCAGCCGAATGTGCGTTATATATGTGTATTTTATGAGTTTAGTATAAGTTGGGTTATTTAAATAACACCGTGAACTATATCGCCTCATATGTGTTGTGTGGCGGTGAGTGTAATTTTCAAATGGGTACATTTTTTTCTTATCACACTGGATAACATTAAATTGTTGTGCATTCAAATTAAACATATAATGTGTTGCCAGAATGATTTGTGTGCATAAGTGATATAACATAAAGTGATACAAAAAACATGATAATACTGTAATTATTTTGTTGTCACTGTGTTGTATTCGTTTCGTATACACATCCAATGTCTGAAAAATTGCCGAATTTTCAGAAAATCTCACAAAACTAAAGGTGGCATCTATATATATATATATATGATATTGGTTGTTAGAAAGATACATCTGATATGGTGTCAAAATATCATGATAATCTATTGTTATTGCAACTCAAATAGTATTAGTCAATTTGGTGACACCGGTACAAAAATGAACTTTTTAACAAAAAGCTATAATGTTAAATTTTGTGTGTATTTCGTACAACATAACTTATGAGTTGTATTATTGGTTCGTTTCAAAAATGATCATGAGCGCATATGTGTATTGGTGATGATGAAAGAAGTGGGGAAACCAAAGTAAGCGAGTATTAAAGATAAAATCGAAAAAATGAGTAATTCATTCAAAACTATTACTGGTGCATTTTATTTTGGAATTATATGAAACATTATAGCTTTTGTCGTATCTGTCTTATTTGATGAGAATTTAGTAATAATTCGAATTGGTATTTTTCTCATGAAAACGCATCATCAATTATTATTGATTTTTTGCCAATGAACTTAATTTTAATACTCAACCATTTAACTAATTTGGCTGCCTGCAAATATTTTCTATTTCCAAAACTTCATTTATGGCTATATTCTCTGATATAAATTCAATTCAATACATTTGTACCAATGCCACTAATAATAGACGAATAGTTTGAGAACAATAGCTTTTCTTCTAAACAATGGAATGTTATAAGATTTTCACACAACAACAGTCAGAGATTTTTCTAATAACTAATATCACATATAAATGTTATCGCACCAGATTTTCGTGAATTTTGTGAGACAGAGGGTATGTATAAACATTTAGATTTAGCCATAAATGCCAACATATTTTGGGTACATATTATACATATAAATAAATATTTGTTCAACAAACTAATACAATCCATTGTATTGTGTTCAGTTCTTTTATGGGATGGATACATATATGCCATGTGTCTATATTGTCTATAGACTATATCTATATATATGGATGAAATAGGAAAAATAAAAATACCGAAAATAACTAACTATGTTAAAGAAAACGGAAAAAAAATAAGTATAAAGATTTTTAGGGGATGCTTAAAGATAATGGTTTGAGAAATTAGATAAAGACTTCATGGTATGTGCACTATATTTTCTAAATAATTTTTATTGTATAACATATATATAGCAGCTACATATACATATGTTTGTTCATATACACATATACATATTACCATTATAATAGATAATCACATATGCATATAAACGAAATGTTCCATAAAATCATACAAATTATTATTATTATTATTATCAATAACAATAATAATAACAATGAAACTAATGACGATAATAGCTATATATTTGTATATTATTACTATAATATCAATAATAATAATAATTTGTAGTTATTTTATGTTTCCCAGTTAAATGTTATTGATTATTTTTATTTTATTAAATTATGTTGGTATTTTAATTAATTTTAATTAATTTTAATTAATTTAATATTATATAAATTAAAATAAATTATTTTGAAATATTCTTAATTTAGCTTTATCGCCGCGCCACTTGTTTTTGTTACAAATGTACGTTGAGGTGTACGAGTATATATTATAAAAATGATTATGATAAGCATTTAATATTATTTTGGAGCTTATTTATTAATTATTATATTTTTCTTATCTATCTTATAATTACTTTAAGAAATCATCATAATTAATTTTAATACCAAAATTTACACTCATTTATATATTTATTGTATGTACACAGAGGTACATACACACAAGTCGTTTTATACCATACATTTTATTTGAGTGACTGATGTTTTCAGTATAACATTTACAAAAATAATAAGTAAAAAACTAATTTTTAAATATACCATCACCATCAGAAAATCTCCTTTAATTCATTTTAATTGTTTGTTTGCTTTCTAAATCTATATAAAATATAAATATATAGGGTATATTTCAAGAATATTATTATATCTTAAGTTTTTTGTTTGTTTTAAATCTGATAGAATCTTTCAAACAAAAGATAAAAATAAAATGAGAAAATAAAAAAAACATAACAAAAAAGTAATCATATAATAATAATAATAATAATAATTATTATTATTATTATTATAATTATAATAATATAAAATGTATAAAAAAATACCAAAATATATATTGTACTATAAAATAAATGATTATCTAAAATTTTAAATCATAAATATTTATTATTATTATTATTATTATTATAAAAAACTCATTTTATACTTATATTTATTTAAATTATATTAGATATAATAATCACTTTTACTTTTTCTATGGGTTTGTGCACCCAAATTTTGTAAAACAATGTTAATTTCTCGTATAATTATAATATAATATATAATTTTATTGAATTTTATAATTATAATAAGATATAATATATAAATTGTATATATGATATAACATGAAAAGTTTAATGACAAGCAATTTTAAAACATTTTATTTTTTTAGAAGGATACTTTAAGGATATTTTTTGTCGGAAAATTAGCAATGTCGAAACAAAACATAAAAGTAAAATTTTCTTATTTTAATGCATCATATAATATAACTTTACTTGTTTATACTCATTTTACCATCATCTTCACATTTATTTCAACGTAATGATATACAGAGAAACCTCTGGCACAGTGATAGGGTAGAATACGATTATAATCATGAGAATTAATTACTTTTCTATATACAAATATTATTTATGTATAATTTCGTGAATGGATTTTCGTTTGTATCAATAAAATTCTTATCCACAATAGATTGCGTAGACCCTTGCACGCTATAGTGATTTTTATATGCGGTACAATTTTTCATTCAATTACAGTTGGATATTTAATATTTTGAAGATTTATTTGTTGTTACCTTATATAGCCATTATTACACTGTTATAATCAAATAAATCTATAAATCGCTACATTATACGAACATATTTTTATACTTCCGTAATATAAACAACCAATTTATGGTATCTATTACAATAATATATATATATACTTTCTATAAATAAATGCTATGACAATTAATTTTCAAAGAATTTATTCTCAGGATAACTGATACATAATATAATTCAATTATAAACCGAAGCATTCAAAATTTTAATAAATAAAATAGTTAATATAATTTCGTGACACATATTTTGATATAATTGTTTTGCATCCCTTAGCAAAAATACCATGATATATACACACGTCTGACACTCTGATACACATGTGTTTGTATTGTATATATGTTTTATACATACAATATAATGAAAAATTAAAAAGGATTCAATAGGTCTTATATATATATATTTTTCTACATAAATGTCAGTTAGTGGGGGCGGAAAAATTATATTTAAAGGAATAAAAATTGATATACCCATACCTATACCATAGCAAATTTACTAATTAATGTTGCTAATTAAAACTAACAAAAACTCTAAAAAAAAAGAAGAAGAAAAAGAAAGTTATACGTTTTAATATATCTAAAATAAAGGATATACATCATAAAAAGGTAATATTTAAAATATATCCTAATATTTTACTTTTAACCTTTTTATTTTCTTATTTTTCTTTTCATTTTATCCAGTAATATATTTGTTATATTATAAAATATAAAATATATATACGCATTTATAGTTTTAATAAACTTTAATATGTTAATTCTAAATATCACATCATAAAACAGATTTTTAATATATTTTATATTTGAATATTAGCAATATTATAAAGGGATAACTAAAATAATTTAGTAAATAATATAATTGAATTAAATAGCTTATCTATAGCTATAACTATACGCTATGGAATTGGTTCAGACATTAAAATTTAATTTAGTGATTAGTAAATCAAAAACTTTTATGTATACAAATTTTTTGTTTTAAGTTTTTGTATAAATTATAAAAATTAATTATATGAATTTTTCTATTATAGCACATTGTATAATCAAATAAAGTGTAAATTAATATTATTAATATAGTAACTCACAAAAGCAATTGTACAGTATATATATATAGCTATTAAAGATACATATTTGACATATTCATTAGTGAAAATGCTCACAAAAATATATAAAAGCAATAATGTTCGATATCAATTCACTTTAAATATATTTCATTTCTAATTTTAATAAATAAATTTATTCAAGAGAAAATATTTATAAAATTGAAATATATTTTATATTACTATTGTTAAATTTTAGTAATTTTACGTATTTACGTTATATACACGCAGAAGTTATGTCTCAAAAATAAATATACACACTTTTGTCGTATATACTTACGTACTTACTCCAAGGCATTAAAACCCAGATGCGCTTTTAGCCTTCTCCAACACGCTTCTCCAAACTGACCTATCGGCAGCTAACCTTTTCCAATCCCAAATTTTAAGTATCTTCCTGTCACAGTTCACTGCATCGTATACACATACATAAAACAAAATTTTTCTTCTATACATGGGCTCATTGAGGATTAGAAAAAGTTATTGGTTTATAAATCTGATTAATATATAGATGGTATAACTCATCAATTCACGTGTACTTCTCTTTATTTCATCATTATATATTATATATATATTAAGATATGAATTACGAGGTTTGAGAATCTTTAGTGGAATATGCAATATTGATTATTGTATGTGAGTTACGCCAATGCCTATCCTAATAACACTGTCCGTAGTTTGTCCGCAAAATTTCCGTATTATATGTAGTAGTATGTAGTTTCAATCCGAGGAAATATCTATAGATTTCTTACGGATGTCCTTGGATTTTTATAAAAAATGTCCTAGGATTATCCACGTATATTTTCGATGATAATTTTTACGGATTTTCCTTAGATTTATTTCTTCCTGCTATTATTCCACAGAATATCCGTAGAATCTATATTCATATTTTTTGTCAGCAGATCCACGGATTTTGACAAAAATACGTCATGCGACAAGTGTACTTGCACAAAAATTTTGTTATAACAAAGTTGTAAGTTGTTGAAACAAAATTGAATGCAATAAATACGTAAGAAATAAATAAAAAGTATGATATTTATATTTTCTTATGCAAAAAATAATTTAATTGTGAAATTATAAATCTACTGTCTTGGTGAAATAAATTATGAATACAAAACCACGGATATATGTTGGAAATATTACCGTGACCATCCAAAGATTTCAATTGACCTAAATAAAATACTATTATATTAAGTGGGAAATCTATGGACATTCTTTGTACAAATCCCAATATATTTTTTCCATGGAACATATGTGGATTTTTTCCACGAAAATTTTCCTCATTTTTCAAAGTACGGACAAATTGTTACTACGGTATATGTAGGTTCAAATTCCGTTCCGTTTACATACACAAACATACTGTACTGCAATACAGATAGTTATCAAAAAAAAAACAGTTGCTGTATAAAGCGAACGAATGCCACGAAATTCTATACTGTTAAGGAGTTGCATGACGAAACTATAGAAATCTAAAAACCATATACAACAAAATTATTTTAGAAATTACTTATAAAATCAAAAATTAAATCGATTAATAAATCTCTGTCATTATTATGTATTATAAAGCCATTTGTCTAAAGTAAATAATAAATATTACTTGAATAATCCATTACTTTTTATTGCCTACAAAATAGTTTACTTTATTGAAATTAATCTTCTTATACAAAACAACACAATTAATTTTAGTTTTAGTGTCAAATTAATTAAAACATAAGATTATCCATAATTTAATCGAAATTTTTTCGTGTTCCATATTACAAATGAAAATATTATATTTTCTATAATATATGACAATTGTATACATAAAATATTATATATTTGCAAGGATCGACTTGGTAATCCTAATTTTTAGTGACTGATTTAACACAGTCCAGCTATTATCTCACAAAATCGAAATGTTATTTTTTAACTGCACAATTGTTGTTGGTGAAATGTAAGTTTTGTTGATTGAATTTCATATGTAAAGTAATTGCAAATCTTTGTTCAAAATGCCTTAAATACGGTAATAAGAAATACTCTAATTTCTTGATAACGATATAAAATTGAAGTTAATGATTTTTATATTACAATCAAGCAACTGCATAAACGACATTTTCAGTTGTCGTAGCTAATACGTATATACACCTTTTGATCTGCCTCTGACTTTCTGTTGATTAAATTATTAATACAAAACTGCACTTTTATTTTTTTTGCCACTAATCTTTGAATTTTTGTTTGATTTTTTTTTTTGTATCAATTAAGAAATTAACTTTTATTTTTTAAGTTTTTTATTATTTTTTAATTTATTTATATTTATTTTCATAACAGAAGATTTAATAACTATTTTATAATATGTGTGTCGTCGTTACTTGTTTATATCGATCCATAATTCCATTTGCCAAACATTTAACAAAATTCAGATAAATAAATAAAATGTTATAATAGTAGAAAAAATAATATTAAATGTTGTAGTCATCCTCAACATTAACAACATTTATTTAAAATATTAGGCAATGGATAGAATAATTATTGAAATATGTTTCGGAAAACTTTATATTTTCGTTTTATAGAGAAAAGAAAATTAAATATTCCGTTAATGATTATAAAAATAAAAAATTACAATTCTTAAATTATGTACAATTTAATTATTTATTATTACGATTATTTTACCAAATCAATTAATTCAAATTATGGTTTTAAGTTTTACTTCACTTTATTTTATATCCTATGTATAAATATATACCACTCGTATACGTTCAATATAATGTTCTATATCATATCCATCTGTTTGTTTATATATATATATAATACAGTATATAATACACATGATACTATGTATAAACATATAAATTCTTTGCCATATCACATATAACGCTATATATGTACGAGTATATATATATATAGCAGATTATATATGTTTTCAAGTATAATAAAATTTTATATCTCCCATAACAATAATCCAATTAGAGCTAAATAACAAACTAAATATATATATATATACAACACGTATTGGTATTTCGTATACATATAATTGGAATAATATGTTTTTGAACTGATTATATATTTTATTTTAAGGTATATATTATATATTATTCTCTACATAAATAATAAATACATTTACGCAATGCATTCGCAATATCTTAAGTTTTAAATGTTCATTTAAATCTATACTTGTTTTAATAATAATAATATATAATTTACGAATGAGTGTTATTGAATGAGTACTGAACTGTATTATAATACAATAATTATATTTGTTTAATTAAAATTTAGAAAATTAATCTAAAATTATTGCTTAAGGATATCAATATCTAAAATACTAATTATTATTGTTTATTTTGTATATTTTATAATATAGGTAATTAAGAACTATACATACAACATTAAGTTTGGTCCATTTTATACTGAAACACAAATAATTGACAGACACATATGGTGTTTAAGGTATGTGTTGTATTATATATATAATATATTAAATAATCAATGCCTATAATTTTTAAAAATCTTTATAAAATATAACATTTCAACTGAATTCAAAAAAATAAAATTGCATAACTTTTCGGTGTGTATTTTTATATAATTTATAATGTGTGACAAAATGTACCGACGCTTTCGTTAGATTAAGGATGTTGTACAAAAATTTGAAACCTATAACCATGTTTTCTATTGTAAGTAATTTTATTTAAGTAATGTATGCATTACATTTTTTAAAGTAAATACAAATATTTAAATAATGATTAATATCTGAGATATTTGAGTTAATTAAATTATACATACTCCACAAAATTCCACAACCGAATATTTACTGAACTGGTAGATTACTCACAGACATCCGTTAAATGTTTTCAGTTTACGGCATATAGATATTTCTAATTTCAGTTAACACGCCAATTGTTTTGTTATTATTTATTATTTTATTGGATGATTGCGTTGTATATGGGATGAACAATGTATTATTAATCTGTGGATAGCTACCAAAACCGTGTATGTTATTTTCAAAGATATTCGCTTTCCACGCCATTATAAACATATACCACATCAAATGGTAATTCATTTGAATTATTGTACCGCAATCGTACTGACAATCTCCTGCTTAAATTATTGTCACTATAACCACAGAGTCACTAAGTCACTACTTTCTAAACTATATTTATGAATTTTTAATAAACCTCTGTGCAAACTTATATTAATAATATTAAATTTAATCAAATTTCTATATATCGTGCGTGTCAAAAAATTTTTAAGACCATAGTTTGGTAAAATGAAATAAAAGTAACAAGTTGTTATTATTTATTTTAAAATTTTTATTTAAAATATATAGACCTCTGCCGCTTGAACGTACACTTGTTGTTACAGTGATTTAATAATAGATCCTCTGTCTATATATTCCAGTTGCGGAATTAACTCCAAAGCACATGTCTACTCAGTAGCTCAATTGCATAGCGCCGAAATATATATATATATTATT
Organism: Bibio marci; assembly: GCA_910594885.2. Classification (NCBI taxonomy): domain Eukaryota; kingdom Metazoa; phylum Arthropoda; class Insecta; order Diptera; family Bibionidae; genus Bibio; species Bibio marci. The sequence continues at coordinate 42,631,875 of OU343114.1, forward strand.
AATCATGAAATATAGCGGGTTCAAATCCGCTATTTTTCATAGGAAAATTTTTCGGTATTTATTTTAATACTAAAATTTTTCTGCTACGGGTGACCATTTGTTCGTTTATGGAATAAAAATAAAAACGGATATCTTTGAAAATATGGTGTTGGACACTACTCAAAAAGATTAACAATGCACACATCACTACGGGGGCTATCCACCTATTATAAAAATAATAGAATTATGAAAACATTTATCTTTCGTTAATTACAGTACAATTGGTAAATTGTTATATACTGCCATGCCATGCGGAGTAATTTATCAACTTGGATGTAATTAAAAGTTTATTAGATGGCATAAACGTCCACTTGGAGCAAAATATAACAGAAAAAAAACCAAAAAAACATGTCTATGTTTAAACTGTTTATATGATCAAAATAACACATTTTTAGCTTGAATTTTAAATTTTGTGATTTAAGATTTAACACACTGACGTTTTCCATTTTACCAAAATTCTACCAAATGTGAGTTGTAACTGGCTGGTGCATTATATCAGACAACAAACACCAAATGTTTTCGTCTCAATATTCTGGACAACAAATGCTTCACAACGGGTAAATATAATAATAATATAATATTATAATAATTGTGAGTGTTGACGGTACTATACTCTATTGTATGATTATAGAATTTCAGACAATATATATTGAATTTTTTCATATAGTTGTTATCGAAATATCAACTATATAAAAATCCATATTTCATGAATTTAGCCTTTCGGATTTCATAGATATTCATCTTAAACAGTGAATCATATAAAACTAAATCACCGACATAATTCAATGAGAAGTTTGCCATCTCATGATCGCATGAAAACAATAAATCCGTATATTCATTTATTAACATAAAAACTTCAACCGGGTATTATTATATTAATATTCTTGCATTTCCTAGAATATATACCCATTAAATGTATAATAAATTCGTTGATTAACATTTCTATCTTAAAATATATCGCATATATATTTACGTTTTTTTCTCTTCTTCTATTCAAATGACATCGTATAATAAATAATTATTTAAATTCATATTCATTTTCATATTATTATATTATTATTAAATTTAAAAACATTAAATTATTAAATAAAAAGCTCTATAATTTTTAATTTTTTTATATAAATATGCTTTTAGAATATAATTTTAAATTTAATAACATATATGTCATGCACTTTATACACCTATTTGTCTTGTACTTGCTATAGCGATACTATAAATAATATTGTATTTTTTAATATATTACATGGAATGATATTTATTCAGTTTTTATTTTAAATTAACAAATAACACTTATACACGCTACACTAGTTTTATAATATAAATGTATATTTGTCATTTTAAATATGAATTTGTGCATTTTTGTTATAACATTAAATAAATTTAATTATTTTTGTACCATTGTATATTATATTAGTATTAGGATGCAAACAAACAAACGATATAATATACGAATTTATCAAGTTAGTAAACTCACACAAATACTATTTACAAATATTGCATATATTTATTTATACACAGAAAATAAGCAAATTTACTATATATTTTTGTAATGCCAAACAATAATATTGTTCTAATGTATAACAGATGGGCTGAAAAGTTTCCGAAAATTCTAAGAAAAAAACATTGTTTTTGCAAAATTAAACTTTATTCATCAACATACATCGCTTCGCGGGCGATACACTGATTCCAACGATCTTCCAACTTTTCGATACCATTTTTATAGTACGATTTCGTTTTTTCCTCAAAATAGGCTTCTGTTTCGGCGATCACCTATTCATTGTTCTTAAATTTCTTTCCAGTGATTATTCTCTTGAGGTCTGCAAACAGGAAACAGGTCGCTGGTGGCCAGCGCTGGAGAATACGGTGGATGTGGAAACAATTCGAAGCCCAATTCATGCAATTTTGCCATCGTTTTCATTGATTTATGACACGGTGCGTTGTCTTGATGAAACAGCACTTTTTTCTTCTTCAAATGCGGTCGTTTCTTAGCGATTACATGCTTCAAACGCTCCAACAAGGCTATATAATAGTCACTATTGATGGTTTTTCCAATTTTCGAGATAGTCGATGAAAATTATTCCATGTGCATCCCAAAATACAGATGCCATAACCTTGCCAGCCGACTGTTGCGTTTTTGGTCGTTGTGGACGTTGTGGTTCGTCGCTTGCTGTCCATGATGCTGACTGCCGATTTGACTCCGGAGTGTAATGATGGAGCCATGTTTCATCCATTGTCACATATCGACGCAAATTCTGTTTTATTGCGGTTGAACAAGCCCAAACACCGCTCTGAATTATCGATACGTTGTTGTTTTTGATCGATTGTGAGTTCGCGCGGCACCCACTTTGCACAGAGCATTTGCATGCCCAAATATTCATGCACGATATATCCAACACGCTCCTTTGATATCTTCAGAGCCTCAGCTATCTCGATCAACATCACTTTACGGTCATCTAAAATTATTTTGTGGACTTTTTTGATATTTTCTGGAGTAACAGCCTCCTTTGGACGGCCACTGCTTTCATCGTCCTTGGTGCTCATATGGCCGGTTTTAAATTTTGCAAACCACAAATGTACTGTTGAAAGAGCTGAAGCAGTGTCGAGATAATACTCGTCAAGCAGTTTTTTGGCTTCAGAAATATTTTTTCCAATCAAAAAATAATGTTTAATCATCGCACGAAATTCGTGTTTTTTTTTCAAATAACAAAAGTAGCCACACTTACAACGCAATATCTTACAAACTAATGGTCGGACTGCTATCAAATTTTGACACGTATCGTTTGAAGGTTGGTATTAACTAAAAATCATATGGAAAAAATTCTAGTGGCGCCACTTTTTAGAATTTTCGGAAACTTTTTAGCCCATGTGTTATATGTAATAGAGTTAAAATTTAAATATATAATTATAAGACGTCTTATATATATATAGTTAGTAGTATATAATACAATATATAAGTAAATATATTTAAATTATTTGAATTTGTATATATGAAAATTAAATGTGATCATCAATGTGCATATAGCAAATATTATACACACACGACACACGACATATGTTATAATTTACTATATAAAAGAAATTTCAATTTCATAAAATACAATATAATGCACATATTCAATAGTATAGAGATGTACAAACTTGCAGACACAATTGTACACATGTACACATACATCTCTAATTGTAAGTGGAAAACTTCTTTTGCTAAAATAAATACGATACATTGTGCAATGTGTAGAATAAAAATAATAATAATAATAACAATAATAATAATAATAATATAATACAACAATTTTGGTTGAATTCCAAAAGTTTATAATTCAAACAATTTCAACAATGGATACATAATATCCATTTTAGTGAACTTACATTATAATATATAAAGTATTGTCATATGTATAAGAGATATAGAAAAGCTTATATAAAACTGAATGATTCTTAACTTTTTCTACATACATATTTCGGATTATATGTACAATACATTATTATATATTATTCTGTACTGTACGTTTTCACATTATTTTTCTTATATTGATGAGATACTTTTCTTCTCTTCGTTTCTGTATACAGATATATATATGTACCCTTTAAATTTTCGTGTTGTATTATACAACGGAGCAATAAATTTTTACCTATATATATATATATTAACGTAAATGCATGTATCAGGTGTACCAGTTAATGTCCACCGTTTTTTAAAGTGAAAAAACAAATTTTTGGTGTGGGAGAAAACCCAAAAATTCTTTATTCAAAATATTTTCCATTACTAGCTACACATTTTGTCCACCTCTCAGGCAATTTGTGGATACCACGCACCAAAAAATTGTTGTTCCTTTGATGAAAACCAGTCAGAGACCCAATTTTCGAGTTGTTCAGACGTTTTGAAATGCTGGCCATTAAGGGCGTGGCCAATCGATGAAAACAAACGGTAGTCTGAAGGAGCCAAGTATGGCGAATAAGCAGCATGCGATAAAACTTCCCAGTTAAGCGCCTCTAACGTTTCCTGGACCGGTATTGCTTTGTGTGATGGTGCATTGTCATGTCGGAAAATTATCTTGTGTTGTCTCTTTTGATATTCTTGTCGTTTTTGCAGCATAGCACGGTTAAAATTGATCATTTGTTGTCGGTAGCGATCAGCATTAACAGTTTCACCAACAGTTTTAGAAGCTCGTGGTACACCACACCTTTCTGATCCCATCAAACACAAAGCATTCTCTTCCGACCATTGCGATTTGGTTTTGCAGTCGATGTTCATGGTTGTCCTGGATTAATCCATGATTTTTTCCATTTAAGATTCTTAAAATAAATCCATTTTTCATCACCAGTCACAATTCGTTGCAAAAAAGACTTCTTTTTGTATCGTTGAATGTGCATTTCACAGATGGTTTTTCGATTTTCTTGTTGCCATTCAGTCAATTCATGTGGCATCCACTTACCTTCCTTTTAGATCTTTCCCATTGCTTTCAAGCGATCGGAAACGGTTTGTTGAGCAACTCCTAGTTGTTCTGCAAGTTGTTGTTGCGTTTGCGTATCGTCTTCATTCAATAGAGATTACAATTCGGTGTCCGCAAACTTTTTCGGCTGTCCAGTGCGCTCTTTGTTTTCCACATCAAAATCATTACTTTTGAATCGGTGACACCATTCTCTGCATGTTCTTTCTGATAAAGTGTTATCGCCATAAGCTTCTACAAGCATTCGATGTGATTCTGCCGCAGTTTTCATCAAACGAAAACAAAAAAGCAATGATGTCCGAGAAATGTCACAGCTTTTAAACAAAAAAAAATTTTGCCATTTTGGTTTACTACTACCGCTTGTAGCGCCATATGTGTGTGAGCGGCGGGCATTAACCGGTACACCTGATATATAAACCTATGGTATGGTATATATTGATGTATATATTTTTACGTTATGTGAATATTATAAGGAACATATATATATATTGGAAATAAATACATATAGTACAAAAATAAAAATTTGTGCTATAAAACATATGTATATGGCATGGATGAGGAAAAAAATAAAATAAAACATAGATCAATAAACTGTCGTATTAAATTTTCCTTTGTTTTCTTATATTATATATTGATTGTGTACTTTAATATTACAAAGGAAAATACTTTTCCGATATTTAAACACTGTGTGTGTGTGTGTGTGTGTGTGTGTGTTTGTATTTATTTAAAATTTATTTTAATTTATTTAGTTTTTATTTGTTTGACTATAAAATTATTTGCTCTTATTTAAAATATTATGTATCAATAAGAGGCGTCCCGTGTTAATTTGTCTATAAGGGTATTGTTAACCATGTATCAATGATTTTTATACAAATTATTATTCTATTTATAAGTAAATGTATTTTTCTATTTTATTTTATAATCAATTCCTTATAATCTGGAGTTAATCACATATTGTTTTTCTTTCACCATAGTCATATATTATATATTTGTGTACATGTAAAACAGTGTTTAGATACCATACCATTTTTTTATTGAATTCAATTGAAAATGGAATAAGTGTTGAAAACATTGAATTTTAATTTTAACACAGTTTTAAAATTGAAATAAATTCGAAGTCATATGTGGCACCGGCAGTGACTATTTCTAATTGAGAAAAGGAAAAAGTATTTTATATATTCACATATCAATAATTAGTGTAATATTGATATCCGTGTACTTTATTATTTAGATGCATTTTAAATAATTTATAAAATTTTTTTAAAAGGATTTTACAAGGATGAAAAATTATTTCCTTTTATATTCAACTGTTTACTGTTTATTTACATAACATAAAAATTACTGATCGATAGCCAAACATACTTACTTACTTACACTCCATGGCGTTACAGCCCGGGTGCGGTTTTAGCCTTCTCCAACACGCTTTTCCAACCTGACCTATACGCAGTCAATGTCTTCCAATCCCGAATTTTAAGGATCTTTAAATCACAATTTACTGTATCTAGCCATCTCGCCTTAGGTTTTCCGGCTTTCCTTCTACCTTCTGGTTTACTATTTAACCGGTTTTTCGACACACGCTCCTCCTACATGCGTATACTACGTGTCCAAGCCATCTCAATCTATTGATTTTGATTGTTTTGACAATATTTATGGTTGACCGTACAACTTGTCTAATTCAAAATTGTATCTTCGCCTCCAACCATTCTGTTCTTTGACACGACACCAAATATGCCACGGAGTACATTTCGTTCGAAAATCCGACGTCAAACATAAGCGTCTTTGAAAATTGTTGATGTTTTGCGCAGGGTGTACAATGAACACCTTAACACAGACACAGAGAATAGGTCACTGGCGGTATTTGTATATTACAAATAATATAATGATATAAAATCAGTATATATATATAGAATTGAAAATGGCATAGTATGAAACAAACAACATCGCTGGGAGATGTGAAAAGAGATATAGAATGTTTTTTGTTTTTTTCGAAATCTAAAATAACAATAATAATAATAATATAATAATAAAACGTCCCTCTTCATATTTAATTATATATTGTCATATTGAATATATAAAATTTATAAAATAAAATAAAAAGGTTATACACATATATCCTGGTTATGAAGGATTATTATAAGAATATTATTTTATGTCATGTTAAGCTCCATATACATATGTTAAATATTCATATAGGTAAGGTACACATATACATACATAGATTTATTTTATTATTTTATCTTATTTTTTATTTTTGGGAAAATATGTAAATAGGAACATTTTAAATTATAAAGGACTAAAGGTTTTGTCTATATTATTTAAATATACAGGGTGATCCAATTATCGACGGCAATTCGAAAACACTAGGTTCTCTGGGTCATTTTGCGTCAAAAATATCATATAACATTTTGGCCGATTCGATTTCGGTACAAAGTTACACGCAAATAACCAAATTTTCAATCAGACCATGTTTTGCACTCTACTGGAATTAATATCTCAATAACTAATTAACCGATTTTAAATTTTTGATACACTATTAGCATTAGCATACCGAGATCTTTAATTTAACGTTAAGAAAAGACAATTCGGGCATGTGGTTATCGAGATACTTACAGGAATGTTGACAATTTGATGAACGCTATTTTTCTTTTTGAAAGTTTGTTCAAGCATAAGTCGAAAAATCATGATGAAAAATTTTTTTCGGTATAAGTTTAAAAACTTGCCACATTCATAAGCTTTCATTTAAGGTATAACATTATGATAGATCTCAACTGGTTCCATTGATTGAAAATTTGGTTATTTGAGTGTAACTTCGTACCGAAGTCGAATCGGCCAAAATGTTATATAATATTTTCGACGCAAAATGACCCAGAGAACCTAGGGTTTTCGTATTGCCGTCGAAAATTGGGACACCTTGTATATATGAAATAGTAATATACGAATAGAATTTTTTTTTGTGTTTCTATTTATTTAAATTTATATATAATTTCATTTTAATTTTTTTTTATTTTGAGTTTTCCTAAAACAATAGATTTTAATGGAAAGTCTTTTACATTTATTTTATTATTTAAATGTATATTCGAAATATTTCAAAACAGAAAATACGTATAATACACAAAAGTAATATAATATGCTTTTAAGTTAAATATATTATTATTTTATTTAATATAATATGGTAAAAATATATATTTCTAAAATCTAATTATAAATTTCCATTAATATACAATTATAAATAAATGTTTGTTTTACTATATAGACAAAAATGTGCGAATGAATTAAATGTTGTATGTAAGGTTAAATCAATTATTTATATTAATTACGAACGTATATATATACACCAATACACATGAAACATTCTATAATATTTGAATATATGAAATAAGTTATGAAACAACTTTCTTTTACTATTAAATTAATGAAATTGATTGTTTAAAATACAATTTTACACTTCTGAATGTCGTTACTCAAAAAAATAAATGCTCAAAATTATTAAAAATTTATTTATTGTAAAAAGCGAGAGGGTCTATATAATTTTATTATAAATTAATATTATATAAATTATAATTATTATTATATGGTGAAGAATAACGAAAAAATATATAAATTGTAGATGCAATTAAATATTATTTTTACAAAAATAACACATAATATTAATAAATTCTAGTATATGGATTGCTTCAAAAACCAATAATAGATTTATACCCATGTAGGTCATATGAAAAGTAAATCAAAACAATCTTCATGTACTAATTTTTAGTACTGCGGTAGCTCCACTTGTAACCTGCGAAGTGTACATCTTTAACAAACTGGTCGAAAAATCATATATTAATTAAAGAAAAAACTGCGGAATGGAAATTCTGAAATCATTAGTAAACTCTGAATTAAACTATTACATATATGTATAATCTAAAATTAATTACATAATAATTTGGAACGTTCAACGATATTATAAATTGACCGCATATATCACATCATATGTAACAAAAAAATTAATTAAAATAACGAAGAAAGTTTATCGCTCATAAACATAAAATATTTTGATCTGGTAACAAGAACTCTATGTTCTGCTATTCGAATTTTAACCGGCTAAGAGAAAAATCTGAAAATCTGTAAAATCTCAAGATGAGACCAAGTATCATAACCAATCTAAATGGAATGAACAGCAACAACATGTATGAACCGTTGCTGTTTTGATGAATACCTTGTTGGTTCCACGAAATAGGAAATACATAACCTACATAACTTTAATGATTATAGCTGTTTTCTGTTGATTTTGGTTTCAATCATTGACCAACTATATATGTGTATATTTTTTGAGTATCATAACTAATTCACTTTTCATTACCATATAATTTTACAATTTCGTACCAAAAGCTGTTATAAGTAATTGCGTATACACGTTAATGAATACAATTAGAAAATTATCTCATAAAACATATTCCATTGCGGAATAATTTCATCATCATTTCATTTGCTAATTAAATGTGTTACTTCAATTTCAAACGAACAAAAACTGCTTGTGATTAAGTGATACTAGATCGCAAAAATAGCATTTACACATAATATATATTCTTTCTAAAATTATGAAGTAAATTGTACGTCACAAACTTGTGAGATCTAATAAATTACGATTTCAAATAATATATTGCAGATAAAAGTTTTATGAACGGTATCGAATCACAAACGATTTTAGTATGAATATCGTTAAATGTTTAGATAAATTTAAAAAAATATAATATAGTTTGGCATAAAGCTTTAGTAATCTTTGCGATACGGTTTTGTATTGTCGACTATTTTTTTTTTTTTTTTTGATTGATTAGGATTATTTTTGATTTGGAATCACAGCTCAGTTATTTTCACACTGGTATTAATTAAGCTTAAGTTTCCGTACTTTTACCCAGATGCTTATCTTAATTTACATCAATGATTTATAAACAGTATAACTTTTAATCCTATTCATTTCATGTTATTGATCACAGTATACTCTCTATATTCGTCTGACATAAACTACAGCACACACAATTATGAGATAAATGAGATGAATTCGGCTCATCAGATCATTCGATAACTATTATCAATTTTATGATTTAAAAATATCAAATCTAATTGGATAAAATCTATAAATATAAATCTATTTTAATTTCATTTTTATAAAACTAAAGGTCTACCAACAAATGTGTAATAAATAGTTTTTTGTTTCTATAACATTCAGCTTGTCGTTGTATTTTTAAGATGGTCAGCACAATTTATTAATTCTTATAATTTAATTTTTATTTATATATAAATCTTGAATTTGAATACACAATTCATAGATTTGTATACGGGTGTTCCAATTACAACACGAAAATCCATGGATCGAAACTAAAAACGAGCAATCTAATTATTAATAATTAATTTTACCAATTAACTAATAATTAATCGATTATAAATTTAAGTATATTATCAACACTGTCAATTTTTCTGATTAACGTACAAGAACTACACACACTTGAACTACCCAAATTTTGTTCGTACTATTATATGCTAGACACACAGAGGAGGTACCCAACTAAAATTGTAGTTATAACCAATTTGAGAAAAAATTCGAGTAGTTTGTAGTGTATTGATTTAGTTAGCCTAACTACAATAAAATGTCTGTAGTTGGTGTGAAACTAATTAGTTTCTCTCAAATATAGGAAATTCGAACTGGAATTCCGTGTCGAATGTCAAAATTAATTGCCAAAATAAATAAACAAATAAAAAAAATAGGTTATATTTATCAAATAATAACAATAACAAAGAATTGAAACTCTATATTGACAAGTATAAAATAATAAATAATAATAATAATAATAATAATATAAATAAAGTTGATTTAAATTGAATGACAAAAGTTTGTGAGTATTTAATTTAATTTACAATAATTAAAAATGAAAATTTGAACCATTGTAATCGATTTATTTTTTTGGAATTTGTAAACTGTGAAATTAAACCATAATTTTATATTATTATTATTATTAAAAATAGTTAACTAAACGTTTAATTGAAAATAGAATGAACCAACTGGGATTTATAAATAACAATAAATATATTAAATATTAGCAAAACAATTATATGTAAACAAACTTTCAACTATTTGTAATTTTCTCACTCTCGTACAACAATAAATATCAAAACAATAGTAATCTAATGGTTTGCCAGTGTGTCACCAGTTTAGTTACTGAATTAGTTTGTGAGCAAACTAATTAGTTAAATCTTCTGTGTGTTTAGCATATTAGATATGCGTAAATTTCTTCTTTCCTATTGAACTTCAAGATTTTGAAACAAACTTACCATTATTCGTTCATAAGAATGTATAAAACTCTAAGAGTACACACATAAGTATTTGTCCTCAATATACATATGTAAAGATTCTTTGTCAAATGTAAAATATAAACATTTCTTCACACACACGTATAATTGTATTCTCGCGTACATGTTCTATAAATATAGAATAATACTCAATTTATTTAATTCCTTTTCGTATAAGGACGAAAAAAAAAATAAATAAATAAATAATGAAAAGAAAAATAACAATATCAACTAATTTGATAGTTGTGTATATGAAGTGTAATAATATACAAAAATACAATATTAGAAATGAAAATGAAAACAGATTTATTTTTTTTTTTTCAAATCTACAAATTCAATAAACTCTTATCAAAATAAATAACAATGAAACCAATTTGACTCCTTTCCAATTAAGAAAAACTACTTTGAAAGCCGTTTTATTTATATATTATTTTTTTTTCGTTTCTCAATATATGGTACCACCGCCGCATACTACTTCGTATTAATATTATTATTATTTTATTTTCTTTTGCTTACTAGATTTTCATTCATTATTTGTATGTGTGTGTGTGTGTATATATAATATTACTATATATAAGTATTTGTTATGTATAGAAAGAAAGTATATTATATATATATATAGTCTGGCTGCTGTCGTATGTCGTTTAGATCTCTAGAGTATTTTTCTATATATATTTTTGTATTTATATTTTTTATTTATTTTTTTCTTGTACCAATATATCTTATACAATATTTTTTCCTTTCATAAACCAATCATCCAGATCAATTCTTGTAAACCTATAACGAGCTCCTATTGATGGTTGACGAGATTGAAAATGAATAAGAAAATATTAACTTTATGTATTGCCTAATATATGTGAGTACATTTATACATAAACCAAATATTGTGTGTATTGTATCTTTATAAGAATTGTGTATGGAGTATTTAGTTGCGAATAGTTGTTGTATATATGTTTGCATGGTATGAAACATAGTTGTTATTATTATTGCATTGTTGTTGATGGTCGCACATCACTGCTGTATATATTGTATATATATGTATATGATGGATATGGTGATTGTGTGGATGAGGAAGATGTTGTTGTTGTTGTTGATTTTTATTCCCTTATAAAATAACACAATCTTTTTACTATAAAGCTGATGCGACATATGAGTGTACATAGAGTAGTTAGAATAAATATTTCTTTATATTTTTTTGGTATTTCCCTAAAGCAAATTTTTATAATAATTTATAACATTTAGAATATTTTCATGCATGCTTTCATACACACCCCATACATATCAGTGTGTGTGTGTGTGTGTGTGTGTGTGTGTTTGTCATTGGTATACATTTAGTCTATTTAAAAAAGAAAAAAAAAATCAGACAATGTGTCTCCTGTCTCATAGATTTTTTTCTCTATCCCAAAAAAATTCCTGGTTTTAAATATGGTTATATGTTTATTTTATTTTTTATCTTATTGTATATTATCTATCAGTGTGGTGTACGAAGTGTGTGTGTGTACATGTATGTTTTTGACTAAAAAATTATATACAATATTATAATATAATATAATTCTTAAAATGTATTTATAATATATTATTTGTTTTTTCTATTCATATGTATTCGACGAGTATACGCTTTTATTGTGCATGAAAATATTTTTTAAAAAATAAGTAAATTGAAATATTTTCTTTTCATTTTATCTGCGTTTTCTCAAATATTATGTAAACTTACAAAATTATATAGGGTATGTATTTTTCGGTATATCATATATTTATTTGAGCATATTTAAAAGAAACACACACACGAATCCTCCATAGAAATTGAACGGAATTAGTGCTTCTGTAACTTCATTACTTTTTTTTTTGGTATATATAGAGAATAAAAAAAAATATCGTTGATACGTTATATTGTGAAAATTGTGGGTTGATTTAACCCATTCCTGTATTATAAAAATTTTATATGTTCGCTTTTCTTTCCAATTATTATACGCAAAACAAACGCATTCACATATTATTTAAAAACCTTTTAAAATGTAAAATTATATAGGACACAAAAAATATCGTTGAAAAAAACTCAATATTTATTCTGGAAAAAATTTTGTTCGGTTCTTTTATATATGTATATTTTGATTGAAGCTTAAGTATTTTGTATAATTCTTATGTGCGGAATTGATCAGTGGTTCTGTCTGTTATTTTTAATTAAATATTATTGTTATTTATATTTTTTTAAATAAATTAATAAAGACAGAGACAGAAAACAACATTTAATATACACCGGCGAAACCAATTAATGCATATGTGTATTCGTTATACGAGCATACATACAGTCATCTTCTGGATGTAATTAAAATAATTCCGAAATTATTCCACAATTAATTTTGGTTAGATACTTTCATAAATTCGTGTATGCAACATGCCGGCAGATGGCTAACGGGCAGATGTATATAATGAAGCATATAAGCCATTGCCCTCCAATCATATAAATTTTAATATATCAATAACTATACGCAATGTTTCACAGAATAATAAGCAAATTTAGGTGCTGTTATTGTATTGATTCCCACCGACTTAATCTTTATGTACCATATATGCAAATATAATCAGTCAATGCTATGAAATTCTAAAATGCTCATGCTTCGTGTCTGTAAATATACGCGTTTAATATTGTACAAATACATACACATATATATATATATATTGTTGTCTAATACACAATGTGGAATGTTTATACTTTAAGTAATATGAAAAAGAATTGTTTTTTTTTTTATTTAATACTTCAAAATAATGAAATGCTAAGCATTTGCTATATACAATTTATAAAAATGTATTTTATGTATTTATAAAAGTATTGGATAACTTCGTGCCCGATTTGGAAAATTAAAATCAATTGATTATTGTATTTACATATAAATTGTTTTTATTAATCAATTATATAATCTTTAACCTTTGTAATTACGAGCGCATATGCGCAACGTTCTATTTACTAACTTTTTGATCCATATACAAATTGATAGAATGATAACGATTTTTGATTTATATTTTTTTCTCATAATGAACGTTCAATACAGCATGTATTATGGCTTGACAGTGAATCCAACATTCTTCAAATGGATAAACTCGATTGAATCATTAAAGAATATTACCAAAAACTCTCAATAATCTCGTCCGGTATTATTTTTACATTATTTACCTCGAGAATACTTAACATATTATCATCAATATCCAAAGATCTGCCGAAGCGAGAGTAACATGAATGTGTTTCTGTGCAGTTCCAATACATATTTCTTTGCGAAACTCTTATAACATACATGTGATAAAGAAAATCCACTCAACTAATAGCTATACTAAATGTTATCATTACATTCAATATATTACCAAACGGAAAAAATCAAACAGATCCACTGTGCAAATAAGTGCGTTCTTCTGTAAATCTATGAAAATTTGTTTTGGCACGAAGCTATGCAATCATCCAATATTATATACAAATGTACAAACTATTTAGTTGAAATGCGCAAATTAAATGTACAATCATTTATTAAAGATTTAGTTTTAGTACAGTACAGATACAGAGAATACATTCATTTGTTTATCTAAATAAAAAAAATGAAAATCCATTATAAATTTTTAGTAAAATTAATTTTACTAAATGTATACTATATTTTTCTTGTAATCTATTTTACTATTAACAATATAATCTATTTATTCATTTAATTAACAAAAATGTTATTTAATTATAATTTAAAATGTATGTGTCCGTAAAATAACCGAAATGGATTAATGGAAAGAAAAAAGGATATAATTTATTTTCTTACGCAAAATTAATTAAGCATTTATTTGAAATATTCTATATCGTCAGCACTGAAATATATCGTAATTTTAACGTTCAACATGTCCGCATCAAATAAATTTTGTTTTTAAGTCGATGGATTGGAATGTTGTTGGCGCGCATAATTGATTTCTTATATATGATACTATTGATATTAGATGGAAATTCCTGCTTTCTCTATATATAAGTACAAAACTTTGGCTTCTTGACGGACAAACTTCTATTAAATATAACATGGTATCCTATGACCGTGTATGTAAGAGCTACATAAATATTTACCTTATGTGTATTAATTTGATTACATAGGATAATTATGGGTATTTGTATTAAAATTGAATTTTTTTAAATAACTTTAATGTGCGTATACATTGAAAAACAGCTCATCTTCCCCTTGCAAATTATATCGGTTGGGATAACTTCAAATAAAGAAAATGCAGTAAATCTAATGGATAATAAATATAAATATAAGGAATATCTAGGATATATAGAGGTAATTGTTGACCTCTCAATTTTCATTACCGCATAATAAATGAATGAAAAATATTGTTGTCAATAATCAAATATTATCATTACAATGAAAATGAACATATTGACCACAATTTTTTTTCTTTTTTTTGCAAAATACCATGAACTATTGTGATTAAAAATAACCCGAAATCGCCTTCAAATTACTAGTAGAGTATATGTTAGACCAATTGAACTACATATAGTGTTTTAAATAGAAATGCATTATTACAGTCAAGTTGGAAAATTACTCCGGTTGAGAATATTTAACCAATTAACCTATAGAATCATCGAAAGACAAACGTTTCCTTAAAGCCATTATTTTTATATGAGTGATTTAATTTCTTTTAATGCGAAAATAGAAAAAAATTAGAAAAATTAGTCGGTTACAAATCGACAGCGAGCAGCTATCAAGCTTAAACTGCCTATGTACGTACCACCAACCAACCAACTTGATAAAAAAAATGAAAAAATTATAGTTCAAGTTTTATTTGATCACAATTTATTCTATTCATTAATGATTTATGATTTTGTATATACAATAATTTATGGGAAATACATTTATAATCATCTAATTTTGAGATTAATATATAATAAAATGTAATATTATTTATAAATAGATTACAGACGGGGAAAAAAAAATATTGGTATAAATAAATAAAAAAAAGATAATGTTCTCTATATAAAAACAATTAATTTTCACGCACTAATGAATTCAATGAACATAATATTATTAGTATATATCTGTGAACTCAACAAAAATGTATTTGTTATATATTTGATTTTTATCACAATATAAATACTATGCATGCAATATCTATATAATATGAAAAACTAACTAATATAAGTAAAACGAGTCTAACAACAAAAAAATGACTTTAATTAACGACACACCAAATAATATCGATTGAATATATTATATTTGTGATTATTTTGCTATTTAAGTGAAAAAGCTTGCATGCAGCTCTGTCTGTAGAATTGCTAATAATGACCTACAGTAATATGTAAGTAATTTATTGTTGTATTAGTATATGTTTTAAAACTCATTGGGTCTTAAATTAATTCTACACCATATTACACTTATTAGACAAATTATTACTGCATTTGAATATGGGATTCGTCGTATGTCCATATCAATCAGTGCAGAACACCAAATAAGGATTATTGTTATGTTAATTAATTAATTAATATTGTAAGTTCATTAAATTTGTTTAAATTTCTCAAAGTATATGTTATTAATACGAAAAAATTTCAATATCATTATTGATTTCTGGTAGTCGTAGTGATTGTATTATATATTAACTATGTAAACGAAAAAATTTGGTGTTCACCTCTATTTAATTTTTCGGAAAATCAACTTTTATGAATTATCATCTTTTTAAATTACAGGCCATAGTTTTAACGGATTTTCATTTTTGTTTACAGAATTAACATAACAAGTAATCAATTGCAAACGTTTCAAAATAGAGGAAATTTTTAAAATCGCTTTATTCGTTCAAAAGATATTACCAATTTTCCATTCAATGTCATTGAAAATTTTGTTTGAAATACAACAGCGGGCTATTACACAAACTCGTTCACGGTGTACGATAACACCCAAAATTGTCGGCTGTAATGTACAAAACCATTATAAATATTCTATACTACACCCAGCAAAATAAAATTTTAAAACAAAATCAAATGTATTTTGAATAGAAAATTTCATAGATTTTAACCAAATCGTGTTTGGTTTTAAATCAATATTGAATTTCATCTTAAATCAAAATTATTGAAAATTAAACATTAAGCATAAATTGTCTTAACATAAATACATTTTCTATTTCAAGATTACGTTATTCTTTTTAATCTAAATAATAGTTTAGTTATTTGAATGATAATTCTTTATCTTTTTAAAATTGAAATGTTTATTTTTTAATTTAAATAATAGATTAATTTTTAACATCAATTAAAGATTCATTTTAAATATCAAGAACTATTATTATTATTTCTTAAATAGAATGTCGCTTCTTTTAATTTCAAAAAGAAAATGAATTTAAGATAAATAAATTTATGTAATAAATGAAAATATATAATTTCAAGCCATTGTATTCCAATTATGTTAACGAAAAATACCTAATGTTAATAAATAAAAGATATTTTTATTTCATTTCACAAAAACAATTTAATTTATATTCAATAAATTAAAATTAAATAATTAAAATTTCATAAAAATGATCAATTAATTATGCATCAAACTTTTAACAACATCTTAACTTTATGTCCATTCGGTAAATAATATAAATGAATAGGTGAACCATCAAATTCGCTTAATTTAAATATTTCAAACAAATTTGGCATCAATTATCGAAATTTTATTTGAATCCATGGCCTCAGCCGATAATTACACAATTTTTATTTTGTTAAATTTTATTTATTTTGCAACTTTAAAAATATAAATAAAAAGCACAAGACAAATCTTAAAATTTTTTAATTATCACAATCAAAATTGCAGTGTCTGTTTTCATATTGCAATATCACTATATTTTTCTGGTAGACAAGTTGAAAGTAGATTACATTATGAAAAAAAAATTGGAATGTCCATTTCAACAGTTAAATTAATGTTGCTTTTGAAATGATTTAATATTAAAATAGTTTCAATTTAAATTATAAACAATATTTATTTAAAATAAAATATTATTTGATTTACGAATTTAAAATTATTTTTCTTCTTAAAATATATGAGAAATAAATGAATTTGTAACTTTTATTAGATATATTCTTTCTAGTTATTTAAAGATAATTTTGACTTATTTTATTTTATTTTATATTATTTCGAGCATTTTCTATTTTATTTTCATAAAAATTACAAATATTTTAAAACAAAATGTAAATATATTATTTGATTTAAAATGTATTTATTTTTTCTGGGTGTACAATATAATTAGAATACCCCATATAAATTACAAGTTTTTACATGGGTATTTATTTCGTTCCAGCATTCAATTTTGAATAAAAAAAAAAGTGTTAAGACTTCTCCTATTTCGGTAAAATTCGTAAAATCGTATAGCCCTAGTAACACTGTCCGTAGTTTGTCCGCAAAATTTCAGCATTATATGTAGTAATCCATAGTTTCAATCTGAGGAAACATCTATGGATTTCTTACTGATGTCCGCTGGAATTTTATATGATGAGTGCAACACATGGATTTTTATAAAACATTTCCTTGGATTATCCGTATATTTCCGATGATAATTTCTACGGATTCTCCTTAGAATTATTTCTTATTGCTATTATTCCACAGAATATTCATAGAATTTATATTCATATATTTTTTATAAGCAGATCTGATTGTAAGCTGATTTTGACAAAAATATCTTTGGATTGTATATGTATTTTTACAAGTAATACCCGAATTGTCAGTATTAGTAGAATAAATTTTTCTATGACGATGATGCCAAATCTCGGTTTTATTCAGTTTTTTACCGATAGACCAGAAGTTCTATGAGCACGAAATGAATATGTTGCTCGAACTATAGAAATAATTCATCGATTGAGCATTTTTTTTTGTAATAAAGCAAGAAAAAAAAATCTACGGATAAAATCCATGAAAAGTCTTACAAAAATCCTCGGCAATATATCGATTTGAGTTGCTGGTTGTTTTAAAAATTATGAAAATAAATTAAAAAGAGTGAAGATCTTGGATAATTGGTGAAATAAATTATGAATACAATACCGAGCGGATATATGTTGAACATATTACCGAGCGGATATATGTTGAACATATTACCCTGATTTCAATATACCTAAATAAAATACTATTACATAAAAGAGTAGAAAAATCTATGGACATTCTTTGGACAAATTTCAATATATCTTTTGCATATAGATAATATGTAGATTTTTTCCACGGAAATTTTCCTCATTTTTCAAAGTACAGCCAAAAGTGTTACTAGGGAGTTTTCATTTATACAGTCCTCCTATACTATTCTTACTATTTATATTCATTTATATTTTCACATACACAATAAACTATGCACGATATACTCAGGGTTAAAATATAAATATTAAAAATTAAAATGAATTTATATGTATTACCAACAAATTGACGCAAATGAAATAAAATATATGTATCAAATAAATATAAATTTTAAATTCTTTATAAAATATAAATGAATACAAAATCCGCACGTTTCATTACTATTACATTTATTCAAAAAAAGATATATATATATTTATTTATTTTTTATAAAAATTTATATAAAGTACAAAATTTATAATAAAATTATATAACACAAAATAAAATTTTTTTTTATTTATAAATATTTAATGAAATGTTAAAAAAAAATAAAAAAAAGTACGCTAAGCTTTATATTTGTTATATTTGACAACAATTTTTTCCCACATATGAATATAAAATATGTATAAATTTATATATATGATTTTATGCTCGCCATTGCAAGCAAAGTATATGTGGACATTTTCAAAATGCACATTATTTATACATGAATAGATTTATTTATATTGTACGCGCCGGTATATGTTATAAATTTATTCATATAAAATAATATGTACAAATTCGAATGATATAGTTTCGGCGTACACGTTCACTTTATATACATATATATACCATCTATATGATGATGATGATGATGATGATATGGTCGTAATCAATTATAATATGATAATCTTTATGCAATAATTTTTGTGTTATGGTATATATGAAATATGTATGTGTTTGTATATATTCTGCAAAAAACTTGACACTTAAAACATTTATAATAATAAATAAACGATACATATATTATTTATTCATAAATATATCTAATGGAAAAATAATAATAATAATAATTTATAGCCTTTTATACATAATAATATATTGTATGGAGATAAACAAAACCATAAACCAAAGTGCGTTGTTCAAAGATTAATTATAATAAAAAAGTAAATGCTATATATATTTATATATCTTTTAACTGGGCTGTTGTTATGACAAATCATATTTTTCGAACAATTTTTTATATAACTATATTTCTATAAAAAAAAACCAATCAATATAATATGAAAATAATATATACAAAATACCTTATAAGTATAAATATAAGAAAAAAAGATAAAATAATATTTAAAATAAAATAAAAAAAAGTACTGTATAAAGAAGATATAAATATAATCTGAAATTTATTGTACCTACAGTACCGTATACAATATATATATATATATTTAGCCAGCACAGAATTGCGACAACGTATAGATCGATCCATTTGGTATCTACATATATAATTTAAGGACTTAAATTATATTATAATAATTTTTATATATTTTTATAATGTATAAATTATATGTAGAATTTTAAACGAAAAATAACTTCTCGCTACTTCTTCATACTATCATTTTCAAACCAAATCAATTTTGATATTCTGCAGTGAAATTATGTAATAAATTTGTTATTATACATTTATATTCTGATATTCTAATATAATATATACGCCGCTATATATTGTAGGTATCCATATAAAATATCGTATTTTCATGCATATATAAAATAAAATTCATTGCATTATCATAATGTTCACCTTATAATAATGTACATATATATATGTATTTTACGTGAATATTACATAAACATATATCTATAATCATATTTGGTTTACCACTTTTATATTTTAATATAACCAATTTCGTTATACATATCATATAATATATATAGTAAAAGAAAATCGTTTTCAGTTTAACATCAGTGGCGTTTCGTAAAATATACCATTAACCATCATTAGCAAATGTTTAGTTTAGATTTTATGCATATAACAGGACCTTCCGTTAATAATGTCAATTTGATAACAGTTGGCGTAACTGGCGTTGTGTGCATCGGAACACACCGCGGCCATATTCTTTTTTTTTGTCTGCCATTACTCTATAAATTTCAGTATATGTCATTTCGTTGAAGTGTAAACAACAAAGTTTTTTTTTGGCTTCGAACATGTCGAATTATGTGCCTGAAAAAGTTGTTTTGCTGGGAATTTTAATATCTTTCTTTTAATTTGAAGAAAACCGCTGCTGATAGTTATCGATTGTTGGTTGATTGAAGCTGTGTGAAGTGAACATGCTCCAAATCAAAAAACTTGTGAACGGTGGTTTACACGCTTCAACTTCACAATCAAAACGTGATATTCATTGCCAGAAGGTAATGCTGTGCATTTGATGGGATCAGAAAGGTGTGGTGTATAACGAGCTATTAAAACCAAATGAAACGGTTACAGCTGATCGCTACCGACGACAACTGGGCTAATTGGCAAAGAAATTGAACGAAAAACGACCATTGATAGCTCGAAAACACCACAAAGTTTTATTTCACTATGACAATGCCAGACCACATCGTGCAAACATCGTTAAGGAAAAAATAAAGAGGCTCGGTTGGGATCATCTTGATCACCCCCCGTACTATCCAGACCTTGCTCCTTCTGATTACCATTCCGTTCCGATCAATGCAGGTCAGCCTGACAGATGTACGCTTTCGAAATGCTGAAGAAGTGCGAAAATGGGTCGATGAATGGATTGGGACAAAAGATGAAGAGTTCTTCAAACGAGGAATCAACAAACTTCCCAAAAGATGGGAGGAAGTCATAGCTAACGATGGGCAATATATTGAGAGTTGATGTACTCAATCATTTTGTTATACAAATAAATGCCATTTTCAAGCCAAAAAATCGACATTATTAATGCAAGGACCTAATAATATACTAGACACACTGAAGATTAAACTAATTAGTTTGCTCACAAACTAATTCAGTAACTAAATTGGTGACACATTCGCAAACCATTAGTTTACTATTGTTTTGATATTTATTGTTGTACTAGAGTGAGAAAATTACAAATAGTTAAAAGTTTGTTTACATATAATTGTTTTGCTAATATTTAATATATTTATTGTTATTTATAAATCCCAAATGGTTCATTCTATTTTCAATTAAACGTTTAGTTAACTATTTTTAATAATAATAATAATATAAAATTATGGTTTAATTTCACAGTTTACAAATTCCAAAAAAATAAATCGATTACAATAGTTCAAATTTTTATTTTTAATTATTGTAAATTAAATTAAATACTCACAAACTTTTGTCATTCAATTTAAATCAACTTTATTTATATTATTATTATTATTATTATTATTTATTATTTTATACTTGTCAATATAGAGTTTCAATTCTTTGTTATTGGTATTATTTGATAAATATAACCTAATTTTTTTATTTGTTTATTTAATTTGGCTCATATTTCTGAGAGTTGACACTTAACTCCAATTCGAATGGTTCGAATTTCCAATATTTGACGCGAATCGAATTAGTTACATACAAACTACAGACATTTTATTGTGGTTAGGCTGCCTAAATCAATACACCACAAACTACTCGAATTTTTTCTCAAATTGGTTATAACTACAATATTAGTTGGTTACCTCTTCAGTGTGTGTCTAGCATATTATACTGTTCTAATTTTTACGAATATATGACAAGAATACAAGAATACGGATGACGGTATTCATTACCAACAAATATATACTATATCGATATTTGAACGTAATCCATCAATTATTTTCTGTAAATTATTTACCACAAATCCAACTTTTTATATTTACAAAACAAATGTGGTGCGAACACAGTACGTGGAAGCTAATCGTAACCTAAATTAATTCAGTGAAATGGTGCATTGTCTTGATGAAACATTATTTTGTTTTTGATTTCAATGAAACTCAAAAGAAAATAATAAAAAATTGTTAAAATATTTCCAGCTGATGAACAACTAGCATTTGTCTTCTATTAAAATAAGTTTCAGTGGAACAATGTTTTCAGATTGCAATATCACTCTATATTTTTCTGTTAAACGTGAGTTGAAAGTAGACTACATTATGAAAAAAATTTTAATGTTCAATTACTAAATTTTCCGGAAAATTAACTTTTAAGAATTATCATCTTATTGAAATACGGACCATAGTTTTAAAGGATTTCCAGTTTTGTATAAAGAATTGAAAATTATAATCAATTTCCAAACGTTCATAGAAGAGATTTTTAAAATCGATTCACACACATTCAAACGATATGATCGATTTTCCATTTGATGTTATTGAAATTTTTTTATGAAATAATGGTACTGTATAAATTTTTTATACCATTCCGCGGTGGTTGATAAATTTTATACAGTACCACAAATTTCTTTAAATTTTCACGGCCATCGATTGGAAAATCGGTTGGATCTTTTGAACGTGTGAATCGATTTTAAAAATCTCTTCTATGAATGGTTGGAAATTGGTTACAATTTGCAATTCTATATAGAAAAATGGAAATCCGTTAAAATTATGGTCCGTAATTCGAAAAGATGATAATTCATAAAAGTCGATTTTCCGGAAAATTTACGTTGGTGAACACCCACATTTTTTTTTTATAATTTATTTTAATTTCACTCAGGTTATAAGAAAATTATAGCTACATTGAAATCTGAATGCTATTTCTCAGCCGTCGCCACTGGTTTCATCCATTATTTCGACATCTGTTTATTGTGGTACGTCTATTGATTAATTCACACAGCTTTGGATATATATGATCAAACATATAGTAGCTTAGAAACATCATTCTTTTACGATTTTGGCCTTTTTGTACATATTTTTATTGATTTTTATCATTCTACAAATTTTTTTTGGAATATTTTAATAATTTGTACAGTAATTACGTCATTTGGACTACGCCATAGATGATTTCAATGTTTTTGTGCTCGCGCCACCATGGTTTAAAATGTGAAAATTTTGCTAATTTTGTAGCCGACCGGTTAAAACCGAAAATCATAATTGTTGAGGTGTTTCTTATTATTAATACTCTTCCAATGAACACCGTTTAGATTTTCGTTTTGGTCGAGAATTTTTTCCGTTAGATTTGCTGCTTTAGTGAAGCAAAATTCAACCAAGATCTTACCATGACGAGGAACATTGTTTTACTCGATAGCTGGCCCTCCCACAATCTCGACTCAGTTGACAATTTTATCTGCCAATTTTCTGTTACTGAATTTTAACGCACAATTGCAGAGTGAACATTATATAATATATATTTATTCGCTGCTTTGTTAGTGAATCTCAGAAACATAACATTTACATTGCCATCCTTCTGGACTTCAATGACTTCCATAAAAGGGGACGATATCCATTTGTTTTTTCTGCGAACGCAGCGTATAATGGTATAAACACGTGCCAGCAAAGCAAATTTTGCGCAGGTAGCAGAGTAATTTTATTTATATATAGGATATCATTAATATGTGCACCCTGCCACTTTACACACGTTTCCAGTCTTCTTAATATTAGAAATATCGGGAACTACAACCAACCCAATTCGTCGCCGGGTCTATTTGTGTTCATATCCTTTTGCGATCAAATGTCTAAATTTATATAATTTTAAAATTCAGCTTTAATTATAACATAAAGTAAACATTAAATGCAAATCAAAAATAAATAAATATAAGTGAATTTTCCGGAAAATTTTATTACCCATTTTTATTAAATATATTGTATAATAATTTTTAGAAGTCGTCACTAAAAGTCTACGTATTCGTTTGTTAATCCTTAATCCACGTATATATGCGTAATATTTTCGACTTATTTTAATTTTAATGTTTTATGATTTCTGCAATATATTTTTAATTAATTTTTCTATAACTCGAACATTTTTAAATTACGCGAACCTAAAATTCTGTATAGTTATAAAGGATGAATTACTATAACGATATATATATAATTTTATTATTAATATCCTTGTTATGATGTATGCGTTGTTGTTGCTATATCATTATTATATTATTAATATTATTATTATTATTATTATTATTATATTAATAAATGATATTATTTTAAATAAAAGAGACTTCAAGATTAAATACACTGAATTTTTTGTATTTTGTTTATAAAAATTTAATTTATAATTTAAGACGCGATAAATTAAAGGACGAAATGTGTCTTTTTAATGACAAATAATTTTTTTTTTTTGTTTTGTTTACACGCAGAATAATAATATTTTGTGTGTGTGTGTGTTTTATAAAATATATTATTTACAATAATATTATATTATATAATACGATAATACGTATATAATGTTGTCATTTCCGCATATATATATATTCACATTATATTGTATACGTACATATGCTAATACAAAAAAAAAAGAAAACCCATACTATGATGACTGCGAAATATCCTCTTTGGTAAATAAAAAAAAATGTTTCTTCTATATAAAATTGTGGGCATCCCCCTTTTTTTTTCTTTAACTTCTTATAATATCCTATAACTTATTCTTTTTTATAGTCGCACTTAAAATACATATATAAATCTTTGTGTATATTTTCAAGTTTATACTATTTTATGCAAAATATAAATATGCGCGTAAATGTATATAGGAAAAAAAAACAGCCAACATAAAAGCCACCAAGAATCAAAAACAGGAGTAAAATTGAGGATATAAAAGGAAAAAAAAATAAATATGATGCGAGAGAAAAACGAATCATGAAGTGTTTTTCTCTATGATAATTAAGTTAACATATTGACATATTTTCTTAATGGCACATTTTATTTTATGTTGTTGTTTTGTTGTTGCGTTGTTATTTGAGCAAAATATAAGATGTTGACAATTTCAAATTTAGTTTTATCTTTTTTTTTTTTTTTTTTGGTTTAAGTACGAGGGGAGACTGAAAATGACCTGATAAATGAAACGATAAATTTGTTTCTTTTTTTGAGAAATTTCACTTGATTTTTTACACTTCTTCAATTGCATTAACTCTCGCAATCGCACTTAATACGCAATGATATTTTAACATTTTTTCATTGGTTAATCTGTATCATTCGATGTGAGTAAACCACTTTTCAATCTATACTGCAATGACTTAATTAATTATTTTAACTGCGTTATTTCGATTTAGGGATATGTGTACCAGGTATAGGAGTATGAAATGAGCCTTTTTTAAAGGGAGAAAAACACATCATTTAGAATAGAAAAATCAAAAATATTCAAAATAACTTCCATCGCTTTCTACACATTTTAACCACCTTTCAGGCAATTTTCGTATACCACGTCGAAAAAATGGTGTTGCTTTGGACGAAAACCATTCAGATAGCCAATTTTCAACTTCTTCAGATGTTTTGAAGTGCTGTTCTTTATTCTGTATTATATTTATATTATTCTGGTGAATAACGCGGGTGTGGTAACAGCTCCCATCGAAGCGACTTTATCGTATCCTGAACTGGTTTTGCTTTGTGTGCTGGTGCATTATCATGTTGCAAAATTACCTTAACAGATTTTTTCTTTCTTTCTGTCCATTCTGGTCGGTTATCTAATATCGCATGGTTCAAATCGATTATTTGTTGTTGGTAGCGAACCGTATTAACAATTTCACCAGGTTTCAGAAGTTCATGATACACCACACCTTCCTGATCCCACCAAACACAAAGCATTCTCTTCTTACCGAATCGTTTTGGTTTTACAGTCGATGTTGCTGCTTTACCTGGTGTAATCCAAGATTTTTTGCGTTTAGGATTCTCAAAATATATCCACTTTTCATCACCAGTCACGATTCGATACAAAAAAGACTTCCTTTTGTATTGTTGAAGGTGCATTTCACAAATGGTTTTTCGATTTTCTTGTTGCCTTTCAGTCAATTCATGTGGACCCATTTTCCACACTTTTGAATCTTTCCCATTGCTTTTAAACGATTAGAAATTCTTTTTTGATCTACATTTAAGGCTTCTGCAAGTTGTTTTTGAGTTTGTGTATCATCTTCGTCCAACAATGCTTGCAATTCACTGTCTTCAAACTTTTTTGGTGGTCTTCCACGTTCTTCATTTCTCAAATCAAAATCTTTGTCTCTAAATTGTTGAAACCATCTTTTGCATGTTGCTAATGATAGAGCATGATCACCAAAAGCTTCTACAAGCATTCGTTGAGATTCAGCTGCGTTTTTCTTTAAATGATAACAAAAAACTAATGATACCCGCAAATCGTTTGTTGAACGCACAAAATTAGACATTTTTAACACGATAAAATTTTATGTTGTTGTATTACAAATGGAATTTACCACACTGAATGTTGTTAACAGATGTCAAAACAATAAAAAAAAACATCGCATTAAGGCTCTTTCACAATTACTAATATAAGTACAGCCATTTATTGGCAGCGGCTCGCTTCATACTCCTATACCTGGTAATTAATTTTGCAACAACGATGGTAAAAAATTATTTTAGAATACACATGAAAACAGTCTCAAAAACATTGCTCAGAAGTTGTTTTTATTTGATGATAAGCAAACATGTATTAATAGTTAGTGGATTTTGACTGTGTCGTCAAAATTACAATATATATACAAATATTCATAAAACATTTCTATTTACCGAACATAGAATGTATATTTGTCAAAAAAATTAAAAAAAATATGCAGATGTTTTGTTTCAATGGAAAAGCGAACTATTAAAATGTTAGGTTAATTTTCAACAAACCATCATGTATTTTGAAGTAAAAGTAAAAGAAAAATTATTATATAACAAAGGGTGTCCCACCAATTAGTACTGTTTTAATACGCTGTATCATTTTCAATTTATGTATATCATTAACGGCGATTACATAGAAAATTGTATTATAACAAAAATATTTGATTAAATGTGGTTTCAACAAGAAGGTGTCACAAAAACAGATGATATCGTAAAGAAAAATAACTATATATAAGGGTATAAAATTTAGATTTAACAATATAAAGAATTTGTCGTTTAAGTCCGCGTTAAAATTTTTCGTTCTGTATATATTAGTAATAATGGATAATATGTGAAGTGAAAACTGAATACTGCCTATTTGGCAATAATTGATCCTGAATTATATACGAAATTGACACTTAAACTGTTTGCCAAAAACTAATACTTGTTACATATACTTTATAGAAAATATCCGAGTTGATCATAATTGATTTTGATGCGTGTTCCATTTATAATGAAAATAATTAGTTTTTCAACTTGTAATAAGACTGCGGATATAGTTCTTGTTACGCATGTAGAACACCCTTTTATAAATAAAATAATATACAAAATTTTTTCAGAAATGTTTATTTTATCTATTTTGAGTCTTATATTATTTTTAATTAGCTATCCATAATTTTATATAACATTTTATAAAATTTAATATTTCTTTTTATTTCCGGTTATACTATACAACATACCAAAGTATAAAATTTTGTAAATAAATGTTTATTATTTTATAAACGTTATTTTTATTATCTTAATAATTTTATGTAATAATTTCCGTTTTGTATTAATATGATGTGTAAATAAATAATACTTAATCCATATATAGATCGGATGGGATTAACACAATAAATACAACTGCAATACGTATCTTTATAATATTAACGAATCGTCACTTATAATTGATATTTAAGTTTATCGGGATTTAATAAAGTAATATTAATTTTACTAACATTACATTATGACTATTTATTTTATTTATAGATCTACTAAATTGTCACTATGTGCCTACACAGTGATTTTTAGATTGAATGCAACGACTTGTTTCTCTATTTTCATTAGAATCAATATGACCGATTACAATTGTATACTTAAATTATATAATAATCAATCAAATAACAAACCATGTGATTACGGAAATATATACAAAGTCTTATTTAATCAATCGATGAATATTATTCTTTGTGCACCGTTCTTTACTTCTGTTGCAGTAGACCTCTACTGTAGATTCTGTTTTCATAATTATTTTGACTGAATTATTTTCCAGTAGTATTGAAATTTTAAGTATATCCATTAAAATTTCCAATTTTCTTAAAATGTAATAGAATAAGCAATAAAAATCATATCCACTTTTTATTCTCTGTCAAATATCTTAAAATTTAGTTTATGAATCATTTTCTTGAACATATTTATCTCCTATGGAAAGAGTTAAAAATATTTAATCAATAAAATTCGTCTGATTAGTCTATATAGAAAAAAATCCTCACCATCGGTTCAATTGACTCGACATATTTTCCATATAGATTTGGTTTATTATAGAGCTGAAAACTATATTATGAATTGAATACAATATACAAAACAATTAATTGAAAGCGAAAGTGAATTTTTTTCTCTTGTTATCTTATTTGTTAATTAGGTATTCAATGGTTAATTATATTATTTTATCGTTAAAAAGATTATGAAGAAAAAACCATTCAAAATATTTCTATTTGTTATTATTTTAAAATCATGTCTCCCTCCAATACATTTATTACGCAATTTACAATAAATATCATTTTTCAGACTGTGATTAAATGTAAATTATAATTGAAATTGAATTTTCATGCTGCAATAAAATAAAAAAAAAAACGTATTGATCTCGATTCGATTGATTGTGATTTGTGTGTTTTGTTTTAAATATTCAATTTATGATAAAGAATCAATGAGCGAAAAATTTATGAAAATAACAAAAATACGTAAAATACATTTAAAATTTTTATTTATCTCACATAAATATATAGAGAAAAATTAATGGTACTGGAATAATGTACCCACGCCGTATCTGAAGTTAAAATTATATATAATATATTTTATTCGTGTAATAAAAAATTCATTTTAAAATTTATTTGTTTTATATTTTTTTGTAAATATATATATATTTGTATTTCTTATGTCTCTGTCCGAAAAGTAACCGAAATGGATTTAGGAAATAATTTATATTTACCAAAATTATTTTATTTATTCGAATTATATTATCTGCCTCAACTGAAAGCCTTCTTCGATATATACATTTTAACAACTGCATCAAATAACATTTTTAAGCCTTTGATTGAACAATGATTGTTGATGATATGACGTTGGTTTACTATTCAGTGTACAATTAATGCAATTTGGTAATTTCCTTTCATCACGCAAAGTGAAATATATGAAATAGAAAATAATCACGGTTGCAATAAGATGAATATTGAAGCTAATAAATTTTATTTTTAGTAACAAAAAATCAGTGAAAATTTTCGCATGAAGAGAAGGTGTGTTATATCGTACAATGATTGTCAATTGCCTAAGTCTCGATATATTCAGAACGAACCGTCAACGAATAAGGTTTAGCAAACACTTCATTTCACAAAGGTATAACAACAAATCATATTAATCTTTGTACAACTTGGAATAATTTCTTATAAATAATAATTTTGGCATCGTAAAAGCAAATGAAAAATGAAAAAAATGTCCTACAACTATAGGACAGTATCTTAAATAGGTTCACAATCTATAATTCTTAAATTAATTAGTACGCAATATATGACGTTACCGTGCAGATTCTTATATATAATATATATATATTTTAAAAAACCAATCCGGTTATTTTTCAAACAGAGGTTGTATTATGTTTTCCAGGAAAAATTATTCTTGTACTTTATACAGTAAAATTGAAATAATTAAAATAATATATAGGATTTTTAATTATTAACATAAAAATATTGTTAATAAAAAAAAATAAAAAAATATTTAAATTGCCTAAAGTCAAAATATATATACTTAAATTTTTTTTCTGTTTTTATTTATATATTTTACGTGCCGCATATAAAATATAAAATACGTACACAATTCTTAAAATTTCATATAAATATTATATGTAAAAGGGGCTATATATATATTTAGCCAATTATTAAGACAACTATAAAAACGAATTTTTTTTTCCTTTTTTTTCCCTATGCATTCATAAAATTAATTTCCATTCACTTGATTAAACACTAAATCAACCATTATCGTTAAATATTCTAAAATTAAGTCTATGTACACACATATAACAAATACCTATAGTATAGATAGCTGCTGCTACACATATACGTGCGTTCGTTCGCATACACCATATATATGGATTGCATAAATAATTTGAACACCCGACATGGAAAAGAGTATATGATGGTACACAGATGAAGAAGAAAAAAAAAGAAAAATTTAATCAACAAACTAATTTTGTATTCGTAACAGTTTCCAATTATAATTAAAAATGAATGCAAAAAAATAAATATATAAAAATCAAATGAATTTTCATTTACATTTTCTTATTTTGATTCGAAAATCATTGTATTCGTTTGCTGCTTTTTCTTTTATTATTTAAAAAAATAAATATATATATATTCTTTACTTTACCCTTAACCTCGTCGACGACTCGAAATGAAATTGTAAATATTATATTTTATTATAAGGGGCACAAACATTTATAGTATACGCACGCAAACCCAAACATAGTACATATATTCAACCTAAAATTATGAAAACCAATAAAAAAGGAATTTATTCTCCTTGATACTAAACCAAGAATTTTTTTATTTTTTTTAGTCATTTATTGACTATTAAGGACAATTTAATAAACCATTATTACAACCTTTCGTTTATTCCGTATATATATATATATGTATGTGTATAATATATGTATGGCCTACAGATAATATATACATTATAGAAAATATGCATATATAATAGTATTTATATGCGATATTCAAATATAATACATGTACGACCGAACACCATATACACTATGCCAAATAATTAGTGACTCTGTTTAAAATATATTAACTAATTTGGTCGCAGATATTATTTATGGATGAATGTAATGGTCTATTACCCGAAATACCCTATTTTTATATATATATACTCTGAATAGAAATATATAGAAAATCAATAAAATCGAACTAAAGTTTCTAAATTATTGGGTATTTGGAAAAGCAGGAGTTGAATTTCAGAGAATATAAATTTAAAAAAATATTTGTAACATTTGTTCATTTAGTCAAATATTATTTCATTTTAAAAATGTAACAAAACCAGGAGCAAATTCGACAATATAAAATAATGTTTGCTGTTTATACGGTAAAGGTGCGATGTATATATTCAAAGCAGTAGCTTCGTAAATGGTTCACTCACGTTTATTATTAAACAAACAACTGTATCAAGTAAATTTAATTTCTAATGTTTTATATATAGAAGAAATTTCTAAGGATTACTTTACGCATTCATTCAGCGAAATTCATTTGTTCTTATTTGATATTTAATTGAAATGGGTTTTTTGTAGCAATTTTTAATAATTGTTTAATAGAAATTAAAAAATTTATTATATATATGTTCAGAAATTCAAAACAAGGATAATTTATAAAAGTCGATTTTCTAAAAACTTCAACTATACCGGATTTATTTTTATTCAAGAATTTTTTTTATTTTTACACTTTTTACGTATAATTATTGTAAATGCAAATACATTTTTTCAAGAGTTGTAGCTGCGCTGTGCTACCTATCATCCATCATGGAATGGCTCCTCACCTACCTATCAATCCACCTGTTCAATTCGAGAGATTTTTAATAAATGTTAAAATAACTCCTGGAACAAGAATTTTTCTCGCACAAAAGCCATTCATTCTTCTTGCCGTCGTTTAGTAAGTGGTTTGTGTAATGTCGTTACTTTATAATTGATTTAGAGTCATAATTTGGCTGGTCATCATCACTGTCAGCTCGTTCCAATTTTATATATAAAAATGTTTGTTCTGCGTCGGCTGACAATTTTTTCAACCATTATTCTTCTAAATTTTTTGAATATATATATATATTCATTCCAAATGAAGGCACCGAATTCTTATTTTGTTGGAAATTAGAATATTCCGTTTGTGGTTGTTTAAATATTTTCTTATTGACCTTTTTTTCCAAATATATACGGGTGTGATTATACATTGGATTTAGTGTATCCATATATAAGTATTAATAGGTTAAATAATATTGTCATCATCACTGTCAGTTCGTTCCAATTTTATATATAAAAATGTTTGTTCTGCGTCGGCTGACAATTTTTTCAACCATTATTCTTCTAAATTTCTTGAATATATATATTCATTCCAAATGAAGGCACCGAATTCTTATTTTGTTGGAAATTAGAATATTCCGTGTTTGGTTGTTTAAATATTTTCTTATTGACCTTTTTTTCCAAATATATGCGGGTGTGATTATACATTGGATTTAGTGTATCCATATATAAGTATTAATAGGTTAACTATATTATATTATATATTATTATATTATATTGTAAGAAAGAACGAATATTTATGTGTATATTCAGATAAATTTGTGAAGAGTTTATGTTGTAGTAGGTGGAGGAGGGAGGGGAAGAGGGATTTTTTCATTCTTTTTCTAAATTCTATTAAATATATTATAATCGGGCAGTGTATGTATAGGGTAAATTGATCTGTATATGTCAACAGATAGAGATTTATTCTAATTCAACCATTTATTCTAAAAGTTTATGTAAATATTTAAAATCGAATAAATACACATAAAAGATTAGTATTAAATTAGCTATTTTTGTGAACGAAAATTTCAATTCGTGAATATATTAAATATAAATTCAATATTTTATTAATTTCGGTACCTTTGCTTCAATTATAACGATTACTTCCATTCAGATTTAAGTGCCTGCGTGAATTTATTTACATTATGGAATTATATGCGCATGAGATATTCGGTGACTTATTAATATAAAGTTATATTTATAATTCTTTGCACTGAACGTAATGTGACATTGGCGATTGACGCCACCTTAAAAAAAATAGTTACCATTTTTCGCAGGATCAATTAATAATGACGATAATTATGTTAATACAGTTAAATTTAAATGCAAAGTAGTAATATTCTTGTATAAATTCAAAAGTATTTATACAAATTAAACGTGTGTTCATAAAACGACACATCTACCCTGTAACAACATTGAAAATTGTGTAAAAAAAAAGGAAAAGAAAATTCTATTGTTGTTCCCCGATAAACAACCCTTTTACTGATATTTTTTTTTCTATTTGACAAAATATGTATACAAATAAATAAATATATACAATGCATAGCAATATAATAATACGAATTGGAAGTGTATGAAAATAGATAGAAGCAAAAAAACATGATTTTATTATGTCTAATATGTGTCTTATGTATTTATAGAAAAGGTCATAAAAATTGGATACATGGATTCAAAATATATATATATAAAATATATTACATATATAGATATAGATATAATACATAATATCTTACTCAAATGAACATTTTTGTTATCAATTTAAATGTATTGAGAATAAAATATTGCATGTATCCATTTTTTTTTTTTTATCTTATATTTATTTAAAAGAAGAAAAAAACCCATTATGAATTTCATAGTATGGTTAAAAAAAAAAAAAAAAGGGACTCTACGAAGTATGAATCATATCAAGGAGACAACAACAACAACAAAAAAAGTATATTCTCGGAATGTTAAATTTTTTATGTTTAAAAAGATTTAATTTTTGAACACACAATAAGATTTTTTTTGTAACTATATACGAAACATATATATATATAACTATAGTATAATATAACCCTATAATTATACCAGGTATAGGAGTATGAAATGAGCCTTTTTTAAAGGAAGAAAAACACATTATTTAGAATAGAAAAATCAAAAATATTTTATTCAAAATAACTTCCATCGCTTTCTACACATTTTAACCACCTTTCAGGCAATTTTCGTATACCACGTCGAAAAAATGGTGTTGCTTTGGACGAAAACCATTCAGATAGCCAATTATCAACTTCTTCAGATGTTTTGAAATGCTGTTATTTCAAAGCATGTCCCATCGATGAAAACAAACGGTAGTCCGAAGGAGCCAAGTCTGGTGAATAAGGCGGGTGTGGTAACAGCTCCCATCCAAGCGACTTTATCGTATCCTGAACTGGTTTTGCTTTGTGTGCTGGTGCATTATCATGTTGCAAAATTACCTTAACAGATTTTTTCTTTCTTTCTGTCCATTCTGGTCGGTTATCTAATAATGCATGGTTCATATCGATTATTTGTTGTTGGTAGCGAACCGTATTAACAGTTGCACCAGGTTTCAGAAGTTCATGATACACCACACCTTCCTGATCCCACCAAACACAAAGCATTCTCTTCTTACCGAATCGTTTTGGTTTTGCAGTCGATGTTGCTGCTTTACCTGGTGTAATCCATGATTTTTTGCGTTTAGGATTCTCAAAATATATCCACTTTTCCTCACCAGTCTCGATTCGATGCAAAAAAGACTTCCTTTTGTATTGTTGAAGGTGCAATTCACAAATGGTTTTTCCATTTTCTTGTTGCCTTTCAGTCAATTCATGTGAAACCCACTTTCCACACTTTTGAATCTTTTCCATTGCTTTTAAACGATTAGAAATTGTTTTTTGATCTACATTTAAGGCTTCTGCAAGTTGTTTTTGAGTTTGTGTATCATCTTCGTCCAACAATACTTGCAATTCAGTGTCTTCAAACTTTTTTGGTGGTCTTCCGCAACCATTCATTTCTCAAATCAAAATCTTTGTCTCTAAATTGTTGAAACCATCTTTTGCATATTGCTAATGATAGAGCATGATCACCAAAAGCTTCTACAAGCATTCGTTGAGATTCAGTTGCGTTTTTCTTTAAATGATAACAAAAAACTAATGCAAATCCCGCAAATCGTTTGTTGAAGGCACAAAATTAGACATTTTTAACACGATAAAATTTTATGTTGTTGTATTACAAATGGAATTTACCACACTGAATGTTGTTGAAAGATGTTAAAACAATATAAAAAACATCGCATTAAGGCTCTTTCACAATTACTAATATAAGTTTGCCATTTATTGGCAGCGGCTTACTTCATACTCCTATACCTGGTATATGGCCTCGAATGAATATACTCATATAGAATTACTAATATTTCAATACAGTTTTGTTTTTTTTGGCGAAGGACATTGATAAAGTTATTCATTGATTGGCAAAAGACATTTTATAGCAAAAATTACGTTTTTTTTTTGTTTGTTAAATTCTAAAAAAACAGTACAGTGGATACGCATAGGAAGTGTTTCGTAGAGTCAGAATTTTGAATTACACCTTAGCAATTCAACCTTTTAAATAAATAGCTTAACGTAAAGATGCTTCGGTTACCTTGTATTATTCTTATTTAATTTTCCTTCTCAATTTGGTTTTCTAAATAGTATAATTCTGAAGTCGTATTGATGGCCACAAGTCGCCAATTAATTTTTCTATGAAATGCCGGTTTGGAATATCCTGTGTCATTGTTATCAAACAATGTTTATAATTCAATATTGCATTTTTTGAGATTAACTAAAACGATCTATGTCATTAATATAAAAAAATTACTACATTTTTAAGTTGTCGAAAAAACTTTATAGAGATAGAACATTTTCACCATATATATGATTTTACACAAGAAGCAATTGATAAACTTCAGCAAATATTTTTTAGTAAGTACTACATACATACAAAGACACAGAGAATTATAGAAATCTGACCATTTCTTTCAATTCCGATGAACTGGTTGGTGTGGTTGATATTTTTTTAGTAACTTGATAATAACCCATTTCAAAAACACATAGCAATTGTGATTAAAATTGAATTAAAAATGTTGAAATTTTCAAATTATTTCAGACCGTTGTCATTAAGAGGGATTTTGAATGGATTTTTTTTTTTTTTAATTAATCCGAATCATATATAATTATATTTCCAATTTATCTGAATCAATTCCATTGTTTTGACCGGATCTGTTAATATTTACTATCTACCTAATTAACTGACATTTCGGTTCTATAAATTATAAAAAATAACTAGTCGTATACGTAAATTGAATTTCATTAAAGTATATAAGCAGAACCGATAATGTTTGTGCACAGAGTGAAAACGTTTTCTGCTGTAATTATAAATAGAATGTTTAAGTAAAAATTCTAGTGTAAACACCTAGCTGGAATATATATAGATCTGCTCTCATTGAAGTTTTTTTTGTTACTGTATATAGTTGTGATAAGAAAACATTTCCTTTAATTAATTTTTTTTAAAAGATTGCTGGCTTATAAACAGTTCTGCGTGGTACTATATATTAATAGTAAATAATATACTAGCACGGTATGAAGACGGTTATATTACATCCTAATTCTACACACTTTTAATTAAATTTTCTATATATGTATTTGGATGCAGCTATAGAAACATAATATTGACACAAAATATTGTCACAACCTATTGTCAAAAATCAGAAAACTTTTTCACCATTCATTCGTCGGAGCTACAACACTATGAATATACATATACATACCCTTTAATAAATTCGCTATAATTATTGTAATATACGAAATTCAAAATCAAATGTGAACAATTGGGTAAATATATGTCATTTATATATAGCGTAAATAAATTTTATATGTTAATTTATTCTCAAATGTATACGTATAATACAATAATGTAAACAAATAGAAATTAATAAACGTCTCATTTGTTTATTATTGTATAATTTATATACGCACACAATACATAGACACTTCTATTTTTATAATGCCATACAATACAAAATGTAATAATAAATTTTGAAAATGGTGTAAATATTCAATCAATATATTATTTAAATATATTGTAATATTTAATATTGGTATATATATTGGTATTTACATAAAATATAGAGTTTAACATTTTAGCATAAAGCAATAGCCATTTACTTAATTTTATTTCGTTTATTTTAGCTATTAGAAATCTACCCAATGCAAAAAGCTTTTTACCAATATAGACTTTATATATACAAATGTTATATGTATTTAGTATTAGTTAGTATACCTAAATATTTACATATATAAATAATACAATATATTTTATTTAGGATATAATACAATATTACCAGTTTATTGAAAAGTTTTCGAAATCGTTCTATATGGTGCGGATTAGGCTGTAAGGCATAACCGTAGTATTTATATTAATAAGGTATTATTATTATTATTATTATTATTATTATTATTAAGAAACACAATTCTGTTCGGTCAAAATATAACGCCAATTAGTCTTGCATTGAACAAGTTTCAATTTTATTGTATACATCACACAATGAACCATTAAAATATAGGAATAGTTGTTATACAAATATAGATAACATTGGTTATATGGAAATTTAATTACACAATGAAATTTAATAGATTTCTATCACGTTATTGTAATTTCTTTAAATATATTTATCCATATAAAATCTGTTTACTTTTATAATCATCATACATATCTTAAAATGTTTTCTGACTATTATCGATAAGTTTTGATAAATTATACGTCATGTGTCCGGACAGTTACTTCCATATATACATGCAAAAGATGCACTTGCTTAGCTGGGCAAGAAAAATAGAATAAAATTGCATATCCTTATCGCTTTTACTTTTTTACATAAATTCAATGAATTTAATTTAATCTTTAATTACATTGTTTTCTTTTATATTTTGTATTTGTGCGGCGTATACAAAAATTTGTGTATTTGAATCAATGCCAACTATTTATTATTTAGAACAGGCTTTATTTTTAGGCGTAATTTAGTAATTTTTTATATTTATTAACACGTTATACTTAATTACAGAATGTAATAAATTAATTTAGTTACACATATATATTATATGTTTGCATTCGTTTCCTGTAGTGAAAATAATTTGATTGGCAGTGATTATAAGCAAATGGTCGATTGTTGGGGTACATATTTCACGTCCTTGCCTAAGAATATTTACGGGTGAGATCATTATTTTGACAATTTATCAAATTTTAGAGGTAGAGAATGGTAGATTTTAATCTAAATTCCCAAAAAAATCTATCAATAGATCAATAGAATTTATATTATTGAAATGATTATCGTTTTTTTTTTTTATTCCAGTTTACTACCAAACAAACTACATTTCGGTTGTGTTGTATGGTCGGTCAAAGTGAAACATAAGAGAAGATTGATTACATTGGAAATGTAAAATAGCATAAGAATTCATCTAAAAAATACTTAAATCAATTTTCAATTTACATTTTCCAAATAATTTATAAAATATATAAATAAAACACATAAAAGTTACACTATGCGATCGAATATTCCAAAAATTACTTATAAACTATTTCGCTATTTA
This sequence comes from Bibio marci, assembly GCA_910594885.2. Taxonomy (NCBI): domain Eukaryota; kingdom Metazoa; phylum Arthropoda; class Insecta; order Diptera; family Bibionidae; genus Bibio; species Bibio marci. The sequence goes on from OU343114.1 coordinate 42,670,945, forward strand.
TTTTGCACTTGCAATAAATGCGATTGCAAAATGTTTTCCGTTGATTGTGCATTACAAATTGTTCGTTTTTTATGGAATAACAAAAAAAAAACGAATATCTTTGAAAATATTGTATTGGACTTTGCTCAATGATTAACATATGTATGGCATTAATTATTTTAGCTGCTATTCAATCAAATAAATATAATGAAATTTAGTAAACATGCGTTACCTTACCAATTGATGAATTGTTATATTCTCTAATGTGGAGTAATTACTAAAATTTTAAAATTGTAATACTTATTAAAATTAAAATGAGAGGCATCACAATTTTTACAGTCATTTTCAAACTTATCTGTTTACCATTTTTTTCACTATTGAATCTACAATCTTTTTCACTGAAAATAAATGTGTACATAATTTCAATGAATAACGTTTATCGGCCCATTTTTCATTGTTTCAATGAATAATTTATTAATATATTTCATTTTTAAAAATTATCTTAATGTAGTTGTTAATCGAATGAATGAATTCGTGATCATTAATTAATTTATGTTCAGAATAATATGTTAATAAATAGAACACATCGAAAAAATGAATAATATTTATCAAAACAATTATACAATTCTTTAAACCAACGTAGTGAATTCATTATGAAAAACATTCATTTTCGATATTATGTTTTAATGAATTTATTCGTTGATTTAATAAATGTTATTTCATTTTAACAATGTGAACCATGTTCCGTGGAGCAAAATTAATTATTATTTCATTGTTTTGACGTTGTTGTTTTTAATTGACTCCACGTACTTTTTTTTCAGTAACAGATTATTTTCGATGATTTAGTAGCGGAAGTTATAAAACTATAACATGAGCGAATATTGTGCACCATTATTAAATAAATATAGAATATTGTAATTAAAAATAAACGACCACATATTGTAAGGAAATAAGTGGTTTATCGCCGCCACCACAAAAGTGGCATGATGCACCAATAAAACATTGACAAAATTAAATTAATTGGATTTGAAATACCATTGGCATCCATCACATTTATTCTCCAGATTTAATATCTAGCCAAAATATTTCGTTATTATATATATATATTGTGACTCCAAGAAATATGCGGCTTGATGATTATAATTTTAGACATTGTTACCAATTCGACTATATACAGATGAGATGAGAAAATTTTTTCGGTATAAGTTTAAAAACTTGCCACATTCATAAGCTTTCGTTTAAGCTATAACATTACGATAGGTCTCAACTGGTTCCAAAGATATACACAAATAACTACAACGATGTAGGCATAAAATTGATTTTCGCTATGGAAAAATTTTATCTTTTTTTGGTTTTATCCAGAACCAACAATACGGACGTGACAGATAATTGATTCCATACACTCCTATGCATTCACACAAACCTTCTCACACACACAAACGAACTCACACACGCAATGGATTGTCAGAGGTGGGCCCATAAGCTGGTCGCCACGTTCTCCAGACTTAAACCCGTTGGATTTCGATTTATGGGGTTTCCTTGAAGAAAAAGTCTATGCAACTGTGATTAATTCACGTGAAGAGTTGATTCAACGTACTGAAGACTGTATCCAAGAATTTCGCCACAAGTCACAACAAACACTTAGATTGATTCGGTCTATTGAAAAGCATTGTTGTCTATGTATTCGAGCTGAAGGAGCACATTTTCAACAATTACTTTAGGCTTTGTTTGTTTAAAACTGTGGTGATATGCGTGCGTGTGCTTTGGTGGGTTTATCTGTGTAGGCCTTTGTGTGTGAGTTCGTTTGTGTGCGTGAGAAGGTTTGTGTGAATGCATAAGAGTGTATGGAATCAATTATCTGTCACGTCCATATTGTTGGTTTTGGAAAAAACCAAAAAAAGATAAAATTTTTCCATAGCGAAAATCAATTTTATGCCTACATCGGTGTAGTTATTTATGTATATCTTTGGAACCAGTTGAGACCTATCGTAATGTTATAGCTTAAACGAAAGCTTATGAATGTGGCAAGTTTTTAAACTTATACCGAACAAATTTTTTCATCATGATTTTTCGACTTATGCTTGAACAAACTTTCAAAAAGAAAAATGGCGTTCAGGTAACTGTCAACATTCCTGTAAGTATCTGGATAACCACATGTCCGAATTGCCTTATCTTAACGTTAAATTAAAGATCTCGGAATGCTAATGCTAATAGTGTATCAAAAATTTAAAGTCGGTTAATTAGTTATTTAGATATTGATCCCAGTAAAGTGCAAAACATGATCTGATTGAAAATTTGGTTAATTGCGTGTAACTTGGTACCGAAGTCGAATCGGCTAAAATGTTCTATGATATTTTCGACGCAAAATAACCCAGAGAATCTAATGTTTTCGTATTGCCGTCGATAATTGGGACACCCTGTATAAATAATAAAAGATCAAAATGTTAGAAAATTATATCATCATTCCGAAAACTTTTCAACCCCCATCCTCTATATATATATATATATCGTCTTAACACACCATACGCATACATATATATATATGTATACCATCACCGCAGTCAATTATGGATCCATAACACGTTTTATAAAGATGCGACGAGAAATATATCCATATAAAGAATTTTGATTTACCATTAGATAAAATGAATACGTTTTTTAAAATTGGTATATGGCAGCAATTTTTGTAAACGAAAAAATAAATAGATATCTTTTTAAAAAAAAATATTTATGATATTCGTACATTCATTTGCGTATATATACGCTCAATTATTTTTTTTTTAAAGTCATATATATTATGCGAATATATTTATGTATAAAGAATGGTTGCGGATTAACATCTTCCAATGTAATGTACACACAAAGGAGAGATAGGTATTTTATATAAATATAAATATGCAAATATAAAATTATGATAAACATATTGTATTGTATATGGTATAAGAAAAGCAAAAAAATATAATAATATAAATTTATCTATTACATAAATTTTTCACTTTGAATTTTTCAAACGTATACAACGAGGAGACACTAACATTACGGATTAATTTAATAAAAAAAAAAAAAGGTGATGGCATTTTATATTTTATTATTGTACATTTCCATTTATTTTATTTAAAATGTTAAATCTATTATTTATTTTATTTTATTATTCATCATTTCTTTTCCAACATCAATGATTGATACTGATTTATAATATATAGATAATATAACATATATTAAATATTTTCATCTTATCAGTATTTGATGGTTTTTTATATATTGTATGTAGATACAAAAGTATAAAAGTTTTTTTATTATTATTATTATTTCAATATATTCAATATTTTGTCATTGCTCATTGCATCACTAAACCGATACCTAATATGTATAAGAATACGCAAATAAAATAAAATTTATATAAATCTCATCACGTTCGTTCGCTATAGTCAAACAAAATTTATTTATTGTAAATAATCTATGTGTGTTAACCGAATTTCATAGATTTATTCCATAAACAACAACAATAAAAAATGAATAAATGCCACCAGAAAATCTAGAAAATAAATTATATATGTTTTTCTACTACTCCAATATATTTTAATATCACATACAAAAAACTTATAATATGACATGTTTTTCTCTTTACTTTTTTACTATACCCATATATATATATAGACTATACTCGTACGTATATACATATGGTAGTGCCAGGTATACCAACAAATATGCTATTGCTTGTACTTACAAACTCATATATGAAATATATACCATAGGTGAAAAATATGATTTTTTAGAAAAACTTTTCCTAATATACATAAAATATAAATAAATTCACATGACATTTTATTTATATATAATGTGTAATATGTGTTTTATTAATTTAAATGCACTTGTATGTGCCCGCCTATGCTCTCCATACAAATTTATATAATATTGCTGTGAGAAGAAAAGAATTAGAAAAAAAAACAAAAAAAAGGCAAATATAAAATATGTGCTTTTCCTATTTTATGTGTACTTATCCTTAAAAGTGAATGTACATGTACAAAGTCAGGTATGAAAAATAAAATACTAAAAGAAAATATTGCATGAAAAGTCATTAAAGTTATGCACTTAAGAATTTTGTATGCATTTATGTATATGTTATATTGCATATACCAAGTATAGGAGTATGAAGTGAGCCGCTGCCAATAAATGGCTGTACTTATATTAGTAATTGTTTTGACATCTGACAACAACATTCAGTGTGGTAAATTCCATTTGTAATACAACAACATAAAATTTTATCGTGTTAAAAATGTCTAATTTTGTGGCTTCAACAAACGATTTGCGGGTATCATTAGTTTTTTGTTATCATTTAAAGAAAAACGCAGCTGAATCTCAACGAATGCTTGTAGAAGCTTTTGGTGATCATGCTCTATCATTAGCAACATGCAAAAGATGGTTTCAACAATTTAGAGACAAAGATTTTGATTTGAGAAATGAATGGTTGCGGAAGACCACCAAAAAAGTTTGAAGACAGTCAGAATTGCAAGCATTGTTGGACGAAGATGATACACAAACTCAATAACAACTTGCAGAAGCCTTAAATGTAGATCAAAAAACCATTTCTAATCGTTTAAAAGCAATGGGAAAGATTCAAAAGTGTGGAAAATGGGTTTCACATGAATTGATTGAAAGGCAACAAGAAAATCGAAAAACCATTTGTGAATTGCACCCGTCAACGATACAAAAAGAAATCTTTTTTGCATCGAATCGTGACTGGTGATGAAAAGTGGATATATTTTGAGAATCCTAAACGCAAAAAATCATGGATTACACCAGGTAAAGCAGCAACAACAAAACGATTCGGTAAGAAGAGAATGCTTTGTGTTTGGTAGGATCAGGAACGTGTGGTGTATCATGAACTTCTGAAACCTTGTGAAATTGTTAATACGGTTCGCTACCAACAACAAATAATCGATTTGAACCATGCATTATTAGATAACCGACCAGAATGGACAGAAAGAAAGAAAAAATCTGTTAAGGTAATTTTGCAACAAGATAATGCACCAGCACACAAAGCAAAACCAGTTCAGGATACGATAAAGTCGCTTGGATGGGAGCTGTTACCACACCCGCCTTATTCACCAGACTTGGCTCCTTCGGACCACCATTTGTTTTCATCGATGGGACATGCTTTGAAAGAACAGCACTTCAAAACATCTGAAGAAGTTGAAAATTGGCTATCTGAATGGTTTTCGTCCAAAGCAACACCATTTTTTCGACGTGGTATACGAAAATTGCCTGAAAGGTGGTTAAAATGAAATAGAAAGCGATGGAAGTTATTTTGAATAAAATATTTTTGATTTTTCTATTCTAAATAATGTGTTTTTCTTCCTTTAAAAAAGGGTCATTTCTTACTCCTATAACTGGTATATTATCGCATACATGTGTTTAATTTTATGTATTTATATATGGATTTAAATAGGGTAAATGTTCTGATTATCAGGTACATATATAATTAACTATTCTATTATTTACGAAAACAATTGTAAATATCAATCGCACTCAATTTATCTGCACAGAAATTATGGTTAACATACCTACACATAGGAAAAAACTGTAATTTACATTCATTTAATTATTTCCGCAATAAAACATGTTTATTTGTAGAATTCTATACAACAATCATTATCAAATCATATACGGTTGTGTTACTTTAATTGACGAACTTATGGCATCTACTATATATAAAACCTTTGTTATATATGCATTTAGTCAAGTTGATAAATTACTTCGCATTAGAATATGCTCGTATATTTGGTATATATAACATTTCATCATTATTGGCCTGTTCCATTACATTATATTTTAATAATAATTATACATATGGAAGAAATCAATTTGTATACGAGCAGTGTCCGGCTAATTTTCGACCTAACAACATATACGAAAGATAATTTTTGTTGATGTGAAAAATGCATATAAACTGTTTAGAAATTTCAATACATTTATTTCAACGTTTTTCGAATAATTCAATATGGCATTATATTTTTAAAAGAGTGAATATCTATTCACGACTGCAATATAAATTTTGTCATTTGATGTAAATTGCTGTCCAGTGAGGAATTTTTTAAAGTTTTGAAACTGCACATAAATAGTATAGTGAGTAGAGGGAGCCAAATTTGGTAATTATACGCTACATGTTCAATCAATTCGTATATACATTAATTCAAATGAATTTTGCCATTGTTATTTTATTTTTTCTTCTTCTTTAAAACAGATGTTTTTGTCGCATGAATTTTTGTATTCAACTAATCCCAAAAGATTACAATAATAATTCTTAAGATAATCGTTCAACAAAAAGCGCACCTTTTTTCTTCTGATGAAACTTACGTCCCCGTGCCTTCTTATATGCGGGTACATTCTTTTTGCAATCCATTGTTTTGTCTGTTCTTTTCACTCTGTCGTATAGTAATGAATTCAAAATTTATCAACAATTGTGAAACGATGAGTTATTTGAAATTTAAGTTTATTTTACTTAATATGAGTTTTTGGTTCATTGTTCATAATACTACTTGCACGAATCTTTCTCGTTTATAATTCTTAATGAATAAAATCTCTATGACTTCAAATATTTCTCACGATCATTTAACCTGACGTGTATTATCTGCAAGTTTTGTTCGACCACATACAAAAAAAGTGTTTTTATATATGTGGTAAAGAATGAAATTTTCCAATCATTTATTGTTGCACAGTAGCATCTAACACCTCATCGATATGTCTCTGGCCGATTCATGAACTATTATGCAGTGCGGATTTGCACATTTCAATATGTTGATTTTAAATGAAATATTGAATTACGTGTTGTTTACAAATAAGATACTAAAGACACGCTGAACTTAAAGGTATATACCACAAACGTTATAAATAAAAAATAAATAGCGATACGTTCACATTAATCTTTATTAACTGCAGAGCAAAAATTTGTGTTACCAATAATTTCATATTTCTACACCCGGTAGAATATCTACATTTACTTATTTAAATTTAACGTGTACAAATACACGTACAACAGTTTCGGAATACTGAGAAGTCAAAGAACTATTCCCTACTGAAAGTATAATTTTGATTACAATTATATTGAAACATGTGCGATGTGCAATGCTTTAACTATAAAAATTAAAAAAAAAATGTGCAAAGAATGGTTACGAATTAAAAGTGGTGATGTTGATGTGAATGATAATGAATAGATGCGCGTACTATGGTAATTATGAGTATGGTGGTTGATCATATTTGAAGAGACGAATGTGTATTCCGAGTATTTCTGATCGGAATATATGAATATAGTTCCAATAAAATATCAGTAAAAAAGCACAGTGGCAGTTGGTTTTTTGTTGATGGCCAGTTTGCCTTTCAAAATTGTTTCGTTATCATCAAATTTTGATGACACGATTTGTACGAAGATTTTATAATTGGATAACATATATTTTTATTATTATTATTATTATTATCCTATATAATATTAATGGTACTCGCACAGAACAGGGGTGAAATCATGTAAGGTGATAAATGACAGTCACTGTCACCTTTTATAAATGTTGCATCGGCTATGGCGATATCACCGGTGACTATCACCAAAAAGTGACGATTTTCAGGTGATAGCTTTTTTGCTGCTCAAAATAAACTAAAGAAAAATATTTAGTTTTCATATTATATTCAAGGAATACATTTCGTAATTTTTTTGCTAACATTAACAAAGAAATAATATATTTTATCAAATATTTGTACTTGCGTTTTTAAGTATGGATTAGCAATATATTTTATCAATATATTCTTAAGGCAATAACCAATAGATATATTCTATATTTATGTTAAAAGAAAAATAATGATATAATATTTGCTACATTCAGACCGGAAAATTCAATTTTAATATTTTAAACTGTTTACAAATTATTTTAATTCGTAAACTTTTGTAATGGTTTTATTATTATTAAAATAGTTAATTTTTTATTGAAGATTACAATCAAATAAATCCTAAACCATTGTGTTCCATCGTCCCTGAACAATATAATTCAATCGAAACTGAACTAAACATTTATATTTTTTATTAACGCCAAAAATTTTATTATCTTAATTTTGATTATATTTCTATGATTTATTTGTAGATTTTATTTTTTTTTTGCAGTAATATAAAGAAAGAATATGTCAAAATATATTTCTTTCTCACCGCCGATACGAATGACATTATAAAAATCACCTTGTGGTGAGTTAAAAAGTGATCACCTTACATGATGCCAAAAAAATAGGTGATCACTTTTGAATATCACCATGGTGACTGTCACTTATCACCTTACATGATTCCACTCCAGTTCTACAAATTGTATATAACTTAATTTTATTTTTTGTCGCCTTAGAATTATTGTGGATATGTCGCATATATTTTTAGAATTGAACTATCAGTTTAGTTTTTTCCTGGTATACAGGTGATTCGATCTGATTGTTGTATAATACCATTTTAAACTCCGGCAAACCTAATTTTGCGACCATGTGATACAATTAGCCATAGTTCTGTAATGTCTATAAATAATATAGAACTATACTTTAAGTATTTAAAAATTATGAAATAACTTGTTAGAAAATACTTCTAATTTATATTCTAAATATTTATATAAGCACAATTTCAAAACTTTTATACATAAATTTAGTTATATTTGCCCAAGTTGGCAGGAGTTGGCAATAAAAACGATACTATCTGATGCGACTAAATTAATTTATAACATCACTTGTGTAATGTAAAATATGTAATTTTGGAAAATAAATAGACGTGTCCATATTAGAACAAGCTGTGATTAATATTTTCATTATCAACCCATTCATTTATATAATCTTTGCAATAATTTGTACAAGATTTGGTTTAAATTTAAATAATAATCGGTTCATCAACTATATATATATGACGTGTGTGTTCACAATCTAATACATTTACCCTATACGTATATCATTTAGGTCCTTATTTACAATATCTATTATATATACATGAAAATATATTATAAATTCTATTTGAATGACGGCGCGGCGTCTCTATTTCATATAGATAATATTTTTATATGCATTTTTCATGTATAATTTTTATAAAAGCTTTTCTATATTTATATTGCACAAATTTATTTTTCGTCTTTGATTTATAGCATATAATCTCTCTGTATGTGCATATACAGTGAATAAATTTATGATTTTATTAGTCTATCTATATCTACAATATTAGTTAGTCTAGTTATTTCTCAAACATCTTGAGTTTTTTTTTTTTTTTCCCATTTTTATTTATTATTAACGGAAATTTTGAAAAACTAAAAAAAAAGGAACGAAATTATAATAATTTATTGTATAAAAACGAAAGAAAAGAATTTTATTATTAAATTAAGTTTTTTTAAGAAATAGGATTTATTGTGCCCATATTATAATCCATATCTTATAAAAAAAAAAAATGAATGTTGTATATATCAGCAAATGGTAAAAATATATATATCGCTCTCGCTATTCGTATATAAATAAATTAATTTACTATACTCCACCATTAAATTACGTAAATTTTGGAAAAAAACACTTGGACATTTATACTTTTTAATAAATTAAATTTATGAAAGTAATAATGAGTTTATCATCCAATGAAAATTATTCTAATTAAAAAAATATATACAAATGTTTTTCTATTTTCACTTATAAAAGTTTTCCATATGATCCCACTTTAATAACGACGGATAGTTTTATATTTTTTATGTATTTTTTTTGCAGTTTTATATAAGAAAAAATTAAAAAGATTTGAAAAATTTAGTTACCGGTTGTTTTACGAATCAAATAAAATTATGTAAGGAAATGAAAATAACATTATTATTTTAAATTATTATGTTTTTTTATTTTTTTTTAAATTTTCCCATCATCCATACATTTTTCATTTATCAATTGGATCTAATCGCAGTCAGTATGAATAGATAAATGGGAACCGGATAGATTTTATGTATTTATCGATCGACAATAAATTTATGAATCAACAAATTTATGTATATTCTATATATAATTAACCGATAAGCATATGAAATGTTTTTGTTGATTTGTATATATCATAAATAGAGATATCCATTCTTCAAATATATAGTTTTATGTAGAAATTTGTTCATAAATTATATGTAATTTCTTTAAAAAGAAACATTTACGTTAAAATTTATTGTAAAATTATAAACTTCAACAAAATTATTTCAAAATGTTATTCTTAAATATTATTTGTGTGATTATCAATTTAACTTAACTGTACGTTTCGTCTTTAAAAACATACAGTACTATGTCGTTCCATTTAAGTGTGCCTTTACTCGTCGAATTTATTCGAATACAATGGTTTTTTTAATAAAAAAATATAATTTTCATATTATTAAATTAATCGACAATATTTGACATGAAACATGACTAACAGAGAACTATAGTAAAATTAACACTTCAATTTTACAGATTGATTGAAAGTGATAAAAATAATAAACATATATCAATATGTTTAATGAACTAAAGAAAAATCAATCATCTTTACAAAATGAACAATCATCTTTACAATTGTATAAATGTCTAATTACCTTTAGAATTAAGGGACACAAACTGGTTATCTATGTAGACTATGTAAAAATGATGCAACTGTATCCATTTTGATGCTATATGTATATTGTTACATATTAAGAACAAATTTAAAAATATCTATTCAGCGTAGAATAAAATTAAAAACCAAATGGCTCAACAGTAATCCAGATAAATTTTGATTATATTTATTAAAGAAATAAACTTATATTAGAAAGCGATTGCGGAAAATTTATACTATACAATATGAATAATTTGAAAAAAATCAATGTATAAATATTATATATTAAACCGACCGCAGTACTCAAAATGCGAAAGAAATTTCATCATTTCAAATAGTTTTGTTTAAAAATTAAGAAGACGATTACTTAAATAAATCTGGATAAATTTGGAGCTTTGTTTTCTATAAAAATTATTTTATTAAATATGCTAATTATATATTACTCCAAGATGGAGATTATATATGGTATCTAGATCTACCACAATTTACTACCCTGCATCGATGTATATAACAATTTACCGATTGTAGTTTGTCCGTAAAATTTCTGCATTATATGTAGTAGTGCGTAGTTTCAATTCGAGGAAATATTTATGGATTTCTTATGGATGTCCGCTCGAATTTTATATGATGAGTATAACCCTGTCCATAGATTTTTATAAAAAAAATGTCCTTGGATTATCCACATATATTTCTGATGATAATTTCTACGGATTCTCCTTAGAACTATTTCTCGTTGCTATCATTCCACATCTTTTGAATTAATATTCATATTTTATGTGAGCTAATCCACGGATTTTGACAAAAATATCTTTGGATTGTACATGTATTTTGGCTAGTTTGAGTCAGTTTTTTTACCGATAGACCAGAAGTTCTATGAGCACGGAAAGAAGATACAGAATGATGGCAAAAATTCATCGATTGTGTATTTATTTTTTTTTTGTAATAAACAAGAACATAAAACTGCGGATAAAATCTATGAAAAATTTTATAAAATTCCTAGAAAATATATAGATTTAAATTACTGGTAAAAATTATGAAAATAAATTAAAAAGAGTGAGGATTATATCTATAGATAAGCGACATATACAAAATTTAAACCACTGTCGTGGATAATTAGTGAAATAAATTATGAATACAATACCGTGCGGATAAATGTTGCGGTAATTATAACCTGACAATCCAAAAATTTCAATTTATCTAAATAAAATTCTATTATATTAAGAGTGGAAAACCTATGGGCATTCTTTGGAAAAAAAATTTTAATATTTCTTTTCAATTGAAAATATGTGGATTTTTCCACACAAATTTTCCTCATTTTTCATAGTACGGACAAATTGTTACTGGGGAATGGGCTTACATTGTTATTTATCACCACCACTTACCTATGGCCTATGGCATTAATTATTATTATAATTATTTTTTTTTTCGTATTAAAAAATGCTGTTAACAATTTTCGAGAATTACCTAGAAATAACAAAAAAAAAAACATTTCTGTCAAAAAGCTTTTAAATATGAATAAGAATTAACGTAAATCTTATAATTAATTGCATAAAGTACGAAATCGATTAGATAATACACAATATTTTTAAAATATTATTAATTATAATATAATTTATAAATATAAAATTAAAAAATAATTATTATATATGAAATTAAAATATAAATATTAAAATATTGTCCGGAAAGCAAACAAAATACATTAATTTTTTGTATATTTAAATTCATTATATATAGATAGGCAGGTAACGTCAATATAAAATGTACTCGTATATAAATTTATAGGAAACAATTTCAATATACCATATAATATATATTTAACACTTTTGTCCATGGAAGTTTTACACTCACTTTATGGTATAATAAATATAGTATTACATGTGTAATTTTGAATTTGTTCATGCATATATTATGTTAGACACCGCAGACGAGAAACACAGCAACATAAACTGAACAGTGACTTAAAGATTGAACCCTCTCTAGTTTACACATTAGTGATATATATAGATATAGAATACTTTTATAATGTGCATATTTGCGGAGTTCTTGGATTTGCAGTAACATGTTGTTTTGTCAAATTGAAAAACTTTCTGTGAGTGATCAAATTCAAGAATTTCATATGGAGGACTGTATATGTGTGTGTATATCCATCGTCCAGCTATATATACAAAATATGTTGTAAGACATAACACAAGAAATAACATATATTATTATCTCGTCTTATTTAGTTCCTGTGTGATATTGTATGAAAAATTTCATTGCATTTTTTTAAAATATTTTTATTACTTTATTTTAATAACCTACTGAAAAATTCAAATTGATTTTGACTTTCGTTTTCATAGCGTTGGTTAAAATTAAAAAGTGATCGACATTGACAGAAGGATTAATATTTTTATAATAATTGATAAAATACCTAACCTATATTATATATTGAATATATATTATTAAACAGGTATTATATAAATAATATACCCAATATAAATAAATACCATAGATAAAAGAGGAATAAAATGTACGACAAAATACACTTGTTTTCTTATCCTTAAGGGAAATAATATAAATTGGTTTTTCTTTTATTTTATCTATATCCATCCAATATGTACACGATATATAAAAATGTGATAACAACTTCTTCAAAATACGCATACCGATACGACGACGAGGATATTATATATATGTAAGTTTAAAATAAAACCCATACATGGATGTACCACCGCTCAAATAATATTTAATAATCAATTATTTATTATTTATTTAATAGATTTTTTATTTTTTTCACTATATTTTCAATATTTATTTATTTATTTATTTATTTATTTATTTATTTATTTATTTAATACATATAATTTAAAATAACAAAAAAAAATGTATTTACCTTAAAAAACAAATTAATTTAAATTGAAAAAAAAACGATGCACAAAATAAAAATGTAATAAATAAATTATATACTAAAAAAAATCTTATTAAAGATTATTTTCAATATTATTATTATTATTATTATTATTATTATTATTATTAGTGTTGAAAGAATAAACTTTTAATCGCCCACGAATCACATAAATTATCATTATTTCTTTTAACTATATTATGAAAAATTATTAAAAGACGAAACACTTTATATCTATATGAACATTTGATTTATGTGTGTCACAATTAATTATTTATCTATACATAAAGTATTCAATTTCCTAAATCAACAAACGATCTCGTACACGTTTATATGTAAATATATGCGAATGTTACACAAAATTATTTACGAGTATATTTAATATTTATATCCAGACATAGATATAATAACAAACAATTGACGACAATTTATTCAATTTAATATGATTACACTCAATGGAATTGATTTATTTTACATATAACAATTTTTTTAATATAAACACTTTTTTAACATTTATTTATGGTATGATTCAATATACAATAAAAAAAAAAAAGACTCCATATCTCTAAATATTTGGTATATGTTTGAAAATGTTTGTCGAATAACATCTGTATTTTACGTTAAATTTTACTTTTTATTATAATTTATGTTAAATTAAATACGATTTTCAAAGAAAAAAAAATTAAATAAAAATATATACCGAACCATTACACGTTATCCCAAAATAAACTAAAACAAAAATACGATGCTTCCCATTCGACTTACATTATAAAACTAAAATTGAATTCCATTTTTTTTCCATATATATTTACAAATGTATTAAGTGTTGTGTGTATGTGACGATACATATATAACTCTAACAAAATATATATACATATTTTAGGATATATACATTTTCTACACATCCCAAACCAATGTATAATAATATATAATATTGTAATATATATATTGATATGAAAGAGTAAATTTTTGAGATCACAAAATATAACACAACAACCCCAGCATCAAATGCTGCTCTGATGTTCACAAAAATAATAAAAATATAAAAGAGTGTTTATATAATATTAGAATTGTGGGTTTGGGGTATATAATATTTCTTGTGATATGAGTTGATAGGGTTCTTTCTATTTATGGTATATATACAATATTTTTTATAACAACGCAGAGATGTTTTGAGATGTTAAATGGATATATATATACCATATATATATAGGTAAGCATAAATATACAATACATAATAGGATGGTTGGTACAGTAATATACATATTAAAGTGTATACACCCGTTGTCCCATAATAAATCGGAATGGCTATAGGTAAACCATAGAATACGTATAGCATCATCTTGTGATTATATGTTTTGTCGTCAACGTTCCTCAACAAACTGTTAAAATATCATGACATTATACATTAAACAGTATTAAAACTACAACACCATAAAGTTACAGCTCTTATTTTGTGCGTCACATGAAAAATGTATAAATAATCAAAGATTAATCAATTAATATTGTTGTAAGAATAGTAACACAACTACCGGAAACATTTTAAATGCTTAAGATCGCTTATGGGTGATAATTGTATATACATTCTTATAAGCTTACAAAAAATCTACAATCAGATTCATGAAAATATAATTATATAATTATATATTCGTGTAGAACATTTGAATAAGCTTATTCCAAATATATTTTTCTTAAAGTCACTACCAATACTACATAAATTGTAAACTTTTAGCCTCTGACAATGGAAAATTTTCTGGAAAATTGTTTTTCATAAATTATCAATAATTTCTAATTACTATCCATAGTTTTTTAACGGATTTCCAATTTTTATTACATATAATTACAAAATCTAATCAATTTCCAATCTTTCATAGAAGAAATTTTTAAAATTGTTACACGCGATCAGAAAATATACACGATTTTCCATCCGATAAGTAAGAGAAATTAAATCGAAAATAATGGTACTGTATTCAAAAAATATATAAAAAATGGTATACAAATAATTTATACAGTATTATTATTTCATACAAAATTGTAATGACATCCATTGGAAAATCGATGGTATTTTCTGAACGCGTGAAGCAATTTTAAAAATTTCTTCTATGAAAGACTGAAAATCAATTAGATTTTGTAATTATATGTAATAAAAATTGGAATCCGTTGAAACTAATTAATTTCGCAAGCTCGTAATTAGAAAATTTGATAATTCATGAAAAGCAATTTTACAGAAAATTTTTTCCATTGGGTTTCAAGCTAATATATTAGTAGTAACTTTAGGAAATATATATTTTTGCATGTGAACCTCTATTTAAATATAGATATCATATACCTAAACCAAACAATTGATTGCATTTTAATTGAAAAAAAAATTGGTATACGGAAGCTGAATTCGAAGTTTGTTCCACATCGATTAACAGATGATCAAAAATTGTACCGATTTGGGTATTGCAAAGACATCGCATTTAAGTCGCTCAACGTGATAAAAACTTCTTGAAATCGATTGTTACTGGCCTGATGAGACATGCGGTGCTTTCAATATGAGTCGGAAGTAAAACGTTAAAATGCTGAATGGCTGTCACCGCAGACAAAGGAAAGCCAAAAAAATCAATGTCTAATGAAATTAAAAATCAAAACAATGCCGATTTCTTTTTGTATAATTCCAAAAGAATTATATTAATAAAGACTTTTTTTCCAACTGGTTAAAAGCTATATAAGTGTATTAACTTGGTGTATTGACGCGTTTACTAATTAGGTATTCTTCGTATTTGTCCTGAAAATCGAAAACCAGGCAGTTATTGAAGATTACTGCATGATAGTGCATCAGCACATCGTTCAACAATAATCACTGATTTTATAACTAAAAATTTTTTTGCCGCAACATTCACCGTATTCGCTAGATTAAGCTTTATTTTCTATTCCCAAAACTTCCTTTGGCTATGAAAGTAAGTCGTCATGCATCAGTTGAAGACATTAAAAAAGGCGACGACCATACAGTTCTCGACAGCATTCCAATCACACAGACATCAAAAAGTAATTTAATTCACTTGTTGCGCGTGCAATTCGATGATGATTCAGTTGATGGCGATTATTTTGAATAAATAAAATGGTTTTAGTGAAAATTTAATATTTATTTTAATTTTTTTTTTAAATCCATTCCGATTTTTTATACGACAAAGGGTGTTTATAATAATATTGAAAAAAATAACCAAGTTCAATATATATATCGATATATCTGCGGGTATATATATTATGTTATTATATAAGTTGATGCTGATATGATTAAATCTATGTTTTTGTACTATTATTAGAAAAATATAAAAATTAAAAAATAACAATATTTTATATAATTTATATAAATAGGTTCTGGCCGTGGCACAGCGGTGTCTCTTGAGAATTCGGGTTGTTTACACGGTTATAAAATATTAAACGCTGGCTATTTCTGGATTTTCTGTATTCACTGTATTGTGAAGTCTTCGATGTTTTTGGTGCAAATATATTGGGTCTGATTTCATTGCGTTGCGTTTTTTAAAATTGTTGTTATTTTGCCTCCAAATACTATATACGTGAGATTTGTCTACTTCAAATTTGCCTTGTTTTAGGATCGGTGACAATCTTATTGCTTATAGATGCTGAAAGAAATTTAAGATACTGCATAAAGTTGACAAACAAATGTTACAAAACAATTTATGCAGCATTATTATTTCACATACAAAATTACGCTGACACCAAATGGAAAATCAATCATATATCTTTTGAATGTGTGAATCGATTCTTTTTAGAGATTCATTGATTGCTTCATAAGAGATGTTATCAAAAGTCTCTTCTATGTCCATGCGGAAACACTGCCTCTTCCTTGTGCTCCCACTTAATCCTTTTAACAAACTCTAAAGTTTAAAATCACAAAACTGATTTGATATTCTTGAAAACTTACTTCAGTAAATAGTTTTATGGAAAAAAGTCTATGCGCCAGACGACATTTTTACCGAAAAATCGGCTTTCATCAATAAATTCAATCAATTCCCAATATTTCATATAGAATAGATTTTTTTGTTCTTATAAAATTAGTTTTTTGCGGAAAATTTACTTATTTAAAAGAGCTTTTTTTTTGCATACACTACTTTCGTACTTCCTATTATTTTTCCCGACACATCCCTGACATATTATATTGGTTCATTTTATATAAATAGATGAAATTAATTTTTCTTTGTAATAAATATTTTCTATCATTCATGTCGTTATAAGAGAATAAATTTTGAATGTGTATTTAAAATAACATATACATTAAAGGTAAAGTATGGGTAAATACAATGAATACTTACCCATGTTGATGATTGTCAAAGGTAAATTACTAATTCTAGTTGGAATATCGATTCATGAAAAACTATGATTTATATCTATACAGATGTTTGATGGAATTAAACTTTAACTGCATAACTTTGAATCCTTTAAATTATTGAAGTTACTTCAAATATGTTTTGTAGAAATATTTTAACACTTACTTGTTAGTTACAGTTTCATTCATATTGTACTTATCGTTTTATATCTTTTATGCTATTGATAAAATGAAATGATAACAAAATTCATTTAAATCGAACATGAAAGGATGAAAGTTCCTTCCAGCAAGGATAATTATCTAAATTAAAGTATGTACCATATTTATTATAAAAGAAAATTAAATGGAACCGACGATAGAATGAACAAAAGGACATTTAATTTCATTTCTTGGGACCCCCATATTTTGAAAGTATATTAGAAATATGGTGTAATGATCGAATTGGCATGCACTGTGTAATATAAATATGATCTTATTCTATTAATCTAAATGATATTTTTTAAATTATTCTATGCACAAACTATGTACAATATAATGTAATAAAATATGAAAATATAAATCGGTGAAGTTACGCAAACACAAAATATTGCAAATATATGTGCTAATAATATACACCTTCTTCTTACATAATTATGAAATTACATCTCTTGCGTTCTTTTTAGTTTGTATATTACTTTATAGTCCATGTGTGTGTGCACATTAATTAAAAATATATATATCGTCTATAATTATAAAATTGTAAAATAAAATGAATTGCAATTTCATAAAATTGAACAATTTCAAAGAATTCTTTTAATTTGATTTTATTATATATATACAGTGGCACTGCCTGCGTCTTAAAAATAACTGGAATATCGAAATATTCTCCTTCAAATCGAATACATCGATGTGTAACGTTTAACAAGTGCATCAAATAACATTTAAAGTCGCTGATTGGAAGGCTGTTGATTGTTTAGCGGTCATTGCTTTTTCAATGTATTCAATTTATATACAAATGGATTTCCTCTTTCATCGCCAAATTAAATTTAGGAAATAGAAAATAGTCACATTGAACAAAATGAACATTATTTGTTATTTATTTTTCCTAAAACAACAATTTTTCAGTTAATTCTAATAAATTCCATTTCCATTTTTGATGTTTTTTTCTATAATTATCCTCCAGTGTATTGGCTCGCTAATTCTTCGATGCCATCTCATAAGCTTATGTTTCATATCGAAGAAAAACCATAGATAAGAGTATGATGTAATGCCTAATTTCTATAGATTAATTTAAACATTTATTATTTTATCAGTAAATCTATAATTTTTTAATTTTTTTCAATGTTTCAGGTTTCATTAAAAAGAACACAAATTTATGGGGCACCTTCAATATTGCATCACTCTATATACATATGTATTGCGAGGTACCTATATTATTATATATATAGTCTAGCAAAAGAGATTTTATAATATCGAATTTCAAATGTAAGTACAAGTTTCTATAAATAATACATATACTATGTTTGAATTTGATTCGATTTAATTTTATACTATAGCCATATCTATACACTATCCAAAACTCCGTAACTATACATTGATAATAAACTTTTTGAATGTGAATTTATATTATACATTGCAATTATAAATAATAGTATATATACTGTAATATATATATATATATAGTAAAGTAAACCTATACTCACTATACTATGTAATATATTCAAGTCGTAGTATTTCATTATTTATATTCTGTATGAATTTTTAAATCATTAAAATTTTGAAGTGATCTTATGCAGGTACATATTTTAAATAACTTTTCATGCTGGTTTTATTTGTGCATACAATTTTTATGTTCGCATGAAAAGTTGTTTGTTCACGCCTATTGTTAAAATTCTAATATATAATTTTTCAAATAATTCGGATATTATTTCTGTGGTTATAATCATATCATATACAATCAATTTTTATTTAAATAATTATCGTTACAAAACCATATGTTTATTGTGTAGACGGCAGAGTATATCGAATAGTGGTAAAATTTCGTTTCAAACCAAGCAGCATAATGATCTGCTATATATTATCAATTTAATATAAAATCACAACACATTTATGTACAATTTAAAAAATTTAATTATAGAATTGAGTAAGTTTTAAGGTTTCTAGAAATGTGATACATTTGCATCGTTTTTCCAGAATTTTCTTAGGAAATATTCATTATACTATAATTATACACAATTCATGTTACCCCAAATTGGAACATAATATATGGTATCTTCTAAACATTCATTACGACATTCAAGTTAATAAATTACTCGCTCGCACAAGAGTATTTATATTACCATTCACCAATTGGTCTGCGAATGCTTTCGGAAAGATAACATCTTATCTGGCTACCTGAGAGTTGTGCTACACCCCATTCTCAATTCTTTGACAGCTACACATATACCTTTATTACCACCTACGCAATAACGTAACCATTAGTGCCTACACACATAACACACATTCCGCACCTTGAATTGAAAAAAACTCTTTAAAAAATTACTATCCTTTGTTATGGCAGACAAAGTGTTCCGGCAAATGTGTTCCAGTGTTATTTGGATGTACAGTTTCATGTTGAAGTTATTCTAGTTATGATGAGAAGATTTTATGAATTTACTGTATGAGAAAAATGGGCGAAGTAAGAAGTTAATTAGAATATATATAATAAACAGTAGGTGAAAGAAAACACTAAATCTTCCCAAATGCGTGATGAGACTCTGAAATCGGTCTTTATATATACGTGCGCAACTATTACTTAAATAAGATTGATAATAAATCTACAAATGCATAATCTGGGAAGAGGTTTTATAGAAACTATATATGAAACAACTGTCATTAGTTAAATGATGGAAAAGGAAAAGGAAAAGGAGAAGACTACAGAATCCTTTATCAATATATCCAGTTTTAAAAATCTTCCGAATAAGAGTATGCATTATATTCAATATTAAAGCTGAACATCACTTTTTACCAATAATTATAAGATGGTTACACTGTGCAAGCGGAAATATTGAGTATAATCATTATAATATTATTAAATCGTATAAACATAAAATTAGTACAAAGGAAATTTACGAAAAGAAAATGTGAAAAATATATATGGAAAATTCCATTTTTCCTAAAAATTATAAAAATCATTCGGTATATCTCTAAAAAAAAGGGGGGAATACTACTTACGACCCGAACTATTCCATTATATGTCTTGACAATCATCAATCGAGTTTCAAGTACACTCGGTATATAGATAGAGCGATGAACAAAGGACCGCCACCTATCGCGGTTATCCTCGAAATGCTATAAAATGGAAACAATTACGAAAAAAATTAGAAACATTATTTTAATATTAAATCTTATCTATTATAAATATATTAAATTCATAAGAAATTAAAGTACCTTTAAACTCATAATAAAACATATACGAGTATATATTATTTTACTCTTATAATTATTTGTACTAACGAGTTTAGATAATGTTTCAATTTCAAGACGGTTTGAAACACGCATATACCTAAAAAGGAAAAAGTTTAATACATAATATTAAATATGTTTTATGTATACAATTTATTTTTAAAAGTATTTCATTAACGTCTTAACAAAACAACAAACCGCATTATATTTTTAAGCTCGTTTCTTGTGTATATTTAAATATTACTTACATATACGAGTTATATATTATGGTAAAATTATGTGGTACGCAATATTATGTACTTTTATGCATACATTACTGATATTACGTACTGATTAATTGATTAATTATTATATAATATATTATATTACACATATAGGATGGGTCTAAAATATTCTGGAGTGCTTGTGAAAATATATATTAAAATATAAAACGTCTGTCTTGGGAACGATTATATACGGCAATCGCAATGAGCCAACAGATCACTATGTTTAACAATACCGTCGGTACCTCCGATATCAGCTCAATCTATATTGTTAAATATGGTCTTAAATCTAAAATGGGTTAATAATTTGCAGATGCACGAAATTACTTTCAACACACTTCCAAATGTATAACCAAAAATTGAAAATAAATATTCAAATCAAATGTATAGCGGTTTGGCAATTATTTACCTATTAATAATAAAAATAGTGATAGCACTGTAACTTTTTTTAATCCATATGTTTAATAAAAAAAGTTGTTATATGAACTATAATAAATTATATGAGAAGGATTTTTCCAAAAAAAAAACTTTAGATATATATTATATTGAAATTATATCAAACTTGATGAGCTTTGATTATATAATCCCAATTTGAATGAAAATTCTCAGTTTCATTTAAATCGCTTCAAAAATGATCAAATTCCCAAGTTCCAGGAAGTTGTACGACAAAAGCAACATACACTCTCTGTGCGAATGTTAATGGTTAATATATAAAAATTATCATTTGATTTCTGTCAATATTTAAACTTTATTATCACTCATCGCAGTACCATTGCCTATGCTTTTGTTTACATCAAATTTTTGCGTTTCTTCGAATTTTTTAAAACGAAAGAAATTATGTTTTAAAACAATAAAATTAAACGCGAATTTTTCGATACACTGATACAATGTTACAAAAGTTTTGTGGAGATCGTTATCCATCGACACCATAACAACAAATGGTGGTATTGATGTCTGATATAAATGATCGTGAATCAGTAAAATATGACAAGACAGTTGCTGATGAATATATCGACATCTAGAACTGATGAAAGCAAAATTAATTTTATAAAAACTTTTTATATAATGCAATAACGCACCATTTCATTATAGGAATATTGATTATATCAACGATTTTTGACTAAAAACAATAGCAATATATAATAATGGAATGAAATTATGTTGGTTTTCTCCTATTCAAAATGTCACTTAGATGAAGTACGTGTTTAGATATAGCCTTGAGACAATAAAAGAAGCCTCATCTCAGCTATAAAACTATAACGTTTAAAAAAGTATTCGGAAATTGAATTAAACGTGTTGTCACCATAGCATTTTATTAGTATTTTACTTCCTATTAATATAGAGTGCGAATGTATTCCTATATATATTATTCAGCACATGTCTCGTAATTTCATGTTAAGTTCGTATCTTTTTTCATTCCATATGTGTTTACGATGAGGTTTCTATAAAGATTAGATTGTCCCAGTATTTGATCTTCTCTACCTGTAGTATTATATCTATGCTGTTGTTTAAATTGGTGTTGGAATGTGGATGTACCTTTTCAATGTATGAATGTATGACATGTGTAGATTTTTCATCGTTGATCTTCATACACATTACTTCTATAATCAAATTCCGATGAATAGTGTAGTAGCATGCTTTCTTGAAGATGATATATATTATCACTTATCGCATCGTTCTTTCACTGTGTGACATCAGCAAATATTTATATTTGTGCTGTTGGAATAGTTATATGACATCATGTTCGCTGTATTTGACCTAGTACACTATGGTATACACTCCTGACACACAACAGCTGCTCTTCTTTTAATTTTATTAGTAAATTTCCATCTGCTAAAATAATATTATAAATCTTTTGAATTATATGGTAAATACTGATTAAATTTGTTTAGAGTAAAGCCAATATTTCATACAATCTCAAAAAATATGTTTATTTATAGATCTTTTCTAATGCTTGTCCGATTGTGTTTGTTATACTCAATGTACCTGCGAGCCGTTTAATAGTAGCATATTTAGTAATCAATTTATTTTTCTGTATGATGTTATTGTTCTATGTTTCCAAAAAAATGCTCATTGTTATGCCATCTAAAAAGCGAGAAACTCTGTCCGCGATATATTCTGTTCAACTTATTTCATTCAGTCAATGAAAGTGCCCATTTATGGAGCTTAAGTAACTACAACCTTCTTAAAAATGATAAAATGCGATTGATGTGTATCAATCTTTAAGCTGATTATAGACCACCAACATATGTGTAGAAGTTTCTGCAGTCATTTAAATAATGTAAGAAAATCGGGCACGAAATTTGTTCATTCATTCAATATTTTGGATATATGACTTTTCGACCTTATATTTTATAGCGGTCAATTTATAATTATATATTTTATAATAGAAGCTATATATTCACTCCATATCAGTTGAAATTATTATTATATATCCTTTTTTTTTCTATCCTGTGTGCATGAGAGAATATTCTGCACATTGAATGGCATGGTATGGAATATATCATATATAATCTAGGCTATTTATATGCATTACATATTTAATACGTATTTATTTATGCATAATATGTCTTGAATATGTGTATGTTAAGTATTTTTTATATAAATATATATTTATGGCAATAACTAAACATAAAAAACATATAAGGAACATTTTTGTAAGCAAATCTTTTTATGAATCCTTTTTTTTCCATTTTTATTTTTTTTTATTTTCTTAATTTTCAACAGAAAATTCAATGAAAATCTTATATTTTTCTATTATATTACAACAATGAACAACCTCCTTTTTTTTTATCCTTTCAATAAACAAATTCGCCTATTATAATAATATAAAAATTGTTTATGTTTTTCCTTTATATTTATGCGTGAACATATATTATTAATATAACATTATAAAATATATATAACTTCAACATATATCATGTATTAAAAAATTCATATTTCTCTATCATCCTTTTATTTGAACATACAATACATAACATATTCGTATAACATATACACTTTTATATAACATAACAAAATGTTTCGATCAATTTATGTGTGCGAATATATATAAAAATCAAAAGAAGTTGAAGGATTGGAAAGTAAAGTGGACTTATATAATATGTGTAATATATATCCTCTTTTATATATTACATATAGAAATAACGAATATACTTTAAAATTCTTAAAACTATTATATACAAGAGTATTATTTTACATAAGTCCTAGAATCATATTTTTATATTACTATACACAATACAGTCGCCGGCCCTCGTCATATATGGACAACATAAAATAAAGAAACTTTAACAGTTAAATAAAAGTATTTAAAGTAAAATTTGATAACTATCCTCTTAAATATATTTTTTTAAACAATGTCGAACTTATATCGAATCATTAAATTCAGAATTTTAATGGCTTAAGGACATTTTCAAAATTTTGTAAAGATTTGCTACCAAACTGGAAATGCTTATTTCAGAATAGCTCTTATATATATATCCCAAAAGTGAACAAGTAATGAACAAAAACAATTATTTAGAATTCAATAATAAAAACCCTATTGATAACCACCCGTAGTTAGTTAATCACCAACGCATTTAAATTTTACATTCAAAATATTTAAAAGCAGATGTCAAAAGTCATTAATATAAATAAAATAAAAATAAAATTGATCGCAAATGCGCTGGAATCAAAATATTTGTTTATTATCGCAGTGCCATAAATTCATAAAATATAGAAATAGCAACAGATTTTTGAAAAATGCGCTTATAAATTTCAAATAAGTTACAAAATTGTTACATAAACATAACCCAATGCATTATATTAGTAATGAATACCCACGAACACCACTTTATAAGAATAAATTTACAAAAATCGTTTGCATTTCTTATAAAAAATATATTATATATAGATTCAATCCATTAAAAAATAAGTATACCATAAGTTTTTTGAGAAGCCATCGTCGTTGGATGCAAATATTAAATCAAACGCAATCTATATTATTTATTAGATCGAGTAAAAATAATGTTTAAAGAACACATTTCCGTAATCTTATATGTAAAGAGGATGCAACGCGTCACGTGAAAGTGAATTAGAACTTAAGTTTCAACAACCAAAAATGTGTGTATGGTCCATACCATTGAATGTTAATCTTGCGACTAACGTTTTGGTAGTTTTTCCGCCGGATCATTTCCATTGATACCAATGTGTCACCCTACCCAAACCCGAATGAGCTTATTCTGAGTCGCAATCCTGTTTACAATATATAGTATTAGGACAAATTCTGTAGTCAAAGATATACATGGTTCTAATCATCGCTTAGTTATCTAATACAATAAGAATTATATTTCCCTGCATCCAACCCACCGCTATGTGTTCTAAATCATATGTATTAATTAAAGTCATTATCTCACGATTTGATATACTAATAAGGTGTATTTTCCACTGCATATATGACAGGACAGGCATTATAATCATCTGAGTACATTTTATTTTAGCACACGTCAATTAAGGATCCATGTCTTACGGTTTATCACCTAACAAATATCTA
The DNA here is from genome assembly GCA_910594885.2 of Bibio marci. Classification (NCBI taxonomy): domain Eukaryota; kingdom Metazoa; phylum Arthropoda; class Insecta; order Diptera; family Bibionidae; genus Bibio; species Bibio marci. The sequence goes on from OU343114.1 coordinate 42,696,940, forward strand.
TGTTTTTAACCATTAAATATTTTTACACAGTTTTTATGCACATTTCTATAAATCCTATTTGCTAATTAATACATCAAGTGTTTTCGTTTATCACCTAGGTAAATTGAAATCATCATCATCTCACCATAATCGTATATATCTTCTACAACATGAACATCAACATCGATATCAACATCATCATCATCATCATTATCATCATCATCATCATAAATATCATCATCAGCAGCAGCAGCAGCAGCAGCATTATCATGAAACAGGTAATTCTTAACTTGAATATATTTATTTGTTACTTATAGGTCCTTTTTTTATTATAGAGAAAATTCATTATAATTTTCGTGTAGTCGGTGCGCCGGCCGTAATTATTGTAATTAAAATCTGCTAAATCCACTTGATCATGAGCTTAATTTGTATAATACTGTTCGGTTCAAACTTTTTATTTTTTAAATATGTGCTATATTTTTTGGATATTGATGAGCTCCGTAAACAAAATGAGCTGTTAAAAAAATCTAGTGTCAGTGCCATAATGGAATCGAAAGCAAATTCTGAAAAACCGCAATACTTTACTGAAAACCTTATTAAACAAATGGGTACGGATATTGATGAGCTCCGTAAACAAAATGAGCTGTTAAAAAAATCTAGTGTCAGTGCCATAATGGAATCGAAAGCAAATTCTGAAAAACCGCAATACTTTACTGACGAGGAAGAGCTTGCACGAGAAACCAACTGGATTGTTAGGAAAAAAAAGCCTGCCAAAAAAAGAAAAGCTGAATCATCCCCAGAAATAAATACCTCTAATTCAGTGGGTATGGAAAAAAATCAAAAGGGTGCTCACATAAGTGAAAGATTACCACCACCAATAAATATAGTGGGCATTCAAACATATGCTCAAATACAGACCATTTTGAAATCAATTACGAATGGTAATTACAGGGTTATTTCATTGAACAACGATGTGTGGAAGATTAATACCACAGATCACGAAAGTTATAGGGCTGTTGCTAAAAAATTACAAGATGATGCAATACAATGGTATACGTATGAGAATAAAAGTGAGAGACCAATTAGGGTTATGGCTAGGGGTCTCCACCCAACGTGTGAAAGTAGCGATATTATATCCGAGCTACAGCAAAGAGGATTACATATAACGGAAGCGGTCAACATCATTAAAAAAGAAAAAAAAATAAATAATGAAGGAAATGAAATCATCAGTAGAAGAGGACTTCCTTTATTTATGTTGACTTTTGATAATAAAGAAAAGACTGAAAATATCTACAACATAGGCTCAATCCTAAATATGAGAGTGAAAATTGAACAGTTAAGGAAAAGTTCAAATTTAATACCTCAATGTAAAAACTGCCAGGGATACAATCATACGCAAAAATATTGCTCAAAAGAACCTAGATGTGTGAAATGTGCCGGCAAACACGGCACTATACATTGTACAAAAACACGAAGTGAAAAACCAAAATGTGTATTATGTGGGGACGCGCACCCGGCTAATTATAGAGGATGTATGATTGCTAAGGAAATTCAAAAACTCAGGAATAAAAATACGAAAAAATCCGAAAGAACCACGCCCAGTGAAATCAGGGGGCAACCAAAAATAAAGCCAATAAATGTGGAAGGAAATTCTCAACCATATGCCACTAACCCAACAAATACTCGTAGGGTAACTTATGCGCAAATAACTGCAAACAAAAATATAGTAACTAAGGAGCCAGATGAAAATTTGGAAAAAACCTTGAAACTGATACTTACAAAGGTTACAAGTATGGAAAATTCCTTTAAATCATTGAATAACCGGGTAAAAAACCTAGAAAGTACCTCGAAAGGGCTGTACCCGAAAACAAATACAAATGATGCCTAGTACACTCAATATATTATTATGGAATGCGAATGGACTGCAGCAACACAAAAACGAACTACAGGCAGTCCTTGAGCTGAAGAATATAGATGTGTGTCTCATTTCGGAAACACATTTTACTAAGCAATCCAATATCAAATTTTGGGGATACAAAACTTATCATGCGAATCATCCTGAAAACAGTGCCAAGGGAGGAAGTGCAATTATAATAAAAGAAAATATTGAACACCATGAAGAGGCTAAATATGAGACAAAAGAAATACAGGCTACTGCTGTAAACATCAACATGAAAAATTATTCCTTTGTAATATCGGGAATATATTGCCCACCAAAACACTTACTGAAGAAAGCGCAATACTTAAAATTCCTGGATTCGCTGGGAAAAAGATTCATACTGGGTGGTGATTTTAATGCAAAGAACTCTGCTTGGGGTTCCAGATTAACACTACCTAGGGGAAAAGAACTGTATGGCGCAATTAGGGAAATGGGATGCGAAGTACGGTCAACGGGAAGGCCTACATACTGGCCAACTGATCCTAACAAAATACCCGATCTAATTGACTTCTTCATAATTAAGAACATCCCCGCTAATAAATTACAAGTAGAAGAAAGTGATGAGTTAAGTTCGGATCACTCTCCGGTAAGTCTAACCCTAAGGGAGAAGTTTGTGGAAAACACTGAAAACCCAGCATTAACCAACAAACTCACAGACTGGTTGGGTTTTAAACTTTGTGTGGATGACAGAATAAATCTTAATATACCGCTAAGGACACCAGAACAGGTAGATAAAGCTACAGAAACATTTACAAGGGTCATACAAAACTCGGCATGGATAAATACTCCACAAAATAAAAAGAAAATAAAAGGAAACGGCTATCCGACAGAAATTATGGAAATACTTGTTAAAAAAAGAAGGATGAGGAGAAGGTGGCAACAAACCAGAACCCCAATTGACAAAACGAATCTAAACAACATCACTCAACACTTAAGAAGGAAAATAAAAGAATATAAAAATAGGTCGGTACAGTGGTATTTGAAAACGTTAACTAATAGCATTAACTCCGACTATTCTCTATGGAAGGCTACAAAAAAACTAAAGGGACCTATAGTTCATGTTCCGCCAATAAGGAGGGGGGACGGAAGCTGGGCAAGAAATAAAGAAGAAAAAGTGGAAAGATTTGCGGAACATCTTGAAAATATTTTCCAACCACTTGATAGTCGGGCCGAGGAGTCATGGGAGGTGCGGCATATTCAAAATGAAAATGTAGATATGGATATGGAACCAACGTCGACTACTGAAATAATAAATGAAATCAAAAACCTAAAACTGAAGAAGGCTCCTGGGTATGATCTAATTACGGGAGAGGTTGTGAAGCAGCTACCCAGGAAAGCTATAACACATCTAAGAAATATCATTAATGCCTGCTTCAGAATAAAACATGTACCAAATATATGGAAGGTGGCTGAGGTAATAATGATCAATAAACCTGGCAAACCACCTCATGAGGCATCATCTTATAGGCCAATTTCATTATTGCCAATATTATCAAAACTATTTGAAAAACTTATTTTAAAGAGACTAAAACCAATCATTGAGAGTAAACGATTATTACCGGATCACCAATTTGGTTTTAGAGACAAACACTCAACGATTGATCAGGTACACAGAATAACGGATTTGATCGAAAGAGCACTAGAAGAAAAAAAGGTGTGTTCCTCAATTTTTCTGGATGTGGCACAGGCCTTCGACAAGGTATGGCATGAGGGTTTAATACACAAGTTACAAAAAATGCTACCAGCACGGTATGCAGAGATATTAATATCTTATATGTCAGAAAGATACTTCAGAATAAAACAGGATGGAGCCGTTTCTCAGCTAAAACAAATCAAGGCGGGAGTACCTCAGGGAAGTGTACTTGGACCAATACTTTATTTATTGTATACTAGTGATCTTCCACTGATGGAAAACAACTTGATAGCAACATTTGCTGATGATACTGCCATCCTGGCTGTTGGGGACACTAACGAAGAAACAACCGCGAAACTGCAGGTGGCTATTACACAGATAGATAACTGGACCAAAAAATGGAGAATGAAACTAAACGAAACAAAGTCGGTTCACGTAGACTTCACAAATAAAAGGATTGTATACAGCCCTATATTTATTGGCAATCTGCAAATACCATATTCTAATTCGGCCAAGTATCTGGGCATGACTTTAGATGCTAAATTGCGTTGGAAAACACATGTGAAGAAGAAAAGAGATGAACTGGATATACGTTATAGACAAATGTATTGGTTAATAGGAAAAACATCTTCTTTGACAATAGAAAATAAATTATTGCTCTACAGGCAAATTCTAAAACCTATTTGGACATATGGTGTGCAACTTTGGGGGTGCACCAAACAAAGTAATATAAATATAATACAACGATTCCAGAATAAGGTGCTCAGAAATATTGTAGATGCACCTTGGTACATTAACAACAAAAACCTACATAGGGATCTAGAAATAGATAATGTGGTGGACGAAATTAAAAACATGGCACAGGGTCACGAAAGAAGACTACGGGCACATGTGAATATTGAGGCTTACAGGCTAATAGACAACTCAAATATAACAAGACGACTCAAAAGGATAAAACCTTTTGAATTGGCATAATACTATAATCGAACAAAACTAAAATGAATCGCTGGATAAACTTTTAGTATCCTAAACAAATCAACAAAATAAAATTGCTTATTAGTCTTTAGACTAGATTGTAATAGGTAGTAGTATTGACATTCAAATATGGATGTTCATGCTCTTGGGAGGTTTTTTAGTGGATTAGAGTTCCACACTACCACCAGGATAACGCGCGCGTTCCTCGTGGTGTCTATTGAGATTTTTACCTACCCACGCACAAAAAAAAAAAAAAAAAAAAAAAAAAAATATTTTTTGTCGAAAAATTTAATATTCAATAAAATACATTTTCACAATATTTAAACAACATTCAATATAAGATATTGCGTATTTATTTATTGAAAGCGCATCGCGTTTTTGGGTGGTATCCACTCATGGGTGTCCCTTCGCATTACATTGTAATTTTGATATGTAATTCAATGTAAAAAATGTGGCTAAATTGTTAATTAAATATTAAATTACATAATTAAGCTTTAGATTTTTCTAAAATTGAAAATGTATAAATTGGAAATGTTTAATCAATGTTTAAAATTAGCCCTTTTGGCACAGAACATCGCACAATTATGAAAAAGAACTGTAAAGTATTTTCCTGTTAAATCCATAAAATCGTATAGTTTTCCCATAGTCATATTATATGGTCGTCTCTACCAGACTGTTAATAATAATTTCTATATTAAACAAATAAAAAAAAGTATAGGTTTGTTGTTGTTCAAAGTGAAAATTTTTATTTCTTTTTGATGATTAAATAATAAATAATATTATAAAATATGCCTAAACCTTTTCTCTATGTCTATATATCTATCCATAGCTATGCAGGGTTCATATAGAAATATATATATATTATTAATTTAATTGGTTTTTCACATTCAATTAAATGAAAAAACTTCAATTAAAAATATATATATTATTATTTGTTTTGTGTTGCGTTTATTTCCTATTAGTTTTTCCTTCTTTTTTTTTGTGTTATTATAGTTTTAAAATTTTTGAGATTTCAATCAGAAATTTACCGATTTTAGGCGTTTGGTTGAACGGACAAAAATTAATGTTTGTTTGTGTGTGCATGTAATAAATATACAGAAATTGTGTACAATAAAATCTAAAAAAAATTTATTTTTATTGAAAATCAAACTCTGGAAATTTTTTTCTTCCATTTGTTTGTTTTTATTTTTTATAGATTGTTGATTTTTTTGAATTCTGTGTACGGTTACTATATATTTTTATACGATATTTTACTTTCATTCATTGTACATACCCTCGTTGTGTCCGAAAAATAACCAGAATGACTTTCGCTCAAATGTGGATTGATTTATTATATTTATTGTGAACTGATATATTCAATGTAAGCCAAAATACAATGCTTGAAATCGCTTATAGTGACAATTGTATTTTTTTTTGAATGACATCGAAGAGCCAAAGACGGTAGAGAAGTTATGTATTCTGATGATGAACACCCGGGGTTGATCATCAGCAACGATCAGCAACCTCTAAAATGCTTGATTTTAACGAAAGTTAGAAAGAAGTCTTTAGTGATATTTATGTAATCGAAAATTGGTTTACCAAAAAGAACAATTTATGAGATTTTACTTGGTAAAATTTGTCTAATCATCAGCAACGATCAGCAACCTCTAAAATGCTTGATTTTAGCGAAAGTTAGAAAGAAGTCTTCAGTGATATTTATGTAAGCGAAAATTGGTTTACCAAAAAGAACAATTTATGAGATTTTACTTGGTAAAATTTGTCTAACAAAATTGAAATCTAAGTTTATTCCACATCAATTGATCATTAGAAACGTAAAATGATATTGTCTTCACAACTACATTGTAACATAACATCTGGTGTTGAAATATGGTGCGAAACAGAAACTAAGCGTCAAAAATACTGAATGGCACCCAATGAAAGAAATCAAAAAAATTCTAATTTGTTTAACTATTCCAAAGGCATTATCCACAAAAAAATTTGTTCCAAGTGATTAATTCTTTGTAATACCTTATGCTTTAATAATTAAATTTGCTAAGCAGCATTCATCCTGAAAATCGGGAACCATACAGTTGGCTATATTATTACACAATATTGCATCTTTTCATTGTGCATCAATTATCCTGATTATTTTTACTAAAAATAAAATATATTTACTTATTCATCATTCTTTCGTTCTATTGTCACGATTTAGCTATACATGTGAAAATTGTCTATTCTTTAAAGCACATTATTAGCGAAGATCAAAGGAAACAACGGTTTACATTAATTGAAGACATATATCAACGACATACTCAACTTCATTCCAATCAGCGACAAAAAAAAAAAATCATTTGATACACTTTTTGAACGTTCAAATCGATGTATGATTTCAGTTGAGCGAACATATTTCGAATATATAAAATTATTTTTCTAAAAATTAATTAATTTTTTCATTTTTGCATAATCCATTCTGGTTATTTTTCTGCCAAAGGATGTACATATTTTTTGTGGAAAGAATGCGGTACAAAAAATAAAAATAAAAGCAATAAATATTTTTTTAAAAGTTTATTAAAAAGAACTTAATTTTTTTATTAATTGAATTGAAGGGTAGGGTTTTTTTTTTTTTATTTATTCATTAAGAAATAATATATTTATATAGGAATCGCGACTTAAAATTGCAAACTGAAAAATATGATGCATTCAAATTTATTTATATAACTGACCAATAATAAAATATTGTATTTTATGTAAACCAAATGAAATATTAACAAATATATTACGAAAATATAATATTATGCCATTATATTGTTATTGTTATATTGAATATAGAGTCCAAAATCACTATATTACGCTCTATAATAACGTAATAGAAATTGTATATAAACAAGCGATGAAAAATATTTACCATTCATCATCAATCAAATAAAATGAAATCTCACCATGTTCACACACTTATCTATAATGTATGTCTATAACTTTCCAGTTGTTTTTCCTTCAATTTAAATCTATTTTGTATATACACCTATTCACCATATATGTATATGCATAGTATAGTACGAGTATGTGTGTTCGTACATGGCATGAAACCTTGAATTGCATATCATGAGGATAGATAGGGAAGTTATATAAAATATGTGTGAATATAAATTCCATTATATAATGTGTTCAAATGGCTTTCTTTCATTCTATATTCTATATACGGTGATGTACTATCGTGTATCATGTAAATATTGTATGTTATATGTAGTTTCAGAATCTTTATGTATTATATTATACACCTAAGTTACAATATCACCTATCATTTGTGTAGCACAGCAATTCATGATGATCATTATCATCAACAATTCAAATAATATATCAAAATCATCATGCGATTCTTATCATCTTGAATCCGCAGTAACACTATATTGATATAATAATAATAATAGGAATATATTATGCTTGTAAATATGTAGTATGATGTGAGAAAAAAAATTGAATTGTGTTACAAACTAAACTTTATATACAGCAAAAATAGTACAACATAGCTGACAGAGCATACTCTGCACCATAAAAAAAAGTACATCTCAAAAATTAGTCTGTGTACATTTGGTTACCTATTTTTTATAGTAAGAAATTGTCAAGATGCGTGCAAACAAGCAAGGCATCATTTTTAAATGCGATGTCTTCATTTGACAAGGTTTTCTTCAAGGTTTTTTGTAACAAAAAATAGTCACTGGATACAAAATCTAGATAGAACACTGTGGATGTAATTTATTTAATTTGGTCATTGCTTTTATAATAATATATATAATATGTTAATGTGTTCATAATTGCAACATTCCATGAATATTTCGATTATATTATTATATTTGCAATAATCTTACTTGTAGATTGTTGCTTATTTGGTACAGCTTTGTGCGACCAGTTAACTATTTGTGCAGGCTGTAATCATAATTCGGTATGCCGTGTTGATGGACGTATATTTTATCAACAGTTATTAATCTACACAGAAATACATTTGGATTACACTTAAATACGTTCAAACATAGATAATATAAATTCACTTACATGACGACGCACGCATCTCCGCAACTAATCGATGAATTGGCATTTCAATTTTAACATGTTGTGTTATAACATTCAAATAAATTCTGCTTGAAATATAACAAATAGAACTCAATATACTTATTTTGATATGTCCACATTTTTATTGGCCAGAGTGTGTAACTAAAAAATTGATGCTTTTCCATGTATACGTTCAGTATATAATACACCTATGTATATTTAAATAATGATGAAATAAAATGGTATATGAAAGGTTAAGGTAAATTTAACGTTGCATAAAATTTGAAATATTATTATAGATTTTTATGTGAATATGATGGATATTCCGTATTTTTCTGGTATTATTTTTTTATTTTCTTTTGTTAACAAATAATGTCGTCGTATAGGTAAAGATTAAATGCCTCTTAAATAAAAGAAAAAAACTTTGACTCTAGTCTTGTTTTTGGTTTTTGTAAATGAATGAACAACAAAGATACTAACTGTGTTTTATTTATCATTTATATCTGTTATTTCGTGAGAGATCTGTATGAGTCTTCACATCTTTCAGTTTTGTAGCATTTATCTCTTAGACGGCCCGCCCTGCTGCTGCCTGATGGATTCCACTCCAAAGATTGTGTTTCACACACTTCCTTACAGTGTGTTTTATTAAATTAAATATTCACTTTTCAACAATATTATATGACGACATCATTTGTATCAGACACTGTCTCATTGTACTTTTTTGTTGTAGGAGCAAGCTATCATTATTAAAGTTTCGTCAAGAAACTGGATGTGAATTGATTTAATTAAATTTTTTTTTAATTGTATTATTAACAGCAACGCAAGCAAAAAAAGTGAGCGAAGGAAGGGACGACCCAAGCATTAATTTATGATTTTATAATGTAGTTATTTCACATTTAACAAATTAAACTATTCCTATGTGTATGTTCGTCTAACCGTCCAACTCTGACTAGTTGTTTTTTATATTCTGTACTTGTTTTTTTTTAATATAACAGAACCAGCACAGAACTCTACGGAACATAAATATAATTTGAATACAACTGTAATAATGTAATAAGTAATTTTCTTTCTAAAAACTGGAACTAAATTCTATTCTAGTGAATAATCACAATTATATACACCAATATTAATATTAATCACTTATTTAATGAGATCCTAAACTGATAATAGTTCTGCTCCCAAATACAATTTTTGATATTATGCACTGAAACTGGTAGATCTTAGCAGCTGGTATATTTTATTATTTTTACTATGCAAGAATATACGAACTATAGAAATAATTCAGTAACGCGCAATTATTATATCTATAAAAAAAATGATTTGTTATTATAATTTTATATTTAATTAATAATTAATATTGTTACAAATATTTAATATCTTATTATATAATATTATAGTTACAAAAATATAATGATTTTCTTTTCTAAAAGAGCACACGATAGATTTTCTTTGTAAGACATCAAATTTAAAATTCACATAATCACTGAATAAATTGCACATTAAACTTTACAATTTACATACAATTTATATTTATTGATTAGAATAGAATTTCATAAAATTAAAAATTTGTCACAATTTGTGTAAACATTAAAATTATTTATTTTATAAAACGATAATGTATTTATTGCTGGGATTTCAATGAACGAACCTTTATTTAATTGTTGTTTAAATTTTGTTGAATCCATACATAAAATCGAAGGAGTGCCAAGAATTTTACATTGTAACATTAAACGTCCATAATATTTTTCAATTTTTTCAATTTTAATTTTTTCACCTTTGCCAATTAAATTCAATTGACGTTCATGTTGCCAAAATTTACCATAAATTTGTGAAGATTTAATTGATGAATACAGTTTTTCTAGCAAACCGTTTGGTTTAATATGAAATTTATCATATTTATTTGATTTTATTGTATTTATTGAAAATTGTCCAAAACTGGTACTAGCCGCTGCCGTACATTGATTAGTTTGATGTAATTGCATTGTATTTTCACAATCGGAATTATATTCTTCAATTGTATTTTCTAATATTTTAACATCATCATCGCTCGCATGGTTGTCATCGATAACAGAATCATCTGTATCTGTAATAGATGTATTAAATTCTTTTTCATCATCTGAATTAAATTCTTCAATTGTTTGTTCTAAATGAGATATATTAATTTTATCTAATGGTTTTTTTTTAGGACATTTAATTCTAATTTTTTTCGGTAATAAAGATGTACTCGTCCCTGGTTGAATGTTGTTTATTAATTCATTAAATGAACTTAAATGATTATTAAACTGTTTATTTATAAATTTGTTTTTATCATTGTTAGAATCGTTTGTTGTTGTATGATGATCAGAATCAGAATCAGATACAATTATTTCATCAATAGATTGATTATTATTATGATTATTAGACGAAATAATTTGAGATGTAATTTCATTGCTTTCTTGTGAATACTTTAAATGATTTTGTGTTTTAATGAATTGTGTATAATTTGTATTTTTATTGTTTATGGACAAAACTAATTTATTATTTTTATTAAATTTTTTTACTGCTGGTGATGATGTACTGCAACCATGACATGTATCAAATGTATCCGGATCATATTCAATGTATCCTTCTTTATCATCATTATCATTGTTTTCTACTGTTTTTGATTTTGGTGATGTAATAATTTTTCCTACGTTTTCTTGATCTTCTACATCAACTGAATTCAATTGATTGCGGCGTTTTTTATTTGAATTATTTATTATAGAAATATTTAAATAATCTTTTTTGAATTTTTTATTATTATCTTTTGGTGATCGATTCGTATCACTTGTAGCACTACTATCATTATTATCATCACTGTCGTCCTCAATTATTAAAGCAAATGTATTTGTATTTTCATTATTATTGTTGTTTTTATATTTTCTTTTGGGCAATAATAATTTTTTTGACGTATTCTTATTTTTGTTACAATCAATTAAAAATGATTTTTGTATATCTTTCCATGAATTGTCACACATTTTATGTTTTTTTTTTTCTTTTAATTAAAACACTTAATTTAAAATTTTTAAAATATAAACATACTTTTTTTGTATTTTCATATTCAATTTTTTATATTTTATTTTGATTTCTTCACTTCACTCATTCAAAGTCCGTTTAGTGTGGTTCAGTGTCTATCAAGTGGCAAGCTATCATTCATATAACGTCAACTAGACGTTCTCGTTCCACACATTCCACAATTATGTACTAAATTCTAAATTATTGATTGTGAATTATGAAAATGAATATGATAAATTTAAAATGCTGTAATTTGATAAACTTTTCATATTTAATTAATTTATTAAGTATTTTACTCTATAAATTATTAATTGTTTATGTATAAAGCTAATCTAGTAAACAAAGTAATGATGATTGTAATTCAATAATCAATCTTCACTTTATTATAAATGACTTTAACATAAATATAAATACAAACCTTTAACCACTAATATAAAGCCGAACAAAGTGAAAATTTTTCAGAAAGACGGGACTCACGACAGTTCCAAATAATTTTGATTGCAAAAGTACAGTTTCTTTAAATAAATAAATTTAAACTGAACTGATTTCTACAATCAGCAATGCTTTGTGATCAGGGCCAGTCCGTATAGGACGAAAAGCATTACCGTAAACTGAACATATTTATATATTTTGAATATATTTATAGACACACTAATAAATATCTGTGAACATTATCCAAATGAAAGATACAAATTTTAAAAATATTAAATTTATTACAAACAACGAAAATTACAAAGGTTTTAAACGTTTTGTTCTTTTCATAAATTCAATTTTACGTTTGTCGTCTTCAAATTTTTTACGTAAACTAAAAATTTTTTTCTGTTTTGATTCACGTATTTGAAATGTATAAAAATTTAAATGTTCCTTACGCTTTTTATCATTTTCTAATTTCTGATTAATTTTATTTACGGTTAATTCATTTTGTTCAAAACCACCACGTTTACCTTTACCGACAGTAATCCAACCATCACCGTCGCCCTCATCAACATCATCATTATTATCATTATCACTATGGTTTTCATTTGCTGCACCAGATGAAGTTCGTATTCTTTTATTTTTATTTCTTTTGGCAATAAATTGTTCACTTTTTTCACTTTTATCAAATTCATTCATATATTGTTCAACTTGTTGTTCTAATTCTTCTTCATTTGTTATCGAATTGAAATATTCTTGTTTCCATTTTTCAATGCCACTTATTAAAATTGTTTCATTATCATTATCATATAATTTTATTTCGTTTAGTTGTAATGCTTTCGATAATGATTTTGTTGATCTAAATATAATAAATGCAATTTTAAATTTATTATTAATAGCCAATAAAGATGATGTTTGTGATGATTGTGAAGAAATTACAGTTGAAATATTTTTACTTAAATGATCCACAAATATAATATTAAGAATTTCACCAATATGTTTATAGGCAAATTTTAATTCTGCTTCTTGCACATAGGGTGGAACGTTTAACATTAGCATAGTTTTACCATCTGGTTTTGCTGGATCTTTTGGTCTTTGACGATGTTCTTTTACAAAAACTTGATGAAATGTTTTAGCATTTTTATTGTGTTTTAATGTGACAACTATAAAATTTTTTTGTTTTTATTAGTTATAATTTTTAAAATAAGTAGAACAAAAAAAAAAAAAATAAATAATACCATTATATCCTTGATACGTTATGACCATTATGGGCATTAATGAATAAGCAATATTAATATATTTTTCAAGATTTTGTTGTTGGTAAATTTTTTGTCGTAAATAAATTTCCAATCCAAAAAATTTTGATTCCAAATACACAAAATATTAACCAAAAGCAATAAAAACAACAAACTGTTTCAGTAAACACATGTTTATTGTTTTATTTGACAATATCTCAGATGACCATAAATAATGACATTCTCACTGCTAATAGTTTTTCGTCTTTATATATATGACAGCCATTCACGCTAAATTTGTTGAATTATTATAAATGTAGGGTTATGTTGATTAAACATCATCATAAACTATAGCTGAACCGATACAGTCACTATTGGTGTTTCGGTCCGTCCAAGTACGCGTCACGTCAAATAAAAACAACAGCCATCTATTTTCATATTCAATAATAAGATTAATAAAAAACAAAAAATAAAAGTAAAACTATTTTTGTTGTAGAAAAGAAAGTAATGTAAAAGAAATTTTTATTAATTTTTTTTTCATAATTTATCATAAATAATTATAAAAATTACTATTTCAAATGATGACTATATATTTCTTAATGATTTTGCGGTTTCCAACTGAAAAGGAATAATATTCATCTTAAGATTGTGTTTTTAAAATATGTCTAATGTAACATAACCTCTAAAAAAAAAAAAGTAAAAATAAAACTTTTTAAATTAATTAAAAATAAAATGTAATTTATATTTTAGATAAATAAGGCATTCAGCAAATCATAATTTTAGTAGTGGATTTGGTGTTCGAGGTAAAGAAGAAAATCGAAAATAATGTGTGCCTATTAGTACCCTAACCAGTTTCAAAATTTTGATAATGACTGCAATATACACGTAATTTGGTAGAAGCAATGAAATTTTAAAAATTATGCCATTACAGAAACAAATATGTCAGCGATCATCATACATGAACAATCAATGCTAATAATAATGAATACTATACTGTGGTTTATTTCTTAAATCCAGTTAAGATGTATCTACAGATATTTATATTCTTACAAACTTATCAGTTCAATTGTCTAATAAAATCATTAACCATCACACAATTCAATGTAAGGTAAGAAAAATACTATAATTTAAAAATATAAAAATGCTTCAATTTGAAAATATTTTTATTTTTGCATTTTCCAACTAAATTTTGTATCATAGTTAAATGGTATTAATAAGCAATAAAATACAAAAATTCCAATCTGCAGACGTAGAACTTATTAGATAGACAATTTGTAGATATGGATCATAAAAAAAAAGACTATATTGAAAGACTACATTCATTACGTTTTTCAAAATTGTTGAAGTGCTACGTGCTGCATTAAAAGTGCATTTTATATCGATACACAAATGGTAATCTGATTGAGCCAAATCTGTTGATATATGAACTTGGATTAACACTATCAAACCCATCGATTTTAATATATTTTTAAATGGTTTTTTTTTTGTATGTGATAATGCATTATAATGTAGGAGAAGTTGGCGGTAGCGATCCGTTATTTAAGTAAATTATACACAATATCTCTGATCAAATACAGTCCATTCTGTTTCTGTACCTTTCTGTCCTATACCTGTTTGGTTTGGCTTTACTATTAATGTTGAATGAAGGCATAGATTTTTTTCTGCGTTTAAAATTTTCAAAATAAATTCATAACAATTCTATGCAAGTTTTCAAATGGTTTTTTTTTCTTTGTTTCTTTTGCTTAAAATCAGTTAAAATATGAAAACACAAATGTTTTTTTATTGACTCAAAATCCAATATTTTCAAATTTATATGATGCACTTTTACAGTTTTACAACAAATTGGTATATCAAATTGAAAAAATATGTTCAGAATCCTTTAATTTGGGAAATTATCAATATCTTTTCAAATAAATATAATATTAAATTTATCATTTTACTTACATTTCTTTTATAGCTAATAAATTTTTCTTTCGCTTTTAAACAGATTAAAAAAGACGAAATGTTTTGGTATCTGATCACCAAATTGATTGAAATTAACGTGTAAAATTAATGGCATATTATCAGGATTGAATGCATCGGATTAGAGGTAATTTATTATTTATAATAATATGTAACTTATTAATTAATAATAATAATTTAATTTATAATATTATAGCTGAAGAATATATATGGTAATGCTACTTTAAGCATAGATCAGAGTTATTAACATACACATCTTTATTAATTGTGTAACTGAATGATCTCTTGACCAATTTGGTATGTAGGTTTAGAACGAGATTATATACAAGGATTTATTAACAAGTAACATATAAAAATACAAACAACTTATAAATAAAAAAAGAAGAAGATAATAACAAACAGCGATGCACGCACCAATGTTGTTTTTATTTATTTTAACATTATTTCGATTGAAAAAAAAAGTTAAATAAACAGAAATTACTTGTGTCACAGATGTGACTTGATAAATATTATCGTGCGAACATATAGTACATTAATTGATACATCAACAACCGCGATAATATTCTAATGGTCAATAATAATGATGAATTAATCATATCATACAAACATATAAATTATGGAATATTATAAAAATGCGTTCAATGCAAATTTTAGCTTCAATGCTGTTAACAACAAAATTTACATATGCTGCACATCATTAAAATATATATAGATATTGGTGTACCAAAATATAAATTCTAATAATTACGTTCGTCATACCATTGGTGATATATATTAAATATAATGCAGGACCACAACCAATAGAAGCTTATGTATAGCATTTTTTGCAGTTATTTGTGATGGGCCACTACAACAAAAATCTATGGCGCACACGTGGAGATAATACAAAATCAAGAACATATATCATTACAGTGAAGTTGATAAATTAGTCCTAATGGGAAATATATAACAATTCATCAATTGGTCTTTAATAAATTACCGCAAATTATAAATTATATTTGTTATGTTTACTACTGGTAATATCAAATGTTTTTAAAAAAAAATTCTCTGTAATATTAATCTCAATTTTTTTCTATATTTGCAGATGATTTAAAAAAACTATATTGAAACAACACATAATTCAATTATTAAATTGTGGCAAACTTATGTTACTTCTGGCATAAGAGTGTTATTAAATGATTTATTAGCAACACACCATTCTATCAAATTGATGATATAAATTATGATATTTTAATAAATATATAAATAAAATAAGTTTTAGCTTTAAGCATGAATTAAATTTTAAATGTAATTGTATATTGTAACTATCACAATTAAATATTATACTCGTATTAGAAGTTGTATTATACACATTAAAAATGAATATGAAATTAGCTAAATTAAAATTTCTATCAAGATTTCAATGTTAAAAAATAGATTCATTTTATTATAATTCAATTTTATTTCATGATTATAAAGTTTATAACAATTACAATTACATGTAACGCTTATTATATAAGAAAAATAACAAACAAATCTTTTATTATAAAGTAAACCTCATAATATTGATTCACAATTTGAATTTTAAACATATTATTTAAATTAAAATAATGTTAATAGGGTTAAAATTAATAATAGATAATAATAGAAGTAAGATATTTATGTATAATTATAAGTAAAAATTAATTAATATAATGTAAAGATAATTCGATATTAATTGACTACAATGCTAAGAACAATTTGATAAGACAAACAGAAAATTATTACAAGAAATTTAATACCTGTATAATTCTGTTTTGAAAACCTATATACAAAATTTCATCGAAATTGGTCAAGAAATGATGCAGATATTGCAGAAATGTACCATTACGTATACATATCACCCATACATTCAATGCACACAACTACATAAACATACCAAAATATTCAAGAAATAACTAAAATATACGATTTTTTCAGAATTGTTATTTTATGATAGTGAAAATATTATTTAATTTTTATTTATTTAAATATTCAAATATTCAATACAAAGTCTTGTATCATTAGAACAAAAAATTATAATAAAAATGATGATATACCGTACGTACCGTAAAGACTACAAAGAGTATGTCTTTATTATTTACCAATATTTAAAACACACAAAATAAACTGATGTGTACTACAACACTAGTTAACTCAATAACAATCCATTGCTATATTATTGTGTATTATTTATATATATATTTATTATATATTACAACTTTGTTATTGTATTATCGCCCGCCGACAATAAATAAAAATTAAACAATATTTTCACTATCATGTGGTTATGATTGCCTAATAACTATTCTAAAAAAATCGTATATTTTGGTCATTTTTCGAAATTTTTGGCCTGTTTATGTAGTTGTGTGTTTTGTATTTATGGGTCGGTATGCATATACGTAATGCTATGCATTTCTGTTAAAGGAAATATCTGCATCATTTATTGAACAATTTCGATTTTGTATAAAAAGGTTCTCGAAATAGGATTATACAGGTATTTATCAACAATTTTCTTTAAAATTAATACCTATCTTTATTAATTGTACGACTGCATGATCTCTTGGCTAATTTCGTACCAATTTGGTATGTAGATTTGAAATGTAGATTATAGACAGGTGTTGACTTATTAACAAGTAACAAGTAAAAATACAAACAACTTACAAATGTCAGCAGAAGAAATGAAATAAAAACAAACATCTTCCTTTACAATGGATTGCAGAAAAATATACATCCGAAAAAACGTTAAACGACCATCAAGTATTTTGAAGAGCCATTGAAGATTAATATAAAATAATATAAAATAATGTAAATATATGGTAATTATCACTAATTTCGATCTTTATTTTAATGTAAAAATAATTTAACTTATTTATTAAATCGATAAACAATTTGATTTAAAAAAAAATATATTTGTCTAATTATTTTATGACGTTCATCAATAGTTCCCCAACCTTTAACTACCGTCCATTGAAATCTGAAAAGAGAAAAAGAAAACAAAAAAAAAAAATGTTAAGTACAAAATAAAAATATAAATAAAATAAAATTAATATTTCATATACGAAATTCTACACCTACACAATATAAAAGAAGAAAAAAAAAAAAAATTAGTCTCTAATAAGTGTCCTGTAAATAAAAATAAATAATAAAAAATCGATCAACTTTAATGTGGTACCTATTCCGAAAAAAATAAATTCAAAATTTTTGTCCCTTATATATCGCAACCGACACATAAACCATAATAAGCTTGGTGGTGTATAATGTAGAGGTGTAGTGAATATTCATATGAGATATGAATACGGCGGGTTCGATTTCTTACCGAAACCGAAAAAAAAAATTTCTTAAAAAAAACAAAAAAATAAGTTTTCACATATATGAAAAATAAATATTCTTGCTTGTGGTGGTGGTCTCAGCTGTGTATTTCCAATTTGATGATAGAAAAAAATATGACAAAAAAAAAAAAAAACAATTTTTAATTTTTTTTTTGGAAATTCCCGGTACTTTATGAACAAAACAACCCAATATTAAAACACGATTTTGACCGACTTAGAGGCGGAATTTTCGAGTTATCTCAACGGATTCGTGTTCGGACGATGACCCCGCGTCGTTTGAGCCTATTTCCAGCCATATTTTTTTGGACCCCCAAAAGTGTGGGTTATAACCTTATGCCGAAAAAATTTTTTTGCCCGTAGGACCTTCAGATTTTCAGGGATAGTAGAGCTCGGAAAAAAAACAGGATCTGTCGACCCCTTTGCCGGATTTCCCTCCGGGGGCGGAGCTATGGACCTTCGAAAGTACCAAATGGGTCACTTTTGCACCCCTATAACTCCGGAAATACTGAATATTTCGGGAGGAGCTTCTCACCAGTGATAGTCCTCCTCAAGGGCTACAAATTATAATATGGGGGTGACTTTCTATCTATAAGGGTTTTCCAACTAGGGCTGCCCAAAGATTGGAAAAACGTTTGCAGACCAATATTCCGAGTACTGGAAAGTCGGGAAATATTAGACTTTCCAAAAATCTAATGATGCAGAAATGTAAAGGAAAGTCCAAAGTTTATCCTCAGATTTTTTTTGGAATTTTCCAGTGGAAAATGTGGATTTTCCAGGAACATCGAAAAACATAAATTTTTTCATGTTTTCAAATGGGAATTTCCCGGCTTTCCCAATGGAATTTTCCAATGCCCTATTTATCGCAGATAGTAGACTATATGCCACGTATTTTAAGCCCCACCACAACTCCTCAAGTCAAATGGTTTTCCCACAGTGGCTGCCCAAAGTTAGGCTTACACGGAAATTCCCAAATCTTAAATTGGTCATAAGTCGACCAATAGATTTTTCACAGAAAAAGTCCAGAAGCTTTAATGTGCGCATTAAGATTCTCTATAATATGGCTGTAACGAAAATTGGCTAACTCTTAAATTTTTTTCGAAAACATCAAAAACCTGGTTTTCAGAAATTCCGGGAAATTTCTCCAGCCTAAAGTTGATGACTTACAGATTTCTTATAGCCATAAATGGATTTAGATGGTAAATGTACTGAGGGAGTGGTACTGAAAATGTTTCCTAACTATTACAGTTTTCCCGTAATTTCCCGATCCAAATTAAAATTTTCCGGATTTTCCCGAAAATTTCCAGATGTCTTAATTAGAATATTAGAAACCATTTTTACCACTAGAGGACCCGAATCTATATACGCGTTTTCCCGGAATTTTCACATAACGGTTTCATACTCATGGTGAAAAATCCAAGTTTTTTTTTTACAAAAAGATAGGTCCTTCAATTACCTATAATTTAATATGTATCACAACATCCTACCACTTCAAACAGCTGAACTATGATTTTTCCCGTGTCCCAAATATATAATATTTTTTTACACTAATTTACCTTTAAAATTTTGTTTTAAGTAATTTCGGTTATCCTTAAATTTCCCAATTTCCATTTTTTTATATTAATTGTGTATGTGTGTGTGTGTGTTTTTCTATCTGCAAAAGAAAATTTTTAATGTTACAGTAATATATAATAATAATTTTCGTATAACTTGTATCAAAAATAAATTTATATATGAAAACAACAAATACAAGTGATTTCTTTTTATTTATTTTTTCTTTTCCATTTAAAAAATAATGTTATACAAATAAACCCACCCAAGCATACAATAAACACACATAAACATATAGATAAGTAAAAGAAACATTACAAATGTAAATATTAAAAAATTATTGTATATAAATGTCATATTAAGTTGTTGTCTTTGCTATATCAAAATTTTTGGTTTTTTATATATTAAAAACAATTGTTTTTAAGTCGAAAAATATGCAATGCAAAATCAAAATGAAATATATTTTTTTACTTTGAAATTGAGTTCCATGTGTTCTATATTCTGACTTTATCTCGTGAATTCGTTAATGCAAATCCATTTTCAATAATACTTAATTGATTTCGTTAGTATAATTATGGACACACTGATTTTAGCTGAAATAAATGATTTCTTTCGGATTGATTTTAAAAAGCGAACATACCCTATATTTTACTTATCAACTTTATGTAGTGATTTAATGGTACAGTGGTCAACGTCCATTTCATCAAATCCAGAGGCTGCGAGTTTAACTCGTACTGAAAATTACTCCAGTGAATTACCATTAATTCGTTTATGAAATCAAAAAGCGAATCTTTGAACATAAGTTGTTGAATGCCATTCAGAGATTAACAATATATCCGTATATCGGAGCAATCATGTCAATGGTTACGAATTCTTGTATACGGTCTGCAATACTGATTGAATAAAGAAACTCTGAAAATATCGCTGCTTGCAGATACGAACTCTTAAAAATAGTTTGAAATACTGATTGCCAAGTTCTTAAATAGAATATGCTCACTTTTAGAATTTCTCTAAGTTATATTTTAGAACTTAGCAATCAATGTTTCGGAACATGGTTTTTTAAGAATTTGTATCAGAAGAGAATTATCAACAATTTAAAATATGTTGCACTAAAACCAACAACTCATGAAATTTGTAATAAAATATAATTAAATTAGAATGTTAACGTAATTCAAAATAACAAAGTACGTATGTATTAAGTACAACTACATTTTTATGTTAATATTTATTTATGCATTGATAAAATTAATTGCTAAACTAATTAATTGTAAAAATCCTGCACGCATAAGAATTAAAATAAAAAAAATCAATTAAATATATCCTAAATTATTTGCTTCATGTGGTATTGTCATAACAGCATCATATATTTCTTCAGCTGTTGGAATTATTTGCTCCGCTGGTAATTCGAAACCGCTCGAATATCTATTGCTGCCCGGCCTTAATTCAAATGTATATGATAACGGTATCGATAAATTACCATAAACCCAATCCATACTAAAACCAGTTGCTGGATATATTGTAGCATATGGATTACCAATACTATATCGAGTACCATAACGTTTTGCTAAAGCTTCAATTCCTTTTTTACAAATTGCCAATAAATCATCATGATTTTCTGTATGTACAGCCGTATGTCCATATGGAAATAATAGAATTTGTGAGTATGAGTGAAATGCGAAATATAATTTTAATTGTTTTCTTATTGTTGTTAAATATTGAGAATATGAATACATTTCAGGTTCAGAAAATGCTCGTCGACCCGCATATGTTTCAGCACATGGATATTTACTTGAACCAATTTCATTCCAATGAAAATCCCAATTACGATTTGGGTCCACGCCATAACAAATAAAATTTGACAATGGTGTACGTGTTTTACGCCCTAATCGATCACGTTGAAATGTATACGCATAACCATCTGGATTTATTATCGGAAAGAAGTACCAATTTATATTTACCGAATTTGCTCGAAATAACGATGTAATATGATTTTCAGTCGAAGGTGAATTTAATTGCTCGATTAATTCATTTTTAATAAAAATGTTACTGTTGCCGGTAATATCCATTCACGCGCATGCAGTCCACCTTCAAATAAAACGGCTGCATTATCTGGATTATTATTAAATGATAATTAAAATACCACGTATTTCTCTACCTTCATATGATTTTCCAGCTATTATTAATTCTAAATTGTTTGGATATTTTTTTACCATTGCATCAATTTTTTCTTGTTAATTTGTATCCAATATTTTATATAAAAAATTATGTGTACGTAATATTGTTGTAAATTCAGCGATATTTATGTGGTGCAACAATAAGAATAACATCACAACATTTTCAACTTTACCAGGACCAACAATAAACTTATAACTGTCACTTGTATTTTCGATTAATTGTAATCTATTAATTTGTTCTTGATTAGTTGGAATTAAGCATTTTACAATATAAATTACAATAAACATGAATTGAATTTTGAATTAGTTTATAATAGTATTATATAATAATACATATATTTTATTACAGGTATGAATGAATGTATAAAAGATATCACATTATTCGGTCATTGAACACCAATTAATTGTTAAACACTCCGGGTTTAAACAATAGACAAAATTAAAAATAATAATAAATACCTTTTTTAATATGTCGTATTTTGTAACACACTGCAACCATCCCTTATATCATATTGAAGCCAAATGGTGATAATTGAATAACATGGAAGGCACCAAAAGCTGAAAATAAAAATATTTTTACGTTAACAATAGCTGACAATAGTTTTCGTTTTGTTTTTGGTAAATTTATTTATTTTATACTACAATAACTAATTAACCGATTTTAAATTTTTGATACACTATTAGCATTAGCATACAGAGATCTTTAATTTGACGTTAAGAAAAGACAATTCGGGCATGTGGTTATCGAGATACTTACAGGAATGTTGACATGTATGAATGTTGTTGTATTATGGTAGATTATGATCAATTAACCAATGAGAAACGATAATTTTAGTTCCTGCAAAAACCTATTAATTTTAGTAGAACATAGTTTTTGGTCATGTTAATTTCCAGTGGAACTTATAATGGTATCCATCATACATTCATTACAATCTAGTTGGTAAAATATTCCTCGTGGGAGTGCATAGTAATTTGATCAAAAGATAGCTGCTTTCTTAATTCATATTCAATTATTTTTTTTATGAAGATTGGCTAATAGAAAAGAATAATAACAAATAAGATAGATATAATAGCCTACAATGGATTTTCAACTTAATGGTAGTCGTAAATATAATTGTATATTTCATAAGTTTGTTATTACGTTATTGGCATCCATCATATTTCAATTTATTAATGATTAAAAACATTCATATGATTTCTCATTGAAAATATACAAATATTTTCTAGGTATTTAATTGTGTTGAAACACAAAATGGTAGCTGGAAAATAATAGCATCGTCCTAATTAATTAAATGCAATGTAGAATAACTATTTCATATCGCATCAATATTATTCTTATTTTAATAATTTAATATTTAATTATTCTGTGTGTGCGTGCGAGCGTGAATCCATATTTTTCATATTGTTTAGTTGTTAGTATTTGTTTAGTTTAGTTTAAATTCCCAATACAGTTGTTTATATCACAAAACTAAATTTAACACAAAATTAAATCAATCAATGAGAATTTGTTTTAATAAAATATATAAAATATGTTAATTTTCACAAATAAAAATATAAAGAGAAAATTAATGAACATTATTAATTATAAGAAAATCAAATAAAGATCAATTTTTTTCTTATAATTATCATAATCCATGAAGATGTTTTTTTAAGATTATTGGTGTTGTTGTTGTTCCTGGAGTTAACATTTACGAAATAATTTTCAGTACCGTGTGACGGGATAGCCGATTAATTAAATGATATTGAATAACAAATCATACCGTCAATTAAATAAATAATAAATATATAGCCACAAATAAAATAATTATCTCTAATCTATACAGTAATAGAATATACTTACGATGTAGTTTCAACAATATTCACATTTTGACGTATATCGGTAACATCTATTGATCCATATAAAACATTTAATAATTTCTGGAATTTGTAATATTAAATCACCTTTATCTTTTTTCAATTCAGATGGTATACGTACCAACATTAAATTATCACGGTCATTTGTTATACAAAAATCAATTTTATCTAATGGTAAACGATGTTTTTGTTTGACTGTTTTCACATCCAATAAATACAAGGCATAATCGTTAAATAGAAAGAAACGTTCACGCGGTTTATAACCGCAACGATCACATTTTATAACTGGTGTTGAATATTTTAATTTTCCTAAGCCAAATAATGTTGTTACAAAATTGTTAATTTCAGCCATACTTTGTTTAGAAATACGTTCGTCAATAAACGATGGTCCTATACTATCAGCATAATTTTTCTTTTTATCTTTAAATAAACTTTCTGCCAATACTTTCAATTCAAATTGACGTTGTTTTTCGTGGCTTAAATTACGTTTATATATAGGCGAACTAAATGAGGCAGATATAATTGACGTAACAGCAATGATGCTTCAGCACAATGCGCCGAACATGAAAGCCATGTATTATCTAGCAAATTTTGTTGTAAATTTTTCGATAAGCGTATTAACCATAAACGTTTTGAATGTGCAATAAATGAGTCATTATAACCATTCGGTTTATCATAAAACCACGTATTTGATTGGCAGCATTACGACGTTGTACTGCTTTTTTTTATCGCTAAATAACGTCGTATATATTTTTGTTCAAATATTGCAGGCAGCACTATGCATTTGCAACTATATTCTAAGTTGTTTACGACCTTTCCATGCGGATTGGATTTTAGATGTTAAATAATGTTTTTTTCATTTGAAATGCATCTTCGGTGTCGAACAATGTTTTCGGTAAACATATAAATATTTTTGTTTTACCCATACGATACCCATATTTACCATTATTTAATTCGTTCGCTAAAACTTGTACACCATCACGAGCTGAACCATTTTTATATTGTGGTTTCTGTACTTAAACATTTATAACGTTGTAAAAACATTTCATATGTACGACGATATGCAAAACCAGCACATCGTACACGTTAATTTATGTATTTAACTTGATGTGACATTAATTGATCATCAAATTTGTTTGCTGTTTGTACATAATTTGGTTTTATACAACTTATATACGATGGTTCTTTACACATTAATATATTCATTAATCATTTAATGAACTTTTGAATTGTGTAGCAGCACTGTGTGGACGTTTTTTTTTTATGTAAATATTCTTTTTCTGGAAAACAATTACGTATTATACTACTTACTGTATTCGATATAACCTCTTTATCTCTAAATAGTAAATCAGCCTATAAAGTGTAAATAATTAATAAATTTGTCTTTATGATGTTTCGCAACAACTTCTTGAGCTTTACTTAAATTTATCGTTTTTTTCTTGTGTATTTCGTTCTGCATGTGTTCGCATTTCATCTTCCATAATTTTATTTTCATTTTTTGATACAATTTGTTTTAACTTTTGTTGTACAAGAAATTTACTTTTTTTTGCTTGAACAGGTGCATCTTTAATATAATTAAAGAAAAAAGTTAAAATATTTATAGAACTAACATTAAAGAATACCAGTCGAGACAGTAAAGTAATTTTTATCTAGCATCACACACAAAAGTACAAAAAATTACTCACTTGAACGACGTGTAAGTGCATCCACTTTTGATTAATTTTTAATTTTTTATTTTTTATATTATCTGGCACTTTAGTTTTATTTTTTAATTTTCCTTGTGGCATTTTCTTTTTAGATAATTAACAAATAATTGAATATGAATAATAATTATTCGTACAACACAAACAAAAAACAAATGTAAATAACTAAATTGAAAACCGAACCGAAACTATGTTCTATGTGGTTATTATATGTAACAAGAAGAAATGAAGGCACTGGCACTGCACAAGTGTAATATGTCACGACCACAAGGTGCCGTATCACGGTGTATCAATAGTTACTATATCGGCCCAGCTTCACTTTTGTTTAGTTTGGTATTTGTTGCATTCACATTAATATCATACATATTTTATTGCATTGATAAAGTATGCGCTACAGTTTTGTAATATAAATGTATGTATAATTGAAGCTATAAAGTAAGAACGACACGTTGTTTTAAACAAAGCTGTGACCTAGAGAAATTTAACTAAAATTACGACTAAAACTAAAACAAAGACTAATCAAAGCTGAAACACATTCTTTATATCGGTCCACAAGTATCGCACAGAACGCGACTTTTGAAATAGTTTTTCTCTTGACTTCACTCTACCCCAGCGATCCAAGCTAAGCTGAGCCGATACAGTCACTATAGATACGTATAAAATTATAGATGAATGATGTTTGAGTATGATTGATAGAGTGAGGAGGGTGATGAGTTGAGTTAATAGAGATTGAAATGACTTTTAGTCAGAAAGCGAAGATGAGTGCCGGTAAAGATCATTCTTGTATTTCTTCTATCTTTTATTGTTGATAAACAATTTAACAATATAAAATTAAACAATTTTATTATATTTAATATGTCGCAGTCAAAAAAAATTGATTATCCACAATGTGCGCGTGATGCGCTTCCAAAAATTGGTAATTGTTTTATTTTGTAATATGCACTATCAAAATATTTTCAATTCAATTTAAATAATATTATTTTTTTTTGTATTTCCACCAACTTTTGTTTCATTCAAAAAAAATAAAAACAAAAAACAGAATCGTTGGTAATTAGTCGAAAAAATCAAGATCATTGTTTAGAATTAATTGCTGAATATGTTTTTTTGGAAAAAAAAGTACGAAAAGATTTCTCAAATAATATTTATTTGACATTGATACAAGAATTTCAATTAGTTGTTGTATTAGCTGAGTATTTTTCACGTCCTGGGCCAGATGCAACACGCAATGCTGTATTTCTATCATTATTTGGTGGTTCAGCAATAACATTTAGTCGTTCAAGAGTATTAGTGAAACTTATAAGCACAGCTGTTTCGGGCTCCATTGAATCGGTAATAATTTTAATATAGAAATTAAGATGTTCTTGTTTACCTAATTTTTTCTATATTTTCCTTAAGGTACTATGTGCAGCCGGTACATGGATGCAACAATTAGGACCAACATCAACAGCATCATTAGATTTAGTAAATTGTTTAATTGATGATTTTGTTAAATTTTCCAAAAATGGTGCGCAACAATTAAAATCGTTACCTTTGATTGCGCCTAGGTAAATTAGCCAATTCAATTAATTTATGATTTTATTTTGGTTAAATAAAACTATAAGAAAATAATAACTTTCAAATTATATAAAAAAAAAACTGTTTATACACACTTAAAGGTTTGCTGTAAATTTTATGACATCTGTTGCTGAACTATATTTAAATGATAAAACAAATATGATTTTACCGCCAGATATTTTACTAGAATTATTTACAGAATGGATATCAGATAATCCAATTTTATGTCTTGCATCTCAGCCACCGTTATCATTACCAGCTGGTGCAATATCCATGCCTGTTATGACACCATTGGCCGGTTTAATACGTTGGTGTGTGTTAGCACCGTTAGTGTTGACAAAAAATGCTTATAGTAAATTACATTTAGCATTATTAGAAAGTTTAAACCAGGTTTGTATACTAGCACTAGTATTTTGTTGACAAACAGTCGAAATTGTTTATTTATAGAAATTAATCTGATATTATTATTGTATTTAAAAATGTAGACTCCAATAGCGCCTGGTGTACCAGCTGCATTAAATACATTACATTTGGTTTTAATTGTAAATTTACTCAAATATAAATCTGAACAAATAATGGAACAAAATCGTAGACCTGAGGATGATGAATGTTTACAAACGAGTTTAGAACGTTTTGCACAGGCCATTCAATTAGCATTATCATCTCGTGCTTTATCCGGAAATTTATTACAATTTTTATGTCGCTTGGAAACATTACCAGTTAATGTTTTATTACGATTAGTTATAAAATCAAATAAAAATACTGTATTATAATTCAATGTGTTGTTTACTATAAGAAAAAAACCTATTTTTTTAATTATTATTAATTCAATTATTATTTACTTTTTTTTTAATCTGAAATATCTTCTGTTCGATCCAATGGTTCGATCATCTGTCTTATAGCATCCGATACGCCAATCATATCCAAACCTTCAGCTATATATGCTAAATTCTCTAAACTAGCATCAAGATCTTCTTCAAACCAATGTTTTAGCATTGCATCGCATGCATTGATAGCTGTTTGATTTTCATCCAAAAAATATTTTAATTCATCGGTACGAAAACCTTTATTATTTTATGAAAAATTTTTTTGAAATATTAATCGTTTAAATAAAATAATTTTTATAAGGGGGTGCTGATTTTGACATAGAATTATACTTACCAAATTTACTACCTAATTTTTGCCAATCATTTGCGATAAGATTACTCAATTCACGTATTTGCAATTGTGTAACCGCTATATTTTTATGTGAATTTTTATCATTATCTAATGATAATTGTTCGGTTTCTGTTGTATCTGTTTCAATTAATGTGTCCGGTATAACATCCATAATATTATCATCTTTTTCCTCTTTTTCATCTTTTTCAGTTGATTCTGTTTTTATTTCAGCCGTCTCCAGTTTTATTGTTTTTGCACGACTTTCATGTATTTTTTTACGTAAACCTTCTAAATAATCGGAAATTTTATTTGGTGTTTGTATCATTGTAAAGAAATGCGGTGATTGCCGGGCCAATAAACGTAATGCACGCCATTCAAATGTTTGATCTGTTTTATCTTTTGGATTTTCTAAGTACGATTCAATAGATGGTAAAAAATTACGATCATCACCACGACAAGCTTGTAAATTATCGGGACATATATTCCATAATTTTGTTAATTCAACATTTCCCATATAAAATTTTCCCTGTTTACTGGCATCACGTAACACATCACCTAAATTACGGCGTGGTTTTTTCGTTGGAATTTTTTCTAAATCATCTTGATTAATTTCGGGACGTTTAAATTCTTTACATCCTTCATTTTTCCAATTATTCCAAAGTTCTTCACGTTGTAACATATGTTGAACAGTTTTTGCAAATTTTTTACCACTTGGTGGTGTTTCCTCTAACAGTTTATAAATTAAAATTTCTGTTTCTTTAATATATTCGGATTGTGAACTTGATAAACTATGAGAATCACTAAATATAAAATAGAAAATAACGAAACGAAAAAAAAAAAAAATTATAATACAACAAAAACATAAAATTAAATAAAAACTTACGATTTAAATTTAACTGTTGTAGTTAAATATTGAAATAAAATTAAAAATTGTACTAAAACTGAACGACGAAAATTTGAATCGGATAATTGTAGGGCAAGTAATTTTGGATTTGTTAAAAATTTTGCAAAAAAATTATGTGTATCTTTAATTTCTTCTTCTAATTTTTCATCAATTTTATTCTGTTCTGCATATAATTTGGCGGTTGTCATTGACGATGATGTTGCACCCATTTGTTGTTCTTGTTCATCCAATTTAAAACTACTAAATGCAGCTAATACACTTGAAGCATGCTATAGAAATTATTTTAATTAATTTTTAGTTTTAACGTGCTTTTCTTAAAAAAAAAAAAAAAAAAACAAAAAATAAACTTACACTTTCAAATGTTTTCCATGGCATTTTATTATAACATTGATTTGGATTACGAAAAAAATCTTGTAATGCCCAAAATTTACAATATAAATTATAATCTATTTTGACTTGTATATTTTCAGGATCAACTAATGAATCACCAATATCATTACCTTCGATTTCATATTCAGTTAAATTTTCTAAATTAAATTCGGATACAATGTTTAAACCAGAACGTTCAGAAAATGGAAAAAATTTAGCTAAAAATAACAATATACGACCACAAAATACAGTATTTTGAGAACGTGATAATCTTCGTAATAAATCATTACACATTCGTAATAAATTATTTTTACATGCTGCAAAAAAACAATCTTCTTTCCAAATTGTTACATTATTTTCAACAAATGTAAATAATACTTCGCATTTATCTAAGGTAACCGCATCGAATATGTCGCCCAAAAGAACAACCGGGATTGTTGATGTTGTCAGATCCAAACGACATGCGTCTATTGAAAATGTAATAAATTCTTCAATTTTTGGCTGATCTATAAAGTCTGATAATAATATATCACGAAATGATTGATCTAATGCTGCTTTCTTATCAATATCATTGGCTTTTAATTGATGATCATATACATCTTTTAATATATTAATATTCGAATTACTGAATGCATTCTTTAAGGTTTCCTTTAATGAAATGTAAAAAAAGAGAAATTTCTGTCATAACACAACCTAATATTTTTTATTATATAGAAATTTTTAGAATATTATTGATTTTTTTTCCCTTTTTTTTTTTTTTTTTTTTAACAAACCTTAAAACTTTCCTGTAATTCTATGAATGTTACGTGATCCATATTTTTGTTTCCTTGTTTTTAAATAATTTAATATTTTAATTTAAATTGTATATTTATTTAAATTTTAAAACAAAACAAAAACAAAAACCCACCTATTTAATACCTCAAAGAAGACTAAAAATGGATGAGATAGAAATCGAGGCACAACAAACACTAACAAATAATAAAATACAATACAACAAAATACAAACACAACGTACGGCATGGCGGCATGGTACATTCACAAACACATTATTTATAAATTTGACATATATTATTCTAGGTTCACAATTTATAGTTAACCCCCACGCTATAGAAACTCTAAACAATTTTTTGAAAAATTAGATTTGTTTGAAAATTTTTATTGTTCCTTCGAACAAAATATGTCGTTAAGATCGTTGTTTATTTATTTAATTAATTTATTGGTTTCGCAAGGTTCTACAAGGGTTTTTAAATACTTGTTATCGATATGTTTTAACTTTTTATGCAAATTGATAGATTGAAGACAATTTTCCAGTGTGTTGATTAACAAATATAAAATGAATATATTAATAGTAATTAGTAATATTTAATATGGTTTTTAAATTAACATTTATTATACATCATGCTCAATTTGATGCAATGTTATCCAGTGGAGCCTCGGTGGCAGTCGCAGACGTCGTTTGAAAAGCACCATTGTAGTTTCCAGACATGACAGTCTTTGTACATTCTTTCCAGATGCCCTCCAACAATATTCTGTATCGCCTTATGCAACCAAACAACAGGCACATATGTGTATGTTTTTATTTGCCTTACCATCATATTGTACACCCATTACAAATGCAGTGAAAGTCCTCATCTAACTCCGTATATATAATCTTCCACACTGATGCATTGCAATCTTTTCCTTCCAATTTTTTTTGCTCGACGTACCTACTTCAGGTTAATGATCTCAAATCTAGATATACACCTAAGTACTTGATACACCTGGAAATGCTCAAATCGAATCGAAAAATATAGGCCCACATAACTCACTCATTTATGTGTGCCTTTGAGTAAAGAGTCTGCAGCAATCTTCCAATGAAGAAGAGATATTTATTCACCCTTGAGACACCCATGCAAACTGTGCCCCTCATACATAAACCACCCAACTTAATATTTATTTCAGTGCTATGTTTTTCAGTATGTTTTTAATCCATCTCACCATCACTTGGTTGAATCCTTGCCTTTTGACAGCCCATTTCAGTTTTTCAAATTGTATTTTATCGAAGGCAACCTATTGACCCATTGATTTTAGAGTATGATCCTTAATCCTGTCATATTATTACTTTCTACGGCCTTCATAAAAACTGTTTATATAACCGTATTCCAAACCTGCATAATTTTTATCAAATTTTATATGCATTGTAGCCGAAATCATTCATACAGTGTATATACGTGACGTCTCGTTACGTGATTCATATGTAATATTAAAATTTTATATATGTGAATGCTTATATAATTGGATCATTAGAACTGTACTGTTCATATGGTAGTTACTCAGTTAGGGTAGTTCTAGTAACTATAGATTCCTCAAATTGATAATATGCTTAACCAAATTCAATTTAAGTGCACATTTATAGGATGTGTTTATAGCTCCTAGTTCCTGGTGTGCTTATACTGATGCGACGAAAAATCTATATATTCATATTGTAATTGTATTATACCAGCTACAATCCCATATAATTTTATTAAAACAGTTGCACTCGCTTGTTAGAAGAATGGTATATCTGTTATCAATTTTTGAAGAAATTATTTAGGAAGCCACATTATTGCATTTAATACATATCTGTGATTATAAAACAAAAGTGCATATACAAAACTTGTATCAAAATGAAAAATTGATAGCTCTGAGTGGTTGATGTGGACAATAAGCAAATTGTACTTGAATCGATTTGAAATTATATTTATTATATATTTTTTAATATCATTCTAGCCTTGCCAGTCAGAAATTTATACAATTTAATTGTTTATAGATAAATAAATAAATAAATAATTACAATACAATGGAAGGAAGCAGAACGATTCGTTCCTACAAACACAAAACCAAATATTTGTGGGGGAAAAAAAAAAACAATTAAATTTTATTTTATATTTTCGTCTCATATCAATAATTTATATATTAATTATATCACATAAAATAATTAAGCTATTATTAATTTATATTTAAGTAACTTTTTATTTCATTTTTGATATGACATAAATATTTCATGAATTTTAAAATAAATGAATCTAAACTATAAATGCAAATTTATAGAAATGGATTGGAAGTGATCGTGAACTATTTTACTTTTATTGCACAAATGCAAACAACGCTCGGTTAATATCCAGCGTAAAATCCACGTCCTTTTAACATTTGTACTGTAGAATAAAAAAAAAAAAGTTTGAAAAAATTTGTAGTCATCATCAACTTCCTAGTTCCCACTACCAATCCATTTTAGATTCATTGTTTTTTAATTTTTAATATAGGTATAAAGTTTTATTTTTTAATTAGTATAACAATATCATTTACTAAAATTAATTTTCTATTCAACAAGTAAAATTTCATTAATTAAAAAAATATGTAAAAGTTATATTAATATAAAATTTCGGGTGTGTATAAAATAAAGGAATGATAGTCTTTTTCTTTTTTTTTTGTAAAATAAAAGCAATATATTAAAAATGAAATAATAAAAATTATTAGTAAACAAAAAGAAAGGAGACAAAAAAACGGATAAATAAATATTTAATAATTTTATTATTTTCTTTTGCCTGCCATTAAATTTTTACCAGCTGCTGGTTTTGGTTTATTAAATTGAAAATCTGCACATTTTGGTATGTGACGTGATGCAGCCGATTCATTAAACCGTCTTGAACAATGTGGACATTGTACATAATCAGGATTTTCAGACGGTGGTGGTGGTGGTATATCGGATACTTTACCACCGCGTGCCAGATGTGCTTGTAATTCTTTGGCGCTACGTATGGCTTGTATAAATTCTTCATGTTTACGACGCCAATCGGCTTTTTTTGGTGGTGACGCGCCCGATGCTGC
This sequence comes from Bibio marci, assembly GCA_910594885.2. Classification (NCBI taxonomy): domain Eukaryota; kingdom Metazoa; phylum Arthropoda; class Insecta; order Diptera; family Bibionidae; genus Bibio; species Bibio marci. The sequence continues at coordinate 42,730,575 of OU343114.1, forward strand.
TGCAGCTGCTGGTACTTTTTTTGTCATTGTTTTTATACCAACCTTTTTAACAAATTGTTCAGCATCGGTACCCTATATAATATAATAAATAAATTATTGTTTTAATTTTGTGCGTATAATACGAAAGGCTATCTGCGAAATATTTTCGGCCCAATAAAATGAAAGATAATTTTTAATAAAATCATTGATTATTGTAACATTATTCTTAATAATCCTAATACCATCATTAAAATGTACGATGTTGGAAGGTTTACCGTATATCCATCTACGGCTGCAATAGTCATTTGATGTATACGCCACTTTCCAAATGCAGGAATTTTAGCATGTTATACGCAATAAATAATAATAGTCAGACGGAGCCAGTGAATACGTTGGATGTTCCAAGCTATATACGTATACTTTAATTCTTTGAGCATATTGTCATCATAAAAACACTTGTGTGAACATTGTCTTGATAAAAAATTATATTTTTTTCTTCTTTAAAGCAGATCATTTGTCAAGTATTTTTACATTTAACTGTTTAACAAATAAATATTCAAACGTAATTGGTTTAACCGTTCTGAAGACAGTCGATAACCAAAAACACCTTAGTAATCCCATGTTGTAATTAGTTTTCCTGCAGATGGCACCGTCTTTACGTTATCTTTTAGTACAATATCCCACCAGTGGTTTCAATCCGCTGTTCTTTTAGCTCTTATGTATATAGTGGTTGCTCTCACTTTCTTATGTTATGAAACAATGTTTGAATTATATTTTGTTTTAGTTAAAATGAACCAAATACTTTTAAGAAATATGTATCCGAATGTAAATTGTTAGCAAATAACGTGGCATCTTTTACAAACATTTTGCATGCGTCGTTGATCATCTAACACCATATGAACGCAATTTTTTGAAAACCTTTGTGTAGATATTTTACAAGGTTTCTGTATAGTGTATTCGCATCAGTCATCAGCCCCTAACTAGTCTCCAGCACTTACGTTAGTATTATAATTGTGAGATTTTTTCTTATATGAAATTGAGTACTGGTACTGGCACTACCTAACGACCAGATTTCGAAAAAGAGAAGCGCATTTTTTCGTAATGAAGAATACACGTCTAACAATTTTTTATGAATTTCTGTAGTGGTGTTTAAACCACTCAAAACAAAAAAGTTACTCATTGAACGATATTAAATTTTTTGTTACATCTTGTACATTAAGTGGCTACACTCCAACTGGAATGAATGGACAGACCGATGAAATACTTGCTGTTTATGTAAACAAAATTATATATATATACAAATAGAATATACAATTATGATTTCACAACGTTCGTTTATGTGCAAGAAGGCCGCGAGAACTATTCAGACTGCCTACGTATACAATAAAAAACTTACTTTTATTCTATGTTTTGTAACATCAAAAACTTTACGTTTTTTGGTTGTTGTTTTTTTACATATTACTTCATGTTTTTCAATACGATCGTTATTAAAATACCGACCACAAACTGAACATTCAGCAGAGTTTTCCGGTGGATTTGCAATAGGTGTTCGTTTAACTTTCTATATATTAAAAATATACGAATTATTATAAATATAATTTAAATATAAATATAGAAAGAAAAATATTTTTAATTACTGTTGGGGACGTTGGAGTAACCATTTTTTTTCCTGGTGTTGTTTTACTTGAACCATTTGCACTATTATTTGCTGACGATGGATTACTATTATTGGTAGATGTTGACTTAATCGATGATGGCTAATTTTGTAAAGAGAAAATATTAAAATTTTTCATTGTTTTTTATTAATAAATTACAATTATATAGATACAACATAAAAGTTTAGCCCATCATACCCTTGAGACACTTGTTGGCGTTGAAGAATTTGATGCATTTTGTTGAGATTGCACCGATGATGGTGAATTTCGTGTAATTGAAGTTAATTTATTTCGTGTTGTTGTTAATGGTGCAATTTTTTTACCATTCTTATTTGTATCATTTATTGATTTGACCGGATTTGTAGCACTTTTTTTTACAACCACTGGTTTTAATTTAATATTATTATTATTCATTGTAAAAGTATTACCATTCAGATTTAAGCCAGCCATTTGTTTTCCAATATTTGGTGGTTTTGTTGAAATGTTATTATTATTATTATTATTATTAGTTATATAATTATCATTATCATCAAATGCTGGACTAAATGATTCTATAAAATTAAATTTTTTATTTTTTATTACATAAATATTTAATGAAATTATATTTGTGTGTTTGTTATTTAAAAAATATCTGTTACCCGGAAATTGTTCATTATCTATAAAATCACCTTCATCAAGTTTGTTCGATAAAATATAATTACCATTGATACTATTTGTATAGCCATCGGTGGTATCCTAAGTAATACAATATTTTTTTAAATGTTTTATTGTTATTGTGTTTGAAAGTTACATAGTTTTTTATTTTTTTAAGTGGAATGTATTCCGAATTTTTTCGTATATATAATGATATGATCAAAAATAACTGGAAATAGGGAATACTAAAGACTAAATGGAAGTAATTTCCAATATAACGAAATATATTGATGCAATTTCAACGTTTAATCCAGGATATCGTTTATTGGTATTGCCGCAACAGCTGCTACTTCGAATTTTCTTTATAATATATTCAATGATGAAAAAGTACATTGATCCAATATATGTCATCAATACTACAACTCTATAATTGTTAACTAACCGTCTTACAGTGCCAATATATAGCATTCAAATTGTTTTTTTAACACCAAATTTAGTACAAACTCTTTATTCAATAATATCTTCCACAACATACAAGTTGAAATTTTGTGAGAATATATTAATAACCATCTTAAAAAAAAATGTCATATTCTATGGACTTCTCGGGTTATTTTTGATCAGATCAGTACAAAACAAAGCATTATTTACAATAAAAAAATTGTTAAGTCATTCTAAAAGTAAATAGTAATAAAATAAAAATAATTTACCAATTCATTTGTATCAATATTACCACCATCAGAACGCCATGTAGTTTTCTATATGTGATGAAAATAACAACAAAAATGATATAATATTAATGTAAAGAGTATTTCCTACGTACTTATTATGTTTTTAACATTAATTGAACAATCGCTATTACAAAGGTGTAATATGTAGGAGAATACTCAGAGGAAATTCGGCGAATATCAAATACAGATAATCTTTTTTATACTTGCTTATCAAACACTTTGTGAGATATGCAATCCCCGTTTTTCCAGAATATTGACAATTTCCCTGATTTCCCTTCCCAGACTATGTGATATGAAGAAAAATAATTGTTTAAACGTATAATACTCGAATGGTGTTATCTCAAATATTTCAGCAAAAAAATTAAGGGTATCATTGAATAAGACAAAACCGAGCAGAGTAAATTAGTATTTTGTTGAATTCTTCTTAAATCAAGATTATTGTTAATTTAGCAAATAACATCTTGTCATATAATTTTTTACCAGAATGCGTGGGCATAATTAATTAAATAATACCATTCTCGCGCACATTTCATTGGATGCCCATATAGTTTTTGCATTATATATACCCATTGGAAATATTAATTAATTTAAAAAAATATATACCGTCGTTGTTTTAGTGGTTACTGTTGTTTGTGATGAAGCTCGTGGTGCTATCGGTTGTAAGGGATAACTTTTATCAATGCCAGTACTTCGTTGTCGTCGTTCGTCAAACATTTGTCTTACCTATTTTATAAAATTTTAACCATAATTATAAATTAATATCCATCCAGCGTATAAAAGCAAGTTTAATTATTGATACGCAATAATTTTAGCGTTATACACTATTATTTATTTACCTTTCCTGTGCCAAGAGGACCGGCCAATTTTTTACCATCAACTGTATCAATGGCTGCTAATGGACGATTTCCAATTAATTCAGCACGTTTTATTTCACGATCTTGTTGTTGTTTCTGTTGATATCGTAACTGTATAGAAGGCAAAAAAATAGAAAAACAAAAATTTAAATTCAATTCAAGAGGTCGACATTAAACTAAATATGAATATAAAAAATTCGAAATGTTGTTGGATATGGCGACATACACTCAAATATAGTAATAATTGTGTCATAAATAATGACATATATTAATATTTATTCTACATCACATTATAAATATTCAAAAACTAATTCAGTGAATAATTTTTTTAGTATGCTTTTATACAAAACTTTTTTCTGTTCGAATTTCATATACAAAGAGACTATAAGAAATGGACTAAAATATTGTTAAAAATTATATGAGCTCTGAATTGTGGTTTAATTATATTTGAATTGAATCAATAAAAAGTATAAATTAGAGGTAACTTGACCCATATGGAATATATACGAATTGTTTGTGTGTGTATGATTATCATGTAATACAATTTTATCGATCCAATTTTCAATATTTTCTCTAATGTAACATGACAATTGGATATAAAAACATGCTCATATGTCGACTAGTCTCGCATACCCCACATATATATCATATATACTGGTCGCATATATGTGCGCGAGTATGTAATTTGGATATTAAATTATAATGTACGTACATTTTATATATCTATATCAAAATTCCAATATGGACAATGATTATATTTCAATATACGTATATATTCTATATAGAATTTAGAATCTATATACAACGCTATTATAATTAATTATTATATATTTTTATTCTTATATCTATGATATTTATATGAAAAGTTTTAAGTTTATGAACTGGGGATTCTAATTTGATCTTCCCATATGTGAGTATGTGCGTACAGAAAAATAATAAATTTATTATCGCTTTTTTGAATTTTATATTATTTATAAATGATGATAATTATTTACTGGTTTTAAATTAACATCGATTATTCTAACTAATTTTTTTTTGGAATTTTTACGTTTGTTGCCAGGTAACGTTTGAATATTCTCTGTGTTATACTAAAACTAATATATATTTAATATAGCAAAATTATTAGTATTGCATTAGTAATTGCATGTATATAGGTCAAGTTTTACACATAAGAACTATCAATTTTTAAATTATCTATCGTTAAATTTATATCGCCATATTATGTCATTATTTGGAATCACTTCAACTATCAAGTAATTTTGTTATATATATTAGCTATAAATTTAAAAAAATATGCATGCATTTTGTGGTGAATTAAAGTAAATCCAAAGTTTGTGTGATACTGCAAATTTTCTTGTCGCCCCACGTGAAATTTCAACGAACTAAAAGGGCGAGCTTATTATGTCACTTTCATAATTATAATTTTTATAATAATATTTACTATATATATCTGAATCTGCATCACAAATTCTATATATTAGAAATGGTTTTTGAGAAAATCAACAAAAGATCCATCCCCTACCCTACCACATATAATTCACAAATATTGTTTGTGTGTATACCTATGATTCAGTCCTTTATTTTTTTTGTTTTTATTTAATAAATAATTATATTTGTTTCCCGATTTCCACTCAAATTTATTTTTGCTTTGCTATATAATTATTTCAGTTGTGTTCAGCGGATTCAGTATAGCTCATCATATAGAATGCAATAACTTGGATAATGAAATGCTAAAGGTAAAAACCACTTTATGGTAGTTGAATTATATGGCAGCATAATGATCATATAGTTTCTAGGAACAAACAGATTTTGTGTTTCCACTATAATTTCCATTAAAATAACAAATAAAACTTTAAGTAAATGCACAAAATTTAGCGCAAATTCAAAGCAATAATAAAAAAAACTGATGTTTATACACGCACTTAAATAAATGCAATATATAAGAAGAATATGAAAGTTAGATTCAAGTTCATTAATATACAAAGATGTTAAAATAACCAATATAAAGGATATATAAAGGACGAAGTTACAGGTACTCAATAATAAAATATACGCACCCTTAACAATAAATTTAATTGTATAAATAACTTGCAGAATAAACAAGGAAATACAAAGCTCATGACCTTTAATGTGTGTTGTAATTCGTTATTTTACAAATATAAATAAATGTCCTTTTTCATAAATCTCTATACGATATTTTATTTGGGCTACGACTTTTTCATAGTATTATATTCCGATTATATGTTTTAATTTTAAAATTTTTACTATTTTTAGTCTTATCAAGTTTGTCTTCTTCATCTAATAATCGCTATTTAATCAAATACATTGATTCCGTCGACATTTAATCCGCATACATAATCATTAAAGAACTTTTCAAAATCGTTTTTTTTAACCAATAACGAATCCTTTAATCAATTCAATGCTATACATTTATCAAAACATTCACCACAAAAAGTAGTAATATTGATAATTTCAAATAATTTCAGAATCAATTTTGTTGACAGACGTTTTAAAAAAAATCAAAATTATCGCTCAAAATGATTTTGCATTACGATCCAAATGAATTTTTCCAATGTCAATAAACCAACCAACGCTAATTGTTAATTGACAGTTTAGAATGACTATAATGTATTATCATATCGATTTTTTACATATTTACAATACTTTACCATTTGAAATTTTGTGAGAATGTAATCAATGTACTTGGTATTAACAATTGTTAAAATTGGAAAATTAAATTATACCATCATACAAAGTTAATGTTACACGATGTTATATTGTACTATAGTATAATATATTTAGGTTTTTCTTTTGATAATAGTACCCTCTAGTCACAATTTGTCCGTACTTTGAAAAAAGAGGAAAATTTCGGTGGAAAAAATCCACATCGTTTCCTTGGAAAAGATATATTGGAATTTGTTCAAAGAATGCGTCCATAGATTTTCCACTTAATATAATCGTATTTTATTTAGATCAATTGAAATATTTGGATTGTCAAGGTGATATGTCCAACATATATCCGCGCGGTATTGTATACATAATTTATTTCACCAATTATCCAATACCGGTGGTTTCAAATTTTGTATATTTCGATTATCTATAGATATAATCATCACTCTTTTTAATTTATTTTCATAATTTTTATAGCAACCAGCAAGTCAAATCGATATATAGCCGAAGAATTTTGTAAGACTTTTCATGGATTTTATCCGCTGATTTCTTTTTCTTGTTTCGGGCAGCATATTCATTCCGTGCTCATAGAACTTCTGGTCTATCGGTAAAAAACTGAATCAAACTGCGATCATTGACATCATCTTCATAAGAAAATTTATTCTGCTAATACGGACAATTCATGGGTATTATTTGACAAAATACATTTACAATCCAAAATATATTTTTGTCGAAATCCGTGAATCTGCTCACAAAAAAATGTGAATATAAATGCTATGGATATATTCTGTGGAATAATAGCAACGAGAAATACTTTCAAGGAGAATTTGTAGAAATTATCATCGGAAATATACGGATAATCGAAAGACATTTTGTTTGTAAAAATCCATGGACAGGGTTGCACTCATCATATAAAATTCCAGCGGACATCCGTAAGAAATCCATAGACATTTCCGCGAATTGAAATAACGGAGTACTACATATAATGCGAAAATATTGCGGACAAACTATACGGACAGTGTTACTAGGGTAGTAGCAGTAGAGGTAAAGTTTGTATGTTTACGAAGTCATATATAGTGTGATGTGATTGTGCATATATCGTAAATTTATATTATTTGTAAAAATTTTCATAAATTCTATTAAATTATAAATAATTAAACAAGGGATTATTTTATATTGTGATATATATAATATTCTGGTAAAACATAATTTTGAAAATGAACGAATAAACTATGATAGAATTAAATAAAAACTTTTATAATTTACATGAATTAAAAGAAAAACTTATTTTATATAAACCAAACTATAAACTTATTAGTGTATATTGAACTTGTTTTCATAATATATATATAGTATTAGTTATTAAAATACATATTATAATAATAATAATAATAATAATATTTCAAATTTAAACGCATCTCTTATATATAAAACAAGTTTTAATGACAAAATAATAACTTTAATCCTTGCTTTTTCAGTTTGATTTGTTTGTGTAACAACAATCTATTGCAAATGGTTTGACAAATGCACACACACACACACACACCCAAACACAAAGTGGCATATTTTTTAATTGTTTTCACTTTAGTTTTGTGTTAAAAAATATGCTTAAAATTATTTCTATAAGTGTCAAGATTTAATTTCAAATAATTGTATTTGTTAGTATTGTCGTTGCAAAATGAATGTTATTAAACACAAACAAATTTAAGTTTATTTGTTTTCTATAAATCCTTTATATGGGATTTCAACAATTATGGTATTAAACGCTATTTAGTTTAACATATATACTCTATATAATCACCCAAAGTGATCGAATCTGCAGATAACTTAATAATTTAGATGAATTTTTGTTTGGAATAAATTTTAAAATCGAAATTTTATTAGAATCAATGTTAAGCAAAAAAGTATTTATTGATAAATTTCACATAAAATGTCTTATATTAATAATTTTTGATAATAATTTATAGCTTTCGGTGTTATTGCTCAATTTTATGAAAAAAAAAATATATATATTTAACCTGACAGAGGAAGTTTATGGATCGGTGACGTAACGTAACATAGAAATTATTGCTACAAATATTTCAGGTACAAATGATGTGCATTATTTACCATAACAGATTTGAAATAATTATATTTATTACACATATAGAAAACAGTGATCCTCGGTTTCACTGCATAACATCTAACAACATTAAGTCAAGTTGGTAGTTTACTGCGTATGTAAGCATATAAGAATTCACCAATTGGACCTATTTTCAAAGATATTCGCTTTTTGATTTCTCAAACGAACAAATGTATAATTCAATGCTGTAAAATTTTTCTTCTATTATAATATACCGGAATTGAACTAGAAACCTATACACGAGTTAAATGACATATGCTTTAACCACCTGAGCCATTCAATCACTATTATTATTATACGGCTATAATATAAATTCTATATGTGATTGTCCTTGATTTTTCAAATATAAACATAAATCAATTATTCACGGTATGTGCCAAAAGTCCAAATAATAATGCGTATACAATATAAAAACACAATAAATGTAAAACGAAAATTCATTCGTATACGAAAATTAACTTTTTATAAACATAATATTACATAAATTTATGTAATTTTATGTAAAACTTTAACGATTTCCTGAAATCATCATTTGTTTTTCTTCTATGTATACGCGAGAATATGAAAAAATGTTCATTATTTATTTAATGAATGATTAATTATGCAAAAAAAGTAAAAAAATTACATACTGGTAACGTGTGCGTCGTATGCGCTTATGTATACAATAAATTATATAAATAACGCGTGGGTGCTATTCCTTTATACAGAGAAATTTGAACTATATATTATAAATTGTATAACTACTGTAAAAATTAATAATATAGGCTTTAAAAACATATATGATTGAATTAATTGAATTAAACGTTGTCATCAATTGATTTCATCAAACTTTTCGTTAACTTTAAAGGATACAAAATAATTGCTATAATGAACTAGAATAAAATGAATATTTTGGGTTATTTTTGATCACACCCAGTCTATATCAGGAATATAGAAATATATGACGTTTTTGATGGATTAACTGAGATATGTATGTCCTCTGACCACAACAGAGGAGCATCAAAAGCATATATATACATTTGTTGTTTAAAACTTACAATTAATTTATTTAGAAAAAATATTTTAATTAAACCAATTATGAAAGGTAAAAAAAATTTTAAATTGTCAAATTAACATTATTTTGCGTAAAGTGTCCGCAACAGCTTCCAAGTAAAATTACAAATTGCTAGGAATCACCGGACATTTTTATATATAATAATTATAATTAATACACACATATTACAACAATACGATATTAAAATACACACACGTGACGTGTTTCATATATACAAAGAAAAATTATATTATAAAGGATGAGCCAGCGAAAGTGTATACAACAAAAAAAACATTAGTTTCTTTGTGCACAATAAAATTTCATTCAAAAATTGTGAGGAGAACTTTGTGGGGATCTATCTCATTTTTTTCATTTATAAGTGATTGACAAAAATTGATCTTTTTTTGACTTCAATGATGCACGCATTCGAGGTTAGATCCCATTAATTAATTAATTTGTATAATTTTACCTAGTTGTATTAGTGAAACTAAATTATAGTCGGTATGTTCGCTGCGTGTGGAACGTTATATATTTAGCAATATATAGTCAAAGTAAAGGCAGTTGCATATTCATATATTTTTAATATAAGGTTGTCAAATATCTCCCTTCCGCCTTTTTGTCTTTTTAATTTCGCGGCTATGTACAAAGCGCTACAGAGCTCGTATCTGGCAACACTGTACATAATTTGAAAGCTCTTGACATAACAAACAAAACGACGCTATGTATGATTAGTTTGGATATTGCGTTCAACAGTTATAGACGTGTAAACATGGAGTTCACTAACGCCGAAATTCGCGCTATTTTAAAGTTTTCCTTCGTTAAAGGCAAATCCGCTAGAGAAACGTTCCGTGAGATTAATGGTGTTTTGGGGGATGGTACTCTATCACTTCGAACCGCGGAGGAATGGTTTCGACGATTCAGAGCCGGTGAAAACGACACCATGGATAAGCCAGCCGGCGGAAAACCTGTGACGACAAATACCGATCAAATCATGGAATACATCGAGTTAGACCGGCATGTGGCATCTCGTGACATCGCCCAGGAGATGGGAGTTAGTCACCAAACCATTTTAAACCATCTGCAGAAGGCTGGATACAAAAAAAAGCTTGATGTTTGGGTGCCACATGAATTAACAGTGAAAAATCTAATGGACCGAATTTCCATTTGCGAAATGCTGCTGAAACGGAACGAACTCGACCCATTCTTGAAGCGGATGGTGACTGGCGACGAAAAATGGATCACATACGACAATATCAAGCGAAAACGGTCGTGGTCGCAGGCCGGTGAATCGTCCCAAACAGTGGCCAAGCCGGGATTGACGGCCAGGAAGGTTTTGCTGTGTGTTTGGTGGGATTGGAAGGGAATCATCCACTATGAGCTGCTCCCATATGGCCAGACGCTTAATTCTACCATCTACTGCGAACAACTGGACCGCTTGAAGCAGGCGATCGACCAGAAGCGTCCAGAATTGGCCAAAAGGAAGGGTGTAGTGTTCCACCAGGACAACGCCAGACCACACACTTCGTTGATGACTCGTCAGAAGCTACGGGAGCTCGGATGGGAGGTTTTATCGCATCCACCATATAGCCCGGACATAGCGCCAAGTGATTACCACCTGTTCCTGTCCATGGCGAACGCCCTTGGTGGTGTAAAGTTGATCTCAAAAGAGGCTTGTGAAAAGTGGCTGTCCGAGTTCTTCGCAAATAAGGAGGGGGGCTTCTACGAGGGAGGTATTATGAAGTTGCAGTCTAGATGGAAACAGATTATCGAACAAAACGGCGCATATTTGAACTAAATCCGATTACTGTAACACTTTTTATAAAGCATTGAATAAAGAGCAAAAAGGCGGAAGGGAGATAGTTGACAACCTAATATTATAATGGGCAGCCTGAGAATAATTTGAAAACGAAGTGAGATCAGATAGACCACCACCACCAGTGGGGCACCCTCTATATTATATTTAACTACGTATAGTTTTCAATGTTTCCATATATTAATTTAGCTATTTTTATATTAAAATCAATATATAATTATGTTGATATTAAATAATTAACTATCTATTTATTAATCTTAATATTTATACTATATTTGTATAGGGTGTATTTTTTTTTAAATACCCGCATATACAACTTTGAAGCTATAAATAAAATGTTGTTCTATCACCTTAGACAAATAATGTCCTTATGTAGCCCTCCATATATAGACAATAGTGTATTAAATGTAATCTTAATTATTTGCAGGACAATTAAATTTATCGACATCATTGAATCATTGAATTTGATTGGATTATGTAAAATATTCTTCAACATCGATGGCACTTCATTTTGGAGACAAAAAACAGACTAACGATCATCGTTTACCGTTACAACGGCAGCAGGTCCTTCATTATATTCCGAAAAAAGGATGGGGCCACATGGTAAAATGTTATAGTTCGTCAATAAATCTATTTTGAAATTCATTAATTTTGATAAATAAATATTTGTGTTTGATATTGAGTAAGATATAATAAGAAACATTATGCACACGAAAAACGTTATCGGTTTTGGAAATCCAATGGAAATGTTATAAGGAATTTGGAAAAAAACATAAAACAGATCGTCTGGATTAATTGATAATTTCATGAAACAAGCTGATTTATAATATTATGGAAAAAATCGAAAATACATAGCTTTTATACGGCTCGTCTAAAATCGAATATTTTGTTATAATCGCGAAATCTATCTAAGCAGCTACATTCAGATTGTAGCAGATTTTAAATTACTTGTCCGCACAAGCGTCCGTGTACAATAAATATTAAAAGCCAGTAATCGATTTAAATGGCCAAAAAAGAGCGAAAAAACAGCAGCTCTTAAACAACAACTTTACAAAGAAGAAGATTGCATGAGATTTACCAGAAAAATGTGTTTGGTGGAAGCAAAAGTGTGCAACGGATAATATTTTCAGATGAAACTTTTAAGCATTTGGAGGAACATTCGATAACATTTTATATTAATTTTTTTAATTTTTATATATCACAGGCATTCAACGTACCGCGTGCCGCTATAATTGAATTTCGAAACATATAAATAAAAGTGAATTTTAAATAAATGCAACAATTATTTTATTAAATTTCCATTGTTCCTAGTTACAGAGCAGTATACAATTTTTTTTTGTGGAAGAAGAAGAAGAAGTAGACTTATATTGTTTGTGAAAACGGTAGTGCCTTATCTAAATGTTACTATAAATTAATTTATTTAATTATTTACTTTTTATTTAACATAAGATTTTACACAATGATTTTGTTATGAATTGTATAATGATGGAAACGCGATATATGTTTTATTATATGAAATGTGGATACCATCCAATTGTTTCATTAATCTAATATACCATATTTTTAATAAGTAGTAGTTGAAGTAATAAATCACATAATATTCAATAATAAATAAGATCTAAAATAAAAAATTAGAATTATGTACAATTCTAATATAAATTCTAAATTATATATAAATTAAACAAAAACAAAATCTCTTTGTATGCCCCATGTTACCCAGCAGTAAATTGTATAAATTATAGAGAATCATTCATTCACGAAACAACAACAATAAAACTAAAGTACATAATTTCAATCTTATTTATAATTCGTTATTTTTTTATTTTCCCGTTCCCATTCCATTCGCCATATACATTTCAATCTCTTTTTCATCTTCATGAACGCAGAATAAAATGAGAAAAAAAAAACACAAAAGATAAATTGTTACTAATATAGATAAATTATAGAAGATAAATTGGCCATGAACCATAAAAAATGTGATTAATTTCGATTTTTATTGTCATTTAAATAATGTATAACAACACACGATAAAATTTATATATATATTTTTATTATAATGTTTTTATAATGAAAATATACGCACACAAATAATAGAAAAATATATGTAAATGCGCATTTATATAGTCAAAATTTCCAAAAAAAAGCTCAATATTTCAGTTAGCCAAAACTATATGTTAAATAAAAACACATAAATATATACTTCATCTGGTGACAATCTTAATGGTGGTAAACTTCTTAGTGCTTCCAAAAGTCTTTTTCCCGTCCACGAATCATTTAAACTTATACTAACAATATTATCTTTATTTATTAATTCTTTATCCAGAAGTATATCATATGGTGATATCATCTTTATATAATATTTTCATCTTTAAATTATCTTTTATTTATTATCTATATACCAAAATTTGTATATATTCACTTTTATTATAATTAATTTGTAAAAACACAAAAAAAAAATAAAATAGAATATATAAATTTTTCGCTCTATAAAAACTAATATCAAATTTATTATTATTATTATTATTATTATTATTATTATCGCGTGGTTAAAACAGGACTATATTCAATTTGTAGAAAATAAAATTTATATATACACAATTTCATATGAATAAAAACTCACATATATATCGGCGCATAATTTCGAATCAGTGATATATGTATTTAAATGTATTGAGGAAAAGAGAATTTTTTTTTTTTCTAGAAACAATAAATAAAGTGTCCTTTTTGGTTATGTCAATTTAATAAAAAAGTTTGTTTTATATGAATGACAAGAAAATTATCACATACGAAGTATATATAGAAAATATTATTATAAGTTTCTATTTTGTATATTATAAGAATTTATTCCAAATTGGTATTTTATTTATTTTATGTACACAGCTACACCTACTTTCGTACACGTACACGTACACGTAGTAATAGTAGAAAACAAGAAAAATAATCAAGTGGTATTTTTTTTGTTTCTAATACCAATATACGAAAGCACGTCATATTTGTACAAAAGTATATGGAAAAATAATAATGAAATGAAAATACGTATATATTATAAATATATAAGTGGAAAATGGAAATATAAAGTACGTATGTGTGTATTACACAGGAATAATATTTACAAATAATAATGTACTGCTTATATAATGTATATAGTACCCGGCAGGAAAGAGGACTAGTTCTGGTACTAGTAATACAACGAATAGTTACAAAATAAATAGTACTGCGGTTCCTGCGTCAAAACCCCTTTTACATGTTACACTGAACTGATTCTTTTAACATGGAGATGTCCTACGAAAAGACAAATTGTCCTCTTCTGCATTTTACTTTTCAACTATAGTTGAAGAACTAGCTAGTTAATTTGTAATCGCAATTACTGAACTATAGTCAAAATGTAAACAGTTAAGTTACTAGTAGTAGTTCTTCTAAGACTATAGTTAATTTTTGATTTTTTAATTCCATATTGTTGGAACAATATCAGTTTTTTTTACATTAGTTGCAGAACTAATTTTTATATACGGAATTAGTTTCAAAATTTACTGCAGGGTATGTAGTCTATTTTATTATAATATATGGATATGTTATTGTATTGAATTATACATATTATATATTATTATATTACAGTCGAATGTCTTTAGCTGGCAACATTTTCTATGTTTAAAAATTTCTTTGTACCTTTACAAATATTATCAAAATGTTTTGTCAACAGTTTTATAATCAAAGCAAAATAGTTTTCGTTTTATTCATCGCCTTTTTAACACAAGTTTGCTTGGGCTTATTGTTAAATTCAAATGTAATTTATTGATTAGTTATAGATTTTGCGATGCTACTTTATTGGTATAACTCAGGCATAACTGTTATGTATATTTTCAATTCAGTACTTTCAGTTCTGTCGTGTGTTTTGTTAACTATTTTAATTCTACAATCATGTAACATAAAACAGACACCCACACACACTGAAAACATAAATATTTATAACATTTTATTTACATGTGATAATCACAGTAAACGTATTAAGAATTAAGGACATTTCCAGGACCTTTATTCAATTCAATTTATATTAATTTTTTTTTTGTATAAATGCAATACACATCATGTATATGAAAGGGAATCAAACAAGTATATAACCAACAATATAGAAATTATGTTTCAAGGATTTAAGGAAAACATTTAATTATTCATTTTACACTTCTTTCATATATGTGTATAAGATATGGTAACACGCACATAACTATATATTTAAAAATTATTCATAATAGTCCTTAAAATATCCTCGTTCGTTGATGCAGAATATATGCACATTCTATATATATATATTGTATTCAATTCTCTAAATTTCCTTGAAATGCCCTTAATCCTTGTAAAACATTAGTTCTGCATTTAATTCTGTGTCGCATGTCAAAATTTAAAAAAAAAAAAAATATCCTTATAAAGTTTTGGCCCTAAAAATAATGTTCGTAATTCTTGAAACACAAATTTAACTCAATTAATTCTTTGTATACAATCAAATTAAATGTATCACAAAAAATTATATAAGTGTCACACTTATTTAAATAAAATTCTATCCCATTTATGTTTGAAATTTTAACATGTAACCTGAAATTCTAATACCTTTTCTTATAATACATATGTTAATTTATTTTCATACCATCAATATCACTGTCAATTTTTATGGTATAGTTTCTGGTTGAGAATACGGACCACCACAATATAAAAAATATAATATATTATAAAAAAAAATTTTTCCAGCATTTATTGATAATAATTTTAATTTTTTTATTGACACAAGAAATGTTGTCACAATATATATTTTACGATACGTTTATGATCACGTCACCTAATAAATAAGATTAAGCATTCGGTAGATGTGAAACATTTTTGTCTATAGCAGCCAAATGATTTTCTGTACAATTTTTTTTTATATATTTACATAAATATATAGAGAACGCCGTTTCAATAATATCTACCATAATTTAACGTTCTCGCTTACAATTGGCCGCCACGCAAAACATGTTTTTTAGACAATGATTTATTTGACTGTATTTATTGACATTATTAACCCTTAGCGAACGAATGCCGCCATACTCGCGACATTGCATTAATTCTAAAAAAATCGAATGCAGCCATACATGCGGCATGACGTAATATATGTTGGACGGAAAATTTCATGTTATTCGTACAGGTACAAAAAAAAGATTGTATTGTTTGCTCGGATAGAAAAACGCCGGGAGGACGGCGGGAAAGACGTAATTATTGTGATACTTGTACTAAAAAACCTGGTATTCACATATAGGGGACTTTTGAGAGAAGTACCATACTCTAAAAAATTATAAGTAATTTTGTATAAATACATTGTTAATCTATAACAAATAAATTTATAAATGTGTACAAATAAATGCATTACATACACGCATCAATTCGTTGATTTCTACTCCCATTATTTTTCTGCAATTTTCACTTCAGTAATCTTTTGTATGGACATCTGTCTGTTCATATACTACTTATTATTACTGAAAGTTTACATAAAATCCAATAAAGCGATATTAATTATGCTCCTTTTTTCGCTCTGGAAATTAAGCATTTAATTTCTTAAAAATCCGTCGACCTACTGGTCATCATTCTAGAAAAATACGCTTGTTCGTTAAGGGATAATAAATATAAATTTTAATATCAATATAAAATACACACACGTATGAATAAATTATTATATGTATAAATATTATACAGTGATAATTTGATAATCCAATAACTCGATAAACTGCAGGCATTTTAATTCGAATATCTTAAACTAATCTGTTATATGTTTTAAGACAAAAAAAAAAAATTATAGTATCTGTAAATGTAAAATAAGGAACATTCTAAAAGACTGCTTCTAGAATCTATGAAATTCTCATCTGTACCTTTAACGAAATTTCGTGTATATATATCTATACTAAATCTATATGTATAAACAAATAAGTCAATACATTGGGGAATGTTAAACGACTGTATTTGTATAATACCATTTCTGTATTATATGGTCATTACTTTATATATAATTAAAATACAAATAAATCATTTACCTAATAATGTATTAAATAATATATTAAATATATAATTAGTCTATTTACGGCGTGTATTTGGTATTATATTTATGCGGTTAGCATATCTATCACGCATTAGGCTAATTAATATGTCACTCACAACAATAGTATTTAACTAAATTGTATTATACAAATTATTATGTATATACGAAAATTCCATTATGTACAGTCCCATGAAATACTGGACTTTGTGAGTTTCATATTTTTAAAAACCAATAAATTAGTTTTTGTTGAGATTTATATAATAACGTCACAAAAGATTGCCGTTTTCGAGTAGTACAAATCCTAAATCGTTTATAATGCGGTTAAGTTAATTGCGCACATTATAAACCATTTCAATTTTAGAAAATACTAAATATGCGACTAGTATTCCGTCACTTTGGTTCTATTAAATTATTATATTGTATTGGTTAAAAAATTTCTTTTGGAAATATTATATAATAGCAAATTCGCTCAAAACATAAACAAACACTTATTCTAACTTCTGTCGAATTTTATAAGTGAATTGAATTTTTTAGTATGAAATTGTATTGGTTAAAAAATTTCTTTTGGAAATATTATATAATAACAAATTCTCTCAAAACATAAAAAAAAACACTTATTCTTACTTCTGTGGAATTTTATAAGTGAATTGAATTTTTTAGTATGACATTTTATTTTAAAGTATCAGAAAATATAGGGAAGTTTTCTTTCAATATAATTGATATTTGTTTAATTTAATTTTTAGATTTTGTATTATAATAATTATGAGATCTTGAGCTATAACACGGTTTGATCATAGTAATTTACCTTATATTACTAAACTATACTATTCGTATTACGTGTATTATTATACACAGTCTTGGTATAGATAAGCAAAAGGAACGAGTAATCACAAAGTCTCCTTATGTTCTATATATAATTCTATATAAAATTCTTTGATTCTATCATCATCACTTATTTTTATGATACCTCACATGGAATATATATAATGTCATCTATTATTACGCAGAAAAATTGATATATAATTCTGAAAAGGAATTATTTATTTATCAATTTTTCAATTGAGATGATTGACCAAAATGTTAAGGCACCCCAAAAGATACGCGCAGCCATTTTTTCTTACAAATCATTCAATATAATAATCTGTTTCTGGTAAAAATGACACATCTTGTCTAAATAATTTATAAAAAATCATTATATTATTAATAAAATATTTTCATGAAAGAAATAAATTTAAAATATAATTTTTTATTATACAATAAAATATTTCAAATTGATATTGACTGATCGTTAAGGGGCGGGTGAGTTATTTTATTGTAATAAGGGTAGTATTTACATTTTTAAATTAAATCACAACGTCGTAATTAATTTAACATATTGTGTTATTATATTTATTTGTATTTAGATTAGATTTTGCTGGTTCTCATGGTCAAGAAATATGTTTACTTCCACTTATTTCATTATTTAAAAGTTATAAAATATCAATTAAAAATTATTTTGATTTGTTGTCGACAATATTTTTTGTGCATAGTGATTTTCCAAATGTTATATAATTTACTACATTATAAATTTAGTTATTTATTTACCTCAGCATTTAATTCTACATCTTCATCCTGGTGAATATTCACAGTATATGTTTTATGAGAAGATGCAGACATATTTTTAATATTATTATTATTATTATTATTATTATTATTATTATTATTATTATTATTATTATTATTTGTATTTACACGATCATAATCTTGAATGTTTAAACGAAATTCTGGTGGTTTTTTTCGTAAAATTATTTCATTATATTTATTATAATTATTATTATTAATATTATCTTTATTAGTTTGGCTACAATATCTTGCCATATGGCCAACGCCATTACAAATGATACATTGAAGATCACTAACACTTCTTTGCAGAAATTGTTGTTGATGATCTTTACAATTAAATGACATTGTTGATGATGAACTAACGTCATAACGTTTAATATCTTTATATTGTATTACATTGTTAAATTTATAATCAACGGATGCAATTGATGAGGCTCTGGATATACCATTATTTTTTAATTGATGTTGATGATTTTCACTTAACAATTGTTGTTCTAAATTATAATTATTATTATTATTTTCGAAAATTTGTCTGTTCAAATTAGTTGCTGTTGTTGTTGTTGTTGTTGTTGCTGCAGCTGCTGTTGCAAGTACTGCGGGTATCGTTGTTTTTAATGATAATAATTTAAATAATTTCATTTCACGTTCATTTAATTCCATATTTTTAGCTAATTCACATGCTTTGTCAAATGTTAAATTGATTTCGTTTAGCAAAGACAATTGAATTCTTTCATTGCGTAAACCGCATATGAAACGATCACGTAATATGTCATCCAAACCAGCACCAAATTCACAATTTTGTGATAAATTTTTTAATTGTATAATAAAATCTAAAACCGATTCGTTAATACATTGTTCTTTATTATAAAATTTATAACGTTCCAATAACATATTATGTTGTGATGATGATGATGACGATAATGATGATGGTGACGATCGTGTTGTTTGCGTTGGTTGAAAATAAATTTTTAATATTTCAATTGTTTCACCATAATTAATGTTATTCAATTGGTTTGGTGATAATAGTAAATTTAAAGTTTTATAAATGTCCGCACCACCAAAATTTAAAAGTATCACTAATTTTTTAGTATCATCCGTAATTTTATTAACACGAAATAAATGTTCTAAACGTACAATGTAATCATTAAAATCATTACCAATTATATATTGTTCAATAGTTTCTATAAATTTTGTCATTATATATTTTAAATAATATTTCGTATATTAAATTAATTGTGTAATTGTGGTCCTTTGCAGCAAACATTTATAATGGACGGAAAAGAAAACAAACAAAAAACACCATATTTTCAGTTTCATTATTTCCACAGAACTAATTTTGATATTCATTTTTGAATTTATATGAAAAAATTTTAAATTCAATTAAATATATTTTTTGAATATTTAAATATTTAAATAGGTATTATTGATATTTTTTTTTGTATGTAGGGGATGGGGGTGTTTGAATTGCCTGTAACGAAAGCGAGGGTGGATATATAATTTGTGTTTTTCTATATATGATAAAAGACACGAAGACTGAATATTTTTTTTAAATATTTGTTTTTTATATATATATTTTTAGTTCAATAACTTGCGTTGTTGTTGAAATATTAAGGGTATAGAGAGTTAAAAAAAACAGGTGTACTTATTTTTTGGTCATATATTTTGTCATAGTTTTTAAAAATATATTGGGTATTTGAATAAGTTGTCATACGAATTCTGTTCCTTTTTTCCATCATTTGGAATTTTTGTACACCGTACAATTTTTGTAATGTCACACATTCCAATTATGTTAATTGTTTTTCTTCCTTCAACCATTGTTTTGTTTTAAATTATCAAAATATATCCAATTTTATATTATCACTGAAAATTCGATGACATAAACACGTTTTCCTTTTCTGCCTTTCTTTCACAAATGATTTTATTACCACCTATCAATGCATAATCGACATATACACAGAAGTTTCTGCTTTTGTAATCATTCCCGCATGTGTGTATTGATTATGGAAATATTTGGAAACAATTATGAGGATTGATAACAGCACATTTTCATTAACTATATAATATAATAATTAATTTAATTATTTAATTGCAGTCCATTTACAGAATTGTTACAGATTTTTATGCGAAGTAATTTACCAATTTGTTGACTGTAATTAATGCTTAATTGCTATCATATTTATGCTCCACTTGAAATTGCGTATATTATCTATTAATAAAGGACAACAACTTATTCAATTGCATATAATAACTTAAAATTTGTCAATATTTTTTCATAAATTATTAACACAAAGAAGGGACAACGTGGTTTTTATTAAAAATATATAATTATATATGATTTTTATAACAATTACATTTAAATTATTTATCAAGAATTTTTGATTATCATATCTATTTTTATGTTTATTTATATTATATTTCAAGAATATATATAAAATTGTATAGTGTATAGCATATAATTATACAATATATGGTATTGGTATTGGAAAAACTTTCAAAATAATAATTTCAAGACTTATATATATATACAAATTCAATGTCAAATGATATATAATTTAATAATATGTTGTTTTTGTGGAGGCGTACATTAAAAGTTTATTGTTAAAAACTTGAAGAATTGAAAATACGCATTATTCTTTTTATGAACTCTATATTCTGGAAGGTATAAATGTAATACACTAAATTTGGGGATGTTCTCACTAATTATTTACCAATTTTTTTTCGTCTAATTATTGGAATTTAATGAGCAAGAAAAATCTTATCAGAACACATATTTATTTAATTTAATTAATGCAACATTTGATTAAATTCTATAATGTTTGCGGTACTTTAATAAAAAAAATAAAATTGTGGTATTCAGGAAAAATTTTCCACTTACTTATAAATGTTGTTTGAAGTAAATTTGAAAGGTTCTGTTTCAAACACGTCGCTCTTCTATTCTGCATACCAATCTCATGTTTATCAACACATAAAACATTTATAAAATAATGCACACATTTTAATTAAAAAAAAGATGATTTTTTAATTGAATTATAGTGTAATTAATTTGTAATTAA
Source organism: Bibio marci (assembly GCA_910594885.2). Classification (NCBI taxonomy): domain Eukaryota; kingdom Metazoa; phylum Arthropoda; class Insecta; order Diptera; family Bibionidae; genus Bibio; species Bibio marci. Next base: position 42,752,775 of record OU343114.1, read on the forward strand.
TTTAAATGAGCATTTTCTTAATATAGTTAATAATATTAAAATTAATTTTTATCTTTGTGCTTAGAATATGTATCGTTCGGTGGTTTGAGTTTCACAGCATCTCTTCTATGGCGACTATAAAATTGTTTAGGGAAAGTGTACTCTGCCTACATTTTATTTTGTAAGATATTTATACTATGCATAGGAAAAAACTATATACGGTAAAGCATTACCAATTTTCCTTTATACATTTTTTATGGTAATCACTGTTTTCCTTGCTCAAATGCACGCGACTAGATCGCGCTAGAGGTTCTGTTAAATATATGGTTCCTATATGGTTTCTATTCCTAGATTTGCTATCGACAAACTGCAGCAAATGTTACATATGTGTATAAATAAATAAAATGGGCCATCCATTATAGAAAAAAAAGGCATTATTAATTATTTGAAATTAGTAGAATAAAAATCAATATAAACACAAATTTTTTTATGAACCCATTTGGTATTATTTCAAATTAATAGTGGAATATGCATTGTATTCGTTTTGTTTCGGAATTATAGTTCCATAATTTGAAATTAACCAGATATTTTAGTATATATTGTGGGTATCAAATCAGTCGTGCATGTAATGGTGAAAAAGGAAAGCGTCAACTATTTTAAATTAGTATATTACGTCATAATCGAACATGAATCTATAAAATAAAATTATTCCTAAGCGCTTGAACTATACATAAACTTACTACAACACCCTATGAATAATGAAAATTTATTACCCAAATATATTTTACATATATACATTTCATCGTCGCCCACACAAATACTACATATACACATTATTATTACTATTATTATTGACAATATTTGTGTCAAATGTGACATATATATGAAACATATAAAAGTTATATTATTTTACCAATAAATAATATGTTTTGTTTGTTTTATTTGTGGTTGGTAAAAACAAGGCAAAAAAAAATAAAAAAAACTTATTAATAAAATTAATAAATTTCATTAAGTTTTATATTCGCAATAATTCAATTTATTTATCCATTATTGAACAATATATACCATACATTTGCTGGGCAATGGAATGCATACACAAATAAAATGAAATATTATAGGTATATTTTATTAACTTTGCGCCCAATACATATTTCTGTTTGTTTGGGGGTATAACATGACGACTATCATCACCACGACCACCATCACCACCATCACCACCTACCACATTACTACACATAATTCACAAAGTAAATAATAATATACAATAATTTGTACACCCCCAATCCGAAAATTTATACACGTCATATAGTACACCTAATACATGTGTTTATTTAGTTTAATATTATTCCAAAGATAATTTATTCAATTTATTATTTATATTTTTTGAATATATTGTTGTAGGAAGTTATTATGTATCATGGCCAGATATGTTGAAACCACTTTGCAGGTTATATTTCATATAGTTAATGTGTTGCCCCAATAAATTCTTACGCAGCAAGTCGCATCTTTAAAAAAAAAAAGGATAAATACAATCGAGTGCGTATATAATTGGAATAAAGAAGAGTAATCGAAAAAGAACTATCTCCTCAACGATGTATTACAATAAATATATAAACTTTATATTTTTATAACTTCTGTCTGTATATTCCATATCTAACCTCTATATCACATTTATATAGAATTTAATTTCTGCATGAGATGACCTCATATATTGATCCAAATTCTTGTCTCTGTGATATTATCCTTTTTTTCTTCTATATTGATAGATTGTCTTTTGTCTACATAAACATATATATATATATATAAATTTTGGAGGTTAAATAAATATGGTAGATAGAGAATGAATAAATATAAATATATATACACAATTTTATAGTGTAATACATATAGTGAAACATTAACCATTATATGTTCCAACAAAAATCAACCCTTATTTATGGATTATGTGTCTCTATCTATATATAAATAATTTATATATTTTATATATACATTCCAATATAATATTAAATAAAATGTTCGTATTGTACATTTACAGTTGAATGAGGCATCATAGGGTAAAAGACACAAATCTTTTTACTATATATATATAGATATGAGTATAATACAAGCATTATAGTTAAGCTATCGCAGCTATTATATAATCCTAAATGCTGTATAAACAATTGTGTGTATGTGAAAGTGTCTGTATATATGGTTTATTATATGAACATTATGTCATAAAAATTTCCGAACCCGTTCCGAAAATTTCAGAAAATCTGAGGTGACATATCTCGCCATCATTGTAAAAGTGTTGGAAATTGTTTTTCCAAGTTTAATGCACAATTTAACACGTTAATCGCCACGATAATATCAGAAGAATTTTCACATGGGCCATGGCAACTTTATTAGATCATATGTCTGACATGGCTCATGTAAAACTTCTTAGCGTCAGACACATATGACTGACATGGCGATTAACGTGTTAATATTAGCTCTTTGTTCATCAAAGTTCATTTTTGTATACCAATGTCACTATATATATGATATACAATATAATAGACTAATGGTTTGTTGAGCGCACAATAACTTTTGATTGTATACAATGAATTGTCATGACATTTTGACACAATTTCGCAGTCAAATATTTGTCTTTCTGTACAATCAATATCACATATATTGATGTTATACCTTGTCTGGTTTATGAGATTTTTATCTGATGGTTCAGGGATTTTTGAGACAGAGGTTATATATATATATATAATTTTCTATTATGATAATGAATATAAATACTGTACACATACATAGATATTTTGAAACAATATTATTGCAGCTGTGGTAAACTGTCCGTTTTCATTTCGGTTGACCACAAAATTATCTTCATATATATGCGTGTATGTGTGTATTTACATGGAGCGACTTTTACAAAAGGGTAATTATAATTGTTGAATTGTATTTACTTTTATAACTATCGCATATATTGTAAGTATTATTTATATGATATAGTGGAAAGGGACGAAGCCAGGAAATTTAGAGCAGAATACAGATGTTCACTTGACGCCACAAATTAAGGATTATTTGCTGGATAAAATCATAAAGAAATAGATACATTAACATTAAAATTTATAAGTTAAAAATTTAATATTTATTTAATTTACACACCCCCTCCACTCTTCCCAAATATTAAATTACATTTTCAAAATATATAGACAAAATGAAAATTAGAGAAAAGTTTGGACCCACCATTTTTGTATAAAAAAATGAATATTTAAAAGAAAATGAGCTTTTCCAAAATAATAAGCTTTTATTTATTTTCTTCCAGAAAATTTGTTCCTATTACAGCAAAATAACAATGTCCGGATAATAAATTTGTTGAATGCGTGCCTTCGATATATATATTTATTATATATACTCACATAGGATAGATTAATACATACATATACAATATATATATAAATTAGTCCTTTGCATCCTTTGCTTATAGTGTTGCGACACTTTTGTCATTGTTTTTTTTAAACGGCGAATATTAATTAACATGAGTATTTGAACTGATGCAAACTGTCTGGAAGACTAATATATTGGGAGAAAAAATAAAAAACAACTTACATTAATTGAATAATTCAAGTTTCAATCCTATTATTATAATTATACCCATATCCTTAAATTATATATGCATTTTATATTGTAGTTATTATAATTAGATTAGAGACAATGACTTCGGAATTATGTGAATTTAATATAAGGTTGTCAAATATCTCCCTTCCGCCTTTTTGTCTTTTTAATTTCGCGGCTATGTACAAAGCGCTACAGAGCTCGTATCTGGCAACACTGTACATAATTTGAAAGCTCTTGACATAACAAACAAAACGACGCTATGTATGATTAGTTTGGATATTGCGTTCAACAGTTATAGACGTGTAAACATGGAGTTCACTAACGCCGAAATTCGCGCTATTTTAAAGTTTTCCTTCGTTAAAGGCAAATCCGCTAGAGAAACGTTCCGTGAGATTAATGGTGTTTTGGGGGATGGTACTCTATCACTTCGAACCGCGGAGGAATGGTTTCGACGATTCAGAGCCGGTGAAAACGACACCATGGATAAGCCAGCCGGCGGAAGACCTGTGACGACAAATACCGATCAAATCATGGAATACATCGAGTTAGACCGGCATGTGGCATCTCGTGACATCGCCCAGGAGATGGGAGTTAGTCACCAAACCATTTTAAACCATCTGCAGAAGGCTGGATACAAAAAAAAGCTTGATGTTTGGGTGCCACATGAATTAACAGTGAAAAATCTAATGGACCGAATTTCCATTTGCGAAATGCTGCTGAAACGGAACGAACTCGACCCATTCTTGAAGCGGATGGTGACTGGCGACGAAAAATGGATCACATACGACAATATCAAGCGAAAACGGTCGTGGTCGCAGGCCGGTGAATCGTCCCAAACAGTGGCCAAGCCGGGATTGACGGCCAGGAAGGTTTTGCTGTGTGTTTGGTGGGATTGGAAGGGAATCATCCACTATGAGCTGCTCCCATATGGCCAGACGCTTAATTCTACCATCTACTGCGAACAACTGGACCGCTTGAAGCAGGCGATCGACCAGAAGCGTCCAGAATTGGCCAAAAGGAAGGGTGTAGTGTTCCACCAGGACAACGCCAGACCACACACTTCGTTGATGACTCGTCAGAAGCTACGGGAGCTCGGATGGGAGGTTTTATTGCATCCACCATATAGCCCGGACATAGCGCCAAGTGATTACCACCTGTTCCTGTCCATGGCGAACGCCCTTGGTGGTGTAAAGTTGATCTCAAAAGAGGCTTGTGAAAAGTGGCTGTCCGAGTTCTTCGCAAATAAGGAGGGGGGCTTCTACGAGGGAGGTATTATGAAGTTGCAGTCTAGATGGAAACAGATTATCGAACAAAACGGCGCATATTTGAACTAAATCCGATTACTGTAACACTTTTTATAAAGCATTGAATAAAGAGCAAAAAGGCGGAAGGGAGATAGTTGACAACCTTATATAATGAATAAATGAAATTGGGATAGAGAATAAGGCTATGTTTCCATTGGGTATATGACCAGCACATTCATACGCAAATGATTAGTTGAAAATAAAATACGTAATTAAAGATAGAAACATTTAATATTCGTGTGGCTACTCGGTGTATAATAAATATTACCTGGACTAGTCATTGAAAAAAAAACACACTAAATTTTCCTGAAATTCGTCGTTTTATTAATTTTCATATTACACGCTCCATAGTTTTAACGTATTTCCATTTGTGTTTACAATATTTTAAAATATAGAATCAATTGACTATGTTTAATAGAAGTAATTATTAAAATAGCATGAAGCGTTCAGAAAACATAGCCGATTTTCCTTTAAACGTCATTGAAATTTTGGGTACCATATTTATTTTTTTTTTTCGATTAAAATGTCACAATTTCATACAATTGTTCAATGACTATCCAAAACCAACAATTTACATATAACATTAAAATTAACGAATGCTATACTCGTGTAACATTTGATTATGATTTAATATTTTCCAGACAAACGACCAACAGTCAATTAACCGTAGATTATTTTCTGTATGGGGTGCATGTAATGTAACTACACAATATCTATACAAAATCGACCTATTTTTAAACAATATAAATAATATTATAGAACTAAAATTACTGATGAATTTTAACCAGAGTTATTTGAATGAGTAGCTGGAAACTGTGGATCAAAATAATGGATTATATAAAACGTGGTCGTGGTGTCGTGGGACACCGTTTTTTACATGAAATTATATTTATTACATTTTAAAAGTACATATGCAATAAGTAGACCCTGTGCTGTTATAACCCTATGCGCTAAAGTAAAATACTAAAATAACTTTGAAAAAACAAGATTGGAATTTTGTTAATTCATCAGATTTATTTATTTTTGTATTATATATTGTATTTGGTGTTTGTGTGCGTGTATAAATAAATAAATAAGCTTTTTTTTTTATTAATATTATAGATAAAAATGTATTATTGGTATTAGTGAGTGTGTGTGTGTGCCATTGTATTATAAAATTATATAAACTATTTATTTATTTTTTAAGTATATACGTGAAAGTACGTGCATTGAATGAATTTTTGTAAAGGTGTAAATATTGGTAAAATGAAAATACTCTAAAAATCGATTAACAGTCTAAAAATCCATCTACTCACACAAAAGATATCATTAACAAGGATAAAAATTTTTCCAGGAAAATTACAATATTCTTCACAAATAAATTTTGTCTTGAAGAGAAATATGAATGCGAAACTATTGCTATTTATCAAATATCCTGATATTTGGCGATTATCACATTTCTATGTTGATTTCAACTCAATAACTCATTTGTAGCTGCTGATATAATGACGATGCAAAAAGTTGTATAGATTTTAGATGTGATATTTTTAAAGATGATGATTATCAACCAGGCGGGCTATGATGTGCCGATGTAAGTACAACAATTAAATTCAGGAGCATAAACAATTTTATAAATGGCGAAAAGGTGTTTAATTAATAGCTATAATTAGCGCGCAATTTATAAAGGTTTTGAAACCATTAAGTTGCTATATACATAGAGGTGTTAAAGGAAAGGCCGTGAAAAACTCCTATCGGCTCAATCCCAAACCAGAAAAAACAATTCTAACATATGTATACGATACAATATTTTATGTGAATATATATGATATAGAATGGTGATGTAAAATTCATACCATACATATTATAAGCAAAAGTAATTTGAAAACATTTTAACGTAAATCTTCTGGGCTACAAGAGATATATATTTCTAAAAATGGATATGTATATGAGCGTCGGCGGTTGGTTACCTATTTTCATATATATATACTCACACTATTACTTAGGTTTTATATATGATAATTATCACTATTTCTTTCTATATATATAATTTAAACTAAATCTATTCTGCGTGTTATACCCAAAAGTATTTTATTTCAGTTGGTAGGTTCATATATATTTATTCATTTTGTCATATTATGTATTTGGAACGTCTCGCTATATAGTCAATAGTGTATAGTTATACTTTTTTAAAAACCAACAATTTTACAAATGTCCTTCTTTATATATTTGGTATGTGTATAAGTAAATATTTGTATGTACATATCGTCATAAATATATTCACTTGAAATAAAATACTTCACATATATGAGACTATGTATAGGTTCGTAAATACATAGTATCCTATATCTTCTACTAAATAATTATTATTGTAATTTTCCCTAACGTATATATTATTAGTATGCACATACAAGTTTTTATAAGTTTTATATGGTAAAGAATATATAAATTAATTAAATAAAGATAAAATATTTAAGTTTATGTATAAAATATATGTATCCTAAAGGAAAAGTTATATATATGTATTTCAAGCTATATAATATATAGTCGTATATATACATACAGTGGTGTCCTGTAATGTAATGTAGGTGTTCAATTATAATAGTAAATATAATGAAAATAAAACCATTGTTACTGTTTCACTTCAATTTTATTGTTAATTTACTTCACAATTTTACATTAGTGTAATAACTAATTTTATTGGTCGGCATCCCTTTGGATATTGTCCTCGCTTATGTACTACATACATAGGTTATCAACCTTTAATTGTGTTCAAAATAGCATAAGAAATTTTAGGCGGCATATCACAATTGTGTATTCTATATGAAATAGAATGTTATATATATATTTATAATAATATATCATTAGAAATGTATTTGAATGTCTTCGTGTATGCGTACAATATATATTAATAATGAATATATTATTTATTTCTGTTATGTGTTTCGAGCATATATCTTGATACACTTATATGACAGACATGTTCAACAATAAGTGTACAAACAATGATTTAAAAAGTGAGTGTAGTTTTTGTATCTATGTACAATACACAGAAATTATTATTATGTATTTTTCATTTCAAGTACTGTGAAAATTGTTAGTTAATAGGGAATAAACATTAACGGAGGTATCGTGACATCAAATTGTTATGAAAAGATGAAATGTTTTCTATAAAAACAGTAAAATATTAAGATCATTTGTTGCTATATATATCTCGTCAAATTCATGGTAACTATTAAATTATGTCATCCAAAGTGATTAAGGATATTTTACATAAAATATTATTGAGGTTTATTTTCCCCCTTAAAAATCATTATCCCACAATTATTAGATAAAAAGAGTTGTACATTTAATTTTGTAGCCGGACTGTATTTATGGATGTACATATGTAGTACCCAAAGTAATTTGGGGAAAAATAATTTATTCTTTTAATTTTCTAGAGTATAAGAATTATAAATATTAGTTTTGTTTTGATATTTATTTTTTATACTACATTCTATTAAAATCTTATATATATTTTTATTTTCGTATAGTTTAAACGGATTTCCATTTCTGTACACAGAATTATATTCAATTACCAATCTTTCGTAGAAGAGATTTTTAAAATCGATTCACACGTTCAAAAGAAATGATTGATGGTAGTGAAAATTTTTGAGGAAATTTGTGGTACTGTATAATATGTGCACACCCAAATGGTATAATAAATGTATACAGTACCATTACATCATACACAATTTCAATGACATCAAATGGAAAACGGATCATACGTTTTGAAGGTGTAAATCGATTTTTAAAATCTCGTCTATGAAACATTGAAAATTGATTATAATTTGCAATTCTGTAAACAAAACTGAAGATTCTTTACTAACAATTTGAGGTATCGTACTCCGAATCCAATGAATTGATTTTGCCAGGTTATACTATAACCCAAAGTATAGAACAAATTATTTTTTCCACAATTTCACTGTTATGGGGGTAACGATCCGTCCGAATCAGGACTACAAAACATGACATTTTATAAAATTCTATAACTTTTGATCCCCGCAGTTCCACAATAATTTTTTAAGTTGAAAATAATAGCTATATCTAAAGTGTGCTTTATTTCATAAAAAAAAGAACAATTCTTAAAAATTAATTGGATTTGGTCACAGGGTGTATCAAAAATATCGAATTTTGAAAAATTGTGTTAAAAAAAATTTGAATTTATGCTTATAACTTTGTCAGGAGCAAGTTTTTCAAAAAATTACTTTAAATAAAGTCGATGGAGAAATTCTTCCCCGCTTAATTTGAGCCATAATTTTTTAATATAGAGTTACCAGTTATAAAGTTATGTATATTTTTATAACATCGTGTTTCATATGAACCATATTTTTTAACGTAAAATTTTCCATTTAATAATTGTATCTGAGATACTTTGGTTGGCAGAATCTAAAAGTGATGTCAGTTTGGCGATTTAGCTGTCCAAAATGGCGGAAATACAGGTTATCTCAAAAAATCAAACACAAAATTTGTATATTATTTTTTCAAATTTAAATCCATTTTACGGTAGTTTTCATTACTTCTGATAATTTTTAAAGCACTTGAAATACATTTACCTATAAATAATACATTGTTTATAATTAATTAGTAATTTCGTTTTCTTTAAAGCATTATTTGGAAATGTATTTAGTTACTTGTTAGAAAAGTGATAATTTGTAACACGGTGTTGTAGGCACAAAGACATTTTACACCATGAACAACTGATTATGGCCACATTTGTGATTCCTTAAAAGCAAAGTCTACGGGGTTTTCAATCTTTTGGTAGTCTCTCGTTTAGGTATCTTAAATATTTAAATAAGTTAATGTAGATATGTACTGACAACTGATTATGGACCAATGATTGTAATTTAATTATATTGTTGCGGTTATGTAGATTATAATGTCTGGCTTATTTAAAAAAAACTATATACGAGATTACGAGACCACAACGAGTACAATTCAGGCGCTAGATGCCCACGGATTCAGAGTGTGGAATGGTTATGTTCGTCATTTTTTCATCATCCGTGATACAAACTATTGCGCTATGCTTATAAACCATTTTTATATATACTCTTCGTATATAATTTTATATTAATTTAATTTATTTGTCACCGCACCAATATCATATTATAGACAAAAAAAAAGTATATATACAATAACTAACAACACTTTTAGTGATAAACAATATAAAATATACGAGAGTATATTCTAAAAAAAAAAATACAAAAACAAAAAAACACCTGTACTTTATGATTTTGATTACATGAAATGTCAAGAAAAATGTTATAAATGTACGTGAATATCATTTGTCAATGTGGAAACAGTGTTTTGTGACAAAAAACCAAAAGGCATTTTGAAGTTAAAGTATAACATAAATTATATTATATACAATATATATCCATTCACTTATATACTATACTATATATTGTAGTATATATACTAAATATAGTATACCAATTATGTATATATAAACTACGTATATCGTTTTTTATTACCTATCTTTATTATGTATGTGTATGGCATATCTTGAAGAAAAACAAGAAAGTTCACATGTAATATAATACCAGATATATGCGTATACGTGGGTATATGTATAGTTATTTGTACCGATTATTCTAGCAGCTAGCTATAGCTATATTATACGTAATATTAGAAATGAATCTATACATATCTTATAGATATGTTATGTTGGTGTTATATAATACGATAATATGTAACGTAACACGACCAGAGTAGGTATATTTAATGATATAAATGAAGTGGAAAATCGATGTTTTGTGTATAGCATATAACTAACTATAAATTTTGAATGATTGATTAACATTTGTTCATTTGTATACACATTTATGTGTTCACTTCAAAATGGATATTTTGCACATAGTATATATACCATATATGATAAATAATATATGCAATAAATAACCCTTTGAGAATGCGTATATATATATCGAGTGTTTTATTCGTTCGTATATTGAGGAGAAAAATAGCACTTACTTACTCCATGTCATTAAAACACAGGTACGGTTTTAGCCTTCTTCAACCTCACCTATCCGCAGCTAACGCGTCTTTCAATACCGAATTTTAATCGTATATCACAGTCCACTGCGCATCTAGCCAACTATATAGCCTTAGGTCTTCCGGCACTATCTTTCTATCTTCTGGATTACTATTCAGACACAGTTTTTTTGTCACAAGTTCCTCCACCTCAATGCATATAATACGTGTCGAAATGATCTTAATCTATTGATTTTGATTTTTGGGACAATATTTGGTTGACCGTACAACTTGTCTAATTCAAAATTGTATCTTCGTCTCCAATCATTACGTTATCTTTGATGGAACAAAATATAATATATTATAATCCACGCGTATTATTGAAATATTATCCATTAAACAATATTGGATATTATTTTTTGGGATTTAACGAAATGTCATATATCTAATAATTTTGTTCCATTATAAATCCCATTTATATTTTAAAGGGTTAATTATTATATATTTTATAATGTAAATAAATATGTAGTCCTTAATAATTGTCACAAAATACTCCAAGGATTCCGAGAATTATCACTATATCATATTATTTTAAGAAATCCATATATTATTAAGACCATTAATTAGTGCTTATTATATAGATTAAAAATTTTTCAAGACAATTCTATACACAGCTATATAATAATACAATAAGCATACATTTTCCAGGTTCTTATAAGGATATTTGATGAAATCAGAAATGTTACATCTCGTATGCCAATGTGAAATTAAATATCAAACAGTGGCCTCGCCGCCTGAATGAATTTTCGATTAGGTAAACAAATCCTATTTTCATCGCATTACCTAAAAATATCGATATCGTTAAATTTTAATATGGTTATAGTTTTTAAAAATAAATTTATCAATTCATAAATTTATGTAACAGCTACACAGATGTATGCAATAACAGAAATAGGATATATTGAAACATTTTTACTTGCGAAAAAGTTATTATTATTTAATTTTAAAGTTTGTTTGTTTGCAGCCTGTCTATGTGTCAATGATTATTTCTTTGAATTCATGTTTATAGGCGGCATATAATTGATTATTCTCTGGTTAATGAACATCGTGCATAAGTCCGACAGTCTTGCCTGTTACACACCATATTACGCAGAAAAGCGGTTCAATTATAACAAGATAAAAATCAAAAAATATCTAATACCAAAAATTTATAAATAATATTAAATAATATTCAAAATCGATAAATTTATTTTGTAAGTAAATTTCATTACTATAAAAATATACATTAAATTATTAAACGCATAAGTACCAAAACATCTATTGGAATAAATTTCAAAATAGAGCAAATTTTTAAATTTGAAAATTCGTTAAAATATTAAATAAAATTACGATAATAATAAAAAAAAATAAATTCGAATTTCTTATTTGGTCGAAATAAATTCAATTGTTTTTTATTTTCTCATGTGTTACACATCAATTTTTTATGTCACATTTATAATTTCGATTTTTTTATTATTACTAGTTTTTGTTTTTCTTGTGTCAGTCACGTCGTGGTAAATGAAAAATATAGGAAAAAAAAAAATAAATTGCATATTAATCATTTAATTATTTTATTATTAATAATTAATGTAAAATAGATAATTTTTGATTTTAAATTTATAAACCAAATATTAATATTTAATATTATTTAATTTAATTTTTCATATTCATTATTACAGTGTTCAGTTAGTGTGTGTTTAAAAAATGCCTAGCATAAATTTTAACTTTCTTTTTTCCCTTGCCTCTGTTGGTAATAATAATGGGTAAGTGGTGCTCCGCATTCAATTATATTTTATACATTAAATATTGTAATTGTTTTAATTATTTTTATTTTATTTGCGTCCCAACAATTATCAATTTATTCGAAAATTAATTTTATTGGAAAAGATGGTATAGATTTTTAGTTTTTTAATAAATAAAATTTGACTTTTTCCTCTATGCATACGCAAAAAGCAAAAAATAAAAAATGTCATTGTGTCTGTGTGACGACGCGGTGGCACACATTTTTTTTATATATAGCATTTATTGTTGTCATTCTTGTTCTTGTTGCTGTTGCTGTTATTGTATTTATGTTTAAAATTGTACCAAATTAATTTGAAAAAAAGTAATAAAATAAATACAATATATTTAATTTGATTTGATACAACATTTATTTAAATTTACCAAATAATAAAATAATATTAATAAAATTTATTTTATTACATTTTTTTTGTCTTTTTAGCTATTAGCCAATGTGTCTCACGGTTATTTGTGAAATGAAATTGCAAATTGTACTGTATGTGCAGAATATTCATTCATACATCTGTTACCGCCAGCTCTTCGCTATTGCGGCTAATTATTAGGGGAAAAGTGAATTGGTGAGTACCCTTTTTTGTTTATTACATTTTAATTATCGTTTATATCGTTTTATTATATAATAGTTATGTGTGACTTTAATTGTTTATGGAAAGTATATTTGGGATCTATTTTACCTATATATTTTAATTTATAACATAGTTAAGAAAAAACTATAGTACAATAAAATTATAATCATGTTTAATATTTTAATAGTTGTAATAATAATTTATAACATTAAAAACTCTTTCATATTTATGAGAGGTGTCGCGTGCGCATAAATTCAAAATATATCCTTTTATATATAGCATATGGTAACCTTGAAAATTGATAAAACTTTGAAATGACAAGAAAATTGAATAACACAAATGAAATAATATTTATTTATTTTTAAAAAAAAATGTTCATGTTCAATAACAGAATAAAAGTTCATCAATGTGATAATTATATGCTTTTTAATATATTTATAAAGTATCGAGTAATTAATTTGGCAATATATATTATTTTTATGTTTAAAAATTATATAATGATGTGCTACAGTACTCGCATATACAAATAATAAAATCTAAAGCCTAAATCAAAAGTAATGGTAATTTTGACTTATACAATTAAAATTCATCACAAGATAATATATAGGCGCTATGCTGGGATCTCATTAACTGTAATATTTTTTTAAATAATCCGCGTATATGTGCAATATGCAAAGAGAAATATAATATCTTTTAAGAAATTTCATATATACTTCTTTTTAACTTAATCATTTTTCATTTCTAATATTTTCTATATAATAATCTTCTATATACACTTATTATTATTATTATTATTATTATTAATATTATGCTGTAATAATTTATTAATGTTAGAGATATGTAGTTAAATTTTTATATATACTCTTAAATATAACATTTATAATAAATGTCTGTGTATAGCGTTTTACATATATATACAAAATACATATATATTAAGTGATGTATAATGCGTCTGTGCCTATATAATAATGAATGAAAGAGGATAATTTCAACAAGTCAAATTTCCTTAAAACCTTAATATTCAAATTTTTTTATTTTTTTTTTTATTTTAATTTTAATGAAGACTAACAATATCCATCATCCATCTCACCATCGCCTCCCTCTTTCTTCTTCGTTTTTGTTTTTGTACGCATCAAATTAAAATTATATTATAATAATTATTATCCGTTTTTCTCTCGGAAGGAAATAATAAGAAAATTTACAAGGTATATATTTATTCATTTTATATACATGAAAAGAACTATTCATAATATTATCGTTGCTTGATACTTGATGTATACACATTTATTTATAGTATTATATTATTTCATATAGAAATATTGTATATGAGAAAGGCTCATGAGAAAAAAACATAAACCATTGGGTTTATGCTGACTTTTGTAATAAAATTTTGACATTAATAATTATAAAATACAAAAAGTAATTTATACTTTATTGAATGACAAATGATATATGTTGTAGCAATAAATACAAAAACAACTTTATAATAGATAAATTTCTTAATTATCTGTCATAATATATATATATATTTTAGATAACTTTAGAAAAAAAGATAACCCTTTTTTGTAAGTACAAATATTTATGATAGATAAATCGCATACAAGTTAATTTAATTAAATATTTTTCACATAGATTTTTTTTCTATATTATTGTATTTTGTAAAATTGATGTACACAATTTGTTGTTTGTGTTTTAAGTTCTCATTGTGCATAAGAACATTAAAAATTCCAAGTTGAAGTACTTTGACACACATTGACCCCGAAATTTAAAATGAATTTTTTTGTGCAAAAATTATCTTAAAAAAATAAAAACTGGTTTCATTATATGTGTACAAAAATTTCAGGTTGATGATGATCGTTGGAATGCGTTAACTGTTTATTTTAATATATTATAGAAAAAATATTTATGTTTGCATTTTACACTAAATATATTATACGTAGTATACGAGGTTTGGCTTTAAAATATTGAGACTAATGGTGCAAATATCATTTTATTTTAAATGTATAAACATGTGTTTATTGTTATTATATTCTCTTCCAATATAAACCCCTAATATGCGTGCAACGCTCTTTGCGAATTTTCTTTTACACCCCCCACGGTTTGAAATATTGGATCACAATTGAAAAACCAAAATTCTCATCACATGTTAACATTATTTCCAAGAAGTTTGGACTATTTTCAATGGCATCCATACTATCAGCAGTATATACAAACATTTTGTTTGATTGTGAGAATTTTAAGCACCATTCATTTACTTTTTGCATGTTATAATTGTTATTCTTTGTTCATTCCTGCAATTTCAGATTATTGAATATTTCAATATTTATGTTCGCGTTCCGACCCGGGAGTACATCATGCAAAAACGTCGTCTTCTCAGTCGTCTTGGAAATACTTAAACCAATAAAAAACTCATGCACGATATAAACATTCATTGTCCTTTAATAAAAGGTATATACAGACACACCTCGTATTCGTATTCTTGCATAAATATTTCATATTTTTAAATTGTATCGCAGAAAATGTGCAGATAAATTAAACGAATGGTTTATGATTCAACAAATTAATGATAATATCTTGATGTTATTTATTTTAAACAATATCTTGTTTATAATATCGTTCATCATCACATCCTCACCTTTAATTTTGTTTGCGTATATATACAGAATAATTTTATTGCAAAAATTTTAAAGAATTCATAATAAAGTTTGGCGATAATTCTGTAATTCTGGATTGCTTTCCGGTTTTTGCACGGTATATATGTAATAAATTTTATGATACTTTAACCACCTTACGTGGATTCAATCACTATAATTCTATATAGGGATTTCAGAAAATTTGTAAATAACAATTATGGTAATCCGGTGCGTTAGTTATCCATTCAATTTTTGAGCAACAAAAATACAACCGATGGCCTCAAATTGATTATAGAGATACGTATTTTATATTTATTATTATTTAAACGGTTGGTTTAAACATTTAGCCAACGTTAATTTTTTTCATACATATTTTAGACCAGTATGCTGCTTCAAAACGCAATGCCACTTGAATTTAATTGTAATCGTGAATGCATTGACAAAATACCAAGTCGGCAATGGACGCCAAAAATAGTAATTATAAAATTATACGATTCGGGACGACCTGTAATTATAAATGTGCATCACATATATATACTGATGCCATATAAAATTTTTTCAATTTTAACTGAATTTTAACCATGATATGTATATGAAATTTTAACTAAACATTTGGTTATATGAAAATTGAGTGCCACATTCAAGTGGGACCAAAAAACAATTCGAATTAAACTGCAGTCAAAACAATGAATAGAACGTGTGGCGAAAGTTGACTAAGAGATGCACATTCAGCAGCATAATTTCTGATGACCTTAGTTTTATGGAATGCAAAAGTTTGCATTGATTGCGATCATCTTCTTGAAAACAGTAAAACAATAACCATACACAGATAATGTTATTCAAAACTTTTGGAACAACTATGCAGTATGCAAAAATTAGTGACAACAAATAGCCTGTTTACATTTTTAAGACAATCGCCCCTCACCTATACACCTTTTGGATGGCAAAATTGCAAGATTTAAAGTACAAATTGTTGCAAAATCCTAAAAAATATTCTTTTTACAAAACATTTAACATCAATTGAAGAAAAACGACAGTAGCGGGTAAATAAGTAGTTTTTGCAGACCTTTCCGAAAATCATTATAAAATTAGGGATTTTAAAACTTTTATATTATTGTTATAAGATATATGGTTTTTTTGTGAACATTATCAATATAAATAACGCGAATTTTTGAAATAGTCCAACCACATGCGTTGAAAAAAAAACAAAAAATACAAAAACTTTGTGATGTTGTGCATACGTGCAGAGGTCATATATACTGTGAAATAGGTACATGACCTAATTAATTTATTCTTTGATGTGATGAACAAATATGGTATGAAAATCATTTTTTTTTTTTGTTATACCATTGAATATCATGTGATCGTACATGATTATTTTATAATATAAAAATGTAAAAACAATATAAATATAATAAATAAATAAATAAATAAATACACCTACAACTTTCTGCTTGATCGAATTAATAATAATAATAATAATAATAATAACAATAATAATGATTTTTATTATTATTTTTATAAATACATAAACATTTGTATGAAAAAAATTCATAGTAGGTAGATTTATTAATTACTTGCAAAAAATTTTATTCTTTCACTTCACAAATAAGATAAATTTTAATTATTTAATATAATGTACTCGTGTTTTTAATTTTATTACAACACAAGTAAAATCAAACGGTTTAGTGTAGGTTTTTTTGTGTTAGCTATTTGCGGTGTACGTGAATGAGTATACACATTTTTCGATATTTTGTAACATTATTATATTGTGCAAATTATATTTCTTAATAATGCTGTCCATATAAAACTTTATTGTATAAAACTAAATATATGTTAAAAGGGATTGCAAATTTATCAATAATAATTGTGTGTATGGTAATTTATGATAGCATTTCCATTTTTACCTATTTTCAATTTGTTTTTGTGACACACACACACACACATGTATAATTTTATTGATTATTTTGTTTACCCTTTGTATGATGATAGATACATGATTTTGATGTGTGTGAAAAATATTAATTAATTAGCAAATTAAAATTTAAACCAAAAAAATAAACATATAATATTTATAAATGACAAGCATAAAATATGTATTAAGTAATTAATAGTTAATATTCATATTTAAAAAAATATATATAATGATATACCACACACCACTCCTTTTAAAGATTATTGTATATTTACAATTATGTGCGTTGTGTGTGTGCGATCACAAAATTTTGGCAAAATGTGGGAAATATAACATAGATTACTGGTACATATGTTACTTGTGTGCGTATACGTATACAAAAAACTATATATTAAACAAAGATTAATGAAGAGAAAGAAAGGTTAATACTTATGGTGTATAATATTAAGTTTAACCGTGGAAATGTACTTGAGGACGTGAGCGACCCCGTCAACAAAACATAGTTATTGATTATCAAAATTTAATAATTTAATTATTTACTCGGACGAATGAAGATCCTTAAATACGGGGATTGGAATAGGTTAGCTGTAGATATAAGATCGGTTGGAGAAGGCTAAAACCGCACCTGTGTTTTAATGCCGTATATGCAGTAAGTAGTTATACTCGACGAAGGCATTGCACTTTTTCCATTAGTAATATTTTATTTAGGCTAAAGTTTTTAAATATAAAAAATAATAATAATAATAATAAATAATGATCATCAAACAAAAACAAATTGTAATCATCTAACAACTAACATGGCGAACGATCGTCGTCGACTTTAACTTATGTTAAAGTTGTAAATACCGCAAATTTCATATATGAATCAATATAATTTAATTGAATTTTGTTGACAACCATCGGCGTCGTTTGCGACGAGTATATCTCCACGGTAACGATAGGATAATTTAATGTATATGCTTACATTCTCTGTAGTATAACATTTAAGTTCACTTTCGCACATTCGTTTTTAGGTTTTATTTTCTTAATACATTAATGTTTGCACACACATTTATGTTTATTATATTTTGCACGAAATTTTGGTGAAACCAAAAAAACAAAGTACCTTATAATTCTAACCGCAAGCAAT
This sequence comes from Bibio marci, assembly GCA_910594885.2. Taxonomy (NCBI): domain Eukaryota; kingdom Metazoa; phylum Arthropoda; class Insecta; order Diptera; family Bibionidae; genus Bibio; species Bibio marci. The sequence goes on from OU343114.1 coordinate 42,771,716, forward strand.
CCTAAGGTGTGTGTGTGTGTGTGTGTGTACAAAACCATTAATGAAAATTGGTTATATACCTAATATAAAATATATGTTTTTATCGTATTGTAAAACAACATATAAAAATATTATATATTTAATCTTGAATAATTTCGTTGATGATGTCATAATTATCGTAGGTCTAGGTCGCATAAATATAAATTATCGTTGTATGGTATAACAAGTAACATTTTTATTTTTGGTTTATTCTATATAAGGTCGTATATAATTGTTAATTTTGTACATATGTATTTGTAAAAAAAAAATGTTATCTTTAATGTATAACGTAATTTAATTATAAAAATATACAGTTCATCACTACCGCTTTTTCACTTAATCAAGTTATATGTTATATATTGTGAATAGATTTGTAATAATGATTCGATATATATATATATATTTTAAACGACGCTAGAGTTACGTAAATATTTTTAGTCTCTTTGTTGTACACCAAAATATTCACACAAAAATTGTGCCTGGCGGTTTTCTCTTTTGTCAATGCAGTATAATCACACCCACTCCGAAATAGATAATCCTAATTTTTTTAAATGATAATTCACCATTAATCTTAGTTTATATGCATACGAATTACCAGGAAAGTTCTTTTTATCCCTTGGATAGTATATCAATTTTTTGTTTTCCTGAAGACACAAAAAAGTAGAGTTCCACCTTTGTATAGATCAGTTCGCTGCGGATGCCAGCTAATTTGGATGAAAAAATTCACTAAATTGTACACCAAAAAATATGTTGTTTGTATAAAAAATTTTCCAAAAATGTATAAAGGATTTAAGGATAATATTAAAATTATGTTATGCCGGCCAAGTATGATACAGCATTTATATTTTAAATATAATACATTATAACTTTACACACTATAAAATTTACTTTTCAAATTAGTATAAATACATTGACGCTATTTTTCCATTCATTGTGTAATGTTTTTTTCAATATACCATAAAATGTAAAAAATATCCTGGTATAATGTAAATGAAATGTCCTTGATACGGGAAAAGAAATTAATAATATTTGAAAGATGTCCTTATTAATTAATTTTTTTAACTATCTCATTTTAAACTTCCATTCGAAATGTCATCCAAATCGGACAGAATATCATCCTTACTTACTCTTACTCCATGGCGTTATAACCCAGGTGCCTTCTCCAACACGCTTTTCTTCCAATCTGACCTATCCGCAGTGAATGTTTTTCCATCCCGAATTTTAAGGATCATTATATCACAGTTTACTGTACTAGCCATCTCGCCTTAGAAGTCTTGCTACCTAAGGCTGAATATCATCCATAATTCTTTAATTTGATAAAATCTATTCATAGTATCAATTTTGAAGTGGAACTTTTGTTTAATTCCATCCGAAACTATCATATCCGAATTAAATGGTTCCTCCACAATTACAGTATATATAACCAATTGAAGCATATATAAAGCTTACTCGTATTGATTCCTTGCATTCAATTAACAACGTTGGTGCCCTGTCCTGTTTTGATTTACAGCGAAGACGCTTGTCATGGATAATTCCACTTTTGTATATAAACACCATTGTATTTTGTATAATTAGATTACGTTTATATCTTCAAATATTAAAACAGTAGAGAAAATTACATCTAATTCCTATGACCAAATGCTATAATTGCGTGAACGCCAACACCTATTTTTCTGTAATCAATATAAGCACAAACCACTCTATGTCTTAACATTATATGAATTCCATCCTCCTCAGAGATAGCTCCATCAGGGCATCCATAAGCTATATAATAAATGAAGGTATAATCAAAAGCTCCATTTGTATTAACGAAGTTATACTACTTGATATATATTATATATAGCACCATTTCAATTTTACATTAAACCAGATTACTCCAAGACATATCTAGTAAACATAACAGCAAAGTCAAGTAATATAATTACTTCACTTTTCAGATGTCATCAACGAATAAACATAAATACATTTAAGTAATTTTTGGTATAAAAACGTAAAATCGAATTCACAAAACGTTGGCGATCATTATCTTAATTGTTAAAACGTTTTTTTATCATTAAGTATTATTTAGTATCTTATGGGCGAATGGTGTATAATAAATTGTGTTGTTGTAATGTCTCAAACATATGTTTATTAAATGTATAAATAAATAAAATATAACTATCTTTTCAATATATGTAATTTTTGTATAGAAGCGAAACACACCAAAAATGGAATGAATTTTAAATTAATTTTATTTATAAAATTTACATCATTCTTATTATTTACAAATACAAATAAATCGCAAATTTATATTTATAAAATTTTGATGCGATTTCCTTATTATTTCATATTGGTATACGACGAATATATATTACAATATATATATTAACTCAACTGACTTTAATATATATATTTATTTAAAGTATAAATTCTCAATATAAAATAAATAAATAAAATCTTATTATTGTGTATTTTGTTGTGTACTATTTGGTACTATAAATATAAATATGATCACTTTTGTCTCTGCGTATATTGAATTTCGATAATTTTTCGAAATGTGAAGAAGATGATGAGAGATGATGTTGTTTTGCGGTTGTAGTTTGTTTTTTTATTTTTCTATTATTATTGTTATTATATTATTTTTGTAATTTATACGAGTATTTATGAAATATACAGAAGAATTCTTATACCATAGTATTTATATGAATTTTATTTAATGTAAATTGATCATAATATGAATGATGATCATATTTATTTCATGTTTCATCAATACATTTTTATAATGTAAAAACAGTAATTTTTTAAAATATAGTTTTCTTATAAATAGATGGATGATACGATGCAGACGCAATGCACATTTTATGGTTATATCTCAAGTGTTATGAGGAAATATATTAATAAATTGTAAACCACCAAATTTCCACAGAATTAATTTTTAAATCAGATTGGAATTTATAATTTTAATAATAATAATAATAATAATAATAATTAATACAATTTAATATGAAATTGTAATTTCTTATAATTAATTTAAGCCTTTCGATAACTTTGTTATAATTTTTATTGTAAATTTATATTTAGAAATTTATCTGCAATGAAAAATTAATTGGCGATCAAAATGCGGTTATTTATTTTGTACTATATAAAATGAATATTAAAACTATTTAGGGAATTCTAAAATTTTCAACTTGCAATATTATTATTATTAGAACTTTTTCAATTATTTAATTAAAAATTATTGGGATATTTAATAACAAAGAAATAATAATAAATACTGCACAGCTCCGGTTTGATCACCCCGTGTATTATAAATTTACAAAAAATGCTAACATATTCACATACAAAATGAAATATTTCTCGAAATAGGTAAAAATTTAATTTATAATCTTTAGATAAAAAAAAAAACACACACACACACACACACATCAGACTTGATTTAAATAAAGTTTAAGTATATGCATTCCAGATTAATTAAGTTGGTGCATTCAAAATGGCTCATTCATCTGAGATCTATACGTATTTCGTACACCACTAAAAATCAATAATTAATTTAATATACAATGAATAGGGAAGTATCTTATTGATGCTATTATACAATACAGTAATTCAAACAACAATTAGTGCTATAAAAATTAATATAATATATAGTTGATGATCAACCATCTCGTATTTTATATTTGAAATTATTAATTAGTCTTCATTAGAGTTTTTAACACTGGTATTATTTAAATGTTTACTAGGAACATTTACAATATTTACATGTCAACGTTAACGGCTATTACTTGGATGTTATAACATTATTAGTCAGTATATTAAATTGTAATTTTATTCTGATTCATTGCTATAAAAAGTGTTATTATTTCAAGAACTGCTTAAAATAGTCTTCGAAAATATTCTCAACAATTTTAAGTTTTTAATACACATATTGAATTTATTTGAAAACACCGTTCTATTGCAAAGAACATATTTAGTGTCATCGGAGATATCCATTAATCAACTTTTCTGTATATCAATTTAGATTTTTTGCTGACCTTTCAATGCATCGCATAACCGTGCGTTCTTTTCAATATTTTGTGCAAACAAAACTGCGACCACTGTATATTAATTAATAATTCGAATTAATTCGCTGTTTCACTGCAAGAGTTATTTTAGTTTTACATCATTCATGTTCACAGTTCTTATGCGGAAGCAAAGACATTATGAAAGCACCAACCACACACAGATTATGTATATAAATTATAATGAATGTATTATATAAATATTCAAATGAGTAATTATTGAATGAATCATTTTATTTTACTTTATAAAGTCACATTAATATGTGCGCTCATGTTATTAACTATATATATTTAGTAGATGGAAAAAAACGTATATAAATGTAGGCAGAAATTAAGTCTTATATGAGTTTTTCATGTATTTACATGTTTCAGAAAAAAAAAAATACAATTTTATATTATAAAATACAACGGTTATAACATACAATATTTTTATATTTTCTAAAGAAATGATATATTATTTGAATTATCTTAATATATTTACATATGATAATTCTCATAAAATATGCATCTATACGAGTATCATTTAAATAAATAGAATAAATATAAATAGTTAACCATTTTAAATTCACAGCATATTTATTTGAATTATTGAAATAACATTTTTCTATTGTATTATATATGTTTTGAACAATACCATATATTGAATAAGTGTTAATAAATATAGATGAATTCATATGCAAATGTTAATTTCAATGTATAATACAGTGCATATGTCATTAAAATTCTGTGTGTCAATAAACGCTCATTTGTGTAAAAAAACATATAGATTTTCATTGTTGTTAAATTTTTTTAGTATTTTATCAGAAATTGAGCATTTGTAAGCCACCCGTTATTCAGTGTTCTTTCATCATTTATGAACCATATCTATTGGAATGAATTTAAAGGTGCAGATTTTCAAACTATATAAAATGAAGAGTCGACGCAAATCGAAAAAACATTAGATATGTATCATCCAACTGTTATCAAACGATTACATAACTTAGAAAAAGATCCAGACATTGGGTGTCATATTAAATTTAAGAAAAAAACATTGAATTTCTTATGAAATTTTACTTGGACGACACAAAAGTCTACTTGGAAATCAAATTTTCGCTGCGTCCATTGCATCAAAATATATTTTGATAATTTTAAGTGAAAAAAAATTATGAGTTGACCGTGGCAGCGCCATCAACCAGTAAGAAATATTCATGAAAATAAGATTTTGTTGTATAATATATAGGATGTGATCAGAGAAAAGAGTATTATATTATGCACTACTAAAACTTGCAGATAATTGCTAGCAACAAAAATTAATAAAACGAAACCGAACATTAAACGAAAAACCGCTGGAATGGATCAGCAGACACAGAAAATTAGTTTTTCCGACTACCACTTGATTCTTCGCACAATACAGCAACGACTTTCCGAACAACACTTGAATTCTTTCGAAGAAATCATAAAGCGATAAAGAGATCTATCGACGCCGAATTCATTCATTTTTACGCAACAAATGGGAAAATATTATAGCTAATTATTATTATTAAATTCATTCAAAACAACATTTCATATACATACACCTTTCTATTGATACAATAATAAAATTCTAAATTGTTAAAAAGTGTAATAGCTTAAGTCGTAAAAAAAAATTCAGAACATATAAGTTTTAGATGCATTTCTGTTTTGTTTTTTACTTTTAACAAACGATCCGGAGTCAACGTTCCGTATTAATGAACAAGAAATACATATTATTTATAATACATATTATTGGGTATGCAAATATGAATCCGTCCATTGTAACAATTTGCATGGAAAAAGCATAAAAGAAAAATTTTACAAATGTGAATGTTGAAAATTGAAATCGTCGGAAAGTGTTACTGCGGAGGTGTATAACGACGCCAACTAATTGCAGCTGCAATGAACGATCAGAATGGCAGAAGATACACAATCAATCAATTTTTCACCGCCTAACAATGCCAGACAACTTGTTGCTCATCATTTTTGAAAACTATTTAAAAGTTCAGAACTGAGAAAATTAAATTAAATTAAATATTTTTACTTATAATTTATTCCGATCGGAAGCACACAGTTATTTTCTCGAACACAATGTACATATACTTCTTACGAAGAAAATATAAAAATTTGATCAAATAATTGGATGCGTCGTCATAACGAATCAAACTTTTACGGTGTGAAAATCCGTAAATTTGCCTAAACATATATACGCGCGTAGGTTGTATCAAATCAAGCATATTTATTGAATACAATTTGTGTTAATACAATATACAAACGACAGATTCATATATGTCAACCCATAATATTTAAATGAAATTTTATATGGAGACTGTTCGTATATATGAATAAGATAAGATGAGTCATTTTGTATAAAATATACAGAAGAAAAAAAAGCAAACAACGTAATCTTAAAATTATAAACTAAAAAAATAATACAATATTATTAATATACAATTAATTAAAATAAAATATATTTCACCCACCTGCATTTGTGCAAGCCTTGATGTTGAATTAATATTATTATTATTATTGCTACCTTGTGTTGCCATAGTTGCAAAATGATATTTTTTAATATTTATAATTTATAAATAAAATTTAATTTGATGCACTTAAGATTTTTTCGGTTTTGTTTTTCTTCCTTATTTGAATTTAATTTAGGCACCAAAAATAAAAGTTTTTTGTATATCGTTTCTTATCACCAATACCAAAAACCACCGTGTCGAATAGTCAAATCGTATATTATGTGATGTCGATAATAATAATAATAATATATTAAAATAGAGGATATATTAGTAACAAAAAAATAAATAATATATAGTACACACCGCAAAAAAATCGGAAAATATCAATAAATAGCGATAATATAGAGGAAGGAAAGTATGTCAAATAATAAAATATTAATAATCCTTTATTTTCCTTCGCCTAAACACAAAAATATATATAGGATATTTTTTTTATTAATGCGTTCGATTTTCTTTTCAAATATTTTTATTATTTTTTCACTTATTAACTGCGTCTATCGATGATAAATTATTGATTTGTATATTATATTTTAATTTTAAATAACTACAGGTGTATGGTTGAAATATAAACAAAACAATTTTCCTAACAAATTATTTAAATTATCACAATTTTTGTTGGCTCATTAAATTTTCCATTGATAATGCAAAACAAATACAAAGGTATATGCGGCGTCGCACGCGTTTACCACCACGAGGTTATACAAAAAATAATAAAATTTGAATGAATGAAAATTTCACTTGATTATTTTAATAACAAATTATAAATATTTTTTTAATAGGCAATAATAAAAAAAATTAATAAATAAATAAATAAATAAATAAATAAATAAATTCAAATAACAAACAATATTTAATTTAGCGCAACACACAAACAAACCAACTAACAAACGGCATGCTAAAGTTTCAACTAAGAAATGAATTTAATATTCCACTATGAAAATGTAAATGTTATTTTTCAGTTCTTGTTGTTGTTACTCGTATTTATTTATTAATAGTAGTTGTTGCTGTCGTTGTTGTTGTTGTTTTTGGTGGTGGTGTTGTTATTATTGTGTTGTTGTTTTTGCTGGATATTTTAAGTATATTATAAAAAAATAAAATAATAATATATAAGAAAAAAAGAAAAAATCATTTGAAAAATTTGAAATAAAACTATTGTGTAAAAAAACAAAAACCATGGTATGAATAAAAAAAGAAGGTGAAGAGAACGAACACTCTGTTGAATACTCTTCGACGCATATATATTTATATATTTACCATTGTGTTATTTATACCTAATATATTGTATAAACATATATGATAATATACATACAAATGTGTGCAAATGTATATTTATATAAATAAATAGTTATGGAAGTACATATAAAAAAACGAGTGGAGAAGAGTCAAGTTGATTTATTTATGGTATGTCAGATAGATATTGTACATAAAGTGTATATATATAAACAGTGATGTCAAACATTAATCATACAAATATGGAATTTAAATATTATTTAATTTATTATTATCATTTTCATCATCAAAATCACTCCACGAGGGAGCACATACAGTACCAGTAAAAAAGCGTAATCGCATATCATTGTTGTGTTCACCACTTCATCTTTTGCTAGGTATTCTAATTACCCTGAGCTGAGGCTACAATTTCAGTTTCATCGAAGACATGTAAACCTTAGTCTCGGGGGGCCATCAGCTTCGTCGAAAACTAATCGTTAACAATTATTTTACAATAAAGAATTCTTCGAAGACAATTGCTTAAAAAGAAACGTGAAGGCGAAATATGATAACAGACGGAAACGTTTAAATCAAAAATTTTCAATTTGGTATTTATAATTAGTTACTTTGGACGAGCACCAGATGTTATTTAGTTGTGTAAAACGTACCTTATGTATATAATACCGATATATAGCAGACATTTTTTTCTACAATTAAACTGCCATTGATTTTTTTAATGGATCAGCGTCTAATATCTGTAACACCCAACTCTATAACAATTTAGATTTCGATTAAATTTTACAAAAACCGGAAAGTTGCACATGAAATTCATCAGAAAATACTTGAATCATGTAATTTTTATAACTCTACCAATTTTATCTCTGATATGTGGCGGTATAATGCTATTTTTATTGGCCGCAACGGGAAGACAATATGGTTACTGCATATGGTTACGTCTGCACCTTGAAATGATATTTGGTGTCTGGATTTTTCCATTTATATTTGTTAATATTTTTATTTATGCGAATATCCGAACCGCACAAATAAACAAAACATTATTTGTGCACAATCCTGAAAATAATTCCCCATTTTGGTTCATATCCCCAAAGTGCATGCGGTGACCCATCACGGAATACCCCGTGATGAAAATTTTTCGGACCTTTTCTGCAATCGTTTTAAGTTAAGTATATATGCGAAATCTGTTGGAAGAATGTTTTTGTTCGTTAGCAGTAGATAAATGTGTTGATGCATATATATTTGTTAGATATATAAGTTTTAAATCAAGTCATTATAATTCTGTTAGAAACGGGATATTATTCAATTAAATTACGCCTGACCTTATATGACATTAATAAATCGCATATCTTAGGTTGAAGCAATGTTTAAACGTTCCAAATTGCAAAATCATGTAGGTATACCAAATGCCAAATGTTATTGCCGACGTAAGTAATTTGAAAATTAAATTACAAAAGTAATTTGTTTTCAATTCTATGCAATGGTTGATTTTGTTGCATTCATTACATTACTATATGAAGAATTTAACAAATTGAATCGAATTGGTTGTAATAAAATTGATATTTTAGATTCATTCAACACATAATTAACGGCTATTATTTTTTATAATTGTTAAAAAAAATTGTAATATTATAGTTTATAGACGGATAAATAATTGTTTTGCTGTCTTTATAATTAATTTTTTTATTTTAATTTTCGTAGCCATCAATTGTTGTACATTTTAAATTTTTATTTAATTCATAGTTTTTGTAATCGTTTCATCCGATCGAAAACCATAAAATTAAATTTTGTGGTGCTACGAGACTCATAAATATTTCCAATAGAGAGTATATTGTTTAACTATCACTTATCCGTGATTATTTTAACATTTTAATTAAAATTAATCATTAAATTATAAGTTTGAAAAATAGGATTGCAAGTAGTGTAACACTACAAAACCAAACTACTTCCTGGTGCTATCTCATAATGCTCTAATATTTCTAATAAATAACTCGATTATCATTTATTATATTTTCCGTAAGTTTTAGGCTTGTGCATTTGAAGATATAAGTTTTAACATTTTGCTACGAAAGTATAATTACAATATTTCAATCAAATTGCCAGAGCTAAAATATTTTTGGCGGAAGCAAAACCAATCGACACTAGAAAATTTTATTGTATTAATTTCTTGTAATGTGTTTCATTCTGCATCCCGAATTAATAGAATAATATTTTATATTCCTTTATTTGATACTTTATTTTATAGTTTACTATAAACAAAACAGTATATACTTTAAGATTAAACTAAATAGTGCAGTATAATGTGGTCGATGCCCATGGCTTTGTTGGGTTAATAATAATAATAATAATAATAATAATAATAATAATATATTAATGTCATATTGTTGTGATGGTATTTTCCGATATTTTATATAAATTGTGGGTACTTACTTACTACTGAATGTATAGTATCACAGTATAATAGTATCAATATGCTATGTGACTATACGACAAACAAATGTTTCATCTTATTTTATTGTACTTATTCTTAATATAATATATTTTCCTTAACTTCTTGTACTTTATTTTATTTATACATATTTTATTTCATATTTTTACATCTTGTTATTATTCTTCTTTTATTTGTTTGTTTTTGTTTACGCGAGTTGATATACAAAACAATATTATTGTGGTTAAACGAAACTCATATTGAATACAAAAATGTTATTCAAATTCAAATATATATATAAATATATATGCCACAGTATCCATACATATATTGTTTATGATCACATCGCATTAATATTAACATACTACAAATATATGTATATCGACAGGGTGTATTCGCTATAGAATTATAATAATGTATTACTTATAACAAACATTATGTTAACTTCATAAAATACATATTTAACTTCGTTTGTGTTAAACTGCGTGTCTTGACGCACTTTCCAGTAAAATGTTTTTAACCCTTATCTCGTTTACTCGTTTTATTGTATGTGTGTTGATTCATCATCAAATGAAGCTAAATAAATTATTTTTCCTTGTAATTATGTCATTTTTCCATCAATATATCAATAGTTCAGTGTTATGTTAATATTTAACATGTTTTTTTGCCAGGTTGTAACTGTCTATACATTTTTATTTAGACACATTCGTGTATAGTTGGTGTTTGCATGTAATAATTCCATCTTCATACATTTCCACACAATCGACCTTTGTCTACACATATCGCGAGACACTCTGCGTATAAATTTTATTATTAATAATAAAATGTATGTACAAAAATATAACAAATTTGCTACACGTGTACGAATACTTGTGCTATAATTTAATTTTTGTAGAGGTTTTCAAAACGAGGTACCATAGAATGTGAGTTTTTCCTTTTTAATAAGCGTAAATTATTTAAAATTTGTCTTTATTTTAAATGAAATTTATATTCTAAACACTATTTTATTTGTGCCTTTTTTTTATAATTTAAGATAAGTACGAACGACACACAGAAATGAAGTGGGTTCTTTCACTCTATATGAATCGGATCGAACTACATATAAAGTAATTGATCAACAATACAATGTGCATTTAAATCTGTATATGGTTTCACTACCCTAGTAACACTGTTCACAGTTTTGCCGCAAAATTTTCGCATTATATGTAATAGTTCGTAGTTTCAATCCGAATAAATATCTATGGATTTATTTCGGATGTCCGTTGGAATTTTATATTATGAATACAACCCTGTCCAAGTATTTTTATAAAAAATGTCCTTGGATTATCCGTATATTTCTGTTGATAATTATTTTTACGGATTCTCCATAGAAGTATTTTTCGTTGCTGTTATTCCACAGAATTTCCATTGGATTTATATTCATATTTTTTGTGAGCAGATTCACGGTTTTTGACAAAAATATCTTTGGATCGTCCATGTATTTTGGCAAATAATACCCGTGAATTGTCCGTATTAACAGAATAAATTTTCATATGACGATGATGTCAAATCGTGGTTTGATTCATTTTTTTTACCAATAGACCAGAAGTACTATGTGCACCGAATGAAGATGCTGTACAATGTCAAAAATTCATCGATTGTGCATTTTTTATTTATAATAAACAAGCAAAAAAAATCCACATAAAATCCATGAAAAGTCTTACAAAATTCCTAGGAAATATAATCGATTTGAGTTGTTGCGGTTGTTTTAAAAATTATGACAATAAATTAAAAAGAGTGAAGATTATATCTGTGAGCTATAAGCGAAATATACAAAAAAATTCAACTCACCGGTCTTGGATAATTGTTAAAATAAATTATGAATACAATACCGTGGATGTATGTTGAAAATATTACCCTGACAATCCGAAGATTCCAATTGATCTAAATAAAATACTATTATATAAAAGAGTAGAAAATCTATGGACATTATTTGGACAAATTCAAATATATCTTTTCCATTGAAAATATCTGAATTTTTTCCATAGAAATTTTCCTCATTTTTCAAAGTACGGACAAATTGTTACTAGGGTTATTACATACCATAATCTTTCATAGTTACATACTTCTGTTTTTCCATATGTAACGTGTGGAATATATTAGGATTTGAATTTGCAAAAATGGAAATTCATTAAAACTATGGCTATAAGATAATAATTCATAAAAGTTTATTTTCCGAAAAATGCATTTCGGGAAATGTCCAATTGCTTTTCATACTTTGTCTACTTTTAATTCGGCTGTACTAGAAAAAAAAAATAATAATATTCTAATCTGAAAATTATTTTTAAACGACACGACACCATGTTATGTTATCTCAACCTCTATATTCTCACACAGATATTCCTTTGCTCAATCAGATTATCATACGTATTCAGATCGATGGCACATGCGGTCGCTATATTAACCAGCGTTTATGAACATATTAAAAAATAACTCGATTCTATGATTGCGCATCAAAGGAAAGCTAACTTCTTATACATTTAAACGACATTGGACAAAATACAATCTATTACATTAACGTACGCGTATATTGTTTATTTAAAATAATGAAGAAGCTAATATATTATTTTCGTTATACTGCAGTCTTAATGAGCAAATATTTTAGTTACAGTATCATGTAAGACATAGGAATGCACGTATTTATAATTAATTATTAATTATATAACGAAATTTTTGAGGTTTTTTATTTCTTCATGTTCGTTTCTTTTTAAAATACCCGGAATTCATGAAAATTCATTATAATCTTCTTTGTATATTTTTTTTCTGTTCCTATGTGTAATAAAATTTTCACACATTGAGCGACTTCAATTTTTGTCATTTTATATTGCTGGAATGTGATATTATTCAGATGTTGGTTTTGTGGTGATTTGCGTTAACAGAAAATCTGTTAAATTTCCTATAATGGAAAGGCCTTTTATGGTATTATTATAGACGATATCGGTGCCATTGTTATATATGAACGACGTTTTGATATATATACAATGCAATACATTAATAATTTGAGTTTGCACAGATGAATTTAAATAAGTTGCAATATTATTTTTTTCAATATATTACGAGAATGGTGGTAAAGTAACGCAAGAGTATCACACATTTTTTACTTAATTAAATTTATTTATAAATAATATAAAATAAATATAAATGTCAAGCGTAGCTTAGTTTATTTTTTTTTTTTTTGCCGATTTAAATTGAATTAACACTTTGTTTTTTAAAATATATTTATAAATTACACATAAATATTTTGATAATTAAAATGTTAAAATTTATAGAAACCATAAGTATTGAAATTCCAACAATTTTATATATTATATATTATTTTTCTATTTTCTAATTTACAAATATACTTGTTACAACATTTAATCACTTAACACAAATGAAAATTTTTCCAAATTATGACATTAACCATTAATTTAATTATTCGATTTACATTTATATAATTTTATTTTTCTTATAAATAATTTGTTATATATTGTTTCTTCCACACGCAGAATTAATTTTCATATTATAAAATTTATAATTAATATTTTAAAAATTGAATGATCTCGTGTGTTGTGCGCGCTCGTTTTACGTTCTATAAAATATATGAATTATATAAATTTTTATAAATGTGATGATTTTGAAAAAATATCTATATATATATTTATTTATACACTTAATTTGAAATGGAAATAAATTTTTAGATTATAAATTTATTTATTTTCTATAGACATTTCTCCGCATATACATTTTGTAGCTAAAAATAGATCACATATTAAAAAGGTTTTTTTTCTATAAAAAAAAGTTGCTTCTGTATATATATTAATAATTGTACAATATATTAATTCAATAATTTTTTTTTTAAATTTCCACCCACGCTGTATGTGGCCTTTCAATCAATTTAGTTAAAATAAACTAAATGTTACCATTTCTATATAACGATCGCGATCGTGTATTATTAATAAATAAAAATTATGTTTATATCATTAATACACAGAGGCAGACAGATCTATAAAATTATAAATCATTAGATGATCATGTGGATTATTTTCAATAAAATTTTTCTGGTACATATACAATTATGGTAACAATTTAATTATTTTTCGTTTTATTTCAATATAACGTTTAATACCACTAATACGTGTATTTGTTCTTACATATAATTATATTTATACTTTTAAATACGTATTGTTATATAAAAAGCTATATATATTTGGCATATACAATAATTATATATGTATTTATTAAATGATTAATTGTATTGTGTAATAATTTTGTATTGTTATTTTTTTTTCATTATTTATATAAATGTTTTGTCATTACATTGTATTATTATATTTCATGTCTAATTTAATTTTTTCTTATAAGCACTCTTGCGATGTCAGCGGTGCTATATATATTATTTATATATATATATAAAATACAATTATATATATTTGGAAATTGCGTAGATGTTATATATTAAAAACAATAGAAATGGTACTTAACACTTAATTAACTCTTAACAGTCTTAACCAAATACCCAAATGTATGTACAGATATATGTTTAAATGTGTATAGTCTCAATAGTGTGTATGTATATGACAATTGTTTTAAATTTTAATTGTTATATATTATTAAATAAAAGTCTTTTAATTTATAACTATTTAAACATATACTAAAATTACAAGTTCATTAATTTTCATCATATGTAATGATGTAATATAAGAGTATTATTGTAGAGGTGGTGGTGATAGTAGCTTAGTTAAGAAAACAATGTATGAACATTATAAAAAAATTTATAAAATAATATTTACAATGCGAGAATTATTTGTGTTACATTAATATTTCTATATAAATACCGATGAAGTCCAAGGGATTTGTTAATGTTTATATTCATATTGTCCTATATTTATATCCGTAAATTAATATACCAATACCCTAGTAATACTGTCCGTAGTTTGTCCGTAAAATTTCCGCATTATATGTATTAGTCCGTAGTTTCAATCCGAGGAAATATCTATGGATTTCTTACGGATGTCCGCTGGAATTTTATATGTTGAGTGCAACCCTGTCTATGGATTTTTTAAAAAAAATATTTTTGGATTAAATGTATATTTTCCGGTGATAATTTCTATACGGATTTTCCTTAGAATTATTTTTCGTTGCTATTATTCCACAAAATTTCCATAGGATTTATATTCATATTTTTTGTGAGCAAATCCATCGATTTTGACAAAAATACGTTAAGCGAGAAGTGCACTCGCACAAACATTTTATTTTTAACACGTTATAACTTGTTGAAACAAGATTTAATATAATAAATACGTAATAAATTAATAATAAGTATGATATTTATAATTTCTTATGTAAAAAAGTAATTTAATTGTAAAATTAAATTTTAAATTCATTTCAGTATAATTTTGTAGAAATTTGGCAAATAAAACACGCTTACATAAACAAGAAATAAAAATCACGGATAACA
Organism: Bibio marci; assembly: GCA_910594885.2. Classification (NCBI taxonomy): domain Eukaryota; kingdom Metazoa; phylum Arthropoda; class Insecta; order Diptera; family Bibionidae; genus Bibio; species Bibio marci. The sequence goes on from OU343114.1 coordinate 42,787,415, forward strand.
TCCATGAAAAGTTTTACAAAATTCCTCGATTTAATCAATATATCGATTTGAGATGCTGGTTGTTTTAAAAATTATGAAAATAAATTTAAAAGAGTGAGGATTATATCTATAGATAAGCGAAATATACATGGATAATTGGTAAAATAAATTATGAATACAATACCGAGGAAATATTTTCGGAAATATAACCATGACAATCCAAAGATTTCTATTGACCTAAATAAAATACTATTATATTAATTGGGAAAATCTATGGACATTGTTTGGACAAATTCTAATATTTTTTTTCCATTGAAAAATCACGGATAACATCCATGAAAAGTCTTACAAAATTCATCGATTTAATCAATATATCGATTTGAGATGTTGGTTGTTTTAAAAATTATGAAAATAAATTTAAAAGAGTGAGGATTATATCTATAGATAAGTGAAATATACTTGGATAATTGGTAAAATAAATTATGAATACAATACCGCGAAAATTTTTCGGAAATATGACACTGGCAATCCAAAGATTTCTATTGACCTAAATAAAATACTATTATATTAATTGGGAAAATCTATGGGCATTCTTTGGACAAATTCTAATATTTTTTTTCCATTGAAAATATGTGGATATTTTCCACAGAAATTTTCCCTAATTTTTCAAAGTACGGACAAATTGTTACTAGGGTATTTACGATAGTGAATCTATATATGTATTATGATGGTAACAACTATTTTGAAGGAATTACAATAATCAATTCGATTCACTTTTTGCATGTTCGGAAAACAGAAAATAATCGCTGGGTATATACCAAATCAGATGTCGTGTACGGTGAATTTTGCTATTGATTTTATAGATGTATACGAGATGGTACATTATATAATAATATATCATTTCTATGGAAAATGCGATCGTTTGTTTGGTAAATTTTTTCGATTAAACGTTTTAATAATATGGTATTAATCGGTTATTGTTTCAAAATAAATCGATAAAAATTACACCATAAATGTATTCAACAAAACAAATGGATGAAATAGTTTTTGCTATATTTGGTGCTGGTTAACCAGGTTGTACCCACTTCTTCGCCTTTATGTTTTTTTTTTGTTATTTCTCGTGCGTGTACAGTGGTGACTCCATGTTTTATCAACAACAATAAGACGTAAAAAATTGCGTGTGTGGTAACTTACGTTTTTGATCGACTTTGAGCAAACGCATCGACACCCATATTGCTTCGAATAGCTTTTTTAATATGCAAATGTTTATGTTATTATTTAGGGCGCATTTTCAATCTGTGAACTTTAAAATCGATATATCATTGGTTTTTCTTATCATTTCTGGTGTTGTCGCCTCCTTTAGATGATGATGATGATGATGATGGTATCGTTTTAATGCTTGTATATACGATAAATAAATATAACTACGGTTTGCTCTGCTGTCTTAACAAAAAGAATACAAATCTGTGACAAAAATTGAAGTATACCATCATCGACATTTCTCTTTTATTTTCGGATGTCATCCACAAAATTTACATCATTTAACTTACGGTTTTTACTGTCATTTCAAACAAAAACGGTTAAACAGGAACGTGAAATAATTTAAAATTCTTCTCTATTTGAATTGCATCCATCCACTACACAACATCGGATATTTTTTCATTGATATTCGATTTTTTTTATATAAATATAATTGAGTATAATTTAGTTGAACTATTTTATAGAATGAAAATTCATAAATACACAAACTTTTCTATTTAACAAATTTATCAATCTTAATAATAATTTTCGAATTTTATGTATGTATAAAAAATTAAAAATTAATTTCATTTTAAACTCACTTTTTTTGTGTATTTTACATATTTTAATTTAAGAAGGCATTAGCATTAGGCATTTAACCTAAGCTTTTTTTTTCATTTTTTTAACAACAAAGAATAAATTTTAAATTTTAGCTATACCCAAACCAATATTATATTTTTTTATATTATACGATTTGAAATGTCAATATATATATATAGGATTTAATAGAAATTTACATCATAAGTCCCGACCGCCGTCCCTCTATTTCATTTCGCATCATCAATAATCAAATTGTAATGCAAATAGACAAAATATTCGTACAATCTTATGTTAATTTATTTAACTTTTATTTTTATTGTAATCATAACATTGCGTAAATTTCTTTTATTATTATTATTATTATTATTATTATTATTATTACTATTATTGTTATTCGCAGCATTTAAAAATATAAGTTACAGTTATGGTCGCAAATAAATCATTGAAAGATAATCGTCTCCTATAGGATTTGGGTAGCACATATCAAAATAAAAAAGTAGAACAACATATACATTATACAAAAAAGTTTTCCATGATTTTCAAAAAAATCGGTTTATTAAATAACAAATAAATATAAAGATTTATCTGATTTAATAGTGCACCGAACAAAATTAAACTGGAACAATGGGATTTCCATCGATAAACTAAAACTAAAACTCTTTATATATACACTTATGACCAAAACTGTATTAGAAGGCATTTAGAAAAATAAATGTAAATGATTCTGTCTGTGTTGCGGATTGTCTATCTCTATAACTATATTGTGTGTATATATACCATAAATATATATATTTATAACACAATGGAATATATAAGTACTAAGAAAAAAAAGTCGAATAGAATTTAAAAGATAAAAATAAAAAAAATTTAATCATTTAAAATGGAATTTACAATTTAAGAATTGAAAAAAAAAATACAAAATAGACAAATGAATATTTATAAGACAACGTTTATTTAATTTTTTTTTTATATATATATTAATTCGTTCTTCAAATTGAATTGGAAGTGAAATTTGCGGTGAATGATTTCAATAACGCATCTTTATAATACATAATTTATGTACACCATTATTTACCTATGCTATAATTTATGTATTTATGTATAAATTTTTAATTAATGTTATTTTATTTTTTATATTTACTTTTTTTTCTTTAATTTGATCACTCATGCGGTAAGATGCGCATATTATAACATATACAGGAACTATTCGATAAACACTATAATCTACTAAACAAAAATTATCCGAGAATACCGGCCAGAAACATACAAAAAATTAGAATTTTATTTATAAAAAGTAGTTGCAGCACAAAATTTCGGTCAAAACATTAGGTGTAACATTTTAAGTTGGACATTTTTCCATATATAATTTTAATACATTTTTGTATGTAACTACAATTTTAAGGTATCATTAAAGCGTCAAGATGAAAACATAAACTTTTAAAAATATAGCCACCATCATATTTAAAAAAGGATTAAGATTTAAAAATAAATTAAGGACATTTCCCCAGTACATTAAAACGTTATCAATATATAATTTTGAAATGAAAACATATGCAATTAAATAAAGAATCGAGTGCAAGTGATCTAGAACATTTTTAGGACATTAAAATATTGCATTATTAATCAATGACAAAATATTCACATTTTCAATCTTATTCATAAATCCAATTCTTTACTATGTTAAGTAGAATTTTTAATAGCGACATTTATTTTGGAATACATGTATACAATTCAATTCTTCATGCATTTATATAATTTCAACTTTAATTTAAACAGAGATTTTGTTATGCAATCATCATCAGTAAAACTTCCTTGCGTATATAGTATCCCATTATAAACTTCAAAACCTTCACCGGAAATAAATAGATCATTGTGTCTGACATGTGAAATGTAAACAATTTTATAGGAATTTATTGCATTTTAAAATCGGCAAAATATAAATTTATTCAAAATTAATTAAGAATTTTATGGAATATGTTAAGAAAACAGTTGGCGCAGTCTACTAATAAATTAACTATAAAAAAAAAACTACACAAAATGCGTGTAAAAATAGATGTGAATAGATTCAACACTTTCTGTGTCAATTCAGTAAAAAATTTGTAATCGTATAGTGTTTCTTGAAAAATCACAACAAATTGAATGGTGAGAAAATTTTCTATGTGTCTATATAATCTTATTTTTTACACAATTTTTTGATGCTGTTACAAAGCACTGCCTTCCATGATAACAATAATTACTTCTAAAATACTAACGCTGAACAATACCGGTTCTATAGAATAATTCAACTGAGTATATATTCTTCTAGCAGAAATAATCGAGCAACCAGAAGAAGTAATACGCCTTTGTCCAGTAAACTATGGAATTATACAGTTGCTATAGAGGTTGGCGTTGGGATAGTGTCAGGCCACCTAAAACATAAACTAATTCATTATACATATTTTATGTAAAAAGAAAATTTGTATAATATAATTTGATAATCCGAACAGTAAATTCTATTTGCTGTTTGCATTTATATCGACGTATCACTGTACCATTACAAAAATATTTAATTTTAACGAAATCTTTCAAAAGTAATAAAGAAATTAAGCATAATTTAATGCTGATTTATAGTAGCTATATATGGTATATATATATATATTGCGTATAATATAATTATAATATATATAACTTATATACTTATTTTAAACGATTAAATTTGATTTCACTTAAACTCAATGTAGCCATTGTATATAATAATAATGCTATACAATAATTATAGCATCAAATTATATCGTCTCTGTATATGGTATAAATATATAATGTAACATCCTATATAGAAAGTGAACTGATATTTATAATCCATCACAGTACTTGTAAATTACAAGTTATTATAATTAATTAAAAATTTATTTAAAAATAATATCTTGTTTCATCATTAATTTTTCGTTTGTACTCTATGGATATAGTATGTATAAGATCTTGGCAAGAATTATGCCGAATTGAGAAACAATAATCGTTAAGGATGCGGATTTATATTATATAAAACGATTTTCAATTATCGTAATCGAGCAGTGCTTACCCAAATGCCATTCACAGCTCTCCAATGTGACAGTAAAAGTTATACGCACTTGAGTATTCCTCAGACATTGCACATTTTGGTAATCAGTTTTTTCTATTGATATAGTTTGTTACCTGTACCACTACACTATATGAAAAGTTGCAGTAAAATAGTTTAACAGCTTTGACTAATATAAACAGCACTCGCCTGAAATCATTCTAACATTCTTTATAGTAACTTTGCTTATATTACATTCAATTGATCATTCGTTATGAATATACTTTTTTTATATTGTCATAATATAAATAATAAATGATACGAAAAGAATAAAATACACGAACATTTTAATTTTCATTTATAAAACAATATTTATTTCATATTTCTTTTACTATTTTTATATCTCCAATAATATTCCAAATGCCTAAACAATTTATATTTAAGTGTTTTTAAAACTTTTAAATAGTATATAAATTTTAATATCTATGTTTCTTTTTGGTTATTGTAAATTATTTTTTCCTATATATAAACGCTCTTTTTTTAAATTATTAACATTGTGTTGTCTGTACACGAAAAAAAAATATAATATCTCTGCATTGAATTTAATAGTAGTAAAACGATTTATTTTATAGTCAAAAATATTGCTATAAACAAAAAATTTTATTATCACAAATAAAAAACAAACAAACAAACAAACAAACAAACAAGAACAAAAAAAAATGATTAAATTCAAGTGTACGACGGTGATTCAATATGAGGAAGCGTTACTCATTTTAGATTGCTCTTGCTATTATAACTTGATATAAAATATGTTAATAAAATTAGGTGTATGTGTGTTAATGATTTTCTGGCCAGAGCAAACATCATGATCAGAGTACAAATATATCAATTCCTTCCTATTTGAGGAACCGTTGTTCCTGCAAAGCTGCCATCAGTGTATTCATATATGCAAATATAAATATACCCGATATAAGAACAGAAGAACATAATTGTTCTACTTCTAACATAATATATGAAAATGTTGTTAAAATTTAATATCATCATCACCACCACCACATTGAGTCACCCTTTGTATATTTATATATAAACATTTTTATGTTTAAAAAATGTGTGCGTGTGCTGTACGGAAAATGTTTTACTTTGAAAAGAAAAGTAATTTTTCTTTATATATAGTTCGGGCATTAAAATTTTTTATTGATATACGTTATATGGCGAATACATGTGTAATAATAACATATGTAATAGTAGATGTATAAGTAATAATTATTACGACATTGACTATAACGATACGGGGCAGGCGACCAAGTGTCTACTATACAAAATCTTTTGATACATTTTTATATATACATTAATTTATATTTGATTGTGCGATTCCGCAGGAAACATTTATGGCATAAATATTGTTTCTACAAATTATACCATTATATATATGAGAACTAATTAAAATTTTCACTGGTATGGTCACTCATATGTGTTTAGGTCACTCTAATAATGTACAATATATGATGCGCTTCTATACCATTAAATGTTGTTACTGCTATATCGTATTTATTTTTATGGTGTACACATTATATTTTTCAAGATTTATTTTCATACCAAATATTATCTATATATACTGAGAACAATTAAATTTTTGGACCATTGCCCTACTATGGTATATGCAATATATAGATCAGTATACTAACAATAAATGGGTATGGCTAAACAATTAATTTATTGAAATTAAGTTTAATTATAAGTTTATTTTATATTTATGGCCGGGATTCGAGTGACTGTTAAATAAAATATGTTTACTGCTGGACACCGTCTTCCAAACTTTCCAATTTATTTTATTTATCAATGATCTACGATATTGAAACATTGGTAGGGATGGATATATCATTATAATAGTCTGCCTTTATTTAACATATGTATGCGGTGTATCTGTTTGTTCATGTTCTAATGTAGAGGTCAAAAACTGGAAATTTTTATTGATCGAAAATCGTTAAATTTTAATTTAAATATGGATATTTTACCTTGGTTTGGTTTGTTTATGGTATATTACATAGACTTTGGATTTTTGTCTGTCGAAGTACTGGTTGATATTTGCAGCGTAGAATGATAGTGCCTTCCAAAAATATTTTATTCTAATGATGTATGGTCATCAATGAGTACTGGTTTGTGGTGCGATTATATAATACAAGATTTTTATATGGTTGACATGATATTCCATTGTTATTGTGCTCAAACCATTAGTCTATTAATGGCCTACAACCAATCTTAATTTGTTACACTGTTATTCAGTTAAATTTTATTCCGTATAAAAATACATGAACAACATATATTTTATTTCATTTGGAAACTGAAAGAATTTAGAACTGCATCCACAAAATATATTATACATTCTACAGCCCTAGTAACAATTTGTTCGTACTTTGAAAAATCAGAAAAATATCCTTGCAAAAACATCCACATATTTTCCATGGAAAAGATATATTAGAATTTGTCCGAAGAATGTTCATAGATTTCTCACTTAATATAATAGTATTTTATTTAGGTCAATTGTAATTTTTGAATTGTCAGTGTAATATGTCCAACATATATCCGCCCGGTATTGTATTCATAACTTATTTCACCAATTATCCAAGACCGGTGGGTTAAAATTTTATATATTTCACTTATCTATAGATATAATAATCACTCTTTTTAATTTATTTTCATAATTTTTAAAACAACCAGCAACTCAAAACTATATATTGCCGAGGAATTTTGTAAAACATTTCATGGGTTTTATTCGCGATTTTTTATTCTTGCTTATTACATAAAAAAAGGACAATCGATGAATTTTTGTCATCGTTCAGTATTTTCATTCCGCGATCATAGAACTTCTGGTCTATCGGCCAAAAAAAATGAATCAAACCACGATTTGACATCATCGTCATAAGAAAATTTATTCTGCCATATATGGACAATTCACGGGTATTATTTACTAAAATACATGGACGATCCAAAGATATTTTTGTCAAAATCCGTGGATCTACTCACAAAAATTATGAATATAAATTCAATGGATATGCTGTGGAATAATAGCAACGAGAAATACTTCTAAAATGAATCCATAGAAAATATCATCGCAAATATACGGATAATTCAAGGATATTTTTTATAAAAATCCATATGACAGGGTTGCACCCATCATACAAAATTTCAGCGGATATCCGTAAGAAATCCATAGATATTTCCTCGGATTGAAACTACGGACTATTACATATAATGCGGAAATTTTACGGACAAACTACGGACAGTGTGTTAGTAGGGAGGGCGTGCGGATTGTGTCACTTATTTCCTATAACATTTAGAACATATTTATATATCCTTCAATAAGAAATTTCAATTTCATCGCTGATAAATTGTACTCATGAAATGCTATTGTGAATATTTTTATTCCGATATATGGGGGAAATCCAAAAGGTAGCCCGTAATTTCAAAAATTATTAATTGCTTCTGTTTAAATTTCCAAGTAATTGATAAATAGTTAGTTGCTTCATTAATTATTCCATTTGGAATGTTAATTATTGTACGGGAAATTATTCAAATAAATATTTTTCTCAAAAAATTAAACACTTCTCATGTATGGTCAGGTTTATACAAAATAGTGATACCAATAGAGCTCAATATCCTTCAATAAAATGTTTGTGTGACAATACAATTCACTTATATTTTTGGTTCCGTTTTTTTATTCTTTTATAATTTTGTTTCGGCAAAATTGTGTGATTCATTTTCATTTTGTACCTCTCCCCATTCGATTATATTTTTCAATCAATAGAGCAATTCTACGTGTTTTCAAATAATATTTACGTACAAATTGCAGTTTTGCCATTGATTCTGTGACATTATATGTACCAACTGATCACAAATAGGTGATATAGGTGAGGATTTTTCATGCCCTTTATTCGTATAACTTCTTTTTTTTTTTTTTTGGTTCAATAATTAAAACAAATAAATTCGATAATATTTTTCTATTCAATAATTTTATTTAAATAAATAAAAATAAAAAACTTAAAAATATGCAAAATAAAATCGTTTTTAATAATACAAAAATAATAATTGTTTGTTTTTAAACAAAAAAATGTTAATATATTTCTCTCTATACATTTATTTAATTATATTTACGATATATATTTTCTATTTTGTATATTTTAATTTATTTATTTAATATATTTTATATATTTTATTTTTATCATTTTGTTTTATTTTAATAATATAATTGTAATAAAATAAAATAAAATATATAAAAAATTAAAATTTTTAAATTAAATAAAATTGAAATGTTATATTGATTTTAATTTATTTCTTTCTTTTGTGCGTGCGAAATAAAATTAAATGAATTTAAATTACAATTTATTTTCAATTAAAATCAATATATATTTTATAATTATTGCAATTAATTTGTATATTTGTTTGAAAATATATATATCAATAAATTACCATTTTTATTGTATTAATTAAAATATAAATAAAATGTTGCCATTGTTATTGTTTATATAGTTCAATAATAATTTATGTTATACAATCTATTGGTATATTGGTATAATAATGATAAAATAATAAATATGTAAATTTATTTATTTTTATGTTAATGCCCCGCATATGTTTGATTTTGTGTGTGTGTGTGTGTGTGTGCGTGTGTGATTGAATGGTATCTATAAATATAGGTGATATATGAACACATTGGGTTTTTGGATTTATAAAATGTAATTATTATTATTTTATTTTTTAAAATTAATTTATTTATTTAATTTCTACTTTTAATATCTATTGTAGTATGTTAGTTTTTTTTTTATTTTATTCGATTAAATACGGTGCGGTTTTTTAATATTTATTAATTATATAAAAAATTAATTAAACGCATATTATTCTCTAATTAAAAACAAAATAAACTCTATACACACATTTATTTAATTATATCAAAGTATTATTGTATTATTATTAGTTTTTATTTTTCTTACAAACATTTAAATTAAATTTATTTAGTTTTTTTCGTTTTCATAAGTTCGCGTGATTAAATTTTTTTTGTCTTAATTTAATTGTATTTATTTATAAATTTATTAATAAATATATATTAAAAAATTTAACAAAAAATATTCTTACGAATTGAAAACAATAATATAAATAAATGATAATTTAACAAAAATTTTATGAATTTTATTAAAATAAAAGAATTTATTTGAAGATTTATGCGTGAACGATCGATCGATGATGGGAATATTGATTATATTGTGGGAATATAATTATTGTTAAGTAGAATATACTTTTATATCATATACATGACATACCCAAACATATACATATGGATTTTATAATAGTAATATATTGATTCAAACCAAAAATTCAATGCAGTAACGGCCAAAGTAATTTATAAGTAACATTATGACAATGCAGCAACGAACAATAAGATACCCTATATAAATACAAACAAATATGGATTGGCCAAATAATTGTAATATATATCCCAAAACCAACGCAACCCATAAACAATATATTTAATCTGTGACGAATACCATCAGTCATTTAGATAACAATAATTAAATAAATGGAAAAAAGCAACCTATGTAAAATATTAAAATTCGTACATGGAGTGATGACGAAAATATATTTATTCACGCGATTACAACATGTAAGAGTTTTATGAAAAATAACACCCAAAAATTATATGCAATTTGTTGTCCACCAAAAAATAATAATGGTAAAGTAAGCGTAGCCTGAAAATTCCTTCCACATTCATACTATATAACATTATTATTGTCCAATATGGTAAAAACCGCATCCGAATCATATATATCGTTAATGCATATCTGTAACCATTTCTATACATCTTAATATAATATTGTAATTTTTAAAAGCTCATCCGTCAACAATAAAACTATACAATATATTGTGAACAAGAAAATCATATTGAAATTCAAACAATTCTTTAGCAATTCTTAGTTAATTTATGGAGCACAACTTTAATTTTATTTTCTAATATTATATTCGCACTTTACAGGGATGGTTGAATATACAATAATAATTAACTTTTAAATTTATCTAAAAATTGTATATTTTTTTTTTTTAGGTTACAAAAAGCTTTGCAATTATTTCAAAAAATAAAATTTAATGATGTTGAAAAAATTGTCAAATGAAATATAATTGAATATAAATAGTATCGCAAACGTTGTGTATACGCAATTGGTATATACTTGTACAAACATGTAATTGATATAATATATTTTTGGAATTTTTCACATTTTTATGATAAGATAAAAACGTTAAATTTGATGTTACAGAGTGCGTACTACTTTCATGGAGAGAAATACTTAATTCTAATTGTACTAAATCAAATAAGATTTACATTTGGAATGTGCTTGCAATATAATTTTAAGTTTATACATACTCATAATTCTGATAATATCGTTTATCTGAATTTAAAATACAGAAAGATTCGTTCTTTTGAATGATATGTTACATATTCTTTGTTCTAGATTGCCAGGAAAAAACAGATTTTTCACCATACTTCTGGTTCTGTCACTACTATACATGATACGGTAATCTGTCCAATTCGAATTCTGCATTATTCGATCGATATATAATATTTATGCAATTTTTATGTGAAAAAAATATTATATAATTCGATATCATTTTTACAAATTTTAATAATTAGTCATTTCTTAATAAATTTACACGAAATTTTGTGTGTTTTGCGCGATTATATTAACAATTTTTATGGAAATTCCTTGAAAATATTGATCAGGTCAGGTACCCTGTTAAAATTCCGACAGTCTGACAATTTTTCGTCATTTCTGCACCAATTTTGATGAAATTAGATATGTAGGTTTATAATGGCGATTATATAAGAACATGGAGGTTCTAGAAAACGGTGATCACATATAAGATAACCAAACCGGTTTTCTGTAACCTGGTAAATTTGATAATTTCTTAATATATTTTCTTCAAAATTGGTCATGCAAACTTATATTTGTATTAATAACAATTATGAAGTTTCTAGAAAATGATCATAGCCGTTTTCAGTAATCTTTTATTTATTAGTTCAGTCTAACTTTAATGAAATTTGGTATTTAGATTTTTAATGGAATTATAAGAACAATTTTTTATGGATTTCCATAAACCTGACAATTTTTTGATTAAATACAAATATTTAAATAATGATTACAGTACAATTGGTAAATTGTTATATACTTCGATGCGGAGTAGTATGTTGTCTGTTGTTAGATACCATATAAGCTTCATCTTGGAGTAATTTGGTTATATTGGTTATACATACCTCCACACAATATAACATTTTAATATTATAATTTTATTAATAATATTGCAATAGTAATATATCGAAAAATTTCCCCAAATAAATATAGCGGGAATTGAACCTGCTATTTATATTTTACGATATATTAACATTAACGCTATACCCACTGTACTGTTGAGTGTTTGAGTGTGTAGCTATCATAACAACGTATGGTATATATAGATTTGAGTTAACATTAATAGTTTAGTAATAAATTATAAAAGAATTTCCAAATGTGATCGAAATTGTCGGGTATCTGAAATTTATTTGATCAACAAACCTGATCTGATCATCATTTTGTAGGAATTCCATAACAACATTTTTCCAATTAACTTGTTATTAAAAAAAATAAACACAAAATGTATGGAAAAATTGATTCTGAAAATCTGATATGATTATAATATTTTAAAAAAAATTAACAAATACACGATCAAGGTTTATTAAAAAAAAGCTCGAGTTTTAACCATTCAAATAAAAATTCTTTATAATTCTATATTCTGCGCATTATTCGACACTCCCTTCAAAGGTGAAATTTTTACTGTATGTATGCGGATTAAGGAGTGCTGTATCGTATATATGAAATTCTACAAAATCACAACTCCTGCATAATTTAGCGTTCGTGTTATACTGGCGGCAGCAACCCAAATTATGTATAATATAAATATACAATTGAATTTATAATTTCCGTAACTATAGAATTTGTCATTGTATTTTTTGTTTTGTTTTTATTCACATACGAGATCCAATTGTGTTAGACTATATTAAAAAATATTTTCTATAATGTGTAATAAAATCTATATATACGCGATGCGGTTTTTTTTTTATATGTAACTTAATTATTTATGCAGCACGGATTGTATATGTATTAAATAAATAAATAAAAAATATACGAGACGCGAGTATAAGCCAAATAAGAAAAAATGATGAATTTTTCAATTTTGTAATATTAAAACGTATAAAAATCTTCAAATGAAAAAAATAATCTATATAATATTACAAATATGTATAAGAATAATATGATGCTGTGTCTATTATATTTAAATATATAATATTAAACATGACTCCGCTACATGAGTGTGTGCATGCGGTGTACACAAATGTGATATTACTCTCCATGTACCACTATAACTATATATATATATGCGAAGGGTATATATATATATAAAGATGGTTAGATGATACCGATTGTGTTTTCCTTGTTATTTTATTTGTTCCTTATACACTTTTTTTTATTTTATTTTATTTTATATTCATTTTATACTAAACGTGCTATATACCAAAGGGAAAAATTTCCCTATTACTGTTTATAACCTACAGGGATATATAATTCTATGTATACTTGGATATATCTATTGTATCGCTAAGGTATCTATAAACTTTTGCCGCAACATGTTTTCCTAATGGATAAACATATACATAAATATATATATATATGTGTGTGTGTGTGTGTAATATAAATTATAGGTATTGTATATTATATATAAGTGAAAAATTTACCTTGTATAAAATTCATCTCACCTCAATATGCATTTAAAAAGAAAAGAAAATTTATAAATAAAGAAAATTTCATCATGGTTTTTTTTCAATATAATATATGAGAGAATGAAATATATGTAATTTTATATTACTAAAATATTATACCAGTGACAGACGTTAGCAATATTTTATAAAATGTGATTGATGTTATATAAAATCATTTATAGGTGGTTGGGTTAGATAGTTTACCTCGAATTCGCATACGTGACCTCACATTATCCAACGTCATGGCCACCAAATCTATCAGTTCATTGGAATACCAAAATTTTCCATAATTTTCTATAATTTTGAGCTATATATCGTCGTATGCCGCCTTAGAATCAACAAACAAATATGGTGTGTATCAACATTGAACTATCTACACTTTTTCAAATTCTGCCTTATACTTGATCAGATGTAGATCGATTCACTGGTATTCTCTGATAATTTCATTGGCATACACATCTGCTGGATACGCATACATTATATAATTGCAGAAAATTTAACAATGTGGAAATGTGATTTTTATAAATATATTATAAGAATTTAAATTATCTGCATGAGACACACCCACACAATATCGCTATATTTTATTTAAACCACGTGACTTTAATCTTTTCGTCTGTCGATCATATTAAAATGTTATACATATTATTATTCACTGCGTTTTTTTTGTCTCTCTTACTTCGTGTATAAAATGTTGGTGGTTTATCTTGTTTTGTTTTTTTTCCGATAACTTTATCCTTATTCCATTCACTGGATTTCTTATTTTAGTTATTTTTACATAATAAATAACACACACACACACACACATGTACATAAAATAGGATGTTAATATTTTTTGTTTAAATTTTAAATGTGTACGATAATGAAAAATAAAATAATAATAAAATAAAATCATTATTATTTATTATATTCTTATTTTTTTTTTGATTGAATGTAAGGCAGCTTAAATAATGTTATACACTATTTTATAGTTTAGTTTTCTTGAAGTATTGTAGTATTTAAAACTGCAATAAACATTTCAAAATCTGTATATACGTTTTGTATTGAGATTGAATGAATTTACAATTTTAACAATTGCTTTAGATTTGTAAAATATAGAACCGTAATTTTTTTACCTGTCATTTCACCAGTTAAACAATAACTTTTCCTATTCAGTTATTTAGAATATTTATCAAAATTTATTGAAATACGCATACACGTAAAGCTCTTGTAACTCTGACCGAAGTACACTATATTCTGGTGTTCAACTATAGTTCTTTAATGAATAATAAAACATGTACCTTCTGCAAATTATTTGATGCTAATATGCGCTCGAATGTGGTTTTTTAAATTTGATTAATTTGTTGCACTGTAACCAATTGTACTATACAATACATAGATTCGTTGTCAAAAATTAAGGTTAATTGAACAAAATTTTGATTGGTAGTTACCACACTAAAATTTTTCGTATCTCTGGCAATGTACTGATACTGTGTCGATAAAACAATGTCGGCTTTGAGGCTATCTATTAATCTATTCATTACCGTACTTTTTCAACCTTTCGGATCGGGGAAGTGTGTGTGTGTATTGCAGTCAGACCGTACTGTAACGTTATCAACATTTGATAAAAGGGGGCTATACGTCTGGGTAAATACAGTATGAGTGCGGAAGAATTATCCATTTATCTATACAACAGTGTTTTCCGCAACAAAATATTCGTTGAATTGGCGTAATAGAAATTGGTACTCCTTAACAGCAACAGTTTTATTGGATTATTTTTAGTAACTATATTGATATACCACGCTTCTTGCTGGCTCCACACTATTGCGTTTAGAGAGGTATGGGTGTCCTTGTTGTTCTACCCATGATTTCTAATATTTTTCCATCTCCGGTTATATAATACGCGCTGCACATAAACAAAGACAACTCGATGTTGTACCTATTCGTAATGGTAGTGGTTCGTTAATTCGTGTGCGGTGTAGCCATTTTTCTTCTTTTTTGGGATCTTTCACCCATAAGGCATGTGTTTGGAAACATCTGATTAGGTAACTTGTAGGTCGTCGCCAAGCTTTTTCAGCATTTTAGCTTATGACTAAGATGGCCATGCATCGCGTTTGGACGAGGAATGTAGCAGTGCAACGATTTTAAAAAGTTAGGAATTAATTATCAGTTTCCATAATCAGTCATTAAAAATAAAACTATAATAAAATTATGAAAACAATAAAAATTCGTAAAAATCAATTTGCCAGCTGTGCCAGATACACACATTTATTTCCAGAATTTACTTAGTATTATATTTATTGCCTCTTTATCGAGTTTATAAAAATTTTAACTGCACAAATTTTTTTTTTATGATGAAAGGTAAAAAAACTTAAAACTCCGCGTTACATTCCGAATTATTGTGTTGCTCATAATTGTCGGACAGTTTTTGTCGGCACCTTACAGTGAAAATGTGTGTCAACAGAGAAAATATATAGTTCTATATCTGTATAACGTACAAGAGTTTTTCAAGATTGTCAATTTACTAACTACTAATAAATAAATATTAAGCAAAATTAATGCAGGGTCGGCTGCAGTCATGAAAACAAACTTTCCCATGTAAAATCATTTGGACAAATTATTATTAATTAAGCGATATCTCGAAAGGAAATAATTTTGTATCAAAATTGATTTTATCTAGAATGCAGAATATTATGATTTATAATTGTTAATTTATTGATATTCAAAATTGGTGGAATTGGCGTATACTAAAAAAAAGAAAAGCTACTTTTTTAATTCGTTCTTTTAATATATATATCAATATAATATTACTATTTGGTTATCATACATTAAAGTGTGGGTGGGTAAGTGTGTGCGTTTAATTATAATATTTTATGCAAATAAATATTCGGAATGTAATTAAATTATAAATTAAAAATACAAATAAAATATGAGTTAATAAATAATAATAATTAAGGGTTTTTTTTTTTTATATAATTTTTAGTGTTTCTTAATTTATTATATTTTCGATAACGTTAATAATATTTGGTTTAATAATTTTTATTTATATTAATAATAATCGACCAGCGATTATATATTTTCATATAGAATAGTTTTAATAATACATTTATTAATTAATAATTTTAATACATACATCAATTTCAATACATATACATTTTACATCGCTAGAATAAAATCAAGTCTATTATTTTTTAATTTATTATTAATTAATTAATTTTATATAATATACGTTTTTTATTAACTTATTATTTATATAATAATTTTTATCAAATATTAAATGCGCGCACGATAAATTATTACATAATTTAATATGAGATATCAAAATAATATGTCTTAAAAATCTGTAGAATTTTATTTCAACATAATTTATTGATTATATTATATTTTAAATATTTTAAAAAATTCATCTAAATATCATATATGATTTTTAATAACATTTATGCGCTTGTTTTTATATATCTCATTTTATATAATTAATTTATTGTCGTCTTATGCCGCGCTACGGCACATTGCCGCTATTCAAATTAATTTTATTATTTATATTTAATTATTGTATATTCTATGCGATAATTTTATATATGAAATTTACTTTACAAATAGGTCTATTTTTTATAATTATTTAATTATAATAATATTAATAAACTATGGGTTTTTGTTAAGGTTTTCGTTTTCTTTGCTACACTTAAATTTTATTTTGGTTTGTGGACACAATTTTAATTAATTTATAATTATAAAATAATGTTGTAAAAATAAAATCAATGATAATTGTTTCAATGACATTCATTGCCCAGTAAAAATATTTATATATAAATATTACAGTTGAGAAAGAATATTTATTGTGAAATTAGTTTATGTGAGAATATTGTGTGATTGTTCATTTATCAGTCACGTGCAACTGTGGATTTCCAGTTTTGCAAAATTTATCGCAGTTGTGTGAAACTTAAAAAAAAAAAATGTTCATTATATTGAAAATTGTTTTGTTAATTTATAATCTTTTTTAATTAAACATCTAAAACTAAAAATTAAGTTTTATAATGATGCAATAATTCGATAAATATGGGACAGGCAATAAAATATTACATCCGGATTATGAAATTTAAATATTTTTAAAATGTACTTCATATTATATATATGAAAGAGAATTAAACGTCATATAAAGTGTATATATTTGCATAAATGTCCTTGTTTTTTGAAACAACATTGCTACAGCACGACAAAATGTGAAAAATATCCTTATTCTAGGATTTAAAAATGCCCATTAAACAAGAAAATATAAAAATTTATATTTACATTTTAGGTTTTACTAATTATTTCTTAATAAAATATAGATCAAGAATTTAAGGAAAATAATATTTGCATATCCATTCAATTTATTAACTTTAAAGTTTTAAAGTAATTACTAAATAGAAAATATTGTCGTAATTTAAAATAATCGATTTATTTTTAAATAAATTCGACTGTTTATACAAACAAAACATAGGTTTTTTTTTCGATAGGAAAATTTGTCGGTGATTAATATTAATTTTAATAACAACGATATTATGTGAATAACAAATTTCTGTTAAATCCACATCCGATTCATTAAAAAGTCTATGTAATTTTTACACAGTAATTTTTTTCATTAGGTCATTTCTTCATTTTTTGTATCCTTTTATATATATAAGGTACTGGGTACAGCACACAATTATATATGTATGTTAAAATTCTAGTTATGAGGTCCTTGAACTTGTTTCCTAAAAAAACAGTATTGCATTTAATTCTATGTGTAATTCTCTTTCATATGCAGTGCAATTAATTGTCGAAATTTGCTTATCAGTTCTTTGTAATGTTCTTATAACATAAATTCCACTCAATCCCTAATTTTTAACTAAACACCATAAATATTCTTTGTTTATTTCATAGTGAATATAGTTTTTGTAATAACATTTCATTCGAATGAAATGAAAATTCGGAATTTTTTTGTGTCCTAAACTGTTTTGTGGAAGGAATAAGTAAATTTTAAAACTATAAACTTTTCGTTTCTTATAAGATACATAGAATGTTATGTTTTTTGTGAATAAATTAAAATTTATTTTCACTTCAATATAATAATCACAAAAAGTGTAATCTTTATCGAATGATGAAAGATTTAGATTTAATTATGTAATTTTTGTTACAAACAAAACGAAAAACTTATTTAATCTTTTTTTTTGTGAAAATGGTATAAAAAGATTTATGGAATCTTAAAATAAACATAGTAATTTCAACATACATACAATTATCACAATTATGGGTCACAATCACAAGATTCGCACGTCGCGATAGTCATCTCATCACAAACATAGATAAGATATTTGTTATAATGTTATAAAATATAATTCGAAATTGCATAAATTTTGCTTAACTTTAAATCCTCCACATGTAACCAATTTACCATCTCTGGAAGCAGCTGTTAAGTTGAATTCTGTAATTTTGTCTACAAACTATTATTCTATGCATTGTAAAATATTCCATACATATATTAACCAGAAAAATTAAATTATAAATTAATTATTGATGTGTAACATATGTTAATGATTATAATATTAATATGCAAACATCAATATTTGTATCTACAATATATTATTATTATTATTTTTATAATATAATAAATAATTATTATATAATTTAATATTTTAATATTACATAAATTATATCTACAAATTAACACACACACCATATTTTTGTTTACACAATTTATTATAACAATTATTTTTTTTTCATATATATATTTTGTATTATATTATTTTTTTTGCAACAAAAAACAATCTAAAAACACATTTATTTTTTTCACAAAATATATTGGTTATTTTAATTTTTTTTATTTCATTTCAAACATACACTTACTTAATATATATATTGTAATATAGTAGAGAAGAGATGACATTATTATAATATCTATACCGCAGGCATTCAATATACAAATAACATCAAAAATATGTATAGTATATTATAATAAATACGCCAACCGTACGATAATCCGAACGGCATATAATCGGAACAGAACGTGCTAATCAGAACTTGAGATATTGCAAGAAAAAAAATATAAATAATTTCATTTCTCTTAAATTCTAACAATTTTTTTGTGTTTAAAGATATGTGTAAATGATCGGATAGCTGGAGCCGCCCGCCTCTAAATAGTACACTTTTTAAAAATATAATTGTCATTTTAGAAGATCCTGTTGTCATACTCATAACACGACAAAAATACCTTTAAAACTACAAAGTTATGAGAATTTTTTGTGAAATGATTTTATTTATATTTTTCCATGAGTGTGTGTGTGTATAATAATAGTATTATTATTTCATTTATTTTTCAATCGACACCAATTGAATAATAATAATATTAATGGTTTTTTTTAGTTTTAGTTAATTATTCATTACATTATTTTTGTGGAAGATAAATATACCGGGATTATCTACAAATATGTGTGTGTGATGTTAATATACATCCTCTGTCCAAAAAATATGAAAAAATTACTTATGGATGTGTGGATAGTAGTAACGCTTATTATTTATATAACTATTGATGGATTTATGTATTGTGGAGCGCGGCCTTAACAAAATGTAAACTTTTCATAACATTTTCTTCAGTATTACAGAAAATTGTATTGTTATATAAAGTATATAAAGACCGCTTTTAAAATTGATAAAAATTCTACCCAAATTCTATAGTTTATCCATATATCTATGAGTAACATCGACAATCCAATGGATAATAATTTAATTGATTCAGAATAAATTCTTCTTAATTAGAAAAATAACCGAAATAATTTTTTTATTATTATATAAAAATAAATTAATAATTGTTTGTATTTATTTAAGGCCCGGTTATGTTTCGGTAAGAGGATGTATATTTTATGTAATAGAAATTCTAAAAGGATAACATTTACAATGTTCGTGCCCATAATATCTATATAATAACAAACATTATAATAATATAATCTTAACAAATTCCGCACATTATTATGTTATGCTATTTTTAAACTATGCCATACATTTATTCTAAAAATTCTTATTATTATAATATATGGAATTTTGCGTTTTCTTCGCTCATCGTTAATTTTTTTATATACTTGTATTTAATTTCTTAAATAATAATATTCTTATAATTTATATTATGTACAAAATACATTATTATATAATTAATTATATACTTAACAAAAAAAAATCTCATTAAAATGGATCAACCATAAAAAAAAAGATTTTTTTTTTCCTTTCCTTTCCTTTAAATTCATCTAATAATTAATTTTAATATAATCAAACACGTTACAACAAACTCCCTATATATTTATTTTTATATTTTAATTATTATTATTATTATTACATATTTAATTAATTCTTAAAAATATTAAAAATTTTGCTCATTCCATTATTTATATTTATATAATTTTTTTTTCGTATAAATTAAGTTATTAGATTTCATTCATTTTATCGTAAAATATAATTGTTCATCTAAAAATATTTTTTAATTTTTTTATACGTTTTAAATTTACAGTACATATATTAATATATCCGAGTAAAAAGGCATAATTGGATTTATTTAATAATTTCGACTTTAAAATAACAGGATTTTATTATAATAACATAATTTCTATAATAATCAAAGGACTAAACGATGGTATAAATAAATAAATAAATAAATAAATAAATAAATAAATAAATAAATTAATAAAATAACAATTAAATGTATAATTTAATTGTTTGTGTTTTTCAAATGATTTTAGTATACTATAAAATATGAAAACATTAATAATATAATAATATTAAACATTAAAGTTAATTGTGCAAGGTGTGTTTCTGTAACATGTACAGGACTATCGCCCATAGGCTGAAAAAAGTTAGTACCATATAGCGATGATATATACTTTCTAAATCTTGTATTGTTACGCTTTTTATTTCTCAAAAAATGACTAAAATTATATTCTACTGTAACTGTAAAATTGTGATTGAATTGAATGCATCATCTTCAAATTCAGATGCTTCATGAGATTATTTACTGCAACAAAAATAACTTAAGCTCATTGAGGTGCATATTCTATCAATTTTAATCAATTAAATGTAACGATAGCTGCTATACAATATAATAATAAGCTGAATCTCGCTATATCGGTAATAAATGAGGATATCTCTCATCGACACGTTTGTATTTTGCTACTTTTTTCGGAAAAACATTGTTTTAAAAATGAAGGAACGTATTTATTTTTTTTTATATACATGTCCAATATATCAAAAAATACAGACAAAAAATTTCCAAGGAACTTTATTTTATATCCATTGCAATATATAATTTATATTTAATAATAATTTAAAAGGGAATTTAATGTAATTTAATGTTATCAATTGCATTGTTATTTGTTTGTTTTTTTACAAAACTAATGATTAGTCTATTATTGTTGTCCACATGTCTAAATGTAGACAACAAGTGGTACCAGCCAATTTGTGCAGATGATATATTGATAAAGATTATATATATAGAACATTGAAATAGTACTACTGAGATGCTTATGAAATCACCCATAAATGTATATCACATTCACAGATCAGCTACGTTATTTAAACTATAATAAATATATAAACAAATTTTTTGAGAAAGGTTGGTGCTGCAGATTTATTAAATTCAAAACAAAATCGAATTTCTCATTTTTTTTTATGGACACAAGAAATTTCTGTTTTATGTAACGATGATTCATAACTGTTGCTGATACTTGATGCGAATTTGCATCTCTCAAAAAAATGTAGGTTTAGGTTTTTTGTGAAAGAAATTTAGTTTCCCACTTGACTGCAATGTTGAATAAATACTAATAAGCGTCGAGGACTATAAAAGCGTATGTCTGAACCAAAAACCCGTATAATCCACTGAGTAGCAGTTAATTATCACATGTTTTTCTTAACCTTATATTTTACATTCTATTCTATATTTATTATCTCACGTGTCTGGCTGAATGATGGCTATGACGTTGCATTTAGTGTATTGATAATAATTATATTACACTGAAAAAAACTTTACGTGGAGTCAATTAAAAATTAACGTCAAAACAATGAAATATTAATTAATTTTACTCCAAGGAACATTGTTAAAATGAAATAACATTTATTAAATCAACGAATAATTCATTAAAACATGATATCAAAAATGAATATTTTTCAATGAATTCATTTCGTTGGTTTAAATAACGTTGTATAATTGTTTTGATGAATATTAATCATTTTTTCAATGTGTTCTGTTTAATAACTTATTATTCTGAACATAAATTAATTAACGATCGTGAATTCATTCATTCATTGAACAGGTACATTAAGATAATTTTTAAAAATGAAAAATATTAATAAATTATTCATTGAAACAATGAAAAATGGGCCGATAAACGTTATTCATTGAAATTATGTACACATTTATTTTCAGTGCAGTATATTATGACAAAGGTTCTGCGGTTTAAAATTATAATAATAATTCTTTCATCATACTGTTAAAAGTATATTGTATAGCTAATACTATTTTATGTCAACGAAACCGTAACACATGCACAAATCCATTGGTTATACAAATCTTTAAAAATATAAATTTATTAGAAATAAATTATAAATAATGTATGTAAAAAAAAAAGGATGTGAAAAATGTGCAAAATAAATACTGTCATGTTCAAAAGTGTGACTGTGTGACCACAATTGTTAAAAAAACTAACTTATGTTAGCCAATGTATCTTGAATAATTTATATATTTTTTGTATACCAGTTTTAAGACGAAGAATTAAACCATTATTATTAATAAATATATATGAAAACTTTATATTAACTTAAGGATGACAATGTAAATACAACCAAATGTAGTATTAAATTGATAATGTAATCAGATTTTAGGTCATATTTGTCGAACATAATTTATAGAATTAATGGCAAATGATGGTTCAAAATTTTTACTATAAATGGAGAAATTTTCATTAATATTTGATGAGTCAATAATATTAATTCAAACGATATACTAAAATAATTGTTAGTGCACTTAATTTTTGAACATCACTGTACTATATTGTTAATAATGTTAATAGGGACGGGTTTTATTATACATTACAATTATATTTTAGGTTATTTATACGTAACATATGAATAATTAACAGTTTTCGACGGACGAGCCTCGTACACACACACACACACACACACGTGTTCGATTTATGAAGGAAAAAAAAATACTGTATTAAATGCGTCCTTCAAATGGTTAATTATATTACATTTTTTTTGATTCTACAATATACGATAATAGTAATATTCTTACATTTAAATAAGTGCTATTATTTATAATATAATAACTAAACTGAACCTTACAAAACAGATCCTTATAAATTATCATATAAATAAATATGCGTGTGCAAGTAATCACTCGTCTCATACATAATATTTACATGAAATAAACAAAATATTGTGTCAAATTATTGTGTTAATTGAATTTTTTTTAGAGTTATTGACCAATTAACGAAAAATTTGTACATTTTATTTTTGGTATGGACAAAATCTTATTTTTAATTTGTCAGTTTTACTTAGAACATAAATTCGTGAATATTTGTACAATTAAATTACACACTTTTTATATATAGAGCTTTGAAAAGTTAAAATATTATTGGAGTAATATAAATTTTCTTAATTATCTACACAGAACACAATATATTTAATTGTATAATTTAATTGAACTAACTAACAATAATTGTTATGGTACAAATTTTTAGTTAATTGGAAATTTTGTATCAAAACAATTCATTTTTAAAATTGCATTTTAATCAATATATCACAATAATTTGACACAATACTGGGTGGTGTGTGTGTGTGTGTGTGTGTATATTTGGAAAATTGATTTTTAAATATATTTTTGAAAATCATGGAAAATTATGTTATTTATTATTATATTTTTGTGTCTGCTTTTTTTTGTTATTGTAAAATACAAAATATTTTCGTTTTATTTTTTCTTACAATATATTTTATGCGTCTAAAAAAATACAAAATTATGAAATAATTTTTTTAGGTTTACGTTTTTTTTTTGTCATTTATCGCTCAACTTATTTTTTTAGTTACGTAAAAACCGTTGTTTATTATTAAGTTTTTTGTTTCGTTTTTTATTTTTTTTTTCCTTTTAAACACTATACAAACAAAATCAGGAGTGGGAAAAGGATATATGAAAACACAAAATGCTAAAAAGGAAACTTAAATTTTATATTATTTATATATGAAATTTTTCTTATCGCTTAAACATAAGGAAAATATTCATATTTAAATAAAAAATTATACCTACATTAATTTGGTGTTTTTATCTCATAGTGGTAACATTAAAATTATTGTTTATTTATATTTATTTTTTCTTACACAATTCTCTATCGAATTTATACGTTTAGATTCTACATATTTAATTATAAATTATATTTATTTTTTTTTTGTTTGATTTAAGACCGTTAATTATTTAATCTAAAAAAAAAAAAACATTAATTAATATTTTTAACACTTTATTTTAGTTTTAAAATACATATAAATTGTAATGTTATCCGTTTATTTATTTGTTTCTTAATAATTTGGTGGTGAATTTTACACAATGATGAAATGATTCCTTTTTTAAATATACCATAAATAAATATAATTATTTTTTCTAAATCTTCAGTCACTATAATTAATATATAATTAAATTTATTAATTTATAAAAACACAATTAATATGAATTATATGAATTTGTGAAATTATATAAATTATCTTTTGTATTTTAGTTAAAAATTCCGCACCGTGCCCGTACGATCAATAAATTATAATACACCCGCTGTTTCACGTTTTATTATTTAAATAGTGATTAATTAAAATTTTGTATGCATTTTATTGACTTATTTTACTTGATAATTAGTTAAACAATAAATGAAGTTCATAGCCAACGTTTAACCACAATTATATACTTTAGAAATTAAATAATTTTTCATGGAAGAGCAAATGAAAACTGCCTATGGACTTGATACATTAGAAATAAATAAAACAGATCCTGTTTGCAAATAAAAAATCATCGTGAAATAAAGAATGCCACAAAATATATAGTTATATCAGATGCAATAAGTTGGTGATATTAGATTACATTTAAATTTTGTGGTTTAAAACAGCTTAATTTATGTAATATTTTCTGTGGTTTTTATTACTATTTTTTTTGGTTAGAACATTTCCCATTTTTAAAGATGATACCGCCCCGTCCAGAACCGATTCTTTAATGAATTTCAGTATATTTGTACCATAAGTGGGTTGTAATTCAACGATACGTAAACAATATAGGATGCCAGGCTATCTCTTCTTTTATGCAATTTATAACATCTCTTGAGTAGATTAATTATATCTTATGTCGGCAGTGCCAAATGATAATCATTAATTATTGCTGTACCAATGGCAGCTTTCCAATATCTGTTATATAAGCGATACAGGCATAAACCTCTGCTTGGAAGACATATGGGTATATCGCCATCTCCAGCTCTCCAGCGTGTCAATTCGATAATTTAACAAGTGTTCAGTAAAATTTCTGTTATATATTTTATCGCATAAAAACCTAGTATATTATTAGATATTTTAGCTATTATTTGTGAAAGACTGCATTCGGAATGTGGTTTAATCAAATGAGTGTTTATATATTTCTGCGTGACAGGTTGTGGCAAAAATACAAAGAAAAATGAAAGCATGAATTAATTGAAATAAAAATATCCCAAACTAACATATTAAGTATGGATTGAATGACACAGTATCATTTTTCTCAACGGCTTCAGTTTACCTATATTCTCTTCTATAAATGATCATAAATTGTATTCTTATAAAATTGCAACAGATCGGAACTAAACTTGAGTAATCAATGCCGGAAAGGTTACTTTCTCGTAAATGATGGTCTGCAGCTGGAATTATTCGTATATAAAATATTCTGTGACTATATGTCGTTGAAAAAATTACAGAAAAATCTTGTTTCCAAAACTTGCAATTACTTAATTTAAGCAATTTTACAACACACTCCTTTATTTTCTAAATTTCTGGTCTAAATGCTCATTTCTTTCGAAATATATACTATTTATATACCAACATAAGGACATCCCAGACATTTCGTATAACTCGAGATGATCAGTGATCGGAAATTCATAGGTTTATAATGAAAATGAGAGGGTTTATAAAAATCTCTTATTAATCTCTACAGATTATAAACATTATTAAACACATGAATAATGAAGTATTAACGCAACAAGGCAGATCTTAAGGATGCAATTTTTATAATGATTTATTTTTATTATACTTTTCATCCGTTGTATAGCCAATCGTGACCTAACATAATTTTCAAAGTTATTATTAGTTAGTTAGTTTAAATATTAATAAAAAAAAAAAAGGTAGTTTAAATTATGAAATGGTGATCTTAACACTGTTTTTAAGCAGAAGCTATAAGAAAAATATATAAATTGTTTTAAATTCACATTGGAATTGTGATGCTTCGAGTTTTGCACTGCAGTTAATAAACCAGTAATAAAGTAGTTAAACAACGGGGTGCGTATAGTATAAACTACAGTATTAATTTAATTATATCTTTTAAAAATAGCTTTTTATTTTGTACTTTTACTATTTATTTAAAATTAAATTATATTTATATTTTAATTTTATTTATAAATAATAATAATTATCAATTCCTTTTCGTATATTTTATTTTATTTAAACAATTACCGAATTTTTAGAAAATATATTTAGAAATTCTTTAGGATAATAAATAAAATATAAATTAATTAAATATAAAAATATATTAAAAAACAAAAATAGGGTAAATAGATTAATGTTGTCGCGGTTAACCGTTTCTGAAATGGACGTGTGCGCGGGCAATCTAATTATTATTTTTTTTTATATGTATTTTGGCACATTAGATTTTTGTCTTACATTCGAGACAATTTAATTTTTTTAATAGTATATTTAATTTTATATAAATACAATTCAATATATATTTATAAATATTTTAAATTTCCATTAATATTTCTGTCATTTCATATATGTATCAAGAATATTATTATATAATTTTTATTTTTATCTTTTTATTATTTCTTTTTGAATATTCAAATTTATTTTATATATTTATTTATTTAATTTTATATACTTAATTGTAATTAAGCTCACCACATTATATAAATAAATAAATATTTCGATAAAATGTCGTTTTAATAATAATTTTATGTTTATAAAAGAAAAAAAAAATGAAAAAACGTTGACGTTGATGGTATTTATTTTTTTTATTTTTTAATAAATATATTCATTAATTTAAAATATAAAATCACCAAAATCCATGGCATAATCAAAATCATCACCGCCCAAATCTTCAATGCCAGCAGTTGTATGAAAATCATAACCGGTTACATCGGTATGATATACACCCGCACTCAAATTTGCGGTTTCAACGATATTAGTACAATGGGTGGTTGGCAATGCATGTAATGTAAATGTATCCTCACATTGTGACCACGTTAAACCTAGAAATATTATTTTAGATAATTAATTTAATATATATTTATTATTAAGTCATATTTTGCTCTAAGTGGAGCTTTATGTCATCTAATAAACCTTTCATTACAGCCAAGTTGGTAAATTACTCCGCATGGGAGTATATAACAATTTACCAATAATTGTACTGTAACGAAATGTTTGATGTTTTCAAAATACTATTATTTTTATATGGGTGATTAGCCCATAGTTATGTGTGTGCAGACATTGTTAATCTTTTTGAATAGCGTCCAACACCATATTTTCAAAGATATTCGTTTTTCTTGTTATTCCATAAACGAACAAATGGTCACCCAGCAGAAAAATTTTAGTATTAAAATAAATACCGAAAAATATCCTATGAAAAATATCGGATTTGAACCCGCTATATTTCATGATTAATAATATATATTTCAGCGCTATGCAACAGCGCTACTGAGTATTTTTTAATATATATAAATGCAATAATTATAACGTAATATTTGAAATGATACACTTTCCACCAGTTATCATATCCTTAGACTATGTAATATTAATATATTTTAATGTATTACTCGGAAACATGCTGATTATTTTGGCTGAGAAATTTCCGATGGCCACTATACTATATCGGCTTAACATAATTATATTTTAATGAGAATATTAATTTTTCATGTGAAAGATACGTGCTTCTTAAAATCGTAATTTTGAATTCAATGTTCTTGTAAAATTTAATAGAAAAAGATTTGTCTCTTAATTGATCCTGAAAATGAAAAATCAGATCCTTGCTTGTTTCATGTACTTCTTTTCAGATTGATGACAAGCTGTGTAAACGTCACGGCTATGGAAATGCAATTTACAATTAATACATAATACAAATTTAAACAAATTTTCATTTTACATATATATAGCAGAAACGTTACTTGATATTACCATTTGCCAGCCAAATATATGTTTAAAAAATACCATATAGAGTTTAAGTAATCTATACGGAAGTATCGAGTATCGAATATTAAGTATATCGTACAGCCGCAACGAAAACCATGACAATATTATATTTGCATTAATTGTTATAAGTATTATTTTACTTTTACTATATATTATAAAATTATTAACAATATCGACCATATCTCTCTATTTAGTTATCGAAAAAGTTAGTTCGACTCCAACTCAATGTCTGTGCGAACATTTGTCATGCGTCGTAACATAACAAAAACAAAAAAAAATCGAAAAAAATCAAAAATAAAAACAAAAACAATTAAACAACAAAAGCAATAAATCGAAACAATAGAAAAAATAACAAGGTATTTAATTTTTCATATAACTTGTTTTGGTATTTTTGTGTGCTACGCAAACTCAACAGTATAAAATTAAATTGTGTAAAACTGTAAAATGTTAATTGTGGTGCGATTGGTTTTTTTTTAATCATCATCAATCAATTTAATAAATTTTTCTATTTCTATTGCACTTTATGTATGCAGAAAGATAGAGATGTTAATGGTTGGTTAATGGTTTGTTGGTAAAATATAAGTGCGCGTCGAAATTCCATTACAATCGGTTGTGTTTTTTTTTTTATTAGTAGAATATTGAAATCTTGTGTGAAAATGAATGTTTTTTGATTTTAGTTTTTTCTTTTCCTAATATTTTATCAGTATGTTATTCAAATTTAATTGTTAATTAATTATTATATTATCAATGATTAAATATTATTATAAAAAAATGTATTATTTATTACATGTGATTTTCTTTCCCTCAGTGTTTTTTGTTAATATTTAAATAGTGTAAGTGTAAATAATTCGCATTCATTTTCAATCGCTTGGCATGGCGTTTTGTATCTTTTGTTCTCGTGACGAAATCTTAAATATCATTTAACATTAAATTTAACATTTTTTCCGTAATCCGTATTTTAAAATCTTTATTTTATTAAATTTTGACGATAAATATTTGGGATAAGGTATGTGAATTAATGATTTTGTTTAATTAAATGAATAATTTAGTTAGTCCATATAAAAAATTGAAATTTAATGCGCATATTCTTAATTTTTATTGGATGGAAAAATAAAAAAAAAAAGCAGTCTTGTTGCTTTGAGTATAGTCAGAGTAGTAACACATTTGATAAAAAAAAAACAGGTGATTTATTTTTAAATGCAGAATTTTACGACTATATAATAATACCTTAATACATAAACTGCCTGTGTCTCTTATTTAGTCGAACAGAAAGCGGTTGGATATTGAATATTTGATATTTATTCTTTAACCAAGGTCAAAGTTAGAGTTTGTTTAATTTATTGAGCCAAAACCATCTATTATGAATGCTCAATGATCATATGATATTGCATGTATTTTAATATTCATTTAATCTTCAATGGATAAAAGTCAAAACTTTTCTTGTTGGAAATGCGCTGTATGGTACTTCTTTGCACTACACATATATTAATAACATTTTCGCAGAATGGTAATAACAAACTGTTGCTTTTGCTCTTTATTATTAAAAGCGGATTTTAGTTAATCTACCGAATACAAATAACCTAAATACAAGATTTTAGTGTATATATCTGAATATTACGCTTATGCCTATACAACTACAAACATATACGCGAATAAAATATAATTTTCTTTATTAAATATATTCCATATAATAACGTGATATGGATTTACCTATAATAATTGCTGTTCAATTTCGTACTTTCCATACTGAAAATTACTCAAACGCGAATTACCATTCTTTTATGAAATCTGATGTTGATCGTTTTGCAGTGATTATAATAAAATAATGCCGACGTTAGTTGATTATGTAAGTTCAGAAATAAAAGAAATATTTCAACTGCAAATTTATCCACACATTAAGATATTAATATTGTTCGAATGTTAATGGATGGGCTGGCTGGGGGGAACACATACAATAGAAACTTAATAATATGTCTGCAGTTATTATAGATATATACGCATAATATACACGCAATTTCTGGAACCTATATAATTTAATAAATTATATGATAAATTAATAAAAATAATTATATAGAAATACGTCTTAATTGCAATGATACAACTGCAATTTGCACGTTGCACATTCTCAAAATATATATTTTTGTGTTTGTATGAATTTTATTCTATTATAAAAAAAAAATAAATTCAATTTCATTATATTTATTTTTATATTGCGTTAATTATTTTTCTTGTTTGTTAGACTGTTTCACTAATTGTCATTAAAATCTTTTATACCATCGCACAAGAACCAGTGATCCAGTACAAAAAATAATTTTTACACATTATTTTACTGTTCCACAATATATTTTTACTATATTATATAAGTTATAATAGGTCACATAAAAACGTTCAGTACAACGTGTTCACTGTGTTCTGAATGTACACGTACTTTTTCATTTCCATATTATATTTTTTATTTGGTATTTATAATGACACTTTAAAAATACGAGTAGATTTTATTTATTGCGTACATTTTAATTGCATACTTTTAATAGTAGTATATAAATTCCATTTCCATATGTGTTCTACTAAATACTATAAATCCATTCAGGATAATAGACTTTATTTCGCAAACAAATATTATGTATATTTCCGTTTTTTTTTTATGTATTCGCAGGAAGGAACCTATTATAATTAACAATAAATGCGTTGATGTTGATAAAAAATATAATTTGGTAATTGCAAATTTTAGTTTAGTTTTTTTTTTAAATGTGTTTGACCAATTATAATTTTGTTAATAAAATATAAAATCATATATTATACAAAATTTTCCATATATATGCTAAAATACATAAAAGCATAATAATTATATGCTTTATTTATTTATATATTACATATATACTACGTTTTTACTGCTTATGACATTACGATGTGAATAATAATTTTGTTACAATTTAATATACGAAACACAAAACCCAAACACACTTAAATTTATACACATGATGTATTAAAAGATACACACTATACCAACGAGGATCAAATTAATATAGATGCTGATATGGTTCATTTTACTCTTACCATACAATTAGCACCGTTCAAGCGTAACCGAGGATGTAAGGGTTTTTTTTTTTCAAACTTATATCCTTGTTCCAACTAATTAGGTGGACGGTAGTATCCTTGAACCAGATTCTAATTAGTTTTCACACTATTCACAAAATGAGAGTATTTGTTATTGATTTCTGCGTGGGACCTGATATCGTTTAATACATCCTGTATTTAGTATTTGTAATATAGTTATGAAAGGAAAATATTTTTCACATACATTTCAAATTAATGTGTATAATATATATACGTTCGCTCGTACATCGTCCATGCATATATAAATAAATATCATATATGTTTATGTTAAGTATATGTTTTCAAATGATGACAATGATGATGAAATAATAATGATGATGATATATAGTGTGAAAACCAATACATATATATATATATAAATAAACTAAAAATGTTTGAATTAGTTTATTTTGAAGTGAGAGAGCCTCCACTTTGATTAATGACACATATGAAACATGATTTGGTATGCGATGGTATGTGCTATTCCGAAATTTATATGAATCCATATATGAAGTATATGTATTTTATTATACCATAGATTATAAATATAATTATACGATATATTGTATCCATATATAATGTATTATAGAATAAAGTAAGAGTATATAATATATAATATTGGACATTGTATAATATATATAATTTGGGCTTTTTTTGATGTTATTGTCAGGATATGTTGTCAAAATTTTTGGTTATATTTTATTTATTAAACCACTATAGAATATATGTTTGTGCATATGCATATTTATGAAAAATCATCATAATATGACATATAAATATACGTATAATAATCAGTTAAGCTGTTAATTTTCTAACTAACAAGTTACATTCGCTTATAAGAGTTGTGTTCACCGGAAACTTTGCTTTTGATTTTGAAGAAAGCGAAAAACAACAACTCACGCAATGGGGTGCATTTCATGTCCTTGGTTAGGGAAGCGAAAGTGTACCGAAATCGACCCTTGTTGGACGTAACTTTGCCTGTAATGAGTTACGATGTACTGGTTATAATTTTAATGTTCCATTCAACTGATGCACAATAGAAACTTTTATGGACTTGACCATTTTTATAATAATATATTTATGAATTTGCACTCACGCACATGCTCTGTATACTCAGTAGCGCAGTTGCATAGCGCCGAAATATATATATTATTAATCAAAAAATATAGCGGGTTCAATTCCGCTATTTATCATAGGAAATGTTTCGGTATTTATTTTAATACTTACCATACGGAGTAATTGACCAACTTGGTTGTAATGAAAGGTTTATTAGATAACATAAAGCTCCACTTGAAAAAAAAACATGCTTTGTTGTGCATTTAATTTATTTATTTAAATTTTTGGTATATCCTTTTTGTTTTCTTCAAAATTATTATAGGACTAGATCTATTTAGACCTATTTATTTATTTTAATTTGCCGAATCCCGTTGGCCTTACTTATAAATGGCGAGACAGAGATTAAATTCCTCGGAATAAATTTTTGCATCCAAGAAATTGCCTCAATCTCATTCCCATTGGCAATTCCCTAATCGATTTTACAAGATCAGGATCTTTCCGCATGTATATACGGAGAACTTACGTACTTTTCTGAGCGCAGTGGTTGTCACTGTTTTTGTAGGAAACCCACAGTAACACCTCAGCTTTCCTAATGGCTTCCTGTGTGATTTTATGCTATCATATAACAAAACCGCATATACAGACTTTTTACAATTTGTTCATATTTTCACTGCATATAAATCCACCTTTGATTTGGATCCTACATCGGTTAAAAATTTATCCTCATATCTGTTCGTCTTCGTAGTACGTAATCTTTGATCCGCCCCAGAATCCGCTAAACATGCCTACAAAGATACTAAATTTCACCTACTTATTGTACAGCTTACCTACCACCTGTGGTAATATTAATTTCTTTTGATTTTATCATTGTATATTATGTTTTGAATAAATTATAATCGCACTAAGATGATCTGCATTACTTATCAGAACCTGTTTAATATCGTATTTTTTGCAAAAAAAAAAATGTATTTGCTTATTGTTTATTGACTGTCCCTCAAAAAATAACGCTTAAAGATAGATAAAGATGGATAATGGATTTCTTAAAAATAGTGAATGCGGTCTCGAACGAAAGTTGAAAAAGCACGAATTGATTTTATTAATGCTATGATTATACAATACGGCCATCATGACCAACACAAATTTCTATAATGGTTTATTCTTTTTCTCTCGCAAGTAGCAGTGCACTATAGTGCAGTTGTTATCTTTGTTGATTGTGGTTCATCTTCAACTCTTCGTAATCGTAGATGTACCACTTACCAGTGCTCAGTCTCAGTCTGTCGTAAATATAATGAACATGAATTGTATTGAATTACTTAAATTGTTATTATATCATTAAATAAAAAGTGCATAATTTTCTATATATATTCTGTGTATTAATAAATAATAATCTATTGGCTATAAATAACTAACTTCTTGTCTATGTTTTTAAAAAGACATGGACATTAAAACGAAATGTATTGGAAAAAACAAATATTCTTGTATAATATTTAATTAACTTTTTATCAAAATTTGATAAATATAACAATAGAATAATATAATAAATATAAATAAATAATAATAAATTTTATAAAAATTGTTAGTGTAAAAATAAAATAAAATAAAAATACAACGCAGCCATTTTATTTGCTTTTTCTTTCTTTCGTACAACAAACAAATATCATGCCGCCATTTTGAATTTACATTATTAAATTATGACCATGAATATACAATGATTTTATTGCTATGTAAAACTGTAATTTTAATTATAGCCTGTTTTGTTGATATAAATAGTATGTTTTGTTTTTGTTATATTTATTATATTATTAAAAGTATAAATTTTCTATTTTTAACTTTATTTTTTTTATATTTATTTTTGTCATAGAAACAAAAATCCATTGTGTATGTGTGTGTGTGTGTGTGTGGTGTGCTATATAGAGATTTTATAAATAGCACAAACATTCAACATTATTATATGATAATTAAAATATAAATAGATTATATTTTTTCTTATCTATATTTTTTATCTATATTCTTATCTATATTTTTATCTAATATTAAAATCTTTTATAAACTTTAATAATTAATACATTTTGGGTCGGAGCGGATGCAACATGTAAAAAAAATGCATGCACAATTCAATTTTATATTTGCAATTAAGAAAAATAAAACTATTGCAGTAGAATATTGCATTATCTGATTTTTTTTTGTTTTAACCACAGGAAATTAACAATAAAACGGTCTGTATCGACCGATCGATCGACTTTACATTATGCATTATTCAAATAAGAATTTCATTTAGCAAATTACAGCACCCGATTTTCTATAGATAGAAATTATTTTAGCCATAATTATTACCTTATAATGTAATTTATGTGAATCAGTTTTCGGATAGGGATCAGTCTCTTTGCCAACCTATTCACCAACAATATGTGTTTTCAAATAAAAATTCACATTTTTATGTTTTTTGCTTGTAGTTGTATCATTTTTTAAACAGTAGTTAACTATTAAGAATCATTATTTTGTGAAAATGTAAAATGCAATAGTTTTTTGTTGCTGCATAATAGGGAAAGTGATTAAAAATTATTAGAAAAATATCGTGTAGTGTTTTTTCTTAAATCATCAATTAATCATATCTCTCTAATTGATAATAAATATATATGATATCAAAAATATACAATCGTTGAACAATTAAATTCTATAATATATTTCCGTGTAATATTTATTAGTAAAAAGATTTGATTTTGTAGGACTTATAAAAGTAGTAAAGTTCGAATATTTTTGTTTAATTCCAGTTGTTGAACAATTTTTAATTAACACAATGATGGCTTTTTGTTAATGTATCGATTTTTAAATAATAATTAGTTTTATTTATTTTGATTTTTTTTTTTTATGAATTATCTCATAAGGATAATAATTAACTAGTCAATTTAGATAATATAATTAATATATTATATTATTTATTATTTAAAAATAAAAAGGTACACAATGTTTCATTTAGAAAATGCATTGTAATATATGATTTTTGACCATGTTTTCTGATAACAAATGTGTCCCACTCGAATTTATTTAAAAAGATTTGATG
This sequence comes from Bibio marci, assembly GCA_910594885.2. Lineage (NCBI taxonomy): Eukaryota > Metazoa > Arthropoda > Insecta > Diptera > Bibionidae > Bibio > Bibio marci. The sequence goes on from OU343114.1 coordinate 42,823,745, forward strand.
CGTCAACGAACAATACAAATTCCAATCTGTAGGAGTAATGTCTGATGAGTATAGCGGATGGAAGGATTAAGGCTGAACCACAAAGTTCTTTTAACTTAATTTTTACAATTTTTGGATGTATTGTTGAGCAAATATTGTCATGCAACAAAATCACTTCATATCTTTTGATTCATCATTGATCATTTTTTCCTTTTTCCTTCAATGATCGATTTAAATTGATTAAACGTTTTTGAAAACGATGCACAACAATAGATGTAGATGGATTATTTTTTATTAGATAATACAATACATAATAAATATTTGGATTAAGTGAAATCTGTTCCAACAAACTCATAAATTAAAATCATTATTTATAAATAACATCAAATATTTTAGTAATAAACGTTAAATGTATTAAGGTTTTTATATATACCTCTGACAATTCATCACCAATTATTTTACTCGTAATTACATTCTTCCCACTTTATTTTTATTCTAAATCTAATCAACGAAATATGCTTCAAATTATTTTTGTACTAATTATGAATTTTTATTTTTTATTGCAGGTATGTGAAAAAACTACTAATTTTTATTATGCTTTTGACGTTATATGTAGCTGCTGTAAGTACGAAATTATTTTTTGTTTATTATCAGAGTCTATAAAATAGTTAAAATATTAGTATTTTTTAAAATTATGAAATATACTATAAAAGTCTTTTTGTTCTTAATTCTCCATCATGGAAAAGTGTTTTAAGTATTTGAAATAAAAAGTATCAAAATATATATTATGGATTTATAATTTTTCGGAATTTTTCCTTCCTCGTCAAGGAAATTCAGATTGATCTGAACTATAAGCAGTCAAACAATCACACATACTTTATTGTACAATACATTTTTTATATATTCATATCGATTTTTCGTTGCAAGAAGAGGTTAAATATAATACAACCTATTACATTTTATTTAGATTGATTTTAACATCATAACCGAATGAATTGAAGTGGAAAATTGTAACTAATGAAACGACATAATTAATTAAAGCTATATTGTCTATAAATTAATTGTTACATATATACAAAAACTTATTCCATATATATACGAATGGAAAAATCTCTATGATGTTAAAGTGTTATTATATTTTATATAAAAATTGATTGTGATGATAATTCCAACCAGTTCTGTATCAGAAATTATATGTCCAAAATTAGATTTATTTTAGGGTCAATGAGCTTTTTATTTATTTTTTTTTTTTTTTATAGTATATAGGCAGGTCATCGTACTATAGCGGTATATATGATTACATATAACTTTATTTATACTCAATAGAATAGCTATAATTTATATTATAGTTGAAATTATTTTGACATGTCTAAAACATATGTTGATAAAAATCAAAAGCAGACAAATTATTATCACAAAACTTATATACTCTGGCTATATATCTATAGAATATGTGCCGTGAGTATAGTGTACACAGACAAAAAAAAAATAACTATAATATGTAATGGTAAAGCTTACGACGCACATAGGCAAACGGTTGGAAATTGATCGATATGAATACAATGTGAGGGATTGAAAATAAAAAAATAGAAACGTAACAAACGTATAAGTTTATTATAAAATTTATATTAATAATATAGCTTTTTGTTTGTGCATTATTTTGATTAATTAACATATTATAATCCAAGAAATTTTTCATTTCAACACTGTGTGTTTAAAAAATTTTGGTATATTAGAATAATTTGTTTATATATTATAATCTTATAAATATTCAGAAATATACATGTGTATTACGTGTAATATTTTGGCTATATTACTCTTCTCATATAATACGTGTATAAAATCAATCAAAATGACGTAAGTATCTTTGTGTGGTAAATTTCAGGTACCCTTATTTAAATAGACACATTTTAATTAATTAGTTGTACAAAATAGTTACTCTTTCACATACACTTGAATTAAACGTTTTTAACCCTTGTCCAAATCATATTTTATATACTCTATCTGTATGTGAAATGAATGCGTTTAATTAACAACATTTTTCTTTGTCATATATATCGATCGATATTATACGTATAGTTTTTCATAGTGTTATTAATTATATCGTCTTTAATTAATAATAATAATAATTGTGTTGTTGGTTTTTGTAATTTCATCAGAATGATCGGAAACTAGTGAAAGATATGAATGACCGTACGGCAACTGCTTCAATTATCACCAACTGAATAAAAAGTTGTATTTTTGTATGACGCCACACATCAATTTGGTGTGTAAAGAAATAATATGGTGTCTGCAAAACAGCACATAAGGAAAGTTTTACTTTATTATTAAAATTTTAAATTATACCACGTCATGTATTCATAAAATTTGTGGTAAATTTTATCATATTAAACTACAAATATGTATAGAATGAATGTGAGCAATATTCAAATTTATGACAAAGTTTTTGTTTCTGTAGCAGTTTTTTTTACTGATCATATTTGCCAGCACAATTATTTATTTCACAACTTGATCAACATTTGTTATGTTATCTTTTTTTCTTAAGGCTCCCATATATTGTATACCCTTAATTAACATCCTTCCACATATATCTCTTGTTTGTGATTTTGATTCATCTGAATCTAGATCTGAAAGTTTAAGTAATCTCACCCTTTCCTTTCTCAAAAATTTTGAAAAATTATATAACAAATTAAAAATATGTTGCCAATCCATCCTGTAAATTTGCTCATTATAGTCGATTTGGTTCCGGTTTCCCTACGATCATAATGACAATTTAATCTATTAAAAAATATAGTCAATTAATTATTTTTACAAGGAATTTCGATATTTTCTTCTATAGTTTCCTCTTCGTATAGTAGTTTGAGCTATTAAACAGTCTTTTTTTTATTTATATGAAAATAATTGTTTGCTAAGTGAGTTTGTGGTGACTGTGTCAGAATAAAAGAATACTACATTGGACAGAACTTTTATACAGATTGATTTCGACGATTCGAGAATTTTATTGCTGAAATAAATGTTATTATAGATCATAATCAATTAACGGGACGTTAAAAACATTTGGATGGGAAGTCTTATAATACCATTCGATTTATTCACCAGAAATTATTATAATAATACTTTTAGATTACCATTTGTTTTGATTGATGTAAAACCGAACGGCAAGTCAAAAAAAAAAACGCTTTGATGATTAGATTGCTTTAAAAAGTAACTTTCTTTGGCAAAATTATTTATTGAATTACTAAACCAATATTTTTGATAATTAAAACTTTCGTTTTATATATGTTACATTGATTATAATGTTAAAGTTATCTTATATAATAATGTTAAGTTGTATATATTCTATATATAAACAATTGGGAAATACATTTTCTGCATATATACGCGAAAGAAAATTTTATATGGTAGTTGTTTCTAGTGTCCGTCATCCACCATGTCATAGGTTGCACTGTGTTATTATTGAAAATTATATGTTTTCGTTATTATTTAAATAATTTAAAATTAGGGTTTCCTTTATAAATTAAAACATTAAATGGTATAATTTCTATAAATGGTCATCGAATGAATACTGGAGAAGAATACATTTATTTATTTAATTATATTTTTATTTTTATTCAATAAAACCGTCTATAATTTGGTGATGGTGTTTACTTCTATTAAAATTTAAATACATTGACAGTATCAAAGAAAATATAAATTATAATTTAAATTTTTAAGCAGTCAGTAGTGATATAACATTTACATAAAGTCAAATATGAAATTTGTTATAATCGATGGCGTTCGCCTGGGGAAAAACTACCCTATACATATTTTGTTGATTATATATGTAAATATTTACTTATTGATATTATTTCAAATATGTGCTGCAAAAATAAAATCATATTTCCCAATAGAATAAAAAAAACATATACTGAAATAAAACAGAAAAATTGGAAACATTGCATTAATGCACTAAAATATTCGTACTTTGATTATTTTGTTGAAAAATATTTATAAAAAGGCCTTTTTTTTCCTTTCGCTTTTTTAATATAAAAACAAAAAATAGAAAATATCGAAGTGAGTAATTTTAAATTTTTTATATAGTTTTTCCGTTTTTTTGTTTTTTTTTCCTTTTCCGATTATACGAAAATGAACAAAAAAATATGAAAAACTAAAAAAAATGCAAAAAACAATTTCCATTTCAAAAATATAACCTCTTTTATGTAAATTTTTAAAATTCAATATAAATGCTTGTTTTGGGAATACAAAAAGGGATTGTTTCATTTTCTTTATTGAATTTTTTGAATATTTGTTTTCACTGATGTTTGTTGTTGTTGTTGTTGTTATTGTTGTGAATCCTCTTTTTTTTTTTTTTCAAAGGATATGTTAGTGAAGTATATCTTTTTTATTTATTTATAAATATGTATGCAATAATATTTTCATATATATAAACAACTTACCACCACTCCATACACCATTTGGTAATGTTGCCCAACCCCATCCATGACCCCATGGTAAAACACAAGCTAATGTTGCTCTTGAATCTGAACTTGTACCTTTTGTTAGTATAGCTATAGCCGCATCACTTTTTACAAGTGGATTTGTTACCGTACCACGTTGATGTTTTCTTTCTGATATTTCTGAACATGTTGGTGCTATATTTATATATATACATTGAATCATTATTATGATGATGATGATGATGATGAAGACGGCGACGGCATCGACAATAATGTTACCGATGACATAACATTGGTGTTATTTATGAAAAGAAATATAAATAATGTAATTTTATAATAAATTAAATTAATTCGATTTAATATTATTTCTATAATTAAATTATATGGGTAAAAAAAAAACGTTTTTCTTTATTTTTTTATCTACTATATTTTTGCTTTGATAATATGAAAATAAATTAAATTATGTATGAAGATGAGGAAATTGAAAATTTACATTTTTATACCATCATTTTTCTACAATATTTGTTGTGAAAAATTACAGTTACTTAATTAACAGTCTCACATTGAATTCATCCATTGAGGATGAGGAAAAAAAATTAAAATACATAATATCTTTAGAGTCTGTAATACTCTCAGAATATACAATATGGCTTTCCTCAAGTGTCCATCTTCACATTAAAAAATTTATCATTTTTGACACTACCCTAAAAGGTTACTAATGCGTTTGGTATTCCTTTACATATTATATAAACTAGATAATTTTTCAAATAAACAAAGTAACTGTCTAAATAGTAAAATGATTGAGTTATAGATACATGTAATGCTTTGACATCAGACAGTAGAGTATAATTGCTACATTTATCGCTTTTCATATCCAATCAATGTACTGAATTAATAATCGTTTTTGCTATATAAATATACACCTGTTCGTAAAGCCTATAGCCCTAGTTATATAAAATTTTACTATATTTACAATTTATTGTGTTTATAATTTATTATTATTGTTATATTGTGTTTTATATGTACCAATGAAATCGATAGTAGTGAATTGATAATGTGTAACCTTATGTCATAAATGTGATGGATTTCAATTGACCTATAAGAAATTGTGATGGATGAGATAAAATAAATAATTGAACTATATATTGCATAAATAAAAATGACCGATAATATAGATAAAAATGTATACAATTTAGACAATAAATATTAAATATAATATGTTGAATATAAATATAGTAAAAATTAAGATATATTATTGTGTTTGTGATACGAATACATTTCATTTTTGAATCTGGCATTGTCAGTAATTATTTCTTTATTATTTCATTATTAAATTTTATTTTAATAAAAGAAAATTTCCATTACGTGTAGATTTTTTTTTTTAAATTATAAATTACGCTCCGATAATACGAGAATATGTATTCAGAATTAATTTAATGAATTTAAAATTAATTTTTTCTTCTGCAAAAATTGAAATTATAATAATAGAACATAATTCACATGCTCTTGCATTTGTAGTAGATGTATTAGAATACAATTCTATGTTGAAAATATATTTTATTAAAAAAAAAACTAACTAATTTATAAAAATTTATCTAGATACATATCCTTATGTATACTTAATTTACAATTTGTTCCTTCTCGCACACAGTCACACATCTATAGCAATTTATATTGTATATGTACAGAGTCCTTGTGTATTTTTTTCAAACATTGGTATTTTCAATACCTTATTTTATTCTTATATAATAAATATACATTGTGTACATTGCATTGACGACAACGTTTTGTATATAACCTAAATTATTGTATTTTTACTGAAATAAACATTTGTCGTTTTTTCCTTAATTTTTAGCTTTTTCCTCTAAAATTTATTTCGTCTATTTATATTTTATATTTTATTATAGATATAAATAAATACACACGCATATTTACGAAATGTACGCATACGGTTCATCTACAATTACTGTGCAATATTACATTGTAGTAATACTCTGATAACACATCAATATATGTTGATTTAAGTATTTAAAAATATAAATTTACAACTGTTTAAGGACAGTAGACTATTTGTTCAGCTAGTAGCAATATCTATACGAGATATGGTAGAAAAATAACTTGTAAATTGCTGTCATTTTTCGTTGAACTACTGTGATGAGATTTCTTCTATGTATTTTTAGATCAGTTTCATGGACGAATGAGTTTCATTCCCAGTCAATTGTACATACTTTCTGGATCACCAAGCAATCAGTTCATCTGTGCCCAGACGCATCCCCAATAACACCACAATGACCGAAAACCCTAGAAAATATCAATAGCGCACGGAAAAATAATACACATAAAAATATTAAAAAAACTATACACAAAAATTCACATAATGCTCTTATTTTAAAACATAGAATCATGAAATAAAATATATCTTATATAGCTTGAGCCTATATAAGATGACAACTTTGAAAAAAATTAATTATCTTATTATCTTGTAAATTCTAAGATCATAAGAGAACTAAGGCAAAGTTTTTTTTTTAATAATCTCAAAATCAATTTAATATAAAGAAGTAAATTTTTGAGTTATATCAATGAAATTCACACATATTTGGGACAAACGAGCCGCTAAAATAGTGTTAAACCAATTTCCAAGAATTTGGTAATTTGATCATTTCTCAAACGATATTAATGAAATTTTGGGATTTGCATGTTAAGAGTGATTTAATGGGAACAACATGCATTTTCTTTGAAATTTGAACTCTTGGTAATTACCATTTTACCAGCGTCCAAGAATTTCACGAGAATTCTAATTGTCTACTAATAATAACTTGTAAATTGCTGCCATTTTTCGTTGAACTACTATGATGAGATTTCTTCTATGCATTTTTAGATCAGTTTCATGGACGAATGAGTTTCATTCCAAGTCAATCGTACATACTTTCTGGATCACCAAGCAATCAGTTCATCTGTGCCCAGAACAACATTCAGTTTCTTTGAAATTTGAACTCTTGGTAATTACCATTTTGCCAGCGTCCAAGAATTTCACGAGAATTCTAATTGTCTACTAACTCAACACGGGAGGGGGTGCCAATCGAACCAGAAGAAGGCTTCACACTAACTGGGAGTCATACTACTTTGGCACACATGCATAGTTCATCTTCTCGTTATATTATTTCATTGATAAAAAGATAATTTAATATTTCAATGTCAACTACAAAAACACAAAAAGCTAATTTTATTTAATGATTCTATACAAGTACGTATACCTAATTTTACAGAAAATTTAGATTAACCGTGTATTGCAAAGAGCAGACAAAGTACATACATTAATAATTTACAATTATATTACATATATATTACATCTAATCCGTATGTATCTGCACTCGGAGTATGACTAACACATTCATACGACGGGTATGCTATTAGTTAACAACGGAACGTATTTCAGATGGAAACAAGATCTAAAAAAACATACATAATGCTAGAATGTCATATGCGTGTGGTACATCATGGAGTCATATACGTATATTAGATATTTCCATCAAAATTTCGTATTCGTAACCAATAATACGTGGATATGTGTATCTACTTGTGATACCCGCTGCTGCTGTGGAAACATAGCCTAAATCTAAATATATCTATATATATATGTATTCTTGTTCATATGTATGAGTGGTAATATATTGTATATATTTTATAATATTCTTTTTAAAGTTGCTTTGTGTGACATTTTATATTTTTTCTGTTATATTTGTATACAATTGCGTTTAGGCTCTGCACTGTGTGTGTCTACTATTAAAAGAAGCAATGCTTGTTAGTTTGTGTATACGACGAGTACAACAATGATCATTATTATTATTATTATTATTTTAATTATTATTATTATTATTATTATTATTATTATTATAATTATAATTATATTATTTAATTTAAATATTAAAAGTTATGTTTTTTGCACATACTCCTCCGTTGGTAATGTAAATATGGTAAGGGTGCGCTAAATAAATTGTATAAAATTTATTTCCATTTTCATCATATAGGGGTTATATTGTAAATGTTATGCGTTGTATGTATACCATGAAATGAACCGTCAAATATAATTATGTATGAAATAAGTAAATGGCCATTATAAATATTTGGAATCAGTATAATATATGCGTAGGGAAAAAAAAGAAGAAAGTTTATATTTGTATCAATTTCCTAAATTTTTGAATATTCTGTCATCATTATTTATAATTATGAATTATAAAATTTACTTCAACATTTTTTAAGTTCTATATTAAAAGCAAATAGCAATAATATATAACCAAACGATGATAACAATAATAATAATAATAATAATAATTTTAAGGGTTGTGCCGTTGTGAATATAATAATTATAAAATAATGATGACAAAAAAAAAACTCTATCAAGATCACTGAACTTCGTTAATTTTTTGGGTTTTAGATTTTTCCTTTTTCCTATATAATTTTCTCTTTTTTATTTTGTTTATTCAGAAAGTTATAAATGTCTTGTCGTATAAATTTTTCATTTTGATGAGAAATTTTTTATTTTTTTTTCTATTATTATTCCCCTTGAACTTTAGTTCAGTTGTTGTTCATCTCTACAATTATATTGTGTGTGCGTGTGTGTGTGTGTGTGTGTGTTTTATATACTTTTATATTTAATTTTTAGAAAGTTCTTTTTTTTTTCTTTTACGTTTCGCGAAGGGAAATTCAAACACTAGACTTAGAGGCGGTGTATTATAATAATGTGTGTATTTTCTTCTTTCACAAAAAGAATAGAAAAAAATATAATAGTTTATTTGCGTAAAGAAAATATTTATAAGATGAGAGGAGGAAAAAAAAAAAAAAAAAAAAGATGGTTTTCCATTCAGTGAAGTTGAACGAAATTGGTTTTATGGAATGGTAATTTTTTCATTTTCATTTTCCGTTTTTTTTGTATTTCATTATCTGGTTTTTTTATTTTATTCTTCATTGCTTATTATATAGGTGAGTGAATTGAATAATTTAATGAAAACAATGATCATACGGATTTTGTATTATCGGTTCCTTTCCATCCGTATATAATATAAAATACTATTGTATTATTATTTAAAGTAAGGTAAATATTTAATAAAAGAAGCGCGGATAGAACGTAATGAATTATTTTATTTCTTAAAGGAAATATGTTTTATTATATAAAATGAAAAAATTACTTTTAGGGTATATTTTATTTTAATTATAGTGTTTAGTGCAGTTATATGCAGTTTTGAAAGAGCCTATGCTGTTGCGTACACAAATGGCTAACACTATAGAGATTATACTTTGTTTGTGTCATTGATTGAATATTTATTTCATTTTGTTTGCAGATACACACAATTTTCATTTTAAAATTGTATTCCATCGTTTACTTGTAGTGGAATTTTACTATTTTATGGAACATCTTTCAGATTTTCTAATGCTGCTTGAATTACATAAATGGTTATTAAAAATGTATTTAGCAAACAGTGGATGGATGCTTGAGGAAAAAATGTTTTTTATATAACAATATCACTAATTTTTTTCTGATTGTCCAGTTGAAAGTAAACTAAATTATGACAAATAAATTTGACTTTCATTAAAATTAAATTTTTCCGAAAATTAACTAATATGGATTATCATCTTTTTTAATAACTGTGCAAAGTTTTTATGGATTTCTATTTTTGTAAGCACAATTGCAAATTATAATCAATTTCCAATCTTTCATAGGAAAAATGTTTAAAATCGTTTCACGCGTTCAAAAGATATTTGATCGATTTTCCATTCGATGTCAGTGAAATTTTTATTTAAAATAATGATAGTGTATACATTTTCTGTAACAATATCATTAATTTCATTGAATTTTCTCTGACATCGAATGGATAAACGGTCATACCCTAGTAACACTGTCCGTAGTTTGTCCGTAAAATTTCCGCATTATATGTAGTAGTTCGTAGTTTCGATTCGAGAAAATATCTATGGATTTCTTACGGATGTCCGCTGGAATTTTATATGATGAGTGCAATCCTGTCCATGGATTTTTATAAAAAATGTCCTTGGATTATCTGCATATTTCTGATGATAATTCCTACGGATTTTCCTTAGAATTATTTTTCGTTGTTATTATTCCACAGAATTTCCATAGGATTTATATTCATATGTTTTGTAAACAGATTCATGGATTTTGACAAAAATATCTTTGGAACGTTCATGTATTTTGGCCAATAATACCCGTGAATTGTCCGTATTGGCAGAATAAATTTTCTTATGACGATGATGTCAAATCACGGTTTGATTCAGTTTTTTACGGATAAACCAGAATTTCTATGAGCTCGGAATGAATATGATGCCCGAACGTTGGCAAAAATTCAGCGATTGTGCATTTTTTTGTTTGTAATAAACAAGCAAAAAATACCGCGCATAAAATCCATAAAAAGTCTTACAAAATTCCTCGGAAATATATCGATTTGAGTTGCTGATTGTTATAAAAATTATGAGAATAAATTAAAAAGGGTGATGATTATATCTATAGATAAGCGAAATAAACAAAATTTGAACCCACCGGCCTTGAATTATTGTTGAAATAAATTATGAATACAATACCGCGGACATATGCGGAACATATTACCCTGGCAATCCAAAAATTTCAATTGATCTAAATAAAATACTATTGTATATTAAGTAGCAAATCTATGCACATTCTATCAACAAATTCCAATATATTTTTTCCATAGAAAATTTATGGATTTTTTCCACGGAAATATTCCTCTTTTTTTCAAAATACGGACAAATTGTTACTATACTGAAAGTGTGGGCGATTTTATAAATCTCTTCTATTAAAGGTTGGAAATTGTATATAATTTGCATTTCTGTATATAAAAATGAAAATCCGTTAAAATGATAACCCATAATTAAAAAGAGATGATAATTCATAAAAAAATAATTTTCCGGAAAATTTAGTTTGATGAACTCTCAATTTGTTTTTCACACAATTTAATTTACTATCAACTAACAGAAAAAAATAGTGATATTAAAAAATGAATGATAATTCTATGGGCTCGCGCCACTGTTAACAAATTAATTCTAACCTGAATACTAAATTATATTGTATATTTTCCAAACTCCTAAAAATTCATTCTGATCCTTGAATAACCCAGGAACCTGGGTACAAATTTACGCACGTTGGTTTACATATTTTTTTTTTTTTTTTGGTTTTTATATTGGATCCTTTTCGAATGTGTGTAACGCAATATGGATTATGGACACCAAAAAAAGATGAAACTCTTCATTCTTTATATACTGCGACATCGTTTTGTGGGAATTTATTCGATTAGCTATGGAACATATTTTCAATAATAAATTTTAAACCGATCACTTTAGATGTCTGTTGTTTTTTCAGAAGGGAAACGTTATTTAAATGTGCGATACATTCATAATAATAACCCATTGTTAGAAAAATAACAAGAATTTTGAAGAACATTGTGCAACTATTTTATTATTTTTAAGTTTTTTGTAATCACATCAAACAAATTTACTTTTCATATAGGTTAAAACACATTTGACTTTATATATTAATGAGAAAACACAAAATGTTTGTTGTTGCTCATTATGGGTTCATCTTTAACTATAGAATTACGAAAAAAAATCTATCTTTTGATAATTGGTGAATTGTTACATACTTACATACTGTGCCAATTTACCAACTTGACTGTAATGAATGTTTAGTGTAATTGTTATAAGCTACATTTGCTGTAACTTATATAACTTGATGAGGATTGTCGTTATCTATACTACTTTTTATATTTATGCAATCGGAAATTTTAAAATTAATTGTTATGTTTCCAATATCTCCCCTTTTGGATACACGTATAAATATAGAATTATTTGTATGAGACCTTACAACATATAATAATAAGTAATTTTTATCAGCTAAATTTTATCCTTTACAATCATTATATATAATTAATTACCTAATTATATATTTACTATTTATTCAATACCAATATTGTCGTATATAATATATTCATTGATTTATTGTGCTCATGTATGTTATTATTTATTACATATCAATAAAGTGTATTGAATTGTGTCGAATATTTAATAATATTACAATAATTATTAATTATTATTTATTATCTATAGATATATATTGCTAATAGAATATCATTGACTTATTATTTATGTATAGACATTCTGTTCAATACAAGTTCATATGAACTTTGATAAATTGATTTATATCGAAAAATATATAAAATATGTATATAATTATTGTGTCTACGTTTGAGAAGAAAGTTCAACAGAAAGTTTAAGAATATTAATAAGAAAAATTGAATCCATATATTGAATAAAAGAAAAACAAAGTAATATGTATAAAAAAAATGTTATCGTAAATGAAAAACTGATTTTTTCTTTTCTTATATTATTATTATTTGTCTTTATTTTCGAAACTAAACAACGGAATTTTGATGTTATTATATTATTTTTTTTTACTTTCGTACATGTATATTTCTTCGTTTTTACATATTTAACTATACAAAAGTCAAATTATTTCAAAAGTTTTTTATTTTTCTAATAACTTATTATTACAATATAAATACAGAGGAATTTCTATATAATTTAATTCCCATTTCAAGCGAATATTTTTGAAACATTTTGGAAAATTACATGTAAATTTTATCGCCATTTAATATATAGAATTCGCATTCAACTGCATTCACTTTCAATTGAACATGTATGTACAATACAATATCACAACTGCTCCTGTTAGTGTAATAGAAAAGAAAAGAGACTGGGAAACTCAACAAATATTAAAATGAAAAAGTGTTTTTACTTTTGTTCCTCATTGACATTTATTTTTTCGAGTAGAATTCCTCCATTCAACAAACAGTCCCTTGCGATTGACATCGAATGCAAAAATTTCTCTATATAAATAATATAATTTTATTATTGAAATGCAAAGACATTGTATACATGTAATATTATACATGTTATATAGATCATGTATTAGTTTTTTGTGTCACGTTTGGAAAATTTTATTATTTCGAAAAAATTTATATATATCATCTCATGTATTAGATAACATTATTTATATAATGAAAAACTTTGTGTTTGATTGAAGCCTAAACTAACTACAATATATAAAAATATACTTTTCATATTTGTTTATTTCATCATCGGTGTAAATGTAAATGAAAATGTATATACCGAATTTCATACCCATCGTTGGCATTAATGTCAATCCGTTTGAAAAGTGTTCCTCCTACAACTGGTTTTTATTAAAAACTGATTGGTACAAGATTTTTAATACTCGTTCACCACGATATCTGTACCCCATATATAAGAATATTTTAAGTATTTCATTAAACCATTTATAATTAATTCGGCATCATTTTTTTTTTACTTAATTTCTTATATCGTTTGTAAATTAAAAAATTATAAATTTAATACTTATATTTAATTATTATGTTATAAAATTATATACATATAGGTGAAAATGTCTGTGGATCCCATATGTCAACGATTTCTTTAAAAATCAAGTAAATTTATCTATAAACAAGTCACATAAAAATTATACTCTCTCTAAGCGAAATTTATTTACCCAACCCTGGTTAAGATTAATTTTTAATATAGTTTTAAAATGTACATTCAGAATTTTATAAAAATAACAATCAATATGAAAATGAATTCAAGCAAAAATTTTTATTATCAATTGAATTTATTAAAAACTTCCATTGGAACATCATAATGTTTGGATAGAAATTTTTGATATTCAAATGCGTATTGTATATATAAAATTTGGTAAACATTAGATAAAAAATTACTAGGTTAATAAAGCGAACTTTCCAAAGAGAACGTATCCACTATCGTAACGCATATTCGAGCATTTTTTTTTAACCCTATCTTAATTAATATAATTTTATAATATAAAGAAAATAAAATTTTAATATACTTACGTCTAATTCGTACCAATGGCCGTTTCACAACACCATTTAAATGTGGTTTATCAACAACCAATTCAATTTGTGGTGCCGGTGGTAACTATGGTATAATAATGAAGAAAAATAATATAAAAATTTCAAATCTAATTATGAGAATATATTTATATAAAATAAAATTATATATAAATGGAATAAAAATTTTGTATGTATTACATTACCACATATTTGTTATAATAAAATCTCATAAATATATGGATGATGTGATAACGATAACAAGATAATAATATCACAAACATTTATTTTAACATTAAATGGTGTATAATAGGAATAAATATAATATAATGCAGAAATTGTTGATGTAATACATAGTATGTATTCTAACTAGTATACTAACAGGTATAGGAGTATGAAATGAGCCTTTTTTAAAGGAAGAAAAACACATTATTTAGAATAGAAAAATCAAAAATATTTTATTCAAAATAACTTCCATCGCTTTCTACACATTTTAACCACCTTTCAGGCAATTTTCGTATACCACGTCGAAAAAATGGTGTTGCTTTGGACGAAAACCATTCAGATAGCCAATTTTCAACTTCTTCAGATGTTTTGAAGTGCTGTTCTTTCAAAGCATGTCGCATCGATGAAAAGAAATGGTAGTCCGAAGGAGCCAAGTCTGGTGAATAAGGCGGGTGTGGTAACAGCTCCCATCCAAGCGACTTTATCGTATCCTGAACTGGTTTTGCTTTGTGTGCTGGTGCATTATCATGTTGCAATATTACCTTAACAGATTTTTTCTTTCTTTCTGTCCATTCTGGCCGGTTATCTAATAATGCATGGTTCAAATCGATTATTTGTTGTTGGTAGCGAACCGTATTAACAGTTTCACCAGGTTTCAGAAGTTCATGATACACCACACCTTCCTGATCCCACCAAACACAAAGCATTCTCTTCTTACCGAATCCGAATTTGGTTTTGCAGTCGATGTTGCTGCTTTACCTGGTGTAATCCATGATTTTTTGCGTTTAGGATTCTCAAAATATATCCACTTTTCATCACCAGTCACGATTCGATGCAAAAAAGACTTCCTTTTGTATTGTTGAAGGTGCAATTCACAAATGGTTTTTCGATTTTCTTGTTGCCTTTCAGTCAATTCATGTGGAACCCATTTTCCACACTTTTGAATCTTTCCCATTGCTTTTAAACGATTAGAAATTGTTTTTTGATCTACATTTAAGGCTTCTGCAAGTTGTTTTTGAGTTTGTGTATCATCTTCGTCCAACAATGCTTGCAATTCACTGTCTTTAAACTTTTTTGGTGGTCTTCCACGTTCTTCATTTCTCAAATCAAAATCTTTGTCTCTAAATTGTTGAAACCATCTTTTGCATGTTGCTAATGATAGAGCATGATCACCAAAAGCTTCTACAAACATTCGTTGAGATTCAGCTACGTTTTTCTTTAAATGATAACAAAAAACTAATGATACCCGCAAATCGTTTGTTGAAGGCACAAAATTTGACATTTTTAACACGATAATATTTTATGTTGTTATATTACAAATGGAATTTACCACTCTGAATGTTGTTGACTGATGTCAAAACAATAAAAAAATCATCGCATTAAGGCTCTTTCACAATTACTAATATAAGTACAGCCATTTATTGGCAGCGGCTCACTTCATACTCCTATTCCTGGTATGTGTAGTATTGTTATTATAAGTGTATCCCTGTTCTGTGTGTAGTCTCATCGTATATAAGATCCACAGATGCAATGGAAAATAAGCATATGTTCTATGTATTATTATATAGTATAAAAATTGAAAATTTACATGAGATATCCATTGTTTTTCATTCCATTGATATGATGAGTTATTTCAATTTTTTTTTACGTATGATTGTTTTTCTTTGTTTTTTCATATTTCATATACATATTTCTGCAAAAAACGTAAATTCAATGGCATTTTTTTTTATTATACAGCCCTCTGTCTCATAAAATTGATGCAATTTTATAAAAGCTTGAAAATCCAGTGATAAGAATGCCATTAACAGACTAATAGTATGAGTCCAATAAATTTGCTTGTACAAACAGGGAATGTCATGAAATTTTGACAAAACATTTAGTCACAGTTGTATCTTTCTATAACACAAACAATATCACATATACATTGAGGTGACCTTTGGTTTACGAGATTTTCTGAACGTTCGGACATTTTTAAGACAGATGGTATATATTTTTCAATGGATTATTTTTTTCCTTATATTGTAGTTTAGTTCTTAAAGTTTATACAATATATATTGTCTTGAATTGTATATATTTATAATATCATTTGTATTAAATAAAAGAGTTCAAAAGATTTTATTTTCAAAGAATTTAACAAAAAATTTTCATCAAGTAGAAATATTTTTACATAAATATATTTTTGGTTTTTTAGATTGTATATTTTTATATATTAATAATATACGGACAAAAAAAGAATACACTTATATATTTATATGGATTTCGGGAGGAAGTAGTGAAAATCTCCTCCTCTCAAATCATCATTATTGTTTGTGGTGGACAAAACCCACCGCTCACAGATTGCAAATATTATTCTATGGAAGCAAAAAGAATTTTTCTTTTATTTATATTTTAGAATAGTGGAGTTCGAGCATTTGTTAATAATTATTAATTATTATATAAATTAATCAATTACATTGAACATTGTATTATGTTTCCTGTTTTGTTTGAGTTATTTATCGGAAGATTTTAAATGTATTACCACGACATTACCTTAATTGCTTTCTTAATATACAATATATTTTGCGTATATATGTTAAATAAATTGATTGATTTTTAGGAAATACGCATTCATTTTATTATATGTTATACCTTATACTGTCTAAAAATATACAGCAATCGATATCATATACTTTGAAAATATGTGTTATTATACGAACTATGTGTTATTTAGATTATATTTCACTTCACATATAATTTAGTTGGCAGTAATGACGTTATTATATTGGTATATAGTTTTTGTATTTTAATAATAAGAAAATGTAATTATATACACCACACCATCTGAATATATTAATATATATGTGTCTAATTCTATCTAATTTATCACGGACAAGTTACCATGTTAATATCTATTCGTATATAATACCATTGGTATAATAAAATAAGTTTTTCTTTATACTAAATATTCTGATATTTTAGCTTCTATAAAAGGTTTCTTATTTATTGTCATCATATGAATTTCTGTCTATATTTAACAGAGAGATAGTAGAGTACACTGAAAAAAAAAAGTACCTGGACAGTCAATTAAAACGTCGAAACAATGAAATATTAATTAATTTTGCTCCACGGAACATGGTTCACATTGTTAAAATTAAATAACATTTATTCAATCAATATATAATTCATTAAAACATGATATCAAAAATAAATGTTTTTCAATGAATTCACTGCGTTGGTTTAAAGAATTGTATAATACTTTTGATGAATATTATTTATTTTTTCAACGTGTTCTCTTTATTATAACATATTATTCTAGACGTAAATTAATTAATGATCGTGAATTCATTCATTGAATGAACAAGTACATTAAAATAATTTTTAAAAATGAAAAATATTAATGAATTATTCATTGAAACAATGAAAAATTTGGTTATAAATGCTATTCATTGAAATTATGTATAAAATTATTTTCAGTGTATAAATGAGACATATCTATTTTGATTGATTTTATGCCAAAGTTTTCACTTTTGGATTCTACTAGAAGGGTTCCCTTTTGTTATTGTCCAACACATTCGTACTCATAGTATTTTCGATCCATCCTCATTTTGACTTTAATTTGTTGGTGAATATTTATTTATTTCCTCTTTGTTCAATGCTTATGCATAGCCAATTGTTGTTGCGGATACATCGAAAACGGAGGATTCTTAACTATAACTATTTATATAATTTTATAACGAACAAAGCATCAGCTATTGACGGTTTGTATTTTGAATGTATTACATCAAACGAATTGATTGATACACATAATATTTCCGTATTCTTTATTATTGGCTGTCGAATAATAATATTTTGGATATTTCAATATCTGCACAATAATCCCAGAAATAAGGGTAGACATAATTATATGTTTATTAGTACTATATGTAAATAGAATTAATTTAAATATTCCCTTATTACAGTTATTAACAGATAAAATGGAATGAAAATTGCGTTTTAATCTTTAAAATGTGTTGTTATTTATCCGTATACGATTTATTTTCTATGCGTGTATAGTTTAT
Organism: Bibio marci; assembly: GCA_910594885.2. Lineage (NCBI taxonomy): Eukaryota > Metazoa > Arthropoda > Insecta > Diptera > Bibionidae > Bibio > Bibio marci. Next base: position 42,842,360 of record OU343114.1, read on the forward strand.
ATTATGAATTCAGTTAAATTTATTACTACTTTAATTTAATTGTAGTTTGATTTTTAGAAACATTCAATTATATATAAATTTTTAACAAAATTGATAATAAGATCAATTTATGCTGAAAATTATATTTATATAACGCATAAATTTCATCAAAAATAATAAATAGTATTGTATTAAAGTAAATTGTCATTGGCAGGTTGAAAATTACTTTATAGATATTAAAATATATTATTATTATACTTTAAGTTTGGAAATATTTAGTAAAATTTTAATAACATTTTGATAGGATTTCGATTCAACGTTCGGTTTTCAGTAAAATTATATATACTAAATTATTGTTATCAAAATATACTGAATTTTCTAATTTCAATTTATTTCAAAAAAATATTTTACTAGTATTACTTAAGAAATATAACTGTGCCAATACTTTTATCATTTACATTTTATGTATCACATGATATTTTGATTATTTATAATAAAATATACTGTGTATGTATAAAATTCCGATGTTTCAACCTTATGTTTGCCACACCAATTTTTAAGACAGCACAAAAAATTTATTTAACATAATTACAAGAATATGTGCATAAGAAAAGTGAAAATTAAGATAATTAAATTTCAAATATTAATTCAGATGCTACTGGTGCCAAAGAATTATTTACATATACCAACTAGTAATACCTGTATGTGTCCTAAGTATGTGTTATAAATTATCTTCAATTCTATAATAATATAATATCCTTTCTTTCTTTTTACATAAACTTAGCAATAAATAAGTTATACTTACTGTTTTTGTGATTGCTGTCATCCATTCGCTGCATAAAAATAAAATAAATATAAGAATAAATTTTGTTAACGATTTCTCACATGAATGTTCATTAATTATTTATAAAATGAAATATGATTTTGGAAAAGAAAAATATATTTAATTGAATTATTTGGAAAAAAAGGAGTACAAAAAATATATATTCGTAATCGTGTAATATGAAAAAAAAGAAAAAAATAAGGGTTGAAAAATTTTACGTATATTTTACGCATATTATATTTTTTATTCGCAAATATTATTGAACATATATTTTTCACATTCTTTATTTTGCCTCCTTATGCATATAAGAAAAAAATGTTCTTAAAATAATAATACTTTATTAATATTCTTAATATATTCCTTTTTTTTTTTTCTCAATATAATCCTTTTTAATAATAATTCACAATAGATATATATATATATCCTTAAATATTATCAATGTTATATAAAAGTTAAACCTTTTTTTTTTTCGTTTTTATAAAAATAAATTTTCCATTTAATAGGTTGAATACAAACAAAAAAAAAAAAATTGATTTCATCGATTTATTTCTCATTTATAAGATGCCGATGTATTATTTTATCTCATTAAAAATTAAGAAAGATAAATCAGTGATGCATATATTGATGTTTTAAAATGGTAATTTACTGAAGTTATATTTTTAATTTTTTTTTCTCCCTTTCTTTATTAATTCTTCTGGACTGTTAAATAAGTTAAGTTTATGCGGAATTATATAAAAATCACATGAGTAAACAACCAAAGATTGTATTACTGTAAATTTATACAATTATAATGGGTGCGTGTGTGCTATGATAAATATCATCATTATAGATATTTTTAACATAGACATACTTTAAAAAAAAATATACAAATTTTCAGATGTTAAATTATGGTTATTTTGTGGAAGTCATTGAAAACAAATTTTATTTGTGTAATTAAAAAAAAATTTGAGTATTTTAAGCATTATACATTAAACTTGTTATAGATATTTTCCGAACTATACTCTGCTATCTGGAAACCGTGTTGACTCACATTCACCACACACACACACACACCGATTCTTTAACAATTTTTTTCAGCATTATTTGGAAATGCTGTACTAATAAATTTATACATTGTTATTATATAAAGCATGAATGTATCTTATACAGGCCCGTAGCTTTCATATGAATGAACAGAACTAACATAGAAACGGGGCGCGTATGAGTTAGGGGCAACGAATACTGACAAAATAAACGCTAACAACATCTGACAACTAAATTTAAAATAATATTACTTTCCTACGACTGTCGTCGGGGTAATGTTATCAGTAATATCTCGGGTTGTAGTTAATATTTTTACATAAAATAAAAAGCAAATGAAATGAATGAAGGAATCGAGAGGAGAATGTAAATATTATTTTGTCAATTAAATGGTAAAAACAAAAAACAATCTTAAATTAATATTTATTTAAAATTGTTTTTGGTTTTTACCATTTAATTATTGTACAATCAGAGATATTAATAAAAACGTTACGCCGAGATTCTCTCGCGATTAAACAATTAGGTGTAATCAACTTATCCCGAGACAATGTAAAACCGTAGGAGGGGTTTTAAGAAGATAGATAAAACCCTATATTAGTTACTATCATTAAATTTTTACTTCAGGAAAAATTGAACCATTTGGATGTCGATTTTTGCCGGAAAGTTAAACCGCAGGGCTTAACAAAAATTAATAATAATAATTAAAAAAAATATATATTCTGTAGCAAACTAGGATTGTAATGGCTAAACCTCATAAAAACACTTTGAGAATTTACCTCTGGGGTGATGTGGAAACGGTTCAATTACACACAGCAAGAAACAAAAAGAATATTCAATTAAAATATAATTGAATTGCTAAGATAGAACAAAAATAACCAATCAATAATTTTTCAAGTCTTTTTTTTTTAGAAGAAAAATCGATGTACATATTAAACAATGTTGATACATTTTTATTTAATAGAGTATTTTGAAAATTATGCACAGGCTGCAAAATTTGTTCGGTACGGACCTGATTTTATACCTCCAAAAACTCAAGAACATTAAAAACAATTAACTGTTTCTCGAAGAAAACTATATCCATCACAGGCTGTATTGGTTATGGTATTTATATAATCTTAATTTAAAAATCGATGACCGAGAATTGTATGTAGAATTGATATTTCAAGGATTAACAAGCAGAACACATTTGAAGGACTGAAGACAAGGATAATTTTTAAATTATAAGTAGTGCAACAACTCGCATGACAAAGAATTCAATTCGAACATAAGTAAATGTAGTATGTCTCTAGAAAAAAGATGTTTCTTCAGAATTCTTATTTATATTTAATAAAATTTACTTTCCAATTTTCTGTAAATGTATATTGAATCTTTTGTACACCATTAAGATTGACATATGTATATAAAATAAAAATACAACCAATATTTACTATGTCATTATTATTAATTTTATATGTGACATTGAAGACACAGGTGATTATTATATACAATTTTAGCAAAATACAAAAATTCAATTAGTTTATATTAGATTTTATTTTTTTGTAACAACAATAATAGACGCGCATTAGTCCAATATTTTCAAATTCAGTAAAAAAAAAAAGGAAAAGCAAATAATAAAAAAGCATGTACAGAAAATTATCCTTTTTTTCTTCTTCCTTTTTAAAAAAATAATAAACAAATCAAAAAAAAATAAAAAAAAACAATCCAATTTCAGATATGTCTATGTCTGGATTTATCTAATATAAAATCAATAAGATTATATAGCCTTAATCACATTTCAATTGATGACTAAATCATTTTTCTTTTTTTCATCATTTTATACCTCTCTATACGCTTCATAATAATAGATATAATGATACAATTGAATTTTTATCTATATAATAAACTATTGTAAACGAAAACAATAGGAGAAAATCAAAAGGAGTCGGTTCGAAATTCAAAAAAATAAAAAACTAGAGAATAGTAAATAAAAATGAAAAGATTAAGAAAAACTGAAAAAAAAAGGGAAAGAAAGAAACGAAAATCTATTCAATTTCCTATCACATTATCCCCAACAAAACATTACTTTGATATATTTTCATTAATATTTAACAACAAAATGAATCTATCTTGCCTTCACTTGAAAAAATTTCTTATTTTGATATAATATATACCAGGTATAGGAGTATGAAATGAGCCGTTTTTAAAGGAAGAAAAACACATTATTTAGAATAGAAAAATTAAAAATATTTTATTCATAATAACTGCCATCGCTTTCTACACATTTTAACCACCTTTCAGGCAATTTTCGTATACCACGTCGAAAAAATGGTGTTGCTTTGGATGAAAACCATTCAGATAGCCAATTTTCAACTTCTTCAGATGTTTTGAAGTGTTGTTCTTTCAAAGCATGTCCCATCGATGAAAACAAATGGTAGTCCGAAGGAGCCAAGTCTGGTGAATAAGGCGGGTGTGGTAACAGCTCCCATCCAAGCGACTTTATCGTATCCTGAACTGGTTTTGCTTTGTGTGCTGGTGCATTATCATGTTGCAAAATTACCATAACAGATTTTTTCTTTCTTTCTGTCCATTCTGGTCGGTTATCTAATAATGCATGGTTCAAATAGATTATTTGTTGTTGGTAGCGAACCGTATTAACACTTTCACCAGGTTTCAGAAGTTTATGATACACCACACATTCCTGATCCCACCAAACACAAAGCATTCTCTTCTTACCGAATCGTTTTGGTTTTGCAGTCGATGTTGCTGCTTTACCTGGTGTAATCCATGATTTTTTGCATTTAGGATTCTCAACATATATCCACTTTTCATCACCAGTCACGATTCGATGCAAAAAAGACTTCCTTTTGTATTGTTGAAGGTGCAATTCACAAATGGTTTTTCGATTTTCTTGTTGCCTTTCAGTCAATTCATGTGGAACCCATTTTCCATACTTTTGAATCTTTCCCATTGCTTTTAAACGATTAGAAATTGTTTTTTGATCTACATTTAAGGCTTCTGCAAGTTGTTTTTGAGTTTGTGTATCATCTTCGTCCAACAATGCTTGCAATTCACTGTCTTCAAACTTTTTTGGTGGTCTTCCACGTTCTTCATTTCTCAAATCAAAATCTTTGTCTCTAAATTATTGAAACCATCTTTTGCATGTTGCTAATGATAGAGCATGATCATCAAAAGCTTCTACAAGCATTCGTTGAGATTCAGCTACGTTTTTCTTTAAATGATAACAAAAAACTAATGATACCCGCAAATCGTTTGTTGAAGGCACAAAATTAGATATTTTTAACACGATAATATTTTATGTTGTTGTATTACAAATGGAATTTACCACACTGAATGTTGTTGACTGATGTCAAAACAATAAAAAAAACATCACATTAAGGCTCTTTCACAATTACTAATATAAGTACAGCCATTTATTGGCAGCGGCTCGCTTCATACTTCTATACCTGGTATATTTTCTGTTCCCTTAAAACACATACTCATTTTTTATTTAAAGTTTAGTTTTTATTATAATAATTTATGTGTAAACTGATTTTTTTTTGTCTGCCACCCTTTTCAGTCTGTGAATCACAATTTATTATTTTATAATATATAGTTATTTTTGCGATTGGCAACAAATAAATTGAACTGTTTGCATAGAATATAAATTTTTTATAAATTTTGATGGTATATTTACGTATTTGAAAATGCCAAATCATATTTATTTATTTATTTTTTTTTATTTGATACTGTAATTGTCAATTAAGCTCACAAGAATAAAAATATGTGTGTGTGTGTGTGTATGTGGTTTTAAAAAAAGGCGGTATCAAAAGTGGTTTGCCAAAAATTTCGTTCTGGTGGTATTTCACTCTAAGATGTACAACGTTCAAGTCGTCTGCGGATTGTCATAGCACAACACGTGAGAAGCTCGATGTGGCCCGCTTACATGCATTGAAATGCGTTTAAAAAAAGTTGGCTACGAAAAAAAACTCGATCGGTGAGGGATCCTTATGAACTTATATGGTATATAAAGAAATTCACTTAACACAATGCACACTAACATTACGATAATACATAAATTTTTTATTGAATTATTATTATTATGGAACGAGTTTCAGTAGATATTTTGTAAATGTATCGATTTTTTTTTATATCCGCCAAATGGCTATAATTCTAACGAAATGACTCGAAATATAAATCCACGAAAATATTGTGGGTAAAAGATAAATTGACTGATTAAAAAAAAACTATAATCAACACACTGCAGATAAAATTTAATAAAATGTTGCACATTGCTATATTAAATTTTTCTGTAATTTTGTATATATTGGATTTACATCACGTGATAATTATTAATTAACATATATCCGTGGCATATTTGGTGTCGCGTCAAAGAACAGAATGGTTGGAGACGAAGATACAATTTTGAATTAGACAAGTTGTACGGTCAACCATAAATATTGTCAAAACAATCATTATCAATAGATTGAGATGGCTTGGATACGTAGTACGCATGGAGGAGGAGCGTGTGCCGAAAAAACTGTTGAATGGTAATCGAGAAGGTAGAAGGAGAACCGGAGCACCTAAGACGAGATGGCTAGATGCAGTAAACTGTGATATAAACATCCTTAAAATTCGGGATTTGAAGGCATTGACTGCGGAAAGGTCAGGTTGGAAAAGCCTGTTATAGAAGGTTAAAACCGCACTCGGGTTGTAACGCCATGGAGTAAGTAAGTATATATGCAAAATCATATAAACATTGTGTTATCAAAACATTTCATTTCATATCATTCAATAAATTAAATTTATTTTAAATTTGACAATATCTTTAGCTATTAGAATTGCCAACATATATTTTATATGACTATCAATAATTTTTATTTAAAATGTCTCTTCTCATCTCATCCTTTATTTTTCATATATTTTTGATTGAGATGAACATAAATTAATTATACTATTATATAGAAAAAAAAACTGTATATACGTGTATTATTAAATACAGATAAACCAATATCAAAATCAATGTATTGTATTATAAAAAAAGTAAACGAAATAATCACAGGCAAAGATTGATTGCAATCAAATCCTTTGTCTCTTTATACATATATCTGTGGTTTAACTGGATAAAATTGAAAATAAAATATAAGAACATATAGATATTCTTCTTTGTATATAAACGATCTTAATATATAAATATATGGTATATATAAAATCTACTTAAGAAATATTACATTTTGAACGGGGTTGATAGACAAATATCAACGAAAAAAAAAATAAATAAATAAGTAGAAATCACATTATTCCCTACCACCATCATCATCAGCCCTCATCATCAGTAACATTATCATCATTGTCTAGTGTTCGCTATTGTTATTTCTCTTTGTTTTTTTTTAAAATTGAATTAAATTAAATTGAAAATTATATGGTGCGGTTGAAAATTAAATAGCTCCTGTATATTTTGTTTATTTTTTTACTGTTTTGAACACAATCCCCAATTATCGACGAAATATATAATAACGTATTATGTTGATCATGATGTTTATATTATATTTTCTAATACCGCAAAACTTTTTACTTTATAATTCAAAAAGGAATTCTTTTATATGGAATAAATATTTGGTGATTGTGGAAAAAATGTTTTCAATTGAAAAAACCAAATATTACAATTAAAACGCTTGGTTTCGGAAACAAATACTTAAAAAAAAAATGAATATCATCAAAAATGTAAGAAAGATTTCTGACGTTATAGAATTAATAAAAATAAAAATTCTATTCTGTAATATTTTTCGTATCATAACGCAAATCCCAAATCTAACAATATAAAATAAATAAATTTAAAATCCAAACAAAGTCCTTTTTCACAATTTGTCATCCTTTTTCTGGTTTTTTTTTTTTTATCTATTTCATGTGAAAATAATTGAACTGAAAATTTTATTTATTGAAAAATAAATTAAATTTTTTTTTTCTTTTCATATAGTAAAATTGATTATGTTTATTCGACAGTGTTTGTCTGTGTGGAGCAGGCTCCTCGCGCGCGTATGAATATATAAAAATACAAATAATGTTAAAAGATAATCTTTTTTTTAAATGAAAAGGAAAAAAAAAACCAGATAAATAAAATTAATTTTATATATAATCTCGAGTTTTTTTATGTTTTTTTATATACGCACGTCTGCTTGCAGGCAGCGGTACTGGTGTTAAACAGTTTATAATATAAATATTAAAATGAAAACAGTGTGTAAATGAAAAATATAATTAACTTTAAATTTTAATTAATGTACAATCTATTTAGATAACCTAAAATTCATTGGATTATTTGATTCAGACTTTCAGAGGATTCTTTTTATGAACTTTTCTCTCCCTATATGCGATGGGGTTTCATCATGGAAAAAAAATATAGAGAATCATTCATACACAAAATATGTTTACAACGTAAAATATATTTATAATTATTTATTTGGCATTTTTTTTTTTTTTTTTTAAGTCATATTTTGCTCCAAGTGGAGCTTTTATGTCATCTAATAAACCTTTCATTACAGCCAAGTTGGTAAATTACTCTGCATAGGAGTATATATAACAATTTACCAATTGTGTACTGTACTGTACTGTAATTATCGAAAGATAGATGTTTTCAAAATACTATTATTTTTATATGGGTACGATTAGTCCATAGTTATTTGTGTGCAGACATTGTAAATCTTTGAATAGCGTCCAACACCATATTTTCAAAGATATCCGTTTTTTCTTTTTATTCCATCAACGAACAAATGGTCAAACACAGCAGAAAAATTTTAGTATATTAAAATAAATACCGAAAAATTTTAGTATGAAAAAATAGCCGAATTGAACCCGCTATATTTCATGATTAATATATATATATTTCGGCGCTATGCAATTGCGCTACTGAGTGTTTCCATGTACTACAGAACTGATAATCTAATAGTTGTTAGATTTTAATTACAATATGGTCGTAGAAATGCTAAATCGGTCCTAAAGAGATTTAAAAATGTTCTACTTGCACCGAACATTTTTCGTTTACAATTACCAACTAAGGATAGGATGTGACTATATGTTTGATATACTAAAGACATCAGATACCTAACGAAAAATCGAATTTAAATTTTAAACTAGTCCAGCGATTTTAAAAATCTCTATGGAAAGGTTCAAAATTGAATATATATTTTGCAATTCTATAAATATAATTGGAAATGGGTGAAAACTGTTTAGAAAAGTTTATATTCCGGAAAATTTAGTAGGATGAATACCCAAATTTTTTTTTCATAAATTCCTCCACCTTTACCCAGGTTGTAAACTAAAATTTTAATTAAATATTATTATTAAAATAATATAATAAAATTATAAAATATATATATTTAATTTATTAATGCATATTTCAATTATTATTATAACAAAATATACACATAAAAATTTATAATTTAATTATAAATACAATTTTTAATATAATAATAATTTTAATATATACATTTTATAATAGATTTTGTTTGACCCGCCCTACATTTCGTTTTATATAACCTTTATAAACGGTGAATATTTGTGTGCTTGGTTAATGTACAGACAAAAATTTTTGTAAAATTCTAATTAAATTTTACTGAAAAATCAAAAATTATTATGTTTACATTAAATTATACCCAAAAATTTAATGGAACACAATATTCTTCATTTTAAATTCAAATGATTTTATTTACATATTCTTTAAAAACGATGGAACATAAATCAATATCAATATTGTATATTTAATATTATATATTATATTTTAATTAAATTATGTATTGTATTTCATAACGTATTATAGAAGACGTGTCTATAAATTACTATATATAATTATATATATATAACCTCTTTAATAATGTAAAATATACAATATTATATGTAACAATGTACAAATTGTTGAGAAATATTCCTTTTTTCGTATACATATAGAGAAATAAAATATTTACTTAAAGATTCAAACAAAATATTCACCGCCACACCCAGTCCAATTTATAATATTTTAATCCTTATTTTCGATGAATTTGTTTAACATTTTAATAGAGTAAAGTGTAAAATTTCAATTGATCAGAATCATTCTTTTGAATACTGTACGGCATGCATTGTAGCGCTATACGGAATGTGCTATATAATACTTTTATAGAACACCCATTTATGATCACTAGATTGTTTTGTTAAATTTTCTATACAATATATATATTTCCTATAAAAAATGTGTATACTTAAAATATGCATATTTGTGAAAATAGATTGCTATGATTACACATGAATTTATTTATAATTAAAAAATTTGTATTATTATATTTAATGAACAGGGTCGATTTTTTTCCATTGTTTTTAAAATTTTTAACACATTGTATTTAAAAATATAGATTAAGCTTTGTCAAATTTTAATTGTATCGATAAATACCATAATTTAAAAGAAAATGTACATCAATTTTCTGCCCGACCACAATTCTTAATTGCTTATCGAATGTACAAATTGTTGAGAAATATTCCTTTTTTCGTATACATATAGAGAAATAAAATATTTACTTTAAGATTCAAACAAAATATTCACCACCACACCCAGTCCAATTTATAATATTTTAATCCTTATTTTCGATGAATTTGTTTAAAATTTTCATAGAGTAAAGTGTAAAATTTCAATTGATCAGAATCATTCTTTTGAATACTGTACGGCATGCATTGTAGCGCTATACGGAATGTGCTATATAATACTTTTATAGAACACCCATTTATGATCACTAGATTGTTTTGTTAAATTTTCTATACAATATATATATTTCCTATAAAAAATGTGTATACTTAAAATATGTATATTTGTGAAAATAGATTGCTATGATTACACATGAATTTATTTATAATTAAAAAATTTGTATTATTATATTTAATGAACAGGGTCGATTATTTTTTTTTATTTATAACATAGATTCATTGTTTTTAAAATTTTTAACACATTGTATTTAAAAATATAGATTAAGCTTTGTCAAGTTTTAATTGTATCGATAAATACCATAATTTAAAAGAAAATGTACATCAATTTTCTGCCCGACCACAATTCTTAATTGCTTATCGAATGCCAGAGCATGGGTCCAACATAAACTATATGGCTATATGAAATTATAGCCACTGTAATCATTATTTAAATATTTGTATTTGTTGACAATTGAAACGGATAATTTACTGGTACATATATAAGATTCATACAAGTTGCATGTCAAAACAATTGAATTGACTTTGCTGGATTTTGGTGGATTTTTAAAATTTCTATATATTCTTATCCGCATAACAACTACAATGCAATAAGACCAATACCATTTATTTATTATAATTTCTATGATTTCACTTGTATATTTAATTCTTATTCTTTATATATACGATTACACATAATATTTACTTAAAATATATACCGATCTACTTTAATGACTGTTTAAGAAACTATTATTTGAAATTGTAATAATTCCATATAAATTACACTTTGTGGTATTAAAAATAATGACTAAAAATACAGTCAAAGTTTGATAAGTGTCACTCGCCCAATTCTGAAACCAAAATTTTGTAACTTAAGGATTAATAAGATTTTGTCAGGATATTGCAAGGATTTTTTTTTTATATTACGAATGCGAATACGAATGCACGTTATATTTGACGAAGAAATAAAATAAGAAATTAAGTAGAATTTAAAAATTTAATGAAATTACCAAAGATCAGACTAAATTTACACATATATTATATACCATAGATTGACGACACACATTAGGAATAATTAATCAATTTACTATATATAACTATTGATTCCGATAAAGATAATTTTTGAATTTAAACATACGTAACTTAAATAAATCATCGGATTAAGTAGAGTTTAAGTTATTAGGGAAACAAGAATATTTTATCAACGTTACAAGGATTTACATATTAAAGTAGGTTTAATTTCAACTCTAACATATAGTTTCTTGATCCTTGAAACACTAGCGCTTGAAATGTCCTTAATCTTTAAAATATCAATTCTACTCAATTTCTTTGTTTAATTTTCTTACGTACTTACGTATGTGATGTGTTGCAAATAATTTCTTCTTTCTTCTAAATTATTCTTATATTTTCAAGATTTTTAAATTTCTTTGATCCTTGTAACTTAAGTTCTATAATCAATTTGTTGTATAATCCATTTTTCTTTTTTAATACATATGTTAGAATGTTAAAATAAACATATATATATAGCTATGAGATCCTTGTAAAATTTCCTTAATTTCTAAAAATACAATTTATATACAAAACGTGACACTTACACTTTTTTTTTTACTGTATTAACTTATCTTATTTTTTTTCTAAAATATTTTATAACAATTATTTGCTGCATAAACAAAATACATATTGGTCTAATTCCGGCAATCTGGTATATTTGATTGAATTAAAGTAATTATATACACGCACATATATTTGTAATGGATAAATGTAGATTTTATATAGTTCCTTAAGTGTGTCTATTTGCAAATAAATAATTACATTTATGTCATAAGAAGAAATGTTCGTGTACAAACAAAACTATGAAATCGGACCTGTTATTAAATACAATATATACGTTTTACGATATGTTATAAAAGTGCTATCTAATATTATAATAACATACAACTCTTATCGTTACTTATATAACACTTGTATCTATACTTATTACTTATATTACACTTGTATATCCATATAAGAAGTGTGTATAAAGGATTTCTTGTATATATATATTAGTATTATGTCAATTTCAAGTGATTAATTAAAATTGTAGTGTATTAAGTAGATTATATCCGATATGTCTAATATATATTATTATATACATTAAATACTATATGCTTATAATATTATATAATATATAATGTATATAACATATTTAATTATGTAAGAGAATATACAATATAGGAAGTAATTATCTTGAAAATAGATAATATATAAGAATTTAGCATATTATAAATAAATCTATTATTATAACAATTATTAATTATAACTTTCAAAGTTATATGATAAATATAATATATATAAAAATATATTAATATATGCAAAATTTAATTAATTTGGTTTTCACACAAACACAGATATACCTTTAAAAAATACTACTATCAAATATGATATTATAGAACTAAAATAGTAATATATTGTGTTACAAAATATCCATGTAGAATATATTAGGATTTGTTTAATTATTAATTTATGTTTTATATTATAAAATTAAAAGAAGCAAGTAATTTATTATTTTTATTTAAATACGCAGTAATAGTAGTGTATAATCGATGATGATATATATTTTCTTAAATATTCACATTTTGAACGGGTACTGTGAAATATAATAAAAATTATTGGTAAAATATATAGTCAGAGAGTATACGTCATAACAGTTGGATAACTTATTACGCCGTCGTTTCACTATACCTATTGTGTTGTGTATAATTAAAAAATTTAATTTTGTACATGTAAAATGTATATCTATGAGCACCGGAGTGTGTACATATTTACATTAAAATTTTATATAAAAGTGAAATTATTTAATATTTGTTGAATATTATATGAATTTATGAATAATTTAATTTTAATATGAAACACAAAAGAATAACTCATTAATGGATTTTAAAATATAACATAAAATATATAAATTTGCATATTGCATATATAGGTAGGTGTATTGTAGGTGTATAAGATATAAGATAAGGTGTTTACTTTTTGTCGTAATGACTTAACGCATAAAATTACTACTTTTTATTTGAGAAATATGATTTTATTTTTAGAATTTTTGATTTTATGGTGTGCAAAATATGTATAATATTTTATATTATTTTGTTTAGGATATTTAAATGGCAACAATTTTATATTTTTTCAATGACATTATGATTAACGATTGACAGTTTTTTTTTTGTAGAAAAATGTCGTTGTATATTTGATATAAGATAATATTAATTTATACACCAATTTTCTATGGATTCGATTAGTTTTATTTTTTTTTGAGTACAGTATATACTTCATTGTTGTCTATATGGTCTGACTTCAGTGAATCGTTGGTCAGCAGTGACGATGCGTGAAAAAATATTTTCAGTTTGTAATATCACTATATTTTTCTGGTAGACGAGTTGAAAGTAGATTACATTAGGGAAAAAAAATTGGAATGTTCACTTACTAAATTTTTCGGCGAATCAACTTTTATGAATTATCATTTTTTTGAATTATGAGCCATGGTTTTAACGGATTTTCAGTTTTGTGTAAAGAATTGAAAATTATAATCAATTTCCAATCTTTCATAGAAGAAAATTTTTAAAATCGATTCACACCACGTTCAAAAAATATGATCGATTTTCCATTTGATGTCATTGAAATTTTGTATGAAATAATGGTAATGTATTTAAATATTTTTAACCATTTCTATACAGTACCACAAATTTCTTTAAATTTTCTGTCTGTCATCGATTGGAAAATCGGTCATTTCTTTTGAATGCGTGAATCGATTTTAAAAATCTCTTCTATGAAAGATTGGAAATTATTATTTTTGATTATATATACAAAAATGGAAATCCATTAAAACTATGACCCGTAATTAAAAAAGATGAAAATTCATAAAAGTCGATTTTCCAGATAATTAATTCGGTGAACATCCAGATTTTTTTTTATAATTTAGTTTAATTTCACCAAGGTTATAAGAAAAATACAGCTACATTGAAAACTGAATGCTATTTCTTAGCCTTTGCCACTACTGCTCACTTAATAGTCCTAGCGTTTACTGTGTTGACTGTATATAGCAAATGGTTAGCGAGTATATGAAAAAAGAATCAAGACCGAATTTTATGTTATTTATAGAGAAATATTATTTTTAATAGTTTTGTATTTTTGTGGTGAATATAAATAAATTACTTTTTTTTTCCATTTAGTTTCGGCGGGATTATATTTATTGGTAGGTTAAAATCTCTACACCACCAAGTCAGAGTCCTAAATGATATATAGTGTTTGAAGGCACCGTGGCCTCTGAAAGATACCGTTTGATAGATGTAGCTTATTTAAAGTATAGGTTCGATGTAACTACTGTAAATTTCAATACATTTACAGCAATACCGACCGTGCTTTTGACTACTATAAACTCTTAATATTATTTCAGAATTGTGTATACATCATATCTGCCTTAATGAAGTCTAAATTCTGTCAATGAGTTCATTACAATTGTTGAGAATAAACAATATATGTGCATATAGACAGCATTTGACCGTCCCCAAAAGGAAAATATCTTAATGAAGTCGTCTCAAATCAAAGAGATCTGACTGACCAAACATATGTTCCATCACGATTATGCTGATAAAATATTGTTTCTTTTTGTTACTATATGATAAATTAAATACAATAAATTTACAAGATTAATTTCTAAATTGTTAAATAAATATTTGCATTTATTACATTGAAAAGATTTGTTCAGAGGATAACAGCCCGTACACGTAACGTTCGATGTTGATATAAACGTACTGTTGTGACGGCACTTTATATTATAACCAAATGCAAGTTAATTGTGTGAATTATTAGGTTATAGCTATATTCCTTAAATATTTAATGAATATACTGAATTAAATTATTAGGTCTGTTTGTGTCTCGAATACAGAGTTCTAAATCATTTATATAATATTTTCGGCTTAAAATTATGTCTCACATCAACAAATTTGTAAGGATTGCAATGCCCAGTCGTTGACACCCTCACTGTATACAATATATAGTACTTTTTACAAGAAATAATTTAATTTAAAGTTTATCATTGAAAATGTTTATTATATCTTTTGTTTTTTAACGCATAATACATATTATTATATTTACAATTAAATATTGTTATTAATATTTTAATTATAATTTTAATTTATGTTGAATATTTATTTTAAAAAAACATTAATTTCCGTAATTATATTATATAATAACTTGATTTATGTTATCAACGAACACAATATTTATAGAGAAGAAGAGGCATATGGCATTTAAAAATTTGATAATATTGTATATTTTTTTATACTATAAATAATATGGCGAAAGTTATTAAAATATTTTTCAATTTCAATTTATTTATTATTATTACATAAATTCAATATATACCAGAATTCTATGTATTGAATATTTATATACATAAATACATAAAAGCATAATAAATAATTAACACAACAATATATGTATATTGTAAATATAGCTATAGATATATAAATTACCTATTTTAACAATATGTATAGGCTGTACCTTTTCCCTGCGAATATATACCAACCAATTTATATTTTTATTTTATTTATATACCAGAGAAAAGGTAAACCTAAAGTTAGTAAAGTTCATATAAAATATTTAAATAATATTTAGTTAATTTTGGGATAAAATTTATTTATTTATATGTTGTGTTGTAGAATCCCTGCAGGAAAGAGAACTATTTCTACTACTAGTAGTACAACTAATTCCAAAGTAAATAGTACTGGTTCCACGCTGAACACCCTTTTACATGTTTCGAACTGTTTCTTTTAACATGCAGATGTCCTACGAAAAGACAATTGTCCTTTTCTGCATTACTTTTGAACTAGTTGAAGAACTAGTTAATTTGTAACCAATTATTGAACTAGTTCAAATGTAAACACTTAAACACTAGTACTAGTCCTTCTACAACTAGTTACTGAACTGGTTAATTTTAATTTGAATTAGATTATCTATTCTTTCACCAGTACTTTAACTAGTTCTTTAAAACCAAAAAATAGTAGTAATTAATTTTAAAAAAAAACGTAGACAATATATTTTAATTTAATTTAATATTTATTATGTTTTTAATACAAAATAATAATTTAATTTAAATTTAAAAAATATTATAAATTATTGCAACTGCGGTGCTTCATAGTTTATCACCTTTTCTCAAATTACATCAGCTCTAATTTTAATTTTATGTGTTACATCTAAGTTTTCCTTATGTCATGTACAATATAAAACGCAATTCTTCGAAACACATTTACGGCACAGTTTATTCCTAATATACCAGTCGATTAATTTCTCTTCAAAAGATATTTTTGCTAGCAATTCGTTTTCCAAAATTTCCATATTGTTGGAACAATCTTCCGCCACAAAGTTCTCGTCGGATACAATGTGCATATCTTCTTTTACTGCACTAAAATTGTTGGCTATTTTCGATGGTAATTTATTTCTTTTTCACTTCACAATGACAATACGTGTTTTTGAATACTAAATTCATTATACTATTAAAAATAAAATCCAGACAGTGTCTAAAAACAGCACATATATTTCTATAAATTACTATACCAGTTCAAAAAAGTTTTTGTTTCTTTTCGTTTCGTCATGTATTTGTATTATTGCGTATTTAAAATAGTTGCTATCTGCATTACTTTCGCAATAGTTTTGTAACAAGTAGTTCATTTTACACTAGTTGAAGAATTAGTTTTTATACGAAACTAGTTTCAACATTTACTGCAGGGATATATTAGTTTTAGTTTTAATATATAATTATTAGATTCATAGAAACACACGTATATACAAAAATAAATAGGAAAAATGATTATTTATTTATATAGTAGAAACGTATCTAAAGTTTTCGACTAAACATTCGCATATTTCTATTATTTGCGTGTGTACATGTATATGAGAGCGATATAGGTTCGTTTATAACTATAATAAAATAGATTTTACGTGTATACATGATAAAATGAAAATTATTTCCCAAATAAAAAAAGGGTTGTTTTAGTAATAAGCCTACGGCGGCGGCGGTTATACATATATATGTATAGGTAAAATGGACTAAAAATCTTTTTCATTATTTTCATTAAATTTATTTGACGCTTTTATTATTAGTTGGTATACAGCAGTGTATATGGTAAAAAGGGTTTTTTTGGGTACATCTGAAAATTACCAGGAAAGTGTTGGTTTTGCCAGTATAATTAATATTATATAGTTTTATTAAAAATCAATATATATCTACTAACACGAGTATAGAATATTAGTGCATGGTTTTGCTATTAATCAACTTATATATTTACAATATATATTATATATTCTATAAAATTCTTTGAAATTAATTTTCAAATTTATATTGTACATGACATAAATATGTTACGCGTGTGTTATAATGTTAAATTTATATACCGGGCAATATTTCATATTTCATATTTTATTAGAAAAATTAACTTAAAAACTATTTATAAGTTATTTTGTTTAAATTAAATTTTTCACAATCCACATTTCTCATATATTGACTTTGTTTTGTATATTGTTATAGTATTTTGAACAAAAAAAAATGCGTACATCTTACCATCCATACATTTAATGTTCTCTCTATATATATATATATAAAATAATATAATAAATAAAAATGATTCAATTAACAAAGTTTTTTTTTTTGGAAAAGAATGGTACACAATCTATTGATGATGGATTTTATTATAACACAATAATGTATAGTGATATACTATGTAATATTTTATATATATGTACCATATAACAGTTCTATGAATTCTTCAAATTATGTCACATTGTGACAAAAACTTTTTTCTATACATCTATCTATAATATTATACATGTGGTGCACACGTAATAATTATAATGTATATCTATTTCAACTATATATTGTATTATCTACAATATATAAAAAGTATAAATAAGTATATAGAAATATAGAAATTCATAAATATACCTAGGTGTATATAATATTTTCTTTTAATAAATATGATAATATTATTTGATGTGGATCGAAGTGAAATCAATGGGGAAATTTTATTTTTTGTTACATATATACTTGTAAGAATTGTTATATATTATCAAAAGTATTGCCTATTTATACATTATACTATTGTGTCCAAAAAATTGAATTGGACATTTTAATTTAAACTTCGCGGAAATTGTGAATTCACATATATTTTTATTTTATAGGTGGATAGCACTTGACATATATGAAGACGAAAAACGAAAAACGAAAAATTGTACATGAAATTAATTATGTGACGGTAGAAGAGCCTTGGATCTCGATACTTACGATGCGAAAATATCGGACCAACAATCGTCAAAAATAAAAGTCATGTTAACAGTTTTTTTTCGATTATCGCAGTATATTGTGCATTATGAAATTATTCCGTCGAACCAAACTGTTTACAAGGTATATTATTTGGGTGTTATACGTCGTTTGCTTAAAGCCGTATTTGCCGTCTATGTTGAAAGCTAATTCTTGGTTTCGACACATCAATAATACTCCATCGTACACATTATACTCCATCGTACACATTAATTATTAGAAAAAAATTTCGCCACAAAATTTAATCCATATTACCATTCTACAACCACCTTATTGTTTTAATTTAACACCATGCGTGACTTTTGGATTTTCAACAATCCCAAAAGATGGCTTCGTTTTAAATTGATCGTGGAAATAGAAGCGGAAACGAAGGTCGTTTTTTCAATGGTAATTCTCTGGAAAATAAATTTTCAGATTGTTGCATGGAATGACATAAGTGTACATTGTGTCGGCAAACGATTACTTTGAACGTAACAAAAAGTTTATTTGGTACAATGAATAAAAATTCTTCAATATATATATATATATACAATAAGTCACCTTATTTTTTAGACACAGTAGTATGTCTTATAATTTATAAAAAGTTGTTGTGGTTTTTTTATTATATATATACAATAAATGGTATATAATATATATATATATATATATTTCTATAATAAAAAGTGTATTGACGTCATCATTTTTGTTACAAAAGTATATAATAAATTAATGATAAAGTACTTTATTTTCATAACGGAAATTGAGTGAATTAACAACAATAAAATATACATATATGGTATTATATAATATTGTAATATATAATATACGTTTCGAATATGTGAATGGAGAATATGTTATATAATACGATTCTATATATAACAATAATATAAATATACTATTAGAATAGTAGTAATATGAACTGTAGTAATAATATTAGGATTATAACGTCTTTATAATGTAGATGAAAGAATTCTTAAGTTTATTAAAAAAAAATAATTGTATATTTACGAATAATGCTGCTTTTATCCCATTACAAAAATTGTTTCACTCTTATACACTTACTATTTTCATCCACAACAAACTTAATTTTATAATAAAAATTATTTTCGATAGTAACGATAGTTTTATTCATGTATTTAAAATTGATAAGAAAGAGCCAAATTATGTCAATAATTTACAGGCAAACAATTCATATTTTGTGTGGTGTCATATTCAACATTGATTACTTATTTATTAAAATTGTATAGCATTGTTACTTCTGTTCCAATTATATATCGACAAGTATACGAATAATCGATGGATATATAAAAAAAAGATGCGAATTCAATCGTTATCGGATCTAATCTATTTCATGTATAGTAAAACATGGGGTGAAATCATGTAAGGTGATAAGTGACAGTCACTGCGTCACCTTTTATAAATGTTGCATCGGCTATGGCGATATCACCGGTGGTTGCTATCACCAAAAAGTGACGATTTTCAGGTGATAGCTTTTTTGCTGTCGTTTTGTGCATAAGGTTATATTTTTTTGGGAAAAAAGAAATTCTTTAATTGTTATTTGTTGTGAATTCGGTGTGCTACGCAAACTATTAAAATAAATTAAAGGAAAATATTTAGTTTTCATATTATATTCAAGGAATACATTTCGTAATTTTTTTGTTAACATTAACAAAGAAATAATATATTTTATCAAATATTTGTACTTGCTGGTTTAAGTATGGCTTAGCAATATATTTTATCAATATTCTTAAGGCAATAACCAATAGATATATTCTATATTTGTGTTAAAAGAAAAATAATGATATAATATTTGCTACATTCAGACCGGAAAATTCAATTTTAATATTTTAAATTGTTTACAAATTATTTTAATTCGTAAACTTTTGTAATGGTTTTATTATTATTAAAATGGTTAATTTTTTTATTGAAGATTACAATCAAATAAATCCTAAACTATTGTGTTCCATCGTCCATGAACAATGCAATTCAATCGAAACTGAACTAAACATTTATATTTTTTATTAACGTGAAAAATTTTATTATCGTGATTTTTATTATATTTCTATGATTTATTTGTAGATTTTATTTTATTTAGCAGTAATATAAAGAAAGAACATGTCAAAATATATTTCTTTCTCACCACCAATACGAATGACATTATAAAAATCACCTTGTTGTGAGTTTAAAAGTGATCACCTTACATGATGCCAAAAAAATAGGTGATCACTTTTGAATATCACCATGGTGACTGTCACTTATCACCTTACATGATTATATCCATGGATTGTCGATATTTATGTATAGTTTCAGAATCATTATAATATTATTATTCTATTCAAACAATAAAATTGTGTAAACAAACTGCTATTCTCTCGTCTATACAATACTATAATATTAAAATAAATCTATTTATATATATATGTTTTGAAGTATAATCATCAACTCTAAGGTATTTTGGGTCGACCGGTGGAAGTGATATAATCAAAAGCAGCAATCTATATGAATTTCCTACGTGTGTTTTGGCGTTGTTCTAGTGGAAAATCACTTATTGACAGCAAGTGGTAAATTTTTGTTCAATAAAAGTTTTTTAAATCGATTTTTGGTTGTAGTTGATAATGTTTACAAACATAATAATTTTAGCTATTTGCAAGGGCGCATATATATGTATGAGGAATGAAATCGTTTTCGTAGCTACCGATGTTTTTTGTTTTGATTATCAAAATAAATCAAAGTTATCCAGTTGCACTTACAATCCGATATATAAAAACAATATTAAAATTATTGATGTCTTTATTTTTATCAATTCATATACGAAATCCAAATTCCATGCTTTTTGTCTACTTTACCAGCTATAACATTTTTTAACAGCCATATTTAATGCGTATACTCTGCAATTTATTTTTCACTTTTTAATCATTTTACAGAGTGATATTGGCGTTACACGGATATTAGTTAGTTTATTAATTAAATTTAAAACAATATATAAAAACTATAATTTAATATTAATATTAAATAATTTGTATTCCATTGAATGAAATATACTAAAAATTTTGATTTTAATACTGTCTTTCTGGATCGATTTTGAGAAAAAAAAAACTATGAATTGAGCGAATAAATGAAGTATGAAGTGAACGAAGCTTTTAACGGTATATCTTTAGGATCAGAATAAATAGAAATACGAAACAAATTCAAACAAATCAATCCAATTTTTGTCTACATTTCTCATTAATTGCTTTCTGTTCAAATATATATTTCATCACATAATAAATATTCAAATTTCATATTACATTTAATTATTAGTATACTTTTTGTAATAATTACAATAAATTTTGAAAGCAAAAAGAAAAAAAAAAGGCTCCTCTCAAGTAATAAATTTTTATATTATATTTATATATTTTTTCTCTTATTTATTTATGCCCGATATGATAAAATGGTGTTATGATATGGTGTTGCCGGGGACGATACGACAACCAATAATAAAGAACTGAAAAAAAAAAAAACGAATAATAAACCCAAAATCAAAGAAGAAAGAAAAAAAATAGTCATTCATTCATTCCGACTACAAAAAGAAAATAAAATTGTTTTCTATAATATCTTAAATTACTTATTCCTTAAATTTCTTTTTTTTATTTTGTTGTCACAGTGGAAATTATGTATTTTTGCGTATAATATATACCAGGTATGGGAGTATGAAATGAGCCTTTTTTAAAGGAAGAAAAACACATTATTTAGAATAGAAAAATCAAAAATATTTTATTCAAAATAACTTCCATCGCTTTCTACACATTTTAACCACCTTTCAGGCAATTTTCGCATACCACGTCGAAAAAATGGTGTTGCTTTGTACGAAAACCTTTCAGATAGCCAATTTTCAACTTCTTCAGATGTTTTGAAGTGCTGTTCATTCAAAGCATGTCCCATCGATGAAAACAAATGGTAGTCCGAAGGAGCCAAGTCTGGTGAATAAGGCGGGTGTGGTAACAGCTCCCATCCAAGCGACTTTATCGTATCCTGAACTGGTTTTGCTTTGTGTGCTGGTGCATTATCATGTCGCAAAATTACCTTAACATATTTTTTCTTTCTTTCTGTCCATTCTGGTCGGTTATCTAATAATGCATGGTTCAAATCGATTATTTGTTGTTGGTAGCGAACCGTATTCGAACAGTTTCACCAGGTTTCAGAAGTTCATGATACACCACACCTTCCTGATCCCACCAAACACAAAGCATTCTCTTCTTACCGAATCGTTTTGGTTTTGCAGTCGATGTTGCTGCTGTACCTGGTGTAATCCATGATTTTTTGCATTTAGGATTCTCAAAATATATCCACTTTTCATCACCAGTCACGATTCGATGCAAAAAAGACTTCCTTTTGTATTGTTGACGGGTGCAATCCACAAATGGTTTTTCGATTTTCTTGTTGCCTTTCAGTCAATTCATCTGGAACCCATTTTCCATACTTTTGAATCTTTCCCATTGATTTTAAACGATTAGAAATTGTTTTTTGATCTACATTTAAGGCTTGTGCAAGTTGTTTTTGAGTTTGTGTATCATCTTCGTCCAACAATTCTTGCAATTCTGACTGTCTTCAAACTTTTTTGGTGGTCTTCCACGTTCTTCATTTCTCAAATCAAAATCTTTGTCTCTAAATTGTTGAATCCATCTTTTGCATGTTGCTAATGATAGATCATGATCACCAAAAGCTTCTACAAGCATTCGTTAAGATTCAGCTGCGTTTTTCTTGAAATGATAACAAAAAACTAATGATACCCGCAAATCGTTTGTTGAAGGCACAAAATTAGACATTTTTAACACGATAAAATTTTATGTTGTTGTATTACAAATGGAATTTACCACACTGAATGTTGTTGACAGATGTCAAAACAATAAAAAAAAACATCGCATTAAGGCTCTTTCATAATTACTAATATAAATACAGCCATTTATTGGCAGCGGCTCACTTCATACTCCTATACTTGGTATACAAACCGAAAAGCTTTCCGCGTATACAAATAATATTATATTGTATGTGTACGCGTGTTGTGTATAAGGCGTTTAAAATGAAAATGAAAATGAAAATAAAATTTTATGATTTTTCTATTTGTACAATAAAATACTGTGAATAAAAATATATACAGAAAACAAAGTATTTTTATTATTATTATTATTATTATTTTTTTTTATAAATGTTCTTTCGCTTTATCACAAACACAATTCAATAATTGAAAAATTGTGTTCGCTATTTTTTTTTTTAAATATATATTCTATCTTTTAGTCTTTATTAGTTTTTTTCTCATTTCATACGAATATAAAATCTAACTAAAATATATAGATTGTGCTTTTAATTTAATACTTGTTTAACTTATTCGCTCAATTGGGCTACAGCTAATCTAACACCCTTAAACCATTTTAGATATTTATTTATATACTTATTTTGTGCAATATATTGAGATATGGATTATATATATTGTACATTTTACACAATACAATTGTACCAAATATATTATTAGTATTATTAAATATACTACAATATATAAACTTTATAATATACCGATATTATTAAAAGAAAATACCATTCACATTGAAAATAATTGTTTATATGCTGGGGTGTGCCAGCCACTATAGTCCAAATAAATATAGGGTGTGTATATAGTTGGGCTAATAAAATAAAAAACAATTATTCTTGAGCAAAGTAAAATGATCAAGTTATCAGCATCACTTTTGATCATTTAAAGTTTTGTTGTTTTACATTTGACCATCAGTCACTGAAATTATAGTAATATCTATAAAAATAAAACAACGTTGGATATCAAATTGTGGCACAAATTTCGAAATGTTATAAAATTACATTTATTCCAGAATGAATATTAAACAATTTTAAATTGGTTCAGTAGTTTTCAAAAATACTATTTACTATTTACATACAAATTCAATTTTTGAATAATTTCTTAATACAAATAAACGCATTCGATTTTTTATAGCTTTTAAAACATAAACTATCTCTATTTGAAACTATAATACAGTGTTTTATTATCTTTATTTTTATTGGCTCATTAAATATTGATATGGTCAATCGATTGGTCACAACGGGCCAATATGCTTTGGGGCCACCAATGTCACCTGATTTTATTTTTATCTATGGTGATATTTGAAAGTAAAGGTTGACATGCTAAAATATGGCTATCATATTGAACATTTTTTTTATAATAATTATTGATTAGTTACGTAACATTGTTTAAAACCGAAAAATTATAAGTAAATAAATAAATATATGTATTTTGAATTATTAATAATTTTTGTTAAATTTTAATTTGATGTGAATGAATGATTTAAAAAAAAATAAAGATAACACATTATCTGTATTTTTATTTATACAAATATAGAGAATGTTGGCCATTGGAAATAATTGGCTATATAGGTGAAATAAAATATATTTTAACAAACTATTGCATCGATTAAATTTGCATAAGGACGCTAACGTTGTAATGATCCTGATCTTAGTTTTTTTTTCCGTCAATGAATAGTTGAATAAAATTACATCGAATATTTGAATATTTCATTTCATGTTTTTTGAATTATATTTGGATTTTGGTACTTTAAATCTCTGCACCGATTTTTTTTATTTTTTCATTTAGATTCATTCATTCATTTTATTACATTTCGGTCTTGGTGCCACAATTTTTAAATCCAAAGCTTTTTTTTTTGTAGTAATAAAAAAACTTGAAATGATCAAAAGTGATATATAGTGAGTGTCATTATTGGACATTTCATCTAGAATAATTTTTTTTCGTTTCAACTATTTACTGACTTGGGCACACCCTGTCTAAGGAAAAAAAAGTAAATATTTTATTCTGTGTTTGTTTTGTCTCTCTTTTATACAACAAATCGTTGGGATTAGATGGAGCTAATCATTTCGAGAAAAATAAAAATAAAACCCAAAAGTATTATATTGTACCATATATACATTTATAAGGAAGCATAATCGTATATAAGTAGTATGTGTGTGTGTGTGTGTGTGTGTAGTATATTAAATAATAAATACTCTTTAAATCAAGGATTTCAAATATATCCACCTATTCCTTTTATCGAGAATGTGATTATGTATCGAAAAGAATTCATTAAATTTATTTGTGTGGTTTATTCTCAAACTAAGCGAATATCACTATTATAATTTATATGTATTAAGTTTAAGTAAATATTATTTTATAATATGAGTGGCAAAAACAAATAATAATAAAATATCTTATTTTGTTACATTCATTCAATCATATGCAAATGCATATAGATATTAGTTATATAACCAAATTTATGTAACATCGAAATCCCATACGAAATGGATATACATCTTTAATATAATACCAATGTATCAAGTTGAAGAGAAAATAAAAATATTTTACATATTAAAAATAGTATGCCATTTCGCCCGCAAAAATTCATCATCAATAAACAAAATAAATAAAAGGCCAGATATATTTTGATTCAGTTGGTAAAATTATTGGGTATTTAAATAAGTTTTTAATCGTTTAAGAAGAGTTTATTTTTTATTTAAGTCAAAATGGAAAATTTTGTACCAGAAAAACTTTAATTTAATTGGATTTTTGTTATTGTTACATTTTTCAGAAAAGTGATGCTGAAAAATCATCGAATTCTTGTCATAACTTATATGGTAAATTGTGCTTCATACAAAAAAAAATTGTGTATTCTATTCAAAAGTATTGGATTATCTCAGCCAGAATTTAACCAAAAAAGAAGTGAAGAATTATTTCTGCGTTGAAACCGAACCACACTATCAATATTGGATTCTATTTACTATCAAAAACTAATCTATTTAACGTGAATACTACAAGAAAAATCGAAAAAAATTTACCAAAATCACATTAAAATGATTTTTGAACAATGCAATTCTCGTCCCGATGTCGCTGAAAAACAAAAGTGTGAAGAATTTGACTGGGAAGTGTTACCCCACCCAGACGACGTTGCTCCTTCAAACTATCATTTGTTTCGATAATTGCAATTACCTGTTTCCAAACAACGGTTCAGTTCCCGAATGGATATGATGATGAGTTATTTTTTATTTTTATATTAAATTGATTGTGTTTTATGTATCTATAGAATTGTAAAACAATTGAAACTTATTTAAATACCCAATAATATTTGCGATCTTTTTTATTAGGATGACCATGCAAATTATTATTATAATATATATTTACTTATATTTTTTATACACCCTTTGGTTCTTTGGATTTTTTTTATTTCTTTAAGCAAATTATATTGTTGAAAGGATTTAATATTTATTTTATTTTTATATTTTACATATGTAAGCTCTTTTTCTATTTTTTTTTTGTCCTGCTGATACTGTGTATCCGAAGATATATAATCTTAAACGTATTTACTGATGGTGCTTTAATATATTATTATTATTATTATTATTATTATTTAGGACAAATATATTTTTGCTTATATTGAGAAATTTTATACGGTATATGTTGTTAGAGATATATTATTATAAATATAGACGCTTCAAAATAAAAAAAAAACACATTACCGTGTGTGGTTGACAACAAATTGACCGTGCATCGTGTATGAAAAAGTAAAAAAATTAATGTTAAATAAATAAGAATGTACCGATCGATAGTTTAAAATTTTGAAAAATGTTAAAATGAATATGAAAATCGAACTTAGAAATTTAGAAAGGTTTATTGAAGTTTCCCAAAGTCGACCGCGGAACATATTAGGTTGTCAACTATCTCCCTTCCGCCTTTTTGCTCTTTATTCAATGCTTTATAAAAAGTGTTACAGTAATCGGATTTAGTTCAAATATGCGCCGTTTTGTTCGATAATCTGTTTCCATCTAGACTGCAACTTCATAATACCTCCCTCGTAGAAGCCCCCCTCCTTATTTGCGAAGAACTCGGACAGCCACTTTTCACAAGCCTCTTTTGAGATCAACTTTACACCACCAAGGGCGTTCGCCATGGACAGGAACAGGTGGTAATCACTTGGCGCTATGTCCGGGCTATATGGTGGATGCGATAAAACCTCCCATCCGAGCTCCCGTAGCTTCTGACGAGTCATCAACGAAGTGTGTGGTCTGGCGTTGTCCTGGTGGAACACTACACCCTTCCTTTTGGCCAATTCTGGACGCTTCTGGTCGATCGCCTGCTTCAAGCGGTCCAGTTGTTCGCAGTAGATGGTAGAATTAAGCGTCTGGCCATATGGGAGCAGCTCATAGTGGATGATTCCCTTCCAATCCCACCAAACACACAGCAAAACCTTCCTGGCCGTCAATCCCGGCTTGGCCACTGTTTGGGACGATTCACCGGCCTGCGACCACGACCGTTTTCGCTTGATATTGTCGTATGTGATCCATTTTTCGTCGCCAGTCACCATCCGCTTCAAGAATGGGTCGAGTTCGTTCCGTTTCAGCAGCATTTCGCAAATGGAAATTCGGTCCATTAGATTTTTCACTGTTAATTCATGTGGCACCCAAACATCAAGCTTTTTTTTGTATCCAGCCTTCTGCAGATGGTTTAAAATGGTTTGGTGACTAACTCCCATCTCCTGGGCGATGTCACGAGATGCCACATGCCGGTCTAACTCGATGTATTCCATGATTTGATCGGTATTTGTCGTCACAGGTCTTCCGCCGGCTGGCTTATCCATGGTGTCGTTTTCACCGGCTCTGAATCGTCGAAACCATTCCTCCGCGGTTCGAAGTGATAGAGTACCATCCCCCAAAACACCATTAATCTCACGGAACGTTTCTCTAGCGGATTTGCCTTTAACGAAGGAAAACTTTAAAATAGCGCGAATTTCGGCGTTAGTGAACTCCATGTTTACACGTCTATAACTGTTGAACGCAATATCCAAACTAATCATACATAGCGTCGTTTTGTTTGTTATGTCAAGAGCTTTCAAATTATGTACAGTGTTGCCAGATACGAGCTCTGTAGCGCTTTGTACATAGCCGCGAAATTAAAAAGACAAAAAGGCGGAAGGGAGATATTTGACAACCTTATATTAAAGTTTTATTGTTGAATTTGTTGTTGACGTGATCGCGGAAAAAAAAGGTTGGTTTCGTGGAATTAAAAATTCATATATTTATGCATTGCATTGTAAAGAATGGATTGATTAAGAAATTTTCGAATTATTAAGTTTTTGGTTAACCGGCTAGCCCTTAAGGAATTTTTTTGAATAATAATATAAGAAGTTAGCGTAGTAGCACATCATCTCATTGTATAGTTGGGGTGATCAAATATTAAATTGTCTCTATATATTATTTTTACATTTTATATATGTGAAATTTATGCGGGAATAGTATTTACTAATAAATTTCATGTTCAAATATTATATAAATATAATTATTGCTTCATTCATGCATGATAAAATAACTATGTTTATATTCTATATATCATTTGTTTATACCATACCATACTATTGAGATATAAATTTTATAGATTTATGAGACAAATAAACAATGACTATAATATAGTCATGTATTTATTTATTTATTTATCATTAAATTGATAAATGAAATCGTAAGCGGAAATATTATTTTGACCATATAAATTTAAATGAGTATAATTTATTATTTTAACATTTTTATATATTATGTACAATACGTACACATCCATTGCGTATATTAAATAAATGGGGTCGAGTGGAAATCTTTTGGAATTTATTCAAAAAATTGAAATATTCTGGATTGGTTGGCCTAGACAAATGTATATATATTTTTTTTTTTAACTCATATTTTGCTCCTAGTGGAGCTTTTTTTGTCATCTAATAAACCTTTCAATACAACCAAGTTTGGTAAATTACTCCGCATGGGAGTATATAACAATTTACCAATTGTGTACTGTACTGTACTGTAATTAACGAAAGATAGATGTTTTTATAATACTATTATTTTTATATGGGTGCTATTAGTCCATAGTTATGTGTGTGTGTAGACATTGTTAATCTTTGAATAGCGTCCAACACCATATTTTCAAAGATATCCGTTTTTCTTTTTATTCCATCAACGAACAAATGGTCACCCAGCCGAAAAATTTTAGTATTAAAATAAATACCGAAAAATTTCCTATGAAAAATAGCGGATTTGAACCTGCTATATTTCATGATTAATATATGGTAATTAATCTCGAAAAATAATCTTTAATAAATTATCATCTCTTTTAATTATGCATTTTACATTTTATTTATTTAACCAAACTTTAAAAATTTAATCAATTTACAAATTACTAATTTAATGGATTTCCAATTTTTCCTATATAGAAAATAAATGTTTTATAAATAAACTTTAGACGTGTCGATTTTCCAAAAATTTAAGTATTCAAATTATAAATAAATGGTACAAACAGTTAACATTATTTAATTTACAAAATTTTCGTGTAATAGATTGGACGATAATCGACGGTATTTCCTTTATCCATAAAAACATACATTATAAATTTTCACCAAAAAATAAGCGGAGCATATATGTTCAACTTACTTTACTCTATCGAATTTATACAGGTCTCTATACTTCTTCTGACACATTATGAAATTGTTTGTATATTGGCGGTAATAAATAATAAAGTTAAAGTTCATATTGTATTCTATTCGATTCTATTCTATATCGATATAGATATAGTAAAGCTATTTTTTTATTACTATATAAGAGAAAAATTAAATGTACTGAAGAAAACAATTTAAATATTTAGGTCAAATGAAAGCGAAATCTGGTTTTATCTTTAGCATTTCTATTCGATTCTTTTTCATTCTTTTTTTCATATTCAAAGATTTGTTTAAAAAAGCAAATCTTCATTTTTTCCTTGTATTAATATAAAACGTAAAAAAAAATTAATGTCATTAAAAATTGGGTCATGTTTATTTATTTATACGAGCACACATATTTACAGTATCTGGCCATCATATTTGAGTCACTTGAAAAAAGAAGTTTTATATATATTTCTTATTCTTAATAATTTTATCATTTGATTATAGGTAATTGAATTTTAAGTTTTTAATTTCCCCGAAGATATAGTTAATAGATAATAATTTGCAAACTACAGTTTTATTACACAAAGCAATTCAAGTTATAATGGAATAGTTTTTGTTTAAAAAGAAACTTATTTAAAGCTTCATTTATATTTTATTTTTTTAACAAAATATTTCATTAACTTCAAATGTGCCGATTAGATGCCAACGTTTTTGAATGATTAGATGAAATGGATATCTTCCAAGATAATATATGTTATTGCTTTTTATTTTATTTTACAATAATGTTATTTCGAACAAAACTTAACAGATAAAATATTAATGATATATCAATAATTTCTCAATATATCTACAAATAATTTGAATATTTGTATTTATCAATTCTATCGACAATAGCTTCCAAAATACTAACTTTGTCACAAAAGATCTGCACATTTTATGTTACAAAGAATTCAACCCAATATATTTTTTTGTTTATTTTATTCTACCATCCCCTATATGTCATGTCAATATAATTATAATTTATTTTTACAATTAATTCAACTTCGTTGACCGTTTATTGTACACACAAATCAATAGTAAAACGAAATATATAAATTAAATTCCAATAATTAACCGAAACTTTTATATATTTTTCCTTTTTATTTTAATTTTTTGTACGTATACATTTTCCTTAATTTTCTATGTACATTTTCCTTTTCTTAATTTTATATATAAGTGTATAAGTGTGTTCTATATAGAATATATAAAATAGTTAACAAAACAATCTATAACGTTAACATTTGATAGAAAAGTGAAAAAAAAACAAAACTTCTTCCATTTCATCCTTTTCAATAATTAAATATTCTATACGAAATAGATATATATAAAATTTATATTATAAAACAAAACTAATTAATAAATTAATTACACACACACACACACACACACACACACTATATTATATAGAAAAGATGTATTGTATTTGTAAAAAGATAATTATAATAATAATGTTTAGAGATGGTAAATGTATTAGAGATATGGAAACAGAATCTATAAATATATATGAAAGAAAAAAAGAAAAACTAATTACCTAACTTCCTTTTCCGATTTTGCAATCATCCAATAAACTTTAGAACGTTTTCGCCTTGAACCCAATGCAATCAATTGTGAAATTGCACAACCATTTGGTAATGGTGGTCGACTTGGTATTTGTCCAGTCCATTGTGCAATAGCTAACATTTCGGGTGCTTCCTTTACAAGTATTTTTCCAGATGGTGATGATCGACCCGGTTCCTATTTATACATATATAACATATTTATAAAATAAAAAATGTTTTGACTATAGAATAACAAATTGAAAACTTCTATTCTACACATAAATATAATGTTTATATTTTTCTTTTTTATTATATAGTTATAAAATAGAAAAAAACTTTTTAAAATTTTCCATTAGTGATAAATTCAATTAAATTTTATAGCATATATAATACAATATATTATTGTAGTTAGAAAATGATGTTATTGTTTGCGGAAAGCTTTCTATAAGTATTTCCATTCATATATGGAACACACAAAAATACAATGTATACACACATATATAGAGAGACAACATTTCAGTATAATGAAATGGATGTGAATGCATTGATGCACGGAAATTCATGTTTAGATTTATAATATAATATACAGCAAATATATTATTACAATGCAACGAGAGTCGTCACTATCTATTTAAAATAAAATTGTATGTGGTGGAAAATTTTTAAAAATATAATAATTTTTATATTGTAAATATTCATATTGCATAAAATAAATAAACATGTCAATTTTCTTTGTGACACTTATATCAATTGATCCACCATCAATTGTTATCTATAGATTGAGTTAAATCGTCAACAACATATTTACTTTTTTTGAATGAAAACCATAAGTAATTGAAATTGAATATTTTATAAGAAAAATAAAATCGTTGTGATAAGATTTTGAAAAAAAAAAACTTTTATTTTTTTATCGATCAATTTATTATAAAAGAAATGTTGAATTTAGTTCAATGTCATAAACATATAAATGTATTTTGTTATCCTATATTTATATATATAACACACATGTCCTATATATACATATAATAATAATAATATATAATATTCGTTTATCCCTAAGGACATTAAATGAAAATAGAGAATAGAGCATTTATAAACATACGAACAACACCATAACAAAGTAATTACACGTTGTGTTATATTTTCCACTATATATAAATATATACGTGTTATGGTTGTGTTAGTGTTAAATGTTATACTTAACTAAATATTAAATTAATGAGATATACTTTAAGGGTTAAATTTACCAACAAGATTAAAGCTAAATATATGGATTTATCTGGATAATGGAATTCGTTAACAAATACTTTGCGATATCATTGTGGATATCGTAACTGAACTGCCATGTATTAGGAAATAAACTACAGATAAATTCAGAAGTAAAACATCTATTTATCTTTACTTTAGTTTTGTTAAATTTAATCCTTACTGTGATATAACAATTTTAATAAATATTGAAATATTCTCATTTGTCATTAATTTGAAATGGATTATATTGCTCGTATTATTTATTTTATATTATGTTAAAAAATGTAAATGTGTATAATTAATTATATGTTGAAACTGCTACACATAGTTATAACTTTTTCCATATATAGGGATACATTGCGTGCCATTTATAAATATTGATATCTATTATTATATTGATCTTCATTATTGACATCACTAGGACATTTTTTTTTTTTTTTTTTTAATTAATTCTTATTGATATTCTTCACAATGAAATATCATTTAATGTAGGCGAAAATACAAACAGCGAGAAAAGGTATTCCAAACGGTTCTTCTCATGCTATTTAATATCTTTTTCAAAGTTATTCTATATATTCGACTACTATTTATCTATATAATACGTTGTCAATTGTGTAATACGTGTGAATATGCGTTGACGTGGAAGTAGATGGGGACCAACTTTATTATCTCGATTTCGCCTATAATAATTTGCTATTGTAAAATATGTATGTAAAAGTTGTAATAAGATATAAAAAAAATTAAATAACTGCTGAAAAAATTATTAAAAACAGTTGCGGTCTTAAGACCAATGTGTAGGAAATTTTCAGCAGTTAGGAAACAGGTACCCGGAAAAAAAAAAAAGTACACGCGATCCAATTAAAAAGTAACGTCAAAACAATGAAATATTAATTAATTTTGCTCCAAAGAACATGGTTCACATTGTTAAAATGAAATAACATTTATCTAAAATCAACGAATAATTCATTAAAACATAATACCGAAAATGAATGTTTTCAATGAATCACTTATCGTTGGTTTAAAGAATTGTATAATTGTTTATTTTTTGATGAATATTATTCATTTTTTCAACGTATTCTGTTTAATAACTTATTATTTTGCCCATTAGTTAATGATCACGAATGCATTCATTCAATAAACAATTACATTAAGATAATTTTTAAAAATGAAAAATATTAATGAATTGAAACAATGAAAAATGGGCGCTATAAATGCTATTCATTGAAATTATGTACAAATTTATTTTCAGTGTAGATGATGGCATAATCGATAAGGTCTATAAATTCTGCAATCTCAATAGTATGGCAATTCTTTTTAATTACGGCTAATAATTTTTACGGATTTCCATTTTGGTATACGGCAGAATTACAAATTTCTAATCTTTCATGGAAAAGATTTTCAAAATCGCTTCTCGCATTCAAAAACGATATGATCGATGTCAATGAAAATCAAAAGATATTGTATATATAAATTGAAGTGGAAAAATGTATACCGTATCACATTATTTCATTGACATCAAACGAAAAATCGGATGTTTTTCGAATAGGGCAAGCGATTT
The DNA here is from genome assembly GCA_910594885.2 of Bibio marci. Lineage (NCBI taxonomy): Eukaryota > Metazoa > Arthropoda > Insecta > Diptera > Bibionidae > Bibio > Bibio marci. Next base: position 42,877,056 of record OU343114.1, read on the forward strand.
TAAAAATAACATCTATAAAAAATTGAAAATTGATATATTACAATAACAAGATAATGGAAATTCGTTAAAATATTATAATATTAATCTTTGAAATTCGTAAAAACTATAATAAAAATAAACATATTTTGGTTGCTTTGCAAAATTGTGTGAATAATTATTGTTGTTAAAGTGGAACGTTTGCCAAAAAATGCATATGATAATAAAATATAAAAAGCAATATTATTATAAAATAGACTATTTATAATAATAATTGGAAATTACAAATTCTATGTTCTGTGCACTTATACCAAAACATAAGTCCACATAATATATACCTATGGAACAATATATATTGTATATTTATCCATCTCCTTCAAATTTCAAATTGGTTTTAAATACATAATAAAATCAAAAAAACTTTTCTCAAACTAATATCGCTTACACAGAATAGAATAGATATTATAAAATTGTAAATCAATGCCAATATATTATATATTAAAGTATACATAAACCAAAACTTAAATAGATTTATTTAGTATTATTTTTTGTTCTTTTTATTTATATATATGTATCCTCTAAATCTCGGCCCAATTACATTTAAATGATATGACAAAAAGTCTACACATGTATGATATTTATAAATAAACCATAAATTCATTTGTTTCATTTATCATTTTTGACCAAAATACACAAAGTTCATACGGTGGGTGGGGAAAAAAAAAAGGAATAAGTTTAGCACCAATAAGACAAAAAACATAAAACTTTTCTATTCCTATATTTTGATTCTCCTGTTTAAAAGTTTTCCATTTATGTATCTAATAATATATTGCATATAAACAATGTAAGCTTTTTGTCCTTTTTTTTTTTCTCCATCGATTATAAAACTTTTATCTATTATTTATATTTTATTATCGCTTAACTTATATTTGTATTTATATTTACACATAAACTTATCCTTCCCATACACACACACTCCTATTCGCCATATTTTCTTATAATATATAGATATTATTGTTTTATCTACCAAAAATTTATTAATATTATTGTTATGTCTCCTCTATATTTCGAATAATAATATTTTATATGAAAATATATAAAATATTCGGATTTTTCTATTTGTAATTTTATTATTATTTTTTATCTTTAACATTGTAACAGGTCAATTGAAAAGTCTCCGGTCTGACGGGGCAGTGCTAGTATTAAATCCATATGATTTTAAGTTAGTACCAACCTTTAAACGATACGTGTCAAAATTTGACAGCAGTCCGACCATTAGTTTGTGAGCTATTGCGTTGTGAGTGTAGCTACTTTTGTTATTTGAAAAAAGTTGGAAAAAAAAGAATTTCATGTGCTGATAAAATATTGCTTTTTGAAGGGAAAAAATACAGTTGAAGCAAAATCTTGGCTTGATGAAGAGTTTCCGGGGTCCAGGCACCAGGAAAATCAACCATCATTGATTGGTATGCTAAGTTTAAACGTGGTGAAATGAGCAACGAAGACGGTGAACGCAGTGGACGCCCAAAAGAGGCTGGTCACCAACAGAAAACATCAAAAAAGTTCACAAAATAATTTTGAATGACGTGAAGATGATCGAGATAGCAGACATTGTGAAGATATCATCTGAATGTATCATATCATTTATGAATATTTGTACATGAGAAAGCTGTATGCAAAGTGGGCGCCGCGCGAGCTCACAATCAATCAAAAGCAACAACGTGTTAATGATGCCGAGCAGTGTTTGAAGTTGTTCAAGCGCAATAAACCTGAATTTTTGCGTCGATATGTGACAATGGATGAAACATGGTTCTCCATCATTTCACTCCGTAGTCCAATCGACAATCAGCTGAGTGGACTGCACACGATCTGAGGCCTATTTTGAAGCAAAAGATAAATCGTACTACAAAAATGGTATCGAAAAGTTGGAAGATCGGTATAATCGCTGTATCGCCCTCGAAAACAACTATGTTAAATAATAAAATCAAATTTTGCCGAAAAAAATGTGTTTTACTATGGTAGACCGGGTACTTTTCAATTGGCCTGTTATTATATTGAATATAACAAAATTGAGAATTTCTATAAAATTTTTTTTTGAATTTTGATTTAATATAAAATTAACTTTTATTTTATTTTGTTTTTTGTTTTATTATTAAACAATATTTATAATCAAATATTTTTGATCAATCTAAAAATGTGTAAACATAAAATATTAAATATATGTTTCAATATCGGTGGATCGCTATATTGTTTATTATTTTATGCTCCCTAAATAAAATGTTTACACATCACACAAACACAAAAAAAAGAAAAGAAAATGGAATAATAAAAGAAAATATATTCAATATTTATATAAATATGTATGCGGAAACTGGAAAATTATTATCTAACAAAATTTTTTTCGAATAGATTTAGTTTTACTGCGGTTTTACGTAAATATTGTTTGATATTAGAATTCTAACAAGTAATAAATGTATACACACACAGTGTATAGGAAAAACATTGTTTTCCTTTAACAATATATATATGGTTTTTTATTTTGATCCTGCGAGTATTATTTCCTGCGTCTATATATTATAAATATCCGATGAAGAAATTTATTCACTTTGATATGGCACAATAAGAAAAAGAAAATAAATAAATATTTTTCTTATTCCAGTTTCTTTTTATAATGTTAATGTTATTAACCTTCTAATAAATTTTCTTTTGTTATCTATCTATTGTACATATTATTAAATCAATATAGCAAAATGTTTCTTATATATTCATATGAATTTTTATTGCTTTCGCAGACGAATTTGTGTTTACACATTGTATATGGTATATCCCCCCGCGTAGCATACTTAACACGCCTATAGTTCGAATGATTGGAAAATGTATTGCTATTAACAATTTAGGTTGTTGTTAGTTTGTAAAGTAATAAATATGGCATAAACAAAATTCGGAGCAACATTATTTTATGATTTATGTTCAAATTAATGTACATTTAGAATCGAAGTTTCATGCTAATTAATCGTGATCCTTAAATACCGGTGTTTAGATTCAAGTCTCTAAATTTACGTGTGCACAATATTTATTGTTACATATATATTAATATACTGAAATTCTACAGCTTACGGTTATCATATTAGTTTGTTTATAGAATAAAAAAAAAGATGGGATATCTTTGAATATTGGATGTTTGACATTATATTTTCGATAATTACAAACCAATTATATTTGTGTTAATATCGAAGGCTTATTGTTTATTATTTTATGTTCCCTACCGGCGCGTAGCTTTCATATGAACAGAATGAACACAGAAACGGGGCACGTATAAGTTAGGGCCGCCAAAAACTGAAAAATTAAACACTAAAATTATCTGACAATTTAATTTAAATTTAATATTTCTTTCCTACGACTGTCTCGGTATAACATTTTCAGTTTAATATCTCGGATTGTAGTTAATATTTTTACATAAAATAAAAAGCAAATGAAAGATGAAGGGAATCGAGAGGAGAATGTATATATTATTTTTTACAATAAATTGTTTTGTCAATTAAGTATATTAATTTAAAAAATTTATTTTTACTTTTACCATTCAATTACAAAACGGAGATATTTGGAAAACATTACGTCGAGATTCCGTGCGGACGAATCAATTAGGCGTAATCAACTTATCCGCAGAGAATCTAAAACCGTAGGAGGGGTTTAACAAAAGATAGAAAACCCCTATGTTATAGTTATGTTCATTACTTTTTTACTTCAGGCAAAATTTGACGTAGAAGACTAGGATTGTAATGGGCAAACCTCAAAAAAACGCATTGATTTATCTTTGGGGTGATGTGGAAACGGTTTAATTAGACACAGCAAGAAAAAAAAAAAAAAAGATTCAACTAAAATATAATTAAATTGCTAAGATATGTAGAACAAAAATAACCAATCAACAATTTTTCCAAGTCTCTTTTATTTAGAAGAAAAATCTATGTTCATATTAAACAATGTTACATACATTTATATGTAAGGGAGTATTTTCAAAATTATGCATAGGGTGCAAAATTTGCTTGGTACGGGCCTAGCTCCCTAAATATGTTTACACAAGCATAAAAAAAATGGAATAATAAAAGAATATAAATTATAAATATGTATGTGGAAACTGGAAAATTATTATCTATTTCAGCAAAGATAAATAATATTTAAAGAATGATTGCAGTACAATTGGCAAATTCTTATATAATACTTCGATGCGGAGTAGAATAACTTGTGGTAGATGCCATATAAGTTCCATCTTTGTGTAATATGACTTGTTTTACATACCTCCACACAATATAACATTTTAGTAGAAAGAAAATGTATTATTAAATGAAAAATTTTTAATCCTAGATGATAGCAATATAAACCTATAAAAATTTATACTTAACATCTTATCTTACAGTAATTGCATTATATTTATGATTGGCACACTGTTATTTTTAAATCATTATAAGACTCCATTAGCTATTGTTCGGCGGAGCCTTATAAAAGATTCGTTTGTTATATTATTTTTACTTGGCACTATAATATTGCTATATAACAAATTTATAATATAATTGTGCTTTAAGATAGTTTGTGGCGGGGGAGGGGGGGGGAGTCTTATATGTTTTGTGGGACGAATATTGGTTTTTTTTCTTATTTTTGTAATACGCATAATATTGTTGTTTGTACGTTATTATGGATATGTTTGTAAATATAGTAAAAAAATTATAATATCAAATTAATAATAATAAAATATGAATATGTTTCTATAAATTATTATTAATAAATGTAAATTATCCAATGTGTTTAATTTGCAAAACAACAAACACTGTGCCATATTATCTAATCCGATAATATTGGAAAATAAAATAAATAAACCTTCCTGATAATTTCGTGAAACAAATTAATTATTATGGCAAAAAAAAATTGAAAATTGCCTGGAATAATTACGGTTTCAAATTTTATTGAAACGATTGAAGCCGCCAACAACCGGACATAGGTATGAGTCGAAACTTTAGTGGACGTAACTTCATGGTATGCTATGGATTTTGATATTGGGGTAAGACACAATTTATTGAAAAACTTGGTGCCTTCGATTGATACATTCGCATACTATGTATAAGCTCAATACTTTTAAAACTATTATAATAGTACCTATACAAAAAAAATTAATCCCATAATAATATACAGTAAAAATGAATTCGTCTTTTTAATTTTATTATGAACGGGGGGCCAATGGGTAATTATGTGGAATGGAAAAACCAAAAACTTAAATTAACTTAAAACTTATAGCATAAAATTATGTTGGAATTTTTTATGGTACATATATATACATTTTAATAATACATAATTCGTTTATTTTCTTTATGTTTTGTGTATATATGTATGAATTTATGTAAAGACAAAGTTTTAATAAATAAAGTTAATTATAATAACCTTGAAGAAAATAAACATCGTAACAACATTTTTTTTCTTTCTTTCTTTCTCTATGTAATACGTTTCTATATTCTAATTTTCTTTAGGATTTTAAATATTATAATAATATTGGTAAGAAAAACACCTCTTTGTTTATTTACTCATATACATAATACTTGACACTTATTTATTTAAATAGGTAAGTGTAGTATATAGAGAGAGAGTCGTAGGTGTAGGTGTGTATTTTTTTTTTATTTTTTTGTCTTATTGTGTAATTTTTTGCTCTGTTATTGAAATTCTTTGAAGTTTTTAGTATCACTTGATTTCCTTTTGCATGTCTTCTAATGTTATTTATATATACAATTTTTTTTTTTTGCTGTAGCCATAATACATTGGGAACGGTGTTATAAAGGAAAGATTGAAATACAACCATAAATATAAAATACCCTTTATTGTATATAAAAAGAAAATGTTTTATTTCTTTATTTTCCGAATTTTCTTTTTATTTGAAATGGATACACATATATATACTTTAAACAAGAAAATCTGTATTTTGTCAATTGAATAAAAAAAAAAACGAAAAAAATAAACCCCAATGATAATAATAATTTGTGCCAAGGAGTTTATTTAGACAATGCAATAAGAGTTTTTTCTCTTTTGATGTGTATATAAATTTATTTTAAATTCCAAATGAAAAATTTCCCCATAACATTTCTATGTACTAAAAGATTATTTGTGTATAAATATTTCTGATTTAATATAAACTCTAATTTTAAAGCACAGACCACAGACAATGTGATTTATTATATAAAAAAATTTGTGATGTCTGGATGCTTGTCAAACTATGAATAAGTCTCGATAACGTACCGGTAATATATATGATCGTCTACGTTCATGTCATTTCTCTTTTTCAAATCCAAACAAATATTTTATGTTTTTCGAATAAGGTAAAATAATAGAAAATATTTTATATATAGTGAACACAACTGTGTGTGTGTGTGTGTGTGTGTGTATCTATGTCATTTGATATTATCATACAACACAAAAAACAATGACATCATATATCGACAATGAATCATGATGTTGAATCATAAAAAATTCTATCCTCTTTACCTTAAATATAAATTTACATATATCAAATATTTTTATAAGTGAAAAATTAGGTTATATAAATATTATTCATTTTTCTGTTTTTTCGTTTTTTCGTCTTTTTTTTTCACTTTGATTAAATAAATATAAAAAATTAAATTTGGTTTATTTATGATGATTTATGACAAATTTATAAATTTGTTTATACTGTGATTTTTTTTGTTTCTATCTATTACAATATATACTTTTTTTTATTTTTTTCCTAATTACAACGCACGACGTATATATTTTTTAATCTACATTTTCTATTCATGTGAAATTATCATCTACCTCTTCTGATAGATATCTACAATATTTTGGCATTCATGCAAATACATTAAATTTAATTATATTATATTTGTGCGTGATATTATTATTATTATTATTATATTTTTATATAAAAACATAAATTTATATACTTACTGTAAACCATGCCATGGTAGAATCATCATATAAAACAACCCATTCTTCAGACCAACGATTCCATAAAAAATGTTCTGCAAAATGAAGAGAACAAATGATAAATGAAATATAGAAAATAGTAAAATATAGTTGTTTAAAATAATGAAATTATGTTCATATCTTTTTTAAATAATTTAAATAAAAATAGCAATAATGATAATGAAGTGATACCAATTTCCTTTAATAATCAGCTATTTTTGGATAATAAGAAGCCATAGTAATACTGTCCATAAATTATGAAAATAAATTAAAAAGAGTGTTGATTATATCTATAGATAAACGAAATATACAAAATTTGAATCACTGTTTTGGATAATTGGTGAAATAATTTATGAATAGAATACCGTGTGGATATTTGTTGGACATATATTACCCTGACAATCCAAACATTTCAATTAACCTAAATAAAATACTATTATATTAAGTGGCAAAATCTATGGACATTCTTTTGACAATTTCAAATATATATTTTCCATGGAAAATATGTGGATTTTTTCCACGGAAATTTTCCTCACTTTTTAAAGTACGGCAACACATTGTTACTAGGGAGTGCTCTACAAATACTAATTGTGAGTAAATTAACTGTACGATTTTATAGTTATTCTTTTGTTTACGCAATTGCAATATTTCGGATATGTGTGAGTTTTGGAAATTTACGTAATGTATTGAATAATTCAAGTTACTCTATATAATAAATATTGAACTGTTATTATGCCGTCCAGAATTGATGTGGAGTAGTGTGTCACCCAGACCTACCATAAACAATTGCGGATTTTGTTGAATTTTTATAGTTATTCTAAACATGTTAAATTCAAATGTTATTGTTTTATAATTGGTATATACTTCAATTGTCATGCTGTAAAATAATTTGTATAATTTCTATGCTTTTAATGTGACCTTATAGTATCGAGCCATTTTTCAATTGTCGTCATAATTATGGAAATTCTCAGAGATTATATATTTGTCATCGATCTGAATAAAGTGGGTGTCTGTTGGAGCAACGCATTTTGTGATTGTGACGCATGGGGTAACACAAGTCAACCGCTTAAGTGTCTCTAACATTTATTTGGTGACTATTGCAACATATGGTTTAGAATTGTTGTTTAATAGTACTTTTGATATTCTCTAGTCGTTTTTCTTACAACAATCGCTACAATTTTGTTGTTGTTTGAGTCAATAATTTTTGAGCCATATAATAGCACTTGTATATCTATATATACAATATATTACATATATGTTTCATCTTAAAGAAATTCACTAGACACAATACATTTCCGATTTCCATATATATGAAACATAACGAATATTATGCGTTCTTGATACAAGTAATAAATAATATGCTGATGGAAATTGATGTGGATTCAACAACTAACTCTATTGTATGATGTATTGTAAATGGTAATGTAATTCAAGAAAACCAACTATAAAATTGACGACGCACCTTTTATAAAAAAGAATTAATTATTTACAGCATCGATTAGAACTGACATGTCAAAGATCTAGAACATTTTAAGGATAAACATATATAGTTATGTTACACTTTATATAATAGAGAACTAAACAGGTGATTGAGCAGTTCTGTTGCTTTCAACTACTATTGGAATTATAATGAATAATTTTCATAATTAGTCCAATTTGCAAAATACAATTTAATTCCATTCTAAACATCACATCACGTTCTGCAATCAAAGTTCAACAGAATTGTCTAGAGTAAACAAATTGAAGGAACTGCATTTATTATATGGTTACGAATTACGTATATAATCGTATTATGAACTACCACATTTATCTTTATTTCAACTAAATTTACTGCAAAGAAAATTTCGTGTTAGAAAATACTTTCGTTAATCCCAATCCAATTCAACATATGAAGTTTATTTATAGAACTGATGAAAAAATGTATAAATTACTATTCATTTCTTCTTAAACTATTGTATAATATTTCCAGCAATTTAATAAATAAAAAATATATAGCCATAGTCTTATTTATAATTAATATTAAGAATTAAACGTATTTCTCGTTTTTTTTTGTATCAATATAATTTTTAATTTTGTTCTTATTCTCGGATATTATCACTATATGTATATTATATTATCAAACATAATACACGAAATACACAAAGTTATCTGCTATTATACAATAGAAAATAAATATAAATTTTTTTAGATTCCTATATAATAAATAAACTTTATTATACATAATATTGAAAGTTTATAAACTTCATTTAAAGCAGATATCTTTGGAAAAAAAACAAGACAAATGTATAATACACAGGATGTTCCAGTTTGTATATATAGTTGAAATGAATTGGATATGTTCCTGAGCTATGAAAAAAATTTATTCTCGACCAATGTCCAATAATGACCTATCTGCTATATGCATTTATAGTTCTTAAAATGATCGTAACACATTTACAAAAAAACCTTGAATGAATATGATCGGTAAAAATATGAGAAATATTCAGAAAATCACGACAAATTAAGATATCTGATAATACAGTATTACAAATTACAAATAGAAATAGTTGGCCATTGGAAATAATTTGCTAAGTGTACCAATATATTTGAAGTCATAAAGAAATTGATTGTAATTTTCTGAATTGAAAAATGTTTCAAGAATTAAAATTTGTTTTGTAAATGCTATTGTTCTTATAGTAATATTGAACTAAAAGACGAAGCTGTGCTCAGCATAAGCAGAAAATTTAAAAGTAGATATTGAAACACCCAATATAATAATAAAAGTTTACCATTCCATTATTATATAATATATTTTCTCTATACTAATTTATGTAACGTAACGATCTGTATAGCATTGTGTAGTGTATCCGGTATAGGAGTATGAAATGAGCCTTTTTTAAAGGAAGAAAAACACATTATTTAGAATAAAAAAATCAAAAATATTTTATTCAAAATAACTTCCATCGCTTTCTACACATTTTAACCACCTTTCAGGCAATTTTCGTATACCACGTCGAAAAAATGGTGTTGCTTTGGACGAAAACCATTCAGATAACCAATTTTCAACTTCTTCAGATGTTTTAAAGTGCTGTTCTTTCAAAGCATGTCCCATCGATGAAAACAAATGGTAGTCAGGAAGGAGCCAAGTCTGGTGAATAAGGCGGGTGTGGTAACAGCTCCCATCCAAGCAACTTTATCGTATCCTGAACTGGTTTTGCTTTGTATGCTGGTGCATTATCATGTTGCAAAATTACCTTAACAGATTTTTTCTTTTTTTCTGTCCATTCTGGTCGGTTATCTAATAATGCATGGTTCAAATCGATTATTTGTTGTTGGTAGCGAACCGTATTCGAACAGTTTCACCAGGTTTCAGAAGTTCATGAGACACCACACCTTCCTGATCCCACCAAACACAAAGCATTCTCTTCTTACCGAATCGTTTTGGTTTTGCAGTCGATGTTGCTGCTTTACCTGGTGTAATCCATGATTTTTTGCATTTAGGATTCTCAAAATATATCCACTTTTTATCATCAGTCACGATTCGATGCAAAAAAGACTTCCTTTTGTATTGTTGACGGGTGCAATCCACAAATGGTTTTTCGATTTTCTTGTTGCCTTTCAGTCAATTCATGTGGAACCCATTTTCCATACTTTTGAATCTTTCCCATTGATTTTAAACGATTAGAAATTGTTTTTTGATCTACATTTAAGGCTTCTGCAAGTTGTTTTTGAGTTTGTGTATCATCTTCGTCCAACAATGCCGGCAATTCACTGTCTTCAAACTTTTTTGGTGGTCTTCCACGTTCTTCATTTCTCAAATCAAAATCTTTATCTCTAAATTGTTGAAACCATCTTTTGCATGTTGCTAATGATAGAGCATGATCACCAAAAGCTTCTACAAGCATTCGTTGAGATTCAGCTGCGTTTTTCTTTAAATGATAACAAAAAACTAATGATATCCGCAAATCGTTTGTGTTGAAGGCACAAAATTAAACATTTTTAACACGATAAAATTTTATGTTGTTGTATTACAAATGGAATTTACCACACTGAATGTTGTTGAGAGATGTGAAAACAATAAAAAAAACATCGCATTAAGGCTCTTTCACAATTACTAATATAAGTACAGCCATTTATTGGCAGCGGCTCACTTCATACTCCTATACCTGGTATATTGATCATTATTCTATGTAGAGATACTTAAAGATTTCTTGTTACGTATACTTGTACGTACCATAATAATATAAATATCATATATAAAATATAATATGACTTTTTTGTTCACGGCCGATACATGATATATCAAAGTATCATTCATTAAGAAGTCACCTATTGAGTAATTTCCAATGTGTTTCGTTTTTTTTTTGTTTTTCGTTTTCCGTTACTCTTAATACTTTTTTGTTTCTTGTGGGAACATGTTTTTTTATTTTGTTTTTTCCCGAATAAAGTTTTTCTATTGATATATTTGTTATTCCTTTTAAATAATCTTTGTTTTTCGATATAGATTATGGACGTTCTATCTATTCTAATATTATATTCTATAGATAATATAAAATATAAATAATATTCCAAAAGTTTTTGATTAAAATATTTTTTAAACAATGTATCATAATTACGCGGTGTGGCTACTGTTACTTTGTATATTCACAACATAATGATGATGTTTGTTTTATAAATAAGTTGTATTTCGATAGACAATTTTATGGTATAAATTGGATAGGTATAATTCACAAACCCCTTTATCTATTGCATTGTATATGTGCGTACATGAACGTACAACTCAACAACTCATCAATTTAATGAACTGCAGAAAATCCTTTCTTTTTTTTCCAAGTGCCTATATATTTTGTATTTGAAGTTTGTCATTTTCACCATTCATTATATCAAATGTATTATATTATAATATATATTGTAATATATGCAAACACATATAAGTTGTACGCAAAACAACGTGTTTATGAAAATATATCAAATGAAAAAAGGACGACATAGAGAAGTGAGAAAAAATAATGAAAAGAAAAAAAAATAATAATAAATAGAATCACCTTTCTTATACATTTTACACATTTTTTTTACTCTACCAAATCACTTAAGAAGGAAATTGTATTACACATCTTATAAAGTTCTTAATATAAACAAAAATTTACTCACTCTATTTAATGTATATATGTTACAATATTATTATGTATTTTGTCGTCGTGTACCCATCTATCAAAGATACTACACCTCTATGTATTGTAGATATAGTAAAGGAAGAAAAAAAAAAATATAAAAAAGACGGAAGTATAGAGATCGTAAAAGGTAGAGTAATAATATTATATAGTGGTTGGTTTTTTTTCATTTTTGTAGGTAAATTGGATACATTACCTATATAATATCTTATAATATAAACAACATACATACAAATGGTGTATAGTATTTATGGTTTAAAAGTTTCAGCCATACAATTTATATATGCGATGCGCTATATGTTGTGTGTGTGTATAGTGTAAATTATAATTTTATAGAAAAATTATGTGACAATAGAAAAAAAAAGGTTATTTACAAGTACATTTTTAATATTAAATTTACATGCTATTTTTTGATAACGTTATTTTATACAAGAGGATAATAACTAATAAGTAACGTATTTGTATATGCGTTACATAAAGAAATGTATTTGATAAACCGTTTGGCTGTCATTTTAGCGACAAGTCAACGCGGTGAGTATGATAGTGTGGAAATGAAAATTACACATATGTTTTCTGGGGGGGGGGGGGGGGGGGCAATCAATTTTGTAATCCAGAAACAAATAATATTTATGCTGAAAGTGATTGTATTTCGTGGTGAATAAAACAATATCCCTAGTAACACTGTCCATAGTTTGTCCGCAGAATTTCCGCATTATATGTAGTAGCCCGTAGTATCAATCCGAGGAAATATCTATGGAATTCTTAAGGATGTCCGCTGGAATATTATATGATGAGTGGAACCCTGTGCAATGATGATAATTTCTACAGATTCTCCTTAGAATTATATTTCGTTACTATTATTCCACAGAATATCCATAGAATTTATATTCATATTTTTTGTGAGCAGATCCACGGATTTTGACAAAAATATCTTTGGATCGTCCATGTATTTTGGCAAGTAATACCCATGAATTAATTCCGTATTATCAGAATAAATGACGATGATGTCAAATCACAGTTTGATTCAGTTTTTTTACCGATAGACCAGAAGTTCTATTGTCGCGGAATGAAGATGCTGAACAAGAGAAAAAAACCGCGCGGATAAAATCCATGAAAAGTTTTACAAAAATACCTCGGAAATATTTGAGTTGCTGATTGTTTTAAAAATTATGAAAATAAATTACAAAGAGTGAGGATTATATCTATGGATAAGCGAAATATATAGAAAATTTGAACCCACCGGTCTTGGATAATTGGTTAAATAAATTATGAATACAATATCGCGGAAATTTTTCGGAAATATCACCCTGACAATCCAAAGATTTCAAGTGACCTAAATAAAATAGTATTATATTAAGTGGAAAATCTATTGGCATTCTTTCAACAAATTCCAATTTATCTTTTCCATGGAAAATATATGAATTTTTTCCATGGAAATTTTCTTCATTTTCCGTAGTACGGACAAATTGTTACTAGTTATGTTACATTATTAATTTTTACTCTCTTTTTTCACTGTATGTTCCATTGGTTAATGTGATGCCACATTAAAATTGCTTGTGAAATATCCTCATCATCTATCAACATATGAAATTTACTATAATCTTTTTCATCAACTCAGTGTACTCACTTTTGCTATCAAAAAATTTAAAATCTACAAAAAAAGCAATTTTCACTTGTAGTGATAATTCTTGACTAATTTTAATTAGTTCAATAAATATTTTTTATTTTGAAAATGGTACATATTTCCATTGAATTTTTCTCACTAAATTATTTATAAAAATATTTATTATTAAATATTTAAAAGTATGATGGATAAGTGTTTTTGATAGAGCATGATTTATGGTTGTGTTTTTCTGTAAATTCCACCTCGAACCATTTAATCGATCCAACTGTAGTTAGAATTATTAAATATTCAAAAAGACTAAACCGAAAAATTATGTAAACAATAATTTCCTAAATGAAAATATTCGATAGATCGATTTATTCTCATATTCAGTCTAAAATATTTGAGCAATTAACATTAAAATATAATTTATAAAAAATTACAAATAAAAAATTTAATAAACATTTTATTTTGTATTTTTATAGTGTCTGTGTACTTAATGGTTTTTTGTTTACGAAGCATTAATGGACAAATCCAACAATGGTTGCTTATTGCAAAACATAGTATTGATACAATACAAATCTATCGATATCACAAACATAATAAATCGCTAATAGTTTTGTCAGTATCAAAAGACCAAAAATATAGATCATGGTAGCAATACATGTCACGGTCACTATAACAAATTTGCAAAATATATTCCACATCTTATTTGAAAGATTACAAAAACCATTTAAGTTACTATATCATTCCAAGAATGATCACAAAAATAGAGCGTATCAATGACACAGTAGCTAAAAAACAAAATTATAAAAGTAAATTAAATCATGATCAAGAGCACAATTTACTAAAAAATTCAAATCAAATAAGTTAAGTTTGACATTAAATTTTGTTGAAATCCATATGTTCAAAATCGAATTCAGAGATATATTGATTTACCATTAAATAAGAACTTAACTGATAATATCACTATTTAGTTATATTGTGATCATTGTAAGATAATGATCGTCCGAAAAAATTAAATTATTAGCGCGAATAACAGAACAATTGGATTCAATCAATTATAAAATGTATTCTGTTTTTATCTATAATCATTTTTCTGGTAAAATCAGAATCCAGTCGAAATTTTTAGGATTTATGGTTGAAAAACTCTAAAGCAAATGATTTTAACACGCCACTCTGTTAAAGCTATATAACTTTATCTATGTTATATACCAATAAGAAAATTTTGTATAGAAACATTTAAATAACCGCAATTTAAAAAAAAATTTTAGTTGTTACATATTTATATTATTTTTACAATGAAAAATTGTTATACATTAATTTTTGGCATTCAACAAAAATTGAACTTATTGATGATTAAAAATATTTTGTCATAGTACGTTTTTTATATCATTACATTAAAAATCATATTTAAATATCTTTATTTATTTTTTTTTGAAAAGATATTATGAATACAAATATTTCGTACGCAAATATTTGAATGGGGGATTTTTTTTCAATGTTACGTATGCTGTTCAATAATTTCGCGGAACAGAAATGAAATCACAAAAGTATATTGATAGAAATCATTTTATATTTGCAATAAAACTCTCTCTTACTTACTTACTTATTTACTCCATGGCGTTACAACCCGGGTGCGGTTTTAGCCTTCTCCAACACCCTTTTCCAATCTGACCTATCCGCAGTCAATGTCTTCCAATCCCGAATTTTAAGGATATTTATATCACAGTTTACTACATCTAGCCATCTCGCCTTAGGTCTTCCGGCTCTCCTTCTACCTTCTGATTTACTATTTAACATTTTTTACAGCACACGCTCCTCCTCCATGCGTACTACGTGTCCAACCCATCTCAATCTATTGATTTTGATTGTTTTGACAATATTTGTGGTTGACCGTACAACTTGTCTAATTCAAAATTGTATGTTCGCCTCCAACCATTCTGTTCTTTGACGCGACACCAAATATGCCACGGAGGAATTCTCTCATATAATACCAAAACAATTGTTTACTGATGCTGGTGTTGCTTTTTCTTTTGATGAAAAACGTGTAAACGTGAAATTTTTTGCGATTTGTGAACAAATATTCCTGCAACTTATATTCGTACTGCTCACAATTCTTACGGTGCCAAAAAACTCTTGAGCGTGTGCATTGTGTTGAAGGAATATGATTTTATTTTTGGTTTTTACACCTCTCGGGTCATTTCTCACAAATTTTCATAAATATTCGATAAGTTTGTTCGATATTATATTCTCGAGTTATTGTTTTACCATTTTCAATAAATTACATTTTTTGGGACCATTCATTTATAAAGCATTGTTTTTGAGCGACTATAGACTCGTCAAGTACATTTACCATCTCGGCATGAATATACTCTTAAACCTTTTTTTTACACTACACGATTTTAAATTAGTTTCCATTTTAAAATATAACACTTTAAGCAACTGTTTTTATACAAATATATTTTAGATTACCACAGTTCTTCTATACGCTTTACAGATATCACGGGATTACTTGAACGTCACACGTAAATAGTAGGTATAATATCATTTTATTTAAATTGATTCTAATATACCTACGTGTATTTTAACCATATTTTCATATTTAAGAACATCTTTTATCGAATAATAGCAAAAACGTATTTCATCATGCGTATATCAAAAAATCCTTTTTAAATAACTGAATTTCTTAGACATAACAATCACATCAATAAAAAAAAACACATATTTTATTATATTTGAAAATTTATATTTTTTCATAATTCAATTGAATTCAATACAAATGAGTATGCTATCAATTAATGCATGCATGTGTAGATTTTCTATTTTTATATCAGTTTATGAAATGTTCTTGAGCATTGTTTGTTGTACCGGCTGGAATAATATCATAAAACAATACGTACTTTTTATACCATATATGATATAGTCAATTTCATTCATTCATACTGTAACGATAGTCAGTCTACACTTTCAATCCGGCTAATAAGAAAAATATAAAGTATACACCGTCTTATATAGGTATTTGTATTAAAAGAGAAAAAAGAAATACGCACAATTTCTTCATTTTGGCTTTGAATTATTTATTGAATATAAAATTTCTACTTTCTTAACTTTATTTCTTTCATATATAAATGTAAGCTTTTATTGTTTTTGACAGTACATTTATTTCCATTCCAGTGTATATATTTCAAGTGAAACAAGAAAATATACAATATTTTGTACATTTGTCATAAATTTTTAATTATTTTATTTATATATAAATAAGGATTATTTATTATTATTTCAAATAAATGTGACATTCGGAGAAGAAAGTGGTATTAATATTATTTATGTGGTATACAATAATGGTACAAATATTATATATTAGATAAAAAATGGGATAGATTTAATAAATGTATATATGTGGTAATATCTAAAGAGGAGAAATATTATAAAATTTTAAATATATACTCCCATATCTAATATTAACAATATGCATATTTAAAATATATAATCATCTTAATGTTAATGCTTCGCATTAACTATTATATAAGAAGCAATAAAAAAAATATTTAATTTCTTTAAATCCTTTAAGTATAAATTCATTTTTATAAAAATTTTTTTACTATACTATATTTTATTTTCTTTATAAATTCTATAAATATGTGTTTGTACATTACAATAAAAATAAAATATCTTGTTGATATTCTTTCTCAATAGTTACCATATAATTTTAATATTAAATTTATAAATTTATACTATAATAGAATATTTTTTATACGTGGATATTTTATAATACATATAGCACTTGATATATGTATGGTATTATAATATAGAAAGAATTTATAAATTCCTATTTTCTGTATATATCTACATTGAATTGCTATATATATTGGTATAACACTGAAAAGAATTATATCCATCCATTTATATATATATACCATAGTAAAAGGAAAGTAACTATACTATATTGTATAAATAGATTTACTATATAGAAATGCTGACTCCTATATATATATCCCATAACATATATTTAGTTTTTTATATTACCATATCTCTCTAATATGATATTGTATTTTTTTGTACATTGTACAATATTATATGGATAGTAAAATAGAAAAATGTATCTTTAAAAAATTTTTATAACTCAAAATTTACACCGAGGTTCAATATTCATGTGTGCAATTGCAAAAAAAAAATAATCAATCATCGTTTAACGTTGCTTAACAACTTTTTTAATGTCAATTTATTACTATTATTACGAAAATGTTGCCGATTTATTAAATACGGAGAAATTCTTGACGAATTTCCCATTTTAATATTTCTAACTTTAAATTTACACCAATAATATATTTCAGTAGCGACTCTTTCACACGACTTTTGAAAATAAACACTATATTTATTTTTTAAGTCTCTTATTTGTGCAGTTTATTGTTAAATATTTCGGAAGAAATCGAATTATACGACTATTAAATTTTACATATGGATTTATTTTAATTATATTCATACACTCCTCCACTAATCATCCCCATGTTTTCTGGTATGTATACCTATATCTAAAATTGTAGTGAAAATTACTTGTATGCGAGTGGGATAACAATTCACTAATTGTTGAACAATTATGTTTCGATATATATATTCAATTATTCGAATAAGTGAATCGTCCATGTATATTCAGTTTTGTGTGTGCACGCATTGTTAATCTCTCTCTCTCTCTCGCAAAACCTTTAATTTCATATTTTCAAAAATACACAAATTTTTGATTTCATAAATAAACTAATTTGCGGTAATATACAATTATGGAGTGTGTGTCATTAAATCAAAACCATTTGTGTACACTTTCTTTTGAACATTCCTGTATTTTATATATGGTACTTATGTGTTATATATTATATTATATAATTTAATACATTTATATGTATGTAAATAACAATTTTTTGCTAAACTTAAATTCATATAAAAGTTCTTTCATATAAAATATAGTACATTTATGTGAATATTATATATATATCTGTATATATCTGCTGTATATGATAATAGATAATAGTGTATATATAGTATATTTCCAAATATATGTGGTGTATGGCGGATTCGGATATTGTATTAAACACGCATATTTATACATATTCATTTACAAATAAAAATAAGAAGAAAAAAAAAAATGTTTAGAAGAAAGAAAGAAAGAGTTTTCAGATAGATATTATTTATGTATACTTTTATAAAATACATAATATCAGGTTTGCCGGTATCAAATGGGCGGTTTATGTGAAAGTGAAAAATATTTTATTCAATATATTAACCATTTCTTTCTACACATTTTGAGCGACCCTGACTGGCGGCAATTTGTGGATACCACCGCCAATAGAATTCGTTCGTCTTTTGCAGAAAAACCAATCAGACATCCAATTTTCGACTACTTCGTAGGAATTGATGTGTTGCTCAGCCAATGCGTGTCCCATCGATGAAAATAAATTGTAGTCGGAAGGAGCCAAGGCTGGTGAATACGGCGGGTGGGGTTGCAGCTCTTAGTCAAATGCTTTGATTGTATCCTGAACCGGTTTTGCTTTGTGTGCAGGTGCATTGTGATGGTACAAAATTACATTTCCCTGTCTTCTGGCCCATTCTGGTCGTTTTTCGATGAATGCATGTTTCAAATTGATCATTTGTTTTATTGGTAGCGATCAGCATTAATAGTTTCACCAGGTTTTAGAAGCTCGTGGTACACCACACCTTTCTGGTTCCATCGCAGACACACTACATTGTCTTCTTGCCGAAACGATTTGGTTTTGCAGTCGATGTTGATGGTTGTCCCGGATTGACCCATGATTTTTTTCCGTTTAGGATTGTTAAAATAAATCTGTTTTTCATCGCGCCAGTTAAACTGATTTTCTTTCGTATCTGGCAAGCAAAATTTCAAAAGTGTTTTTTTGGTTTTTCATCTGTCTTTCATTCAATTCATATGGCACCCATTTTCAACACTTTTGAATCTATCCCATAGCTTTTAGACGATTGGAAATTGTTTGTTGTGCAACATTTAACACATCTGCCATTTTACTTTTGATTCAAAGTGTCATTTTCATCCAATATTGCTTGCAATTCGACGTCTTCAAACTTTTTTTTGGTGGTCTTCCACCACGTTCATTATTTCTCACGTCAAAATACCATTATTTCTGAACCGTTGAAACTATCTTTTGCATGTTGTTTCCGATAGAGTATGATCACCATATGCCTCGACATGCATTCGATGCGACTCTACAGCACATTTCTTCAAATGAAAACTAAAATTTAATATGTTATCCGTAAATCATCATTTTCTGGTACAAAATTCGACATTTTTGACACGATGAAAATATAAATGATTTTTTTTGTACCAAGTCATTGTATACTAAATATGTTTGAAAGTAAGGATCGTTCACAACAAATGTTCCCTATCGAGACATTTGTATATTGACGCTCATTTCATACCGGTACACCTGGTATACCATATCTAATGTATATGCGAATAGAAAAGATGTATAAACGAACGACACAAACACAACAATGGCGACAAAGATGACAACATTGTGATGATGAAAATAATGATTATTCTGAAGATGATTATGGTTATAACATATATAACTCTTTTTTCTTATATTATAACTTGTATACATGTGATGACAACAACTAGGTATCTATCTATCTATCTATCTATCTATATATATATTTCATTATATATCTATATAGAATATGCGTATATATATATATGGATATTATATAATTCGTGAGTAGAAACGGAAACATTGAATATTTATATTATGTATTCTATAATAATATGTACTACACAACACATGCAGAAATATACCATCGTACGTATATAATATATATTTATATAGAAATATAATACACACACATATGATATTTTTTTGATCCTAAAATTACATATTATGGATGAAAGGATTTGAAAGGTTTGTTGAGCTAGGCAAACTTATATAATATCTTTCATAAACATAATATAAATATATATATATATATATGCAAGTTTTACGTATAAAATATACCATATATGGTATAGTTATATAAAGTTATATAATATATATATAATTCATTTTTATTGTATAGAAAGATACATATAGAGATATATTTATAGTGAATATGAAATGGAAACGAATGTCGAATACAATGATTTTTTTTTTTCTTCTCATATTTATATATTTGCTGTTGTTGTACAACACAAATACATACACATACACATGCATTAAATAAAATATTTAGATGATTCGTGTATAATATATATTTTTACACAATATTTTATAATATTACTTGTGTAATATGAGAAATGAAAAACAGAAATCGTATATATTTTGTATAAAAATAAAAAAATAATAAATTTATGAATTTTTAATAAATATATGAAACAGAAACATATAAAAAAAGAAACTAATAAATAAATATGTACAATATTGCTGGGAAAGCTTATTCATCAAACGCCTTTAACCTTTAGCAAATATATTATATATATAGGAAAAACATATATAAAGTGTGAAAATTTTTGATTAATTTTGTGTAGTACAAAAATTTTGATAATGTAAAGTAAAAAGTCACGGGCCAATACTTTTACCTATAAATTTTATTATAAAATTGAATGCGAAACTATATGCGGTGGTGGATAAATGAACAAAAACACATTTCCAGCCTATAATTGAATAATATGGATTGAAAAATTGCGAAATTTTCTAATAAATTTATAAAACTTTCAATTTTAAGGAATTATGAGCTGAATCTCTAAAAACTCATTATATAAATCGGCTAATTATAATATATTTAAAAGTTGTTAATATTTTTAATTTATATAATAACAATCTTATGGAAATTAAAAGTTATCTCAATCTTTCAGTACACAAATAATATCTTAACACATTTATGAAGTATCTAAATTACTAATTTTATATATGGATGATATCATGTGTATTTGAAATACCATTTGCCTTGGTGTTAATTTGTTATGCCTGTCTGAATTTTATGTTACAACCATTAAGGTGTTTTTGTGTTATGAACGGTTGAAAATTGAAACTATATACAAAATATATGTTTTAATTATTGTCTTCCGAATGTAATATTTTTTTCACATACCATTTAACACTAGATTTACGGGGTTTGATTGTATACCTAAATATACTGAAACCCGTCAATTTGAGGTTTTTGTTAAATATTCTTAATTCTTTTTATTTTTAATATAATATTTAATATTTAAATTACTATATTAATATATTCACTACAATTTTTACATGACATTTTTCACAAACATAATTTTTACCAGTGCACTTCTAGCACAAATATTGTTCGATCTGTTTTTTTTTTTTTCACAATATCCGATTTGACAGGTCTTTCGTACAGTGAATTATTTTGTGTCTGACTGTGGCTTGGCATCAATGTTCAGTGATCAGTTTCTTCATTATCATTTACTAGTTTCTTGATCAATTGAAAAATAAATTGTTATATTTACTCTTATGGTCTCCTTATAAAATTTGCCATGCATTGATAGCGGCTCAATCCAATATATTACGGAAGACTTGAGGAGGACGCCATCTACGCGATCCGGCTTTCACACACTATATACTTTCGTACCATTTGGTCAACAATATCTGTTCGCCATATTTGATGTTACTATAAAATGCAATTGTCTTCGGCTAAATGTTTAGAATTTACTTAAATTTTTACAAACTTATGTTTTGAACTAAGTATAAGTGTACCTACTTGTTAGCTTTGCTTTTGTAAACTGTGAGAAAGCACATTGGCGACGAAGTCAACTAATGTATCAATATATGGCATTGTATTTGCAGCCGTGTGTTGCCACAACAAAAAACTTCTAATACTATAAACCTTCAATTTGACGTGGTAATCCGGAAAAATAGGTATACTACATACTTGATACTTGAAATTCGAGCACTTTGTTGGAAGAAAACAAATTCAGATAAATACACGTCGCAGTTGTTCCTTAATAATCAATATATATATTTCTAATACAAAATATTTATGATTTCTTATTTATTTAAACTAGTGTGTTAATATTATACTAAATATATTTAAAATCTATTGGAAATTGAAAGAAATACAAGATTTTATTTCAAAATTAACGCTGACATTTTTAGTAGGTAATTGATACATAAGAAAATTTTCTTGGTCAGTATTCAGTAACTTGATAAAGTTTACTATATACTATGAGCTTATATATAGAAACTGAGATCTTTTCCTAAAAAATCTATATTTATTTATAATTACTATTTATTTATTTATTTGTTTATTTATATTTAATCGTCGCACATCAGACGAAAAATCTCTTCATTGTGCCAGATATCAACTGGTATATGGACCAATAATTGTTTGTTTGAATGAAAATTATAACTTATATGTTAAAGTTATCTTTTTTCCATATTTTTTTAAATTATGTTAATTTATTTATTTTTAATTTAATCGGGTTAATTCAACAGAAATATTTAAATGCGTGTATTTTGTAATTATAAAATTGATTTTATCTAATTAGAGATAAACCAATTTTAATTAATTGATTGGGAAACGTTTATGTTTTAAAAGAATTTTGTAATGAAAACTCACATGCTTTTAGGTAAACTTACGTTTTACCTTTGTGTATATTTTCGCTGGATTGCCACGATTAGGTGAATTGCACCGATTCTGATCGTTTTTCAATCGTTTTTACTGGTGAGATGAATTTCATATTACACTTATAAAATAGTTAAATATATTTTAAAAATTTAAATGTTATCAAAATTATCGTATATGCGAAGGTGATGAAAATCCTCGAATCATTAATGAACAAAATACGCAAACACCACATTTATAATAAATATTATATTAAATAAAACGGGTATGTATAAATATACACAATATAAGGATTCTTTTAATGAATTTAACATGTACTTTAAAGAAGTCAAAAAATTTACTATATGCACCAACTAATTTATAATTATTATTTTAAATTTATTAAAATATAACTTTTACTATTCCGTTTGACATTTATGAATTTTAAAATAATAATAATAATAATAATTTGTATACTTTATAGTAACATTTTATATGTGGTACATATAAAACCATAAAAAATACATTATATGTTATAAGAAAAATTCTTAAAAAAATGCTATAAAAGTGAAAAATTATTTTATGATTGCCTTTAAATGTATTTTATATATTTATTTAGAATATTTTATGATGATACTAGAAAACATTACTTGTTTTTATATGAAAAAATTTTACATTGATATTGTAAATAAATTACCTCTTTTTTGTTGTTGCTGTTGTTGTTGTTGTTGTTGTCATCGTCACATCATATTATCTACTACAGTACCTTATTTGTATATATTCAGTGATACAGATAACAAACATAAATGTATATGTTATATTTAACTTTTGTGTTATACACATACTCGTATATAACATATTATGTGTATAATCATAACTTCATAAAACTTTCATTAAAAAACAAACTCCCTAAAGAACACTTTACATGTGCTTTCTTTTCACAAATACATTATTATAATAATAATAATAATAATAATAATAATAAAAGTATAATATTATATTTATGTTATATATACCCACTACATATATGTTTTTTATATATAAATATATATCTTTAGAGAAATAAAATTGTCCCAAATTTAAAGTTAATGTTATATAAATTTTCAATCTTCGTTCCGTTCGATATTTAAAAAGAAAAAAAAATACACACACACTATAACACCGAAAATGAAAATAAAATAAGTGAACAGAACAGAATAGAAAACCCTTATAAGATCGATCATATTTTATATTAGGATACTGATGTGTGTAAAGAAAAAAATTGTATATAAAAATATTGAACGTATATTTAGATAACATTACTTACATACGATAAATGGAAAATACCCTAGTAACACTGTCCGTAGTTTGTCCGCAAAATTTCCGCATTATATGTAGTAGTCCATAGTTTCAATCCGAGCAAAATATCTATGGATTTCTTACGGATGTCCGTTGGAATTTTATATGATGAGTGCAACCCATGGATTTTTATAGAAAAATGTCCTTATATTATCCGTATATTTCCGATGATAATTTCTACGGTTTCTCCTTGGAATTATTTCTCGTTGATATTATTTTCCACAGAATATCCATAGAATTTATATTCATATTTTTTGTGAGCATATCCACGGATTTCGATAAAAATATCTATGGATCGTCCATGTATTTTGACAACTAATACCCGTGAATTGTCCGTATTAGCAAAATATGACATAATAATAATGTTATCGCGCGGCCTGATTCAGTTTTTTTTACCGATAGACTAGAAGTAAATTCATTGAATGTGCATTTTTTTTTTTTGCAATAAACAAGAACAAAAAATCGCGGATAATATCCATGAAATGTTCTCGGAAATATATCGATTTGAGTTTCTGATTTAAAAATTATGAAAATAAATTACGAAGAGTGAGATATAATATCTGTAGATAAGTGAAATATACAAAATTTGAACTCACCGGTCTTGGATAATTGGTGAAATAAATTATGAATAACAATTCAGACAATTCAAAGATTTCAATTGACATTATTTGGACAAATTTCAATATATCTATCTATCCATGGAAAATATGTGAATTTTTTCCACGGAAATTTTCCTCGCTTTTTTCAAAGTACGGACAAATTGTTACTAGGGTATAGAAAGAAAAATCTTATGCTTATGATATATATATATATTTGTATACTGTATGGAATAAATGGGGCTTATTCAATCGAATTTTGATAAGTTTTTGGTGCACGATATTGGTATTGAGTGGTATATCGTCTGCATCTGAAGAGTTTGATTTTCTATGTTATTATGTATAAATAAATATCATATAAAATTTATAATATATACGCACGCAGTTGATTAGGCATGGATGGTTACCTGTACATTTACGAAGTAAAGATTTTATTTGGGCTTTTTTTTTAAAAAAAGGTAATGTTTTATAATTATATGAATTTTGTTCAATTATTGAAATATTTGTATGTATATTTAAAATTATGTCAATCCTTTTGAATTCAAATATTATTTTTTAAAATACGTATCAGTTTTATATTGTTTTATATACCAAAAAACCATTCATATCATTTGTATATTATTTTAGAATATTTAGAATTTCAATTTTTGAGAACCTATATACTGCATCTAAAGTTACACAGCGATACAAATTAAACTTGAAAAAAATGTACAGTAAATAGATGTTAATTGCCATAGCTTTGATTGAAACTTTACACGATTAATTTAACGAACGAATTCTGAAAACTAATTTGTATGATATAAAAAAAATCTTCTTCTTCTTCTGTGATGAATTGCATCGATCGCATAATAATATCAGCCATCCAACGAAATGATTATTTCTTATTATTGTAGAGTTGATCATGGACTATAATCACTTAAATTAAAGTAATAGTGTTAAGCATATATCTATTATAAATCTCTAGTTCGCAAATTACGCAAAACATTTATTGACTTTTTGTATTGTATCATTAATTCAATATATATTTTTTCGTAAATATACTCATTACATATATTCACATATGTATAGCGTTTTTTAATAATAACAGGCCAATTGAAAAGTCCCCGGTCTAACACACAGAATGCAGTGCTAGTATTAAATCCATATGATTTTTAGTTAGTACCAACCTTCAAACGATACGTATCAAAATTTGACAGCAGTCCGACCATTAGTGTTGTGAGATATTGCGTGGTGAGTGTAGTTACTTTTGTTATTTGATAAAAAGATGGAAAAAAAAGAATTTCGTGTGCTAATAAAATATTGCTTTTTGAAGGGAAAAAATACAGTTGAAGCAAAATCTTAGCTTGATGAAGAGTTTCCGGGGTCCAGGCACCAGGAAAATCAACCATCATTGATTGGTATGCTAAGTTTAAACGTGGTGAAATGAGCACCGAAGACGGTGAACGCAGTGGACGCCCAAAAGAGGCTGGTCACCATCAGAAAACATCAAAAAAGATCACAAAATAATTTTCAATGACCGTAAAGTGAAGTTGATCGAGATAGCAGACATTGTGAAGATATCATCTGAACGTGTATATCATATCATTCACGAATATTTGTACATGAGAAAGCTGTATGCAAAATGGGTGCCGCGCGAGCTCACAATCGATCAAAAAAAAAAAACAATGGCAAAATTGCATGAATTGGGTTTCGAATTGCATCCACCGTCTGCCCCCCCAGCGACTTATTCCTGTTCTCAGACCTCAAAAGAATGCAAGAATGAAATTTAGCGCCAATGAAAAAGTAATCGCCGAAACTGAGGCCTATTTTGAAGCAAAAGATAAATCGTACTACAAAAATAGTTATCGTAAAGTAAAGGCAGATCGCTATAATCGCTGTATCGCCCTCGTCGGCAGTTATGTTGAATAATAAAATCAAATTTTGCCAAAAAAATATGTTTTACTATGGTAGACCGGGGACTTTTCAATTGGCCTGTTATTTATTCGAAAAAATCAACAAATATTGTAAAATTCGAATAAGCATTGCACAAAATATTAAACATTCATTTTTATTTATAATATTTCATTACATTGAATGCAAAATTAAAATTTTAAGAAGTACTTTAATAATATCAAAATATTAAATAAATAAATA
This sequence comes from Bibio marci, assembly GCA_910594885.2. Taxonomy (NCBI): domain Eukaryota; kingdom Metazoa; phylum Arthropoda; class Insecta; order Diptera; family Bibionidae; genus Bibio; species Bibio marci. The sequence continues at coordinate 42,904,382 of OU343114.1, forward strand.
TTCTCATTTAATGTATTCATTATTTATGACACTTCCATCAGACATAATTGAAACTAGATGGAGAAAAAATATTTTAATAATTTTTACCATTCATTTTTATGTGTAAAGATGTCTACCCCTATGATTTTCTATCGAATATTTCATTGTGTTCAAATAAATAATGATGAAATGTATAGAAAAAGATGTAATAATGGAGGTCTGTAGGTGGTAAAAAATGTTTTGGTGAATGTTTACAGGTTGTACTAACACATATCGATCTATATGCAAAGAAAAAGGACTAATTTTACAATATATTACATAGCATTCATAGAAACTTTAATTTATATTTGTTTCTATACCTTTTCGTGCACAACACCCGTCGTATCGAGTGTGTGTACATATGTGCGGTTATAAAATTTATTGAAATGTTGTAAACGAGCTTCATGTAAATTTTACTTTTCATTTTATTTCCGCTGTTCGTTTACACTTTTTTTATTTCCTTTTTTTTTTATACACCCACACATGTGTGTACATACTTTTACGTGATATTTCAATTTGATGATGATGTACGCGTTACATACAATATATTATATGTTTTTAGTATACATATAGACAAACATATCCCCATCAAGCACAGTAACGATGTGGATGTCAAATAATAATAATAATAATAATAATAAAAACACATAAGAAAAATTGAAGAAAATTTGATAAATAATTTCAAAGCAATAAAAGAAACAGGTGCGTATATATGCGTGGGAGTACTTTTACATATATATTTTGTGTATTTACAACAAGTGTTTAATAAGTAAAAGAAAAAAAGTTTTAGAAAAAAGAAAACTTGTTGCCAATTTCATATGAATACAAAAAAAAATTACGAAACATTTTAGAATCAATTTCTATGTTTCTATATTATTATTGTACATATAACAATTGACCTGGCATCATTTTACCATAAATATATATTGTGTATCAGATACCAGAAACTATTAGAGTAACATAAATAGAAATATTATCTAATGGAAATTTATTAATTATTACTATTTAGTGTACATTAAATTCAATTACAACCATTTTTCTGTCGAATGTCCTCTTTAACATATATAATTTATTATACTATAAATATAGGAGTACGTCCCATAAAAATAAAATAAATTGTCGTATATAAATTGAAAATAAAATATACAATACAAAAACATAGACAATTAAAATTAAAATTAACCAAAAAAATATATTTTTGCATATCATTAATTTTTATTCAATGTTTGCATTGCTATTGATAAAAAAAATATCCTTTACCTAAATATTTTCAATTCTTTATAAACTTTTCCAGTTATATACATTTAATTTTTCTATTATGTAATACAAATATTTAAAATAATTTTAAACATATTTGTCATATATGGAATGGAATACATAAAATAATATATTGTATATCTGTTTTATGGAAAAGAAAATATAATATACTTAAAAAAAAATCGTATGGTTACGTTCCATTATATATTGTTAGGCTACTAATACATACGTAATATAATTTAGTATAGGTAAAAAGGACGAATATTTTATACATGATATATGTAATACAAAATACAACGCAATATTTACATATGTGCAATTTTATTATATAATATCATTTATTGTGTATTATACTCGTATATTCTTAAATTGAAAATACTTAAATTCAAAATTGAAATTTTTAAGTCTATTTGAGATAATAATAATAAGAACGAAAAAAATTCATTTCATATATTTTTTATTGAGTATAATAATAATAATAATATTATTGTATAGAATGTTCTTCGTACCTTGATAGAATGTTCTTCGTACCTTGATAGAATGCCATTTATATATTCGTCTGTGTAAATATTGTTATATTTTATACAGAGGTAAATATTGTATGCATATACTTATCAGTCAATATGCGTGCGTAGCATACCAATATATATATATATATATATCTTTATAGTCAAAGGAATTTAAAATAAGAGTATATATTAAATTTTTGTATTATTTAGAAACAATTGTCTTACATTATTCCAATGTAAATATATGATAAGATATTTGTATTTAATATATACAAAAGATGAACCCAAGCAACAATTGTGAGCCCAAGTGATTTGTGTATTAATATTTTAAGTGTTTTATTGTATATAATTAATCTTAATCATAATCTGGAGTACTTCGTTTGTGTACGTATACAATTATATTAAAACCGATTCCTATCAAAATAATGTGAATGTGGTATTACTTTAGTGATATATACCAACGAAAAAGTAATTGGTATAGTATTAGGATGAACGTTGCCAACTGTGTTTTTGTTGACAATGTTTGTTATATTTATAATTTCTATATATATTAATTTAACTATATTTGCCCATTTCACTAAATTAGAAATTTTAAGTTAAGGGACATTATATTTAGTATATATTTTTTAATAAGTTTAAGGCAATTTTTACACTTTGATTCAACCTACCTTTTTCTATATTACAATATATATAACGACTATATGCCGTTTGACTATAGCACAAGAGTTTATAGATAAACTCTTACTTAAATATGACATTATTTCTATCAACAACTAAATGCAGAATAACATCACATCCATTCATATTATATACAATATTTATATATGATCTGATAATAATGATAAAGTTCCTATACAGAACGCCATTCAAATACCACCATTGGGTGCATATGAAGCCCATGTAATACCTATATATATATTGTTTCTTGTGAATCTGCATCAAAATTCTTATACACTCACAAAGGAGTAACAAAATACAACATTAAAAAATCTCTTAAAATAAAATAATAAATTCCAAAAATTTTATCTAAAAAAAAATATAATAAAAATAAAAAAAAAATTATGTCTTACTTTTGTATCGCAACAAATATCCACCTTTTATCTGTTTACCACCAGAACCTATAATAAAATAAATAAACCAAATCAAAACAATATTTTAAATAAATTTAATTTTAATTATATGCGTAAATATTATAATGTATTAGAATAATTTTAAAAATTCATAATTTTATCGCCAATTCTATTGTAGTAATAGTAAAAATAATAAGGTACAGATTATGAATTAACCATATTTAATGTGACATATTTATTTAGATGTTGAGTATTATTTTTGTGTATCTTCATAAATTCTGATTAAATTTGTTGAATTTTATAGGCATTTCCTAATGAGTTTTCTCAAAATTGTTTGCACAGAGGAGTTCTACTTACAATTATGGAGGATGTTTACATAATAAATTGTATGAAATTACACTGAAAATAAATTTGTACCTAAATTCAATGAATAGCGTTTATTGAGCCCATTTTTCATTGTTTCAATGTATAATTCATTAAAATTTTTCATTTTTAAAAATTATCTTAACGTACTTGTTCATTGAATGAATGAATTCGCGATCGTTAATTAATTTATGTTCAGAATAATAAGTTATTAAACACAGAAAACGTTGAAAAAATGAATAATATTCATTAAAAGAATTATGCAATTCTTTAAACCAACGAAGTGATTCATTGAAAAAAATTCATTTTCGGTATTATATTTTTTAATGGCATTATTCGTTGATTTTAGATAAATGTTATTTCATTTTAACAATGTGAACCATGTTCCTTGGAGCAAAATTAATTTATATTTCATTATTTTAACGTTACTTTTTAATTGGATCCATGCACTTTTTTTTTCAGTGTAGGTAAACGCGAGTTTAGAACTATACAGATTGATTCAAATGTGATATCATGCACATATCTGTTGATTCCAGATTGTTGTAAGAAATTTCGTTTCGAATACTTTTACATTTATAGCTATTATCAATTTTTTGTTTCCTCCAGGTTCTGCCTATAGACTATTTTCACTTTGTCCGTGTATCATATGAAAGACAATTTAACATGACATTTAATAGCTTCAATCTATACTTATATATTATTTTAACAATATAGTAGTGTACTTAAAACATAAATAAAGTGGTGCAACTCAATTACCACAACATTTTCATATATATGATATGCAGCATGAATAAATAATAAAAATTATCCTTATAAGATCCTCGAAACATAAACATGAAAAATGATCAAATCGATAGATACAGTATTGTGTATAGGATTATTTTAGTGTGAGTACCCAAATTTTTATGTATTTTAGTGATCCTTCCCAATACTTTATATCTTTAATCATAATATTTAAAAATATATTACTGGATTTTACACTATATATTTTATAAATTTAATTCTATCAGAATCTATTACATTCAGTAAACAACAATATATGCATTGATACCATCTGCACACGTCTCTATGAATTTCAAATTAATTGGACTTAGAATATATGATGTTGTGCTATTGGGTATCTATGTATATTTATAATTATATTATAATTAGCATATTGAATATTTTCCATCATAATAGAACCGCTATCCAATAACCAATTTTCAATCCAATCAATTACCTATACAATAAAAGCTCTAATGGTTTATGTTTATGTATTTCAACAACTTCGTTATAATTTTATAGAAAATTCAAAAAAAACTGCAAATGATGTAACGATTATCAATTAATTATTATCGATTTATATATAGCACAATGTTATGAGACATTAAACACAAAATTATATCATATATCAAATAATTGCGAGAGAAATGCACTAATTAAGTGATAGGGGAAGCTATAGCTAAATAGTAATCATACACATATATAACTGACATTTTTTTTTATGGAATCATTACATTTTATAATAATCATTATAAACATATTTTATGCATAATTATCTAATATATTGTATAATAATAAATAAATGATTAATATTTAAATATTGACGTCAATTGACTAATATCTAATTTTTTTATTTTCTTTATTTGCAGCATATATACCATCAATTTTAACAATGCTATATACATAGTCGCCATCAATGATATACAACCATCAGGTATGTAATAACAAAAGCTTTATATTATTATCATTTTATCAAAAAAACTATTCAAGTGTAAAATTAAAATATTTTAAATTTACATATAGAAGAAATGATTTGAAAATTGTATTTATCTAACCATTTTATAATGAATACCAAAAAAACTTTCACTCATACAATTGAAATATTGTATATATATGCAAACTCAACTCTCGTATATACATATTTCGTTTGAAGTTATGAATTCTATAGAATTTTAATACAAAAATATATAATGATAAACACATTTCTCTATACAATTTCTATTCCATCCATATATTATAAATTGAGGTCAGTCCGAACAATATATATATAAATACATATACCTTTGTTATATATATTCATATGAAAATGTATACGATATTATATAATAGAACATTTTCTACTTCATCAGTTAATAAATTTTCCTATATCTATATAACTACAATGTATACACGCATGTATGTATAGTAAAAATTTCTCTTTTGAAAAATTGAAAATTCTATGAATATTCTTCTCTTATTCAACAAATGGAAAAAGAAAAAAAAAACCCAAAAGCCCAACAGAAAAAAAAAAAAAAAACTAGATCATGACTTTCAAAAACGAAAAAAAAAAAGAGAATATATAAATAAATAAATAAATAGTAGTGAAAATAATACACATCTATAAATGCAGACACACACACACACGACACACATATACATTAAAACAATAATAATAAAAATCCTTGTTTTTTTTCCTGTTCCTTTTTTCAATAAAAACTCAACCGCACACACCCGCACGTATTGTATTAAATTACTAATAATATTTATCTACTGTTTAGCTCATTTATAAATAAATCGTGTATTTTTGTTAACGATAAAAACAAATATTAAATGTATTAATAATATGAATATTAAGAAAAAATTATATTACGATAAGGAAACTGATTCCATATAATAATATATTTTTGGTTAGCAAAGGGAAAAAAAAATAATAAAATTATACACCTCCATCACGTATCCAGAAAATGCATGTCACTGTCCCTATATATATACAATATAGTATTAGTATATATACACAAAAATTGCACAATTTCAAGGAAAAATCATAAGAATAAAAATGTGTGTGTTGTGTTGCTTTGCTTCCAAGTTCCATGAAATATTGTATATAAGTGTTTGTTATGTATATATAAATATCCTGTTTGTATATATTATAATATACATAGATTATTATGGTTTGTACAATATTTATTTACATTCACATTTGTATATACAGCGCAACCTCTATCATAAATAATCGGACAGGGCTATCGTATGATACAGGTTCTTGCAAAGCATTATAAAATGAATTACCGCAGATGCGGCTTTGAATTTTTAATTTATACCACAATTGAAGAGAATAAGCATGCCGAACAATTACAACAAAGATCACCAGTCATCAGTTGCAAGGACTTTCGAAGGACCTTCTAGGGATACGTCTCAAAATTCTATATGGTATGTGGGAAATTAAACAGACTCTATTGATTAAAATTAAAAATTAAAAGATTCAAGAAAATTTCTAGGACCTCTCAATAATAATCGTGTCTTATATATATTGTATTACTTATGAATGGGAATTAAACGCAGGAAAGAAAATATAAAATAACGAAAAATTATGAAAAACATTTTTTTCAGGCCTTTCCAGCGATAATACTATATTAGAAAGTTAGCATTTTGTATTTCTCATTAGCCTAGTAACAATTTGTCCGTACATTGAAAAATGACGAAAATTTGTGTGGAAAAAATCCACATATTTTCAATGGAAAAGTTATATTGAAATTTGTCCAAAGAATTTCCATAGATTTTCTACTTAATATAATCGTATTTTATTGAGGTCAATTGAAATCTTTGGATTGTCAGGGTAATATGTCGAACATATATCCGCACAGTATTGTATTCATAATTTATTTCACCAATTATTCAAGAGCGGTGGGTTCAAATTTTTGTATATTTCGCTTATCTATAGATATAATCATCACTCTTTTTAATTTATTTTCATAATTTTTAGAACAACCAACAACTCAAATCTATATATTTCCGAGGAATTTTGTAAAACTTTTAATTGATTTTATACGCGATTTTTTGTTCTTATTTATTACAAAAAAAAAAATGCATAATCGATGGATTTTTGCCATCGTTCATTCCGTGCTTATAGAACTTCTGGTCTATCGGCAAAAAACTGAATCAAACCGCGCGATAACATTATTGTTAACATATGTCATAAGAAAATGTATTCTGCTAATACGGATAATTCATGGTTATTACTTGCCATGGACGATCCAAAGATATTTTTGTCAAAAAATATGAATATAAATTCTATGGATATTCTGTGGAATAATATAGCAACGAGAAATACTTTTAAGGAGAATCCGTAGAAATTATCATCGGAAATATACGGATAATTCAAGGAAATTTTTTAAAAAAAAATCCATGGACTCCAATGATCATATAAAATTCCAACGGACATCCGTAAGAAATCCATAGATATTTCCTCGGATTGAAACTACGGACTAATACAAATAATGCGGAAATTTTGCCGACAAACTGTGGACAGTATTACTAGGGAAGAGAAAATTAAACAGGAAATTTACAGTACCCTACAAGTAAAATTATTTAAAATGTCGTATCCCGTACTATGAAAGATAATTGACAATGAAATTGAATGGAACTGACGATTGATGGATCAAAGAAATTTCCAGAATCTGCTACCTATAATTCTCGATGGACTAAGGGATAGTATAAAAATTAAAGATATTTGAATAAATGGTTATTTTATTATTCCAATGGGAATTTAACGTTCTATAAAGGAGAGTTGGAAAATAGTTATGTTAGGCAAATTTGGTGAAAAGCCTTTTCTAGATATTATGCTCAAAGTTTTAGTTGTCATGTTTTGTACTTATCTATAATAGATGTGTTTTTTTTATATAAAAATAGAAGGAACTATTAATTTTTACAAATGATATTGAGGTTGTTCTTTACGTTTATATTATATATTATACAGCAATTTCATCTAAATCTAAATTATAGTCTATGGAAAATTTTTGAACACGTTTAGTGAATCGTATTACTTTTAATTAAAAATCGTCATTCGTTAGTTACAGTAATTGCAAAAAATCTATTATTTGACTGATTTTGTTTTATAGTGTCATCTCTACTGCGGTACTGCGGCAAGGAAACAATTTCTGCAATTCCTAAGGTTTAAATTCGCTTAAAAAAAACCCCAGATTTCTTTTTATAATCCATTCAAAACACACAAATGTAAAAATTATTCTATATATACATTTTTCTATTTTCATTTCCATCTTAAAAATTTTTTTTGGTTTGTCAACAATTATAGCATATAACAATTGTGTGCGGCAATGATTTATATATATAGAAATTGATTTTTCTTGCCTGAAAGCATTTATATTATAGACCCCTACTGATTCAATATATATACAATATACAACTATTTGTGAAGCAATACAACAATTATTATTGTATTTTATCTAGCACATTGTAACTGAAACTTTGTGGTGGTCGTTTGGAATTTATTCATAAATCATCAACTATATAATATTTTTTAAAAATATACAAATATTAACTCGCACATACAATCTAACTATTTTATACACTCTTTATATCAACTATATATATTCCATAAATAATATTATACTGAATCAACATTTGATATTATATACAAACTTGGTATTTTGTGTATATAATAAATTTGTGGTATGTGTAAATGCATTTTGTATATAACGTATATATGTAGTACATATTTGTATATACATTTGAAATAACTTTGTAAATGATGCGAGATTTTTTAGTATACACATACATATGGTACAGAGTTAAATAATAACATAGTATTGAAGATGACCTAATTTCTACCATATTTTTTTATTTGTTTTATTAAAAAAACAAAAAAAAAATCAACCATCCGACCAATTCAAAGTGATTGTACTTACCTACAACTCACACATATACAATTTTATCAGAATATACTATTGTAAGAATTGATATTGCTCAAATGATAAAATCATAATTTTTGTGTCATAAATTGTATTACGACGATATATTGTACAAACAAATCAGAATCATATTTATAGATTTTTCCATAAATTTTCCAAACAGTCTATAATAAATTCCGGATAAGAAACACTTAATTGTAGAATTTTGTCTGATGTTAATTCTCTGTTAGTCGTGACCTTAATTCCACCACATACACAACACCATTCAAAGATTTATTTATGCACTCAAAATAATATTATATGAAGTCATATTGAAATAAAAACTATGTGTAACCAAACTCATATTTCTCAACTAATACTACTACTACTACTACTAATATACTATATAGATACTATTATATATAGTATCTTAAAAGTAGTACACTTATAATGTACAGTTATGGTCAAAATAATTGCGATGCATTAAACAAAATATGGTTTTAAGGATATTTTATGTATATGAATGATGGTCCATCTTCACATTGAAAAACTATGCATAATCACACACATATTTATTTCATAGATATATTATATGTGCCAAGACATAACTCCGTTAAAGTATAAGCTCTATATTAAATAATAGTTTTCATAAATTTTCTACTTGAAATATATAGTAATAATTTCACCGATTCACTATACCTTTCTGTGAATTTAATTTAAAGCGACTTATAAATTAAAATTAAATTGGAGAACTTTGAAAAGGAATCCTAAAAACAACCCTTATTTTCTTATGCACTGGTAAATATATATTTTTAGCCGTAATTGTATCTGGAATAAATGATAATATTTTTTTATATATATGTATCTGACTATATAATTGTGTGTGTGTGTGTGTGAGTATGTGTTCGAATATATCTATATAGAGTAGAATAAAAGGAAAAGATTTTTATGCTTTTACAAAAAATAAGACAATGAAAAACATAACAAACTATAAAAGGTTTTATTTGTTCGATGGAAAATAAAAAAAACAGAAACAAAATGATATGGTTGTTATTGAAATGATATAATAATAATTTGGAAAATTTGTTTGTTTGTTTATTTTTGTTCGCCTAGTTACAGAAAATCCTAAGCACAAACACACAAAATATTGGATATTTTTGGTAATCGTTAAAAATGGCTTACAAATCATAATATTTTTTTAAACATTTTTATGATCATATTATTTGCATTTTCATTCATATAACCTAATAAAATTATAATACAAAAAATCGAGTATGAATTATACGTGTATTTGTAATTGTTGTATACCTAAAAACATTAAAAACATTTTATTTCATAAATTTGATATCTACTATTTATCTACAATATTTATTTAATGTTAAAATATATAAAAATAATAAATTTATTTTAAATGCATAAATTATATATTATTGGATAAAATATAACTCGATGAAAATGGAAAATTTATAAAAGGTTTATTGAACTGACCCAAATAATTTTTATATAACTGTCGCTTGCCGTTTATGTGTTGGTTTATATATAAATACATTCACCTATGCATACATTTTTATATCGTTAAAGTTGCACATAATAGAATTTTATCATTTTTAAATTTTAAAATATTCATTATATTTTCTATATAACAAACATTTTCCCATAGCAGCACATTAACATTATTATTTATTATATCGCTAAATAACTCGAAATGTATTTTATTTTAATTTCTCGATTTTATTGAATGATTAATTATATTTTGCTTTTTTTTTCCCCCAGCGGATACTTCTGGATTTAATAAGGAAAATAAAATGACTGAACAGAACAAACTCCAATAACTTTTTGGCATTTGTGTGTGGCCTTGAATTGTTATACAATACCATTTAGATTTTCCAATTCTGTGCATGTTTTTCGTTTATTCCATTGTTTGTTTACATTTTGTAAGACCACTAAAGAGTTAACATAACCTTCTTTTGAATGTAGTTTACGCTGGTCCATTACCTTTTTCGATTACATTGCCATCACCAATGATCATCAATCGTTTCACACATGGATGATGTTGGTTACGTTTCATAACCAATATTTTTTTATCTGGATACAAAATACTTAAAAAATTATCTAGATACAGATACAGATACAAAACAAAGAAAGTATCTAATAATATCTATAGGTATAGATACAAAAAATTTCTATCTATAATTTTTTAGATACTTTTTAGATACATATTTATCAAATTCATTTTATATGTTAACAAATTAGATAATATTTTGAAAACATATAGATTTTAACATTTTAAATGTTTTTATTATCACCAAAGTTGGCGTAGATTTCAAACAGACCATTACATCACTTAGAAATTGTGCTGGAAACATTTTTGTAGAAGCACACGATAGCTTTGACTGTAAAAATATTGAAAACTATAAATATTTTGCACATTGTTTTAATTCACATTTGTATCACGTTGGACAAGTAATAATGAACTTTATTACACGATGTGTCGAAATGCGGCAATAAATTAATTAATAATTGTTGAACAATACTAAACTAAAAAATAGAAAACAATTGAAGCGAATTAGGGGTTGAATATTTTTGCAATTTTATTTAAAAAACAAAATAACCCAGTAAACAGAAACTTGTGATTTTTTCAATTTTTGTAATTTTTGTGTAGCAAAATGTATCTAAAATTAGTTTATAGTTGTAACCATAATTATATATCTATAGAAAGAGATAAATTATAACGAATATGAGCATCTGGCAATGAGTTATATTTTTTCATATTCAAATTGTTTTTTGAATGCTTTTCAATACTTGTATTGTCATCCATCGAACTTTACTGAAATCTCACGTATTGTACTAAGACGATTCGCATCTATTCTTGTTTTGATTTGAACTTCATCTGGACTTAAACTGGACGAAATTTGTTGAGCAAAAATAGAATTTAGCAAACCATCTGTGACATTACTGTTCGCTTAATTACTTTGTGACCGTGTAAGCTGGCAATGCGTTGTTACGTTGCGGAAGTAAAAAAGAAATTGTAATATTGAAGAAATTCGTATATTTTTGCTTAATTTTATGTTATATGTTTATATTAAAATTTATTTGTGCTGGTGTTCTCATACAAATTTTATGCACCCGATAGTTTTGACATAAATGTATGGTAAACTTTTTACCAAATACACCCTGTGCATTGTATAGTATTTATAAATTAAAACAATAATTGATTTTTCAAAAAGGTATTTATATTTTTAAATGATTATTTTCTATGTTTATTAATATTGTGTTTGTTTGTTATGTTATGTTTGTCGAATAAATAAATTTCCATATTCGGTGAAATACACTTTTCTACTACAAAAATATGTATTATTTAATAATAATTGATGATGTTTTAAATGCTTTTTTTTTATGGTTTTGCCTCTGTGTGTGTGTGTGTGTGTGTGTGTGTGTGTGTGTGTGTATATATATATTTATATATATATAGCCTCCTAAGCATATAAAAGTAAAATAAATATTCTATAATAATACAATGGATGGGAAATACAATAATTATATTGTTTTAAAAACAGATTAGCACTATATTAAAACCGTATTATGTTGTCAAAGTCAATTAATTAAAGTAAATTAGATATAATAAACAATCAGATGTAATTTGATTAAATATCTAAAAGATGATTAAATCCGAAGCTGCACACGTTATATACAATTGAAAAGTAATCGATTACTCATAAAAACTTTAAAAATATTATTAAAAAAATAATAAATACCGAAGAAAACAGAGACAAAGTTTAAGAAATTAGAATTTTATATGTTCTCAATCAAGTGCTATTAATTGTTAAAATTTAAATTCAAAAAATTAAAGCATGCAACAATTTATAAAAAAACAATTAACAATTAATAATAGTATTAAAGTTTTTCATATAAATTCATTATGACAAGAAATTGATATAAAATTGTTTGCTAAATGTTTAGAATTAAATAGAATCAATAATTTTTCACAGATATTTGTTTGTCATATTCATATAGCGATAACGTATTTTAACATTTTTGAATAATTTAATGATATATTGTATTATAAACCCATTATCATAAATTATATAGAGTTATATAAAAATCAGATAAGCTACGAAAGTATCACTCGCAACAATTTAAATGAAACTTAGCACATGTGTAGCTATAAAAAAATATCAACACAATTTTATTTTTTTATCAAACAAAATCAACTTTGAAGTGTAAAAATAACCACAAGAAAAGATTAGATAATTTTGAATTGAATTTTATAATATGAAATTAAGTGATTTAAAATATAGCCAAAGCTTTTCTTGAGTTGGGTTGGGTGAATCTAAATCAGATGTCTCCAAATGGTATCTGTTTACGTTTATAAATATTTCTTACTATTTCTGTTGCTCCAAAAATATATGCTGCGCTACCCTGACGCTTTTTTTAATTTTCTGTCTTTGCGAAAATTACGTGAATTATGTAATTTTAATTGAATGACTTAATTTCACGTCGTGAAATTTCTAAGTTTCCTTTTGTATTGCACAGGCTAGTCGGTGCGGTCGGAATGGTGGGTGGTACACTCACTGCTTATACATGTAGCTATATAGATTAGATCTATAATAGGTAAAATTTAGATTTAGAAGTACAATATATTAACAAAATATATCCGGTGAATATATAGAAATACATGTTTTTTGTATTCATATACAAATAGTAGATATACAGATGAGAAAATAAACGGAGGAGGATTCATATGATGATTATATAAATATTACAAAAGATAAAAATCAATATTAAACAATTTTGTTTACACATTTTCGTATATAAATAAAATCCAATACAAATGAAATTCAAACTGAAAACAATAAATTAAAGGCAAACATATAACGATTTTATGAAATATATAACTTCGTTTATATGTCGTGTATTATATATTTTGTATATAAATAAGATTAGATTATATGTGTGTGAGTTTATATAAAAAGAAAATTTTCAGGTATTTTACAATATGTGGGTATTTTATATATGGATTTAAGAATTTTACTCTTATATTCATATATACATAATTTCTTGTATATGTATGTAAATATTTATATACGATTTAATTAATATTGATATTTGAGAAGTTCAAATATAATTATTCTCACATAACATAAACATAAAATACAGTGGTTGGCAAAAATTAGGGCTGAATGAGAAAAACTGAAATTTTTCTAATTTTTAAATATACATATTTGATTTTATTTCTAGAAAAATATATTGATAATAATGAAATCGAACCTAAAGACACAAAATATTTTTTATAATATATTCCTCTAAAATAAAATCTCTGTAAAATCCATTTTGATGCCAAATTGTATCCTTTCCAGATATCCCTAATTTCCAATTTAATTGTCAATATTTTTGATCAACACTGTTACTAAATATGTATGTTATACATTTTTATATTGTCTATATATATATATATTCCGTGTACGGTATACAAATATATTTAGGATATTTTAGTTAGATCCTTAATTCACAGGTATTATATTTCACAGATATATTATATTTATATATGCGTAATTGCATACATAAGAAAGATAAATCGTATATTGTTTGTAGTTTTGCATATGTTGTATGGAAATATTATATTTATACACAATGCGATAATACTAAATATAAATGTAAATGATTTGAAATATAATTTTACTTTAATGAATATATTAAAAATTTAAAATTTAAATTCTTTAATTTATGTGTGTTTGACATTTATTGTTGTTGTTGTTGTTGTTATTGTTGGGGCAATAATAAATTTGAATGTTAAAATATTATGTGTGGAAAAGTTCTTGAAATGTCAATGATATTCGAATATAACCGCATTGTTTTTAAATTTGTCATTATTCAAACATTAACGATTTTCAATTGTCTGAATAATTATATACTCTTTGTATAGCAGATATCACCATTATGGTTCATGGTTACTACACGTAAAGTATATGGTATTTACGCAATAATTTAGTCGAGTTGGTAAATTACACTACAACAGTTTATTGCAATTGGTTTGTTAATTTATGAAAAGTTGGATGTTAACTATAATTGAATATTTTGTAAAATAAGTGATTAACCTATAATGTGTGTATGTGCGCTGCGCAGGCATTGTAGCGTTCAAAACTATATGTACAAAAGTATCCCAGTTTTATTTATTCCATATAAAGCATGTACATGTGCTTCAAACTTCGCCACTGACTATTCTCTTATCGGTTTATTAATAACAATTCTATACTCGTATAAATATATTTCCTAATTTACCAATATTTGATATCTATTGCTTAAATCGAGTATCATTTTATCCAAAAATACCTTTTAAGACATATATATATAAGTATTATTTATGTATATAATAAAAATTAGATAATCCATTTAATAATTTATGAAGCCTCACATATCTATATATATATTGTGTAGGAGTATATATATTATAATAAGCGTATATGATATAATATGAATGTGTGATGTGTGTTAGTAATATGTAATTTATAAAAATTTTCTTATTATTGTACAATATATTGATGATCAGTTCATTTTTTTACTAAACAAATAAACGCTTATACAGTAAAATAAAATTGGTTGTGTTCTAAAATAAATATAAGTTTTTCGGTAATACTGAGTACGCTGTAAATTTGGGTAAAGTATTGCAATGTATTTTAACATTTTCTGTTTTTTAAGAAAATAAGAAATAGGCACAAGTAAAGTAATTTTTCCGGTAACAAATGAATTTCACGAAAAACTTGAAAGTTTCATTGTTTGGATCAATAAAATTAATTTATAAAGTAATAATTTTGATTTTCTCATAATTTTTGGGATGGGTGTGTGCTTTGTACTCTCGTATGTTTATGGGCATATTTTCAATGTTCTGCAGATTTGTGTTATATTTGGTTATATAATTTGCATAAATTTATTGCTTTATGAGGACATTCTTTAGCAAATTTTATTTATTGCTTATCTATTTTTGATATAATATTCATATAATACATTTAATGATTTAATAATAACATTATCCTTGTATTGTCCTTATATAATTTCTTTCTTCCTTGATTTTTCTTTCCACACACAGTTGTTATATAAATACGGAATGATTTCTACACATAGATAATTTTTTTTATTATTCACATTTGTGAAATTTTAAATTGGTTATTCAATATTGTTTCCTGTTGTTTGACATACGTAATCACTCACAATCAATGTTTTCTATATATAAAAATAAATATTTATACGAAATTCTATAGTGACCTGTGTGTAAAATTATGTATAGAAATGATGTACGTAAACTTTTGCATATAGTTAATTCGTCATTTGAGAGGGAAAAAATTTACATTTTCAATTTTTATACTATTCATATATTCATATGCAAATAAAGCGTGAACCAACGCGTTCAAACACCCAGATTTGTTTATTTGTTAAATGTTTCGATATTTATTTTAATATTGAGAAATTTGTTAGCTACCATTAACATTTGTTTCGTTTGTGGAATAAAAAAAACGGATATGTGTAAAAATATGGTATTGAAGGGTACTCAACGATTACGAATATGTTTGTACACACCATTATGGATCAAATCAAATCACTTATATAATTATGATGGAAACATCTTTTTAATTTGCAGACCAATTGCTGATTTTTTATATATATATTACTCCAATGCAAAGTAATTTACCAACACTATTTTTACAGTAATGAATGTTAAATTTAAATTATTTTTATTAATTTATGGTAAATACCATAAAGTTCATTTGGCGACTTATATGACTTGCGTATATGAATAAATAAATGTAAATTAACTTTATAAATATTCAAAATTTAATTTATTGTGGTTGTAATAAATAATATTATTAATTTAATTAATTTTTATTAATGAACATTATTAACTATTTTCTTCTCTTTTTCTGTTCTATTATATAACTATTTCTTTGGTTTGAACATTTTCCTATACCTACATTAAGTAAACGAATGAATATTCTTGCATCGAACAATATGTAACGCAACACAATAATAGTATATGTATTTAAGAGATAAAAGTTATATATAAAGATGTATCTCTATCTAATGTATAATATATTTACGAGTATATACAATATATATATTGCATAGTTATATAAGCAATCTTATGCCAATTCTTTTTTTTTTCTAAGTAAACGGACACATCATCAATCACAGAGCTGCCAAAATTAAACACTTCACATTCATCCTTTTAACACTTTATCATTTTCTCTGCGTATTGTTATACATAATATACGCACACATTCATATATATATATACGATTTATTTATTATTATTATATATAGAGGAAAACTAATAGAATAGTGTGTGTATATAATGAAATGTTTTATGTACATACTAAACATATAGTCACACACAAACATACACACACACACACACATACACACACATATATATATATTATATTATATAATAATAATAATAAAAAAAAATTATCCTATATATGATGGTATTATATATAAGCGAAGAAAAAATTAATGTAGATTTAAGGACGAAAAAGGATAATGAGATTTAAACCATAATAAAGAATATATACATATAATTAGTTTTATATATGATGATTTTGTCTATATATTTTGTAGATTTTTCACTATAAAATATAGGTCTACACACCTGTACTAAACAAAATAAGTTCCTAGAACCATTGTCTGAAAAAGTAAATATAGTTAGGTATCATTTTTAAAATTTTTGTTCAAATTACATAAATCTATACCTCCGCATCAAAACTTTACCCTGAAATGGATCAAGTTAAAACAATTGATTTAGTTTTACAATAGTAGAAATTTTCATTCAGGTTTTTATTTTTATCGGGTGGATTTAATTAGCCGCAACTGAAATACATTGCCAATAATATTTCAGACTTTTTGTCACTGATTTACATATAAAAATTAAATAATGTGGAATTTAAAAAACTAATGATTAAAAAATAATAATTATTATAATATTTTGGGTTAAATATTACGTTAAATTTAAGAAATTAAAAAGTAAATACTGTGCACACAATTAGAACAGACATTTTTCTAATTACAAAATAATAGAAAGAAAGAAAAAACATAACCATCGCATCTGTGTACGATTACTTTATCAAAAATATTATTATATATTTTTGTTATTATAAAATTTTCCGTATTTATTGTATTTGTATGAAAATATGAAATATGTCAGAGAAAAATTAATATAAGACAAGTTCTTTTCAATTTCTTTGTCACATAATAAAATATTTATATAATATTTTTTTATATTTATTTAACAATTGTATAACAATAAAATTTATGTGAATGAATAAATGTGTTTTAACATTACGAAATCTGTGTGACATATTGTAACAAATATTATAATAATTTATGTGAATAACAACTATATGTTATAAAATGTTATGTAATTTATATATTGTATATATATTGTTATATGTATAGATAGGGTAGCGAATCCAATAGCGATCCTACCGCTCAGCCATCAGTCACTGTATATTTGAAATGAATATTGAAACGACACTGTAACTATTTGAAATATTTTATCGATTTATTAATGATTGATTCGGTGTTATTAAGAATGGACAGTTCAGACTCATGAATTTATATGTCGAAATTAGTTAGTAAAACATTAATTTTCAATCTATTCTCATAACAAAATTTTGAAAAAATCTAATAAAAATAGTGAAAATAGTGATTGGAACTATATGCCACACCGAACACTGGAAATTATGCAGAAAGTTACATTTATTCCTATTTTATTTTTTAAATAAATTTTCAATAGTTTGGTGCTAACGATTACTTTTGTTCAAATTTATATAATGTATGTTATTGCATTTCTTAAAGTTGTATAATATGAAATTTGATCTAAATTACCGAAAGCATGGAAGAACAGTGTACCCTAAATATTTAAAAGTTTTTAAATCCAAACAAATTTAATAAATTTTATATTTTCTTTAACTGCAATTTTTTGCGCGATAAATGTCAAAGGATACTTTAAAAATAACCATCATTGAATGCATTAATATTTTATTCAAAGGTGTATAGTTTATTAGGTGGCATCAGCATTTAATTTTTCCATTGGTATTTTGTAATTGTAAACACATGTAATTTTCTCGCAAAAAATTTAAAGTTATATTTTTTTAATTTATGGTATAAAATTTGAATCAAGAACAACATAATTTTGGGTGTTAAAAATAATGTAACAAATAAAGTCAATGTCTTCGAATCCCGAATTTTAAGTATCTTTATATCACAGTTTACTGCATCCAGCCATCTCGCCTTAGGTCTTCCGGCTCTCCTTCTACCATCTGGTTTACTATTTAACAGTTTTTTTTCGGCACACGCTCCTCCTCCATGCTTACTACGTGTCCAGGCCATCTTAATCTATTGATTTTGATTGTTTTGACAATATTTATGGTTGACCGTACAACTTGTCTAATTCAAAATTGTATTTTCGCCTCCAACAATTCTGTTCTTTGACACGACACCAAATATGCCAAGGAGTACCTTTCGTTCAAAAATCCGATGTAATTGTTCCTGGTTTTGTGTCGCAAGCACCAAGCCTCCGATCCATACGTTAATATTGGACGTATTAATATTGTTTATAGCTTGCACTTAAGATCTCGCGTTGTAATGTTTTCGATCGGAATTGATTTTTTAACCCGTAATAACATCTGTTTCCAGTTTCTACCATATGCGGCAAATTTCCTCTTCAATATCATTTTCTACATTTATCAACGATCCTAAGTATACAAAACTATTGACTATTTCAAAATTGTGTTCTCCAATGTTATAACAGTTTGATCTCGAATTCGTGATGTATTCGTTGCCACCAAATATTTGGTTTTTTCTGCATTTAGTTTGAGACTCGATGTCTTCTTTTGTAACAATTCGAAAACATCCTTGACAGTTATCATATTCCAACCCATTATGTCTATATCATCAGCATACGCTAATAATTGACCCGATTTTGTGAAAATCGTGCCTTGTTTATCAATATTTACGTCCCTCACTGCCTTTCCCAGCGTAATATTAAATAACAGTGTTGATAATGGATCGCTTTGTCGTAGTCCATTAACCGTCTCAAAGTGATCAGATACTTTTACCTTGGATTCGTACCTGTTGCCTCACATTTTCCAACGTCATGGCCACCAAATCTATCAGTTGTTTTTTATATATATATAGCTACTAACTTAATTTTGTGTTTCACTATTTTTCGAATTAAATAACAACTGCACGACTGACATTTACTGGAACACCACGTCCATTATACGTTGTTTATAAAAATATAAAATATTATAAATAATTTTTTCTTAACTCCAACAAGTAACAGAATTTTTAATATATAATATCTAATATTTACCATCATATTTCATTGTACTTTTTTATGAAACTTGTAGTATTTCATTAAAATATATATTATGGTATAAGTTAAATAAATCGCCTACACATAACATTATTTGATAATATTTAAACACTTTCATATATATATATCAGCGGCGTCTCGTCCATGTATTCAATGCATTCACTGAATGCGTTGAAATTTTCCTATCGACTTTATTCAATTCATTATAAGATTTTATTTTATTTCATTCCAAATTCAAAAGTACATGGTAATACAAATTTAGTCAGATAAAATTTAAAATCGCCTATCTACTTCTATAAAAAATTACTCACACACGGAATGACGATGACGACTATGTCAAAAAAAAAATAAAAAATCAGTATAAAAACTCATAATAAAATAGTAGCGCAAAAACACACACTCCAAAATTAATTGAAAAATAAGCAAGATAACACAAGCCACACAATTTAACTTGCATGCACTCGACTGTTAAGCTTATTTTCATTTAAAAACTTAATCAAAGTTTCATATATGTGTAAATGAAATCAAATGGAGAATCCAAATTTTTATATGAAAGAAATATAATGCAGTACTGAATTCAATGGTGTTGACTGTTGTTGTAAATTTTATTGTGGTCTTTATTCTCTTCTACTCGACGGTCATTGAAAAATAGGTACACAAATATAAATAATATATGTGTTGCACATGGTTATTTTACTGCTGATCTTCCTTCCGTTGAGTGTAATTACTTTTTCTTTTCTTCAGCTGATTGTGAAAGATTGTTTTCATCTTTAAATAGGATTAAAAATTATTGCAGAAATACTATTGGACAAGAGCGCTTAAATGGTCATTCACTAATGGCCATTGAGAAGGGAATGTTAAAAAAACTTTTTCGATGAAGTTAAATGTTTATTTTACTGCTGATCTTCCTTCCGTTGTATGTAATTACTTTTTCTTTTTTTCAGCTGATTGTGAAAGATTGTTTTCATCTTTAAATAGGATTAAAAATTATTGCAGAAATACTATTGGACCAGAGCTCTTAAATGGTCATTCACTAATGGCCATTGAGAAGGGAATGCTAAAAACCTCATAGCTTCGCCTACCTTTTTCGATGAAGTTAAATGTAAATTCTGTGAAAAATCGCGTAGAATGAACTTTATATATAAATAATATAAAGTAACCGCATGTAAGCGAAATTAACATAAAATCAAGCAACCAACGTGAGAGGCAAGTGGACTCAAGAAAATCAAGCACCCCGAAGTGATCGTTTTTTCTCCACGTCCACGTCGTTGATCCTGGGTCATAAAATGGAAATATGAAATTGGAAATATTTCTTCTATGAAATTCAATGGAGCTAATAGATCATCATTTTGAGGTACCTTCATGATTTTATTCGTACTCAGCTCATCTAAAAAACATGGGTAAACCAACTATAACGCTCATTTGAGAGGTACATGTTACACTAAATAATTATGTTTTTACCTGAGTGAATGCATTGGCAAAATTTTCACCAGACACCACTGATATATTTATATATATATTCATATACATAATACATATTTTACATAAATATGCTTGCATAACATAATGTACAATATATGCTGCTTATATAAGGATTGTATAATAATAATTATATAATCACATTTGTATATACCTTTTATTATATAATATATAATCTAATGTTATGTATTTTACGAAATTCATTATATTGTACATTATATAAAATATTATATATTAAAACCTATTGTTTTATCATCATGTTAAGCCTTTTGAAATACCGTAAATTATTTAAGATATTTTTGTCATTGTTTTCCTTTTGTCCTTAAACATTTATGTGTGTACTCTTGAATCTTGGTGTAATATTTTAATGTATTTCAACATAATTATTTCATATATTTATACATTTATATACACAACATATTTATACATATTTATATATGGGAACATTTTAAATATGTATAGTTTATGTACTAATGCATATATTTATATATGTTAATGAATGTAGTACATATATATATTTAATATAACACTTAACAAATTTGAGTGTAGATTTAATAATATCGTATCGGGGGTGTATAACATTCTTGCCATACATTCTAATATTAGATATTTTGTATAAATTTAACATTTTTCAATATAGTTCAAATTAAATTTATACTCTTCTCATGTGATCAAATTTTAATATGACTATAATTAAACACTGAGGTGATGCCTAACTTTCACAATATAAAAAGAATATTAATATTAACTTCAATTTTAAAGTTATGGGAGGCATCGAATATTTGAATGAATTATATAAAAACGTCGAATAAAGTTGTTTACTGATCTTCCAAATATATAATCGAACAGGGCAAACTAAAAAAAATATTGTAAAACCACAATGAGAGAGCTTGATGGATACGAACATTTAGGTATATGAGAAAACTTTCTGCAAAATTGGATAGATGAAGCGTTTACCAACAATCGATCAAACATTTTTAAACATCTTTCTTACATATTATATTTGAACCATATATTTATAATTTAAAAAAAAAACACTCAGTACCGCAGTTGCATAACACCGAAATATATATTATTAATCATGAAATATAGCTATTTTTCATACGAAATTTTTCAGTATTTAATTGAATACTAAAATTTTTCTGCTGATTGACCGTTCGTTTATGGAATAAAAAGAAAAACGGATATCTTTGAAAATATGGTGTTGGACGATATTCAAAGAATAACAATGTCTGCACACACATAACTATGCGCTAAACACTCATATAAAAATAATAGTATTTTGAAAACATCTATCTTTCGTTAGTTACAGTACAGTACAGTACACAATTGGTAAATTGTTATACACTCCCATGCGGAGAGATTAACCAACTTGGTTGTAATGAAAGGTTTATTAGATGACATAAAAGCTCCACATGGAGCAAAATATGACTTAAGAAGAAGAAGATATATTTATAATACATTGAACATTAGGGTGTTCTATGGAATTATTTTTATAAAAACAAAAAGGGTTACTTGTTTTTTCTGATCTTTATCATATATGATATACCTTTGGAAAGAGATATATTTCGATATATTACTACTGCAATATTATTAATAAAATTATAATATTAAAATGTTATATTGTGTGGAGGTATGTATAACCAATTCATATTACTCCAATATGGAACTTATATGGTATCTAATAACATACAACATACTACTCCGCATCGAAGTATATAACAATTTACCAATTGTACTGTAATCATTATTTAAATATTAATTATATTTGCTGAAAAAGGACATAAAATAAGGTAGAAGGACATAAAAAAATATAACGATTTTTAATCAAAATTCATTATTTCCTTTTTTGGCATGACTTAACAAAATACAGTCCTCGTATGACAATGCGTATCAACATTTTACTTTCAGATTTACTATTTATAATAATTTTATTATTTTTAGTATTGTAAATACAAATCATTTTAAGATCCTAACACACAATACATTATATGTGCGTATAAAATTAAGATAGGCTTTATATTTAAGTATAAATAAATGTTTTTTAATGTTTATGTTTGTTGTTGTTGTTGTTGATGGCGATGATATTAGGTAACGAAAATAATATAATAACAATGAATTTAATTGTATATGTTTTATATATATATTGTACAATATATAAATATTATTAAAATTATATAAACATATAATAGTAATCTATAATTTCTGTTGAAAAGTGAAAATTTAAAGTGATTAATGTGTATAATAATGTAGGCCTTTACGTCTTTACATTTTGAAATATTTAAATAACCTAATATTTTTTATGTTAATTAAATATCCTATTAAGCTGTATGAGTTAAGAGTATACAAAGTGGGTTTAGTTTTATTTATTATACTATGTTTCGGAACATGATTAGTTTCAGCGGCGTCGCTTGAATTTTTCGATTAGGTAAATAAATCCTATTTTCATACCATCGCCTAAAAATATTATTATCGTTAACATTTAATACAATTGCAAAGTTTAGAAAAATATTTATCAAATCATAAATTTATGTAACAGCTACATACACAGCAGAAAATGCGTATGCAATATTCGAAATAGGATGTATTGAAACATTTTTACTGTACGAAAAAGTTATTATTATTTAATTTTAAAGTTTGTTTGTTCGCAACCTGTCTATGTCAATGATTATTTCTTTGATGTTTATGTTTATGCGAAATATAATTGCATTTTCTCTATATAATGACAGCGTGCATAAGTTTCACAGTCTTGCCTGGTACTGGTACCATATTACGAGAAGAACCATTCAATTATAACAAGCTAGAACTCAAAATTATCTAATGCAAAAAATTTAAATAATATTAAATAATATCAAAATCGATAAATTAATTTTTGTTAGCAAATTTCATTACTATATGAAAATTACATCAAATAATTAAATCATTATAAAACGTAGGTAACAACAACAACTATTGAAATAAATTTCAAAAATGAGCAAATTTTTAAATTTGAAAATTCGTTAAATTATATATAAAAAATTACGATAATAATAAAAAATAAATTCGAATTTCTTATTTGGTCGAAATAAATTCAATTGTTTTTTATTTTCTCATGTGTCACATCAATTTTTTATGTCACATTTATAATTTCGCTTTTTTTATTATTACTAGTTTTTGTTTTTCTTGTGTCAGTCACGTCTTGGTAAATGGAAAATATAGGAAAAAAAAAAAAAATTGCATATTAATCATTTTATTATTTTATTATTAATAATTAATGTAAAGTATAGAGATAATTTATTATTTTAAATTTATAAACCGAATATTAATATTTAATATTATTTAATTTAATTTTCCATATATTATCACATTTTTTGGTTAGTGTGTGTTTAAAAAATGCCTACAACAAATTTTAACTTTCTTTTTTCCCTTGCCTCTGTGTTAATGATGGGTAAGTGGTGCTCCGCATTCAATTATATTTTATACATTAAATATTGTAATTGTTTTAATTATTTTTATTTTATTTGATTCTCAACAATTATCAATTTATTCAATAATTAATTTCATTGGAAAAGATGGTATAGATTTTTAGTTTTTTAATAATTAAATTTTGACTTTTTCCTATATGCATGCGCAAAAAAAAAAAAAAAATGAGATTGTGTCTGTGTGACGCCGCGGTAACACACATATTTATATATACCATTTATTGTTGTTTTTCTTGTTCTTGTTCTTGTTGCTGTTGCTATTTACGTTTAAAATTGTACCAAATTAATTTGAAAAAAAGTAATAAAATAAATATATTTAAATTGATTTGATACAATATTTATTTCAATTTACCAAATAACAATAATATTAATAAAATTCATTTATTACTTTTTTTGTCTTTTTAGCTATTAGCCAATATGTCTCGCGGTTATTTGTGAAATTGAATTGTATGTTCTTGTGTTACCGGCGGCTCCTCTATTGCGGCTAATTTTTTGGGAAAAGTGAATTGGTGAGTACCCTTTTTTGTTTATTACATTTTAATTACCGTTTATATTATTATATTATATTTATACATGAATTTAATTGTGTATGGAAAGTATATTTACGATATATTACCTATATTTTAATTTATAACCTAAGAAAAAAACTATAGTAGACTTTAAGCAATTATATATAAAATACAGTCAGTGTCAAACATATTGATACATAATATTTGTTAAAAAAGAATTTTTGTTTTTTTATGGTAAACACTGTTTACATTGTTTACATGCACGCAACGTAACTGGTTAGTTCCATCATGCGGTTTTTAATGCGATTACAATATATATTGTTTTAGCATATTAATGCAAATTGAAACTATACAATTATAATTTAATAATCAGATCCTTTTTTTTTTATATGGAATTATACTACAATATATGATAAATAAATCACTAGTTATTCTTTTTGGATCATTATCCAATAATTCTGCTTACTTCTTTCGATAGTATTGTAAATCAGCCACCTTTGCTGCATCAATACTAATTTATAATAAATTTAATAATAATAATATTTAGAACAGTATTAAGAGCTAATCTGTTTTGTTTGTAGATTATTTTAATTTTTAATGAAATTTATATAATATTTGTATCTAACCTATTTAATATATGTTATATATGCATGTAGTGCATATGTAATAAAAAAAAATTATAAATTGTCGTCACATAATAATAAAAATAAAATAATAGCACTTTTTATTATTACATATTTAAGTGTATTTGGCGAAACAATAAAAGAAAAATAAATTTATTATCAGGAAATGCAAAGTTGTTCCATTTTAAACATTATCATAACATAATCATCGCATATCATCATTTATATATGTAAATCATATATTTGTGTTATCATTATATTATAATATTATCGAATATCCTTTTTATATACTCTAAATATATCTATATGAAATCATTATTTTTATTATTTTATATATACACAGACATGATACAGACTCACTTAACACACTTAATACTCGTATATATATGTTAAATTTTATTGTCATTTGAATTTGCACACATATTGCAATATTACATAATATTAGGTTGTCAACTATCTCCCTTCCGCCTTTTTGCTCTTTATTCAATGCTTTATAAAAAGTGTTACAGTAATCGGATTTAGTTCAAATATGCGCCGTTTTGTTCGATAATCTGTTTCCATCTAGACTGCAACTTCATAATACCTCCCTCGTAGAAGCCCCCCTCCTTATTTGCGAAGAACTCGGACAGCCACTTTTCACAAGCCTCTTTTGAGATCAACTTTACACCACCAAGGGCGTTCGCCATGGACAGGAACAGGTGGTAATCACTTGGCGCTATGTCCGGGCTATATGGTGGATGCGATAAAACCTCCCATCCGAGCTCCCGTAGCTTCTGACGAGTCATCAACGAAGTGTGTGGTCTGGCGTTGTCCTGGTGGAACACTACACCCTTCCTTTTGGCCAATTCTGGACGCTTCTGGTCGATCGCCTGCTTCAAGCGGTCCAGTTGTTCGCAGTAGATGGTAGAATTAAGCGTCTGGCCATATGGGAGCAGCTCATAGTGGATGATTCCCTTCCAATCCCACCAAACACACAGCAAAACCTTCCTGGCCGTCAATCCCGGCTTGGCCACTGTTTGGGACGATTCACCGGCCTGCGACCACGACCGTTTTCGCTTGATATTGTCGTATGTGATCCATTTTTCGTCGCCAGTCACCATCCGCTTCAAGAATGGGTCGAGTTCGTTCCGTTTCAGCAGCATTTCGCAAATGGAAATTCGGTCCATTAGATTTTTCACTGTTAATTCATGTGGCACCCAAACATCAAGCTTTTTTTTGTATCCAGCCTTCTGCAGATGGTTTAAAATGGTTTGGTGACTAACTCCCATCTCCTGGGCGATGTCACGAGATGCCACATGCCGGTCTAACTCGATGTATTCCATGATTTGATCGGTATTTGTCGTCACAGGTCTTCCGCCGGCTGGCTTATCCATGGTGTCGTTTTCACCGGCTCTGAATCGTCGAAACCATTCCTCCGCGGTTCGAAGTGATAGAGTACCATCCCCCAAAACACCATTAATCTCACGGAACGTTTCTCTAGCGGATTTGCCTTTAACGAAGGAAAACTTTAAAATAGCGCGAATTTCGGCGTTAGTGAACTCCATGTTTACACGTCTATAATTGTTGAACGCAATATCCAAACTAATCATACATAGCGTCGTTTTGTTTGTTATGTCAAGAGCTTTCAAATTATGTACAGTGTTGCCAGATACGAGCTCTGTAGCGCTTTGTACATAGCCGCGAAATTAAAAAGACAAAAAGGCGGAAGGGAGATATTTGACAACCTTATATTATAGTCTTGTTATCATACTATACGATACGATTAAATTGTGTATAATAAATAAATTTGTTCTATTACTATTATATATTGATATGTATTCTAAACTAAACGTATTCCAAGTATTATCATTTTATACGAATTTAATTAAAACGTGCATTTTAAATGTACCCATATATGTATTGAACATATTAATTTAAATTTATTATGTACACACACTAATTGCTATATTATTGTTGTGTAATCATTTCAACACATATACGTATACGTATCGTACCACTTTCTATATGGCTAATAATAATTTGAGTTTACATAATATTTATTATATGTATGCCATATTAGTTTCAATTTTAATTACATTGTGCTAAAATCTATATAACATCATAGAATATTTTTGTGTTTATCAACTACATATTAATTGCTTCAGTTATGATCAGCTGATACGCACTAAAATGTTCCAAATAAAACAAGGGAACCGAGTAAATATACGGTATCAATTTACTTTTCACTGATTTAAATTAAACACTACGCGCCGACAGTCGTTTTTAACTAAAATGATACTGCCTTTTGATTAAAAAATTACGATTTTAAAATTAAAATCTGATAAAATCAATTTCTATACGCCTTTAATTTTAAAATTGAATAGATTTTAGAATTAAAATGCCATCGGTATTTAAAACAAAATGACAAATCCTTTTATTCAAAAATTATCAAAATCAAATTTGAAATTCTTTTAAGTTTATTATAAAATATTTCGTTTTAAGCATTTCTCACCATTTAAAATTAATGTGCCATCAAACACACACCGGTTTAGTTATACATGTGCAGTGAATATAGTTTTAATAAAAATTGCCTTTTGAAAATAATTTGTCAATATTACTCCGTGCATTCATTTTGAAAATTTACAAAGTTTTTGGTAGAAAATCGTTGAATTATTAAAAAAATGTTAAATTTAAATAGCATCCCAAAATTTCAGATGGGAAAAATGAATGTTATATCCTCTAAGTGGCAGGTGATTTTTTAAATTTTCTTATTTATTATTTTTCAAAATGTTATTTTATGAAAATATGTAGAGTAGTACAATATAGTGTAGAATTGTGATTATGACATATTTGATAAAGCATATCCATTGGAGCAATATAAGATCTTACTCAATCCACATCAAAATAGTGCTGCTACTATGCTGGCAGTCAAATAAAGCGATATTATGTTAAGTGAGTACCTATGGTCCCCAGATCATAATGGAAAATGAAGAAACTAATCGATTAACAAAAAAAGGATCAGAAACATTCCATAGATCCAGGACCTTTCTATCTTAGATCGCAGGACTTTAAAACCATAGCAAAATAGTGTAGAATTGCGATTATGGCACATTTAAAAAAGCATAGCCATTGGAGCAATATAAGCTCTTACTCAATCCACATCAAAATGGTGCTGCTACTAGGCTGAACGAACTTGCCAGTCGAATAAAATGATATTATGTTAAATGAGTATCTATGGTCACCAGATCATAATGGAAAATGAAGAAACAAATCGATTAGCAAAAAAAGGATTAGCAACATTCCATAGTTTTAGCCATAACAGCAAGATTCGAAATTTTTTTGACCATTTATAATATGTGCTAGAATTTATTTATTGTTTCCGTTACTTTCTGAAATTTTATCTTTCTCTGCTAATCCAATACGAATGTTCACCGCTCGCCACTGCTTTATGGTAACATCTAATCCAGGCAAGAACCTACTTCAGAAATATTTTAATGTGTGCATCAATCAATATTCCAAAACTTCATACGGAACTGATATTTATTATATTTGCTTTATTGGCCAAGTCTTATGCACTCAGCCAAAACTGACCAGTACACTTATTTCGTATAAACACATTGTGAATAATATATAAATGTATTTGTATTAAACAAAGATATTTCTTTCTCATGATTTTAATATACTTAATTTTTGGGTACAAATAAATTAATAATTTTATTTAACTTATAATATAAATTTTATAGAATATTTATTATGCGTCAATCGTTGCGTTTATTAGATTTAATATGAAATCGCATTTAAACCCATTATTTAAATCTTTCCAATTTATATGTGTATTTATTATGTACATTTATGCATACATACTATTACATAAAATGTTTATTATACATATACGAGATTAATATTTTAAGGATATTATGTGAATAGCTGCTATAGATATATATATATAATAAATACGGTTGTGCGTCTGCCATACATTTGCTAGTATATAATATTTAGATTATAAGCACATGAATATTATGCATAATTTTATATATTTGTGCTATGTGTATTATACATTTATATAATAAATGTGGGTATAATCTGAATGATATAGAGAAAATTTGTATAATTTTCTAGTCTGAGTATGAAATGGATATATGTGCATGTGTATATGATATAATTAAACATATTTATATGAAATATGAGTTTTGTACATGTATAATAATAAACGAATAATATTATATATATTATACATTGTATGTGTATGTGGTTTAAATATATGTACATAAAAGTTTGTATATCGTATTTATAGATAGAATATATTAACAATTTTCATATTTTAAATATAGAGATTGTGTAAGAATTGTTCATTAGTATCATATGTACTTATTTTTAACTATATATATATTATTAGTAAATGGATTTATTTTTGCATATAAATACATTCAAAATATTGTACGTGTTGTATACAGGGTGTCCTTTTTTCTAAATATAATTTCAATTGACCAATATAATTTATTCTCGTTTTGTAGTAGTGCTTCATTTCTCGCCAGCACTAACAATTCATTATATGATTATATTTAACACAGAGTCTTGAATGTATTTCATACAGATCGTTAATATAATCAAAAAATCAGTAATTAAATTTATATCAAATCTTCACTCAAGTCATTAAATTTAACAATACAAAAAAAAAATTAGTGCTGTTTTAAAATAAAATCTATTATAACATAAATTCGTAGCATTTTCTTTGTTTTTAATAGAATTTTTAAAAAAATTTCCTTACCTAAAACAATATGGCAAATACTTTTATTCCAAAAAATTATGAAAATTAAATACATTTATTGATTTATTTTAAAATTTTTTTGAATTAAAACATTACTCTATTCTTTTAAAATTAATGTGACAACGCAAAACACAATTTTGATTATGTTTTTACGAATGAATTTTGTGATCTGTTAATTGATTTATTTATAGTGTGAACCGACTTTAACAAACTGTCAAAGTTTCATGACATTTCCTTTTGTGTAAGCCAAAATAAAATGCATTAAGTGATAGAAGTTTTTGTGCATCGATCGAAAAATAAATATAAAAGCACAGACCGACCCAACATTGAATGTTGTATTAAAATTGATAAATATGTTCTATTACTATTTAAATTAGACGTGTAATCTTGGATGGTTCTTAGTTCTAATCTATATTCACCATAAACTAATCGAAATTGATCTGCAAAAGCGTCATTGGAATTTGCGAATGAGGAAACAACTTTATTATTATGGAAATTTCCAATTTAAACTTTAAATGTGATTATACAAAAACCTATATGTTGTAATTTATATTAATTGTTAGAAATCTTATTGTCGCTCATAGTTGAGTTTATAATCCACAATTTAATCTTCATATAAGCCATTTCTTTGTCTCGGTTTCAATTTTATATATAAGAATTTGTTAGGAAGTAATTCCTAATTATAGACTCGAACAGAAAGTGTCATACAAATTTCGTTCAACAATTCCAGTGATTTTTCATAATTTTCGTTTTTTTATCTGTAACAACTATTCGACGAAGCTTCTTATAGACATAATTATCAGCACCACTGATGTTATCAAAACGGTGTTGCATCTCAAACACACGACTGTACGGAATAGAAATTCTTTATCAAGAAAGATTCTCAGCCGAATAATATTAAAATATGGTTATATCGATTGAACATCTATTTTATTATATATGAATTGATTGTATGCCTGAATTTTCCTTGTTCGTGTCTGAATGAAACGAGTATAAAATATAAATTCAATAATAATTACTTAATTTAAGAGGGATTGAGCTATTGAAATGTTAAGAGTTAAATCAGTTAGTTAAATTAAAACACCCTGTGTAATTGTATATGTAGGACAATTATATTCATTTCATATATATTTTCAAATATAATATAACACTAATTACATCTGGTTTAATTTAAATGCAAATGACATGAAAATTATTATTATTTTAAATATATTTAAAATAGATTTCTTTCGCTTCATTTACAATTTTACATAGAACATATACAATATATTAATATTTGTAGTACACGGATACATGTATTTTAATATTAAAATATAATATTTTATATTATTTTACTATTGAAATTATACAAACACGTAATATAATATTTATCAATTGAAATGTTTCCTTGGTGTGATGTTGTTGTAACATTCACAGAAAATATTATATATATTTATTATATAAATTTGTTGACAGTGATATAGGTGTAACTTCAGCGCCAATTTTAGTTCCAGCATTTATTTAAAAATAATTTTGTAATTTTTAACGATTTATTGTATATATCTTCATCTAATTTTATTTCCCCAAACAATCCAGATCATTTAGAATTAGATATTAGTTTTGAGTCCCTTCTTTTTTACATTTAGTTTAGATGCACTAATTTCTTATCGATTTTTCTTTCATTCAACAAATTTCCACGACTAACAATAAGTGTCTCAACGGTAATTCTGACTGGTTTTAAAAATTTGCCAGTTGTCAATTTCAGAATTCCACAAATATTTTAAATTCAAATCGTCTAACGCATGTAATATTACAGTACTGTGTCTTTCATTTTGGTAGAGAAAATATAGATTACAAATAATGTTTAAAAAACATTAATATAGAAAATTAAAGAAATTAACATTTCTCGAATTTCTCGTGAAAATTAATTCAAGGACATTATTATAAAAGGAAAACTATTTATATATTTTGTACAAGACAATGCCTTTTTAAAACAAAAATTAAAAATTTTTTATTTTAAAAATCAGTAATTTTATAATGAAAAGAAATCCTTTTAGAGATGAGAAATGTAATATGAACTATCAAAATGGTAAAAGTAACATAGAATTAAAAAGAAAATTATGTAATAAATCTTTTTGAAACAATCTTTTACATTTTATTGATACCATTTAAAATTATTATTATTATTATTATTATTATTATTTTCTCTTCTCAATCTAATTATCATCCTTATTTTGAAATCAATGAAAATTATAATTTTGAAATCTTTTTTAATCCAAATAATGCACATTTGATTTATTGTAATTTCTTATATTAAATGATTGAAAATAAATTTTATATATTCTTTTTACCAACACTTTTCGTCTAATCTATTTTCCACTCTGTCTTTAATTAAATACACTATAAAATAAAACTATATATATTCTAATATGATGTCAACGATAAATACTTGCTATATTAAGTGGCCAAGATTTAAAAATAATAAAAACTAAACTATATATATATATATACTTGACTATATATAGTGTTTTTGAACATTAATACTGCCAACGCTAATCCTAATAATATATATTCTATTAATTTATAGAATTTATATTTACATATATAATACAGTACCAGAATTTTAACCACAATATAATATGTCACAATTTTGTGTTATTAAATTTATTAAATAAGTTTCGTATATATTATTTATATTACAATGTGAGCAAAAATATATTACCATCATTTGTGAAAATATCCATACAAATATATGTTGTTATATATATGTGGGTGGTATTATTTATTATGATTTTATTTGTATATATGTTCAATATAATTCGACTATATGCATAAACTATAAAATGATAAACTAATATTACTTTTATCATAGTTTTATATTATCAAGCACATACAAACATCTAAATTTCATTAAACTTTGTCGATTAACTTATATAATAAATGATATATTATCGCAACTTTAATATATTTCCACACTCAACTTTTAGCTATATATAAAATGTGGATACATGTACAATAGTACACATACCATACACATACCTCATACGTGTATATCACAAACATACGTACTACTAATATATGATAGAAAATTGGAAAGTAATTTTGTGTAATTTGAAAATTCTATTTAATCGAAAAAATGTATATCTCATCTATGTGGTGTATACCATAAAGATTATAAATCATTTTAAATTTATTAATATATAACATAAGATAAATATATATAGATAAAAGAAAAGATATATATATATATATATAAAACTCTTTACACAAAATCTTAATTTATCTATATATATATTTATATAGAGACTATTATAGAGTCTATAATATTAAATATTCGCATATAAAAGTTAATGTAATTAATTAGAGTTCAATAACTTTCAATATCGATTTTAAATAGAATGTGATTCAAATGATTTATTGATGAAAATAATGTAAGTTTTATATAGTCAACAACATTCAGTGCGGCTGTTGGTAGCTTTCATGCTGGATGGATTGCGTCAGGGTGTCGCAGGTTCAACAGCCAAAAATATGTTAATATAACAAATATAGCAATTATATTTCCAGACAAAACCGAAATTAGATCATCTATTTATTTTCAGTGTCAACAAATGCAAAATTATCTATATTATTTGTTCGTTTATGAATATATCTTTTATATAAATAAATATACCGATAGTTGTATATATTATTGTATTTGTACATAAATTTTGAAACACAATAATTGGCATAAGACATGAAATTGTATCACCTCAGTTTAAAAAATTTTATTATAATATTTTGATGATCTAAGGAAAAAAATCCCATTTTTAAATATATGTAGAAATTTGTCTATAACTTTAATAGAATTAATTGAAGACCGAAAGGGTTAAGATATTTTTCCGCCCAACGCTATATACATTGGGAATATGAAATGTTAAGAGAAGAGGAGATTAATCGCAAACAATTTGTGTATGTATAAAGAAAAATAATACTATATAAAATATATATAAAATGTATTGACTAATTGGCAAAAATGTATATAATCATTATTATTGAACCATCGCATTAATTAGTAAATATATTTTACTCATTAGTCTCACGCCTCCATTATAAATTACACACAATATATTCCATTATTATTTTTATTTATTTTTTGTTCAATTTTTCATCTTGTAATATTCATTATTTGTAAATTAATTTTTTTTGTATGATCTACCAACAATATTATTATAAGTAATTTCATTGTAAAACAATTTTGAAAATGTTATATACTTTTACAAAAAAATATACTAAAATGAAAATTATAATTTATTCAACAATATTCTGAAATTTTGTAAGACTTTATGTTTATGTATATAAATATTAAGTATATATTTATGTATGTGTAAAAGACAAGACGCGTCGCACAAGAGACGTACGTGTAAACACACGAAAACAATGAAAACTTCAAAAAGATTTATGATGCAAATAGAAAAAAATAATTTGTATATTATTTTAAAATTTATAAGAAATTTAAATTCAAAAGTATATGCATATGCGAAAGAAATTAATATGTAATAATGCAAAAGCTATAATAGCTTTTTATACTCGTGGATACATATAAGAATTGTTTTAAAAAATATACTTTAAAAAGGATTAAGGCTATAATTATATATATATATAGAGAGATACTCTTGCATATTGTGTAAAGATTTTGTTATAATAATAATAAGAAAGATAAATATATATATAAATGTTATGGATGGAAGGATATAAAATTCATTTCAAATCTTATACAATATATAATTATATGTGTACTTATTGTTAACACTTTAACTGCATGAGTCAAACTGATTACGATTAGCCCAATTTGAATTTATTTTGTAATTATGTTCATTGACTATATGAATTATGGTTATATGGAACAGAAAAAACTGGATATGTGAATATGCTTATTAGTGAAAACACTAAGTTTTTACTTATAAGAAGTGCGTGTTAATGCACATATTTCTTTCAAATAATCTTTCCATCATATTGATTAATTATTATTTCTTAGTATATGTTTAATTGCATATATGTTTTTCTTCTGAAGTTCAATAACCATATGGTATTGTAAAAAAAAATGTTTAAAAATTTTTCTAATTCAAATAATGTGTCACAAACATTAATATTATATAAATGAAATTTGTATTGTCTATTATCATAGCACAAACAAATATAATCAAATAAATTTTACATATATTCAAATCCGCTTCGCTTTGAAAGTAATCTCAATTAGGTAAAGAAGATTTTCAAATATACAAATGTTGTATGTATACAATCCAATAATAGGTACTATTCTATATTATTATAATAATGGCTATACGCATTGTATACGCACTTAAATGTATGTAATACCGTACTGTCTTTGCCCCACAAAATATACAAACCTTTATACGTGCAACTTTAAAATGCGCATTTTCATTATCGATTTGCGTTATAATAAAATGAAAGAAATTTGTTGCGGATTTATTTACAATATTTTTTAATATTTAAAATAAAATGTAATAATAAATTGTCAACACATTAAAAATATATAAATTGATAGTAAAATAAAGATAAGTGATAAGTGTCAGGATAAATGTTACCCTTCTAGCAGCATCAAATATTACTTCTATGGTCCATTGAGTGTTACTCTTGCATACAATTCTAAAAAAAATATATATTGCTGTCTTATAAATATTAATCATTTTAAAAAAAAATATGTTAACATAATATATTAATGGATTAAGACATTTCCAGAAACCGATTGTGAGTGAAATTGATGATTGAAGGATTAATAACATTTCATGGACCTTACAAAGGATTTTTTTGAAATTGTACATGCGCTGCCACCATATGTAAAAGAATTAAACTAGATTTCGAATTTAATTGTTGTTTCCAGAAATAAAATCATTTCAAAAATTGCAATAGAATATTTTTTTAACTTATAAATGTGCAACACCACATGCGAAAGAGATATTAAACTAGAAATTTATAATAATTTATATTTTTACAAGGATCAAGGACCTCTTACGCATACAATAGAATTACAAACAAGAAATTTTATGCAGAACTTAAATTTCAAGGATCAATTGTATTCCGAGGACCTTTCGAGGAGAAATTGATTGAGTGTGAAATACTTCATTGACCCTTACAGAAATATAGTAATGCTCGGCCACATGGTAGCGTGTTTTCAATCATAGTATAATTTAAATTATTTAAAAGTATAAAATAAAATAACAATCAAATGCGTGTGCATACGCAATTTATTCATTCGTTAATTGATCTATCCTCAGAATTAATATATACTCACCTATAACATTGTACGATACCGTTTCTTAATTGATTCTTTCTCACAATGGCTAATTATTGTTCTGATTTATAGTCTTTCAAGAACACGGCAATGCTTCAAGATGGTAATAATTTACCGTGGAATATTCTCGTAGTTAATAGAATTTTTTTTATATATATAAAATTTTTAATATTTTATTGATTTTATAATTAATTACATTTCTAATACTTTCTGTTCGTTTGAATAGTTCTTACGACTATAATTAATACCGATTGTCAAAAGAATAAATTTAAAATAAATATAAAAAATTTAAGTTATTTTCAACTATTTTTTTATTAACAATAATTTAATATTACTAATTAACTTCACAAATTAAATATAATATATTTGAATCTTGAATTTTGTGTTTAAATATATGTGAATTGAGAATTGATTAAAAAGCACTCACAATTTTTAACTAAAAATTTATTCGGTTTAAATTATCAATGCGAGCAAAAATTCGTGTTTTAAATAAATACATATTTTATATTTATCTAATTTCTTTTAAATATATTATTTTAATACATTACTAATATTAACATTTGCAAAAAATACAATATAATGTCAAAGGCTTGTATGTGTATTATGTGGTGAAGATACGTTATATGTATTTAATATATAGCCGAGGTTGCTGCAATAATGAGAAACATTGCTGTTATTTATATTCGTTGTAAAAATCGGTACTTGTTAATTGTTTAATTCAGTTTTTAGACTGTTAACGATACTTAAAATGATATTCATGTTTATGCTGATTTCATACAATACCGTAGTGCTATGTGCATACGTTTTACATTGAGTGCACCCAAGAAATGTACCCAAATACTATACTTGTATTTAAATTTTTACAATTTAGATAACGGAAAGGATTAAATTTTCGTTAGTAAATAAATACAAAGTTCTGGCTGCTTTCGTGTGGCAGCCCACTTTCCTCTATATGTATTTTGTGTACGATCTATGTGTATATACTCTTTGGATAAATGATGGTATATTAAATTTACATTTTATGTACTTGTATAACATTCACAAAAACTCACATATTGTATTAAGATTATATATACATAAATTCCCATAAGAAGTCATAATTTATTTATGTTTTTTTCCGTTTTGACACTTAGTATTTCATAAGTAAGTAGGTTTTTCCCGGTTTTTAAAGTATACCATAAAATGAAGAGCGGGTGTGAACACAAACAAACCACCAACAAAAAAAAATTCCACATTTTATAAAAAGTAAAACACATTCCCTAATCACCCATAATAAAGTTTACACCTTTATAATATATATTTTCTTTATTTTATGCATAACAACATTTGTTCTTCATTTACATATTTCCATATGGAATTTTTTTGTTGTTTATATTAAAATTAAAAAAAAAAATTGTACACCATATCCAAAACTTTTGATTTTTATTTCAATTTAATTTTATACTTAAATGGAAAATTAAATACCATTCCTAGCACGTGTGATGAATTTTATAAAAAAATGTTATTTTATAAATTTTTTTATTTTTTTATGATATATTATATAGTCCAAAAGTGTAATCATAATATATGGGACACAATATGGATTAAATACTGCATGTTCCATATATTCTCATTCACTAATTCATTTGTTTTTCACGCCTTTATAATATTTTCGAAACCGTCATAGATGTATGCCACGAAATATTCATATCAAATCACAAATTCTTTTGGATTTTGTCAACAGTCAATTTAAATTGTAATCTTGTAAACGTTAATTTACGACAACATGTACATACAAAAGTTTGTAGAATTTCAGAAAACAACCATCTTACTAAAACTTAATTTTTACAACATTTGACGTTTATGTTATCGCAATTTTTGATAAAGAAACTTATTTCGTCTCCAAATCGTTTAGCATGACAAAAGGTGAACCGACAAACCGATAGGATATACATTTTGTTTTACGACTTATTGATACAAGTCCATGACAAATACGAATGTATAATTTAGTAGATTAACCTGTTTTTTTGAAGAATGTATACTGAGATTATAATAATCTGTATATGATTTTCATCTTCGTCACTGTTTAATTTAAAAACTTCATCAGTAATTATGTAATAACAGAGATTAGGTTGCGTATGCAATGCATTTATATTGTAATATTGCATATGTGTATAAATAGCTATACTTATAAAATATAAGTTGACGTCATTATAAATACAATAAATGAAATTTGTACATTTTGAATTAATTTCCATTCATAAAATTCTGAAGAGAAAAAAATTCTATATTTAATTTCTTGAATATATAATACCAATAATTATATAGTTAGTTCCGTATTGTATTATATTGTAAAGTGCATAATGTATATTTTAT
This sequence comes from Bibio marci, assembly GCA_910594885.2. Classification (NCBI taxonomy): domain Eukaryota; kingdom Metazoa; phylum Arthropoda; class Insecta; order Diptera; family Bibionidae; genus Bibio; species Bibio marci. The sequence continues at coordinate 42,944,060 of OU343114.1, forward strand.
ATATATATATATAAGATAAATATTGTATAATACAGTAGAACTTAGTCTGATATCAAGTTTCAAATGATGCGCGTCTATTGAGCAGAACAAAAGTCGTGCACTGAAATTAAATTTAGTGGTACATGTTTACACAGACCAATTTGAAAATATATATGTTTATTTCAAATTAGCAAAAAATTTCACCATTGTACGATTGAAAGTTCAATGTACGTAATATATAAACATGGTTAGATCGCATATTATTCAATGTGTAGACAGTATGAAAATTACTGAAAATTACCCATAATTTGGCGTATATCCGCATTCACTATTTGTATCATCTTGTAAGTGGAATCGATGTTTGCGATCGTAGTGGAAGCGAAATTATCTTAATAACAATAATAATAATATGTTCTTTGAAGTTGACACTCTCATTTATGTTAAAACCACTTATTTTAAAACATTCTATGCACAGTTTGAATCGATTAATCGAATAATTATAATGATGCCATTAAAACTCATATACATATATTCATAATGTTTATCTAAGTCTTAAGTAAAATTTGGAAGGTTTACGATCATAAATACCCGCAGGTATAAATAAAATGTTATTTCACGTATATATGAATGAATAAATAAAGGAAAATTATTGAATGAAAATTGTATATACTTTACATTTTTACATGTGTATTGTATTTATGTTATTGGAAAAATCAACATCTGTTTAATATAAATATATAGATGCGTGTGTGCGTGTGTGTGTGTGTGTGTGCGTATAGCGAGAGTATTTAAATAAGGATTATTTTCCTTTTCATTTTTATGTTTAGTAAATAATTTGCTAATTCATTGTGCATAGTCATTGTTGTTTTTATTTTATTTATATATTCATTTAGTTGTGGTTTTTGGTATTATTGTTTTATTGTAATATTATTTTATGGACATGTATTTCTTACATATAAACTTATATAATTATATTTATACTCGTAGTGTATACCATATATAGAAATCTGAACAAAAAGACGTAATTTTATCTATTAGTTTTACTTTTTTCAAATACGCCATATATGTACTTTCCTCCGTTTCCCTTTCTACATTCGAACGAATTTATTTACTTTCCTTTCAATGTAATATGATTAATAATATTTTCATTAAAAATGTGAGGTAGCTTTTCATTAAAAATGAGAGGTAGCTCGAAAAGTTTTCTACGTAATTAAATTCTTCAATATATAATTTCAATATTAAATTCTTCAATATATAATTTCATGTATGGTACCATTTGTCATTTGTCTGCAACAGACACACTAATAGATCCAATAAATATTAATCGCACATATATTGTATTATAATTTAAATTAGATAAATAATTAATATTAATGCAGAGTTTATATACCATCATCCACAGGATAGTTTTTAGATTATCTCATCCCTCATATATTAAAATATATTATTTAATTGGATTTTGAATAATAAGACGCGATTCTTTGGATTTTTTATTATTTCGTTTCACAAATAAATAATAGTTTTACATGTGGTTTATTTTCGGTAAGAAACAATTTTTTTATCTGGCTATAATATAGGAATTATTTATAAAGTAGCTGAATTCATTCTGTCGTTGCGTTGTGACTAAATCCAACTTGAATCTATTGATTTTTAATTATATTCATATATATTCTAATACAAAATAATAAATTCGATTGAACAATTTGCTTCTCTACTGGGATCTATCTGTTATTGTGACCGCAGTGGTGAAACATGAAAAAATGTTTAAACATTATAATTAATCAATTTCTTATCTTTCATAGAAGTCATTTTTTAAAATCACTCCATTCGATTCGAACGTATTGATGTCAGTCAGATTTAACTACGAATGGAAAATCGGTTAAAAATGTCTTCTATTAAATATTGGATAAATTTAGTTAATCTGTAAATAAAAAATATCAATCGCTTAAAACTATGGCTCCGTTTAATTAAAAAACGGTGTTAATTTATAAATTTTGATTTTCCCGAAAATTTTGTTTTCAAAACTTAGCCTATAACTTTTCCCAAGTTATATAAAAAAAATATATTGATATTAAAAGTTGATGGCTATTTTTCATGTCATGCCATCGATAGTTATTGTATTTAATTGATATAGTTCTAAATTAATTCGTTATTTAAAATTCCTATTAATATTATCTATTTGATTCAATTTGATACGCAGATGTCATTAGCCAAAACGATATCATATTCCATTTGTCAACAATTTCTTAAGTCGCATTTATTGAAATTCAATCAAATAATGAATCTCAATATAAAAATTGAAATTTATCTGTAATTTAAAAAAAAAATCAAAAACCACAACAGTTTCAGCTTTTGAGTGTTTGTAGAAAAATGAAATTAATCTATGTTGTATGTATACGAAAAATTATTATTTCAACAATCTGTCACAATATATTTTTGATGGAATAATACAATTCTATAAGTGATTTAATTCGCTGTAATTTATATTTACACTGGAAACTTTTCGAACTGTCCATATATATATAGAATATATTCCGTACTTACAATTTATAAATTCACATATGTTTGTGAAAAAATTATCTAAATAAATATTATTTATTATATAGAAAATATAAAAATGAAAATAATACTTACAGTGCTGTAAATTATTGGATGGATTTCTAGGAGCTGCTTTTGAACACATTGAAAACATTTTTTTTTAAGTGTTGTGTTGTCTCTTGTGTGTATTAAGTCTATAGATATAATAATATTAATAATACCAATAGTAATAATAATAATAATAATAATAATAATAAGACACTATATATTTGTGTGTTTGTGTGTATCTATAAGAAAATACGTTTTTAACCACTTGATAATTTATACTGAAAAGAATCAGTCAAACACGACACACAAAGATGATTGTACACGCACTGTCTGTATATTATTTATATATGTGTCACTCTATATTCAATATATGTATATATAGGTACTCTGTGCCCAAGTTACTTGTAGTTGTAGGGTTGAATATTATGTATGAATGAATGGAAAATTATATATGTGCGTGTATTATTTAAGATAAATTCATGTCAAAATATACTTGATATATATATATATATGTGTGTAACGTGTAATTCGTTTTATATATGTATGTTATGTATGTACACACGAATAAAAAATAAATAACAAAACTTTTTAGGGTGAGAACTGAATTTGCTTCTTCTTTTTTTTTCTCCTTGCTTTATAAAAAGCTATAAATTTAAATTCTAATATAAAAATTATCCTTTTTATTTTTTCGTATTCTTTTAAAGTGTTATATATATATATTTTTATGTCCTTTATTTTTTCTACGATGATAAACACGCGCTAGTTATAACAGTATATTATATATGTAATAAATTATATATATTATACCGGCAAATTAATTTGACAATATGACACATAAATTATTGAACAATTTTCATATATTTTTATTTAATGTTTTCCCTTTTTTTTTTATTATATTGTAGTACTCGTATTTTATTAAATTTATAATTAAACAAAAAATTTAAATTTAATTTTAATTTTAATTATAGTTTTTATTTTTTTTCGTTTTAATAATTTTCAATTATTTGAAAAATGAAAATAAAAACAATTTTCAATCACTATAAAATTAACTGATTAATTAATTTATATAATTAAAGATGCTGTGTTCGGCTGTGTGTATTTTTTACAATATACAATTTATTAAATTATATATTTTTGTATATATTGGACACACAGTTTAAAGTTTAATAAAACTGTTTTGTTTTACTCTTGTCGAACGGTCGAAACTCTACTGAATGAACACGACGACGACGACAACAATTTATTATACAGATCTATTTTATTTTATATATATTTATATATTTACTTTTGTATGTTTTATGTACGTTTTTTTGATATATATATATATATGTATATCGTATATGTACACGTACAACACGTATACATGTACATATTTTTAAAAAAGAAAAACGATGAAAATGTTCCACACCCTTACAATCTGTTTTTCCCGTCTATATGTCTACACCTTATAGCCAAACACACATTTATACCTATATATATATAATTATCCTTGTGCATTTACCATATACAAATAAATGTACAAAGTTATATCTATAAAATGTATAAAGTTTATACTCGTATACAATCAAAATATTACGCGAATATATAACAATACAAGCGTACCATTCATCGTATCATATAAAATACATACGCATATATGTATAAATTGTATATAATAATAATAATAATAATAATAATAATAATAAATATAGCTAGAAAATGATATAGGTTTAAATAAAACAGTGTACTACAATTCATGGAATATTATTCCCTATTTACATCTGGTCATACCACAAAATTATGTCACTGGAAAACTCCGCCTTTTCATTGATAACAGCATCAATAAAAATAAGAATGAAAATAAGAAAATTGTATACACTTACACACGCAGGCGAATATCTATTTTATACTCTATATATTTATATGTATTTATTATATATTGCTTTAGTATATATATATATATATATGTATTGTGTATATGGTTCGTGTACATAACACGTATATTTTTTTGTATATGTATAAGAAAAAGAAGCAATGACGACGAAAAAAAAAACGAAATGCTTATATGAAACTTTTGCACGTGGTTTAAAAATAGAATTTTCTTTGAAACTTTTTTCATTTGACGAAAGCTTTGAAGGATATTTTTTGTTCCTTTAATTTCATTTTTCCGATTTTAACTAGATGTCAACTGAAAATTTATAACAGCATATATTATAAAATATAAACTTAAAGTTTAATTTATTGTTATACTAAAAATATATTTATTTATAAAAAGTGGAGTTTGATAAAGTTAGTTTTCCACATAATGATGTGTGTGTGTGTGTGTGTGTGTAAATAGTTATTACATATACTTTTGTTTAGTTATATAATTGGAAAATTTACATTATAATAAAATTGTTAATAATAATTAGTAAGAATAAATGTCAGCATTTACAGCATTTTTCGCTGTCCTTTTCTTATTAAGCTGACACTACGTGAATTTATTGGCTACAGATAAATTAGGTTTTCCTACACTGAAAATAAATTTGTACATAATTTCAATGAATAGCATTTGAATAAGCTCATTTTTCATTGTTTCAATGAATAATTCATTAATATTTTTCATTTTTCACAATTATCTTAATGTACCTGTTCAATGAATGAATGAATGAATTAATTAACTAATGCACAGAATAATAAGTTATTAAACAGAACACGTTGAAAAAATGAATAATATTCATCAAAACAATTATACAATTCTTTAAACCAACGTAGTGATTGATTCATTGAAAAAAATATTCATTTTCGGTATTATGTTTTAATGAATAATTAATTAATATTTTTCATTTTTAAAAATTAACTTAATGTACCTGTTCAATGAATGAATGAATTAATTAACTAATGCACAGAATAATAAGTTATTAAACAGAACACGTTGAAAAAATTAATAATATTCATCAAAACAATTATACAATTTTTTAAACCAACGATAAGTGATTCATTGAAAACATTCATTTTCGGTATTATGTTTTAATGAATTATTCGTTGATTTTAGATAAATGTTATTTCATTTTAACAATGTGAACCATGTTCCTTGGAGCAAAATTAATTAATATTTCATTGTTTTGACGTTACTTTTTTTTCAGGGTACTCCCTCTGATAAATTGTTATCTATGCATAGTTCTCTTTTAATTCTACTTACTGTAGATTTTCCAATTCCCAATTTTGCAGCTATCAATCTATCGAATTGCCCTTTCTCGATTAAGACAGTAAGGTCATTGTTGTGAAATAGGCTTCATCTGTAAAAAAAAAAAAAAAAAGGAGTTGTCACCCAAAACTAATAAAAATGTACTTACAATTGTTAAAAGCTTATAAAACGTTATGTAATTTATATTACACATAGAATAAGTCAAAGTCACTATTACACTAATTAATTTATGTAAATATTAATCATAAAAAATACGAAAAACTAAAAATAATGGTTTTTAGAACATGGTGTTGCATGCATAAATTTTGAATTTTTTATTTTGGAATAGAGTAAAATTGGTATTTGTTATTAGTCCAAATGTATGGGGAAAGGATTGAGAGCTATTGTATATATTATATATATAGACTAGAGATTAGATAAAATTCAAATAAAATGTATCAATATATATAATTTAAGGGCTAAATATATTAAAATTCAACACACATCGTATAGCGTCTATGTGCAGAAAAACACAACTTCTAAATGATGTCATTATACCACACTCAGTCATGTTTTCAGTAAATAATCATATTAATCCTTTGATTGTCTGCTCTTCAATACATTTGTTACAACAATTTAATAATGATTTGAATGACTGTCCCAGTTCACTTTTCCGAATTTCATTAGGATCGAAACGCAGTTTTGTATGACCAAAAACATCATGTGTCCTTATTCTTTTTGGGGTGGTATTGAATAGAATCGGTAGACCAAGTGCTCGATGGCTAGTAAACTGTGATATTAAGATAATAATAATTTGGGAAAGGAAGATGTTAGCTGTTGCCTATAGGATAGGTGGGAATTGTGTGTTGGAATTGCGCATGGGTTTTAATACCGCATGCACTGTCGTATTATTAGTAGTAGGAATTATGACATTGTTTATGGATGGCGGCCATAATAATGTTCTATCTATCTATTTATGTATTCAGATAACTATCACCCTGTATATTATTGCAAATATAGTGCATATAAATTTATATTGTACCAAACACATATAAATGTGTACTTATATGATTTTTTTACAATTGTCTACAGCAGCTTTACACACACATGTACCATATCTATGCCGGGAAAAATCAAATAAAATTATAAAACATATTTTATTTTATACTTTTAAGAAACTTATTTTTCAAGAGAGAAAAAAATGTATATTATATTTATCGGTAGAACACATTGTTAAAAAAAAAAAAATTAGAAAAAGTGTTCTATCTTTTAAAATTAAGTACCTATACAATAACTTTGTTGTATATTTAAGTACAATATCTTGTCTATCATACATTTATATACTATATGTGTTATAATGTACATGTATTACAAATTATAGTATATATATACTCGTATATATTTATAACGTATAACCAATGCCAGCGAATGTATGTGAAAGAAGGAAACTCTACATATGAATATATACTTTTAAGATTTATATGGGTACGCGGTGAGAAAATTATGCATTTTATAGTAGTTTTACATATTTAAATATTTATGTTTATATATGATAAGAAAAAAAAAATTTTGTATATTTATAGCTAAAACGTATTATTTTTGAATTATAGTATATTGTTTCATTAAATTTCAATCAATTTTTATCTATGTACAACGCAGCACACTAAACTAAAATATGTATCTGTATAGTGTTAATATTTTGTTTTTTTGAAAAATAAATCACTTTAAACACATCTATAATGCATCTGAGATTTCACATACAGACAATTAAACTTTTCCATTTTGCCTTTTAAAGTTTACAAACATATTTTCTGAAACAGTATAATAGTATATGTTAACTTAACAAAAGTTTGACAAACGAGTACATACATTTTATTTCTATAAACAGCTGATGGAATATGTTACTATATTTAGTTTAATTTTTTGTCATGTTTGATGAAATCATTTCTATCTTACTTATCTTATCTGTACATTTATATTGAATTTTAAAATTGGATAATATAAAAGTGTGAAAGTGTTTTAAAGCAATAAGAAGCTCATCTAATTCTATTATTTATTATAAATATTCTGAATTTTTAATTACCGTTGCATAAAATGAAGGTGTCCTTAATATGTCGAATTTAACTTTTTTTTTATCACAATTTCCCATATTTATTTGAAAAACGGAATATCCTTTTACTACAGCATAATTTTCGTATATATACTCGATAGACTTTAACAATTGTTCGAATTCTAAATAATGTAGTGAATGTGTGGCGAAAGAATTAAATTAATAACATAATTCGTTTATTTTTATTAATACACAAATACGTGAATTGTAATGGTATTAAAACATATTTTTCTTTACTAAATTTAACATAATTTTTATCATTCAATCGATCAAATAATAATGAATGATCTATAGTCATTGATCTTTCTTTATATATATTAGCTAATTATAGTTTATAGAAATTTCTATGTATGCCAAAATTTTTTAACCACAGATAAAATGTTAATTTTCTGCTAAAATTTTGTAAAAGTGGTCAAGAAAATTACCAAATGGGTAACTATCGATATTACAGAATTTCCATAATAATTATTCATATATGTAATGCTATTATCATTAACCTTTGTCAAAATCAATGTGTGGGATATTTTGTTAGGGTATAAAGAATAAACTAAATACTGACTGTTCCACTTTTTCTAATATTTATTTTTTAATACAATTATTTTTATTTAATATTATTTATTTTTATTGTTATTTAATTTTATATTTATTTAATTTATATTTTATTTATTATAATTTTATAATATTATTTAATGACTTTAATTATATTTTAATTTTACTAATTATATTTTATTTGTATAAATATTTGTACGTCCTGTCGGCGTGGCTGTTTGTAATCGTCTGTCTTGTCCACGTCTCGTTCAACCGTCAATTTAACGTCATTTAATGTCATTGTCGATGCGAACCGTTATCTCTTTGTGTTCCTTGCTGAACACAAACCTATGACGGGTTCACACCGACGTCGTCTTGACGTGTCTCCACAAATGCATTTACATAATTTGTTTTCATACAATGATGGTAAAAATTACATATTCCACATTACTCTACCACTTCGAATTATGTCCGTCTTCTCTATCTCCGGCACGCATTTCACTGGTACACGCTGTACATAAATAAGATAATATATTTTTTTCAGATGCAAAAAAAATTGCAAAAACAATAATATTGATACTAAAATTATATTACATATTTTAATAAATGATAACCATTTGACATTTAACTCGTCATAGATCAATTCAAAATTATCTGAATATAAAAACTTATATTTAAAATAATAACATAGTAACAACAACTCACATGAATACTAAAATATATAATATTACAATAAAACTTATATTCTATTGTATTTGCGTATGCCATAAGTGTTAAATGAATTCAAATGTTTCGTTCAGATTTTTATACACACAACACAAAATGACAAAATTGATTTAATTAAATTTTATCCGTTAACTGTTTTAATTGTTTTTGGTTTCGCTAATTAAATAAATCGTAGGTTACCTTCATATTATGAAGAATCTGCATAGGTAATGGTATATATTCGATTCATATACATATAATTCAGTTTATGTATTTGTCGCAATTATATACGTGGGCCATTCTAAAAGTTTCAGGAAAATTAAACAATTCTATATATTTTTATTTTTAATAATTATTCTTATTGTATAAAAATAATTTGCCTGTATCCTTAAAAAATCCTTCTGTTATTTTAATGATGCAATTTTTAATTGTAAACGTTTATTTCACTAAAAACGGTTCACACAACTCAGAGAAATGCTTTTATAATATTTTTATTATAAAATGTAAAGACTGATGCGACAACGACGATTGCGAATGCTATATATACGAACTGCTAAAGAAAGCGTTAATATATAATTATATTTAAAAAAATAAGTCATATCAAGAACAATCATTTTCATTACAACATTGTGTGAATGATGGAACAACGAAACGACAAGATGATTTTTTCTTGTCAGATTTATACAAATAATTTTTAATCCATATAATATTATATTATCGTTTGAGTTGAATGTTTGATTAATAGATTGATTTTAAATTTTCACAATTATATAATTGTTTGTGTATCCTCTATCAATTTGTACATGAAAAATAACTCATGGCTTACATAATTACATTTACAGATGAGGATGGTAGCCCGATGATTTGTTCTTGAAAAACCATAAACATTTTATTTCAAGACGAAGCACTTTTTAATTAAAAGTTATCTTAACACTTTGAAGACGGTATGTGATGAATAGCATATACCCTCAATTCCCGCATATTTTGTTAAAATTATATAAATAAAAAATGATAATTTCGAAAACCAATTATTTATAACATTAATTAAATCGGATACATTATTAAAGATTTATTAACATATATAAAGCTATTTTAATGTGTTTTTTCCGTATGATATGCTTGAAAAGAAGTCCCCTTATGGAGAGGTACTAAACAAAATTTGCAAATATATCGAATTTCACTCCTCTTGTTGTTTGCCTTACATACAAGACATGTCTTACATGGATACTTTTTTTTCCCGCTATCGACAATTTTCTCTAAAACATGTAGTCGCATGTTACCAAATAATCGTCCTGGTGGATCGTAAAAAGAAGCATGCATGGTAGGAGTAGACGTACCACGTTGAATAACATCTGCTATATCTTCTTCTACTTCAGAATCATCACTAACCCATTTTTTTACTACTTGCAGTAAAAATTTTTTTATATATTACCCTTTCTTTATCGTTTAACTTGTTGTATACTGTGAATGAATTGAACAGGGCACAATTTACCTCCGTCATTGATTGAAATTTTAAAAAACGTGAAAAAAACGTCACCCGTCTCCAACGGTTGGAAAAAAAAACGTGAAAAAAACGTAAACCGTCTTCAATGTGTTAAATATTATATCAAATACAAATAATATTTTAATTTTAATTTATGGTATAATAACAAAAAAAAGTCATCTGGCATAAGTTTACCAGTACCTCTGTCTCAATTCCCGAAACTTTTATTGTAACTTACATTATAACGGATTCAACATTTGTTCTTGAATTGTTCATGTTTTATAAAATTTTACAAAGTTATTGTAAATTTGTAAATAAACAATTTTAATGCACAAACATAATAATAATAATAAAATAATATAATAATAAGTGAACCGACTCTAATTCATCAAATGGTATAGTCACTGCGGCGGGTGAACAGGGACTAGGCAGATTATAATGAATATTTACTTTACACCTTCAACGCATGATTTTAATTTTTTCCACATACTATTTATATAAGTTTCCTGCTGGTAAGCCTCCAAATCTGTAATAATTCGTTGTTCCATTGCATCCATGTACAATTGTTTTACCGCCGCCTGTTCAAGTTTCTCGACTGCCCATTTCAACCCTACGGGTTGTGTGTTATTACTGGCCGAAATTCTGGCTCGTAGCACTATCCGAACTAGATAATGATCTGAGTCAATATTTAAACCACGACAAGTTCGAACATCCATTATATTTGAACAGTGACGTCCATCAATTAGTACATGATCAATTTGATTACTTGTTCTACCATCTGGAGACCTCCACGTCATCTTATGAATTTCTTTATGTGGGAAATATGTACCACTAATGACCATGTTTTTAGACATGGCAAAATCAATCAATCTTAGCACGTTTTCATTCGTTGTTTTATGAAGACTGTGTTTACGTATAGTTGGGTGATATATTGTTTCCTGTCCCACCCACCTTGGCATTAAAATCGCCTAGGACAATCTTAATGTCGTGGCCGGGTGCAGCTCTATATGTTGCCATCAGCCATCATTCATAAAACTCATCCTTAACCTCATCAGTTTTCTCTTCAGTGGGCGCATGTACATTGATGAGGGTCAGATTGAAAAATTTTGTTCTTACACGTAGTGTACAAATGCGTTCATCAATCGGATTAAAAGCAATTACTGAATTTCTTGCTTTTCCAAAAACTACGAAACCGGTTCCGAACTCTCTTCTTTTACTGCAATCATTGCCGCGCTGTACTGTGCGGTTTAAGTACCGTCTAATCCACCAAACGAAATAATTCTAACTCAACATATCCCTAATACAACAAGTATCGAAATTGTCATTTTATTAATTCACTCTTTTCAAGTTCTAGGCTTTGAATATTCTTCTTAAATTTATTCATGTACGCAATTGAAATTATTCAATTATTGCAATGAAATTATTATTTTCGCATTCGTTTAAAAATATCAAATATTAAATATTGAAACAAGGATTACACATAAAAGCGTACTACAATATTAAATGGTATAATTATAATCTCGTCACAATCAACAATTCAATAAGATTATCTAAATTCCTAAATTACACTATATGAAACTTATTATTTTAATCATCTTTATTTATTATACTGCAATTTTTACATATTGTAAAATCAGAAAATTATTCATTTTTAATCATTTTTTTTTAAAAATATAAATTTACATTATTATATAGAATTTGATTATATCGACAAATTACAGTAATATTTTTAAAGCTTTTATACTATCATATTTTCTTCATTGCTTGGGCAACACATTTTCCTGTTTAGAACAAATAAATTTTCTTCCATTTTTACTAAAAAAAAAAAAAAAGAAACCAGAACCAACAACAAAAAATTTATAGAATATGCGCTGTGTAAAAATTTTTACTATATTATGCACCACACACAGGATATTTTAGAGAAAGTCTCCCTCTATCTATCTTTCTATCTATCTATCTATCTATCCATCTATAAATATATTTACATATCATTCTATTTACTCTCGTTTATGTAATAACATTTTAGTTGTATATAAGAAAAATTAGTTACCCTACAAAATTTTATACTTAAAATAAAAGTAGTGGTAACTTACTATACTAGGTTATGTGTATTTGGTCGCATATTTCTATATACGTATAAATTTGTAGTTATATACCATAGAATACTATAAAAAGTACTATTATATCGTAGTAGTAAAGTAAAGCGGCGCAAGCGTTTCCATTATATAGTATATAATATACAATATATGGATTTTTTTCAAATACTATATGTGTTAAACACACACACACACACACACAAAAGAATGGATTTTATATTTCTATATATAATTATAATAAATGGTCATGTATAATAACGTCATCGTTTCTTATATATAATATATATATTTGCACACAGTTAGTTATATATAGTCAATTTCATTTATATACAAATATGGTATATAAAATAATATAGTATACAACACAGAACAGTACAAATATACTTATATATACTATATTGTACTATATTATATACGCTATTTGTAGTATATACCATATATCAACGTATATAGTATATAATACATGTATTATTTTCCTAGTAGATGTACTATTATATTATATAAAATAAAAAAACGCACATAAAATTCTCTCCGCATAATCAAAACAGTGCAGTTGAGTTTTGTAATCGATTCAGTTCGTACGGATTATTTGTGAATAAATATTTCTTTATTATTATTATTATTATTATTATGTTTTGTGTCATCACCAGAAATGGAAAAACTTTATCATAAACATAAAAAATAAAATAGAATTAATTTTTTTATAAAATTGTTAAATAATTTGTGGGTGTTTGTTGTGTGTGTGTGTCGGTGGTCGTCGCCGTCGTCGTGCATCATGAAAATGTTAATGAAGTTTAAAAAGACATAATTTTATTTTAAGACTTATGTTGTGTGTGTTTTTTTTATTTTAAATTTAATATTTTGTTAAATTTTTGTGTAATATTTATCAATTACTATATCAATTTTTTACCACAGTTGTTGTAATTGTATATAAATATATATCTCTCCTGATGACAATACTCCCCCCATATACAACAACACCAAAAAAAAGCATATTACCACCATCAGCAGTAAAAAGAAAAAGCTTTTTTTACCATATATAAAATGAAGAGAGCAAGTGCTATATAAAATAAGCACAGCAGCACCATTCATCAAAACTATGTACAAATATGCAGTAATAATTGCGGATAGAAGAAATTGTATTTCTTTCTAGTTTTTTTTTTTTTTTATTTTAATTTAATTTTTTTCCATTCAAGGATTTTAAAATTTATCTGATATCAAATTGTAAAAATATTAATGTGTTGATAAAAACAAACAGCAGAAAAATTATTATCAATTCCGTTATTTAGTGAAAATATTATAATAAAGAAAAATAAAATTAGAAAAAAAAAGGATACATAAAAAATATGTATTTTTAGTGAAATTTTCGCAGTGTGTTAATAATAATAATAATAATAATATATTTTGTTATTTCCTTTATTTGTATTTCAAATTGTGTGCGTTTAAGTAGAATTATTTTATATGTGTTTGTGTTTGTGTTTGTGTTCGTGTTCGTGTGTGTGTGTGTGTATCTTATAAAATAATAAATAGAAAATATAGGAAAAATCAATAATAAAAAAAAAATATATATAAATAAATAAATAAATAAATAAATAAATAAGGATAATAAAGTTAAATTATTTTGTTGATTATAAATGCAAAACGTTTAACAACGTTATATAAAAAATAAGAAAAATAAAAATAGGAAAACAATTAAAAATGAAACTTAAAATAAAATCCTCAGCAGTTTAAATAAAAAATATGCATTTCATATAAAATAGAAGCAAAAATTTGAAGAGAGCTCAAAAGCAAAAACAAAAAAAAACATGGCGATCGACAACAACAACAATACCAATCAACATTGCCATCATCATAATCAACAACAACAACAACAACAACAAAAACAACATCAACATTATCATCATCATAAACATCAACATCTAGTACATCCTAATCATCAAAATTATTTTTGTTCACAAAATCAACCATATTTTAATCATTGCCATACAAATAAAAATAATAAAAATAATAATTTAACTATTCCGAATAATTCCCGTTCGTGTAAGTGTCAAAACGTAGCAAAATATTTGGTTTCATCATTAGACAATAAAGGTTATAAATTAAATATAATATTTCTGATAACACTTAGTTTAATATTATCATGGAATCCATGTCAAAGTTTTATTTTGGATGGTTCACAAAATTCATTTGCCCAATTTCGTAAATGGTATACCGGATTAAATGGCACATTGGAATTTGAATTTAAAACCGAACAACCAAATGGTTTAATTGTATATACAGACGATGGTGGAACATTTGATTTTTTTGAAGTGAAATTAGTTGAAGGTGCTGTACGGTTACGGTATAATTTAGGTGGCGGTGCTAACATTGTAACTGTTGGACGTGAATTACACGATGGCCATTGGCATAAAGTACAGGTATGTGATACAATTTTTCAATTAAAATAATTGTGTATTTGTGCGAAGGCAATATAAGAATTAGAAAATCACATTGTAATAATATATGTAATAAATTAATAAAGGCAAAAAAAAAATTATAATAATAAAATAAATGAATAAATGATCATTATATTTATATGGCTCAAGGACATTTTATCCAAAAGTATATGATTATTATTTTAATAATGATTATATAAATTGTATTTATATATAAATAAAAATACATGCAAGTTTTATGTTTGCAAAGCTAAATATATAAAATGTTAAGTGTAATTTGTGTCTCTTCCTTGTTTATTTTTTTTTAAGTGATACACAATTTTATATTGTTGTTGCGCCGCACGTATATAAAGACAACAATTTTAATAATTCGAAAGGATTCTATTTTGTTTGAAATGGTAATTTTTAGAAATTAAAATATAAATACTCTTTAGGGTTATACAACTGTATGTGTATGTAACATGTATATACAATATAATGACAATATGCCTATTTCCATTTGTATTAGGATACTTTAATAATAATTCAGCTTTTTCTTGTGGTACACACAAAAGGTTCTAGTACTACACATTGCGATCCTAAACTATATTATTAATAATCAACAACTCCTAATCTATTACATCAGCGATAAATATTCTAAATACCATTCACATACAAAATACTATATATAATATATATCCTAATTAACTATATTACAGAGATACGGTTTCACCAATTGTATGATGGAAGGAAATATTTGATAAAGTATTTCTGAGTACTTATATTTTAGAGTATATTTTATTTCAAAAATTATTTCAATGTCAACAAATAAAAAGATTTCGTATTTTTATTTTAAATGCTTCAGATTTAACACGTAACAATCGCCACACATATCAGAAAAATTTTCACATGGGCCATGGTACCATTATATAAATATGTTTATTTCATTTTATTGTTTGTAGTAAGTCAAGAAATTTTCTGGTTTTGTTCCTGATAGGCCAGCTTTCGAAACTGAATGCAAATGTATGGTTTTTGCGTCGGACATCTGTGATTGACGTGGCCTTCTACCAAATCGCGCGTACGTCAGACATATATGTCTGACATGGCTCATGTAGAATTTCTTAGCGCAAGACACATATGACTGACATCATAGCGATTAACGTGTTAATTTGATTAAATTTTATAAGTATAAAGTTTAGAATTTTTATTAAGTGAACAACATTTACTGTTAAGTTTCTAGAAAATGATGTAGATTTTCTCTGGTAACCTAAACAATTTCATCATTTTTTATAATAAATTTTAATGAAAATTTTGTATGTTCACACAATTTGTTGAGTTGTGTTGAATCCATTTTTAATAATAGATGGTAAACAAATGATATTTTAAAAAAACAATATTTATAATATACAGACATCATTTCTGGGTACTTTGTTGCGGGATACATGGACACCGAAACATGTCAGCAATACAAACATTTTTTTTTTTTTTTTGTGGAAAACCAACTCTAGACAAAAAAAAAACTCAATTTTCATTTATTAAAAAAGGGTTAAAATTGATTCAATAAATTTTTCCTAATTTTTCTATTAATTGTTTATTTTGCAATAATTTATTTAATGTCAGCGATAACATTTGTTTAGTTTAAAAATTTTAAATCATTTTATAAATAAATTTTTGGGGCAGTAATGTGCTTACAATATTCTGAAATAGGCATGTTGATATTATTCGATGTATATAAATTGTATACGGAAATGCATATGTCGTCGGTTCGTCGTAGTACAGAGACAAGAAAATTAAAAAAAAATCGTGACCTAGCAAAATTATCTATTTTATATAACAATTTGTTGGTATTACCGCGCGTAAATACTCTTTTTTTTTAAAATAATTTATGAAAAATTTATTTAAAAAGAAAAATGATGTTGATGTGTTATTTAGTTGACTACTTTAAATCCTTGAATGAACAAGTTCTATATTCTATATATATGTGTTTATGTACTATAAATAAACATCCTGTGTATGGTTAGGTGTAGGTTATATATATAAAATAATAATGAACAGAAAACTGTAACCTATATTTTAATATAGAGTATTCTGGAATAATATATATTTTAGTATACGAAAATGTATATTATCAAGCTATTTTTGGAATAAAGAACTAGTTGAATAATGACACACATATCTTGTTTAGACAATAAAAAAAATGTGTACATTTTTGTAAA
This sequence comes from Bibio marci, assembly GCA_910594885.2. NCBI lineage: Eukaryota > Metazoa > Arthropoda > Insecta > Diptera > Bibionidae > Bibio > Bibio marci. Next base: position 42,961,322 of record OU343114.1, read on the forward strand.
AAGCTATTTTTTTTTTTTTGCATCATTTTAAAATTTATACTACAAATAGTTAGATCATTTATAATATAGATAGACTATCACTATACCATATACTAAATAATATGTGTATGTGTATGTGTTTGTTGTTCGTAAAAGTTTTTGTAAAAACTTTTATGACGTTGATGTGTGTGGTTTCATTAGTGATAAAAAAAAAATTAATATATTTGTTGTTGTTGATAATTTTCATACAAATTGTATAACTAAAACTAATACTAACTGGTATAAAACTATATATACCACATGAATATAAACATTAGTATAGTATCAGAAATAGTACTAAATTATATATGTACATAATTTAGAGAATTATATTTTTCATTCTTAAATACGTATTACATAGATAGATTTACATTAGTTTAGTCCAAAATATATAATTTTTGAACTTTTAGCATTTAAAAATAAAAATAAATTGTAGTACAGAGGAATATAAATAATATGGTAAAATAAATTTTTATCAATTGCGTGTAAGCTCTTTATTTTTTTTATTTTTAATCATATTATTTTAAAACCATATAATTAATTTATATACGATATACTAAAATAAAAACGTATAAGGTTTGTAAGGAAAATGTAACGTATAAGGTTGTCAACTATCTCCCTTCCGCCTTTTTGCTCTTTATTCAATGCTTTATAAAAAGTGTTACAGTAATCGGATTTAGTTCAAATATGCGCCGTTTTGTTCGATAATCTGTTTCCATCTAGACTGCAACTTCATAATACCTGCCTCGTAGAAGCCCCCCTCCTTATTTGCGAAGAACTCGGACAGCCACTTTTCACAAGCCTCTTTTGAGATCAACTTTACACCACCAAGGGCGTTCGCCATGGACAGGAACAGGTGGTAATCACTTGGCGCTATGTCCGGGCTATATGGTGGATGCGATAAAACCTCCCATCCGAGCTCCCGTAGCTTCTGACGAGTCATCAACGAAGTGTGTGGTCTGGCGTTGTCCTGGTGGAACACTACACCCTTCCTTTTGGCCAATTCTGGACGCTTCTGGTCGATCGCCTGCTTCAAGCGGTCCAGTTGTTCGCAGTAGATGGTAGAATTAAGCGTCTGGCCATATGGGAGCAGCTCATAGTGGATGATTCCCTTCCAATCCCACCAAACACACAGCAAAACCTTCCTGGCCGTCAATCCCGGCTTGGCCACTGTTTGGGACGATTCACCGGCCTGCGACCACGACCGTTTTCGCTTGATATTGTCGTATGTGATCCATTTTTCGTCGCCAGTCACCATCCGCTTCAAGAATGGGTCGAGTTCGTTCCGTTTCAGCAGCATTTCGCAAATGGAAATTCGGTCCATTAGATTTTTCACTGTTAATTCATGTGGCACCCAAACATCAAGCTTTTTTTTGTATCCAGCCTTCTGCAGATGGTTTAAAATGGTTTGGTGACTAACTCCCATCTCCTGGGCGATGTCACGAGATGCCACATGCCGGTCTAACTCGATGTATTCCATGATTTGATCGGTATTTGTCGTCACAGGTCTTCCGCCGGCTGGCTTATCCATGGTGTCGTTTTCACCGGCTCTGAATCGTCGAAACCATTCCTCCGCGGTTCGAAGTGATAGAGTACCATCCCCCAAAACACCATTAATCTCACGGAACGTTTCTCTAGCGGATTTGCCTTTAACGAAGGAAAACTTTAAAATAGCGCGAATTTCGGCGTTAGTGAACTCCATGTTTACACGTCTATAACTGTTGAACGCAATATCCAAACTAATCATACATAGCGTCGTTTTGTTTGTTATGTCAAGAGCTTTCAAATTATGTACAGTGTTGCCAGATACGAGCTCTGTAGCGCTTTGTACATAGCCGCGAAATTAAAAAGACAAAAAGGCGGAAGGGAGATATTTGACAACCTAATATATATAAATACTAGAAATAGAAATAATAAATAATTATATTTTACATTATTTACATATAGTTAAAACACAAATTTCCGTCTACATGTACATTGTAAACAAAAAAACACACATACATGTACACAGAATATAAACTAAATGTCATTTTATTATTCGACATAAGTATATTATTAGTGTAGACTGGTTGTTTAAATTATAAATTAATATAATTTTTGATTAATACACACAAGTCTGCGATATTAACACATTAAAGGCTACGATTTATTTAGACTGTAGCTTAAAGGCGAGAGTCGTAGTAATACGATTTATCTCGACTGTAGCTTAAAGGCGGGAGTCGTATTAGTACGGTTTGCAACGACATTGCGTAATCCATGCACCACTTTACATTTTGTTCGGTTGTACAAATTCTACTTACATAAAAATTTTGAAATCCTTCAATATAGTTTCACACGAAAATTAAGATATATATATAGACGATTTGTCTGACGTTGATTGCGATGAAAGAGAGCTGGATATTGATAATAATGATAGTGATATTAACGATAATGTTAGTCATAGTTCTATACGACCTGTGAGAAGGACCCGAGTTTTTTCCGCACAGATTAGCGGTGATGAAAGTGAAAATGATTATGAAGAAGAAATTATACATCAATGGACTGAAGTCGACATTCCACCTATCATAGAACTGTTTTTGAACGAAAAACGAGTCGGGGCGGTCGTCGCGTTACTTTACTTTTTAGTATACTTTCGTCAAGATACCCCCAGCCTGAATGTGTTAATATATTTATGTGCCGTAACATGGAAAATTTAGCCATATATTAATTATTGAAGTTAATAAAAAATGTGTAGCATAATGAAATTCAAAAAATATATTGTAACACGAAAAAGCATTTAATTATTACTGTCCAATAATTTATATTGTATATATTTACATCATGGATAATATTCTTGTATCGCTTAATTTACTTCCTGATTATATTCGGCCAATTAGTAATTTTAATAATGTTTACATTTCACTTTAGAATTCCCAAATAAATTTAATTTTGATCAATTTTAAAGTATATACTGTCATTTATAAACTTACTTACTTACTTACTCCATGGCGTTATATTCCAGTTGTGGTTTTAGCCGTCTCCAACACGCTTTTCCAACCTGACCTATTCGCAACCAATGTCTTCCAATCCCGAATTTTATGGATCTTTATATCACAGTCATTTATAAACACATCAATTTCAATTAATGCGTGTATAATCTTAAGTTATTAAATAAAATCACTATATAATTATTAAAATGTAAGTCAATTTTTTATCGTCATCAGCCAATAGTTAATTTCATTTAGCCCAGTCATTGTTTTATTTGGATGCTTTGCCAAAAGATGATATACATCTATTTGTTTAACATTTAATGTTTTTTCTATATTATTTTTACATTTTTGTATCTATTCAAAGATGTTTTTCGGTCTATTCACCTATATATTTAAGAATAATTGAATAATAAAAGAATCAATAAAAACCTATTATTATAGAAATTCATTTGTTGAATTGGCAAATGTTGAGGTCGTTTCTTAAAAGATCGTTGCGCACATACCATGGTGCATTAACTATACTACGGAGCACCTTTGATTGAAATCTTTCTATTATATCTATATTTGATGTACATGTGGCTCTCCATAGTTCAATACCATAAATTGATACTGGTCTTATGATTGCCTTATATACAATTATTTTACACTCTAATGATAACTGGGACGATGTCCCCAGTAACCAATACAGTTTGTTGAACTTGAGTCTTAGGTGCTTGTTTTTCATTTTTTAATATGCATTTTCCAATTTAAGCGTCTATCCAGGAACATACCCAGGTATTTTGCTGAGTTAGCATGTTGTATTGTATTATTATTTATCTTTACCGCCGGACACTTTAACCTACACAGGGTAAATGTGACGTGAACCGATTTTTTTACATTCACTTTTATTCTCCCTATTCTGAGCCACTTTTGAATTTCATTTTTTAATTTTCTTGGAGTATTTTTGAATCCATCATTGGATTTATATGCGTTGCCATGATTACTGTGTCATCTGCGAAAGTTGCTGTGATGGTATGTTTCGTTGTTGGAAGATTCGCCATGTAAATGAAATATAAATAATTCCGGTGTATAAGACGATTTTTTTGAATATAATATTTATAAAATTTAGCAAAAATACGAGTATAAAATATAATTAACTATGAATTTCAGTAAATCTGAACTTTTATTATTTATAATTAATAAAAATACAATGTCTTTATCGTTGATTTAAAAATATTTACCTATAATTATCCTTTATATTTTTATCTTAAATAGATAATTGTTTGATTTAAAGAAGTTTTGATTTATATTTTTATTGTACAATAATTATATAATAGTGTAATCTGATATTTATACATTTATATTTCCTTAACCATAGCTCCTTATTCGTTGTTCGATACATTTTGTAATTAAACCTATTTCTTCGGTATATAATAAATTACAATTTAAATAATAATAATAATAATATAAAAAAATAAACGTGAAATCTTTTGCTTATTAACTTGTAACACAATGTATTTAATTTCTTCAACGTTTAAACTAAACAGAACATTTGTGTTTAGTAATGAGAACAGTAATCTGTAAGCGGATCAACACAAATTTCATATAATTTAATTTTACCACTGTAGCACTAAATAATCACAATTTGTATTAGCAACGCATCCTTTAAAATAAATATAACTCACTGAAAAACATTATTTAATTAATTTTATTTAACTTTTAACTTTTATTTAACAACACTCAATAAATTCAATTGTTGAAAGAAGAAAAAAAAAATTACTATATTCATTTTCATAATAATTTAAAAGAATAAAATAAACTTTTCACGAAAATTGTTTCACTTTGCACACTCAATTTATTAAATTAATTTAAAATAAAAGAAAATTTGCATAAAAAATTTCAAATTAATATACAAATTTCTTTAGAAAGTACTCGTAAATATTCTCTTTTTCTATCAATAATATACAGAGTCAAATGAATAGTTAAATAAATAAAATAATTTTAGTTTTTCCTTTTTCGACACTTCTGTTCGCACAACGGGGAGGAAACAAAAAACAAAAAAACATACAAATCTCCTTCAATAAAACAATTATTATTTTTGCATTTTAACTTTAAGAGAAAACAAAAAAATTAAGACCTTTGTTTATTATACAGATTTTTGTTTATTTCCGTAAAGTTTTAATATTTATATATTTTTATATCCGCTATGTTTTTTTTATTATTATTTTTGCTCCTTATATATACCCAATTCTTATGCTCTATGTTTACGTGTGAGAATTATCCTTTTATATAACAATATAGCTGTATTTATAGCACACATTATAATATTTAGTATTACTATACTATATAATGTTACTTTACATTGCATTACAAAACTGATACATTTTATATCAGAGGAATATAATATAGGAAGAATAAAATTAAAATGCAAATTTATTTATTTATTTTATTTTTTTTCGTATAGTCTTCTTCTTCTTCTTCTTCAATAAAAATTCAAGGTAAAAACTGTTAAAAATAGCATTGTCTATTATATTCCACTCGGCACAAGTTGACTCGAATAGAAATAGTAATATAAAAAAAAAAATACATGCGGAACAAAAAAAACACGTAAATAACAAACAAATGGAATTTAGATTTGCAATTTTAGTTTTTTAAAAACGAAAAGGATTTAAATAAAAAAAAATTTTAAATTACTTTCTTTGCAATCGCATCCTTTTTTTTTTTTTTTTTTTATTTATACACAAATCAAGGAAATATTTTATATCTGTATTATATATGTATATGGTTCGAAAAGGATTTATTTATTTATTTATTTATTCTTTTGTTGATAAGCCAAAAAATAGGTTAGGGATTACACAACTATTTGGGCTCACATATGTTCTATTTATAAATGGTATATAAGTTGATTGCGTGTGTTATTTATTGTACACGTATGAATGTGTGTGTGTGTTTACAGCCGAATAACGAATTTTGTGCAGAATTGAAAATAATGTTATTTTAATGGTGGTGCGCATTTAATGTATATATAATTTATACAATAATATAACAAATTATCATACAATATATTTTGTACCCTCTGTCTATATACAGGGTGTCCCAATTATCGACGGCAATACGAAAACACTAGATTCTCTGGGTCATTTTGCGTCGAAAATATCATATAACATTTTGGCCGATTCGACTTCGGTACCAAGTTACACGCAAATAACCAAATTTTCAATCAAACCATGTTTTGCACTTTACTGGGATCAATATCTCAATAACTAATTAACCGATTTTAAATTTTTGATACACTATTAGCATTAGCATACCGAGATCTTTAATTTGACGTTAAGATAATGCAATTGCCGGACATGTGGTTATCCAGATACTTACAGGAATGTTGACAGTTAGCTGAACGCCATTTTCCTTTTTGAAAGTTTGTTCAAGCATAAGTCGAAAAATCATGATGAAAAATTTTTTTCGGTATAAGTTTGAACTGGAGAACTTGGCGACCGGCTTATGGACAGCATCATGTTGAAACTACATCTGCACTCGTTCAAAGATGGTGTGGCAAAGGTGGGCCCATAAGACGGTCGCCAAGTTCTCCAGACTTAAATCCATTGGATTTCTATTTATGGGATTGCCTTAAAGAAAAAGTCTATGCAACTGTGATTAATTCACTTGAAGAGTTAATTCAGCTTATTGAAGACTGTATCCAAGAAGACCTTCGCCACAAGCAACAGCAAACACTTAGATTGATTCGGTCTATTGAAAATCATTGTTGTCTATGTATTCGAGCTGAAGGAGCACATTATCGACAATTACTTTAGGCTTTGTTTGTTTAAAACTGTGGTGATATGCGTTCGTGTGCTTTTGTGGGTTTATGTGTGTAGGCCTTTGTGTGTGACAACGTTTGTGTGTGTGTGAAGGTTTGTGTGAATGCATAGGAGTGTATGGAATCAATTATCTGTCACGTCCATATTGTTGGTTTTGGAAAAAACCAAAAAAAGATAAAATTTTTCCATAGCGAAAATCAATTTTATGCCTACATCATTGCAGTTATTTGTGTATATCTTTGGAACCAGTTCAGACCTATCGTAATGTTATAGCTTAAACGAAAGCTTATGAATGTGGCAAGTTTTTAAACTTATACCGAAAAAAATTTTTCATCATGATTTTTCGACTTATGCTTGAACAAACTTTCAAAAAGAAAAATGGTGTTCAGCTAATTGTAAACATTTCTGTAAGTATCTGTATAACCACATGTCCGAATTGCCTTATCTTAACGTCAAATTAAAGATCTCGGTATGCTAATGCTAATAGTGTATAAAAAATTTAATATATAATTTAATATATAATAATATATTTTAATATAAAATATTTTCGACGCAAAATGACCCAGAGAATCTAATGTTTTCGTATTGCCGTCGATAATTGGGATACCCTGTATATTGTGTATAGCAGAGCTTTTCCAACTTCAACATTATTATAATGATTTTTGTATAATAATTTTATATATATTTAACATTTTTTTTTATATTTTTATATCATTTACATAAAATTCAAATATATATATTGTTTTGGTATATGTTTTATATAATATTATATCCATTGTATAATAAAAGTTGTAAACATATATACCATATAGTTATTCTATATAGTATTCAAAAAATTATAAATATACAATAATATCGATATGTAAAGCAAATTTTCAAATATATACACTTCAAAAAACTCATAAAATAGTGTATAAATAACACACACAAACGCTTTATGATGGATGAATAAATTTATATGATCGATAAAATTATCCTATTTACATATACCCCATACATACAATATATATTGTAAATATATGATATATTATGTGGAATATGAAAATGCAAATATATAGCACATACAAAATGATGATCCTTTCTCTCTTAAGGGAATAGTAAAAAGGAAGCAAAAAAAATAAAAAATAAAAAAAATAGTCGGTTATATTTTATAGTAAAATACTGAAAAGAAAATATTATATAATATAATGGAAGTGTGTGGACATTTATTTGGGTTGGTGCATCCAAAATGTCTGTTTTAAAAAACAAAAATGCAAACAAATTTTCTGTGCGGTAGCATGTTCTAAAATGCGTACACAGAAATATGCAAAACACATCAATTAAATAGTTATAGTTATGCGGGAATGAGTACAACAACTCGAATGTGCATAAGTTTTTGCGAATATAAAAATGTTCTTATAAATACTATGGTATATATTTTAAGGATGCTTGATGAGAATTTTGGTTTATACGTTGCCAGCCACTGGCATGCATCCATAAATTGTAATAAGCTCTTGTATATATTTAACGCATTTTTGTAGTCCAAATGATTTCACATTAAAAAATTTCTAGCATTTACATTCCCAAATGAAACCACACATTTTGTTAAGCGTTTAAATTTTGATTAAATTTGTATTGAAATGTAACTCACATAAATTACTTATTTATTGCATGTAACTATTATTTAATGAGAAAATGTAATGTAATAATCACAATTGTAATAACATTTCGTTAAATATGAACATTTAATAAATAAATAAATCTAAAAGAATTTGCTTAGAAATTAAAATTAGACAAAAATTAAAGGCTAATACCGATGTGTGCGATGTATTTTTCTATAGATTTATGAAATAAAAAACAATACTAAATTTACCATCATTACAATTATGCAATGAAATGAATAATCAAAGAATGCCAGTATAACTATATTATATGCGTCTAATAATTTGGAAGCAATTTTTTATAATAATTTTCATTATGAATAATCCATAGTATAAAATTTAATTGGTAGAATGAAATGTTATATGAAAAAATTATGTGCCATACAAAAACTGTATTTATACACTATAAGATTTTTAAATACGTTCTCATATATAAATAAGATAAAATTTCACATTGATTGGATATAATCACTAATATATTGGGGCACCGATGGAGAGTTATCAATTTTAAATACAATGGTAATTTGTGTACTATATGGTGGTACAGCAGCAAAATTAGTAAATGCTAAATATCATTTTGCTATTATTATTTAACAGAAATTCTTTCAGAAAATTCTAGTATATCTATAATAAGTACCATTTGCTAAGGTTGTATAGATATTAACCGTTTTTAATTTGCCTGTCAGGTTATATGAACCTATATATATATTTAGTTAATGAAACAAGACAACTAAATGGGAATTTAGCGTTACGAAAAAATAAAACATCACAAATACTAATCAATATAATTTGAAAATTTTATTACACTGAACAAAAAATTTGTACATAATTTTCAATGAATAACGTTTATAGCGCCCATTTTTCATTGTTTCAATGAATAATTTATTAATATTTTTTATTTTTAAAAATTATCTTAATGTACTTGTTTATTGAATGAATTAATTCGTGATCATTAATTAACTAATGCGCAGAATAATAAGTTATTAAACAGAAAATGTTGAAAAAATTAATAATATTCATCAAAACAATTGTACAATTCTTTAAACTGACGTAGTGATTTATTGAAAAACATTAATTTTCGGTATTATATTTTAATGAATTATTCGTTGATTTTATAAATGTTATTTCATTTTAACAATGTGAACAATGTTCCTTGGACCAAAATTAATTAATATTTCATTGTTTTAACGTTACTTTTTAATTGTGGATCCATGTACTTTTTTTTTTCCAGGGTATGCATTTAAAATATAGTAGAGATACACTTTCCCAACGCGTTATACAAATGAAGCAAAACTATATATTATCTAAAATACATTAAATTAATAACGTTTCATACCGAACAACAAAATTTTTATATATTGTAAATATATTTGAAAACTTAAATTTCATATAAAAGAACTGAAAATTTTATGTATTTTATGTAGTCCTTATTTTCCAATATTTATAATATTTATTTTAATGTCCTTTAACATTTTACTTATAGCGCCAATTTTTCATTGTTTCAATGAATAATTTATTAATATTTTTCATTTTTTAAAATTATCTTAATGTACTTGTTTATTGAATGAATGAATTCGCGTTCAATAATTAACTAATACGCAGAATAATAAGTTAGAACAAGTTGAAAAAATGAATAATATTCATTAAAACAATTATACAATTTTTAAAACCAACGATAAGTGATTCATTGAAAAATTATATTTTAATGAATTATTCGTTGATTTAATAAATGTGATTTCATTTTAACAATGTGAACAATGTTCCTTGTAGCAAAATTAATTAATATTTCATTGTTTTAACGTTACTTTTTAATTGTGGATCCATGTACTTTTTTTTTTTCCAGGGTATGCATTTAAAATATAGTTGAGATACACTTTCCCAACGCGTTATACAAATGGAGCAAAACTATAAATACTTTAAAACACATTAAATTAATAACGTTTCATACCGAACAACCAAATTTTTATATATTGTAAATATATTTGAAAACTTAAATTTCATATAAAAGAACTGAAAATTTTATGTATTTTATGTAGTCCTTATTTTCCAATATTTATAATATTTATTTTAATGTCCTTTATCATTTTACTGTCTGTTGATTTGTTGTATATATATATATGTTATATATCATATATCTGATGATAGTACAATATATAAATTTATAGTTCTTCTTATAGATAGATTATGCATATTCAACAAAAAAAATCTTGTATGCAAAGAAAATAAAAAAAAAAATGCCAAAAGAGATTTGTTAGTTCAATTCGTTCAGTTCAATTATCTATTGACATTTTAACTATATATAACTTATTTATTTTCATATTGAAAACATATATATATAATATTTGGATACTTATATTTAAATATATCTGAATATATATATATAGCCTTTAGCTATGATGATGATGATGATGATGATTAAGATGATGAAGATGAAGATGATGATGCTGATGATGATGCTGGTGTGTATGGTTACCGAAATATATTGTGTGTTAAGTGGATACATATATTGTTTGGAATGTATGTATTCATTGTATATATATATGGAATATGTATATTGTTGGTGGTGTGATGGTGGTGGGTTTAATAAATTGTATAAAAAGGGGATTAGATTAAAAAATATTCTAAATGGTGTGTATATATAAAAGTAAAATGACAGAGAAGAAAAAAAAAGTAAATATACATTAAAAATAAGCTACATATTGACTTTCCTTTCTCGATTCTTATATATTTTCTTATTTTTTTTGCTTCCTTTTTGATTTTCAAGTTGTGTATACATAAAAATTTGCATTTTCTTTCTTTGCTTTCATATATTGAATGAAAATTTACCGTATCAAATATAAATGAAGTTTTATATTCTAATTTTTTTTTGTTCGTTCGTTCATTCGTTCGGTTTTTTTATTTTTTCCAAAAAAAAAAGCTGTAGGTGGTAGAGTATAGAGCACTTAATTTAACTTTATTTTATATAATACATAAATACAATATATATAATATTATATACATAATAATCTTTGGTTATATATATACATAATTTAACGTTTGATTTTGCTGGATATTGTCTTAAGCAATGTTGTTGTTTGGTAAAGGATTTGAAGTGGAAAAATCATATTAACTTTTATTTTTTTTTTTTTTATTTTATTCCTTTACTTCGATGAAAAATTATTTGCTCAATATATTGTAATATATAGATTATTTTTTAATGTTATATAATAATTTGGGTAAGAATTTAATTTAAAACATTAGCATATTTATTTATTTAGTATATATACTTAACCATATCCATATATATATATATATAATTTAACTATTATTACAAAATTATATAGACTATTTTGGGTGTGTGTACAAAAAAGAAAAGTAATCCAAACAACAGTGGTCTGATTTGATTTCTAACAAAGTTTATATACTTACTTACTTACTCCATGGCGTTACAACCCGGGTGCTGTTTTAGCCTTCTCCAACACGCTTTTCCAACCTGACCTATCCACAGTTAATGTCTTCCAATCCTGAATTTTTAGGATCTTTATATCACAGTTTACTGCATCTAGCCATCTCGCCTTAGGTCTTCCGGCTCTCTTTCTACCCTCCGGTTTACCATTTTTTTCCAAGCCATCTCAATCTATTGATTTTGATTGTTTTGAGAATATTTATGGTTGACCGTACAACTTGTCTAATTCAAAATTGTATCGTCGCCTCCAACCATTCTGTTCTTTGACGGAACCAAATATACCACGGAGTACCTTTCGTTCGAAAATTCGATGTAATTGTTCCTGGTTTTGTGTCATGCACCAAGCCTCCGACCCATACGCTAATATTAGTCGTATTAAAGTTGTATATAGCTTGCACTTAAGATCTCGCGTTGTAATGTTTTCGATCGGAATTGTTTTTTTAACCTGTAATAACATCTGTTGCCAGTTGCTATTCTGCGGCGTATTTCCTCTTCAATATCATTTTCAACATTTATCAACGATCCTAAGTATACAAAACTATTGACTATTTCAAAATTGTGTTCTCCAATGTTATAACAGTTTGATCTCGAATTCGTAATGTATTCGTTGCCACCAAATATTTTGTTTTTTCTGCATTCACTTTGAGACCCAGACCTGATGCCTTCTTTTGTAACGATTCGTAAGCATCCTTGACATTTATCATATTTCGACCCATTATATCTATATCATCAGCATACGCTAACAATTGACCCGATTTTGTGAAAATCGTGCCTTGTTTATCAATATTTACGCGCCCCTCACTGCCTTTTCCAGCGTAATATTAAATAGCAGTGTTGATAATGGATCGCCTTGTCGTAGTCCATCAACCGTCTCAAAGTGATCAGATAATTTACCTCGGATTCGTACCTGTGACCTCACATTTTCCAACGTCATAGCCACCAAATCTATCAGTTTTTTTGGAAAACCAAACTCTTCCATAATATTCCATAACTTTGACCTATTGACGCTATCATATGCCGCTTTAAAATCAACAAACAAATGGTGTGTATCAACATTGAATTCCGTACACTTTTCCAAGATCAGCCGTATACTAAATATTTGATCAGATGTAGATCGATCTGCGCAAAAACCACACTGGTATTCTCCGATAATTTCATTGGCGTATGGAATAAGTCTATGGTATAGTATATTAGCAAATACCTTATAGCTAATGTTTTATAAAGTTATTCCTCTGTAGTTGTTACAATCCAATTTGTCACCCTTTTTGTACAATGGACAGATAATACCATCCTTCCACTCATCTGGCACCTGTTCATTATTCCAAATCTTTACAATTAGCTCGTGCAGTTGATACCATAATGCATTTCCACCATATTTAAAGAGTTCACCTGGTAAGTTATCAGATCCAGGTGATTTATTATTCTTGAGCTTCTGAATAACACTCTTTACTTCGTGTATCGATGGTTCAGCTATAAATGGTTGGGCGGTTTGAAATTGCACATCTTCCATAGTATTCACTGGCGTATTCACATTTAATATATCTTTAAAGTACCCAGGCCCATCTTTCGAGGCACCTTTCCTCTTGCGCCATAACCTGACCATGTCTGTTTTTGCACAAAAAAGGTTGTTGATTGTATCCGTTGCGAAAACGATTGACATTCCGGTACAATCTTCTATTATCGTTGTTCCTGTTAAATTTTTCCATTTCGACGTAAACCTTTCGTTCCAATTCTCGTTTTTTCTTACGAATCAATTTAAACGCTCGAAATCCCTCTTCTCGCGATAGTCTTCCACAGTGGTCCGTGTAGCCCGCGTTAGCATTTTCAGCCTGGACGCATTTTTTGCATCCCGAGCATTTCTACATTCATCATCAAACCACTCATTTCTTACGACCATCCCCTTTCCAACCACCTCTGTTGCGACACCTTCAACGCATGATTTTACTTTTTTCCACATACTATTTATATTAGTTTCCTGCTGGTAAGCCTCCAAATCTGTAATAATTGGGTGTGTGTACAAAAAAGAAAAGTGATCCAAACAACATTACTAACAAAGTTTATATAAATACTATTAAATAATAAATTTCATGCATTTTTGGACAACAAGATGAAATACACACGGAAAAATAATAATAACACTATACCACTTTAAATACTTAAAAAATATAAGAGATTCTTTGAAGCAAAAATCAACAGAAACGATAAAAAAGCGCTTTGACGTAACGTTATATGTTCACTCAGGAAAAAGTTCAATAAAATCAATGATCAATACAGGTTAATTTAACGAAAAAATTTCGTTATTTTGACACCAACGAAACATATCGTAGTTTTAACGAAACATTTTTTGTTAAATTTACTAAAATATTTTTAATTGTTTTTACAAATATATTTATTAAATCAACAAATATATTTGTTAAAATTATACTTCGATTTTGTGTAATATTAACGATGAGTTTTGTAAATTCAAGAAATGTTAATTATTGTATTCAGAAATATATTTATAAAATTAATAAATAAACTTATTAAAACAATTCTTACATTTTTTTAAAAATAACTTTATGGTTTCGTAAAAACTAAGACGGTTTACCCATTTTTACAGCCTGATTATCTTATCACACTTAAATTTTGAAACTGACTGAAATGCTTTTTACATTTAAAACATTCCATTATTTTGGTTTGATAAAAAAAGTTATAGTTGCCTTATAAATCTAAATTAGTCAAATCTTTATGTACCGAAAATATTTATGAATGTTGAAAATCTTCCTTTAAATTGATTTCGTAAAAGTATTGCTGTATCGTCAATACATTTTCTTTTGGATATTTAAAATTGAACACCACCTGATAAACTTTAAACAAACAATCGAGTGCTTTTATGAAGCTTGTAAATTTATATACCATAGGCTTGAAATAAACAAAAAACAGTTCTGCGTTCAATATATCTACTTCTACCGCCTATAATTAATGGCTGTAATTGTTGATTGATTTTTGTGTATTCTTTTTCAATTTCGTCAATTTCTGTATTTAAAACAGATAGTGTTCTATTATTTACAATAAATTTGTTTTGGCTGTATTCAATTGATGATTTAATTAGTCTCTTTTTATGAATACTTTTCTCGCATATATATATATATATAAGTTTTGCATGTGGTGACTAATAATGCATTTATTAAATATGCAAATAACATATAATTTGCGTCTATAAAGAGAAAAATATTTTTTACTAAAATGACTTTTAATATTCAAGAAAACATCTCTATAACATTATAAAATATCCTATATATGATATAGTTTTTGCTGTATTTTAACATTACCTTCAACATCAGAAACATCAGATAATATTATTTATATATATAATATTAATATTTTTTGTATAGATTGGTAAGATTTTATTACAAAAATCATTCGATATTCCATACAGCCAACTCTCTTTACCAGCATAAATAGTTACGAAGTCTATTTCAATCAAAAAATTATGTTATATTTAATTTAAATATTTCAGAAATAGGAATAACAAAAGTTCCAAAGTTCTTTTTGATTTTATATTATGGCAATTCGAATAAAGTAGTCCGCCTGGAAGTATTCAGGTGGTTTTCATTTAATTGTTGTAACCTTTCGATGTTAATTTCCTCATCTAATGTAAAATTTAATATACAACATAAACTTAAATAATAAAAAACAACAAAATTTTCATAATTTCTAATTTAACAAAATAATTTTATTATTTTAAAGAATCGATTTCTTTAATTTGAACATAATATTTCATTAAACAAAAAAATTGATAAATTTTTGTAAATTTAACGCAACGGTGTGGTTATATTAACAAAATGTTTATTAATTTTACGAAAAATCTTATTTATTTTACGAAATTAAAACAAGGAATTCATTTTTAACGTAATATTTTCTAAAATTATGTAAACTTGTCTTTACTTTTACGAAGTGTAGATTAAAAAATTAATGATAATTGTTGTAATTTTAACAAAATGTTTTCTTAATTATAACGCTAAATATAAGGTTGTCAAATATCGCCTTTTTGTCTTTTTAATTTCGCGGCTATGTACAAAGCGCTACAGAGCTCGTATCTGGCAACACTGTACATAATTTGAAAGCTCTTGACATAACAAACAAAACGACGCTATGTATGATTAGTTTGGATATTGCGTTCAACAGTTATAGACGTGTAAACATGGAGTTCACTAACGCCGAAATTCGCGCTATTTTAAAGTTTTCCTTCGTTAACGGCAAATCCGCTAGAGAAACGTTCCGTGAGATTAATGGTGTTTTGGGGGATGGTACTCTATCACTTCGAACCGCGGAGGAATGGTTTCGACGATTCAGAGCCGGTGAAAACGACACCATGGATAAGCCAGCCGGCGGAAGACCTGTGACGACAAATACCGATCAAATCATGGAATACATCGAGTTAGACCGGCATGTGGCATCTCGTGACATCGCCCAGGAGATGGGAGTTAGTCACCAAACCATTTTAAACCATCTGCAGAAGGCTGGATACAAAAAAAAGCTTGATGTTTGGGTGCCACATGAATTAACAGTGAAAAATCTAATGGACCGAATTTCCATTTGCGAAATTTCTGCTGAAACGGAACGAACTCGACCCATTCTTGAAGCGGATGGTGACTGGCGACGAAAAATGGATCACATACGACAATATCAAGCGAAAACGGTCGTGGTCGCAGGCCGGTGAATCGTCCCAAACAGTGGCCAAGCCGGGATTGACGGCCAGGAAGGTTTTGCTGTGTGTTTGGTGGGATTGGAAGGGAATCATCCAGTATGAGCTGCTCCCATATGGCCAGACGCTTAATTCTACCATCTACTGCGAACAACTGGACCGCTTGAAGCAGGCGATCGACCAGAAGCGTCCAGAATTGGCCAAAAGGAAGGGTGTAGTGTTCCACCAGGACAACGCCAGACCACACACTTCGTTGATGACTCGTCAGAAGCTACGGGAGCTCGGATGGGAGGTTTTATCGCATCCACCATATAGCCCGGACATAGCGCCAAGTGATTACCACCTGTTCCTGTCCATGGCGAACGCCCTTGGTGGTGTAAAGTTGATCTCAAAAGAGGCTTGTGAAAAGTGGCTGTCCGAGTTCTTCGCAAATAAGGAGGGGGGCTTCTACGAGGGAGGTATTATGAAGTTGCAGTCTAGATGGAAACAGATTATCGAACAAAACGGCGCATATTTGAACTAAATCCGATTACTGTAACACTTTTTATAAAGCATTGAATAAAGAGCAAAAAGGCGGAAGGGAGATAGTTGACAACCTAATATTAACGAAAATTCTTTTGTAAATACAAGGAAGATGGGATTATTTTATCAAAACAAATTCGTTAAATTAAAGGAAATTTTTGTTATTTATTCGAAAATTTTCTTTAATTATACGAAAAACGTAAATAATTTGGTTTACAACATTATTTCGTTAAATTTACAAAATTAATTTTTCTGAGTGTTATAAAACTATTTCATGACATACTTGAATGGGAAATATAACTTCGTACACTGTATTTACTACTTGATTACAACTTGTTTCGTTCGATGGCACACTCAACACTTGGTGAACAAAACACTTTAATAATTATGAAAAAAAAACATAGTTATTTATAAATTCTATGTTGAACAAAATCGCCAGTTCTTTGACACTCTATCCAATATATATACAAATGCTCACACTTTTAACAATTATTGAATAAATTAAAAATAAATATAAATATTACTATTTATTTAAATTTAAAGGATAATCGCGCACTCATCTTAAATGATAATGATATTGTAAGGGAACATTTCTATATAAATATTTAAGTATCGTCTTTTTGCCATGATTTCTAATGATATGTACAATTGCTTTTTAAAAATATTAAATTGAATTGAAATTGAAGAAAATTTTGTTATCCACAAATTGAAATGAAATTATGGTCTCATAATATAATTTATTTTCGATTTCATTAAATTTCTTATTAATTCAATTGTGGTTGCGTTTGTGCGCTTTAATTTAAATTAGTTTTTTTTCCAATAATTAGAGTCCAAAATTATTTTATTATGAAATAGAATCTATTGTAAAGATGGCATTCTTATTTTTTAATTCTTTTCCAAATAATGCATAATTTTTCATAATATTTATTTTATATATTTACTACTCGTTTAATACCAGAAATTTTGTGTTTGCATGTAAATAATTTATAATTAATAAGTAGAAAAATAAATATTATTATAAATTTATAAATTGGAAAAAAAAAATCAATATTTTTCGTTTGTAAAAATATCGAATGCACAAAATTTTTTATTTATTATTTTATTTTATTAAAGTTTTATATATAAATAAATAAATTATTTATAACGATGAGAAAAATACGTGTACACAGAAATGAAATGCAATGACTATAAAGAAAAAATATAAAAATTAATTTTGCTGCAAATACAAAATCCTATGATCGAAAAATAATCGGAATTGTTTAAGAAAAAAATCGAACAGTTAATTTATTTTTATAGAAATAATAATGGCACTTTTTTCGAAATACATAAAGAATTTTTTTATGTTGTTGATTTGAATGTTGTGACTTCAAATATTATAAACCGCACGGCTTAAAACGGCTACTTCCCGTCATCGGCGACACTTGAAAATAGTCACATATATGGAATTAAATTGTGTGAATAAATCAAAAGTCGAAACAAATTAAGAAAAAACAGTCGTCGAGAAGATGCAATAATAGCCAACGGTCTAGCTATTTATTTATATATTCAGAACGAACACGTCGAGTGGGGCTTAGCAAACGCTTCAATTCTCACCAAGCTAAATGTTGTGCATCACATGCGGCGATTCAAATTCTTTGTCTATGTGGATATGGAATCTTAAAAATAAATGAACTTTGTTTTGATTTTTGATTTTTCACTTCATCGTAAAAATTGTATTACTAGCAGCTTATGAATTGTTGTTTTTGGTACATCATCATAAGTGAAGGTTTCTTGCTAATTGTCACGAAAACACACATTTTTCTGGATTATTTCTTCGGGGTAATTATATTGTTGATGGTCTCGCTAGATGTTCATCTATCATACACATCACTAGTCGCTACACACCGTCTTTATACAACAGTTTATTAACGTCGGTTCACATAATACATAAATCGATAAGCATGCCAAAGCCAATAGATAGCTTGTAAGACCCCAGCTAGTTTTATCGGTTATTTTTCAAAAAGCCAATATATTTGCAATTCAATCAAATATTGATTTTTTTATCTATATATAATATTTAGATATAGACAACATAGAATTTTTGTACATAAAAGTAGATATGCACTTTTTCTTATGTACAAAAATATACACACACACACACATCCATATCTATATGCAAATATTTATATAAAAATATATATGAATAAATGATGAAAGAGAAAAGAAACAATGAAAATAAAGAAAATCTGAAGAAAATGTTATTGCTACTATTTTATATAATATAGAGAGATCATGTACCGAACGTGTATATTATAATTTATTGTAAATTATTTTATGTACAATATAAGGAAAAGTGTAATAGGAAAAAGCAACTGTGATGATAATGATGACATAGACTTTCTGGATGCAGAGTACAGATAGATTTAGAAGATTTATATGTATAATTATATATACCTTACCTTTGTATATAATAATAATATATCACATGCAATACATGTAAAGTAAAAATAAAAAATAAATATTGATTCAATTTACGATTGACATAATGATTTGTTTTGATAATAATAAATTTCAATCATTTCTTATTTCGGTTTGTTTTCTATAAAAATATATACCATTTCTTATTTCTATGTTATATATATTTTGATATATAAAACATGAAAATTAAGTTTATGGAAAAAGCAACTATATACGAAAATGTCTGCTGGATAAATGTAAAAAAAACTTTTATTTCTATTTTGTTTCACGTTGATTTCACTTATTTATATTAATAGTTTTTTTTACTATTTTTTGTTTAATACAAAACAAATAAAATTATAGGTATAAGTAATTCATTACTTTAATATAAGATCACATTCATTCTCAATGAAAATTTTGTATAATAATATATTTTTGATTTTTACTTTTTCCAATTATATTGTATTTGGCTTAACTTTCATCTATAAAATACTATATTTTTAACATAATATTACAATATATAAATTTTTATTAAATTCTATATACAAGGTATCAGACCCAATCGCTGTCGGTGCCCCATTGTCAGTAATTTTTGAATTTAAACTAATTTTATTATTAAAATAACCAATTATTTCGTTCATCAATGTTTTATATTCAATTACATAGATAATAGTTTTACATATTGCATGACCTATGTGCTTACAACTTTGTGTGTCCGATTGATATTGGGACATTTGGTATATTATATTTTTTTTAGTTCACTGAAATTAAAATAAAATATGAAAATAATAACATTAAAGTAATACATTATCTAGGGTGTCCATGAGCGGTACGCATTCCTTCAAAGAGAAGGTGATGGCGGACATAGTTCTAAGTCGAAATTACTAAATGACATTTTTAGATTTGGGGCTCTGGTTTAGAGATACGGTACTACGGAATTTTTCTCGGTAGTCTCATCATTAATGGACCATTAACTTCGAAAGTAAGGTAAATACAGAAAATTTATAGTAAACCGTAAATTTGTAGACAATTAATTAATTCTGAATTAAATTGTGTTATTTCGTTTATTCATAAGTAAACACCGCCTACTCTTCTTTGGTTCCTTACTTACTTATTTACTCCATGGCGTTACAACCCGTGTGCGGTTTTAGCCTTCTCCAACACGCTTTTCCAACCTGACCTATCCGCAGTTAATGTCTTCCAATCCCGAATTTTTAGGATCTTTATATCACACTTTACTGCATCTAGCCATCTCGCCTTAGGTCTTCCGGCTCTCCTTCTACCCTCCGGTTTACTATTTAACAGTTTTTTTGGCACACGCTCCTCATCCATGCGTTCTACGTGTCCAAGCCATCTCAATCTATTGATCTTGATTGTTTTGACAATATTTATGGTTAACCGTACAACTTGTCTAATTCAAAATAGTATCGTCGCCTCCAACCATTCTGTTCTTTGACGCGACACCAAATATGCCACGGCGAATCAGCGGCGCCAATGTAACTGCTTTCGGCAGAGGTGATATACCCCTATAAATAATCCTACGAATTTGCAGAATGATTAGTATAGGTTGAACGTATGGTTAACTACCAACTTCGGAAAAACAACTAGTTATGAATTCGACAACTTCTTTGGTTCCAAATAGCTATAATTTTAGTTTGTTATTTTTTTTATTATTTCTACATTTACACCACTTTTTCAAACTTTTATAACTTTTAAAGTCAATAGTAAATGAAATGTTTTACTTAATTGTAGTGAAATAAATTAATTTAACTTTTTTGACATAAAAATAATATGTAGTAGTCGTTAAATTTTTGAAAAAAAAATTCATTTTAGTGTGAAATTTTTGAGAAAAAACAGTTACATTTCAATTATATTATTCAATAACTCGAAACTGAAGTGAGTTATAAAAAAAAAATGTATAACACAATTTAATTCAGAATTTAATTGTCTACAAATTCGTTCTACCATAAATTTTCTGTATCTACCTTACTTTCGTAGTTATTGGTACATTAACACGTTAATCGCCACGATAATATCAGAAAAATTTTCACATGGGTCATGGTAACTTTATTAGATCGCGTACATATATGTCTGACATGGCTCATGTAGAATTTCTTAGCGTCAGACACATATGACTGACATGGCGATTTCCGTGTTAATGATGAGACTACCGAGACTATTTGAGAAAAATTCTTAGGGCCGTATCTCGAAACCAGAGCCCCCCAAAATCGAAAAATGTCATATAGTAATTTCGACTTAGAATTATGTTTACCATCATCTCCCCGAAGGAATGCTGCGCGCACCGTTCGTCGACACCCTGTTGTATAATTAAATTCATGATCATTCATATCGTTGTCCAAACATGAAAGTTTCCTAAACATTGCATCGATTGGATCTACTCTACCTTATATTGTATATAAATTTATAAACACACTTCAATATAATATTACACATGCCTATGACGTGATGTGTATGTACTGTAGAAAATACAAATTAGCTTACACTCAATTAAATTGAAAGAGGATAATAATTATATAGTCGACGGGGGAATAATTAAATTGTT
This sequence comes from Bibio marci, assembly GCA_910594885.2. Lineage (NCBI taxonomy): Eukaryota > Metazoa > Arthropoda > Insecta > Diptera > Bibionidae > Bibio > Bibio marci. The sequence goes on from OU343114.1 coordinate 42,983,399, forward strand.
TGTTTATTTATTTTTAGATATTTTTATATTGTATATTCAATGTACACACATACATACACGAGTACATATGTACTAAATTGAGATGAGAGGAAAAAAAAAGGTTATATAATAATAATAATTATAAAATTAAATTTTATATACAATTTACAAGAACACAAATGCATCCATAAATATTAACATTTAACACAACGCGTCGTTTATTAATGTAATCAACATAACAATGTATTATATATTTTAACAATAATTTAATATACCCGCTGCTTAAATTGGCTAATATAATAACAATTAAAAATATATGTTATTTAAAATAATAAATATTCTTTATAATTAAATTGGTGGTTTCTTACAAATCACTCCTCATCTTTTTATTTATAATACTTTTATATATCGTTCTGTGCATATAGTAAAGACTAATATCTTATTTTAGTTTTGACTATATTAAATATCATCAAAAATGTTGCTAAAGTATATTTATGAAACGTTTCTTAAATAATATTATATATGATTATAAATTTAACTATACCATATTTATATCATATATAATTTATTCATTTTTCGAAGTACATAGTATAGTTAAAAGAAATGCTATCCCACCCCCGATCATATAGAAACAAAGAATAAGATTTGCGTGTTTAATTCATATTATTTTTTTATGAAAAATGCATAATATATATTTAATTGGTATTATTAGTGTATAAAAACAGAGTAATAAAATAATGTATTATATAATATTTCTATATTTTTAGTTAAGATTTATTTTTTTAAATATCTGAACAAACATGTGTATATTTGGTGGATATATTGTATTATGTGATATGTTTTTGTTTAATTGCCATATTATATATTTATTTAGTAAACATTCATTTTTAATAAGCATAAATTTCATATACATAAAAGATGTTCATAAACATATATATAAAACATATATTGAAATTATTATATTAATAAAAAATTATTTTAACCTCTTTTTGCACGAAAACCAAATTTCCCACATATTTGTATTGTACATCACCGATATGTGTATGGATATGTTAAAGAAAAAACAGAAGGAAATAAATAATTGTTTAATAAGTTTTTTTTTTCGTTTCTGAATTGTAAAATTAACATAATATATAAATTCGTCCTTAAATGAATCCTATATACTATGTACAGTGTTGCATATGTACTCAATATGTTCAAGTTAAAATTAATGAACCGGGATTTCAATATATGTTTCATCATAAATTATATAATACAATTAATTATATAAAAATTATTTTCTTATACAAGTAAAACTTTATATTCATCAAGTGTAAACGGTGATTTTAAATCCCCATCTTTGTGGGTACAGAGTTAAAGGTGAAATTTTTTAATGTTTTTAAATTTGTTCTATATTTGTGAAACCTAATCCGTCCAATTGTTTGCAAGTAATCGTTTTATGATGACATTTTTTTGAAATGATTACAATATAAAAATTTTAAATGTACTATATTACCATACCGGCAGATTCGTAGTTAACAAATTAATGATGGTGCTCTTGAACCAGATTTTGAGTTTTAATTCGTTGATTTTTCTGGTACTATTAAAAAAAAATTAATTTTATACTATTGTCAGATGTCAGAAGATTGCTGAAGCAAATTGTTGATAGAACTAATTAATTTTCGTGCCAGTATAGAATTTCTTGCTGCACGTTAAGTAAAACTTTCTGCTGTGTAACAGAAATTATTATCTGCATCGCAACACCAGAATTTCAATATTAATTTTTTACAGAATCTGTGGTAAATTGTGAACAACGTTGTTATGGGAATGAATATTCCACAATTATTTAAAAAACTTTAAAATTTTTTTAAAATGTCTATTTAACCAATGTGTAATATATACATTGGTATGGTATATCGCACCAATGTGCGTGTAAATTATATCCGTATATCAACTTTGATTTGTTTACTGATTTTTAAAATAGTAATATTTTTGCATCAAAGACGCAACAATGATAATTGACATTGAATTAGTACATAAAATATCAACATTTGATATATTCCATTATATTATAAGTATTACATGTTTGTTGTTTACATGATACAGTTGAAACTGATTGATTTATAGTAGATTTTATAGAGTTATTTTAATAAAAATAACCATTATTATATTACAATATTATTATTATTATTATAAAATACCTTAAAAATAACCATTAGTATTTATTTTATTGATTTGTCAATTGTTTTAGACGACGGCACGACACATTATTATGTAAAAAATAAATATTTTGTTGGTATGAGAAGTAAAAAAAAAAGTAAAAAAGTTTATTTATTCAAATTCTTTTATTTAATAATTTATACTTTTTCTAGTTCAATAAACTTGAAAATATGTTTCATAAACAATAACATTTTCATTTTTTTTCCTTTTTTATTTGTTTTTGACGTTGATATTGTAAAAAAATGTGTATTTGACATTCTAATGTATATTCATGCGAATAGAATAAAATGTTTGGATAAATATTTCATTGGAAAACTATAGATAGATAGAGAGAGTTGATAAATTCGATGTTAAGTTAATTTCTTCTACCCTAATTATATAAATGGATCATTATATTTTGTGATAAAAATTTGAGTAAAGAATATAATTAACGAACTGGAAGCAAATTCAATGCGAAAGATGAAGAACTTCACACGTTTTATTCTGTACAAATTCAGTAATGGGAATCCTGTATTGTATAAAACTTCTGGCACAAAGAAAACGATTATTTAATGATGAATTACAAAAACTCATATTTATAAATCAAATTTCATAGAATCTCGATTATTTTTAAAATATTAAATAAATATTAGATTTTAATTTGATAAAAATACCTCCGAAATTATCATTTCGTACATGCATCTAATATTTTATTTTCATTGATTGTATTTTTCCCTTATAAAAAATTCCAATAAAAAAAAAACGAAAAGAATACCAATTTTTGTTTATTGAAATTATTAATTAAAAATCTATCAAATATAAAATCAATGATAAGAAAATGATATAATAATCAAAAAAATGGCAAAAAATTTAAATTCGATTTTGAACAAATTGTACAATATTTCAAAACACTAATTTAAAATAACATATCTAACTTTTTTTTTGAATTTATCCACTTGTATTACACTTGTGTTCAAAAGTTAAGTGCCCAACTGAAATACAAAGTAAGTATAAGTTATTCTATGTAGAATATATTTTGAAATAATAATTATTCTTAATATATTTTATGGAAAATTAATTTTTACTTTCTTTGATGAAAATTTAGTACTTTTTGACGGACATAGCAGCGTTAAAATTTGTTTTTGTCTTCACAACTTTTTTGTAACTTTAAATATGTATAGTATTACTATTATTTCTCTGTGTATATACATGGACTCTTCATCGAACAAATACAATAACTTCTTGGATACACCTATAAAGCACAGGCTGCTAAACATAGGCATTTTTACATAGTAAAGTAACATTGGAACATTTTTCATTACTTCAGTCGAAAGTATTAAATTGTTATCAAAAACGGTTAAGAAGATTTTACGTAAAATAGTATTTTAAGGATTTTTCCTTATGGTATATTTTGAAATCACCCATTCATTATAATTATTATTTCAATACATGTGTTTATGGCTTCATTTTTGAAGACACCTTTGAACTTCCATTTGAAAGTTACTGTATAATATGTTAAATATTTATATTGTATGTGTTATATGTGTTTGATTTTACGTTTCTAATATAAAATTTATGGTCTCTGCATGTTATCCAGATTCCTATTTCAATTTCTTTTGTCCTCATTCAAACATTTTTATACATGAATTTGTGCATTTGTACTATACATTTCTATTTATTTACCAATATATTGTATATTTTACGAACCTATTTAGATGTAGATGTAATTTTGACTATATAAATATATATTATTCTATAGAGAAAATGTAAAAAATTCTGTTTACGTTTTATTAGTTTTTCATCAAATCAAACAGCCCACGCTTTTGCTATTTTTCTTATATTTATTTTTTCCTTTTCCTCTGGTTTTTGCTTCATTTTTTTTTCCTCGAACATTTTTTTATAGAATGGATATATTAATGTTTATTTTACAATATTTATCATATGTACTTTTTCTATATATTATTTATATATATTTATTTTATTGATACAATGATACGCATAGAAGCAAAATAAATATATAAAACAATAAATATTTATGGCAATATCATCAAAAGAAAAAAAAATTTTAATCTATATTTTTTGTGACAGACACACACAACAACACACACACAAACATATTATTTTATAAATACATTTATTTCGTAATTTGTTTACATTTTTCTAATGCAAATTCATACGCTAAAAATGTGGATGCATTTACTGGCATTGAACGAAATATTAACATCCAACTACCACGAAATAATATTCGCCAACCACTTTTTTGTACATTTGTTTCAAGGCAATGTAACATATTTTTATAATATATAGAACTTGATTCAGCTTGTATAATTGTTTTTATAACATCAAATGGTATTACTAATATCCATGATAATAATCCTAAATTTAAAATACATTACATTAAATTAAATTATTTACTATTACAATATAATTTATTGTGTAATTTTGTTATTATAATAATTATTTACCTGCAACTGCACCAGAAATTATTGTTATATTCATTTCTAACCAACTATTAACACTTAAATTATTTTGCAACCTATTTAATTCTCTTTGTTCTTTCACATAGTCTATGTTACCCATTAATTTTAATAATTGTTCATATGCTAACATATAAATTCCGTATGGAAATACATCTCTTCAAATATACAATTTATATATATTTTTATATAATTTATAGTAATTATATAACAAAATGTATTTATATAAATTTTTAATTAAATTATATATGTATGAAGGTGTACGTGTATATTGATATAGTTATGCTAGGGCTGTTCATTTTATATTGCTAACCATATCACTAGTCGGTTATATAAAAAAATGAGATAGAATCCACTATAATCTCTATTTTTCATCTACTGAAAATTACTAAATTGAATTGTCATTAAATCAGTAATCATTAACGGAATATCTATGATGGTGATGGACAAAGAATAATAATGTTTATATGCACATAAAACTATGGTCTATAAAAACGTATTATTGTCGATGGATTATTAAATTAATTATGTACTCATATATACCAAGTAATTTACCTATTTGACTGTAATGTTTGATAAATGCCTTAAAAAATAAATGGAAATCAACTCACCAAATTCGGCAAAAATAAAACGACTTTAAAATTACTTAACTTAAATTCTAATAATTTATTTTCACAAAAAAAAATAAAGTACTTTTACCAGAAAACCCGTGAATGAGTAAATAATTCTTCTTCAGAAGTTCAATTTCAGAATTTTTTTCATTAATCTCACGGCTCGAATTAGATGATTTTATAATTACTTTTAAATACCATCAAATGGACTGGTAAAAAAAGAGATTTAATTTAAATTGACGAAGTTAATTTGAGTTTATAAATTTTTTAGAAAAATTACATTTTACTGTTAGTATTCAGAAACTTAAAATGTACGTTATATAGCATGTAAAAATAGAAGAAGACATAATTGTTGTCAAATTAAAAAAAAATCCTCCTGCATTTAGTTTAGGAAAAATCATGAACAGCCCTCGTATAAAATAGTGTAGTAAAATAATTATTTTGTATATAAATATAATAAATATTTTATGTTAATTAAATTACCTACAAATCATTGGTAATAAACCATGATAAAAACCTTTAAAACCTTCAAATTTTAAAATCCGATTTATACATGATACGGGTCCACGTGTTTCACCTCGTCTATAATCAACATAATCTATTCTTGTATTTATAGTACGCACAACACATAGAATATTAAAGAAATATAAATATTTATAAAGTTAATTCGTTTACCATAGAAAACATATTATAATGGACACAATTTTCTTTTTTCTAAATATTTACAATTTTGTGTTTGTAATCGAATTTTTATTAATTCAAGTGGACACGCAATAAATGATTGTAAAAATCCAGCCACCGAACCCGATATGAATACATGTTTACGCCAATATAATTTCCTTTCATCTTCTGTTTCACATTTCTCTTGTAATATACGCAATTGATTACCATAAATACCAAATAATATTGAATTTAATGCACCGGTTGTATAAATTGGAAATAACATTCCACGATAAAAACCATTAAGCTGCATGTACCGCATATACACATATGAAAATGGTTAAATTATATAATTGAATTTAAATAAAATTACAAAAAATTATTATTATAATCTACTCGTATATTTTAAATGAGAAATACATACCCCATTATTTCTTACAATAATCTTATAGATTGAACTACCAATTTTTGAATTTGTTGTTTGTTGCCACGTTTTTATTGTATCTAATGGATGACCAATTAGTGTACCAACCGCACCTATGTTAAAATAAAATGTCAATTATAATTATAATTTATCCATATTTTATGTGATTATAAGTGTACAATATATTATAAAATATGCATAAATTATGATTAATTAGTCATTGTTTATAAAACACATTATACGCATATATTATTTAATGACAATATATATAGGTAAGAAATAATAAACAGATTACTGTAATGTAATGTTTATTAGATTAGAAGACGGATTAAAATATAACAAAATTTTGTCATTCATATTATCGAATATTTTTAAAGTCCATTTTTAATAATTCGCATGTTTTTCCATACCATATATAACTCCACAATTTATAATTTATCAATTTATCATTTATTGACTACAGAATGTTTCGTTTTGAGTTAAGTAATCAGTGTGTGTGTGTGTGTGTTTGCAACTATTGTGTTGCGTTTGGCTGGGTACGTATAGTTTTTCTGTTCAAAAATTCATTTACTCAAATTTGCCTGAATTTGATGATATATAATGTTGTACATACAATTTAGTGACTTACTGTATCATATAAAAAGTAATATTATTATTATAATTATTATTAACAATTTATGTGGTGATATCTTTTGTAAAATTTAATAGTGATATATAATAAAAATAAACTAAATATGTAGATATAATCAAAAACTACACGTGTAACCACTAAATTTATCAAATAAACAATTAATTGTTTTTTTATTTTGAGATGCATTTCCTTTCGACTGGCGCCATTAAATTATAAAAATAAACTACGTGTTCTATTCGATCGACTAAAACATTTAGCAAATATATTTCACACTAATCATTGAGTTGCAAATATAAATAAATCTATTTATATCACATTTTGTTATATATATATTTATAATTTGAAAAAAAGCAAATGCTGTGGATTATTCGGGCATTTGATTAAATTCACCTGTTGTTATTAAAATTTTGTAATTGTAAATGTTTCAAATAATGCAAAACATAAAAATATTATGAGTTGTTCAATTGATGTATAAATTAAGTGAATTCATAATTTTCCTTGTTATTATATGTTGCCCGTCGTCCTGATTATATATTCTTATCTGTTTTTAGACAATATATTGAGCAACTATATTTTTACATATAAAGGGTATGCTAATTTTCGACGGCAATACGAAAACACTAGTTTCTCTGGGTCATTTTGCGTCGAAAATATTATATAATATTTTCGCCGATTCGATTTCGGTACGAAGTTACACGCAAATAACTAAATTTTCAATCAAACCATGTTTTGCACTCTACTGGGATCAATATCTCAATAACTAATTAATCGATTTTTTAATTTTTGATACAATATTAGTATTAGCATACCGAGATCTTTAATTTGACGTTAAGATAAGGCAATTCGGATGTGTGTGGTTATCCAGATACTTACAGAAATGTTGACAGTTAGCTGAACGCCATTTTTCTTTTTGAAAGTTTGTTCAAGCATAAGTCGAAAAATCATGAAGAAAAATTTTTTTCGGTATAAGTTTAAAAACTTGCCACATTCATAAGTTTTCGTTTAAGCTATAACATTACGATAGGTCTCAACTGATTCCAAAAATATTCACAAATAACTACAACGATGTTGGCATAAAATTTATTTTAGCTATGGAAAAATTTTATCTTTTTTTGATTTTATCCAAAACCAACAATACGGACGTGACAGATAATTAATTCCATACACTCCTATGCATTCACACAAACCTTCACATACACACAAACGATCTCACACACAAAGGCCCACACACATAAACCCACAAAAGCACACGCACTCATATCACCACAGTTTTAAACAAACAAAGCCTAAAGTAATTGCTGAAAATGTGCTCCTTCAACGCGAATACATAGACAACAATGCTTTTCAATAGACCGAACCAATCTAAGTGTTTGCTGTGACTTGTGGCGAAGGTCTTGAATACTCAATAAGCTGAATTAACTCTTCAAGTGAATTAATCACAGTTGCATAGACTTTTTCTTTAAGGCAATCCCATAAATAGAAATCCAATGGATTTAAGTCTGGAGAACTTGGCGACCGTCTTATGGGCCCACCTTTGCCACTCCATCTTTGAACGAGTGCAGATGTAGTTTCAACATGATGCTGGCCCAACGCACTATGGAGGGAATGTTAGATGCTGACTGGACGCAAACTTTTATCAAACATGGATTGTCAGAGGTGTTATTGAGATATTGATCCCAGTAGAGTGCAAAACATGGTCTGATTGAAAATTTGGTGATTTGCGTGTAACTTCACACCGAAGTCGAATCGGCCAAAATGTTATATAATATTTTCGACGCAAAATGACCCAGAGAACCTAGTGTTTTCGTTTTGCCGTCGAAATTTAGGACAACCTGTATATTATTTTACACACAAAGTCACACTCAAATATATATGTCGATCAATTATTTAATAATATAACTGCTGACTGGACGCAAACTTTTATCAAACATGGATTGTCAGAGGTGTTATTGAGATATTGATCCCAGTAGAGTGCAAAACATGGTCTGATTGAAAATTTGGTGATTTGCGTGTAACTTCACACCGAAGTCGAATCGGCCAAAATGTTATATAATATTTTCGACGCAAAATGACCCAGAGAACCTAGTGTTTTCGTTTTGCCGTCGAAATTTAGGACAACCTGTATATTATTTTACACACAAAGTCACACTCAAATATATATGTCGATCAATTATTTAATAATATATATGTGATAATTTTATAAACATTATTTCCTCCATATTCACGCATATTATATTTAGTATGTACTCTAGCACGCTTTTTAATCACGTTAATTTAATTATATTGATATATTTTTCGTTTCACATAAACATTAAGTAATTCATTTAGTATTTATAGTAAATTATATAAGAATGTGTGTGTTCAATGAATCATATAATTCATAATTTCATAATTGGATTAATTTTTTTTTCTATACACATCATCATAACCATTACGTTATAAATATATATATATTAATATAATTATATCAATTTTATACACTAACAATTGAAACACATTGTAATACATAAATATAAAGTTTTCTTTAGATTCTTAAAAATTAATTATTCAAACGCAAAGGAGAATATATATAATCGCATATAATAAATATTATATACGACAATACTTGAAGTTTTATTATTTTTTTCTCATATAAGAATACATACTTTGTACTTGTACTATATAAAAAGTATAAAAGTATAAAAGTATAATTCTATATATTGTAAATTGTATAATAATATAATATATAGCGTAGCATTTAAGTCCGTGCACATTGCACAAGTTTCGTCAAACTTTTTTCATTTTTTCTGTTTTACATTTTTAATCCTATAATTTATGTCTGAAACATTTTAATTTTTTTTCCTTTGTTTCATTATTGCTACTGTTTTTTTGTTTTTTTTTATTATTATTTAAGTTCATATCGTGTGATCATGCCAACAATTACAATTTTACTGAGACATTTTTATACAATTTTATATAATACTAAAAATAAAAAATTCTATATAACAACGCTGGTTAGTAATTAAATTGTATAAATATGCAATTGTATATAATATTTGTATACGATTTTGAATTGAATTAATATATGTATGCAGATATTTTAAAATAATCCGCAAATAAAATGTTTTAACAATTGAAATAACAATATTTATTTATTTATGATTTCTATAAAATTTATATTTAAATATTTGTTTTCCAAAATAATTTATATATTTATAAATTTCAATTGATTACGTGCTGCATATTTTATTTATACCATTTATACAATATATTGTACATACCACCAAAACATCCAGCAAAAAAATCACAATAAACAATCGTCATGAATTTAATAAAAATTAATATTATATATTTTTGTGTCACTATAATAAAACTCAAAATATAATTATAATCAAATTGTGTATGGTAAACAAAACTATACAGCTCTACTACACCTCCTTAGAGCACATCAAAACAAAACTAATGATAAAACGATGATATACAAAAAAGTGTCAGTCGTCTATATAGTCAATTTATAAATATAATTCAATTCTCATATGTATTTTTCCGTAAAAATTACAATAGTTATACGATATAATAAACAATCGACATAACAATTTAACAACTTCTTTCTGTACATGTTTATAAATATTGCGGTATTTTTAAAAAAAATGCCACGCTAATCCCAAAAATTATAAACCAATGAATTTAAAACATAAAAATATAGTGTGTTATTTCCACTTTAAAATTACGTATCTGATGGCAGAACTTTTTGAGTGCACATTGTTTTTGCCGAAGCGAAGACAAATAAGTTTTTTTATTTTTACAGAAAATTGATTACGGAAAAAAAGGAGGTTTCATGTAGTTCATTTTTAGTTAATGAATTCTTTAAATTTATAGTCCAAATTCAATATAACGAATATATACTGTAAATAGCGATGCTTAAAATAGTTTCTGTTATTAGTACTATTTCTAATATAGAAATCTGTTTATTTATTTGTATTATTAGTGTAGTAACTACAATATATATACACACATTTGTTATTATTATGACTGAAAATATAAGTCACGATAAACTGTATGTATATTTAGAAATATATCTATGTTTATAGCCATCTGAATAGTTATACATATTGTTATATTATTATAATAATTTCAAATATGTATGCCATTTGCGTTTCATTTGCATATAAAATTATGTATATTATGAGTTTATATGTATTTGTATAGCGGCGCTTTAAATAAATATATATTATGAAATACTCTCACATGTAATATTAAATTTAATGATGTAATAATTTATATTAAAGTAAAAAAGGAATATATGTGGTATTGGAAAATGTTGCTTAATTTAATTAACATTAATTATATATATATGTGTGTGCAGTGTGCGATGGTATATAAATAAAATAATTGTAAAATATGAGATATAATCGTACGCCATTTAAAGAACAAACTAAATTTGTAAATATGTTCAAATGGGATTGATTTGTATGTATGTAGATGTTGATAAAATTGCAGTTGATTATAACGCAGATCGATAGGCAAATCTGCATTTTTCGACGTTGGCTATATAATTCTATTATATTTTAAAGTGCTACAGAATGTCTACATTGTTGCGTGGTCTATAAATTGTAAATAGATTGAATTGAATTGATTTAGTTTATTTGGCGCTGCCTTAAATCGCTAAATAGTGTTCTGAATTTCGTCATTGCATGTCCATCATGTGTTCAGGTGTCGTTTATAGTTGAAATTTAATTTATCCACACATGCACATGTTTTTATAACATTTGATTTGTCTTTATTGTATTTTTTATTTATGTATCTATAATCTGTTTGTAGTTCCTGAGACCATAGTTTTAATGGATTTTCATTTATGTTTACAAAATTTAAAAAATTTCAATCGATCAATCGAACCATTTATATAGAATACAATTTTAATATCGATTCACATGTTTACAAAACATATGGACCCAATTTTCTATTTTATGTATGTGAATATTTAAAAAAATGTATTTATATTATTTTATATTCAAAATTTCACTGACATCAAACAGAAAATTGGTCATATTTTCCATACGTGTGTGAATCGATTTTAAAAATCTCTTCTATATCAAATATTTGAAATTGATTCTATAATTTGTGATTCTGTATATTATATATAAACACAAATTGAAATTCGTTTCATTTATCACTCACAATTAAAAATAGGATGTGGTAATTCAATAAAATCCATTTTTCGAAAAATTTAGTAGGTCACGACTGAGTACATTCAATTTCAGTTTAAATCTGAGAATATTTTTTTATGGTGACCACCATCAATGCTAGTGATGACGGCCTTTTTGTTGCAATGTTTACAATTTTTATTTCTAAGACATTTTTTATATATTGTATATAATATATATTTTAGTTATTTAATTTAATGTTTACTTTAATAAATAATTAATAAATGATGACTTTCATTGATGGCGTCGAATTAATCTTGCCGCTGTAAATAATATAAAATGAAAATGAACATACGTTAATCTATATGGTAAATGATAACCATTTAGAAATAATCAAACATCATCAACAAGTTTACAACAAATTTATTATATCTGTAATTGCATCGTTACCAGACTTTAATATTATAATCAAGTTTTTTGTAAATTTATGCACACCTTCGGACTATATAATAATTTACCAATTTTTCTGGTAATTATCGAATAGACGTGTTCTTAATGAAAAGCTGCAAAAAATTTCACAATTGAAATAAATATAAAAAAAAATGTCTCATTTAAATTTTTCCAAATTCAAATAGTACTTTACAATTGATTACACAGTCGGAGAAAACAAATCAATCAAATGTTGACAGAATGATTTTTATATAACTCTTACAGCAGAAATTCGTTTCACTTGACTATATATTACAATTTTGCTTGTAGAGCAATATATGTTTTCTGCTTGTGCTTTACAAAAACAATAATTCATTTTATCCGTAAGAATACATAGAATTTCTTCTATATATAGTAAAGCCGAAATGATCTGATCATACTGCGATTGGGAAAAAATTATTAATAATTTTGATGTAGAAATTTAATTTTTCAGAAGGGTATATCGCTAATATATTACCGTACAATATCAACAACTTTAATTATATTTGGCATTGTCTGCATTTTTCTTATTCACATACATTCAATTAATTATCTAATTTTGAAAGTATAAACATTTTATTTTTACATTTCAGTGAATTAATTTCATTAATTGTTGAATATATATATATTTAATTTATTATTTAGAGTATATAAATAATATAGGTGTTATATTAAAATACATATTTAAAATCCTCCAATTATATATTTAAAATACAATGAAGATACTTATAAAATTATTTAAATATATATTGATAATTGATATCTTTATATATTTATTATATTATTATAATAAATACATTATTATTCATTAATTAATATTATTTATAAATATATGTTATTATTGAGTGTAAAGTTATACATATGACAAACAGGTAACACGTAACAAACATGTCATGTAATTTATAATTTTATACTATATAACACACTTTCTGTATGACATTTGTATGTTATATAATTTGTATTATATAATAATATAATATATATATTATTATTATTATTATAATTATTATATAGGAAATGGTGATTTTCTCTGGTATTATATATAACAAATAAACTATCTGTAAACTATTTACATAATACGTTTTCAAAACTGCAATACAAAATTTATGTATTATATAAAATATAATTATTTTTAATTAATTAAAAAGTTCTTAATTTATTCTGCTATTATGTGAATTTCTATATAATACAATATAAAATTGTATATATAATAAGATAAGGATAAGATAAGTTATAAATTTTAATTATACGCTTCAAATAATTGCATGCCTTTCATCTTTGCATTTATATGGTACACTTGCCTAAAACGTTTAACTTTAGTTTAGTCTCTGTCTATATATAAAATAGTATAAATATATATGTTAAATTAAAACTAGTGTTGCATATCGAATTGAGAAAAAAAAAAACTATCGTTATCGTTGTATCACAATGTACCAATATTTAATTTGTTTGTTTTTAATTTAAATAAAACTGAATAAATAAGCGAAATGCTATTGACAAAAAAAAAAAAGCCAATTTCTATCTTCTAAATATGTAAATTTAATAAATTTACTAATTTGACTTTTGGCAATTAATTCATTTCAATAAGTATGGGTTTGTATTGCGTTAGAAAAATCTATTATCATGTCTCTAAAGAGTTATATATATCTTTTAACACCCAACGTACCGACACTTCATGTATATACGTATTCCTACCAAAGGCGGGTCAAATGACCCTATTTGAAAAAGTCATATTTTCTACTATGTTTTGGCAAATTAGTTGTCTGAATGAAACCATTTTTTAAAACAAAGTATACAATTTTCTTTCGGTTTACTTTTGTAAATATTAAGCGTGCAATGATTGGCTTTATATAATTTCGTTGAAAAACGTGACATATCATCTTTCGTTTGTTTGGCAAATTTTGGCAATTTTTTTTTATTTGGTTCCAACAATTGTAGTTTTTTTTCTTCAGTAACTTTGTAGTCAAAGATAAACTTGTAAAAAAATTATCAGTTGTATCGCTTCTACCACAACCTGTGAACGGTTCTAATAGTTTTAGAACTACGAATTCCCCAAGCGGAACTGATGAATATCTGATATCATCCATCCCTAAATATGGGAATCCATTTATATAATATATTTGGGGTTGACTGACATCAGACAAAAGCCAGAATTTAATTCCAAACTTATCAGGTTTGTTTGGCACATATTGTGTAAACCTGCACCGGACTTTGGTTGGAAAATGTTGTTCATCGATGGTTACATGTGGCTTTGGGCTTGTAACAATTTTGATTGTTATGGATGAATTTGTACCATAATTCTGATATCAATGCAAATTTATCAGTTTGTAGATGCTGACTTCGTTTATTTTTTTGTATCAAATCGGATAAAATGCATAATTTCACAAAACGTATTCCTGCTCATAGTTTTTGAAAAAAATGTTGGACCCCATTTCTTGTTACATAAAAATGAGATGTTTAAAATCTAGACTACCATATATTGGAAAAATACTCCATTTTCAAATTATAAGACCATATCCACTTATACTACTACAGTTATTATGTGGACATACATATACGTACACAGATTGATCATTTTTGATATTTGTCCATAGGAAATGACCGAACAAGAGGAAATTATGGTCAACATAGTTATTGCAACGTGTAAACATGAGAAAGAATATATGGCAAAAAGAAAAAAAATGTATTTATAATTATCCGACAGATATAAATCCTCATGTTTCATATTAATTCTCTCCAGGGTCAAATGACCACTGGCGGCGGTAGTTTAGTCAATTTTTTTTTTGTTCTCTCAGTAAACAGTAGCCAGTAGAGAAGTCAATTTGGAAGAAAACTGGTATATATGTTTTCTATAAAAGTGGTATAAAAAGAATCTGATTTTAATGTTAATTTCAAAGAAATTTAATAAGAAAATGTCTAAAAGGGGTCAAATGAAAGTGTTAAAACACATAAATAGATTTTAATTTAATATATATTCACTATATTTCTAATTACTAATAAACAACACAATTTGTATAATGTGATGAGGATTTAAAAATAACAATAAGAAGTTGTAGGACGTTGTACGCATAGTTCAATTTCAATCCAACAAATAACATAATATTTGTATTCTATTAATAAAAATAACCCTTTCAATTAAATTCGATAAATATTATAAAGAGTGAGTCAAATATATTAAAATATATCTTTTACAAATTATCCTTTAAAAGTTATTTGGTATATTAATGAAACATTAATGTGCGTACCATTGGTTTTTATCCAACTTAATCCTATACTCAAAATAAAAATGTTTATTATAAATTTGTGTTTATTATAATGGCAAATATCAAATTCTATTTGAAAAGTATAAATTTGTTTCTAATTAATAATAATACAATATAATATTTATAAAGCTTTATAAAAATGAAAAAATATATACATTTGAAATACAATAATTTAAATTTAGAACAAAAGTTACGTGGGCCGTGGTAAATCTCTATAAAATGTCATCAGACAAACATACACAATACATTACATTTATAATTTGTATATTTGTATTGTTAAAATAATATTTTTTTTTTCGCGTTGGCATATTTAATTACAATATTGATACTTGATAACGAGTGCTTAAATTGGCTTATTAAATTATAAAAATATATACATCCATAAGAAATTTTTGTTCATCAAATCAATAATATATCTACTTATTAACATTCATTACATTTAAGTTTGGTAAATTGTTCCACATGGAGTTGTTGTAATAATTCACGATGTGTTTTCTAAATTAAATATTTAGAAATAGAATTCCTGTACAAAGTTTAATTTGTGAAGTGTCTTGATGATGCTTGTCAAATCACGATTAATTTATTACATTAAAATTTTTTTACATTTTTTTAATTGACCATCATTTAATAATATTATTAATATTCTCTGTGTTTTTCTTTCATCGTCCTCCCGACCTTCCATGTTACTTATTTTAACTTTCCAGGAAACGGTTTTTGTATATCAAATTTCAGGAATATTAAATCATTTATTGTTGATGGTATTTTAATTAAATTAAATTAAATATAAATGTTGGTTTTCTCTTCATATTTGCATTTGTTTTCGTTTTTTAAATACAAACACTTGCTATTAATTACTATTACCCATTTATGCCACACTTATATTTGAAATATAACAAGTATTATGTGATTTGTATGCAATTTTGTGGTAGTTAAAATCTTTTCAGGAGGATTATACAATCTGGTGTTTGGTGTTTTGTAGAGTATTTTATTCAATCAAACACTATGATTTTGATTTCATTATTATATATTATTATATAAAAATATTGTAGAAGTTTGTACATGTATTCTTTGTGTTATTAATTTTCAAATGAAGCATATTTGCAATCTATCTACATTAAATATTATATAAAATATTTTTGCGACATAGTTTTTGAAATATAAAATAATCTATATGTAAAGATATTTGGGTTACATCATTGATGCAGTTGACAATTTAATAAAAAATATCTGTATCACAAAATGTTACAGAAATATATTTATATAAATTCTGTTGTTAAAACTGTTCTAATATATTTTACTATTTGAAAACTTCTTCTTATAACCAAAATGTTAAAAATAAATCCAATATCTTTTGTACAGATAGTTTTATACTACAAATAAGTAAGTATTTCGTTGACGATAACTCTATAAAAATAGATAATATTTTTAATATTATATTAAGAATTCAAGAGTAAATAATTGATAATGTTAATAAGATTTTATTATATTATAACTTTATTATTTAATTAATTAATTATATATTAGTCTATTATACACACACACACACAACAATATATGAATAACATAATTAATTTATTTATTCATTCTATGACGTATATATCTTATATAAATAAATATATTATATGATTATTATATAAACACAAACATATACCATATACAAGGTGTCCCAATTATCGACGGCAATACGAAAACCCTAGGTTCTCTGGGTCATTTTGCGTCGAAAATATTATATAATATTTTCGCCGATTCGATTTCGGTACGAAGTTACACGCAAATAACCAAATTTCGCATATCACCACGATATGTTTTCGTATTGCCGTCGAAAATTGGGACACCCTTTATATTAAATAATTTTCATTATAAGGATTTTAGGTAATTAAGTGGTTATATATAACATTGTTAGGTACTAATATAAAATTTGTTGGTTAAATCAAAATATATTACATAAAATTGATTCTTACTTTATATATATATGTACGCCCATATATGTTTATGTACAATATATTATAAATGGAATTGTAATTACTATATATTATATATTTGTCAGATGATTTATAAATTATATAGTATTATATAAGGATTTTTTCCGTTTTTACTTTTCCAACGTAGTGTGTACACTACACAAAATATATAATAACAAAATAAAATATAAAATATAAAAATAAAATCCTTTTTTACGACCTTTTTTCATTTTTAATTACTATTTATGTTGTCAGAAAATAAATTATAATAGGGTGCTGCTGCTGCTGCTGCTGCTGCAACATCGGCCACAATTCTTCCGTACATATGCAAAAAAAACCTTTTTATTTTTTATATAAATTTTTGCATTTTATCTTAAACTATTAATTTCATCATTAATATACTGCAGCCCATGAAAATTTTCACCTCGAAATCTTCATAATTCATTAATTTTTTGTTCGAAATTTTCCAATTTGTAATGTATGAAAATAGAAAATAGTTATTAATATTTTTCTACCATAAATATCAAAGTTGCGTTACGACAACCCTATGCCTCTATATGACCCTGTTATTTGATCATTATATAAGAGTATAATGAATTAATTTATATTATAATAATAATAATCGAAAAAAAAATGTGTCAACCATATTGTAATTTTTAGTCCATCATTACTCATTTTCAACTTATTATTAATTATTATACATTAAATTATATTGATTAGTTTATATTTTTATTATATTTATTGTACATATAAAGACTTGTAAAAATTACAAATAAATTATTATTATTATTATTATTATTACATCATAAAATCAATAAAATAAAAATTAAATGTGTCTATGGAATAGCAATAATTTCAATTTAAAAATATTGGACAATAAATTCCCACTTGTCATTTATAAATTATGTTATTGTAATGTTGTTGTTATTGTTGATCACTTGCCGCTTTTTATGAAAAGCAAAAAAATAAAATATTTTATTCAATATATCAATTCAATATAGAGGTGTAAGTACGTACACATTTACAATATACGACACAATACGAGACGATATTGATTAAATTTCCTTTTTATTATATATAAGGTGTTTTTTTTTTGCTTAAAAGAAATTCAACCGTTCTATAAAGTAATGATGATAAATTCTTTAAGGTCGAAATAACAAAAGAAAAAAATTTAAGCTTCTGTTTATATACATCTAAAATTATAATACACATTTTTTCTTATGTTTTTAAAGTATTTAAAATATTTTCCAAATAGTAGAGTATATTAGGAAAATCAGTTTACAGCAGATACCCATGCAACCATCTGCATTGTGGAACTGCCATAGCGCCTAATGTAAAACTAACCAGTTGAGAAATCGTGTTATATATATATATAGTACCATTGTGTATATACCCTGGGAAAAAAAAGTACACGGATCCAATTAAAAAGTAACGTCAAAACAATGAAATATTAATTAATTTTGCTCCAAGGAACATGGTTCACAATGTTAAAATGAAATAACATTTATCTAAAATCAACGAATAATTCATTAAAATATAATACCGAAAATTAATGTTTTTCAATAAATCACTACGTCAGTTTAAAGAATTGTATAATTGTTGTGATAAATATTATTAATTTTTTCAACGTGTTCTGTTTAATAACTTATTATTTTGCGCATTAGTTAATTATTGATTGCAAATTCATTCATTCAATAAACAAGTACATTAAGATAATTTTTAAAAATGAAAAATATTAATGAATTGC
Source organism: Bibio marci (assembly GCA_910594885.2). NCBI lineage: Eukaryota > Metazoa > Arthropoda > Insecta > Diptera > Bibionidae > Bibio > Bibio marci. The sequence goes on from OU343114.1 coordinate 43,002,921, forward strand.
TCATTGAAACAATGAAAAATGGGCGCTATAAACGTTATTCATTGAAATTATGTACAAATTTATTTTCAGTGTAAGTATCCAATTTTTTAGAAGTACTCTGCGTGCAATGATATTTCAGAACGTTTTTATACAAAATTTTAATAATATTTCAAATGAGAAACGTGTCGAATTAAACAATATAATCTACAATATATATTGCAGGAGTATATCGATATTCCAAAATATTCAAAGAAACTATTCTATGTGAATCCTATGTTAAAAGTCTTCTCGCAAAATTTAAATAAAATTCATCTAAATTCGTAAAAGAAATAGTGGGATTTTAAAATTGCATCATCCGTCTTATCTGGCTATCTGAACGCTTTTGCGTCAACAATCAAACTCAAAGGCAATTGTTAAATTATTCGAATAAAATACATTAATTTGAAAATTAATTTAATTCTGTAGGATGCCTTGGATACCAATCATTTAAACTCTTAATCGAATAAATATTATAGTTAATGTATATTTTATTTCAATATATTTGTCGACGGTATAACACTTAATAATTGTTTTTATCTCATTCAAAATATATTTGGTTTCAATCTTTAACTACAATCAAATGGTATTGCCGTTTGTTATTCATTACCGTTTACATTGTATTATATTATATTATATTATTTTATCAGATCCGTATTATGACTACTACAATTCCATACATAGTGATTAGTATAGTCCAATCAGACTAATGAATTGTACAATATAATTTGTTTTGCCACCACTGATACACGTACAAATACTTGCACAAGGTAATCTCGGAATCATAATTTGTTTTTAGGGAGCAATCTGTTAATTTTAATTTTGCAAAAAAAATTTTTATCATTTATATTTCTTTATTTAAAAATGTAATTAATCTGAATCAGCTGGATTCAGATTTGTTGACATCAAAAAGGGTTTAAAAACTATATGGAATAAAAAATATTGCGAAGAAATAAATAAGTCTATAATTTATTTTTGGATGTTTTTCTTGGACTGAATAAAAGGGTTTGCAACATGACTAAATCGGAAGATTGTTGTATACATCGGCAGTGGTCTGCATATATACAAAATTTGTATAATTCGTTGATTATTATTTCTTTCAATGCGATGATCCTGCAATTCACCCACATCATGGAAAAACTTTTTTATAAATTTTTTTTAACCACTTACCATATATGAAATGACCTATTACACCGCAGCTATATATATATATATATATGTACTTGTACACATATAGTTAGAGATGCAATGGAATTTTTATTTTGTAGTGCTGTGGTAAATAAACGTTTGTATTTCACATGTAACTCTGGTGCTGTGTTTATATGAGTAAATAAATACAATCGTATTTTAAAATTTAAAAAATTCAAATAAATTCTTTATAAATAAATAAATAATATATAGATACCGCCGATACACAAATTACATCAATATGCTATAGTATAATATGCTATAGCTATAAGTAACAACAACAACATCAACAACATTCATTCAGTTTGAAATAGAGTAATATTAGACTTTAAGGATTAGATAAATAATAGTTATTTCTTTATATATATTGTATAAATGTTAATATATACATTTTACTCGTCCCTTTTTCTCATTATTCAAATACATTATATAATATAATATGCACTTTTGAATGCAAATGTGCATAAAATAAATACGTATATCATATATATTTTACAAAGACGTATAATAATGTAAACGAATAAGAATGTGCTCATTTTCTGAAATACAAAAATTTAAAATGAATTGTTGTTCCATCCATATACCATTTTAGTATATATGAATTTTGTTCGCATATAACATACTGTTATTTGTTATATATATATATTTTTGAAAAGGATATTTTATGCCAATTGTAAACTATTTTATTTGTTTATATGTGCACATTGTGTATTTATAACTCTTTTACATACTCGAATATATATATTCATTCATATGTATATTTACCATATATCCATATCGCATATATATGAAAGTTTGCCGACCCTTTATATAAATGACTGAATACTATATACAAAGACAATACCTAACAGGTCAATTGAAAAGTCTCCGGTCTGACACACAGCAGTGCTAGTATTAAATCCATTTGATTTTTAGTTAGTACCAACCTTCAAACGATACGTATCAAAATTTGACAGCAGTCCAACCATTAGTTTGTAAGATATTGCGTTGTGAGTGTAGCTACTTTTGTTATTTGAAAAAAGATGAAAAAAAATGAATTTCGTGTGCTGATAAAATATTGCTTTTTGAAGGGAAAAAATACAGTTGAAGCAAAATCTTCAAGTTCACAAAATAATTTTAAATGACCGTAAAGTGAAGTTGATCGACATAGCAGACATTGTGAAAATATCATCTGAACGTGTATATCATATCATTCACGAATATTTGTACATGAGAAAGCTGTATGCAAAATGGATGCCGCGCGAGTTCACAATCGATCAAAAGCAACAACGTGTTAATGTTTCTGAGCAGTGTTTGAAGCTGTTAGCAAGCGCAATAAACCTGAATTTTTGCGTTGATATGTGACAATGGTTGAAACATGGCTCCATCATTTCACTATACGGAGTCCAATCGACATTCAGCTGAGTGGACTGCACACGATGACAAAAGACAAATCGTACTACAAAAATGGTATCGAAAAGTTGGAAGATCGCTATAATCGTTGTATCGCCCCCTCCAAGGCAACTATGTTGAATAATAAAATCAAATTTTGCCAAAAAATTGTGTTTTACTATGGTAGACCGGGGACTTTTCAATTGGCCTGTTATATAGACGTTCATATTTTTAGATAAACAAAAAAACAAAATGCTGACGATATAGAAATTTTTCTTCATTTTAATATAAAATATAATATGATAAAAGCTTTGTTTATACATTACATATAGTACATTACAACTCGCATTATAGTCATATATATGTTATATAACACATTATGTATATGAATATAAATACATAAGCTTATGTCGGGTATGTGTTGTTGTGTAGGCGTAAATCAAAGTTTATATATACTTAAGATATATTCCTCTTAAATGTTGCATTATTAAGAATATATACCATAATAATTGAATTAATTCTATATCTAAATATGTTTATTAGTATGTTAGCTAAGGGTGGGTGACTAATTTAATTTCATTAATTATATATATTTGTATATTGTACGAGTATTTACGAGTAATTTCAAAGAGAAAACTATTCCATATTATAATTAATTTTTCATTTAATTTATACACAACACATACGTACCAAAAGAATTTTGCTAAATGTGTATTTTATTAAGTACATAAAATTATGTAGTATGTTGGTATTTTATATTTATAATATAAATATATAGTGTCTGATAAGAGAGATGTGTGATTTGCCATGATATAATAAATATATATATATATTTAGTTTTAGACTTTATGAAACATTATGAACGAGTATAAGTAAATAATTATAATGCATATTATGGTATCACATTCATTTAAAATGTTGTAGATAGTAGATTTAATCATTACTTATTTTAAAATTTTTTTTTGTTAAATATCAGAATTATATAAATTTCTATACTTCAAAATTGTAGTTTCTTTAAATTTTGATTGAATGACAGCCGCAGTCAATGCTCGAAAAGACTGTATAAACGATCATAGTATGCAATAGATAGTGATTATGAATAATTGTATGGCTATTAAGGCAATATATTCATTAAAATTTATTAGCCTTAACTGATTAGTGTCCTTTTACTAAGACAAATTCATTATATACATTTCAAAAACATTTAACATTGTGATCTGCGTTTACACATAGTTCTATATGTCAACGGGTTTTTATTTATATGAAATCGATTTGTGAAGCACTTTTAGTTATATACGCGTTAATTTTCTCTATATTCATAAATTAAAATGCGATTTACAAAGAAATTCTTTACTTTTTGTTTCCATAAACAGTAGGTCCTTTAAGTCATTTCCGCTATTAAAAATACTAAATATATTTTATTATAAAATATAATAGAATTATGGAAACATTTATATATTTTTTTGTTAATTAAAATACAATTGGTAAATTGTTATATACTCCCATGCCGGAAAATTTACCAACTTTGGAAGTAATGTATGTTTAGTAGATGCCATAAGCTCCACTTTGAGTAATACATTTAATATATATCATTATGGAGAATTAAACTTGTACAACCACCGGATTTTTGAATGACATGGAATGCTTTTAAGAAGAGCGCGCGACGCTGCATTTGAATCACATATTGTTTATTACATTGGATTTTATAGAATGAAAAAAAATGGAATGATAATGTTTCAAATACAATAATAATAAATTAGCTTGATTATACGCAGCATTTATTTATTTTTTAAAAATTAATATTGATATAAAAAGTTAAAATATTTGAACATATATTTTCTTAATTGTACAATAGTAAATTTCCATGAATAATCCAATTTGTAAAAATTATCAATCTAATACAGATATAACAACAGAACAGATTTATAATAAAAACAAATAAATATTAATATTTTTTACTTTTCTCGATAGTATATATTTTATTTAAGTATCAATAATAATATAAATAAAAATATTGAATTTATTTATTATAACAATCATATACGAGTACAAATATATTACATTAAAATTATCTATCTACAATATATAGATTTAAGGCCTTGATTTTGATTGTGATGGTTAAGAAACATATACAATTTAAAATAAATAATAAATATAATAACACATGGGCTGAAAAGTTTCCGAAAATTCTAAGGAAAAAACATTTTTTTTCGCAAAATTAAACTTTATTCATCAACATACATCCCTTCGCGGGCGATACACTGATGCCAACGATCTTCTAACTTTTCGATACCATTTTTATAGTACGATTTCGTTTTTTTCTCAAAATAGGCTTCTGTTTCGGCGATCACCTCTTCATTGCTCTTAAATTTCTTTCCAGTGAGCATTCTCTTGAGGTCTGCAAACAGGAAAAAGAAAGTCGCTGGTGGCCAGATCTGGAGAATACGGTGGCTGTGGCAGCTATTCGAAGCCCAATTCATGCAATTTTGCCATCGTTTTCATTCATTTATGACACGGTGCGTTGTCTTGATGAAACAGCACTTTTTTCTTCTTCAAATGCGGTCGTTTCTTAGCGATTTCATGCTTCAAACGTTCCAACAAGGCTATATAATAGTCACTATTGATAGTTTTTCCATTTTCGAGATTGTTGTTTTTGATCGATTGTGAGTTCGCGCGGCACCCACTTTGCACAGAGCTTTTGCATGCCCAAATATTTATGCACGATATGTCCAACACGCTCCTTTGATATCTTCAGAGTCTCAGCTATCTCGATCAACATCATTTTACGGTCATCTAAAATTATTCTGTGCACTTTTTTGATATTTTCTGGAGTAACAGCCTTCTTTGAACGTCCACTGCGTTCATCGTCCTTGGTGCTCATATGGCCGGTTTTAAATTTTGCCAAACCACAAATGTACTGTTGAAAGAGCTGCAGCAGTGTCGAGATAATGCTCGTCAAGCAGTTTTTTGGCTTCAGAAATATTTTTTCCAATCAAAAAATAATGTTTAATCAACGCACGAGATTCGTGTTTTTCCATCATTTTTTTTTCAAATAACAAAAGTAGCTACACTCACAACGCAATATCTCATAAACTAATGGTCGGACTGCTATCAAATTTTGACACGTATCCTTTGAAGGTTGGTATTAACTAAAAATTATATGAAAAAAATTCTAGTGGTGCCACTTCTTAGAATTTTCGGCAACTTTTCAGACCATGTGTTACATTAAGAGTTTCAGATGAAAGAAAAGCAAAAAGAAAATATTTTATAGTCGCAAAAGTTTAGCTTTTACGCTTTTACTTACAATAGAAGAAAGTATGACATAAAAATATAGAACACAACATTTTTTTTAATATAATAATAATATTTTCAACTTTTTATTATAGTAATATTATTATTACTTGTAACAAAATAAATCATATACATATTTTTTTGTCATATTTTTTTGAACTTTATCTTTATACTTTTTGTGTAACAAAAAATTTACACATTGGATAACAAAGAAATAATCTATATATAAAAATTGTTTTGAGTATAGTTTGGGATAAAAAGTAAAAACGAAATCCTTTTTAATAATAATTCTATGTAAAAATAAAAATAATAATAATAATAATAATAATAAGTAATAAATCATTTAAATTTTTATAAATTTTATTAAAATATTTGCAGATTCAGCGTAACGATGAACGTACAACCCTTACAGTTGATGGTGTTTCACAAACAAAAATATCAAGAGGGAAAGAGTTTCATTTTGGCAAGTTTGCATCGAATTCCGATGTATTTGTTGGTGGTATGCCAATTTGGTAAGTGTTAAATATATATTATATGTATTTCTCATTCATAATGTATTTATTATTATATTAATTCTCTACTCCTCGACTATATATCACATATACACAAATCCAATATAACATCTAATAATGCATATAAAGATAAGATAATAATATTATAATTTATATAAGGATTCTATTTTCTTTATACACACACACACACACACACACCATCCAGCCTCATTTCATATCTCTGTTTTTATTCATTTCATTTATAATTTATAAATCACAGCTGTTTTTTGAGATAAAAATTGTTATATTATTGTTCTACTTTATAGTAAAAAAATATACTATATTATCTATATAAAATATTATCTATATATTATCTATAAATATATATAAAGCAACAAACAAACAGCATAAAATAATATATTATAATTTTATATATTTATATCATGGTAATATAAAGGAGAGAAAGATGCGGATAAGACAATTTTTGTTTTATTCTTTTATAACATATAGTAAAAGAAAATTTTATTTTACGATTTTCTTCATACACCCAATAATATATAAAATCTTTTCAATAAACACAGGTACAAATAATTTTTATTATTTCATATAAATTTGTTTGTTTATATTTTTATGTCACCCATAATGTTGACTGATTTTCTTTATATATTTCATAATAAATATAACGTAATGACATATTTGACATAAAATTTATAGATATACAGAATTTATTAAATTAAATTCTAGAGGTACATTGGATAGATTTTTAAAAACACTATAATATATTTTTATCATATGTAATTTTGTGTATTTGGTTTTTTATAAATATAGAATAAAAATATATGTATTTTAACTCGTAACAGTAGAGTTATAAGTTTTTTTTTGTCTAATATATGAGTTCAAATCGCGTTGTATCAAAATCTTGTTTACTTTTCATGGAATTTCGATTTGTAAATAAATGTTTACCGCATGTTACGAGTATTGAGTACAGTTTTTCCGTTCAAATTCTAGAATTTTAAGTATTTGGTGGAAATGATGTATAAGGACAGTTTTCTATATGATTCGTATTCCCAAAGTAATATTTCATTTCGATGATTTATTAAAAAAACAAATAAACAAATAGCTGTAGCATAAAAATTGAATATCTGTAAAGTCATTAAAATCAATATTATTGTAATATATATATGTAAAATATCTGATGTCGTTGATAGTAAACGGTTTCAGCTGTAATAACAGAATTTTTAATGATGGAGTTAACATTTATCAGAAATAAATTAATTCTACAATCATTGAATACATTTTTTTTTGAGCATGCAATTTCTATATAACAATATTTTATTGAAAAAAAATAATGAATATTAAGAAGCATTTTTAGCAAATATTTAAATTTAAAAAAAAAAACACACAACCACCGCAGTAACAATTTGTCTGTACTTTGAAAAATGAGGAAAATTTCCGTGGAAAAACATCCACATATTTTCCATGGAAAAAATATATTGGAATTTGTCCAAAGAATGTCCATAGATTTTCCATTTAATATAATATAGTATTTTATTTAGGTCAATTGAAATCTTTGAATTGTCTGGGTAATATGTTCAACATATATCCGGCGCGGTATTGTATTCATAATTTATTTCATCAATTATCCAAGACAGTGATTCAAATTTTGTATATTCCGGTTACCGAAAGATTTAATCCTCACTCTTTTGTTAATTTATTTTCATAATTTTTAAAATAACCAACAACTCAAATCGATATATTTCCGAGGAATTTTTGTTAGACTTTTCATGGATTTTATCCGCGCGGTTTTTTGTTCTTGTTTATTACATAAAAAAATGCACAATCGTTCAGCATCTTCATTCTGTGCTCATAGAGCTTCTGGTCTAACGCGCGTAAAAAAACTGAATCAAACCGCGATTTGACATCATCGTCATATGAAAATTTATTCTGCCAATACGGACAATTCATGGGTATTAGTTGCCAAAAACACATAGACGATCCAAAGATATTTTTGTCAAAATTCGTGGATCTGCTAACAAAAAATATGAATATAAATTCTATGGATATTCTGTTGAATAATAGCAACGAGAAATTGTTCTATGGACAATCCATAGAAATTATCATCGGAAATATACGGATAATTCAAGGACATTTTTTTTATAAAAATCCATGGACAGGGTTGCACTGATCATTTATCATTCCAGCGGACATTCGTAAGTAATCCATAGATATTTCCTCGAATTGAAACTATACGGACTTCTACATATAATGCAGAAATTTTGCAGACAAACTACGTGTTACTAGGGCAATTACTTATCTCTCTTCAAACACATATTTTACGAGTGTAATCAGAATATATCCGAATAAATTTGAAGAGGAATAAATTGGCTAAAAATTCGTCTTAATATTTTTCTATTCATTGTTTTTTTAGCAAAATAATGTTATAATTGCATAAAGAAGTTTTTTTTCTTCTGTTTGTTCGTTTCTTTAGATTTACAATCACAACAATTTTCAACGATTTAGATTCTATAAACTTGGTAAAATTGGTTAATTTTCTTTTAAAATTTCGATAAGAACATTTTGTGCGTAAGTCTTCTGTTACATTATATTATCGTATAATTTTTGGTTTGGAGCCTCACGTAGAATTGATTCATCATGTTATGGACAACAAACATAGTAAATTAAAATTGCTATTTATTAGCAGTCTTATTTTAACGGATACCGTGGTACACAATCCGGAAAGAGTCCTCAAAGGATATTTTTGAATTATGTTGCTAAATTAATTTTACAGTTGTTAAAATGTTGTGCTCTTAAAATTGACCAATTATATTATTGCTTAGTGCGTTATTATTAAAATATAGTCTTTATTTATTAAATGTAACAATCACTTTTCATTGATAAAAACTATATTTTAAAATTGCTACATAACATTTAATTTTAATTTACGATCTTGATTGTAATATTCTATCACAATGTATAATATTAAAACTGATTACACTCTGAAATAGGTCTAACAGTTACGATAAATAATCATCTATCATTTAAATTGGCTATATATTATCAATCTTAAATTTAAATAATTAACTATAACATGTGGATTATAATTGGAGCATGCACATCCATTTTTACATTAAAAATATATAAAAAGAAATTGTTACAAATAATCATTAATAATAATTTTTAAACTATAACAAGTAGTAGTTATATGTTATTTCTTATAATAATTACAATAAGTTTTGTGCTGTTTTATTTTATTTTTTTTTTTCATATACTTTACGTTACGTTAAGACTTGTAACGTACGAGTTATAGTAAAAATGAACAGAAAATAATCATTTATAATAATAATAATAATAATAATTTGTAATGCATTTCCAACAAAAATGTAAACAGAAATAAAATAGTAATGTAATACCATATTTACACGATCTGCTGTTGGTTGATGTGTATCCACAAAGGAATTTATTTACGTTTTACTGCATTATTATTGTCTTATTTTATATATATCGTTATAAATTAATATAGTTTTAGTTAAGACTATTTTTTTTTATTTTTTTTATTAGGTCAAATCTCTTGAGAATTTATAAATTCATAAATATTTTTCAAAAGAAAATCATTAAAATTGATAACAAATATATTATATATAAATAAAATATATATACACAATCACACACACACACACACACCACACCACACATTTCTTATAGTTTATCTAAAATATGCGGTTGGTTAGAGAGATACAAAAAAAACATAAAGAAATAAATATATAAATTCTTTTGATTAATGTTTTTATAAGAAAAGATCGATTATTTCCGGTTATATATATATATTGTACATCATATAACAACATTATGTTCCAATTTTTCTCAATTTTAAAGAAAATTCTATTTCAATGGATAGACCAGTGTTTATATTTTTAAAGGATGCAATGGAGAAAAAATAGTAAATGAAAAATTCATATTTTTGTTGTTTGGTTTGTTACATACAAAAACACTCGTGTATATTTTTTTGGAAAATTGAGTTATAACGTGCAAGGGATATTCCGTTTTAATAAATATATTGTAACTTTAATGGAATTATAGAGTTTTCTTGAATTTTTTTTCTTTCTTAGTTTACATTTATTTTGTTTTCATTTCTTCTTATAGTAAAGTAGTAAATGTATGGTCGTATAGTGATTAGACAAAATGTTTCTATATTTATACATTGTAAAACTATATAAACGTAACACTATTTCCCAGTTAATGAAACTATCGGTTCGTTTGATAACACTAATGCATATGGACAGCATCTTGGTGGCATATATACAGGGTGTCCCAATTATCGACAGCAATACGAAAACACTAGATTCTCTGGGTCATTTTGCGTCGAAAATATCATATAACATTTTGGCCGATTCGACTTCGGTACCAAGTTACACGCAAATAACCAAATTTTCAATCAGACCATGTTTTGCACTCTACTGGGATCAATATCTCAATAACTAATTAACCGATTTTAAATTTTTGATACACTATTAGCATTAGCATACCGAGATCTTTAATTTAACGTTAAGATAAGGCAATGCTATAAAAAATCGGACATGTGGTTATCCAGATACTTACAAAAATGTTGACAGTTAGCTGAACGCAATTTTTCTTTTTGAAAGTTTGTTCAAGTTGTTAAGTCGAAAAATCATGATGAAAAAATTTTTTCGGTATAAGTTTAAAAACTTGCCACATTCATAAGCTTTCGTTTAAGCTATAACATTACGATAGGTATCAAACTGGTTCCAAAGATATACACAATTATATATTCAATATATAATCATTATTTATAAAATGAACAGAGTTGTTCATTAATTATTTAGCCTGAAATATATGGATTTTAAAGGTTACTTGGAGCATTCATCTATCGCAGACATTCGTTACAATCAAGTTTTAATACATTACTCTGTAGGTTAATAAGAAAATAATTCACATTCGTTAATTTGTCTCTAAAAATATCGAAAGATATTGATGTTTCTGTAACATCATTATTTTTATATAGTTGTGATTAGTTCGCGTATAATTCGATGTCTGCAGACATTGAAAATCTTTGAGTAACGATCAACATTCAAATTTCAAAGATATTAGTTTTTAAATGTTCAGTAGTTTATTCTTCGATTTGCACGAACAATATACCTGCACTGTCTGTTCTACTGAATTTGAAAAATATAGTTCTAAATAAATAAATAAATGTAATTTGTTAAAGGGGATTTTGTAATTTGTTTTATTCATAATAGTACAAGAAACATTTTGCGTATAATTATTTTGCGACCACACCGTTATAGAATATCATATTTTTTTCTATTTTTATATACAACAGGCAGGAGTATGAATGGTGGTCAATCAACAATATTATTTTCGTGTGAATTTTTTTTTCATTTCATATATTTATTTGTTTTATTTATGGTTTTTTTTTTTTCCATGAGCGCATTACTTTGCAAATATTTTCTATTTATATATGAAATAAGCAAAAATCTATTATTAAATACCGTAACTTGGGTTAATTTTTGGACATTTTTGGACATTTTTGACCAACTTTTTAAAAAATATTTGTTCAGTTGTAAACAGTGTCACACGCTGTTTTATTTAATCTATTTTCTAAATAAAAATTAATGCAGTTCCAAATGAAAGCGAAATTTTTAAAATTGTCACAATTGCCTCTATATCTTTTCTTGCTTACATCAAATGGAAAATCGTCTATATTTTCTGAACGTCTGAGAAAATTTGAAAAACATTTTCTAATAATCGATTAATTTTTGTAATTATTAATATATAATTAAATATGAAAATTGAAAATACGTTTAAACCTTATTGTATATAGGGTCCGTTATGAAAAAAACTCATAATTTATTAATGGTTAATTTTCCATATTACATAGTTTTCTGGCTAATTATTATTTTACAATTTTTAATTTATCTATGTAGAAGAACAAGACTGTTCTTGTTTTTAAAAATATAATGTATTTTGGTTTTGCTGTTAATAATAATTAAGCTAAGAGTATGATTTTGTTGATTTTATATGAAATGGAAATATTTGCCTGAAATCAACTCCTTTGTACGGTATTTATTATTGCGTGTCCTTATAAAATATATGTGGGTAGTGTATAGAAATAGAACGTATACTATTAATATAAGTGAGTTCGTATATTTATACAAACATTTTTGAAATGCACGAGGATATCATAAATAACATTTTTTTTTGCTTATTAATTTGTAGTACTCGTTATATATGCAATTTTTTCGCTTTTTTTTTCCAATTCAATGTTACAATGTTACACACGAACGATAAATACATATTGCATATATTGTACATACATCGCTATATATGTGTGTGTGTGTGTGTGTGTTAACTGTAGGAGGTCAACTTAATTAAGGATATTTTTAATTGCATACATTATATTTATTTTTTTTCTTACATTTATACGCATAAGTACATGTATTTAATTTTTATGTAACAGAAAATAAATGAATTATAATTGTTTAGTGTAAGTGAAAAATGTACTTATAATAAGCGGAAATATTAATTTAACATAAAATTTAATTATATTATTACATAATTAAATATGTTGTGCAATATAAATATATTATATGCAATTTATTTTATAAATACGCAATCCGAATGCGAAAATTTGTTCATTATACTATATATTAGTTTCATTAATGCATAATAATTTGATGTAGTCTATACTATAATCTTTGATTTTAATAAAACAAAATCAATTATGTGCATGTGAAATTTACTGAAATTACCAATACCATTCAATTTTGTTTTGGATTTCTGATTAAATTTATTTATTTAACGAATGAGAAAAATAGTTTGTTTGGCAGCAGAGATTTTAATGGTAAAAATTATTAAAAAACTAATAAAAATTATTTTTCAATTAACTGAATGGGAAAACTATTGCAAAGCATGGATGAAACGACATTCAATGAAAATTGGTTTACGTACAACAATACTGCAGTGTAATAAAAAGCGTGATTGAAGTAATGTGAATCTTCAAAATTTTGAATTCTGTAGATGTTTGCAAAATCCAGTTGGACTAGTTTTTCAACAAAATATCTATGCAATTCTTCTCGATGACAATAAATCTAACCACAAACGGATGTAGTGTAACTTTTTAAGTTCACTTTTTTCCACATATAGATCTGACATTTTATAATTTTGTTTATTTTTTTAATTTGTTTTTTTTCTTAGAAATCACTACAAGTTCATGATATTATAAATATTATGGGAATAATAACATATGTGTTTTGTATCGATTTTTTTAGAAAATTATTCTATCAGACCTTATAAAATTTCTATTTATGTATGACTTTATATTTATATATCAATAAATAATATAACATGCGGTTAAATCACGGATCAATAATATTAATAATAACAATAAAATATGACTATATAATCGGGTTGCAAGCACGTATTCAAAAGTCGTTAAAATTAGCTGAAATTATTAAAAAGTTGAGCATTTATATTTATTTTTTTTGTATTAAAGGAAAATAAATTTATTTAAAATAGATTCCTTAGAGTTTTTTTCTATTTCTTTATTAATTGTAATAAAATAATAAATAAATAAAACAAATATCCATAAAAGTATAAACTAAAATTTCATCTGCGTTAATTTAATCATTTATGTCTTATGATGTTTTATTCGAATTACTTTGAAATTATAGTATTCGCAAAATTGCTTCATCTACTTTGCAAAATTACTCCGCATATCGCATACGGGGGGCAATCTTACAATCTTTGTAATTTCCTCTTTTTAACACCGTATAAAATCTTATATATAGTTGAAATAAATTTCATTCGATATTTATAAATTGTGGTCTTAGGGACATTTTTTCAAACTGGATAGTATTTTGTTAACCGTTTGAGTGCTATGCAATTTTGGCGCATTACCTATTCGTCGCTATAGCAACAATTCGCACTCAAACGGTTAAAAAAAACACCATAATATACTGACAATAAAAACCAAAAAACTAAAACCTCGTAACATTGCCCCTCTATACCTTATACAATTTTATTTTATATATGTATCCACAAATTTGACATGACATAAACACATAATGTTTTACACGTGCCAATATTACATGGTGATATTAATCATTGTTATACTAAACATGGTATATATTGTATATATGTATACACCAACAGGTACATATGCGTAAAATCTTTGAATCGATTGAATTGAAACACATATCCAGTTTGAAAAGAATAGCAGAAGAATTAACATCAGTTTTATTTGCTATACATTTTTTTTTATACAGCTTTCGAGCTTATGTATGACTTAATGAAATTTTTGTAATAAAATTATCCAATAAATATAGCAAACGTTTTACACATTAACGTAATATACATAATTATCTAAATTACAAAAAATCTGTTGCGATTTTTTCCTTTTTCCTTTTTTTTTTGTCACAAGGTGTGTAGGTTCAAATGGAATAATAAAAATTACAGAAAAAAATTGTAATATAAGTGAATGACCAGAATAATAACAATAACAACAACATCAACAAATATAACAAAAACATTGAAAATAAAAAATGAAAATTTATATGTTCATGTTTTAGCGAAATTTACACGTGACAAATGTTAGATGTTTGTTGACTCCTTTTTCTATATACCATTAAATTATATAAAATTTATTATACGCAATGTTATGTTATTTAATGGTACTCCTCGTAAATTAATTTTTCTTGTATTCCACTATACTCTGCCCATACATTGTACGTACGCATAAAGAGTTATACACATATATAGTTGAAACCTATAAGTACGAGCATATATAAATTAAAAACTACACACACACAGTACAGCACAGCACAGTACAGCACCTTCTTAATTATATTTTATTTCCAAATTAGAATTTATTTTTGATAAAGTTAAATTAAAAACATTAACAAACACACCAACACACCAACACCTACAAATATATTTTAGTATTTTTTATAATGAAACATGTGAAAATTTGTGGAAAATACAGGAAAAATTATAATAAACATTTATACACAAAAAATCACTTAAAATAATAGATTTTCCACGTTGATTAAAAATATTTGTAACTTTGGTTAGACTTTTATTATAATACAAATGAATTATTTTCTATTATATTGTTTAACGAATGGATGGATTGGTGGAGTTTATATTAATAAATATCGCATTGAACAAATGTGATTTTACGATAAAATAATAATATTATAAAAATAAAAAGATAGATATTCGATGTTATATTTAGCAAGTGAATTTTTCATAGTAGTGCGGGGTAGTGTAGTCAAATTTCATCTCTGTAATACAGTTGACGACAATTAAACTTTGTTCATATAGTTTATACCTAATCATGCTGAAAGGTTTTTCATAAGTAAATCCTCATTCATATATATGTTACCGATATTTATATCATAATAATATAGATAATTTATTAATTAATTTTATAATAATAATATTCATTATGTATTGTAGAAAATAATATACGCACTGCACACACAATGTGGTATATATTTACTTAATATTTTTTAATTATAATTATAAGTATTAGAAAACCCATAAGAAATATTTTCTTTGAAATTAACCAATTGATATTTCAAAAAGATAATTTTATTTTTTCGGAAATGTTGTTAATATAAATATATAAAACATTTTATAGGAACATTTAATTAATAAACAAAGAATATTAAATTGTTAACTATATTGCTATAGGTATACTTACTTACGTATACAAGTGCTTCAGGTTACACGTGATTGTTTTAAATTTACGAATATATTATATTAATATAAGCTTTATTTAAGACGAGAAATAATGTGGGAGGAAAAAAGAATAACAAAAGGATGTATGAAAATAAAATGAAAAATATCATGTCAAAAGTGAAACAAACGAAAATAAAGTAAACATCAAAAAACAAATCAATTTTACTAAATATTTTATAATGAAAAGATATAATATTATAATTAAATTTTCGGTGTATAATTTAATAAATTTATAATTTTTATGTGTAACAGGCCAATTGAAAAGTCCCCGGTCTGACACACAGCAGTGCTAGTATTAAATCCATATGATTTTTAGTTAGTACCAATCTTCAAACGATACGTATCAAAATTTGACAGCAGTCCGACCGTTAGTTTGTGAGATATTGCGTTGTGAGTGTAGCTACTTTTGTTATTTGGAAAAAGATGGGAAAAAAAGAATTTCGTGTGCTGATAAAATATTGCTTTTTGAAGGGAAAAAATACAGTTGAAGCAAAATCTTGGAAAATCATCATTGATTGGTATGCTAAGTTTAAACGTGGTGAAATGAGCACCGAAGACGGCGAACGCAATGGACACGCAAAAGATGCTGTCACCGACGAAAACATCAAAAAAGTTCACAAAATAATTTTGAATGACCGTAAAGTGAAGTTGATCGACATAGCAGACATTGTGAAGATATCATCTGAACGTGTATATCATATCATTGACGAATATTTGTACATGAGAAAGCTGTATGCAAAATGGATGCCGCGCGAGCTCACAATCGATCAAAAGCAACAACGTGTTAATGTTTCTGAGCAGTGTTTGAAGCTGTTAGCAAGCGCAATAAACCTGAATTTTTGCGTCGATATGTGACAATGGATGAAACATGGCTCCATCATTTCACTATACGGAGTCCAATCGACATTCAGCTGAGTGGAACTGAGGTCTATTTTGAAGCAAAAGCCAAATCGTACTACAAAAATGGTGTCGAAAAGTTGGAAGATCGCTATAATCGCTGCATCGCCCTCGAAAGCAACTATGTTGAATAATAAAATCAAATTTTACCAAAAAAATGTGTTTTACTATGGTAGACCGGGGACTTTTCAATTGCCCTGTTAGAATACAACCGATGTGTAGGTATTGGTTTCTTGAAAAATTTCATATTATTATAGTTAAAGGTAGCCCATTTTATGAGCTAATAATAAATTAATATAAAAATATTATATGGATTTATAAAGAAACATTCTCGATATTTGTAGACCAATTGATGATTTACATATACTATACGGATGCATAGTAATTTACCAATTCACCTGTGTTTATATTTATTAAATGCCATATTATGCTTCATTTGGACACATCTCTTATAAGAAAAAATTGTAAGCAACTAAGAATTTACATAGAAATATCACGTTCTTTTTAAAAAATTTAGAACAAAAAAATGTTATTCACAATTTACCATTCCAGATTGTGTAACACAATACAAATTCTTTGATTTGAAAATTCTGCTTGTGTATACATTCCAGATTACTTTTTTTCAATGGTGAGGCATTCTTTTCCACAATTAATGCTTCAATTTCTATATATATTAGTCCATTGCGTTTGCACTGAATCTATGCTTATATATATATATACATTAATTTAACCAACCACAAATTTAATAAAGTGAATCGAACTCACTGCGTATCTGTGCAATAAATGACACAGCCGCTCAATACGTATATATTAATTTTCGTAAGTAATTGTAAAATCAATGAATTAATTAAACTTTATATTCCCATCCATGTTGTTACAATGTAACATAAACACTTGTCTAGCTGTGATATATTAGTTTGATACATTGTTTTGCTAAAATTTGCTGAATCTTGTTATTAAAATAATCGTATATTCATGCATATTTTATTTTATGTTTATCAACAAATTGTATACAATTGTACGTATTTAGAATTACGTCAACGGAATATATATTTATTTGTGTATATATTTAATGTGTAATGTAAATAATATAATATATATATACAGACAAACTCCACTAGATGATTATTGTGTAATTACAAGGGACTTGACAAATATTTCACAATAAAGAAATTGTTTGTAATATTATTATTCATGTAATTTTTCATGAGATTTTGTATAGTTTTATCTATGGATAAGTTATGATATATTTCTTACAATTAGTTCGAGATAGCTCATAAATTATTCAATATTTAAAAATGTGTTTTATGTGTTAACTTAAGTTCAATACTATTGTACAATATATACCTTTCTATATAGATGGTTTTATAGACAGTCTTTTATTTCTTTGCATGTCAGTCCGAACGCAATCAGTTATACACCGAAAGTATCCCAGAAATTAGGAACTGTATATAATTATACTATCTTTCATCAAAATTGAATAAGAAATGGATAAAATTTGTAAGTTTTATTAATACTGATATATTGTAACTCAATTGAGTGGGCATTTCATAAAAATTGTCCATAGACATATATAATTGCATTATGAACTTATAAATATTAAATTACATCGAATTCTCGATATCGATATTTTATCGAATTTCAAAGAAGTATCTATTGTATCTACGTTTTATTAACAAATACATCAATGGCTCTTTTCCGCTGTGTAATTGTGTATTATTTGTAATTTCATTTTTAAAAATACGAACAAGAATTAAACATTAATTTAAGCGGTAAGCTTCACTATATCGTAGGATCAATATCTACCACAGTATATCTATGCATGAAAATTCAGCGTGTCTTGACAGATTATAAATGGGAAAATTTTCACTATATAAATGTCTTAGCTATGAAACAGTTTTTCTGTATTCAAATATATAAATTATATTTTATCATATTATGCTTAAAATGTGCGGTTATGCACACAGCAGTTGTTGGTTGTTTGTATATAATTTTTAGATTATGTAAATTCAACAAAAAAATATTATTATAATTATTGTTTATAGAATTTTAATTAAAAACTTTATTAAGTTTTTATTTTGTTTTATTTTAATACAACACAATATAAATATAAACAAAAATAATGATACTTAAATAAAATCATGTTTTGATTAATTGTACCATATATAAATAACACAGAATTTAGAATTTAAAATGAAAAACATTATTGTGTTAAACGTCCGTTTTTTTTCTCCACTAAATAAACAAGCAAAACATGCAAAATAAATAAACAATTATCTATAATTATATGAGTTGATAATAATAATAATAATTTATTATTGGGATATATAATATATTTCACTAATTTATCAATAAATAAGGAGTTTCGATTTTATGTATCAAAGTTTATTTTTAAAAAAAAACCCACCACCAGTGTTATTCTAAATAATAATAATAATATTGTACAAATACAATACAATAAATATTCGTGAATAAATATCTTTAATAAAAATAATATTTGAATGAGCTTTTTCATTAACCCCATAAAATCATCATAGTCTATAGTTTAAAATCATAATTATTTAAATTTTATTGATTTTTGATACACTCTTTGCCACATTTATTATTTGCATAAATTTATTATTTTTTCTCGTTGTATATATTTTTGTTTGTATCAGGTGTACCGTACCGGTAACAAATGAGCGTTTTTTATTTGTGAAAATAAAACACTAATTTTAAATGGGAAAGTAAAAAAACATTTTATTCAAAATATTGGCCATTGCTTTCTACACATTTTTACCATCTTTTTACCTTTTCGTGGATACCACGCCAATAGAATTCGTTCGTCTTTTGAAACAAACCAATCAGACACCCAATTTTCGATTTCTTCGTAGGTATAGAAGTGCTGCTCAGTCAATGTGTGTTCCATGTCGATGAAAACAAATGGTAGTCAGAAGGAGTCAAGTCTGGTGAATACGGCGGGTGGAGTAGCAACTCCCAGCCAAGTGCTTTGATTGTATCGGTTTTGCTTTGTGTGCACGTGCATTGTCATGGAGCAAAATTACCTTGGCGTTCCTTCTGGCCCATTTTGGTCGTTTTTCGATCAATGCATGGTTTAAATTGATCATTTGTTATCGGTCATCAAATAACAGTTTCACCAGGTTTTAAGAACTCGTGGTACACCACACCTTTCTCGTCCCACCGCAAACACACAGCATTGTCTTCTTGCCGAAACGATTTGGTTTTACGGTCGATGTTGATGGTTGTCCTGGAATAACCCATGATTTTTTCCGTTTAGGATTCTTAAAATAAATTCATTTTTCATCGCCAGTTACAATTCGATGCAAAAACTGATTTTCTTTCGTGTATGGTAAGCAAAATTTCACAAGTATTTTTTCTATTTTCTATCTGTCTTTCATTCAGTTCATGTGGTACCC
This sequence comes from Bibio marci, assembly GCA_910594885.2. Classification (NCBI taxonomy): domain Eukaryota; kingdom Metazoa; phylum Arthropoda; class Insecta; order Diptera; family Bibionidae; genus Bibio; species Bibio marci. Next base: position 43,023,349 of record OU343114.1, read on the forward strand.
ATTTTCCACACTTTTGGATATTTCCCATAGCTTTCAAAACGGTCAAAATTGTATATGTTTTCAAACGGTCAGAATTGTGTGTGTTAGAATATAAATAATAATTTAATTTATTCATCTTTAATTCCATTCCATTTGTATGTTGCATTATTATACATAAAAATAAATTTTCTTTTTATTTAGAACACAATTTTCCTAACTTAATTGATTTTCACACATTCCAATTCTCATTGTTATTCTTTTCAGTTTTATTTTCTATATAAGTTATTTTATTATGCGATATTAATTATATAGTTTAGTTTAGTCTTTAGATACATTTATTTATGTAATGTTTACCGCACCACAAATCGAATGAATTTAATATTATATGAAAAGCTATAAATACTTATAACATATATATAAAGTCATTTGAAATATGTCTAACTGTATAATAATAATAATAATAATAATAAAAGAAAAAATAATAGATTATATTAAATGTTATAGTTTTTTTTCTATATATATATAACAATAGTATATAATGTGGTTTTATTATATACTACGAGTATATATATAATATATTGTATATAGATATATATTGCTCATTTCAACGTGTATGTTGAGCTTTTCAGTTTTTGCTGTGTGGTATACACAACATACCACAAACATATACAAAATATTTATTCTTATTGTGTTAGTCTATGGTCTATGAATCATTTTAATAGAGTAACTTTAACACTCCCAATCCACACCTCCTTTATCCTAGTGTCCATATATATGTACGTGTGCTATATATACACAAGAGTGTATATATAAGTTACGAGTTACGTTTGTCTCTATATTATATATTTTATTATTATCGATATAAGATCATAATATATATATTTTGTTATAAAATATATATATAGAAATAGAAATTCTCAAACAATACTAACAATAATAAGTTACTATTGTATGTTAACTATATATATATGTATAGAACCTCTCAACAACATCATAACAAACTACAGATATATAAAATTTATATTTATATATCTTGAAAATAGAAAAAGGAGTTCAAAGCCATTATTGTTATCGATCGAAATTGTTGTGTGTTTTTGTTTTATGGTCGTTTTTTTTTTTTTTTTTGATTTTGTTTGTGCTCTTGTTACTGCTATTCTTCCAGTTCATACAATATTATGTATTAGATAAAGTAAATGTTACTTTTTCCATTTTATCCTAACCAATATCGTTTGTATGCGGATCAAAAAGTTCATATACATTTTTATTGTTTATTTAGAAATCTATTTTCTTTTATCCAATTATTTATTTTTGTATTTGTAATGTTATAAACTTTAAAGTGCGATCCGCCGCATCTGATCGACATAATTGGAATTGGAGAAAATCGAGCGATTTTAAATTTAGTGCGTTGTCTACACTAATTTTTTTCCATCGTAACTATACACCAGACTGCTCAGCATAAATTAATATAATAACAATTACATATTTTTTCAGCATTTTTACGATACGATACGTGGTCTCTAAACTTATATAAGGGTCCTAAATGGGTTATGGATTTTTTTATTATAGAAAATTTACGGTTTAATAAATTATTTATCAACTAATTTGTAAATCAAATAATTTTAATACAAATTTCACATCCATGTACCATGTCGAAATGTCATGCGGATGTAATTAAAATGCTCAACTGTTGTAAATCCATATATATGAAGATGTGGTATATGCATTACTATCCGAACTTTTCTCATCAAATTATAGTAAATATATTGTTGGCAATAACATAAGTTTCTGGGATTTCTGATTTCTAATAATTTGTAAATTGATTTGGTTATCAATCTCCATTGTATATTGCAATTGTATTTTCTGTGCTATTGAATCACATGACAAAAATTGGAGCACCATTCCAAGAGTGTAACGTTGTCATTTATATTTATATAGTTATAGAGTTACCTATAATGAATGTTCGGTATTGAATATAGATGGCATTGAAAATCAAATTATTCCCGATAAGCATATATTCGTCCGATCAAATAGTTTGCTGTTAAACCAGAAACGCATATGCTAAATTTGTAAATAATTTTTATTCATCTCTAGCAGAAAAGTTTTACTAAACTTCGAAATTTAGGGAGGCATATATATCTGCGTTTTGTTCATTTATTTCGCAAAAGATTTTACTAATAAACTAGATTAAATTAACAAAACATTTTACTCATTTCAACGATTGTTTCTGCCATATGAGAAAATGTTACTTCGACTACGCAGATATGAATCTGCTGTTGTTACGCAGAACTTTATATTTTTGATAGAAGAAGATTTTTGCTTATTACGTTACAGCTATATTACTGCCCTCGAATAATATATCTGCCCTTTTACACAAACTACTGTTGATTATGCAGCTTGATTTTGCTAATGGCGTGATTTTTCTACTTCAGTTGCAAATAGACTTAAATTAAATAACAAAAAAAAATGGTTTTTGCTAAAATAATATTTCTTTCAACAAAAAAATAATTTTTTATAAATAAATAACAAATATTGTGTTTAAAAATATTTAATAAACTATTTCAAAATAAAAAATTATATAAATATAGTCAAATTTATGACCAAAAATTATTACTAAAGGTGACATAAATACAATTGATTTTGTCGAGATATTTATTGTAATTTTTAAATAAAATATTTAACCTAAACTATAAAACATTTATTATGTTCGATAATTGTAATTTATTGTTAGCTTTGCTTTGAAATAAAATTAATCATGTAGACAATTCCTGGTATGATGTTGATATCAACATATAATTTAATACTTTGGTTATGATGGGTGGGTTTGAGTAAATGTTCTGCATCGACATTATTTAAATTCATTTCAAATATATTTGATTAGCACTTTTATTTTTAATTCGTGAAACTTATATTTATATATATAAATAAATTATTTAACAAAACTGATACTCACATATTCACAGCACAATTATTTATTAAAAATAATGTAACAATTTTTCTTTCTATACACGAGACACAATTTTGCCACGAGTGCGCGAAACCAAAACTGACTTGTTTAATATACAGAAACTGAATATATTTTACAACTAATATGTATCAGTAGAATATATTTGCACTTACAGCAAACATTCTATGCAGTCGCAGTGATAACGCAGAAGTTATGGTAATACCGGAGCTGCATTATTCTAAAAATTTAACAAATATTTGAAATAAGAAATAATCTGTGAATAACTCGTAGAAATTGTAAATTTATGCCGTAGAATATTTGCTTATGCAGTAGAGAACACATCTGGGAATATAGCAGATGTTTTACAAATTCGTAAAAGTTCTTCTAAATGTTTGTGAAAATAAATATTACGGATGTGAAGAATATTTTACGGATAACACATAATGCATCTTATAATTATTTTATATAAGCAACAACATTTCTTGAATCGAACCCACGGTATATTTCATTGTATGAATGTGATCGTACATTTCTATAACGTTCCCAAAATTACATGAATTGTATGTAAACTTTTTGATCACACCTCGTATGTCTTTGGATGGTCCTTTTTTTTTTTTTAATTTTCTTTCCCTTGCCACAGTATTGTCTGCCTCTTTTAAGAACATTTATTGGTTTTCTATATATTATAAAATATGTACATACTAACATTTTATAAATGACATCACGGCTATTAATTTATTTAAATACTATTTTTAAAAAATACAAATTACTGCAATTACATAACATTACACACATAGAATCAAAGATGATGTAAATATTCTATATGGCGTTAAAAACGTATATATATTTGGATGACAAATAGTTGCACATAAATACTATTAATAATATCTTAATTTAAAATTTCACCATAAAATATATTATTTATAATAAATTTGTAGGAAAAATAAATATAATATAATTGTATATTACTGACAGGGGGGGGCAAATGTAAAGGTAAATTCTATGAAAAAAAATTGAATAAAAATTATTTACATTGTTTTACCAGTACAGTACCGTAAAGATACAAATATATTTATTATTTTTTATTATATAATACAATTTTTAGAATTTATAGATAGATAGAAATGGAAATGTAAAATGCTAAAAAAGTATAATATTAAATATTAATTTTATTTATGTGTATACAACAATCACATAAAACTTTATAACTTTCAATATATGGTACAATACCATATACCATACCAGAGCATATAAAACGATATTTTGTATATGAATTTATATATACTAAAACTATATATGGAATGATATGCCATCGAGAAAAGGTAAAGAAACCAAACTCTTTAGATATGCATTACACACATATATTGTATTATGTAACGTAATATGTGAGAATACACATTGTGCTTTATGTGTGTTATCACATATATAATTTTATATGCAATACATTGATATATGTGCGTATATTGAAATGAATGTATGGTTTATGATCGTGTATCCTTGTGTTATATCCTTGTAAAATAAGAAAGTAAGCTCGCCTATATACAATATATATTTAGTGATTATATACTATTATAGATATATACAATATGTATTGTATCCTAACTCTTATATAGGTTTGTGTTATATGTATATTATTATATATTGGTACATATATTTTACGTGCGGTCATAAAATCAAATGAGTTTGTTGTATAAATATAAATATATTGTTAGATATTTTCTTTACTGTTTTTCTTGCCTTCGTCTTATGGGAATAATGGCTTATAACATGCGTTTGAGGGCTTATTCTTATATGAATATAATATTTTTGGATAATATTTTCTTCATTTTCTGTTTAATCTATTTTTTTTTGGTTGTTTCTTTATTGCTTATGTTTTTTAATTTTTGTTATCCGCCGGACTAAATTAACATTATGTTGTTAAAGAATTAATGAAATAATATAATAAATGTTGCACACACAACAGCTCTAATGCACGATGACATAATCTATTTTTATTATTTTATATAGTTTATGTTCAATGTAATTTTATGTCAACTATTGATTTTATATATAAAATTTATAATGTTTACTATTTATTTACATATGCGTGTGTTCATTTTACACACACATTATATAATTTGAATAAAATTTTAACCACACCGCACTATTTTGCGTTGAATTGAAAATATAAAATGTGTGCGTATATTTTAAACAAATTGAATATATACCCTGCAGGAAAGAGAACTAGTTCTACTACTAGTAGTACAACTAGTTACAAAGTACAAATAGTACTGGTTCCACGTTAAACCTCTTTTATATGTTGCGAAGAGAACTGTTTCTTTTTAACATATAGATGTCTTACAAAAGGACAATTATCTTCTTCTGCATTACTGTTCAACCGGTTGAAGAACTAGTTAATTTGTAACCAATTACTGGACTAGTTCAAATGTAAACACTTAAGTGCTAGTACTAGTTCTTCTACAACTATAGTTATTGAACTGATTAATTTTAATTTGAATTAGATTATGTATTCGTTCACCAGTACTTTAACTAGTTCTTTAAAAAGTATTGTATTGTATTTAATTTTAAAAAAAAATCGTAAACAATATATTTTAATATAATTTAATATTTATTATGTTTTTTAATACAAAATAATAATTTACTTTAAATTTAAAAAATATATGATAAATTATTGCAACTGCGGTGCTTCATAGTTTATCACCTTTTCTCAAATTACATCAGCTCCAATTTTAATTTTATGTGCTACATTTAAGTTTTTCTCGTGTAAAATAAAATGCAATTCTTCAAAATATTTACGGAATTGGTTATTCCTATAATATACCAATCGATTAATTTCTCTTCAAAAGCAATTTTTGGTAGCGATTTGTTTTCCAAAATATCCATATTGTTGGAACAATCTTCGGCCACAAAGTTCTCGTTCGATACAATGTGCATATCCTCTTCTACTGCACTAAAATTGTTGGATATTTTGAATGGTAATTTACTCAAATAAACATCTTTTTCACTTCACAATCACAATCACGTGTTTTTAATACGAAATTCATTACACTACTATTAAAAATAAAATCCAGACAGTGTCTAAAAACAGCACATATATTTCTATAAATTACTATAACAGTTCAAATACGTTTTTGTTTTGTCTTCGTTTTGTCATATTTTTTTATTATTGCATAATTAAAATGGTTCCTATCTGCATTACTTTAGTAATAGTTCTGGTAACTAGTTCTTTTTACAATAGTTGAAGAAGAATTAGTTTTTATACGGAAGTAGTTTCAAAATTAACTGCAGGGTAATAATAGAATTTTCAAAACGCGATACGTTTTAGTAATATTTATGTAAATTGTTGTATATAGATAAATTTTATATCTATGTGTCATTAAAACATCTCCTATATTGATTACCATATGTTGACATAAAATATTCAAAAACATAATTGCTTTATAAATGCCATTAAAATTTAAATAATAATACATTTGTTATTTATCGAGATTAAGCGATTTCGTATATATGTCCATTCTTTTATCTATCTATATCTATTGTATATTATATAGATAATTCCAAGTAATTATTTATGCGGGTTTAACTTTTAAAGTTTAAAAACAAATACATTACAATTTGTTAAATAATATAAATTTTACACACTAATGAACAAATTTTGTAAATTCAAAGAATCGTATCACCAAAAATTCGGTTACTCCTACTGCAGCCATATATGGCATCCAACCAGCAAACATTCATTACGGTCATGTTCGTAAATTATCTAATATATGAGAGTATATATATATATTAATTTACTAATTAGTTTGTAGTTATTGAAAGATAGATGTTTCCTTATATGATTCCATATACAACAGTACACTTGATTTGCCAATTAGTCAATATATAATAATATTAAATGTAAATGTTTATAATGAATATTTCTATTGTGTAATCTTATAAATTGTTCCATCAATGTTATTCATTATTTAAACTAAAATTTAAATGCGTTTTGGCAAAACCTTAAGATAATATATAATATGTTTACCCATAATCGACATATATTTATTTAAAACCTATACATATGCTATTGCACGATCTTATATATAGTTTAAGCAATTTTCAATATATTATAGCTACATTTTTTATATATATATACTACACTCTTTGTTCGCGTAATAATCGGAATGAATTTTTAAGATATGGATCCGGTAAAGTGGTCTATGGACTGCTGATAAATTTATGTTTTTTGAACCGACTTCACCATAATGTTTTATTTTCATGACATTTCCTCTAATTGTACGTCAGCCATATTACAACACACAAAGAATTTGTTCTAAATATAATATAACGGTTACTGCTTTGTATTACCTATGAGTCTATTCAAGTGATTTTAAGCCATATTCGTTTAGTTGGTTCTGTATATCGAAAGCCGTCTGACTATATTATTGCATCTTCTCATCATGTAACAATTATCATTGATTTTGTTTTACTAAAAATCATATTTATTTACTTCAACATTAATTTACCTGATTATAATTTCCATGTAACAATTATTTACTGAACTTTATTTAGGCAAGTGGTTAAAAATCCAATGAACGTCGCATACCCAACAACATTTCAATCTGCAAAACATAAAAATAAGTCATTTGATGTAATTTTAAAACGTTCAAATCGATGTACTTCAAAATATATATAAATTGTTTACTTATTTCTTAATCCATACCGGTTATTTTTCGCACACAGAGTGTTTATGTATATTAATATGTATGCAAATTGCAAACTTATAAAAACCACCATCAATTAGATAAATTGTTTTATTTGTTTGCAAAATTGAAAAGAGAATTAATATACAAACGAAAAAAAAATAAAAAATGGGAGAAAAATGAACCATTGGAAGAACAAATAAAAACCATAAAACTATCATCGCCGCTATTCCTTGCACATAACACACACATACATATTTATATATTATTTATATATATATACAATATATAATACATAATAAATACAAATATATAATAAATGTAGAATTGTAGAATATATGAGCTTTAACAGCAATGGGAATTATAAAATAAACTTGACTAATGAATATTTTATGTAGATTTATATGATGAGAAAAACCTTCGTTGACTTGAACACAACCCCATTCATCGTTGCATGTACCATATATATATAAATATTAGGTATTATTATTATAACCATATAAATTTCGTAAACATCCTCTACCTCTATATCTTATTTTGCACACAATTTGTTATATAGCTATATAAACTATATAGGTTACTTTATTTATATATATACAATACATTTACATTTTGTCTATATATATATTCCTCGTATACACTAACAATAAGCATATTTGCATAAAGATATTCTATGAGTTATATATTTTACTTTAAACCATTTTAGTTATCATAAATAGTTACATTACAAAATATAGACTCATTCCGGAAATGTTCTTTTTTAGTATTTCAATACACTGTGTTGTTAAACATCAATTAAATGGTGATATTTGAATGATTATTACATATACAATAATTTAAATTGAATTTATGAAAAAGAAAACAGTACGGCATACCATATTTACAACAAATGTGATCGTAATTGCTACAAATATGCTAACAAATGTGATACAATTCGTTTGAAAACGGTATTTTTAGAGACGTCAATCGAAAAAGCGAGCAAAAATGAAAGAACTGTACGTTGTATTAAGAAATTAGTAAATGTTACCGATAGTTAGAAGGAACCTTATGATATGGGGTTATAGTGATCGATGGAATACTACTGTGAATACTATTATTTGATATAGACATGGAAATTACTGGGTATATAAACATATTTTTTAGAAATATTATTTCCAGATATTCACTCTAAAATCTATAATTAATATTTTCAATCAGGTTTTAAAACTCTCTAGAATTTTTTTAACGGAATATTCTTTACATGCGGTAAGGAGTGAAAGCAGATGACACAATTTGACCTATATATCTTCAAACTCATCCGTTTCCTCGATCACATTACGTTCAGAAAAATGGGAGCAAATCTTTAAAAAAAAAAAAACATAGAAAATGATTTTATTTCTTTGTCGGATGAAATAAATACAAAAACTACACTATTATTAAGTCCTTAAGTGAAAATGACGAGCAAACATTTTCTGTGCCAAATTTGTTCATTTTTGTCATTATTATTATTATTATAAATATGTTTTCCTACAAATGAAATAAAATCCATATTTTTATAAATATTGATTCATTAAAATTTAAATATTTTAGTTATATGTTCTGATAACACCGCCACCGATTTGCATTAACACTAGAACTACAAACATTTTATGTATACCTAGTTGTACCAATCCGTCAATTTAACGGACCTTTGAAAAATGGAATAAAAAAAAATTGTAAATATATAAACTTCAATTTTTATTGCAATTCAAAATAAAGAAAAAAGGCAAACGTTCAGTTTAAATCAATCTTTAAAATATATAATGTAAAAAAAGTATAATTTATTCAACACATTTCTTACAAATTGATATTTTTGTTAGCTGTGCACTTCCCACACATATATTATTTCGTGCATTTGAAACAAATAGAATTGGTTCTGTTTTTATTGCATAATCCAATTACACATGATTTTCGATCAGTATTCTCTTTAGAATTTTTCGAAATCGAATCAATCGTCTCTATATTCCAATTTTCTGACTGAGTAGATTTCGATGTTTTGTTGCTTGTAAATTCATTAGCAAATTCTTCAGATAATTTATATATAAATTGCTTTCTAGTTATATTTTCATTGGTGATATTTTTATATAATCTCCACGCGTTGATTCCTGCCAAATCTAAAATATTTGTAAAATATCTGCAATGGCCATCTACGAGAACTTGCCTTTACTATACTATATTTGCGAGCCATTTGGTCTACGTTACGTCTACTCCGAACTTAGTTTTGTTGTAGAATTCGACAGTTTTTGGCAAAAGTTTATAATTATTGGAAAATCTTCACAGTCGTATGCTTGGAACTTAGAAGTAATACTTTTTTTTAAGGTTTTGATTTGTAAATAGTGAGAACTGTATTAACAGATTTTATCTTTTTTTTACTTTTGCTATATTTGGTAATTCTTTTTTATTGTTTCACAGAGTTCCAACTAATGTTGTTTTTTTTAGCTAATAGCATTTTTGCCAAGCGAATACTAGTAAAAAAGTTATCAGTTGTTATACTTCTTCCGCAACCTAAATATGGTTCAACAAGATTTAGAACCACAAATTTATGTAAAGGTGTTGATGGTGATCGTAAATTATCTTCTCCAGGAAAACCATTTAGTATGTTATAATACGTATGTAAATATATGTATCATTTAAAGTGAAGTAAAATATATCTGCAGTAATATTTTCAACTCTGATTTTAGGGTATTTCCCGAAAAGCTTAAAATGTGTAAATAGAATACTAGAAAAATTCTGCGTAAATGTGATGTTTTGTTTTTTCATTTAAATGAATGAAAATTTGGCTCATGTGTTTAGGCCTAAGATCAAAATTACAACTTGCGTCATTTTAACGGATTGGTATATTTAGGTATATGTTAGATTTTTCTCTAGAATTAAAGCGTTGACAGACAAGGAGAAAGTTAATTTGTGAGTACCTTCGTGCCAAATTAAAAGTCATCATAAATTTGAAAAATAATATTTTTACAATAATAATAAAATTCATGTTTGAAATATAAAATTCCATCAAAATGACGGATTGATAGTTCTAGTGTTAAAATCAAATAGTCTGCACACGTATGTTTCTTTGAAATTAAATGGTAAGGCAAAGGGTTAAAATACTCTGTATATTGAGTGTGTAATTTATGTGATCTTGTTTTATTATTGGACTGTATACAGTAAATATTGTAATAGTATAAAATATGTAACATTAAAATCTATACACTTTAGTTAAAATGTAAACATATATATATAAAGAATATACAAAATGGTCCGAAAAAAAGGTCAAAACTTATATAAAATTGTTAAAACATTTTATCAAATCGTTTAATATTTCATAAATTCAATATACAAAATTTTTTTTGTTTTTATTTATTTATATTAATATTTTTGTTAAATAGACATTTTTCTCTTTATCCGATTTCAGGTATAATGCTAAGCTAGCATTATTGGCATTGCCAAGTGTTGTGTATGAACCACGTTTTCGTGGTGCAATACGAAATTTAGTGTATGCCGATCAACCAACGATAGCACCTAGGCGACAAGAAATGAGACAAAATCGTGAACTAAAGGTAAATTATAATTTATTATTTTATGCATTTATAATTTATAAAAATATAATAAATATATAACGTTTACTACGCAACGAAGGAAATTCAATTTTGAATTTTTGCAAATTATTTTTTAAAATACAATATTATTTAAAATTTTCTTCATATTCATATATTTTGCCTCAATATAAATATAATATTATAAAAGAGAATAAAACGTGTGAAACAAAATACATTACACTTTATACCAGATTTCATCAATATAACACAATATTATATTTATACAATTTATGTATAAATAAATACCTCTTTTATATATACGATGTACAAGTCTGCATACATATACTCGGTAACAGATTAGACCATATTGCCATATATATATATATACAGGGTGTCCCAATTTTCGACGGCAATACGAAAACACTAGGTTCTCTGGGTCATTTTGCGTCGAAAATATCATATAACATTTTGGCCGGATTCGACTTCGATACGAAGTTACACGCAAATAACCAAATTTTCAATCAGACCATGTTTTGCACTGTACTGGGATCAATATCTCAATAACTAATTAACCGATTTTAAATTTTTAATACTCTATTAGCATTAGCATACCGAGATCTTTAATTTGACGTTAAGATAAGGCAATTGTCGGACATGTGGTTATCCAGATACTTACAGAAATGTTGACAGTTAGCTGAACGCCATTTATCTTTTTGAAAGTTTGTTCAAGTTGTTAAGTCGAAAAATCATGATGAAAAATTTTTTCGGGTATAAGTTTAAAAACTTGCCACATTCATAAGCTTTCGTTTAAGCTATAACATTACGATTGGTCTCAACTGGTTCCAAAGATATACACAAATAACTACAACGATCATACATTATATGATATTTTCGACGCAAAATGACCCAGAGAATCTAGTGTTTTCGTATTGCCGTCGAAAATTGGGACACCCTGCATATATATATATATACATGTTTAGAGCTTATCATTGCGTCTAGACAACGCATATATGAGTTTTTTTATTTTTATAAATGCCCGCATTTATTGTATAAAATGTAAAAGTCTATATCCATTTCTATCATATATGGAGTATATAGTCTTTTAGTACGAAAATACAGATTGACTTGTATGGGTTTTTTTTTCTGCATATTATATAGTTTATAAGATTAGTTTATGCTACTATATACACGGGTCCGTATATAAGTAATGTCTCTATTTCTATAAATAAAATAATATATGATTATTTAATATATATATGTATAGACAACTACATTTCATATTCAAACAAAACACAACACACACACACACACACATATGATATATATATATTATATTATTCCTCTTTGGTTTTTCAATAATTTATTTATATTATGCCTATGCCTATGGTATAAAAAGACATATAACCCTTTTTACGTTATCTTTCTTTGCTTAATATACAATAAAATACTTATATACAATACCATTTATAATATAGACATAGGCACCGATATTCATATACATCACATATTATAACGCAATAATATATGCATAAGTTATATAATAAATAACACTAGATAAATAAATAAAAGGTTATTATATATCATTGAATCGGTGCTAAATGAATTTATAACATTTTATAAGACTCTTTATATATATGAGGATGTTTTTACTTTTCTTTTAAACGCTACAGCGAGGTTATACGAATACGGGAAAATCTTTAACATTTTTTAATTAATGAGTCACCACCACCACATTCATTTTTAATAACATATTATTTATAGAAATGAGAATATTTTCCGCACACTATTAAATTGAATGTAATGCGAATGTATAGGATAGGATGAAAAGAAAATTATAACCGTATGGCTCACCTATACTTACAATACATAAATGAGTAAATATAGCCGAAAACATTACCATTTCACTATTATAATGCGTATAATTAAAATTAATATAAAATGAATTTAGTATATAAATGGTAAGCCTATACTCACTACAGGTTTTGTGTTGCTGATGAGTCGACGATAGTTTGTAAACTTGTTTAAATTTTTCAATATCTGTTACCAAAAGTGTAACGTACAAATTTTGATGAAGTAAATCGTTTCCGATGTACCTTAAGTAGCATTGCCATTACCAGTAATTCTGGAATTGTTGTGGATGATTAATGTATTAATTGGTTTTTATGGTAACCCTAATACCATAAGTTCATAAAGGTTTTAACTATTTGTTTGTATAACAAAAAATTATAATTACATGTTGACAACAATACTCAATTTCTTTCTTTTCATTTTTACGTGTCCTTTCGCAGCGTTATATCATTATATCCATATATTGTCATACCAAAATATTGAACCTTATTTGAGTATTTGATTTCTTGGGTATAGTAATTGCTGCGAATGGCAATATTCGTATAATATTTTTAATATGTATAAAATATTTATGTTTATATATGCACAAATTTAATTTAAGATTAGTATAATATACCTTATTTCTTTGTTCCAATTTGAATATGTTAATGATTGCTAATTGCATTTATGGTCTTTCTGTAAGACCTCTTAAATACTTTTACCCAATTGACAATAATATACTATAATATATTGTATAGGCAAATTTAGCGATTTAATATTTTTCTGTTATCGGAAAATTTTATTTATAGACATTTATATAAAAGATACAGAATTAGACCCAGTATACACTTCGTTGTCGAAAAAATTTCTTTCAAATATCTGAATATTGGTGGTGGTGGCTTCTTTATTTAAAATATTTTCTATTTTAATATACGATTTTATATAATTTACTATGTATTGCACGGGCAGTATAGTTTTTAATTGTTTTCATAAATCGTCATACTAAATCCTATCAAATACTTGTACTACATCTTAGCACACAGCTGAACAAATATTCTTTTCTTCTGTATTGTATATTTTTTCTATATAATATTTGGTATTCGATGTAGCTGGTTGGTTTATCGTTGAATACTTTTCACAAAATCCAAATTGTTGAAACTATTTTTTTGAATAATAGCAATAGTATCTTTTTAGCAGCTATTTTGTAATATTTTGGATTTTTGAGTCTGATTGAAGTACAATTTAAAATTTCACCAATTATTAAATAATCAAATAACTTTTTTTTCATTAATATTATTTCTAATTTTAAAGAGACACCTTATTTTTCTATGTATATCAAAAAGTGTCTCACAGTTTAGCAATTTTAAATAAAATATAAAGTAATATAAAATTGCAATAAATATTTTACGAGAAGATTTTTAATTTTTCATATGTTTTAATTAAACGGAAATTTTTTATAGTTTTAAATTGTATACTGTCAAACTGTGTAATCCAAGATTCTGAACGTATAAAATTAATAACTAGAGTATGGTATGCAGATACGGATCGTGTACGAGAGCACTGAAGCATTCTCGGTAAAGTTCTTTATCAACCGTACATTACTGTCCGCACTTTGTTAAAACATTTCAATGAAAAACTATAGAACAACTATAAAAATCAAACTGTGTAATCCAAGATTCTGAACCTATAAAATTAATGACTAGTGTATGGTACGCAGATATGAATCGTGTACGAGAGCGAGCACTGAAGCATTCTCTGTATAGTTCTTTATCAACCGTACATTACTGTCCGCACTTTGTTAAAACATTTCAAAGAAAAACTACAAAATGCGTGATCGCTGTCAACAAACAATGCGTTAAATTATACCCTCTGCTGAATGCTACACTTAAAAAAATCTTACTAATTTTCTTTTTCAAATTATGCCAATATCATGTGAATAAAACAGATAAATTAAATCAAACAAAAAATAAAATCACTTAAAAAATTATATTAATTTTATATAAATGCGTTAAACTTAATTAAAATTATAAATGAATAATTAATTTATCTTTAAAAACGAATTAAATTTTAATCATTTCTCAGTATCTGTTTATAAGTGTATCAAAATGAATTTTGTGTTATTCATTCTAAAATAATTAATTTTTTATATGAATTTTTGTTATTATTATATTAAAATACCTATATTAAAATGCACAAGCAAAATATGTATTACAATATATATATTTGATCAGTGGTGAATTGTGAAAAATCAATTTTTCAGTTTATAATATCTCATATAGCCGAGGTGAAATGTGGGTTATTTTTACCTTTATAGAATTTCTCTCATAATCTGTGTTTTCATTACGGGCTGTATTTTTAATGTCTATTTAATAATAATTAGATCTTCAAAATAGAATTATTTAGATGAAATTTTTAAAAAATTGATTCATACCGCACGTACAAAAACTAATGACAGATTTTCAATATTTAATGTTAATCAATTTTAAAAATATATTCTATAAAATTTTGGAAATTGATTAAATTTAGTAATTCTATAGATAATAATTTGAAATCCATTATAGCTATAAATATGAAAGTTGAATATCTGTAAAAATTGAGTTCGATGAATATACACATATTTTTTTCAATAATTTATTCTACTTTTAATACCCCCACACGCACAGGTGCTATTAACAACACAGTGATATTAAAAACTAAATGCTATTTCTCACGCTTCGTTAATGAATTTATTATTTATTTTTTTTGCACACAAAGTATATAAAATTAACAATAATGAATTATAAATCTCTAATGCCAACAAAAATTCACATAAATCTATTTAAATGTACGCAGTCATTTATTATAAACATATATATACATTCAGATACAACGCTAATATATTCATATAATAATGAAAATTTAAATTAATTACTAATTATTATATAAATAATAAAATATATTTATTTTATTTTACATTATATTGCAATTTTATATACTATACAATTAATAATATATATGTAAAGATATGCCGGGGTTTTGTGGTGGTGGTTCAGTTCAAACGTGCACACTCCTTTCAAAATTAAAGGTTTTTTTTTTATCAAAAATTCAATTCTTTGTTAACGAAATCATACATTCTTTGAATATATGATGGCAATAATTTCTACTGCTAATAATGACCACCGAAAATTACTTATATTTATATGGATATACTTTGATGATTGCAGAATTTAATCGGCCAAATAGAAAACCGAAAGAATTTGTATACAAAAATATTTCAAGTTATATCGTCATTGTTGTTGTTTCGTACGTAAATTGATCTTGATCTCATGTAATGTTATAATAAAAGTATATATATTGTTCCATTTAATAAATTACTGGTCTGTTTGGAGTTCGGTGTTTTCCGGTCTCAGTTTACCAGAAGTAGAAAATATCGCAAAACAGTAAAAACATCATTTACTTCATATTCATGACTTGATCACGGGGGTTGCGGTGTACCTGTACAGTCGTATACATAGTTGATCTGAGCCACCCCATATATATTTTACTAAAATATTATATATTTTTATAATTATTTTTACATTTATATTCCGAAATCCTTTACTTTTCTACAGTATATCTATGGCATAATTTATAACCAAAAAACATAAAATTTACATTAAACTTCTGCATACAGTATTTATTTGCATACACTCACATATATTATTTAATATATGTACGTCTATGCTCCTCTCGTCGTTGCCTATCACATTACCATATATTTTAAGTATTGATTTATAATAACAAAATTACAAGTTCAATTTGAATTTAAAATAAAATAAATACCACATTTGTAAAACATAAATATTATTATTATTTTAAATTGTCAGAGATAACACATGCATATTTTTATTGATTTATCGAAGTTACTTTGTGAACATGAACGACGACTACGATGTTTTAGTTATAAAATCGACAATATATTATTAACATATTTTTAAATAATATTTAGCAAAGATATGCTTTTTTTTTATTTCGTACATTGTTTCTAGAATATTGAAATATAACAAATCTTAATTTTTTTAACCCTTTACCAAACATCTAATTCTATAATTCTATAGTTAATCTATCTATACTAACTGCGTGAATGCGATTATACTAATATACTAATAGGCCAATTGAAAAGTCACCGGTCTATCATAGTAACACACATTTTGTTTTGGCAAAATTTGATTTTATTATTTAACATAGTTGCCTTCGAGGGTGATACAGCGATTATAGCGATCTGCCAACTTTTCGATACCATTTTTGTAGTACGATTTGTCTTTTGCTTCAAAATAGGCCTCAGTTTCGGCGATTACTTCTTCATTGGCGCTAAATTTCTTTCCAGCGAGAATTCTTTTGAGGTCTGGAAAAAATCGGTGGGTGCCAGATCTGGTGAATACGGTGGATGCGGAAGCAATTCGAAACCCAATTCATGCAATTTTGCTATTGTTTTCATTGATTTGTTACACGGTGCATTGTCTTGATGAAACAGCACTTTTTTCTTCTTCAAATGAGGCTGTTTTTTAACGATTTCATCCTTTAAACGATCCAATAACGATATATAATAATCGCTGTTGATGGTCTGGCCCTTTTGGAGGTAATCAATGAATAATATATCTTGCGCATCCCAGAATTTTGATGCCATAACCTTGCCAGCTGACTGTTGTGTTTTTCCTCGCTTTGGATTCGGTTCATTGTGTGCAGTCCACTCAGCTGACTGTCGATTGGACTCCGGAGTGAAATGATGGAGAGCCATGTTTCATCCATTGTCACATATCGACGCAAAAATTTAGGTTTATTGCGCTTGAACAGCTTCAAACACTGCTCAGAATCATTAACACGTTGTTGCTTTTGATCGATTGTAAGCTCGCGCGGCACCCATTTCGCATACAGCTTTCTCATGTACAAATATTCGTGAATGATATGATATACACGTTCAGATGATATCTTCACAATATCTGCTATCTCGATCAACTTCACTTTACGGTCATTCAAAATTATTTTGTGAACTTTTTTGTTGTTTTTTTTTGTCGTTGACAGCCTCTTTTGGGCGTCCACTGCGTTCGCCGACTTCGGTGCTCATTTCACCACGTTTAAACTTAGCATACCAATCAATGATGATTTCCCAAGATTTTGCTTCAACTGTATTTTTTCCCTTCAAAAAGCAATATTTTATCAGCACACGAAATTCGTGTTTTCCCATCTTTTTTCAAATAACAAAAGTAGCTACACTCACAACGCAATATCTCACAAACTAATGGTCGGCCTGCTGTCAAATTTTGAGACGTATCGTTTGAAGGTTGGTAATAACTAAAAATCTTATGGATTTAATACTAGCACTACCATCAGTGTTTCAGACCGGGGACTTTTCAATTGGCCTGTTATATACGACTTATAAATTATTAGCGTTATATGTTTTAAAAATATACAGGTACCTAAATACGTAATATCCTTTTTAAAAATGTGTGTGTGTGTGTGTGTTTATGCACATTATTTGTATCACATAGCACATATATTTTTGTTTATACAAATTTAATCCCACATATTATACATAAAACACATATTTTATCAAATATAAATTTAAATATTGACATATAAATGTTTCAAAATAAAATACGACTTTATGATATTATAATTAATGTATTAATAATTTATGTATTTGCTCGTCTATACGCGCAAATATTATATTTATAAAATATTAAATAATATGTGACTTCATTAATTCATTATCAAATGGGTTTGATTGTGTATATGAAGTGTGTCAGTGTGTGTGTTTGAATATTTATTGGATTAGGATAAATTGAAATACAGAAATACATACAATTACCTATTATACTCACTACGCCTTCACTTGATCTTAGAAACAGCAGTACTTTTGATTTACTGTTTAATTCAGCTTTCATACATGAGATACGACACATGAGATAATTATCCTTGATCCATGTAATTTTACTCGATTTCGTCTTTCATTTTCTTGTATATGAGATGCGCGAGTACATTTTAATAAACTTTTTTGAATTTTTCTTTTAACAACTTTTATTGTAAGGCATGAATTACTACGAGTATCCTATACTATTTTACAATGATATATTTTGACCAATTTTTAATGAAGATTTGTTTTCTTATGATTTAATAAGAATTGATAGAAATGGATGCTATAGAAACTAGCATCTATGGGTATCAAAATTATCATAATAAATATCATTCGATTGATTATTTGTCGTGTTCTAATCAATTCTCTCTGCTTAGAATTGCCTTTCATAAGAAATATCATATCATATGTTAATAATTAGAATAGAATTATTCTTATGGTAAGTCTTAACATTTCTTCAATCTTCAGTTTTATCATATTTAATTATTTTTGTAAATTGACTTGCACAAAAGAAATAGGTATATACAGTAAAAAAATTCTCGTTAAAAGATCCTGCGGAAAGAAGTTCCTGACAACCTACTGATATTCTGATAATTGCCCAATGACAGTGTCACACACATAAAAAAATGTTCTATAGAATAGATTTCTTATTTAATTTTCATCAAAGTACGTATGGTTAAATTATCTTTGTTATATATTTATTGATAACTACAAAATTGATAATAATAATAAAGGTTTAAAATAAAAGCTTAATAATAAATACTTTTTTAAAGCCTTTGGAATTTACGATCATATGTATTTAAATAGAAATACCCATATAAGTACCCAGAACGGTAACAAAAAGGCATATATGACGTTAGTTATCGATTATTTTTCGATGTCTCTCGAAAACAATTGCAATCTTAGCTTAATATAATTTATACTAGAGTGAATAATTTATATAAAACGTGATATAGTTGACATAATAATTTTCGTATAAATGTAGGAATTTGGATTATCTCTTTTATTTAATCTTACATTTACTGACATTATTTTGTTTGTTTTTCTTTTATATAATTCAGAGATTTTTTTGTTTTCTATACCGCACAAGTACGTTTCATTATAACTAAAAAATATATTAAATATAAATTTATGACAATTTATTCCGTTGGGATTTTTATATTTAACATATATGACCTCCTCGTCTCCGTATAATATATAATATAAATATTAAATAAAATTTCATAACTTTTTATAGTAAAATGATTTTTATGATATGTGCATTATTATAAGAAAAACATTAAATTTAAATATATAAAATATATTAAAATATGTATAAATATTTATTTATATAAAATATCAATAATAATTTAACTAGGACACACAAAAAGTTTTCCATATAATTGAATTATTGATATAGTATTTAAAAAGAACATAATATTAGGTTGTCAAATATCTCCCTTCCGCCTTTTTGTCTTTTTAATTTCGCGGCTATGTACAAAGCGCTACAGAGCTCGTATCTGGCAACACTGTACATAATTTGAAAGCTCTTGACATAACAAACAAAACGACGCTATGTATGATTAGTTTGGATATTGCGTTCAACAGTTATAGACGTGTAAACATGGAGTTCACTAACGCCGAAATTCGCGCTATTTTAAAGTTTTCCTTCGTTAAAGGCAAATCCGCTAGAGAAACGTTCCGTGAGATTAATGGTGTTTTGGGGGATGGTACTCTATCACTTCGAACCGCGGAGGAATGGTTTCGACGATTCAGAGCCGGTGAAAACGACACCATGGATAAGCCAGCCGGCGGAAGACCTGTGACGACAAATACCGATCAAATCATGGAATACATCGAGTTAGACCGGCATGTGGCATCTCGTGACATCGCCCAGGAGATGGGAGTTAGTCACCAAACCATTTTAAACCATCTGCAGAAGCCTGGATACAAAAAAAAGCTTGATGTTAGGGTGCCACATGAATTAACAGTGAAAAATCTAATGGACCGAATTTCCATTTGCGAAATGCTGCTGAAACGGAACGAACTCGACCCATTCTTGAAGCGGATGGTGACTGGCGACGAAAAATGGATCACATACGACAATATCAAGCGAAAACGGTCGTGGTCGCAGGCCGGTGAATCGTCCCAAACAGTGGCCAAGCCGGGATTGACGGCCAGGAAGGTTTTGCTGTGTGTTTGGTGGGATTGGAAGGGAATCATCCACTATGAGCTGCTCCCATATGGCCAGACGCTTAATTCTACCATCTACTGCGAACAACTGGACCGCTTGAAGCAGGCGATCGACCAGAAGCGTCCAGAATTGGCCAACAGGAAGGGTGTAGTGTTCCACCAGGACAACGCCAGACCACACACTTCGTTGATGACTCGTCAGAAGCTACGGGAGCTCGGATGGGAGGTTTTATCGCATCCACCATATAGCCCGGACATAGCGCCAAGTGATTACCACCTGTTCCTGTCCATGGCGAACGCCCTTGGTGGTGTAAAGTTGATCTCAAAAGAGGCTTGTGAAAAGTGGCTGTCCGAGTTCTTCGCAAATAAGGAGGGGGGCTTCTACGAGGGAGGTATTATGAAGTTGCAGTCTAGATGGAAACAGATTATCGAACAAAACGGCGCATATTTGAACTAAATCCGATTACTGTAACACTTTTTATAAAGCATTGAATAAAGAGCAAAAAGGCGGAAGGGAGATAGTTGACAACCTTATATATGCATTAAAATATTGGTGTATTCATTTGAACATATATCGGTACACATAAATAAAATAATTGGTATAGTATGTAGAATATGAAGAAAGAATGGTTAGGAGATGGTTAGAAAATCATACTAAATCCAAGATATACCATTACAAATTGTATACATTTTTATGTGTGTCAATGTGTCAAATAGTTTAATCAATGAAACAAAATGTAGAATTTCAAAAGTTTGTCTACAACCCCCTAATTCTTTTAAATTCGCTGATATATACTAGCACTCAGGATGAGTTGCGGTATAAAAATTTCATCTCAAACATGTATATACTTACTTACTTACTCCATGGCGTTACAACCCGGGTGCGGTTTTAGCCTTCTTCAACACGTTAATGTCTTCCAATCCCGAATTTTAAGGATTTTTATATCACAGTTTACTACATCCAGCCATCTCGCCTTAGCTCTTCCGTCTCTTCTTCTACCTTCTGGTTTACTATTTAACAGTTTTTTTCGGTACACGCTCCTCCTCCATGCGTACTACGTGTCCAAGCCATCTCAATCTATTGATTTTGATTGTTTTGATAATATTTATGGTTGACCGTACAACTTGTCTAATTCAAAATTGTATGTTCACCTCCAACAAATCTGTTCTTTGACACGACACCATATATGCCGCGGAGTACCTTTCGTTCGAAAATCCGAAGTAGTATATACATATATATTGGTACTTTTTCTAACGATACAATCGTTTCCAGATTTCCAAAGATGCAAACAATTCTAAAGAAGTCTAACGTTTTTTTTATTTTAACTAACTGTAAAACTTATATCATATTACCACCCTCCTAATCTCTTATATATGAAATAGAATAATCGAATTTCAAATCTATCCTGAATATATAATATTTACCTCGCATAATCTTAAGTGTTATGTTTATATATACTTATTTTTTCATTGAACAGACCTTAACTTCAATGAATATGAAATATAAATAAAAATATTTCAACCGTTCACCGCTATCAACAATTTTTGAATTACATATATACAAATTTTCAAGTTGTTGAATTGATTTTTCCAATTTATATAATATTTTTATGTACAATACTTATATATGGTCTCGCAGTGTTCAATATGTGATACTTTTTGAGAATTTATCAATATAAACGAATAAGTGCTTTTATATGTTCAATTTTATTGTTGTGGTATGTTTCTATGAATTTTTGTATAAAATTTTTATTTGCATATGTAGAAATAACTATTTTTTATTAAAATAAAATTATTTATTGCTCTTCTTATCCCACATCGAAAAAAATTTCGTTAGTTGGAAATTTCACTTATTAATTTTGTTGTTATTTATATTGCCTGTATGATACAAATATGTATAGGATATCTAACCCTTTAACTATCGATGTTGTATTTACGTATACGGAATTTAGTCAAATTAATACGAATGGTAGTAATTTTCTATATATGATATTACACCTTTTTGTTTTTAAAATGTGTTTCGCACCAACTTTTATCTGAAAAATATTATTTATTATTTCACAATTTTGTGTATATAATAAGTGACGAAACAAAAACGCAACAAAATTTGAAGTGGGTGTTGAAATGAAAATGAATTATATAAGCAATAGAAATTTATTTGAAAGTGAATAATAAAATTGGTTTAAATGAAATAATGAAAATAAAATAAATTTTATTATTACATTATTATATTTTTATAAATATAAAAATAATTCGTTTTTCATTTGTTTGTAGGAAAATCTACAATACATAAAAAAAATAAAAATAGTTAAATTTTCATTTTTTTATTCGTTTTATGTATATCAATTTATATGACGAGAGGCACTTAACTTATATGCATATTAAAAATGAAAATATAAATAAATACATGAAAATTAAACACGCTATGTGGGAGGCCAGGCCTTATACAATTTGCATACACATTTTTATTTTAATAAATGTATAATGTCTCGGCCCAAATTATTGCGAGAATTTCACTTATTATTATTATAAAAATTAAAACTGAAATTAATTATAAATGTTAAAATTTATAAATTCGGGGCAGGATTACTTTTTATGTTTATGTTAATGGAAATTGTGGCAGAATTACAAGAATGTTTATGGTAAACTTTCGAATTATATTTTTATCTATTAAAAAGAGGTGATTTGGATGTCTTGCAGTCTTTTGAGGAATGAGTGATGTATTATGTTTCGTGAAACATTAAAACCAACTGCGTTAATGTTTAACTCTATATATATATTCTGTTCAACAACTATTAAATGTGCAGCAATTATGCAGTAAGAAAATTGTTTTAAAATAAGTCAACATCATGACAAAATTGGAACTGATATTTTAAAATTATCTCTTATTTCTATACTGTATCCATGTCTCATTCGATTTATGATCATTATTTGTTAAATATAATATATAAATATTATTGATTCCCTTAAAAAAAATTCATATGAAACACAAAACTGGCTTAAATTGATAATCCCAGCGAATTGCTTTTGCATTGTAAATGGCAACACGCTACTAAAAGATTTCGGTATGCAAATGACGAAATATTTTTGGGAATATTCCCATTGTTTATTTTATTAACAGATAAAAAAAGTACAAAACAAATCAGTAATGAGAGAATGAAAGGGATGCGATATTTTATTTGAATTTAACAAAATAATTATAAATTGTGTTTTTGTTTGTCTATAAAATTTGATTAATGATTCAATTGTTAATTGTGGTGATATTTTATAATATTATACAATTTGTTTTCATTTTAAAATTTATAATAATTTGACTATTGACTGTAATTTATATTTATTTATATACCAAAAATATATTAAATATTTAACATTATTTCATATGAAAATTTGAATACTAAATTTATATCATGTACACAGTACACACAAACACACATCAATGTATATATAGCACTCTGGTTCAAAAGCTGTAAACAAAAGTTAAATATAAAAATTAGACTTATATAATAATATAGAAGCAGCGCAGCACCAATTTATCTTAAATTATATTGTACTATATTATAGGATATATTAAATATATGTGTGTATTTGCATACACATGTAATATTTTAATATATAATTAAATTTAATTTAATATATATTTGGTTTTTTAATTTTCTTATTGAATTTATTATACTTCATAATCACTTTGAATGCTATAATTAATTGTGTGTATTCATATATTTTTATATATATGTACTCCGATATATAGTCGACTATAGTGTTTATAATAAATTTTAATATTTTATATAATTATTTTATGTTATCCATTATAAATAATATTATATATCAAAATAAATAGTACGGATTTAGCCATATATAAAATGCAAAATTAGATTTTATATAAGTCAAGTATTATTTTATATAATATATGTGTGATTGTGATGCAAACAATTTATAACAATAAGAGAATAGTATTATTTTCACAATCCTCATCCTCAAATATCATATAGGTATTATGTGTGTGTGTGTGTGTGTGTGTTTAGTATAGAATATAGATTGGCAAACAAAAAACACTGCGACAGCGTTTATATATTCATCATATTATAGACAAACAAAAAGCTTGTATAAGCATGTCAGCCGGTACAACCCCGTATCTTTTACCTCTTTTAAGTTTACTTCTTATGTGTACACACATATATTCTTTATTATATATTACATAGGTGAACAAAAATAATTGGAGAAATTAGTATGGTTAGGATAACATTTATATTTAAAAATTTAATTATTTATATTAAAATTTGAAGTAACCCAAAACATGAATTTCACATAAAATCTACGTAATAATAAGTTTTTGTTGTCAATTTACAACAATTGATAAAAAATGATTCCAAATTTTTACTAATGTCGAAATTCTTGTTTTCATGAGTCAAATACATGCTATTTATTAAAAACTATTGTATAATCTTTTTAGAGCCTTTTTAAATCTGGGAATAATAAGATATATAATTTAATTTGAATTTGGTGCATGCAATTTATAATGATCTTTCGATAGTGTATGGTTTTTTTATTCCCTACTATAGCATGAAATACGCTCGCCGAATGTCCAATGGTTTTTTCCTGTTCATTAACACGTTAATCGTCATGTCGTCAGTCATATGTGTCTGACGCTAAGAAGTTCTACATGAGCCATGTCAGACATATATGTCTGACGTACGTGATTTGGTAGAAGGCCCATGGCCCATGTGAAAATTTTTCTGATATTATCGTCGCGATTAACGTGTTAAATATGCATTTGTTTAATTCAATAAATTTATGTTTTTATCATTAAATTTAAATGTGATTTAACATTTACAATATAGCAAATTCTATGTTTTATTTAATTTAATGCCTATGTACATTCTCACTTTTAAATTTTCCGTTTATCTATTAACTATTTATCTATCTATCTATTAATTATCTATATTCCTCTATCTTTATCTGTATCTATTTATTATCTTTATCTTATTTTTTTTATCTGTCTATCTTTATCTGATTATCTTTATTTGTCTATCTATTGTTTATCTTTATCTGTCTGTCTATAGATATCTTTATATATATATTTCTATCTAACTATTTACATTGATTTATCCGCACTATTTGCGAGTTTTTTTTTTTATGTATTGTACATTCAAACATTAACAAATCAAAATATTACTTGATTATAAGATTAATAATCGCATAGGCTGATAATATAGTGATTCTATATTGAATACCGAAACCTGACAGACAGACAACTCTGCCTTTTATTTTCCATCTTCTCAAATACTCGATTTGTTAAAAAATTTATTAGCAATTCTTTCTTATTTTTTAATATATATCGACAAATGTAATTTAATAGATTAAAATTAAATATTTTGGTTAAGAGTTTGTTAATTCTGATTGACGGCCAGTATAAGACAATACATTTTATTAAGTTTTAATCTCAGCTGCTTATTTTTACTACAATACAACGGTGAAGGCGTAGATATTTGTCTGACTCTTCTTACGGCAATATCGAGTTGTTTAATGTAACTTCAGGACATGTGTCGCTTTTGGTGGTAACGGTTCAAAGAACTGATTTACTTTCGGTGATGCACCATGTTTGTAACCACATGTTGTTTAAACCGGTCGGCAGCTTTGTTGATGATACATTTGATAACTGCATTTCAGTGTCATCCGTAAACAACTTAGCCATCGCATTATGTTTTCTTGAGTTATTGGATCGGACGTGTAAAGAAGATTAAGTGTATTTGTCCAATAACTTTTCCCTGTAATTTAATATCTAATATTTTTGAACATACTTCACGATGTTTGACCATGAATTCTCATGCCATACCTTATCCGAAAGTTTGAGAAATATTCAAAAAAAAACCGGCGAACAATATCTTTTGTTTTCCAACTCTCAGCACTTATGTTGTTGATCACTGTGTGAACCTGTTCAACTGTTGAATGTTGCTGTGCGTATATATGTGAAAGATGTTTGCATATAATTTATTAATAGAGTTATAACATGAATGTAAAATGATTATTATTAATTGGACAATATCTTTAAAAAGTTGTAAATTGTCATCGAAACATATATTATAGATAAATTCAATTTTAATCGTAACGAACTGTGTGTTAAATGCGGAAATTATGCTATGAATAACGATAAATGTGTATAAGGAAGAAAAGTTATAAATTGAAATGTGTATTACAAAAACAAAAAAAAGTATCTAATGAACAACAGATAAAAATATTTCTTCTTTACAATATCGCCTTTTTAATTTTGGTCATTTGTATTCACATTCACATGTTTTCCAGTATACTACAAGGAAATTTGATATTGATATTTTAAACGTTCAATTTGAATGTGGCGATAACATATTTACATATAACTATTCAATGTATTATATTTCAAAATAGTTCATTTGAAAGCGAATGAAAGCGTATGAATGGGAATTAAATTGAATGAAAATTCAACTGTATGCAGAGATTTTTTTTTAATGAAATTCATCAAGATATATCTGTTATGTGTAACTTTAATAGTCATTATAAAATATAAAAATTATCCTTATTTTTTTTTGGTTATTTACTTACTTACTCCATGGCGTTACAATCCGGGTGCGGTTTTAGCCTTCTCCAACACGCTTTTCCAACCTGACCTATGTCAATGTCTTCCAATCCCGAATTTTAAGGATCTTTATATCACAATTTACTGCATCTAACCATCTCGCCTTACGTCTTCCGGCTCTCCTTCTACCTTCTGGTTTACTATTTAACAGTATTTTTGGCACACGCTCCTCCTCCATGCGTACTACGTGTCCAAGCCATCTCAATCTGTTGATTGTTTGATTGTTTTGACAATATTTATGGTTGACCGTACAACTTGTCTAATTCAAAATGCTTACAGTACTCTTATTATTTTTGGTAACCACTATCTGTTAATAATATATAAAATTATTTTATTATATAATAATGTTATTTAATATTCTTTAAGTATGTTTGTTGTATTTATATATTTTATGTTTTATATATATATATATAGTTTATCTAATATTTTGGTATATGTATTTGAGTCGTCCTTCTATATATTTTATATGTATATATTATTTATTTATATAATATATAATATCACATAAAATATATAGGCAAATAAGTTATGTTGTTGTTGTTGTTGTTGTTGTCATTATTTTTATTTTATTATTATCATTATTATTCTAATATTTACATACTTATTTTGTAAGACATATACAGTTCAAATGGTAAAAGTACTGAAAATAAAAAAAAGGAAGAAAATTGTTATATATAAATATGTTGTAATATAAGAAAAAGGAAAAAAAAAATGAAAACAGATATGTTATATGTTTCTATGTATGTATGTATGTGTGTATGTATGGTATGTATAAAACAGCTGACATTATTATTGTTATATATGAATATATGCCATTAATAAGATTATTTAAGAATGTTATATGTTCTATATATTATATAATATTATGTATATAAGTTGTTTTGTTATTATATTACTTACAATATATAGAATATAATACTGACTGTTTGAAATTTATATGCTTTTCAGGGTAATGACTTGTGAACAGTTGTATATTATTTAGAAATGATAACAATTTTTTTTTTCTTCTTTTTTATGGTATTGTTTGAAAACGTCTTTAATTTTTGGGTGATGTGTGCTGTTTTGTGATGGTGGTGGTAGTGGTGGTTGGTTGGTTGGTTGTTTGTTTGTTGATGATGATGTACAATATATAATAGTCGTGTTTTTATATCTATAATGTCTCTGGTTATATATATACTCTTTAAAAAAAACATATCCGATTTAGAAATTACAATATTATTATATTATATTATTACTATACAATAATATTACAAGATATAGGATACCTTAATTCGAATGTATAGAGAAAATTCTATATATTATATAACGTGTGGGGTGGGTGTATGGATGGTGTGACAGGCAGTGTACAGAGTAAAATGAAAGAAAATGTATAAGTCGCGGTGTATACGGTGATACGATTACAGTGATTGTTATTGTATTGTATATGTATATATATGGTGTGGTATATAGGTATAATGGTATATTAAAAAATAATATGGAAAATTATGTTAAAATTAGATATGAAAATGGTAAAAGATAATGTCAATAAAATAAGAAATATTTCTTTTCTTTTTTTTTTGCTTTGACTTTTATGCTTTGACTTTTATATTTCATATATATATATTTCAGTAATGATGGCATGTAATTTATATAAAAATAAATATAAACTTAACTTATGTATAATAAATCATTTTATTTGTACACCATATTAGACTAATATTGTATATATATATAAAATTTTATTACAAATAATACTAAATATAATGTTACAACAATTAGTGTATAAAGAGTTAAATGAAGAAGAAAAACGTACGTATTCATATGTGTATGGATGGATCTTGTTCACTTTTTATAAAATTACGTATATATAATATAAATTATATGGGCTTCAATTGTCAAATATGATGGATCAAGTAAGATTTTAATTGTGACTTTGATGTGGGATTAATGTATATTATATTTATTTTAATACAATGTTTAAATTACAATGTTTAATCATTTTAAATTTTTATATCATCGAACATTGTCCATATTGTACAATATAATTATTGTTTTAACATGTATGTATGAGATGAACTTTTGTCTGAAAATATTAGAATATATAGCCATATTACTTCAACTGGAGCGTATGGCATCTACTAAGCATTCATTACAATCAAGTTGGAAAATTACTCCACTTGAGAGTATATAATAATTCATCAATTGTACTTCAATTGTACTTCTATTAATATTGTACAATATAATTATTGTTTTAACATGTATGTATGAGAGGAACTTTTGTCTGAAAATATTAAAATATATAGCCATATTACTTCAACTGGAGCGTATGGCATCTACTAAGCCTTCATTACAGTCAAGTTGGAAAATTACTCCACTTGAGAGTATATAATAATTCATCAATTGTACTTCAATTAACGCATATATAATATAAATTATGTGGGTTTCAATTGTCAAATATGATGGATCAAGTAAGATTTTAATTGTGACTTTGATGTGGGATTAATGTATATTATATTTATTTTAATACAATGTTTAAATTACAATGTTTAATCATTTTAAATTTTTATATCATCGAACATTGTCCATATTGTACAATATAATTATTGTTTTAACATGTATGTGTCAGAGGAACTTTTGTCTGAAAATACTCCAACAGGAGCGTATGGCATCTACTAAGCATTCATTACAGTCAAGTTGGAAAATTACTCCACATGAGATAACAATTTACCAATTGTACTTCAATTAACGATATAAGGATGTTTTCATAATTCTATTATATTTTATATGGTTAATTAGCCCACACAGTGATTGGAATATATATGTAACTACAAAAAAAATAGTCACTCAAACAAAGAACAAAAAAATGTATTATTGTGTCACTGAAAAATAACTACAACATATTGCTAAAATGTATGTATGATCAGAAATTGATACCAAATAGATTATCATATGCGAGCACTATTGCAATCTGACAGTGTGACGACTTCTGATAAATAATTAAACGATAACATATATTATTGACGTCGCCTATAGAAAAATTAACTTAAAATTTTTTTTAAAAAAATTAAAAATGGTTACACTTTATGGTAAATTTTCCGGAAAATCTCTTTATATTCATTCACATTTAAATTTATCCAATATTGTGCCAAATTATTAACAGTTTTTTTTCAATTTTTTGAATATTTTTTGAAATACACATATATTTTCCCTTCGATATTTGTTGAAATTAAAAAAATTAAAATGTTATAAATTGTGAAAATTTCATGTACAGAATATTTTTTATAAGCTCACAGTAGAATTACGCCGATACAATAATTTAAATTTTTATGATTTTATAGCAATATCATAAGGCTTTTGTATCAAAAATATTCGTATATTCGTATATAAATTATCGTTAACAGCTTTGGTCAGAAAAACTTATTCGATAAAGAAAAATTATTCCTCTGCTATGATGATACGTTAATAAAATCCGGTTAAAATATTCGTTTCACTAGCTCTTACTAATTTAACTGTTTTAATTAAGTCGAATATGATTCAGTATATACCGAACGTTAAAATAGGAATTGTTATATAGGGGTGATGCCCAATTATTTTCAGCATTAGACCCATTTTGTTTATTTTACATTAAAACAATTATCAAATAAAATAACACAAATATTTCTAAATGTACCATTATTTGGGACGATTATTGTAGACAAAATTTCGATTTTTAATTTAAAACAGAAAAAACCGTACCAACATATACTATTTTATTTTTTATTTTTTATATCACAATAACCCATGCAAAAAAAAGGTATAACATTTTAAATATTAAATATTAATGAAGAAATTATTAAGATGTGATTCGATTCGATAAGTCATTTTGTATTGGGTATACCCATATATTTAATAATGGTGAAAATATAATTTGTATACAATAAACGAAAATTATAATGTTGGACTGATGGACATAGTCAATATATAAATTGTATATAGTTTATGGATGAACGATGAAGGTTAGATATAAAAAAAAATTAATTTATATATTTAACCCAATTGTGTACACTAAAGTATAGCTCAATTTGATAATATTTTATTTAATTATTCCTTATATTTAATATATGTTTTCATTTTTATATAATCAAAATGATAAAGTTTTTTTCCATAAATTTCATATATAATTACATATTTTATAATATTATCGCCATATACATATATATATTAAATATATATGTGTGCTCTTATTGTTAACCGTATTTGAACATAAAAATTATATAATAAAATGTACAATAATTACTTGAACAATTTAATAATCACAAAAAATTATTATATATAATTTGTGTAACCTTCAAATATATAATGTACTCATACGCCATACATGAGTACCACGTATATGTAATTTAAAAATGATTAAATTGTCATATAACTATATTTATTTATACGTATAATAATAAGTAATGTATGTGTATTTATCCTTCTATTATTTTTCATTTTATACAATATATACACTCAACGAAATTCACTTAGATGCATTATGTTTTATTAAATATTACGGCATTTCCCAATAAATTAAAAATTATAAAGCTTAAATGGCTTAAATAATCGTTAAAGCTGTATTAATTTATATACAAAAGATTTGTGTTAGTAGTTATCAATTTAATACACCATAAATATAAAGTTTTGACGATCGCCAACCACAATTACATTTTGATGGGGAGTTTAAAAAGAAATTAAAATTTATAAATTTATCTCATAGTGGCGATACACAAAGAGTAAATTGTATTACTTTCCATTACTTAATATTTTCAAAAATTATTTGAGTTGATTTTGATGATACATCAATTAAGTAATCTGCTGTCCTGTGAGACAATTTTATATTTGAGAAATGTTAATAAATAAACAAGAAGACAGTAAAAAAAATTGTAATTAAAACATTTTTCTGTCTTATCAGTTTTTTAAATTAATATATTTAAGCAACCTTAAATTTGAAAACCGTGCTATTCAAATAAAATGTACTGTTTTGTATGTGTAGAACACAGATATCCTTTTTTATACGTGATCAATCCTTTGAATTTTTTCTCTTCATATAAAATATGGTATCCAGCAAATTCTTAATTATTTCAATTTATTTATTTGTTTTAATACTTGTTTACTCAATTTTTAAAGCAACCACTTTTATTTAAAATTTGCTTTGCCGAAAGAAATTTTATTGACAATGGAATTTTATTTTCACTTTGTGATTATTATTGCCTAAGGCGCTATATATTATTTGCGAAACGTTATTTATTTTCAATACATCAAAATTATCTGTTAAAAATTTCTGTTAAGTCTTTTAATAACTTCTATCCGAATTTAAATTGCTTTATACAATATATTTAGGCTCTCAGATAAATTAATTAAAATATTATATCTCAATAATTATTTGCGATAAATTTGTTATTTAACACGTTAATCGCCATGTCAGTCATATGTGTCTGACGCTAAGAAGTTCTACATGAGCCATGTCAGACATATATGTCTGACGTAGGCGATTTGGTGGAAGGCCCATGGCCCATGTGAAAATTTTTCTGATATTATCGTGGAGATTAACGTGTTAATATGCGTAATAATAATAAAATAAAAGCAACCCCCATATGATGCGAGCCTAAAATAATTTCGCTGAATGTATTCAAACATATAATGTTGTATTTATGTGTGTGTGTGTGCTTCTTTTAATAATATTAAACTGAATGTATATTATTACAAATATAAGAAAATAAAATATTTATTATTCTAATCTCATAAAGGTCATATATTATCTAAGCCATACTATTATTACTATTTATATATGTATATGCAATGTTTTTGTGTATACATCTAAATATTCTTATAAACTCGTATAACAAATGTTCCAATCTTCCTTTTATTATATAATATTCTCAAACAATCATAATATTCCAATATATGTGTGTGCAATATATACCTACCTAACCTATATTTAATATTATAACATATATGTAATATTATATATATTTATAAATTGTATGGTATATATGGTTTGGTTGGTATATATGCCTCCGTCTTCTGCTATGATTTGATGTTGAATTTCAAAAATATACCCACCGATGACCTTGGCTTAACAAAAATATGAAGCAATATGGTAAAAAAAAATGTTAATCGTATATACTCCGTTGCACTTGTTTAGGGACACTGTTGATATTTACATTTTTTTTTAAGTGGCTATTGCTGATGATTTTGGTCAATATTATTTTTTCCCATAAGCAGACACACTCATGCTGGATTTATCTATACTTTTTCAAAATACATTGTGTTGGATTGAGAAAACGCTTGCAGCACAGTTATTGTCTATTCGCATATAATTTAATTTTTATTTTTAAATATAAAGTGCACTTTAAAGCTATTGATAGTGCCACTCTCAATAATTACGTGTTGCATGCACAATTTCAGGAAAATTTTCGTCTAAAGTCGTTGTTCCTTGAAACACAAATTCTCTCCACGAATATTTATAAAATTCTCTTTCATATACGGTATCGCATGCATAATTTGAAAAAATAACCTTTTTATGTCCTTGAAATATCCTAAATCTTAAAATCATCAATTTTATTCACTATAATCAAAATATAATTTATTAATAAATTTATAAAGTAATACAATGAACTTATCGGTTCATATTGAAGTAATTTGTATAGAAAAACGTATGGACTGTTACACTTAATGAAACGTTATCATCAAGCTATAACAGCTAGAGAGAATTAAGTATAATATGGTGAGAAATTGACAAAAAATTTAGGTTGTCTTGGAAAAAGTGAAACGTAGTGTATATCCTTTACGTCCTTTATTATATTATACATTTTAATATATATATACATGAGATACGTAGTTCATATGAATCCTATCCTATATATATATATATGGTATTGTTGTACATGACATGTTCTCATATAGATAAACATGTGAATATTTCGAATACCACCATCCTGCCTATATATATATATATAGGGTTAGGTGCTATTGTAATAGACATTTATATGTTTATATATAATACATATATTGTATTTAACGTTTGGACTAAACATTTTTTGAATTCTAATTTTTGAATCCGCAACCATTTACTTTTCTGTTTTTTTTCGAATAAAATTCTGTATACGTAAAATAATTTAATATGTTATCCGTTCTATGGTTATGTGTATACGTAAATGTGCACATATTTAGACGTATGTTGTGTTTCATAAATAATATGCATATCGATTTATTTTATGTTGAAGAATATTGAACTGTTTTATTTTTTTTTTTATTAGTTATAAATTTCCAAAAACAAAAAAAAAATGTAAAAAAATCGCCAGTAATTAAATTTCAAATATGATATATTGATTATGTGTTTTTTTGTGCTGGTGAAATATTTATAGATATATATAGATAGAGCAAAATGCCGTATAAATAAAGATATTTTCATGATGCAAATAAAATTGTAAAATAAACAAATTTTAACAGTGCCGCCGGTGCGTTACACAAAAGAATAAACCACCAAGTGAATGTTCATGAATTTTAATAAATATTTTTTTGGTTTTTGTTATATGACAATATCTATTATTTTCTGAATCCTTTATGTGCAATCCTTTGTACTCTATCGAAATCCACCGACATATTATATCAATATTAAATTTTGTTTAAATCATTTGATATACACTCAAGAAACCGCTGACGACTAACTTTTTTCTCCAACAAAAACCCGGGGGTTTTTTTTATTGTTTTTCACAAAAATTGAAAGAAAAAAAAACGGAAATTTGGTCAATTTTTATTCAATTTTCATCCAATTTATATGAAGCATTACATTGAAATAACAATAATATAAATCATAGGCTATATACCACAATAGAGATCATATGAAAGATACATACAATTCTTCATTAAAACATAACCAAGTTCACAATAAATTGTTATTCGGTAGTCATGTGTCATTAGTCTTTGTAACATGTATTTTAACAACGTATATATGAATTTAAATGAAGATGCAATGTCAATGGGTAGGGGGGCGTCAATAGAATTAGTAGAAAACGTTCTTCATTGTGTGAATGTTACCATAAAAATTACAATACATTTAATATTTAAACAATTTTAGCAAAAGATTTGGATAAAAGAAATGTTTTTTATGTTCTTCAGATGCATTAAAACACAAAATAACAAATTTGTATCATCACACTATATTCGACTGATCAATCTGTCCATGTTACTATTTTATTTTTTCTACAGTACTAAAAGATGCGTTTTTATGATGATGCTTCAACGCAGCAATTCAAACAGCCTAGTGTTCAATGGCATTTCATAAAACTGCCATAAACAAATTGACCGTGAGTGAGAGACGTTGTATTAAATCAAATAGTATCTATTTTGAATAAATATAAACTTTCAAACATAAAATAATGTGTTTTATAAAAAATTTGGTTATTTAAAACTGTGTTAAAATTATAGGATGTGAAAATTCGGAAAAAAATCGATTGCCACGTCAGTTTCTTGAATCCTGTCCATTTATCATTGAAGAAATTGTGTATGCAAGTTTATCGTAAGATTTTATACAGAATAGTTCTTATGAAAATTCCAGAAAATCAAACCGTTCTATATATTCGAAAAAACTGAAATGCATAAATCAATTTCTATGATCAGATTGCATAAATTACTCTGCTGTTCAATTATTAATTATTTATTAATTAAATAATATTATTTTATTATTTTATGAAAGTTTACTGACTGATATTTATGTCTTTAAAGATATTAATTTTCTGTCATTACATTACAACGAAACAAATTTTCTATATACAACTACTCTTCAGTTGTAAATAGCTTAACGTGGAGCTTTTGTACATCCACCAGCAGTTTAACAGATTTCATGGTGCCCAACTGTTAATATGAATTATTTGTTGCCAAAAACACTAATATATTGATTGTATTAAAAACAATTTCATTACTTTTCTATTCTGTGCTTTTTTTAATTTGAGATTTCTAATTTAGTTTTTTGTATATATTTTATTTATATATATAGAAATTTTTAGTAACATTTTTAGAAAAAGATAATAAATTTATGTCAATTTATTATTGCAATAACAGTTTGTGCAACATTAAATATATTAACGAGACGGACTACATCCTTTTGTGAACGCTTATATTTTTCAAAATTTGTTATATTACAATATATATAAATAATCATTTCCTTTAGTCTATGTTATTGTAGAAATTTCTCATGTAACACCCTCCGATCGTACTCTGTGTCCACTGCGGTATTTTAGATATATATATTTGTGAGAAGAGATAGTGTGGTTTTTTTTTCATATAACTTAATAGGTAATTTTTATAAATAAAAACGGTTTAACCGAATTGGGAAGGACATCCAAAATTTTCAATATTCTTTTCTATTTATTGAAAGACCATTATAAAAGATTTATATGCTTGTACCTTTTGACCACGTATTTGCAAAGGAAAAACTACTAAAAAAACGATGGTAACCCATATAAAATATATAGCGAAATATATTTAAATTTATTATATAAACATGCTATTTACGGATTATACACCACCAAATGGAATAACCGACCAAGCACAATAAAAATAAGTATTTTGTGTGTTTGTGTTTGTGTATATTTTAGACAGAAAATGATTTTATTTTATTTCTTTACGTTTTTTTTTTTTGGAGGGATTGATGATTTGTAAATTGTGAACTAAGAAAAAAAAATAAAAAAAATACGTCTTTTTTTTAGTTTAGTTTTTGCACAAAACGATTGCGTGACCTCAGCAATATTATTCCAAAACCAAATATAAAAAATCCTCGATATAATAAACGTATTTAAGTATATAAATATTATACAAATAAAATATATTATAATACCCACCTCACCTATGGAATTATTTATTTTGTTATATGTTGTGTGTATTATATTGATATTTGTATATAGATCGAATTATATATTATATATTGTATAAATGTGAGGATGCGAAAATGGTTTGTTATATAATAAAATGATTATATAATGTTATATATTAGATATTGTATGTGAAGGTGTATAGGTAGATAGATAGATAGATAGATAGATTGATAGATAGATGTGTGTGATGGCAGGCGTGGGCGCAAAGGACGACGAATGATATCATATATACAATATACAATTTATTATATAAATAAAGATATAATGTATATTGATATATAATTCGATACTTTGTGTATGCACAACGTATATATGGTATATAGATATCACTTCAAGGTAATCCTTTGGATTGGTTTATAAACCATATTATATAGGATAGGACACAAGGTTTCTTTGTTAAGTCACAAACATTGTATATACAATATATAGTAAAGTATTGTATATATATATATAATTTTACTATAAATATAAAGAACCATATAATTTCGACAAGTATAAATTTACACGTGTCTATAAATATATTAAATAGTTTATATATATAAGTAATACTTCCGCTATATAATATAAAAATTACATATATAGAGAAGATTTTATTGAATAAAGTGGTAAATGTAAATACTTGAAACATATAAAAGTTTTTGTTCTGAAGCAAGACAGAATTATTATTAACCACATTCTTGAGAAAATCTAATTATATTTTACTGTATACATAGTCAAATTAGTCCTAAAAATAAATATATCGGACACTGATCTACCAAAATATACCGCCTTTTCTGCATTAGTTTCTAGAATTGCATATAATAATTTTTTAAACATTCACACAGTACAACATGAACTTGATTATAGTTTTTCTTGATGTTACTTTAGCATCATATCATTATTATATGTCTTATTATTATATATGTGGAGCATATCTGAACACACGGGATCATAATTGATTAATGGCCACTTCAATTTAATTCGTATATAATAAATTAATATTATAGAGTTTTGTGTGTATATTGAAAACGCTTTGACACTTTAGACAATAAAACATAAAGAGTCACAATCCACAAGTTCAGAAAAACATGATTTGTGAATTGTTGGAAAAATGAATAAAAAAAAGTACAACACAAACACGACAACCAATCAAGAAACATTAAATTTAAACATTTCCATATAAAAACAATAACCCTTTAATATTTAGTAATCGGTATGCAGGCAAAGTAGCCTACAGAAACACAAACTCCCATTTATCGGTGGGCAAAATAAAAAGAAAAATTATAAATTTAGCTACAAAATTTGTTAACATATTAAAGCAATGTTTCGAAAAAAAAAACAATTCGTTGGACATGGAATGATAGTTTATTTGGAAAGAAAAATAGACAAAAACTTTGGAGAATACACAATGATATAATTCGTCCAATATTAACGTATGGATCGGAGAACCAGTAACAATTACTTCGAATTTTCAAACGAAATATATTCCGTGGCATATTGGTTGGAGGCGAACATACAATTTTGAATTAGACAAAGTTGTACGGTCAACCAAATATTGTCAATCAAACAATCAAAATCAATAGAATTAAGATGGCTTGGACACGGTATTACGCATGGAGGAGGAACGTGTGTACCAATACAAAACTGTTGAATGGTAATCGATAAGGTAGAAGGAGAGCCGGAAGACCTAAGGCTAAATGGCTATTTTACAGTAAACTGTGATATGAAGATCCTTAAAATTCGGGATTAGAAGACATTGACTGCGGATAGATCACGTTGGTAAAGTGTTTTGGAGAAGCTAAAACCGCACCTGGGTATATACTTACTTACTCTTACTCGATGGCATTGAGTAAGAGTAAGTAAGTATATATGGGAGGAGTACGAACGTTTTCATCTATACCACCACTAAATATCTTTTGAATTTTATGATGAAATGATTTACTTTACTAATGTCAGTAAATTTATTTTTATTATTTATATTCAATTTAGTTATTCTAATCGTATATATTTTGGCTAAAGAAATTTCTACTTTATTCGGTTTCTTGGTCATAGGATCCTAATTAATCAATTTCAAAAGCTAAAATATGATTCCACTATTCATATGGGTGTAAAAAAATGACCATACACACATTTTGTTTAAAATATTTAAAATTTGGTAACACCCTGATATTGATCTATTATTATGTAAAATTACATATTACCAAAAATGCGGTGAAAATGTGTAAGTTTAACTAAATTTTGCTAGAATACTTTAATATATATGTATTTCTATATAAATAATATAGTTATAGATATATTATAATATGGAATATACATAATACATTGCCATAATTACTTAATCCATTCTAATATAACCGCACATAATTAATGTATGATGATAATCACTCTGTGAATATAGATATAAAAATATAAAAGAAGTTCTTGTATAACGAATATCAAGTTCATTGAAATATTAATGACCTAAATATAGTATATTTATTTTAGTTACTTAGTTTATTACAAAGTATAATGTATAATGTGTATAAACTACTATATGTTAAGTATCTATCTATGACTATATAAAGTTATTTTGTGTGGTATACATTTGTTGTTATTGAAAATAAAACAATCTTTATTCGTTTTTTTTTAGCTCTTAGCAGTGGTGGTAAATGGGGTTGAAAATGGGGGTGGTGGTAATGGTACAATACGAATGTGATAGTATATTATATTTAGTAGAATATAATGAAAAATATTTGTACTATCTATGCTATACTATCTATGCTATACTTACTACAGTCATATATATTACAATATAAAAATAAATAACTTATATTCACTCGTACGTATTTATATATTTTTATTTTTTCATTATTATTTTGGCACGCCAAAATATTCAATGCAATAAAAATTTTATATTTCAGTAAGAAAAAGTAAAAGTTCATAATAAAATTGTAATATCGCAAAAATATGTATTTTTAGTTTAAATGTTATTTAACATGAGAATTTCTTTATAAATGTTTTTATTCTTTCATGTCTCTATTGTATATATTTAATAAAATATTTATGGCTTATATACTTATTTGATATGACATAGGATGAGCTATGTATAAGTTTCTTTTTGTATGAATTAACATAATTTTATATACAGTATTAGACTTGTTTATCTGTCGCACTATTTAATACAGTTTATCTGACCCTCGTCCAACTTCTTTAAGTTTATATGTACGGGATCGTAGTCAAAAAATTGTAAGTTAATGCGAGTAAAAAGGATCTTCTCTCAAGTCTTAAAGTTTAAAATATTTCATATATATTTAAGTTGATTTATCCACTTTATTTGTAAACTATCAACATTATAGAAGATTTACACATTCAGTAGAAGTCTTAATATAGAGTAAACTGCAAACTATATCTTTTACTTCGCCACCTGGATACCGGGATACTGAAAACCGGTAAAGATGTCAATAGAAGTAAATTATTTTTAAAAAAAATTACAAAATTAATTCATGTATGTACATGTAATAAAAAGAATTGAATGATAGAAGATGATAGTTAAATAGTAATTGTCCATTTACAAAAAGTAATAATAACCAAAATTTCAATATTCCTCATGTAACAAAATCAATCATTCTCAATTCCCTGTGTTGGGTATTGTATAAATAAAAAAGGGGTTTTGGAATCCAAACATAGCATTAAAAGAGCGATCAAATGAAGTTACAAATATTGACGTAAGGAAGAAGGCTGACGAAGACTTAGTGTGAAATAGTACAAAAGCTTGAAAATTCAAATAAGAAGAATTGAGATGAAACTATTTTAATGCATATAAATTATAAGTTAAAAACCAGAACACGCAACACATCTTTCAAGTTGTTTTTAAATGGGAAATTAACCTATTTGAGGATAAAGTTGTGCAAGGAAAATATCTCCAACAAGTGTATGAATTATTTTTAACGGTTCGTCCAACCAGCGTTGAGTGGAGTCCGAATATATATTCGTCATTCGAAATTTATTATTATTATTTATTATAATTTCACTGATGTAATTCGAAAACATCCTCAATAAATTATTATTTTTGATTGACATGTAATAGATTCCTCATTGTTAACCCCCATCTTCGCTATAATAATATGTAAATATTATTATATTATATGTATGGCTAGTGTTAATTGATATTGACGGTTTCTCAATGAAAAACAGACTTTGGTAT
Organism: Bibio marci; assembly: GCA_910594885.2. Lineage (NCBI taxonomy): Eukaryota > Metazoa > Arthropoda > Insecta > Diptera > Bibionidae > Bibio > Bibio marci. The sequence continues at coordinate 43,065,011 of OU343114.1, forward strand.
AGGAAGGAGGTGGTACAGCTACAGAGTAAACTATTTAGAAAAAGTTTAAATTTCTCAAAATTGGTGATGTCGGTAATTCCCAATTAACTACCCAATTAACAATCAATTTTTAATTGACAGAATTAAATTACAACTAAAAATACTCAATATTCAGTATGTTTTAGACATGACGGAGATCAAATAGAAATTAATTTAAGAAATAAGTTTTAACCATACACTAATAAAGTTCACTTTTATATTAGTAAGGTGAGAAAATTTACTTAAACACATGAAATTTTTCAACCTTTTAGACTTTGGAATCCTTTTACACCTTAATATGCTAGACACACAGAAGATTTAACTATAATTAGTTTACTCACAAACTAAGTCGGTAACTAAAGTGGTGACACATTGGCAAACCCTTAGTTTACTATTATTTTGACATTTACGATACGTACAAGAGTGAGAAAATTACAAATAGTTGAAAGTTTATTTACATATAATTGTTTTGCTAATATTTAATATATTTATTATTATTTATAAATCCGTTGGTTCATTCTCATTTGCAATTGAACATTTAGTTATATATTTTTAATAATAATAATAATATAATATTATGTTTTAATTTCACAGTTTTCAAGTTCCAAAAAATAAATCGATTACGATGGTTCAAATTTTCATTTTTAATTATTGTAAATTAAATTAATTATTTCAATTCTTTGTTATTGTTTTTATTTTGATAAATTTAACCTGTTTCTTTTTTTTTTTTTTTGTTTATTTAATTTGGCTCTAAAATCTGTGACACTTAACTCCAGTTCGAATGGTACGGATTTCCAATATTTGAGATAATCGAATTAGTTACATGTTAACTACAGACATTTTATTGTGGTTAAGTCGGTTAGGCAAACTAATTCAATGCACAACAAACTACTCGAATTTCTGCTCGAATTGTATATAACTACAATATTAGTTGGTGTGTCTGTGTGTCTAGTATATAACGGAAAAACGCCTCCTGAGCTGCACCACCAATTTGTGACTACGATCTTGTTTTCATATATTGATATGCCTGAATGATGTTGTGGGAGAATTAAAATCTTCATAACATATACATGGATATTTATTTAGGTTACAAAATTTATGTAAAATACTTTTAATAATAACAAAGAAAGTAAAGTCTTAATCAATATAAATAACACAATATTATCGTGCCTATATAGAATGAAAATCATATAATTATATTATTATATATACATTTCTCCGCAAAGAGGTATATATACAGGGTGTTCGACGGCAATACGAAAACACTAGGTTCTCTGCTGGGTCATTTTGCGTCGAAATTATCATATAACATTTTGGCCGATTCGACTTCGGTACGAAGTTACACACAAATAACCAAATTTTCAATCAGACCATGTTTTTCACGCCACTGGGATCAATATCTCAGTAACTAATTAACCGATTTTAAATTTTTAATACACTATTAACATTAGCATACCTATATATCTTTAATTTGACGTTATGATAAGGCAATTCGGACATGTGGTTATCCAGATACTTACAGAAATGTTGACAGTTAGCTGAACACCATTTTACTTTTTGAAAGTTTGTTCAAGCATAAGTCGAAAAATCATGATGAAATTTTTTTTTCTGTATAAGTTTAAAAACTTACCACATTCATAAGCTTTCGTTTAAGCTATAACATTACGATAGGTCTCCACTGGTTCCAAAGATATACACAAATAACTACAATGATGTAGGCATAAAATTGATTTTCGCTATGGAAAAATTTTATCTTTTTTTGGTTTTATCCAAAACCAACAATACGGACGTGACACCTTATTTATCCCATGCATTCACACAAACCTTCACACAAACGATCTCACACACTAAGGCACATAAACCCACAAACGCACACGCACGCATATCACCACAGTTTTAAGCAAACAAAGCCTAAAGTAATTGCTGAAAATGTGCTCCTTCAGTTCGAATACATAGACAACAATGCTTTTCAATAGACCGAATCAATCTAAGTGTTTGTTGTGACTTATGGCGAAATTCTTGGATACAGTCTTCAGTATGTTAAATCAACTCTTCACGTGAATTAATCACAGTTGCATAGACTTTTTCTTTAAGGTAACTCCATAAATAGAAATCCAATGGATTTAAGTCTGGAGAACTTGGCGACCATCTTATGGGCCCACCTCTGCCAATCCATCTTTGATAAAAGTTTCAGCGTTCAGTCAGCATCTAACATACCCTCCATAGTGCGCTGGACCACCATCATGTTGAAACCACATCTGCACTCGTTCAAAGATGGATTGTCAGAGATGGGCCCATGAGGTTGATCCCAGTAGAGTGCAAAACATTGTCTGATTGAAAATTTGGTTATTTGTGTGTAACTTCGTGCCGAAGTCGAATCGGCCAAAATGTTATATGATAATTTCGACGCAAAATGACCCAGCAGAGAACCTAGTGTTTTCGTATTGCCGTCGAAAATTCGGACACCCTGTATATAGAAAATATATTACTTTCATTTTAAAATTATATAATTTTGGTTTTATATACAATACATTATTATTGTTATACAATATACGTACGATAAATTATGAGTTGAGTGTGCATATAAAAGAAGTTTCCTTTTTCCATTTATAATATACCTCTTTCCTGTTTCATTCACATCCATAGATATATTATAATAAAAACATACACACACACACACAATATATATTTTTTATTTTAATTTAAAATCCTATATAAATACGTATATTATTTAATGATACAAAATTTAATACTTCATTCATGTTTATTTAAATTTACATAAATATATTATAAATATAAAACAACAAAAACCAATAGATAATTAATCCATGAAAATAAATGGTATATTATATTTGATATATATAATAAAACAATGAATATATACTGTTGTTTTGTTGTAATAAAACAATATATAAATAATACATAAGTAATAATATGTTAGTACTATACTGTAATAATACCAAAAAATATCCTTTTCGTCTATTATTCTTATATACTTACATATTTATAAACAAAACATAATGTATATAATAAAGTATATAAAGAAATCATTAATATTAATGACAGAATAGATTTGCTTAGAAATAATGACTGTAACTGTTGTGTGTATATTATATGTATAAATAGTATAGTATTGCTATATAGAGAGAAGAATAATAATTCTATTTGCTATTTATAAATAAATCAATTTTTATTTGGTTTTTTTAGTAATACATAATGTGAATATACCTATTTATTGATATTGGATACACTTGCGCCTATAATTGATACATTGTAGGTACAATACTTTTTAAAAATCATCAAACGTAACGAGAATCAATTATTATGAATATTAATTAACACACAGAAAAAAGGATTTAAAAATTAGTTATTCAATCGTTGTATTGAAAAGAGGAAAACCATTTATTGGTTTGTTGCTGCAACAAAACAAACAAATAATCAATTAATTTTCAGTCACAGATTCTTTAGAAAATAAAACAATTATCTTAATGTTAATTAAACTATTGAATAAATTATTATAAACGTTGTAATAGTAATCGTAAAACGAATGATTGTACAGTTAAAAGAATAACAACAAATTTAAAAGCGGAAAAAAGTGTAATCAAATCTAACCAAGCCCGTATCGCGAAGAAAATTTTGCGCCCTGTGCATTTTTTGAAATTACGCCCTTAAATAAAAACGTATCAACATTGTTTAATATATACATAGATTTTTCTTCGAAAAAATAGACTTGAAAAGTTGTTGATTATGTTTATTTTTGCTCTATCTTCACAAATTAATTATATTTTAGTTGAATCTTCTTTTTGTTTCTTGCTGTGTGTAATACAATAGAACAGTTTCCACATCACCCCAGAGGTACATTCTCAATGCATTTTTATGAGGTTTCACCCTTACAGGCCTAGTCTCCTACAGAATATAATTTTTTTTTCAAAATTATGTAATTATTATTATGAATTATTATTAACCTCCCTGTGGTTTAATTTCCCTCAAAAATCGTACAATTTTTCCTGAAATAAAAGACTAATGAAAGTAACAAATATAGAAGTTTTATATCTTCGTTAAACCCATCCCACGGTTTTAGATTGTCTCAGGGTAAGTTGATTATGCCTAATTGATTCTAAATGAATGTCGGGGTAACGTTTTTAGTAATCAATCGGGTTGTAATTAAATGGTAAATATAACAATCAATTTTAAATTAATATTATTAATATTAATAATTGACATAACAATTTATTGGCAAAATATTATTATATAGATTCTCTTTGCGATTCATTCATCTTTCATTTCCTTTTTATTTTATGTAAAAATATTAACTACAATCCGAGATATTACTAAAAACGTTACCCCGACACAGTCGTAGGAAAGTAATGTTATTTTTAAATTGTGTTGTGCCATGATTTTAGCGGTTTTTTTTTTCAGTTTTCGGCGCCCCGTTTCTATGTTCGTTCTGTTGAAAGCTATACGGGTCTGAATCTAACAAATTATTAATATTAATACAAATAAAAATCGTTTATAAAAAGGAAATCACATTTAAAATTTTGATCTTTATAAAGGAAGGAAGAAAATTGGAAATATGTAAATTGTAATTGTCTAAACTGCACAGCCCCAATATTATCATTAGAAAATATAGCAAAGCATAAACTCGAAGGTCTGAGTTAAATGTGGCAAAGGTTAAAAACTTTGACTTAAAATAGAAAAAGGTGACGCGCTATTTTATTTATACTCTATCTATACTCCATCGATATTAGGATCCTTAAAAGCCACGAGTTTGGAATATGTTAGCTGCACATAGTGCCGGTGGCAGAAGCGTCTTGGAGAAGGCTACAACCGCACCAGAGTTTTAATGCCATGCAGTGAGTAAACAAGTATCTATATACTCCCTCGCCGACTAACAGAAATAAATTGTGGTGATGATGATTGATTATAAGAATCCTTTTTATTGGATTTTTAAACGGAAAATTTTCGTAATATTTAATATACGCATGTTGACATTGTAAATGTATTCCATTATTTGCGATATTACTAAAATAGAAAAAAAATGATTAATATGCGTTTTTTGGGTTATATATTGTTTCTACATAGTACATCAGTATTGTGGATATAGTTAATATAAGCGCGTAATATTAAATATAGAGTTAAGTTTAAATTAATTACAAATACTTTGTTCTCATTATATATTTATGTTATTTTTTTTTATTCCAATTAATTTGATCAATTATATGTATTTTTAGTCGAGCTGTTTTTGTAAATAAATTTATATTGTATTTAATAATATATTGAGTAAAAATTGATTTATTGTTAATGAATTTATTGGTAAGAAGAAGGTTTTCTTTTTTTTTTTTTCTATCAAACATTACATTAACCCATTTTCAAACCATCGCTTAATTAAGTTATTATTTTTTATTAATAAATAAAGGAAAGTTTTTCTAAATTGAGTATTGTAAATTAGATAACACCACTCTTAATGGATGGGTGGTACACGCTATCTATGGTTGAAAACGTGTTAATTACATTCTAATAAGAAATTAACGTATTCAATTTGAAGAAAGAATAAATGATGAAACATTATTATTATCATTCTTTGTAAAGTGAAATTTTTTACACCACAATTTATATGAATTATTTTATTATAGAGACAACACTTTACCTCCACATAAATTAAATAAATTACAAATGCTCGAGTGATTAATTTAAATAATAAATATTATACACAATTAAGGATAAAGTTTATCGAGAAATTACTATAAAAATTTATATTATTTATTGCCAATATTTCAAAAAAATTCAAAATAAACACATTCCAGTAAAATTTTATAGTAATCTCAAATCTTTATATTAATATGCACAATATTATGTATTCAACTATTATTTACTAAATAAACTTCTATTTAATATGTTATAAATTTTATGTAAAACTTTTTAAGTTAATTAAATAAATTTCCATATAATACAATTCTCTAAACTTTATGAAAAAAAAAATAAAAATTGTGGCAAATTATGTAAAACTTTAAATTAAAAAAGAAAATCGAAAAAATGCATAATAATAATAATGGAAAATAAATAATCCTAAATATATATAAAAATTTTTGTATAAGTAACACTAAAAATTTAAATTACACATACAAAAAATTTTACATAAAATTAATACTTTTAAAATTGTTATTATTATTCTTATATATGTTTTGTATAATAACACAAATAGCCGGCCATCATTGGTAATCTTGTAAAATTTCGGAAAACTCAATGCCATTGTTGTTAAAGTCTTAACCATATAAAGAAAATTCAAATTTCACATATAAAATTTGCTGTGATCATTTTCTATTAATTGTTTAGAGCAACGCATATGATCAATGTTTTTTGCCTTTAAATAAATAAGTACTTGTGTTTCAACATTTTGTTTTAATGGTTGTGAACCAGTACTTGTATTTTTTCTTTGAATACGCTACAACAAAACCAAAAACGAAGCCAAATTACGAATACAAAATGCCCATATAAATATATCTGCAAATAGGTTTAATCTAAAGCATCATATCGTTATTCACTGTTATTGTTAAACATATACTCATAATTTCATTGTAAAACCTTTACATATATGTGTTCTATATAATAATCACTTGTTTTTCAGTTAATCTAATGAGAATATTTTAATGGATTTGTATGAATTTGGGAAGTTATGCAGGTAGTGTAAACAATAATTTCAAGCCATTCATGTCAAACCCCATTACACAAAACACATAGCACATAACTTTAAAACTACTAGAGTTATTCTAAGAATAATGTTTTATTATGTATTAATCGTGTTACTTATGGCGATTTCCTATAGAACTAAATGATCTGTTGCAATCATATTTAATAGATCAGTATATATATATATAAAAAATATCTATGTATTATCTAGCAAAACAATTAGAACTTATTCGGTTCTTGAGTTATATCGATTCTAAAATAGTGTTCTGGTGAACATGAATACCATATAAAATTAACTGACGAGTACACTATTACCGATAATGCAGCAGGTCATAATTTATTTCAATTAACGCACAATACTTTCGGGTAATTTTTAAGATTATCTTCAAATGATATATGGTAAAATATATAATTGTTTTTAAATATTTAAAATAATGTATTATAATCAAATATTTATGAAAGAAGATAATTTTAAAACAGACATTTTTATTTTTTTTTTATATAATCAATTGCCAGCGAAGTATATGTTTAAAAAATACCATTGTAAGTAATCGATACTCAAATATCTAATATCAAGTATCGAGTATCCGAGTATCGGTGTCAGGTAATGAGTATCGAGTATCACGTTCATAACCAAAATAGCATTAAATTGATTAAATTAACAATAAGTATTATTTTACTTTTTCTCTATATATATTATAAAATTTAACAATATCGACCATCTCTCTATTTAGTTATCGCAAAATGTTGTTCCACTCCAACTCGATGTCTATGCCACCACCACTTCACATGCGTCGTAACATAACAAAGACAAAAATAAACGAAAAAAATCAAAAATAAAAACAAAAACAATTAAACAACAAAAACAATAAATCGTAACAATAGAAATAACAATATACATTAAAATTTTCGTATAACTTTTTGTGGTATTTTTGTGTGATACGCAAACTCAACAATATAAAATTTAATAAATTTAATTGTTTAAAACTGTAAAATGTAAATTGTGGTGCGATTGGTTTTTTTTTTGTTAATCATCATCAATCAATTTAATAATTTTTTTCTATTTCTATTGCACTTTATGTATGCAGAAAGATAGAGATGTTAATGGTTGGTTGATGGTTTGTTGGTAAAATATAAGTACGCGTCGGAATTCCATTACAATCGGTTGTGTTTTTTTATTAGTATAATATTGAAATCTTGTGTGAAAATGAATGTTTTTTGATTTTAGTTTTTTCTTTTCTTAATATTTTATCAGTATGTTATTCAAATTTAATTGTTAATTAATTATTATTATATTAATATAAAACAATGTATTATTACATGTGATTTTCTTTCCCTCAGTGTTTTTTTTAAATAGTTTAATAGTGTAAGTGTAAATAATTCGCATTCATTTTCAAAGGTTTGGCTTGGCATTTTGTATCTTTTGTTCTCGTGACGTAAGGTTAAATACCATTTAACATTAAATTTAACATTTTTTCCGTAATCCGTATTTTAAAATCTTTATTTTATTAAATTTTGACCATAAATATTTGGCATAAGGTATGTGAATTAATTATTTTGTTTTATTAAATTAATAATTTAGATAGTCCATTTAAAAAATTGAAATTTAATGCGCATATTCATAATTTTTATTCGATGGAAAAATAAAAAAAAAAAAGCAGTCTTGTCGTTTTCAATATTGTCAGAGTAGTTACACATTTAATAGAAAAAACAGGTTATTTATTTTTAAATGCAGTATTTTACGACTATATAATAATACCATAACACTAAACTTGTGTGCGTGCGTACAGTAGATTACAAAATCAATCCTTTGTCTGTTCCTGTGTCTCTTATTTAGTCGAACAGAAAGCGGCTGCACGTTGAATATTTGATAGTTATTCTTTAACCAAGGCCAAAGTTAAGGTTTGTTTAATTTATTGAGCCAAAACCATCTATTATGATCATATGATGTCGCATGTATTTTAATATTCTTTTAATCTTCAATGGATAAAAGTCAAAACTTTTCTTGTTGGAAATGCTCTGTCTGGTGCTGCTTTGCACTACACATATATTAATAACATTTTCGGAGAATGATAATAGGCCAACTGTTGCTTTTTCTCTTTATTTGTGGTATAGATATGCATTTATATATTTATAATATATTTCTGTTGTGATTATTAGATTATGATATAAAATTAAATAATTCTCAAAAATAACAGATCCTTTTTTCTACAAATGATGGTATAACAACAAACTGATTATATAGAAAATATATTTTGGAAAGTAATTTATTTACAAGTTGTACAGCTAAGTATAATTTTAGGAAAACTTTTTGTTCATTTGTGAAATACAGTACTAGAATTTTACGACATATTTGTAATGAATTTCGAACAGCTTGAGCAAATATAACATTTTTTTTTACATATATATGGTATAGTATCCCATTGTTGGCCGTAATCACCGTAATATTTTATTCTATTATATATCTAATGTATAATTATATAAGTGCGAAATATTTTAGTTAATCTACTTAATACCATTAACCTAAATACAAGATTTTATTGTATATATTTAAATATTATGGTTACAAAAAAATTGTGCATATATATTTGCATGTGCAGATAAAATTATATCAATATACAACGACAAATATATACGCGAATAAGGTGTTATTTTCTTTATTAAATATATTCCATATAATAAAAACTAATGTGAAATTATAATATGCAAACGACTAAAAATTAACATGTAATAATTGTTGTTCAATTCCGGTAATTAACATACGTGAGAAAAATATTTTCCATACTGAAAATTACTAAAATGATTTACTATTCCCTTATAGAATCTGAAATTTTTTTAAAATATGATAATTTTGGTCGTTTTTTTTTTAGAGATTATAACAATGTTACACAACGCTACAACCCTATGAGCAGCGATTCAGTCATACAAAAGATTACTTGAATTAATAAAATCAAAACATAATTGCAAAACAATTATCCGTGTAAACCGATTGGTAACTATCATATCGCCATCAATCACTTTTAGTCACTATTTGTCATATTTTTTATATGTAGAATATGACAAATTGGCTAAGATTATGTTTCTTGAAATGGCACATTTATGTGTCACCTTCTTTTGAAGCAATGCTTGAAACATTTTTTCTTCAATTTACAATAAATATTTATAATGAGATTATTTGCGAAGTTTTTATATTCCTAGAATATATTGTGATCATTTTTTATCCTATTTTCATTGTTAAATTTGTTATATAATTTGATAATGGAATTCTATGAACAATTTCCATGAGGTGACTCGAAAATAAAACCCAAGTCATTTTTAAACAATATATTGTATTATTATTGTTTTATTATCTTATGATTTTTTCTGGATTTTCATATGTAGAATTGGTTTAGAAACTTCATAAAATCCTTTTTAAATGATATTTGATCAAAATTGTTCTGTGAACATATTGATAATTGTTCTATCTACCAAATTTGATCATAAATAGATGATATATGTTCCTGAAACATATTCTGCTATATGTAATACAATACATTTTCGTTAGAAACTTCATAAATTCTTTTAATAAAATTAAATTCTTAAATCTTATTAAATTGCAATGAGAAGTAAGAAGTGGCTAACCATTTTTATTTATATTCTTGAAACATGACGTATATTATTTCATAAAAATTTCTTAGAATTTCACATAACAGACACACTTTAGATATTTATACATTTTATACAATTTCTATATTAAAAATATAAATGTTTCAAATTTATTGACTGTGTGTATTTTGGACCGTATACGCATTGTTCCATTTATAATAGCAAAACTTTCTATATAAGATGTGAAGAATTTTTAAGTATATAATGAATATCCAAGAATCGAGTGAAAAAATGATGCTTATAAAAATACAATCTCCGTTTATTTCATGAATATTTTTTTAATGTGAAAAAATTTATGGGAATTTTATGCATGCGAGATTTATGCGTAAAATCAAAACAGAATAATTCTAAAGTAACCTCATACATCTCAATGCAATCATTTGTATATATGTTTTGCTTTTACACCACATATGTGGTTTTACTTGAGAAAATAGTTTCACATTAAAATTTTATAACACTTAATAAACGATTAATTCGATGGAAGTGACTACTTGACTTGACCCTGTAGATATAAATAAATATTTTTTGTATGTAATATTTGAAATTTTTCATAATTTATAAAATTGAATCTTATTAAACTTTTTTATATATATTGTATTAATAAATGCGGTATATAATTGTTTATATATAAATATATATGTTATTTAAAATAATAATACACCGTTGATAGAGCTAAATAAAGCTTATTTTTATGTATAAATATATTTGCATTATATATTTATGTAAGAACATTTTCCTAAGTCTTTAGTATAAACATAAACTTATGCGTATGAATAAAGGAATATTAAAAAAGCAAAAATAACAAATGTCATTATTATAATATTATTTGTATTTTGTACTTATGAGATATAAAATTACGTGTGTTTGTGTATGTATGTATTGTATTAATATATGGCACATATAAAATGGAATAATCTCATTTATTTTCCTTATTATAAGATTTTTATCCTTTTTTTCTATATATTACTTACGTATGTGTGTGTGTGAGTGTGTGTCTGTGTGTGTGTACTGTTAATGTTACATTTGTATACATAAAGTACATCTGTATAGCTGTTCTATACTCTATTTTACACAATTTATATAATATATATTTGTTTATATACTGGTGTAGTACTAGTACACGTATAATAGTATAGTAACAGCGTTTTGTAATTTCCGTTCAGATTTATATCCCATCATACGTAGATTATTATATAACTGCCTGGTTATACCAAAGTGTATAATATTTAATATATCATACATTATAAGTATATTATATATACTACAATATATTATATAGTAAACGATGATGACGACGACATATGATGAACTTGGAGTTGGAGGGTAAAACATACGTGAAATATATGTAGTATAAGATATAAAAAAAAGTCGGTAATGTCAGTATATTTATTTCTAGATTATATATTTTTAAAGACATATATACATTTTAAAATATATATATATAAAATAATATTATATTGCTATTATTATTATTATTATTATTATTATTATTATTATTATTATTATTATATATCTTAAAATGTTCATTACCGTTAAATAAGATGGATGATTTCCTAAATTTTCATTATTCATAAAAACATAAATATATAAATATATTTTTCTTATAATAAATATATGTAAAAGACTTTTGAAAAAAAAGCAAAAAATTTGTATGACTTTCATAAGAATTTTTTTATTTTCTTTTAACAATATATTGTGTACTTCCTACATTTTTCCCTTATTTCATATCAAATAATTATTTATAATGTAATTTATAAATATAGAATTTATGCGTATATGTTTGTTTGTATATGTGCTTGCTGCCTGCAGAAATTGAGAATGAATTGTGTATAAAATAACGAAAAATATATTATTTGTAATATATTATTCATTAATATTATTATTACATGCGGAAACATTATATATTATTTAAATATAAAGTAGAAGGGAAAGTGTTTGAATGCCGCCTAATTATAAGCACCAACTCAAATATTAAATGTATGACTTAACACAAAAAAAAAAACTAAAAATCATACATGCTATAACTTCGTCCTTTTAACTATACTGCACGTTTTTCTATATATGTAATTAAATTTCTATTTTATAACATTATGTGTTATTTTTTCTAATGGATTTCATAACAAATTGATAAATTAGCTCAGGCAATGGTTACACTCAATATCTGGGATATTATTACCTATACAAAAAATTGTTATGCCTCCTCCTATATTCTATCAAATTAAGATATTGTCTTTTTCAATACATCTATTATTCTTGGAGTTGCAACAACATTTGTTGTTTTTTTTTTATGGGTTTATATCAATAATTGAGTTTTTAAGTGTAATTACCCAGAAGGAAGAAATTATTTTTACGGAATTGACTCAACACGGTGTTTTTTTTTTTTTTTCTATTATAAATTAAAAACAAAGACATTATATTCAATATATAAATTAAAATCGTGATTATAAAAATATAAACATTTTAATAATTTGCGTAGTATTTGCTCCCAATAAAATCTCTATATATTCCAAAAAAACTACTTATCGTTTTAAAGAAATTATATTATTAATTTTACTTGTAAAATAATTACATCAGACTTTACAAATTACATAACAACAATTTTTCAGAATATATGGATATTAATATTATAGGCAACAAAAAGACATAGAAACATATATAATGAAACATTAATCAAAATTATTTTGTAGCAATAAAACACGTTAAAACGAAAACATACATGATAAAAAGGCATATATATCATCATATCAGCGATATTTTATTCCAATGGATAGCATTCACCCGTCGTCGTCTCCCTTTTATAATAATAATAATAATAATAATAATAGTAATAATAATAATGATAATAATAATAGTAATAATGATAAAATGAATGTGAATGAATGTGTATATGAAACAAATGATTGATATATGTTTTAGGCTATAGAAACAATTAAGTATAGGTTTGATTTTATGTAATTGAGTTTGACGAAAATTAATCGTGTTAAACAATTAAAATTATAGCTATAATTGTTTAGTGAATTTTACTAAAATTAATGTTTAATTTTCATTAAAATTAATGTTTAAAATCATTAAGGAACAAATTAATTTAATTTTTAATTATTCTATATACTATAATTTATTTCTACAAATCAAATTGAATAACTGGATATTCTTCTATATGTACAATTTGAATATGAAATGACGTATGTTAGTTTATTGGATTAAACAATTCAGTTCCGAAATCATTAATGTCAGATATGATGGCCAATTTTATTGGAATTTGTAATGCTCCTTTGAAATTGAATTATTATAAAGCTATTTCTTAACATATGGTATTTCAAAATTAACTAACTCATGACAATTAAATCAAATTGAAGAACTGCATGATATCTTGCACAATTTGCACGAAATTATCTAAGCCAATTTAAAATTAAAATTATATGTAGGTAATACCTACGAAATTCATACTCAGAGCAGTTCGACAAACCATATTGCAGTACAGGACAATCGGTTGGCAAATTTTATAAGAAATTTGTTATGCAGTTTTTAAATGAGAATACACAGGTATTTCCCAACAATTTTCTAACAATATTTTAAGTTATATTGACTAGTTTTATGTCATGCCCTATTTTAAACACCAAAATACTATATTCTCTATATATATATTCGATCCAGCAATGGAAGATAGCGTTGATTGACTTGTGCCTGTTAAGTCAACGTTTTATGACTTTATATATATGATTTTATACAAATGTTTGTTTGTGCATTCTATTGTCAGTCTTTTATATTGTTATTATTTTTGTGTGCCTTTTTTCATTTCTGTAAACACGAACGAGGAAATGAGTATATAAAATATAAAGCAATAAAAATTAGTGTGTGTAAAATTTAAATATAAAAAATAATACAATTTTATTGTTAAAACAAAAACAACTATTGCATTGTTCAAATTTTTGTGTCGCTCACTGTTATCATACATTTTATTGTTGTAGGCGTAATACAAAATAATAAAAGATAAATTGGTTTTAAATTTTAAAATTTTATGGTATTAATATTGTATTTGTCATTTAATGGATTCGTATTTTAAAATTGTATAGGGTGTACAGAACGTGTAATAGATATTATATGGAATTCCAAGTATAGAAAACTTTCTTGGTTAGTTGTTGAATTTTTGTGTTCATTTATAAAATATGACCGTTGGAATATATTATTTTTGAGTCTGTACTTTAAAGGCATGCTATATAACTTTAAAACTAAACAAAGTATTTGGGTTGCATAGCTACTCTTATCTTTGCAGCGGTTTTCCTGTGTCGCCTATCTAACATTGCAGTTTATTTGGTAAATTATTTTACATGTGAGTATAGTACAACAACATGACCAATTGATGTGCAACAATTTTTTTGGACAGATGTTTTATTAATTCTTGTATTCTTATATATATATGGGTGTGCATTTTCTCACCGGATTTGAACAATACTATTGTTCTACAATTTAGAATAATTAAGTGATAAAATAATAATTTCCCGTTTTTAAACATGTTCTAAATTCCAATGATGGGTTATGAAAAACTTATTTAAGAACGTGGTTGTAGTGTATACAAATTTTATTATTTAACTATATATGACTTAAATATAGCATCACTTTACGGTATAGTGAAATACTAATAATTGTATTTATTATAATTATGCATCTATAAGGGAATTACAACAGAAAGGGTTGTGATATTCAATTAAAAAATTTATTATTCATAAAAAATAAATATAATATTTTCAACATATGTCATACATTTCGAAGTAGGATATGTATTTAGTTGTTTTTTTTTTAATTTTCAATATACATATACTATACCAAATTTAAAAATTAATTTTATAATCGTAGGTTTATGTATAATTTATTTTATAAATACAATAAAAATATTGAAATATTTAACGTAAAAGATTATATCACAAAAAATCAATTAAAATGTTGAAGTTTATTATTTTATTTAATGTATATTGTACAACCTCCATAAAGATTATAAATTCTCTGTAATAAAGACGTTGTTTTTATATAAATGAGTGAAGCAGCGTTATCCATTTTATGTGACACGATTGTGGGTGTAGTGCGTTTTTTTTTAAAGATTAGATTTAAATTTTAATGTATGTATGGGCATATGCAAAAACCATGGGCGACGGTTTAATCAACAAAATTAAATGTAGGCTTTATAAATATATATGGTGATTGTATAGATATTTGATTAAATTTGTGGATACTAACAAATTTAATATGCAATAAAATCTTTGGTATAACATTTAATTTAAGCGGTACGATATTTTAAAATATAAATTATAATTTTTTTCGCTATCACAAAACGTTCACAACAACCCCAAATAAATAATAAATAATTTAAATAGAAAATTAATTTTCTCGAATATCGGCGTTTGTGATTAGAATTATATTTACTTCAACCTCCCTACTAATTTTTTGTCCAGTTTTTTTCAAGTTAAAAACACCCAGTTTTCCAACACTAATTCAAAGATTTTCGATATATATTCTAAAATTTATTAAATGGTAATTTTTAATATAAAAATTAGCAAATAGTAAATGTAATACTACTAATACAATTTAATTTAATTTGTGTTGCTAATTTATAACAATACTATTTAATTCCCTTATTGATTTCCCATTAAATTATTCATATTCATATAATAAATTTCCTGTAATTTGAAAATTATATTATATTTTCTGAGCATTTTATAACAATCATAATAAACTTTTTATAGCGGATATGAATGATAATTTGATGTAAAATATATTTCAATTTATCGTATTGTAAAAATAAATAATTTAATTTTACATTCACTTCAACAAAAATTAAAAGTGATTAATAAATTTTATTATTTTCTATAAAATTTCGTACATATTATTGAAAAGTTTTTTCTGTAAAAATATGAAAAATTGGATTTTATAACAGAATATGAAATATATTTAATAATTTTCAAATATATTATTATCAATAATTGGCACACATTTTATATTAACCCATTGATATAATACCTACCGACAATAAATAATGATAAATACCAAATAAATATGTAACTGACTGATGAATGTCGTTGTGTGTATAAAATTTATATAATAATACAAAGTTCAATGTTTTTGTGTTGTGAAAAACACTTATTGGTTTAATATAATTAATTACTTAGAAATTAGTTAATTTTGTTTTGTTTTGTGTGAAAACAAAAGGAAATTGATTTGATAAATTGGATTTAATAGAATTTAGTTTAATATATTTATATATGCACAAAGTAAATAATATTATAAAAGCTCTCTCTTTTTTCACACCGTAAGTTATATACTTACACCTACCTTATGTATATCAATCCCATGATATATTATTATAAAACCGTATATATAAATGGGTATAATGTTAAAATGATAACAATAAGATATTATAAAATAAAAAAAAAATGAAAAGTGTAGGAGAAAAAAAATTGTAATAAAGCAAATCGAAAATAAATTTCATCTTGTTATTTTTTACCTATATTACTACAGCGTTTTATGCTACATAAGCTATATATTTAATGTATATTTATATTTATTACTTTAAAATATTTTTATATATGTATAGATACACCTAATATATGTACCTACCAAAAAATACTTACGCATAGGTGTTTTGATAAGTATCCGGCCTCATAAATAATACGTTTTACCCGATTATTTTTGGAAATCTATTTATTTTCTAATATAATATATAATTCTTCTTACTTACTTACTCCATGGCATTACAACCCGGGTGCGGTTTTAGCCTTCTCCAACACGTTTTTTCCAACCTGACCTATCCGCAGTTAATGTCTTCCAATCCCGAATTTTAAGCATCTTTATATCACAGTTTACTGCATCTAGCCATCTCGCCTTATGTCTTCCTATAATTCTTCTATATACAGCGTAATTACGGACATTATACAACGATTGCACATCATGTCAAACATTTCTATAAATGGTTAGTTTACTGTTGATATTAAATTAATTATCTGAAATGTCTGTCAAATGATTTAAAAATTGTGCTAACTTTTTTTGTGTAAATCGTATATAAAGTTTATTATCGTTTCGTTAATTTATGCAAACAATTTATCTATCCAAATTTATTGCTTCTACAAGTTTATCTATATGTCATATGTGAATCTGCAATGTTCAACAATGTCTAAAGTTCAGAGCATCAATATGGAATTATTATTTACATTTCCACCATAGTGTTTTTTTTTTATGATAAAAGATTGTGCCACTTTTGGATACAAATTATTATAATACTATAAAAGAAGTAAAATCATTATTTCTCTGCATAAATATACCCAAATTTTTCTTGTCATGTGCCACAGTAAAAACGTTTTTACTATGTAAACCAGTTTTCATTTACGTTCCCATACAACGATTCGTTGGTACAATATTTCTATTTCATTAAATCTTATACAAGTAGCATAAGTTTCACCACTTTTTTTACTCAACGTATATATACGTTCTATTTACAATCGTATGGGTCGAGCTTTTTCCTATTGCTTATGCGATGATAAAATTGATTGAAGTTGTTCTATTAGAGATTTTTGTGAGAAATATTAATTATTATTATGAGGGGCGGTTGTTTTACATCGGTCAGAAAATCGACTATATTTGCTGAATGTGTGAAGCAATTTTAAAAATTTCTTCTATGCAAGATTGGAAATTAATTAGTTGTTGAAATTATGTAATAAAAATTAAATTAAAACTATAAGCTCATAATTAGAAAATTTGATAATTCATGAAAAGCGGTTTTTGCCGAAAATTTTCCATTGGCCTCCGGGCTAATATTTTATAATGGTATGGTAGGTATTTGTAGTGACTTTTGGATTAATATATTTGGAACAAGGTCAAGCAAATATTTCTCAGTAACCGCCCCTGATTATTATAATACATTTTTTTTTTTTTATTAGTGAATTTGAATTTGCGATGTGGGTTAAAAACCTTATATTATTCATTGTATTGTTTTGTAATCTAAAGCTGTATTTTATATAGTTTATATTAAATAGCATATAGTTGTATCAATCGTTTCGTATGGCAGATCATTGTAATTGGAATTGTAAATAAATGAAAACAGCTTAAGAGTAGAAAATTTTTTTCTATTGCCTTGTAACTGAAATATATAAATTGGCACGATCCGCAATGTTTTTGTTTTTCAATTTCGCATAACAATATATTATGACAAAGGTAAACTTATCAAAACACCTAACAGTAAATGCGTCTCTATTGCTTTTATTGCTGTGTAGAATGTTAAACATATAAAAAAAAAATTTTCATTTTACTTAACTCAATCACTTTAATGCATACAATTTTTCATTTTTCATGGTGTTATTTTATTTTTTTTCTCACAAATGCTGATACTCTTTATAGCTACATTATATTATTGTATTTATTTAAGTTATGTATATTATAAAATATTTATATATTTGCTATTCTATATCTAATATATAATTCTATATATATATTTATATATTAAACACAAACACACACACACACACACACACACTCACACACTATATATATGTTATATTTTATGTAAAATCTATTATACCATATATAAAAAGCTTCTCCTCTATATATATATTTACACATGTATTTAATATATCTTTGCTGAATATATATTCAGTTTCATTCATTTCATAAAAAATATATATTTGAAAAATTCCTTTTTATCAGTATATAAAAATAATATTGATTTAGAAGAACATTTATTTATTATTAGAAAAGAGTAAAAAATTTTTTTGTATTATTTATAACGATTTTCTAACAAAAAAAAAAAAAATAGAAATTTTCATTCAAAACGACTGACTTTATTTTTTTTCATTTGTATTTTTTTGTATTTGCTTTTTTCTGTATATATAAAATGAAATGAAAAAAAATTGTATATAACATGTAAGGTTTTTTTTTTCCTTTGCCTTCCGTTTCATTACAGTGTGGAGATGTTCTATGTGATCATACAGAATTACCTCGAGATAAAGTCACAAGGGTAAGTTTCAAAACATATACATATGTAATATCTATATATAAGAATGTTTAATATTAGTATATTTTGTTGTAATATTAGCTATACGTAAATAATAATGTAGTGCATATAGTAGTTATACACAGGGTGTATTTGTATAAAAATTATCATATACATAATATAGGTAGGTGTTGTGCCAAAACGACGAACAAAACACAAAGCTGTTTTTGTATTATATATAAAAATAAAGTCATCTGCGTATCATGTGATTCCGTTGTCCATAGAAATTATATTATATAAATTTTTTTTTTCAAAAACTTAACATTTTTTGCATTTTTATGAATTGGGAAATTGTGGAAAAACAAAAAAAAAAAGAAAATCCGATAACTGACTAAAATTGAGTTTAAATTTTGGATCGAATTGCGACGTGTCCATACTTTACAGAATATATAGTGTGCAGATGTATATAAAATCATGTGAAAGATTTTATCATTAAAATGTGTAATAAAGTAATGATTTTATATAGGATTACGTGACTATCAACAAAAATCGTTTCGTTACTAATGTAAGAAGTAAAACGCTAAGTCCATAATTGATTTAAATCTGAAAAACACTATACAGAAGTCGGATAGTTGAATATGAATCCAAACAACAAAAATCCGTTATTGATTTGCACGACTTCCAATCTCCACTTTTACGGTGTCAGGAAAGTGAAGAATTTGTTTAGTTCAATTAGCGTGGTTCCATTAATTCGTTGAGGTACCATGGTTTCTGTGATTATATCGGAATCAAAAAAATTATATGGAATGTCCAGCAGTTTGCTGAACAATAAGGCTCATTTTTTTTTCTATTTTGAGCTCTTCAATTGCAGAGCAAAATTTTGTGAGATTTACATTTGATTCAAAAATTTATTATTCACATATAAATATATAAAATTTTTAACATTTATTGTATATTTGAAGCATATCGTATATATCGAATAAGATTAAAAAGGATTTGTAATTCGTTGTTTATTTTTCAATATATACTATAAATTTAAAAATTAATTTTAATCGTAGGGGTTTATGCATATAAAAAATTGAAAGTATAAAAGCAAATTTCAAAAAAGCAATTAAAATGATGAAGTTTATAATTTTATTTAATTTACAACAAATCCATAAAGATTATAAATTCTTTGTCATAAAGAAGACTTGATTTTTTATATATGAATGGGAAGTAGTGGCTATATAACGATTGTGGCCATATAATACGTTTTTCACTTCAATTAGATTTAAATTTTAATGTATACATTGGCATTTATAAAACTGAGGGCGGCGATTTAATCAACTAATTAAATATAGGCTTTACAAATAAATATATGGTGATTGTATAAACATTTGTATAAATTTATTGTGACTAATTAATTTAATGGAATAGATACCTCCGCGGTATAAGATTTTAAGATTAAGCGGTACGATATTTTAAAATATATAAATCACAAACAATCTCAAATTAAATAATAAATAATTAATTATTCTTGCAGAAAAATTTTCAGCTACGATATTAGTTTTTTTATTTTTTTTTCAGATTGAAAACGTACTAATTCAAGTCGTATGATATATTCTAAAATTTATTATGTGGTAATTTTGATACAGAAATTAGCAATTGTAATTCCTGAATACCAAAATCCGTTATTGATCGATTATTGATGTTTGGTGTAACCCCAATTTGCAAAAATGTCTGAATCTCAATTTTAAGGGTTTTTATGGACAGTGAAGGATTTGTAAAGTTCAATCCAATAATTCGTTGAGGTAGCACGGTTTCTGTGATTATATATAAGATTCAGAAATCGCAGAATTGCCAGAAGTTTGCTGATCACCAGGGATCTTTTTTTTGTTTTACCCATTTTAATCGGAGAGCTGGATTTTTATGAAAAATTTTACGTTCTGATCTGTATACTAGACCTATATCTGTACCTCATTTAAATCGTTTAAACATTTATTTTCTACCGCTTTTCGTTAAACCTATGCTTCGTAGGACAGTTTTGGTGTGACCATTGTGTACACACATAGTGCACAATATATGGATTTAGTTACCATTTCTTGCATCATTTTTTCCATTAGTATAACACATTTAATCCCTGTGTTATTTATTCCTCAGTATTTCGTTTCCTATTGAAATTTACAGTAACATTAAATAACCATTTTATATATATTGACATTGACCTCAGTATAGAATTCGATTCTGATATCATTTAATTTGGGTAAATCAATTCAATGTATTTTTAATATGTTGTGAATAAAATCACGTCTGTTTAATTTGGAATTACTCCTATCGCAGTAATTGATGCTCCCACCATTGATATATTATATATATGCAACGCTGATTTCATTGTAAATTGTGCGGCAAGGAATTTCCCTTTTATCAGTAAAAACTACCGAATATACAAGTGTTTTTTTTTTAAATTTTTATTGTTTGTCGAATTGTTTTCACCATAGAAATAGAAATACGTATATAGATTCCGTTTGAGTGTTCCCATACTATACCTATATGGAGTGAATCAACTTCTATATAGATATATTGAATCGATAGTCCAAGCGACATGAATTGCCCGAAAAGATATGTGAAAAAGTTATAAACATGTTGGAATATACACCCACAATAAATTTTTAGAAACACTTGTATTAAATAATATGGAAGCCGACTACCATTAATTGATTGCATACATAATTGCACTTATTTATAATTTAAATTTTCCTTTATAAGCTTTCGATGTTCAAATCACAAACGCACTTAGATATAATTCCAGCAAAATTTAACTTTTTTTATTATGTGTATGCTTAAACATTATTTGTTACGTTGAGCATGCTCGCACTTAAACTACTTAATGTAAGCACTTGGTTTTTTTTTTGTTAATATAAATTGAATGCAATTTTATTGTTATCAATTAAAATATTCGATTATAAGAATTTATCACTTGATTTTAAAATAGGATTATGGGTATTGGGAAAATTTCTCTTAATCTGAAATATAGGAATTTGTTTTTAATTTAGAAGAAAATTTTCACATTTACAAATAAATGTCATTTATATTTAAAATTTATCATAAAATTAACTATGTATCGTTTGCTAATGCTGTTGAATAGTAACTTTTAATACATTCTGTATATTTAAGAAAAAAAAAACCAAAGAGTATAAAATTCGATTTGATTTTTTTCAGTCGACTTTATACAAAACTGTGCAGGTAAATGTCGACAAGAATAATAAACAAATATAAAAATATAAATAAAACTTTATTATTTGTTTATTTGTTTTTGTTTTGTGTTTGTTTTCAAATCAATACAAAAACTTTATTATATTTATTTATTTTTATTTATTTTTTCCAAAAAAGTGAAGGAAAGTGAAGTTTTTAATGAACTTTTTTTTGTAGGTTTTAAATTCAATAAATTAAATTTCATGTTTTTTTTTTTCTTCTTCAAAAATGATATTATTTCGTGTTACAACACAATACATACATGGATCATTTACCTACCTAAAAATACTCATATACATTTTATATATTGTTATCTATTAAGAGATATATTTCAGTTGATTAGTTTTCAAAACAATAAAAAAAAATTTCTTATCTTTTTTGTTTAACCCATTTTTAGCGATATAAAAATATACAAATTTTATTTTATTTTTTTCCATCTTAAAATGTACATTGTATGAATTTTAAGTACCTATACTCATGTAATAAATAATATATTTTATATAATATAGGATATTCTAATTCTATGTACAACAGATGAGATTAATATTTGTTATTCTATGATGGTGTAGCATAAACATTTGATTCCCAATATGATAAAAAATTTATAAGTACGCACCATACACACACACACGAACACAAAAATTGCGGGTACGATAAGGAGAATTTGATTTCAATCCATGTACAATATATGACAATTTTGTTTATTGACACGTATAGTCGGTTTATAACCAAAAATGTGTACAGTTTCGTCACTGAATATACAATATTTTGATAAAAAAATGGAACTAATTTTTAAACTATAATTTCAGAATTTATAAATGTTGTTGAAGTGTTTAACTTTGTATTGTGATTTGTGATCGTATACAATGTATTGGAATACAAATTCAAATCAAATATGAATTGAGAAACGGTTATTATTATCATTACTTTATGCAGTTTACGAAATTAAAATATATATTACCTCTGCTCGATTAGCAGATAGATTATCCACCTATTGCAATGGGCTAGAGTTAAGTGTGCCGCCATATATATATCCGAATTATAATAAATAAACACAATAGCCATCATAACAATATCTCTCTTTCATAGATAACAGAAATTATATAAAGATCATTATTAATATATATTATTGATAAAGGCTGGAAAAAACACAAGATCAAGATTCTATTTGGAATTAATCGAATTTCAAAAGTTGTCTCGTCAAAAATTTGTTTAAACTGTTTCAATTTTTGTAATTTTTTTGTTTTTTGTTTTTTTGTCATATTTTGCTCCCAGTGGACCTTTATGTCATCTAATAAACCTTTCATTACAGCAAAGTTAGTAACATTACTCCGCATGGGAGTATATAACAATTTACCAATTGTACTGTAATTGACGAAAGATAGATGTTTTCAAAATACTATTATTTTTATATGGGTGATTATCCCCCATAGTGATGTGTGTGTGTATGTGCAGACATTGTTAATCTTTGAGTAGTAGCGTCCAACACCATATTTTCAAAGATATCCGTTTTTCGATTTATTCCAAAAACGAACAAGCAGAAAAATTTCCGTATTAAAATAAATACCGAAAAATTGAACGCGTTATATTTCATGATTAATAAGATATATTTCGATGCTATGCCACTGTGATACTGAGTGTTATATTTTTCGTAATTTATATACACATTATTTTCATAATGAAAATTTCCACTTAACTTTATCGATTACTTACTTAAGATATAATTCCTTGCACACTTCACCCAAACTGTTATTAATTAAACATTCAAATAATATAATAATTTATAGAATATAGAAGTGTCGTCACTTCAATACATATTCATTAATAAAAAATCATAACTTTTATAAATTGATGCTTATTTTTTTTTCTACACATTAATGTCGTCTGTATTTAAGTGATAATATGATTTATGTGTTATTGTTATAATATTTAAATTATTTTAAAAATATGTTAATAAAAAATTGTATTCACTTAAAATAATATTGATAAAATTATAGTTTTTACATGAAAAAATATAAATTTAAAGTCGGATTATAATTATTAATTTTTCCACAATTATCACAAAATGAAAATGTCTGCTTCTCTTGTATAAAACATACAATATATGTGACATAAAAATACGTAAACATATATGAATATATGAACACGACACAAAATACCGTCGCGTATATATATTATACAATTATTTATATATATGGATCGCGAAGCACAATCCATAAACTTACTATATACATACATTATAAAGTTTATGCTTTTAGGCACATAAGCATGTCAAGTACTTTATTAAAATTTTCCTAACATTTATTTTTATTATAGTTTGAATTTGAATATATACGAGTCTCTGTGTAGTGTAATATAAATATATACCATATATACGTAAATGTGCATATACCAAGTATGTTACGTATGTATATACTCATATATAATTAAATACGTAACGTATATATAATGAATATCTTGGAATTGTCTACATTGACCTTGTCATAGTGTTGTCATTTTATCGTTATCAACGTAATTTAACAGACATGAAATTAATTTTAGACATGAAATAGGAGGAGACTCTATATATATATAGCAAGGATATAAATATATAACTTGTAATATTTAATACCATTTTACTAACATTTATTTTATATATAAATTCCCATTTATAATTGAGCACAATATATGTAAAACATTTTATTATTACAATATATTATTTGTATATACACGTATTTTTGTGCTATTATGCAGGCTACATTATGTATATATTAGGTCCTTGCATTAATAATGTCGATTTTTTGGCTTGAAAATAGCATTTATATGTATAACAAAATGATTGAGTACATCAACCAATATATTGCCCATCGTTAGCTATGACTTCCTCCCATCTTTTGGGAAGTTTGTTGATTCCTCGTTTGAAGAACTCTTCATCTTTTGTCCCAATCCATTCATCGACCTATTTTCGCACTTCCACAGCATTTCGAAAGCGTACATCTGTTGGGCTGACCTGCATTGATCGGAACAAATGGTAATCAGAAGGAGCAAGGTCTGGAGAGTACGGGAGGTGATCAAGATGATCCCAACCGAGCCTCTTTATTTTTTCCTTAACGATGTTTGCACGATGTGGTCTGGCATTTTCATCGTGAAATAAAACTTTGTGGTGTTTTCGAGCTATCAATGGTCGTTTTTCGTTTAATTTTTTTGCCAATTCGCCCAGTTGTCGTCGGTAGCGATCAGCTGTAACCGTTTCATTTGGTTTTAACAGCTCGTTATACACCACACCTTTCTGATCCCACCAAATGCACAGCATTACCTTCTGGCAATGAATATCGCGTTTTGATTGTGAAGTTGAATCGTGTAAACCACCGTTCACAAGTTTTTTGATTTGGAGCATGTTCACCGTAAGCTTCTACCAACAATCGATCAAAACTATCAGCAGCGGTTTTCTTCAAATTAAAAGAAAGTTATTAAACTTCCCCGCAAAACAACTTTTTCAGGCACGTAATTCGACATGTTCGAAGCAAAAAAAAACTTTGTTGTTTGCACTTCAACGAAATGACATATACTGAAATTTATAGAGTAATAACAGACAAAAAAAAAGAATATGGCTGCGGTGTGTTCCGATGCACACAACGCCAGTTACGCCAACTGTTATCAAATCGACATTATTAATGCAAGATCCTAATATATTTTATATTTATATACACATGCATTGTTATGAAAAGTTAAACGCTTAAGATCGAAAGTATATAATACTATGGACTTCGATATATTTAAATATTTAGGCTGATATGTAATTAGAGTACACTTGCCCGAATTATTGCCACTCGGATATTATATACTTTGACACATTATAGTTTTTTATCGTTGTATACATCACGTATATATAAACTTATCCATGGCGTTACAACCCGGATGCGGTTTTAGTCTTCTCCAACACGCTTTTCCAACCTGACCTATCCGCAGTTAATGTCTTCCAATCCCGAATTTTTAGGATCTTTATATCACAGTTTACTGCATCTAGCCATTTCGCCTTAGGTATGCCGGCTCTCCTTCTACCTTCTGGTTTACTATTTAACAGTTTTTTCGGCACACGCTCCTCCTCCATGCGTTTTACGTGTCCAAGCCATTTCAATCTATTGATCTTGATTGTTTTGACAATATTTATGGTTGACCGTACAACTTGTCTAATTCATTGTATCTTTGCCTCCAACCATTCTGTTCTTTGACGCGACACCAAATATGCCACGGAGTACCTTTCGTTCGAAAACGTATATATATAAAAACCATAAATTAAAATTATCATCATCTAATGTTGACCTGAAAATCATCTTGAATTGTAATCTAGTCATTGGAGAGCGGTCTCTATGTATATTTTTAAAGAAATTGTTACGAACTAAACGTGCATAATCCACTTCTATAAGTTGTATGTTCCATTTCATACAAATTGATAAGAAGATCATTCAAATCTGCAAAATTTTTCTCATAGCCGCTTAGTAACAATTCAAATTCATTATACCAAAATTACATAAAATTGATTCACGCAGATACAAAAAATAAAATAATGTTGAATGGAAAATATTTCATTTTCCTCTGGACTAAAATCTTACAATCTACCATAGTATCCAATTCCAATCCACCCATCATCATCGCAATGACAATGACATATATATATAAATAAATAAATAAATGTATTCACACACACACACACACACATATGTTTAAAACATAATAAATATATATATATATATATATTTCTGAAATGTGTACATTGACACATTGTACATCAAACTTAATGCTAGGATTATATAAATCCTATAGTAAAATATTATTGTATCTTGTACAAATAATAAGAAATAAAAAAATAAAATAATAAATATCCACATAGATATAAGTTTTTTGGATGGGGGGGCGGGGGCGGGGGATTGTTTTGTTAAATAAAATAAATGCGGAACTTAGAAAATTTAAAAAACAAAAAAATTACTTGTGATTTTATATTTGTCCTCAATACTCTCACGTTTTAAGCATATTCACAAATAAAATTACATATTGATTTTTCTTTATTTTTTATTTGTAGTGTATTTTTATGTTTTGTTGTTTTGTTTGCGTCTCGCTGTACAAAGAATATAGAATATTGTAACACTAGATTCGCACGTGATACTCACATTGCATCACACCATGAATATCCGCGTATATAAACTGTTTTTTCTACTATATATTTAAAAATCCTATATTCCAAAATTCCTATATACAACAGTGTGCTCCATAGGTAACTTTTTTTTAGTAATTATAATTAAAACCAATTTCTCAACAATATATTGAAAATAAAAATAATTTTTCTATTACAATTATTTACATTTACACATTATCTGAATATATTTATTTTTTCAATTTTAACTAACGCCCAAAAAAATGTTTCTATTGAATTGAATATCCAGATTATGTTTAAATATTTTAACTAAATTATTGTGATTATGTATTCAAATTGTTGTACGTATAATGTGTGACGCAACTGTTTGTTCAAAATTTAAGTATTTTTTATTGTATTTGAAACGCGTTTTTTTATCTCGCATTGTAAAAACGTTTCCTGATATTGTTACACACAGTAATGTATACGTAAATATATATATATATATAAAATACAGTGAGAAAAATTCTTAGAGACGAGACATTTAATTGGGCAACTTTTTGTTGAATAAAAAAAAATGTATGTCCTGTGTGTTTTATTTGAATTATAATGAAGTCTGAAATGGTATACGGAATTATTACAGAAAGATGTATGTTAAGTGTCATTTATATAAAAGATTTTGTTAATGTTCCCTCAGACATTGTTTCTGTTCATTCCACACATGATTACGCAGATCAGTTAAATAATATTCTAAATAAAGTGGAACGTCTACTTTAAAATTCTTCTAATATTTTCTCTTTTAGTGGTCCAGGACCTTCGAACCTCATTATAGTCTTTTGTTAATGGTATTGTTTTTTTTTTCTTCACATTTATTAAACAATTTAAAAATTGACTAAATGCCACCAATAACCAATGGGATGATTTATTTTGCATGCAATTTGAACAGAACTTAATTTATATTGTGACACATTATTTTTTAAATTTGTATTTTCTGATGTTTTGATAATTTCCATATGTTCTTTTAGTTTTAGATTTTTTTTTCCCATCATTTTCCTTTAGTTTTCCCAAATTTCTCACCAATTTCTCAATCGAAATAATTTTTCAGTCATTTAATACATTATTTTTATAAAATTCAATTTTAACTTAATCTAATCCACCACTTGTCATTGTATCAAAGTACCTTTCTTTTATAGCTATATTGCAATAAATCTTAAATTCCACTTATCATCATAATTTGACTTTCATAAATGTGAAATAAATTTAAAACTAATCGTGATAAAAAATTAGTTTTTGTTTGATGTAATGTTGAAATTAATTGGAAATGGGAAATGCAAATGAAATATAAAAAGATATAAAGATAATCAATTCGTTCATATCCGAAATCCGCGCACTGTATTATTCGATACAATATATTTGTAAGTGCGTTGTTATATAATATATACCGTCGATATAGTTGCGTAAATGTAAATGCGACGATATACGATTTACAATATTGTTATAATGTAATATACAAGTTACAATACAAAAAAATAACATGTCATATATATCTAAGAAATTGAATAAATAAAACCTTCTTACCATATCTTTTGTGTGTGTGTGTGAGAATATTGTGTGTATAAAAAATCGATTTTAAGATTATTTTTATTTTTTTTCTCAAAAACATGAAATACATTCTATATTCATTTTGAAAACATAAATTCTTTATAGGGGCATAGATTTCATGTGAAGATGATATGTACGAATAATATGTATATATAATCACACTTAAAAAGAAAACACGTCTATTATAAGACATATTCAGAGAGAAAAAAAAACCCATTTTATATAGGATGAAAGCCAAACATGTACTATATTATATTAATATATATATATTCGTAATTGTATGTTACACAGAAACCTGGAATAAAATACGTTGGGGTCTTGGGGAAATAGGGAATCGAATTCAAAAACAAAACGAAAATATTTTTCTAATACATTTGATTAAAATTATTATTTTATATATGGGGTTGTATCACGCACCCACATAAGAATATATACATTTTATTTTTGTGCTTAAAATGAACAAAACATTTTCATCAATATGATGTGATGCTTTTACCAAAAAAAAAATAATAGAAGTTATCATTAGTTTCTTTTGTGAAAAATTATATTTGTTTAAATAAATATGATCGTATTTTTACCACAAAAATTTGAGTGTAAGTATAATTTTTCAGTGTGATTTTATTATAGCTCATATATTACCCTGATCTAATGGCATCTTATAAACATTGATTACAGCATCCGTTGGTAAATTATTACTCATGGCGGTATATAACAATTTACCAATTGTACTGCAATTAACGAAAAATAGATGTTTTCATAATTCTATAATATTTATATGGGTTGATAATTTTTATAAAATATATAAATAATGAATTGTATGAAAGTGGCTTATTATAACTGAAGAAAAGACAGCTCGTATGCATCTAACCTAAATACTGTATTCTATTCTATTCTATATTCAAGTATTATATAATTTTATTCCATTTAAGTTTTTGCTCTTTGAACAATATCATAAATTTCATTAAATTTTTATTGCACACTGTTCTAATAAATACTGTAAATTTATAATGTAATTTGTTAGAAAATTCCTATAATAACTATTTATTCTTTTCGCTTGGGTTTACCTTTACGGTAATAGAAGACATATTTTTTTGCTTAAAATGTACAAAATTTTATAAAAAATACCAAAACAAATAACACATGAAATGTTTTCTATTCGTTTTTTAACGCCTATTGTTAAAAATATAATGACTTATTCCGCATAATCATTTAATATGTCTATTTTTTTTTTTCAAATATCCTGAAACAATATGACTATTCAATTTTTGTATACGCAAGACAGAAACTAATTAATTTCGATTGAAATCATGGCGTAAACAACAAAACTTTTATTTTAATCGAAATAAATAAATATATTTTTGTATAACAATTGAAATTATATATATATTTTATATATGGATTAGGATTAAGCGCGTATATTTTTCATTAAAAATTTGTATATTCATTGCACAGATTTAAATGTTAAGCCATGATTTCTGAAAAAAATATAATATTCTATATTATACTACCCACCGTCAATATAATCTATATTATAATATTATAAAAGTTTTAAACATTAATGTTTTTTTTTGTTCTGAAACAATTCTGGGTTGCACAGAAATATCAATCGATTTTCAGGGATGAATTTTTTGTTTTCTTTTGTTGACTATAGACGTAATATGATGTGTTGTGTAGGGTAGTATATAAAATGTAAAAGGAGGATATCAGCATGTATACTCCCGAATTTATTAAATTTATTTATACAATAGTATGGTATAACTTATAAGTTTTAATAGAATAACTAATATATACATTTTACATAAAACAAAATAAAATATTTATGCTGTTTTGTTATGTTGGTTTATACTTACATAATCCGTTCGTTCATGATTTGAATACACAATTATAATGCATATATTAAAATTAAAATAAAACATATTCTCTATAAATTGTATAATATTTTATTTATTCAAATAATTTCTGTATTGTTACCATATATGGAATTATAATTTGCCTTTCATGTTTTTCTTAATTTTTTTTGCTTTACAAATACACAATAATATTTTTATTTTGCATATGACGGCGTGCGTGTTATATATAAAATTACAAAAGTTAAATTCTTATACCGCAGGTGTACCGATATCAAATGACCGTTTTTTTTTTGTGAAAATAAAACACTAATTTTAAATGGGAAAGTAAAAAATATTTTATTCAAAATATTGACCATTGATTTCTACACATTTTGACCACCTTTCTGGCAAATTTGTGGATATCACACCATTAGAATTGTTCGTCTTTTGAAGCAAACCAATCAGACACCCAATTTTCGATTTCTTCGTAGGAATCAAATTGCTGCTCATCCAATGCGTGTCCTATCGATGAAAACAAATGGTAGTTGGAAGGTGCCAAATCTGGTGAATACAGCGGGTGGGGTAGCGGTTCCCAGCCAAGTGCTTTGATTGTATCCTGAAACGGTTTTGCTTAGTGTACATGTGCATTGTCATGGAGCAAAATTACCTTGCCGTGTCTTCTGGCCCATTCTAGTCGTTTTTCGATCAATGCATGGTTCAAATTGATCATTTGTTGTCGGTAGCGATCAGGTTTTAGGAGCTCATGGTACACCACACCTTTATGGTCCCACCGCAGACACACAGCATTGTCTTCTTGCCGAAACGATTTGGTTTTGCAGTTGATGTTGATGGTTCTCATGATTTTTTCCATTTAGGATTCTTAAAATAAATCCATTTTTCATCGTACCAGTAACAATTCGATGCAAAATGCTGATTTTCTTTCGTGTCTGGCAAGCAAAATTTCACAAGTGCTTTTTCGGTTTTCCATTTGTCTTTCATTCAATTCATGTGGCACCCATTTTCCACACTTTTGAATCTATCCCATAGCTTTTAAACGGTCAGAAATTATTTGTTGTGCAACATTTAACACATCTGCCATTTGATTTTGATTCAAAGCGTCATTTTCATCCAATATTGCTTGCAATTTGGCAACTTCAAACTATTTTGGTGATCTTTCACGTTCATTATTTCTCACATCAAAATCATTATCCCATATTGAAACCATTTTTTACACATTGCTTCTGATAGAGCATGATCACCATATGCCTCTGCAAGCATTCGATGCGGCTCTACAGCACTTTTCTTCAAATGAAAACAAAAATTTAATATGTTTTCCGTAAATCATCATTTTCTGGTAGAATATTCAACATTTTTAACACAATTAAAAAAAATATGATTTTGTTTGTACAATGACTTTATGTGTATACTAAATATGTTTGAAATTAAGGTTCGTTCACTACAAATGTTCCCTATTGAGACATTTGTATCTTGACGCCCACTTCATATCGGTACACCTGGTATATATAGCATTTGTTATATACGTGCTTTGCCTGTATTTACATAACAATATACATATATGGATTACCAATTACACACATATATGAGTACGATAATATGTTTTAACATTATATATTTCATATTAATAATGTACATAAAATATGTGGAAATGTGGAGTAATGTGTTATTGGCGAATATTCCTTTGGATTGCAAATGCTAAACCATATAAATAAATTTTAATGGGTAAATGTTAATTATATAACCGTGCAACGGAGTATATTATATATTAATAGTAATTTACCAATTGGCCTACAATATTATCGACACAGATGATTGTGTCCCCTTTTTTATTCCATTATTTTAATATTAGTGATTATCTCGCATAAATATGCTGCCGGTGCGGTGTGTTCAACACCACATTTTGTAAACTTTCAGCTTATTTATTTCATAGCCCGTAGCTGAAAAATTAGAAAATCTAAAAATTTCGCATATAAGTTATTGTTAATTATAACCGCACAATTATAATTATAATATGAATGATTGCTACCAACCACCACTTTTGTGATTGTGAGTGTACTTTTTAATTTAGTTGATGCATTTTTTAATATTATTATAAGAATTTAAAATGGATATTTTAAAAGAGATTATAACTAAATACAATATTAATGTTTGTATTGTCGTATATTTATTTATAATATTTAAAAGGAAAATAGTATATTTTATTTATGAACGATTATGAACTTAAATGTAAAAAAAAATTATTTAATTTAAAATTTTATTACAAAATAAATTTGAAAATATATGTATTTATTTTTCTTTGAACAAAATATTAAAGTTTTGATATTATACAAATAATCTCGCTCGGATTTTTATATTAATATATATAAGAAATGAAGGTATACTAGTGGAAATAGACCAAGGGTATATATTATTTATTGTATATAACTTTTATAATATATAAATTAAGTTTCAAACATATATGTTTTTATATATTATAAATTGTTATAACAATATTCCATCATTATATATTTTACTAGTGAATTTAAATTTTTTATCATTTTCTTCGTGAATTTTTCTTTATCTTTTTTTTTTTGTTGCTCTCTGTTGCTTTTCTTTGCTTTTCTTTGCTTTTCTTTATATTATATAATATACATTTCCCATGACTTATTGTAATTTCAATATAAATTTTGCTATATATATACTCGTATACTTTGTTAAAACATATTGTTGTGTATACCAACAGATAATATAAATATCATATTATATTTATTTATTACAATTTTTGGACACAACTCGAGAAGCATCTGGTTCAGTTTATCTATACATATTTTCATTTTCAATTTTTTTTCATATACCTATCAACTTTTTTTCATGTTCTTTTTACCATACTGTAAATATACATGTAACATTCTTGTGCCTTATTTTTATATACGACTATACTATATTGTGTGAGATATTTTATACTACACTGTCATTTAAATGATATATTTATTTACAATTTTTCGTGTGTATGTGTGCTTGTATGCACGAGAGTAGTATATATGTTTTTTGTATTTTATTATCCATATAATATGTCTTTTAGTTGTGTGGGCGTGAGAAAATTTCTTTTTTCTTTTTATTATAAGTATAAACTGTGACGATGGGTTGGATGGATGTAGAGAATATGGAAATGGTTTGTGAATGGAAGCTTTTTTTTTTTGAATAGATTGCATTCATATGATTTTCTTGATGTGTATTGTATTATTTATATATGCGTGATATTAAAAAATTTATATCGTCTATAAAAAATAAAAAGGTATACAATGAAAAATGTTATTATACTTTTTTTTTATTCTGTATACCATATATTCTATGTATTTTATAATAGAGAACAAAAACATTTAATAATATGTTTAACTTTTTAGTAATTATACATAATGTTGTTAGTATTTGGATAAAATAATGTCTGTCTTAAAATGTTGTTGGTTACAAAATGGGAAAGTTTTTTTTTTATTTTTTATTTTATTTAATTATATTATCTTGTGAATAAATCTAAATATAAATGTGGTGCTCATTTATTTATAAATTTGTCCAAAGAATATTTATTTTGGTAAACTTTTATACATGGGTCATTCAGTAAAAAAACTTATATCAATATCGGTTGTATATTGTTTGGTTTTTGTTGGAAAATGAACAATGAATATCATAATTTGTAATTTAATTTGCTAAAAGGAAAAATCACATCGGAAGATCGGACGCTCATAAATAGTTATGTACTGTGTGCAATTAAATTAAATTAAAAAAATGACAGTGGTTTGCTAAGTTTCGTACAGTTGAAGTTGATGGCGAAGAGAATCGTCATAGCACAACACGTGAGATTGCAGAAAATCTAGACGCATTACCTTCATGTATTGCAAATCGTTTGATTGTTTCAAACTGGCTTAAAAAAAAAAGAAAAAACTCGATGTTGTTTCTCATAAACTTAAAGAAATTTTACTTAATATAATTCATTAATATCTGCTATTTGCTTATGAAACTTAATGAAAATGATTCATTTTTGAAACGGTTGATAAATGGCGATGGAGAATTTAATAATGTAAATCGAAAAAGTTCGTGAAACAATCAAGATGATCCAGCACAAATAACTGCTAAATCTGATAACCATAAAAAGAATGTTATGTTATCAATTTAGTACGAGATTACAAAAGTTTTTGTCTATTTTTTTGAAGTTATATTATAATTATAATATGTTTCACTGTCGTAAATCAACAATTTTCCTTACTCAATGTGGCGCAGTATTAACGAATGGTTAATCCAGTCGTATATAACATTGATCGAAGAATTGCGAATTTATAAATAATATTGATCACAAAATATGTATATAATTGTAAGAAATAATTTTATTAAGAAATCACTGAAAATAAAAGTGTACATAATTTCAATGAATAAGCGTTTATAGGCCCATTTTTCATTGTTTCAATGAATAATTTATTAATATTTTTCATTTTTAAAAATTATCCTAATGTACTTGTTTATTGAATGAATGAATTCGTGATCATTAATTAACTAATGCGCTGAATAATAAGTTATTAAACAGAATACGTTGAAAAAATTAATAATATTCAGCAAAATAATTATACAATTCTTTAAACCGAACGTAGTGATTCATTGAAAAACATTTATTTTCGGTATTATGTTTTTTAATGAATTATTCGTTGTTTTAATAAATGTTATTTCATTTTAACAACCATGTTCCTTGGAGCACAATTAATTAATATTTCATTGTTTTGACGTTACTTTTTAATTGGATCCATGTACTTTTTTTTTTCAGAGATTGATATCTAAATGAAAACCTGAAACCTGAGATTTCTACTCCTAGATATAAAAAAATAATACCCAATATACCATAATATTACAAATAAATAATAATACACGCAGAGTATATAAATCGAAACCAATTATTAAAAATTACCATCAAGGCTTTGTATATGCTCACGCATATTATATGTAACTCTGTCAGGGTGATATACAGGGTATCCCAATTATCGACGGCAATACGAAAGCACTAGATTCTCTGAGTCATTTTGCGTCGAAAATATCATATAACATTTTGGCCGATTCGACTTCGGTACCAAGTTACACGCAAATAACCAAATTTTCAATCAGAACCTGTTTTGCACTCTACTGGGATCAATATCTCAATAACTAATTAACCGATTTTAAATTTTTGACACACTATTAGCATTAGCATACCGAGATCTTTAATTTGACGTTAAGATAAGTCAATTCGGACATGAGGTTATCCAGATACTTACAGAAATGTTGACAGTTAGCTGAACACCATTTTTCTTTTTGAAAGTTTGTTCAAGCATAAGTCGAAAAATCATGATGAAAAAATTTTTTCGGTATAAGTTTAAAAACTTGCCACATTCATGAGCTTTCGTTTAAGCTATAACATTACGATAGGTCTCAACTGGTTCCAAAGATATACACAAATAACTACAACGATGTAGGCATAAAATTGATTTTCGCTATGGAAAAATTTTATCTTTTTTTGGTTTTATCCAGAACCAACAATACGGACGTGACAGATAATTGATTCCATACACTCCTATGCATTCACACAAACCTTCTCACACACACAAACGAACTCACATACAAAGGCCCACACACATAAACCCACAAAAGCACACGCACGCATATCACCACAGTTTTAAACAAACAAAGCCTAAAGTAATTGTTGAAAATGTGCTTCTTCAGCTCGAATACATAGACAACAATACTTTTTGTATGGTGCAAAACATGGTCTGATTGAAAATTTGGTTATTTGCGTGTAACTTCGTACCGAAGTCGAATCGGTCAAAATGTTAAATGATATTTTCGACGCAAAATGACCCAAAGAATCTAGTGTTTTCGTATTGCCGTCGATAATTGGGACACCCTGTATAATATAGGAATAAAAAAAAATATAATATCATATTCGTGTATTTTACACCTATCTATAACAATTTCTATACATGTGAAATAAAATCTGATTACAATTTTTTTTCCAAGTTTTTACACTAGTAAACATAATTTTGATTTATTGATAATTTGGACTAATAGAAAAATTTAAATTAATAGATAATAAAAATATGAAAAAAAAAAGATAAATCATGCTCAGCCAGCACATGAGCGTAAATCGATAGATTATTTATTTAAATTGGTTTAAATTACATTTCGAAATATATATAAAACTTGTCTTTGTTATATATATATATACACACGTTTCCCATGCAAGAGCTACAAAATATTTTTAAATATTGTGATTAAAAATTTGTGACCTCCCTTGAACTTGGTTTTTTGGTGGATTATATCTTTACACCCAGAAATGATTGAGCCTTACGAAATTTGATCAAAATTATAGATAATAAATGGCCAATGAAATTACGTTTCCATAATAATATATTTCTGAAACCTGTTGTTGGATAACAGTTTTCTATAGGAATTTTATATTTATTTATTATTATTTATGATTCTATCTTATCTGGTTCCATAAGTATTTTTAATATATACGTACGAAAAAATGTTTTATTAAATATTCCCTTAACACATAATCTTGGATTTATGTGATAAATTACTATCGCATATCTCACGGGGTATACCGGTATATGAAAAGGGTAAAAGTTAATAATAAATGAGAAATATATATATATTTATATATGGATGTAAAAATAGTTACATAATTGATGTACAAATACACAAACACACATACACAAGCATGCAAACAAGTAAATAAATACAATAAATTTAAAGAATATTGATTGAAAAAATATAATTCTATGTATGGAAATTGAAAAAATTTATCGATTTATTTTTATAACTATATAAATTTATAAATAAAACACATAAATATAATAATATTAGACTGTAAAATGAGGTAAATTGGAACATATACTTTTAAATACATCAGTACTGTATTCATAGGATTGCAGTAAAGTTTGTAGTTGCAGTGGACGAAAATGTTTATGCATTACTTTCCGTCATCAGAACTATGTTTATATTTGTAGTATTTTACATTACATTCCAAAATATATAGTTTTATAAACAAAATCTTCCCACAGACAGTATAAATATTTAAAATCAATACATTTCAACTGCAAAAAGATTGTTTTGACATCAAAATTAAGTGTTAATATTAATGTGTGATATAATGAGTAACTCACAGACACTATAAAATCAGTTGATCAAATGATGTGATAATCCAATTGAAAATCATTAGATATATAAATATTAAATATTTCACCTATACAAAGTAAATTCATTTTTAGTCGAATTGGGAAATTTTTCTTTGAAAATTGCTATTAGAAATTTTTATAGTTTTATATTTCATTAAACTTTGTAATTCTTGAAAGTTAAAATGTTAACTTTTTAGCATTGATCGAATTTATTAGTTGATATTTTTCCATTTATTCCTATATATATATATTTTGTCATTTGGCATAATTTTATCCTATTTGACTTTTAGTAGGATTAGATGTAAATATATACAAAATATAAGTGTTCCAGTTTGCATCGTTTTTCGATAACACATAATATATGTATAACGTATAATACCCATAAATACGTACATATATATAAACTTTATATTACAATAACTTTATATATATGAACATCTTTAATATTCGAAAATAGATTGTTCAGTTCATTGGAAATTCAATTATAGAAATAGTATATTTACGTACATGCATATGTAATATTCATATTACATGGTTATGTATTTAATAAATTTTCAAAACATACCATATACTACTAAATCTGAAAGGCAGTGGTGTTGTCTTACAAGTCTTATAATCAAACTGAATAAAAAATATGGCGTACATTTAGTTTTTGGAAGTTACTATATGGCGTGGAGGCGTGGACTATGTCTGTAAATACAGAAAAACGCATTCGTTCATTTGAGCTCTTTGCTCTTCAGTCGTATTCTAAAGATTCCTTCGGTGGATCATATTACTAATGATGAAGTTATTCGACGTATTGGTCGACAATCTGAATTATTAAATAAAATAAAACAACGAAAACTGGAATACTTTGGACATATCATGAGGAATGACAAATATCGACTCCTACAAGTTATTATACAAGGAAGAGTTGAAGGTCGCAAGGGACCTGGTCGCAGACGTATATCTTGGCTGGCAAATCTGCGAAAATGGTTTGGAGTAAATTCCACGGAATTATTTCGAATTGCAGCCAATAAAGTAAAAATTGCCATGATGATGGCCAACGTCCGGGGAACGGATAGGGCAATTAAAGAAGAAGAAGATGTTAACAAACGATAACGAGTAAGTTTTATCTTTTTATATATTCGCATTCAATACTGTGAAATTGCAGAATTTTTTGCATCTATTTAAATTAACATTGCAGTCAAGGTTGGTAATTGGTATATGCCGTACATGACCATATAACAATTTACCAATTGATCTGCAATTATGTTTGGACCGATATGAATAATCTGTCGTATGAGTCGACATTGCGTAAGCCGATTGTCATATAAAAACTTGATATTGCTAATGTTGTTTTAGATAATAAATTTTATTTAGGCACAGCTTAAAGAGGAGGATGTGCTTAAATAAAATTAATGCTTTTGTTCATAGAAGTTTGCAAATAATTTATTAATAACAATTTCAAATGCAATTTATAAACTATCAGTTATTACTCCAAAATAGTTTGGGACGTTAAATTAATAAAATTTATTTTGAATAACATTTGGACGATGTGGGCACAATATGTACGATTCTATTTTATTTAATTTTAAGTAATACATTATTAATTATTATATTGATGTTGATTGATTTATGTGATTAATAAACTAATATATTTTCAATCTGATTATAGTTATTAATATTTTAATATTTATTTTTGTAAACCTTGAAAAATTTATTATACCCTTGTGACGCCAATGTTGGTTTTTTTCTTTTACTATTATTACTTTCAATAAATTATTAGCGCTTATTATACGAAGTAGGAAAAAATAAATATAAAAATACTAAACTATATTCTATACTATAATATTATAATGAACAATTATCTATTCCATATATATTCACATCATATTTTATGAGATTAGTTTATTTCAACAACAAATTATATATTAATATCTAAAATTGAAATCAGATATTTTTCTACCTTTGAAATGTCAACAAAATATAAAATCTATTACTATT
Source organism: Bibio marci (assembly GCA_910594885.2). NCBI lineage: Eukaryota > Metazoa > Arthropoda > Insecta > Diptera > Bibionidae > Bibio > Bibio marci. Next base: position 43,105,286 of record OU343114.1, read on the forward strand.
TTATTATATTTTATAACTATAATAACGTGTATGTTTTTCTATCTATATTATTTATATTGCACAAACAAAGTATAATTTTTTTTCCATATATATTTAGTATTTATTTTTATTTATATGTATTTATTGTTTTATATAGGTTTAATATTTATTATATCCTTTCCATATAACAAACAACATATCTGATCGATTTTTATATGGCTTAACTTTAACTATACGTACAGAAAGAAATATACACAGTACAACCATCTCTCATTAGAATTAATTGACTTTTACTTTATGTAATAATTAAAATATTAATTTTTTTTTTTGGGTTACTTACGACTTTCAGTGGGTTTCCATTGAACTAACGTGATCTCATTATACCGGTATTGAAAATCAAAGGCTTAAAATACAACATCAGCATCTATTGTGATTGTCCTTCAATCAATTTCTAAAACCAACTTCAATATTACTTTATAAACTAATTTTTAATGTGTGTGTCAATGAGTTTCTGCAGTTAATTTTGTAGTCAAATATTTTTACCAATTGTGTGCGACTTTAGTTGATAGTTAGATTCTGATAACATTTATTTTGGTATTAAATCTGTTTAATTATAATTCTTTTTAGAAATTCAACGAAGAACGACGGGTGGTATTGACAGTCATGGTTTTGACAATTCTTTTATTACTTGCCGGACTTTGAATGTTTGTTTTTAAAATTCATATGAAAAAAGAAATCATCGATAAATCAATTTTATTTCTGCTATAGAATCACTATTCTTACACCATAATTTTCTACAAATACTGCAGAATATTACATATAAAACAAGTTGTTAATTTAGAAAAATTCAATTTATACATAACCAATAGTATTTTCTTTGAATAAGGCCAAAAAGAATTCGGTGATCAGACCACAATGGTAAACATACAAATATTAATAATATGAAATTCTGGCAAAAATGATAAAATTTAATTAACCAAATTTTGGAACAGTGCTATTTTACAGTTTTAGCAGAAAATATTATCACTCCCCTTAAATAATTAAATGTTTTTCTTTTACACATTAGCCATCACTTATTTTGCATATTCATCATTTCATATCAAACAAATCGTTTATGCGTAATTTTAAAAAAATCATTCTATTTATATAGATGGGTTTACTGGTAATGAATACGTCTGAGAAAAGTTTCTTGAAAAGCTCTAAATTTCAATGTTGATCACATTATACGTGTGATTCAATTATTGGAATGTTTTATTTAATGAATATTGAGAGATATGATCAAATTAACTAAATTTTAAAAATAATAGAATCTGTTGTGGGGTTTGTCTTTTGTATATTGTAACTTATAACAACAATTGTTTTTGAAAGTAATACCTGCGCTTGATTATAAAATCTACAAAAGCTTATGAATATTATTTTGTTGTTATATAATATACTGCAGGTGATGTTTAAGCGACAAATGACAAAGATTGCACTGATAAACTCATTAAAAATTCACCGAACTTCAGTATATTTGTGTTTTACTTTCAAAATGGTCTAATCTTTCTTTCCCTTTTTTAATCATTTCTTCACACTTATTTTTTTATGGAATGAATAGATTGGCATTTTCGTCCTTTACTGAAACTTATTTAACTGATAAATGTATATGCATCATAGTATCCAATCTATTCATTCCATAAAAAATTATTATCGTCGAGGTAAAGAAATTCTCTAAAAAAAATGCTAACTTATGTTTTTCACATTAGTTACTTATAGCTGCTGTTCTATTTCAAGTATATATATATATATTGAAGGGAGTCGTTACTACAAAACGGTTTAAGCAACACTTAAGATAAAATAAAAAGCATTTTCATAGAAGGTTTTAACACCTTCTATTATCCCGTCCAGCAAATCTAATAATAACATTAATAACAATACAAATAATTTATGTTGAATAGGTTTTTATTATCAGTTTAGTTGCCACAAATCAATATTAATTAATTTTTTATGCATATACGTTTATTAATCAATGTTCATCATATTTTATTATATTCATATGTTATACATATTTGAATAATTTATGAATATATTATCATATATTTTCCAGAGTCGATTCAATACAAAATGCACTACACTGTTCTCTTTGTTAACCACTGCCAAAATAAGTATTGCCACAACATGTGGAACGACGCACTTAAAAAATATAATAACTTTATTCATTATATATGGTGTAATTGATCGTAATTATAGTAATTATTTATACACGAAGTATGAGTAGATCTCTATCAACGTGTAGTGTCTATCTACACAAATGTATATTATGATATTATGCATATAATAGATGTGTATATTAATTATAAAAATAGGTATTAGTCAAACAGTTCTTTGTAATATTTAAACAAATGAGTTGATTTTAGTTTTTTTTTTTTATCGTGTTTTTAAAACATATAAATATTATAATTACATAAAAATGGAAATGTAAAAAGAAAACTATATCAATAATGCATAAAATCAAATGAAAAAAAAAGTATCTATCACGCGTAACAAAAAAAACGGTCTGTAAATACATTAATTAACTAGAGCTTTGTATACGCATATACTAAAATATTAATGGGTTTTAGAAATATTTATTTCTGTTGTATATACCATAAAATATATATGAATAAAACAATGATTTAAGTTTAATTAAATTTTAAATAGAAGGATATTTTTAAAAGCTCAAATGCCATTTGGCATTTGGCTTCAAAAAAATTCAATTTGTAAATTTAGAATGTATGTGAAAAAATGGATATGGAATTATATTCTATTTTTCTTTCAGTTGATCTTCTATTTTTTTTTTTTCACATCTATCAAACAATCCTTTAAAGCTACCGAAGCATCGGCACCGATAACATCACGAAATAAATTCATCGCATAAAATCGATCACATATTTATTTGTGTCCTCAAAATATAAATACACTTTACGATTACGATTACACGATTTTAGGATAAAAATCGTTTTATATTTATTTTCTTGTCATTGACTCCATTAAATTTAATCTATAGACGTATAGATTATTTATAAATTAATTTATAACACACACAAATACATACGCACAAATACATACGCACATATTTATGGAAATATAAATAAATATAGATAAATGAAAATTTATATATAGAAAATTTTATCTTATATACTGATTTATTTAGTGTTATTTTCCCCAGCGTAAACAGACACATCAAACTTTTGTTTATTTACAAATAAAATTATTTTCACTCATTGATTTTTGTTATCAATGAATTTTCCGTAAACACATATACATTTTACTATATATATATACAATATATTGTATAATTTATCGTTTATTTATCGATATACTAAATACACTTTAACCCTTAACGAACGAGCGCATTTTTCTAGAACGATGACCAGTAGGTCGACCGATTTTTAAGAAATTAAATGTTTAATTTCCAGAACGAGAAAATGTGCATAATTAATATCGCTTTATTGGATTTTCAGTAAACTTTCAGTAATAAAATAGGTAGTATATGAACAGATATGTCCATACAAAAGGATAGTGAAGTGAAAATTTCACAAAAAATAATGGGAGTTGAAATAAATGTGAATAGATGTGTGTGTATGTAATGTATTTATTTGTACACATTTATAAATTTATTTTTTATAGATTAACAATGTATTTATACAAAATTATTTATAATTTTTTTTAAGTATGGTACTTCTCCCAACAGTCCCACAGATTTTTAGTACAAGTATCGCAATAATTACGTGTTTCTCGAATTCCTCCCGGCATTTTTCTATCCGAACAAACAACACAATCTTTTTTTGTACCTGTACTTTATGTTAAACAGTAAACTTCATATGAGAGAACATGTATCACGTTATGCCGCATGTATGACGGCATTCGATTTTTTTAGAATATTTGCAATGTCGCGAGTATGACGGCATTCGTTCGCTAAGGGTTAATATATTATATGTAATATGTACATACAACACATATTATTAAATAAACATATTACATATATTACTAGAAATAAATAACATATAAATATCCGGTAGATAATATTTTTGATAGAATGATTTTTTGTGTATAGAATAAAAATATTAGTAATATTATTTTACTTTTATATCTTTTATAATAATATATAAATTCATTGAATACATATAGAGATGTGTATGATGTACTACGAAAATATATGTACTTTATATGTGAATTGGCTGTATTATTATGCAACATATCAGTGATACTTTGAAGCATTTTCTTTTGTTACAATTTATATTTAAATATATAGATTGTGTTTAAGAAATATTATATGAAAAACATGTATATAAAGTCTTAAAATAACAATGAATTAAATAACAAAAGTTTCTATAAAACCATATATTTACGAGTACCATATACACCAGGGGTGGGCAAAAGCCGGCCCGCGGGCCGGATCCGGCCCTTTTGCTAATTTTATCCGGCCCGTTGAAAAATTCCGCACATAAATTTTTTTAAACTCTTTTATGAGATTTTGTTGACATCAGCATTATTAGTGTGCGTACTATATATATAATAGTCTTAATAAAATGGGCGGTCGGCTAACTACACTAGTGTGGACGATGTCGTGAGCTTGAAACAATCCTCGTGTGTTTCACACGGGTCGCTCGCGACGATCGCTCTCAGGGCGGTTTTTTCGTCAAACACAAAGGAGATCGCGCTAGGTTCGAAATGCCTGTGAGTACGGCATATGCTGCACTCCTCTCACTTTTCGAGGGACGACAGGTCGCACCACGTGTATTGTTAATTTTGATTTATTACTGATCGCATACTCTTTTTTGTTCGAGTCTAATATTAGTTTGCAAATATAAAATTGAAAAAGTGGACTTTTTGTAAGTAAAATTTTAAAACATTGGTTTTATTTTATTGTATTAATTAAATTATAGGTTTGTAGACCTTTGTAAAATGAGTCAATCTAAAAAAAGAAAAGTTGATTTGAATGCAGAAACTTCAATGAAGCTTGGACGGTAAAATATCTTTTTACAAACATGAATAAGAAAGCAATTTGTTTAGTTTGTCAGGAAACAATTGCTGTTTTTAAAGAATACAATTTAAACAGGCACTTTACAACAAAACATCCAAAATATGCATCACATTCATTAAAAGAACTTCAAACTGTAGCAGAAAACTTAGCAAAAAACTTGAATAAGCAACAAAATATATTTACCAAACAAAGTAATATAGAAAAATCTACAACAAAAGCAAGTTATGTTGTCGCACACAAAATTGCTAAGTTATGTAAGCCGTTTTCTGAAGCAGAATTTGTTAAACAATGCATGGTACAAGTGTCGGAGATATGTTGTCCTGAAAAGAAACATATTTTTGAAAATGTAAGCCTTTCAAGAAGAACAATAGTACGACGGATTGAAAATATTTCAGGAAACTTACTTGACCAGCTAAGAACAAAAATTGCTGATTTTACCTATTGTTCTCTGGCTTTAGATGAGTCCTGCGATATTACTGATACAAGTCAATTATTAATATTTATTCGCGGCATTAACAAGAAATGCGAAATTAGCGAGGAACTTCTTAGTGTGCATCCAATGAAAGATACAACTACTGGTGAAGACTTTTTTCTCGCTCTTGAAGAGTGTTTAGTTAAAGTAAGTTTAACTTGGAATAAAATAGTAAGCGTCACTACGGATGGTTGTCCTAGTTTAACAGGGAAAAATGTAGGCTTACTTAAACGAATTCGCGACAAAGTAAAAAAGTTACAACCAGAACACGATATATTATTTTTGCACTGCATTATTCATCAAGAAGTGCTATGCAGAAAGGTTTTAAAACTGAATCACGTCGTTACTGTTGTGACCAAAGTTGTGAATTTTATTCGAGGACGTGCCGTAAACCATCGACAGTTTGTTGAATTTTTGAAAGAAATTGAAAGTGACTTCTATGAAATTCCTTATTACACTGAAGTGAGATGGCTTAGCATTGGTAAAGTTTTGGACAGATTTCAATATTTGCTTGATGAAATAGTATCCTTCTTGTCGATAAAAGAAAAACTACATGATTTTCCTGAATTGCAAAATAGAGCTTGGCTAAACGATTTCTCATTTTTAGTAGATATCGTAAAATATTTGAATGAACTAAATATAAATCTACAAGGGAAAAAACAATTCGCTTTCAATATGCACTCAAACGTCAAAGCATTTATGACAAAACTAAGTTTATTTGCTGAAAACTTTAATAATAAATTATTAAATCATTTCCCCTCATTGCAAGCACGGCGAGAATCATTGAAAAATACAGATTTTTTTAAATATAGTACAATAACACAAGACCTGCATTCTGAATTCCAAAGAAGATTTCAAGATTTCAAAGCTATTGAAAAACCTTTATCATTAATTAGCCAACCTTTCAATTTCGATGTGCAAGAAGCCCCTGTTGAAATTCAACTAGAACTAATTGACTTACAATCAAATATTTTACTAACAGAAAATTTTCACTCAAACGAATTGAGTGCTTTCTATGGCGCTTTGAATGATGAACGTTTCAAACATTTTTTGAACTATGTTCAAAAATACCTTGTTTTATTTGGTTCGACATATATTTGTGAAAGAACTTTTTCTTTAATGGTTTCCACGAAAAATAAATATCGATCACAAATTACTGACGAAAATCTACACTCGGTATTAAGGATTGCTGCAAGTGATTTGGAACCCAATTTTGAAGAAATAATGTCAGATGAACATTCGAGATTTCACGTTTCGCATTAACTTTAAATATTTATTTTACCGTTTGATGTTTTTCTTTTCTTTTTTGAATTCTATTTACTATTATATTTACGAAATGCAATATAAATGTTAAATTGTAATAACTATGTGTCAATATAAAATAATTTGTATCATTAAGACATAAATAAGTAACAAAATAAAATGTTTCATTGACTGGTTTATCTAATAGGCATTTATTTATAAAAATATTTCTTTAAAAATTACGTGACATATTTTATTCAAATTGAAATGATACTTAGTGTTTTTGTCAAAAAAAAATTGGCAGGGAAAAAACTCCATCCAAAACATCCGCTTGTGCAAAGCATATGCGGTATAGTCCTCCGGCCCGGGAGACATTTTGAAAATTTCATTTTGGCCCGCGCTTTAAAGTATTTGCCCACCCCTGATATACACATTGTTTTTAAATTTTATTCTATAGATGTACATTGTACATTGTACCTAACCAACCAATATAATTCATATACATGGACGTCTATGTCGGTATATAGAATTATATGTAATAACAATAAAAAAAACATGTATCGTATAGAGGAGCAATAGAAAAATTAAGAACAAAAGTTAAGTGTGATCAAATTATCACATTTCGGTTTAACATTTTTATATATAGAAGTAATAAAACATTCGTTGTATTTAAGTGTTTAATGTTAATGACACGATTATAGTGGAAGTAATGTTTTATCACTTACTTACACACTACTCTGTAATTAAATAAATGATTCGAAAATATTTTGAAACAAATTGTTGTGTTAATATAGTCCCAGTTTCACCTATAATATATCGTATATTGTTGTACTATAACATATAAAATACAAAAAGGATTATTCATCATTTACTGCTGCATTTTATGAATACAAAACTTCAATACTTCATCACATATCAATACATATTCGTATATGTATAAGGAAAATAGAATAAACATTAATAATAGTTTCTTTTATTCGACATATTTTCTTTAGAAACGTATGTGCATTATATTCTCATCATATACTTTACACATTTTCTATATATCGTAATTTAATGTAAATTCATTTTATAATATATATTTACAATTAGTAATAAATATATATGTGTGCGCCACAGTGTCGTCTGAAACACAAATAGATGATGTGATCTAGAAATATGAATTTGTGTTACTTAAAAATATAAAAATATTTCTATTTTATTCAAATGAAACTATAATTTGAGATTTTATATAAACAAAAAAAAAGTATTACAATCTAATTATATGTGATAATTTTTTTGCTGTATATAATAATTCTGTACAACTAAAGCGTATGCCTTCAAAACGTATTTTATAAGTAAATTTATAAATAATAATAATAATTTTAATAATAATTAAAAAAATTAATTCTATCAAAATCACATTTTTTCATTGTGTTAATCCTGTTTTTATTTATGTAAATACTTAAAATTAATATTCAGTATCACATGGAAATGGAAATGGACATCCATCGACTGATTAATTCATAAAAAAATCAGTTTCTTGTGAAGATATACTTGAAGTATAGCCTCAAAGTAACAACAGTATTTTAATAGGACACCTTTTTCAAATTGGAATTCTATATATAAATATTATTACAACTGCATGTTAAAATGTGATCGAGAATTAATTGCTTTATTATTATATAAAATTATTAATAGTTTTAGGTAGTTTCTTTACCTTGACGATAATGATTTGTTGAAATGAATTAAGATTAACTTTTTCGTCATACACTGATTAATAGTTTTAATTTTGGTTATGCAAAACCTCTTGAAGGTATAGCAGCTGTAATTTGTAAGATTTTATTAACTTAATTTATGTAAGATTATTATTATGAAAAATGTAATTTATATTATTAACTTTATATGATAATTGCAATATTTTTATTCAATAAGATCACACTTTCAATTAAAAAAATTGAAATATTTTATTCATACAAATTCATATTTTGTGCAAAAAAAACTGAATAATACCAGTAATACATTTTTTTTTCGCGACGGCACTGTATGATCATATATATATTTTTAGAAAATATACAACACCTTGGACAATGTATATATGTATCACCAGACACTATCATATAATCATGATGTTACAATTTTCTATTTGTGTTGTATAAAAACATAAAGTTATAAATTTATGTACATATTCATGTATGACATATGTATTTACTTTCATTAGCATACATGTTCTATGAATAACTATAGACTATATAGAGACTATAGTCTATAGTGCATATACTGTTAAGTAAAATGAACTCTGATCACACTTTTGATTTAACAAATTTTATATGCACATAATATATGTATTAAGATTGTTTTATATATTGTGTAATTGAAATCCTTTATATTATATACAATAATAATTAAATTTTGAACTTAAGCCATCAACGAAACCAGAAGGCAAATTCTTTGATCGGGTGGGGTCATTACACCATACTTATACCACAGAACTTACGGCTGATATACGTTAATACATACGATATAACTTTTTACTTTCACAACAGATATACGTGTTGCGTTTTCGAAAAATTATGTGTTACAATTTCAGCAGAAAACTTATTCTGAAACACAAAGATGTTCAGCGGCGGGTGCGTGTTATAGAATTCAATTTTTTATAATGTACGTAATTTGTATATTTGTTAATTTAACAGAAAAATTTTTGTGTTGAAAAACATAGTATTTGCAAGCATCCTTTTTTTTTACCTTTTTTTAATCCTTTTCTATAATATGTTGAAACTGTTGGAAACAATTGATGTGTCAAAATCGTATGCAAATTCTTCTGTATTTTATTTGAATCTTAATCAAACAATATGCCATATCATATCATTTGGTATGTAAATATTTGAATTGGATTAGGACGATCTTTAACATTTACATGAAAAAAAAAACAATTTTTAAAGTAATAAACCAAAATGCAGAATTTTTTGTTTTTTTTGTTAATTTAAGACATGTGTTCACCATAACATTTTACAAGTACATATCCAATATATTATACTTTAGATTTACTCTATATATAGATCTGATCAGATGTAATATTAATAACGATCAAATATAGTAAAATAATAATCCCTAATGAAATTGTACAATATAATAATAATAATAATAATAATAAATATTATATAAAAACAAACACATTGACATTGACAAATGAATTTTGGTTTCGTAAAATAAATATACGAAAATTTTATGTTAAGGACATTCTAATTATAGAAATGTTTTATATCTTATGTTCTACACAATATAATACTCGTATAATATATATATATATGGTAATAAATTATATAATATTGTAATACCTATACGTATATTAATAAATAATATAAATATATATATATATATTGGAGTTATTTTTAATATATATTACAAACGTATTGTACATTAATGCAATCATGAATTTTTTATCAAAATTCCAAAATATATAAATTCCATCTTCCCCAAAATTTATGTATATATAGATTTATCAATATATTATGTATTTACATTTATATACTCGTATATAATTTACATGTATACACACAACAGCACATAATTAAAATAAATTTTCTTATACACAATATATACAATATATCTGGTATAATAGAATAAGGATAAGGATTATCATTATATTCATCAACGCAGACAGAGAGCAAGCAATACTTTTATGTATATATATTTTTATTTAAAATTTATACTATGTTCGGTATTATATTATGTATAGGGTGATTAAAGTCCACGAGTTTATTCTATGATGTATAGTATACTCCTTGCTAAGTTAAACAACGACGACAATTATACATTTAATTTTCTTACTTGAAAGATTCTTATAATTGAAATGAAATATAAAATAATTAATAAATGACGAACATTTAACAAAAATTAATATAAACAAATTTCCTATTAAATGCGAATTTACATGTTCAAGTGTATGATTATTTAATGCACACTTTTATTCTCTATATTCTATACAGTATAGTGTGTCCTTTATTCATATATTTCTGTATATTCATTTCAATGCTGTGAGAATTTTGCGGATATGAAATTGTAAGTTCATATTTAAGAATTTGATTATAGTAACTGTTATATATTTTAAAGCATCCTGTGTACTAATATATTAATATATATATATTGTATATCATAGAGTATAAAATAGGACTGAAGGGTTTTATCTGTACACGTGTAAAAAAATAAGGTTAAATATCTGATGAGTGTAATTCAGTGATTTATAAAATAATATATTGTTATTAATTCTATAATTAATTTCATCTTAAAATAGCATTGAAAATTTAAATTATCAATAGAATTAGCAATAATTAAGGGTGTTTTGAGTATTTTAATTTCCAATTATATTCATATTTTATATATTGCCTGACTATATTGAAATTCTTTAACACGTTAATCGCCATGTCAGTCATATGTGTGTCTGACGCTAAGAAGTTCTACATGAGCCATGTCAGACATATATGTTTGACGTACGCGATTTGATAGAAGGCCACGTCAATCACAGATGTCCGACGTAAACGATACATTTGCAATATGTTTCGAAAGCTGGCCTATCAGGAACCAAACCTGAAAATTTCTTGGCTTTTACTACAAACAATAAAATGAAATAAACATAGTTATATATTGGTATATTGTTTCAGTTGAAAAAATACATTTTATTTATACAGAAATAGTCACAGTAACAAGGTGTTATTCGGTAAATGCTACACGTACCACTGATTCCTACACAATGCGTTCAACGCTGTTTTCAAAACAACAGGTTAATACTTGTTGTATCTTGTTGTATCTTGTTGGGATGCGTCAGACATATAAGACTGACACGGCCTGTCGAGAAAAAAGTTTTAATATAGGGCAATGTCAGTCATATATGTGTGACATAAAAAATAGTGTTTTTCCGGGAATTTTGGCAAAAAAAAAATTGTTTTTTGTGATACATTAAGTTTCCTTGATACATTTTTAACTAAATTATCTAATATAAAGTTACCATGGCCAATGTGAAAATTTTTCTGATATTATCCTGGCGATTAACGTGTTAATTTATGTTGTCTACATCACTAGATAACTTACCTTATAATACGTATATATATTGTACTTGTATCCTACAATATAATGTACATATATTGGATGTACCATATTAAATATAAGAGGAAATTAAATTTTAAATTGATGTTTAATGTATTAATATATAAATATATTTAAGTATTAAGTATCCGTTTGTTTTACTTATATTTATAAATTGTATATTACATTGTAGTCTGTATTCAATTGACCCATAAATTTGTAAATGAAGAGGTAATTATTATAGATTTTTATATATTAGATCAATTTAATTATTTTATGTGAATTAAGAAAATATGGAGTTTTTTTTTCGGATCAAGATACAATGGTAAATTTATATACAATAGTTGTGTTCGGATAGATAAAAATAAATTTAATTAAATTCAGTAATGTAACCAAAGATATATAACACACCACTATATGCAATATAAATCTGTATTATAATAATTATTATTATTACGATTATTATTGCTATTACAATATTATTATGATCATTTTTTTTTAATTTTGATCATAGTTTTAATGCATTTCGATTTTTGTCTATACAAAATTGTAAATTATAATCAATTTACAATCTTTCATGGAAGAAATTTTTAAAATACTTCACGCGATCAAAAAAAAAAAGCATTGATCGACGTACATCTTAGAAAACGTAAGATGCAATCAAGATCTCAAAAACAACATTTTTGTAGAGAAATAAAATTTGAAATAAACGCAGTAGAAACCAATCTCTATTATTAAAAACAAATTAATTATGGCAGTCATCATATTTAAAAAATTAAGTGCTATATACATTTTTGTCGTATTTAAAAGCAATCGAATTTCACATATTTGGCGACAATTTTTTTGATTTTCTAACATATGGCAAAAATATCAATGTTCTTGCAAAAAGTGTTTTGTGAAAATTTAAAAATATAACAAACATTTAAATTTTTAATTTTCGTGTCCTTATAGTTTTTAAAGTTTTCGATAATTAAAAAATACTCAATTTCTGTGCTAGGCATGTGGAAAAATTGTTCCAAACTTTGATAACAAATATCACTTCCTGACCACATAATACTTGTAATCCAACATATCATGTAATCATAGTTCAACTTCTTCAATAAAATATTCACCACATAAACTGTTGATACCGATAATAAGCAGCATCATTTTTTAGAATCTAATTTAAATTGTTTTCAAACGATTATATTGTTACAAAATACAAAAACTATGCCAATATATTGCGTGGCAGTTAATTTATATTGACAAACATTTGTCAAATAAGTTATGATTAAGTAAACTAAGGGTCACAATCGAAAAATTGTGTGCAACTTAAAACCATTGTTTTGAAACTGACTGTAGATAGTTAAAAGATAGAATATGTATTTTAAATGTATTGAACTTGATGGAATTTTATTATTGTAATATATATATTGCACTTACTTATTGCCTTGCTCTCTTATATCAATATATAAATTATATATGTTTGGTATTTATGGTAAGTTTATTTATTGTATTTTACAACATAAATTAGATTATTAACATTAATTTGCCAAATATATATATACAATATACGTACGTACATTACATGGATTTATATATGTTTAGGCTATATCTCTATATATATATTTACCATATAATACATTGCACATCAGATAATTATAGAACGCTTATGTACTGGGTGTATCTATTATATAGACTAATTTTGTATCCACCACATGCTAATCTGATTGAAAAAGCCATCGGTAATGAATTAGATTTGAAGAAATATTAAGACATCCTGTAAATAGGTTCACAAGTACATCATCGATATACATGTGGAAATTTTTTCATTGTGTACGTATTGCATAATAACAATATAGTTAAAGAAAAATCTATGTTATGTCACAATCACATAATCACTAAAGTAAATAAATATAAAATTGTAATGTGTCGTCCAACACATGTATTATTAGAATAACAAGGATTAATGTATGTCGGGATTATTTGGGGTGTTCGTCGGGTATGGTTTACTACTTTATTTTTTTTTATAATTTTATAGAAAAATGAAAACAAAATGGTTTAATGAATGTTGGGAATTACGTATGGAATACAATGTCAGCTAAATGTCTCCTTCTATTATCTTGTCAAATGCACTTTTTTTATAACATTTTTCATTACATTTTCACAAATTTCATTATAATTTCTTCACGAATATTATGTTTAAGTTGCTGAAGTGTGTTGCTGATTTAGTTGGTATAAACCTTGCTCTGTAAAGCAATCCGGGGCAGTCCGGCGACCGTGGAAATCAATCGACATCACCATTTAATATAATAGTATTTATTTTAATTTAATACTTATAATAGTATACTAATACAATTTAATTGGGAATAGCAAAGTATCCAATTCGGGTGTCAATCATGTTACAATAACGTTCTGCTCCAGCAACAGAAGCCATAACTCCATGTTCATCTACAAAAAAGTATAATGATTAATCTCCATACCATAGTGCTCACCATATACTATCAATTTTAATTGATGCAAAGGTGACTACTGATGAATAATTCGTGGATTTTCTATTGACCAGAAACGACAAATTTTGTTTATTAACGTATAGCCAATATTCAAATGGAAATTATAATTTTTGCAAGAAAACTTTTTCTAGTCACCACAATAATTGTTTTTTTTTTTTTTATAATATATTTTTATGATTAAGACACGTTTCCCATGTCTATACTGCACGACTGTTAAATGTCAAAATTCATGTATTTTAAAATATATGGGCAACCAAACAAAATAGTAAACCTTCCCGACGAACACCCTGTGTATCTTTAGAGTTATTAGAAAATCAAAATATAGTAGTAGTTCACTAATGTACTTAAGAAGTTTTTGAAAAATTCTTAACATATATTTTCAGCCTTTTAAATCAATATTAATGTATATGCGGATGGACTCATTAATACATTCAGATTGTTTATTGCACTTGCAATGTATATAAAAAAAGCTTTCTAGATATTCGCAATGTTATTATCGAAAATTAACTCATCAATTGTTTACCTAAATCTTAAGGCACTGTACTACGTTTTCTTAATCAAATTTATATGTTTTAGCCATAGAAGTAGTTGATATATATATATATGGAAAGTCATTTAAATAATAATGTTAACCCTTAACGAACGGGCACATTTTTCTAAAACGATGACCAGTAGGTTGACGGATTTTTAAGAAATTAAATGCTTAATTTCCAGAACGAGAAAATGTGCATAATTAATATCGTTTCATTGGATTTTATGTAAACTTTCAGTAATAAAATAGGTAGTGTATGAACAGATATGTCCATACAAAAGGATACTGAAGTGAAAATTTCACAAATAATAATGGGAGTTGAAATAAACGAATAGATGTGTGCGTTTGTAATGTATTTATTGATACACATTTATAAATTTATTTTTTATAGATTAACAATGTGTTTATACAAAATTACTTATAATTTTTTTAAGTATGGTACTTCTCCCAACAGTCCCTATGTGAATACCAGGGGTAGAATCATCTAAGGTGATAAGTGACAGTCACCATGGTGATATTCAAAAGTGATCACCTATTTTTTGGCATCATGTAAGGTCACTTTTAAACTCACCACAAGGTGATTTTTATAATGTCATTCGTATAGGCGGTGAAAAAGAAATATATTTTGACATGTTCTTTTTTTTTTATATTACTGCTAAAAAAAATAAAATCTACAAATAAATCGT
This sequence comes from Bibio marci, assembly GCA_910594885.2. Lineage (NCBI taxonomy): Eukaryota > Metazoa > Arthropoda > Insecta > Diptera > Bibionidae > Bibio > Bibio marci. Next base: position 43,120,755 of record OU343114.1, read on the forward strand.
AGAAATATAATCAAAATTAAGATAACTAAATTTTTGCGTTAATTAAAAATATAAATGTTTAGTTCAGTTTCGATTAAATTATATTGTTCAGGGACGATGGAACACAATGGTTTAGGATTTATTTGATTGTAATCTTCAATAAAAAATTAACTATTTTAATAATAATAAAACCATTACAAATTTACGAATTATAATAATTTATAAACAATTTAAAATATTAAAATTGAATTTTCGGTCTGAATGTAGAAAATATTATATCATTATTTTCCTTTTAGCATAAATATAGAATATATCTATTGGTTATTGCCTTGATAAAATATATTGCTAATCCATACTTAAAAATGCTAGTACAAATATTTGATAAAATATATTATTTCTTTGTTAATGTTAACAAAAAAATTACGAAATGTATTCCTTGAATATAATATAAAAACTAAATATTTTCCTTTAATTTATTTTAATATTTTGCGTATCACACCGAATTCACAACAAATAACAATGAAAGAATTTCTTTTTTCCCAAAAAAATATAACCTTATACACTTTTTAGTGATAGTCACCGGTGATATCGCCATAGACGATGCAACATTTATAAAAGGTGACAGTGACTGTCACTTATCACCTTACATGATTTCACCCCAGGTTTTTTAGTACAAGTATCGCAATGAATTACGTGTTTCTCGCCTTCCTCCCGCCATTTTTCTATCCGAGCCAACAACACAATCTTTTTTTGTACCTGTACTTTATGTTAAACAGTAAACTTCATATGAGAGAACATATATTACGGCATGCCGTATGTATGGCGGCATTCGATTTTTTTTAGAATATTTGCAATGTCGCGAGTATGACGGCATTCGTTCGCTAAGGATTAATATATAATATAATAAAACGTATACATGGCCATCAACGACAGTTGCATATATATTACATTAGTATATTTAGATTACACATATGTAATGAATGTATTATGTAAAAGATTGAATAACCCATACCTTACTATTTTATAAACATAATATATATAAAAGCTTTATTCATCACAATACCGATTATACTTAACTCAATAATAAAAAAAAGCTTACAATTGACTCATGACTATATTTACAAATACATAGGCCTATATATTCACTTATTTATTATTTATGCATGTATGTGTGGTTAAATAATAACACCCCCATATCATATATAATATCAAATAAAGTTTTTTTTTCTCTGTTATTCTTTTCTATATTTTGTTTTTTCCCCATTTTGTTGTTTATATCCATTATTCGTTTAACTAACAACCACCCAACAACATCAACAACAATAAAACATAACAGATTATATGTTGGCCAAAAATAAAAAGTAAATCAACATTACGGAAATAGTGATTCGATTTGTTTCATTGTGATTATATAAATGGAATATACAATATATATATATATAGTTATACTACTATGTGCAATGTATATTATAATATGTATATAAAACATATGATATATTATATAATATTACTCGTGTGTGTGTGTATGTGTCTGTGTACAATATACAGAAAATATCGATTTCCAGAAAAATAAAACAAATTTCCAATCTATGAACAAAAGAAGGTAAATTGATTCCATTTAAATTGTATATAGTGTATTTTTTGTTTATACATAACAAATATACGATAGATATAGTTATTCATATATGTATAAGGTGACCAGAAGATCGATTCGATCAAGATACAGTTCAGTTTTGGCAAACATCCAGTTATCCATATAATATAAAATTTTACATTTTGATATTATATAATTTTTTTATTAAATATTCACATTCGTATAGTATTTCATTAAATCTGTCAATATGTTTGCAATCGCATAAATAAAATTATATTATTTATAAAAATTTAATCAATTTTTTGACCCCTACTAACAATCGAAGTCAAGTTCATCAAATTGTAGTCTGTAGTTATTTTCAAATTTGTATAGAGGCGGTTTCACAACCAGATTCGCTCATTTTGGATATTTACTGTTCACTATGTTTATATTAATGATCTGGCCCATAATGTCTTAAATTATTTGGATTCACAATTATTTGCATACGATATTATACAATTATACAATATAAAAAGGGTTTGCCTATATATTGAATAATGTTACTAGTGGTGTTTAACTTAAACAATTAGGGACATTGATGGGGTGTATGACTGTTCAATTAATTATATATATGTGGAATACAAATTTATATTTCTACATCAAATGGTCTATATTTATTTATTCTGCATCATTTATCTTATATATATATAATGTTGTGTTATACCTTTACTTCGACTTGGTGATGACTTTATCAAATTACTCTGCTGAAATCGGTGTCGCATTTAACACGTTAATCGCCATGTCAGTCATATGTGTCTGACGCTAAGAAGTTTTACATGAGCCATGTCAGACATATATGTCTGACGTACGCGATTTGTTGGAAGGCCACGTCAATCACAATGGCCCATGTGAATTTTTTTTCTGATATTATCGTGGCGATTAACGTTTTAATAAAATAATAATTTGATAGAATCACGGTATGTGGATCATTTAATGGCTCGTATGTTTTCTATCTGGGTAACTTGACTTCCATTCATTTTCGTTTATATCCTCATATTCTTACTAATTTTTTTTTTTTTTTTTTGTATTGAAATGTTGTTTTATCATTCAATTGCTACTACAACCTTAGTTCATTCGTTCATCGGACAATAGAAGGCAGAAGTTTGTTTTCTCTGATGTGATCTAAAAGTATTGAGTATTTTCGACTTCTTCATAATTGTGAGCGGCCAATTTCGGAAAACCCATGTGCGCCGAACAACTGCTAATATGATTTAGCAACATCTATATGGTGAATACTATAAGAAATTATATGATATCGAATACTACTATAAAACTCCATATAAAAGTATAAATTGTCACCTTATTTTTATACCCGATAATAATATTATATTCATAAAACGCACACATAAACATTATACAATATATCAATATAATATAATATTATATATAGAGTAATAGGTAATACATTATATAAATACATACTATCTATGATATATACTATTACTATATATTATAAATACATATATATAAATATAGTATTTATTTCCGAAAATAAAAATGATTTTAATTCTGATCACACATCAAATGAAACAAAAAAAAAAAAAAAACATAAACATAAAAAATTGGGTCAGTACAAAAACACATTAAACTCACTCTATATCATCACACTTTGGTTTATTTATTTTTATTGGTAATATATTATTTTAATGAAATCTACATATAAATATAACACTCAGTGGTGGTGGTGGGTGGTGGTGGGTGCATTGTGTATAAAGCGTTAATCGATCGTTATATAAGTACCGACCATTCAATTCCCAAAATTTTTGTGTGCCCACTTTTGTTTTAGTATTATTTTTTAATACCGAAATTGTTGAGTTGGTTATATCATTTGTTCGCCTTTTTATGGAATACATTTAAATGGTACGCCAATTTTTACCGACTTGATTGTAACAAATATTTGATACAGTTGTTCAAATTACTCCACTTTCAATGGTAACATAACTTGACGGGATAGATCATCAATAAAAATAATATTTAGTTTTCATATTTTATAATTTCATATGTTTATGAACTTAACAGATTGTTTAACTATATAAATTATAGTTGTAGAATTTTGTCCAGCAGCTACGTATATGACTCGTGGATTTTAAATATATATATATAGGACGAATGAATATGAAATGGATGTGTATATCATATAATAAAAATATGTACTTTATACTTATTATAATACGCATAAATTTTTTGTAATTAAATTATCAATTAAAATAATAAATTGCTCTTTAATTTAAATTACATATTTTATAAAGTTTATCCATAAATATATTGTATGTTCATTGACGACATCAAGAAAATTAAAATTTATGTACAATATTTATATACACAATACCATATATTGTATATATAGTTAGTATAAGTCAAGCGAAAACATATAAATAGATATGCACATAAGAAAATATACCCTGGGATATTGTTAACCCTCTACACAACCGGCTTGTCAAATTGATGATGGCATATGATTTTATTATTACAATTTTTAAAATATTTTGATTATAAATATTTTCACTTTGTGAAATAAATCAATATTTCTGGTTATGATGACAAAACTCAACAATTATAATAAATATAAATCTTTATATATATATATTTTAATTCTCTTTGTATGCCCACTTTGAATACTTCTGCAATGGGTTAAATAAATATATATATATTTTTTTAATAAAGTCTCAAGTGTATACTTATAAACTTATCTTTCTTTATGTATATTTTTAGAGAGCAGTAGCATATATTAAAAATATATTTTCCGGCTCTATAAATACATATAACAAGTAGTCACACATTTTCTTACACAGTGTGGTGTGTAATATATATTAATAATAAATATTTATATAATTATGTTATTCGTAACCCGTTCCGGAGCTATAAAGGAGGAATATAATTGAAATTATTTATAACCATTGCCGCCTGATTGAGTCCGGTCTAATGCGGTGATCGACCATAAGACATAACTTTAATAGAAATATTTAATTACTCACCCTGTATCTATATTATGCATTTGCATACATATTATGCAAAATTATTGTACTATATAGCGCATATATTTTATATAATTATTTAAGAAAATATGAATAATATATTAAACAGTCGCTTGATCGATATTGAAAAAGTTCGTTTTTCTTTTGTATTTAAATGTTTCATAAATAAAACATTTATTATCAATTTTTATCGTTTTTTAATAACATATTTTTTTTGAAATATATATACTTTTGCATTACACTTTAAATTAATTGTTTTAACTGCTATGCATAGACTACCAAACCAAACTTCCTTGTACAGAATTTAGCAGAAACATAATATATAGTGCTTAGAAACTGTGTGTTTCCAATATCATATATCCCGGCGCTGCTAGACGGCTTGAATTATTTTCATGAATTGTGACTTGTATGATTAACAGCAATTTTTAGAATTTTTGCCGATTTTTTATTTCCCGAGGAATGGAAGTTAAAAAAAAAAGATTAGCAACCTGGACAGTTGTCGTATTCATCATCAAAATGATAATGTATATTTGTTGCGCAAATCCAAATTGAATGGAAAATATAAAGTAGAAATGAAAATGCTAAAATAAATTATAAAAAAATATTCTATTTTGAAAAACTGGAGGAAAGCATGAATTTATACTGACAATATAGTTAAAGCTTTTTGTATGTGCAAATACATGTCATCCTTTGGATAACAAATTTTGTGCAGCGCATAATGAAATTAAACGATAAACTATTAAATTAGGTATCCCCTCTAACAATTTTGTAATTACAAACCAATAGCCAGATTTAAATAATAAAGCATTTAATGCTGTTATTGGTAAATTACTTTAACAAAAATAAGTACGAGTCACTTTATATAATTTGTTGCTTTACCGCTGACCGCAGCAACACATCGTCATTGCGGTGAATAGGTTTAAATATACCACAAAACAATAATAGAATTTCACTAATATAAAAATAAAAGAACAGAAATATTGGGTTCGACACTCTGTAAAATCAAAGATCAATCAATTATAATTATTAAATAATTATATCGAAGCTTATTTAAAATTGGAATTTTTTTATTTCTTTCGCTAAATACCTATGGTGTCAGTTTACTGTACTTTTCTAAGCTAAGCTAATAGCCTCTTCAAAAAAGAATGTCTATTGCTGTTACGATGTTTCAAGAAACATTATGCAGACGTTACTAGTGTATATATAGAAATATGCATATTTTCCTACAGATTTCTTATCCAATGAACTGAAATAACTAAAATGACTGATGTGCTATGTCAGTGTAGCGACTGTGATACCAATTTACAATATTATCTTATGTGACAAATATTCAATTTTAAAGTAAAAATAATTAAAAAAAAAACAATCAGTTTGAAATTTAATTAAATTTATGTACGCGACTCTCTTTCTATATACAAATTTCAAAGTAAATGAAATTAGTTTTTGTAATTAAAAAAATATTCAGAATATTTTTCGTTTAAAATTAAAATAAAGAAAAAGCGTTGCATATAAAAAATAAAACGTTGATGTTTTTTATACAATATTTATTTATAAATATACAATACAAACAAAATAATATATTATGTTAATTTTAAATATATTATAGTTTTGTAAATACTCACTCCTCGTAATATCATCCTATTATCATATTAAAAAAATAAATAAAAATAATATAAAATAAAATAAAATAAAATAAAAGAAATCTGATAATATCTGATAATCTCTTGATGAAAGCTTCTTTTTCAGTTTAATCCGTAAAATATATTTATAAAATATATAGATAATCTCACTATATTATATAAGGTTGTCAAATATCTCCCTTCCGCCTTTTTGTCTTTTTAATTTCGCGGCTATGTACAAAGCGCTACAGAGCTCGTATCTGGCAACACTGTACATAATTTGAAAGCTCTTGACATAACAAACAAAACGACGCTATGTATGATTAGTTTGGATATTGCGTTCAACAGTTATAGACGTGTAAACATGGAGTTCACTAACGCCGAAATTCGCGCTATTTTAAAGTTTTCCTTCGTTAAAGGCAAATCCGCTAGAGAAACGTTCCGTGAGATTAATGGTGTTTTGGGGGATGGTACTCTATCACTTCGAACCGCGGAGGAATGGTTTCGACGATTCAGAGCCGGTGAAAACGACACCATGGATAAGCCAGCCGGCGGAAGACCTGTGACGACAAATACCGATCAAATCATGGAATACATCGAGTTAGACCGGCATGTGGCATCTCGTGACATCGCCCAGGAGATGGGAGTTAGTCACCAAACCATTTTAAACCATCTGCAGAAGGCTGGATACAAAAAAAAGCTTGATGTTTGGGTGCCACATGAATTAACAGTGAAAAATCTAATGGACCGAATTTCCATTTGCGAAATGCTGCTGAAACGGAACGAACTCGACCCATTCTTGAAGCGGATGGTGACTGGCGACGAAAAATGGATCACATACGACAATATCAAGCGAAAACGGTCGTGGTCGCAGGCCGGTGAATCGTCCCAAACAGTGGCCAAGCCGGGATTGACGGCCAGGAAGGTTTTGCTGTGTGTTTGGTGGGATTGGAAGGGAATCATCCACTATGAGCTGCTCCCATATGGCCAGACGCTTAATTCTACCATCTACTGCGAACAACTGGACCGCTTGAAGCAGGCGATCGACCAGAAGCGTCCAGAATTGGCCAAAAGGAAGGGTGTAGTGTTCCACCAGGACAACGCCAGACCACACACTTCGTTGATGACTCGTCAGAAGCTACGGGAGCTCGGATGGGAGGTTTTATCGCATCCACCATATAGCCCGGACATAGCGCCAAGTGATTACCACCTGTTCCTGTCCATGGCGAACGCCCTTGGTGGTGTAAAGTTGATCTCAAAAGAGGCTTGTGAAAAGTGGCTGTCCGAGTTCTTCGCAAATAAGGAGGGGGGCTTCTACGAGGGAGGTATTATGAAGTTGCAGTCTAGATGGAAACAGATTATCGAACAAAACGGCGCATATTTGAACTAAATCCGATTACTGTAACACTTTTTATAAAGCATTGAATAAAGAGCAAAAAGGCGGAAGGGAGATAGTTGACAACCTAATACACTATATCACACGCTAAATTAAAAACTACTGCAACTGCTTTATTTATATGAAAATCTAATAAAATGAAAGATGGTAATATTTTAAAATAGCAACCAAATTAGAAAAAACAATATCTTTCAAATGACCACTCACCCTTACCAAATGACTCTGTTATCAATTCCATCAAAACGATTATCTAAAATTTTTTATATTATTATAATTTTTGAAAGTTTTGTATACAATACAATACAAAATGTATTTCAACAATTTAGATAAATTTCTGATAGAAATATTAAAATACAAATTAAATTGAGATGTTGACTTATTGTTAGACTATGTCTAAGTAATTAACGTTTATAATACACTAGATAAAGTAATTATTCAAATAAAAGATTAAGGTTGTTACTCGAATTCCTTGCTTGTTTCAATTTAATTAAATTTAATTTATCACTGATGCCAATCAAATGCATAAAATTTATTGAACAAAATCGGCTAAATTTGAATAACATTTATACGATAAGTGTCACATTCTATATAAGTTATTCCTAAAACAACTGTGACAATTAGCCAAACTTTCACGTTGTAATACAATTAATAACTTTAATATAATTAAATCTGAATTTCTGTATAGTAGTTTTCGACTAACTGCGTGTAAAACTTGTATTGCAAATATGCATTGTCCGGATAGAGTTATATAAATAAATAAATAAAAATAAAGCTTAAACATTTATTTTGTATTATACAAAAAGGAAAAATTTTAAACTTATATTTGAAATTTTATAATTAGCACACTCTTATTTTACATATTGTATTTTATAGAGAAAATAAAACAAAAACAATAATTTATATATTAATATTTTATTTATTTTTTTTTTAGGGATTACCACGTGGCAATGTTACAGATGCCTGTGAAAGACATGATCCATGCCAACATGGTGGCATTTGTATATCAACTGATTCGGGACCATTGTGTGAATGTAGAAATTTAGAATTTGAAGGAACTTATTGTGAAAAGGGTAAGTTTAAAAAAAAACTTAATATTTATTCAAAAAAATCTATATATTTATAATTAAATACAACAATACAATTAAAATAAAAACGAAAAGTATTGCCACAAAATCAAAAACAAAAACTGCTGTTGTTACATATTGTATAATTAACATATTTACTTAATAATTAATTAATTTAATAATATATTTTAACTTGATTAATAAATGCTTTTTAATAACTCTGAAAATTTAAATATATATTCACTATTTGGTTTCAAACATTTTTCTAAATCACACCACAGGTAACAGTAATCTGTCTAAATTTATAACCTTATTTATATGCACCATGTTTGTGATCTGCGTTTAATCGTTTAATAACAAAAGCATATTAGGTATAGGCAGAACTCAAAATAAATTCTATACTATTTCACAGTCATTAAAAAATTGAAATACATCGTTTGTAAATCGAACATCGAGCTATACGAAGATTATATGTTGAAAAATAAATTGCGCTCAAAAAAAGTAATTCCTTTTTTCATTTTTATCTTAATAATCGAGTTAATAATAACACTGCTTTTTTCTTTCTTAAATAATAAGGATGAAACTGTTAGTTTATTGTTCACACTATACTTAATTGAAAATTATACAAATATATGAGTAACGAACGAGAATGTCTTATGTGATATAATACGAGATTTATATTTATAATGGTATTATGTAAAACAGAATTATAAATAATTTTATCTTGCTACTCAATTAATCGTGACATACTCTACCATCTATCAAGGGCGTCTCGTGAAGAAAAAGCATTTAAATTACAATATCATCGATTTTTTCATACGCAATATATAGGCAGCAGACTTGATTATAATTACACTTTTTCCAGAAAATCGTATGTTAGTAAAATTTCATTATTTTTTGATCAAATCCGAGACTGCAAGAAATTTGGTGATTTGATATTTTATTGGAATTTGTTCAACTTTTATTAATGTTAACCATATTTTATTGCGTGGTATTTTCTTACACTCTGCAATAATGAACTTTTGTGGTTTTGCCAAATATATGTAATTATTTTTATGATATCGAAACGATTTCTCATGAGACGTCTATGAAACTATATTCATATTTTATATTTTAAATACGCTTATGTATATTGACTGTGTGCATACCTTTTTATTTAGTAGCTTATTTGAATGTAAATGTTATTATTGCGTTGGCGTGATATTTTCATTTAATTGTAAATTATAACATATATTATAAACAAAAGACAGTAAATAATTAACTAATCAATTATTAAAACAGTTGTGTGTAGAAACTTTTTTAGATTAGAGAGCCATAAATTATTACATAAAGTAAAAAAATCTGAATAATAATATTAATTTATATACAAAAAATAACCTTTTTCGCATTACAGCTCTCCATTTTTTTTGTTCGCTTTGCGTTTTACTTAAAACATAATTTTAAAGAAAAGTTTATTATCTTTATGTGTTGGTATAATTATTTTAAATTTATATGAAAATTTGTTACACTTTATAATTTATTTTCATTTATATTTTATGTGTATAATAATATAAAACCTGCAATCAATTTATAAAATGATATACAAACCAGAAAGTTTATAATTTGTACCAAATACGAAATACCAGAGAGCAACAAAATTCTCACTCATTCATTTATAAATTACAAACAACAACAATTATGTCATTTATTCTTTGTAACACAGTCTGAAGAAATAATATTTATTGTTACAAAATATCATCCCATCACCATCATATTGTATTTCTGTGTTATATTTATGCCACATCATACAAATGAATGAAATGTTAAATTTAAAAATATAATATATTATATTTTAAAGTTATATAAAGAAATACCATTCCTGCTATTACATGTCTATCATCTCTACCGTATACAGCGACAGACCTTTGCTGTATATAGTTCTAATTTTATTTTCCATTTATTTCTGTTCTTTTATTCAGTTATTATTATTATTATTATTATTATTATTATTATTATTATTATTATTATTATTATTATTCTTGTATACAATGAAAAGTTTATCAAACAACCAAACCAAGCAACAACCCAACAACAATCAAATCATTTTATCAAATATATATAAATATTCGTACTATTTAACATTATAAATTCATATATAATTTGTCATATGAAAATATTTATAAATTCTATATATATTTTATTCTTTGTTGCATGCGGTCTCTCGGTCTTTATGAAAGGAAAAAAGTAAGACAAAAAAATAGGGTTGTAATATACATTTTTACATATATATATATTTTTTCATAATAATTTACAATTCTGATTGCTTGTATACTGACAACCTTATTATTACCGCAATAATTAAGAAAAGTAAATATACAATATGTAGAGAGAGAAAGAGCTTTCATATACCACCATATATTGTAGAAGCGTTGAATTCAATCTATTTATAAAAACAAAATACCATTTTTAGCGACAACCCTTAAACCAAAAACATAAACTTTATACTCTTTTATGTAATGAAAATTTATGGTCATCATTAACATTGATTTGGTGAAAAGTTGAAATGGGTATATACTACACAGACTCATTAAATAGCTTTAAGTATAATTGAGTCACATTCAAATAAATATATATTTATGTAGGAATGAATATCTTTATTTATAACTCTTCTAAAACATTAAATATAATATAATTTATGAATTTATATTGTGTATATATATTTATATATCATTTAATTACTATCTACTATATACTATATATACTATATATTTAGTATATATATGGGATACAATAGTACATATATATGTTATATGAAATTCTACAATTTATAGAAATGTTGTATTCGGAGTATATTATGTTCAAAACCACATATTTCGTAATACATAATATCATATTATTATATTATATTGCTATCTTACATATATACCTTTGACATTACATTACTCACAACATTAATATTACATCAATAATTACTGATTGGTAACTTAAAGCAATTATTATCTATAATATGGGTTTAGTAATTTAGTTATTGATTTTAAAGGGTTACAACTAAAAATCTGGATATGTAATATAAATAATAAATTGTATTTGTATATTGTAAATTTTAACAGTTTCCCGGCGTTTAAAGAATAGATTCAACTAATACAAAACACTAATGTTATACAATCAATTTCACCTTAGCATTAGACAATCCTACGTGTACCATATAAGTGATAAAGTGGTGAATGTTTTTTTCTACAATTCAATCACTCTGCATTGCTATAACGATTATAGAACATTAGCAAAGAAGCGATCGTTATTGTTAAAGACACTGAATGGTATGAAAAATGTTTTCAGATCACAATATAATTATAATTTTTTCGGTAGCCAACTTAAAAATTATTAATGCAAAATGATGATAACTCGTAAAAGTTGATTTACCGAAAAATTTAGTTGAATGAACACCCAATTATTTTTGTTGTTGTCATAATTCAATATATTTTCACCGAGGTTATAAGAAAAATATAGTGATATTTAAAACAGAATACTATTTCTCAGGCTTCACCACTGCTGTAGGAGCTATACTAACCAAAAGATTTTATATATACATATTGATAACAACAATCGTGGTAAAATATATACAATGTTGTTACAATATATAATCTACGAAACTATATCACTGTAGGAACTATGAAAAAAGAGATCGAATTTTGATATTTTTTTTAATTCAATTAAAAAGCTAATTTATTGTGACGAGTAAAATGTCAAACTAGAGAAATTCTAGGTATACGATCTACTAAATTTTTCTGAAAATTCACTTTTATGTAATTTTCTTGTTTGGAATTAGATTTTTTATTATTTGTTGACAGGTTAAAAACAAAAAAATGAATTTCCTATTTTTCATGAAAGATAATTTCAATATCGCTGCACCTATTCGGAGAGTATGGACAATTTTGGAATCTAGTATATACGTGAAAATTGCAAAAAAATTAATTCACTATACATGCAAAATATATATTCAATCGTTCAGTTCAAATCAAATCTTAATTATTGTATAATAGAATAGACCTTGATCTATAAAAAAAAACAATGTAAAAATAATAGCTATCTCAATGTACGCATAGTTTCATTAAAATTTCGGCAGACTACGAAATTCAATACTATAGAGAAGATAGCCCAATTAGGTAAAAAGTTACACCACTGATTTTTGAGTGTCATCCACTCTTCTGTATTAACTCTGTGGAGTCTAAAAAATAAACGAATTAATAAATTAGTTGTACTGATGATTATTTATTATTTATATTCAGATTACGATGATAATTTTGTGAAACAGTACAGTATGTAGTATTTTTATTATAAATAATATCTACACAAAATGTGTTATGCACAATCATTAGACTAATTCTGAAATATATAGCCAATATTATTGTTGCTCTTTAGATCAACACTTCAAGTGAGTCGGTACATGATGCCTCATCTTCGGCCACTGGAATTTTTCAAAAAAATTATAGTTGGCAAAGTTATCGCTCAGATCAAGAGGGTTTCATCAGTTTCGCCGTAAATTTGCGGTCAATCTATAAACTCTTTGAATTCATTAAACAGATGCCATTTAAGCATTAATGAATTACCAGAAACATCAATTTTACGTTATCAAACGCGTCTTTACATCAGAGCCGAATGATACGCTGCAAATGTGGCATATTTCGTGTTTTTTTCAGATGGATCAATGTGGGATGAGGACGCATTGTAGTGCATTAGTATATGTGAATATGTCTTGTTGTTATATAAGCATATCTAAATAATATATGGTATAATGTATATAGGTTTAGATACCATATAGCAATAAATACCATATACTGATAGTATGGGTGTTATGTAGTGTAGGAATACAAGATTAATATACTTAATAGATTTATATAATATATTATATTGAAATATATAGCTAAACTAAAGCCATATAAATAATAGGAATTAACAATGTAATTTCAATCATTTTCATATTTATAAAATATTTATGTAAGTCAAATTATATGGTTTTATAAATGTCGTTTAAAGTGAAAAAAGGGTTAATACCATATATAAAAGGTATATATACTTTCAAATGTACAATATATTTTGATAAAGATTACCATATTATAAAATTATTATTTAAATACAATTTATACTAAATTATTATTAAATTATTAAATATAATATGTGTGTTATAATTTACACACACACACACACACGAATATATATAATAATTATATAATTTATAAAACTATTAGGTATTGATTAGAGTATTAAATAAACATTTATCAATTTTATTGCATTATTATTAATAATTTATGTTGTAGTATTATTTGATAATACAATAATTTATAGTATGAGAATTAGTCATATTGAAAATTAGTAATGTTATTTATATAATTATACTAAAAGATAATCAATTCCATATATATTTATCAAATATATGACTTAATTCTTGAATAACTATCTAATTAATAAGGGTTTTTGAATTAAACCTTTTTGCTCTAGTCAACATAATAAATTCATAAAAATTCTGTTAAATTATGTTGGCAAACTGTGAACTGTACATAGTTTTGTTTTTTAAATTAAATTCTACAATTTGGCATGTTTAAGAGTTAAACGTTCCATATTATGTTTAATTATTTGATTATATTAAACTTAAACAATAAAATAAGTCTTTCCTTCGGCATTTCAATAAAGTTTTGAATTGGTTTAGCCAATTTGCATCTGCGTTAGCCGACAAACGAGTTCACATTTTAACATACATTAGCTAATATACTAATACTTGTAACTGTGCAGGACAGACATCTGACGGCCAGTCTTAAACATTTATTGAGACACTGTCCTTATTTTGTTTGTTATTAAGTTTACATGCAGATTTTGGTACTTGTTTTATTTAACAATTTTAATTATAAATTCTTGTAACATTTTTAAAGTAAATAAAATATATAACTTCAAAAATGATTTATTTTTATTTGTAAAAATATTTTTGCATTTGCACACAATCTGTTATAAAGAAGTTTGCACCCAAAAATATAAGATAAAGTTTTTGGCCTATATAGAGCAATAAGGTTAAAAATAAATATTAAATGGAAATTTTACAATAGAAAAGATTCATAAATTAATAGTATTTTATTTGCGAAAATATTTCGTCAACAGTTTTAACATCGAAATACTAAATTGGTGTTATTATCCATCAATTAGTAAAGTATTATAGATTGTGTACAATCTTACTATAAAATACGTAATTGGTATTGTGTAAATATTTAATATGTAATTGTAATATAGGTACAAGTTAAACCCTTTTGTGTATTTTAAATATAGTATTTCAAAAGTACTGTGAACGTAAAATCTGCATGCATCACATTTGCAGTCAAATAACACTCATTTTGATAAATAAAAATTTGTTTCCATAGTTTTTTTCTCAAAATATTCGAAATTTCTTATAATTTAGTAATAATTAATCGTATATTAGAACATAATTATATAATAATGTTAAACGTCAGAAGAAATATTACTTTATATTATTACATCTTTTATGTGCAAACTTTTTTGTGGCACAAAGTACATATAAAAATATTATTTATTCTTATTTATAAATATTTTAATTGGTTAAGAAAATTGGTTACTTCTAAAATTATAAATATTACTATAGGGTAATAAATCGTAATTTTTCATAAAATTGCAATCCCCTTATATTTTGCTTACTTCTTATACATTTTGGCTATATAGTTAGTTAAATATCTATTGTATGTATAATTTAAATAAAATATACTTATAAATTTATGTTTATATAATACAAATAAGATACAAATTTTATATATAATATGCAAATGACCATATAATACCAATAACATTAAATAGACAAATACAGTACAAACTCATGCTATATACTTGTTCTAATTCATACAATTTAATTATATAACCGAGAATGGTTTTTCATTATTATATTTTGAAGCTTTGCAGGTTTTTCGCCAACATATTATTGGCTGTAACTTGTATAATTTTGAACTTACAATATCGAATCAGTATTCTATTGATCCGTAATTGAATGGCGGAAATTGTTATGGTAATGTTAAGCGAGCTCAAGGTGTTCAGATATAGGTCAAAAATGGGAAAATACAAGACAATAAAATAATAAGAAGCAAATCACAAATTTCCGTGCATTGTTCATATAATGATATAAAAATCTTTGTACAATAAACTTTGTCAACGTGAAAATGCTCATATAGTTTTTACTGTAATATTTTATAATTACATATAATACACACAATTACAATGTACATTCAAATATAAATAAATTATGTGAAATTTTTCTGATAAAAGCTTTTGTGTATAGTAAAATTTAACAAGACAGTGGCTTTTTTCTATTTAGAGTTTCCTTTCGGAAACAAAGTGTGCATAGTTGATTACAATTATTTACATGAACTATAGGAATTTCTAAAATGACATATTTTATCTTTTTGATTTATAAATGTTTCATATATTTTAAAATTAAATATTTGTGCAAGTGCAACGCCACTGAAATACCCTTATTTTCCTATATATTAATGTATTATATGTAACCGCATCCCTCCTTCAGTTGTTTGTTATTATTTAATTAATTTGGTTTATGTATAATACATATTATTTATATTATATTATAACATTTCTATACTGAAATACTGGTGCACACACATTTTCTATATATTTACACATAAATTATCAATATATTTTATTTTAGAAGTTTCTCTGTGCTATAACATCAACATTATCATTTAATTACTTTAGCTCTAAGTATATACCTATGACTCTGTCCCTTTTTTTGTAATCAAATTTTATCAGAATTGTCTTAATGTAATAGAATTATATGACTATTGTAAATTTCTATAAATTAAAAAACTTTGAATCTCTATAGCTTTTATAGTTAAGATATCATATTTTAATGTATTGTATATAAATACCAATTGTTGTTATTACATTAAATATGGAATGTTTTGCGGTAGACATTACTATATTCTCTTGCGAATGATGCAATGTGTAAGCTGGTTTTGATAGTACTATCAAAAAATTATATCAGAAACAGAAAAGTAAAGAAAATGTTGGTGTAATTTATGGTCTCGCAAAGCTATAGTGAAATTGTCGAATTACACAGTTGATTGTTACCACCAACACTTAATTTTTAATTGCGTCAACCAAAAATTTGGTTACATTTACCGCTAAAAACTGAAGGCAAAATATCTCATTGTAAATATACTCTTCTGAGCTTATGAGTTTAAATAACTTAAATATTAACTAATTGACTTTGCAGTCTATGGAAGTACAATACATCAAATTAAAGAGGAATATATATGGTGTTTTTTCTTCTCCATACTTTATGAATATAATTTATTTATTTTCAGAAAATATAGAGACAATTTTAT
Organism: Bibio marci; assembly: GCA_910594885.2. Classification (NCBI taxonomy): domain Eukaryota; kingdom Metazoa; phylum Arthropoda; class Insecta; order Diptera; family Bibionidae; genus Bibio; species Bibio marci. The sequence goes on from OU343114.1 coordinate 43,137,790, forward strand.
TTTATGTATTGCATATAAATGCAAAAAGTCATCAAAGCTGTTGTTGTTGTTGTTGTTGTTATTGAACTAGGTTATAAAATTCACAAAGTTATACCATAAAATAATAATGAAAACGGAAACACAATTTTCCACATATATATACGCAAGAACAATTTTTAATTAATATCGAATTAAATTAAAAAAGTTTCAACTGTTTGTTGATGATGATTTTGACTGTATAAAATTATAGATATATTTTATTACGACTTACGAGTACAAATTGTATTATATAGTAATCCTTTGGTGTAATGACCTTATAAATATTTCAATAATCTTACAAATTAATAAATTACTTATTTGACCCCGTAGTAAATTCAAATAATGATATTTTAATGTATTTTGTAACTTAACATTAACATAAGTAATTTTTAATAATTTCTATTATTTTATGATTTTTTTTATATATACGTTTTCCATAAAGTTATTTATTATTACGACGAGAGTAGTGTACGTGTTGTATAAACACACGATTATTATTTTCCGGTATATATTCAAAAGGTTATTTACATGATAATTATTAACGTGAATCCATTATATGTATTTATTATGTAAGTACACATTTTCATTTATAGCTTCCATATCCGTATATAAATTAATTTTTCATATAGAAAAACAACAACAACAACAACAAAAAAAGCACCTGCTGCTCTGCTGCTTAAAGAAAATCTGCATAAAAAAAAAAAATTGAAATTCATAACTCAAGTACAAAATAATGAGAAAGCTTTTAGTAAATGACATTGTTTTTATTTATGAAAATACACACATCTTTTTTCACACATATTAATGTTCGCAGTATTTTAGTCAGTAATGCAATAAGTAAAAAATAAAGGGATATGAATTAGTGTATTTAAAATTAAAAAAAAACGTTGTAATATATTTCAGTATTTGTTGAAATATTTATGTGACAATGGTTTTTTTTTTTTGAAAAAAAAAATGTTTCATTTATTTATAATTTACATTTTCATTGTGTACTCAATTCATTCATATACATAATTACAAAATTGATTCCTCACATGAAAATTGTATATTATAGTTATTTTATAGCTCTTCCCTCTACAGATCATAATTACAATTTTACCATTATTTCAATTAATTCCGATATGAAATTATTTATTGTGAAAAGCGGAAATTACTTTTGGTGGTATCATCTGATTATTTTCTATATATAAAATACATATACTAATATTTGTCCATAGAAATCTAGACACACATTTACATAAAATAATAATTTATAATAATAATAATAATAATAACAATTATTAATGTAATAATATTATGGAATAAATTATTTAAAATATTAATTAATAACATAATAAATTTTAACGCTGTCCCAAAAATAATGTGAATAAATAAATGTTAATTTTTACAAAAATCATTATATTCGAAATATTCTCTTTCAACTTTTGATATACATCGATTTGTACGTTCAACAAGTACATCAAATGACTTTTTTATGTCAATTATTGAATTGTTGTTGAACAGTGCGGTGGTCGTTGCCTTTTGAATGTTTTCAACTGATGCAAAACGGTTTCTTTTCATATTCAAATGAAGTTTAGCGAATAGAAAGTAGTCGGAGGGAGTTAAATCAGCAAAAAAAAATAAATGATATTTGTTGAACAATGTGAAAGTACATTTTCATGTTGTAATCTCCAACTGCCTGGTTCTCGATATCATCAGAACGAATACGGTCACCACGACTTACCAAACTTTTTCAATGTTTTCTTCAGTAAATGCTTCAGATGCTCATTCATCATCACTTATAGCTTCTCTACCTTCTGCAAATCGTTTATGCCATCTAAATACTTGTGTGCTCTTCACATACAATTATCAACGTTTGAGTAACATTTTTACCAATTTCAAAACAAAATTTAATATTAAATATTTGTTGTTTATACAATTTCTCGACCGATACACAATAATTCCTATCACTTAATGTTTTGGATCTTGAAAGGAAATGCCATGAAACTTTAACAGTTTGTTAAGGTCGGTTCTAGCTACATTAATCAATTAGTAGCTAGCAGATGTTACTACTGATTCTATATAAATAAATTCATTCTCATTGTTTTTTGGACAAAGGGTGAATAATTTAGTCGTATATAAAGTCAAAAATAATTGCTTTATTTGCATAACAATGAAAGGTCAATTTTTGGTTGACGTGAAATATGTTTTATTTTTCAATAAAATCAATGACTAAAAGTTTCATACAATAATATTCCAACGATTTTTTTTTTGTTGCAATAATTCAATACCGTCATCATTAAAGTATGCAATTACTGAACGTCTGCAAAATATCCATTCACTGGTTTGGTCATTTGATGTAAAACGCTTTAAAACCAGAAATTTTTTTGAGTTTGGAAAAAGATAATAGTGAAAGGGAATCAAATCACGAAAACACAATACACTGGTTGTTAGAACAATTCCTACTTTAATTTGTTGAATTTTACCATCGTGTGTGAACATACTTTGTCTTGATGAAAAATTATTTTTTCCTTTCCTATAAATCAGGTTTTTTCTCATGAATATTTGCATCCAACAATAATATTCAGAGTTACTTGTTTTACCGTTTCTGAAGAAATTTTATCTATATTAAACATCGTAACAAATGTAATGTTGTCGTAACCATTGCTACTGGTACAAATTTCAATTCTTTTAGTGCACTACCACCGGTTTCAATCCATTGTTTTGATGGTGGTGGATTCAAGTTTCATTAACATTTATGAAACTATACATTTGAAATCGATTTTATTTTGCTAAATATAAAAACCATCACACATTTGAAAAATACGTTTTCGAACTATTTTATGGATCAATTTTAGTACCCATTTTACACAAAACTTTTTCTTTGACGGGTGCGATTGTAAAATATTACGAGGTATTAGGAAATTTAAAGAGCATCTTAGACAACATATTAGTATTGCTATAATGTGTGAAAATATAAATAATATTTACTAACATCTCGAATAGAGTATTTATAATTTAACAATAGTGTTTGGGACAATAATTTGTTCAACAAAAGTTTAAACAACACTCTTTCATTTACATCCGTATAAGTAAAGCAACGCATGGCTAAATCCTAAATATATGTAGTCCTCAATATATATCTCTTTTGTAAGAACTCTATATAATATTATATTTTACGAATTTATTATTTAATAATTCAAATGTATCTTATATGCTACAGTTCTTGTAAATACTTACTTACTCCTACTTACTTACTCCATGACGTTACAACCCGGTTGCGGTTTTAGCCTTCTCCAACACGCTTTTCCAACCTGACCTATCCGCAGTCAATGTCTTCCAACCGCGAATTTTAAGGATCTTTAAATCACAGTTTACTGCATCCAACCATCTCGCCTTAGTCCTTGTAAATGCCAATGGTAAATTATATAAATAATATGATCGCGCACCAGGCATAAAAACTCGTTTGTCTTTGAGCAAGCGAAACGGAGTGTATATAATGTAATACTAGTAATAGTTTAGTACTCACATTAAAATTATATATAGACAGAATGTAAAGAGCTTTTGAAAATGATTGTTATATTACTTACGCAAAGGATTAGACACTTATTAAAACTTTTGTGTTTATATATAATATAACTATTATATGTATATGTATTCAAGTAAATGTGTGTACACTTATATAGGCTTATGTGATTTTATATATTATATGCAAATGTGTATATAACAAATGTTGGTTAAATAATATATAATATACAATTTTATTAGTTTATGTTTTAGTTTTAGGAAATTAAAAAGTTTACATACCACTCATTATTATCAAATAATCATAAAAAAAACTTGTTTAATAATGATGTGGCAATTATAATTGTATATAAATCTTGCTATGCATATAGTAAAGGATTTATTATCATAAATCAATTTTTACAGATTATAATATTTTCTTTTATAAAATCATTAATATATATTTTATAAATTGTGGAATGATTGAAAATGTACTTATAGTTGTATGCAAATGGAAATACAAATACTTACACATGTAAAGTATGTATGTGAATATATAATATATACAAGATAAAGAAATAATCCTTTTTATAAAATTGGCATTTTGTCAAAATGTCTAAAGTAAAACTGAAAAATATATAGGATATCACATTTTGTATATACAGTTTGTCTTACATATAAATATAGACATAAACAAACATGCAAAATAAATCAAATATTACAAGGAAAAAGAATTTCATAATGTGTATATGTTGTAATTTATTACTTAAAAGGATACAAATTCACATATATTATTTATTACACAAAACTATATAATATATATTTATATAATGACATTATACAGTTGATTCACTTCCAACCAGATCCTATATACAATTCATTTGTGTTTATTATTAAAATCGTTTTGAAAGTTTCTTATATGCCGAAGTAGTATCAATCTAAATACAATAATAATTAAAAATATTTCAATTATTATTGGAGTGAAACCCAGACGGTATATATAGAAGAAATGTGAAACGAACAAGTAAAGTACATGTCGCAGAAGTATAATTGGAGAGGCAAAATCTGTTAGGATATGTAAAATCTGGTGAAAAGTGGAAAGGTGAAGACTTTTGCTCTTAACGAAACAAGATGGCCTTTTTCTATATTTTTTTTTTAATACCATAATAATAATGCTGAAAATGAACCCAAAAAAAATTGGTTGTACTTAAATATACCAAGATTATTTATTTTATTGGTGAATGAAATGCTATTGACTTTATTTAAGGAATCGCATAGTAATTTTCAAAAGTAGCGAATATGAATTTGGAACACATTACCAATTAATGGTAATAAATTAATACTCATATAGATGATAAAGGCTGTATTATGATATTCAACAATATAAAAATTATATAGAAATAATATTAAAGAAACTTATGCCAACATTAAAATGACTCAAACTCAATTTAAACCCAGTCGTAAATGATTTGTCTATATAGTAATCACTAACTAATTAATAGTAATGAATGAAATGGAATAAACAAATATTTATTAATTATTATTCATTTGATTTAAATCCGCGTTAGAGTCTATGTAAATAAGGGCATAAACATATACAAACATATAAACAGTAAAGAACTGATAATCTGGTGAAGACCATAAGATGTCATGCTTACCCACCACCACCATATTTTCAAACATAATCATTTTTCAATTCCATGAACAGTAGCAGTAAGTCATATGAAGAGAAAATTTTAATACTTCATGATTAATTATCATAAACTTATTAAACCATTGTCCTTTGTATTATGGTAAATTTGCTGTACGGGTACGGTTTTATTGAAATATCAAACATATAGTTAGTTATATAAAATCGAAAAATCAACTTTAAAAATTTAATTGTATTTGAACATTGGACACGAACTCATTCTTTTTGGTTTACAATCACATATTTAATTTCTTCTTTCAACATGTGCAATTTATATATACGAGTATATGTGTGTGTGTGTGTGTGTGTGTGTGTGTGTTTCGAATAAATAATTGCATTACGTGAAAATCTATTTAAAAACTTTGATTAAATTCAAACTTTTCTATATGATACCTGGTTTTTTTTTTCGTTTCCATTTAGAAAATTCCATTCCAATGTTTGTGGTATGATTTTTCAAATTTTTCAAATTTTTGCATGTTTTAAATTTGTACTCGTACATTATACAATAAATATGAGGAAATTAAAGTATTTATACTTATATCTAACTGATATCCTTCATTCAACAAAACAAAATCGACCACACACACACACATATCAAGTATTAAAATTTATCAGATACTATATTTATATACGGAATGTGTGAAAACATTTCGTTATCATTTTCAACTCTTTTTTTTATATTTGTTTAGCCGTTATTTATATTGCAAATATTCGGGGAATACATTCCGTATTGCTGCATCAATTTATTTTTAATACAAATATTATGTGGTATAAGTAATTTGCATTCATTACAAATTATACATATACAAATATATTAGGTGAGTTTATTGATTCGTATTTATTCATAAAATTATGTATATAATTAGTATATAAACGTACAATATATAGGATGCATTAAAAATTGTAAGTCAACGACGATGCAGTTCTGATTCAATATGATGAATTTTAAGTATAGTAATTATAATAATTCATGACTACTTTTTTGATTTTAGAATTTCTTTATATTCATGAAAATTTTTAAAATTTTGCATGCACCCACCACCACAACAAGAATAAATTTTATGGCAATAACAAACCTAAATTTTTAAAACTGTTCCTATGAAATGCTTTTGATGACATTTTCTATTATCACAAATTATATGTAAAGATTAAAGTGTTTACGACTATATAACATCGAAAAAAGACAATATGTTAAACATTTTTAACGTTCGACATCACAAAAATGACATATTTCTTCCGATAATATTCATCATGTATAGAATCAGTATTGTTCGGTTGATTGTGGTATCCCTTTTTATACATCCTCCATTCCTCCTCTATATATATATATATATATATTGTATACTACAGGTATATGTATTATATTTATTATATTAGTTGTGTGCTTATATTATAGATATGTGGTACATCTATTGGGAAAACTATGTACATATTTTATGTAATTTGAAATGTGAAAATGAAAGAAGGAAAAATATATATGAAGCCAAAAAATAAAATATATTTATATTATAATTTTTTAGTCTATTATTATACATTTAACAATGAAATGTGAAATGATTGTCAAGATATTTGAATGGAAAATAATTTATCGTTTATTTGTTGTACCTTTTTTTATAGAAATATTTTTATTCGATTTTGAAAAAAATACAAAAAAAATCCAATTTCGCACACCATTCAATACTTCTACAATTCCCTAACAATATGTTTGTTATTTGTTTGTCGTTTATATATATATGTATTTGTGTTATATACCATATTTATAACAAATTGAAAAATTTTCTGTATACGAATACGTCTATATCATCATCTATATATCGGCACGTTTAATTCACTGATTTTGTAATATATATAATTTGGTATATTTAAAGTGAGCGGATCACATAATACAAGCGTTTGAAAAACCAATTAAATTTACGTAAAATCGAATAATAATACTCTGTGAATTTAGTGGGGAGCATTCGATATACACTGACACCCAAGATAGCAATTTGCGAAACAATCGAGATTCATTACATGTATATAAACATTTATGGGAAAATGGTGATTCAATTACAATACTTGCAAAATTGTTGTCGAGTTCTAATGGATTATTCTCATAGCACTAATTCAATATTTTTTTTTTTTTTTTTTTTCGTGGGTAGGTAAAAATCTCAATAGACACCACGAGGAACGCGCGCGTTATCCTGGTGGTAGTGTGGAACTCGAATCCACTAAAAAACCTCCCAAGAGCATGAGCATCCATATATTGAATGTCAATACTACTAACTATTACAATCTAGTCTAAAGACTAATAAGCAATTTTATTTTGTTGATTTGTTTAGGATACTAAAAGTTTATCCAGCGATTCATTTTAGTTTTGTTCGATTATAGTATTATGCCAATTCAAACGGTTTTATCCTTTTGAGTCGTCTTGTTATATTTGAGTTGTCTATTAACCTGTAAACCTCAATATTCACATGTGCCCGTAGTCTCCTTTCGTGACTCTGTGCCATGTTTTTAATTTCGTCCACTACATTATCTATTTCGAGATCTCTATGTAGGTTTTTGTTGTTAATGTACCAAGGTGCATCCACAATATTTCTGAGCACCTTATTCTGGAATCGTTGTATTATATTTATATTACTTTGTTTGGTGCACCCCCAAAGTTGCACACCATATGTCCAAATAGGTTTTAGAATTTGCCTGTAGAGCAATAATTTATTTTCTATTGTCAAAGAAGCCGTTTTTCCTATTAGCCAATACATTTGTCTATAACGTATATCCAGTTCATCTCTTTTCTTCTTCACATGTGTTTTCCAACGCAATTTAGCATCTAAAGTCATGCCCAGATACTTGGCTGAATTGGAATATGATATTTGCAGATTGCCAATAAATATAGGCCTATATACAATCCTTTTATTTGTGAAGTCTACGTGAACCGACTTTGTTTCGTTTAGTTTCATTCTCCATTTTTTGGTCCAGTTATCTATTTGTGTAATAGCCACCTGCAGTTTCGCGGTTGTTTCTTCGTTAGTGTCTCCAACAACCAAGATGGCAGTATCATCTGCAAATGTTGCTATCAAGTTGTTTTCCATCAGTGGAAGATCACTAGTATACAATAAATAAAGTATTGGTCCAAGTACACTTCCCTGAGGTACTCCCGCCTTGATCTGTTTTGACTGAGAAATGGCTCCATCCTGTTTTATTCTGAAGTATCTTTCTGACATGTAAGATATTAATATCTCTTCAAACCGAGCTGGTAGCATTTTTTTTAACTTGTGTATTAAACCCTCATGCCATACCTTGTCGAAGGCCTGTGCTACATCCAGAAAAATTGAGGAACACACCTTTTTTTTTATCTAGTGTTCTTTCGATCAAATCCGTTATTCTGTGTACTTGATCAATCGTTGAGTGTTTGTCTCTAAAACCAAATTGATGATCCGGTAATAATCGTTTACTCTCAATGATTGGTTTTAGTCTTTTTAAAATAAGTTTTTCAAATAGTTTTGATAATATTGGCAATAACGAAATTGGCCTATAAGATGATGCCTCATGAGGTGGTTTGCCAGGTTTATTGATCATTATTACCTCAGCCACTTTCCATATATTTGGTACATGTTTTATTCTGAAGCAGGCAACTAATTCAATATGAAATTATCTTTTCACTTGTAAAAATCTTTTTTTTTTTACTTTTGTCTTTGGGTGTATCCCCAAAATATAGAAAACTGTCAACAATTTTTTCGCATTAATTAACAAACCATATGAATAAGTAAGACTGTATCGATCCATCAGCAACCGGTCCTGTTATAAGATGATGAAAAATATATACTGCTACAACAATATATCAGCAGACTTTAAATGTTTTCAACAATCTTATTGTCTTTTCCACTGTCAATAGTACAATACTATTTATTATATATTATATATAGAAATATATTAAACTAGCAGTAACTAAAATTGACTCAAATTAGATGAGATCCTAATTCCTTCATTTACTAAATTCTATAATTACATATGATTAAAATTAAAAAATAATTTCTATTTTCCACATCGCATTACCACATCGCATTAGTGTCCGTATATATAAATATCAATTTTCTCATCCAACCAATTAAATAATCAGTATAATTTTTTGCAATATTATAACACATCAAAATATATTTTACAAAATAAAAATAAATTATTTATTTAAAATAATAGAAAAAAAAAAGCTTTTTCTCTTTTCAAAATTTAATTTAAATTCAATTTCAAAAAAAAATTTTTATATTTATCTACAAAACCACAAAAGAAAAATTGTAAAATTTTCATTGAATTTTATATCATTGTTTATCTATTTATTTATACCAAAAAACAAGATAAAACAGCAAAAAAAATACATTATCATTTATATTCCCAAAGCTATTAAAAGGATCTTCTTTCATATATCAATAATTCATTTATATATAATATATGTACTCGGCAAAAACGGTAACACAAGTTCAACATTATACAATATTCAAAATGAAAAACCATCAAGTAAACAATTTGATACTTATAATACCCGTACAAATAAGTAATATATAACAATAATGTGTAGATATCGTCACCCACCACCATTGACAATTTATAAAATATTAAAAAATTGAAACAAAGTGGTTATTGTGGGACAATCTTTTTACATAAATTAATATAAATAATTATTATATAATTAATGTTATTAATTTCTTTAAAAAATAAAAATAAAAGCACACACACTAATTAACTAAATAGAGGTTATATTGCCTATATCTGTACCACACACTCCATATACTTTATTGTATTTGGTGTAGATTATAGTTTTATACTGTATTTATATGAAACATTTAATAAAATAGTATATGATAGTATAGTTTATTTAGTGGTAACCTGTTGTTTTATGCTAAATATACTGCATGCATGCTGTGAAAACTGAACCCATTGTTGTTAAAGCATAAACAAATAACTCAAATGGTTTTTTTTTTTTTTGATTAAACGTATACCAGAAAAATACAAAAAAATTTGAAATTTAATTTGTATACCCATTTGTGACCTAAAAACAAAATTGTGTGAATCCCCTATATTCCAAAAGTGTCGTTAATACGAACGGCAGCTGCTAAACCGAACGTTAAATTTATTTCCATAAACTCGCATAATGATCGATTATTAAGAAGTTTATTATAGAAACTATTCATATAATCACTAAATTATATATTAATCGGATTAATCGGGATAATAATTGATCAAATTTGTTTCCAGTTTCCAACAGTTGCCTTTATAAAGAGTAAAAGTATTTGTTGAAATTAATTTTCCTATATCCTGTACGAATTTGTATTACTAAACTGAAGTATTTTATGAATGCCAAACATATATAATAATGGAGAGAATCGCTATAAAACCAAAAACCATATATACCGGAAAATGTTAAAATCTCACCATTTCACAAGTTTTGCATATCTCAAGCAGTCTGCATATTGTATGTATTTTAGAAGTTACCAGGTATAGGAGTATGAATTGAGCCGCTGCCAATAAATGGCTGTACTTATATTAGTAATTGTGAAAGAGCCTTAATGCGATGTTTTTTTTATTGTTTTAACATCTGTCAACAACATTCAGTGTGGTAAATTCCATTTGTAATACAACAACATAAAATTTTATCGTGTTAAAAATGTCTAATTTTGTGCCTTCAACAAACGATTTGCGGGTATCATTAGTTTTTGTTATCATTTAAAGAAAAACGCAGCTGAATCTCAACGAATGCTTGTAGAAGCTTTTGGTGATCATGCTCTATCATTAGCAACATGCAAAAGATGGTTTCAACAATTTAGAGACGAAAGATTTTGATTTGAGAAGTGAAGAACGTGGAAGACCACCAAAAAAGTTTGAAGACAGTGAATTGGTGGACGAAGATGATACACAAACTCAAAAACAACTTGCAGAAACCTTAAATGTAAATCAAAAAACAATTTCTAATCGTTTAAAAGCAATGGGAAAGATTCAAAAGTGTGGAAAATGGGTTCCACATGAATTGATTGAAAGGCAACAAGAAAATCGAAAAACCATTTGTGAATTGCACCCGTCAACGATACAAAAGGAAGTCTTTTTTGCATCGAATCGTGACTGGTGATGAAAAGTGGATATATTTTGAGAATCCTAAACGCAAAAAATCATGGATTACACCAGGTAAAGCAGCAAAATCGACTGCAAAACCAAAACCGATTCGGTAAGAAGAGAATGCTTTGTGTTTGGTGGGATCAGGAAGGTGTGGTGTATCATGAACTTCTGAAACCTGGTGAAACTGTTAATACGGTTCGCTACCAACAACAAATAATCGATTTGAACCATGCATTATTAGATAACCGACCAGAATGGACAGAAAGAAAGAAAAAATCTGTTAAGATAATTTTGCAACATGATAATGCACCAGCACACAAAGCAAAACCAGTTCAGGATACGATAAAGTCGCTTGGATGGGAGCTGTAACCACACCCGCCTTATTCACCAGACTCGGCTCCTTCAGGCTACCATTTGTTTTCATCGATGGGACATGCTTTGAAAGAACAGCACTTCAAAACATCTGAAGAAGTTGAAAATTGGCTATCTGAATGGTTTTCGTCCAAAGCAACACCATTTTTTCGACGTGGTATACGAAAATTGCCTGAAAGGTGGTTAAAATGTGTAGAATGTGATGGAAGTTATTTTGAATAAAATATTTTTGATTTTTCTATTCTAAATCCTCCTATACCTGGTATAATGTTATAAAAATAATTTCCAATATCGCATAAAAATATGTTTTGTCGCAACGTTACTCTGTAGTTTACTCATATTTTATTATAGATATCTTTTAAAACACTCTGTAGTTATAATCGTTATATTTTTAGTTTCATATAATAAAGAGTTTTTAAAAAAAAATAAAAAACAAAGGTCGATGCCATAAAAATTAGTAAAAAATTAGTCATTACCTTAATAGTGTAATTAATGACATTAACGAAAGAGAAACAACAAAAAAATATGACTATGTTGAAATGTTGACATTAAATGGATCAACTTTTTATATAATATAATAATAATTAATTATATTCATTTTATTGATTTTTGCGTAATTTCTAATAGTCATTCAATATCGTTTATTCACCCGCTGTCCGAAAATTTATCCGAAATGGATTTAAGAAAAACAAGCAACCGATTAATTTATTTTTACAATATAGATATTATTATTTATTTGCATTATTCTTACGCAACTGAAATACATGCACACCAACAGATGATTTTTTTATGTCGCTGATTGAAATGTAGATGAATATGACCAGTCGTTGTGATACAAACATCGCCACTAAATTACACTGAAAGAAATGTAATGAAAGACTTTTAATTAAAGTCGGATCTTATAAGATATAAATCAATTGGTATTGCCAATAGATGATGTTACATTTATCCATGATCATTTAGGGTATTTTTCGGACTTATAGTGTATATAAAACAGTAATGCATGTAATTAAATAATCTTTTTATATACAGATTCTATATAACGAAGGATTTAAAATTTAATTTTTATAACTTTATCGTTGATTATATAATAAGATTTTTCTTTTCTATATTTATCATTTACTTTTGCATTTTCTAATCGATTGAATATCAATTTCAATTTTTAATCTTATAAAATTACTTTAATCTTTTACATATATATAAAAAATAAAATGTGACTATTTGAAATGAAAAGTTTAAATTAATTATATGTGAAGCAAAAAGGGAAAAGATAAAAAAAAACCAATGAAAATTGGTGGTGGTGCCAAAATCTTTTATTGGAATAATTTTAGAGATAACAAATGTGGTATTTTTGTTTATTTTTCTACATGTAAAGTGCCTAATATACGAAAAAATGCGCATACACGTTATAGCATGAACACCCACACGTATATTTTTACACACTTTTTGCACCTATACACTCATATTTATGTACGTCAGACATTGTGTCTGCAATCATTCTAAAAGAAAATAATTTAATTAGTTTATGTGCAAAAAGAAAAAATGTTGGCGATCATCTCTACTTTTGTGTTTGTTTAAAATATGATTTATTAATTCTTTTACATAAACACTAAATGATTAATTAAATTTATATGATTTCAATCGATTGAATTTTATTTCCTGGATTCTGGATAATATATTAAATTTATTATTGATGGTATCGTAATTAAACAAAACCACAATAACATTAAATTTATTCTTTATAGTTTACACAGCATGGAAATCAGGAGACGAGGCAGCTATTAAGTTTATGCTTAACAAATTAAAATACAATAAAATATTTATAGAGTTAAAGAAACAAATTTACTTAAAAACTAGTAAAGATACATTCTAATAATAAAATCATTATCGTGCTCTGTGTTAATTTTTGATTGATTGATGATCTTCGGATTCTGATTATTCGGTTTTTTTTTTGTATTTCAGTCATACGAATATAGTTTCGAATTAGTTAAAATTTTTTAATTATATTTTTTTCATTCCTTCTGCTATTGTCCTCCGACCATCCCGTGTAAAGATCCCTGTATTTCACACACTGGTGCCTACAAATTAATTGTATTGTATAATTGAATGATAAAATCTTTATTTTTCTACATAATTATTATAACAATTATCATATTACTAATATCTATAGAAATCAAGCAGAAAATAATTAAATAATTGTACTATATTTTTATAAATAATAAAACCTAAAACTTATAATTAAATAATATATAGAAAAACAAAGAAAATTGGTCGGAAAAAAAAAATTGTGTGTATAATAAAAAGGTGTTTCCTTTTCAATTAATTATCAAATAGTATTTATACACGTGCATTGCATATACTCATATTATATTCGCTTTCAATTCATTATTAGTATTTATTTTGCTGACAAATATTAACAGTTTTATTTAATCGGATGATTGTGCGTGTGGTATGTAGGTAATGTTAAAAGTTATCGGCAATTTTATGGGTTCATAGTAATATTCGATTTAAAAAAAATATTCTATTTAACGAAAAAGATAATTTTAAATTTAAATTTTAACTCTTAATTTATGCATCGAGTAATTTATCTATACGGCTTCGTAATTGTGTTATGCTATGCTATTGAAAGAATCTATACTTTATTTATTTGAATAAGTGGTAAACAAACGGGAAAACAATCTGGTACATGTATACAACCAAGTGCGTTCAATGTTTTTTGCACTGACACCTGCAATATGTGGTCTGCGGTGTTGGCATGTAACAAAATCACTTTATCGTGTCTGTTGTACTGCCATTCTGAAAAGTTTGGTGTTCCAATGCACAGTATAATTTAATGACCAATAGTTTTTAGTATATATACGAAGTAATTTATCAATTTTAATGTATTGTATAAATATAATTGTTTGATAAAAAATACTCAGTTGCGCAGTTGCATAGCACCGAAATATATATTATTAAACATGAAATTTAGCGGGTTCAAATCCGCTATTTTTCATAGAAAATTTTTCGGTATTTATTTTAATAAAATAAAATTTTTCTGCTGGGTGACCATTTGTTCGTTGATGGAATAAAAAAAGAAAAACGGATATCTTTGAAAATATGATGTTGGACGCTATTCAAAGATTAACAATGTCTCTGCACACACATAACTATGGGCTAATCACTCATATTTAAAAATAATAGTATTTTGAAAACATCTATATTTCGTTCATTACAGTAAAATTGGTAAATTGTTATATACTCCCATACTGCGGAGTAATTTACCAACTTGGTTGTAATGAAAGGTTTATTAGATGACATAAAGCTTCACTTGGAGCAAAATATGACTTAATAATAATAATAATAATAATAATAATAATAATTGTTTGATAAATGTACGTTCCATTATATTATAAAAAATGTGAATTGATGAATATATGCTTTTCTAGAAACTTTCAAGATTACCCAAATATAATATATACTACTGGTAAATATAAACCTATCTATCGATATATATATATGTGAAGTGAATATATTATTATGTTCATATTTATATTTTACGTATATATAAATATAAAATATAAGTATTTATACTAAAATAAAAACGTATATATTACTTGTAGTATCTATATTTTAGAAAGACGAAAGACACAATTCCAACATTTTTATATCAATAATGTAAAAGTTATAAAAGTTAATGTATATGTATAGGGTGATTCTTAGCTGGCCAAAGCAAATCTAATATGTATAGGAACTTAAATTCCAAACCCATTTAATCTGAAGTTATCTAGAGTGCCAACATACCAATTAATAATATATTATACAGACACGAATGACTACATAATTCAATTTATTTATGATAAGTTATTTAAGTTTAATATAACAATTTTAATGTCTATATTTATTAATCGTATATATTTTTTTTTTATATCATTGTCATGTGTTTTCGAATATCAATTATTAGAAAAATAGTTATTTGTTGAATTACGCATAATTTACCCAACGATCATTTATCGGTGTTGGGCGTCACAAGTATTATAATAAATTTATTGTGGAGAAAATGATATCCAAATTGTAGCATTTATAAAGCGAATAATATTTCAGTCTATTTTTATAAAATAATTTAATTGTATAACTTAAAGTGAGAATGTAACATTTTTATATGAATACGAATATACAATAATTCTGGAATGACCCTATACAAATTATATATAAGTACAATGAAAATAAATTAAATACATGATAAGAATAATTTATGTCATATAAATATAAATGGAGAAAAATAATATACAATGTCTTTTCAATAAAAATTTATATATATATTAAAATCAAGTCCAGATGTTGTGGAGTAAAACAGATAAAAATATTTAATATATTACTACTTTAACAAAAAAAATATATTCCGATCTGATGATACTTGATAACATAATTTTATTTTTGGCATCTTTGTTTTTTAGATAATTAATATAATAAATAAATGTATGCATATGTGTGTGTGAGTGTGTGTGTTCAAAGTTTTATTTTCTATTTTCTATTTCGACAAGACATTAAATTGAATTATTTATTATCCCTAAAATATTGATGGTGTTAACATATGATTCATAAATTCATAAATATATATATGTGTCATAAACAGAATTTGAGAAATTGAATTTAACCCTTTTTTTTTGGTATATATTTTTTAAAAATAAAATAAACTCTTTCTATACATAATATATCCCACAACTAATATGATCTAACTTCTGGTATAGGTACTTGAACATATTATTTTCATGTCGTATAAGAATATATACTCGTATAGTATACATAAATTTATGCATATATCGTGTTGTATGCATGTGAAGAACTTTTATTTAATTTCTATTTGTATAGTATGTACATAGTGTGTCAATTAATTTGTAAGACTAGATGTCAGCGCCATCAGTGTAATCTCGAATGCCAATACCATCCAAGAAGATATGACCAAAAGTGTGTGTAGTAAGTTTATGTCATATACGACTTTTTCTGTATTCACAAAACTTAAAAATCCGTTAAATTTGTGTTATTTTGATGTGATTTCGATAATACAATCTTCTACTACATGTTCTTTGGATGTAATTCCAGTAAACTGAAATTTATATTCGAATCATATTTTATTAAATCATTGTAACAAATGTATGACATAAAAAACCAAAACAAAAATAATAATAATAATAATAATAATTTGTTTTTAATTTTATTTTAGAGATCCTAACAATTCTTTGACAAACTGTGTATTTTTTAAGTATATATACTTAAGACATATTTCCCTTTTCTTATAAATATATTTATAATATATATATCTTATATATCCACAGGGTGATTTAAATGATATATATATATGACATACCCACACACACACATATAAATATATAACATATTTATTTATTGTCTTGTCAATCTCAAACTCACAAATTTATTTTCACAGATGGAAATAATTTTTAATGAATCATTAAACATCCTTATTTATAGCATACATTTTTTTAATTTAAAAATGAGGGGCGAATTTTTTAATCCAACTTATTGTGTATTCCAAAATACAACTACTCTGCAAAATTTTGTAATCTAGAATTACATACATAAAGCCATAAATAACACATAAATATATATTAATAACTGTAGAAATTCTTGGGAAACTTCAAATGAAATACGATTACTAAAAAATGGTACATTCAATTGTCGACTTTTACTCTATATTATTAGTTTTACAATTTGTTAAGATGTTATTATAGTTTCTGGTATATATATTTGTTTCTTGTTGGTATCATCAATAAAAAAAAAAGCGTCATCTTGTTCTATTTTGAATCAAAGTCTTCACCTCTAGCCATAGGTTTTAAATCTAGTTTTTGACTTGGACAATTACCTCCTATCTTGTGAATTCAACTCCAAGGATTTCCTTGTAATATCCACCACTGTACTATTCCTCAAGGTATGACATATCAACCTCCCCCCATTTTCACCATTTGATTATCAATTTTGGTTTATTTGTATTTTGTCGAAAACTTTTCATTACCAATTACTTTAGGCCATCACCAACAAGTAATTCTTCTTATTTACTTGTACTTTCTACTTGTTATGGCGAAACATGACAGAATCTTCCTGAACTTTTTAATTAATCTCTTCACATAATTGATGAATTTAAATCACTATTGTCGACCACATTGTGTACGAAAATTGAGAACTGTATAGCTGCCAAACCTTCATTATTTATTTTAAATATTTCAATTTGTATAAAGATTTATAAGATGTAATTATCAAGAATTGAATTATTTAACTATACAATGTTATTTGTGTTATAATTCCTCCTATATAATTCTCATCTTAAACTGAATGTGTATCTTCCAATCGTAATTCTATACATTTTTTTTCATGTCATTGTTTAGTTTTATTATAAATGCTATCCTTTTGATATTATTATGGCATCTATTAAAAAAAGTAATATAAATAAATTATAATCCTATAATTTATCTTAAAACTATAATTTCTATTTTACGGATTAATTAATAAATATTAAAATATTTATTCGATACTGATTCAACATCAAATTTATAATGTCATAAGAACCACCCTATATATTTATATAAATAGGTAAATAATATATACACAAAATATAGTTATATATCAATATATTGTATATGCTTTGCCTTTATATACACCTTTATATACAATATTATTATATAGATTTATTCGTGATGTATATAAGTAAAGTTATATACAAATACGTATATGTTCTTGTCAGATGTCAGAGTTCCAATTAAATATTACATCCTTCATAATAAATTTATATATTATTATTAGTAGATCCATCATACACATGTACGCAATATATTTCGCATATGGGGTAATACGCACCCATAATATACGGATATTATTTATATATAAATGAGATGAATTAATTTATAAACATTGTCATTACATTTTCAAAAAGTTTTCTAGAAAATTATTTTCTTACTATATATACGACGCGACGAGTGGTATTGTTTTGTTTATATATATTGAAAAAGATCTATATCTAAATGTACTTAATGATCTTATATATTGAAAAGTGATTGTACCATCGTGTGTTACATTTATATACTCGTACAAGGTATTCATTGTCGTCATTGAAATTTACTATTATTTTAGATAATATTCGAAAAATTAGGACACAATAAAAAGTCAATAAATATGTAATTTTGTATAAAGATTATCATTTTCACAAATTTCTAATTTTTCTCACATATATACATTTAATAACTCAACGACTTTTATATAACATAGATTTTTATCTTTTGTATAATATAATGTTTTATTTACGTATTATATACATTTGATATATTGCATAGATATATATCAGCGGCGTCTCGTCCATGTATTCAATGCATTCACTGAATGCGTTGAAATTTTCCCATCGACTTTATTCAATTCATTATAAGATTTTAATTTATTTCATTCCAAATTCAAAAGTACATAGTAATAAAAATTTAGTTAGAAAAAATTTAAAATTCGTCTAACTACTTTTAAAAAAAATTACTCACACACGCAATGACGATGGCGACTTTGTGAAAAAAAATAAAAAATCAGTATAAAAAGTCATAATAAAATAGTAGCGCAAAAACACACACTCCTAAATTAATCGAAAAATAAGTAAGACAACACAAGCCACACAATTTAACTTGCACATTCACTCGACTTTTAAGCTTATTTTCATTTAAAAACTTAATCAAAGTTTCATATATGTGTAAATGAAATCAAATAGAGAATCCAACTTTTTATATGAAAAAAATAAAAAGCAGTACTGAAGTGAAATCGTGTAAGATGATAAGTGACAGTCACTGTCGCCTTTTATAAATGTTGCATCGGCTATATGGCGATATCACCGGTGGTGACTATCACCAAACAATGATGATTTTCAGGTGATAGCTTTTTTGCTGTCATTTTGTGCATTAGGTTATATTTTTTTGGGAAAAAAGAAATTCTTTCATTGTTATTTGTTGTGAATCGGTGTGCTACGCAAAATATTAAAATAAATTAAAGTAAAATATTTAGTTTTTTTTATTTATGGCTTAGCAATAAATTTTATCAATTTTCTTAAGGCAATAACCAATAGATAAATTCTATAGTTGAGTTAAAAGAAAAATAATGATATAATATTTGCTACAATCACGACAGGAAAATTCAATTTAAATACTTTAAATTGTTTACAAATTATTTTAATTCGTAAACTTGTAATGGTTTTATTTGTAAAAATACCAATTTTTTTATTGAACATTACGATCAAATCCTAAACCATTGTGTTCCTTAGTCCCTGAAGAATATAATTCAATTGAAACTGAACTAAACATTTATATTTTTTATTAACGCCATAATTTTATTTAAAAAATTGATTTTTATTATATTTCCGTGTATAATTTATTTGTATGTTTTATTTTTTTTAGCAGTAATATAAAGAAAGAACATGTCAAAATATATTTCTTTCTCACCACCGATACGAATGACATTATAAAAATCACCTTCAGGTGATTTTAAAAGTGTTCACCTTACATGATGCCAAAAAAATAGGTGATTAATTTTGAATATCACCACAGTGACTGTCACTTATCACCTTACATGATTTCATCCCTGAATTCATGGACTGTTGTTGTAAATTATTTTGGTCTCTATTCTCTTCTACACGTCCAGTATTGTTATTGTACATTATTTTGTTCTGTTCTACTTTACCCGTATGAAAATACAATTTTTTATATGAAAAAAATAAAAAGCAGTACTGAATTCAATGGACTGTTGTTGTACATTATTTTGGTCTCTATTCTCTTCTACTCGACGGTCATTGAAAAATAGGTACACAAATATAAATAATATATGTGTTGCACATGGTTATTTTACTGCTGATCTTCTTTCCGTTGTGTGTAATTACTTTTTCTTTTTTTCAGCTGATTGAAAGATTGTTTTCATCTTTAAATATAGGATTAAAAATTATTGCAGAAATACTATTGGACAAGAGCGCTTAATTGGTCTTTCACTAATGGCCATTGAGAAGGGAATGCTAAAAAAACTTTTTCGATAAAGTTAAATGTTTATTTTACTGCTGATCTTCCTTACGTTGTGTGTAATTACTTTTTCTTTTTTTCAGCTTGTTGTGACAGATTGTTTTCATCTTTAAATATAGGATTAAAAATTATTGCAGAAATACTATTGGACAAGAGCGCTTAAATGGTCTTTCAATAATGGCCATTGAGAAGGGATAATGATAAAAAACCTCATAGCTTCGCCTAACTTTTTCGATGAAGTTAAAAGTATATTCTGTGAAAAATCGCGTAGAATGAACTTTATATATAAATAATATAAAGTAACCGGATGTAAGCGAGATTAACATAAAATCAAGCAACCAACGTGGGAGGTAAGTGGACTGACGAAAATCAAGCACCCCGATGGGATCGTTTTTTTCGTCATGTCCACGTCGTTGATCCTGGGTCACGCTAAGCGTGAAATTGGAAGTATTTCTTCTTTCAATTCAATTTTTCAATTCAATTCTTTATTTATTATTCAAAATAATTTTATAATGATACATTTAGTTATAAACAAACTTTCAAGATTATAAAATTTTAACAGTAAGATAACTTACTTTATCTAAAAACTTCTTCTATGAAATTCAATGGAACTAATAAGATCGTCATTTTGAGGTACCTTCATGATTTTATTCGTACTCAGCTCATCAAAAAACATGGGTAAACCAACTATAACGCTCATTTGAGAGGTACACATGGTACACTATATAATTATGTTTTTACTTGAGTGAATGCATTGGCAAAATTTTCACCAGACATCACTGATATATATATATATATAGAATGTAAATAACATTATTTTATCAATCTATATAAGAATTTATATATTGTAATATACATATGAAAATAAAGTATATATGGAATATTTATGTTATGTGTATTTACATTGTCTTTGCTATATATATATACATTTATATAATATGTAATAATAATAATAATAATAATAATAATATGCGTGTAATAGGAGAATGTGTAATAGATGGATGGATGTAAAATAGATGTTGATAAGATTCAAAAAGGGTATATAATACGAGAGGATTTACCAAATTCTATATATAAAATATATATCTATACCATATATTTATTGTGTATGTTTGTAGTTGCGTATAAAGATGTTTGTCTTAGAAAGTATAGGCCTTATTTGAAATTGTGATTTATATTACTACATTTACGTATGTACATACATAAAATATATAGATATATATATATTTGTTGTATATATTTAGATACCTAAATATTGTCTTTGTTTATATAACTCTAAATGTGTAAAATTGTGTACATATATTTACATGTTCATCATCATACACTGACAAAAATACAAATAATAACAACATAATGTATTGTATATATTTCCATAGGACAATATTGAGATTATAACCCATTTATTATCATTAGTTTTATTATGTTTTATATTTTTTTTTATGATGTATTTGACTTAATAATTGGCAATGAATTCTGTTATAATACAATTTATAAATTATTATTATTATTCTTTATATATAATATTCGGCAGTATATACCTAAAGTATATATATATAATTTATTTGCCTATATTTTGACCGAAGATTAAAATTTAAGCATACTTTTTAAATTTAAATATTTATGTACATGTATTTTGTGTAAGTTTACATTTTTTATATTATGATAAAATAGCGGTCCACTGTGATTAAATTACATTAAAAATATTCGGTGGTTTGTTACTTCTATTGAGTATTTTTTCTACTAAAAATTACTCAACTGTTTAATTATAGTAAGCTATTCAAAACATTATAACAATATATGTTAACACACACAAAACTATATGGACTTTATTAATACCTACACAAAAATAATGGAATAAATAAATCAATTATAAAAACATTCATACAAATTGTTACATTACACATCGCAAAGGTGTAAATAATACTCACTGATTTATTATCTTGAATGTAAATCTTTGGTTGATGCGCTGCACAAACGAATGCCACTATAATGTGGGATTGACTTTTGGGTGAGTATATCTATGGGTAATGGGTAAGGCGGACGAGGGTTCTGGGCCATCGCAATTAGTCAATATTCCTTCGAGTTTAAATAATAAATTCCTTTTCAGTTATAAAAACTATTCTCCCATGCAATACCATACCATACCGTTCATCATTAATTATGATATAATTAAAATTAAAATATACAAAACTTTAATAAACGCTATAAGAAAAATAAAATTAATTAATTTACATTTAATTATAAACAATGAATTGATTGATGACTCTCCTAAAGTTAATTTTTTTTAAAAATCTATATGGTAATAAACATAATTTTCTGATACTTATATAAATCTTGTCTGGTTTCAAATTGAATTAATTGTATTTTTCATTTAATATTGATAAAATGATGTGTGGTGCTACGCTGATTTTGAAATTTAGGGCAAAAATACCGAATCGTCTACGTCTCTTTTTGTCTTCAATTGTTTAGTTATTATTGCAATACAGTTAAATAAATATTATCAATATGGAAAGTTTATTTTAGCTTAAAATATATTGATTCAAATTAATTATACAAATTTACATTGCTTTCTTCACCTCAAAAACAACGCCTAACGCCTAACGTCTCCATATTCACTGAAAAAAAAGTACATCGATCCAATTAAAAAGTAACGTCAAAACAATGAAATTAATTAATTAATTTTGCTCCAAGGAACATGGTTCACATTGTTAAAATGAAATAAACATTTCATTCATTTACATTCATTTATTAAAACAACGAATAATTCATTAAAATATAATATCGAAAATGAATGTTATTTAATCAATCACTCTGCGTTGGTTTAAAGAATTGTATAATTGTTTTGATGAATATTATTCATTTTTTCAACGTGTTCTGCTTAATAACTTATTATTCTGAACATAAATTAATTAAAGATTGCGAATTCATTCATTCAATAAACAAGTACATTAAGATAATTTTTAAAAATGAAAAATATTAATGAATTATTGATTTAAACAATGTAAAATGGGCTTATAAACGCTATTCATTGAAATTATGTACTATAAATTTATTTTCAGTGTTGCAGTAGTCCCACAAAATTGGTTGATCAAATCGAAATGGGGTTTTGTTTTATAAATTGAATATACCGTAAAACTACATTTAAAAATAACCGGATTCGGGCACATATATTTTTGTTATACAAGTTCAGTTGTTGCTTGCGATAAGACATATTCCCGATCTATAAATATATATATGCAAATATATATATAGAAAATTTTATACAGCCAAGTTGGCGGCAAATAAAAAAATTCATCAAATATGCAGGGTCTGTATTATATGTGTCAATAGTTGATATTTTTGTTTTAAATTTCAATTATATTTATATTGGCTGAAGGCCAACATTGTATTAGCGGCGCATCATTGAGAAGGAACACATGAAAATTCGACTACAAGTAATGTTTCTGAAAATGAAAAGGAATCGAACTCATAATATCCCCGGATGGAATAAATATAACGCCTAATAATTAATTTGCTCGTGATGATAATTCAGATGATTGAAAATTAGATATATACAAAATTCAATATATAAATGAATTTGATGTTGTGCAATTACTAAAACAATTTCCCCCAGTACTTTAATAGAATAATTTTTAAATTTATAATATTATACTTGAATTAATTTAATGCCAGTTAGTTTCATCTAAACTCAGCAATTATATATTTTGAAACATTATTTCCAGGGATATCATCGAATTAGACCATTATTTTTGATTCCCCATTCATAACCCATACATACAGCATTGCAGTCAAGTTGATAAATTACTTGTTATTTGAGAGTATATAACAATTCACCTAATGATTTGCGATTATGTTTCAATAGATACTTTTTTATAATTCAATTATTCATTGCGGAGTTAATCTCTGAAATAGTGTGCAACACCAAATTTTGAATGATAGCGTTTCATTTCATAAACTAAATATTATGTTAAATTGAAGTAATTTTCAGTACGAAAATATATCCATTTCAATTCAACTATAACTTTGATGGATTGAATGACATGTACTCTAATCACTATGCGGTGCCATTGAATCACTGTTATATGTAAACCTGACATATAGTCAGTTTTATTTAATTCTCTTTGGTCCCGTCAAAGAACAGAATGGTTGGAGGCGAAGATGCAATTTTGAATTAGACAAGTTGTACGGTCAACCAATTATTGTCAAAACAATCAAGATAAATAGATTGAGATGGCTTGGACACGTAGAACGCATGGAGTAAGTAAGTAAGTATTTAATTCTCGGTACAATCCAATTTCATATGAGATGTCATTGTAGGTTAATTTTACAAAAATTATCCTGGAAAAAAACTTAAAGCATGTGTTTAACGAAAAATCGTTCTATATGAAAATATATAAATACATATTCTGGTGTAGCTGAACTTTCTTCGATCAGTGTATAATATGTATTTGTATAAAATATAAATATGTATAATATATATAAAACAAAATTTACTTCATCTCGGGTTATATATATATGTTTATATGAAAAGTAGGTGTATATAACAAATACATATATATGTTTATTTATTTTTCATATACCTATATACAATGTGCGACACAAAAGAGGGCTTTATATAATATATATATGTTACCACTTTTATATGTTAGTTATGTTAAACATAATGTATAGCCTGAAGGAAAAATAAATTATATGCATTGAAAAAGATTAATGTTATATATAATTATATAATATATAAGAATGTTTTGTACATATTTATTTAAATATATAATAATGTATATAATTCTAAATATATATACAAGGTGTCCCAATTATCGACGGCAATACGAAAACACTAGATTCTCTGGGTCATTTTGCGTCGAAAATATCATATAACATTTTGGTCGATTCGACTTCGTTACCAAGTTACACGCAAATAACCAAATTTGCAATCAGACCATGTTTTGCACTCTACTAGGATCAATATCTCAATAACTAATTAATCGATTTTAAATTTTTAATACACTATTAGCATTAGCATACCGAGATCTTTAATTTGACGTTAAGATAAGGCAATTCGGACATGTGATTATCCAGATACTTACAGAAATGTTGGCAGCTAGCTGAACGTCATTTTTCTTTTTGAAAGTTTGTTCAAGCATAAGTCCAAAAATCATGATGAAAATTTTTTTTCGGTATAAGTTTAAAAACTTACCACATTCATAAGCTTTCGTTTAAGCTATAACATTACGATAGGTCTCAACCTGTTCCAAAGATATACACAAATAACTACAACGATGTAGGCATAAAATTGATTTTCGCTATGGAAAAATTTTACCATTTTTGTTTTTATCCAGAACCAAAAAATGTACGTTACAAATAATTGATTCCATACACTCCTATGCATTCACACAAACCTTCACACACACACACCCAAACGATCTCACACACAAAGGCCTACACACATAAACCCACAAAAGCACACGCACGCATATCACCACAGTTTTAAACAAACAAAGCCTAAAGTAATTGTTGAAAATGTGCTCCTTCAGCTCGAATACATATCCAACAATTCTTTTCAATAGACCGAATCAATCTAAGTGTTTGTTGTGACTTGTGGCGAAATTCTTGGATACAGTCTTCAGTACGTTGAATCAACTCTTCACGTGAATTAATCACAGTTGCATAGAGATCTCCATACTTAAATCCATTGGATTTCTATTTATGGAGTTGCCTTAAAGAAAAAGTATATGCAACTTTGATTAATTCACTTGAAGAGTTAATTCAACTTATTGAAAACTGTATTCAAGACCTTCGCCACAAGCCACAGCAAACACTTAGATTGGTTCGGTCTATTGAAAAGCATTGTTGTCTATGTATTCGAGCTGAAGGAGCACATTTTCAGCAATTACTTTAAGCTTTGTTTGTTTAAAACTGTGGTGATATGCGTGCGTGTGCTTTTGTGGGTTTATGTGTGTAGGCCTTTGTGTGTGAGATCGTTTGTGTGTGTGTGTGAAGGTTTGTGTGAATGCATAGGAGTGTATGGAATAAATTATTTGTAACGTCCGTATTGTTGGTTCTGGATAAAACCAAAAAAAGATAAAATTTTTTAAATAGCGAAAATCTATTTTATGCCTACATCGTTATAGTTATTTGTGTATATCTTTGGAACAGGTTGAGACCTATCGTAATGTTATAGCTTAAACGAAAGCTTATGAATGTGGCAAGTTTTTAAACTCATACCGAAAAATTTTTTTCATTATGATTTTTCGACTTATGCTTGAACAAACTTTCAAAAAGAAAAATGACCTTCAGCTAATTGTCAACATTCCTGTAAGTATCTGGATAACCACATGTCCTAATTGCCTTATCTTAACGTCAAATTAAAGATCTCGGTATGCTAATGCTAATAGTGTATCAAATATTTAAAATCGTTTAATTAGATATTGAGATATTGAGCCCAGTAGAGTGCAAAACATGGTCTGATTGAAAATTTGGTTATTTGCGTGTAACTTGGTACCGAAGTCGAATCGGCCAAAATGTTATATGATATTTTCGACGCAAAATGACCCAGAGAATCTAGTGTTTTCGTATTGCCGTCGATAATTGGGACACCTTGTATATACATTAAAACTAAAAAATTCATATAATAATGTAATGTAAATATATTAAATATAGAAATATATAATTTTGTATATGTGTTTGTGCGAACAAATATATGCATAAACACACACACACACACACACACAAATTATATAATTTTCTATTAACTTAATTTTATTATATTATATATTGCATTTTCTTTATAACCTAATAATAAAATTTTAAATTGAAAAGTTTTTTTCCTATATATTGTATATATACAATATTTAATAGGTATATGTGTATACGTAATGTCCTTCAAGGATAACACATTTTTTTTTCGTTTTTTCTCTCATGTATGAAATGCATGCACTTATAACAACTAACTTTATTATACGATAAAAAAGATAGAAGCAAATTTTGAAAAGAAAAAGAAAAAATAATTTATAAAAAAATACGAAATATATAGGAAGAATGGAAAATATATGAAGAAGAAACATATCCTTTTGTTCTTTCTTTAATAATATTAAAAAGTTTTCTTTATTTTTTTCATTATTATAATTATTATTTCCGGTATGTTATGAATTTTGTTTGAAAAAATTCTTATTGTTTTTTTTAATTTTTTTATTATTATTATTTTCAGATAAAGCACCATCAGAAGCAACATTTCGTGGAACCGAATTTTTATCATACGATTTAAGTGTAACCGGTGCTGAACCAATTGTTAGTGCACAGGATGCAATTTCTTTATTATTCCGAACACGACAACCAAATGGATTACTTTTTTATACAGGTAATTGCCGCTTTTGTCTTTTAATATATTACCCGAAATGTATGATTAAGAATGTAAGAATAGTATCGTATATATATAGGAATTTGTTTATATTAATTTTTATTATCAATATCTATGCGCATTTATATTTAGTTAAATCATATGTAAATAGAATATGATAAATTGGTAGAGGTAATAGTACCCGAATTTGTACAATTATTTAGAGAAATCATATAAATTTATTCATCAAAATTCACTATCACTTTGTCCTTGTGCTCTAAACTATATGCAACAGTACGAAGACAATGCAATTTCGATTACAATCATCAGCTATATTAATTTAATGGTTATTCGTTTTTATGAATAACGTATAATAATTAGTCTACTGATAAACACACATTAACGATAAAATAATGATTGAACATGAAAAATTTGAATGTGGCTTCAATAAGTAATCAAAAATGTTTTTAAGATTTCTATATTTCTAAAAAGTATGTTTATTATTTATTTGTTATTCGCAGACGTATATTTACGTTGACCTTGTAACTATTGTTGAAGCAAAGACATATCACAGATAAGACAAAAATACAGTTTATATCAGGTATAAAATTAACAATTCTGACTTTACAACACTTTGTATCCGCCGCAGCATTCCATTACCAAATTGTTTGTGTTTATAAGGCGGTTAAACTGTTGCGACTGTTATTAAAGCTGCCAATTTTACAGCACTTAATCTGTTATATTATTTTTAATAATGACTGGACACGATGACCCAATATTTATAAGGAAATTGTTTTTAAATGAATATATCTGTGCAAAACCGTTTGCATATAGTTTTTAGAGTAATAAATTTTGCATCAAATATGGGAATTTGTAATAATTTTATATTTTTTCTCGAATGGTGTAGCGAAGAATGTATAAATTTGATCGTATTGAATGAAAACTAATATTAGGCATTTTCATTTATTCTTCTTGTGTAATAATGCACTTGTGCTAATTCAATAATGTGTCATACTATAGAAATAATTTTTGATTGAACCATTGTTTCCCAATTTTTGCATTTTATGAATACCATCAAAATAACATATCGTCTATTTTGATGTGTGGATCTATTTTCGGACGCTTCCATTATAAGTGCTGTGTAATATCTGGTGAATTAGGCGGGTATGGTAGTACATTACATCCAAGTGACTCCAACTTTTCTTCGACCGGTTTTGCGACATCAAAACGAAAATTGTATTGTTGAAAATCATTTTATCGTATACTTCTGACAGTATATAGAGTTAAAAATTGATAGTTTGGATTGATTTCAACTAACATTTGTGCGAAGTATATTGCACCACTGTTTACTATAACCCACCATTATAAATACTATACTTTTTGAATAGTATATCGTATATACTAATCCATAATTGAAGTATTTTTAAATATCATTACAAAATTAACGTTTTCCATTTTATTTCTGTTTTCTATTTCTGTTTTCTATACAAATATATATTTAAAAATAAAAAAATTAATGCAAAATCATAAAATATTCAAAAATCTATAATTTGCAAAATTCAACAATCAACAATATTTTTCCATTAATTTAGTTTTATTTTTGTATATACAAATTGTTGTATATGTTTATTTATTTATTTATTTATTTATTTATATATTTTAGTGACAAACCTATACGCAAAGCCTTCAACAGTATAACGATACACTATAATGGGTCTGTATAAAATAATAAGGTTATTGTATTTTAATAATCGTATATAGAATTGTATATGGATAGATTATAGCCTGTTCAATAATATACCATATATTTCTCCTGCATATTATTATAAATATAATAATATATCCTTATATTTTGTATTATAATAATAATTATAATGCTCATTTTGAAAATTACAATGTATAATACAATTGACATGCAAGGTTAACATTAACTACAATAATTTATTTATTTATTTATTTTTTTTTTGTTAATGAATAATAAATTATAATTTGCAAATGAATTTTCATATTTTTTTATACATATGAAAATAGTTAAAATTATACTTTATTATTATTTACAATTTTTTAATTTATTAATATACAAACATAAGGTATAAAAGGATATATACAACCCCACAAACTCTATATATATATATAAATTCAATATTTAATAATTTAAGTATAATCAAGAATAAATATGGGTATAAAAATAAATAATCAAATATCCTTTACAATTTAATAATTGATAGAATGACGTATATATTTAGCTATTTATTAAAAAGATACAGTATAGGTTTATTTGAATATATAGCTAATAATTGCCATAAACTTATAAAATAAAGCATCCCTATATTACATACATACACTTTTCAGATACTCGTATATATAGTACATGCAGGATGTTTGTTTGCGGCCAGATTACTTATAATTGTAACATTAATTTAATTATATAATTTTTGTTTTGTACGAAATAAATCCCATCCCAATTAAAAAGTAATGTAAACCTTTTTTTTTGAGAGGCAGCGAAACATTGTAATTATATTCAATTTTCCTGTTAATTATGCACACGTATATGAGTGAACGACATTTTCACTATAATTTTCGAAAGGGTATGAAGTATAGTTGTGTAAATATGTCCATGTGTTACGTCAAATTTAACGTATGGCATCTATTTACCAAAACAATCGTTACAGTCTAGTTGGTAAATTACTCCGCATGAAAGTAGAAAATAATTCACCAAATTATATGGCATTTTAATGTAGATAAATGTTAGTATATTGCTATTAGTGTAAATTTTGGTGAAACATCTCTCAGATATTCACAGTGAAGATGGTGGCTTTTCTCATATTTTAAGATTTTCCTATTCATATGTGGTTGTATGTTGTTTCAATAAATTATAACGTTTTATATAAAAACTAGTAAAATACTCTTATTTACTAACATATATGATTTATAATCGTAAATGTATTGTATTAAATATAAAGGTATTGTCTTTGAATATATTTCAAATGATTACCCTTGTAACACTGTCCGTAGTTTGTCCGCAAAGTTTCCGCATTATATGTAGTAGTCCGTATAGTTTCAATCCGAGGAAATATCTATCGATTTCTTACGGATATCCGCTGGAATTTTATATGATGAGTGCAACCTTGTCTATGAATTTTCATAAAAAATGCTCTTAGATTATCTGCATATTTCCGATAATAATTTCTACGGACTGTCCTTAGAAGTATTTCTCGTTGCTATTATTCCACAGAATATCCATAGAATTTATATTCATATTTTTTAAGAACAGATCCACGGATTTTGACACAATATATCTTTGGATTGCACATGTAAACCAGAAGTTTTATGAGCACGGAATGAAGAAGCTGTCTGAACAAGGGCAAAAATTCTTCGATTATGCATTGTTTTTTTGTATTAAACAAGAAAAAATAAAATCGCAGATAAAATCCATAAAAAGTCTTACAAAATTCCTCGGAAATATATCGATTTGTGAAAATAAATTAAAAAGAGTGAGAATGATATTTAGGTAAACGAAATATACAAAATTTGAACCCATTGTTTTGGATAATTGGTGAAATAAATTATGAATACAATACCATTGGAAATATTACCCTGACAATCCAAAGATATCAATTGACCAAATTAAAATACTATTATATTAACACATTGAAGACGGTTCACGTTTTTTTCACGTTTTTTTTCCAACCGTTGGAGACGGGCGACGTTTTTTTTTCACGTTTTTTAAAATTTTAACCAATGATATAGGTAAATTGTGCCCTGTTCAATTCATTCACAGTATACAACAAGTTAAACGATAAAGAAAGGGTAAAATATAAAAAATGTTTACTGCAAGTAGTAAAAAAAAATGGGCTAGTGATTATTCTGAAGTAGAAGAAGATGTAGCAGATGTTATACAACCGGGAACTTCTACTCCTACCATGCATGCTTCTTTTTACGATCCACCAGGACGATTATCTGGTAATTTGCGACTAAATTTTTTTGGAGAAAATTGTCGATAGCGGGAAAAAAAAATATCCATGTAAGACATGTCTTGAATGTAAGGCAAACAACAAGAGGAGCGAAATTCGATATATTTGCAAATTTTGTTTGTACCTCTCCATAAAGGGACTTCTTTTCAAGCATATCATACGAAAAAACCACATTAAAATAGCGTTATATATGTTAATAAATCTTTAATAATGTATCCGATTTAATTATCATTTTTTATTTATATAATTTTAACAAAATATGCGGGAATTGGGGGTATATGCTATTCATCACATACCGTCTTCAAAGTGTTAAATGGAAAATCTATGGACAATCTTTGGACAAATTCCAATATATCTTTTCCATGGAAAATATGTGGATTTTTTCCACGGAATTTTTTCTCATTTTTCAAAGTACGGACAAATTATTACTAATAAATAATCAATTTTCAAATACGTTCAAATTCAACATAATTATGTACAATAGTATAAATATTGTCGGAAGTGATTTCAGGTGCGTTACCTATAAACATATATTATCTGAGCGAAGCGAATGTAATCTATTGTAATATAAAAACTAAACGAAACTCGCACCAATAAAACGGAATATATTTCAAAATCTTTTATTATGTGATCGGAAATTACTATACCAACTCATTTAAAGCTGTTAAAAATTGTTATTTTGTATTATCGGTGAGAACATTGTTTCACATCCAATGTGAAACATTGTCACAAAACATTTTTCTTTTATCTAATTAAAAGTTTTCAAATAAAGAAATGTACTTAATTATCGCAAAAAAAAAATGTCTTTAAATATTATTATTTTAGATCTCGCAGTAAATCTATGTGTCGCAGCTCGTAGGTAATATAATTTATTATACCATACACAAAGAGATTTTATAATTCATTACAATGCAATCATCACCTGAACTGAACTGATTTTATATTCCTTTTATATATTTTGTACGTTGTGTATTATATTATGTTTAATATTAAGTTACACAATATAATATTAATTAATTAATTAATTTATTCAATAATGTAATCTTAAAATTATTACTATTATATACCGGATATGTAAATGTATACATTTTGAAGAGAAATTTTAAACAATATAATCAAAGACATATCTTAATAACAACATCTCATATATATATTTAATTAAATATATGTTATTATTTTTCAGAGATACAATATATGGTATTGTATGTACATTTCTGACTCTATATATGACACATATCGCACTATTGTATAAACATATTTATATATAAATTATAGTAATAATAATGTAAATATGATGTTTCAATTTCAATTTCAATGACATTTCAAATCTAGGTTAATGTGAAACTGATATACAAACTATTCTCCATATACTCGTATATTCATACATACACACACACACACATACAAATTGTGTTATATACTCATATGTATTTATTAATTTTCTTATATAAAACTTCACATATGTATATACTAAAAGTATATAATAGCACATATGAATGAATAGTATATTATATACTATCTGTTTTTTTGTCATATATATTCAAATTTATATAATAGAATTTCCTCATTTATATAATGGCAAACATAATTTTGTATATGTATTTCCACAAATATAGAAAATATTCCAGAGTTTCCTGAAGACGAATGATTTAAAATTTAGTTTTACGTTAACATTTTAAAAAGAAAATTCAAATACTTTATATATTTTTATTTGAAAGATTTTATTGAATAGATGTCCGGTGTTTGTATAAATAATAAATTGTAATTTTCGATATAATTCTATTAAATTTTTGCTGCTACCATATGTATATTATAAGCATAAGATCGTATAACATATTAATATTATGGTTAATTTATCCAAATTATGTCTAAATAATATTTTCTTTTTAAGTCATCTAATAAACCTTTCCTTACGGGCCAAGTTGGTAAATTACTCCGCATGGAAATATATAACAATTTACAATTTGGTTCTAAATTATTTTTATTTACGGATTTCAAAAATTTATTCAATTTTGAATTTTTTGTAAAAGTAATTTTTATAATCGATTTAAACGTTCAAAATATAGAGCCGATTTTCCATTGCATTTCAATGGTTTCGCTAAGGAAAAATTATTTTTATTTTTTTTTTCATAAAATTGCTTATATTGAACTTCAACATATTTATCAAATCGGAAAAACTCTAGAAATAAGATTTGACTAATGAATTTGATAAATAATTAATTGTTTAATTTTTTTTAAGATAATATATCACAATTTTTTTGATGAAACGAAATGACTTTAGTATTGTATTGTCTGTTCGATTGTATTTTCAGTTTGATGTTCTTTTTGCCTGCTTTCAAGCAGCATCATAATTTCGTGTTCATAAAACTACTAGTCTTTATCGGCAAAAAAATGCGTTTATAATCATTATTGAAATTCTTACCATTCAAAAATGCAGCTGGTGGTGGTGGAAGATTCTAATTATATGGTGGATGTGATATCACAATTCAATCCAACTCCAATCATTTTTGACGATAGTGATCAAAGTTCTTTGTGGCCTTGTGTTTTGATGGCGGAACACAACAAAACACCTATTCGATTTGCAAATTCTGGTCGCTTTTCTTAAATTGTATAGTTTAGTTTGATTAGTGGTTGATTGTATAACTTTAAATTGATTGTTTGATTGTGTGCTAAAAGTTCAAAATAGACGGATTGCCTTTGTAATCCCATCAAACTGATAACAGATAACCTTCTTTTGATGAATATCAGCTTTATAGATTTAAAATAAAGCCATAGAGTGCTGGAAAAACAATTGTATGATGCACAAAATGTAAAATACTTAATTTTAATTTAGTAATTTTCAGGATATATAATGATATGCATTTTTCTTATAAACCCAAAGTTATTAAAGTAAAATTCTTATAATATTGGTATTTCTTAATTTGTACACATTAATTCAAATTTGAAAACAGTGTTTGGAATTTTATATAATTAAACGATATAGGAATATGTGGAAAATTACTATTTTGATATAGTTTTCGTGCTGAGAAGTTCTGGACAATTCTTATCCAATTTTAAATATAGATGTATATAGGAATTATATGAGTATAGTTTTTACTAAGCTTCTGTATCAACATCCTGAGCAATTTTTATGAAACAGATTCTGGAATCTATGGAACTTGGTCAATTCTTTGCCAATTTTGATCGAATTTGATATGTGTAATATAATTTGGAGTTATAAAAATAATTCCTCAACTTGTGATAAATCGATACTGGTGGCAGTTCTATGGACGATACATAAACTGCAATAGCGACTATTCATATAATCCCATACATACTTAGCTACATATAAAATTTGATTAAAATTGAATAGCAATTGACAAAGTTTCAAATTTTGAAAAATATTTTCCAGGAAAACTAAAAATGAGTATTAGTATATTTGAAAAAAAATAATTATCATAAAATAAATTACACGAGTTATACGCTTTGATACAGACTTTATTTCGTAATTTTGTCTCATCGTTGGTTCGATAGATCTTTGAAAAATATCTATTAGATTTTCCCTCCTCGGAACTATTTTGGTTTAGTACGTACGTCCATAATTCAAGGCATACCTGTAATGTTAATATGATAAGTGTTATACATGATTTAAAGTTTGTGCCACTCTCTCTATTAATACACAATTTTATTATTTTGTTTCAACTTGTTGTTGGTGGTTTAATATCTCACCGGTGTAATTATAACAAAAAACTAAAATTATGCATTACATTTTAATTCGACGAGTATATACAAAAAAAAAAAAATACTAAACAAAATATTCTTTCCTTTTGAACATTACAAATTTAAGAAAATAAAAGTGTGAAAAAAGTGAAACTAAAAACAAAAAAAAATGAATACTTTGCAATCTAAAAACAATTTTCATGAAAAAATAACAATACAAAAATTTTCTTTATATAATTTATAAAATAGTAATTATCTCTCTTTCTATATATATTTAGTTTAGTCGTTTACAAATGAAATTTTCATTTTTCCTCTTTAATTTGTTTCTTTTTGTATTTCCCATTTTCAAGCAATTTTCTTTTTATTTTTTTGTTTCTTATTAATGACTTCCTTTTTATTCTGCCTTATTTTCTGTTATTATTATTATTTTATTAAAAATGAACTTGAACTACTTTCACTTAATTTTTTTTTTTTGTTCCTTTCTCTTTATAATAGTCTCATTTACTATTGTATTAGCTGCTTATTGGATATTTAGCGTGTTTTTTTGGAAGTTGTTCTTTTTATTTTAATTTATTTTTATAAATTCGTTGAATGAATGAAAGTATCTATTTGCATCAGCACTTTTTCATCTCGGCCATACAAATGTGTTAAATATTGTATAAGAATTATAATAATTATATTAATTGTGCATAGTAAGTAAAATATAGAAAAGATACTTTTTGTGTTCTAAATTTATAAATTTATGATGTTTTTTTTTCTGTTTATTCATTCGGTATATAAATGAACGATGTATTTCATTCTTAAGCATTTAATAAGTCAAATTATTATAAAGATAATATATTAGAAAGAAGTTGTTATTAAAAAATATAGTTAATGTTTAAATAGATTACGCTAAATCGATTTTTAACTCAACGTCTATGTATGTACGAGGGCTGTTTGAAATATTCAAAATTCTATTTTATTTTTTAATTGGAATTGGAGTTTAACTCGCCACACTGACACGCTCCTATATATAAGTGACGAGGATATTTTATTTATAAATAAGTGTCACGCCAATGATTCAATTTGTAAAAAAAAAAATATGTGTTTTATATATAAATTCAGAATTTTATATTTTTCAATTGATTTTCTATTCGTATGTGCTCAATTCTTGGTTTGATTACATTTTATATATATATATATGATGCGGTATCATAAGTTTTATTTCAAAGTCCTGAAAGTGTCCTTAATACTTTTGGAACACCGAATATATTTAATTTCTAAAAATTTTAATATTAACAATATTATCATTACTATTAATAATAAAAATAAAATTTATGCTATAGAATGTATTACTTAACACATTGAAGACGGTTCACATTTTTTTCACGTTTTTTTTTCCAACCGTTGGAAACGGGTGACGTTTTTTTCACGTTTTTTAAAATTTCGAAAAAAACACATTTAAATAGCGTTTTATATGTTAATAAATCTTTAATAATGTATCCGATTTAATTATCATTTTTTATTTATATAATTTTAACAAAATATGCGGGAATTGGGGGTATATGCTATTCATCATATATACCGTCTTCAAAGTGTTAAAATATTTACATAAAAGTGACACTTATTGGTCTAAAAGCTATGTCATATACATTTTAACATTTTCTCGTCTAAGAAACCTTTCACATATGCTCATCACACTGACTGTCAATGGTGTATATTATTTGGGAGTTATGAAACGTTTGCTTCATCGACGTGAATATCTTGGTAATTAGAATTAGCATCTTGCTCAATAAATATTCTTCTGATTTGGCTGACTACGACCCATTTTTTAATATACAATATCTATTTGTATCAATGCCATTAATAGACTAATGGTTTGATCCCAATAACATTGCTTGTAATCATAATAGATTAGTCATGAAATTCTAACCACAGTCAAAGATGTGCATTTTAAAACACTCTAAAATTATTATATGTATATAGATGTCACCTCTGGTTTATGAGATTATTAGAAAATTCGTGAATTTTTTTTAGACAGAGTGTGTTTATACACAAAGTTTGATCCATTCACTGATAAATATATAGAAATTCTATAGTGAAATAAATTTGATATTTATTCATTATAGAAACATGTGCATTTAGCATGTAAAAGATTTGTAAAATTGACACATGAAAAAAAAAAAGTGTATCAACGAGTGCATGACATATTCCAAAGTATATAAGTGACCAAATTCGCCGAAAGTATTATTTGTTGTATTATTAACAAAGAATGATCATCTCACACATACCGTGTAATATAAATTTTATTAGAATTCCCAACATTCAAAATATATGTGATTATATCTGAATTTTTACTAAATGCAGTGACTAACCTAAACTAACTGAACCATATATACTGAAAAACCGTGTCAATTTTCTTGTAATCTCAAAATTAAAAGTTTTGAGAAATTTTATTAGTAAATTGTTACGAAATTCCTTTCAGAAATTATTGTTTTCTACAAAGATTATCGAAACATTTTTGTTTTACGAAAATAATTTCCATGACTAAAAATGTTATTACTGACTATTTTTTTTTTGGTACAATTTTTCATTTATTATCTTTGCAATCAACCAATTTTTAACATCATCAAATAATTAAATTACAAATTTTTAAATTATTTTTATATGAAATCATTTGGATTGCATTATATATGAAATCAGTGGACTGGTGGGGTTGTGGTGACTTGTTTGGAACTTATTGTTTCAAAGTTGTTATATTTCTATAATAAAAATACATAAATTCAATTATCTTAAAATAGCCGTATCCAAATTAATATATAAACTTTTCATTGCATATGTATATACGAAAAAGGAGTATATAGTTACACATATAATTTAATTATTCAAAAATTTATTATTCGTATGTATATGATGGTGGGTGGGTGGGGTGGTTAAAGGCTTTAACAATAATAAATTCCCTAAAGAAATTTAAATTACCAGCATAATTTACAAAAATAAAATAAAATAAAATAGCAACGAATGTAAATGCAATGTATTTTCAGGTATACCTAAAAAATTAATAGTATATAGTTTAATTATACTTTTATTATTATATTAAATATTATGCAAATAAAAACCAAAACACGAAAATTTTGTTACGTGTTATTATTTAAATTTAGATTTTAATGTTTTCCTTTTCTTGTTCTTGGTATTATTATTTTTTTTTGGTTGTTTTTAAAAAAAAGTATTTAAAAAGAATTAAAGAAAAAAATTATAAACCAAAATCGGAAAGTAGCTAAAGTGAAATTCATCAAAAGCATATTTTTCGCCTGTTATTTATTTATTTATTTATTTTCTGTGTGGGTATGGGGATTCGGTGCGTTTTGTGTGGGTAGGTGTACATATTTATTTTCATATTTTTACCTAAATTCATTAAAAAGTATTCAACGTTCATTTTATTTTATTTTATTTTTTATTTTTTTTAATGTTATTATACGAATAAAAAAAGGAAAAAAATATCCACCACATTTTTCCACATCAAAGATAATTCCTGAATCCCCTGCGGCAACTTTAAAGTATAATCGCATTAGTTTAAAAAAGTTTAGACTTTAAAGTTTTTTTTTTTTTTATTCATCCTTGTGTTGTTGTAATTTTGTTGTAAAAGTAAATACATTTACACACATGTAGTATACACACACACACACACACATTTACAATATTTAAGCTTAACGTTAAAAAAAAAATTGCTGTATATAAATCAACATTGAAACTTTTGTGTGCACCATTAGGAAGAGAAAAAAAAATGTGAATAAATAAATAAATAAATAAATAAATATGTTTAAAAGTTAAAAAAAAATAATAGTATAACGAAACAAAATTAAAAATAAAAGAAACCCATAGCAAATGATGATGCCAAGGATCTTTAGGATAATTATTGTTATATTTATCAATCCAATATCGGCGGATGGATTGAAATGGTTATCGAAACACTTGCAAAATATCTATTTTATATTTATTTTAATTTTTAATATTATTATAATGTTCGAAGAAATTCAAAATTTTTTAACTATACAATAATTTTTATAATTGTTGAAAAATATGTTGTTTTATGGAAAGGATGTTTTTAATCCGATAAATTTTGCCATCATCAAAACACTTGTGTTGATGAAAAATTCTTTTTTTTCTTCTTTATCTAACAGATCATTTCTGGAAATTGTTTGCATCCAATTAATTCAAATGGTTAACATAATATTCAGAGTTAATTGTTTTAACAAAATACCTTTGTAGTCCCGAAAAATGTTACCAAATTGCTAGTCCTGCTGATGTAATGAATAAAATTTGACTATCTGTTTATATAAATAAAAGATAAAACTGTCTAAAATAATTATCTCATCTATGTGTTGGACCGAAAACTAGACGCTTATTTGTGATTATGTTCTTGATGAAATTCTATTGTACATAAATACTATTTTTATAATTTTCACAATATATAAATACATACAATATTGCTTATCACCACCATCAAAACAGTTTGAAGCGACAATTCTCATAATTTGTATAGCTTTTAAAATTATTATCGCAGTCCAATTGGCAAATATATAAATGCTATCAGTTAATCAAAATTGGTTAAAAATCTGGATGAACAATTTATTTATTTACACACACATACTGGTGACAATTTCCAATTTTATCTTATCCACAACTCAAACAGCAGACTATACATATATCATTTAAATAAAGAAAATGGAATTTAAAAGTTCAATTTGTATTCGTTTCAAAAACTAACACAATATTTTATATTTTCTATATGAAAAATATATTTTTTTCTATATAATAAACTCAGTCAATACAAAACGCAATACGTGAACCAGAAGAATGCAAATATAATTTTCAACCACCCGCTTCGCACGCAATAACATAATAATTATAATATTATTTATGGATTTAATGTTTAGCAAAATTAAATCACAACACGAAAAAAAAAAAAAAAAAACGTACTTACAATTTGTTTTAATATTAATTTTAATGAAAAAAAAACCTATAAAAAAATTATTATGACAACGAGAGAGATATTATAAATGAACGAAAAGAATTTAAACCATTCATTAAATACATTAAATTATAATATATTTAGAATTATTTTTTAATGTTTAAAATATTAAATTTTATTGTACAAATTGTTGAGGATTAAATGTCGTCAACGCTTGTATAATTGTAAATGTAATTTTAAGGTTTTTGATTGATGGAAATCTTACCGATGGTTAAAAAAAAATTAAATTGAAATATTATCATCGAAAAAAAGTTTATATACAATAATTTTTAACCCTTAGTGAACGAATGCCGCCATACTCGCGACATTGCAAATATTCTAAAAAAAATCGAATGCCGCCATACATGCGGCATAACGTAATATATGTTCTCTCATATTAAAGTTTACTGTTTAACATAAAGTTATACGTTTTACGTGTTTACAAAACTTTGCTCGGATAGAAAAACCGGGAGGAAGGCGGGAATCACGTAATTATTGCGATACTTGCACTAAAAAACCTGGTATTTATATAAGGGACTGTTGGGAGAAGTACCATACTCAAAAAAATTATAAATAATTTTCTATAAATACATTGTTAATCTATAAAAAATAAATTTATAAATGTGTACAAATAAATACATTACCTACCCTATTCGTTTATTTCAACTCGCATAATTTTTCTGAAATTTTCACTACACTATCCTTTTGTATGGACATATCTGTTCATATCCTACCTATTTTATTACTGAAAGTTTACATAAAATCCAATAAAGCAAAATTAATTATTCACCGTTTCTCGCTCTGGATTTTAAGCACTTATAATTTCTTAAAAATCCGTCGACCTACTGGTCATCGTTCTTAAAAATGCGCTCGTTCGTTAAGGGATTTGAAAAAGGATTAAATTTTTAAGAATTTTGATCAGATATTTCGTTTGTTGATTTTTCTTTTTCAAATATATATATGTATCGATCGAATCATATATAATTCCCCGATAAAAATCTATGATTATTTCAATTCAATAATTATATCAATGTCGAATCAACTAATTAATTCTCATATTAATAATAATAATAATAATAATTTAATTTTAAAACAAGAAATCTAATTCTCAAATAATATTGTTAAAATAAATTTTATATTTTCGCATATATTCCTCAAACGCAATGTGTATTTTGTTTTTTAATTTTTCTTTAGATGATTCATATTTTGAGTCTAACCTAAAGAAAAACCAATTTTTTTTTCGTATTTATTTTTTCTATTGTTATCTATTGTTATCTGTTATTGTTATTTTTATTATTATTTTTTTATTATTATTAAGATTGTTTATTTTTCTGTTTATTTATTCCTTCAATTTTGTTTTTTCTTGTGATTCCAGGTCATGGCACAGATTACTTAAATCTTGCATTAAAAGATGGTGGCGTTTCGTTAACAATGGGTTTGGCTAATGGAAAACAAGAAATGCACATAAAACCATCACGGATACGGTTCGACGATCATCAATGGCATAAAGTTACCGTACACAGGAGAATACAAGAGGTAAACAAAACAATTTTGCTGCTATGTTTATACCCTATTATATTACACATACAATTTATTTAATATCTATCTTATTTATTCGTACAAAATTACGAACATGAAGATGAACGATGTTATTTATATATACAGATATAATATATATTAGGGATGACCATAAGTTATCAATGTAGTTAAAAAGTGTTTAAGCTCAAATAAAAAACTTCTTACAATACGATATCCTTGTACTAGATATTCTGGATCATTGAAATAATATTACTATATATTACAATCCTCTATGTTTTTTTCATATAATATACTACAACACGTTTAATTGTGAAATGCATCTTTATAATAATATACCTTTGATACTTGAAACAACAATTTTGCGTTTATATCTGTATGAGTTGAAGTCATGCTAATATCAAATTTAAAAATTATTTTTAAAATAATAATTTATTTATGAAAAAAATTGTTCTATAGAGCACATGCTCAAAGACGGTTTCTTACGATTAATTACTAAAAATGCCCGGCATCCTTAAAATTTAAGCCATTTGGACAGTGCGTATAGTAACTTTCATGAAATCACGAATGCCACACATCAATTATCGAATAAAACGTTGATGCAGAACTTACTAATCAATATACTTAATGAAAATATGCATTTTTTTTATCAGAATCTCAGCTGATGACATAAATTTGACTTGACTCTTAAAAATGTATTAATGTACATATGGCATGATGTGTTTTGTGCTTTTTTATTTATCCCTTCCGGATTTCATTTAATTTTATTGAAGTTAGATAAATTGGATCAACAAAATACAACAAAAATTGTATATATATGAATAAAATTTCTTTACTGAGGTGGTAGAATTTTATGTCCATATAGTAACCAATGGACGCCAATACCGAAATGGTTAAATATTTGATTACCCCTAATATTTATATCCGTATGAAAAATATTCCCTCACAGTCATTTTATGTACAGTAATGTTAGTAAATATATGAAAATATACTATTTACTCGTATAGATCCTTACATTGTGTTTTCAATGACTTGACGTAACATTTATATCCGTAATATAAATATAGGGGGACATGAACATGAACATGAACATTATCCATAATCCATATACACATACACACATAGGTACATTTAAATATAAGTTTCATACACTATTTACCATACCACGATGTAGATACGAACCGCAAGGAAAAAAAAAGGAAACTCATCAATTGTAATTCAAGTGCGGTTTCTATTTATTTTACTATATTTTATATTGTACTAATACCGTACTCACTCCATTCATTTACAATTTTGAAAAGATAATTTTATATCCATACAATATTTTGTTGTTTGTATTTTAATGTTTAATTAAACTAATTAAATTAATTTATTTAAATTTTCTATTTTAATAATTGTGTAAATAGATATCAGCACTTACAAGTTTTTGTCGTGTAAGTATATTATAATGTTTATATATATATGGTGCAGTTTTAAATGGAAAAAATTCGTAATTAAATGTGATAAGAATACTTAATATTTCGATAATAATAATAACATTAAATTTTTTATTACACATTTTTATTTGGTTAGTTGGTTGCTGTTGTCGATGATGTTTATACAGATCATTCTCATATAGCTGGAAAATTTACAATGTTATCATCATCTCGTGTATATGTTGGTGGTTCTGTAAATACACGTGCATTACAAGGTGCTAGAGTTCATAATAATTTTGTTGGATGTTTAAGAAAAGTATTTTGTCATTTTGTCATTTTAAAATATTAAATATTATTTTATTGATATGTTACAAAATTGTAATTTAATTTTTTCTATTTTATATCCTTTAATTTAATGTTTAGGTTGAATTCTCAGCGGATACATTACGATTAAATTTAATTGATTTAGCACGTACAGGTTCAAAATTAATTCATGTTGCTGGTCGTATGGATTATTCATGTCCGGCCGGTGATCCACAAGATCCTGTTACATTTACAACAAGAGATTCACATTTGGTATGTATATACTCGATTATTATACGTACATAAAGTGAAATCTATATGTAATAAACTGTTTAAGGGTACGAAATTTATTCAATAATTTTTATATTTACTATTCTAAAATTATAAGACAAATATATCATTAAAAACAATAACGACAAAATCCTAAACAATCCGAAATAAAAGAAAAGTGGACCATATATATATGTAAGATTGTGGCTAAACCATATATGTATAAAATAAATATACGTGTATGTACAGCTAAACATCGGCAAGATATACCGGAAGGGACCGAAACTGTTAATATTAAATAAAATATTTAAGATTTAATCAAATGAGGACTGTAGGGATTTAGTATATTGACTTTTAAAATGTTTGAAAAGTTACTAGTTGTCGACCAATAGCAAATATAATATCATATTTTTGTATTTGCTAAATTAAGGTTTGTCCGAATGACATTCGTTATTATAGCCATTCTTGATTATAGCCTTGCCTTCGGAATTAATTACATT
Organism: Bibio marci; assembly: GCA_910594885.2. Taxonomy (NCBI): domain Eukaryota; kingdom Metazoa; phylum Arthropoda; class Insecta; order Diptera; family Bibionidae; genus Bibio; species Bibio marci. The sequence continues at coordinate 43,182,486 of OU343114.1, forward strand.
TTTGCTTATCAACTTTATTGTGAAATATGCATAAAATTTGATAAAAATCGAGACATTTACAATGTTTTAAAAGTAGACGTTTGGAAATACTTCCTCAAGAGAACTGATATATTTCAGAACTGAATTCATTGTTATATTCTATAGTAATAGCAGTTGATCAAAAATATGCTTCTTGATTTTAAAAATTATGCTAACATTGGAATGTTTGTAAGAGATTTATGACAGCAAAAAAAGTTATAAAACAAAAATAATATATACCAAAATAAAGAAAAATTAATTATTCATCAGGAAATTGTATTTTGTAAATTACATATACTGAATATTCTAATTAACGAAAAATAGAAAAATACCCATTTGCAGTTGACACTATGTCAAGATGATAAGATAAATTGAAAAAGTAAAGAGTACATAAATAGAATATTATAAAAACTGAAAATATATATTATAAATAAAATATTATTAATACAGTAGTTTTAATAGAAATCGCACCAACTGTCTGACATAACCGATGGTCTGCTCTATCACTAACATTAGCGTTATAATAATATCTTCTATTCAAATATTATTATTAGAAGTTAAACTAATTAATTTTGGTTTTATTAAACGATCGGTTGTCAAAAATTTTATAGAAAACGAATCGGAAATGGGACGTTTCCACAAAATATTAATTTACTATCTTCTTTTAAAAATATATAGAAAAATTACACATTAATGTGCCACGGAAGCAATACACACAGCACTCTATACTAAAACTAAAATAAGTAAATAAATGCGGTAACAATAAAGCCAATTAGTTTTAGAAAAATAACAAGCATTATTTCAACAAATAATTTTACCTTATATGATTGCGGAGCGTATTTTATGCAGTAGATTCTGTAAAATTATATGTGCCATGAGTTAATCTAATTAATATGTCTGCGAAACCAATGACTAAGATTATAGGTGGAACCAATTTAACAGAATTTCCTTGAAATTAATACTAAAAGAATTTGTTTATGCATATAACTGTAAAATGGAATAAAATAAAAAATATATGAACAGCTCCTAAGACAAACGACACACAAATAGCAGGAATACTGGTTAATTTGATCATTATACTTATCCGGTTTTGATGATATTTATAGTATAAATATGTGTCAAATGTTATTGTTCATTATCAATGTATAGCGAAGTTCTGGAAAATCAATACTTAGGGCAGTTTTACTGATAAGATTCTGGAATCCTTATATTCAACTTTAAAACAAAATTTACTGTGTAGAATGTAGAATGTAATACCATGTATATACTCCATTTGAAGTTACCACATGACTTGATGTGATGCTACCAAACAGGTGTTGGGCACTGATGCATCTGTTAAGTTACTTATGTAGGAGCGAGTAAAGTTCATCCAAGTAAAATTCAGATTATACACTTGACAATTAGAAGTATGAATTTAAACAATCATTCATACATCTCTGACATTATATTGTAAAATGTTTTTAAATTTTGAATGAGCTCACATTAACGAGAATAAGAAGATATGTGAGCATTGACGGCAATGCAGATGAGTTGACCTTGTTTTTCACGATTCCGTAGTTGAAAAATGGTACAAGAAGTATTTTTATTATTTTCCATAAATCACATTTTGTTCACAAACCGTAAATTTTATCTTATTAATACATATATTTTCAATTATCCATGAATTCATCTAATATATACTTCAACAACAAAAATATGATGCAATTAAATATAGTAAAGGTTGAGATTGTATATATGATTTTAGTATGACGGTTTCAATATACCATATATGGTAACATAACCATACAGTAATAATGTGTAAAGAGTACTCATCAGAGTCTCATCACTACAATTTGCCAAAAACCAATGTAAACCTGATATAATATATATCGTTAGTATTATTATATTGTATATTACTTTAAACTATATTATATACCTCATTTTAGTAGGAATAATAAACCATATTTTCAAGCACTATATACTTTTGAATGCAATAAAATGTTGTTAAAGTAAAATTGATAGAGAAATATAATAAAGAATGTACCATGTTTTATATATATATATTATAAAATCTAATATTAAAGAGAAAAATCTTTAAGTGCATTATAAAGTACGTCTTTATATAAAGTACATTGTCATATTTCTATTTCAGCATAGACACTGCATTACGATTTTATACCATATATATATATGTTTAGCGCACAGTACACATATTCCTATATTATATGTACACTCTCGTATACGTAAAGTTATATAATAAAATAAATAAATGAAAGATTTTACCATTTTTTATAATACCATTAAAAAAATGTTTGTTTGTTTAGTTACAATATATTTAGATATTTTATAGTAAAGTAATTAAAATAAATTTAAGTTCACATTTGTATTACACACAGAACGAACATATAAAGTCAACCATTACATTAAATTTACAATATATATAAAACTAAAATTTAACCTTTTGATATATTGTCGATTTCTTAAATTGGCATGTACTCACACGTACAAGTATTTAAAAAGTAATACATAAATATGTGTAATTTAGATTTCATATAAATAATTATAAATTTATAACAATTGCTAAACCTGAAAATATAACATAAAAAATTTAAAATTTCATTTGTCAATTTTCTAAACATATTTATTAATTGTTTTTTTTCTTTCCCTCTACTAGATTTTACCATCATGGGATTCTGGCAAACAAAGTTTAATATCATTTAAATTTCGTACAAATGAACCAAATGGTTTAATTTTAATAACAGTGGGTACTAAACCGCCAAAGGTATAAATAATATATTTTAAATTATATTTACAAATTATTTTAAATACATTATTATTTTTATTATTATTATTATTATTATTAATTTTAGTCTGACATATTTGCTGTTGAACTATTAAATGGACACATTTATATACATGTTGATCTTGGTTCGGGTGCAGCAAAAGTACGAGCATCACGTAAACGTGTTGATGATGGTACATGGCATGAGTTAACATTACGGCGTACGGGTCGCGAAGGAAAAGTTTCAATTGATCAACAATGGAATGATTTTCGTACACCGGGTGAATCAACACAATTGGAATTGGATGCACCATTATATATTGGTGGTACGGGTTCAGTAAATGGTAATATACAATGGCCACCATCAATATGGACCGCAACATTACGTCAAGGTTTTGTTGGTTGTTTAAGAGATTTACAATTAAGTGGTAAACCAGTTGATATTGCAGCATATGCACGACAACAAGATACTGGTAAATTATTTACGATATATATAGCGATGTATGTCCTGTATTTGTTATATATAATATATATGTAACTTGTGTTAATTTAATAGTGTATGTGTTTGTGAATAGTGTATATTAATTACACAACATACCCTAGCTATATAGTTATAGAGCTTAATTTTGATAATATGACGTCTAATATCCAAATAGTTTTTAGGAATAAATAAATAAATTAATAATTGGTGATCAATTGGTAAACTGTTAGGTGCCTAGCATATGGAGTAATTTATAAAATTGATTTTTAATTAAAATTTAAAAAAAAAGTCCTACAACTTTAAAATTAAAAAAATTGAGTTAATAATTATAATAATTAAATATTAATAATTTGAATATTATGTAAAATCTTCGTTGTATTCGTGACTTTCATCACAATTATACTTACTTACTACTTACTCCATGGCGTTACAACCCGGGTGCGGTTTTAGCCTTCTCCAACACGCTTTTCCAACCTGACCTATCCGCAGTTAATGTCTTCCAATCCCGAATTTTTATGATCTTTATATCACAGTTTACTGCATCTAGCCATCTCGCCTTAGGTCTTCCGGCTCTCCTTCTACCCTCCGGTTTACCATTTAACAGTTTTTTTGGCACACGCTCCTCCACCATGCGTTCTACGTGTTCAAGCCATCTCAATCTATTGATCTTTATTGTTTTGACAATATTTATGGTTGACCGTACAACTTGTCTAATTCAATATTGTATCGTCGCCTCCAACCATTCTGTTCTTTGACGGGACCAAATATGCCACGGAGTACCTTTCGTTCGAAAATCCGAAGTAGTTGTTCCTGGTTTTGTGTCATGCACCAAGCCTCCGACCCATACGTTAATATTGGACGTATTAAAGTTGTATCACAATTATATACCTGTTAAATTATATTTTTTGATTTGGCTTTTAAAATTTTAATAATTTTGGCTGCCTTTGAATAAATTTCTGTTTCTATGGTGGTTGTACTAAATAAGTGTTTTAATGTAAATACATTGTACACATTAAGTAAAATATTTTTTAAGGAAATAACCCCCCGGCCGAGCATTGAATAATATGGAACTTTTTAACACCCTTTGTGCGCGCCCACCTTTAACTATATATATATATATATTTAAAATTTTAATTTAATGTAATTTAAATGTATATATAGGTGCTGTAAAACCATCTTGTCATTTACAATCAAATCATTGTGGTAGCAGTTCGGCAACACCGTGTTTAAATAATGGTGTATGTACAGATGGTTGGAATCGTCCATTATGTGATTGTACATCAACATTATATACAGGACCTACATGTGGTCGTGAATCGGCAACATTAGCATTTAATGGTAGTCAACATATGACAATATGGGTAGGTGGACTTCAAGGTACCCGTACACAAACCGAAGAATTAGTTATACGATTTAAAACAGCACGTCCCGGTGGTTTAATACTGTTGACCAGTGCCGATGCAAATTCACCGGATCGTTTAGAAATTTCACTTGTTGTTGGTCGAATACGGGCCAGTGTAAGATTAGGTGAACGGGAAAAGGTATATTGATTTTGTTATAATTTTATTTTATCTTTTTAATTTTTTTCAAAATAATAATCATTTTTTTTTTACTTTACTCATTCATTATAAAAATAAAACGAAAAAACAAAATAAATAAAATTATACATTAACAATTTCAATTAATGTTTTTTAAATATATATATTTTTTTGTAATAAATAAAATTATAGCATCTTCTTGCCGGACAAGGTGTATTAAATGATAATAATTGGCATACAATACGCTTTTCCCGACGTGCATCCAATTTAAAACTACAAGTTGACGGGGCTAGCCCCGTCAGGGGTACGTTACGTATGTATCAACAGCACATATTTTGCCCTTTTACGTGTCGTGACGTGTCGTTATTTCTTTATTTATTTAATATTTATATATATTTTATTAACAAAAAATAATAACAAATATAAAAGAAAAAAGAAAAATATTTACAATTTTTTTGGTATTTTTTTTGCGTAAAAATTAAATTAAAAAAATTATTTAAAAACAAATATATTAATTTATTTATAATGAACCGATAAAAAAACCCAATTTTTTTATTATTTATTTTTTTCTATTATTTAAATAATTGTTTTTAATTAAATATTATATAATTATTAATTTTATTATTATTATTATAATTTTTTTGTTTTTTCTTTTCTATATTTGTACGATTATTTTTAATTATTAAAATTTTTTCTCAATTGGCTCTTTTCTACATATATATTTTTGTCGTGAAAAAATTATTTTCTATATAGTTTTATTTGTTTTTTTATTTTTAAATTTTTTAAAAAATTAAATAATAATTAATTAATAATATATAAATTACAATATTTTTAAATGTAAATTTTTCTAATCAATTTTTTCTCTGTATAAAAATGTGATGGTTTTTTTTTCTTTAAATTTAAAATTTTTGTTTCTTTTTTTTAAAGGCCAAGTTTTAATAATTTTATATTTTTTGATTCAATTATATTTTTATTTTTATTATTTATTTTAACAATATTTTTTCTGGATTGGATTCAATTTTTGAAATTATTATTTATAGCAAATTATTTATTTATTTATTTTTTTTTTCTTTCTAAAAATTCGATTTAATTATAATTATTATAATTAAATTTTAAAAATATATTGAACATATAATTTGCCGTTCACTGTATCGAATAATTGATTTGAAATATTTAAAAAAGGGAGAGCGAGTCACTGTATGGAACGTTAATTTTTGTATCTATAATTTAATGTCTATGGATATAATATAATGTTATTCCAAGTCGAACTTAGGGCATCTACCAAACATTCATTACAGTTGAGTTGGTAAATTATACTGCCTGGCGGAGCATATAATAATTTACCATTAGTACTACAATCTACGAAAAATAGATGTTTTTCTTAATCTCATTATTATCCATATATGGGTGTAGTTTCCTTAAAATTCGGGATTGGTAGACATTAACTGCGGATAGGTCAGGTTGTAAAAGCGTATTGGAGAAGGCTAAAACCGCACCCGGGTTGTAACGCCATGGAGTAAGTAGTACGTAAGGGTGAAGTTTTCCAATATATAGTCACCAAAAATTATTTAATCGTTTGTTAAATTTACAATTCAAAAGAAAAATATAGAAACACAGAAAATTTATTACACATTATTTATTTAATTCAATTATTTATTTATCTGGTGATTGATTGATTTAACAAAATAAAGTTTCTGTTAAAGTTCTGCTCTCTTCGCTAGTAGTAACAAATTCTATAAAGTAATTTGGAATACTATAGAATATTATATTATTTATCAGTTGATGATCTTTACACTTTCACATTCAACGAAAATGGTAATTTATATTATTGTCCATTTTTAGTAATACACATTTTTTTCACTTTTCTTAATCATTTCGATTTTGAAGAACCCAAACCATCTCGCCATTATTCGAGTTCCTTCAAAAATTTTGCTCAGCAAGTGTGTGTGTGTGTGGTATCGATTGAAACAAGTAGCAATCAGAAGAAATAATGTCAGATGAATACAGGCAACGGATTATGGTTAACACTTTCCCTATTAACAGAAACAAAATCATTTTAGTACACAATTTATATTTTATTCAACGCATTTGATACAGTGTTATGTGCTGCGCGTGTTCATTCAATATGTAGAATTTTATCTTTTAATTTTTTGAATTTAGATTTTGGTTTTTTTTTTTTTTAAACTATCTATATGTTTTTTTTTTTTTTATTTTTATCTAACAAATTATAAATAATTACAAGGAAATTAATTAAATTTTAAATTTAAATAATACAGAGGCATTCTAAAACTGCTATATATTATTGTATTAAAATACAACAACTAATTATTGAATTTAAAACCGAAAATTGATTTTTAAATAAAATAAAATTAATTATCTAATATTTGTGGTTAGATAATCAATATATTTTTGTGGCACGCATTGTTAAGGTAGTTTTGATAAATTTCAATTGTCTTGTATTATTGCGATTGATGTGTGTGTGTGGCGTGGTTTATCTCTTCTTTTATTAATTTCAATAATATATCATAAAATATATAATAATATGGTTTGGCAAATATGTGATTACATAGTTTTGTATAAAATGAAAGTTTGTAACAGAGCGAAGTAACTTTGTTCATTTTTTTTGCGATGATCATTTGCTATCTATTTTTTTATAACGTCATGATTTTTTTATTCATTCTATAGAACCGCTGGTCCTTATCAGCCAAAAAACTGAATCATTAACACATCAATATTGAAATTCTTACCAATCAAGAAATTTTCCAAAGAACAAAATAAATGTTGCAATGTGAATGTGGCAACACATTTCAAAAAAGCTCTAATAATTTTTAACGTGGGACCTCATACAACATCTGTTAGATGGCATGGAAAAGTTCAAAATAGACGATTCCTTTATAATACCATCAAACTGATAGCTTCTTTTTCGTCTTCTTTTAATGAATATCGGATATGGATGTCGTTTGCTCAAGAACGAATTTTTTCTATTTACATATCGTATCCAACCAATTGTCGCAATTGCGAACAGTGTTCTGATTAGTATATTTATTTATATGTTTATAGATGAAATAATTTTAAAGTTCAATTGATTTAAATTTGGTTTGTATTAAATTTGAAAGGTAAATTACCGGACCGTCGAATTGTACTGTTTCGATTGACAATAATTGTTAAGTGTAATAATTTCAGCATAGGATTCAAAAATAGACAATCGTTTACAGTACAGACCACTGTAATATAATAGCCTCAAATAATTGCTTATATGGTTTTAACCAAATACTGTGAGCCATATCGTTGCACGGTGGAAGAAATTTCGCATCACAACGAGAAATTACCGAAACGCAAAACTGAACAGAAATTCTAGTAAATTTTCTATATTCAGATGTCAACGGCATTGTGAATTGAACAAAGATTTATACTTTTCCACTGTGTTTGTACTTTTCGGAAGCACATACTTTGATATAATGATATGATTGGAAAATCATTAACAGATTTAAATAATGTTTATAAAGCCATCGGGTGATTTTTTGCTATAATTGAGGGTCATAATATCATAAACTTGAGTATCGTTGCCAAAATAAAATGCCATAAATAATATTCTAAAAATGAGATCTTAATTAAATTATTACTTCTTCAAAAATTGAAATTATCAACTGCCTCTCTGCTGCTCACCTTTGCCTACATACAATATACATTCTAACACCGTGTAATTACTATTTAAATTGTTCAATTATGCTATAGATTATCCACATTATAATATCGTAATATATAAATAATTGTGTAATATTTAATAATAATTTCAAAGATAAAAAATAATTAATAATTGCTTTCAGTGGTTTTTTTTTTTTTGTTTAATTTTTGTATTTTTTTTTTTTTTTCTAATTAAAATAATTAATAAATATATATTAATAATAATAATAATAATAATAATAATAACAACAATAATACTAATAATAATAATAATAATAATAAAAATAATTTTAATTGATAATTGGTTAATTAAAAATTATTTTATCGATATTGTAAAAACGCGGTATTTTCTTATTAACAAAAATAAAATATTAAAAGGATCTGAAAGAAATGATCCTTACGAGCGTCAGGGCGCTATTTTATTGCACCAAAATTATTTTGCCTGATTTTTATTTTTTTAAATTTAAAACAAATTAATTATGATTTTTCGTTTTATTTTGGTTTTTTTTGTTTTCATATAAAAAAAGTAATACGTCGTAGTAAACTTCTTTTATGTTATAAATGCATTGCGTATTGCAGAACAACACCACCATAAAAATAAAAATACTTAATGTAATTACCACTAAAAAAATAATAATAAAGTTATAAAAATAAAACGAAATATCATAATTAATTTTACTATTAAATTTTTAATAGATTGATTGTTTAATTTATTTTTCTATTTTATAAATAACTATAAATAATAATTATGATTTGGTCTTGAAAATAATATTAATAATATATTTTTTTAAAGAAAAATTAAAAATAGCTTAGAATCCCGCCCTGTGTTACCACCTTAAGAATATATTATAAAAAATAAATGTATATACTATGAATTTTGTTAGACTTTAACACACATTTTACATTCAATATATATTGAATGAATGCAATTTATATATACCAAATCGCAGCTATGTCCTATATACGTAAACGTAACGTAGTATATAATTTAAAAACACATTTGCATTGTAACGTAACACACAACCGCAACAACAACAAGTAATAAATAATATTAATGTTATTAATAAATGGATAAAAGTGGTCAACAAATTCATAGTAAATACATTTATCGTACAAAATTTTTATAATTCTAAAGATTTCTAAATTTCTTAAAAATATTAAAACATTTTTTTCAATGCGCTTTAATTGCTGCTTGCATGATTTTATTTATACAATTTTTTAATATTAAAATTTATTTTCTTAATTTCTTCAAAATAATCCCGTGAAAAAAAAATTATAATAATAATAAGAGATGTGGAGAAAATTAATTTTAATATTTAAAAAATAACTATCTTTGCATGATTTCTATTCCTTTTCTTTGTATAAAAAAAAATTTGTTTAAATTGTTTTTTTAACAACAACAGAAAAAATAATAATAACAGAAATGAAGTCTTCTAACTAAAAAAATTATCTAGATTATTTATTACAAAATACCATAAAATAAATGTAATAATAAATAAAACATGGCAACAAATTTTCATGTAAATCATTCGCAATACTAGAGAATAATAGACATAGAGACCATACAAAATAAAAAATTATTAGTTGAAATTAAATTACAAAATTAGATTTTATTTTTAATTTTTTCCACAACATTTAATTTATTTATCTTCAGCCGAAACAATATTGGGTAAAGCTAGTGCAACAATGGAAATACGTTCAATTCATTTAGGCGGTTTATTTCATGCTGAAGAAGAAATACAAATGACATCAACAATGGCTAATTTTGTCGGACAAATGCAAGGATTTATATTTAATGGATATCGGTATGTGTTTCTTAGTTATTATATAACACTTTTTTTCCAAATCCAATTTGATACAGAATTTGTGCACACCAAAAATTGTGTGATGACAGTCGTACACATTGCGTATATAATTTGTTTTCTGATTGATTTTAAAGTTAATCAAAGCAATATTAACATTATTGCAATATATATTGTATATATCTGGTGGTTGTCACAATTTTTCGAAAAAATTACAAATAAATAATATTATAATTAACAATTTGTTTCTATATTAATCCGATTTTAAAAATTTACATTTATAGATACATTGATTTAGTGAGATCATTGGGACCCGAACTATCGGCTTTACCAATGTCAACATTTAAATTAACTGCACGTTTTATTAATTCACCACCGGGTGCACCATACCATGCAGCAACATTTCGTTCAAAGCATTCATATGTTGGTTTGGCAATGTTAAAAGCATATACAAATATATTTATAGATTTTCGTTTTAAAACATTGGAAGCCAATGGTTTATTATTTTATAATGCTGGACGACGAACAGATTTTGTGGCTGTTGAATTAGTAAATGGACACATACATTATATATTTGATTTAGGCGATGGTCCCATTACATTACGTGATAAATCACATACACATATGAATGATAATCGTTGGCATTCGGTTAGTATACGGCGACCGGGACCCAAAACACATACATTAGTTGTCGACGATGCCATTGAAGTGTATACTGCACCCGGAACTAATTTACAAATGGAATTAGATGGTATTTTATATGTTGGTGGTGTGTTTAAAGATATGTACACAAAATTACCGACAACCATTGCATCACGTACCGGTTACGAAGGTTGTTTAGCATCCATTGATTTGGCCGATGTGTCACCGAATTTAATCGATGATGCTGTTGTACCAAGTTCATTAGTTATAAGCGGTTGTGAGGGGCCAACAAAATGTAGTCAAAATGCGTGTGCTAATCGTGGTATTTGTGTACAACAATGGAATACATATGCATGTGAATGTGATATGACCTCATATACGGGACCAACTTGTTATGATGGTACGAGTTTTAAACAAATTAAATTTTAATAATTTAAAATTTTAATTATTTTTTTCTACTCTTTTATAGAATCTATTGCATATGAATTTGGTGCAAATAAAGGTATGATACACTATACATATCCAGCCGGTGGACAACCCGATACCGAAGAAGACTCTATTGCATTAGGTTTCATAACTATAAAATCGGATGCTGTTCTATTAAGAATTGAAAGTTCAACAACACCGGATTATATGGAATTGGAAATTGTAAGTAAAATATTAGTAAATCTACGTTTTCGACGCATGTGAAAGGAATCATGAAACCGTATTCTGAAGTACTAATTTTAAGTAATGTTTAGTGTTGTCCAGTATCTGTTGCTTATATAATATCACTGTAATATCGAATTTTTAGTGTATATTGTATTACACGTGATTTAAAGATAAACAGCACAATGAACTATTGATATATCTTTGAATCAATGACTAGAAATATAATAAATTAATTAAATGATTCATTTAAACGCGAGTTTATTATATATTAGAAAATTTTAAATAACAATTATATTATTAATTAATTTATCGAATATTTTTGCTATTTTTTACCACAGGTTGAAGGAAATATTTTTATGGTTTATAATGTTGGTTCACATGATTTACCATTGGGTGAAATCGGTACCAAAGTCAATGACAATACATATCATGTAATTCGTTTTCAACGTTTTGGTGGAAATGCAACATTACAATTAGATGATTATAATGTGCAAACAGTTTACCCACAAGGTATTTAAATTACATAAATTTTTTTTCAATTAAATTCTAATAAATAAAATCTAATTAATTTTGTTTTTCCTTTTTTCCCTTGCCCTTGCTCCACATAATATATAGGACATCAATCTACAGGCTTTAATTCAATGGCAAACATACAAATTGGTGGTAAATTAGCAAAAAATGGACGATCTCGTGTTGAACGTGCATTTACTGGTGTTATTGCTGGTGTATCAATAAATCGTTTACGTGTATTAGATTTAGCAGCCGAACGTGATCCACATACATCAATACGTGGAGATGTACAATTGGTAACTGGAGTTTTAGATAGAAATGATCTTCAAAGAATGCAGCAGGTTAGGAATTTCTGTGTGAACAATGTTTGAATTAAATTGAAAAAAAAAAAAATAACGAACAGAACAAACAAATATTGTAATTGATGTAATATTTCATAATTGATGTGTTTATACATTTTCTTTTTGTTATACATATACATGTGTGTTATGTGTATGTGTAACAAAAAATGTAAATCGTATATAGTTAATGTTATATATGTTTTTTTACATAAATTTCAATGAAATCAAACAAAAACACAAAGAAATTAATGTTTTTTTGACGTTCAATTCATCCATATTTATTATTATCGTCATATATATATATACTTTAATAATAATTATATATAACTAAATTTAAGTTTTCATTAAGTATTGTTATATTATATTTTTTTGTTTAATTTTCATAATTCTTTCTTATCCCATAATATTGTTGTTATTGTGTTGTTTGGTTATATGTTATTATTATTACTATTATTATTATTATTATTGTTGTATCGAAACAATTTTACGTGTATGTACGTTTTTTCATGTTTTGTGTTTTTAATATAATATTCTGTGTACTCTCTGGTTCCGAAGAATAACAGGAATGACTACCTAATTTTATGGATCTGGTAACGCCATTTGTTTTTTTGGTTGCTAATTGATGTATGTATTATGATCCGCAACCTTAACAAAACTGTTACAGTTTCAGAACATTTTCTACTGTGTGTGATCCAAAATACAGCGCATTAAGTGATAATAATTTATTTATAAAGAACAAAGAATTAATTTTTACAATTTTATTTTAAGATGGCTAAAAATTTTAGCGTAAAGTTTTTGAAATGCCTGGCATTGCTTACGATGATAATTGTTTCAAAATACAAGTTTTTTTTTTTTGTGGTGGCATCAACAATTCAAAGACGGCAGAGAATAAGTGGAAACTAATGAATGTTCAGGCCAATCATTAACAACGATTATAACAAAGAAAACATCTAAAATGTGTGTTAATCCGTGAAAGTTAAATAGAAATCTTCAATGCCAGATTCATGAGAGATAACTTAACAAATTAGTCTACGAACGATGATTTTAAAATTTGTTCACACATCAATCAAAATGATGGCCAAAAGTTGCACCGAATTAGATCATATTGTAAAGACATCATTTAAAACACTGCCGGTGGTAGACGATAATATCTTGATAGCTATTGTAACGGTTGATGAAACATGATGGTTTCGAATACGTACCAGAAATAAAGCGTCGAAAATAAACCAATCCGGTTATTTTTTTGGAACCCGAGTGTGTATACCTACTATATTTTTATTTATATATATTTTTATCTACCTAATATCTAATCTAATACATATATTGTATGTAATATTTATTTTTTTTATTTTTTTTTTACAAACGCATCCCTTATTAAATAATTAATTCTTTTTATATCATTATTTTATATATTGTTATTTATTAACAATTAACCAAAATTATCTATGTATAAAACAAAAAAAACCATGAAAATATTTTGTGTGTGCATGAACAAAAAAAACAATAATTTTTATTTTGTTGGTTATGTGAACCGGCTGCAATCAGAGCAAGTTTATTTATTATCTTATAGTTTAAGAATTGTATTATATTGATATATTTAATTATGTATAATTTTTTTTTCCTTTATTTTTTGTTTTCTTTTGATTTTGATTTGATATACCAAAAAAATTTGCACATATTTAACATTTAAAAACCACACCACTGAATTTTGTAATTTGTTATTTTTTAAAACATTTACCACAATAACACACTATATAACACAATATTTACAATTTACATAGATTGATTGTACATGTTATCGGGTTTATTCTGAGAAAATTTTATAGGCAAACGTTGTGTTTTTATTGTTATAATATCATTTGCTAATATTTACAATACAATTGGCATATATACCAGGTATAGGAGTATGAAGTGAGCCGCTGCCAATAAATGGCTGTACTTATATTAGTAATTGTGAAAGAGCCTTAATGCGATGCTTTTTTTATTGTTTTAACATCTGTTAACAACATTCAGTGTGGTAAATTCCTTTTGTGTGGAAAATGGGTCCAACATGAATTGACTGAAAGGCAACAAGAAAATCGAAAAACCATTTGTGAATTGCACCCGTCAACAATACAAAAGGAAGTCTTTTTTGCATCGAATCGTGACTGGTGATGAAAAGTGGATATATTTTGAGAATCCTAAACGCAAAAAATCATGGATTACACCAGATAAAGCAGCAACATCGACTGCAAAACCAAAACGATTCGGTAAGAAGAGAATGCTTTGTGTTTGGTGGGATCAGGAAGGTGTGGTGTATCATGAACTTCTGAAACCTGGTGAAACTGTTAATACGGTTCGCTACCAACAACAAATAATCGATTTAAACCATGCATTATTAGATAACCGACCAGAATGGACAGAAAGAAAGAAAAAATCTGTTAAGGTAATTTTGCAACATGATAATGCACCAGCAGACAAAGCAAAACCAGTTCAGGATACGATAAAGTCGCTTGGATGGGAGCTGTTACCACACCCGCTTTATTCACCAGACTTGGCTCCTTCGGACTACCAATTGTTTTCATCGATGGGACATGCTTTGAAAGAACAGCACTTCAAAACATCTGAAGAAGTTGAAAATTGGCTATCTGAATGGTTTTCGTCCAAAGCAACACCATTTTTTCGACGTGGTATACGAAAATTGGTTGAAAGGTGATTAAAATGTGTAGAAAGCGATGGAAGTTATTTTGAATAAAATATTTTGGATTTTTCTATTCTAAATAATGTGTTTTTCTTCCTTTAAAAAAGGCTCATTTCATACTCCTATACCTGGTATATATTTTCATAATATTACTTCGACTCATATCACTATAACATACGCCCATATATCCTGCAACTTTTAAACTTTGTATGTCGTTTTTATACCTTTATACAATAAGAATATGATTTTGTTAAGTTTCGTGAAAAATAATAATCATGAAATGACTAGGAATATGTAATTTCTTATTCAATTTTTTATGAAATATTGTAGGTATTATTAATAATGGGTTTATGCATAGCAATTATATTTCAAACTGGCACCCATATAGCACTTCTATCGATTGAAAACTAAAGTCAGTTATCATTGTTATCATGTGTTTAGATAAAATTTTGATATTTGGGTTTGGAATGGGATTATATAATGCTTGATTCTAAGTTTTTTCCGTTTAAATTGTATACTAGAACTTATATTAAAATATGGAATCCTATTTTTTTTTGTAACAAAGTGAGGTACGTTAGTTTAACATATACGATTAGAAAACAATATCCGTATAATAATCTTTGATACCCAGACTTTTTTATTAGCAATTAACCTTATAATTTTATTCTAAATTCATTTATGCTAAATTTCATACACAGATATTTAAGTTTCTTAATAAAAATTGCTCATATAAAATTTTATTATAAATGCATTATTAAGTTAATTGACAAACAGTATAATTACCAAATTCCTGGAAGTGGTTCAAACGCCAGACAAATCCCGAATTTATTATATTTCCGAAACTTATAGCTTGTTATTAATATTATTATAATGGATATAATTAAAGGAAATATGTTGTAATAAAATTAAATGCACAATAAACCATAAAAACAGCGCATCCTTTTAATTTTTCAGAATACCTCGATACTATAAAATAAATATATGAAAACACAATCCACAATAGCAATATAGTTTTATATAATTTCATTTATTTTCATTATTTTTTTTGTATTATACTATTTATTAATTATTTAGTATTTTATTTAATTATTTTATTTTGTTATGTATATTATTTTTATTTCATTTTAATTTCAAATATGATTAATTTGTATTAATGATTTATCATTTTTAATAATTGAGAGTTGTTAAATTGATTTGACTATGTAAAAAAAACCATTAGATATAAATTAATTTTCAAAGTCTTTGAGATGCAAATAATAAAATACAAATATGTATTATAAATTATATGATAAATCATTAACAACAATATTTAATCAAATTTTATTTTTCTTTGTATTTATTTCATTTTATGTTTGAATAACAAAACCCAACCAATATTCTAAATTATTGAACATAAACATTAATTTTTATTAAAACATTATATTCTATTATATTTATCTAAAAATATATAGACACCACCTAGTAGCTATTCCGGTGTAATGGATGATTTAATATTTTCTGGTGCCGGTTCTGGTTGCCGTGGCGATGATGAAGATGAATGTACACCACCATTTGAATCCGGCAGCGGTGATGATTTAATAACACCAGTTTATATACCGCCAACGAAACAACCGACAACACCACAAAAAGGTGGTGGTGGTGATAAAGATACAACTGGTACCGAACGTACATGTGATGACGAAGATTGTGTACATGGATCGGGTGATTCGGGTGAGGTTACCGAATCGTTTACATCTACTACGAGTAAAGCATCTGGTAATTATAATAATTTTTTATTATCATTTATCAAATTTAAACAAAATGATAAATTAAATAATATATTTCATATATTTAGAAACAACCGATCACGGATCATCAACAATATCAGAAACAACAAAACATATTGATGGTGGTACATCATCAATTGGAGAACAAGAAACAAGCGGTGGTCCAACAATTGATTTAACAACACCATTTAAATTTAGTAATGCAAGTAGTAGCAGTAGTAGTAGTAGTAGTAGTGGTAGTAGTGGTAGTAGTAGTACAACAAGTGGTAGTAGTATTAGTAGTAGTGGTAATAGTAGAACAACACCATCAATATCCATAACATCATCAGGAACGTCGACAACATCGTTTGGTACAACACAACAAGAACATATTGATACAACAATACCCGATCATGAAGATACATATCCACATTACACACCAATTACACCCGAATCGGATCTGACATCAATAAATGGAATTGAACCAACAATTGGTGGAGGTGTTGGTGGTGGTGGTGGTGGTGGCGCTAGCAGTGGTGTTGGCGTTGGTGGTCCACCAGCGATTGTCGATCCAGCCGTCGTGCCAATTGAAACTGAACCACCATTTATCCATCAAACACAACAACCGCCATCATATCGTCCACCAAAAAATAAAAATCGTGTTACAACCGAAGCCGAAGAACGTACGGCTATGATTATTGGTATTGTAGCTGGTGCATTAATTGCGGTCATATTATTTATATTATTATTATTATGGTTAAAATCAAATGGTGATCGAACTTATAAAAATGAAAATGATAAAAATTCAGCTTATGGTCAAGGTCCGAATGCCGCCTTATT
The DNA here is from genome assembly GCA_910594885.2 of Bibio marci. Lineage (NCBI taxonomy): Eukaryota > Metazoa > Arthropoda > Insecta > Diptera > Bibionidae > Bibio > Bibio marci. Next base: position 43,200,179 of record OU343114.1, read on the forward strand.
AGGTGGCAGTCACAGTTCAAATCATCATCATCATCAACAACAAACACTGTCGCAACAGCAACAACAACAGCAACAACAACACCAACAACAACAACACCATCATCATTTACAACAGCAACAACATCAATTAAATGGTTCTACATTTAATGGATCGTTACGTAATGGCACCGACAAAGGACAAATGGGTATTATGGGTGCTGGCGTTGTAGCACCGAAACCTAAAAAACGTGATTCCAAAGATATTAAAGAATGGTATGTATAGAAAAATAATAATTGCAATAATAACAACCATAACAACAACCATAACAACAACAACAACAGCAAATACTCAAACTCAAAACACTATAGGAAAAAAATAAATTAAAAAATTATTAAATTTAATTAATTAATTTAAGCAACAAATTAAAAAGTAATTTAAAAATTATTGAAAGTAAAAAACTATGAAATAATAAAACTGTGTTAAATTAAATAATATATAAAATAAAGTGACAATTTATTTTATGGTGAAATAAATATAAAAAAAATATATATATATTTAAATAAATCGCACTAAATAAATAAATAAATTTAAATTTAAATCTATATTAATTAAGACTTGTTATTTTATTCTATATTATAATTATTTATTATATTATTTCTTTTTTTTTTTTATTTGTTTTAGTTTAATTAAAATCACAGAAAACAAAAAAATTAAATAAAATAAAGAAATTGCGTAATTTAAAAAGGTGCTGTCTTTAAAAATTAAAATGGAAAATTTTATTTGTATAATTACAAATTTTTTTTTTTTTTGCAATAATTGACTAAATAAGAAAAAAATACAAAAAAAAAAAACCGAAATTTAATTAAATTTAATAATTAATTAAATTATATATAAATGTATAAAATAATAATAATTAGTTAATTGTAATTTAATAAATTATAGTAAATATATCAACATAATTATATTGATAAAATATGATTGGAAAAAATAATATAAATTTAAAAAAACAATCGCCGATAAAATATAAATAATAAAAAATATGGTGTTAATTAAATTTAAAATAAAAAATAATTTATTAAGTTATTTAACAATATAATATAAAAATTGAATTTAATATTTATATGGTTTATATATGAAAATATATATTCAATAATATGATAATAAATTAAATTAAATTTAAGAAAAAAATTAAAATAAAAAAGAAAAACTATTAAAAAATAATTTAATTTAATTGTAAAAAATTATTTAAATTAAATTAAAAATAAAGAAAAGGAATACGACAAAAACAATAATAATAATATAAAAGATTTATATTTTTACCTAAGTTTTTATAATTATTATATTGTTTCAAATATATGTAAAATGTAAATATGCATATTTATTATTTAAGTGAAAAAATAATGAATTAATGTGAGAGACTATAGTTTTAAATTATAATAATTATATGGTTTTTATTAACTAAAACGAATTCTAATTAGTATAATGTAGCGCAGAAGTGTCATAAAATATTTGAATTTTAAATTGAATTTGATTTGAACAAAAAAAATTTAGTTTAATCTTCAAAACATGTAGAGAACATATGACAATTACATGAATAATTGAACGAATATTGTGCGGTTATATATTTCTTAAATCAATCGAAACCCACTTATATATTATAAGGGATTTAAATTCATAATCAATTTATGCATTACATTTATGTTCGCCATTTTGTTCATGTAATGTACAGAGAAAATCAATTACATATTATTATCGCATTATTTATTATTTTTATATTATCTATACAAAGAAAATTATATAATACAATCATAAAAGTTATCAATAGAATCCATATACACTTTATTAACAATAATTTATATAATTAAAATTGTTAAAGTGAAATATTTCAGTAAATTTAACGAATAAACGATATAAGACCATTAAATTTGATTCGAACGTTAGACGAATAGAGACTGTATTTGATCAATTTATAAATGTAAATATGAATTTAGTAAAAACTAATTTCTTAATTTAAATATTACTTTTCTAAGTAGTATATAAATACAAGAACAATTGCCAAATATACGATTCGTAAAATTTCGGCATAATATACTACTTTATAAGTAGCTATATATTTTTTACGAGCGGTGTATGAAAACAGTCTAACAAATAAAATATCAATCATCATTTGATGTAAAACGCTTCACCAATCCAGTCAGTTATTTAATGTTTGAAAACATTTAATAGTCATCAGAGGGTGGAGTAAAATCTGTTGAATAAGCTGAATCTTTTCAGTAAATCGTTTTAGTAGAGCATATTATTTTTAATGCAAAAATATTTGTTTCTTCTTTAAACCGGCTCGGTTTTTCCACTGATCCAAAAGGTTACAAAATAATAATATTCTGAATTAATTATTTTTACCTTATGGAAAATAATCGATCAACGAGACACACCTTTGTGTCACACCAAAAAATAAACTATAATACTGCCTTATACTAAATACTATCATTTTATCTGCTTTTTTTTTTTTTTTGTCATTCTTTGGTACACTTGCACCGACTTCAATCCATTGTTTGGATTCTCGTTTCGAACTCGTGTGCGCAGGCATTAGGGGTGGATCCCTAATGTTATGAAATGGATGTTTGACCAACACAACTACTATTACATTCATTAATTATTATAATAATACCGATCCACTCAACTGCTTTCAATATTTCCTTCAACGTTAGTAACCTTTGTATTTATATATATCTAATACGAATAGCACAGCAAGTCATATTGCACCAATTAGAGCTTCTTCTAAACATTCATTACATCCAAGTTGGTAAATTACTCCGCATCGCAGTATATAATAATTCATCAATTATACTGCAATTAATGAAAGGTAGATGTATTTTTATTTGGGTGATTAGCTCATCTAATATAAGGTGCAAATATTAATACATCTAAGTATATTAGATTTTTATTCGATTCACGTGTATGAGTAACCGCTAAAGACTAAACTTAAGTGGATAATGTTTTATATGTTAAAGTGCAACATAAAATCTATCTGTCCTATGTCGGTAAATTACACAGATAGAGGCCGGTGTAAGTGTACAGCGTCTTTTAAATTAACAATTTTAATGTAAACAATTTTGTTTTTGTCCCAACATTGAAAATGAAAAGAATGATATAAGCCAAACATTAATTTTGTCTATTATTTGGGTCATTTGGCGTTTATACCTTTTGTGCAATCGCAAAAACGCACAAGTGACACAAAGACAATTTCTTATATTGATGTTGTGTTACTTGTGTCATATGTTAGCCGATTGTTTTGCACTGCCTCATAAATTTTTAGTTAGATGCTGTGCGAAAACTTTTGTTTTTGGCTTTTTAAATTAATCAAGAAATTGATACAGGAATATTCAAACACAAAGCTAACACCACATAAAAGTGTTATATGATAGTTGTATTTTTAATAGCGCACAAGTGCATTACACAAGCGGAATACACACGACGACGACGACGACAACGCCTATTATTTGAATTTATCTAATTCATATAAAATTCGTTTTGTTTTTTATTATAACAACAAAAGGTTTAACAATGTTTTCAAACGATGATACAATTTATTTATATTAAATTGTTTCTTATTCTTATTAGATGATATAATAATGAAACGATATGTAAACAGAAAAATATAATTAATTGATCTTAAACTAACAACAACAACAAATTAAATAAAAAATTAAAAAAACACACACATATCATTTACCATTAACCACAAGCACAAAACAAACAAAAAAAATCAAACCAATTAATTGGAACACAAATGTTTTTGTGACTTTTTGAAATATTGTGACGAGTTTTTACCTAGTACTAATTTGCAGGTTTTTCTATTAAACATTAAATTTAAATTTATATATTTTATTCTTTTTCTATATAATATTAATAATAATAATAATAATAGTAATAAAATAATACTAATAATACTACAATAATGCTAATAATAATAATAATAATAATAATAATAATAATAATAAAATTAATATCATTAATGTCTAATCTGTGTTCGTACTCTATATATATTTATTACACTTTTACTAAATAATTCATCAGCCCAAATGCTATATTGAATAATTTTCCAAATTATCAATTTAATTATGTTAAACATAACATCGTTTCGTATTTAAATTTAAAATAAATTATTAATTATTATATTTCAAATTTATAATAATCTGTTTTTGGTTTGTTTGTTTGTTTTTTTTTTAAATTTTTTCTCTCTTCTTTCTATCTAAATCTAAATTTAAATCTAAATCTAAATCTAAATATAATTATCAATAGTAAAATAAGTGAATAAATAAAAATAATAATAGAAAAGAATGCAAAGATTTTTTCTCACATTTTAAATGAATGAATTAAATAAAAGGAATTGTTAATAATTTAATAATACTCGTTCTGTGATATTTTGATCGTATTCAAAATTATTGTTATCGCGGTCATAATTTTTTATTATATATTACGTGCGCATTTAACTTTTAAAATAATTTATATAATTCCATAAATAAAGGCTGAAATTCATTGCCCCCATCATATAACATATATGTAATATAAATACAATAGTATACACCATTTCGTTCCAGTACATTCAGAACAGTTGGGTTTTCGGCAACTTCTCTATCCGTTGTAATGAGGCAATCAGTACAAGTTCACGTCCGCCAATTGATCAGTAATTGCAGTTATATATAAAAACAATGCACAATATCTGTTTCTTTACGGTATAACAATCAGTGTTGATTCAACACTGAATATCCCTTTCTATATAATTCCATTTTACCACATTGTAGTGTAGTAATCTTTTATATTGGTTGCGCAAACAAGTTTTGAGGTTTTTTTTTTTTTTTTTTTTCGACTTCGAAACTTTAATCACAGAGAAATTCAATATTTTCTAAATAATAATGTTTGCAGATGATTATCGAGAAAGATCGGTGCCGTGTGAAGGTGGGCGATAAATCCAATCGACATATCCAGATTACAATAGAGCAACTGCTTGGCCTAGAGATTTCATTAAATTATTAATCATCGTTAAATATTGAAAATTCAATGTCGGATATTTGTGTGAAATTTTAAATAAGAGCGAGCCGTACAACACATTACTATATTATAAATATTATATTATATATGTTCTGGAACAACTGAAACGGAGTGGCGTACACGTACATGTACATTACATAAATCTTTGCACTTAAAATTATGTAATCATGAATATCGCATCATATCGGCAATTCAAAATTGTATATTTTTATTATTTATTAGTTTTTATTTTTGATTTTCTAATATTTTTAACATTTTTTAAAATTAAAATTTTTTACTTTTTCTCCTTTGTTGTTGCATAAGTTTAGATAGAAATTTATTTATTTATTAATATTATTAAAATAATAAAATAATGCCATTAATTTTTATTTGTTGTGCGCGTATAAACATTTACATTAAATTTTGTTTTTTAACTTTATTGGCAAATTCTGTTGTCGCTATCCATCATCATCATCTTCATTAAAAAATCATCATCTTCGGTATTCATATAAACAGCATTTAACTATAAGAAAAGAAAAAACTAAATTTTGAATTATATTTGTAATGGATATAGCTGAAATATATTTACAATATTGCTTAAAAATATATTAAATTATAAAGAAATTCTCGCCACTTTCATTTAATAATTTATTTATTCAATTTTTATTTCTTCAACTATTAAAAAATACCAAACAACTAAAATTTTCAAAACCTATCAAAAAATTTTTTTATAATACTCATAATTATTTATACACTCGTTTTGCGTTTATATAATCTGTGTGGATCTGTATAAAATAAATTAAACGATAATTATTATTAATTTAAATATGTATTAATTAATGTTATCATAAAAATATTGTAAAAAAAACCAAAATAATAATAATAATAATAATTAATTAATTAATTAAAAATAATTATCAAATTGATAATTATAATCATAATTATGATGCAAAAATAATATAATAGAAAATTAAAAATTAAAGAAATATACTAATATTAATATAAATATAAAAATAAGAAATAAATAATAACAACCCGTCCTAAATAAATGTTAATAGCAAAAATTAAATCGCATAAATTTAATACTTTTATGTATAGAAGAGCTGAGCTGTATATGTAATGTTTTATTGATTTCCGCAGTAAAAATGTATAATTAATTAATTACGCACTTATATTATTTTTAATATACATAAATGATAAAGTGTGAAGTGTAAATAGAAAAGTAAAAATAATTAATATAATTTGTATGTTGGTGAGGGTTTTTTTTCTTTTTGTACTAATTATAATAATTAAAAATTAATTAAATTTTCTTTACAGTGTATAAATTCGAGATAAATTAACTTTCAAATTATTAACATTTTTTTTTCATATATTGTTAACGATTAAACTTTACTTTATTTGCATATTAATTAATATATATTATGTTAAAATTTTCACTCGGGCTCCAGCTGCATTTACAATACATTTAAAAAATACTCTATTTTAACATATTTTAAAATCCATTTTTTTTTGTAGTAAATTATACAATTGAAAAATTAAAAAAAAACATTCAAAAATTTAAATATTTTAAATAAGCCCAACACAAAATATATGAAATAAATTTTAAATGTTCTTTTGACCAATGGAAGCACAGAAGTAAAAAGTTGGACAATGCAGTCGAAACATGTCCGAAGGGGACAATCGATGCGGCAGAAAATCCAAAGGGTACCGATGAATGAAACGGATTAAAGATGAACAATTCGTTGTAGAAGGGCACTAAAAGATCTGTCGATGCGTTTGAAATATCCAAAAGGATGACAAATAAAGATGTGTCAACTGAACAGCCGACCTCTTGCGGTATGATGTCAAATGATTATTCTGGATATTTAGAAAAAGAATTAGTGGATTGCCTATGAAAGGATAGCAATACTACATTATATTGATATTATATTAATACTGTGTGAATAACTGAAGAAGAGAAATATTACACGGATGTTTGGTTAGAATAACATTTTCACGCATATGAATAGATGAAAACAGAATCAATGTTCGTTGATAGAGTAGGCGGCGGCAGGTGATTGATGTAACTCTGTGTAATGGAAAGATGAAGGGAACGACAATCGAATTATTGGGTTTTGAATCGGCGGCCAACGGTAAAGCTATAAATTGCTGCCCAAACAAAGGTTGTTTTTTGTGATATTGTTTCATTGGACTGGTTGCGCACCTATTGCGTATTCTCTATAACTCTCAAATTTAACTTAACAAACTATTACCGCACGGCAGCCAATATGTTTGAGAGAATTATTAAATTATTCAAATATTGTTGATTGTTTTGTATGTCTTAAAATTTTATTTTATTTATATTCTGAAATTATATGATACCTATAAGGTGAAGATTTTCTGTGTCTTCGTACTGCTATGGATAATTCACCCATAAAAATAATTGTATTAATAATAATGCAATTGTCAAAACATAATTGAAGACCAATTTAAATAATTGTTACATATTCAAAAATACTTAGTAATTTACAAATTTTATTTGTAATGTTAATTATGGTTTGGAGCTTAGCAAGGTGTACTATTGCGAGGAGTGATAATAATAAATTTATTAAACATCTTCTAATTGTACCTTATTTTTTTTGTGACATTTATTTCATATAAAATACATAAACAATCAACAGCATTTTTTATATTTATTTAATAATACTTGATAATGTTGCTGTTGATAAGTGAAACAATTTGATTAATAAATTAATTTTGTAAAGTATTAGGTAGCCAGCCAAAATGCAAACAATATAATCTTCATTGCAATTTTAAAAGAAAGTTCAATTTATTTCTAATGGATAACAAATAATAAATATACAAATATATTAATATTTTATTATCCATGAATTTAACACTGTTGAAAATGTTTGACTGCAAAATTATATATCATATTAACACCATTATCATTTTAAAATAGTTTAAAAAATAATAAAATAAAAAGAAAGAAACTCTGTAAATATTGTAATTAACATAAAATAATCAAAAATATAAAAATTTATCACAAATTTTCATGTTATATGATACTGCGACGATATTCCTATATTAATGTAATGAAATCAAATAAATAAAATCACTTTCCAAAAGTAAATATTTCTTTTCTATTTTAAAACCCAAAAATTAAAAAACACTATACTATTCTACAATTTCATTAAATGATTAAATAATAATAAAAATAATAATAATAATAATAATAATAATAATAATAATAATAATAATAATAATAATAATAAATTTAGGAAATTAATAAAATCATAATCTAAAAAAATATTAACTATAAATTCTATATAAATAAAATGGCCCTATATTAGAATCTTTTAAATCAATCACCACCCACCCCAAAAAGTAAATCATTTACATTCACATTTTCATATACAAAATATCTTAAACAATTAATTAAATATTAACAAAAATTTAAAAATGATTGAAGTGTGTTTTTATTTTAATTACGATTTATATTTTATTTTATTTTATATTGAATAATATAGAATTTATTAGAAAAATATTTATTTATTAGGAAAATTTAATAAAAATTATTCAAAAATTAAAAATTAATTTAAAATTGTCTGCATTAAATTACAGCACAAAAAGAAAAACATAATTGCTAGTTTTATTTATTTATTTATTTTCTTAAATATTTTAATATTATATTATACATAAAAAAATATAAATAAAACTTGCAAAAAATTAAATTATTTAATAAAACAATTAATAATAAAATTGTATGACTGCGGCCGCGATCCATTTATTAAATTATAATTAAAATGTAATTACTAAAAATAAATTATAAATTACAATAATATAAGAAAAAAAAAAAAATAAAAATATTAAATTAAAATAAAAAAAAAATGTTGATAGATATATATTTAAAAAAATAAAATAAAAAATAGATTTAAGTGGATATTAAAAAAACAAAAAAACTATATAGATAAAATAAAAAATTATTGTTTTAATTAAGAATTTCTATAATTTATAGTTTTTTTTTATATATTTTATTTGATATTATTTTTAATTATATTGTTAATATCATCATTATATTATAATATTATATGTTAATTTTATATAGAGAGTGACATCGTCGTTTGTAAAATATATTATAAAATATTAAGTTCTTTTTTCTTTTTTTTTTTCTTTAATTTTATTAAATTATAAATATATATATTAATTAATTAAAATTAAGAGAAAAACAACCATTAATAATTAAAATAAAATTATAAAAAAACATTATAAATAATTACACAAAAAGAAATAAAATAAAACAAAATTAATGTATCGTAACGTTATAAAAAAAACAAAACAAATAAAAAAAAAAATGAAAATATATAGATTTATTATTTATTTATAAAAATCAATAATAAATATAAAAATTATGAATAAATGAATAAAAATAAAAATAAATATTGAATTTTAATTGTTTTACAAATCCATGATTTGATGTTACCAAAAGTTAGGTTATGCAATTACATATCGTTTGATACCTATATCACCCGCCTACCACTTCAAACGGCTGAGTTATAGCGTTTTTAAGAAATCCATAAAAATTTCCACTAAAATACCAGGCATTTTTCAGACGAAGTAACAGTCGCGCAGAATTACCAGGAGGCAAATTTTTTTTTAAATTTTTTTCTTTTTCACTTTTGACCCACTTAGAGGCGGAATTTTCGAAAAATCTCAACGGATTCTTGTTCGCACGATCACCCCCGATCGTTTGAGCCTATTTTCAGCCGTAATTTTTCACGGAATTTTCCGGAATTTTCATTTTTGGTTTTTCATTTTTGACCCACTTAGAGGCGGAATTTTGGAGAAATTCCACCGGATTCTTGTTCGCACGATGCCCCTCCATCGTTTAAGCCTATTTTCAGCCATGATTTTTCACGGAATTTTCCGAAATTTTCAGTTTTTGTTTTTCATTTTTGACCCACTTAGAGGCGGAATTTTCAAAATATCTCAACGGATTCTTGTTCACACGATGACCCCCGGCCGTTTGATCCTATTTTATAGCCATTTTTTGGAAATTTTTTTTGGAAAATTTTTGGAAAAAAAATCCAAATTTTTATGTTACCAAAAGTTAGGTTATGCAATTACCTATCGTTTGATACCTATATCACCCGCCTACCACTTCAAACGGCTGAGTTATAGCGTTTTTAAGAAATTCATAAAAATTTCCACTAAAATACCAGGCATTTTTCAGACGAAGTAACAGTCGCGCAGAATTACCAGGAGGCAAATTTTTTTTTAAATTTTTTTCTTTTTCACTTTTGACCCACTTAGAGGCGGAATTTTCGAAAAATCTCAACGGATTCTTGTTCGCACGATCACCCCCGATCGTTTGAGACTATTTTCAGCCGTAATTTTTCACGGAATTTTCCGGAATTTTCATTTTTGGTTTTTCATTTTTGACCCACTTAGAGGCGGAATTTTGGTGAAATTCCACCGGATTCTTGTTCGCACGATGCCCCTCCATCGTTTAAGCCTATTTTAAGCCATGATTTTTCACGGAATTTTCCGAAATTTTCATTTTTTGTTTTTCATTTTTGACCCACTTAGAGGCGGAATTTTCAAAATATCTCAACGGATTCTTGTTCACACGATGACCCCCGGCCGTTTGATCCTATTTTTTAGCCATTTTTTTGGAATTTTTTTGGAAAATTTTTGGAAAAAAAATCCAAATTTTTATGTTACCAAAAGTTAGGTTATGCAATTACCTATCGTTTGATACCTATATCACCCGCCTACCACTTCAAACGGCTGAGTTATAGCGTTTTTAAGAAATCCATAAAAATTTCCACTAAAATACCAGGCATTTTTCAGACGAAGTAACAGTCGCGCAGAATTACAAGGAGGCAAATTTTTTTTTAAATTTTTTTCTTTTTCACTTTTGACCCACTTAGAGGCGGAATTTTCGAAAAATCTCAACGGATTCTTGTTCGCACGATCACCCCCGATCGTTTGAGCCTATTTTCAGCCGTAATTTTTCACGGAATTTTCCGGAATTTTCATTTTTGGTTTTTCATTTTTGACCCACTTAGAGGCGGAATTTTGGTGAAATTCCACCGGATTCTTGTTCGCACGATGCCCCTCCATCGTTTAAGCCTATTTTCAGCCATGATTTTTCACGGAATTTTCCGAAATTTTCATTTTTTGTTTTTCATTTTTGACCCACTTAGAGGCGGAATTTTCAAAATATCTCAACGGATTCTTGTTCACACGATGACACCCGGCCGTTTGATCCTATTTTTTTGCCATTTTTTGGAAATTTTTTTGGAAAATTTTTGGAAAAAAAATCCAAATTTTTATGTTACCAAAAGTTAGGTTATGCAATTACCTATCGTTTGATACCTATATCACCCGCCTACCACTTCAAACGGCTGAGTTATAGCGTTTTTAAGAAATCCATAAAAATTTCCACTAAAATACCAGGCATTTTTCAGACGAAGTAACAGTCGCGCAGAATTACAAGGAGGCAAATTTTTTTTTAAATTTTTTTCTTTTTCACTTTTGACCCACTTAGAGGCGGAATTTTCGAAAAATCTCAACGGATTCTTGTTCGCACGATCACCCCCGATCGTTTGAGCCTATTTTCAGCCGTAATTTTTCACGGAATTTTCCGGAATTTTCATTTTTGGTTTTTCATTTTTGACCCACTTAGAGGCGGAATTTTGGTGAAATTCCACCGGATTCTTGTTCGCACGATGCCCCTCCATCGTTTAAGCCTATTTTCAGCCATGATTTTTCACGGAATTTTCCGAAATTTTCATTTTTTGTTTTTCATTTTTGACCCACTTAGAGGCGGAATTTTCAAAATATCTCAACGGATTCTTGTTCACACGATGACACCCGGCCGTTTGATCCTATTTTTTAGCCATTTTTTGGAAATTTTTTTGGAAAATTTTTGGAAAAAAAATCCAAATTTTTATGTTACCAAAAGTTAGGTTATGCAATTACCTATCGTTTGATACCTATATCACCCGCCTACCACTTCAAACGGCTGAGTTATAGCGTTTTTAAGAAATCCATAAAAATTTCCACTAAAATACCAGGCATTTTTCAGACGAAGTAACAGTCGCGCAGAATTACCAGGAGGCAAATTTTTTTTAAATTTTTTTCTTTTTCACTTTTGACCCACTTAGAGGCGGAATTTTCGAAAAATCTCTACGGATTCTTGTTCGCACGATCACCCCCGATCGTTTGAGCCTATTTTCAGCCGTAATTTTTCACGGAATTTTCCGGAATTTTCATTTTTGGTTTTTCATTTTTGACCCACTTAGAGGCGGAATTTTGGTGAAATTCCACCGGATTCTTGTTCGCACGATGCCCCTCCATCGTTTAAGCCTATTTTCAGCCATGATTTATCACGGAATTTTCCGAAATTTTCATTTTTTGTTTTTCATTTTTGACCCACTTAGAGGCGGAATTTTCAAAATATCTCAACGGATTCTTGTTCACACGATGACCCCCGGCCGTTTGATCCTATTTTTTAGCCATTTTTTGGAAATTTTTTTGGAAAATTTTTGGAAAAAAAATCCAAATTTTTATGTTACCAAAAGTTAGGTTATGCAATTACCTATCGTTTGATACCTATATCACCCGCCTACCACTTCAAACGGCTGAGTTATAGCGTTTTTAAGAAATCCATAAAAATTTCCACTAAAATACCAGGCATTTTTCAGACGAAGTAACAGTCGCGCAGAATTACCAGGAGGCAAATTTTTTTTTTAATTTTTTTCTTTTTCACTTTTGACTCACTTAGAGGCGGAATTTTTGAAAAATCTCAACGGATTCTTGTTCGCACGATCACCCCCGATCGTTTGAACCTATTTCCAGCCATATTTTTTTGACCACTTTTTGGCTGGAAAAATAGTGGGTTATAACCTCATGCCGAAAAAATTTTTTTGCCCGTAGGACATTCATATTTTCAGGGATTGTAGAGCTCGGAAAAAAAACACTTTCTGTCGACCCCTTTCTCCGATTTCCCTAGGGGGGCGGAGCTACGGAGCTTCAAAAGTACCAAATTGGTCACTTTTGGACCCCTATAACTCCGGGAAAACTCAATATTTTCCGATGAGCTTCTCACCAGCGATAGTCCTCATCCAGGGCTACAAATTATATTATGGGGGTAACTTTCTATCTGTCTTTCCGGCTATGGCTGCCTAAAGTTTGGAAAATCGTTTGCAGAGCAATTTTTAGGTACCTGGGAAATCGCCAAAACTCAATATTCCAAAAATATAATGATGCAGAAATGTAAAGAAAAGTTCATTCTACGTTTTGAATCTTTTTCGGAATTTTCCAATGGGAAATACGGGTTTTCCAAGAACAACGAAAAACATCGATTTTTGCGTGTTTTCAAATTGGAATTTTCCGGCTTTTCCAATTGAATTTTCCAATGCCCTATTTATCACTGATAGTGGACTATATGCCACGTACTTTAAGCCTCACCACAACATTGTACGTTTAACAGTTTTCCCACAATGACCGCCCAAAGTGAGGCTTACACGAAAATTCCCAAATCTTAAATCGGTCATAAGTCGACCCATATATTTTTCACAGAAAAAGTCCAGAAGCTTTATTGTGCGCCTTAAGATTCTCTATAACATGGCCGTAACAAAAATTGGCTACCTAATTTTTTTGCATCGTGAAAATCCAAAATCTCGTTTTCAAAAATTCCGGAAATTTTCTCCAGCGCAAAGTTGATGACTTACAGATGTCTTATAGCCATAAATGGATTTAGATGGTAAAAGTATTGTGGGAGTGGTACTGAACATTTTTCCTAACTATTACAGTTTTCCCGCAATTTTCCGATTAAAATTAAAGTTTTCCGGATTTTCCTGAAAATTTCCAGATGTCTTAATTACAACATTAGAAACAATTTTTACCACTAGAGGACCCGGATATTTTCACGGGTTTTCCCGGAATTTTCATATAACGGTTTCATATGCATGGTGAAAAATTGATGTTTTTATGTTACCAAAAGTTAGGTAATTTAATTACCTATCATTTGATACCTATCCCACCCGCCCACCACTTCTAACAGCTGAGCTTTAGAGTTTTTTAACAAACCAAAAGTATGGTGAAAAATCCATGTTTTTATGTTATCAACAGTTAGATAATTTAATTACCTATCATTTGATACCAATCCCACCAGCACACCACTTCTAACGGCTGAGCTAGGCTGTTTACCGTGTACTAAATGTACCATCATTTTTCCACATATTTACCTTCAGATTTCCTCATTAATTATTTTCGATTTGCCTTAAATTTTCCTATTATCAGTTTGTATCACTATATTTTCAAGTGCTTCCCCAGAATATTCATTTAAAGTTTTTCATATAAAGTCATTTCTTTTTATTTTACTTTTTCTTTTCCATTCGAAATAATGTAAACAAAAAAATAAAACATCGTTGGTGTTTGTTATTATCTTCTTCTTCTTTTATTTGTAAGTTGTTTATTAATTTGTTGTATATTTTAGTTCGACCTTGAAAAGCAGTAAATCGAAATTGACTTTATTATTGTATTATTTTTCTCCTATAATAAATTTATAAATAAATAAAAATTAAATAATATTTTCATTAGCATGTGATTCTGATCGCTTGATAACTATTCTCAAAAAAGAAGAAGAAGAAAAAAGATAATAACAAACACCAACGATGTTTTAGTTTATTGTTTACATTATTTCGTATGGAAAAGAAAAAGTTAAATAAAAAGAAAAGACTCGTTTAAGCCTATTTCCAGCCATTTTTTTGGAAAATTTTTTGACAAAAACATCCATGTTTTTATGTTATCAACAGTTAGATAATTTAATTACCTATCATTTGATACCTATCCCACACACCCACCACTTCAAACGGATGTGTTATAGTGTTTTTAAAATATCCATAAAAATTTCCACTAAAATAACAGGCAATTTTCAGACCAAGTAACAGTCGCGCAGAATTACCAGGAGGCAAATTTTTTTTTTTAATTTTTTTTCTTTTTCATTTTTGACTCACTTAGAGGCGGAATTTTTGAAAAATCTCAACGGATTCTTGTTCGCACGATCACCCCCGATCGTTTGAGCCTATTTCCAGCCATATTTTTTTGACCACTTTTTGGCTTGAAAAATAGTGGGTTATAACCTCATGCCGAAACAATTTTTTTGCCCGTAGGACATTCATATTTTCAGGGATTGTAGAGCTCGGAAAAAAAACACTTTCTGTCGACCCCTTTCTCCGATTTCCCTCGGGGGGCGGAGCTACGGAGCTTCAAAAGTACCAAATTGGTCACTTTTGGACCCCTATAACTCCGGGAAAACTCAATATTTTCCGATGAGCTTCTCACCAGCGATAGTCCTCATCCAGGGCTACAAATTATATTATGGGGGTAACTTTCTATCTGTCTGGGTTTTCCGGCTATGGCTGCCTAAAGTTTGGAAAATCGTTTGCAGAGCAATTTTTAGGTACCTGGGAAATCGCCAAAACTCAATATTCCAAAAATATAATGATGCAGAAATGTAAAGAAAAGTTCATTCTACGTTTTGAATCTTTTTCGGAATTTTCCAATGGGAAATACGGGTTTTCCAAGAACAACGAAAAACATCGATTTTTGCGTGTTTTCAAATTGGAATTTTCCGGCTTTTCCAATTGAATTTTCCAATGCCCTATTTATCACTGATAGTGGACTATATGCCACGTACTTTAAGCCTCACCACAACATTGTACGTTTAACAGTTTTCACACAATGACCGCCCAAAGTGAGGCTTACACGAAAATTCCCAAATCTTAAATCGGTCATAAGTCGACCCATATATTTTTCACAGAAAAAGTCCAGAAGCTTTATTGTGCGCCTTAAGATTCTCTATAACATGGCCGTAACAAAAATTGGCTACCTAATTTTTTTGCATCGTGAAAATCCAAAATCTCGTTTTCAAAAATTCCGGAAATTTTCTCCAGCGCAAAGTTGATGACTTACAGATGTCTTATAGCCATAAATGGATTTAGATGGTAAAAGTATTGTGGGAGTGGTACTGAACATTTTTCCTAACTATTACAGTTTTCCCGTAATTTTCCGATTAAAATTAAAGTTTTCCGGATTTTCCTGAAAATTTCCAGATGTCTTAATTACAACATTAGAAACAATTTTTACCACTAGAGGACCCGGATATTTTCACGGGTTTTCCCGGAATTTTCATATAACGGTTTCATATGCATGGTGAAAAATTGATGTTTTTATGTTACCAAAAGTTAGGTAATTTAATTACCTATCATTTGATACCTATCCCACCCGCCCACCACTTCTAACAGCTGAGCTTTAGAGTTTTTTAATAAACCAAAAGTATGTTGAAAAATCCATGTTTTTATGTTATCAACAGTTAGATAATTTAATTACCTATCATTTGATACCAATCCCACCAGCACACCACTTCTAACGGCTGAGCTAGGCTGTTTACCGTGTACTAAATGTACCATCATTTTTCCACATATTTACCTTCAGATTTCCTCATTAATTATTTTCGATTTGCCTTAAATTTTCCTATTATCAGTTTGTATCACTATATTTTCAAGTGCTTCCCCAGAATATTCATTTAAAGTTTTTCATATAAAGTCATTTCTTTTTATTTTACTTTTTCTTTTCCATTCGAAATAATGTAAACAAAAAAATAAAACATCGTTGGTGTTTGTTATTATCTTCTTCTTCTTTTATTTGTAAGTTGTTTATTAATTTGTTGTATATTTTAGTTCGACCTTGAAAAGCAGTAAATCGAAATTGACTTTATTATTGTATTATTTTTCTCCTATAATAAATTTATAAATAAATAAAAATTAAATAATATTTTCATTAGCATGTGATTCTGATCGCTTGATAACTATTCTCAAAAAAGAAGAAGAAGAAAAAAGATAATAACAAACACCAACGATGTTTTAGTTTATTGTTTACATTATTTCGTATGGAAAAGAAAAAGTTAAATAAAAAGAAAAGACTCGTTTAAGCCTATTTCCAGCCATTTTTTTGGAAAATTTTTTGACAAAAACATCCATGTTTTTATGTTATCAACAGTTAGATAATTTAATTACCTATCATTTGATACCTATCCCACACACCCACCACTTCAAACGGATGTGTTATAGTGTTTTTAAAATATCCATAAAAATTTCCACTAAAATAACAGGCAATTTTCAGACCAAGTAACAGTCGCGCAGAATTACCAGGAGGCAAATTTTTTTTTTTAATTTTTTTTCTTTTTCATTTTTGACTCACTTAGAGGCGGAATTTTTGAAAAATCTCAACGGATTCTTGTTCGCACGATCACCCCCGATCGTTTGAGCCTATTTCCAGCCATATTTTTTTGACCACTTTTTGGCTTGAAAAATAGTGGGTTATAACCTCATGCCGAAAAAATTTTTTTGCCCGTAGGACATTCATATTTTCAGGGATTGTAGAGCTCGGAAAAAAAACACTTTCTGTCGACCCCTTTCTCCGATTTCCCTCGGGGGGCGGAGCTACGGAGCTTCAAAAGTACCAAATTGGTCACTTTTGGACCCCTATAACTCCGGGAAAACTCAATATTTTCCGATGAGCTTCTCACCAGCGATAGTCCTCATCCAGGGCTACAAATTATATTATGGGGGTAACTTTCTATCTGTCTGGGTTTTCCGGCTATGGCTGCCTAAAGTTTGGAAAATCGTTTGCAGAGCAATTTTTAGGTACCTGGGAAATCGCCAAAACTCAATATTCCAAAAATATAATGATGCAGAAATGTAAAGAAAAGTTCATTCTACGTTTTGAATCTTTTTCGGAATTTTCCAATGGGAAATACGGGTTTTCCAAGAACAACGAAAAACATCGATTTTTGCGTGTTTTCAAATTGGAATTTTCCGGCTTTTCCAATTGAATTTTCCAATGCCCTATTTATCACTGATAGTGGACTATATGCCACGTACTTTAAGCCTCACCACAACATTGTACGTTTAACAGTTTTCCCACAATGACCGCCCAAAGTGAGGCTTACACGAAAATTCCCAAATCTTAAATCGGTCATAAGTCGACCCATATATTTTTCACAGAAAAAGTCCAGAAGCTTTATTGTGCGCCTTAAGATTCTCTATAACATGGCCGTAACAAAAATTGGCTACCTAATTTTTTTGCATCGTGAAAATCCAAAATCTCGTTTTCAAAAATTCCGGAAATTTTCTCCAGCGCAAAGTTGATGACTTACAGATGTCTTATAGCCATAAATGGATTTAGATGGTAAAAGTATTGTGGGAGTGGTACTGAACATTTTTCCTAACTATTACAGTTTTCCCGTAATTTTCCGATTAAAATTAAAGTTTTCCGGATTTTCCTGAAAATTTCCAGATGTCTTAATTACAACATTAGAAACAATTTTTACCACTAGAGGACCCGGATATTTTCACGGGTTTTCCCGGAATTTTCATATAACGGTTTCATATGCATGGTGAAAAATTGATGTTTTTATGTTACCAAAAGTTAGGTAATTTAATTACCTATCATTTGATACCTATCCCACCCGCCCACCACTTCTAACAGCTGAGCTTTAGAGTTTTTTAACAAACCAAAAGTATGGTGAAAAATCCATGTTTTTATGTTATCAACAGTTAGATAATTTAATTACCTATCATTTGATACCAATCCCACCAGCACACCACTTCTAACGGCTGAGCTAGGCTGTTTACCGTGTACTAAATGTACCATCATTTTTCCACATATTTACCTTCAGATTTCCTCATTAATTATTTTCGATTTGCCTTAAATTTTCCTATTATCAGTTTGTATCACTATATTTTCAAGTGCTTCCCCAGAATATTCATTTAAAGTTTTTCATATAAAGTCATTTCTTTTTATTTTACTTTTTCTTTTCCATTCGAAATAATGTAAACAAAAAAATAAAACATCGTTGGTGTTTGTTATTATCTTCTTCTTCTTTTATTTGTAAGTTGTTTATTAATTTGTTGTATATTTTAGTTCGACCTTGAAAAGCAGTAAATCGAAATTGACTTTATTATTGTATTATTTTTCTCCTATAATAAATTTATAAATAAATAAAAATTAAATAATATTTTCATTAGCATGTGATTCTGATCGCTTGATAACTATTCTCAAAAAAGAAGAAGAAGAAAAAAGATAATAACAAACACCAACGATGTTTTAGTTTATTGTTTACATTATTTCGTATGGAAAAGAAAAAGTTAAATAAAAAGAAAAGACTCGTTTAAGCCTATTTCCAGCCATTTTTTTGGAAAATTTTTTGACAAAAACATCCATGTTTTTATGTTATCAACAGTTAGATAATTTAATTACCTATCATTTGATACCTATCCCACACACCCACCACTTCAAACGGATGTGTTATAGTGTTTTTAAAATATCCATAAAAATTTCCACTAAAATAACAGGCAATTTTCAGACCAAGTAACAGTCGCGCAGAATTACCAGGAGGCAAATTTTTTTTTTTAATTTTTTTTCTTTTTCATTTTTGACTCACTTAGAGGCGGAATTTTTGAAAAATCTCAACGGATTCTTGTTCGCACGATCACCCCCGATCGTTTGAGCCTATTTCCAGCCATATTTTTTTGACCACTTTTTGGCTTGAAAAATAGTGGGTTATAACCTCATGCCGAAACAATTTTTTTGCCCGTAGGACATTCATATTTTCAGGGATTGTAGAGCTCGGAAAAAAAACACTTTCTGTCGACCCCTTTCTCCGATTTCCCTCGGGGGGCGGAGCTACGGAGCTTCAAAAGTACCAAATTGGTCACTTTTGGACCCCTATAACTCCGGGAAAACTCAATATTTTCCGATGAGCTTCTCACCAGCGATAGTCCTCATCCAGGGCTACAAATTATATTATGGGGGTAACTTTCTATCTGTCTGGGTTTTCCGGCTATGGCTGCCTAAAGTTTGGAAAATCGTTTGCAGAGCAATTTTTAGGTACCTGGGAAATCGCCAAAACTCAATATTCCAAAAATATAATGATGCAGAAATGTAAAGAAAAGTTCATTCTACGTTTTGAATCTTTTTCGGAATTTTCCAATGGGAAATACGGGTTTTCCAAGAACAACGAAAAACATCGATTTTTGCGTGTTTTCAAATTGGAATTTTCCGGCTTTTCCAATTGAATTTTCCAATGCCCTATTTATCACTGATAGTGGACTATATGCCACGTACTTTAAGCCTCACCACAACATTGTACGTTTAACAGTTTTCCCACAATGACCGCCCAAAGTGAGGCTTACACGAAAATTCCCAAATCTTAAATCGGTCATAAGTCGACCCATATATTTTTCACAGAAAAAGTCCAGAAGCTTTATTGTGCGCCTTAAGATTCTCTATAACATGGCCGTAACAAAAATTGGCTACCTAATTTTTTTGCATCGTGAAAATCCAAAATCTCGTTTTCAAAAATTCCGGAAATTTTCTCCAGCGCAAAGTTGATGACTTACAGATGTCTTATAGCCATAAATGGATTTAGATGGTAAAAGTATTGTGGGAGTGGTACTGAACATTTTTCCTAACTATTACAGTTTTCCCGTAATTTTCCGATTAAAATTAAAGTTTTCCGGATTTTCCTGAAAATTTCCAGATGTCTTAATTACAACATTAGAAACAATTTTTACCACTAGAGGACCCGGATATTTTCACGGGTTTTCCCGGAATTTTCATATAACGGTTTCATATGCATGGTGAAAAATTGATGTTTTTATGTTACCAAAAGTTAGGTAATTTAATTACCTATCATTTGATACCTATCCCACCCGCCCACCACTTCTAACAGCTGAGCTTTAGAGTTTTTTAACAAACCAAAAGTATGGTGAAAAATCCATGTTTTTATGTTATCAACAGTTAGATAATTTAATTACCTATCATTTGATACCAATCCCACCAGCACACCACTTCTAACGGCTGAGCTAGGCTGTTTACCGTGTACTAAATGTACCATCATTTTTCCACATATTTACCTTCAGATTTCCTCATTAATTATTTTCGATTTGCCTTAAATTTTCCTATTATCAGTTTGTATCACTATATTTTCAAGTGCTTCCCCAGAATATTCATTTAAAGTTTTTCATATAAAGTCATTTCTTTTTATTTTACTTTTTCTTTTCCATTCGAAATAATGTAAACAAAAAAATAAAACATCGTTGGTGTTTGTTATTATCTTCTTCTTCTTTTATTTGTAAGTTGTTTATTAATTTGTTGTATATTTTAGTTCGACCTTGAAAAGCAGTAAATCGAAATTGACTTTATTATTGTATTATTTTTCTCCTATAATAAATTTATAAATAAATAAAAATTAAATAATATTTTCATTAGCATGTGATTCTGATCGCTTGATAACTATTCTCAAAAAAGAAGAAGAAGAAAAAAGATAATAACAAACACCAACGATGTTTTAGTTTATTGTTTACATTATTTCGTATGGAAAAGAAAAAGTTAAATAAAAAGAAAAGACTCGTTTAAGCCTATTTCCAGCCATTTTTTTGGAAAATTTTTTGACAAAAACATCCATGTTTTTATGTTATCAACAGTAAGATAATTTAATTACCTATCATTTGATACCTATCCCACACACCCACCACTTCAAACGGATGTGTTATAGTGTTTTTAAAATATCCATAAAAATTTCCACTAAAATAACAGGCAATTTTCAGACCAAGTAACAGTCGCGCAGAATTACCAGGAGGCAAATTTTTTTTTTTAATTTTTTTTCTTTTTCATTTTTGACTCACTTAGAGGCGGAATTTTTGAAAAATCTCAACGGATTCTTGTTCGCACGATCACCCCCGATCGTTTGAGCCTATTTCCAGCCATATTTTTTTGACCACTTTTTGGCTTGAAAAATAGTGGGTTATAACCTCATGCCGAAAAAATTTTTTTGCCCGTAGGACATTCATATTTTCAGGGATTGTAGAGCTCGGAAAAAAAACACTTTCTGTCGACCCCTTTCTCCGATTTCCCTCGGGGGGCGGAGCTACGGAGCTTCAAAAGTACCAAATTGGTCACTTTTGGACCCCTATAACTCCGGGAAAACTCAATATTTTCCGATGAGCTTCTCACCAGCGATAGTCCTCATCCAGGGCTACAAATTATATTATGGGGGTAACTTTCTATCTGTCTGGGTTTTCCGGCTATGGCTGCCTAAAGTTTGGAAAATCGTTTGCAGAGCAATTTTTAGGTACCTGGGAAATCGCCAAAACTCAATATTCCAAAAATATAATGATGCAGAAATGTAAAGAAAAGTTCATTCTACGTTTTGAATCTTTTTCGGAATTTTCCAATGGGAAATACGGGTTTTCCAAGAACAACGAAAAACATCGATTTTTGCGTGTTTTCAAATTGGAATTTTCCGGCTTTTCCAATTGAATTTTCCAATGCCCTATTTATCACTGATAGTGGACTATATGCCACGTACTTTAAGCCTCACCACAACATTGTACGTTTAACAGTTTTCCCACAATGACCGCCCAAAGTGAGGCTTACACGAAAATTCCCAAATCTTAAATCGGTCATAAGTCGACCCATATATTTTTCACAGAAAAAGTCCAGAAGCTTTATTGTGCGCCTTAAGATTCTCTATAACATGGCCGTAACAAAAATTGGCTACCTAATTTTTTTGCATCGTGAAAATCCAAAATCTCGTTTTCAAAAATTCCGGAAATTTTCTCCAGCGCAAAGTTGATGACTTACAGATGTCTTATAGCCATAAATGGATTTAGATGGTAAAAGTATTGTGGGAGTGGTACTGAACATTTTTCCTAACTATTACAGTTTTCCCGTAATTTTCCGATTAAAATTAAAGTTTTCCGGATTTTCCTGAAAATTTCCAGATGTCTTAATTACAACATTAGAAACAATTTTTACCACTAGAGGACCCGGATATTTTCACGGGTTTTCCCGGAATTTTCATATAACGGTTTCATATGCATGGTGAAAAATTGATGTTTTTATGTTACCAAAAGTTAGGTAATTTAATTACCTATCATTTGATACCTATCCCACCCGCCCACCACTTCTAACAGCTGAGCTTTAGAGTTTTTTAACAAACCAAAAGTATGGTGAAAAATCCATGTTTTTATGTTATCAACAGTTAGATAATTTAATTACCTATCATTTGATACCAATCCCACCAGCACACCACTTCTAACGGCTGAGCTAGGCTGTTTACCGTGTACTAAATGTACCATCATTTTTCCACATATTTACCTTCAGATTTCCTCATTAATTATTTTCGATTTGCCTTAAATTTTCCTATTATCAGTTTGTATCACTATATTTTCAAGTGCTTCCCCAGAATATTCATTTAAAGTTTTTCATATAAAGTCATTTCTTTTTATTTTACTTTTTCTTTTCCATTCGAAATAATGTAAACAAAAAAATAAAACATCGTTGGTGTTTGTTATTATCTTCTTCTTCTTTTATTTGTAAGTTGTTTATTAATTTGTTGTATATTTTAGTTCGACCTTGAAAAGCAGTAAATCGAAATTGACTTTATTATTGTATTATTTTTCTCCTATAATAAATTTATAAATAAATAAAAATTAAATAATATTTTCATTAGCATGTGATTCTGATCGCTTGATAACTATTCTCAAAAAAGAAGAAGAAGAAAAAAGATAATAACAAACACCAACGATGTTTTAGTTTATTGTTTACATTATTTCGTATGGAAAAGAAAAAGTTAAATAAAAAGAAAAGACTCGTTTAAGCCTATTTCCAGCCATTTTTTTGGAAAATTTTTTGACAAAAACATCCATGTTTTTATGTTATCAACAGTTAGATAATTTAATTACCTATCATTTGATACCTATCCCACACACCCACCACTTCAAACGGATGTGTTATAGTGTTTTTAAAATATCCATAAAAATTTCCACTAAAATAACAGGCAATTTTCAGACCAAGTAACAGTCGCGCAGAATTACCAGGAGGCAAATTTTTTTTTTTAATTTTTTTTCTTTTTCATTTTTGACTCACTTAGAGGCGGAATTTTTGAAAAATCTCAACGGATTCTTGTTCGCACGATCACCCCCGATCGTTTGAGCCTATTTCCAGCCATATTTTTTTGACCACTTTTTGGCTTGAAAAATAGTGGGTTATAACCTCATGCCGAAACAATTTTTTTGCCCGTAGGACATTCATATTTTCAGGGATTGTAGAGCTCGGAAAAAAAACACTTTCTGTCGACCCCTTTCTCCGATTTCCCTCGGGGGGCGGAGCTACGGAGCTTCAAAAGTACCAAATTGGTCACTTTTGTACCCCTATAACTCCGGGAAAACTCAATATTTTCCGATGAGCTTCTCACCAGCGATAGTCCTCATCCAGGGCTACAAATTATATTATGGGGGTAACTTTCTATCTGTCTGGGTTTTCCGGCTATGGCTGCCTAAAGTTTGGAAAATCGTTTGCAGAGCAATTTTTAGGTACCTGGGAAATCGCCAAAACTCAATATTCCAAAAATATAATGATGCAGAAATGTAAAGAAAAGTTCATTCTACGTTTTGAATCTTTTTCGGAATTTTCCAATGGGAAATACGGGTTTTCCAAGAACAACGAAAAACATCGATTTTTGCGTGTTTTCAAATTGGAATTTTCCGGCTTTTCCAATTGAATTTTCCAATGCCCTATTTATCACTGATAGTGGACTATATGCCACGTACTTTAAGCCTCACCACAACATTGTACGTTTAACAGTTTTCCCACAATGACCGCCCAAAGTGAGGCTTACACGAAAATTCCCAAATCTTAAATCGGTCATAAGTCGACCCATATATTTTTCACAGAAAAAGTCCAGAAGCTTTATTGTGCGCCTTAAGATTCTCTATAACATGGCCGTAACAAAAATTGGCTACCTAATTTTTTTGCATCGTGAAAATCCAAAATCTCGTTTTCAAAAATTCCGGAAATTTTCTCCAGCGCAAAGTTGATGACTTACAGATGTCTTATAGCCATAAATGGATTTAGATGGTAAAAGTATTGTGGGAGTGGTACTGAACATTTTTCCTAACTATTACAGTTTTCCCGTAATTTTCCGATTAAAATTAAAGTTTTCCGGATTTTCCTGAAAATTTCCAGATGTCTTAATTACAACATTAGAAACAATTTTTACCACTAGAGGACCCGGATATTTTCACGGGTTTTCCCGGAATTTTCATATAACGGTTTCATATGCATGGTGAAAAATTGATGTTTTTATGTTACCAAAAGTTAGGTAATTTAATTACCTATCATTTGATACCTATCCCACCCGCCCACCACTTCTAACAGCTGAGCTTTAGAGTTTTTTAATAAACCAAAAGTATGGTGAAAAATCCATGTTTTTATGTTATCAACAGTTAGATAATTTAATTACCTATCATTTGATACCAATCCCACCAGCACACCACTTCTAACGGCTGAGCTAGGCTGTTTACCGTGTACTAAATGTACCATCATTTTTCCACATATTTACCTTCAGATTTCCTCATTAATTATTTTCGATTTGCCTTAAATTTTCCTATTATCAGTTTGTATCACTATATTTTCAAGTGCTTCCCCAGAATATTCATTTAAAGTTTTTCATATAAAGTCATTTCTTTTTATTTTACTTTTTCTTTTCCATTCGAAATAATGTAAACAAAAAAATAAAACATCGTTGGTGTTTGTTATTATCTTTTTTCTTCTTCTTCTTTTTTGAGAATAGTTATCAAGCGATCAGAATCACATGCTAATGAAAATATTATTTAATTTTTATTTATTTATAAATTTATTATAGGAGAAAAATAATACAATAATAAAGTCAATTTCGATTTACTGCTTTTCAAGGTCGAACTAAAATATACAACAAATTAATAAACAACTTACAAATAAAAGAAGAAGAAGATAATAACAAACACCAACGATGTTTTATTTTTTTGTTTACATTATTTCGAATGGAAAAGAAAAAGTAAAATAAAAAGAAATGACTTTATATGAAAAACTTTAAATGAATATTCTGGGGAAGCACTTGAAAATATAGTGATACAAACTGATAATAGGAAAATTTAAGGCAAATCGAAAATAATTAATGAGGAAATCTGAAGGTAAATATGTGGAAAAATGATGGTACATTTAGTACACGGTAAACAGCCTAGCTCAGCCGTTAGAAGTGGTGTGCTGGTGGGATTGGTATCAAATGATAGGTAATTAAATTATCTAACTGTTGATAACATAAAAACATGGATTTTTCAACATACTTTTGGTTTATTAAAAAACTCTAAAGCTCAGCTGTTAGAAGTGGTGGGCGGGTGGGATAGGTATCAAATGATAGGTAATTAAATTACCTAACTTTTGGTAACATAAAAACATCAATTTTTCACCATGCATATGAAACCGTTATATGAAAATTCCGGGAAAACCCGTGAAAATATCCGGGTCCTCTAGTGGTAAAAATTGTTTCTAATGTTGTAATTAAGACATCTGGAAATTTTCAGGAAAATCCGGAAAACTTTAATTTTAATCGGAAAATTACGGGAAAACTGTAATAGTTAGGAAAAATGTTCAGTACCACTCCCACAATACTTTTACCATCTAAATCCATTTATGGCTATAAGACATCTGTAAGTCATCAACTTTGCGCTGGAGAAAATTTCCGGAATTTTTGAAAACGAGATTTTGGATTTTCACGATGCAAAAAAATTAGGTAGCCAATTTTTGTTACGGCCATGTTATAGAGAATCTTAAGGCGCACAATAAAGCTTCTGGACTTTTTCTGTGAAAAATATATGGGTCGACTTATGACCGATTTAAGATTTGGGAATTTTCGTGTAAGCCTCACTTTGGGCGGTCATTGTGGGAAAACTGTTAAACGTACAATGTTGTGGTGAGGCTTAAAGTACGTGGCATATAGTCCACTATCAGTGATAAATAGGGCATTGGAAAATTCAATTGGAAAAGCCGGAAAATTCCAATTTGAAAACACGCAAAAATCGATGTTTTTCGTTGTTCTTGGAAAACCCGTATTTCCCATTGGAAAATTCCGAAAAAGATTCAAAACGTAGAATGAACTTTTCTTTACATTTCTGCATCATTATATTTTTGGAATATTGAGTTTTGGCGATTTCCCAGGTACCTAAAAATTGCTCTGCAAACGATTTTCCAAACTTTAGGCAGCCATAGCCGGAAAACCCAGACAGATAGAAAGTTACCCCCATAATATAATTTGTAGCCCTGGATGAGGACTATCGCTGGTGAGAAGCTCATCGGAAAATATTGAGTTTTCCCGGAGTTATAGGGGTCCAAAAGTGACCAATTTGGTACTTTTGAAGCTCCGTAGCTCCGCCCCCCGAGGGAAATCGGAGAAAGGGGTCGACAGAAAGTGTTTTTTTTCCGAGCTCTACAATCCCTGAAAATATGAATGTCCTACGGGCAAAAAAATTTTTTCGGCATGAGGTTATAACCCACTATTTTTCAAGCCAAAAAGTGGTCAAAAAAATATGGCTGGAAATAGGCTCAAACGATCGGGGGTGATCGTGCGAACAAGAATCCGTTGAGATTTTTCAAAAATTCCGCCTCTAAGTGAGTCAAAAATGAAAAAGAAAAAAAATTAAAAAAAAAAATTTGCCTCCTGGTAATTCTGCGCGACTGTTACTTGGTCTGAAAATTGCCTGTTATTTTAGTGGAAATTTTTATGGATATTTTAAAAACACTATAACACATCCGTTTGAAGTGGTGGGTGTGTGGGATAGGTATCAAATGATAGGTAATTAAATTATCTAACTGTTGATAACATAAAAACATGGATGTTTTTGTCAAAAAATTTTCCAAAAAAATGGCTGGAAATAGGCTTAAACGAGTCTTTTCTTTTTATTTAACTTTTTCTTTTCCATACGAAATAATGTAAACAATAAACTAAAACATCGTTGGTGTTTGTTATTATCTTTTTTCTTCTTCTTCTTTTTTGAGAATAGTTATCAAGCGATCAGAATCACATGCTAATGAAAATATTATTTAATTTTTATTTATTTATAAATTTATTATAGGAGAAAAATAATACAATAATAAAGTCAATTTCGATTTACTGCTTTTCAAGGTCGAACTAAAATATACAACAAATTAATAAACAACTTACAAATAAAAGAAGAAGAAGATAATAACAAACACCAACGATGTTTTATTTTTTTGTTTACATTATTTCGAATGGAAAAGAAAAAGTAAAATAAAAAGAAATGACTTTATATGAAAAACTTTAAATGAATATTCTGGGGAAGCACTTGAAAATATAGTGATACAAACTGATAATAGGAAAATTTAAGGCAAATCGAAAATAATTAATGAGGAAATCTGAAGGTAAATATGTGGAAAAATGATGGTACATTTAGTACACGGTAAACAGCCTAGCTCAGCCGTTAGAAGTGGTGTGCTGGTGGGATTGATATCAAATGATAGGTAATTAAATTATCTAACTGTTGATAACATAAAAACATGGATTTTTCACCATACTTTTGGTTTGTTAAAAAACTCTAAAGCTCAGCTGTTAGAAGTGGTGGGCGGGTGGGATAGGTATCAAATGATAGGTAATTAAATTACCTAACTTTTGGTAACATAAAAACATCAATTTTTCACCATGCATATGAAACCGTTATATGAAAATTCCGGGAAAACCCGTGAAAATATCCGGGTCCTCTAGTGGTAAAAATTGTTTCTAATGTTGTAATTAAGACATCTGGAAATTTTCAGGAAAATCCGGAAAACTTTAATTTTAATCGGAAAATTACGGGAAAACTGTAATAGTTAGGAAAAATGTTCAGTACCACTCCCACAATACTTTTACCATCTAAATCCATTTATGGCTATAAGACATCTGTAAGTCATCAACTTTGCGCTGGAGAAAATTTCCGGAATTTTTGAAAACGAGATTTTGGATTTTCACGATGCAAAAAAATTAGGTAGCCAATTTTTGTTACGGCCATGTTATAGAGAATCTTAAGGCGCACAATAAAGCTTCTGGACTTTTTCTGTGAAAAATATATGGGTCGACTTATGACCGATTTAAGATTTGGGAATTTTCGTGTAAGCCTCACTTTGGGCGGTCATTGTGGGAAAACTGTTAAACGTACAATGTTGTGGTGAGGCTTAAAGTACGTGGCATATAGTCCACTATCAGTGATAAATAGGGCATTGGAAAATTCAATTGGAAAAGCCGGAAAATTCCAATTTGAAAACACGCAAAAATCGATGTTTTTCGTTGTTCTTGGAATACCCGTATTTCCCATTGGAAAATTCCGAAAAAGATTCAAAACGTAGAATGAACTTTTCTTTACATTTCTGCATCATTATATTTTTGGAATATTGAGTTTTGGCGATTTCCCAGGTACCTAAAAATTGCTCTGCAAACGATTTTCCAAACTTTAGGCAGCCATAGCCGGAAAACCCAGACAGATAGAAAGTTACCCCCATAATATAATTTGTAGCCCTGGATGAGGACTATCGCTGGTGAGAAGCTCATCGGAAAATATTGAGTTTTCCCGGAGTTATAGGG
Source organism: Bibio marci (assembly GCA_910594885.2). Taxonomy (NCBI): domain Eukaryota; kingdom Metazoa; phylum Arthropoda; class Insecta; order Diptera; family Bibionidae; genus Bibio; species Bibio marci. The sequence continues at coordinate 43,229,698 of OU343114.1, forward strand.
GTCCAAAAGTGACCAATTTGGTACTTTTGAAGCTCCGTAGCTCCGCCCCCCGAGGGAAATCGGAGAAAGGGGTCGACAGAAAGTGTTTTTTTTCCGAGCTCTACAATCCCTGAAAATATGAATGTCCTACGGGCAAAAAAATTGTTTCGGCATGAGGTTATAACCCACTATTTTTCAAGCCAAAAAGTGGTCAAAAAAATATGGCTGGAAATAGGTTCAAACGATCGGGGGTGATCGTGCGAACAAGAATCCGTTGAGATTTTTCAAAAATTCCGCCTCTAAGTGAGTCAAAAATGAAAAAGAAAAAATGAAAATTCCGGAAAATTCCGTGAAAAATTACGGCTGAAAATAGGCTCAAACGATCGGGGGTGATCGTGCGAACAAGAATCCGTTGAGATTTTTCGAAAATTCCGCCTCTAAGTGGGTCAAAAGTGAAAAAGAAAAAAATTAAAAAAAAAATTTGCCTCCTGGTAATTCTGCGCGACTGTTACTTCGTCTGAAAAATGCCTAGTAAAATAGACTTAAACGGTGGAGGGGCATCGTGCGAACAAGAATCCGGTGGAATTTCTCCAAAATTCCGCCTCTAAGTGGGTCAAAAATGAAAAAGAAAAAAATTAAAAAAAAAATTTGCCTCCTGGTAATTCTGCGCGACTGTTACTTCGTCTGAAAAATGCCTGGTATTTTAGTGGAAATTATTATGGATTTCTTAAAAACGCCATAACTCAGCCGTTTGAAGTGGTAGGCGGGTGATATAGGTATCAAACGATAGGTAATTGCATAACCTATCTTTTGGTAACATAAAAATTTGGATTTTTTTCCCAAAAATTTTCCAAAAAAATTTCCAAAAAAAGGCTAAAAAAATAAGATCATACGGCCGGGCGTCATCGTGTGAACAAGAATCCGTTGAGATATTTTGAAAATTCCGCCTCTAAGTGGGTCAAAAATGAAAAACAAAAACTGAAAATTTCGGAAAATTCCGTGAAAAATCATGGCTGCAAATAGGCTTAAACGATGGAGGGGCATCGTGCGAACAAGAATCCGGTGGAATTTCTCCAAAATTCCACCTCTAAGTGGGTCAAAAATGAAAAACCAAAAATGAAAATTCCGGAAAATTCCGTGAAAAATTACGGCTGAAAATAGGCTCAAACGATCGGGGGTGATCGTGCGAACAAGAATCCGTTGAGATTTTTCGAAAATTCCGCCTCTAAGTGGGTCAAAAGTGAAAAAGAAAAAAATTAAAAAAAAAATTTGCCTCCTAGTAATTCTGCGCGACTGTTACTTCGTCTGAAAAATGCCTGGTATTTTAGTGGAAATTTTTATGGATTTCTTAAAAACGCTATAACTCAGCCGTTTGAAGTGGTAGGCGGGTGATATAGGTATCAAACGATAGGTAATTGCATAACCTAACTTTTGGTAACATAAAAATTTGGATTTTTTTTCCAAAAATTTTCCAAAAATATTTCCAAAAAATGGCTAAAAAAATAGGATCAAACGGCCGGGGGTCATCGTGTGAACAAGAATCCGTTGAGATATTTTGAAAATTCCGCCTCTAAGTGGGTCAAAAATGAAAAACAAAAACTGAAAATTTCGGAAAATTCCGTGAAAAATCATGGCTGAAAATAGGCTTAAACGATGGAGGGGCATCGTGCGAACAAGAATCCGGTGGAATTTCACCAAAATTCCGCCTCTAAGTGGGTCAAAAATGAAAAAGAAAAAAATTTAAAAAAAAATTTGCCTCCTGGTAATTCTGCGCGACTGTTACTTCGTCTGAAAAATGCCTAGTAAAATAGGCTCAAACGATCGGGGGTGATCGTGCGAACAAGAATCCGTTGAGATTTTTCGAAAATTCCGCCTCTAAGTGGGTCAAAAGTGAAAAAGAAAAAAATTAAAAAAAAAATTTGCCTCCTGGTAATTCTGCGCGACTGTTACTTCGTCTGAAAAATGCCTGGTATTTTAGTGGAAATTTTTATGGATTTCTTAAAAACGCTATAACTCAGCCGTTTGAAGTGGTAGGCGGGTGATATAGGTATCAAACGATAGGTAATTGCATAACCTAGCATTTGGTAACAAATTTGGATTTTTTTTCCAAAACTTTTCCAAAAAATGGCTAAAAAATAGGATCAAACGGCCGGGGGTCATCGTGTGAACAAGAATCCGTTGAGATATTTTGAAAATTCCGCTTCTAGTGGGTCAAAAATTAAAAACAAAAAATGAAAATTTCGGAAAATTCCGTGAAAAATCATGGCTGAAAATAGGCTTAAACGATGGAGGGGCATCGTGCGAACAAGAATCCGGTGGAATTTCACCAAAATTCCGCCTCTAAGTGGGTCAAAAATGAAAAACCAGAAATGAAAATTCCGGAAAATTCCGTTAAAAATTACGGCTGAAAATAGGCTCAAACGATCGGGGGTGATCGTGCGAACAAGAATCCGTTGAAATTTTTCGAAAATTCCGCCTCTAAGTGGGTCAAAAGTGAAAAAGAAAAAAATTAAAAAAAAAATTTGCCTCCTGGTAATTCTGCGCGACTGTTACTTCATCTGAAAAATGCCTGGTATTTTAGTGGAAAATTTTATGGATTTCTTAAAAACGCTTTAACTCAGCCGTTTGAAGTGGTAGGCGGGTGATATATGTATCAAACGATAGGTAATTGCATAACCTATCTTTTGGTAATATAAAAATTTGGATTTTTTTTCCAAAAATTTTCCAAAAAAATTTCCAAAAAATGGCTAAAAAAATAGGATCAAACGGCCGGGGGTCATCGTGTGAACAAGAATCCGTTGAGATATTTTGAAATTTCCGCCTCTAAGTGGGTCAAAAATGAAAAACAAAATATGAAAATTTCGGAAAATTCCGTGAAAAATCATGGCTGAAAATAGGCTTAAACGATGGAGGGGCATCGTGCGAACAAGAATCCGGTGGAATTTCTCCAAAATTCCGCCTCTAAGTGGGTCAAAAATGAAAAAGAAAAAAAATTTAAAAAAAATTTGCCTCCTGGTAATTCTGCTCGACTGTTACTTGGTCTGAAAATTGCCTGTTATTTTAGTGGAAATTTTTATGGATTTTTTAAAAACACTATAACTTAGCCGTTTGAATTGGTGGGCGGGTGGAATAGGTAACAAATGATAGTTAATTAAATTACCTAACTTTTGGTAACATATAAACATAGATTTTTAACTATACCTGTGAAAATTCTGGGCTAGCCCGTGAAAATATAGGACTGGAAATGGGCTCAAACGATCGGGGTTCATAGTGCCGACAAGAATACGTAGGAAATATAAAATTTTTATTTTTAATACCATTTTCAAGATATTGTATCAGGAGAGCGCAATCGTCAGGCAGTAGTAGTTTCTGAATTTCATTCGTATTTATTTAGCTTGTAAATCAGTGTTTTTCAGATTATTTTCAAGACGTTGTATGACGAGAGCATAATCATCATAATCAATATTGTTTGAATTTCATTCTTGTACATTTCGCTTGGCAAACAATATTTTTCATATCATTTTAAAGAAATTCTAACTGGATAGCATAATCAACATTCAGTAGAATTTTCTGAATTATTTCTGATATATTTACAATATCTTGGCAATGATTATTTTTCAAACCATGTGCCAGTAATTGTATCTGAATAGCATTGTATCACCAGGCAGTATTTTATTCTGAATTTCTTTCTTATATATTTATGAACTGGGAAATCAATATACCATACTATTTTCAAGAATTTGTATTATTAGGAGAGCATATTATAATTATAAAATTAAAAAACTACACACAAGAAAATTATAAGCAATCTGAAATCCTTTTTTGTTTTTTTTTGTATTTTTCATTTGTGCATCAATTGTCAAAGTTTGTGTATTGCTAACGCTTACCACAGAAATAGCAACGCCAATAAGTTGTAATTGTAATACAATACATACAAATTTTATGTGAAATTTTTAAAATACAATACATGAATCGATTAATATTATATTTTAGCATCCTTATCATTGGAATAGATAATACTGAAAATGTATATAATATTATAGCATAGAATTTAATATATTTAAACTACAACAGTTTATCTTTATTATGGGATTATAGAAATATTTTTGAATATACAGATCAGTATGTGTGTAGTGTACTATCATGAATATTATGTTCCTATATTCAAGGACAATGAAAACTTTTGGAACAGTATATGTACAATATATACCACCATATTGCACTATTTTATAAAGTTGAAAGACAGCGCTGATTTTTTTTTATCGACAAAAACCATATGTTTGGTTGACGCACTGTTATTCTTGTGCATACCTATTTCAATATATAAATATTTTTTATTTATTTTTTGATCAATCTAAATGATAAAATTACCGGATAATTATAATGATAAGATTTTTTTTTTTAATCATTTGTATTTGAGAAAAATATGAAAAAACGTTTAAAATGGGTTTATTTTAAATTAAAAAATAACAATATTAATAAGAAAATCTTACCTGTAATATTTTATCTATTCAAAAAATTTCAGCATCTACATGTGTGTGTAAAAATGTGTTAGCTTTACCGTGGCAAAAATTTAAAAGAATATAAATCTATAAAGTTTTTTATATAGACATTTTCAATTGGAAGACAAAAAAACGCATATTTACAGCTTTTTACCGGACAAAATAAAATTATAAAATTATGGACAACTCTGCTCAAGAAATTGAGATAATGTAAATTAAAATATATATATGAATTTATAATATGCGTTGCATACGAAAATATATCATAAAACTATTAATATTTCAAATATTTGACCCATTGTTATCGGGATTTTCTTCTATATTTCATTGCCGGTAATTTTGTAGATATATGCATCGCTAGTCTATTAAGTCTCTACAGTTTTTTGTGTACCTACAAGCAATGAAATCACAATTTTTAATGGTGTGAATGTGGTCGGTCATGTCCTAAAAAACCTCATAATATACAAATGTATTTTCTTTTTACTAAAACTGTACAAATAAGTAATTTTTTTTTTTTAAATAAACTTATATGTGTTTGTGTGTATATTTAAAGATAAACAGCTTAAAAAAATTAATACCTACCATTTTTATAATAAAGTATTATAATTGTATAGAAAAAAAAAAAAAAAAAAACATTTATTTTTTAGAACATAAAAAATTTATTTAAAATAATAAAATTTTTATAATCTCTTATCGGCTAAAATAAAAATAAAAATATGTAATAGTTCAGAGAAAACAAAAAAACAAATCAATCAGTTTAATGAGAAACGAAAAAAATGAGGTGTGGAAAATAAATAAATAAAAAAATGTTTAAATTATTTCTTATTTAAATTAATTAATTATAATTTGTCATTCATTATTAATTTAATATACATTTCTATTTTTATAAATATATATGTTGTAAAAAAACACTGTCTGTCTGTCTGTCTGGCGGCATCATTAACAATCATCATCCATTTTGTGAATATCCTGTATTTCCATGTGAACCGTCATTATTATCAAATGGTGTCATTTGTGGTTCACCATGTTGACCAGGAAGCGTTGTTATATCTTGTGAATCAGACGCTAAATAATTAGCAAAGAAAAAACAAACCAAAAAAAATTCCATTATTTTATATATTTTTATAAAATATTAAATACACACACACACACACACACACAAACACCCATTTTATAATATAATTTAACAATCAAAATAAATATGTCGGAGATAAATTTAACATAAAATTATTAAATATTATAATATGAGATTATAATCGATCACAGGTAAATTACTTACAACTACAACAGCACCCCATTTCACTAAAAATTTAATTTTTTCTATTTACAATTTATACAATTTATACCAATTTTTGTAAGCAAATTTATTTTCATTTAATTTATTTCGATTTTCGTTTTCGAAATGACAACAAATTTGTATAATTCACAACAAGCGTTTCAATGTTATACTAAAATATTTAATTAATTTATATCTAATTATTCAAACATACAAATAAATATATATAATAAACATTATATTAATCCATATGTCTATATCTTTGTTATCATCTTATCGATATTACATTTACATTTATACATGAGTGTACTTAATTATTTGGGTCGATAAGTAAGTCGTGGGGAAAATTTTGTACCAACAAAACAGTATTTGCGGGAAGTTATGTTATAAGTAATTTTATTCAGAAGAAAACAGCAGCAGAAACTTATCGCTTTTTGTTATAAATTTATGGTGAACATTCCTCCCCATTTACAAAACAATTGTGAGCGCATTGGTTTAGACGGTTTAAACATAATGATTTTGATGCTGGTGATTAAGAACGTATTGGAGCACCAAAAAAGACGTGTAGACGAAGAATTGGAAGCTTTACTCAGTGAAGATGCATGGCAAACGGAATAAGAATTAGCATTGGCATTAAATGTTATCCAAGCAAGTGTTTAATGAAGTTTTAAAAAAGATGGGAATGGTCCAAAAGCTATCGTATTGGGTACCACATGAATTGACGGAAAGACAACAAGAAAATCGAAAAACAATGTTTGAAATTTTGCTTCAAAGATATTCAATTTTGTATCGAATTGAGACTGGAGATGAAAAGTGGATCCATTAAGATAATCCAAAACGTTTGAAAGCATGGGTGAAGACAGGTGAACCAGGTCCATCGACACCCAAACGCAATATTCATGGTTCTAAGGTTATGCTGTGTATCTGGTGATGAAAAGTGGATCCATTACGATAATCCAAAATGTATGAAAGCATGGGTGAAGACAGGTGAACCAGGTGCATCGACACCCAAACGCAATATTCATGGTTCTAAGGTTATGCTGTGTATCTGGTGATGAAAAGTGGATCCATTACGATAATCCAAAATGTCTGAAAGCATGGGTGAAGGCAGGTGAACCAGGTGCATCGACACAAAAAGGCAATATTCATGGTTCTGAGGTTATGCTGTGTAACTGGTGGGATCAGCTTGGTGTAGTGTACTACGGGACAAACCATCATTGCTGAACGTTACCGAGAGCAATTAATTCAATTAAGCTGAGCATGGCATCAAAAACGACCAGAATATGCCAACAGACATGACCGTGTGATTCTGCAGCATGATAATGCTAGACCACACGTTGGAAGACCGGTCAAAGAAACGTCTTGAAGCACTTGGTTGGGAAGTCCTATCCCACCCGCCACATTCACCAGACATTGCTCCATCAGACTATCATTTGTTCCGGTCGATGCCATCAGTCCTTTCTGCACAGCGGTTCAATTCCTACGAAGATATGAAAAAATGGCTAGATTCATGGATTGCTTCAAAACCTAAAAGGTTTTTCTATGAGCGAATCCATAATTTGCCACAAAGATGGTCAAACGTTGTAGCTACAGATGGCAAATACTTTGAATAAAATATAATGTACCGTCACATTCAAATAAATGTTACCAAACAAATCTTACCAAAATATCCCCCCAAAACTTAGTTATAGACCCAATAATAAGCATATGTGCGTTATCAAATATATCGTATTCATACATAAAATAATATTATTGTCGTCAAATAACCCAAAATAAAAAAAAAAAAACAAAGTATTTCATTTTTTTTATATATTCTTCTGGTTATAAATTGTATTTTTTTTATTATTTATCTATAAAAAATTATGAGGTAATATTTTTTTTTTATATTTATGCCTTAAATGTGTGTGTGTGTGTGTGTATAGATAAAAAAAAAATTTTGCAAAGAAAAATATTCCATACTTCTAACTAAATATAATATTATAAATCCACACAAATACCGTATAAAATTTTTCCAGCAAAATACAATTTCCGTTTGTATGTTAAATTCGCAAATACTATCCCAACAATAAGTACGTTACATGCAAAATTATTATCTTTATATTGCTATAAATAAATATAATCATTTATGAAACAAAATATATTTAAATAAATTGTAATAAAAACTAAATAAAACTGATAGTATAAAATGACTAATTGTAAAGTATAGGAATACTAAATGTATTGTATGTTTACAAAATAAATGATTTATGTGATTACGCAGAACCAACAGTCACTCATACGGGTACAGTCATTTTTTTTTTTGTTTCTACCCTGCAGTAAATTTTGAAACTAGTTCCGTATAAAAACTAATTGTTCAACTAGTGTAAAAAGAACTAGTTACAGAACTATTACTAAAGTAATGCAGATAGCAACTATTTTAAATACGCAATAATACAAATATATGACGAAACGACGAGAAACAAAAACGTTTTTGAACTGTTATAGTAATTATTTATAGAAATATATGGGCTGTTTTTAGACACTGTTTTGATTTTATTTTTATTAATGTAATGAATTTCATATTAAAAATACGTATTTGATTGTGAAGTGTAAAAGAAATTTATTTAAGTAAATTACCATCCAAAGTGGCCAACAATTTTAGTGCAGTAAAAGAAGATATGCACATTGTATCCGACGAGAACTTTGTGGCGGAAGATTGTTCCAACAATATGGATATTTTGGAAAACGAATTGCTACCAAAAATATTTTTTGAAGAGAAATTAATCGATTGGTATGTTAGGAATAAACCAATGCGTAAATGTTTCGAAGAATTGCTTTTCATTTTACACGAGAAAAACTTAAATGTAGCACGTAAAATTAAAATTGGAGCTGATGTAAATTAACAAAAAGGTAATAAACTATAAAGTACCAGTTGAAATAATTTATGATATTTTTTAAATATGAAGTAAATTATTATTTTGTATTAAAAACATAATAAATATTAAATTATATTAAAATATATTGTCTACGTTTTTTTTTTTTTTGAAATTAAATACAACTTTTTTTTTTAAAGAACTAGTTAAACTACTAGTGAAAGAATAGATAATCTAATTCAAATTAACATTAACCAGTTAAGTAACTAGTTGCAGAAGAACTAGTACCAGCACTTAAGTGTTTACATTTGAACTAAGTTCAGTAATTGGTTACAAATTAACTAGTTCAAAAGTAATGCAGAAGTGGACAATTGTCTTTTCGTAGGACATCTCCATGGTAAAAGAAACAGTTCGCAACATGTAAATGGGGTTTAGTGTGGAACCAGTACTATTTACTTTGTACCTAGTTGTACTACTAGTAGTGTAGAACTAGTTCTCTTTCCTGCAGGGTAATATTGTCTTAGGTAAGTGTATACCGTATATTATATATTACAGATAATCTGTGAAAAGTTTGTGGAAAATGGAAATACAAATGTATAGTAGAATTGTATAACTATAGAAACTAAATAGACAAACAATAAATTTAACATTTCATTTTATTTAACTACAAAACGTTTATACGTGCAGTTGCGTTGGAATTGGGGCCAATAGTATTGCACGCAAATAATTATACAAGCGATACGCACGATATAAGTGAATATTGTATTCAATCCAATACAAAAAAATCACGTCAAATTTAATTAATATGAAAATAAATACTATTTAAATTAAACAGTTTAAACAATTTGAGTTATATTTTCATATTAAAAATATTGTTGGACATACAGCGAATTTATTCAAAATATTGTATTCAATGGAATATTTTTATTGCCGTCAGTTTGAATTAAATACAATTAATTAGGTAGAAAAGCATTTCTTTCAAAGCACCCTCTTATTGGAGTGACATGTTTGTTTCAGAGATCATATGAACTGTTAGACGTTCTGCTGTGCGTTAGTAAAATCAATTTTCCTGTTTAAACAAAAACTTAATCGAATTAGTAAAATTTCTATTAATAAAGCAAATCAAAATTTTGCTTCAACTTGGAATATTTACTGATGCAGCAAAACAAGTTTTACTCATTATTTAAAATAATTATAAGATGCATTATGCGTTCGTTATCCGTAAAATATTCTTCATATTCGTAATATATATATATTTTCGGGCATCGCAAAGTCGCAAATGTGTTCTACTGCATAAGCAAACATTTTACGGCATAAATTTACGATTTCTGCGAGTTATAAGAAGTTCTGCTATATATTCGTAGATTCTTTCTTCTTTCGAATATTTGTTAAATTTTTAGAGTAATGCATTTCCGGTATTGGCAAAAGTTCTGCGTTATCAATCAACAACTGCGGCTACACAGAATTTTTGCAATAATCTATTTAATCATTAAATAGAAATACAATAAAGTTACATTATTTTAAATAAATAATTGTGGTGTAACTATGTGTGAGTATTAGTTTTGTAAAATAATTAAAAAAAAATCCTGTGTGTATTTTGATTAAATTTAATTAACTGTTAAACTTCATCGAATGAAAATGAAGTATTAAAAAATTCAAAATTTAAATACAATAATGTTTCACCATAAATTAAAATAAAATTGGTAATCAAATATATTCAAAATGAATGGAAATAATACCGCTGCAGAACATTTACTCAACCAACCTAACGAAAGTATTAAATTATAGGTTGCTATCAACATCATACTTTCATCATTAACTTTATTTTAAAGCAAAGCTAACAATAAATTAAAATTATCGAACAAAATAAAGTTTAGGTTACATTGTTAAAATTTATATTTAAGAATTAAATATTTAAATTTATTATAATATTTTGACTATTATATTTATATATTTCCTTATATTTAAACAATATTTCTTATTTATTTATTTATTTGTTTATTTATTTGGTGAAGGTAATATTATTTTAGCAAAAAGCTGTCATTACGCTATAAAAGCTTATTTGCCAGCAAAGCGGAAAAATCACACCGTTAGCAAAATCAAGCTACATAATCAACAGTAGTTTGAATAAAAGGGCAGAGATATTATTCGAGGACGGTAATATAGCTGTAACGTAATAAGCAGAAATCATCTTCTAGCAAAATATATAAAGTTCTGCGTAAGAAGCAGATTCATCTATCTATGTATATTAGGCTTGAAATAGGATTATATTTAAGTACTTCGTTTAATAAAAATCCTTCCTCACACAGAGCAGAGACCGGATTGCTGTACTTGATGTTGATCAATGTCACATTTAATGTGTATATATAATTTTGTAATGGAATTAAAAATCGGCTTCCTTACAATTATAAAATGAAACCTCAACATTTATACTCACTGAAGTACAATACAATTAATTTGGTGTCAAGCAAAACCTGCATTTTTGTATGAATTTGATTAACAAATAATTAAGTTATGATAAAATAAAATAGTTTCTAGAATTTGCTTGAGTAATTAATAATTTTCTAAAACATTTATATAATCCTTTATTATATAAGATTTTACGATATTTAAAATTTGAGAATTGAAGAAAAGAACGGTTTTTTTTGTTGGAATTTTCATATTGGAATAATTTAGAAAATCCCATTATAAGTATTAATTCATCAAAAATTCATAAATGTATGGGCGGTATCCCAAAATTGAAGGCAGTAATATAACATTTTATTTGGGTATTAGTAATACTTATGCATTTCTAGTGTACAATTTCGGAAAATTTTAATAAATTATTTTAAATACAATATTATTTATTGCAATTTTAATAAACAATACGCATTGAAATAATTGTACATGAAAATTTTCCGATTTTAAATGATTCTTTAACAACCACAACATGAAAAAAATAAACCCCCGAGCAAACAATGTCGTATGGATAGCATAATTACCGTCATCTTTGGTCAAATCCTAATTAATTAATAAATTTAAAATATCGATTAACAATAAATTTTAATAAAACTTTAACTGGAATTTAATAATTTTTATAAATTAAGGTAGTGGGCCCAATCTAACTACATATATTCAGTACACTTTCACTTTGCTCAATGATATTAATTTAATCAATTTCAATGTATTTTGGTAATTTAAATGAACAACAACGGATTGCATCGGCGAAGTTAAAACATCGAATTCATTCAATCGACTTTAAATTCAAAAATGTCTGTTAATGAGACAACACTGACAGAGATTGGGTTCACTATCATCTTCCTATTTCTTTTTCGACTATAGGAAAAATACAATACAATATATTTTTCGCTATTAATGATAAAACTATGGTTATTTATTATGCTGTACTATTTGTCCCGTCAAAGAACAGAATGGTTGGAGGCGACGATACAATATTGAATTAGACAAGTTGTACGGTCAACCAAATATTGTCAAAACAATCAAGATCAATAGATTGAGATGGCTTGGACACGTAGAACGCGTGGAGGAGGAGCGTGTGCCAAAAAAACTGTTAAATGGTAAACCGGAGGGTAGAAGGAGAGCCGGAAGACCTAAGGCGAGATGGCTAGATGCAGTAAACTGTGATATAAAGATCCTAAAAATTCGGGATTGGAAGACATTAACTGCGGATAGGTCAGGTTGGAAAAGCGTGTTGGAGAAGGCTAAAACCGCACCCGGGTTGTAACGCCATGGAGTAAGTAAGTAACTATTTGTATGATCAATACTGTATTATTTAAAAAAATTTTTTGTAATTTTTATGTCATGACAATATAAATATTATTATAAATTTTTTATTTTAGGTATGTATAAATATCAATAATGATATGAATGATGATATCATTTAAAATATGTGATATTGATAAAAATTATATAACAAAAAATATAATAAATAAACACATTTCTTTTTTTTATTTTTATTGCGTATTTATTTGGTGTAATTTAAGTTTGAATATTAGTATTTGTCGCTTATTTTGTGTACAATTATAAATAAAATTTTAACAATTGCGGACAAGGTTATTAGATTTTATTATCGACAATACACCACATATCTACATGTGCAGGCAGACAGACAACAATGTTGTAGTATAGTTTAGATAAAATATTAATTAATAAATAAATAAAAATTCGAACAGTTTTTAATTGGATTTTCTTTAGTCTCAATCTCAATTGCGTTTTTGGTGAATGTACTGTGGAATATTATTAGTTTATTTTAATTTAGTTGTTGACAAAGTAAGTAACACCATTCACGTGTAACCGGATGATATTTTAAATCATAAAAAATAATTTGTGCAAATTATTATGTGCACGCGCAGTATGTGTTGGTTGGGTTCAAAGTTATATAGTTGAATTAAAACATAATTCTATTTGTAAATTGTCTAATCAAACCGATTTTTTTTGCAATGAATAAATTTTATAAGATGGTAGAAACGATTGAATTCGCCACCGTAACCGTCTACCCAACACCCCTCAATAATTCGAGTGGATTTTTTAAATTTGATTATTAACATTCATTTTAAAAACACATTTCTTATATACTCGTGCAATCCAATTTTATTAAACCATACTATTATCATAAATGAATACAAATTATTTTTTTATCACACCAACATCGATGCCATACATTTAATGCCACAAAAATGGAAAAAATAATCGAAAACACATTGAATTATTGTTATTGTCGTACATATATATAAAATCGTTAAACACTTCAATGTTATCCAGCAATAAATTTTCATATTAAAAATGTAAAAAAAAAATTAAATAATCAGATAAACAAACAATTTGGTATACGTTTAAAAAAATAAATATATTTTCGTATTAATATTTACAGAAAAATTTAAAAAAAAATATATAAATTTATTATAAATTTCTATATAGCGTGCCAATTTCATTATTATATGGAATAGATATTAAAATGGACCGTCACAAAGATCTCCAACACCACAACAACCACCAAAACAACATAAGGCACAGCATATACTATTGTCACTCTCCTCCCGATTACGATCGAATTGGTCGTCCGGATGTATTTCATCTAAATTCATAAATACATAAATTTATACAAAATATATTCTTATGTATTCTAATTTAATTCATTTAATTTCTCTATATTTAATTCTATTTACCATCACAACAAGAACTGCATCCGCCCATACTTGAAAAATGTTGCCAAATAAAGTGATTTACAACTAATTTCACTTACTTAAATATTAATACTAAATAATATATACGTATAATTTAGCGACAATTTTAATATGTCATACATAAGTCGATAATAATTTGTAATCGTATTTTCGTATAATTTTGATTAGATTTTTATATTTGGAAAAAAAAAAAATTATACAACAATGCGAATAATATAATTTTCGATTTTTAAATATTTCATATTTATTTAAATTTATTAAAAATATTATCTTCAAAATTCACAATACATTCATCAATAGGTTATTTTTTTGAAATATTTGTTCTGCATTTTAAAATATTTCATATTGATGCCGTATCATAAAATACTTAATTATATTGCAAATATGCGGTAACAAATGCATACAATAATTAGCAAAAGGATAAACTAAACACATAATGTATACAATTATATAATACAATGGAAATTCAATTCAATTAAATTCCCATTCAAACGAATGTCTCTTTTTGTAATATTCATCAATTTATCTAATCTAAAGAAAAACAAACAAGTAGTGGAATACCGGTGTAAAATGTGAACCGAGCCAAATGGCGTTCATTTGTTAAACAATTGATTTTTGTTCAAATCTTCAAGCTCTGGTTTACACTTACACATCAACACTTATTTTTTATACCATATAAATTATAAATAATATAATATTTGTTTCATTTTATTTCAAGTAAAGTACAAATTAAGTTAACGTTTTGTATATGCAGAAAGTGATATTTTATTATTTGAAAACGATAAAAGAAAATTCTTTTTAAAGCTTAACAATAGCTCTACCAAACATTTTGTTAAGAAAATAATTATTGAGCGAGCATAACAGATTATATTAACAATTTTCATTCAGTTCCTAAAAACCCTGATACCCAGTAGAAATTTTTTGGAACAGATCTTGACAAAAAAATATTGATCTAGTTTTGTATTTACACTTATAACAATATTATTACCTTTTTTAAGTAAGATTGCGTAAGGTACTGATTGAAATTGCCTTTAGTGGCCATAAAATCGACGTGCAAGACTTACAAATCGTAGTCACCACCCTGAAAAAAAAAATACACGGATCCAATTAAAAAGTAACGTCAAAACAATGAAATATTAATTAATTTTGCTCCAAGGAACATGGTTCACATTGTTAAAATGAAATAACATTTATTAAATCACCGAATAATTCATTAAAACATAATACCGAAAATGAATATTTTTTTCAATGAATTCACTTCGTTGGTTTAAACAATTGTATAATTGTTTTGATGAATATTATTCATTTTTTCAACATGTTCTGTTTAATAACTTATTATTCTGTGCATTAATGTTAATTAATGATCTCAAATTCATTCATTCAATAAACAAGTGCGTTAAGATAATTTTTAAAAATGAAAAATATTAATGAATTATACATTGAAACAATGAAAAATGGGCTTCTCTAAACGCTATTCATTCAAATTATGTACAAATTTATTTTCAGTGCAGTGAATTTAGTTTAGTTACAGTAGTGCAGCAGTAGAACTGATAAACGATAATCATATTTTACTCATATTTATTGGCATTATTGTTAGAAGTAAAGCTAAATTGTTTTACATTCGACTATATATATTACATTGGATTTAAGCCATATAATAATCTATGGACAAAAAAAAAGAAAGTCAAACCAATATTTATAAGAAAAAAAGAAAAAAAGCTGTCTATAGATAACAAAATATATTGTCAAATTACAAGTGTAAATAAAAATAAATTGATAACATATATTACTTACGACGTGCTCTATTGTGCCAGTGTTTACTATACATTTGATTGTAATAAATATGAAATACAGAATTTATAAATAATTACGATTATATAAGTGATATGTACGAGCTGTTGGAATGCATATATTGTAGACAATACTGCAGTGTGCACTGCGGAATAACCGAAAAATATCATAATCCATAAGGACACATAGCAATGCGAGTATTTATATTTAAATAGGTTCAATTGCTGCGCCTATAAAATACATTACACACTGGATGTTTTATCATTTATGAAAATTATAGGATTGATTTTTCGCAAAAATACTAAAAAATTTAATAAATTAAACACAGATACAATCATCAAATGGTATATTTTGTAAATCTTTGCAATTCGCCGCCGAATAATTAATTAAGATTATATAATATGCGTTTGTAACATAGATAAAATATATTATTTGATAAAAATAAAAATAATTTATTTGAAAAATTTTGCATGATTCAAAAAACTTTTAAACTAATTTTATTAACAAAATTATTAAATTTTTTTCTAATAAAATTACACATAAATCATAAATGCATTACTTTTAATTCAATACCAATATATTTATATTTGTATTTCATATATAGAGAAACATATAAAAATTGCTTATCATATAATACATATTCACATTGTTATCATAACAAATATGATATACATTATAAAAGTGTAAAAATATATTTGCACGTTCTTTAGCGTGCAGCGATTTCAATTTGAATCGTCACAACAATCACCACCACCACAGCAATCACCATTGTCGTCACTACTATCGTCACACAAACAACAACAGAATAAACAAACGGCCAAACAATCTTCATCAACTACTTCGTTATAGTGTCTTCTACGATCTGTTGCCACACCTTCTTCGGTAGGTTCAATTTCATCTAAAAAAACCAAAAATTTGTACTCATAAACGTAAATACACACCACCACCGGGTGTTTTTTTTTATCGAATATCAAGAATAAACACAATTTAACAATTTACCGTCACAACAAGAGCAACATTCGCCCATTGTTTTTCTTTTTTTATTTTAATGTAAAACAAAGATTTACCACTAAATTCACTTACTTTGAAATTAACACTGAACCAATATAACATAATTAATAAACGTTTGAACATTAAATAATTACAATACATACAATACAACGACAAATTCTTTAATAATATTACTACATAAATGCGATAAACAACTATTTGATAATTGTAAATGTATAATTATATCAACTGATTAAAAAATCTACTAATAAATAATATTTCCAAATACACCAATTGAAAACGTAACATAAATCAATAGCGATGAACATCATCATCGATATTATGTTTCGATTACTCTGCTAGGAGGAGCATATATAGTCTTCCGATTGGTGGATTTTATGTCATAGGTATTTTTTAATATTTAACTATCCCGAGTGAATGAAATCTGTGCCGCCGCTATCGTTTGTTAATTCCACAAGAAATCTATTATTAATAGTTTCGTTTTTTAATTTATAAATTTTCTTATAATTTATCTCATTATTTAGTGATTTTTTTTTGTTGTGCGGGAAGTTTTTTTGTCACATTTTTTCTTGTCCTTCTTATTTCTTCAACCATAGAAGGTTTCTTATTGACTTTTTCGGGAAATTATTGCCCTTCAATATTTTTTCAGTCTCAAACAGATTGTTCAGCATTATTTATTATAATTTTTTTCCGGTTCGTATTCTAGTTGATAACTATCATGTATTTGTAGAATAGAGTCACATTTAGGTTGTATATTTTTTTTCTAAAACTATTCGAAAAAGATTTATGCCAAATCCGTATATTAATTTAATTATTAAATTTTGAAATTTTGTTTGGATCACTCAGTTTATTATTATTATATATGTAGGTTTACGGGATGATACCACTTGACAATCAAGTTATCATTTGTAGTAATTCTTTTCGTTTAGTTGGTGCAAATCTTAATCGGAGCAGTAAATATTTTTTGCTTTAAAATCACCACCCACTATGAATATGTTTCCCATCTGATAAAAAAAATTAATTACCTTGACGAATATTAAATTCCTTCTATATGCAGTCATTTCAATCCTGTCATTAATTTGTATTTATATTTTTACTGTCGTTGTAAGGAATTCTTTTGCCTCATATTTGCTTTTTTCGAAATACCGAATATTGAATATTTTTATTTATTGTTACATCATTTCATTGGACATACATTTTATTCACATTTGCGTTCTGGCACATTATAGTAATTTAATTTATTCCTTTTGAACAACTTCTATGGTCTTTTATTCTCTATAATATAATTGATTATGTTTTCTAGTCCATTAACAAAAAGGTATTTTTACAGTAACGCTTTTACTTTTAATGTTAATGTAAATATACCGAAACTATTAAAATTAGCAGACTGATTATAACTCCACATTAGTAATAAAAATAATATTCTTATATAACCTTTAATTTATTATATTCATTGCCAAACACGAAATGATACTCAGTTTCTTAATTTTTCTTTATATTTCTTTGGTTTGCCGAAATATTGTTCGGTCGGTGTTAGAACACACACAAAAAAGTTAGTGTCACGGTTTGGGATATATAAGGTTGTCAAATATCTCCCTTCCGCCTTTTTGTCTTTTTAATTTCGCGGCTATGTACAAAGCGCTACAGAGCTCGTATCTGGCAACACTGTTCATAATTTGAAAGCTCTTGACATAACAAACAAAACGACGCTATGTATGATTAGTTTGGATATTGCGTTCAACAGTTATAGACGTGTAAACATGGAGTTCACTAACGCCGAAATTAGCGCTATTTTAAAGTTTTCCTTCGTTAAAGGCAAATCCGCTAGAGAAACGTTCCGTGAGATTAATGGTGTTTTGGGGGATGGTACTCTATCACTTCGAACCGCGGAGGAATGGTTTCGACGATTCAGAGCCGGTGAAAACGACACCATGGATAAGCCAGCCGGCGGAAGACCTGTGACGACAAATACCGATCAAATCATGGAATACATCGAGTTAGACCGGCATGTGGCATCTCGTGACATCGCCCAGGAGATGGGAGTTAGTCACCAAACCATTTTAAACCATCTGCAGAAGGCTGGATACAAAAAAAATCTTGATGTTTGGGTGCCACATGAATTAACAGTGAAAAATCTAATGGACCGAATTTCCATTTGCGAAATGCTGCTGAAACGGAACGAACTCGACCCATTCTTGAAGCGGATGGTGACTGGCGACGAAAAATGGATCACATACGACAATATCAAGCGAAAACGGTCGTGGTCGCAGGCCGGTGAATCGTCCCAAACAGTGGCCAAGCCGGGATTGACGGTCAGGAAGGTTTTGCTGTGTGTTTGGTGGGATTGGAAGGGAATCATCCACTATGAGCTGCTCCCATATGGCCAGACGCTTAATTCTACCATCTACTGCGAACAACTGGACCGCTTGAAGCAGGCGATCGATCAGAAGCGTCCAGAATTGGCCAAAAGGAAGGGTGTAGTGTTCCACCAGGACAACGCCAGACCACACACTTCGTTGATGACTCGTCAGAAGCTACGGGAGCTCGGATGGGAGGTTTTATCGCATCCACCATATAGCCCGGACATAGCGCCAAGTGATTACCACCTGTTCCTGTCCATGGCGAACGCCCTTGGTGGTGTAAAGTTGATCTCAAAAGAGGCTTGTGAAAAGTGGCTGTCCGAGTTCTTCACAAATAAGGAGGGGGGCTTCTACGAGGGACGTATTATGAAGTTGCAGTCTAGATGGAAACAGATTATCGAACAAAACGGCGCATATTTGAACTAAATCCGATTACTGTAACACTTTTTATAAAGCATTGAATAAAGAGCAAAAAGGCGGAAGGGAGATAGTTGACAACCTAATATTATATTCTTAACAATAAAACCGTATAGTTAAGCGTATCTACTTATTGTTTGTTTAAAATTCACAGTGTTTTTTATACATTTGTCATTCAGCAAGTCGTCGGTTATTTTACACTCCTATGAAACATCCAACATATCCAAATCATTTATAATATAGGATGTAAATAAGTATACATATTTAATAATTTACAAATATCCACATACGTGCAGCTGTATTATTAATTAATGTATTATTAACATTATAAGAATATATTGTTATGAAATAGTACTTAAATTATAAAATATATTATAAATTAAAATAACAAGTTCTAAAATTACATTATTACAAAACTCGTATACTCCTAATATTACAATAAAATATCTTAATCTTTATTATTAAGAGCTTTGCCAGTCTCAACACAACAAAATAAACAACCAACACATAAGGCTTCGTTTAACTTTTCTTCTGCATATACGCGTCTTGCCTGTTGTTCAGCATCACTTGTACCTACTTCTCCTGCACAAAAATATATGTAAATTTATGACTACGGCATTTTCTAATTTAACAATTTATATATATATACCTACACAAAATGAGTAACATCCGCCCATACTTAAGTTAGAAGTTAAGGCAAAAATTTTTCGACTAATTTAACTGAAATCTTATCACCGATTACTGACTTTTTTTTTCTGATTTTCAATTTATTTACTATCACAAAAATTCTCTATAATGTATTATCTTATAATTAATTCATTCAAACAGCAAAGTAGAATCATTTTTTATATATCATTTTATTTATAGCAAAAGTATTTTATGAAATAAGTATAAAAAATAATTTTATGACATTTCTGATAAAATTATTTTTTAGTTCATCCTATAAACCCTAAAATTATTAAATCGAATATTATAAGAATGATATTTTGCGTAACAAAATCGACACATAATAAAATCGAAAATAATAAAACCTAAAAGAATATATTAATATATCATTTTAGCCATCAATAAACTTATCGTTTTAGTGCTAACTTTCAAAGTTCGACTTAAGGAAATAAACACATAATTAAGTCTATATGTAGAGAATATAATTTTGAAATTGTAAATAGTTTTGCTTATTTGGGATCGTTGGTAAATATGGAAAATGATATTTGAAGAGGAAATTTGCGGCAGATTAGCAATTGAAAACAGCTGCTACTATACGGGCTAAAAAAGTAATTCCAATTAAAAACAATACAACGAGTTTTAAAGTACTATATAACACATTTTGTACGTTCAATATATAACGTATGGATCGGAGTATGGTGCATGACACAGAACCAGGAACAATTATTTTGGATTTTTTGAATGAAGGATACTCCGTGGCATATTTGGTTGCGCCAAAGAACAAAATCGTTGAAGGCGAGAATATAAACAGGAAATCGACAAGTTGTACGGCGAACCAAATATTGTCAAATCAATAGATGGGTTGATCACGTTTCACATATGGAGGATGATATGATTTAGATATGATAAACTATGATATTAAGATCCTTAAAATTCGGTATTGGAAAAATTTATTCGCAGGTTTTTCAATTCTTATTTATGTATATTTTACTAATACAATTACGACAAAATAAAAATAGAAGAATGAAAATATAGTTTATAGGTCTCAATCAAATTAATGTCTTGGCGATTAATTTTGATTCGTTGTTCGATTATACTTTGTAATACACTATTATATCAATACATTATAATATTTATATATTTTTATGTAATATTATAGTCTGTTATAGTATAAATAATATACAAAAATAAAAAAGAATTAATATATTTGAGAACATTAAACATAATCTCCACAACATAAATACATATATAATAGTTAATAATAGAAAGCAACAAATTAATTTCATTCAGCACCCATTATCTTAGTCATCATCACAGTCACAGATTTCACAAATTTTAAAACAACAATAAAAACACATATAACATAGATCTCTAATGTCCTCGTAAATGGTGCTCTGTCTTTGTACTTCGGGTTCTGTACAATCAACTCGATTATTATCTATATATCAACATAAACATTGTATGTATTTAATAAATATATTAAATGAATACCAAAACTAATTTAAAAAATTCACCTTTGTCATTACTATTAGTAGTAGAACCAACTCCGTCCATATTTATTAATTATGATATAATGAATGAATAATATAATGAATAATGATTTCGATAGATCAGTGACTAACTGCAATTATATGTATAATTATAAACATATATCGATGTAGATGATTTCATAACAAATTTTATATTTTTTATTTTAAATTAGCTGTATACCACTGACATTTGTATCACACACTATATCCGGACGATTTATTAATAAACAAATTTATATGGAACTATATATTATTAATTCTTTTAAGATGATTTATACAATTACTGGCGACACCGAACTTAACTTTTAATATATAGAGTATAAAAGGTATAAATAAATGCGTATGTATTACACGCGGTCCAATATACAAATGAAATGAAAAAATATATTTTACAGATATTTTACGTTATATGTGTAGCCATAAAGTCTATCAGCACAGTGACTGAACAACAATACACACATTATATCAATTTAATGAAACTGAGAAAAACTGAGAAAAATCAATAGTATACAAATAAAATAGTTTTTTTTACAAATTCTTTATACAAAATTTACAGGATGGGACGTAAATCCTGCAAAAATATATCTAATTAAAATGTTATCATCATACAATAATTTCACAAATATATTAACAGAAGAGCTATGAAATATTAATAAAATGGTGACAAAAGGTCATTTTTTTACTAGAATATTTTCATAATGAGTTGGATTAGTATTATAAAAATGACATATCTATTTTATATATACGTAAAAACAAACAATTTAAAAAATGTTTATGTTACGGATGTAAGTACTGGAAGCACAAGTACTTCAACCACTTTAACTAATAACGAAAAATTCGAATAACCTTTTCTATATAATTGTGTGTGTGTAAACGTTGTAGTTTTTCTTAAAGATATTCAGATAATATGGAATTTAAACTATTTAACTAATTTGTCTGAGGCATTTAATTCAACTTATTCCTTTTTTCCGGTAACTATATACACACTACTGGCTATTCCCTATATCTATAGTTTATTTGCTTCAGTCACAATTTGTCAAAATGCGCAATTTATTAATTTTTTTGTTAAAGAAGTAAATGTTTAAGAAAAATTTAGTTTTAAAAATATTAAATTCAAAGTTGGGTGGTGAATCTCAATTACTAACTCAAAATTGTTCTTAAACAGTTTCTTCTTTTAAAAAAATATGGTTATTTTTATCTTTATCTTCAGGTAAAATAAAATTTATCTTGTTTATAGATGAAAAATTGACGAACACAGGTACGGTTTCATTTGTCTAAATTTATATGAGTTTGGAATTACTATATAAAGATTTAATACAATAGATAGATAGATAGATAGATAGATAGATAGATAGATAGATAGATAGATAGATAGATAGATAGATAAATAGATAGATAGATAGATAGATAGATAGATAGATAGATAAATAGATAGATAAATAGATAGATAGATGGATAGATGGATAAAAGTATCTACTTGAAAGAGATAGAATCTTATATACAGCAACAATGTTTGTAGATAATATACCAGTATGTAAACGATTTAAAAGGATATTTATATTTTACGATAGCGTCATGAAGTCTAGTCAGTAACTCAACTATATATAGATATCTATACATTATCTGCAATGAAAATGAGAAAATCAATAGTAAATAAGATAATTTTCTATAATATTTTGTCCATAAAATATACAAATTGGAACACAATATAATTAAGCGTTGCTCTAATGCAAATATGTACAGGAATATTACGCACGCATTTACGACACTTTTAGTTCTGACACCAAACCTACACAATTTGGATGCAGCATATAAAAGATTGATCTATATTTGTGGTCAACTTTGAAAATTATAAAAACATTATTTTAGTTTTAATTTAATTAACGTTTGTATAAATTTGTCTATATATTCATTTGAAATATCGGTATATATGGGAATTAAAAGTATAGTCTAATAGGTAAGCTGTGAGAGTATAAAATAGTATTAATATTCTTATATATTAGGTTGTCAAATATCTCCCTTCCGCCTTTTTGTCTTTTTAATTTCGCGGCTATGTACAAAGCGCTACAGAGCTCGTATCTGGCAACACTGTACATAATTTGAAAGCTCTTGACATAACAAACAAAACGACGCTATGTATGATTAGTTTGGATATTGCGTTCAACAGTTATAGACGTGTAAACATGGAGTTCACTAACGCCGAAATTCGCGCTATTTTAAAGTTTTCCTTCGTTAAAGGCAAATCCGCTAGAGAAACGTTCCGTGAGATTAATGGTGTTTTGGGGGATGGTACTCTATCACTTCGAACCGCGGAGGAATGGTTTCGACGATTCAGAGCCGGTGAAAACGACACCATGGATAAGCCAGCCGGCGGAAGACCTGTGACGACAAATACCGATCAAATCATGGAATACATCGAGTTAGACCGGCATGTGGCATCTCGTGACATCGCCCAGGAGATGGGAGTTAGTCACCAAACCATTTTAAACCATCTGCAGAAGGCTGGATACAAAAAAAAGCTTGATGTTTGGGTGCCACATGAATTAACAGTGAAAAATCTAATGGACCGAATTTCCATTTGCGAAATGCTGCTGAAACGGAACGAACTCGACCCATTCTTGAAGCGGATGGTGACTGGCGACGAAAAATGGATCACATACGACAATATCAAGCGAAAACGGTCGTGGTCGCAGGCCGGTGAATCGTCCCAAACAGTGGCCAAGCCGGGATTGACGGCCAGGAAGGTTTTGCTGTGTGTTTGGTGGGATTGGAAGGGAATCATCCACTATGAGCTGCTCCCATATGGCCAGACGCTTAATTCTACCATCTACTGCGAACAACTGGACCGCTTGAAGCAGGCGATCGACCAGAAGCGTCCAGAATTGGCCAAAAGGAAGGGTGTAGTGTTCCACCAGGACAACGCCAGACCACACACTTCGTTGATGACTCGTCAGAAGCTACGGGAGCTCGGATGGGAGGTTTTATCGCATCCACCATATAGCCCGGACATAGCGCCAAGTGATTACCACCTGTTCCTGTCCATGGCGAACGCCCTTGGTGGTGTAAAGTTGATCTCAAAAGAGGCTTGTGAAAAGTGGCTGTCCGAGTTCTTCGCAAATAAGGAGGGGGGCTTCTACGAGGGAGGTATTATGAAGTTGCAGTCTAGATGGAAACAGATTATCGAACAAAACGGCGCATATTTGAACTAAATCCGATTACTGTAACACTTTTTATAAAGCATTGAATAAAGAGCAAAAAGGCGGAAGGGAGATAGTTGACAACCTTATATATTGTTTAATATGATAATATTTGGGATTTTACTGCCTTATTTTATTTAAAAAGTAAAGTGTTGCGGAATTTTTTTAATAAATTGTAGAAGTTTTATCTGCAATCAACAAGCAAAGTATTGTTACGATGTTAAAATTAAATAATCTTGTAAGGTTATGTGGAGATCAGAAAGGTTTTGATGTTGGTGTACTATATGAACTACGATGAAAGTAAAATCTAGTGCATCTATAACAGCGACCACTGAAACTGCGACTACAACTATTCAGTAAACAATTTGAATCGCGATTATAATAGAAGTAAAAATGACAAAGAAAAATCAACTAAAAATTCATTTTCAACTACAAAAATTTGCTTGACACAACCACTAAACTTTTGCAGATTATTCTCAACATTTCGCATACCACGGAGGATTAACAAAGATGCTATAAAAATAAAAATAATAACAGAATTACATGTTGATTTTAAGAATTACATATAATTGTATTTTAAAAAAATTGAAAACATATAATAAATTATATAAAACACACGTATATATACTTATTAAAAACTAGATTTTAAAATCTATAATGATAATATGATAATGATTTGAATTAGATGGAGATACATTTAAAACACACATTTTATATATATAACATATGGTATAAACACTAATTTAAGTAGAATTATTGATATTCATAATTTATTATGAGCTGCAAGCACCATCTACAACACCACCAATACAACAATCAACACCACCAATACAACAATCAACACCACCAATACAACAATCAGCATCACCAACACAACAATCAACATCACCACCACAACAATCAACATCACCGCCACAACAATCTCCATCACCATCACAACAATCGTTGCATTCACCACACGTACAATCACCAGCATCACAACATGAAACACAACAAAACAACATTGAATCATCCGTACAACCACACATAGTATTGTTTGTCATTCCATTCCCTTGATTATGACTTCTACGGTTACCATTTTCGGATACGTCTGCATCATCTGCTTCAGCTGTGGCATTATCTTCATCTATATAATATACAAAATATATACATACGCATAATGATGAACGATTTCTATATACGATTTTTAAATAAAAATAGTATATTTTACCTTTACAACAAGTACAGCAAGCGCCCATATTTATGTTATTTAAAATTTAGTTAAAATACATATATTAACTAGAATATAAGACAGTACATAAAGATTAAATACATATACTAATAACTAAAAAACACTCTCTAAACTAAACATATGTTATTTACATACATTAAATTTTCGCAATATCAGTATAATAATTCGGATAACTCTCTCAATAACTCACTATTTTGTGTACAAGCAATAATATTTATAAATAATTTCTTTTAAACCATTACAATTTATAATCAATTTTAATTGAACTTTAATTTTAAATTATCCATTTCTCTTATAAGATTATTTAATTTATTGGTAACGAGAAAAAAAACTTATGTTAAATGAAATATAAAAATATTATTTAATTTATCTAACAATATTTATAAGAGACAACGAATCACATCGAAGAACAACTAACTTCTAACAAATATATATTATTATATAAATATTAATATGACCTCGAGCATTTTTCAGTGATGGACAAACTATTGTTGGCGAAACATATAAATTGACCAAATTCAATAATTCATACAATTCACCACTAGTAAATATAAAATATCAATGCCTTCATATCTATTAAAAATTTAATGCAACAAACATATATACCACCAATAAACCAATTCAATTTAAAATTAATTAAATATACGACTTAATTAATTGATTATATAATAATAGAAAATAAAAAATAATTATCAATATGAAATTCGTTTATTTTAAACTAATATACATTTTTACATATTGTTATTAGGAAAAAGTTTTTACACCATCACTATAATTTCTATGAATAATTACATCAAATAAATGAGTTTTGGTTTATTCATCTTCTAACATTTGCTGCAAATGTAATGTAAATGTAAAATGAATAGAGTTTTTAAATAGATTACCTAATTCCTCAGAGTGACTATACACAAGTTGATTACTGTTTAAGTATATTCCAAGCCATCCTCACTACGCCGCCATTGCTTCTCGGGCATCCATCTAACATTTCAGTCAAGTTGGTAAATTACTTTGTATGTGAATATGTAACAATTCACCAATTGGGTCTACCATTATATCTCGACAGATTTTATATTAATTCAAGTGTTCGTATGCGGGCGAATCTGAATTGTGTGTACGGAAACATTGTTAATTTTTAAAGATATTACCTTTCTGATTTCATAAACGAATAAAATATGATAATTAAATTGCATCATTTTTACTATAAAAATACTGAAAAATGTTTGTATATCAATACGATCGAACTCGCAATCCCGGCACAGAATAAGATGCGCTCTAACTATTAATTATTAATGTATAAAATAAATATATAAATTCATATAATTATTCATAATTAAGGTTTTTGTAGAAACCACACTTGTGTGAAATCAGAAATGGGATTAAATAAGAATGTTATAGTAATATTTGATAAATTTTATAAGAGTATAATAACATCATCACCATCATTTATATCTGTTACTCCTCCTCGCGAGGAAACATACAGCATCAATGCATTAAAATATATTAGACTTTCTTATATTTATCAATTATTCCATATAAACAATTGATTGGAAATTTTGATGGTCTATTTTAAAAGAAAAAAATATAATAATTTCTGTTAATTTTTCAATGTTAACTTCAATTTTATATTTATATTTTTTATTTAAACCCGTTCAATTTCCATTAAATGTTTTCTCACCACTGATAATACATAAATAAAAATGATACGTAAACAATAAATATGGAATTAAATATATGAATCTTCAAGTCTGCATGCATATGTAAATTATATTCTATACATACAAATACAATGAATGAATTGCTTTTGGAACCGACCCAGCCGAATATTATTGCTCTCAAATGAATATCTAAATATTATAATATTTTTTTGAAATAAATTTTATTTATAATATTCATTGAAAAACGCCAACATTTATTCGTTCCCATGCAGTTTATATAAGATAAAAGAAACATTTTTGATGATATACCAATTAACCTTGAATATTTGGTGTTGTAGTATAGAGATATACAAAATAAATTGTTCAATTAAATTCTATTGTATTAGATGTCTATTTATACCAATATACTGAATTGATAATTTGCATTTTAATTTATAGTAAATAATTGTGTAAATGTACAAATGCATAAAGTAATACAACACTCACATGTATTTATTATTTTGAATTTAAATATATATAATAAAATATATAATATAAAACTATGGACCAAAATACAAACAAGCTCCTAATATAGATAAGAACAATGATACATTTTTATTATGTTTTGTATATCTCAATTACTATACTATATTTTAAGATATTATAGCTTTGAGTAATATTAGTACGTTTTCTATATCTTTGACTTTTATATTTTTAAAGAAAAATTATAATAATCAGCTAAGGAAACAAATAGTCCGGTTTTGTTTTTCCATAGCTGGAAATATGATGATAATCCACATTCATTTTACAATTCATAACTTCAAAATCGATAACGCATTGGAGGAAATGTGATTGGGAACAATATGTTTTAGCTCCGAATATTATTAAATATTTTCCGATCATTGATTTTATAATCATTTTAATTAAGGAGGCTATAGGTGATTGAAGAATTTAAAAGCTTATTTTCCATTTGATGTAAAGAGAAAATAACAAAATGTTTGAATAATTTTCAGCATTCGTATTGAATGTTATTAAAGTACCTGACAGTTTGCATCGGTACAAAACGTAATATATTATGATTATTGCATGTGTATATCAGTCAACATGCATTACTAACACTATTTATCGAACGATATATTATAATGATAACGGATAACGCAATCAATTTGATTTTTTTGCCAGAAACTACTTGCTCTGTTGCAAATTATTACATTTATTATTCTATAGAAATTTATTCCCCATACATACTTTATTAACATGAACCAATAATAATCATAAAATATAATTCAAGTGTATATATATATAAAAAAAAAAGTATTTTATAGTATTAATGCAATAAAATTTCAATGATTGGTACGGTAAAAGCAATAAATTATATTATGAATACCAAAATGCAAGGTAATTTAATTATTGTACTATCATTTCTAAAACATTTGTTTAATGTGATGTGTATTCAATAATATATAATAAAGTTAAACGATTTTCTACCAAATAATAATAATAATATATTGCGTGTATCAATTGAAAATGGGTTGTTGCTGCAGTAATTTAAATAATGGTATGTATATTAATGTGTAATTTAACCACCGATAAACTATTATTTCTATTTCTATATTAGGTGATTTTTTACAGTTTATATTTTTTTTATTATCACAGTTAAATCGCATTGAATATTTCTTATTAAGCTTAACATTTATAACATTTGAAAAATATACCCCGATAAGATTTCAACATAAATTTCATCAATTTTAATATGCAATTATAAACAACTTATAGAGAGAGATAAAAAAAAAATATTTCAGTTTAGTACGTCTTATCAAGCCGCGACAGAAGTGTAAAATGAGTATTGCATAAGAATGAAAAAGTTGTTAACCAATTTTAAAATTATATTATTAATATCAGTTAATTAAAATTAATAAGAATAAAACAGTTTTTTTGCAAGTGTTATAATATTTAATTATATAAGCAATTGTTATAAATACTTTCTGAAAACGTTTTTTTTTGCAATCACTTATAAAAACTCACACGACCCTACCTTCCTCTTTCTTGGATTAAAATATCGTCCCATAAAAATCTCATCATATCTGAAATGTGGTCAGGTTAGATAAAAAATGTATATACAAAATTTCATTGTAATCGCGCAATCGGAAAATATCAATGTGAATGTGTCAGACTAGATAAAAAATGTATATGCCATACAAAATTTCATCGTAATTAAACAAGCCATTTGGAAGAAAATGATGAGAACAAAAAACTACTTAATGGGAATAGTTAATCGGTTACTATATATGCGGTAATATTTATATTATCGTTACCATAACAAATTAATATATTAATAAAATATTTTTAAATCAAATTTGCCAACCATTTGGGACATATATCTGCGCGAACAATATTAAATATTTAAAAATATTTAATTTTATTAACAACAATATACACAATATCAATTGAAAACATCTATGCGTTTTAAAATATAATAATATAATCGATTAAAACTAATTTAATTCAATTAATGTATATGATAAATTTTTTTGTTTACAGATAGAAAAATGTCTGTCGTACAAACATCGATAAGTACTGCTGAATTTACTAATTCAAGTGAATGTGTTGAAATGCAACCAGGTTGCACAGTATTACAAAACAAATATGTTGAAGTTGATGGAACTGTAGCGGGTGGTGTGGTTGTAGGTGGTAGTGGTGGTAGTGGTGGTGGTGGTGGTGGTGATGGCAGAAATTAATAAAAATTTGTACATTACGTTTAGGATTGTAGTTTAAAATTTCACATTCATTTCTAGTATTTCTCTGCAGCCCGATGAATATAAAATTCTATACTTAAATTAACTACAATCTACACATATTATACACCAATATATTCCAATATCTACATCCATAGATATGATAAATTACATACAATATATGTTATTAAATTTTTTCATATGTACTTCAACCATAAAAATTATAATAATAGTTAAATTTAAATACATTTCTTTTCATATAAATATATTTTAATTTTATTTTTATACTGTTTTAAAATTAATACAATAATTTGACAATAAATTTTTTTAAAATAATTAAAGTTTTTTCAATGTTTTTCTATATATAGAGAATTTCAAAGTGGTTGTGTTGGTCGATTTTATTTAACTAAATTAAATACAAATATTTTGTTTAATGATTCCATGATAAGAAAATAAATTATAACCCAAGTATAGTCAAAATCTACAAAATTGTCACAACAATGTGGTTAATTGTCGACCTTATATTATATTGTATATCATATGGATACTAATATCTCAAGAAATGATAAGCCGTACGTAATTTTGAATCACATCTTGAATAACAAACACAAGTATAAGTAATTAGATGCCGTGCCAAGAATAATTCTTGTTCGTTGGATTGAAATAATTGGTACTGCGGTGATTTGAAAGAAGTGATGAAGATTGCTGGCCACACCAAATCGTATATGATGCAGAACTGTAATTGCTGAGGCCGAATCAGGACTAATGCGTCAATATTGTAATTCACTAGTGTTATTTAAAGCCACTTTATTTATATGCGCGTGTTGGTCATATAATATTATGTGTGACATTTTTTTAGGCCTTTAAAAAATTTAACAAATTAATATTTACCAAATTTGAAAGCAAAATTTTTGCCAAAAATAAAATCTAAGAAAATACAATTTAATGTAGATTTTGACTGCTAGAGAAATCTTCACTTTATAATTACGTATAAATACCATTTAATAAATAACACAATTAGTTGACCAACATATTCAGAATTAATTACTTGTAAGTTGTCGGTGGTGGGTTCCATCCAACGTGAGGTGGAACATGGCCAAATTCCGGTGGTTGGTGTGTTGGATATCCATGATTTGGTGGATAATGAACAGGATGTTCTAATTGGACACCGTCATGTGATGGTGGAAAAGGGGGTGGAGGATGATGATGTGGAGGTTGGTGATGCGGAGGATGAATATATGGAGGTTGATGATGTGCAGGTTGTAGATGTGGAGGTTGATGACGTGGCGGCTGATGATGTGCAGGATGTAGATGTGGAGGATGTTGAAGTGTTGGAGAATGGTGCGGTAGCAATGGTCCTACTTGTGCACGATCATGTTGTGGCGGTGGTGGTGGTGTTGGTCTAGGATCTGTTTTTGTTTTGTCGTTTTTTTTTTTTTTTTATCATATAATAAACAATAATTTTCCATTAGTGCACATAAAAAAAAACTTATAAATATAAACACAAAATATTAATTTAAAAAAAAAACCATAAATAAATAAATAAACGTTTAAAATATAAATAACAAAAAATATTCACATCTTGGCCATGATGACATGTTGTTGATTTATTAGCAAAAATAATATTTAATGTCAGAACACTAAACAAACGCAACTGCTACTTTACACAATTTCACTTTAATAATAATTTAATAAAATCACAATATAAAGATATGATGAACTAAATAACGAAATTCAATTGCCCGTCCTACTGTAAAAATAAGCTATTATTTTATAAATTTAATATTAAATAATATTTATAACAATGCGAATAATTATAAATATATTTTAACTACACACAATACACTTTGTTTATATTTAATAGTATTTAGTTTTTGTAATTGTTTCAACCGATCGAACAAGAAATAAACAGAAATCAATGTTTTTGTGGTTTATTATTTCGTTTCCACATTTTATATGAAGAAAACTACTGAACAAAAAGCACTATTACATCGATCATTTGATCTTATTTTAGTAGTCATCCAAATAACCACAAATTTTCTTAAATGGTAGGTTTGTTATATAATATATCGATGAGACTACCCCAACTACACTGCCGTGTTCTCCATGTTAAATATTCACCCATTTAAACTCGTAAAAGCGTGTAGTTTTCCTACTATAGACTGGAACACTATCTTTATTGCGCAGATATGATAGTCTCAGCGTATATACATGATTTTATTTTTATTTTTATAGAGATAACACATAATATTTGTTGTAAATAATTAATGTTACAATACAAATATAAAAGTAATTAAAACTGATAATATACAATGAAAAAAATAATAATTGAAATACAATAATAGAATAGATAAATTACATATATATATATTGTCATCGATATCGATGATCCATCGCATATCGTTGATAGCGAGGCTACAGTTAAAGCATAAATAATATATTATTGGTAAAAATATTTTCTGATAAACATTTTTACGAGTAGTAGACAATAAAATTAAAATTAATAATTAAACTGGGATTTAATGATGGTGACAAAATACGTGCTATACAGCAGAATAATACAAAATTCTCAAAGTACATTTATTTCGTCGGTTTGTAGAACAATATGTTTGTTTTATACCATAACGCTGCAGTTATAATCAATGGATGCATAAAAATCATTAATCAATCATTATTGATAGTATAATTATAAATAGTGTATAGCGTCGTGGCCATACAAAATGATTTCATATTCCATCAACTTGTTTGTTAAATGATAGTTGATTTAAAATTTTATGATTAAAAAAAATTACATTATTTATAAAAATCTATTTTCCAGTATAAATTTTATGTTCTTTGTTTACACAAATTTTTTCCCATAAACTATTTACTAAAACATAAATTCAAGAATATCTCGATTACTCATATGAGCCACCACATTTAGCTGTACAATAATTTTTAACTGGCACACAATATTATCAATAATATAATAGTAACAATTTATTAGAAAATTTATTGTTTGTTCATCTTAATTTCGATTATATGTGTGATAAAAAAAAACACATAAGATTGGTACAGTTTTCAGAATATGTTTTCCAAGATGGTGTGTGACTTTTTATATATATAAATCAACAAAATAGTGTCACAAAATTTATCGTATTGATGTATATAAATTATAATTATAATGCATATATTTAAGACCCAAATCTCGGTATGATAACGATAACCGAATTACGCAATATAATTTTGTGAGTAATAACAATTATTAACCAATATAATATTTGTACTGTACCAGAGACATTTCATAATTTAATATACAATTTTATTACTATATGATTTTAATTTAAATTTACTCTTAATATTTTATTATATTATCTAAAATATTAAAAATAGTAATAATAGTAGTAATAATAGTAGTAATAGCAGTAATAATAGTAGTAACACAAGAAAAATAAAAACAAAATACTATTTCTAAACAAATATTGTTCGACACAAAACCTTCTATAATTTATTTAACCGCAATAGTAAGTTTTTATCCGCAGTTACTCAATTAATTATTTTGTAAAGTGCCTATAATTTAATATAAAATTGAAATGTGATTTAGTAGAAAAAAAAAATTTAACAAATTTTGCTTAAATTAAACAATGTCTCGAAAGGAAATCAATTTTATAATGAGGTCATGATGTAACAGTTTTTTTTTTTTGTTAACATAAATGGACTGTTTATGGAATTATTGAGTTAATTTTTTTACTACAGAACACATACTCTGAAAAACGAATATTTACCATTATTTTCCTAATAAATGTTTTAACAATTTATCTGTAAAATTTTGAAATACATATTTGTAATGCACATAAAAATAACAGTTTGTAAAACTATTTTAAAAATTGTTGGCCAATGTCAAAATCATAAAATATATAGAAAGTGCACAGATAGATTATCGATTGTTGACCCAATGGGTAACTGATTTTAAATTTCAAAATTAAATTGTAAGGATACTCATTCAAATTGTATGCTAATGCTACTATAATTGTTCTTAACATTTATAGCATATGCTACAAAAAAAAACAAATAATTATTGGGAACATTTAACTTTACTTCAGGACCCGCCAATTGCAAAGAAAAAAAAAGCGATATAACAATACTTCAAATCCGATATTATTATAGTACAATAAATAGAAAAATTATCTCTATACAAAATTAAAAATATACAAATATACAAATAAATATAATTCAAATTGTATCAATCTAAAAAGTATTTTTTATTGTATTTAATAGTAATTGTGTATGGAATGATTGGCAAAAATAAAATATTATATCACCGTTTTTATCGATATAAATATGGTCAATATATCATTAATAAAACAATTGTTTAATGTATGGTGATGTGTTTTCAACAAAATTTAATGTGTTTGTTTCGCCAGCCATATAATAGTAAAAATTAAAATATATTTTATTATTTAATATATGTATTTATAGAAAATGGGTTGTTGTTGCAGTGACACAAATAAAGGTATAAGTATATTGTATTTTTAATTAATCCTTGCTTTTTATAATTAATATATAATTTTATTATTTGTCTCAAAATTATCAATTTTGTTAGATTCAAATGATGATCATGGAAATATTTCTGCCGTACAACCATCACCGATAAATAATAATAATAATAATAATAATAATAATAATACTAATGATGGTTTTAATCATTCAACGGAACACATTGAAATTCAACCAGAACAACAACCACCACCATTATATACACCACACAATCCAATTGAAAATAATTCAGAGCAGCCAACAGTAACAAGAGATTATGGTTGGGCATCCGAAATTTTACATAATGAACAATCAAATGATGTCGATACCTCGGACAGAAATTAAATTACGGAACCGGAATGATATCCTATCATCAATTCAGATGCGACACACTTATATAATAAAAATATAAATAAGATTATAATTTTTGATTATTTTGCATATTTTTCGTGTGATTTAAAACAAAATTATCAATAATGAATAATATAAGATAAGTTTTTTTTGCTTAAAAAGCGAGAGATTACAGTGAAAATTTAATAATATTTTTAATATTTAATAATATATAATTAAGTAAATAAATAAAAATAAAAAAGAATATTTTTCTATTTAATTTATACATAAATTGTTTTATAATTTTAAGTTTTTAAAAATTCATTTATAATAATTTATAATAATTAATATTTACAACAACAGAAAAAAAAAACCAATTAAATTTAATTAACATTATTTTTACAATGATTTGATATTTAGAGAATTTTCCGAAAATGTGTTCTTCGAATTTTTAACTGTTAATAAAAAAAAAAAAAAAGAAATTTTTAGAATTCCAAAACATAAAAAAAAGAAAAGAAAAGAAAATAAATCACAAAAAAAAAATAAAAAACAAATTCTTTCGGCTGTAGGTTATGTGCCGTCGTAGTACTCCCCCAACATATATATATTTGTATATTTAATACAAATAAGATGATCAAAATTGGTATAAAAATAAATTACTTGAAAGCTGTTGGTGGTTGATTCCATCCACCATGTGATGGTGGTGCATGGCCAAGTTCTGGTGGTTGATGTGGAGGATATCCATGCTGTGGTGGATAATGACCGGGTGGGAATTGTTCTACTTGAACACCGTCATGTGGTGGCGGAAAATGTGATGGCGGATGTTGATGTGGAGGATATTGATGGGGTGGATAATGATGTGGTGGAAATGGTTCTACTTGAACACCATCATGTGGTGGCGGATGATGATGATGTGGAGGATAGTTGTGTGGTGGGAATTGATCTACTTGTACACCATCATGTGGTGGTCCAGGATCTGTTTTTTTTTTTATAATATTTTTTTTTTTTTTTAAAATAAACATAAATTTTCAATTAGTATATTTCAGTTATAGTTCAAAACAAATAAATACACAATAGTTTTCATTCGAAAAATAAAAAATGAAACAAATACATAAATAAATAATACGTAAAAATATATAAAAATCACAAAAGCAAAAAAAAAAAAAATTATTCACATCTTGGCCATGATGACATTTTGTTGATATTAGCATTATTATTATTATTATTATTATTATCATCAGTCATTTCTAACAAAATAATTAATATAATTCAGGTCAAACAAATATAAAAACGCGCGCGTTCAACTCTTTTCCAACAAATTCTATAATTTACTTCTATTTTTATTTTTTTCTAAATCACAATTAATTTGCAGGATAATAAATTCACTTGCCTGTGTTACTGCAACAACAACCCATTATTTTATAAACTTAATATAAATAATGTTTGTAACTAAATAGATATATTTTTTGTTTCACTAACATTTATATCGCAACACCGCCCGTTTGTATACATTATTATTTAGGTGCTGGAAAAAATTAAGTCTTATCAGTAAATTACTATTAAAAATTAATGATGTGGTGTACGTGTGTATTTCTTTTATTATGTATAAAAGGATTATTACCATATATATATAAATAGCAACGAGTATAAATTCCTTAACTAATAACACTTTGGATATAGAAAAAAAGTCTATCGGTTTTTTTATCTTCTGCGTTCTTTATTTTAATAAAGAAAAAAAAAAAATTATAATACCATTGATTTATTACTCACATTTTAAAATCAATTTAAACGAAAAAATGTTTGAGTAACATCCAAAAAAAAACCAGTAAATAGATGATAACACCGTACGTTAAAAATTGTGTAGCGATTATAGTTAATTTTGTAAATGATAAGATAATGAAATTTTGGATAATTTTTATTTGGTGGTCATTAAATATTGTCGATTCACAAAATCTAATTAATTAATTCCGTTTCTTTTTTCTTACCATATATTAATATACATGAAATCATTTTAAATTATAAACCAAATTTATATGTCACAATTGTTGTTAACCCTATAATATTGTGTACACGTTTTTCCATTTTTAAGCAGTGCTGTAAGAAATCGTTTGGATATCAAATTATATTGTGATGGTAGAAATTACCATAGTCTATTATTTATTACATTTATTAACTTTACCATCAAGCCGTACATTACTGCAAGTTAAACTTATGGCATCAACAAAACATTCATTACAACCAAGTTGATATAGATTATTTTGCATCGGAGTTTATATCAATTGACCAAATGAATTGCAATTAAAGAAAAGATAGATGTTTCTGTATTATGCAAAAAAAAAAAAAATTACTATTTGTTACCAATGCCACTCAGCATATTCACTACTTCTGATTATCATCGGTTCCATTCGATACAGCATAATAATTTATGCTGCACTTGAAAACAACCCTAGTAACACTGTCCGTAGTTTATCCGCAAAATTTTCGCATTATATGAAGTAGTCTGCAGTTTCAATCCGAGGAAATATTTATGGATTTCTTACGTATGTTCGCTGGAATTTTATATGATGAGTGCAACTCTGTCCATTGATTTTTATAAAAAATGTCATTGGATTATCCACGTATAATTCTGATGATAATGTACACGGATTCTCCTTAGAAGTATTTCTCGTTGCTATTATTCCACAGAATATTCATAGAAATTATGTTTATATTTTTTGTGGGCAAATCCACGGATTTTGACAAAAATATCTTTGGATCGTCCTTGTAATTTGGCAAGTAATACCCGTGAATTGTTCGTATTAGTAGAATAAATTTTCTAATGACGATGATGCCAAATCGCGATTTGATTCTGTTTTTTACCAGAAGTTCTATGAGCACGGAATGAAGATGCTGAATGATGACAAAATTCATCGATTATGCATTTTATTTTTGTAATAAATAGGAACAAAAAAACGGCGGATAAAATTCATGAAAAGTCTTACAAAATTCATAGGAAATATCTAGATTTGAGTTGCTGGTTGTTTTAAAAATTATGAAAATAAATGAAAAAGAGTGAGGACTAT
The DNA here is from genome assembly GCA_910594885.2 of Bibio marci. Classification (NCBI taxonomy): domain Eukaryota; kingdom Metazoa; phylum Arthropoda; class Insecta; order Diptera; family Bibionidae; genus Bibio; species Bibio marci. The sequence continues at coordinate 43,267,968 of OU343114.1, forward strand.
CTCTATAGATAACCGGAATATATAAAATTTGAACCACTGTCTTGGATAATTGGTGAAATAAATTTTGAATACAATACTGTACGGATAAATGTTGGACATGTTACCCTGACAATCCAAAGATTTCAATTGACCTAAATAAAATACGATTATATTAAGTGGAAAATCTATGGACATTCTTTGGACAAATTCCAATATATCTTTTCCAAGGAAACGATGTGGATTTTTTCTACGGAAATTTTCCTCTTTTTTCAAAGTATACGGACAAATTATTACTAGGGAATAAAATAATCTATGAATGCATTGACCGCGGAAGGATCTTTTTTATCATGAACTAAACTTATTGTCAGAAAGATGAAAATAATAAGAGTTATAATAAAATGATGGAAATTATTTTAAAATTGAAATGAAAATTATCATTTTCTTTAAATAAACTTGATTTTGTTTAAAGGTGCAAGTGCAAATTAAATTACCTAAATACTTTTATGCGACGCATACACATATGAACTGTATTTTTAAATTGATAACGATAAAATAGCTGATAACATATAACAAGGGAATTTACATTTTTATTGATGGATTATAAATAATATTGTGTAGCGCATTTTATTTTTATTCATAAATTTGTATGCAAATGCATGCTGGTATTCCTTTCTCCATCATAATTATAATGTGTAAATGTTTATATATGTATTTGTATATACAAAGGTAAATACGCATTTATACATAAGATTAACGAATTATTTTTATCTGACAAACTTGCCATATATTATTATTTATAGATTAACGATAAGAATTCAATTATATATATATGTGAAACATGAATCCATTAATTCTGCATAACATAATATATTGTAGAGTAGGTTGTTCATAGGTTATAAACTTTATTAACGTAACCATATATCGTGATGAACTTATATAATAATCAAAGTGCGGATAGACCACAGCAGATCAGAGTATTAGTTCATGAAATTATAGGAAAATTACAAATGAGTCGCGTGAAAAACCATAGAGACTATTATTAACTGATTACGTGGATTGGCATTTGTTTTTAATGTTTCTATATGTTGTATTATGTTTCCACAACACATCGATATATGTATTTTGTTGATGACACACAATATAAACGAATTATGGCTTATGCGCGCGATGGAAAATGAATAATGTATATGAAAATCGTGAAATGTCAATTCTCAATCTTCGAATATTCACCCAAAAATCAAAATCCAATACCAAAAGAAGTTTATAGTAACTGTTTGCTGGTTTGCTGATGTAGACTGCAAAAAGCAAATGCAAAAGACATGATATACAAATTTGTTGCAAAGCAACCGAAAAACTGGTGTTCTTTAGTTTGTTCATCTTCCTTTTACATGTGACAATACAAGACGGATATTGCATCCAAGTATTAAAATTATCAATAAAGATTAAGAGTAAATTTGTATTTTGTAAATATAAATTTGGAAAATAATTATATTTTCTAAATTTAACACGTTCACGCGACCGAGGTGCTCAGACCAGATGATAAATTTATAATATTATTTACATAGCAAAGTACGACGCATATATGCGTCCCTGATGGTCTATGGAGAAAACCATAGACGCATATTTGTTAATTTGAAAATGGCAATTCATTGGACGATAATGGTGAAAAAAAAGTAGTAAAAAGTGGAGTAAATATTTTAAGTTTATAAGGATCAGATAGAATAGATAAATTATAGAAACTATAGATTAGTCTTACATAAGAAATTTGTGGTCGAAAGCTTATTGCATCCATATATAAAAATCTATAATGTCATGGATTATTATTCTCAATTCCCGTAAGCATTTTTGCTGTATTAAAAAATCATCGTATCTTGGACATTAAGCTAAGACGTTTCTTCCCGATCTGTTTTAGCAGTTCGTTTATGTATTACATCCTCTGTACCTTACTTCACTCCAACAATTTGCCCATATTGTAACCCTGAAGTTCCTAAATGTAGATTATTTTATAAAAATTAACTGATTTTGGTCACAGTCCACGACACGGTGTGTAGTCTAGTGACAAATTTTAAAAAAATGCGAAAAGAAATTGTTAGTTTTTTTTCTGGATAACGATTATTTAAACATTCTTTCTTTATAAAATCCATGTAGAAAGCTTTAAATCTTTAAATTAATTTAATCCAAATCACAGTAAAGATATTCGAAAACGATGATTTAGTTTCCATTAAATGATTATTCTTTATTTTCGTATGTCGGCTAGGACATGATTCTTAACTTTAGTAACCAACGTAACAATATTCCATATATATTAATATATATATTATAATCTAACCATACTTCATTTTGTGCAACCGATTACAATATCGACATATTGTGTCTGTGATGTATGTCCTTGGTCCCCTGACGTTGATGTTAACGAAAGCATGTTATACAATATATTAATGGAATTTTTACAAATACATAAATATAATATTGTGGACACATGCATTTGTATAAAAACAGAACACAAACTAAAGGAAGGCATCACTTAAAATTATATTGTTTAACGTAAACTAAAATTTGTACAATAAATTAAAAATAGTACTAATTATTTGGTTAATTTATTTAATATTCAATAATTTACCAATATTTCAATAGTTTTGAAATTATTATTATTATTTAATAATAATATAGACGAAATATTAATTATAAATATCAACGTTTTTTTAATTTTATTAAAAAAATATTTTAAGGAAATTGTAAATTTAATATTTATCGATCGCCTTCTACAAAACAAAAATTATTTTATTGATTTTTGATAAAGCAATAAAAACAATAATAAACCAACGAGAAAATCCTCTTCTTAAACTTATAGGTTTTCATCATCAAAATTGATATAAAATAATTGTTAAAATATATGAATTTGTAAAAGTAAATAATAAAATCAATTACAACATTCACGCCGTGGTGATACAGTATTAAAAAATGATATCCATCCTCAAGTCCTGGTTTTTTTCCAATTATATTTTTTTATTTGTTAATAACAATAAAATTGCATATATTCAGGAGTATTACAAATAAAACACAAGTAAAAAAATTCTTTTCATTCACCTATAAATATTGATATGACACACACGTAAAGATAGAAATTATAATTTATATGAATTTGTGTATAAATATTTTTTTAAACTTATTAACATTTGTCTTTGATTTATTTAACATTATAGATGTACAAATCATCTGGCCAGAGAAGTTATAACAGTTCCTAATAATCTACAACAAGAACGAAATACCACGATACCAAATAAATTTATTCAAATAATTTCTAATGACCTTGGTGATAATATAAATTATTACGATGATATAATATAATAATAATCGAGAAAAAAACAGATGAAGAATACTATTGTGATGACAATGTGTAGATGTGACAAATGAAATTGATGAAGAATATAATGAAAATGAAAAACCATTGTATTTTTATGTAAATGAAAGTGGTAAAGAAAATGACAATATAGCAACAACAATATATCTCCTACGGAAGAGGAATCCGAAATTAATAATACATCGGCAAATATATTATTAATATTACGACTTGGTAACAAGAATGACCATCGTTCAATTTACATATCATTAATGACTGTTGGACCATTGCTTGCAGTTATAATATATGGCATTTATCAATTTATTAAGAAGAGAAAATATCGCCTACTCCAACAACTACCAACTGTTTCTTTCCATAAATTATAAATTATATATTTTATGTAATTAAATAAAATAAAACATTAAATATTATTTTAAAGAGAAAATGCAATAGCTTTTTTCATTTTATTTTAAAGTTTAATATTTTAATATTATTTCAAAGAGATTTAGAAAAAATTCTGAAATTTTATAGAGACCATGTATCACGTAGTGATGTGTGTGTACAGTCATTGTTAATCTTTGAATAGCGTCCAACACCATGTTTTCAAAGATATTCGTTTTTCTTTTTATTCCATAAACGAACAAATGGTCACCCAGCAGAAAATTTTTAGTATATTAAAATAAATACCGAAAAATTGAACCCGTTAAATTCATCAGAATACTTCGATTACCTCATGTTAGTTAAAATCCAACACTTTGACAATGTTAAACAATTTTAATAAATAAATAAATAAATTATGCTATCATTGAATTTGAAAGGCTAAACGTAAACCGTACACATATATTTGTTATCAAATTGCACCAATTTAATTTTCGACACGATGCTATTTAGACTACTTTTGCAAAGCAGTAGTACCTTATTTTACATGTCAGTAAGAATATCGTATATCGATTAGCAAATATCATTTACAAAATCGAGGTTCTCAAGCCGATTAAATAATTCCCACTATACGTATCACCGGATCTTATTATACAATCGAGCAAACTGATGAGTAATAGTCGTGAAAGGATACACACTCGTTTTACTTCAATGCATAAATGTAATGGTGTTCCAATTTGGCAGCAATACATTATCCCACACCTGCATTTTCTGTAAAATTCAATAATACAGTTTAATAAAAATATTACGATCCCATATTTTCATGAAAAATTTAAAAAACAATCACCCTGTTCCATCTTCAGTTACCAGCACATCACCACCATCACTTAGTACTGGGCAATCAGTGCGAGTGTTGGACAGCTTTCACATAATCATTATAATTATTTATTTAAAAAAAACCATATATTATTCAAATATTTGTAAAATGTCGTAAGTTTATAGTCAAAGTAAATACAAATATGCGTACAATACAAAAATAATACACTTTATAAGGAAATTGCATGAGATAGATAAAAAAAGAAGCAAATCTATACTGGCAAAGAATTTCAAATTTTAATTCCATAAACAAAGATATATGATACGAATTTTATGTGACGGTGCAGTGAAAGTAGCAATGTTCCGCCGGGAAATCCAAAACGTAATAACATACGTAGAAAGGATATCGAAACCTAATTTGGTAAATGACGACAGGATAGCGACCATATAAATATGTTAGTATGTCTTACCCGAGCAAGAAACTCTATCATAAATTATTTCAAACACTGAATTTTAACTTCCAGAATACACCGGAAAAAAATTCTAGAACTATTACTGTCTGGAGATTGAATACATCTTGCACAAACTCTATCATAAATTGTCTCAAACACGGATAATTTGTTTGGCAAACATGAGGTAAGTTTTTTTTAAGTATATCAAATATTTATCTGTAGCACTAATGTTTTTTGAATGAAAGTGATACAATGGAAGATAATAACAGCATGTGAAGAGACCATGGTTCATCCAGGTTACCTGAAATTATTGGAAAAGTGCGTGATTTCATAGGAAATAATAGCAATTCAACACGTTTAAAATTATTTAATTAGGATTGTGGTCTAAATTAAGTGTATAAGCATTAAGTACTATAACACAATATATTATATTATCAATTAAAATTTTAACTTGTGTTTTTATAAAAATTCATTTAGGAGAAATTGATATTTATTTAGTATTTTCCAATATTGCACAACATTTATACCTGTTTAAATTGCAATAGTTCCACCTAATACGAAACTTGTATAAAAACAGAACACAAACTAAAGGAAAGCATTAGTTAAAATTATATTGTTTAACGTAAACTACAATTTGTACAATAAATTTATAATAGTATTAATTATTTTGTTAATTTATTTAATATTCTATAATTTACCAATATTTCAATAGTTTTGAATATAGTTTAAATAAATAAAAAATTAAAAGTAATTTTATTGTAAAATTTAAAAAAAAGTTAATCGCAAACTGGTGTTAAGTTTTAATAAAAAATTCAAATTAAATAATATAGAAAAATAAAGATGTTACAAACACTTACAAGAAATATGTGTTTTCTAATAGTACTTGCCATTAGTGAGTTAATTAATTTATGAAATAATAAAAATAAATATAACAGAAAATATTGAGATTTAAAATAATCGATACTTTTTTCTATGCAGTTGATGTTTGTATTTTTCATAAATCACAAAACTCTCCTCCGTCTGTCAGTGACAGTGTTATAAAAGAATACACATCCGCGATCAATTTTTCTGTTTAAATTGTAAACTATGAAATAAAATTAAAACGAAATTCTTTTTTCTATAATAAAATTATTACTTTTCATTTTATTAAATTATCTCAAGGTTAATTCGTTGCCTATATCCATTTGAAATGGAAAGTGATTATTAGTATTATATATTGTAATATAAGAGTATATTTATTATTGATATTGTTGAAAAAATTTTGTTATTGAGAAAAAAACATTAAAAATTAGGCGATCTAATTTTGATAATTAATATTAATTAAATTATTATTATTATTTAACAATAATATAGACGAATCATTTATAATTAATCAACGTTATTTTAATTTTATTGAAAATATATTTTAAGGAAATTGTAAATTTAATATTTATCGATCGCCTTCTACAAAACAAAAATTATTTTATTCATTTTTGATATTATTAACATTTTTCTTTATTTTATTTAACATTACAGATGTACCAATATTTATGTGCACAGAGACTAATATTGAAAAAAAATTAGACGAAAATATTGGTCATACTAATGGTTCGGTACCACTAGTACCACAAAAAGAAAAAACCATTTTGGAAGTTGGTATTACAAATGTTTTAAATATTATGTATAGTCCACCAGTAATAATACCTAGTATAGCACATATGATCAGTAAATTTTTGATAAATCTACCACATTTTTTATTAAATAAAACAATTGGTACTGAGAACATGTTAACAGGAGAAATAATAGACACACACAAAAATCAACCAGAACATTTAGTACACCCACCACAACACCAAGCCGACCAACACCAAAAACACCAGCATCAAATTGAAAAAACACTTGCTAAAAATCAAGGTGACGTAGAAGAAAACCAGCAACATAACACAGAATTGGTCAAATCGAAAAATAATGGAATTACAAATACAAAAGGTAAAAGTCCATTACGAGATAATTATGAAGACATTTCAATATATATGAATAAATATTCAGAAAATAAAGACGATTTAGGTAATTAAAAAATTATTCAATATATAATTTATAAAATTTATTTCTTAACAAAATTTTAACAAAACTTTAACTTTATTATATTTAGTTAAAACAAATGCAAACATTAAGAATAGAATTAAGGATGTAATAACGAGTATAAGGAATACAATTAAACCACAAAGTAAACCTGTAAAACCAACAAGGCCAAAGGCACCTGTTTCTTCACATTCCGATATATACAATAACGCAGTACTTCCTTATGCTTATTTAACAACAAAAAAACCTGCAACTATTTCTCATCACCATAAACATTCACATTCATCAACACAAAAATATGATGAAATAAATTATGGCTATGAAAAAGTTAACATTACAACTACAACGAATAACAATAAATATGATTCGAAAACAACGCCAACATATATGGATAATAATTATGGTTTAACAACAACTAATCGTGTCTTTTATAATAAATCAAAAACAATTGCATCAAATAATCAAAAATATAATTTGGGATCTATAAAAACATTTCATAAATCAACAACATTAAAAACGAAACCAACAAATAAGCCACTACCAACAGCACCACATCATCAAATAAATGATAGTAATAATTATCATAATTATAAAATAACAACAGTGAAAAATCAATATTCAACAAGTTATAAACCAAAATCAACTCATCATCATTCGTCATACAATGTAAAAAATGATTTAAATACTGAAGAAAATTTGTTGTCATCAGTTTCAAATGAAAGAACTATGGCTGCAGCATCTGCTGCATCTAAATCATTGCAAAATAATGACGAGACAATAAAATTAGAGCAATTTGTTGATTATATAAATAAATTGAAAAAATCAGATTCATTTCCCAATCAAGTTTTTCAAGATCTATTAAAAATGATTGAATCTCAAAAATATATAAATGTAAATAATTTTAATGAAGGCAGATCTTTAAAGGATTCGGATACATTTTCATCACGTCCTAAAGACACAACAGTTCTTAATTATCAGCACGGAAGAAAGAATAACATTTCATTAAATCGATTAATAGCTGAACAAATATATTATAATGGCCTTCATCATACTATAAATTATCGCGATGGTCTAATCGAGAAAGAAGATGTAAAAAAGATAAGTGCTGTAGAAAATGAGTCAAAAAAACACAGAATTGTTAAAAGAGATTCTATAACATCAGAACGATCAGTACATATTTCTGATAATTTGAATGAGAATATAACAACAACAACAACAACAACAACAACAATATCTACTGTTGAACAGAAAACCGAAATTAATAACTCGACTGGAAATATATCAATGTTATCGGTACAGAAAAAGAATGCTGTATTTATTCTAACTATGGTAGCGTTATCATTATTTGTGTGTTGTTATTTTTGGAAAAATAAAGCTTAACTGATGTATAAAATATTAAAATTGATTAAATTGAATAACAATAAAACACTAAATATTATTTTTTGTTTGTTTTTTATAGAAGTTTAGAAAAATTACTGAAATATATTATAGAGTATCAAATCCTAATGATTAAAAGTTGGTGATAGCGCTAAAGGCAATCTTCACAATTTCCTGTTACTCAAATTAGTTGTATGCTGAACCAAACAAAGTCTTCGCTAATCGCAAGTAATTACAGTTCTATGTCATATACACGAATTGCCCTGTTATGTTAAATCATACTACTTCTAAAAGTGTAACCGATTCGATTTCCATTTTCGTCGATTGATTATTTATATTAATTTTTGATTGTTTGCATTTTTGGTCCGTTTGTATCTGGTCAGCGAACACATAAAGAATTTTTTCAATTCGCAATTTGGTAATTAGAGTTACTATACCGGACGAACGCTACGTGCACGTTGTTTCAAATGTTAAAGGCTATCCGTGCAAAGTATATGCTACTCTGTGTATTTCCGATTTCTGCAACAACATTAAAGAAGTAGCAGAATTCATTGACTAACTCAAATATGTGTAAGTGAAACAATTAAGTTTTCGCCATCTTAATCTTAAGAACCGAGCTTTTCAGAATACTTTTGCAGCAGTTGTATTTTATTTTACATGTCACATTTCGTTTGTTGCAGCTTGATGAAATAAAATAATAATAATCAAACCGAATCCATATGAATTTTATTTTATATTATTAATATAGATTTATCGTATGGACAAAATGTCTCATGTCAAACCATATTCCTTCCACATACGCCATAGTTTTACAATATGATTCTGATCAACGGATCAGTTCAGACTATCAATATGGAAGGAATTTATTATAACCACTATCTATTCTAAATCCGCATTGCCCAATTTTAACCAAAACTCAACTGGAATTTTTGTTATTAGAACAGTAATAATTTTAAAGAAACGCTGTTAAGCAATACTTTCATAAACTCGATGCTATCCAATTTACCAAATTTATTCGAAATTGATGAAAAAAGAAAGAAATTTTAATTTTTCTAATGGATTTTAAATAAAAAAAAAGCTTATGAAAACACTTTTTACTTTCGATTGGCTACAATATTTCTGCATATGTTCAAAAATTTCTGCAAAAACTGCAAATAATTCAATTACAAAATTATCTGAACGGCTATTTCATCGTTTGATCAGAATATCTGCATATTATTATATTATATATACCATATGTCCATATAGTCAGCAGTAATTTCAGATTTATAAGAAAAAATGGACACCCTCTGTTCAAAAAATAACCGGAATGGATTAAGATAAAACGAAACAATTGGTTTATTCTTACAAAAAAAAAATCGAATTTATTCGTAATATTCTATATTTTATATAGCAAGTTGTCGCAGGGCGTTAAATCGACGTGAATATGGTGAATGATTAAGTAAAAGAATTTTATTTTTAGTCAAAAATACAGTGATAATTGTTGAACGATGTGAATTTTATATTAACATGCAGACCTACAGTAATCGTCAACTGAATGGTTCTTAATATTATTTTGTTTGCGATATTTAAACTCAATGAAACGAATTTCACGGAAAATTTCAATGTTTTTTTCAGTAATTGCTTCAGATGGTCAATTTGGACATTTATCATTACTCACAGCTTCTCTGTCGTCAGTGAATCTCAAATTTAAGCAAATCATACGTTTAACTAGCATTTTTACCAATTTTAAAACAAAACTTATTATTATTATTACACTGAACAAAATCCGATGAAACTTTGACACTTATTGTTTTGGTCCATTCACACTCTTTTCATAAATCAACCGATATTTAGCTAACAAATGAAAAATGTCATTCTTATTATTTTTTGGACAGAGACCGTTCAAAAATGTATACATAAAAGAATAAATGTTATTTAATATAATAATACAGAAACAAATTTGTAGAAATATTTAAATAAATCTGTATTACATTATAAAATGACCCAACATTTTATACAATTTACCATAAACTCTGCCTATTATTTATAATCTTTTAAGCGTAACAATAATTGGAACAAAAAATAAATGCTAAATGAACAAATAAAGAAAAAAAAATATAGAAAAGAAAAAGAAGAAGAATACAACGAATCTAAAAAATTAAGAAAAAAAAAGAAATCACTTTTAATTAGAAGAATTTCAAAAATGAACAATGAAAAATTAAGTATGTTATTTTTTGTATTAAATGTTTTATGATGAAAGTTCAAAAAATACTGTGAAGTCAATATATTTTTTTCATTTTTTATATTCTATTTCCGTTTAATGTTTTCAACATTTGTTGTTGGTGGGTGTGTGAGTGTGTGTGTGTGTGTGTGTGTGTTTGATATCTGAACAACTGACAATGAAATGAGTTATTCTATGAGAATTTTATAATGTTAATTTACAAACAAACAAATATAAAATAACATTTAATTAAAGACTTTCAGACATATTTTTGGTTCGTATTTCGTTTGCAAAATGGAATTTATTGTAATATTTAGTGATAATATTTTTGTGTACAGATAAGTTAACATAAAATATATATTAATAAATATTTGTTTTTAGAAAATTATAACTGAAAATAGACCAAAAAAAAGGCAAGATCATTTCATATAATCCTTATTTATTTTTCTTAAAAAAAACAAAATAATAACTTGATTAAATAAATCCTTTTTTTTTTTTTCTTTCAGAACAAACCAACGAAAAAAAAAACCATCTAATAATTATACTTTTACAAATATTTACATAAAAATGCATACGTTACGGTCAAACAATAAATTAATTGTTAAAAATATGCTACCGGTATCCATGTTTACCATAAAATATTATCATACATAAGTCTTGTTTCTTTTTTATACATATATATTTTGTGTCGCGTAGGTGTAGAAGTTAAAATAAATATAGAGTTTTTAACCATAACGAATAAAAGTAGTAGTTAAAATAATTTAGAATAAAAAAAGGGTTTAAAAAAAAAGAATAAACATTTGTAAATCAGTTTTAAAAAAAAAATACAGTGGCGATTATAATTTTTCTTCTTATATTTTTTTGTTTTGTTATTTTTTTAATTAATAAAATAAATATTGACCAAAAATTTATATAATTTATTTTCTTTCTGCCTCACGTACATATATTTTTCTTAAATATTTATATTTAAATATATACTAATTCCAGTTGAATTCATTTCACACTCAACTATGATATTATATTATTCATCATCATTTTTACACCATTACCATTTTGTGAGATCATCCGCAAACACATATACCATTACCATATACAATACTATAGACGTTCCGCAATGCTATATGGAAATGTCTCACATTACAGACTATAATGCTTAATTTCTGCAATATCTTTATCTCTATAACTAACATATATTCGAAGAATTTTAAAAAAAGCAGAAAACACACTTTTTTTTGTAAATAATTATATTTTATCTATACTGTAATATCTTAATTTTGAAATTATCGCATTTCCTAACATAGTTGAAAATAATGTTATTTGTCCTGCATTTACATGCATTTTTAATTGTATTTATATATATATATTTTTGACCATAACTTCTTAATCATTTTATCACTCTTACTTTTATTATTACCTGTCCTGTCAGTCACCGTATTTGTATACTTTATTTACTATGAAAATGTATAAATTTTCGTAAAAGAAAAGCAATGTTTTATCAAGGCAAGGTCGATAAATAAATGCTGGAATGTGCCATGAAAATTATTCAAAAGTGTTTGTGATTGGAACTGTTTTATATTAGCAAGCACGAAAAATACTGAGTGGTAATAAATCTACCAAATGAGGCGGCAATATATATAGAATGAATATGATGATCCGAAAATAAATTATTATAAGAGTAAACATTGAAAATGATCGTGTATTGTACTCTATGTTAATAGATTAGAACCATAGGAAAAGACCGAATTGCATTATGGATTACTTTCTCATCCAAACCGTTCTACATATTTCGCCCATTCTATTGTAATCAAACATTCAAAAATGATTTCCAAAGTGGTTGTAATTGAAATTGTTTTATATTAGCAAGCACGAAAAATACTGAGTGGTAATAAATCTTCCAAATGAGGCGGCAATATATATAGAATGAATATGATGATCCGAAAATAAATTATTATAAACGTAAACATTGAAAATAATCCTGTATTGTACACTATATCATTAGATTAGAACCATAGAAAAAGACCGAATTGCATTATGGATTACTGTCTCATCCAACCCGTTCTACATATTTCGCCAATTCTATTGTAATCAAACATTCAAAAATGATTTCCATTAAAAAAAATTCAGAAATTATAGACGCAAAAGTGACAAAATTTTAAATAAATAAATAAATTTTATCAATAAATATAAAATGTATCTTTGTTGCAGTTTATATCAATAAGAGTGGTGCTACCGGTTTTCGGATGAAAAACATAATTAAAATATTTACCATATTTATTATAACAAAATTAATTTTAAACATTGCTGGCTATCGATACATAAATACCGCACAAATAATTAATATAATAAAAGAAATTTTTATACAGTTTTAACGATAACTTGGTAGGATTATAAGAACAGCTTTCCTAAATAAATTCAGGGAAATCAATAACCAGGTCAGTTATATTGATCAGTTTCTTGGAACCTGGTAAATTTTGCTATTTCTCTATCAAATTTTACGAAATTTTATACGTATAGGTTTATCATATAGGATTACAATGAACATTGTAAGTATCATATACGAACATAGAAATCAGCAATTTCATTATTCGTGCAAAATATAGTCAGTAAAACTGATATTGTGCTATAGTTTTATAGCATAACTTATAGTATAACTTATCAATACTGCATTTAAAATGTGATTAAAATGTTAGTAACATATTTAAAACCGGGTCGGAATAACATTTTTGAGAGTCAATTTTCTAGATTATCTTTAGAAACTATGTTCTTATCTAATCCTATATACTATATGAACCTACATACAAAATTTCGTAAAACTTAATTGACAAATAGTCAAATTCTCACCAGATTCCAAGATATCGATATTAATTGCTCGGTATAACTAAGTAACGATTTCCAAGATTTTACTCAGAATCTGTTTATAAAATCCTAATTAAAAAATTAATAAAATAACCTACAATCAAAATTTCCTCAAAATCGTTTAACAAATGACCAAGTTATGACGAAAACTTCTCTATAAGAAACTGCCTTGCACCTTTCATATATTGTAAAAACGTAATTTTACACAAGTATTGAACTGTGATGTGTTATGTCATCAGCTGGGCCACTGTATTCTGCAGACATATATAATAAAAAAAAAATTGCCACTTATTCTAGTAGGAAATATTGTTCTTTCTGGATAGTGGTTCAGTTCTTATGCACACATAAGAATGAAAAATTAATTAATCTCTTATTTAGTTGGATAAATTTGATGAATTTTAGTTTCGTCATCCCGTAATGTACTTTAGGGAAAATTGTAATTTAATTTCAATAATAATTAATCAGTTTTCAACTAAGTGATAAAATGTGTTGATGCGTGCGTGAAAGATATTTGTATTATAATAAATAATAATTTTTGTCACATTTATGTGTTCGTTATTATATTTAGTTTAAATTATATATGTGAACACAAACACAGTAAATAGCGAATTTTTATAATTATTTCTATAATTTATATCAATTACGAACTTCCACAATAGAACTTAATTATTGTATTGCGATGGATGTTGTATTTCATTCTTGGAAAAAAAATAAATATATATTCTTTTACTGCCTTTTTTTTTTAGGCTATACAGAGCAATAAATAAAAATTCTTTCTATAGAATAATGATATACAATACCATATATTTTCTAAGATTATTTAAAATTTAATATCATCATTTTAATATTAGTTAATGCAGACAAACACCGTTTAATATACCATTGGAAAGAGTTAAAATTATAACCAGATGCTTTATGATTTTTAAAATATATCTATAATAACATAAAAACTATATTTACCATTATAAAATATTGTGTAGGTAATTTATAAAATATAATTTGAAATGAAACACCTTTTCGATACTGTTCACATGAAATATGAAAAATTAAAATTTGATATTATCTTATAGTATAATGAAAAAAAAATTTTTATATATAATTAAATTTAATTAAGATTTTTTTGTAAGTAAAAAGTGTGTCTTTTATATTGTATTATGTAAAAATATAAAAGACATCTGTAAAATTTTATAAATATTGGGACCATAACATTTTCTTGGTATTTATTTAATATTTATTTAATGTAGCAGAAAAATTGTAAGGAAAAAAAAAAAGTTAAAATGATTTTTTCGAAGATCTACACCACTATCGCGCACCGATACAGTAACCACAGACGACTGTAAAAATTATGAGAATTTAATATTTAATATTTGACGGATCAGATGTATTTTTATTATTCGCTGTTTTGCCAATGATGACATGCAAAAAAAAAAAACGGTTCAACTGTTACAAAAATATTCTAAACATCGCGAATTTTAAGGTCAATATGTCAAAGCCTAATTTACCATAGATAGGTGGTAGGGAAGCAGTACACTGTACTTCATTATTTCATTTACACGCAATGTTTAATGTTACATAACACATATTCAAATGCACTAATTTATATCTGATTGATCGATTGTAAATATTAGTTAAGTGTAAAATGAAACTCAAAGTTTAATAATATTTTAAATATATCAATTCAATTAAATTCTTTATTTATTATTCAAAATAATTTTATAATGATACATTTAGTTACAAACAAACTTTCAAGATTATAAAATTTTAACAGTAAGACAACTTACTTTATCTAAAATTATTTAATACATTTGTTTAAGAACATATATCTAAAACTTTTTTTTTACTGTGTACGCGCATTTATACATCAATATACAAAATTGGATTACATATCCTCCTAATCAAAACGTCTACGTGTAAATGATATTAAAATTATAAATATTAGGTGTGTGTGTGTGTCTATGAAATGTCATTTTTTTGGCAAAAGATAGAAATTTTTCGTCATTTGAGGCCAACAATTTATCGGTTTAATTTTTGATTTCTTTAACAGGCATTCAAGTAAATTTGTTGCCGTGGAATTGCATCACTTTTAAAGTGACCACTATATAACAAGTCTTTTTTTTTCCTGGGAAGTATTCATCAGAAACTTTGAACTACAATCGATAACTTTCTGCAATCGTTTCATTTTTAAATGAAAGAAAACTAATGAATTTAGTTAGCCGCAAATTCTAAATATTTATATGAAACACAAAACTATTGTAAATATTTTTAATGACAATGAAAATCTATGTTTTTGTTGACACATCCAAATTTTCAACAGGATAAATTTATTATTATTAACACAAACCATCATATATTTAGTTGTGCCATATTATTAAATATATCGACAATTCACTGGCATACACCTATTATACAAAGAAATGTAATACACAATACATCTGCACACAGTTTTCAGAATAGAAAAGATAGCAGAAAAAATAAAAACAACAAATAAAACGAATCAATCACAAGGAAATGTATTCCTCCTCCACGTGTCCAAACAAAACATTTAAAAAAGATTTAATTACATAATATAATAAATAAAATAATATTAAACATTATTTGTTGTTAAAATTTATATTTAATATTTATAAAGTAAAGTAAAATGAAAAAAATTTTAATTGCATATGCATTTTTTGTAATGTGTATTCAATATACACAATATAACATAAGTATGTTGTTGTTGATATAAGATATAAGAATGAATGCGATATGGTTGTCTTTATACATATTTATATTTTATATATATATATATATATTACATACACCATCAGTCCGAAAAATAACCCGAATTACTTTCTAATGTATATGGATTATTGTGAACGGAAATTAAGAACAAGTTTTATGACACTTCCTTTATGGTAAACCAAAATACAAGTAGTTTGTTTGTACAGTCGTCTTTCGAAAGCCTATAAAACTCCAGACAATCAACTTCCAATTGTATTTTAAAATTGGTAAAAATGATACTCAGCCAGAACGCTTGAAATGCTTTAAATCACTTATGATGCGGCAATTGTTTATCAAAAAACACTAACTTTTGAGTGTCATTCAAAGACGGTACCGAATATGTGTTGGCATAATGAAAAAGTTCATGATTTCGTAAAATTTTGCAAACACTATATGCAATGAGATTTATGGAAATGAATTTTTGGTATCACCAAAACAATAATTTATGAGAATTTAACTTGGTCTACTAACGGTGTATTAAAATGGTTTGTCGTTTTTCAGTTTAAATTCACTATAATGACCAAAAAAAATGTACCAAATTGATCATTCCAAAGACACATCAATAAAAAAGAATGGAAAATAACGATTTACAAATTATTATAACTGCTGATGAAACATGTTTTCAATTCGTACCAAAAACTATATAGACGTTAAAGTGTACAGTCAGCACTGCATAGTTACCATATGATGGAAACGATTGCGCTGTATAATCAAGAAGTTAATAATCAAGAAGGCGATAATCACGAAAATTATTGTATTTAACAACGAAGCTGCGCTAAGCAAGCATGTTACTATATACAGAAGGCTATATAATCAAGAATGGTTACAACAACGAAAACTGATTCTGGCGCATTTCTGAATATCGAAAATACACAAACAAAAATTTTATTTTCGTTCTAGGTCCACAATGTGACATCTACATAGAAACTTATATGATATTAAAGGTTATAATTAAGAATGGCTATAACAACGAAAAATTACTATTATGCAAGCATACCTTAAATAGGCAATTACACAAACATTATATTCTTTATACTTATCAAGTTATGGACCAATAGCCAACAGGATATATAATGTTCATGTATTTGTTATACAATAAGATATGCTAGAATCAATTTTCGTTGTTATAGCCATTCTTGATTATAGCCTTTTGCATTAATTAATATCATATATTATTTTCTATGTAGGTGTTACGATGTGGAGCTAAAGCTAAACTAGCATCATGTTTGTGTATTTGTGAAAATTCAGGTGTGCCATAGTTAATTTTCGTTGTTTTGGCCATTCTTGATTATAGTCTTCTGTATTAATAACATTCTTGCTTATCGCAGCTTCGTTGTTAAATACAATAATTTTTGTGATTATCGCCTTTTTGATTAATAACTTCTTGGTTATAACCTGTTACGGATGGGAAAACCCATTAAAATCTAGTTTGATGAAGACAAAAATCAAATTATTATAGTGTTTACAATTGTAAATTATACATTGTTTCAAGTATGGTACAACGGCATTAACATTTTAAATATACCTTTGATGCATTGAAACGATTTTTCACAATAACAATTATCACTAAATTATTTTTTTTTTACTAAAAATCAAATTTATTTATTTTAACCTTTAACATATTGGCCGCCTTATTCATTCGATTTAGCTCTACCCTAGTAACAATTTGTCCTTACTTTAAAAAACAAGGAAAATTTCCATGGAAAAAATACCATACACATTTTTTCCATAGAAATAGATTTTCCACTTAATAAAATAGTATTTTATTTAGATCAATTGAAATCGTTGGATTGTCAGGGTAATATGTTCAACATATATCCGAGCGGTATTGTATTCATAAATTATTTCACCAATTATCCAATAGAGTGAGGGTTTAAATTTTGTATATTTTGCTTAACTAGATCACTCGCTCTTTTTAATTTATTTTCATAATTTTTAAAACAACCACAGCAACTCAAATCGATATATTTCCGAGGAATTTTGTAAGACTTTTCATGGATTTTATCCGAGTTTTTTTTTTTCTTGTTTATTACAAAAAAAAAATGCACAATCGATGAATTTTTGTTATCGTTCGGGCAGCATATTAATTCCGCGTTCACAGAAATTCTGGTTTATCCGTAAAAAACTGAATCAAATTGCGATTTTTCATAAGAAAATTTATTCTACTAATACGTACAATTCACGAGTATTACATGTACAATACAAAGATTTTTTTTTCCTTGGATCTGTTCACAAAAAAATGTGAATATAAATTCTATGGATATTCTGTGGAATATAATAATTATCATCGCAAATATACGTGCATAATCCAAGGAAATTATTTATAAAAATCCATGGACAAGGTTGCACTCATCATTTAAAATTCCAGTGGACATCCGTAAGAAATCCATAGATATTTCGTCGGATTGAAACAATACAGACTACTACATATAATGCGGAAATTTTGCGGACAAACTACGAACAGTGTTACTAGGGTATGTGACAATTTCTATAATTGGTTATGCTTCATTTGGCGATAAACATTGCGAACAACGTCATACTCATCAACATTCGCATCAGTGTTACATTCCATAATAAGTTAATTTAATGTATACTTGTTAATAGAACAAATCAATGCATTCCGCGCATCGTTGAGGTATATACCAGGTATAGGAGTATGAAGTGAGCCGCTGCCAATAAATGGCTGTACTTATATTAGTAATTGTGAAAGATCCTTAATGCGATGTTTTTTTTATTGTTTTGACATTGGTCAACAACATTCAGTGTGGTAAATTCCATTTGTAATACAACAACATAAAATTTTATCGTGTTAAAAATGTCTAATTTTGTGCCTTTAACACACGATTTGCGGGTATAATTGGTTTTTTGTTATCATTTAAAGAAAAACGCAGCTGAATCTCAACGAATGCTTGTAGAAGCTTTTGGTGATCATGCTCTATCATTAGCAACATGCAAAAGATGGTTTCAACAATTTACAGACAAAGCTTTTGATTTGAGAAATGAAGAACGTGGAAGACCACCAAAAAAGTTTGAAGACAGTGAATTGCAAGCATTGTTGGACGAAGATGATACACAAACTCAAAAACAATTTGCAGAAGCCTTAAATGTAGATCAAAAAACAATTTCTAATCGTTTAAAAGCAATGGGAAAGATTCAAAAGTGTGGAAAATGGGTTCCACATGAATTGACTGAAAGGCAACAAGAAAATCGAAAAACCATTTGTGAATTGCACCTACAACAATACAAAAGGAAGTCTTTTTTGCATCGAATCGTAACTGGTGATGAAAAGTGGACATATTTTGAGAATCCTAAACGCAAAAAATCATGGATTACACCAGGTAAAGCAGCAACATCGACTGCAAAACCAAATTCGGATTCGGTAAGAAGAGAATGCTTTGTGTTTGGTGGGATCAGGAAGGTGTGGTGTATCATGAACTTCTGAAACCTGGTGAAACTGTTAATACGGTTCGCTACCAACAACAAATAATCGATTTGAACCATTCATTATTAGATAACCGACCAGAATGGACAGAAAGAAAGAAAAAATCTGTTAAGGTAATTTTGCAACATGATAATGCACCAGCACACAAAGCAAAACCAGTTCAGGATACGATAAAGTCGGTTGGATGGGAGCTGTTACCACACCCGCCTTATTCACCAGACTTGGCTCCTTCGGACTACCATCTGGTTTCATCGACATGCTTTGAAAGAACAGCACTTCAAAAAATCTGAAGAAGTTGAAAATTGGCTATCTGAATGGTTTTCGTTCAAAGCAACACCATTTTTTCGACGTGGTATACGAAAATTGCCTGAAAGGTGGTTAAAATGTGTAGAAAGCGATGGAAGTTATTTTGAATAAAATATTTTTGATTTTTCTATTCTAAATAATGTGATTTTCTTCCTTTAAAAAAGGAGCGGTCATTTCATACTCCTATACCTGGTATTTAGAATATTTCCAATAAACCGAATTATATTAGTTAATATGGTTTTATAAAAATAAATTAATTATTTGATATTTTTTCAATCAATCCCGTTTATTTTTCGGACAGACACACCGCATATTAAAACATTAATATATGTAATTTATATGTTTATACAGTAAATATATATACTAACATTTCCGGTAATATAATTTTTTTTATACAAAAAATACTCATATATATATTTTAGTGCAGATATAAAACAATGCATTTAAGATAAATGAAAGCATACCATTATAATAATATATATATACCAATAGTATTCACCTTATACTTATACTAATGTACTACAACGTTTGTATATAAGTTGCAATAGATTAAGCGGCAAAATATAATCTCTGACTAAATGTATATTTATTTATTTATTTATTTAAGACAATACTATATTTATATGATGACGACGATGATGGATATAAAATTTTTGGAATTATATTATTTATTTATGTATTTATCGTAGGTTTTGGTTTTGGTGGTTTTTTTTTTGATTTACTAATTACATTTACATTCCGAAAATTATGAAAACAGTTAAATAAAAAATATATATATAGAAAATTATTATTTGTGTATTATAAAAAAAAAATGTATATAATTTTTATATACAAAATAAATTTGATGACATCGCAAGGCGCGGAAACTTCAAAAACCTTTTAACAAATCATATAAGCATAAAAAAATGTTATAAACATCATATCCTTTTTGTAATAATAATATATAATTGTGTTTTTTTATTGTTTTTTTTCGTTTAATTGTTCAATGTTTCTCCGCAACTTGTAAATATAGTTGTTTTTGTTTTACTTTTTTATATTCTTTTCATTTAAATAATACGTGATCTTATTGTTTGTAAAGTTATTTAGGAAAATTTCTTCATCAAATATTTAAATCTTTAATAATATATATATTATATATGGACACAGACACACACACACAAACACACACTCACACACACACATATAAATAAATTTATATATGAATGATAATTTATATGTTGACGATATATGAATAATAAAAAAGAATATAAGATTAAAAAATAAATGAATGTGCCGACATCAAAAAGGATTTTAATGTAATTTATGACAATTTTTTTAATTTTTTTTCCTTCTTATAATCTTCGTATTTTATGTTTACTTATTTAATGTCAGTTATATATATTTAAATTAATATATTTTTTTTGTAATATATACTCTGTGTGTAGTGACACTAAATATTACATTGTAGTCCTTTGTCGAATAAAACAAAAATGCGTACACAATCAATGGTACAATTTATTTGTAGCGTGCGTGTGTTAGTTATAATATTGAAAATTGTTTTGAATTATTGTTTTGAAAAAATTAATTTTGAATTTATTAAGTTGATGGACGGACTTGGCGCCCAATTTTTAAAATTTGTTATTTGTATTTCCTATACAATATATACTTGTGAGTTTTATATTATCACATTATTATCATCATCGCATCAAAATATATACAATATGTTAAGCGAAAAGTGACTGATGTTAAAAAAAAATATATGCATTACGAGGTCAAGTTATGGTAAATTAACTATTGCATTGGAGTATAAAATAATTTACCAATTGGTATGCAATTGCCGTAGTAACAGTAGTCCGTAGTTTGTCCGCAAAATTTCCGTATTTTATGTAGTAGTCCGTATAGTTTCAATCCGAGGAAATATCTATGGATTTCTTAAGGATGTCCACAGGAATTTTATATGATTAGTGCAATCCTGACTATGGATTTTTATAAAAAATGTCCTTGGATTATCCACGCATATTTCCGATAATAATTTCCACGGATTCTCCTTATAAGTATTTCTCGTTTCTATTATTCCACAGAATAACCACAGAATTTATATTCAAATTTTATGCGAGTTGATCCACGGATTTAGACAAAAAATATCTTTGGATCGTTCTTGTATTTTGGCAAGTAATACCCGTGAATTGTTCGTATTAGCAGAATAAATTTTCTTATGACGATGATGCCAAATCGTGGTTTTTATTTAATTTTTATCCGATCGACCAGAAGTTCTATGAGCACGGAATGAAGATGCTGAACGATGGCAAAAATTCATTGATTGTGCATTTTTTTTTTGTATTAAACAAGAAAAAAAAACAGAGGATAAAATCCATGAAAAATTTTACAAAATTCCTTGAAAATCTATCGATTTGAGTTGCTGGTTGTTTTAAAAATTATGAAAATAAATTAAAAAGAGTGATGATTATATCTATGGATAAGCGAAATATACAATATTTGAACCACTGTATTGGATAATTGGTGAAATAAATTATGAATACTATACCGCGCGGATATATGTTGGACATATTATCCTGACAATCCAAAGATTTCAATTGACCTAAATAAAATACTATATTATATTAAGAGGAAAATCTATGGACAATCTTTGAAGAAATTTCAATGCATCTTTTGCATGGAAAATATATGGATTTTTTCCACGGAAATTTTCCTCATTTTTCAAAGTACGGACATATTAAATATTACTAGATGTGTCGAAAGATATTTAGAATATATAATTAATTCTATTATATTTGTATTAAGTAATTCTGATGGAAGTATATCCAATGCGATTGATATAGAGATTTTATTTTAAGTAAATTCAAAGAATTTGATTAGTAAAAGATAAAAGCAATTTATATTTTTAAAAATATAATCAAATCATACAATGTGAAAGGTTGAGCCTCGCCTGCCACTTCTTGATAAATAAACAATGAATTATCTATAGTGGCAGTTCTTAAATCGGATCATATATGGGTGGACCAAGGAATAGCCTTTTTTAAAAAATCTTAAAATCAATTCATTATCAGTTATGCCATTTTTTGAGTTATTTTAACAAAAAAATAAATTTTACATAAAATAATATTTCGGATCAGCAACTCGAAATAGATTTGTGGCAAATTAATAACGATAAAGATCAATGTTTCAGACCAATTTCTTAAAACTTGGTATTTTTGTCATTTCGTAATTGATTACAATGAAATTTTGTATATGTGCATAGTATTAAAAGTAATATATTAAATATATAAATAGTTCTTGGAACCTGGTAATTTGGCAATTTGTCATTCAATTTCGTTGAAATGTTGTATTTTAATGTGATATTATATGAACAATTTTAGAAAATCGTGCAATCTGCACGAGCACCTTTATGGAAATTGATTATTTGGTCATTGTGTCTACTAATTTCGATGGGATTTTATATGTACATAATAATAGTAATATTATATATAAACAGTCGCGCGTATCTGATTTCTATAAGAATTGATAACCTATAGTCAATTTTCCTTAACTTGGTAATTCGATAATTTCTCAACAAATACAAAAACTTCGATGAAACTTTGTGTTCATGTTAAAAGTAATATTATATACATAAACAATTTCTATAGCTTGAACATAATAACACATTTGATCCTTTCTCAAAGGATGTCTATAAAATTTTATATATGACAGTTAACAGTGAGACCATATATTATATTAACAGTTCCTATCTTAGCTCTGGAAAATTGACAAAGCGCACGTGAGTATGGATTAGCTGCGATGTTCGAAAAAAGAAACTTTGTTAATTTAATAAACATCGTTAGAACTGAATTAGTTGTCTTAAACCAATTTGTTAACAATATCAAAAATGTATGTTATGAACTAAAAAATAAAGTGTTATTATAGTGAATTTTCCAACTACACGTGATTGTTACACATTTCACTATATATCATATAGATTAAGTTGCATTTTTACTTATATGCATACGTATTTGAAATGGCAAACCGATATTTATGTTATTTAATATAGAATAGGTGCTTCAATTGTATTTTTTTTAGCGTCGATGGAAAAATGGAAAATTAATCAATCATTTTCGTAATATATATTGCTTTTTTATCTTCTGCAAAGAAAAAAAATGCATCATAGTCTTACAACAAGTTATATTATGGTGTTTCTATTTGATTTCTCTTCCGATAATTATTCATTGTTTCAGGCAGTTAATAATTTATATTCAATGTCCGTAATTCACAAAATAGTAATTTTCGTGTACGTATAAAATTCAAAATTTTAGATTTTACTTTAGATAAATTAATATTGTTTTGGAAATTTTTCTATACAGGGTGTCCCAATTATCGACGGCAATACGAAAACACTAGATTCTCTGGGTCATTTTGCGTCGAAAATATCATATAACATTTTGGCCGATTCGACTTCGTTACCAAGTTACACGCAAATAACCAAATTTTCAATCAGACCATGTTTTGCACTCTACTGGCATCAATATCTCAATAACTAATTAACCGATTTTAAATTTTTGATACGCTATTAGCATTAGCATACCGAGATCTTTAATTTGACGTTAAGATAAGGCAATTCGGACATGTGGTTATCCAGATATTTACAGGAATGTTGACGATTTGATGAACGCCATTTTTCTTTTTGAAAGTTTGTTCAAGCATAAGTCGAAAAATCATGATGAAAAAATTTTTTCGGTATAAGTTTAAAAACTTGCCACATTCATAAGCTTTCGTTTAAGCTATAACACTACGATAAGTCTCAACTGGTTCCAAAGATATACACAAATAACTACAACGATGTAGGCATAAAATTGATATTCGCTATGGAAAAATTTTATCTTTTTTTGATTTTTTCCAAAACCAACAATATGGACGTGACAGATAATTGATTCCATACACTCCTATGCATTCACACAAACCTTCACACACACACAAACGATCTCACACACAAAGGCTTAAACACATAAACCCACAAAAGCACACGCACGCATATCACCACAGAAAATGTACTCCTTCGGCTCGAATACATAGACAACAATGCTTTCCAATAGACCAAACAAATCTAAGTGATTGCCGTTGCTTGTGGCGAAGGTCTTGAATACAGTTTTCAATAAGCTGAATTAAGTTTTCAAGTGAATTAATCACAGTTGCATAGGCTTTTTCTTCAAGGCAACCCCATAAATAGAAATCCGACGGGTTTAAATCTGGAGAACGTGGCGACCAGCTTATGGGCCCACCTCTAACAATCCATCTTTGAACGAGTGCAGATGTGGTTTCAACATGATGGAGGCCCAGCGCACTATGGCGGGAATGTTAGATGCTGACTGGACGCAAACTTTTATCAAAGATGGATTGGCAGAGGTGGGCCCATAAGATGGTCGCCAAGTTCTCCAGACTTAAATCCATTGGATTTCTATTTATGGAGTTGCCTTAAAGAAAAGTATATGCAACTGTGATTAATTCACTTGAAGAGTTGATTCAACGTACTGAAGACTGTATCCAAGAATTTCGCCACAAGTCGCAACAAACACTTAGATTGATTCGGTCTATTGAAAAACATTGTTGTCTATGTATTCGAGCTGAAGAAGCACATTTTCAGCAATTACTTTAGGTTTTGTTGGTTTAAAACTGTGGTGATATGCGTACGTGTGCTTTTGTGGGTTTATGTGTGTAGGCCTTTGTGTGTGAGATCGTTTGTGTGTGTGTGAAGGTTTGTGTGAATGCATAGGAGTGTATGAAATCAATTATCTGTCACGTCCATATTGTTGGTTTTGGAAAAAATCAAAAAAAGATAAAATTTTTCCATAGCGAATATCAATTTTATGCCTACATCGTTGTAGTTATTTGTGTATATCTTTGGAACCAGTTGAGACCTATCGTAATGTTATAGCTTAAACGAAAGCTTATGAATGTGGCAAGTTTTTAAACTTATACCGAAAAAATTTTTTCATCATGATTTTTCGACTTATGCTTGAACAAACTTTCAAGAAAAAAAATGGCGTTCATCAAATTGTCAACATTCCTGTAAGTATCTCGATAACCATATGCCCGAATTGTCTTATCTTAACGTCAAATTAAAGGTCTCGGTATGCTAATGCTAATAGTGTATCAAAAATTCAAAATCGGGTAATTAGTTATTGAGATATTGATGCCAGTAGAGTGCAAAACATGGTCTGATTGAAAATTTGGTTATTTGCGTGTAACTTGGTAACGAAGTCGAATCGGCCAAAATGTTATATGATATTTTCGACGCAAAATGACCCAGAGAATCTAGTGTTTTCGTATTGCCGTCGATAATTGGGACACCCTGTATATATTACAGTGAATAGTAAGTGTACGCAAGCGATACACAATATAAGCGTCACATTCAATTAATATAAAATGAAATACTATCAAACAATTTGAGTTAAATTTTCATATGATATTGTCGGAAATATTGTATTTAATGTAATATTTTTATCACTGTGTTAACTAAATACAATATTCGCAATGTTAATATATTGAAGTGAACATGTAATTCTATATACAAAAATTGAGATCCATTCAATTGAAGTTGATGATTCAAAGGTTATAATCGATGCTTCGATCGTTATTGATCAATACATGAGATTACACATAGAAGATTTTATGCGTATCACCACTGCACTGTACATTTGAAGCGGAAAAAAAAGAAGCTTAAAAAATTCACTTAACACAGTCATTTGCCATTTGCTATTTACTTATAAAAAGTAGTATCGAACCGTTTTTGAAACGATTGATAATTTTCGATAATTGGTGGTTATATTTAGAATAATATAAATAGAAAAATATTGTGAAACAAAACAATGATAAATAATTCAAAAAATAACTTTTGAGACGCAAAAGTAATTGTAACTTTTATCCATTTACTTTGGCAGTTAAGGATATAGGCCGGATCTTCTGCACTACCTATATCAGGTACTCTAAACCATATAAAATGTGAATGAACTGTGTGCGTCTATCTATCAACATCGCATTTAACATTTATATAGGATTTCCCTTTTTACATTTTTAAAAATAATTCGTTATTTTCTGTACAATTATTATAAAACAGACATAAATAAAGCACACACACACACACACACACACACACAAAAAAAAGGAACAACAAACCGACAGTTAAAATAAAAAAAAATCAAAACCATGTGTTTCATTCATTCCATTCAGTGATTTATTTACATCGAAACGATTTAAAAATATATATATTCTAAAAATATAATTATAATATAAATTTATTGTATATTTTATACGTGTGTTTAAGAGGGTGTAACAACCCTCACCGAAAAAAAATATATATTTGTATGTCTATAAATATTATATCGAATATATAGTTAACTCCAATGAATACATGTAATAGAATATATACCAGGTATAGTAGTATGAAGTGAGCCGCTGCCAATAAATGGCTGTACTTATATTAGTAATTGTGAAAGAGCCTTAATGCTATGTTTTTTGTATTGTTTTGACATCTGTTAACAACATTCAGTGTGGTAAATTCCATTTGTAATACAACAACATAAAATTTTATCGTGTTAAAAATGTTTAATTTTGTGCCTTCAACAAACGATTTGCGGGTATCATTAGTTTTTTGTTATCATTTAAAGAAAAACGCAGTTTAACAGCAATGGGAAAGATTCAAAAGTGTGGAAAATGGGTTCCACATGAATTGACTGAAAGGCAACAAGAAAATCGAAAAACCATTTGTGAATTGCACCTTCAACAATACAAAAGGAAGTCTGTTTTGCATCGAATCGTGACTTGTGATGAAAAGTGGATATATTTTGAGTATCCTAAACGCAAAAAATCATGGATTACACCAGGTAAAGCAGCAACATCGACTGCAAAACCAAATTCGGATTCGGTAAGAAGAGAATGCTTTGTGTTTGGTGGGATCAGGAAGGTTTGGTGTATCATGAACTTCTGAAACCTGGTGAAACTGTTAATACGGTTCGCTACCAACAACAAATAATCGATTTGAACCATGCATTATTAGATAACCGACCAGAATGGACAGAAAGAAAGAAAAAATCTGTTAAGGTAATTTTGCAACATGATAATGCACCAGCACACAAAGCAAAACCAGTTCAGGATACGATAAAGTCGGTTGGATGGGAGCTGTTACCACACCCGCCTTATTCACCAGACTTGGCTCCTTCGGACTACCATTTGTTTTCATCGATGGGACGTGCTTTGAAAGAACAGCACTTCAAAACATCTGAAGAAGTTGAAAATTGGCTATCTGAATGGTTTTCGTCCAAAGCAACACCATTTTTTCGACGTGGTATACGAAAATTGCCTGAAAAGTGGTTAAAATGTGTAGAAAGCGATGGAAGTTATTTTGAATAAAATATTTTTGATTTTTCTATTCTAAATAATGTGTTTTTTTTTTTCCTTTAAAAGAGGCTCATTTCATACTCCTATACCTGGTATATATTGTAATAGAATATATGGGAACATTAAAAATTTTAATTATATATTTAATTTTAAATATATTTTAGTTAGACGAACAATTTTAAATTATATAATTTTTTGTGTGTTTTTTTTTTCAGAAACAATTATTATTATTATTATTATTATTATTTAGTTCACAGAAAAGAAGTGTACGCTGCTCTATAGGCAGGCACACACATCAATAAATAAATAATAATCGACTATAGTTTTTCAGATTTAATTAGTAAAATGGAAAGGAAGTTAATATTAATTTTATTGTTATATATTGTACTCGCATATGTATTCAAAATTAATCCCAAAATTAAAAGCATATCCTCTTCTATCCGGTTGAATAATATATTTAATTTATAATTTTAATTTTTTATTAATATTTTATTTGTTTAATATTATTATTATTATTATTATTATTATTGTTATTATATAATATAATAATACCTTATTTCATTTAACCAAAAATCATCTGCATATTTTTATGTTTATAATCTTTTCTTTTTCAATATATTTCGACATACACAAATTTTTGATATACTCTTTCGTAAATAAATAAAACTTATATTATATATATTTCACTTGAGAAAATTAATCCAAAAATTGAAAAAAATAAATAAATATTATTAATGCGTGACTATAAAGCATGACTTTTTTTTTTAAAAAATAATATTAATAATTATTATTATATTGGCATTTGGTGTACACACGCAGAATATACATACGTCGAATATATAAACAGAAACATAATATAAATAGAAAATCAGTGCTTGAATTGTTTTTATTCCCAGACCGTGACGAATAAAATTTTTTGAATGATATTATATGTTTTCTTATGAGTTTAGTTTAAAATTTATATCACACAAAATATGATATATCGTATATAGAGTTCTGAAAATAGTAAATAACTAAACTAAATATCAGTGTAATCAAATATATGAAAAAGGGTTTATAAATATTAAAAAAAATATATAAATAAATAAAATAAAATAAAATAATAATAATAATATTAATAAGTACAATTGATGTCTATATATACATAAAATATGTTCTTTTTTTAAATCATGTGGAGGATGTCGTCAATATAAGGTTATATGTAAAGAAGAAAAAAAATATAACACTCTGTGAAATTTAGTTAAGAACGGATAACATTCATAATTGTATCTTGTATAAACAATTCTTTAAGGATTGTCCGGCCTCCACTACTTCTAATATAAACAATTTCGATTTGGTCAAATACAAATAAAATTTTCTTTCAAAGATGTAAACTTCAAACGAAACTTTATATCAGCTATCATTTGCATATATTAAATCGACTTCTAAATTTTGGATATTGCTACTCTCCATTATAAGAGAAATGATTAAATTATTATTGCCCATTACATTTATATTTATAATAAAATTCTTATACATTCTCGCAGCACATTATTTAACTATTGAAAGAATGCTAAACTAATATATTTATAATCAATATGTAATCTGTCTTCACTGACTAAAATACATGTCATATTATTAGCACACACATTAATATCGAATATCTCTCGTACCACCGTATACGGTATAGATTGTGAATATGCATCTATACTATATACTCTGTAACCGATACTTTTTTCTAAAACATTTGTGCAAATGTTGGTATTCTTTTCATTAAACTTAAAATTATATATACGCAGATTTTCGTCGGGTAGGAATAATTTGATAAAAAATTATATGAAAGTACATTTGTATTTCTTGGTTGTTGAATCTTCTGACTATCACAATATTTGCCGCGTATTATAGTATCGATTTCCATATTTTTGTACCATTATTAGTTTATATATTTATTGTTGATATATTACTAATTTATCTGTATAACAGTGTCCATAGTTTGTCCGTAAAATTTTCACACTATATGTAGTTTCAATCCGAGGAAATATCTAAGGATTTATTAAGTATGTCCGCTGGAATTTTATATGATCAGTGCAACCCTGTCCATGGATTTTTATAAAAAATGTTTTTGAATTATTCGCATATTTTTTTGTTGATTTGGTATTATTCCACAGAATATCCATAGAATTTATAATCATATTTCTGGTGAACCGATCCACGGATTTTGACAAAAATACATGATGTGACAAGTGCATTGGCACAAACATTTTGTTATATAATAGGTTGTAACTTATTGAAACAAAATTTTATGTAATAAATACTCATAATAAATAAATAAAAAGTATGATATTTTTTAATTTTCTTAAGTCTAAAAATAAAATTTTATTGGAAGATTAAATTAATAAATTCTTAGTATAATTTTGTAGAAATTTGGCAAATAAATAGCTTACATAAACAAGAAACAAAAACCGCGATGATAAAATCTATGAAAAGTCTAACAAAATTCCTCGGAAATATTTCGCTTTGAATTGCTGCGGTTGTTTTAAAAATTATGAAAATAAATTAAAAATAGTGAGGATTATATCTATATGGATAAGCGAAATATACAATAATTTGAACCCACCGGTATGGGATAATTGGTGAAATAAATTATGAATACAATACCGTGTGGTTATATGTTGGAAATATTACCCAGACAATCCAAAGATTTCAATTGATCTATATAAAATACTATTATATTAAGAGTGGAAAATCTATGGACATTCTTTGAACAAATTCCAAAATATATCTTTTCAATGGGAAATTTGTGGATTTTTCCACAGAAATTTTCCTCATTTCAGAAAGTACGGATAAATTGTTACTCGGGTATGAATGCAATTTCTCTAATATAATATTTGTCGATGCAGTGCTAACGGCTTATTTACTGAAAATTATATAATGTTAAACATATGGATGAATTTGGTGCATAATTAACTTCAATTTAAAGGTATTTCGTAAAATATTCAATTTTAGTAAAATTCGAATACACCAATGTCAAATATATACAGTCGCGCATTACCTGTTCCTTACATCATTTTTTCTCCACCTGCGATCGCTTTCGATAGTCTGCATATGTTGAATTTTCTTCCAGCGATCATTTTTCGCCGTGAACCAGAACCGATAAGAAAAAATTCGTTCATTTTCATTGATCTAAATGTGTGCCAATGGAAATAGGAGTGGAGGGCCACTTGTTAGTGAAAAAAAATAAAATGCAAAATAAACCGCAGACATAATTACAATATCACGATATTTTTCGATTAGTATAGGCAGTATGAAAGTAAACTACTAGATTATGGAAAAATAATAATAATTGATTTTCGGATTACGTGATCCATATTTTTTAACGGATTTCTATTTTCATAAATTCAATATTTATATTTAAACTTAGGTAGAAAACAATTTTTCAAATCAATTTATAATTGTCATTAAACAGACATTCTCCGATTTTCCATACGATATTTAATGTTTTAACAATATAATAATGAGGAATATTTTTTGGCAAACGTATACATTTACAACATAGCAATTGCAATAATAATTAACAGCGCAGAAATAAATCTATAAGATTTGTATACACGTTTCTAAATTATAAAGTAAAAAGTCCCATGTTGTCTATATAGGCACATCATTTTAACTCAATAAATATGTGAGTTTTTTCAATAATGTCACTAAAATGGATGGATGACCATATTTTTGCGAAATTCTTTTAACATAAATACACACTGTGGCCGCTTGTTAAGTTATAATAGCGATCCATATTAAATTTTCTAATCGCTTGCGAAAAATAAACTATAAAAATATAGAAATCACTAAAATGACATAATCTCAAAGCATTGTTGTGATATGTACTTAAAGTAATATCATATACCGAAATAATTTTAAAAATTAGTATTTGTTGCAAAGCATATTATTAATTGTCACATTTATGTATTATGTGTGGGTGTGTGTTAATAAAATGTCGCTGAGTGTAAAAAATCAAAAAACAGAATTTATAGAGCTTCTTTCTTATTCACATACGTATTAAGCGAATGAAAACATTTTTTTGTTCCATCGTCTATTTATCTGGCTCTATCTATATACTAAAATGTCTTATATTATATATGTTATACAAAATAATATATAGTTATGTAATAAATTTGAATGTGCATGTGCATTGTGCATGCGATACGGAAGCATTGTAACATAAATATTTATTCATATGTAAATGTTATTATAAATCAACTTATCACATTTTTCTGTGCGTCAGTTTTTTTGTTATTTAAAAATTTTTACATAAGGGTTGTTGTCATCTTATATTTTATTATAATAAGACTCTTTTATGTTTCTTTAAAATATATTTAATATTTAATCACTTAATAAATTTTTATAATAGCGTGAGACTATTTTTTTTTAAATATTATTTAATTTTTATAAAAGTATTTATTATTAAGAGTTTTTATCCGAGAAAACATATAAATATATTAAAAAATAATAAAAAAAATAAAAAAACGGAACGCTGAGGAATAAATACCATAATAATAATCTGTTTAATGTTTCATTTACAATGTAATTATGTATAGAAAAAAAACTATTATATTAACAATTTATAGATGGCTTTGTACAGTGACACTGTGATATTAACACTTTGAAGACGGTATGTGATGAATAGCATATACCCCCAATTCCCGCATATTTTGTTAAAATTATATAAATAAAAAATGATAATTTCGAAAACCAATTATAACAATTCCGTATGATATGCTTGAAAAGAAGTCCGCTTATGGAGAGGTACTAAACAAAATTTGCAAATATATCGAATTTCGTTCCTCTTGTTGTTTGCCTTACATACAAGACATGTCTTACATGGATACTTTTTTTTCCCGCCATCGACAATTTTCTCTAAAACATGTAGTCGCATATTACCAGATAATCGTCCTGGTGGATCGTAAAAAGAAGCATGCATGGTAGGAGTAAATGTTCCCGGTTGTGTAATATCTGCTACATCTTCTTCTACTTCAGAATCATCACTAACCCATTTTATTACTACTTGCAGTAAAAATTGTTTTATATTTTACCCTTTCTTTATCGTTTAACTTGTTGTGTATACTGTGAATGAATTGAACAGGGCACAATTTACCAATATCATTGGTTGAAATCTTAAAAAACGTGAAAAAAACGTTAACCGTCTTCAATGTGTTAAGAAGACTGTGACATGTTCACATTACAATTTATATATATGATCTATATTATAATAATGAATTTAGTTTTTTTTTTATAATAACTTTGAATAGCGACCAATAGCGACGACACTAACTATATATATTACGGATACGCATTTATTTTAAAAAAATTTAACTCTAACCATGACAAATCTTTTAAATAACAATTTTTTAACTATAACGATTTATCGTTTTTAAGTGAGATTTAAAAACACACACGAAGAAATTTGATTCATATATCTTTTTTTAACCCTTTTGAATTTTTCACAAAACGTGATATTCACGATATTTCTGAATTTGATATTGTAATAATTCTTATATGAAGTGCCGATATTATATACCAACAATAAAATATGGTTACTATAAAAAAAATTAAAAACTGTTCAACGCTCTTAAAGAATCTCATGTGTATCAACATTTTATTTATTATTTAATTTAAAATAATAAATATTTTATTTATTCATTTCTTGTATAATGAATTAAATATTGGAAATATGGTAATTGTGGTCACTCTAAAGTTTAAAGTAAGTAAGTATTTAGTATTTATTGATGATTGTGAACGACAATATATGGCATATAATATAATTATATAATTATTGGTATTTTTATGTTAAAACAAAATTATGTCACATTCATATAGCCGAGCTAATTGGGTGCGTGCGTGAATTCTATATCTATAAATTCTATTGATATATATCGTATATAATTAGTATAATAGATAAAATTTGAATGTTAAATTAATAACATCAAAACCATAACAAAACAACAATATCTTCAATATATTGACGGCGCAATGCGAACAGGAAATATATTTTATAAACACTTCCCACAACATACATTTTTCTCTATATTTATAGACATAATAATATAAATATTGATTATAAATATAATGTCATTATAAATATATGTAATGTGTGTGAGGTCTTTTTATAAATATAAAAAACATATAATAATAATAATAATATACGATACCACACACACACACACACACACACAAATTTATAGATAATAATAAATGTATGGCATATCTTATTCGTAAATATTTATTAATAATAAATTTTAAATTAAATTGAATATAATTCTACTTACCACAACAATTTTTAAATCATCAGGAGTCATCATGATCTGTGATCAAAAAAAAAACGAAACGAGAAAGAATGTTAAAAATTAAAAAATTTAATAATTATTGTAATATTAAAAAAAAAATTATTTTATTTAAAAAATTTATTTGTGAAATTGTATAATCAACCGCCGGTAGTAAAGATACAGTGGATTCTGTAAAACTAGATATTCTGTATAACTCAAATTAGATGTCTTATTCGATATGTAAATCAATGATCACAATTTTTTAGGAACTTCATAACAATTATTAACATTATCCTATAATACCAATGTGTATCAAAATTGTCAGGTTTTTGGAATTACCACTGGAACTCTGATCTAACCCCTATTTTTTAGGTACTTCATAAAAATTGTTTATCTAATCCTATTGCAGAAACGTATCAAACATATCAAATTTCATCCTATAAACAACTTATTCTGTGAATTTGATCGGATTGTAATATTCTAAGAAATTTCATAAAAATTAGATTCAAACAATACCATTATGAACCTACGTCCGAAATTCGTTCAAAATTTAATAAAAAATACTCAAATTTTAACCATTGAAATAAAAATTCTGTATATAAGCGTCGATATTCTGTATATAACTCGACACACTCCCTTGCCATTGTGAGTTATCCACTGACGTGTATATACAATATTATATTAATATACCATAAATATCAATTTTCCACATCATTTAATTAATTGACAATTTATTAAGAAAAAAATAAAAAATAAAAAACAGCAGAGCACTTAATATTTAGGGACTGTATTTTTTATTTCATATGTACCAAATCATCATCAAATTACCCTTTATCATTTTTTTTTCTTCCACACATAATAATTACCGATTACTTTAAATGCAGTACTAAAAAAATGTATATTATTTTCCTTTTTTTTTATTATTTAAGTGATCAACTCCTTGCCCTGCCCATATGTCACTAATCGTTTCTCGATTCTTTCTTATTAAATTCCACAGTTTTTAAAACAATAACATATCAATATATTTTTCATATACAAATTTATATATACCACATTAAAAATATTCATATACAATTTTACGTGTACATTAAAAAAATATGTGTGTGTTCATAAATCACATTTTTGCAGCAAACAAGAAAAAAATAAGTTGTGTGTTACTAAACAATATAAAATTACGAGTGAAAAAAATATCATAACATACAAAATTTAAAAACTGTACGCATAAAACAAAATACTTTAATAATAATCTGATAAAATTTCCATATAAGACAAGGCCATATAAATATAGTGTAAACACAGTGTGTCGTTGAAATAACCACAATTTAGTAGTTTTGTTGTAGCGGTTGTTGGCATCATTAAAAAAAAATTACATCTTTCCTTTTCTTTCAAACTTGCATTCCCTCATCTCATGCAAATCGGTTTACACGTTAAAATGTTATACGCATTTGTCGTAAACAAAGAACAACTATTAAATTGTTTTTCAAAATTGAATCAAAAAATTTGCAATTTGTTGAATACAGTTTTATATGGTGATGATTGTTTGTCTCGACGACAAGTTTTTGGATTACACGTTCCAAAATGGTCTAGAGTATTTAAATGATAGCCGAAGACAATATACCATATATAGATATAAAAGAAATGCAAAAAGTCTGTAAAATCATTGCTTACGATGGATAAATTTCATTGTGCGAATGAATTAAATACCACTAAATATACTATTTGAAAGATTTTAACACGAGATTTAGGTATTAAAAAAACATCTGTTTTTATTGCAAGATAATGCATCACCTCACACAACACAAAAAAAATGAATGCATTTTTAATAAATAAACGGATTTATCTCATCAGCCACACTCCGTATTTGCCCGATCTATCACCGTGTGAGTATTTCCTGTTTACAAAACCGAAACTATGCTATATGAAACAAATATTTTATGATGATTTCTTCTTCATTTTTCTTAAGTCATATTTTGTTCCAAGTGGTGCTTTTTGTCATCTAATAATAAACCTTTCATTACAGCCAAGTTGGTAAATTATTCCGCATTGGAGTATATATAACCAATTGTACTCTGCAACTAACGAAAGATAAATTTTTTCAAAATACTATTATTTTTATATGGGTGATTAGCCCATAGTTATGTGTGTGCAGACATTGTTGGTAAATTACTCCTTACGCATTGGAGTATATATAACAATTTACCAATTGTACAGTAATTAACGAAAGATATGAATGATTTCAAAATACTATTATTTTTATATGGGTGATTAGCCCATTGTTATGTGTGTGCAGACATTGTTAATCTTTGAGAGTATAGCGTTCAACACCATATATTTTCAAAGATATCCGTTTTTCTTTTTATGCCATCAACGAACAAATGGTCAACCAGCAGAAAAATTTCCTATGAAAAATAGCGTATTTGAACCCGCTATATTTCATGTTTAATAATATATATTTCGACGCTATGCAACTGCGCTACTTAGCCATTTTTATGATGATTTGCATTGAGTTAATTAAATGGCACCAATTTTGAATAAAAATAATGTTTCAAAAATGTTTTTATATAATGTATTTTCTCTGTTTTAACCTAAAATTGTGGTTATTTAAGCGCACACTGTGTGCATACACTCAGCTAACATATAATATATTTATTTAATAAATGTATACAAATAATTCGAATGAATG
Source organism: Bibio marci (assembly GCA_910594885.2). Lineage (NCBI taxonomy): Eukaryota > Metazoa > Arthropoda > Insecta > Diptera > Bibionidae > Bibio > Bibio marci. The sequence continues at coordinate 43,305,281 of OU343114.1, forward strand.
CAATGATTATATAAATCGTAAATTTATTTTTATTACATTTTTTATTATATTTAAAATTAATAATATTTTTCTTGGTATATGGTATTTTATGTGGATCGGATACACTTTTAATATATACACTATTTATATATGCACATCATCAGTGTCACAGCAAAAATGGATAATATAGTTTTATTTTTATATTTTTAATTCAATAAATGAACGCAATTTTTGCATATGTACAATTCTAAAAGTTTAATAACTAACTGGTGTATAACATATATATATTTCTATATATATATAATTATATCGAAATGCAAATGGTGAGAGAATTTAATAAAGATAAAAAAAAAAATTGTTTACGTGTATCCTATTTATAAAAAAAAAATAAAAAAAATCAACATATTAATTGATTTATTTAAAAGCATTATATAAATATAAATATGTACACACATTTTGAATAATGTAAGATTTAACTGAACAGTGATCTGTTTGTTATAATATAATTTTATATTATTGTATAAAAAAATAAATGTCCCAAGAAATTCCAAGTGATCGTCGTCTATATATGATATAAAAAATGAAATGTATTTATTAATATTACCAAACGTTGTACGAGTATATGCGAATATAAATACTAATTGTATTTTGTATATATTGAATTGAAAAATTAAATTTTCTTAATAAATTTAATGTTGCTGTTTATAAACAGAAATATGGTTATTTGTGTGAAAAGTTATTAAAAAACAACTCTTTTCGCAAAACACACACACAATGTTTGTCAAAGAATTTTTAATACTGAAATCGGTGACACAAATGGAAATATTATTTGACCTCAATACAGACTTGTTACCGCTCATTAATAATGATTCGAATGCCTATGTTTATATGACATACACTATTATTGTATTTACCCGGTACCTATGTAAATCAAATCATATATTCTATTCCTACAATAATTTCCTTTAGTATTTTCCTTAAATATATAATTAATTTCTTTCAATTTAATATTGATTGTTGAGAAAATGGATCCAATGAATGGTTTGTGAAGTAAATTTAATTATTAAAAAAATTAAATCAAAATAAGGTTGTTTTTATTTTGGCATGAACTCAACGAGTCCCATGTATCCGAAGAGATTAAAAGATTGGAAAGCATACAGTTGCAAAAAGTGTTCTTCAATAAATTTATATTTTGTACAATTTTTGCCTTAAATATTGGCTAGTCGAAAAAGTATTGAGCGTTTTTTTTTTCAAAATACAAACAATTTGTTTTTAAATTGCAAATGATAAATTCTGCCATTTTTCTGGTAAAGTCATTTACCCCATACTGTACAGAACTTCTGGGTTTTCTGAGAAAAAAAAAACTGATCCAAGTGCATTTTGCAGATCTCTATACGGCATTAAATTTTAAATAATTAAGAGAATGGTAATCTGAATAAGGTGCAAGGTCCGAGCAATATGGTGGATGTATTAAAACTTCCCATTCAAACTCTCTCAGTTTCTGCCGAGTCATCAATCGTATGTGTGTGTGTGTGTGGTGTGGCGTTAGCATGATGGAACACAACGCACCATTTCGGTTAATTAATTCTGAACGCTTTTTTTTAATGTTGTGCTTCAATCTTGCTAATTGTTGACAATAGAGAGCGGATTCAATAATTTGACTGGATTTAAGTAGTTTATAATGAACGAATCTCTTCCAATATCCCATCAAATAAACACAACCGTATTTTTCTTGGTATTAATGCAGGCTTTGCTATTGTTTTAGGAGCCACATCTTGCTTGAACCACGTTCTTTTTCGTATGTGATCAATTTTTCATCACCTATAATCATTCGATTTAATAATAATGACTCGATTTCGTTCAACAGCGTTTTACAAATGGAAATTCTGTACATTAAATTTTTCGCTGTTAATTAATGTGACCTCCAATTATCGAGCTTTTTCTTGTATCCAACCCGTGTCAAATTGATTAAAACTGTTTGGTGATGGCAGTTTAGTTCTTTAGCGATATCTTTAATTGGCTTTGCTTTAATTTTTTGAATGATTTCATCGAATTTTTCAGTGATGTGAACGAAATGCATCTTTGACATCAATATTACCAGAATAAATTCGGGCAAACCACATATCTCTTGGTTGTTACTTTTGATAAAATTCCTTCAACATAAACTGCGCACATTTTTTTTTGTAAAATAGCAAAATGTATCGAAGTTTTCCCCAAATTTCACTCATTTTTAAGACACTACAAATTTTAATTGAACAAACAAATTTAATGATGAACACTAAAAAATTTAATATAATTTTTTTACCTTTCAATTCATATTATACAAATGATAAATTTTTCTGTGTGTATATGTAAAATTTAAAATAATAGTTAAATGGTGAAATAGTTTGCAGAAATTATTGATGAATAAAATTTTATTAACACAAATTATTACTTTCAGAAAAATTGTACAAATAAATTGTGTTACTACTGTGTGTATAATTAAGATAAATTCAATTAAATATTAGTTCGTATTGCTTTTGTTCCTAAAATAATAATCTATTTAAAATATAATCAATTAAATAAATAAGGTGAAGACATATATGCAGCCAATAGAAATGAAGATCTATCTATATTTATACGAGGTCTCTGGTCCGCGTGTGTAATTACATATTGTACTCAGATTTCTTTTTTTACCCACAAAAATAAGACAATTTAATACTATTTTTAAAATATCCTTATATAGAGTGCCTGCAGTGTTTAATGAAAAGAAAAAAATCGTTTTTAAATTACAATATTTATAAAATATAAAATTAAATTCATTTTATATTTCTTAACTATATATCGAACGAAGTGCCAATGATAATCGATCAAATCATTATTCATGTCTTTTTTTCGGGACGCCTATACCGAGTGGATTATTTATCTGTTGGTTGATTACTAATATAATATGGAATTCCTCATTTTTTACGGCACAATTATCTATAACATTACGTAATCAAGTTGGTAAATTACTTACGAACACATATATGTTATGTGAGTATATTTTATAATAATTCACCAATTTGTCAGCCATAATCCCATATTTCGATTTATAAAGATGTTTTCTAATGCTATTATTCTTATAAGTAAATCACGCGTCCTATAGTGAATTGTATGTTAAGACATAATTTCTGAATAGCGCAATAGTAAATTCAGAGCAAATGGAATTTTGAAGCAAAATTTCGTATTATTTTATGGAAGGGAAACTAATTAAAATCTTTTTTGATACATTTATATGATAACATATTTTTGAAATGAATTTTCTGTTTCCCAATTAATGTATGTTCAATTTTAATTTTATTATCTTCAAATATTATTTTATCATATTTGCGCTTATGATCAGTGTAATCATTCACTATGTATACGGTACGTTTGGCCGGTCTGTGACTGTAATTATTTACTAATATTTCACTATTTTACAATATATAATAATAAATAGTCCGAAGACTATGTCTACCCTATATGTTCTACGTATATAAATAATTGATTATGGTTAAAGAAAATTATACTAATTTAATGGTTATTAAATAATTTAATTATTGTATTCACTCATAAAAAAAAATATTAATATTGCGATGAAGATATAGTTTTAATAACGTTTATACGTTATAAAATATATGTTAACATCGTTATGTGCGTGTATAGAATATAAAATAAAAAAATGTTATGTTATTGTAAACATAACTTACATTACATAATTTATATGTATAGAAAGAATTATGGGTGTACGTACTCACATAAAATTATTATTATTTAATCATTTTATTAGCAAAATACAATTTATATGATTTTTCACAACAAATGTAAGAATTATAATAATTATGTGTTATAATTTTGATATAATTTTTATGTGTATAAAAAATCAATATTTATTAAAAGTAAATTTTATCTATATATTACTTATATTGATTTAATTTATCTAACAATATTGTAGTTATATGTGGAAGAGTCTCTCTACTCTTAGTACAGCACACAATTTATGTGCTAATAAAAAAATGTATAAAAAGCATTTCAATTTTATAAATAAAATCTTGTTTTCATATCGAAAAAAATAATCTGTGAGTGAGAAACTAAAATACACTTTTTTTATACGTTGCCATATGTTTACTAAAATTTATTAAAATTTGATATTTGAACATTTGTTAAATTGCATTCATTGTAAAATAAAATTGCAAATTTTATTTATTTTTTTTGACAAAACAAATAAAATATAATACACGTGATATAATAGTATGCGGGTTTTATTGATCACCAAACCTACTATATTATTATTATCGTTTATAATACCATTGATTGAATAGCGTTGTGTATTGATTGGTAAACAAAAAAAAACGAAAACGAATCTACAGAAATTATATTCTATATAATAATTTTTTGTCATAATTTCTTAAATTTTAAACGATGCATATTAGCGTTAATTTAGAATTTAGATATAACTAATCGTAGATAGATATTATATACGTTTTATAGTTTAGAACAGAATTCAAATTTGATTGAATAGGCTATAACAAGAAAAAAATATATATATAAATATATAAAAATAAACAGCTGTTTGTATTAACAGATGCATCGCATTCATACTGCCGTAATATAACATAGTTTTATGTGAACAAAATTGTGTTAATATTATAATAAATATTTCAAATATTTTTTTTTTAAATAATTAAAAGATTTTCATTTTGCCAATTTTATAATATAATTTATTTTTAACTTGTTATATAACATTTAATTATACGTGTAATAATTATTCTGAATTTCCAAATTTTATAAAAACAAAAAAAAACACATTGATTTTATTCTTATTTATTTTGTTATATTTCAAAAATTATCGTATAAATAAACGAATGTTCTATAGAAAAAAAACCAAAAAATATGTACACGCAAATATTGAATATATTTGAATTCCATAAATCATTCCATAAAATACACAACAAATTAGAGAATAAATAAATAATTTTTGTAACATTTCAGTTTATTCGTAGTCATAAAAGTCTGTCATTATTTAAGTTGGAATAAAATCTGGTATATTTTTTATAATAATAAATAATATTATTACGATGATCGTATTATTAAGTGCGCTCTATATACCATAAAAATCAACAGCTGGTTATATTAGATCAATATGACGCAGAAACTAATTACTACTCTATATGGGTAAATTAATTATGAGTTTATAAAGAGCAGTTTTAAAATTTTTAAATTATTTGCACTCAATGTTTGAGGTTGTGGCAGCAACAAGATACGATATAATTTTTTTTAAACATCTCACTACAAACGGATTATATGAAAAAGTGAATCAACGCACGACACAAGAATATCTGTAAAATAGATAATGGTCGAAATGGGACTTGTCTCTACATCCGACGTCGGTGCCATTATATCAATTGATTTTCTATATACATTTTAATGTGATAAAATTTAAAACATATGATTGAAACAAGTCATTGGAACAATTAAAAAGCGGTCGGAATTGATTAATTTGAATAAATTATAGATGTTGTGTTCTTTGGTGACTACTCGAATATATATATAGCATAGGAGTGAGAAATTTATGATTATACCATACAATATAACCGATAGATTAGCAATTGCTTCTGGAACACCGGAATAAATTAATTAATTGTATTTTGAATAATCCATTATAGTAATTTCTTGCAAAAATATCTATCAATTTTTTCTGCGTTCGTTTGTTAGCTCCATAAATACATTGGTATTATTTTTGGTATCTATAAATAGATTCGGTTGTATATATAATTCAAATTATTTGTCACACAAAGTATGGAAAATATATGATTTATGCTAAATTATTATATTGTAATAATGATTATCCATTATGTAATATATAAGTTATAATAATTCCATTAATTATATGACGAACAATCCGAATAGATATGAAATTAAACATTATAAATTAATAAAAATATTTCCTAATGCGATAGTATATTATTTTATTCGAATTTATGTAGGATTCGGTATACAAATAACATTTATTAAGCCCAATGCGAAGTGTTAATTAATTATGATACCATAAAATATTCTAAATAACATTATCATCGCACTTAATGATGTTATGATGTTAACAGCTGATTAATATTGTATGCGAAAATATATAGTCAAAATAATTTATCATTCAGTATATGCGTCTAGAGCAGAAAGTGTTAAGTATATTTTTTTGCTTATTCGTTCGGTTTTGTGCATCAAAAAAAAAACCATGATTTGGTGTAAATACTTCAGATATGGTGAACCAAATGATTCAGATGGTAAACCACACATATGCTTAAGCAGGAAGAACGTATGCTAACGTTGGTAGGTATCAACGAATAAATATGGATGCTTTTTAGATGATCATTTAAAAAATTTGGAGATACAAAATTATTGAATAGAGCCATTGTACAAACTCAGCAATAAATGACAGACAGGCATTAAATGTAAGTCAATAATAAATTTATATAAGCGTTTACGATGGGAAATGGGTTCCAATATTAATTTAATGAGTAATAAAGCGTTAATATATATATTGTAGAAAAGTAGAAAACCTTTTTATTAAAATTCGCAGCAAAGAAAGACGATTTTACACAGTATTATCACTGCGATGATTATAATAATTGATTTATTTTGATAATCCAAAACTATATCTAAACATTTGACTGATCCAGGTCAACCAATAAAATCGCCTAAATAACGTAATATCCACATGGAAATTAGATTTTGTTATTTTACCGTGCAAGCGGAAAGAAAGAACGCGACCAAAATGGACCAGCTGCAGTCACAGTAAAGTGATTTTGTTTCATCTGCAAAATGCCAGACCACATTTTGCAAAATCAGTGCAAAAAACATTATATAAGCACTTGGTTGCCACACGTTATCCATTCTGTCGTATATGCACTAGGGTATTTACTTTAATACTAAAATTTTTCTGCTGGGTGACCATTTGTTCGTTGATGGAATAAAAAGAAAAAAGCGGATATCTTTGAAAATATGGTGTTGGACGCTATTCAAAGATTAACAATGTCTGCACACACATAACTATCACTAATATAATCACCCATATAAAAATAATAGTATTATGAAAACATCTATCTTTCGTTAATTACAGTACAGTACAGTACACAATTGGTAAATTGTTATATACTCCCATGCGGAGTTATTTACCAACTTGGTTGTAATGAAAGGTTTGTTAGATGACATAAAAGCTCCACTAGGAGTAACATATGAGTTTAAAAATACCAAATATTTTATAGTTTTTCAAGGACAAACCAAATCACCATATTAATACATCAATATTAAAAAGATCAAATGGAAAATTTCCAAAATTTGTTTTTCGTCTCTTATGTTTTTGGCAAAATTTCTGAAATCACAAAAAAAAAAAAACAAAATATAGGTATTATTAAAATCTATAGAGATCAATACGAACACGATGGCATATACCAATTAAAACCCGTATATAATGACCATAATGGCCAACAAAGACATCCGCCTTGTATACAGACAGAAAAGTACAATAAATTTTCCGCGCCGAAAGAAAACACAAAATCCAAACAATATTCATACATCCTCCTACCTATACATTCACGAACACATGCTCCTCTTAAATAAACAGCTGATGTGTTTAAATACACATAAAATTTAAGTATAAAAAAAATAAAAATATAAGCAATAAAAATAAAATTTTATATATAAAATAAAGTATTATTGAGGCAAAATGCACAAAGTTGAATACAGCTCAACAAACATCAATGGTTTCAGCAGCAGCTGTTTTCTCAACAAATGAAAACCATTTATTTAATAAAAAAAAAAAAAAAACACAAAAATTAAATAAAAAAAAAAAAAACTCATAATTTAAATCCGTCTGTTCCGATTTATTGTACACATACTCCTCGTTTAAAAATATATAATATAATAAATTTACCTATATACTGCTCATAATATTGAGGCGCGAAAAATTTAGCGGGAATCTCTCTAAAAAAACAAAGAGTGGTAACCGTACCTAAATTATTCATTCTTTTTTATAAAACTAATTCTACGCACATACAAAAAGCCATTTATATTAATTATAATTAATAAAGCGCAACTCAATTATAAAACAGATCATTTTATTTCCTATTTAACATATGCACAAAATTTATATCTTTTTAATTATAAATTATTATCATAAGATTATAAAAGATAAATAAATTTTATGCTTATCAATGGAAAACTATACGAAAATGGGCTCAATAATAAATGTATCTATATATAAAAAAAAATAGTATATAAAATAGAAATAAGAACACCTTGCCAGCCACGTACATACTCACACTCATTATTATTTTGTCACAATGACGACCTTTATGCATTTCATTTTTCTTCTGTCTATATTTTGTTTATATATGCACATCTTTTATATTTACCCGGCAAGCAACCCCTAAAAAAAAACATTATTTAGTATAACTACTAAAATCATACGACGAGACTTGTACTATATATTGTGTATATATGTATAAATCTCAAGTAATAATAGTTATCTACTTGCCCGCCAAAATACATATAATCTTGCACCTTGCGCAAATATTAAATATATCCCCTTAATAAGAAACAACAAAAAAATCTGTGTAATTCTATTGCGTTTTTTGTTTCACCATCATTTTTCTTATCTTTATATATATATAAATACCAGATACTTTATTCACATCATAATTTACATATATACCTAGCCCATTTCAATATGCCCATAACTACATAAGGTACTTTGTTTTTGTATTTATTTTATTTTACCAGGTAACTTGCTGAACTAAACATTTATTTATATGTTGAGGCGGGAATTTATACACTATGCTCAAAAGTACTATATATATATTTTTACCTGTCTTTACCTTCTTAACATTTATTTTTATTGTACATGTATTAACAAAACATATGCGCATAAATACAAATACATTTTTATATTTTATACTCGCGTAGTACATGATTAAATATAATAATATATAGTATTTTTTGTACGACGAACAATGCACAATACGCATATACGTACACAAAAATGCGTAACTATAACTAATCATGAGCAGCAGTAATACAATTGTCACATTATATGGTATATATATATTAGGATATTAACTTAGTTTCCGTTCCGTTTTGTACTGAAAATAGGAATTTATTGTTAAAATATATTTTTTCCATCATTACCAATATAAACAACTTTCGTCTCCATCTATCATGATATGGGGGGGTTATGTCACATACCAACTTCTATGTCATCTAATAAACCTTTCATTACAACCAAGTTGGTAAATTACTCCGCATGGAAGTATGTAAAAATTTACCAATTGTGTACTGTAATGTACTGTAATTAAACGAAAGATAGATGTTTTCATAATACTATTATTTTTATATGGATGATTAGCGCAAAGTTACACATACCATATATACTTCCATAAATAATTGGAACCTATATCATTAAGTGTCGTTTTAAGTTTAATTTAATTCAAGGCATTTGAAAAAAAAGCTATGCTCTAGTATATACGACTATTTGGAATAATTTGAAAGTAAAAATATGTTTAATTTTATGTTAAAAAAATACAATCACTTCCTAAGTTATTAACATAATTTGATCACATTGTCATTTTATTACTTAAAATTGTAGTCTTTTCGTAATTCTTTAACATTTCGGAAGCGCATGTATGATTTAGTGTACCGTGATGCGTATGGATCTGAACAAATGATTGTCAGAAAAGATAAGCGCTATATGTTTGGTGAGTTTACTGGCTGGGTAAGAACTTTCCATTCGAACTGCAACAGTGTATTATTGACAGCTCTTGCAATGTATGACCGAGCGATATAATGCAAGATAATGATTTTACGCTTATTACTTAATATGATCTTTTTTGCACAACAATTCTTCGCAAAATTGGTTCAATTGACGTTGATATAGACATTAACATATAAGCACACCGATGGCAGTGCTAGTATTAAATCCATATGATTTTTAGTTAGTACTAACCTTCAAACGATACGTATCAAAATTTGACAGCAGTCCGACCATTAGTTTGTGAGATATTGCGTTATGAGTGTATGTTAGCTACTTTTGTTATTTGAAAAAAGATGGAAAAAAAAGAATTTCGTGTGCTGATAAAATATTGCTTTTTGAAGGGAAAAATACAGTTGAAGCAAAATCTTGGCTTGATGAAGAGTTTCCGGGGTCCAGGCACCAGGAAAATCAACCATCATTGATTGGTATGCTACGCAGTGGACGCCCAAAAGAGGCTGTCACCGACGAAAACATCAAAAAAGTTCACAAAATAATTTTGAATGACCCTAAACTGAAGTTGATCGACATAGCAGACATTGTGAAGATATCATCTGAACGTGTATATCATATCATTCACGAATATTTGTACATGAGAAAGCTGTGTGCAAAATGGGTGCCGCGCGACCTCACAATCGATCAAAAAAAACAATGGCAAAATTGCATGAATTGGGCTTCGAATTGCTTCCGCATCCACCGTATTCGCCAGATCTGGCACCCAGCGACTTTTTCCTGTTCTCAGACCACAAAAGAATGCTGGCTGGAAAGAAATGTAGAGCAATGAAGAAGTAATCGCCGAAACTGAGGCCTATTTTGAAGCAAATGACAAATCGTACTACAAAAATGGTATCGAAAAGTTGGAAGATCGCTATAATCGCTGTAACACCCTCGAAGGCAACTATGTTGAATAATAAAATCAAATTTTGCCAAAAAAATGTGTTTTACTATGGTAGATCGGGGACTTTTCAATTGGCCTGTTAGTAACTATTTCATTCGTATTTAGAAATTCGTGCTACACTATTGCAATACAATGTATTACCTTGTGGTGACCGTGAATGTGCCATTTTGTTAGTTATTTTAAGAGTTCGATTCGTAAGTGCTTTTAGGATTGGCAAAGTATTTAGATACACGTTCCATTACCGTCAATTACAATAGACCACGTAAAATTCTTTCTGCTTTACTTTACAAACAAGGACAACACGACCGGTTGTACCGGTTCGCAATGGTATTTTCCATCAAATGGCAGACATTTAGCTTTTCAGTGTTTTAGAGCAGAATGTTCGTCTAACATTGCTTGTAAGTCGATGTCGATGAGATTTATCGGCTGCGTTCAAACCGAAATTTCTCATTAAAATCAACAATTCAGTATTGTTATAAACCCCATATTTTATGCGTTGTAGCTCTGTAACCAGTCTTCAAGTAATCGAATCAAGCTTATGCTATATACACTATTTATATTTCATTTTCTGCGGCAAGAAACTAAGTTAAAATCTTAATATATGTATAAATATATATTTATTTTAAGAAGAATGAAAAACAAAGTTATTGCGCGCCAAAGATTATATTCTCATTTCTCAAGAATGAATAATGTGAGCTGAATGTTATTGTTGAATTTTGATGATTAAACAAAATAAGAAAGAAAAAAAACAAAATTAATGTATTATTTACTCACCACCTGTCTCATGTTTGGTTTTTTTTTTTTTTTGTTTCGGTTTTGTCTTAAATTGTTGCTCAAGATAAACTCTGCAACTATATAAATACCTTGCTTATATAAATATATGTATATCTGAACAGATGATTTCATTTTGGCGCGTAAAGTAATAAATAAATAATTACGAATAATAGGAAAAAATTTTTAGCACATTTTTAAAATATATACTGATTTCAGTATATTGAGCAGATTTTAAGTGGACTGCCACGATATTGTGTTTTACTATACGCATAAATTTACTAATTATATTTATACGTTTTTTGTTATATATATATGCGTGCGAACACATTTTACAGATACCATATGAAAATTAAAAAAAAAAAACCGTTGAGGACCGGATGGACGTTACCATTTATTTTAATTTAATATATAATAATTTTTTTTTTCCAGTATTTTAATCAGTGATACCAAAATCGGAAATAGATAATGAAAGAGGTTTCATTGAGAACATACACAAAAAATAAATTATGGTACTATATACGAGAGTATGTGTAAAGTGAATATAAATGCCATGTATAAGGTAGGGGATATATTGCATTATGAAATGTACGCTAATACAACATACAAACAACCTATAAAAATGCATATTGCCCTTATAACTTTATTATTTAATTTTATTATTACCTTTATACGAGTATATGGTATATATATTACATTATTACACATGAACCATGACCATTCCAATCCCTTTCATTAATACAAAAAAATAAAATAAAACATAAATGAACAATATCTGTGAATTTTACAAAACATAACATTTTGAACATTAATAAATAAATGGATTTGTATATTTTTAAAATATTTATATGTACGTGAACAACAATAATTAAATATGTTTTATAATCGTATTAGAAAATAAATATAAAAAGATTATATGATTTAAAATTCTGTAATATAAAATATATTAAATAATAATTTATGTCATTTTTAATTTAACAATTTTTTTCTCATCATTTACGATAAATATAGAGTCAATATAAATCACATACATAAGTAAGTATAAGATTCACATAAAATATTGCAGTAATGTGTGCTTTTGTATTGATCGTACTATAGAGGAGTCATATACCTTCAAATTTCATATAATGAATATGTGGTCAATAAACGTCGTGAGTCATGATAAAGTTACTTTGCCCAAATTGACTGGCAATGTTTTATGCTTTAATTCGTTCCGTTCATGAATATGCGTATCCTCTTAAATAACTATTTTATTAAATCGGTACGGCGTTATATAGATTCGAATAAATTCAAGGAATATTTATTCGCTTTAAGAAAATATCCTGGGAGAGTATCCGAATAGACGACTTCCGCCTATATATCTTCTTCGCCAACATTGGAAAAACAAATGGATTATATGAGCTTACCATTATTTGTACATAATATAATTTAAACTTTAATGTAAATTGTCGCATAATATTTTGAACAAATAAGGAAATTTCCCTTCTATTTAATTTTAAGTGATCAATTCGTCAAATTGATATATATCGACAAATTTTTGTCATTGACGAGGAGGGCACATTTCGGCAGGTTTCAACCGCAACATTTATTTATTGTAACAAATTTGCTGTATATATATATATGAAGGCTGAAAAAAAATTTTTAATTGCAATATTAATGAGACTCAGCGTTACATCCACAAAAATGTATTGTGAAGAAATTCACTGGAGGTTCGATTTTTTTTTTTCTACGAAATAATGAAAGATGTGACGTTACTCGAAAATATGGTGATCGGTACACAGAACAATAATAAGTCAATTTTTATTGATATTCCCAAAATTGAAATATCATCGATATAAACTAAACCGTTGGTTTCGCGTAACAAGATGGATTCAATCATTTCTAGAAATAGCCCCAATGATGGACATCCCCAAGATCGTGTGATTTAAAATCATTAGATTATTTTCTTTGATTATATGCCGATAAACTATAATAAAATTAGAGGAGGGATTGGAGACCAACATAACCGGCGTCATGAATGAAATAATTATTCTAAAAAGTGGTCATAAATTTAACTAATCGAATGCATTATATAACATGCAAGTTGTTGCGGTACACATTTAATACATATAATTTCAAATTATATATAGTTTACCAAATGTCATCCATCAATGATTTAAAAAAAAAAGTTTGACATTTCATTAATTTTTCTGCACTTAACTTAACTCTTCAATGTTGTATCGCTCTAAAAGAAAAAAAATTCGCTGTAAATGGGAGTCCCCAAATTCAATGGGAGTATAGTGTGACACACCGCTTTAATACTGCTAGATAAACAGTATATGCATATAGGAAAAATATCGATTTAATTTACAAAAACAAAATACATGTTCAAAAATCAAAATTTTGTCCATAGTTAAAGTTTTTTTTTTTTTTTTGGTAAAGGATGAATTTCTCATAGTTAGAACTATAATCGTCTTTTAACGTGATCATTTATCGATACAATTTTTGACTTCATTGATTAACGAGAATTGTAGTGTTGTTTGAAAAGTTGGTGCCGCATCGATCGAAATACGAGAAGAATGAGTCATTTCTGGTTAATACCATATATGGAGCGGGATGGGATATTCCAACCAAAAATGTTAGTTCTTGTTTTGTAATACACGGTCGAGTATAGTTATTAAGGAAAATTAATTTTCCCGTGTATGTTGGTTCATTTCGATTGTTTTTATATGAATATATGATTGTAAAATTGTGATTATATTTTAAAAATTAAACGTATTTCTATATGGCAAATTCACATAAATAAATAATAGTTAGTTGAATGCGTCTATATTTAAATTGAATATATAGTTTATCTTAATTGTTTATTTAATATGTGTTATTCAATATATAAAATTTAATATTCATTCACAACAAAATAGAATGCGCCTCTGATAATGTTCTGGATTAATATAATATAAGTTATACATATCCAAAATGGAAACACAAAGATAATAATTTAATTTATTGTATAAGTGTCTAGCCATAAATGTATAATATTAGTTTGAATGAAAAAAAAAAACCAATATTCTATATTGAATTTACGGGTTTACAATATTACAATAATAATATTGAGAATGGAGTCAAAATATAATGGTACGCACTTACGCAGGCATTAATATATGTATAGAAATATATGTAAAGAAATATCAACACACACAATGCCTAAGCGATATTATGTGATAACATTTATTATTACATTCAAAAATATATACGAAATTAATAATAATAGAAAATGTTACAACAGAAAAGAAAAGAAAAGAAAAAGGTTCTTTATTCAAGAACTTTTACGTTATCTTTAAACATACCAAAAAAAAAAAAATAAAAAACAAATTCCAAAAATTATTTATTACCTCGTTGACATTGTCTGCAATATTCTACTTTAAATTGAAACCAACAATTATTATTATATACCATTTTTTATGTTATTTTATTTCTATATTTTAGACTTATATTTTATTTATTTATAGTTTTTTATAAATTCTTTTGACAAACCATAAATGATTTTCTTATGTTATTTTTACAAAACATTGCTAAATTATACATTTGTATGTGTTTGTTATATATTAACCATATAAAATTTTTTCAAAAAACAAACTAATAAACATCTGTTACCAAATAAAAATTAAATCCAAATGACCTTTATTGTAAAATTTTAAATGTTTCTTTATAAATTATATTATTAAATTATGAACCACAAAAATAAATAGTTGAAAGTCATTAAAGTTTTATTATTTATGAATGTTTTTATTTTTTGACGAAAATAGTTGACACAAATTAAAATACATAAATAATAAACAAAAATAATATTTAAAAGTTTAGAGTTGTTGAGTGATTCTCATCACGGACGAAAAATTGTAATTTAAGTATAAAAGGATATCTCCGAAAATAATGGGTTGTCACCAAAACGAATTTATTATATATCGAATTCATCAAGAAAAATTGTTTATGCAAATTTTAAGTCAATATAATTATAGTTATGATGAGCTATATTTCATGGGCGTGTAAAAAAAGTTTAATACCTAATTTAATATTTAACCCTTCCTATAATATAAAGAATACTTTATATATATATTTTTTAAGGTCTAGTCGTTAATTTTTGTTTAAATTTATTTAATATTTTATTTCTATCCATCCATCGTCTGATTATTCATTAGGCCACATTTATAGTGTTGGTTTTTGTACACTTTGTGTCATCAGTTTTATGGCATTTTAAATGTATTTCAATGGAAACGAGGTAAAATTAAACTTGTTTTAACGATGCGTTCCTATTTATTGTATAATAAAAGCCGCTCTTTTATTAATTGATTTGATTTTATTATTCTTATTACATTATAATTGTTGTGTTAAAACGACAGAACAAAGAAGAGGTTGTGCAAATTGAGTATAAATTTTATTCAATTCAATTTGTTACTTATACTTATTTTTTTTTTCAGCCAACCTCTTATTTGAAAATTACAATTCACATTCAATTGGCAAAAACTTGCAGCTTGCATAATATATCTTCGATTTTACCGATACCGTTGTAGTGGTTTAATGCAATTATAATAAGTAAGCGTGCAATACATCTTTCGTCTGCTTTGTCCGTTAATCTATATATACGGTTGAGAAATATCATCAAAATGTAACTGACGATAGCTATCGGCAATAATTACTAAAATAAAATCTTGCAATTGACAACAAAACGATCACATTGAGATATTAAAAAGTAAGGTAGTGGATCCATAATCAATCTGTGTTAGTCGCCTATCAGTAAATTTTTAAATTTAAACTTATCCCTTTGCATTATTATGAATGAATTTACTCTTTTACCATTTTCGCAATGATGCACCAATCTGTGCGGTTGTTCATTTAAATTACCCGAATATTGTCACATTGAAAATTATTACATTAATATCATTGTCCATAATTTTAGTAAAAGATTCCTTAACGTGGGCAGGTATTGGGAACACTACTTAATCATTTTCTTCATTATTTATTATGTAAACGTTCATACAATTTTCGTAATTTAAAAATAATAAATGTTGTGTATTATTATTATTTTTTTTATTGTTTAAATAACCAATTTTATCGTTGTTCATTTAAATTACCCAAATATTGTCACATTGAAAACAATTAAATTAGTATCATTGTCCATAATTTTAGTGAAAGATTCCTACACGGACGGCGGGCAGAGATTGGGATCACTATCTTAATCATTTGCTTCATTATTTATTTTATTAACGTTCATAGAATTTTCATAATTTAAAAATAATAAATGTTGTGTATTATAATTATTTGTTTTATTGTTTAAATAACCAATTTTGTCGTTCAGAAATTATACAATTACAGAGAATAGTACATAAACATGACAGACATGAGCATACAACTTTTTGTCCGACTGATATTGAAACATATTTGGTATATTAAAAATAATTCAGTTATTTTTCTAAATTTATAAAAATTTATGATTAAAATTTTGTATTATTTAATTGAAATTAAAATAAAATATGAAAATAAATATATATTTTAATTAAATTCGGGATCATTATTAGTTCATTGTCGGCAAAGTGAAAGTTTTCTTAACCCTTAGCGAACGAATGCCGCCATACTCGCGACATTGCAAACATTCAGTATCCTTTTGTATGGACATATCTGTTCATTTCCTACCTATTTTATTACTGAAAGTTTACATAAAATCCAATAAAGCCATATTAATCTCTGCACCTTTTCTCGCTCTGGAAATTAAACATTTAATTTCTTAAAAATCCGTCGACCTACTGGTCATCGTTCACGAAAAATTCAGAGATTGGGTCCACTACCTTAATTAATGTGTAAGACAATGATTGTCGGTATGCCATCGCTCGTATGCACCAGAATAAATGTATATGTAGAATTATATATATAATTTTTCGTCTTGTTTCAGTTTTGTCGTTTGGGGGCTGTGTGAATATGTTATGTATTAAATGTTATAAGATTGTGTGATTGTGTTACAGATATAATAAAAAAATGTTAATTTTATTATTGTTATTTTTATTTGTATTAGTATTAGTATTATTTATTATTATTATTCTACTTTATATTACCATACCAGCCTCTGATGGAATGTATGTGCATGAAAATAAAATAAAGAAAAGAGTTCACCAGCACACACAATTCGAAAAATATGCGAGGCTATAAATCAATAAATTCATTTATTTTATTATTCTGACAATGAGTAGTTATTATACATTTATGAGATATGTTGAGTAAATATATATACAGGGTGTCCCAATTTTCGACGGCAATACGAAAACCCTAGGTTCTCTGGGTCATTTTGCGTCGAAAATATTATTTAACATTTTGGTCGATTCGACTTCGGTACGAAGTTACACACAAATAACCAAATTTAGATGGATTGGCAGAGATGGGCCCATAAGATGATCGCCAAGTTCTCTAGACTTAAATCCATTGAATTTCTATTTATGGAGTTGCCTTAAAGAAAAAGTCTATGCAACTGTGATTAATTCACTTAAAGAGTTAATTCAGCTTATTGAAGACTGTATTCAAGACTTTCGCCACAAGCAACAGCAAACACTTAGATTGGTTCGGTCTATTGAAAAGCATTGTTGTCTATGTATTCGAGTTGAAGGAGCATATTTTCAGCAATTACTTTAGGCTTTGTTTGCTTAAAACTGTAATGATATGAGTGTGTGTGATTTTGTGGGTTTATGTGTGTGGGCCTTTGTGTTTGAGATCGTTTGTGTGTGTGTCAAGGCTTGTGTGAATGCATTGGAGTGTATGAAATCAATTATCTGTCACGTCCATATTGTTGGTTCTGGATAAAGCCAAAAAAAATGAAATTTTTCCATAGCGAAAATCGGTTTTATGCCTACTTCGTTGTAGTTATTTGTGAATATCTTTGGAACGAGTTGAGACCTATCGTAATGTTATAGCTTAAATGAAAGCTTATGAATGTGGCAAGTTTTTAAACTTATACCGAAAAAAATTTTTCATCATGATTTTTCGACTTATGCTTGAACAAACATACCCGAATTGCCTTATCTTAACGTTAAATTAAAGATCTCGGTATGCTAATGTTAATAGTGTATCAAAAATTCAAAATCGATTAATTAGTTATTGATATATTGATCCCAGTAGAGTGCAAAACACGGTCTGATTGAAAATTTGGTTATTTGTGTGTAACTTCGTACCAAAGTCGAATCGGCTAAAATGTTATATAATATTTCTGACGCAAAATGACCCAAAGAGAACCTAGGGTTTTCGTATTGCAGTCGAAAATTGGGACAGCCTGTATATAACTTACATATAATAGTATAGAGTAGAATAAGCTATGCCGATTCTAGGTCAAAAACAAATGGATTTTCTTATGGTTAGGTTCATTTTGTTCGTAATTTGGATTTCCAAACTATTCTATTTATATATTACTAAGTATATAGATGGTTACATGTGTATGTGTGTTATGTGATTTTATGCAGAGGTAGTATATATATATATGTGGTATATGGATTAAACTTTATACGAGTGGTATTTTTCGATGACTAATATATTTTTCAGTATAGGAATACAAAATTCATTATTATGAAATTGATGTTTTAGTATTAGCTGGAGTAGAATGCACATTATTTATTTGTTGTTATGTTTATTGCATTTATATTTTATTATCATTATTATTATTATTTGTATTACTATTATTACTATTATTATTATTGTTATGCGTATGATAGTATATTAGTATTTTATCTATTATATGGATATATAAATATTTAGTTATAATGCAACTCAAAATACATATACTAAAATATCATTCACAACATATCGTCATATATTTTTACACAAATTTATTTATTTATATATATTTATTTTTCCTTTTTGTTTCTGTAACATTAAGAACATATTAATGCAATTGTGTTTGTAAATTAATAGAAAACGTATTAAAATGAGCAGCAACAACAACAACAACAACAGCAGAACATAAATAATATATTGTATAAAATAAATAAATTGTTTGAAGAAATACAAAGAACATCTTGTACATACTTGTTTTGTTACACATACTCTAATATTTACGTAAAGGTTGAATGTATCAACGCATGCCATAGTATGAAGATTTATTTTATCTGCATATTTTCTTTTTCTTTAATAACGCATGGGCTGAAAAGTTTCCGAAAATTCTAAGAGGTTTTTTTTTATGATTTACCAACCTTTAAACGATACGTGTAAAAATTTGACAGCAGTCTGACCATTAGTTTGTGAGATATTGCGTTGTGAGTGTAGCTACTTTTGTTATTTGAAAAAAAAAATGGAAAAACACGAATTTCGTGCGTTGATTAAACATTATTTTTTGATTGGAACAAATATTTCTGAAGCCAAAAAACTGCTTGACCAGCATTATCTCGACACTGCTTCATCTTTCTACAATGTACTGTTTTCAACAGTACATTTGTGGTTTGTAAAATTTAAAACCGGCCATATGAGCACCAAGGACGATGAACGCAGTGGACTTCCAAAGGAGGCTGTTACTCCAGAAAATATCAAAAAAGTCCACAAAATAATTTTAGATGACCGTAAAGTGATATGTTGATCGAGATAGCTGAGGCTCTGAAGATATCAAAGGAGCGTGTTGAACATATCGTGCATGAATATTTGGTCATGCAAAAGCTGTGTGCAAAGTGGGTGCCGCGCGAACTCACAATCGATCAAAAACAACAACGTATCGATAATTCAGAGCAGAGTTTGCGTCGATATGTGATAATGGATGAAACATGGCTCCATCATTACACTCCGGAGTCAAATCGGCAATCAGCATCATGGACAGCAAGCGACGAACCTCGTCCACAACGACCAAAAACGCAACAGTCGACTGGCAAGGTTATGGCATCTGGAATTTGGGATGCACAAGGAATAATTTTCATTGACTATCTCGAAAATGGAAAAACCATTAATAGTGACTATTATATAGCCTTGTTGGAGCGTTTGAAGCATGAAATCGCTAAGAAACGACCGCATTTGAAGAAGAAAAAAGTGCTGTTTCATCAAAACAACGCACCGTGTCATAAATCAATGAAAACGATGGCAAAATTGCATGAATTGGACTTCGAATTGTTTCCACATCCACCGTATTCTCCAGATCTGGCCACCAGCGACCTGTTCCTGTTTGCAGACCTCAAGCGAATGCTCACTGGAAAGAAATTTAAGAGCAATGAAGAGGTGATCGCCGAAACAGAAGCCTATTTTGAGGAAAAAACGAAATCGTACTATAAAAATGGTATCGAAAAGTTGGAAGATCGTTGGAATCAGTGTATCAGTGCCCGCGAAGCGATATATGTTGATGAATAAAGTTTAATTTTGCAAAAAAAAATGTTTTTTTCTTAGAATTTTCGGAAACTTTTCAGCCCATGTGTTATCACATTTTTTGGTACAGATACATAAAATTATAAATTGCAACTGCAATGAATTTATTTATTATTATTTAAAAATCACAGATAAACTAATATTTTATGTGTAATAAATATATTATTTTTAAATTTAAAACCAGAAAATATATCTAAAAATTGCCAACGCGATGTTATAGAGTTTATTTATTTTATTTATTTATTTATTTATTTATTTTTTGTATATCTCGTGCCTGTTCTAATGCATTTTACCCACTTACAATATTCTATATACGTATATTTCTATTACATTTTTCATATATTGTATATTTACAAATTTAAAATAGCTTTTTAAAAATGCATCATTATGCAGGGGATACGTCTGTCATTTATTATTAATTTTTGACACATATTTTTTATATTAATACATTGATATTTGATATATTATTATTTATATTTTCTTTTTCAATTTCTATTAATTATAATATTAATATACTTTGTGTGCCGTCTAAACGTATATGGGGACATCTTTGTTCACACTCTCTTCATAAATTTTTCATCATCATTATTTTATATTATTAAATTATATAAATAAATAATATAAATTCATTGTATTCTATAATATTCATATAATAAAATAGTTTTTTGTTTTAAATATTATAATTCCCCTAGCTAGCGCACATATTTTATTTATGTATTTTGAAAAATTATTATTAAATTATTTATTATTATTATACGGAAAAAAAAAGACGATATGGTAAATGAGAAAACAATTATGAGAAATTTATTTTAAGAACAAAGTCGTAAACTGTCAATTAATTATTGTTTTTAAATGTTATACACATACAATATAAATATATTCATTTGCATTTAATATAAACCGTGTACACAAGCGTACATCTGCATAAAAATACTAAAAGTATATATATATATAAAACTCTATTGTATACGATTTTAAATTGCAATGTGTATGAACAAAATTCTTTCATACATTTTGGCAAATATCCAAAAAAAAATTACATATATTTTGCGCATCATTGTTTATTATACTTTTAGTTGGAAAAAAAATAATAAAAATAGGGTTGTCATTTTTTTATGCACAATTCACAATTTATTAATTAAATGAAAAATATCACATTATTTCTTAAAAAATAAAATAAAATAAATATCATTATTTACTTCATTTCATATTCATATAGCACACCGCATCTATTAACATTTCAAAATATAATCATACGAATCGAGATGATTTTACCAGGTATAGGAGTATGAAATGAGCCTTTTTTAAATGAATTTATTTATTCAAAATAACTTCCATCGCTTTCTACACATTTTAACCACCTTTCAGGCAATTTTCGTATACCACGTCGAAAAAATGGTGTTGTGTTGCTTTGGACGAAAACCATTCAGATAGCCAATTTTCAATTTCTTCAGATGTTTTGAAGTGCTGTTCTTTCAAAGCATGTCCCATCGATGAAAACGAATGGTAATCCGAAGGAGCCAAATCTGGTAAATAAGGTGGGTGTGGTAACAGCTCCCATCCAAGCGACTTTATCATATCCTGAACTGGTTTTGCTTTGTGTGCTGGTGCATTATCATGTTGCAAAATTACCTTAACAGATTTTTTCTTTCTTTCTGTCCATTCTGGTCGGTTATCTAATAATGTATGGTTCAAATAGATTATTTGTTGTTGGAAGCGAACCGTATTAACAGTTTCACCAGGTTTCAGAAGTTCATGATACACCACACCTTCCTGATCCCACCAAACACAAAGCATTCTCTTCTTACCGAATCCGAATTTGGTTTTGCAGTCGATGTTGCGGCTTTACCTGGTGTAATCCATGATTTTTTGCGTTTAGGATTCTCAAAATATATCCACTTTTCATCACCAGTCACGATTCGATGCAAAACAGACTTCCTTTTGTATTGTTGAAGATGCAATTCACAAATGGTTTTTCGATTTTCTTGTTGCCTTTCAGTCAATTCATGTGGAACCCATTTTCCACACTTTTGAATCTGTCCCATTGCTTTTAAACGATTAGAAATTGTTTTTTGATCTACATTTAAGGCTTCTGCAGGTTGTTTTTGAGTTTGTGTATCATCTTCGTCCAACAATGCTTGCAATTCACTGTCTTCAAACTTTTTTGGTGGTCTTCCACGTTCTTCATTTCTCAAATCAAAATCTTTGTCTCTAAATTGTTGAAACCATCTTTTGCATGTTGCTAATGATAGAGCATGATCACCAAAAGCTTCTACAAGCATTCGTTGAGATTCAGCTGCGTTTTTCTTTAAATGATAACAAAAAACTAATGATACCCGCAAATCGTTTGTTGAAGGCACAAAATTAGACATTTTTAACACGATAAAATTTTATGTTGTTGTATTTCAAATGGAATTTACCACACTGAATGTTGTTGACAGATGTCAAAACAATAACATCATCGCATTAAGGCTCTTTCACAATTACTAATATAAGTACAGCCATTTATTGGCAGAGGCTCACTTCATACTACTATACCTGGTATATCCATATTTACAACCAATACGACACGATATCATGGAATTTTTACTATTAATTTCTTTCTTCTAATTTTGTTGTTTATTTAATACAATATTTTTATCAGAATCAGTTCATTTTAGTTAGGTTTTTCAATAAAAATTAAAGAAAAAAAAAAGCGATTGCAAAAACCGAGTGCGTTAGACGGCATTAGAACTCATTTCACTCATATATTGATTTTACAAATAGTAATATAAATATGAATTATATTACTAAAAACTACAATTGCCACCATCATCAAATTCGAAATTGTATACTAAAAATTTGATATTGTTAATGATTTTTCCGTTTCTCTTATTACAAATATTAATTATCCAACAATTTCCTTGCGTAAATTTAATATATTTTATTGTCTTTTGTGTGTGAACAAATACAAAAATTATAATTAAATAATTAAATATATAAACAAAAAGTTGCGAACATTTTCATTTCAATTAATAAAAAGAAATTTAATATTAATTTTGAATAAAAATTAATATAATAAGTTTTTCTAAAAAATGGGATATTTGAACGATCTTTTCATTATCTGTGTTATCCGCTATATTATTAAATTGTGTTATCCAATAGATCCATGACAGCACCAAAAATATAATGTGTTATTTTCCTTTATTATTTTACATGCCATGTTCTTTTCTTTTTTTTGAAATTTATTGTTTGGCATTTATAAAATAACAAATAGAAAAATTGCGAATAACAGAATTATTGCGAAATCATTTTCTCTCTTAAATCCTTTCCTTTTCTTTGTCCTGCGAGAAAATACTAAATACTTAATTACTGGCCATAGTTCTGACGGACTTATAAAAGTTATAATAGACTACAGATTGAAAAAAAAAAATTAGAAAGACCATTACTAAATTTGCCGGAAAATCGACTTTTAAGAATTATCATCTTTTTGAATTACGGGCCACATTTTTGACGGATTTTCATTTTTGCGTACACAATTGCAAATTATATTCAATTTCCAATCGCTCATAAAACAGATTTTTAAAATCGATTCACTCATTCAAAAGATATAACCGATTTTCCAATCGATGGCAGAGAAAATTTAAAGAAATGGTGTGATACTGTATAAAGTTGACAACCACCGAATGGTATAAAAAATACAAAATTTCAATAACATCAAACGGAACATCGGTCATATCGTTTGAGCGTGTGAATCGATTTTAAAAATATCTTCTATGAAACATTGAAAATTGAATATAATTTGAAATTATGTATACAAAACTGGAAATCCCATATAAGTATGACCAGAAATTCAAAAAGATGATAATTCATAAAAGTTGATTTTCCGGAAAATTTAGTAAGTGGGTTTTCTAAATAATTTTTAATAATGTAGAATATTATACGTTTTTTTAATTTGAACTTTCGGTAATTCTGTTATAAATTTGATAAATTCCATATAAAATAAACATTACATTTACTAATTGGATAATTATTTGTAAAATGAACAATTACAAATTGATAAAATAAAAAAACAGATTTTGTTTATAAAAATACTGCAATATTTTTTTTTTTCTTTATTGCGTAATTAATATCAGCAAACGGTCCTCTCCAATGAAATGGCAATATGCCATAATGTAAGACAATTTAATTTTACTTATAATATACCATAAATAAAGGAAAAATGTGTATGTGTGTGTGTGTAAATAACAAAAATAGCATTTAATTTATTTTCTTATATATATATACATTGAATCAGGGTGTCAAGAAATTATCACTGTTGGCTGTTGAATGGTAATCCAGAAGGAAGACTAGATGGCTAGATGCAGTAAACTGTGATATAAAGATCCTTAAAATTCGGGATTGGAAGTTATTGACTGCGGAGAGATCAGGTTGGAGAAGGCTAAAACCGCATCTGGGTTATAAGGAGTAAGTAAGTAATTAAGTAAATAAGAAAGTCATTAAATTATCATTAAACGATTAAAATGATTACCATTTGTGGATTATCCAGGAAATAACACATAATAAATTAAATAAATTGTAATAAAAAACATAACTTTAAATATTGCCATTAAAATTAACATCATTCGTTCGCAGTGGACAACAACATAGATATGAGACATTTTTTTTGCAATTATTTTAAATCGTTTTGGCTGAGTTACATGAGTTCTTCGGTTATGGAATCAAAAAACTAATATCTGTCTTTGAAAATATCGTGGTGCAATCTAATCATAAAATTAAAAGAATTAATAATAGGGAAACATTATAATCTTTCAATAATTGCAGTCCAATTGAACAAATTGTTATGTATATACTTTCCGGTGGAGTAATTGACTGTTATGAATATTTGGTATATTTGCACCATACTTGCAGAAAACATAACTTCGCAATGAAATTTATATAGCAAAATATGTTTTAAACAATTTCATTTAAGAAGTATATTAAGTTTTTTTCAATTATTATTCTTATTCGAAATATGTCTAAATTTTCTGTACTTTTTTTATCACACCAATGCTATAATAAGGTTATGGGTTTGCAGTTGGTGGAATCAAAATGATGATGCGTGTACTATGAATTGCTGAAAACGATCAGAAACGATCACTGATGATGTCTGCCGACGACAACAACTAATACGTATGAAGCAAGCAGTGATAGAAAAACGATCAGAATGGGTGAACAGATACGGAACAAATTAATTTGTCTGCATGACAATGTCAAACCTCATACTGCAAATGTTATTAAAAACTATTTACAAGAACAGAACTGAGAAGTTCTATCCCACCCGCGTCATATTCACCAGACATTGCTCCTTCCATAATTGCTATATTTATTCCGGTCGATGCAGTCAGCCCTTCAAACCGCACGATTCACATATTATGATAGTAAAAAAAATTTACTTAACGAATGGATAGTTTCAAAAGACGCTGTAGACTTCTTTAGACACGAAATCCGTAAATTGCCTGTATAAGATGGACAAAGATTGTGGTTTCTGATGGAGCATATATTTTGAATAAGTAGCACTTTCATATAATTGCTAAATAAACATGCAAATACTTTTAACACAAGAAAAACTAACTTTTACATATATCCAATAACATCACGGAAATTACTTCCGTAATGTCAGAGTGTTAATTAAAGAACATATAGTATATAAAAGAATAAAAATTAATGATAACATCGGCAGTCTAAATTCTATAGCTGCTACCATATATGGTATATATAATCGATAAGTTTTAATTTTAAATAGCACAAATATACCATTAGTAGCCAAATAAATGCAAAAATGTATTCGTTTAATAATATAAATTAACAAATGATGAAATAACCTTGACAAATTTAATCATTTATTCAATACTTGATACTAATTATATAAATTGTTATATTATACATTACAACAATGCTGTATATTTTGAACAGTATCATACGTACACACACACACAACACACACACAAAACGTCAAATTTCTTTCACAAAAAAAATAAAATAAAATAAAACCACTAGCAAATGATTACATACAATAAAAATGATGATGACACAATTTCGTATCATTTGTGACGAGCCTCCCAACAACGCAAAAAACCTGAATAAAACGTCATTTTATATATATTTATTCAAGTGATTCAATAAATTTACTGATTTTTATTTTACAACGTCATGTACATATACACCACCACATCACATCATACAATTAGTCAGTCAGTCATGGTTTTTTTTGTGTTTTTTTTTTGCATATGCGATATTAAGTCGTGCCTCGAGATAAAAAAAAAAACAACAAATAAAGAAGAAGAAGAAGAAATAAGACGCTTTTATTAATTTCATTGCTTAAACTTATTTTCTTTTATAACATTTATTCGCAACACGACGCATAACTACAATTTATATATATAGCTTTTTATTTATATACAAAATTGGCGTATATATAGGCTAAGAAAAATGTATATTGGTATGCTAATGCTAATGATATGTTGTAGGTATTTTTTACTCAAAGTTATTTATTTTTTAAATTATGTAAAAAAATTTGTTCGCTCATTCTCTGTGTTCAGTTGTTCACAGTTCATATACATAAAAATAAATAAACAAAACACATACGTTTTTCATTATAAAAATATATTACACATTTATTGACTTTTCTCAAAAGCTTCTTTTTTTTTACTATATAATTAAAAAATTTATAGGTTAATAGGATTTACGATTGTGTTGTATGTAAAAAAAAATTCTTATTTATGAATCATCAGTAGATATATATTTTTATGTACATAGGTATTATATACTATTCTTGTACGCAACATATATTGACTATTATCATATGATCATAACGTACATGCGCTATCCATACCATTTTATAAATGCAAATTAATTCAATTTTATTGATACAATTTTGATTCCTTTTATGAAATATTAAAAAAAATTAACACACAGTGAATCACGTACTAAAACACACAGTAGCAAAACAAAATGTATGTATTGTAATGATTCATAGAAATACATTGCTCAATCAGTCACAATCCCAATCCAATAATAATAATATTTAGTTTAAAGTAAGATCAATTTAAAAATAAAAATAAAATATAAAACACGTGCACAATCACTAAAAACCAAAACCTAAGTCCAATTTGCAAAGAAATAAAGTAAAGTTACCATTATCGTAATTAATTTAGAGGCAATCACAAATATATATTTATTATTACCAAAAATTAAATGTAAAATTGTCCGCCGTTTTAGCTACACTGTTGTTAAATAGAGAACAGTTACTATAATGTTAAAATTAAGAATTAAGAATTAAGTATGCAGATTTACGTGAGCTGAAAACAATAGAATTTAGAGTAGAAGAGCAGCCACAAAAAAAAAATCAGAAAAAAAAGTATGATTTTATTTAAGAATTTAATTGATTTTGATACAAAATTACATCAATGACTGACATTAAACCAATTTCGTTGACTGTATACAGTTTTATATTTTAAATAATTCTTTTTGCTTTCAATAAATACAAATATATATTTATAGTAGAGAAAAATGTATTGTTGTTTATTTTCGAAATAATTATTTTATGTTTGCAGTTGCACATATAGAACCTTTCTACCCTAAACTAAAATAACGTGGAGCCATCCATAGTGTACATATAAGTTGTAATTTATTTATAAAATATGGAATTTGTATTGACTTACTTACTTTGTATTTGGCATACACTTATAAATAGAATCGAAAAAAAAACTATTTGTAACGATTTAAATTCATTTGGCTGTGTCAATAATAATTTTTGGCATAAAAAAACCACCAAATATATCCAATTTCGGTTATCTGGCTTTCTTTGTAAAATTATTATCACTATTTATTTATGGACATTGTAAATTGCGAATACAGTTTGGTGTAGTTATGGCTAAAATTTATTATAACAAAAACTTCATTTCATAGTACACACATAAACTCTGATGATGATTCAATAATTGCGACACAAATTAGCACTTTAAGAACGATCCAATAAGTGAATCGCATTGTTCCAAATACGAGTAAAAACTACAAATTATTTATACATATTTTGAAATTTATTAATTAGTAATGGATTAATACATTTCCATAAACGAATTGTGAGTGAATGTTTATATGATTCATGGATTATGGACATTTCAAGGAGCGTACATAAATACAATTTTTTTCGATTGTCCATGCAATACCTAATATAAAAAGAGAATTAAACTAGGAATCAAGTAGAATTGTTAATTCAAAGATTAAGGAGATATTTTTTTTAAATTATGAATACTATATCTTTCGCATATAAAAAATGAATGATATACATTAAATTAGGTACAACTTAAGGCTTTTAAGGCTCAAGGACATTTCAAGGATCATACAAAAATATTTTTTTAAATTCAGAATCCAATACCCACTTTTTGAAAGAGAATTATATTAGGAATCAAATAGAATTGATAAAATACAAAGATTAAGGACATTTCAAGGATCTTACGAAAATATTTTTTTTAATTAAGAATGCAATATCTCTTGCATGTGTAAAAAGTGAATGATATACATTAAATTGGGTACAATTTAACTTTTAAGGATCAAGGACATTTCAAGGATCATAAAAGAATATTTTTTTTAAATTCAGAATCCAATACCCAATTTGAAAGAGAGTTATAATAGGAATCAAATAGAATTGATAATACAAAGATTAAGGACATTTCAAGGATCTTACGATAGTATTTTTTGAAATTGTACCTGCAATAACTTATATACCAAAAAATTAAACTAGGATTCGTGTAGAATTGGTGTTTCTACGGTTTAAGGACATTTCGGGGACCTTAAAAGAATTTTTTTTTTTTTTAATTTTACATTTTATTCTGTCAGCCGACACTTATATTTATGCAGAAATATAAAAATAAAACAAAAGCAGACAAAAAATATCGTACATAAATCAATTATCGATAATAATTTATATAAAAAATAATAGAAGTTCTGTTAGTAGGCCAACATGCGATAATTTCGTTTTTATGCATTTCATTGTAAATGTATCGAGAGAGATAGAGTTGTTATTTATTTACTGAATAGTTTTTTTGGTTAGATAAAAATTTGCCAAATATTTTTTAACATCCTTGAAAAAAAAATTAGTAATGCGATTGCGCGAGAAAAAATAAATGTATGGTCGGATATATAAATAAGAAAAGCTTTATATAAATAATAAAATATAACAAAAATTAAAAATGTAGAAATGTACTCTCTCTCGTTCTCTAACCAAACCAACACTTATTATATTCTCCTCAAACTCAAATGTTTACTAACCCATTCATAAAAAAGCTTAAATCCCACCATTGTCCTGTCTCATTTCACACACACACACACCACTATAAAAATACACTACGTAACCTACAGCACTACACGACATATTTCAAATTTAATCATTTTTAATTCAATAGTTATGTATGTTTATACCTAATTTTATCATATGGATATGAATGATGATGATGATGATGATGATGTTGATGTGATGATGATGGTATGTGTATTTGTATTGTACATAAAAAAAAAAGCTTCACTTCTCATTTTTAGTATTTATATTAAAGAGTATTTTAGTATAAAATTTCTGTGCTTATTTTTCATTTGTTTCTTTTAAATTATTTCAAATTCAATAGCTTCATAGCATTCAAACCGGTCGGACGTGCAAATAAATTTGTTTGTAAGGAAAAATTTCCATTTTTTTTTTTTTTTCGTTTTTGTTTTTAATAATAATATTATTATTATTATTATTATTATTTATTGTATTGTTTAGTGTGTCATTTGGTGTTTGTTTGTGTTATCTTTGTCAAGAAGTTATAAAAAGTGAATAGAAAATAAAAAAAAAAAGAAAAAATTGATTAAATATTATTGATTAAAAAAAAAAAAAAAAAAGAAAAAAACGAAACGCACAAGAATTTGTTAAAAGTTTTTTTTTTGTTTTTAAAGTGTGTTCGGTTAAAATCGTTTTATTTTTTTATTTTTTTTAAAAAAAGTATATTTTTGTATAGTAAAAAATATATAAGTGGAAAAAAAAAAATAAAATAAGTTTTAGAGAGTACAAAAATAAAAAAAAAAAACCACTTAAATTTGTGTGTAATAAAATAAATAATTGACGAAAAAAAAAAATATAAAAAACACATAATTTTCATTGTTATTTGGAAATATATATGCAATTTTCTTCATTTTATAAAACCCAGTAAATATATATACACACACACACACACACACACATATATATAGCATCGTTGTATATATAAATAAATAAAAACAAATAACACACCATCATTACGGCGACAAAACAATGATTTATATAAAAATGACATATCCAAAATGTGAAGAAACTAAAGATATACCGATGATTGCACGATCAATAATTATAAAAAGAAATACGGTAAGACGGGCATTATTTGGAACGGTGGAACCCGGACTCCATGCTAAAGTTGGTCTAGAATTAGAGAGAAAATTTTTCGATAATTTTAAAAAAAAATACGAACCTGTATCGATTTTAACAGAATCTGGTATAGAAACACCGTTGACCGACAGCGAAAAAAAAAGAGTTTTCGACAACAATAATAATAATAATACAGATAATAATACAGATAATAATACAGATAATAATACAGATAATTACACAGATAATAATACAGATTATAATAATAATAATAATAATAATACCGATAATAATAATAATAATAATAATAATACTAGTAATAATATTTATTGTAATATTAATAACCAGTGCAATGAAATCCATAGTACAGTGGCTAATGGAAGTGATTTAACACATAATGAGTCTGATAGCGCTGTTACAATAAATTCAATAAATAATGTAAATAAACAAAGTAATAATAATAATAATAATAATAATAAAATTATAAATATTAATAAAAATAGTATTAATAAAAATAATAAGTGCAATGGGGTAGTCGCAAAAGAAACACAACCAACAATTACAAGTAATTATTTTAAATATTTAATTTTTCCTAATCATTTTAATTAATATTTTTTTGTAAATTTTCCTTATTATAATTAATTACGATACATTACTTACGCACACATACACTTAATTTAATTGATTTTGCATACACACGACACAACATAATTGCATAACATATATTATAAAATAAACGTCATGTTATTATGTAAGCATAGCATAAGAAATTAAGAAACATTAAAAAAAAAGGCAAATACGTCCAACCAGCAAAAAAAAAAATGCTCACACACACACACATACACCATTATACATATAAATTTATATAATAAAAATTGTTATATATTTTTAGTTATATACAATATAAGTTATATGTGTATACACACATCAAGCAAGGTCAATTTCCATACTCGCGCGCAAATTCACTTAACTATTTGCATCATTGCTGTTCCATATACACATAGATATATATATATATGCAGTACATATTAATGTTGGATGGTGTATATGTGCGAAAAAAAAAACAGTACGAACGCCCAACCGTACAAAATATTACATATATATATGAATGTAGCAAATATAAATATATATATCGAATAATTAAATTGACATATGAATTAACATTAAAAATATTATTCTTATTTTAAAAAAAATTATAGTAAAATATAAAATAAAAATATGTGGTGCCTTTTAAAATAATAATAATAATAATTTTAATTAATTTTCTCAAAAAAAAAAGAGTGATAAAGCACAACTAATTTTTTGGCGAATAGAAAAATGCATAAAAAAAATGCTTAGCATAAAAATAAATAATTATTTATTTTTTATACACAAAAAATATATACATTTTATTATTCATTTTTATTTTATATTATGGCGCCGCTCTCCAAAATATTGGTGGTGGTTTCATTTCAATAAATCGGATGATTAGATTTTTATTAAATAAAAAGGGTTATAATACAGCAAAAAAAATTCAAACAAAATACACACACACACACACACACTAAATCTATTTTTATATAATTTATCTGTAATTATTTTAAGTTTTCTTTCTTTATTTATTTTTTAATTGAATTATTTTATTCAGATAAAATATTGTTCTGTTGTTTTTGGCGGGAATATGTATTTAATAATATGTAAGGCATAACAAAAATCTTATTAAAACCATTAGCGAACGAATGGCGACATTGCAAATATTCAGTATCCTTTTGTATGGACATATTTGTTCATATCATACCTATTTTATTACTGAAAGTTTACATAATTATCCAATATTAATTATGCACCTTTTCTTGTTGTGGAAATTAAGCAGTTAATTTCTTAAAAAAATCCGTCTTAAAGTTTACCGGTCATCGTTCTAGAAAAATGCGGTTGTTCGTTAATGGTTAAAAATACAAACTCTATTCAATAATTTTTTTTTAAAAAAGGATATTTTTTTTACTTTATTTTTTGTCTATACTTCAAATGTTTATTTGAGAGGACATCCACATGGGGCCTTGCAAACTGTACGAATTTATAGATTTATTGTGATGACGAGTACGTTCGTTATGTTTACCAGGTATAGGAGTATGAAAGGAGCCTTTTTTAAAGGAAGAAAAACACATTATTTAGAATAGAAAAATCAAAAATATTTTATTCAAAATAACTTCCATCGCTTTCTACACATTTTAACCACCTTTCAGGCAATTTTCGTATACCACATCGAAAAAATGGTGTTGCTTTGGACGAAAACCATTCAGATAGCCAATTTTCAATTTCTTCAGATGTTTTGAAGTGCTGTTCTTTCAAAGCATGTCCCATCGATGAAAACAAATGGTAGTCCGAAGGAGCCAAGTCTGGTGAATAAGGCGGGTGTGGTAACAGCTCCCATCCAGGCGACTTTATCGTATCCTGAACTGGTTTTGCTTTGTGTGCTGGTGCATTATCATGTTGCAAAATTACCTTAACAGATTTTTTCTTTCTTTCTGTCCATTCTGGTCGGTTATCTAATAATGCATGGTTCAAATCGATTATTTGTTGTTGGTAGCGAACCTTATTCGAACAGTTTCACCAGGTTTCAGAAGTTCATGATACACCACACCTTCCTGATCCCACCAAACACAAAGCATTCTCTTCTTACCGAATCGTTTTTGGTTTTGCAGTCGATGTTGCTGCTTTACCTGGTGTAATCCATGATTTTTTGCGTTTAGGATTCGCAAAATATATCCACTTTTCATCACCAGTCACGATTCGATGCAAAAAAGACTTCCTTTTGTATTGTTGACGGGTGCAATTCACAAATGGTTTTTCGATTTTCTTGTTGCCTTTCAGTCAATTCATGTGGAACCCATTTTCCACACTTTTGAATCTTTCCCATTGCTTTTAAACGATTAGAAATTGTTTTTCGATCTACATTTCAGACTTCTGCAAATTGTTTTTGAGTTTATGTATCATCTTTGTGAAACCATCTTTTGCAAGTTGTTAATGATAGAACATGATCACCAAAAGCTTCTACAAGCATTCGTTGAGATTCAGCTGCGTTTTTCTTTAAATGATAACAAAAAACTAATGATACCCGCAAATCGTTTGTGTTGAAGGCAAAAAATTAGATATTTTTAACACGATAAAATTTTATGTTGTTGTATTACAAATGAAATTTACCACACTGAATGTTGTTGACCAATGTCAAAACAATAAAAAAAACATCGCATTAAGGCTCTTTCACAATTACTAATATAAGTACAGCCATTTATTGGCAGCGGCTCACTTCATACTCCTATACCTGGTATATAATAAAAGTAATGACAATTTGTAGTTTAAATTGCAATTTTTGTGAAAACGGAAATATTAAATATTCCGTAAACTTTAAGATTTATTTTTTTTATCGAAAGCAAAATTATTTAAGATTTATTCTGAATTTAATTTCTCAAATTTTTAATTATAAAAAGTTCATTTGTTTGCAAAATTTGTGCGGCGATACAATAAGTGAATTTTCCAAACATATATCGAATTTCAGTTAACTGCTGTTTTATGGTTTTAAATTTATGTGATCTCATTAAATAACAGACTTGCATTTGGTATTTTATTTTCGTTTTTATTATTTACAATATTACACAGACAAAGTAATTAAGAGAAAGTCTTATATATAAATTAAATTTTCTTATATATATTTTTTTGAAAACTTTTTACGGTACACTTAATAAAAAAACTATTTTACTTATTTATTTTTTAAGTTTCTCTCGAAACTATGGAATTTAAATGTATGTAATATTATTATGTCCAATTTCTTTATTGTTAAAAATATTGTATATAGAAAATATTTTCAATAATCATTCGTTTGCGTAATAGTAATTGAAAATAATTGCACACCTAAATTCTTCTGCAACCACCTGATCAATATAAATATATGACTTAACGAATTATTTAATGGAATCATATATACGCGTTATTTTATTATAATAGTTAATTACTTAAATTAATCATCACAATATTATTTTGTATGCTATTAATCGAGCGAGTATTCAAACACTTTGTTTCTACACACTTAGTTAATCATACTAAAAATATATAAATTGTATCTGTGTAGAAGGCAAGGCGACATAAACAAAATAAATAGGCAAAAAAAAAGCAAGATAGTAAATTAAAAAAAATAAAAAAAAATAAGGAAAATTATTTCATTTCGTTGATATTTGTGTGTCAATAAATTTAATTGTTTTACATTTTTGGTTTTTTTTTTTCTCTATAGACATTTTCAATGGCAGACATTACGTTTTGTTTTATTCACAAATAATCTAAATTTGGTTTGTTTATTATTATTTTCAAAATTTGTTGCTATATACATTTGTGTGTGTGTGTGTGTGTGTGTGTATCGGTGTATATATAGAGGCGAGGTATTTAGAGAATGTTATGACGCGATTAACATAATTAAAGTGCACGAACAATTATTTGGGAAAAAACAAATTTAATAATGAATAACTCTGTAAAATTACGACCGCTTTTTATAATAATTAATAAAATATTATATTGTATTTTTTATCTCTTATTTAAATTTCATGTGTATCGAATTGGTATTCAGTATTTGGGTCGTTTTTTGTCTACCTACCGAATATACTATATAGATATATATATATAACTATGGGCTAATCACCCATATCGAAAATAATAGTATTTTGAAATTAATTTAATTAATTACAGTACAATTGTTAAATTGTTATATACTGCCATGCGCGGAGTAATTTACCAACTTGACTGTAATGAAAGTAATTTATTAGATGACATAATATACACTTGGAGCAAAATATGAGTTAAACATTAGCGCACGAATGCCGTCATACTCACGACATTACAAATATTGTAAAATAATACATGCTGCATGACGTACGTAATATATGTAAAAGACAGGTTAGACGGAAAATTTCATGTTATTCGGTACAGGTACAAAAAAAGATTGTGTTGATGGCTCGGATAGAAAAACGCCGGCAGGAAGGCGGGAAACACGTAATTATTGCAATACTTGTACTAAAAAATTAATGATAGTCACATAGAGGACTGTTCGGAGAAGTATACCATACTCAAAAAAAATTATAAGTAATTTTATATAAATAAATTGTTAATCTATAACAAATAAATTTATAAATGTGTATCAATAAATACATTACATACACACACACATCTATTCGTTCATTTCAACTCCCATGATTTTTCTGAAATTTT
This sequence comes from Bibio marci, assembly GCA_910594885.2. NCBI lineage: Eukaryota > Metazoa > Arthropoda > Insecta > Diptera > Bibionidae > Bibio > Bibio marci. The sequence continues at coordinate 43,341,710 of OU343114.1, forward strand.
CATTGCACTATCCTTTTGTATATGGACATATCTGTTCATATATTATCTATTTTATTACTGAAAGTTTACATAAAATCCAATAAAACGATATCAATATTATGCATCTTATCTCGCTCTGGAAATTAAGCATTTAATGTCTTACTAAAATCCATCGACCTACTGGTCATCGTTCTAGAAAAATGCCGTCGTTCGTTAAGGATTTTAATAAAACATATATATATAAATACGGATTGATTACTCAATAAAACAACATCAAGTATATCAATCGCCCGTGTGTATCTCATTTTACAGCATAACTATTTAACATTGCAGAGTCAAGTTTGATAAATTATACTCCATATAAAATATATGAATATAAAATAACAATTCAATAATTATTGGTCTACAATTATATTATCCGATAGATAATTTATTATTATTATTATTACAAATATTTTGATGATCGTTATTTGTTGTGTGAAGGGAAAGATATTATGTTAATCCTTTCGGTATTATGGTATATGGACATCCTCAGTGGAAAATTATAATTCAATAAATTGCACCATTAATATGGATGAGAATAATTGTCGTAATTTCAATAGGAGTAATTGAAGAAAAGACGAAATGATGGGATTGATTTAAAATTTCATCATTCGTTGGTTCAATTAATTTTATATAATTTCTCATCCATATATTATCTATTTTATTTGTCAATTTATTATCTATTTTTATTTAATCAATTTGTTGTGTATGTTGTGCACCACATTTTCTATACCATAGTCAAATTAATGATGGTCATAATAAATTAACTATAAAATATTATATTTTCCATCCAAAAATTGTAAAATCAAAAATTGTATAATTTAATTTTGATAAAATTCGCATCATATTTACATTAGATATTTATTATTTTTCGCGCAAAATTTCTCAGAAAACCAGTTATAATTCGTTTTATTAGCAGCAGACAAGAGACTACCGCTGCTCATGCTGCTGCGGCGACTGATATGTGAGTGTGTCTTATAAATATATACAGCGTGTCCCAATTATCGACGGATTGGCAGAGGTGGGCCGTTAAGATGGTCGCCAAGTTCTTCAGACTTAAATCCATTGGATTTTTATTTATGGAGTTGCCTTAAAGAAAAAGTCTATGCAAATGTGATTAATTCACTTGAAGAGTTAATTCAGCTTATTGAAGACTGTATTCTAGACCTTCGCCACAAGCAACAACAAACACTTAGATTGATTCGGTCTATTGAAAAGCATTGTTGTCTATGCATTCGAGCTGAAGGAACGCATTTTCAACAATTACTTTAGGCTTTGTTTGTTTAAAACTGTGGTGATATGCGTGCATGTGCTTCTGTGGGTTTATATGTGTGTGGGCCTTTGTGTGTGAGATCGTTTGTGTGTGTGTGTGAAGGTTTGTGTGAATGCATAGGAGTGTATGGAATCAATTATCTGTCACGTCCATATTGTTGGTTTTGGATAAAATCAAAAAAAGATAAAATTTTTCCATAGCGAAAATCAATTTTATACCTACATCGTTGTAGTTATTTGTGAGTGTCTTTGGAACCAGTTGAGACCTATCGTAATATTATAACTTAAACTAAAGCTTATGAATGTGGCAAGTTTTTAAACTTATACCGAAAAAAATTTTTCATCATGATTTTTCGACTTATGCTTGAACAAACTTTCAAAAAGAAAAACAATCCTGTAAGTATCTGGATAACCACAAATCCGAATTGCCTTATCTTAACGTCAAATTAAAGATCTCGGTATGCTAATGCTAATAGTGTATCAAAAATTTAAAATCGGTTAATTAGTTATTGAGATATTGATGCCAGTAGAGTGAAAAACATGGTCTGATTGAAAATTTGGTTATTTGCGTGTAACTTCGTACCGAAGTCGAATCGGCCAAAATGTTATATGATATTTTCGACGCAAAATGACCCAGAGAATCTAGTGTTTTCGTATTGCCGTCGATAATTGGGACACCCTGTATATATATGTTAAGAGAAAAAAACAACCAGCGCATTTGTGATAAACGTCGGTCGTAAATGTATTTGAAATGTTGTCTATAATCTCGTTGTTGCATATTTAATTTTTTACTTTTTTCATTTTCCTTATATATTTATTAAAAAAAAAAAAAAAAAAATACAGACAAAAATAAAATAATCAGATATAATTTTATATAGATTCATTATTTAAAGATAAATAAAGATATGCACACGCACACACACACACACACACACACACACAAACGAACGCACACATATATATTTTATTTTTGCTTAAATTTATTTTATAAATAAATCCTTTTAGCAAAAAACTATGTGTTTTTTTTATTTTATTTTTTATATTTTTTTATACAAAGTTAAATACAAAAAAATAAAACTTATATGTGTGTGTGTGTGTGTGTGTGTATTATTTTATTATATTTTTATATTCGAATGATTTGGCGCCAAATATTCAGGTTTGAACAACAATTTTGTTTTTTTTTCTTAATTCTTATTCCACTTTATTATTTACTCATTTTTATTTGTTTATTGAGTATTTTTAATTTATTTTTATTTTCACTTTAAATATAATAATAAAAAAAAAAAACATACAAATGAAACTATAATATTTTTATTTACATCATTTTTTTTTTGTATTTTTTTGCTTTTTGAATAATATAATAATAATAAAAAACGACGATGATAATAAAAAAAAGTAGCATAAAACAAGAATTAGCAAAAAGACTTAAAAGAAAAAAAAACTAAGTAATGTCCTTGATCAGATGTATTTTTTTTTATATTATTTTTAGTTTCTTCTATCTATAATACACCGATAAATCTACCGATCGCAGTTTCCACCACACTTGCAATGATTCAAAATTAATATATAAAATTTGTATAGAATAACCTAAAACAATAATTTGGTTTCGTTTTGCAAAGCGTGCCACAAATATTAAATTATTATTATTATTATTATTATTATTATTTATAATATTATTTATTTATTTTTAGATTTTTATATTTCTTTGGTTTTTTTCTATTAACTTTATTTTATTTTTATTTTTTTTTGTATATATACGACGAAGATGAAATCGTGTGTGTGTGTGTGTTTTTATATATAGATTAAATCAATAATTTTTTTTTTTTGTTGATTATTCAAATGATGATGACCCACTCAATTTTGTATTTTAATTTAAGAAAAAAATTTTTTGCATTTGAGCGGGAAATTAAGAAAAACACAAAAAAAAAAATTACCTTCTTTTTAATACATAAGCGCGTTATGTATTTATATAAATTTGATATTTTAAACCATTATGATTTATTTATTTAAGACGGCGGAACAACGATGTATGATTCTCTGTAGAAGAGTGAGTATATTGTATTGTCATCATTTATTTTCATTTGATTTTTTGCTATGTTAAACATAAATATTTTCATTTTTCTGATGATACGCGTGTCATCAAAACTGATGAGTATTATCAATATAACCTACAGTTGATATTTCATCGCCGACATACGTATACAAATTCCGACACCATAGACGAGCGGCGCCGATTATCGTATTCATATTTTATTAATTTTATATTATATATTTTGATTATTACAAAAATTCATATATAATAAATTTATAATGATGTGAGAATTGTATTTGTTTGTACATTTTCACAATTATTTTCGATTTATGAATTAAAATTATATCTATAGTTAGATATTTATACTCAAGGATAGTACTACTCCTGCTGGGCGGAAAAATATTAATGAAATTTGAAAAAAAAAATCAAATACGCAATCTTTTTATTCATTTTTTATTTAATTCACTACATATGGAATATTTATAAGATGAAATTTCTTGAATGATAACACCGTTAAATTAACAAATTGACTTATTTATTCTAACTTCCATTCATACATTCATTCAATTCACAACGCATACATACAATAATTTGTGGGTTGCCGATATGCGAATATATCGAAATTATAAGAACGTTCTGATTTCGGTGTCGTTAGTTTCTTATAATAATATAAAAAAAGGTTGGTACATTATTTTTAGTTTCAAATTTTTACGTATATATTTTTATGATTTATTTAAAATTATATCATAAATTAAAATATATTATGGTCAGCATCGGCAGCATTTGCACGGTTGAAACGCTTTAAAACTTTACGATCTATGGAAAAAAAAAACACGAAAACAATACACTATTTCTAATTTAACCCTTTCAATATACGCATTTAAACACTCAGTAACGCAGTTCTATAGCACCAAAATATATATTATTAATCATGAAATATAGCGGGTTCAATTCTCGCCATTTTTCATAGGAAATTTTCCGGTATTTATTTTAATACTGAAATTTTTCCGGCTGCGAGTGACCATTTGTTCGTTTATGAAATAAAATGAAAAACGGATATCTTTGAAAATATATGGTGTTGAATGCTATATACTCAAAGATTAACAATTGTCTGCACACACACACACATCACTATGGGCTAATCCCCCCCCCCCATATCGAAAATAATAGTATTTTGAAAACATCTATATTTTTCGTTAATTACAGTACAATTGGTAAATTGTTACAAATACTCCAATGCGGAGTAATTTACCAACTTGACTGTAATAAAAGGTTTATTAATAGATGACATAAAGCTCCACTTGGAGCAAAATATGACTTAAAAAAATAAAAAAAAAATACGTATTTAATTTCCTGAAAAAAAAATTTTTATGCCTTCCTTTTTATCTTTTTGCTCTGCTAAACAAATGTGTATAGGTAACTATCGTTAAGGTAAATAATTTCAAAGTGGATACCATGCACATTATATTTTAAACTCATTGTGGCCAATGGGTTATGGGATTAGTGTGTAGTATTTTTTTTTCAATACATGTTGATAAAACCGCATTTAGTGAAAGTACAGGAAGTGTTAAAGTATTTGTGGTGTTAAAACATGTAAAATCTATTCGTATATTGTGCACAGTTATAATTTTGTATTTACTATCTAATTTCTAATATTTTTATGTATATACAATACCGTGTGTTCGAAAAATTATCGGAATAACTTTCTAATCTATATATATTAGTTGATTGTTTTTAATGTATATGTATTGTGCAAAACTATCAAAATTTAATTACTAACATTTACTTCAGTGTGTGTGTAAACAAAAATTATAACTTATAAAAGTTGTTTTAAACAGCAAAACAGACGACAATTCAGTGAGTTGTTGATCACAATGGAGGGAGAATAAATTCGTTCGCAAAATCCATACATTTTTTCTTAATCCATATTATTTCGGTATGTTTTTCGAACAGAAGGTTTAAAATATATAAATTATACAATATAAATAAAACCGTATACACATTCAATTCAATGGAAAAAAGAAAATAAATATATATTTTAAATACAATGAATACAATAAAAAATTCCTCTTATTTATTTTCACGTTCACGTATAACAAATTGTATATGCAAAAAAAATAAAAATCGTTATATATTCAATAGACCAAAACCAAAAAAAAAAAAAATCTCATTTATGATCCGTAAAAAATTATCATTACAATCAATTATTTTAGTTATATCGTCAAACGGGGTAACATTATTATTATTATAGAAAATGTATTATGCATTTTATTGTTTATATGGATATTATGGGTTATTTGATGAAAGGAAATATATATTGAATATCTTGGTATTTACGAAACAAATATTTTATTTGAAATAAACTGCAACTTTATACCACACAATCAAATTTTCTCACACATGACCACATATTGCTTCCATTGAATGCACAAAAACATCCCTGTTAACGGTACATCTTCTTTATAAAACCATATTATAATTTTATTATCACATTCGAAAAGGAAATTATAAACAGCCGAATAAAATAACAAATAAATAAATAAAAATTACATTTACATAACAATAAAAAATAGAAAAATTTTTTAAATAAATTTAAATTTTATTATTAAAATTAAATAAATTTTAAATATTGATTTTCATTTTTATTTATTTTTATATATTTATATGAAAATTTGCAATAGTGATAATTTTCAAATTAGTTGTGGTTTTTTTTTTAAAATATTACATATATTTAATATTAAATAATAATATTACACATAATTCGATTCATTGTAAAATGGAAATAAAGTGAGATATGAATAGAAAACATTGTTAAATAGATGCATTTATTTTTTTTTTAAATTTATTAATTAAATAGCAACATTTATTTTTTATGCATTTTAACATACATTGTACAATTTGTTGTTGTTAAATATATATGAAATATAATTTTTTTTTGGTTCGATAAATTTGCAACACAAAATTTAAATACATTTAATTTTTTAGTCAATTTTATAATACTACAATAAAATATATTAATAATAAGAAATAAATAATATTACACAACATTACACAGTATAGTATATTTTTATACAATATTTAAATCTTCCCCTTATTATTTTTTATTTGCATTTGTGCGATCATATTATTATTATTATTATTTGAAAAAGAAGTGAACGATCAAGGCAAATAAATAAATGTTAATAAATGTTATATATTATATTGTTATTAAAATAGCAAGAGCAACACACATCATTTAAAAATAATAGTTTAAAAATATACACACACAAAAATATATAGAATACAAAAAACCAATTTAACCTTTGACAATTTTATAAATTACACACTTTATGAACTTCTTGCCAAGAGAATATACGAATGAATGGTTTTTTTTTTTTATGGTTTTCAAGAATGTGTTGTTGTGGGTTGATTCTAACCAAATGATTTTACTTCATATATATATTGTAACATAATCAATTCTTTATCAATTAATTTAATTACAATACACATGACATCTGTTTTAGTTTCACTTAACTATAATTTTAAAACATCTAATTCTTTCATAAAATCCATAAATAATTTATAGTATAATTAATTAATGGTATAATTTTATAAATTTTTAAAAATATCATCTGAAAATAGACGTATTGTAACGTTATATATTTAATTATTTATTTACAATTTTCTTGAATTATTATTATTTACATTATTTGTTAACACATAATAATGTTAACATGATATGGAGGATTAGAATCAACACCACACATTTTTTATGCAACAAATAAATAAAAATGCATATCTTGAAAATTTATTAAAGAGCCCAGCAAAGTATTAAAAGAGATATATATATATATAAAATAAATAATAAATTCATATATTAGGTTGTCAACTATCTCCCTTCCGCCTTTTTGCTCTTTATTCAATGCTTTATAAAAAGTGTTACAGTAATCGGATTTAGTTCAAATATGCGCCGTTTTGTTCGATAATCTGTTTCCATCTAGACTGCAACTTCATAATACCTCCCTCGTAGAAGCCCCCCTCCTTATTTGCGAAGAACTCGGACAGCCACTTTTCACAAGCCTCTTTTGAGATCAACTTTACACCACCAAGGGCGTTCGCCATGGACAGGAACAGGTGGTAATCACTTGGCGCTATGTCCGGGCTATATGGTGGATGCGATAAAACCTCCCATCCGAGCTCCCGTAGCTTCTGACGAGTCATCAACGAAGTGTGTGGTCTGGCGTTGTCCTGGTGGAACACTACACCCTTCCTTTTGGCCAATTCTGGACGCTTCTGGTCGATCGCCTGCTTCAAGCGGTCCAGTTGTTCGCAGTAGATGGTAGAATTAAGCGTCTGGCCATATGGGAGCAGCTCATAGTGGATGATTCCCTTCCAATCCCACCAAACACACAGCAAAACCTTCCTGGCCGTCAATCCCGGCTTGGCCACTGTTTGGGACGATTCACCGGCCTGCGACCACGACCGTTTTCGCTTGATATTGTCGTATGTGATCCATTTTTCGTCGCCAGTCACCATCCGCTTCAAGAATGGGTCGAGTTCGTTCCGTTTCAGCAGCATTTCGCAAATGGAAATTCGGTCCATTAGATTTTTCACTGTTAATTCATGTGGCACCCAAACATCAAGCTTTTTTTTGTATCCAGCCTTCTGCAGATGGTTTAAAATGGTTTGGTGACTAACTCCCATCTCCTGGGCGATGTCACGAGATGCCACATGCCGGTCTAACTCGATGTATTCTATGATTTGATCGGTATTTGTCGTCACAGGTCTTCCGCCGGCTGGCTTATCCATGGTGTCGTTTTCACCGGCTCTGAATCGTCGAAACCATTCCTCCGCGGTTCGAAGTGATAGAGTACCATCCCCCAAAACACCATTAATCTCACGGAACGTTTCTCTAGCGGATTTGCCTTTAACGAAGGAAAACTTTAAAATAGCGCGAATTTCGGCGTTAGTGAACTCCATGTTTACACGTCTATAACTGTTGAACGCAATATCCAAACTAATCATACATAGCGTCGTTTTGTTTGTTATGTCAAGAGCTTTCAAATTATGTACAGTGTTGCCAGATACGAGCTCTGTAGCGCTTTGTACATAGCCGCGAAATTAAAAAGACAAAAAGGCGGAAGGGAGATATTTGACAACCTTATATAATATTTATTAATGGACAATATATTTTTTAACATGACAACGACTATAATGTACTAATATATATGTACAATATGTTAAAACACAAAATTAATATAAAATACCATCAAATGTTATATATGAATAAAAAAAATTAATCGGGCACACTTGGGATTTTTTTTTTCTCTTAATTTTATAATAATAGCAATAATAAAATGAAATACATTGTACGTATTTATAATAACGTAACTATACAAATAATAATAATAATAATAATAATAATAATAATCAATTGAGACATTAGATTTATATCATTTCTTATAATGGAAAAAAAAAAAGGCTGCTCCAGTATATTAGGTCAAGCAGAAGCTATATAGAAACTACACGCTATGCAGGGAAATAGGGAAAAAATGTATATGACAAGCTTATCTTGATGGCATGCAGTAAAAGAAAGGAAAAGTTAGTGAGAGTAATTACTTCCATTAAACTTTAAAACTTATTATTATAAATGCTTAATTTACTAATTAAAAAAAAACAATGGTTCTAAAGTAATGCCATTGGCAATATCCAGATCCCATGGAATGGATGGGAAATTAGTTACGAAAATTTTGAAAAAACCCGTTTCGAGATATTCACTTCAAAAGCTTAAGTTTGAAATTTTTCAACTCGATAACTGTAAAACTTCTCCAGTTATTCAATTATTAAAAATTTTTTTTTTTTTAAATGAAGCGCTTCCCCCACCGTGCAAGGATTGTACTGATTGTTCTCATCTCAGAATTTAACCGTATTCTCTTGTACCACAGAAATTTTAATCCTTCGATTAGCGATAGCGATAGCTAAACATCCTTGGCGGACAAAAAATAAAATAATATGCGACCACAATTGAACAGAAAATGTTGGATTTTGTCCAAAAAAAAAACGTAAAGATGAAATAATATTACAAAAACTACTCTCAGTATTATATTGTGTGTATAGTTAATATAAATTAATTAATTCAATTAAAAAATGGTTTGTGTTAATACTCTGGTTATACACTATAAATCTTTATACTTGTACACATCATGAATGAATGTAAATATAAATTAAAGTTATATAATATTATTTTTAAATATTTAAATTTTAATTAAAATTTATCTTATTTTTCCTTTATTATAAAAATGCATAATATTTTTAATCTCTTCTTGCGCGCATCAATCAATCACTTTTGTGTGTGTGATCTAAAAAATTTATAATTTTCGATGGTATAAAATAAAAATGGTTAAGAAAACAAGAAAATTGTATACTGGGGTGAAATCATGCAAGGTGATAAGTAACTGTCACCTCATATAAATATTGCATCGGCTATATGGCAATATCACCGATGGTGACTATTACCAAAAAGTGATGATTTTCAGGTGATATCTTTTTTGCTGTCTTTTTGTGCATAAAGTGGTTATTGTTTTTTTGGGAAAAAAAGAAAATTACTTTCATAGTTATTTGTTTTTGAATCCGTGTGCTACGCAAAATATTAAAATATATTAAAGGAAAATATTTAGTTTTCATACGATATTCAAGAATACATTTCGAACAATTTTGTTAACATTAACATTTGAAAAAATATATTTTATCAAATATTTGTACTTGCTGGTTTAAGTATGGCTTAGCAAATATAATTTATCAAGGCAATAACCAATAGAAGATATATTCTATAGTTTTGTTAAAAGAAAAATAATGATTTGCTACTTCACAACCGAAAATTCAATTTAAATATTTTAAATTGTTTACAAATTATTTTAATTCATAAACTTGTAATGGTTTTATTTGCAAAAGTAAAATTTTTTTTATTGAAGATTACGATCAAATAAATCCTAAACCATTGTGTTCCTTAGTCCCTGAAGAATATATAATTCAATCGAAACTGAACTAATCATTTATATTTTTTATTAACGTGAAAAATTTTATTATCTTGATTTTTATTATATTTTTATGAATTATTTGTAGATTTTATTATTTTTAGCAGTAATTTAAAAAAAAGAACATGTTAAAATATATTTCTTTTGCACCACTTTTGATACAACGAATGACATTATAAAAATCATCTTCCGGTGATTTTAAAAGTGATCACCTTGATGATGATGCCAACCAAAAAATAGGTGATCACTTTTGAATATCACCACAGTGACTGTCACTTATCACCTTACATTATTCCACCGCATTGAATTCAGACATATAACTTTGTAATTTCACATCTAAATTTGCAATTTTCATCAGCAATATATAAATACCCGTACATAAGCTATGACTAAACAAGAAGGGAAAAAAATGATATTTGTAATTTTGTTAATTTTGTGAAACAATTACAAATATTATATACAGCCACAGGTTGTATTGAGTGGATGATACGAATATTGTCGTACACCTAAACGGATCGGTGAGAGACAAAAATAAAATTATAAAACTTTCAGTATAAGTTCAGATAAATTAATACAAATCATTAATAATATACAATAGTTTTTTTTCCCATAGATGTGTGTGCATCCCCAAGACCATTTTCTTTTGGTACACCATGTTTACAATAGTATAAGTTTTGTCATATCATATTATTAATATATACTGATTGAATTTAATTTGTGTATATTTAACAGACAGTATATATTTTTTAGTATTTAGTAATTTTGTGTTTTTGTGTTTTATTTTTCGTTCGTTTATAATAAACAAAAAAGTATTAATTTCATAAATTATTTTGCATTTTTACTAAATAATAAATAAAATATATAATTTATCATACGTTTTACAAAAAAATTATTATTTTAAAAATTCAAATTTCAATGTAAAATAATAACCTTTTCCATCCATCCATCATATACATGTATATGCGCGCATACACACAGGATGCAGTACCGATCAAATGACTTTAAAATATATATATATATATTTTTTATATTATGCATTTCAAACTGCAATGAAATAACATAAATTTTATATAATAAATTTTTCCACCAACAAATATTTGTATATTTTACGCTACAGTAATTTTTTAATGAAAATAAGGTTCATATCATATCACAAATTTATTTTTATATTTATAATTTTATAATATGAATTTATAAATGATGTTAAATTATCGTTTATCAATACAGTATACATTACTATACATTAAAATATTGTAGGTAAATAAATATGTATATTTATTTCTCAATTAAAATCAACTAATCAACTACGTGTATATCATAATTGTTGTTGTACTAATTTTTTGTGAAATATATGTTTTTGTTGTTTCTTATTAAATCTTCATGTTACTTATATTATAATTTATGATGAACACAGAATCTCTATTTATTGCGAATACGTTTCTTACCTATATGTGTATAAGTAAGTAATTAATGTTTCATAAATAAATAAAATACGTATTTATATATTGATTAATAATTATAATAATAATAATAATAATAAGGGCATGTGCTATATTATACATACATTGATGTAATATTACACCAAATTATGTGACATATGGGAAGCGAATTAAAATATTGTTTAATATATTTATAAACTGAATGACACGGCCGCCTGTATTGAATTACCTTTTTTTTTTATATATATTTTATAATATTTAGACAGTGTGTGTGAAATGATGTCCTCATTTATATTATATCTACAATACAATATAAATAACACATTATACACATATAGGATAACATTGTCTATAAATATATAATATTGATTGGGTGAAAATATTATATATATATATAAGTAACTAAATATAAACAGCGGAACCTCTGTCATACGACAAATTTATTTGTTCGTATGAAAAAAAAAAACTCTATCATCAACATAGCAAATAATTATTTTGTATTTCATATTTAAAACCAAATTTTATAGCCTCTACCATCAAAATGTCAATCAGGACACGGGTACATTTCTAGGACATTCACAAGGATATCACTAAAAAAAAACATACCGCATCTGTTGTGATAAAAAAAAATTGAATAGAATTGAATTGGAATGATCAATATTATTTGTAGCAACTTCCAACGAGATAATTTATGGAAATAAGATAATAAAAAAGGGTCGTAAACAGAAAATTGTATAAAATATACGATTAAAAGTATCAAGAAAATTGTCACGAACTTCCAAGTATAATTATCAAAAACAAGCACATGCACAGCACTATATCTCTATATGATTAAGGATTCAAAAATGTATATAGCTATATAGAACAGGATTAAGGATATTTTCAGGAAATTTTTCGATTTTCTACCTTATGTATTGTGTTGTATGGTGAGACTATAATTATTGTAGAAATCGATAATTAACAAATGGGCTGAAAAGTTTCCGAAAATTCTAAGAGTTTTTTTTTATGATTATTTTCATATGATTTTTAGTTAGTATCAACCTTCAAACGATACGTGTCATAATTTGACAGCAATCCGACCATTAGTTTGTGAGCTACTTTTGTTATTTGACAAAAATGGAAAAACACGAATTTCGTTACATTATTTTTTGATTGGAAAAAATATTTCTGAAGCCAAAAAACTGCTTGACGAGCATTGTCCCGACACTGCTTCAGTTTTCTACACTTTCAACAGTACATTTGTGGTTTGCAAAATTTAAAACCGGCCATATGAGCACCAAGGACGATGAACGCAGTGGACGTCCATGGGAGGCTGTTACTCCAGAAAATATCAAAAAAGTCCACAAAATAATTTTAGATGACCGTAAAGCGATGTTGATCGAGATAGCTGAGGCTCTGAAGATATCAAAGGAGCGTGTTGGACATATCGTACATGAATATTTGGGAATGCAAAAGCTCTGTGCAAAGTGGGTGCCACGCGAACTCACAATCGATCAAAAACAACAACGTATCGATGATTCAGCGCAGTGTTTGGGCTTGTTCAACCGCAATAAAACAGAATTTTTGCGTCGATATGTGACAATGGATGCAACATGGCTCCATCAGTCAGCATCATGGACAGCAAGCGACGAACCTCGTCCACAACGACCAAAAACGCAACAGTCGGCTGGTAAGGTTATAGCATCTGTATTTTGGGATGCACATGGAATAATTTTCATCGATTATCTCGAAAATGGAAAAACCATCAATAGTGACTATTACATAGCCTTGTTGGAGCGTTTGAAGCATGAAATCGCTAAGAAACGACCGCATTTGAAGAAGAAAAAAGTGCTGTTTCATCAAGACAACGCACCGTGTCATAAATCAACGATGAAAACGATGGCAAAATTGCATGAATTGGGCTTCGAATTGCTTCCACATCCACCGTATTCTCCAGCGCTGGCCACCAGCGCCCTGTTCCTGTTTGCAGACCTCAAGCGAATGCTCACTGGAAAGAAATTTAAGAGCAATGAAGAGGTGATCGCCGCCGAAACATAATCCTTTTTTGAGGAAAAAACGAAATCGTACTATAAAAATGGTATCGAAAAGTTGGAAGATCGTTGGAATCAGTGTATCAGTGCCCGCGAAGCGATGTATGTTGATGAATAAAGTTTTATTTTGCAAAAAAAAATGTTTTTTTCTTAGAATTTTCGGAAACCTTTCAGCCCATGTGTTAAGTGTTGAAGCATCTAAAATGTGTGTCCCAAAATATATATATATAAGTTTAGTGGTTTTGCTGTATATTAGACACACATATTTTGTTGTTCGTTTTTAATAAATTAAAATAATAGAACAATATATTCTTAATATAAAATACATACAATATTGGTATATTGTTGTAATAAAATACTAACACCACAATTTTTTATCATATTTTTTTTTTTCAATTTTGTTAAAGGATAATTTAACAAACATAAATTTTGTTATTTTAAAATAATACAAAATAAATACAATGTATTGGAAACTTATATAAGTTTACATATCTTTTTATGCATAATATACATTAGGTTTTAGGTATATATAGATAGAAATTAGATATGCATGTTTGTATATGATAAATATTTTATCTCGTTTTAAAATGAATTTTATGTTTTTTTGCAATATTTCTTAAAATTTTAATTTAATTTAGTATAACATATTAAATTTTCTACGAAAAAAAAACCAAAAAAATTGGAAGACCACCTATGAATTTAACAAATTATTTTATTTTTATTAGGGTAGGCTCTATCTCATTTATAAATATATATATTGTAGCTAGATAAAATAGAGTACTATAAATACACATGATGATAACTATATAATGATATTTTTAAAACAAATACTATACATTTATATTAATGTAATCTTTGAATGTTAATGGCGCGGTATAACGGCGACCCTTTTTCATAATTATATACTGTTTTTTATAATCAACCTATATTTTTACAATATATATTTATAAGATAAGATAAATTTTGTTATGTAAAAAATAATATATATTACTATAAAAATAAATAAATGATTTTAATATTACACATTTTTGTGATTATACTATAATATATTTTAATATATGTATTACATATTAAATGTGTGTTAAGTAAATGAAACTTGTGTTGAGAACAGAAAGTTATTATGTGAAAAAAAAAATAACCAAATTCCATATTATTGTTGGTATAACTTCCATTGAATGTTAATATAATAAATAAATATATTATTATTTATAAAAGAGAGTTCCGCATTGTAAAGTGTTAATAATATAAATTAAAACCTAAACTCCTACACACATACAAAACACGTTTATTATTTATTATTAATTTATCGTTCCAATTCCAATTCGTCTAATCGATAATAAATCTTAATTTAAAAATAAAAAAATATATATCAATTCGTTTCACTTGTTTAAAAATGTTTGCAAAAAAATTTGGTCAATTTCTTTCACAAAAGTTAAATAATATTATTAACAGAAAGAGATTAATTATTTTAAACATATTTAATAATTAAATAATTAATTTATCAATAAATATGTATCATTTGAAATCGTCGTCCGACCGATGAACACATCCGGTATAATTATTTTGAGAATTTTTCCTTTTAAACAACATCAACTACCATTGTCGCCGCGTACTCATATGTTACAAACATAAAATAATTGAAATTATAATAATACAGAAGAAGAGTATAAACACATATAACCAAAACAAGGTCAAATAATTTAATTAATTGTTTAATTAATGTGGATGGCGCCAACACCAATTATATATATATATGTGATCTACTAGCCTATAGCTATTTTATATATTATATTATATATTTAATTTATTGCATAGTTGTATTATTTATTTACTATAACAGGCTGTTGTGAAATGCTAAAATTATCCTTGCTACCCGTAATATATAAATAAAGATATAAATATGGCGTTTAATTGAAATGAAAACTTTTGGAAAATGATACCATTTATAGCAATTTATTATATTCTACAATATATAGAAAATAAAATAGCAAACTATACAAAATAAAATTTATAATATTATATAGGAGTATTTTGACTTTTAAACTTCAATATATTTGATCTATCGCCCGCTTTGATAAATGCCGTTTATACCATTCCAGAACACCCAGTACTATCAGTCATATCGCATATTAAGTTATTTACTTTATAATACATTATAATAATCATTAATTAATACAATTATATCTTATTATACTCTATATATGTTTAGAAAACAATATGAGATAAACATTGTTATATACAAGATAATATACTGAATTATATTATATATATAATACAATAAATAATAATAATAATAATAATAATAATAATAATAATAATAATAATAATAATAATAATAAAAAACCGGTGTAAGAATAATTATACCAATTAATAATATTATATATACACTCCGTGCACATATAATAAATTCGCGTATATAACAATATAAAATAAAATTTGCAATTTATATAAAATAAAGAAACGGTACGCGCGCATTTTACACATCATCATCATATTATAAAACAGCTAGAATAAATTTATACAAGAAATGGTATTATAGATCTAAAGAAAAAATAAAACAAACAATAAATTCATAAGAATAAGTAACCGCAAAATCTTTAAAATTGTTTCATATTATAAGATCGTTTTTTTAGATCATTATTATTATTATTTTTATTATTATTACTGTACTTACTATGGCACTATAATACCAACTTTTATTTATACACTACTGGAATTATATATTCTTTTGTGTTTTGCTATAAATGTAAATATACCATACATTTTATAATTTATCCTATCAAGCAGTGGCGAACGTTGCGAAATAGCATTTTCAGTTTTCAATATCGCTATATTTTTGTATAACCTTGAACTAAATTATGAAAAAAAAATTGGGTGTTCACCGAATTAAATTTTCCAGGAAAATCGACTTTTATGAATTATCATCTTTTTGTGTTTTGCTATAAATGTAAATACCATACATTTTATAATTTATCCTATCAAGCAGTGGCGAACGTTGCGAAAAGGCATTTTCAGTTTTCAATATCGCTATATTTTTGTATAACCTTGAACTAAATTATGAAAAAAAAATTGGGTGTTCACCGAATTAAATTTTCCAGGAAAATCGACTTTTATGAATTATCATCTTTTTGTGTTTTGCTATAAATGTAAATACCATACATTTTATAATTTAACCTATCAAGCAGGGGCGAACGTTGCGAAATAGCATTTTCAGTTTTCAATATCGCTATATTTTTCTATAACCTTGAACTAACTTATGAAAAAAATTTGGGTGTTCACCGAATTAAATTTTCGCGATTATCTACTTTTACGAATTATCATCTTTTTGAATTACTGGCCATACTTTTAACAGATTTCCAATTTTGTATATACAGAATTGCAAATTATAATCAATTTCCAATCTTTCATAGAAACAATTTTTAAAATCTATTCACGCACTCAAAAGATATGACCGATTTTCCATTTGATGTCATTGAAATTTTTTTAAGAAATAATGGTACTGTAAAAATATTTTGTACCATTTGATTTTTCTCATCTTTATACAGTACCACAAATTTCGTTAAATTTTCTCTGCCATCGATTGGAAAATCGATCATACCGTTTAAACGTGTGAATCGATTCCAAAAATCTCTTCGATGAAAGATTGGAAATTGATTATAATTGTTAATTCTAAAAATTAAAATTCATTAGAACTATGACCACCTGTCATCATTCAAAACGAATGATAATTCTTAAAAGTCGATTATTTGGCAAATTTACTAAATGGACATTCCAATTATTTTTCATAATGAAGTCTACTTTTATTAACTCGTCTACCATAAAAATATAGTGATATTGCAATCTGAAAATATTTTTTCCCGCGTCGTCACTGCGATTAAGTGTTAATTATGATATAAAATATGTTAATATATACCAATACGAAAGTACCGCTCACAGGGATTAATTGTTGTAGTCGCGTATAAATATATATATGGCTTTGGTTTCGCCTGAAAAATTGTATGTGAACGTTTTTTTATATATTTTATCATCAATATCATTTTTTTTTTTATGAGCTAAAAGTGTATAAACGACAAATTTTGAAGTTGAAAATGTAGTGCTTTTTTATACCAAACGTATAAAACGTAATTTTGCAGAGTATGTTGTTATTGTTTGATTTGAAAATAGATTGATACTAAAAAAATCATGTGTGAATGATTGTTGAATTTTATGGTTAACATACATATTTAAAAATATATTGGATTAGATATCTCAGTAATATGGTTGGGATCAGAAAGAAATGGTGTATTATGTGGGTTTAAACTGTAACAAATAATTAATATTAAACTCTATACTATCAAAAATTAATCAATTTTATGTGATTATTACAAAAAAAGCAAACAAAATTTGTTAAACTAACGATAAAATGATTTTTCGTGTCACAAATCTAGAGAAAAGTAACGTGCGAATTAATTAAATGGAATATGTTGCCATACCCGCCCTATTCATCAGATATTATTCCATTAGATCATCACATGAACTGAACTGTGCACAACGTTTCCAAAATTCGATCGAAAATAGGTCGACACTTGGATCGTACATCAAAAGATGTTACATTTAATTTTGAAAACGTCATTCTCATATTTGTCGGTTGTCTTCGAACAACAACTGCGATGCTGCGATGCTAATAATTTATACATTCACATTTTTATATTTTTAGCATTTGTGTGCGATGTGTTGTTATTATTATTATTTCGTATATGTTGTAAAAATTAAATGAATGATAATTGTGAAGTGAAAAAGTAGCTGCTGTTTGAAAAAAAAACAATTTCATGACATGATGCTCACAGTGTATAAGTGTGTGTGTTATATAATTTATCTAATACAAATGTATAGTATAAACTTTTTAATTGAGTAAAAATAAATAAAATGAATGAAATTTAAAATAACAAATTCAACCATACAGATATTTATTAATATAAATTGGGGATGTTTGGATAAAATGGGATAAAATTAACATAAACTAAAAAAATTGAATAACTATAACTAAAAATAAATCATTAATGAATGTCATATAATGAAAATTTAATACGATCACTATAAACTTACAAGAAAATAGTGATATTGTGCAAGATCGATCGCGGGCGTCTTAAAAAAAGTGATTTTCATATTTTTCATAGTGATATAAAAATTAATCCATTTACATAATATTTTAAAAACAATAAATTAATAAATATACGCACAGTATTTTTATAACATATTTTAACATAAAAGTATCCCATTTTGTTCGATTTTCCACTACACACATACACACACATAGATTATAAAAATGTAACATTAAAAAAAAAGAAACAGAAAAGAAAAACTATGAAAATAATTTTAGATAAAATATAAACAAAACGAATATTTTTAGATATTATTGGGAAACATTATTATTATTATTATATAGTGCCGTAACAGAGCGTTATTATATGTATTTTGAGAAATATTGGAACAAGTCACATGTACCAGAATAGTTAAAAATATATTACATGAAAAAATTCATGAATTTTAATAATTTTAAATTATAAACAAATTATATAATTTTATTTTGATTTCATTATATTTTAAAGATTTTTAAATATTAAAAGAAAAATATAACATTAATAAAATTTGATAAAGTTTTCTATAATTTTTGTGATCCACATTTTTTCTATGATTTGTATAAAGAATGTTTCTCAATATAGAGTCACTACTGGCTCTGCAAATTATGCAAATTCTATAATATTCTTACACGTATTTACAAAAATTAACACGCATAAACAACTCACACATCATTATAAATAAGATATTTTCATTTAGCCACATAGAAAATGTGTGAGTGTGTGTGTGTGTGTTACGTGTGTATATAAAGAAAATCTCTAAAGAAAATTCAATGTGTGCTATTTTCAATAGGAAAAATAAAATTTTATTAATATAAAAAAAGAAGAAAAAAAATAATTATAAATCTTTTTCACGCGTCGCATCGTTTTTCTACACAAAAAATAACATATTTTTGGCGGGTAACACAGCGTTTGCCAACTATTTTCCCGCACATTTTATTAATATTGTTGAAATCATACGTTCTTTTTCGTTTTAAACAATAATAAACGAAAATATATAGTATTTTCTGTAAATAATCGACATACCAATTTTTTTCTTATTTTCTTTGTAATCAAGAATTTATCGAAATAAAATTCGATGTGATTCAACAATAAAATTTAAAATACAGAAAAAAAACATATACAAACAATATAATAAATAAAATTTTAAATCCAATCAATCATTTTAATAACTTTAAACGAAATATTAATTGCGTATACACATTTAATAGAATAAATAATTTTTATACCAGTCAACCATATATCTCTAACTCTATCTCTATACGTACCAATAAATTAATGTTATATTTATTATTATCATATATTATCGCATCATATTTGAAATCATATTATAATAATAAATTTTGTATATATAGTTTTATAAAATTATTGTATGATGTCATTCATCAACAGAAAAATTAATTATATAAATTGCCTGTGCATAGTGAGTTGTGTACAAAGAGAAAAAATAAAATAAAAGATTTATCATTTATTCTATTGAGAATGACGTTGGAAAAAAAAAAAAATAGCATTGCAAAAATACACTGCCGGTCAAAATTTATATCAAACAATTGACGGCATTGAGAATGATGTGCTGGAACATACTATACGTAATGTTTTTGATCAATGATATTTTTATTCTTCATACAAAGCTATGGCGATAATAAATTTATCATCGCGAAATTAATATATTAATAGTTAAAAATTGTACAAAACATTCACTCACATATATAGTTAATATCTCGTAATGCAGTCACCTCTGTGTATATAAAGACCAATGTTAACAATTTTAATCATTTCTATAGCATCTTGACAACGAAATCGGATCGATATTATAAAACTAATTAATTAGATATTCTTGAAAAGCGAATTTTATATTTTTTTTATAGTAAATAGTTTATGGAAAAGAATTGGGGTGTACAACGAACAAATTGTTCTGGAAAATCGACTTTTATGAATAATGTGTTGTTTTTTTTTAATTGAGCTTGAGCTATTATTTTTAAACGGATTTTCAATTTTTTTTTTTAAACAATTTTATATAAATTAATTTCCAATCTTTTGTGGAACAGATTTTTAACGGCAACTTACAAATTTTGTTTGAAAAATGGAAATTGGAGAAAATTGAATGGGCGAAATATGAAAAATTAATTTTAAAGAAAATGTATTTTTCCGGAAAATTTTCCATTAGGATCCAAAAATTGTATCCACACAAAACTTGTTTAGTTTTTATACTACTTTATCTGTAAGAAAAAACATTTAAAATGTATTTTATTATTTCAATTAATTGTAATTATACTTACACCGAACGGAAAGGCATTTGGTCAGATTTTTATTGAACGAATGAAGCAATTATAAGAATTTTTTTGTGTTTATGAATAAAGATTGGAAATTTAATGTTTAAAAAATTAAAAATCCATTAAAAATATGGTTCGTGTAATCCAAAAAAAAAATCATTGTAAGTATATTAGTCTTTTTTTCTGAAAAATTACGTGCCTCATCCATAATATTAGTTATACTGTCTATACTAAAAAAAAACAAATATCGTGATATTATAATCCGAATACTTTTTTGTTACGAGACGATCCCCCGGCTATAATATCATTATTTAATACTATAAAAAAATTCAACAGTTTTTCCAATATTTAAATTATAAATTTACAACCAGCTAATTCCCAATATATATTCCAATAAATTTTATATACGAAGAAAAACTAAATAGCTTGATTTTGTACCAGTTATATTTTAATTTCATAACAACAAAATTAATTATTTAAAAATAATAATTACAATAAATTACTATCTATACATACTGTACGAATAATTTTGTTCCACAGTGTAAATGTATACGTATAATTATTACGTATTACATTATATGTACCAACTAATACATTTTGTGTTCATTTGAAATTTTATTATGCAACTGAGACCACTTGAAAACACGTAAATTTTTAAATTTTATTGTTACAATATTTTTATTGTTCTCCATATTATTATTATTATGATTATGATTATTATTATTATTATTATTGAAATTATTATTATTATTATTATTAAATATAAGGGTATATTTTATTTCTGTATATATATTTCGTTGTTTTATAGATCACCTTAATAATAATAAGAAAAAAAAAAATAAAAATTATAAAAAGTAACCCCTTCAAAGGAAAAATATAGGAGAATGTTAAAGAGGGTATAAAAAGATTTCTATTATATAATAGACCATTTAAGTGCAATATACCAAGATAGGATGCAATTGCAATTCAAATTCACCCTTATTGTACATTTTCATTTCAACTTGAATAAACTTAAGTTGTATACAATTTTCATTAAAAATGATAAAAACAATTTTTTGATGAGAGAAAAAATAATAAAAATATTGCTGGTACTTGTGTGCTCAAATTTTTTATTTAATAGGATTTATTTATTTATTTTTTTTTATTTTATGATTGTAAAGAAATAAATAAAAAATATATGAAAAAAAAAATTATTTATTTGTTCTTGTTTTGGTGACGATGTATTGATGCTGTCAATGATATACATGTACGTACGTGTACGCACATAAAACCATTGTATGTAATAAAACGATAACAATAAAATATATAGTTTTTCTATTCATATATACATTTTTCATCATTTGTGCACTTTAAAAAATAGGATTACAGGAAGGAAAAAATAAAAAAAATCAAAATCCTGTGTAATATAAGAAAACAACAAAGATTGATGGCTGGCTAAACATTTTTATTGCACTTTTATCAATGTCGTTGCACACACACACACATTGAACATTTATTTTATTACCATTTTTTTTCTATTTTTATTTATATTTTACAAATTCCATACGAGAGATATTGTTATTTTTTATTTTTTTTTATGTTTAATTTAACGACAAATTAAAAACATAAAAATAAAAATTAATACTTTTAAATACATTGTAATATTTTGTAATTTAATTGATATACATTTATGTTTTTTTCTCTATAAATACTTGCATAAATAAAAAAGGAAAATAAAATAAAATGTCCTTTTTTATAAAAATTTATGTTAAATTTTATAGTTTTGTTTTGTATTTTTGTATTTTTTTTTTCTACCGTTTTTTAAGTATAGGGTTGTTAATCCTGTTAACCTAAAAAGTTCACATATAGTTGAAATATTAAAGAAAATGATGGAAATACATTAAAAAAAATTAAATAATATATATCAACCAGCATTTATACAATTTATAAAATGTATTTATTACAAAATTATTAAATTTAGAACATTAAATGCAAAAGATTAAATTTTATTAACAATAAAAATATTGTAATAACGATATTTTATTTTATTTATTATCGAAATAATAAAGTTTAGAAAAAGATGAAAAACTGCGGGTATATATACATCACCTGGTAAAAGATTTTTTACGTTCATCAAAATTGAAACTCATAATGTTTGCAATTACTGTCTTCTCTTAGATTTACCTTTTCGCAACTCTAACCCTCACTTTATTCTTTGCTCTTTGCTTAATGTCCTTTTCCAATCTAACTTCCAACATTCTTTAATAACTACTGTACCACTTCCCCTGCTGCCTCATCTTCACATCTACACTATCCAACCTCTTCTCCTAACTTCTGCTCTACACAAATTTTCTTATAGCCCCCCATACTTTTCCTTAATAAATTTACGTCTACAATCCACATCCTTTCTATACTCGTACTTTTTTTTTTATCTATATATAATAGTGGCATTAACAACAAACATACATCCAGTAAATTTTATAACTTATATATTATCTGCGAAGATATATAATGCGATGATGAAATTGAATAGAGAACTTAAAACTTGAAGGAGCAAGGATAATGTTCAGAGCGCATCGCCGGACAGATAATTCTCGAAAGTATATATATGAAAGAAAATTAAGCAGGAAATTGAGCTATACTGGCGTATATAATTGTGTTTGACAATATATTTTTTTATAAGAACATTAAATGCAAAAGATAAAATTTTATTAACAATAAAAGTATTTTTTATGCGCAACGATATTTTCTTTTATTTATTATCGAAATAATAAAATTAGAAAACGATGAAAAACTGTGGGTATATATACATCACCTGGTAAAAGATTTTTTACGTTTATCAAAATTGATTGCGCCGCAAACTCATAATGTTTGCAATTATTGCCTTCTCTTAGATTTATCGTGTCCCATTTCTGTAACTGTAACCTTCACACTGTTCTTTACTGACATAACGTCCTTTTTCAACCTAACTTCCAACATCCTTTAATAACTACCTGTACCACTTTCCTTCCATCCTTCAAACTTCAAACATTATCTCAGCTTCATCTACACTATTTATTAACATCTTCTACGAACTTCTCCTCTACACAAATATATATTTATTTTTCTCTTATAATCCCCCATATACGTTTCCTCAATAACTGTTACTTCTACAATCCACGTCCTTTTGTACTCTCATACTGTTTGTCTATCTATCCGTGGGATTAGCAACAATGTCTTATGAAGGTAAATAGAGAATTTAAAACTTGAAGGTGCAAGGATAAGGATTTAGAGCTTTGCCGGACAGATAATTTTCGAAACTATAATTTTTTTTTATATTTTGCATATGAAGGAGAATTAAACAGGAAATTAAGCTAAAGTGGCGCGATTAAATGATCAAGTAGAATTTGTGAAAATAGTAGTTGTATATAAAATTGTGTTTGACAATATATATATTTTTTTAATTTTTAAAATAAACACCAATTTATAGAAAAAAAACATATTATTGAAAATCTTTCGATTGTGTGTATAATCACGTGTTAAAAAAAAATATGATTTTAATAAGGAAAAAAAAAAGCGCGAGCGGGTAACAAACAAAATTACAAAATGATTTATGAATATTTATTATTATATTAAATTAATAATAGAAACACGTGCGGGTATAAATAATTACTTATTTCCATAATCAATAATAATGTTGATTAGCACAATAATAATACATTTTTTAAAAGTTATATTATTGTATATAAAATAATTATAATAATTATAATAATAATAATAATAATATAGTTATTAATATTTGTCATAAAATTTCTTATTATAAACAACTTTATTATATTTAAAAATAATTAAAATTCATTGTTTTGTATTTTCTTCTCTTTATTATGCATAAAATTGATTTTAATTTCATTTTATTTACCATTTGATATTTTTACATTCAGTAAATAAAATATTTGCAACAACAAACAAATATATATTTAATACATAATTGTTACAACCAATCTAATCGCACATAAGCACTAGTTCCATACTTCCATAATTTTTATATTATTTTGTTTGTAAATAAATATATATTATAATTTAATTATATTTACTTCTTATTTGAACAAGTACGTGATGTAATGCTAGACAGCACTTTGTATATTAATAATAATAATAATAATAATAATAATAATAATAGTATAACAACAATATTTATGGAAATAATATTAACTGTATGTTGTATTCTCTTAACACATGCTAGAAAATTATTAAAGTAAAAATCTAAACGGTATGGTTTTGAAACAATAATAATAAAATTTAAAATAATTGTTGCCATCATAATAAAGGAAAAACAATTAAAAACTTTAAGAAAGATATTTACTTTATTTATATTTTATCTATTTATTATCTGTATTATTATCTATAAAATATAACTGAATTTATTACAAATATGCCCATATTTGTGTAAAAAATAATAATATGGAACGTTAATTTTTTAAATTAATTATTGTTTTATAAATAAATTTAAATTTAAATTACTTGAATTTTATTTACAAACTATAATTAAATATTTATTCCGTTTAAGAACACACACACACACACAACAGCATTTATAAATCTATGTCAGAAATTAATCTGATTGAATTTTATTTTATGGTAATACAATATACAACTATATTACAATAAATTATTTTACTCACACACAACAGTGACACAAAGGAAGTTACAATTTAGTTTATTTTACTAGTTTTATGTTTTAGCATAAATACTCGTATATGTGTTGCGTGTACGTTCATACAAAATTTAGAAAATAAATTCATATATAAAAATGTAAACTTTATTCACACATAATTTACACAAATTTATTTAAAAAAAATATATATAGTCTATAAAGATACTAAAAATATAAAAATTAATTCACATTTTTCATTCAATAATATTTTATTTAACTTATTCACAAATTATATACGATTGAAAAAATAAATAATATTTAAACAAAAAGATTTAACCACATGGAATTTACACAAAAGGGTTAGAACATTGGAATTTGGAATGAAATTATATAAATATTTGTTGTTGAATTAAATTTATTATATGATTTAACTAATTGTTTTGAAATAAAAACTATTGCAGAATTTGTGTAGATAAAAAAAAATTCAAACCACATGATGGTGTTCTGGTATGATCTTTGTACGCACACATAACTTAGAAAAAAGAGGCTTCAAAAAATAAATATTTGTTGTTAAATAAATTTAAAGATTTTGGTGTCAACAAATATTTTTATGTTGCAGTTTTTACTGAGAAAAATTAAAAACTACTATTTAATTCAGAAATGTTGCTGTTGCAGCAGATTCAATATTCACTCGTTGTACTCAACAAAACATAAAATCACATGACATAAAATCATGAATTCCATATATTTATATAATAAAGAGAAACGACTTTGCTGTGAATTTAGCGGATAATAAATATAATAAGTATAAACCCAATGAAATGGAATCCAATAAATTTGGTGCAAAATTATATTATATAAACAAACGTTTCAATTGAGCATAAAATAATTGTTAATCGCAAATAAAGATTTTCGAATTACATGAAACTATATTTATTTTGAGCATATACTAAAAAGTTGTTTCTGCGTAATGTAACACTAAAACTACCAAGAGGGGTCAAATGACCCTTTTTAAACATATGTTTATAAATTTCTTTGAAATGACATTAATAAATCAAAAAAATTTTATACCACTTTTATTAAAAAAATAGATGCAATTTTTTTTCAAAATTTCCTTAATCGTTATTAAAAAAAAGGTTTAATTCATGCACTAAACTTGCCAAAATATAGTAAAATACATAACTTTTTTTATAGGGGTCATTTGATCCCCAGTGGTAGGAATAGGTATATACGAAGTGTCGCTACGTTTAGTGTTAAATAAAGATTATTTCTGCCATCAAAGCGATTTGAAAGTTGCTTGAAATTTTATTATATTAATTTAAATTTGATTACAAATTTGTACGTGTATAATTTATTGGCAGTTGTTAACAAAATTAACAATTATAACTAGAATCTTATTCATTCTTAAATTTAACATTTTAATTTTGCTTTTCTTACAATTATTGTACATCAAAATACATACATTTTTATTTTAAGTTAATATATTTTTTACAAGTAAATATCGCAATTATTATTTTGTTAATCCATATAGAATTTTCAAGATTATAACTGCAGCAAAGCCAAAGAGTTAACAAAACAAATGCATTTTATGATTATGATTTTATTCTAAATTAATTTATAAAAAATTTTTATCGCCGGTTCACGTCAAATAATTTAATTAGAAAAATTGTTATCAACATTTAAACGTTCATAACATAATTAGGCTGATATAAATGAATATTAATTTGTTAAAGTTATATACGCACACAACAAAAACGAAACAGGGACGACAAAAATTATGTAATACAAATTAACATAATTTTTTTTATGTTCTATTAAAATACATATATACAATAGTATAACATAAATAATGTATTGTGATGGTTTTGAAAATAATAATTAAAATGCAATTGATTTTTTTTTTGTTTGTATGTGTCTTTGTTTAACGCTCCCGATTAACGTTTAATCAACTTCCTTGTGATATGACTGTGCGAACGTAATTATCAATCAATTACCATAAAAAAAATGGGATACCAATTTACAGTGTTTTCAAATAAAACAACCCAAAATCTATATCGATTAGCTTTATTTTGCAATTTTAAACTTAAACGTTTTGGGAAAAAATCGAATTTTAATTGTTCACATTAAAGCAGATTTATTCCAATAAATCTCCTGTCTCCTGTTGTTCACATTGTGTTAGGAAAGTGAAATGGTTCGCCGCCACAAACACAGAGTGGGGTGGTTGCAATTTTGAATAAGTATATAATTAGTTATTATAAAAAAATTTAATCATTAGAAATTCTTTTCAAAATCTATTATTAGTTGAGCAATTTATAATTCCTATATATATTATTGTGTTGAATAAAATTTTACCACAGTCGTAATTCTTAATGTATAGATAAAATTCGTGTTCGTCAATTGTAAACATAAATTTAAACCAACACTGAAGTGTCCAAATAAATTCCCTAGACTCACTTTTAACTTAGTTTCTATTATAAATATATATTATTTTGTTATTTTTGTGCGTTTAAATTGGTGTGTGTGTGTGTGTGTGTGTGTAATACGATTATATGAGCCAACCACATGGATTTTTTTTTATTTATGTTTAACTTATATACAAATACTACTATATAAGAAGATATTATAAATACAAATTATTGTTATTACACACCATATCCATACGTATAATGTAAACGTTATATATTGTTGATTTTGTTCACAAATACAAAAATAACAAGAGAAAAATATTAAGTGTATGTATAATATTATAGTTATTTTATAAATAAATTAGATATTTGCATAAGTTTTGGTCACAACATACAAACATACAATTGAAATGTACCAACAACTCGAAAAAATCATCATAAAACTCTTTTGTTAATAGTCTTAACATTAAATCACTTAATGTGCTACAATTTTTGTGTAACTGTACACATATCTAATGTATTCACAATTTAAAAGTATATCTATGTTAGAGATTATGTTACGTATCAATATGGAAATTACTTTAATATTATATACAATAAATCCCATACCACCCGCAATAATTACAAACGACCAAAACTAACGTAAACCAATTGGTAAATAAAAGATAATAAAAAAATCAAAAAAAACGAAAACAAAACAAGAATTTAACACAAATGCAAGAGTTTAAAACTTAAGAAGAATAATTTTTTTACGAAAACAATATCACGTGATGTTTTCTTATAAATATATATTCTTTTTATATAACTAATATTTGTTTTTTTTTTATGATTTGTATTTCTTTATTTTTTTATGTGTATGTGTGTGTGTGTGTGTGTGTTTGCAATTATGTTCTCAAATATATTTATAATAAATTGTGTTTTATGTATATATTTTATAGGCATTTTAAGTCATTCACAGAGTCGACGACTATTTCTTAATTTTTTTTAATTAATTAATGCATTCAATGCATTCAATATGATGATTTTAAAATAGATATAATTTGATTTTACTATACTAGATTTTCAAATAACACATTTAACTGAAAAATCGTTTAAATTATTTCCTATAATTTGCGCTTAAAATACCGAACAATTAATTATAAGGTTTATTGACTCGTGTTGCATATAACGAAGACATATTTTAAAGTAATTTTTTTTTTAATTTATAACCATTGCACCCACATAAAACCATAAATAATATAAAGATTAACTATATACTTTATATATTTTTTATATTAATTGATTTTATTGTATTAAAATTAAAATAAATATTTAATTGTGTGTAAAAAAAATTTTTAATTTCTTATCAATAAATATATTTTATGAAAACACATTGTTATCTACATAATGTATCGTCTATAGAATGCTTATATACTCCTCGTATACATATTGTAATATCTTATATTTATTTACACATTAAATATTATTTGTTTGATAAAAAAAAATTAATTTTCCTATTTTTACAAACAAAGAATAAAAATGCATTTTTTTAATCAATTTGTAAATAAATAAATATCATTTAAATAATAAACAAAATAAAAATAAAAATAAAAAAAAAACCAACAGAAAGATAATAAATTTTGTTGTTGTTTGGTTTTGTTTCCAATTTATAAAAAAAAAATGAATGCAATTTTATTTTTATTTCTTTTATAATAATGTCATTGTTCATTTAATAATCATGCTGATAACAATAATATAATTAAAAGATTAATTCTTCTATCGCATATAATTGCATGCAGTGCATATATATTGGGATGGCAACTAATAGATTGCGTTTTATGAAAATATAACACAATTTTTTTTTTTTTTTTTGATAAATTTGAAATAATAACTTTAGGCAGTAAATATATTATCCATATTGTTCGATGAACCATACGTGCGTTTTGACATCATCAACACAGTATTGAAATTCTTATCAATCACAACTGTTTTACAAACATTGAAATAAATGGTAATAATCAGATGGTGCAAAATTATAGGACTATATATGGTGAACGGGGTAACACACATCCCAACCAAACTTCAATAATTGAGGTGATTTTAGTTACCAAAAATATGTGTTGCCTTGTGTTTTCATGCGATGGAACACAACACATTTTTGATTTGTCAATTCTGGTCACTTTTTATCTTTATTTGCATTGTTCAGTTTGGTTAGTATCTGAATTCGTCGTTTGCGGTGGTATGGTAAAATTTTGCCTTTATATATTCCCACCAAACTGATAACATAACCATTATTTTTGAATCTGTTTTTCCCGCATTTACATAATTGTAAACAATCTGTTTAATGTTTAAGTTCATGACTAACCCATAAATCTTGAATGTTTCTTTATTTTTCGTAGCCAAATTGTTTTAAAATATTTTTCAATACAATGGATGGTGTATGTTATGCCGGGGAGGTTCTGTGTGAAAAATGCAATCTATTAGTTGCCAACCACTATAGCTAAATTAATCATTCAATTTTTCAATGTCAAATACCATAATCGTAAGTTTGGTTCGAATACATTATATCTTTTATTAATAAATAATATTTATGATGATGTGCACTCATAATGCATATCAATTTCTGCATAAATTTACAATATATATATATTATTTTTTATAAGATTATTATTTTAGTAGTGGTTTATAGATTGTCGATCTAATAATTTAACATTTCACATTTTTATGTCAATTTCGACAAAGTGCATTAATTGAAGTAATATATTTTTATTTTTTTATTTTTTTTTGTTAATTATTTCAGATAAGATATACTTTTCAATGCTCCAAAATCCAAAATCGATATTTTAGATAAAAAGATATTATCCACACAAATGAAAATAACCAATTTATATAAGATAATTTTGTATCTTATAAATATTATCTATATATAGATTTCGTTATAGATGATTTTAAAAAATTAAGATATTTTGTGTTTTGTGTAAATAAAAGAACAGGTGGAAAAAAAAAATATAATAATTTATTGACGGTATTGTTTGCTACAATCGTTTTTTTTTTTTTTTTTTGGCTGCGCCTCTTAATAAACCAATTCCAATTAACATATTTTTGACCATTACTTGGATGTTACAGCAATTTGCAATTTACAATTGTAATTAATTGTTACTGTTGTGTAACGATCCCATTAAACACCTCTCCATTTATACAAATTATATAATCCATATGGAACGTGCAGTTCACAGCGTTTAAATTAATATATAATGAATGCAAATACAATTGATAGTGAATTGGACAAAAAAAAAATAAAACAGAGGTGGAATCATGTAAGGTGTTAAGTGACAGCCACTGTGGTGATATTCATAAGTGATCACCTATTTTTTTGGCATCATCATCAAGGTGATCATTTTTAAAATCACTGGAAGATGATTTTTATAATGTCATTCGTTGTATCAAAAGTGGTGCAAAAGAAATATATTTTAACATGTTCTTTTTTTAAATTACTGCTAAAAAAAATAAAATCTACAAATAAATCATAGAAATAAATATAATAAAAATCTGGATAATAACATTTTTCGCGTTAATAAAAAATATAAATGTTTAATTCAGTTTCGATTGAATATTATATTCTTCAGGGATTAAGGAATCCAATGGTTTAGGATTTATTTGATGGTAATTTTCAATAAAAAAATTTTATTTTTACAAATAAAACCATTACAAAAGTTTACGAATTAAAATAATTTGTAAACAATTTAATATATAATATTTAAATTGAATTTTCGGTCTGGAATGTAGCAAATCATTATTTTTCTTTTAACAAAACTATAGAATATATCTTCTATTGATTATTGCCTTAAGAAAATTGATAAATTATATTTGCTAAGCCATACTTAAACCAGCAAGTAAAAATATTTGATAAAATATATTTTTTCAAATGTTAATGTTAACAAAATTGTTCGAAATGTATTCTTGAATATCGTATAAAAACTAAATATTTTCCTTTAATTTATTTTAATATTTTACGTAGCACACCGATTCACAAACAAATAACAATGAAAGTAAATTTCTTTTTTTCCCAAAAAAACAATAATCACTTTATGCACAAAACGACAGCAAAAAATCTATCACCTGAAAATCGTCAGTTTTTGGTGATATCGCCATATAGCCGATGCAACATTTATAAAAGGTGATATGGACTGTCACTTATCATCTTACATAATTTCACCGCAGAATATTCGATTTGTTATACTCTTTTATGTTTCACAATGTATTGTGTCACAAATTCACAACAATTTAGTGACTGTCACTTATCACCTTACATAATTTCACCGCAGAATATTCTATTTGTTATACTCTTTTATGTTTAGCAATGTATTGTGTCACAAATTCACAGCAATGGAATAAGTTTAAGCTGAAAGTATATAAATTGAAGAAAACACGATTTATCACAACTTCCATTTTTATTCGAATTTACGTGTTTGTGTTTGTGTGTGGAAGATGAATAACTTCTATAATACCTACTAATATGATTTGCATTTTAATAGTGGCAAATTTTTATATATGCGTTAAAAGGGCAACGTATATGAGTGGCGGTAAAGTCCTCCTTTATAACGTGAGATGCATAATAGCAAAATAGGACCTTTAAACGCAATCTCTTAATAATAAAAATGCCTTTTATTTATACAGACTCTCGCGCATATCGCGTAATTTATAATTATTTTAATTATTTTTTATATTTTATATTATATTTTTTTTCCTATAATACAACCTCCCCAAAGCCATTACAATCATGACATATTTTTACTATAAATATTATTGAAATCTATTTTTCATATATGTTAAATATGTAAATAAAATAAAACTTTAAAATAATATTTACTTAATTGAATTATAACAAATAAATAAATTCAATAATATTTATTTAATTTTACTGACATACAGTCTACTCGATTTTCTTCTGATTATATGTATTCTAATGTGACATATATTTATATTATTATTATTATTATTATATAAGTTAAAATATATATAAATATATAGTGATTGTTTATTATTAGCACACAAATACTATATATATATTTCTACACTAATACCTACACCAATTATTGCACATATATATACAAATACTGATAATTTATTTAAATTATTAGTATTTCACATTAAATTTATTTATATATTCTATTCGCACCACACCACAACGTACAATAATATTGTAAATATAAATATCACAACATATTTTGTTTTTTTCTGTATTATATTTGTTTAAATTTTTTTTTCCTCTTCTGTTGCTTAACGTAACATCGCAAGTTTCTAACTCTTCTATACAATATATAACCTCTAAATAATAAATATTATAAGTATAGTATTATAAAAAAAAAAAATATTTTTAACAAAAAATTAAGATGAGATAAGAATTTATTTACAACACAACATCATCACACACACACAAACACAAATAATTTATAATATTTATAAGAATATTTTTCGTGTTTGTACAAATTATGTGGAGAAAAAATTGGAACAAAAATATTGTTATTTTTCTTGTAGTAGTTGTTGCCGCGTTAAAAATTCATCACACGTATCGTAAATTCGTTTTCTTATTTTTTTTGTATTTATAATAATAATAATAATAATATTGCGTTGTTATTTCATTTATATAAATTCTTTTTATTTTCTCAATAAATTTCGCGTAAGAAAAATTTTTTCCCGCTTCACACAGATATTGTAGCAATAACCAAACAAAAACACAAAAAAATGTATACCAGGTATAGGAGTATGAAATGAGCCTTTTTTAAAGGAAGAAAAACACATTATTTAGAATAGAAAAATCAAAAATATTTTATTCAAAATAACTTCCATCGCTTTCTACACATTTTAACCACCTTTCAGGCAATTTTCGTATACCATGGTGTTGCTTTGGACGAAAACCATTCAGATAGCCAATTTTCAACTTCTTCTGATGTTTTGAAATGCTGTTCTTTCAAAGCATGTCCCATCGATGAAAACAAATGGTAGTCCGAAGGAGCCAAGTCTGGTGAATAAGGCGGGTGTGGTAACAGCTCCCATCCAAGCGACTTTATCGTATCCTGAACTGGTTTTGCTTTGTGTGTTGGTGCATTATCATGTTGCAAAATTATCTTAACAGATTTTTTCTTTCTTTCTGTCCATTCTGGTCGGTTATCTAATAATGCATGGTTCAAATCGATTATTTGTTGTTGGTAGCGAACCGTATTAACAGTTTCACCAGGTTTCAGAAGTTCATGATACACCACACCTTCCTGATCCCACCAAACACAAAGCATTCTCTTCTTACCGAATCCGAATTTGGTTTTGCAGTCGATGTTGCTGCTTTACCTGGTGTAATCCATGATTTTTTGCGTTTAGGATTCTCAAAATATATCCACTTTTCATCACCAGTCACGATTCGATCGTTCTTCATTTCTCAAATCAAAATCTTTCGTCTCTAAATTGTTGAAACCATCTTTTGCATGTTGCTAATGATAGAGCATGATCACCAAAAGCTTCTACAAGCATTCGTTGAGATTCAGCTGCGTTTTTCTTTAAATGATAACAAAAAACTAATGATACCCGCAAATCGTTTGTTGAAGGCACAAAATTAGACATTTTTAACACGATAAAATTTTATGCTGTTGTATTACAAATGGGATTTACCACACTGAATGTTGTTGACAGATATCAAAACAATGCAAAAAACATCGCATTAAGGCTCTTTCACAATTACTAATATAAGTACAGCCATTTATTGGCAGCGGCTCACTTCATATTCCTATACCTGGTATATAATTTTTTTTTAAAAAAAACATCACATCGTTATATCGTATCGTACATTATATGCGAAAGGATTAGGTGAATTTAATGTATATGGAAAGAGAAAATGTATTGTAGTACTGTGTCGAATTCAGTGATAATCATTTCTGTGTGTTATGAATTCTTTTCAAAAAATTATATTTTGTTTTATATACAGAGAAATGAAAAAACACACACTATTATTGTGTGTACGCATTTATTATGAAATGAGTAAAAATTAAAAATAAAAATAAATTAATTGTTTTAAAAATAATAAAACAAATATATATAAATTATTATTATATTTTCTTATCATTGAAAACAAAAAAAAAAAAACAAAAAAACAAAAACAAGCACCACACCAACTGATAACAATTAAAAAGACACATGTGAACATATATTATATTATTTAAAAACATGTAATAATTGCAATGAAAAATATATATAGCTATAGAATTACAAAATATATAATATACAAAATGAGAAGAAGAGCGTTCGACAAGTTTTAATGACACAAATGTAAGGCCTCTTATTTACACGAAAGCTATATATAGTTATCGGACTGGAAACCGATCGGTATCTGATCACATTTCAAAATTCATCCGATATACAATTATTCTAATCCCTTTTTTATTTTTATGATATAGAAAATTAAAAAGTAATAGATCCATCGACTCATATCCAATTGCGTTATCTAAAACATACACATTTTGATACTAACTATTTAACGATCATAATAATGGTGGTTGGATTTCTTTATTTGCAAAAAAAAATAAATATTTTTATCACAACACATTTGCTGCAATATTAAATATTAAATAATAATAAAATCTTAGCTAAATTTATCACACAAACTTATCCGACAACTCTTGTGCATATATTATACATTTATAGACAAACATCACACACAAATATATTTAAGAGCTAGGTTATCGCGTATGTAGTGTGTGACCTGGGTGCAAAAAAGTGTGTGTGTGCGTTTTTCGGTTTTCTCTGATTTAATTGCGAGAAAAAAACAAAAAATTAATAAATAAAAATTAAGTCATATTTTTAGATATATTATAAATTAAGTATATAAAATGTTATCAATATTAACAACATTAACATAAAAATAGTGAATGAATTTAATAAATATAAATGTTTATAAGTTTAATTGGTTGGTAATTAGAGTTGTATATATTATTAACGATAAAAATTGAAAATAACTCAACCCCTATATAAAAATAAAACTCTGTGTTCGCGATTTGAATGAATAACTTTGAAAAAAATATGGTCGCTATTTCTATTTAGTAAATATTAATTCACCTATATACAAAATATAAAGGATAGATAATAAAGGATCCTTTTTACGAAAAAATACAATTGAAAATAAATCTGTGTATTAATTTATTAATTTATTGATAGCAATGTTATAATTTATGGATAACCAATTGTCACTTTTGCGAAAGGCGATATGACTTGACATGTATCTGAGTGAATGTATAATCCAATCTGCGTATATAGTTGATCTATGTTATTCGATAATGCCACAAAACACTATTTAAATATATATTTATTAATAATGTAATAATTTAAATTCACACAATTAATTAAAAAAAAAAAAACATTCTCTCTTTAAACGGATCACATTCATAATTAATGAATTTAATTTTTTGGAAAAATCAATTTTTATGAATTCAATTATAATCTCATTTAATAATTACGGGCTATACCTTTTTAATTTAATGGATATCCATAATTTTTGTATACAGAATTACAAATTATAATCAATTTACAATCTTAATCACATAGAAGAAATGCTTAAAATCAATTCACGAGTTCAAAAAATATGATCGATTTTTCGTTTGATATCGGTGAAATTTTGTATACGAAATAATGATCGTGCGTATGAATTTTTTGTACCTCTTAGTAGACGGCTTTATTATGATGAAAATTATTTAAATTTATCAATAAACAAAACTTATAAACATTAAAATAATTAACCCATAATTAAAAATGTGTGATAATTCATAAAAGTTAATTTTCCGGAAAATTTAGTACAATTTTATTTTTTTGAATAGAATTATTCCGATTTTTTTTTGGGAATTTAAAAACATAATTATTTAAAACATAAATATTAAAGTATCGCGGAAGAAGAAAGAGACATTGTTGCGCCACTCACTCTGGGCGCTGCTCTGAATATTCTCAATGGAATTCCTTTAGAACCACATATCCGGTTTTTCCATTTTTTTTTGTGAAAATGAAAAATTAAACATTTAGTAATAAGTTTTAAATTGGGCTTGAAATTGGCGAAAGTATTCTACTCTATTTTTTAACTCATATATTGCTCCTAGTGCTAGAGCTTTATAGCATCTAAAGAAACCTTTTTTTCATTACAGCCAAGTTGGTAAATTACTCTGCCGCATGCGAGTATATAACAATTTACCAATTGTACTGCAATTAACGAAAGATTAATGTTTTCAAAATTCTAATCTATTTTATTAGATATGAGTGATCAGCTCTCATAGTGATGTGTGCGTGTGCAGACAATTTTAATGTTTGAGTACTATATTTTCAAAAATATCCGTTTCCGTTTTTATGCCATAAACGAACGAAATGGTCACCCGCAGCAAAAAAATTTCAGTATTAAAATAAATACCGAAAAATTTCCTATCCAAAAAAAATAGCGGAATTGAACCCACTATATTTCATGTTTAATAATATATATTGCGGCGCAATACCATTTCTTGCTACTGACTGGTGTTTTTTCTACATATAAAGTACCTATAAATATAACCAATAGAATTTTACTACAACAATTTAGCTGATTTTTTTATGAAATTGAGAACTAAATCATTTGGTAATATATAAGTTCCTATAAGGTGAGTGGTGGAAGAAGAAAACATTACCGCATGGTATTTAAATAATCCCAATGGTATTCCTTTATAAACTATTTAAACGATTTTTTTATGTAAAAATTAGAAAATTAAACATTTTCTAATAAGTTTTAAAGTTTGATAGAAATATGTGAAACGTTAATGCTCCCGCATTTCCGTCCGTTCTTTACTGAATGTCACGCAAAAAGCGTCTTACACCATCAATACGTTGCATTTGGTGTCTTCTATACCTAGTATTTTGATCTAATACAAATACTGACTGACACAACTTTTAATAGTTATTTAAAAATACAATCATTACAATAATAATTAAAAATGAAACTCTTTACTAGCATTAAAACACAAATATTATAGATTAGCGAAAATCTGTAAAACCACAATTTTTACAATAAAAAAAAAAAACTTAACTCATAAAAAATACAATACAATGAAATAGAAAAAAAAAATAATAAAAATATTATATTTCAAACTTTAAAATGATAAAATATATACCACCGCCACCACCTCCTTGACACAAAAACATTATTATTTCGAAAAAGATATATAATATTATTAAATTCATATAAATAAAAATATATATTCTGACACCGATTATATTTCACACATAAACATAAAAAAATATACTAATAATTTTTCTATTTTTTTATCTATTTATTTATTATTTGTTATAGTGTTACCAAACATGATATAAAAAAATAAATATAAAATCGTGTGTGTGTGTGTGTGTGTATAAAATCGTATAAAATATAGTATAAGAAATAATAATAATTTTGAAGGTCGATATCAAACATAACAAATTTTCATGATAAGAATTATTATTCACATTATTTTTTCACACTATTGATATATTGATTACAATATATAAAATTGTTATTCAATAACTAAATAAATTTAAATCTATAAATTTTTATTAATAAATTGTATTGTTTTTTATTTTTATTTCAGCGTATTTTCAGAAACGTGCGAATGTACAAAAAAGAATAACTGTTAGCGAAAGTTCACAGCAGGAATATCGTACGGAAAATAGTAATAGTAAAACATCACAACAACCACAACCAGAAAAAATTAATAATGCTTAACCGGACATCATTTTTAGTATAAATACACTTATAATCAAAACAAAACAAATCCGAACTTTTCAAGTGATCTCTTTTAAAAAGTAAACAAAAAAAATAAATAAATAAATAAATAAATAAATAATAATAAAATTAACCGATTTTTTTTTATTTTTAATGTTCACTTTTTGGACCACAAACCAATGAATTGTGTAAATAAATATTCAGTAAAAAATTAATTAACTAATTTATAAATAAAATATAATTATAATATTGCTCTCTCTATCTCTCACTGCTCCTGTTATCTGTTTCCTGTTTCCACACAACATGTTTCCTTTAATTTAAAATCATTCAATTTTTCAAATAAAATTATACCAAACCACCACCTAACCACTCATCCAACCAACCCACCACCCACCCACCCACCACCCCACCACAATTTTTATAATTTACACAAAATCTCATCCAAAGTGAACAAAATAATAATTTATGTACAATTTTATACAAAAAAAAAAAAAATTAAAAAATTAAACTTAAAATAAACTAAAATAATAATTAATTATTTATTTGAAAATTAATTATATAAAAAATAATAATAATATATAAAAAAAAAAATTAAAGAAAAAATTGTAAAAAAAAAATGTAATATTTAATTAAAATTTAAAAATTATATATATATTATTTAAAAACATAAAAAATTTAATATTATATAATTATATAAAAAAATTAAAAAAAATTAAATAAATAAATAAATAAAGAAAATCTTTAAATTGGTAATAAATAAATATGGAAAAAACATTAAAAATGATGAAATTAATTGTTTTATCGTAAAAGTAAAATCCGAAAATGTTTCCATGTTTAACAATTAATTTTTTTATAAATTATATAATATTATTTAAAGACAAATTGAACAACAACAAAAACAAAAAAAAAAGACAAACAATGTTGGAGCGCCTAATTCAAGAAGAAATGCGTGATGCTTATCTGAACTGATACAATATTATAATTTTTTTTTTTTTTTTTTATATTTAATTAACAAATATAATTCTATTAAACCAAAGTTTTTTTTTTTTTTAAAGTTAGCAGCAGCGCAGATAGAGACCATTTCTTCTTTTACAAAATAATAAATAAATAAATAAATATTAAAATTAATATTAAAATATTAAAAAAAAATAAATAAATTATTACCACCGGCTTTATTGATATCATTTGATAAAAATAAAATTAATTAATTTTTTAACAAAAGTTTTGGTTATATAAATATGATATGTTTTGTTTTATCTATACCAATATACCACCACCACAACCACAAACACAACCACAATCACAACCACAACCACCACCCACATATATTATTTACAAATAGAGAACAATCAAATTTCTAAATTTTTTTTTTCTAAAAAAAATATCAACCGAAATTAAATTTTTCATTTTTAATTAATAATATATTCATCACACACAGAAACACACAGACACACCCACACACCCACAGCATCTAATCCACAATCCTTTACAATCGATTACAAAACCCGAAACAGCAAATCTGAACAATAATCTGGCAAAACACACACACACACACACACCCACGGTTACAATAAAATTGTAACAACTAATTAAATTGTAAATTTACCGATGAAAAATTAAAAATATAATAAAATTATTTTTTATTTTTTCCTTTTTTTGGTTTTGATTTTAAATTACAATAAAAAATAAAAACAATAAATAAAAAAAAAGAAAATATATGTGAATATAAAAAAACAAAGTTAAAAAGAAAAAAAAAAAAAATAAAAAATACACATAAAATTAAAAATTTTTTTATTATTTTTAATTTATATTAAAATGTGATAAAAGAAAAAATATAAAATAAAAATAAAGAAAAAAAAAAAAAAACAAAATCTGTTTAAAAATGTATTTATATTTTTTAAGTTATGTACTTTAAAAAAAAAAAATTAAAATTAAAATTAAAAAATTAAAAAATTAAAAAATAAAAATAATAAATATTTAATTTTTTTAAGAGAAAATTTTCATAATGTGAATTTAGCATGGAATAAAAATTAAATAAATAAATAAATATATTTACTTACATTTATTTTATTGTAAAAAATTAATTAATTTAATTTAATAAAAATTCTATTTTTTACTTAATTTATTTTGATAAAAAAACATAAAAAATTTCCGCATTTAACATAATAACATAAAAAAAAAAACTCATCAAATAAATAATTTACACACGACCACCACCACCACCACTACCACCACAACCAAATAATCCACCCACCCACCCACCTACAGCGTTGCGTTTAGAATTTGCATTCAGTTTTCAATATCACTATATTTTTCTTATCACCAACATGGGGTAAAATTAGACTAAATTATGAAAAATTGGACGCAGATTATCCGCAAAAAAAAAACAACTTTTATGAATATTCATTTTTTATTTTAATTAAGCTTTGTTGTTGTGTCAGACGTTTGAACAAAGATAAAAAAAAAAACATTTCTGAATTTGTTTTTTCCACCGAACCAATATCAAATTAGTACAAATTATAGAAAAATAAAATATAAATGAATAAAATTAATTATAATTTATTAAATAATTTTTCATTTTTGGCAGACCACAAAATAATTAAAAATTATTTTATTATCAATTTCATATCTTTCGTATGTAGTAGAGAATTTTAAAATCGTTTTATGTCTTCAAAAAATATATGATCGATTTTCTAAGAGAAAATTCCAAAAAAATCCTGTATTAAACGAACGCCTAAACGGAACAAAAAATTTATACATTATAATTATTTGGTATAAAATTTTACTGTGACATCAAACGGAAAATCGGTCATACTACGTTTGAACAGGTGAATCGGTTTTTTAATG
Organism: Bibio marci; assembly: GCA_910594885.2. Lineage (NCBI taxonomy): Eukaryota > Metazoa > Arthropoda > Insecta > Diptera > Bibionidae > Bibio > Bibio marci. The sequence continues at coordinate 43,383,503 of OU343114.1, forward strand.
AAAATCTCTTCTATGAACGGTTGCAAATTGATTATGATAATTTATAATCCTGTGTATACAAAAATGGAAATCCATTAAAACAAACGGTATGGTAATTAAAAAAGTAGATAACTCATAAACGTTAAAAATTGTGAGTGCAGTAAACTATCAATTTTTTGCCAGAATTTAGTCGGCTTTCAACTTCGTCGAGAGACTCAATGCCCGGAAAAACAAGTGATATTGTTATTTGAAAACATTTTCTCCAGTGATGCCACTGACCACCATAGCCATCCCTCCCGCCGCCCTCCCACCTCCCAATCATAACCATAGCCATACAATTTCATTATTAATTTTCTTCCCAATTTTGTTTTTATTTTGTTATTCCATTTAAAACATTTTTTTTTAGTATACGCTCATAGTTAAGAAATTGCACTAAACATTTATTTTAAAAATAACTTTTAGTGTCAAATCAATTGAAATTTGGTTAAAAAACCAAAACCAAAAAAAATCAAACAAGTGCCATGTTTTAGTGCAAATTCTTTAAAATTTAAAAACATGTTTAAAATTTCACATTTATTTTTTTTTATTATTATTTCAAATAGCAATAATTACGTTTTTTTTATATTATTATGTAAATATCTATACAGAAAAAAATTTCCGCTATTCAGTTAATTAATTGCTTTAATACAGAAACAAATAAAAAAACAAAAAATTAAAATTAAAAAAAAAAACAAAAAAAAAACCCAAAAAAAAATTATAAAAAAAACCTTAAAAAAAAAACAAAAATAAGATATAAAATAATAATTACAAAAAAATTAAAATCAACAGCAGCACGCCGATTATGATTGAAATTGTAAATTGTTTTTGTTGACATTCCTACTTTTTTTTTTAAGCTTATTTTGACTTTTAAATTTTATATCAGTTTTTAAATAATTTTTCGAAAACTTTAAAAAAATTCCTGCGAAGATCGCAAGAAATTAGCTATTTAGCATTTAAATTAAACATAACTAAAAGCTCTTGCTCCTGAAAAATAATGTCGTTTTTTTTGTTCTGCAATTATTTTTATATCATATTATATTTATTTACACCCATTTTCTTGTTTTTAACACCTACTTTAAATTTTAAATTTATTTATTTTTTTTTTTTTAAACAAAACTCTAAGCGATTAATAAAAATCAACGTTCGATGGGGTTGCAGGTCGTCGTAATGTCGCAGTTTTAAAAAAAAAATAATTAAAAATAAAGGAATAAAAATTATAAATCATAATCGGCACCATGCAGTAGTTTAGGAATTTTTAAAAATTATATAATTTGATTTGATTTTTTTTATTTTAATTTCTCTTTTTGAAGGGAAAATAAATAGTTTTATAAATATTCATTTTACAAAAAAATTATTTAAAAATATAATCATTTATTTAATTTGTCCAATAGTTTAATAAAACAAAAATGTTATATTACAAATTAAATAATAATAGGAAAAAAAACCTCTTTTGTATTAAAACAATTTATAATTATATAAAAAATAAATATTATTTTCATAATAATTAAAATTAAAAAATCGATTTGTTTTTATTATTTATAATTGCACAGCCGCAACAGAGCAATCACTGCAACTTGGTTGCAACAATGGCATTTTCATTATAATAAAAAATGATGAAGTAATTTATTTAGTGCCGCACAAATAATAACTTTTTTGAAACAAGGTTTTAAGGGAGATATCGGAAAATCTAGATTTAACATGATGGGCAAAAGTAGTTTAAGTCTATATACGATGATATGTGGTTAGGATTAACAACAAATAATATCTGTCACAGAATGTTTTGCACATAAATTTCATCTAGGTTCTATTCGAAAGATATTTGCTGACATTCAAAACAACAACAACTGTATTTATTCTGCTTATCACAAGAGAGTATAGAAGTATCCTTAAGACGTCTCCGATAATATTAATTCGGCGCACACAAATATTTAATTGCATTTTTTTTAATTAAATACAACTAAAGCGCTTTTTCAGAAACGAATAATATTAAATTGAAATAATTTCAAATATTTTACCAGGTAAGTTATTAAATTAAATTAAATTATATTTAAATAAATTTGATTTTAAAATTTCAACTTATACTGTTCAAAAATATGCTGCTCTATGCAATAACAATCACTGAATTCTTCAATTTTGCTACTTGCAATGAAAGGGAGCAAGAACATTTTGTATAACCAAAAAAATATTAAATACAATTTATATCAAAATCTTTTCTGCTGTTTTTAATCAAAATGTTGCCCTATAATAATATCGTTAATAAATATATAAAATAGTAATCTTATATGAAATGAAGAACATAAAATAATATAATAGCAGCAGGAATAAAAGTTAAAGGAATTTTCTATAGATTTTCCCTATAATTGGAATCGGTTTTATTACCTCACGTTTGCAAATTAGTTTAAAATGTTAATTTTTTTTTATATATGGCGTTTAAATTCAATTCTGTCATATTCGAATATTTTTTATTTTGATATTTACCTAAACACGATAATTCTTAATGGAACAGTATTTTCCGGGGGGGAAGTAATAATTGGCTCTTTCAAAAACTGATCTTATATGAGTGAATAAAAATAAAACCTTATCCTTGAATAATTATCCTTTTGCAAAAAATATATACAAACAGTGGTGACGCGTGAAAAAATGTTTTCAGATTTCAATATCACTATATTTTTCTGGTAGACGAGTTGAAAGTAGACTACATTGGGAAAAAAAATATCCACTTACTAAATTTTCAAGGAAAAACGACTTTTAAGAATTACCATCTTTTTGAATTACTGGTCCAACTTTTAACGGATTTCCAGTTTTGTATACAGAATTGCAAATTATAATCAAATTCCAATCTTTCATAGAAGATAATTTTAAAATCGATTCACGCGCTCAAAAGATATGTCTGATTTTCCAATCGATGACAGAGAAAATTTGAAGAAATTTGTGGTACTTTATAAAGTGAATGGTAGAAAAAATTTATACATTATTTCATAAAAAAATTTCAATGACATCAAATGGAAAATCGGTCATACCGTTTGAACGTGTTAATCGATTTTAAAAATCTGCTCTATGAAAGTTTGGAAATTGATTAGAATTAGCAAAACTGTAAGCAAAAATTGAAAATCCATTAAAACTATTGCCCATAATTAAAAAAGATGTTAATTCATAAAAGTCGATCTTCCTGGAAAATTTAATTCGGCATAAACACCCAGATTTTTTTCATAATTTAGTTAAATTTCACACAATATAGCGATATTGAAAATTGAATGCTATTTCTCAGCCTTCGCCACTGCATACAAAGATAATATTTCACAATGTATAAACATCATCATAATAAAAATGAGCTATGCTATAAATACATTTAATAAGTATCATGTAAACTAATGTCAATATTGGCTATACAAATTGTGGAAAAATATACGAATTCTAAAGATCATAATACATGCAGTAGTGAAAACAAAAAAATATATAAATAAATACATTAAAATTTAGCAAATCGTTTAAAAAAAAAAATTGTAATGATAAATTGAAACTATTACAAAAAAATATATATAAATTAATGAGAGTATGTAACTGAATGCTGGGGTGGAATCATGTAAGGTGATAAGTGACAGTCACCATGGTGATATTCAAAAGTGATCACCTATTTTTTTGGCATCATGTAAGGTGATCACTTTTAAACTCACCACAATTGGTGATTTTTATAATGTCATTCGTATTGGTGGTGAGAAAGAAATATATTTTGACATGTTCTTTCTTTATATTACTGATAAAAAAAATAAAATCTACAAATAAATCATAGAAATATAAAATCAAAATTAAGATAATAAAATTTTTCACGTTAATAAAAAATATAAATGTTTAGTTCAGTTTCGATTGAATTATATTGTTCAGGGACGATGGAACACAATGGTTTAGGATTTATTTGATCGTAATCTTCAATAAAAAAAATTTTACTTTTACAAATAAAATCATTACATGTTTATGAATTAAATTATTTGTAAAAAATTTAAAATATTTAAATTGAATTTTCGGTTGTGAATGTAGCAAATCATTATTTTTCTTTTAACACAAATATAGAATATATCCATTGGTTATTGCGTTAAGAATATTGATAAAATATATTGCAAATCCATACTTAAAAACGCAAGTACAAATATTTGATAAAATATATTACATCTTTGTTAAAGTTAACAAAAAAATTACGAAATGTATTCCTTGAATATAATATGAAAACTAAATATTTTCCTTTAATTTATTTTAATAAATAACACACCGAGTCACAACAAATAACTATGAAAGTAAATTTCTTTTTTCCCAAAAAAAATATAATCACCTTATGCACAAAACGACAGCAAAAAAGGTATCACCTGAAAATCGTCACTTTATGGTGATAGTCACCGGTGATATCGCCATAGCCGATGCAACATTTATAAAAGGTGACGCAGTGACTGTCACTTATCACCTTACATGATTTCACACCTGAACTCATATATACTTTAAATCCTATAACAAATTACCAATTCCTATAATATGACAACAAAACCGTATTCCAAACGGAACCAACCAGTTACTTTTTTACTGAATAAAAAAATCAATATTAAAATTATTGATGACAAAAATATCAAAATAATAATGTAATTAAATATAAAAATATGACTCTATTGAATACAATAAATTATATAAATCATCAGATCAGTTAATAATTTCAAGTATATACTTGCGAGCAGCTAAAACTGGTAATGAATTAGAAGTAAAATAATATAAAGGTAATAACTATACCGGATAAAAAAAATAATAAAGTTATTCGATTAAATTACAAAATTTCATAGTTGCAGTTGTAATAAAATTTAGTACGGCTGCTACAATAAAGTAAAGGAAATATTGGCAAGCAAAATGAAGATAAAAAAATATAGTTATTAAATGAAAAAATCTTCTGCTATATGCAGAATAGTTATAGATAATAGTGCGCTTAAATAATTTAACTTGTTCGTGGTTTCATTTATTATATTATTTTTCTTATTTTCCAATAAAGTTAAGTATTAAAAATACTATATTATTTGTTCCGAAGTAAATTTAAACTATAACAATATTAAATGAACTAATCAATTTCCAAATATACGCCAATTATGATAGAGAATAAAACAACAGAAAAACAGAACCAGAGAGAGAACAAAATTATAGGAATAAGAAATTTAAAAAAATTCCAAATTTCCAATTCCCCTACAAAATTGAATTATTCTAAATTTCAAATCTTAACTCCATTTGTCATTTAGTTTATTTTTTTCAATATTTATTATTATTATTCTAATAATATTCCCGTTGTACTTTATTAATGATAATGTTATCAAAACATTTACTATATTATATTAAAGGCAGTACATAATTACTTTAATATATAATGATAATATATTTATTATATTATAAATAGAGCAAAAAAAAAAGCAGTGTAAGATGTGTCAATGTGTGATTTGTGTGTGTGTACTTAAAGGAAAGGAAAGAAAAAAACAAGTCATTTTATTCAGAATTTATACACAAAACATTATAATTTTAGTTGATTTCTCGTTGGTTTATATTCCAAATGAAATCAAAACAAAAGACGGTTACGCGGAGGAGACAAACTGGTTTTTTCTTGTGCTTTTCGATTATTCGATATTTGTATTTTACTCTTTTGTTTTGAAAAACTTTTTTTTTCTTTTAATTCTTTTGTTTTTTTTTTTTTTTTTTCTTGTTCAATTTCATTTCATTCTTATCTTTTTCGTGTACGCAGAGGAATATGGTACATACAACAACATATAAATGTAATATGTAGTATTTATTAATATATGTATTATGTGCCTATGCTATACAGAGATACACGTACCCGACGACGTATACGTACCTATCATCATTTTGCTCTGACTTTGCTACTCGTGGTTCGTAAAATACAAAACAAGAATAAGAATAGGTATCCCTTGTAATGCTATATTCATTTTTTTTTTCTCTTGTTTTTGTTCTTCAAAATTGTGTTAATAATAAAATATATAACCCATTACCCATTTGTATATATATAGTTTCAACCATATCTACAATATATATAATATAATTACATACAATATATATTTTATAATACATAAATAACGTATGGCTATCAACGTGTACACACGAACACACTCAGAAAAATATTGTTTATAATTATAATAAATAATAATATGTTTCCAAATTTTATTTGTAGCTTATATATGCAATATAGGATTGCATCTGACGCGAAAGTATTTTTAGTATTTTAGGTAACACAGTTAAACGGGCGGGGGTTGGTACATCTTAGGCATAGAAAAAAAAAATGTTAAGTTACCAACCTTTTTCAAACAATCTTGGGCAATTTATAAATATAATCAAATAAAAATTTCTACTTTTTTCATTCTCAATCCATGAATTGAAGCAATTTTGGAAGTCTTCATAATTGTGGGAGTGCCATCGATATGAACAAATGTATGAATATGATGGAGTAACATATGGTGAATGAGGAGGGGGTGTGGTAACACATCTCATCCAAAGGCCTGCCACGTTTCTTTCTTGACCAGGTTGGTTTTCGACATTAGGACGAGAATTGTATTATTGTGAAAAACCATTTTATTGCGGTGAGTTTAACAAATTTTGTTAACTTTTCTTGTAATAATCGCCTAAAATTGATTAATTATTAAGGTTCAATATATTGATCGTTCGGTTCGATTTCAGAACAGACATAATACACCGTACTACTTTTTGGTCCCACCAAATACTGAGACTACTTTTTTTGTAGAATAGCAATCCATAATTCGCAATTTTTTTTATTTTTTATTAAATGGAATATGTTAACCATAAACTTTGACAAGCAGTACCAAAAAGTTTGCTTCAATGAAAGGCAGTAGCAACAATTCCCGCAAATCACATTTTTCTGCGGTATAAAAAACACAACATTTTCAATAATCTCATAAAAAATTACTGATGATAAAGATATAAAAACAAAACGTTCACATATAATTTTTCAGCATAAAATGCGGCGATTATTGGCCGTATTTTTGATGAAAAATTTATTAATTATTAATGTGAGCCATTAAAATGAATGCATTTTATCGAATATGGTTGTGTGATGTGAAAATCACATATTATTATAGTAGCACTGTCCAAAGTTTGTCCACAAAATTTCCGCATTTTATGTAGTAGTCCATATAGTTTCCATCCGAGGAAATGGATCTATGAATTTCTTACGGATATCTGCTGGAATTTTATATGATGAGTGCAACCCTGTTAGTAATATTTTTCGTTGCTCTTATTCCACAGAATATCCATAGAATTTATATTCATATATTTTTTGTGAACAGATCCACGGATTTTGACAAAAACCTATTTGGATCGTCCATGTATTTTGACGAGTAATAAGTGTGAATTGTCCGTATTAGTAGAATAAATTTTCTTATGACGATGATGCCAAATCGCGTTTTGATACAGATTTTTACCGATAGACCAGAAGTTCTATAAGCACGGAATGAAGCGACTGAACGATGGCAAAAATTTATTGATTGTGCATTTTTTTTTGTAATTAACAAGAAAATAAAACCGCAGATAAAATCCATAAAAATTCTTACAAAATACCTCGGAAATATATCGATTTGAGTTGTTGCGGTTGTATTAAAAATTATGAAAATAAATTAAAAAGAGTGATGATTAACGTATATCGCTAGATAAGCGAAATATACAAAATGTGAATCACTGTCTTGGATAATTGTTGTAATAAATTTTGAATACAATATCGCGGATATATGTTGCGGAAATATTACCTTGACAATCCAAAGATTTGACCTAAATAAAATACTATTACAATAAGTGGAAAATCAAATGGACATTCTTTGGACAAATTCCAATATATAATTTCCATAAAAAAAAGTGTGGGTTTTTTTTTGCACGGAAATTTTCCTCATTTTTCAAAGTACGGACAAATTGTTACTAGCGATTAAACATATATTTGTACACATATATTGTTATATAGAAAAAAAAACAATACTCAACTATGCTGCAATTAAACGCCTCCAATCTATGGGTATTATAGAAATATCCATACCAGAAATACGGAAATATGAATGCCGTAAAATATCAATGCTATTTTGAAGGTAAATCAGTGCTAATTGACAAAATGATGACAAAAATTATAACATTTATAACATATTTATTCACTTTAATTTTTGGGTAGGTATAGATTTGTTTTCACTATAGGCTACCATTGTAGGTTATTATGTGACGAGAAATCTAAAAACTATCGTCTATAATATGTTTTAAACAAAGAGTTATGAAATATCAATTTAAATTTTTCATTATTAATTTATATTATAAATTATTTGTTTTATAATATAGATTTTGTTAATTTTAAACTAATATGTCATCAATTCGAATTAAAATCATCAATTCAATTGTAAAACGTGAATTGTTCTATATAAGATTTTAATTTCATATTATATAGTTACTTTAAAAAATCATTTAATATACAAAGTGTTCACGCGTATCTGTCATTAATACATTCTATAATGAATCCTTCGTTGTGATTATAAAATTATAAATTTACTATAAAGTGGTTAATTCCCTATACATTTATCAGGATACAATTTTTTGAGTGCAGACATTATTATTATTATAATCATCATCATGATCATCATTATTATTATTATTATTATTATTATTTTAAAAAAAAAAGATCATGATCATTTTACAAAATTGTCAGTATCTCTTCGGGTTTCATATAATAATTTGTTTTTGTTTTTTTTTTTCTCTACTTTATCTTCATATTAATATTTTTTTTCTGAAACCCTTTTTGAGTTGAACACGTGCATCACCATAATATAATATCTATATGTATATCTACTCGTATACATAAATTATATATATATATATAAAAAATATATATAATAAAACCGAGATTGAATTTATAAAAAAAATATATTTATTTATATTTTGTGTGTTTTTTTCTTAATTTTTTATTTATTTTAATTTTTTATTTTATTTCATCAAGTTGATTTTTTTTAAAGGGTGACCGGGGCCCATTTGAATCATTCAATAGCAATTTGTGCTAAAGAAAAATGTTGACATCCATTTGTTGATGATTCATAAAATATGTATCACTTGACATCATTTTAATTATGGTTAAATATATTTAACAATTACTGCTGAACGAAATTATAACCAAAATACGTATATTCTTTTCGATCAATCGTTATAGTTAAGTATCTGACCAGAATGTAAATATTAAAATTCGGTATATATAGCCTCCCGGTCAACCCTACACACACACACGCAAGTTTTATTTTGTATTGTATCTATTTACACACATATAAATATAATATAAAAATAATACACTATAAATTTACGCACATAAATATGAGTTTGGAAAAAATTAAATTTATATCATGACCTTTTATAGTTTACTCTTTACTTTAACGTAAAATCACGTATAAATATGGTATACTCTGCAAACGATATATAATGAATAAATGGATGTATTGCTACAAATAACATTGGTTAATAAATAACATAATATAAAATACTATACAATATTAATTGATTGACAATTTCAAAATGAAAATAAATTTACGAAACGAAGCGTGACACAAATTTCAAATCAAATTTCAAATGAGAAAATATTTTTTATTTTACGCAAAATTGTTAATAACAATAACACAAGCCATTCATTCATATATTCCAGAAACAGTCATACAATATATGCGGATTATTATTAATTTTGAATTAGGTGACCGAAATTTGCGTAGTACTCTCATGGATTTATAGCACAATTTCAAACACAATTAATTAATTAACGATAATTGTCATATTTATTCGTACTACATTTCATTTGAATGCAAATTAAATAGAAAATTTAGTATAATTGAAGTTTCAAGGAATAAGGACATTTTAAGGATCTTACAAAAATACACATCAATTGTAATGCGTCACATTATATATATGAAAAGTATATAATTAAACAGAGAATTGGACATAATGCTGAATATAACAAGGATCAAATAACCAGTTCTAGGATAAGAATAATTTTCACATCTAGTATTGCTGCACCTCATATATGAAAGATATTTAAACAATTTATTAAATTTATTTCATGTGCAAATATTTTCAATAACATTTCAAAGATTTTACAAGGATAATTTTCAGATATCCAAGTATTATAAATGTTAATTAAAAACTACCACATACATGATACACACTACACCATACATAATTTCATCCAAATTGACCAAACGAATCAGCCACTTTAGCAATTGGATCAACAGAACTTGATATAGAAACGGTATGTATAATCCTATATATTCCACACCCTCATCACTAATTTCATTCAATTTGTTACGAACTATATCTGCATAAAATCTATTTTCAGATATCCAAGTATTATAAATGTTAATTAAAAACTACCACATACATGATACACACTACACCATACAAAATTTCATCCAAATTGACCAAACGAATCAGCCACTTTAGCATTTGGATCAACAGAACTTGATATAGAAACGGTTTGTATAATCCTATATATTCCAGACCTTCATCACTAATTTCATTCAATTTGTTACGAACTATATCTGCATATAATCTATTTTCAGATATCCAAGTATTATAAATGTTAATTAAAAACTACCACATGCATGATACACACTACACCATACATAATTTCATCCAAATTGACCAAACGAATCAGCCACTTTAGCAATTGGATCAACAGAACTTGATATAGAAACGGTATGTATAATCCTATATATTCCAGACCCTCATCACTAATTTCATTCAATTTGTTACGAACTATATCTGCATATAATCTTATTCTAACTAAATTCGTATACCTTATTTCATATAAATTGGTGCAAAAAATAACCAACGTTTTTAGTCGAATTTCTTTGAGTAAAATTTATTAAGGAACTTGTTTGGAAATGATTCTATATAATCCGATTTCAATTTATAATAAAAACAAATTAATTGTTAGCCAAAATTTATGCAAAAAATTACAAAATCTATGACGGTTTTTGTAATACCGACGGTTAGCAAAGGTTACCAATGGAATTTGAAAATAATTTTTTTAATTAATTTTTTTTTTTTTTTAACATATCGAATTATTTCAATTAATTAAATTATGGAAATGTCACAGAATGTAGAGTATAAAATATTACCTCAAAAGGAATACTTTATTGTGTGCAAAGAATTTTATATATCTAAATGTTTTCATTGTCCTTTTAAATTTCAACATTCAATCGATCCAATATAACGATGTATTGATCCGATATTGTATTTACCCTTTCACAAAGATGGTCGATGAACATTAGCCATATGCGTGTGCATTTATATTCAATCCATTTACCACATACATTTTACAACTGCGATTATATGAGTCATAATATAAAATACAATATTTTTATTCATCTCCTGACCAGATCGAAGCCTTTCATCAAATAGTACACAATAAAATGAACTATTATTTCAAATAAATATTCAATAGATTAAAATAAGGGATACAATAAATAATAGTAAATACAAATATAGTATAAATATCCTAAAAAAAGTAAAATGTGAAGATGACCAGCAACACAACAATTTTGTGGTATGGAATTTATAGAAAAGAAAGGAAGACCATAAAATATCGCATTATATTATTTTTTATTTATATTATTATAACGTAGACATAAAATATAAAGATTTAAAAAAATGAATCATTTTTTCTTGCTGTGGTTTGTTTGTTGATTGTAAATTTATTTTTTTTTATAGCTACAAATTTATGAGTTTATATGCGCACAATATATTGTCCTATTGTCCGCAAAAAAATAACAACAATAATTTTATGAATTCGAAATATTCTCCCTCAATTTAAGAATAACATCGATTTTCAGAATGTGCAGCAAATAAATTGAATATTTACTGAAAAAAAAAAATCAGTCAGTATTGTTGTACGATGAGCAAGTACAATCATCGTCAACTGCCTGATATTCAGTATGAACACGATGCATACGGTTTTAGCAAACGATTGAATACAACAATGTAATACCATATGCGGATTCGCAGAAACACAATGTTTCATCATCTGTTGCAATAGTTTTTAAGAAATTTCGAGGCAAACACAAAAACCTATACATACAGTCACTTAATGCGTTTCATTATGACTTACTCTGAAAGAAATGTTAACAGTTTTTTTCGATTAGATGGCATTATTAAATAGCTCAATCAAATATGAGAAAGTTATTTCGGGTATTTGCCGGACAGTGTGTCTATAAAATTTCTTTTCGTTTTATAAGAAAACTTAATGTAATCAAATAATAATTTAACATATATTTATAAAAAAAAAATTTCTATATTATATATTTCATTTATAAACATTATGAAATGTAAAATTTTTTATACAAATGAAATTTTTTAATGCTGTGATCGAATTATAATTCACTATGGCTATTAAACAGCGTACCTGCATGAGTCATTTAAGTATACAAATATTAAGATCCTTAAAAAAAAAAAGACTAACATTATATGTACAGAGAAATTTCCAATTAATAGAATTGCAAGCGACTGTGTGTTGAATCGAAATTCTGCTGACATTGAGTATAACGATAAATGTGATGAGGAAAAACATGTTAAGAACGAATTTCTTCTCTACAATCGCTTTTTTTTAATTCTGTAATTTGTATTCACATTCTATATTTTCTTTTCTCTTACACTATTTACAGAGAAATTTGATATTGTATTTAACATGTTCTATTAGGAATTCATTATGCGCTAATCATCCATATATAAAAATAATAGAATTATGAAAACATTTATCTTTCGTTAATTGCAGTACAATTGGTGACTAGTTATATACTCCCATGCGGAATAATTTACCAATTTGGATGTAATAAATGTTTCGTCGATGTCATAAGCTTAACTTGGCTTAATATGACTTGCTAATGCTAATAGACATTCTATTGAATGGCGATACATTTACATGTAATTTTCAACGTACTTCAATAATTTTCGATTGAAAGAAATTTTCACTTAAATTGTAATTCTATTGCATAGAAATCTCACTGTACATTGAAATGGATATAAAATATGGTTTATATATATATATCCTTTTACCGTCTTATTTATATCTGTATTTTTTGTATTGCATCAGTTTTTTTAATAAATCATATCATATACATATATTGAAATTTTTTTCCTGTTAAATTCTAAAGAGAATTAGAAGACATATAACATATTATATTATACACGCATATCAGTTTTTTTATTTTATTTCATTTTATCTGCGTATTTTTTTTTTTTTTTAAGTATTTTGTTTGATTTTAGAAGGCAAAATAATAATACAAAACAAAAATAAAAAAATAAATTGTGAAGTCATCATCATATAAAAGACGAATTTATATGTATTTATTTATCTCAGATGGCATATATATATATATAATTCGATATGTGCTTCGAATACGTATTATATAGAAACAGTGGCGTTACGTGCATGTAAACAAGGTAAACAGTGTTTACCGCATAAAAAAAAATTCTTTTTAACATCGAATATTTTGTATTAATATATTTGACACTGACTGTATTTTATATTCAATTGGTTAAAATTTACTATATAGTTTTTTCTCATGTTATAAAATTTAAAATATCGGTAAAATATCGTAAATATCTTTTCCATAAACAATTAAAATCATTTATAAATATTATATAATAAAATAATATAATGGATAATTAAAATGTAATAAACAAAAATGGGTACTCACCAATTCACTTTTCCCCAAATTAGCCGCAATAGAGGAGCCACCGGTAACAGAAGAATGAATATTCTGCACATACAATTCAATTTACAATTTCATTTCACAAATAACAAAATTGAACCACGCAAGACACATTTGGTATATAATGCTAAAAAGTCAAAAAAAAAAGTAATAAATTAATTTTAATATTATTATTATTATTAGATTTATTATAAATAAAAGTATCAAATTAAATTAAAGTTATTTATTTTATTACTTTTTTTCAAAATAATTTGGTACAATTTTAAACATAAATACAATAACAGCAACAGCAACAGCAACAAGAACAACTACAATTACAATAACAATAAATGTTATATATAAAAAAATTCTGTGACCGCGGCGTCACACAAACACAATCACATTTTTTTTTTTTTTTTCGTATATGCGCATATAGGAAAAAAGTCAAAATTTAATTATTAAAAAACTAAAAATCTGTACCATCTTTTCCCGGAAAATTAATTATTAAATAAATTGATAATTGTTGGGAAACAAATAAAATTAAAATAATTAAAACAATTGCAATATTTAAATATTTTAATGTATAAAATATAAAAAAATGAGGAGCAGCGCACTTACCCATCATTAACATACAAGGCGAAAAAAAGAAAGTTAAAATTTATTGTAGGCATTTTTTAAACACACAATTACTAAACACTGTAATACAATTATAGAAAATAAAACTTAAATAATATTAAATATTTATATTCGGTTTATAAATTTAAAATAATAAATTCGCTACTTTACATTAATTATTAAATATAAAATAATTAAATGATTAATATCTAATTTTTTTTTTTTTTCCTTTTTTTTCCATTTACTACGACGTGACTGACACAAGAAAAACAAAAACCAGCAATAATAAAAATCGAAATTATAAATGTGACATAGAAAATTGATGTGACACATGAGAAGTGAAAAAACAATTGAATTATAATTCGATCAAATAAGAAATTCGAATTGATTTTTTATTATTATCGTAATTTTATTTATAATTTAACGAATTTTCAAATTTAAAAATTTGCTCTTTTTTAAAATTTATTCCAATTGATATTTTGTCACTTACTTATCATTGAGCGCAATGATAATTTAATAATTTGATGTTCCTTTTATAGTAATGAAATTTGCTTACAAAATAAATTAATCTTTTTTTAATATTATTTAATATTATTTATAAATTTTTGGCATTAGATAATTTTGAGTTCTATCTTGTTATATAATTGAACCGCTCTTCTCGTAATATGGTACCAATACCAGGCAAGACTGTCAGACTTATGCACGATGTCATTATATAGAAAAATCAATTATATGTTGCATATAAACATGAATTCAAAAAAATAATCATTGACATATAAACAGGCTGCTAACAAACAAACTTTAAAATTAAGAAATAATTACTTTTTCACAACTAAAAATCTTTCAATACATCCTATTTCGGTTATTGCATACGCGCATACAGCTCTGCGTAGGTAATGGGATAAAAATAGAATTTGTTTACCAAATCGAAAACTGCAAACGACGCCGCTGTCTATAAATCCTTTATTATTCTAATAGAAAAAATGTCTAGACTCATTTGAATGATCTATACTTTTTTATGCATATATAAAGAAATAAGCATTTTTCTAAGTAAGTAAAATAATGTATATGTACATTTAATGAATGTGTCCGTGTTGTATCCTATACAATTTATTTAAATCTAACAGATTTTTTAAAAATACATAAGCTAGCTGCTAGAGATATATCTAAAATTTCATCATTAATTACATTTATTTATACGATTTATAAGTCTATCCCTATACAGCAACAAAATTATATATGTAAATTTACTACTTTATGTACTACTTATAGTTTTTTTTGTTCCTGAAGCCTTTCTATATTATAAATTTATGTATACTAAAATATGAACAACTTGAAATTTCAAGAAGTACATTACACACGTTTGTGTGTAAATCAATAATTTAAGAAAATAGATAATAGATGCGTAGTATTAGTATATATCTTAATGTCAAAATTAAAACCCATAAGTACATACATTTATGTATTTAAATATAAATAAAACACAATAGGCATTGTGAATTATGTATTGTATTTTAAATTTTCATTTCAAAAACATTTTCTATTAAGACATAATAATTTGATGGACAGGAAAACACTCGAAAGTTACGTAATATATAAAAAAAATTCAATAATGTATTCGTATATAATTTAAAAGAAAAGTACTTAAGGAATAGAACCTAAAAGCATATATTAGATCGTGGTTGTTTTTTTCCCATGAAGAATTTAAATTGTCTCCCACCGTTTGGGTGTCAAACAGTAACTTTTTTATTTTATGATAATAACAATCAGTACATGTGGTGGTAGACCTGAATAATAAATATCAATATTTCATCCCAGATTTGTGATTATGGCCGTTCGATTTTAACACATTTCAACAAATTTGCAAAATTCAAAACAGTTAATTTTGTAAATTTATTTTAATCACACGTGTGATTCTTTATTAGTAGTAAATTCTTCATTTAGAAAAAAAGATGACAAACCAATGGGACACAAAATACTTACTGTATAGGAATGATCAGAACAACGAACGAGTCGTGTATTGTAAGCAAAATAAACAAATTTTAAAAGAACATCTAACCAAAATCAGGTTTTCAGAGCGTTAAGGATATTTCAAGGACATTATGAGAATAATTTTTTAATTTTGTCGTACTACATCTCGTGAAAGAGAATTAAACAGAAAATTTATTAGTACTGTTGTTAGACAATCCGGGAGTCTTTCATATATATATATACTAAAAATTACTTAATTGAATTATCATTTACTCGTTTATGAAATCGGAATATCTTTGAAAATATATGGTCTATATAAAAATAAATTGAAGAAATAAAGTATTTACAATATAGAAACACAATGATTATACAATTGGTGAATTATTAAATATTCATACACGGAGTAATTTACCAACTTGATTACTATGGTAATGTATGTTTGGTTTGACCTATAAATAAATGTGTGTCATTATTGTGATACAATTACTCTGTATCGCAGCGACGGCTTCACGGAAAATACAATGGGTCAATCGGGCTACAACACTAAAATTAATAATGATATTAAAAGCCTTTCTACCATAACATCTACCATGGTAAAAATTTCAAATATGCATGATATAATAATTTGTACGATATTTTTTCATACGTATATAAACACCGAAAGATAATTTTTCAGTAAAAAAATGATCTTGATCATTTATAGCTTATAGAAGATATATATAATTATTTGTATCATATTATTTACATAACAGAATATCTGCATGAATATATTGTATATGCTTTACGTTTTACAAATCTTATTTTAGGATTAAGCGTATCTTCACTCAACAAAAAAACAAACTATTTTATAGCCCCATAAAATTTTTCAGACATTTCGTAATATTACAGGCTGGGAAATAATGATTTTTTCCATACACTGTATATTTTTAAATGTTACTAAACTGCAATTACAATCAAATTTATATAAAGGGCTTTCCATATTTGAATAAAATATTCCAATAAATCAAGCAGTATTTCAGCGATAACGCACCTTATTGTCTTGCAATGCATTAATTGTATGTGGTTTTTTGCAGTTACACACTGACTTCACTTTACCGGTTGTGTTAAGACGCGCATTATTTTTTGGGGGCCAATTGACTGTCCATTTTTCGTAAAATAATGGATAAATGAAACTTTTCCTTAAGCAAATCAATTGTTTTATTAGCTGCATTGATATTGTCAATTGATAGATTTACCATTACACTGTTATAAATAATGCTGAATCATGTTTGAAGATAAATGGACCAATTTTACCACCGGATCATAAATCACACGAAACAGTCAATTTTAACTGGATGCATTGCAATTGTAATAGATCGAACGTCGCTATTTGAAAAAAATTTTATATACTATGGATTAGTAGGAATATATACACAAAAATTCGTAACAATCTCGTTGGCACACACACACTGGCAGCCTGTGGTAAAAATATTATTACGAAAAACCAAAAAAATACAACAATAATATAAAAAAAAAATTAATAAACAAATTCGCAATAAAATTTCAGGAAATTTTTCGTAAGAAAACATAAATAAATAAAAACATATTTACAAAACTTTTAAAATTAGAATACATATTTAATATTAATATTATTATATAAATACGCTTTTCTCGAAAAATAACTGACCAACTAATTGTTATATATTGATTTGGATCACGTGAGGAATAAAATTAACAGTGCAGGTTAATCGGCGTCGGTTACAATGCGACTATTTTAAAAGAATAGTTCCAGGTTCTGTATATAATTCACTTTGTGAGAAATACGATTTTATAAAACGATTATTCTTGCTATGATACGATTTCTGGGACAGACATTTAATACATATTTAATACAATCAATTAATTCATATAAATTTATGCATATTGTGGTATAAAATAAAGGTTTTCACAAAATGAATCCATGCCGCGTACTTTGTGTGATGTTTACACCCCAGGTAATTGTTGTGTATTCCTACATATTCCATATTCGCCGATATGTCATCTATCTCACTTTTAAAATTAAGGATTAATCTATTTAAATATAGTTCACGTTGTCAAAGACACTATCAAAATCTATAAATATTGTCCACAACATCTTCTTTATCTTGGACAATACAATGCAAAGTTGGTACAGTATAGATTTACCTTATTAGTATTCATGCTGCAATTTGCCACGGGTAAGATTATTTAAAATATTCATTCTGATATGTTGTTCCATCAGTTTTTCCAACATTTGCAGTATAAACGAATTGGGTAATGTCTCGGTATGAGTTAGATTGATCTGATATTTATATACCATATATTTCCAATAATTAGACTGACCTGCAATGTCAGTGGCGCTGTGATTAAAACACAAGTCGTTTAATTTTCGTACGTTGTGTGAGTTGAATTCTTGGTATTGATATTTACTAAATAATATTCAACAGAATTATCGTTTGGACGTTCAACAAATATATGTTATAGGAGTCGATTTGTGTTTTAAATAAAAAATTTTAAAAAAAGTTTAGCATTTTTTCAATAAGGTTTCTGTCGTATCTTTACTTAGAATTATTATTAATATTCCATATGGAAATATTTAGTTGCTGAAATTCAATTAATCGTTAGCTAAATAATATAGTGAATATATAGAATTTATACAAAAAGACTGTGTACATTTCACTATGATCTAATAATATGAGTCTAATCTTATTAAAAAAGAACCTGTTTCTATTCGCAATTTATTTCTAATTTTTTTTTTGTTGTTATTATTGTTTATTATTTCTATTCAAAAAAAAAATTGAAAAAAAAATAAAGCACTAACTTTTTAACATTAAACAAAATTTTTACATTTGACATATCTTTTTTTTTTACCCATCCGATATTACAATAATAATAAATTATTAATTTTTTTCCATAATATTTTTCAGCTGAGTAATGACAGAAAAAAGGAATAATATTGTATAATAAGCAAAAAACACTTACACATATTACAATCGATTCAATCAAAATTTATATGTAAATTTTACTTACATACTGCTGTAATTATAAAATCTGTTTCTTGTAATTTTTTTTTTTATTATATCCATAGATTTAACTACAGGAATTGATTGGTGGTATAAGTAAACCCACCATTATCCCAATTACAAAACAAATAAAAAACAACAACAATTAGTGAATACCAAGAAGATAAATGCGAATAAGGTAGAGCACGGCATATTTGGTGGTGGTAAATTATTTTTATAAATAGTCATCGAATATAAATATTATTAACTTTATTCATTAGCAACAATGTACATGTAAATCAGTGTGTAAATGTTACGATTTATAATGGATATGCAACGATCATAAATTAACTGAAATGATTGGTATGTAATGATTGTATAATTATTATCTTTTGTAATTTTTAGCAACACATGGTCTAATGTTATCATATACACCATGACTAGAACGAAAGGTACTCCGTGGCATATTTGGTGTCGCGTCAAAGAACAGAATGGTTGGAGGCGAAGATACAATTTTGAATTAGACAAGTTGTACGGTCAACCATAAATATTGTCAAAACAATCAAGATCAATAGATTGAGATGGCTTGGACGCACGTATTACGCATGGAGGAGGAGCGTGTGCCGAAAAAACTGTTAAATATTAAACCAGAAGGTAGAAGGAGAGCCGGAAAACCTAAGGCGAGATGGCTAGATGCATTAAACTGTGATATAAAGATCCTAAAAATTCGGGATTGGAAGACATTAACTGCGGATAGGCCAAGTTGGAAAAGCGTGTTGGAGAAGGCTAAAACCGCACTCGGGTTGTAGCGCCATGGAGTAAGTAAGTAAGTAAGAATGATATTGCGATAACTGGCTATTATATATTTTTCTTTTTCTTCATTAAAAAACGATTAGAACTGACTGTTACATTATGCATTTATGGTTTTAATTCATCTTATAGTATATTTCGCATTTATTCCAACATATATTCTGCAGTGATGTTAATGCTTCATTAAAAAAAAACGTAGGGTTCAAAGAACTTACCGTATAAAAGGAAGTGTTGTTCGCAATTCAATAGGGAAGGACAGAACATGTTTTAGAAAACAATTGAAGATGATCATATATTTTTTTATGTTGCAGTACAACCCTTTCGGTTAATATTACAATTTTTCAGATGAATTAGTATTTGCTTATATATTTAAAATCCGTATAGTCGAATAGTTTTGAAAATACGTTGTTAGACACTATACCCTACTAGTAACAATTTGTCCGTACTTTGAATAATGAGGAAATGTTCCGTGGAAAAAATCCACATATTTTCCTTGGAAAAGATATATTAGAATTTGTCCAAATAATGTCCATATTTCCACTTAATATAATTACAATATTATTTTATTTAGGTCAATTGAAATCTTTGTATTGTATTCATAATTTATTACATCAATTATCCAAAAACTGTGGTTTAAATTTTGTATATTTAGCTTATCTAGATAACTAGATTGATAATTTTTAAAACAACCGCAGCAACTCAAATCTATATATTTCCTAGGAATTTTGCAAGACTTATTATTGGTTTTATCATCGCGGGTTTTGTTACTTGTTTATGTAAGCGTTTTATCTGTCAAATTTCTACCCAATTATTACTATGAATTTTATTAATATAATCTTACAATTAAATTATTTTTTACATAAGAAAATATAAATATCATATTTTTTATATATTTATTTTGTATTTATTACATTAAATTTTGTTTCAACAAGTTACAACCTGATATAACAAAATGTTTGTGGAGAATGCACTTGTCGCATGACGGTACTTTTGTCAAAATACTCACAAAAAATATGTTTATAAATTCTACGAATATTCGGTGGAATAATAACAATGAGAAATAAGTCTAAGGAGAATCCGTAGAAATTTTTCATAGAAAATATACGGATAATATAATCGTATTTTTTTATAAAAATCCTTGGGTTGCACTGATCATATAAAATTCCAGCGGACATCAGTAAGAAATTCATATAGATATTTCCTCGTATTGAAACTACGGATTACTAAATATAATGCGGAAATTTTGTGGACAAACTACGGACAATGTTACTAGCGTACATTGATTAATAATTTTTCCTTATTTTTGTCTGTACTTTAAGAATGATGAAACATTTCGTGGAAAAAATTCACGTATTTTATAAAGTAAGTGGCTAGTATTTTGGCGCAATAAATTTGTTCGCTTTTTCAAATGTAAATTAATGTTATTATCAAATCACATTATTATAATTTATCACCATGCAAATTCTGGTTTTGGTTTGGTTTGGTTGCGATGGTTTCACAAACATTCGCTGAAAGCTAAACGCCATACGATTTTTTTAATATTTGCATTTTTCCATTCCGGCCGTTAAAAAACTATACAACAACACCTTTTTTTTTTTAAGCCCTTTAGAACTTGTGTCGCCAATTTTTTTAAATATCAACTTTAAATATACTTTGTTACTTAATCAGTAATTTTAAACGTTGTAACCAATATTTACCTTTTTGAATATGATAAAGCCAAATCATCATAAACATTTTACAATTTATTTATTTTGTTGTTGACATGTGTGTTATGATAAAATTTAGAATACTTTTTCTATCCCAATTTAAATGGCGAATTAACAATTAATCGTAACGGGTTGTGTGTGTGCTATAATCTCAATCGAAAAACCAATTTTTTAAATAATATAAGTTTTTTGTGATTGCGCATAAATGAATTTCTCATGCAAATTTCATGAATTTTAAGTCGGCCTGTCGTTTGCCATGCACGATACACTTCTCAACCCACTTATATACACGGCAACACACACACATACACTATAATTGTTCTTATACATTTGTTTAAATAAAAACAGCGAATAAATTTTATAGAGATGGTATGGAAAATTTTTGTCGGCTGGCTACGTTTTCTTCAAATTCAATATTTCCACCGCTCTACACTCTATTCATATCATTCTATACAATTTTTCTTAATAAATATTCTATTTTATATTGTAATTTACAATAGGAGTCGTTCAATTTTTAAGGTAGTGTACAAATAAATACTAAATATTAGTAAAACAAAACAAAAAAAAGAGTTAACTAAAGTCTAAAAAAAAAACTTTAAACATAAAAACCAAAGAAATTTATAATAGGAAATAAAAAAAATTCAATTTCAATACTCACGCACGCACAATTTATTATTATGTGATATAAAAATAAAAAAAATTAAATATTGTGTGTGTATACACACAATTTAAAAAAAAAAAAACACATCATAAGGGAATGACCTCCAATTTTTTATGCTAACTATAAAAAAACAAACTTTAGAGTTTAGTTAGAACCACGCAGCTAATAATATAGAATATAATCGACACACAAAAAATATATTATTTATATGTAATATTTATGTATTATGTATAATTTTAAATATATGTATGAGAAAAGTATTTAATACTTTTTATATACCAACATAAATATTTATGTTATTTAATTTTTAATATCATATATAGAATATTTAAACATATACGCTGTATAGAGAAAGACGACGACGATGACGACGATGACGACAACGACGACGACGATGGTTCACTAAACTTTTATTCTGTTTAAATCTTTAAATCATAGGTTAGCGACCGTGGCCAATTAATGAATCCAAACAAAGAAATTGTACGAATATTGTTATCGACTATGCAAACGATGCGTAAATATGCTAATGTTATTAAAAAGCATATAGAACGAACATAGGTTTTTTTCGAATTTTTTTAAGCATTATATAAATATCGATTGCCAAAATAAAAATTACATACATCGCAATACATTTTTATGTTATTTTATGTAATGGAAAAAAAAAGAAAAAAGAAACATTAAAATTTAATTAATTCAATACACAAACAAAAAATAGTTTAAGTATTTATTGTAATTTGATATTTTTTTTTTCCGATTTAATAATTAATGAATTTTAAAAAATATATATTTTTTTAATCGTTGTGTATTCTAATCATTATCGTAAAATAATTAATTTAATAGGCCAATTTGTACGAGACGAAAGAGTAGCTGTGCCAGTGCTAGACGTGTGAAATGTTTGATAATACATTGGTTTTTTGTGCGCGATTAGTGATGCAATGCCGACACATGAGAAAATGTTCTACTATATATTATTTAATGCTTGAATTTGAATAGATATTATAGTGATATCATCTCTATTGTATTGATGACATTATTATGGCCTACAAATGTATAGCTAATAATCAGTGGCGAGCGGTCAACGGTAGGCAGCAGGAGGGTAAGCACTGCTGCCCAAACAATTTTCTAATTTTAATTTATTTAACAAATTCAATAATTATGTATTTTTACATATTATTCTAAAACCAACAAATATTTGATTCAGTTCATTAAAAAAAAAAAAATTCCAACTCTGTATTTACAAAATAAGAAGATAAATTATGATTGCAAAATTTGGTCAAGAAACACCAAAACATCTACTCAAAAATATTGGTGGGGCAAAAGAAGAGAACATGGAATACTGTCTATGGGCAATCATGAGGTGTCTTCATTGAGCCGACCAGAAAAAAAAATACATTTTAAATCAAATAAATTTACATTTTGTTTTAAAATATTTATAATTTTTTTTTAATTTAAATAAAAATTCCTGAAATAAGATCGAATTTGCTTAAAATAAATCAAAATTATCTTATAATAACTATAGAAAGAATATTTATAATAAAAGTTGAATTTCATTAATAGCTTTTATTTTAAGACGAAAAATAAATGTTAAATTCTTAAATCGAATAATATTTTATTTTAAATAAATATCGATTTTAATTTAAATTGAAACCATTTTAATGAAATCATATCAAAAACAACATTTATTTCAGTGAATTGAATTTAATTTTCTGATTGAATACACTAGTAACAATTTGTCCGTACTTTGAAAAATGAGGATAATTTCTGTGCAAAAAAATCCACATATTTTCCATGGAAAAGATATATTAGAATTTGTCCAATGATTGTCCATAGATTTTCCACTTAATATAATAGTATTTTATTTAGGTCAAGTGAAATCGATGGATTTTCAGGGTAATATGTCCAACATTTATCCGCCCGGTATTTATAATTTAATCCACCAATTAATTCCAAGACAGTGGATAAAATATTGTATATTTCGCTTATCCATAGATATAATGCTCACCCTTTTTAATTTATGATCATAATTTTTAAAACAACTAACAACTCAAATCGATATATTTCCAAGGAATTTTGTAAGACATTTCATGGATTATATCAGCAGTTTTTTTTTACTTGTTTATTACAAAAAAAAATGCACAATCGATGAATTGTTGCCATCGTTCAGCGTCTTCATTCCGTGTTCATAGAACGTCTGGTCTATCGGTAAAAAAAACAGAATTAAACCGAGATTTGACATCATCGTCTATTCTGCTAATACGGACAATTCACGATTATTATTTGCCAAAATACATGAACGATCCAAAGATATTTTTGTCAAAATCCGTGAATGTACTCACAAAAAATATGAATATTCTGTGGAATAATAGCAACGAGAAATAATTCTAAGGAGAATCCGTAAAAATATGAATATAAATTCTATGGATATTCTGTGAAATAATAGAAACGAGAAATATTTCAAAGGAGAATCCATAGAAATTATCATTGGAAATATACGTAGATAATCAAAGGACATTTTTTATAAAAATCCATAGACAGGGTTGCACTCATCATATAAAATTCCAGCGGACATTCGTAAGAAATCTATAGATATTTCCTTGGATTGAAACTACGAATTACTACATATAATGCGGAAATTTTGCGGACAAACTACGGACAGTGTTACTAGCGTAGTAATCATTTTTAAGGCCTAAAACTTGACCAAACACAAAAATACTCATGCGTAGAGTAGCTGTTTTCGAATTCCATTGTCAAATGTCGTACTTAAATATAAAATTTTGATAGTAATAATTAAAAAATTTTAAGATTTGTGTTGTGAAAGTTTTTAGCTGTTCTTGTAAATGCAGATAATTTGAAACTGCTAAATTTATATGAAATATTTAAATTAAGCAAATTCGATGGTCCACCTATTCATTTATATTATTTATACCGAATGGACAGAAAGTTGAGATGTTAACATTTTATTTTGACACATAATTAATTGGCAATTAATTTTTTAATGTAATTTTTTTGAATTATTTGTTATTTGATTTTAATTTAATGAATAAATTAAAATGTTTTAACATTATTTTTAGTATTTTTCGTAAACATAATTGGAATGTAAAATGATGAAATTATATATTTTCCTAATTACAGAAATCTATTTATCTTAAAATTCTAATTCTTTTTGCGAAATTATAAGAAGCGACATTCTATTTAAAATAATAATAATAATAGTTATTGATATTTAAAATGAATCTTTTTTTATTTGATGTTAAAAGTTAATCTATTTGAATATTGAATAATAAAAATTTCAATTTTAAAATTGAAAAATAGTCACTTATTTAAACTTATTTATATTAAAACAATTTATGGTTAATGTTGAATTTTCAATCATTTTGATTTAAGAACCAATCAATTTGGTTTAAAACCAAACATGATTTGGCTAAAAATCTATGAGTTTTTCTATTTAAAATAAATTTGATTTAAATATAATTTTTATTTGGTGTTAAAATTTTATTTTTCTGTGCGCATATATAATACTATAAAGATGGCAAAAATACTGCAACAATGACAGTAAGGACATTAAGTGTACAATAGATCCTTTAGATCGCTGTACATTAAAACCAGTTCAGTTATATAAACAACAAGAATCAAAATTTATTTGACCACCTACAACAATATGGGAATGGATTTATTTTGTTGTTTGCAATACATTCTGCAATTTAAATTTGCTATGATTACCCAATTACGAATGTTCCACCGTTCGCCACTGCCACAATAATTTAAATTTCCAAAAAAAATAAAAACAGAAATTGCGTCTACTTTGAGGAACGTTAGTATGATATGTATGCTTGGAATGATGTCACTTTTTGAAACCGAAATTTGTTACATTACATACAAAATTTAATAGGATAACCCCACCTCGAAAAAAAAAATCCACGTAATTCGATAGTTATTTTATATTATATTAAAATTAACTATGTAATAATCATATTGTTATTTTTTCTCAAATTGATTATGTGTAAAATTTTATTTTATTAGAAATTCAAAAAAAAACAATGGTATTTTGTATAGCTGTTATAAGTGGTGGTGCGGGTGGTTGCGTAATATAGCTAATGGTATATAATAAATAATTAAATATTTTAACACGGATATAATACGCAGAAATATAATTTTATATTATGCAAATTTAATATAATTTAATTTCCAATCAATATTGATTTGATATTTAAAATTTTTTAATTTATTAATATTTATATTAATATTTTAATTATTTTTTTCGCAGAATGTATATTACATTTAAAGTTAATACAAAATTTCTGTTTATTATAAATATTTAATTATTTATTATTCTTAAAACTGATCAAGACTTTATTTATATAATAAATAATAGTATATAGCGAGCACACACAACACACATACACAATTGACAATACGCAGCAAGTAGTACATGCAACGATAAGAAAATTATTATTTAATTAATTTACTATTTATACAACCACCATCATTCATTTATTCAACATTCAACATAAAAATAACATTTTTATTATAACACAAACCTATCAACAATATGATTAACGAAAATATATATATATATATTTGCAAATAACACTCGCATCTCATCATACAAATAAGATAATTATTTCAAAATCTCAAAATGTCTGGGTCTACGGAATTTTTTTTGTTTTGTTTTGTATTAATTTATAAACATAAAAATATATATATACCATATTTATCGCCGTCACACACCGCAATGTGAACGTTCTTCATAAATAAACAATTAAATATGCAAATAAAATTTAACAAAAATAAATATAAATTTCACAAAAAATAAAAATCCCATTTATTCAAAGTCAAACAATAACAAAAAGATGCGTTCGGAGCACTTTTTTAATATGATGCGTATACACAATAATATATATAAACATTTATAATAATAATAATAATAATAATAATAATAATATTTAAGATCATTGTACTAAATATACTCTCGTGTATATACTAATATTATTATTTACGCTATATTTATTATATAAATAAACAATTCCATTCTGTATATGAAGACAGATAAAAGTTAAGCCATATATTAAAAAATTTTCACTTGTATATTGTATTCAATTTTGAGTGTAAGTGTACGCATAGTTTTAGGGCTTAAAGTGTATATGTTCAAGTATATATACACTGAATTTAGTGGAGCTATAAATTTATCATATATAGCCTTTTACCTTGATACACCTTGATGTCAAGCGTATAGAAAAGAATAAAATATAAATCATATTTAAACATTTTTTTAATGATCTAGCTAGAACATTTAGCGGTTAATGCAATTTTGAATGATCTATATTTCGTATAGATAAAAAAATTTTTAAATTTATCTCGATCATTATATTTATACATTCAGAGTTCAATGCGAATGATATTGAACATTAAAAATATCTTCTAATATGAAAGATTGCTCAAATTGATAAAGCGCAAAAAACTTTGTGTTGATGCGGAGGAATAAAAAATTAAATTCATGAATGGAACGATTTTATAGACCATTTATAGCCTAGCAACAATTTGTCCGTACTTTAAAAAATGAGGAAAATTTTGTGTGGAAAAAACCCATATATTTTCCATTGAAAAAATTCCATTGATATTTTGGAATTTGTCCAAAAAATGTCCATAGATTTTCCACTTACAAGGGGACCACCTGAGGTGTGGTACTCCGAATCCAATGAAATTTTGCCAGGTTGTAGTACTCACCAAAGTATAGAACAAAGTTAATTTTTTTTTTCCCAATTTCACTTTTAAGGGGATAACGATCGCTCCGAAGGACTACAAAACATGACATTTTATAAAAATCTATAACTTTTGATCCCGAAATGCCACAATAATTTTTAAAGTTGGAAATAATAGCTATGTAGAGTGTGCTTCATTTCGCAAAAAAAAAATTCTTAAAAATTAATTGAATTTATGTCACAGGATGTATCAGAAGTTACTAATTTTGAAAAATTGTGTAAAAAAAATGTGAATTTATGCTTATAACTTTGTCAGGAGCATATTTTTTAAAAAATTTCTTTAAATAAAGTCGATGCAGAAATTATTCACCTTTAATTTAAACCATAAATTTTTAATATAGGGTTACCAGTTATAAAGTTATGTATAATTTTATAACAGGATGTTTCATATATGCTGAATATTTTTGAAGGTAAAATTTTAATTTTTATTATTGCATCTGAGGTACTTTGGTTGGAAGCAACCAAAAACGGATGTGAGTTTGGCGATTGAGCTGTCCAAAATGGCGGAAATACAGAAAATCGAACAAAAAATTTTTTCTTTTGTCAAATTTTAATCCATTTCACAGTAGTTTTCATAAATTCTGATAATTTTTTTTAAGCTCTTGAAATACATTTACATATAAATAATAAATTGTTTATAATTAATTAGTAAATGGTTTTCTTTACAGCATTATTTCGAAATGTATTTTGTTAATCGTTAGGAAATTGATAATTTATAACAAAGTGTTGTACGCACAAAGATATTTTACACATTTGTGATTCCTTAAAAGCGAAGTCTACCGGGAGATTTCAAATTTTGGTGGTCTATCGTTTAGGTATCTGCATGCAAACCATGAATATTTAAATAAATTAATATATATTTGTGCTGACAGCTGATTATTGCCTTGTTAATATAATATAGTATTTTATTTAGGACAATTGAAATCTTTGGATTGTCAGGGTAATATTTCCAACATATATTGCATTGATAATTTATTTCTCCAATTGTCCAAGATAGTGGTTCAAATTTTAAATATAATCATCTCTCTTTTTAATTTATTTTCATAATTATTGAAACAACCGCATAGAAACTCAAATCGATTTTATTGCCGAGGAATTTTGCAAGACTTTTCATGGATTTTATCATCGCGGTTTTTGTTTCTTGTTTATCTAAGCGTGTTTTATTTGCCAAATTTCTACAAAATTATACTACATAAGAATTGATTAATTTAATCTTACAATTAAATTATTTTTTGCATAAGAAAATATAAATAAAATATACGGATAATTAAAAGGACATTTTTTTATAAAAATTCATGGACAGGGTTGAACTGATCATATAAATTTCCAGCGGACATCCGTATGAAATCCTCGTATTGAAACTACGGACTACTACATATAATGCGGACATTTTGCGGACAATCTACAGACGGTGTTACTAAGGTAAAGGAAGCAGTTTCTAAGTTTCTTTAATATATATAAAGTATCAATTATAGTAAGCGCATTAATTCATATTTTTAATTTCAAATATTAGCAAAAATTTTCCAATTAAACCCAGCCCTAGTAACAATTTTTCCGTACTTTGAAAAATGAGGAAAATTGCCGTGAAAAAAAACCCACATATTTTGTATGGAAATTATATATAGGAATTTGTCCAAAGAATGTTCATAGATTTTCCGCTTAATGTAATAGTATTTTATTTAGGTCTATTGAAATCTTTGGATTGTCAGGGTAATATGTCCAACATATAACCGTGGTATTGTTACAACAATTATCCAAGACGGTGGGTTCAAATTTAATATATTTCGCTTATCCATAGATATAATCATCAGTCTTTTTAATTTATGTTCATAACTTTTAAAACAACCAACAACTGAAATCGATATATTTCCGAGGAATTTTGTAAAATTTTTTCATGGATTTTATCCGCGGGTTTTTTGTACTAGTTTATTCTAAAAAAAATGCACAATTCGGTTACGTTCTTCTGGGTTATTTTGTTTAGTTAATATTGTTTATGAACGATTAGGAAGACGAAATTTATTAATTAGTAAAGGTCTATTAAATTTTATACCGAGTATAAGTTTATGATGATTTTTATTATGTTCAAGTAATATAGCTGCCCCTCCGACATTAAATTTATTAGGAGAGATTGGGTTATTAAATAGAATTATTAGATGATCATGAATTTCTATATTTATATAAGGGCTAATATCATTTTTTAGCGCAGCTTATACTTTATATATATATGCTTTTAGGCAACATGGACAAATTTCTAGACATATATTTAGATACACAAATAATTATATTCGAGAATTTTTATTATTGATATTACATTGATTGCCTTTAAATTTATTAATTGTAAAAGCTGAAGTAAGGTTAATATGATTATAATTTAAATAGTTTAATAAAAATATTGATTTGTGAAGTCAAAGATATAATAAATTATTTTAAATAGTGAAAATTAGTATTTGTTTTATTTATTTTATTCTCTTAGTTTCTTTAAGGTTTTTTTGTTTTTTTTAGGATTAATATTTTATTTAAATAATTTAATTTACTTAATTGAATGAGATAGTGTGACAGTTAATTCTTGTAATATTATTATAACTTTTTTATTTGATTGAATTAGTCTATTATTTATATCTTTTGTGTTGTTTATTTCTTCTATAGTAATTTTTTATAGAGATGAATATATAAGGAGAGATTTGCATATTAAACGATTTATTTATTTAGTTATGATATTTGTTTTATCTATAATATTATTAATTATTAGTCCTAATTTAATTAGAATTTTATTAGGTTGAGATGGTTTAGGATTAGTTTCTTATTGTTTAGTTATTTATTTTCAAAATTATAAATCTTTTAATGCCGGTATAATAACTGCGCTATCTAATCGAGTTGGGATATTGCATTTCTTTTATCTATTTGCTTGAATATTAAATTTTGGGAGATGGAATTTTATTTTTTACTAAGAGGTTATAGAATTGAAAATTGAAATAAAGGTAATTGGGGGGTTAATTATTTTAGCTCCGATAACAAAAAGAGCTCAAATTTATTTTTCTTCATGGTTACCTGCTGCGATAGCTGCTCCTACCCCTGTTTCTGCGTTAGTTCATTCTTCTACATTAGTAACTGCAGGGGTATATTTATTAATTCGATTGCATTTTTTATTTATGAATTATTATTTTAGTATATTTTTATTATTAATTTCGGGATTAACTATATTTATGTCTGGGTTAGGGGCTAATTTTGAGTTTGATTTAAAAAAAATTATTGCACTATCTACTTTAAGGCGGTTAGGTTTAATAATGAGGATTCTTTCAATGAGTTATTGAATATTAGCATTTTTTCATTTTTTTTAACACATGCTCTTTTTAAAGCTTTACTATTTTTATGTGCTGGGGCTATTATTCATAATATATAATAAATTTTCAGGATATTCGTTTTATGGGGGGTTTATCAAAACAAATACCTTTAACGGCTATTTGTTTTAATACTGCTAATTTAGCATTATCTGGGATACCTTTTTCAGCTGGATTTTATTCAAAAGATTTAATTTCAGAAATAGTTTCTTTATCTGATATTAATTATTTTAGATTTATTATTTACTTTTTATCAACAGGGTTCACAGTAATATATTCATTTCGGTTAGTTTATTATTCTATAATTGAAGAATTTAATTGTTTTAGATTTTATCCTATAAGAGATGAATTATATTAAAAGGGATAGTAAGTTTATTATTTATGATAGTTTTTATAGGAAGAACATTAAGATGGATTATATTCCCTACACCGATAATAATTTGTTTACCTGTTTATTTAAAATTGTTAACTTTGTTAGTATGTGTATTAGGAGGAATTTTAGGAAATTTTATAACTTTAAGTTCTTTATATTCTATAAATAAATCATTAAAATTTTTTAATTTAAGTTATTTTAGAGGTTTAATATGATTTATACATTTTATTTTTACGTTAAGATTAAATAAACCTCCTTTAATATTAGGTAATAAGTTTATTTATTTATTAGATCAAGGTTGATTAGAAAATTTTGGTGCCCAAAAAATTTATAATACTTTAAAAAATTTGTCTGTGTATAAGCAGTTAATAATTTCTAATAATTTAAAATTATATTTAATAAGGTTTGAAAATTTGATTATTTTTATTATTATCATTTTCATTTTTATATTTAAATCGCTTATATTTAGAGCATAATATTGAAGATATTATTGAGATATTTTTATCTTTAAATATATATATAATTAGTAATTTATAAAATAAAAATTTTATATTTACAGTGAAAATGTAAGGTTTTAGTTTAAACTAATAAATAAAGAAATAAAAATGGAATTTAACCATTAAAATAGGTCAAATTAGTTATTGAGATATTGATCCCAGTAGAGTGCAAAACATGGTCTGATTGAAAATTTGGTTATTTGCGTGTAACTTGGCCGCGAAGTCGAATCGGCCAAAATGTTATATGATATTTTCGACGCAAAATGATCCAGAGAATCTAGTGTTTTCGTATTGCCGTCGATAATTGGGACACCCTGTATAAGTAACGCACACAATATACGTATGCACAGCGTTCACACAGTGCGTAAATATAATGATACTATGAAAATTACGAAAAATAAATAACAACATGTGAATTATAATATATCAATTTTGAATTAACTAATTTATTTTAAATACCAGTTTCATATGTATACACCTCAATATAACATTACATAAATATATAGAAGAATATTTCATTGTTATAAATTTTAGTATATAAAGCGATCGCACATTTTAGTATATAATATACTAAAAATGGTAAACAAGGGATAAGAATTACTTTTAATTACTTAATAAAAATCTATATAGCTACGCACTATTATTACTTCGAGATACACTCGTGCATATATGTGTGTGTCTCTGTGTGCGTTTTTTTTTTATTGGATAAACAACGCAAAATATTACATAATTAAAAAATTAAATTACATATATATAAATATATATTGTATATAGATAATATAAAAACAATCCGTATATGATAATGCTCTCTATATATGTTATCTGCGTAAAGAATTATAATGATTTATATACACTTAACACACAGGTACACATTTATGGTATATATATATATATACAAATAGTATATATTATATACTTGTAATTAGATCAAGG
The DNA here is from genome assembly GCA_910594885.2 of Bibio marci. NCBI lineage: Eukaryota > Metazoa > Arthropoda > Insecta > Diptera > Bibionidae > Bibio > Bibio marci. Next base: position 43,416,922 of record OU343114.1, read on the forward strand.
TGACTGACATCAACAACTAAACGTGATCAAATAATATCTCTTTACAAATTTTATATACCATATATTTATTAGTGTATTATGAATTTCTTTGTATATTATATTTTGTATTGTTAATGGGTATACGAAATATATAAAAAGAAATAAATATAGATATTTATAAAAAATGTACTCGTCGTCGTCGTCGTCGTCGTTGTAAATATAAATAAATGATCGTTTCCCGTAAAATTCAATCAAACAGTACCGATTTTCATTTAAGCGCGTTTTCGTCATCGACCATCATCATCATCATCATCATCATCATCACCACTGGCCCATCGTAGCGCGAATCTTTTTATACAAAAATTTTATACATTCACCACTATATTGCATGAGCGCAATGAGATTGATAAAAAGGCAAAAAAAGAAATACTACACACAATATCGTGATCGTAAAAGTTTTATTTTTTTCTGTTGTACTTGTTTGTACCATTTGTAAAATTATACAGAAAATAAGAAATAAAAATGAATCCGTATACAAATGAGTAAAAAAAAAAGATACGGAAAAAAGTAAGTAAAATTTTTACACAATACAATTCAATAAATAAGTACATAAGGATCAATATATTTATTTTGTCATTGATTTGATTGTGTGTGATGATGATAATAATACCATAAATATAAGTGATTATAATAAATAAAATGAATATAATATACTTTTTTTTTTTTAATATTCACTACTACGTCCATTGACCTGTATGTTGTTTGGATTTTTATTTATTTATTATTTTTATACTCTGTAAAATTTTATAATATAAATATCGTATCTTTTCGTTTTTATTGCATCTATTTTACCATATATTTAACGTATACACACACACACATCCACACACGCCGCAAACAACTTTAAATATGGAAATTTTTTTGCAAAAAGTGACGCCAAGCGCGCACGATGGGGCAATGCTATTTCAAAGAGATGTAAACAAATGTGTAAGTTGTGATGTGATTACAAAATTAGGTATATTTGCATATTATATTTATATTTTCTGTTAAGTTTTTATTCTTTTACTCTTTTTAAAGCTTTCCTTTATATTGTTTTATAATTTCATCTATACACTGTTGGCTTTATTTTTATTGTATAATATGCGCGCAACTCAACTGAACTGAGAGATAAAAGCGATAATTAACGTCGTAGTATTTCAATTTTCAATATTATTTTTTTGCTGAAATGTTTTATGTGTCACTTACAATTATAGTACATGTACGTGCTTTTGACAACGATTTGTAATAAATAACATCTGTTTTTTTTTTAATTCTCCATTGTATATCATACGCAAAGTGTTTTGTATTTTACGACGAATCAATTTAATGTTACACAACTTCTTTCATCATCTGAATATCGGATGAATCAATTTATGTTATTCCAAGTGCGTGGCCTATTATATGCCGTATCTTTACCAAAAATGTATTAAAGTTAATTTAGTAAAATATATTCCGTATAGTATATTTCAATTTATCAGCAACGGCTTGTGGACAATTAATTTTTTTTTTTTTTTAACTTATATATTGCTCCAAGTGGAGCTATATGTCATCTAATAAACCTTTCATTAAAGCCAAGTTGGTAAATTACTCCGCGCATGGGAGTATATAACAATTTACCAATTGTACTGCAATTAACGAAAGATAGATGTTTTCAAAATACTATTATTTTCGATATGGGTGATTAGCCCATGATGTACGTGTGCAGACATTGTTTTATCTTTGAGTAGCGGCATCCAACATCATATTTTCAAAGATATCCGTTTTTCTTTTTATAAGACATAAACGAACAAATGGTTACCAGCAGCAGAAAAATTTAAGTTTTAAAATAAATACCGAAAAATTTTCTATGAAAAATAGCGGAATCGCGCCCACTATATTTCTTGATTAATAATATATATTAGTTTTTTTGCAGTACGATAAAAAGGATAATATATTTTTTAAGGCACATATAAAATTAACCGACTTCGGGATAAAAATGAGATCATTTTTTGAATTTTGTGCCAAATAATTATTTAATGTTTTACCGAAGTGATCATTAAAATATTGAACCGTACTAAAAATGTGTATGAAATTTATACCGTATTTTTTAATTTTCACCAACATCGATTTGATATTTAGTTATAAAATTTCTAAGCAAGTGCTTCGTTCGATTTTAACAATCTCTTCAGTTAAACATTGGAAATTGATTGAATTGATGAAAATCTGGACCTTCAAGAATATAACATAATTTTGATAAAATGTTAATTATTTCTAAGGAGAAGTCACTAAAAATAATTGGTATGAAATTTTCGAAACGTAGATATTTCCTTAATTCTATTATTTTTATATAAATGATAGGAATATAATGATGATCTATCGTAAAAGTACAACATCTGAATGATATAAATGTTTTAAAAAGTGTTCGTATATATATATTATTATTATTATACCAACAAATAACATCATCCAAATGCTTCCACCCTCGGATATGACTAACAAAAAAAAATCCTCATTATAATTATATACAATTTCAAGTAATTTGAATATAAACACAGTTCAATTGTATGTATTGTATTGGAAATATTTTGGGCATGTGTATAAGGTCGGAATGTGAAATATCGGATGTACGAAATGGTTAGTTGTGTTGTATCACAAAAAAAACACACTAAATATAACCACGGAGTAGTAGTAGTAGTACTAGTAGTAGGATACTGTCACACCAATAAATCGTTATAATAATATATATAGATATAATATTATAATCAGAATTATAAGATCCCTGTCCACTGTCCATAGTTTCTCCGTAAAATATCCGCATTATTTGTAGTAGTCGGTAGTTTTAATCCGAGGAAATGGATCTATAAATTTCTTACGGATGTCCACTGGAATTTTATATGATGAGTGCAACCCTATCGTTGGATTTTTATAAAAAATGTCTTTGGATTATATTTTCGATGATAAATTCTATACGAATTTTCCTTAGAAGTATTTCTCGTTACTATTATTCCACAGGATATCCGTAGAATTTATATTCATATTTTTTGTGAGCAATTCCACGGATTTTGACAAAAATACGTCATGCCACAAGTGCACTTGTACAAACATTTTATTGTAACTTGTTGAAACAAAATTTAATGTAATAAATACGTAATAAATAAATAAAAGGCTACTCCTTTCTTATGCAAAAATAATTTAATTATTATTAAATTAAATTAAGAAATTCCTATGTAATATAATTTTGTAAAAATTTGGCAGATAAATCACGGTTACATAAACAAGAAACAAAAACCGCGATGATAAAATCTATGAAAAGTCTTCCAAAATTCCTCGGAAAATCTATCGATTTGAGTTGCTGCGGTTGTTTTAAAAATTATGAAAATAAATAAAGAAAGAGTGATGATAATATCTATGGATAAGCGAAATATACAAAATTTGAACACACCGGTTAATGGATAATTGGTAAAATAAATTATGAATACAATACCGCGCGCATATATATGTTGCGGAAATATTACCCTGACCAATCCAAAGATTTCAATTGTCCTAAATAAAATACTATTATATTATGTGGAAAATCTATCGACATTCTTTGGACAAATTCTAATATATCTTTTCCATGGAAAATATATGGATTTTTTCCACAGAAATTTTTCTCATTTTTCAAAGCATGTACAAATTGACGAACACTGTCTACCATTTAGGAATGAATATATTATTTTTTAAATAGCAATATATTCAACAGGCGGTATATGGGAGAGCGATGGAAATTAACAAACAAATGCAACGGCGTAGTAATTAAAGATAACTGGATCTTCAAACTATGGATGTTGTAAGTTAAATTCTGGTATACTAATGTGCGATAAATATTGTATAGTATTTTTTATACTGAAAATTATTCAATTAAATTACCATTAATTTGTTAATGGAATGAAAAAGTAAATCTATGTTTTAAATGATGATCGTTTTTATGTTGTTCAGAGATAAACAATGTTTAGATACACACAACGCTATATGGGTGATTCATTAATATATGTATAGAACTAATATCGAAACATAATTGAAAACCAATTTGGTGAATAGTTATATACCCACATGGGGTATTCATAGTAATTTACCATCTTATATATATATAGTTATGTATTAATGCGATGGGATTACTTGTCTGAGTAATCAAACTGTTATTTAATTCACTATATAGGGAAAGGTTTTTATTTTATTTAAAAAGTTTAAGCTAATCAAATTTTCATTGTGAAATTATTAAATTATCCAAATAATTAAATGGACGGGGGTCAAAGGAGTGAGGGAGTTTTTTTTTATATACGCTATTTATGCTCGCATCTTAACATGCGGAGGATAATTCTCAATTAAGCAATAGAAGCATCAAACGACGAGGATTTTTTTGATTTATATTTATATGTCAAAAAAGAGACAAAATACAAAGTTGTAATTAAAAATAAAACTGATTGAGTAATGAAAACTGGATTGATCTTTTCGTTATATACAATTTTTGTGAATTTTCTAATAATATTAGTTTAATTATTTAATGAACATGCATACAATTACAATACGACACGAATACAAATAATTGATTAATGAAACATATATAATAAAAATCATACTGTTGTCAAATTTTTTATTATAGGAACAATACAATAATTTTAATTAAATAATTATTGAAATTAATATTGATAATAAAGAAAACGATTGGTAAGAAATTATCATATATTATTCGGACACATTTTAATTTATGACAACTTCAAGTGGAAAATAAAATATGATTTATATAAAATTTGTTATAAATATTGCGAAAAAAATAAATATACGCAAGGTATGGTATCACAAGCAACAAATGCACATACATATATTGTTTTTGGTAGTAAATTGGTTGTATATACGACGAGTACCAGAGGTAATAACGAAAATAAAAGATAATAAATAATTTTTTATAATGTATTCTTGTGGCGAACGCTACCGTTCAATCTTATTATTATTTTGCAACATGCTACTGTTTATTTTTATTTTTTTATTTTCTCAAATATATGTGGTTGGTTTTTATTTTGTTCTTATTATACTTTATCCATCTGAGATGAGTATTTTATGTATATTATTATACACACACACACACACACACATATATATATTTTAGGTATATTCACACACTGTATTAAACGTATGTAGAGGGATATATAGAATGAATGTACATAAAATTATGTTGTCTGCATCGTACACATATAATATCCACTCCTTCCACAACACAATAATAATAAGTAACACAACTTTCCGACTATATAATAATTTAGCCTTTTATTTTTTTGTTTTGTATATCCTTTTTTTTTATTATTTTTATTTATTTATTCCATATATTTTTTGTTATTTTTTTGCATTTCACATTGCGTTTATACCTTCTTTTATTGCTGTGTGTATCCAAATTACTTTTTCACGTAATCAGTGTGAAATTGGTTATTTTTATATATAATAAAATTATAGTATATATATATATATTGAGAGCCTTCGCAGCTTCTGTATAATATATGAGAAGATAATTTTTGTTTGTATTTGGATAAATTTTATTATCTTGGTAAGTGAATTGAAAAAAGAAAAAAAAAATAAAGAAAGATTAATAAAATAAATTGCGTCAGATTTTGTATAAATGGGTTTTTTTTTTTTTATCTTACATGCAGTGTAACCACCACTAATAGCATTACAAAGTAAATTAATTGCAAATTTTCGTATATAAAAATATAATAATAACATTGACCCAACCACTGATTGCAATAATTTCCGCACATTCACAATTCCCCTATCGATTTGAACAATATAAAGGCTAATAAAAATGTATATATAAAATTTTTTAAATTGTCGTTGTTGTGTCAGTAATTTTAAAAGGTAGAGATCATCATAACCTAAAACCATGATATTCAAAACGATTATATATTAAAATTAAATATAATGTATTTATTGCATTATTGAGAAAGGGAGATATTAATCGAAAATAATTTTTTGGACAAATTGGAAGTGGGGGGACCTACTAAAACGCCTTTTAAATAATTTTATTAACCAATTCCATTACCAGTAAAAAAATTTTCATACTATAAAAGAAGAGTGGATTTCATAGCGAAGAATTCACATAACTAAAAAAATCTCATAGGGACGAATTCTCATAAGGAACATATACAATAATGAATTCTTCGTTATGAACATTCTTCACTGCGAGATTTCTTTGTTGTGAGAATTCTTCGCCGGATAAACCCACTAATTTTCGGATTGTTGATTCTTCGTTGTGAAACGGTCTTCGTTATGATACATTCTTTGCTATGCAACGTTTTTATCCTTATGAGAATTTGTCATCAGGAGATTTCTTCGTTATGAGAATTTCGGTCACTATGACGTCCACCGCAAAGGAATGGCTTCTTTTTATTTATCTATATATAAATATGTGTGTGTAGTCGTGGCCAAAATAATAATTGGCAATTAAAAAAAAATTATAACATTTTTAAGAATAATTGTTAAAATAGTGATACAAAAACTGTTACTTTATTAATTTTATATAAAATCTTCGTAACAAATTTTGATGACAATTTACTCCTTTCAGAGATATTGATCAATATGTAGGTACACATTTGTCATTTCAACTATTAACTATATACGTTAAAGTCTGTTTAAAATAAACGGAATGTTTTACAGAAGTATATCACGAAGAGTTTTATTGGTTTGGAGTATGTGTAAGATTAATCCATAGCTAGATACAAACTAAATTAGTTGCAGCCAGCCCATTTTTTTAAAACGTTAAACTGACTAAACGCAGTATTTACATGAAAAAAATCGTATGTTTGAAGGAGCAAGAAGCGTTACAAATACAAGTATAGAAAAATTTATGTGTATATATGGAAGGCATGATAATATTGGAGAAAAAATAATAGAACATAATATTATAAAGTGCGACGAAAGAGATGATAAATACTAGTAATGAAATAGAAGCGAACGTAACGAAACTAGAACAAATCTCAACGTGATTCGGATTGCATATAAGAAGAATTATTCTCTGGTTATATATAGAATACCAAAAGATAAACTAAATTTGCAAAGTTGCTTGAATTAATTGACGGTACGGAGTTACATTGGTATCGTATAATAAATATAGGATTTTTGGAATTTGTATTTTTTTTTATTTTAGCAAATTCTTCCGACGACACTGGTACGAAGAAATATGTAACGAACGGGGTACACAGCAACGATCTTCCGTTTTTGTAATTAAAATACAAACATTATTAAGCAGTTATTATGACAATACCCTAGTAACAATTTGTCCGAAATTTGAAAAATGAAGAAAATTTCTGTGGAAAAAACCCACATATTTTCCATGGAAAAGATATATACAAAATTTGTCCAAAGAATGTCCATAGATTTTCCTCTTAATATAATATAGTATTTTTTTCAGATCAATTGAAATCTTTGGATTGTCTGCGGGTAATATGTCCAAAATATATCCGAGGATTGTATTCATAATTTATTTCACCAATTATCCAAGACAGTGGTTCAAATTTTATATATTTCACTTATCTCTAGATATAATCCTAACTCTTTTTAATAAATTTTCTTAATTTTTAAAACAACCAGCAACTCAAATCGATATATTTCCGAGCAATTTTGTAAAAATTTTAATGGATTTTTTCCAGCAATTTTTTGTTTCTTATTTATTACAAAAAAAAAATGCACAATCGATAAATTTTTGCCATCAATCGAGCAGAATATTCATTCTGTCCTCATAGTACTTCTGGTTTATCGGTAAAAAAACTGACTCAAAACGTGATTCCTTATCATCGTCATAAGTAAATTTATTCTGCTAATACGCGAATTACATGTTCAATCTAAAGATTTTTTTTCCTTGGATCTGCTAACAAAAAATATGAATATAAATTCTATGGATATTCTTGTGGAATAATAGCAACGAGAAATAATTCTAAGAAGAATCTGTAGAAATTATCCTCGGAAATATGCGGATAATTCAAGGACATTTTTTTATAAAAATTTATATAAAATTCCAACGGACATCCGTAAGAAATCCATAAATATTTTATCGGATTGAAACTACGGACGTACTACATATAATGCGGAAATTTAGCGGACAAACTACGGACAGTGTTGCTAGGGTAATAATAATAATAATAATAAAGATATTATACATAACACAAATACGCAATATGTCACTACAATATATATGGATTTAATAAAATATACTTATGCTGGAAATGTGAGAGGTGCGGAGAAGAAGTTTGCAGCACTAAATAATTATAAAAACAAGATGTGTTATGTATTTTACGTGTAGTTTTCCTTCATATCAAATCATCTCTGTACATTTATTTTATGTTATTATTTGTTTGTTTATATTATTTTGCCAAAATAACATATATTTCTATATTTTTTAATTGGTATAAATTTAATAATGATGTGTACGCGCGTTAATTTGTTAAAATATATACAACACTTTATTTCAAAAACATATTTTAATTAATTAAAAATAAAAAAAAAAACGAAAACAATTCACATCCAAAAACTTATTTATTTCACCTGTATTTAAATTTATAAATAAATAAAAATAAGCGTTCTTTCACCTGTGCGTAATAATATCTTATTTATTTATATATTCCGGAATTGCTGTTATTTCCAAAATAAATCATTCAATATGTATGTAAAATGTGTGTGTGTGTATAAATAGTATATTAGGCATTAGTAGTTAGTATATATATACTATATATTTATAGTACAATGTACACGACAGTATATATGACCTCAATTAAATTTTATTATTTGAATATATTAAATCCGTTTCTTTATTTTTTTAAATTCTACACATTTCTTTGACATAATATAATATTCTATCAAAATAGTCGAACATAAAGATGTTTAAATTTTATTAAAATTTTATTTATCCATTTATATAATATAAATAAATTATATAATATACACACACAGAGTTTGTCCGAATAAAAAAAACTCCTAATCCAAATGTAGTAAGAAAAAAGTGTATTTTTATAAAAATTATGTTCGCTGATTAGAGTGTTGTTGAGTATATATGGCCGTGTTATGTTCAATGTCTTCAAATCGTTGCAAATCGATTTCTTTTCATTGCCAAATGAAAATTTAGGTAATACAAAATATTTACATGAAATGTTGAATCGAATGAATGAAGGCGAATGTTGAAGTAAATAAATTTTATTTTTAGCAATGATAATTGTAACACAAAGAGTTAAAATCTTATGAATTGTAATTTTTGGTATACGCTATGTTTCATTTCCATATATGAATATCACTATAAAGATTTCTGGTGATAGCATTTATACCAATTTTAAAACAACATTTAATTTTGACTTTTTTGTTCCTTACATAAAGTTTACGAGTAACGCAAACTGTCACTGAATGCGTTGTAATTTTTTTCTGGCTTATACTTATAGTCAGCATATATAATAGTATTTAGTGTGCGGCGGCAAAGCTATATATATAAAATGACATTTATTCAAAATTATAACATTTTTTTGTAAATAATTTTCACACATTCGTCAAATCTATTTATTAGAAAATCATTCCGGAAATTTTTCCGTACCAACAATATGATTCTTGTATGCTTAAGAATATTCTGTATATAAAATTATTAGTTAAATGAAATAACTGATACTTTGTGATCATATAAATTACATATATGGTAAAAGAATAGATACTTAAATGTAATTAGCATTTTAATAAAATATTGTAATATATAAATAATTTAAAATAATATCGAATTTATAAATAAATAAATATGTAAATATTGATAAGTATTTACTTCGTTGCTGCACAAAATTATTTAAATGATTTTCCATTAATCCTTTTTCGCTCTTCTATTATTTCCAATGAAGTTAAACAAATTTCTACATATATGAATGGAGGGATTGGGTTGGACCATAATGTAGGAAAAATTATATTAAAAATATTCCACTGAATTGGAACAATCTAAAGTGCATTGCAGTGGACGCCAATACCGAAAGGTTTAAGAGCGTCCAAATTTTATTGTATTGTATATTGTATTTTTTTTAATTGAAATAATAAGTTATATACAATTTGAATGATTTTTCTTCTAATTCAATGTAAAGAGAATGTATGATTGATACCATTTATAAAGTATGGAATGTAACATCCCTATAGTTACAATTTGTTCGTACTTGGAAAAAATGAGGAAAATTTCCATGGAAAAATTCCACATATTTTCCATGGAAAAGATATATTGGAATTTGTTCAAAGAATTTCCATAGATTTTCCACTTAATATTAATAGTATTTTATTTAGGTCAATTGAAATGTTTGGATTGTCAGGGTAATATTTCCGCAGCATATATTGTATTCATAATTTATTTCATTAATTGTCTAAGATAGTGGTTCAAATTTTGTATACTTCGCTTATCCATAGATATAATCATCACTCTTTTTAATTTATTTTCATAATTTTTAAAACAACCGCAGCAAACTCAAATAGATATATTGGCGAGGAATTTTGTAAGACTTTTCTGGAAATTTATCCATTTTATTCTTGTTTATATAAGCATGTTTTATCTGCCAAATTTCTACAAAACTATATTACATAGAAATTTATTAATTTAATCTTACAATTAAATTATTTTTTACATAAGAAAAGGAGTATCCTTTTATTTATTTATTACATTAAATTTTGTTTCAACAAGTTACAACGTGTTATAACAAAATTTTTGTGCTAGTGCACTTGTCGCATGTCGTATTTTTGTCAAAATCTGCGGATTTGCTCACAAAAAATATGAATATAAATTTTACGGATATTCTGTTGAATAATATGGAGAATCCGTAGAAATTATTATCGAAAAATATACAGATAATTAAGGGCATTTTTTATAAAAACTTTTATATAAATAAAAAAATAAAACAGTTGCACTGATCATATAAAATTCCAGCGGACATCAGTAAGAAAACACCATAGATAAATGACCTCGGATTGAAAGTATACGGACTACTACATATAATGCTGAAATTTTGCGGACAAACTACGGACAGTGTTACTAGAGATCGCATTCAGATGATCGTCATGGCTTCGTTTTCAAAGCATGAATTTTTTTAAACCAATTTCAACACTATATTTCAGCAATAATATACGTTAAACGTATTGTTTGTGGCTTTTTTTGACATATAACACATTGACTTTACATAATCCCATATATAGGGACAAAATTTAAATAGGTTTTATTGCATGGGATCCAATATTGACTGATCCACCGAACATTTACCATTCACCAAATTAATTGTTTCCTTAAACACATATCGTCCATGCATTGATATTATCAATTTTTGGTTGAGCATTGCTCTGTAACGAAAAATAACAAATATAACTAATGCCACCAGATTGCATAAATCACATCAAACAGCCAATTTTTTATCTGATAGCAATTGTTAAATTTGTTGTGGATTTGCTTTAGCAGCATAAATTCTTCAATTTTGCTTGTTAACAACAAAGCCAACACAACCGGAAATGTGTGTTGTCACTGCGAAGATGATTTATATTTTTTTGTTAAAATTAACGATTAATTTCAAGTTGCTCACGAAATCCAATACATTTATACAAATTTTGTGGTACATTGTTCAATTGTGTTCATCTACCTTAGTCATATGCGATGAAAATTTTGCAGACACATTCTTGGAAAAATAAGATATATAAAAATTTGTCCAAAGAAAGTCCATAGATTTTCCTCTTAATATATTAGTATTTTTTTTTATATCAATTGAAATCTTTAGATTGTCTGGGTAATATTTCCGCAACATATATCCGAGTGGTATTGTATTCATAATTTATTTCACCAATTATCCAAGACAGCGGTACAAATATTGTATATTTCACTTATCTATAGATATAATCCTCACTTTTTTAAATTCATTTTCATAATTTTTAAAACAACCAGCAACTCAAATCGATATATTTCCGAAGAATTTTGTAAAACTTTTCATTGATTTTATTCGCAGTTTAGTTTTCTTGTTTATTACAACAAAAAATGCACAATCGATAAATTGTTGCCATCATTCGGGCAGCATATTCATTCCGTGCACATAGAACTTCTGGTTTATCGGAAAAAAAACTGAATCAAACCGCGATTTGACATTATCGTCATAAGAAAATTTATTCTACTAATACGGACAATTAACGGGTATTACTTGCCAAAATACATGGACGATCCAAAGATATTTTTGTCAAAAATTTGTGGATCTGTTCACAAAAAATATGAATATAAATTCAATCTGTGGAATAATAGCAACGAGAGAAATACTTAAAAGGAGAATCCTTAGAAAATATCTACAGAAATATACGGATAATCCAAGGACATTTTTTATAAAAATCCATACATATGGTTACACTCATCATATAAATTCCAGCGGACATCCTTAAAAAAAATCCATAGATCCATTTCCTCGGATTGAAACAACGGACTATACTACATATAATACGGAAATTTTGCGGACAAACTACGGACAATGTTATTAGGGTATTGGAAACCACTTTATAGTTATAGTATATAGTTAATTTTAAGAAAACACGTGTTGTACATGCGTAAATTTATATAAGCGATTATAATACATATAATAAAAATGTCAGAGTGAATATTATATAATACTTTTTTTTATGTTTTTACTATACAATAATATATTATATTATTAACCCTTAGCGAACAAATGTCGCCATACTATAGCGACATTGCAAATATTCTAAAAAAATCCAATGCCGCCAATACATGCCGTAATATATGTTCTCGCATATAAAAGTTTACTGTTTAACATAAAGTACAGGTACAAAAAAAGATTGTGTTGTTTGCTCGGATAGAAAAACGGCCGGGAGGAAGGCGGGAAACACGTAATTATTGCGATACTTGTACTAAAAAACCTCGTATTCACATAGGGGACTGTTGTTGGAGAAGTACCATACCATCAAAAGAATTATAAGTCATTTTGTCTAAATTCATTGTTAATCTATAAAAAATAAATTTATAAATGTGTACAAATAAATACATAACATAAACGCATCTATTCGTTAATTTCAACTCCCATTATTTTTCTGAAATTTTCACTTCAGTATCCTTTTGTGTATGGACATATCTGTTCATATACTACCTATTTTATTATTGAAAGTTTATATAAAATCCAATAAAGCGATATCAATATTATGCACCTTTTCTCGCTCTGGAAATTAAGTATTTAATTTCTTAAAAATTCGTCGACCTACTGGTCATCGTTCTAGAAAAATGCGCTCGTTCGTTAAGGGGTAATAATTGTGAATATTTATTTATTTTACTTTTATATTATTATTTTATTATCAAAATTATATTTCTATTGTGCACGCATTTTATTTTTTATTTTTTGTATTTATGTTTTTAATTATGCCTTTTTTTTGTTTTTATTTGGTTACATTTTTAAAACGCATATATGTACACAAACGTACGTACGTGATTCCCCACACACATTAAAAATGATAACAAAATAATTCAGTACAACAAAACCCAAAACCGCATACGTATTATAAATAAAAACAAATACGTAATAACAAAACTTTAAATAATATATTTTAGTAATATACGCTATAACTAATGATAATATTTTCAAGTACGAAAGAATATATAATAATCAATTTAAAAAGTTAACATTGAGTTTGGAACACCAAAAAATAATCTATATAATATTCATAATATGTGCGTAACATATAAATAATAATAATAATAAACATACTAATACAAACCATAGTATATTATTATTATTATTATTATTATTATTATTATTATTTTTATTATGAACATAAAATGAAGATGAAAATGAAGATGAGATGAAGCAACAAAAAAAAAAATAAAAATAAGACTAAGATTCAAAAAGTAACTTCTTCTATGTATATATATATAAGGTTGTCAAATATCTCCCTTCCGCCTTTTTGTCTTTTTAATTTCGCGGCTATGTACAAAGCGCTACAGAGCTCGTATCTGGCAACACTGTACATAATTTGAAAGCTCTTGACATAACAAACAAAACGACGCTATGTATGATTAGTTTGGATATTGCGTTCAACAGTTATAGACGTGTAAACATGGAGTTCACTAACGCCGAAATTCGCGCTATTTTAAAGTTTTCCTTCGTTAAAGGCAAATCCGCTAGAGAAACGTTCCGTGAGATTAATGGTGTTTTGGGGGATGGTACTCTATCACTTCGAACCGCGGAGGAATGGTTTCGACGATTCAGAGCCGGTGAAAACGACACCATGGATAAGCCAGCCGGCGGAAGACCTGTGACGACAAATACCGATCAAATCATGGAATACATCGAGTTAGACCGGCATGTGGCATCTCGTGACATCGCCCAGGAGATGGGAGTTAGTCACCAAACCATTTTAAACCATCTGCAGAAGGCTGGATAAAAAAAAAAGCTTGATGTTTGGGTGCCACATGAATTAACAGTGAAAAATCTAATGGACCGAATTTCCATTTGCGATATGCTGCTGAAACGGAACGAACTCGACCCATTCTTGAAGCGGATGGTGACTGGCGACGAAAAATGGATCACATACGACAATATCAAGCGAAAACGGTCGTGGTCGCAGGCCGGTGAATCGTCCCAAACAGTGGCCAAGCCGGGATTGACGGCCAGGAAGGTTTTGCTGTGTGTTTGGTGGGATTGGAAGGGAATCATCCACTATGAGCTGCTCCCATATGGCCAGACGCTTAATTCTACCATCTACTGCGAACAACTGGACCGCTTGAAGCAGGCGATCGACCAGAAGCGTCCAGAATTGGCCAACAGGAAGGGTGTAGTGTTCCACCAGGACAACGCCAGACCACACACTTCGTTGATGACTCGTCAGAAGCTACGGGAGCTCGGATGGGAGGTTTTATCGCATCCACCATATAGCCCGGACATAGCGCCAAGTGATTACCACCTGTTCCTGTCCATGGCGAACGCCCTTGGTGGTGTAAAGTTGATCTCAAAAGAGGCTTGTGAAAAGTGGCTGTCCGAGTTCTTCGCAAATAAGGAGGGGGGCTTCTACGAGGGAGGTATTATGAAGTTGCAGTCTAGATGGAAACAGATTATCGAACAAAACGGCGCATATTTGAACTAAATCCGATTACTGTAACACTTTTTATAAAGCATTGAATAAAGAGCAAAAAGGCGGAAGGGAGATAGTTGACAACCTAATATATGAATAAAGAGTCAACTACCCTGACCGGACATTGACCTCTGTGTGTGTGTGTGTGTGTGTGTATGTGTGTTTGTGTAACAAGTAACAACATGAATAATAATAAAATTATGGTTAAAGAAAAAAAAAAAAAGGATCGATTCAATTACATTTTTCTATATAGTATAAATGGAAAAAAAATACTATCTATATAAAATTACATACGCAAGAAGTGTATATATTGTAAGTAAGATCACATCACATCATTATATAAAACAACACAACAAATATGACGCCATATTGGATTCATCGTCATAATGATCATATGAAGATGGTGATGATGATGATCATGGTGATGATGATGATGATCATGATGATGATGTTCATTAAAGATGTTGTTGTTACAAAACGGAATATAAAAAAAAGTTAAAGAAAACCTATATATAAAACTGAAAGACATCAACTATCTAATAATATTATATATCGCATTGGTTTTTTTTTATAAATATTATTAATATGACGTTGTTTTCAAAATTACATTTTTTATTGTATTTTACAGTGGTCCGCGAGCTCTTAATATCATTTTCTATTTCTCTTCATCGTATTTTTACTCTCATGATGATTTTTTTTTTAAAAATAAAAATAAAAATATTTACATATTATTAATAACGCAGCAGCAACAACAACAACAACAACAACAACACAATGTAATTTATATTCAACTTATTATTACAACACAATATATACACACACACATTCACACACCCATTTATATAGATATATATATATATAATATATTGTATATAAGCCTATATACTTATTAATGGTGGTGGCTTCAAACAAACTTCAATACAAAATAAGATTTTGTTTTTATAGCGAGTTTATTGCTCTTTCTTAACGCTATATATATATATATATATATATTTATATACCAATACAATATCTAACAAACTAACTAACTCTATATGCATCCACATATAAATAAATAGTTTATATACTATTTATATAGTAGTAGAGTATAAAGAAAAGAAAATAATAGATATAGCTGTGAATAAAAGTTATCCCATAGTCAGATTTTATATATAATTTAGAAATTATTTAATATTACAATTCAATGTGACGACGACGAGATAAATTGTAGTATTATAAAATACAAATATTTTTATATACAAAGCGATGAAGTGAAAATAAATATTAAATTATAAATAATTTGACAATAAAATGTCGAACATAATCTATTTGAAATTAATGTTATATATGAAATATGAAGACTGTACAAGGTGTCCCAATTTTCGACGGCAATACGAAAACACTACGTTCTCTGGGTGATTTTGCGTCGAAAATATTATATAACATTTTGGCCGATTCGACGTCGGTACGAAGTTACACGCAAATAACCAAATTTTCAATCAGACCGTATTTTGCACTCTACTCAATATCTCAATATCTCAATAACTAATTAACCGATTTTAAATTTTTGATACACTAATAGCATTAGCATACCGAGATCTTTAATTTGACGTTAAGATAAGGCAATTCGGACATGTGGTTATCGAGATACTTACAGGAATGTTGACAATTTGATGAACGTCATTTTTCTTTTTGAAAGTTTGTTCAAGCATAAGTCGAAAAATCATAATGAAAAATTTTTTTCGGTATAAGTTTAAAAACTTGTCATATTCATAAGCTCTCATTTAAGGTATAACATTACGATAGGTCTCAACTGGTTCCAAAGATATACACAAATAACTACAACGATGTAGGCATAAAATTGATTTTCGCTATGGAAAAATTTTATGTTTTTTTTGGTTTTATCCAAAACCAACAATACGGACGTCACAGATAATTGATTCCATACACTCCTATGCATTCACACAAACCTTCACACACACACAAACGATGTCACACACAAAGGCCTACACACATAAACCCACAAAAGCACACGAACGCATATCACAACAGTTTTAAACAAACAAAGCCTAAAGTAATTGTTGAAAATGTGCTCCTTCAGCTCGAATACATAGACAACAATGATTTTCAATAGACCGAATCAATCTAAGTGTTTGCTGTTGCTTGTGGCGGAGGTCTTGAATACAGTCTTCAATACGCTGAATTAACTCTTCACGTGAATTAATAACAGTTGCATCGATTTTTTCTTTAAGGCAACCCCATAAATAGAAATCCAATGGATTTAAATCTGGAGAACGTGGCGACCATCTTTTGGGCCCACCTCTGCCAATCCATCTTTGATCGAGTGTAGATGTTGGTGGCCCAGCGAACTATGGAGGGAATGTTAGATCCTGACTGGACGCAAACTTTTATATTTTTTTTTAAGGCATATATTGCTTCAAGTGGAGCTTTCGGTCATCTAATAAACCGTTCATTATACAGCCAACTTGGTAAATTACTTCGCGCATGGAGTATATAACAATTTATCAATTATACTGCAATTAACGAAAGATAAATGTTTTCAAAATACTATTATTTTCGATATGGTGGGATTAGCCCATAGTGATATTTGTGCGTGTGCAGACATTTGTTAATCTTTGAGTAACGGCATCCAACATCATATATTTTCAAAGATATCCGTTTTTCATTTTATTCCATAAACGAACAAATGGTCACCAGCAGCAGAAAAATTTCAGTATTAAAATAAATACTGAAAAATTTCCAATGAAAAATATCGGAATTGCTATATTTGATGATTAATAATATTTATTTCGGCGCTATGCCACCACTGCGCTACTGACCATCATTTAGTCTACCATATATGAAAAAGCTCACTCACATATTTTTAAAAAATCAATAAATTAAATAAAATTGTCTTATAGACAATATACTTTACCAACACTTAGTGGACAAACGCAATGGCGTATAGCATTCATCATACAAACGGATCGAAATATAACCAATTCTATTCCCAAAATTTATATATTTATATGAAAAATTTTTCGGTATTTATTTTAAAACATTTCAGGTTGAGTTGTGACCTTCCCTTTTTCGGATTCGTGGATTGAATTAAAACAATGAATATCTGCGTCTTCAGACGTATATAATATGGAATTAAAAAAGCAAGCGGTGTGCATTCCTTCAAGGAGGTATAATTCTAAGTCGAAATTACTAAATAACAATTTTCAATTTGAGGCTCTGTTTTTTTAAGATACGGCACTAAGAATTTTTTTCAGTAGTCCATCACAAAAGTACGGATAACTTCGAAAGTAAGGTAAATACAGAAAATTTATTGTAGACCGAATTTGTAGAGAATTAAATTCTGAATTAAATTGTGTTATTTCGTTTCTTCATAAGTAAACACCGCCTACTCTTTTTTTTTGTTCCAAATAGCTATAATTTTAGTTTGTTATTTTTTTTAATTCTACATTTACACCACTTTTACAAACATCTATAATTTTTAAATTGTTAGCCATAGGCAAATGAAATAGTTTACTAAATTGTAGCGAAATCATTTAGTTTTACTTTTTTGACATAAAAATAATATGTTGTGTCGTTAGATTTTTGAAAAAATTCATTTTAGTGCGAAATTTTTGAGAAAAGACAGTTATTTTTCAATTATATTGTTCAATAACTCGAAAAAGAAGGAAGTTATAATACAATGTATAACACCATTTAATTTTGAATTTAATTCTCTACAAATTCGGTTTATCATAAATTTTCTGTATTTACCTTACTTTCGAAATTATTGGTCCATTAATGATGAGACTACCGAGAAAAATTCTTAGGGCCGTATCTCGAAACCAGAGCCCCAAATCGAAAAATGTCATTTAGTAATTTTGACTTAGAATTATGTCCGCCATCCGTTTCCCTTGAAGGTATGCGCACCGCTCGTGGACACCCTGTATAATTGCAGATTAATTGGTGAATTGTAACAGATACTTTCATATGTAATGCACGGAGGATTCACCGCGGCGATTCAATTTCAATGACAATAATTTTTTCGGATTTTAAACAGCAACATCAGTGCACCGAAAATACAACTATACATCATGATCTATAACAGACAACTAACATTTCTGAATTTAAACAGATGATGCAGTCATTCATGGAATAAATATGCAGGTAGACTATATGCTCAATTTGCTAACTACACTTACTTATCACAAAAATGACATAATGTCTGATCGCCTCAAAATAATTTTATGGAACGCAAATGACCTAATGAATCATACACAAAAAATCAAAACAACATAAAGTGGACATAATAATATGGTATCCGTAACGTAATTCACATCACAAGTATATATATATATCAATGGTATGCCATCAACTTTATACACACCCGCATACGCACAGATTTACATCCGAATAAAATAATGTATATAATAAATATAATTCTCGCATCACCATAACGATATTTTTTCGATATTAAATTAATATATAAGTTTTGTTTAAGCAAGTGTACACCACACACAACACTCACACACAACACACATGTGAACATAAATATAATATAGTTATTTTTATACAATATTTATATTATTTTTTTTTAAATATTAATCAATATATAAATAGATTAAAAAAAAAAAAAACCACCATAGAATCTATCCGAAAAACAGAAAAATATGTGTCGTTACGCCGTTGTCTTTGTTTGTGGTGGTGGTGGTGGTGGTACGTGATGTGGTTTTTTTGGTGCTATACATTTATAACAACCAAAATTTATATATATAAAAATTATTATAATGAAATTATTGTTATACAAAAAAAACCGATATTCATTACGAGTACATTAGAAATTGGAAAAAAAAATTTATAAAATTATAAATATACAAAGAAAATAAAAAAATTGTTGTACACAAATAGTATAGATTTAATATAGTGTTTAACTAATTTATATATATATATATACTGTATTTAAGTATACTATATACTGTGTTAATATTCGTCATACTATGTATTTAAATATATTTATATATACATTTTATATACCATAAGTAAAAATTGCAGATTATAATATAAATTCATATAAATAACAATGAAATAACACACATTTATGTGTATGAATAAAGAAATGGCCTAGGTCATGAATTTGAATATACAACTCAACAATAATATAAGAGTTAAAGAAAATATATTAGTATAGAATATTAAAAAAAAATTTTAAAAAAAACCACACACACACACACACACACACACACCCAACCCAACAACACAAATTTATATATTGTATATAAAATATATCGTCATTTTACAAACGCGCTCAAAATTTTTCTTACTATTTTATATACTTTTCTTATAACAACAACAACAACAACAACAACAACAACAACAACAAATAAGTAAATAAATGTGTAAAATTTGCAACAACAAGAACAACAACAATAACAGAAGCGCAAAAAAAAAAATAGTCTGAAAATTATTGCAATTTTTCTTTTTATATAATATTTATTCTGATTCATTTCCATTTACCTTTTACACATGTATATGTATTTTGTGTTATCAGTTTAATATATAATTATTTGTTATGTACAACTTTTTCGCTTATATATAAATGAAAGCGGTGCGCGACAGTGACACAATAATATTGTTTTTTCGGAGAACTGATAATAAATGCAAAAAAAAAAATACTAAAAACGAAAGTCTTTTCAATTTATTATTTATATACAAATTAAAATTGTTGAATAAATGTTGTGATGATGTGACCTTTTAATTTATTATAAAATATTATATTTTATTTGTTATAAATTTCATCAAAAATGTAGAACTAAAAAATGCTTAAATAAATTAATATAGAAATTATAATGACACACAAAGTCTCGCAATGATCATTTCTTATGTATTACTTATATACCATATATATGTATGAATGTGTGTGTGTTTATGTATATGTTATGTATTATCATTATTATTATTATTATTATTATAATATATAAAGAGTAAAGACAACAAATAAAAATAAATTTTATATACATAACATGTTTGATCATGTTATAAAAATCAAAAGATTTATGTTAATCGTTAAGAAAATTCATGTTTGTACCTGTTGTACCGTGATATTTTTATTTTTTCTTTATTTGAATATTATATGCGATATTACTAATATGCATTTGCATATATATACAGGGTGTCCCGAATTTCGACGGCAATACGAAAACACTACGTTCTCTGGATGATTTTGCGTCGAAAATATTATATAACATTTTGGCCGATTCGACTTCGGTATGAAGTTACACGCAAATAACCAAATTTTCAACCAGACCATGTTTTGCACTCTACAGGGATCAATATCTCAATAACTAATTAACCGATTTTAAATTTTTGATACACTATTAGCATTAGCATACCGAGATCTTTAATTTGACGTTAAGATAAGGCAATTCGGACATGTGGTTATCCAGGTACTTACAGAAATGTTGACAATTAGCTGAAAGCCATTTTTCTTTTTGAAAGTTTGTTCAACCGTAAGTCGAAAAATCATGATGAAAAATTTTTTTCGGTATACGTTTAAAAACTTGCCACATTCATAAGCTTTCGTTTAAGCTATAACATTACGATAGGTCTCAACTGGTTCCAAAGATTTACACAAATAACTACAACGATGTAGGCATAAAATTGATTTTCGCTATGGAAAAATTTTATCTTTTTTTGGTTTTATCCAGAACCAACAATACGGACGTGACAGATAATTGATTCCATACACTCCTGACATGGATTGGCAGAGGTGGGCCCATAAGATGGTCGCCAAGTTCTCCAGACTTAAATCCATTGGATTTCTATTTATGGAGTTGCCTTAAAGAAAAAAGTCAATATAACTGTGATTAATTCACGTGAAGAGTTAATTCAGCGTATTGAAGACAGTATTCAAGACGTTCGCCACAAGCAACAGCAAACACTTAGATTGGTTAGGTCTATTGAAAAGCATTGTTGTCTATGTATTCGAGTTGAAGGAGCTCATTTTCAGCAATTACTTTAGGCTTTGTTTGCTTAAAACTGCAATGGTATGAGTGCGTGTGCTTTTGTGGGTTTATGTGTGTGGGCCTTTGTGTTTGAGATCGTTTGTGTGTGTGTGTGAAGGCTTGAGTGAATGCATAGGAGTGCATGAATCAATTATCTGTCACGTCCATATTGTTGGTTTTGGATAAAGCCAAAAAAGATGAAATTTTTCAATAGCGAAAATCAATTTTATGCCTACATCGTTGTAGTTATTTGTGTATATCTTTGGAACCAGTTGAGACCTATCGTATTGTTATAGCTTAAACGAAAGCTTATGAATGTGGCAAGTTTTTAAACTTATACCGAAAAAAAATTTTCATCATGATTTTTCGACTTATGCTTGAACAAACTTTCAAAAAGAAAAATGGCGTTCAGCTAATTGTCAACATTTCTGTAAGTATCTGGATAACCACATGTCCGAATTGCCTTATCTTAACGTCAAATTAAAGATCTCGGTATGATAATACTAATAGTATATCACAAATTTAAAATCGGTTAATTAGTTATTGAGATATTGATCCCAGTAGAGTGCAAAACATGGTTTGGTTGAAAATTTGGTTATTTGCGTGTAACTTCGTACCGAAGTCGAATCGGCCAAAATGTTATATAATATTTTCGACGCAAAATCACCCAGAGAACGTAGTGTTTTCGTATTGCCGTCGAAATTTGGGACACCCTGCATATATAATATATTATTTATATACATGCGATATTTATATAATATAATTTTGCGAAAACAAATGTATCTAACATGAGAACTTTCACACACACACACACACACACTCATAGTACTTTTATAATTTGCTCGTGTACTCGTAAATTACTTAAAATTTTTGAAATTTATAAAAATTTCATTAGTTTCAATAACTACAAATAAAATAAAAGTAATAACATAAATATGAAATATAAAATTAGCAAAGGTATATACAACAATATTCGCGAATTTCTATGTAAAAAATTGATTTATCACTTTAATTCACGTACAGGCGGAATTAGTTCCTATTTTCCGAATTATTCGATTTATTAAAAATTTCTTATTCACCTTACGTATTGTAAAATAATAGATGATTCATAAAAATTCAAAATCGCAAATACTAATTTCTGCGTTGTCAAAGTAAATACATATAAAATTATAAAAACATTGTTATTATTCTAAACGTGGGTATTTTTAATTAATACTTTAATTAATTTTTGTTCGAAACACATTGTTAACAATTTTTGAAAAAAAGTATAATAAATATTGTAAATATAAAACGGATTCAATTTTTCTTGGCACAAATCTTGTATGTGTTTTTTTTCTGCAATATATCACAGCACTGTAGTAATTTAATATATCTGACAAAATAAAAATGCTCTATATTTGAATTGAATACCAGATCGTAAACCAAATTCATGTGTACACCAAAATGACATATTAATTGTTAGAAATTTATGCTATGCAATAAGGAGGATCAAAAAAACAATCAGAAGCGTAGTGGTATAACGCCCAAATATATATTATTAATCAAGAATTATAACGGGTTCAATCCCAGGTATTTTTCATAGGAAATTTTTAGGTATTTAATTTAAAATTGAAATTTTTCTGCTGCGGGTGACCATGCGTTCGTTTATGGAATAACAAGAAAAACGGATATCTTTAAAAATATGGTGTTGGACGCTATACTCAAAGATTAACAATGTCTGCACACACATAACTATGGGGTAGTCATCCATATCGAAAATAATAAAATTTTAAAAACATGTATCTTTCGTTAATTGTAGTACAATTGGTAAATTGTTATATACGGTGTAATTTACCAACTTATCTGAAATGAAAAGGTTTATTAGATGACCGAAAGCTTGGAGAAATATATGATTTAAAAAAAATTATGAGGATCAAAAGAGAGTGGTGTATTATATAACTCCACAATTAACCAAATTTAAACGATCATTAAGTGATTTATTTAACACGAACAATTCTTGAATGCATAAGCCACCACATAAATGTTATAAACAATTATTTATTGTTAATTTATTTCATCGTCTCTGCACTGCCATTCTTATATGAACACATTAAAAGAATGGCTTGATTGATGACGGGATTAGTTCAACAAAAAAATAAAAAAACATACTTCAAAGTGGTAGTTGTAGTAAATTATGATTAAAGACGCAATGTAAATCTGATTGTGATGTTTAATATTTTTTATAAATTTACACAATACCACTGAAAAAAAACCATTAAAATATCAACCAAATATAGTACAGTACGTACAGAAGATTAGAACTAATAAAACTGATTGTGAAAGATTTTGTAAAAATTGTAAGAATTTCTATGAGATATTTTGATGGATATTTTGGGAAATCTATTACTGGGGACAGTCGTTATCCTGACAGGTTTCCTGGAACCTGGTAAATTATGCCATTTTTCTTACGATTTTCATGAAATTTTTTATGTAATAGAATTATAAGAATAAAAATTAATAAAACCCCAAGCAAGATCGATTAACCTTTCCAGTTTCAAGAAATTTGATAATTTTGTGTATAGATTTGTAAAATGAGTTTAAAAAATTTTGCATGCTAGGATTTTTAAAAATGTTAGTACATGTCCAGTTCACAAAAGAAGTCCGGCGCAAAATCAATACAATGTCAGGCCAGTTAACCCGCCGATCAACTTCTACCATAAATGTTAATATTAAATTTTAATCAAATTTTGTGTATAGTATTTTAATATGCTAATAATTTACAAAAATGAGTAATTTTCATATGTATTTAAAAAAAAAAATTAGTACTTTATTTATAAAAAAAATACTATATTTAAACGCAATATTTGTTTAGGTTTCATTTGGAATACATTAACTTTATAGAGTTATCAATATTTTTGGGTATTCCTTATCGTTGGCAGTAAGCAAAGATACAGAAAAATTTTCAGTGTGAACACAATTTTAGTATATCGTTAATACATGTTTGTTTGGTTACTATTTGTGGTTTATGTGGTTTAACTCTAGCGTGTTTTATATGGTTTAAGGAAAGGCCGGGATGTCGGATCAAATGAATCGGGTAAAAAAAAAAAAATTATCTCAATTCGTAATTAATCAATATCTTGTTCAATAAGACAACTGCCATTAATTATATCGGCAAGAAACCCATTTTGTGACAATGGTAAAAATGTGCTTTAATTTATTAATTTATTTTAATCACGGTTGAAAAATCGTTTCGGGACGGGTTTGTTTCACAAATACAACAGAAAAAAAAATAATATTAGGTACAATTTATTTTTTCGATGAACACTGCCATTCATTATTGCAAAATATGTTAATTAATATATATTTATTGGTTTGGAAAACGAAGAAAATGTGAAGACATAATAATACGCTTTTTACGAAAATAAGTCTATTTTGATGAAATAATTCTACAATTTTACGTATTACTGTGCTTAACGAATCCGAATCGATTATTGTGATAATTTATTCATCATTTAAACTGAACTAAGCGTTGATTTGTGGCATCCCGTCAAAGAACAGAATGGTGGGAGGCGAAGATACAATTTTAAATTAGACAAGTTGTACGGTCAACCGAATATTGTCAAAACAATCAAGATCAATAGATTGAGATGGCTAGGACATGTAGAACGCATGGAAGAGGAGCGTGTGCCGAAAAAACTGTTAAATAGTAAACCAGAAGGTAGAAGGAGAGCCGGAAGACCTAAGGCGAGATGGCTAGATGCAGTAAACTGTGATATAAAGATCCTAAAAATTCGGGATTGGAAGACATTAACTGCGGATAGGTCAGGTTGGAAAAGCGTGTTGGAGAAGGCTAAAACCGCAACCGGGTTGTAACGCCATGGAGTATGCAAGTAAGTAAGCGTTGATTTGTTCCTGTTTCATCATCATTATAGAACGAAATTCACCAAGTCAATTTTGACGTACAGAGACACACCGGCAGAGATTTTACGTGTCACCGCATAAACACACCACATAAGCAAAATATAATGAACCATTTCAATGGAGGAGGACCACACAAAAAATACAAAAATCAACTCAATTTTTATTCATTTACTATACAAGAAAATTGGAGTATCAAACAATACTTCCATTGTGTACATAAAAATGATGTAAAAAGTATAAAATTTAGAAGTATGTCCTGTATATAATACAATATATTATTATAGCTTAACGCATACTATAACTAACATATCGGATGAGATCATTAAAAAAGTTGTAATTTTTTTATTTATTTATTTATTATTATTTTTTTTTCTTAACTAATAATTTATTAAGTATTTTTTAGCATATCATCAAAAAATATATATAATATATTTTATTGATTTTTAAATGTTTCAAAAAAATTATAAACATGTTCACGCGTGTAAATTTACTATATCATATATAGAATAGATTATAAAAATTATGTAAAAATTAAGAAAGAAATAAGTATAGTATAATTTAATTTATTAATTTTTTCTTCTCATCGACAACACTTAAGATGTAAAATTCATTTATGTGAAATCAAATTTAATCATATATTTCCCAACCTATATAACAAATCCATATGGATATTATAATACAATAGAAAATATATCGAATACATTTGTGTGTTATATTATATTTTTGATAGAAATGAAATAAATAAAAATAAAAAAGTAATCCAACTTTCGTACACAGTTGAACACCTAGACATAATAAAAGTAAATCCTCACGTTTTGTTTTAATATTTTTTTTGATATAATAAAATTAATCTCCCTAGACTTCATCTCTTGTTTGTTTGTTTTTTTTTCTTTACTTTTGTAATGTTGCAGTTACATAAAAACAAAAGAATTACTTTTTTCTTGTATGTATTATGATACGAATGTTTGTTTATGTTGTTCCATTGCCACATGAGAATAGAAAAGCGAATTTTATTGTGTATCGGATATAAAGTTTATCGCTATTTATTGTAATACAATAAAAATAAATTGAACTATAAACTAAACGTATTTTGTATAGGTATACAATATATAAAAACAATTACAACCAGCATCAACAACAAAAACAATATCTTAACAATAATAAATAAATAAGACAATTTTTATATTAAAGATTGTAGGGTAATCAGCTAGCGTATCTAGGAATTTTTTTAAGATCTGTATTTTCTAACAAATCAAAATAACGTTTCTGTTTAATATGGGCTTGCAAATATTTTTTTGAATTTTTTGTGTTGGTTAAACTCTTTTCTCATTTTAATTTCATTATATTATTAAAAGGATTTTTATTTAATTATATCAAAGGTTAAACGATTTTTGCAGACAAGATCGTAAACGTTGCTCTCCCCATTGTACATTCACATGCGATAAATATCCATAAGCGTTAAGCCGTTAAGTTAACCTTGTGTGTGCTTCTGTGTGGAGCAATAATTTTTTAGAATAATAAAGAAGGAGAGACATCTAGATTTATCTATCGATCCGAAAAACTAAAATTCAACAAAAAATCGACAAATTTTAATTAAATCTTATCACATTTGATCACTTACACTAATTTTTAACAATTTAATAAAAACTCCCATATAACTAAAGAATTGCAAAGCACAATTATTTATTACAAAATTACGTCGTTATATTTTTGACAAACCTTGTGTTATTATAATATTTTATAATAAAGTTTTAATATATCAATCGTAATTTTCATATATATGTTCAAATAAAGGTAAATATTAATAAGGTATTATTAAATAAATAATGAGGAGGTCTGTGTAAGTGAAGAGGTGGACTACGACTTATATGTTTACTCTATCTATATATACTACGCACACATACAATATATAACTATTATAAAATAATGTTTTGAGAAAACTATATGTGATGATGAAAAATAAATTCAAAATATGATTTTACAATATAAGATAATCACATGCATGAAGTCATGCAGTTGTACAATAGCAACAGAATATATGATATATAAAATACAATATACAATAATATGAACAACAATGAAAAGTTAATATATTGTATTTGATGAATATAGAAAAAGAAATAAACAGTAATTGAAATTCAGTTTTAATCACATGAAAATATATATTTATGTAAAATGGTCTGAAATGCAATAATACAAATGATAGTATTTATTGATTGGATCTTTACAGTGAAAATTACATTTTTATTTGACGCATATATACGGTATCGTATATGTGATTCTATATCTGTGCATGGAAATATTCTGAAATTATTGTCTGTCAATGTTAAAATTAGTTAACTTAAAAAAATAGGTTTGAAATTTTAACAACAATTTTTTTTTTAATATATATTGATCATTTGTGCGAGAGTTTAACAACAGTTTATTTTATTGCATTGAAAAATTTCTAAAAACTTATTTACCATAAGCGATTTAAATATCATTTAGATGAAAGAAAAAGTTGTTAAACACTAAACGATGAAGATCTATGTCGCCAATACCTCAAACATTGTCAAAAGTATATTAAATGTAACCCCAACGTTTACGTTTACACAACATTCAAAAAAAAATGATTAAAAAACAATTGATTATACCAATTGGAATTGACCGAAAAAAAACAGTGTGTGAATTGCTGCACTTGTTGGGCAAAGGGTTTTTTGTATAGAATTATTACAGCGGTAATAAAAAGTGGATTCATAACATTAACCATAAATATTGGATAAAATAAGGTAAAAATCCATCAATGGTGAAACAAAAACATGGATGTAAGGATATGTCGCGTATTTGGTTGGACTAGAAAGGTTTTTGGTATACTATGAGCTGGTGGCATCGATTGAAACCGTCACAGGTGATCGTTATAAAGAATAAATAAACAATTTGGAGCAAACATAAAACCATGCATGTCAAGCATAGACCAAAAGACATGAGAATATTATACTGGCAGACATGATAATGTAAGAATTATATTAAAATTTGTTCTGGCTGATGTATATTATGCCCTTTCTGAGCAGCAGCACATTAAAGATATCAAAAATTTGCTTGATTACAATAAAAAGATTTGGATATATAAATATGAAAAACTAAAAACTACAATTTTTTATTATTTGATTGCCATTAAATGCAATTACATATATTTTATTGTATGAGCCACAAACATCTAAGAATAATTATTATTAATAATCAGTAATGCGAAGCGTATACCCAATTAGACAGACATAATTTAATTAATACAAACACATATTATTGTATGGTATATTAATTTAATTTGACAATTTACTTAAATGGGATTTTTTTGGAACAAAGCAAATTTCATTATAAATTGTATAATTGAACTATATCCATTCAGATTTATAATTTTACTAATTTTAAAGCCAAATTATAGAGGTTCCATATAACAGGTAGGACGTTAGAAGCATTAGTAGATGCGTAACTTAATTAATAATTAATAATAAATATAAGCTGAAAACATATTTATTCAATTGAGAAGAGAATGAAGCATAGACTGGGTGCGTACGATATTTGTGGATATCCATTTTGATGGCTGTAATTTCTAAAAATAATTATTTATATTTTTTTTTCATTTCAGATCATTGCTATGGAGGACTATAATCTAACACAAGAAGTGAATATGCTATTATCGCAGCTTTATGTGCGAAATACACAGATTTAGAAATTTCCAATTTTCTCCATTGTGCCCTATCATTCGTATACATATTTCGATCAAGACCAAAAAATTAACGAGAAAGAATTGATAGATGATTGGCTTTGTTCAGATCGTACAGAGTTTCCCCGTGTTATGCACACGAAATGTCCAGCTACTGTTACGATTTTAGGAGTTGTGAGCAAAGAAGTTAATTTTACACTAACTCACTTCTTTTCCCATCAGGTGCTTCAGGTTAATGCTGCCGCCTACATTGAGGTTTTAGAAAGTATTGTGAAACGCTGGATTGATAGTGTGACAGTGAGAACAGACGATACATATATGTTACAAAGGCTCCTACAGACAAAGCGATGTCGACACAAAATTGGATGACCGAGAATTTCCATGACCACATCAACCCGAACTCCTAGCTGGTCACCTAGCTTCCCCGAACCTTAATCTCCTGGATTATTACGTTTAGTTGAAAGTGAGATTGATAAACATCTTCTTATAACACCATTTCTTAGCTGAAGGATGTTATATAAGTATACCACTGTGGTCAACAACATGAATAAGAAGCATTTCATTCTGGAGGGTATACAGTTGTTTTCGACCACCGAAACAGAGCAAGCTATTGTCGCTATAATGAAAATTTTATTGAATAATTTTATAGTCAAGTAGTCACACACTTAAAATTTTATGTATTGTAATTATATTAAATTTTTTCAAACATGTAATCAAATTAGTTTTAATAGTAAAATAATAGATACATTTTTGACTATGCGAAAAGATAAAGATAAATTTAAAAGATAATTTTCTTTCATATTAAAATTATACGTTTATTTTAGTAGAAAATAGTAAAAAAAATAGGTATATTGAAAAAATTTGGGTTTTTTTTTGTAA
Organism: Bibio marci; assembly: GCA_910594885.2. Taxonomy (NCBI): domain Eukaryota; kingdom Metazoa; phylum Arthropoda; class Insecta; order Diptera; family Bibionidae; genus Bibio; species Bibio marci. The sequence goes on from OU343114.1 coordinate 43,447,507, forward strand.
AATTTTATATTCCATATCAATTTCAATTGTTGTTGTACTATTTTATTTAATTTAATTTTGTGTTTTATATATAAGTAAACGTTTGATATATATATTTATATTTAAATAGCCAATTAAGAAAAATTAAAATTTATAATTATGAAATATTGTTTATTTCACATTAAATACTAAATTTTCTATTCATTAACGATTTTCTTTGATACAGATAAAGTTTGTCTGACAAACTATATTTTTTTTGTTCAAATGACGCTTATCGTTACCGCCGTCACAATTACAATTAAAATATTTCAATGTTTAACCGTAGTAATATTATACAAATTAAATTAGCAACAATATTATGTATTTATTGCTATTTAGAGTATTATTTATGCACAGTCTATACTAAATGCTAAATAAAGCCATTTCAAAAGAAATGATACGCTTAACATAATATATATTGTTTTTTTTTATATAGAGTTCAAAAGAAATTAATAATTTTATTATTATTATTTATAAATGAAAATAAATAGTACTCACCTATTTTTAATAATAAATATTTACATGCAGAATATTTATAGTTATTCTACGTCTTGTCTTGCAGGTGCACGTTTTATTTATTTTTCATTTTTTTTTGTAAACACAACACTTAAATATAATAATAATCATTTTTAATCTGTAAATAAAAATAAGAAAAAAAAAATTTGTAAGTTATTTTTTAAATTAAAAAGTTATTATTTATTTATTTATTTTTTTTTATGGATACATTACAAACAAATCCATATAAACAATTAAATATAACATATAATAAATATGGGATTCATTATAAAATAATAAATAATATTTTTATATTCTGTTACATATTTGTATTTATGTGTAGATTTTGGTTTCAATAAATAAATAAGGAATAAGCGTATAAGCGGATCGGGGGCTTGGTTTCCTATTATTTTTCAAATATATGCGGCGAGTGCGTATCCATTATATTATTCGTCATAGATTAATTTTGATTTTGAACATTTTGTAAAATATTCATTCACTTAATTAACTTTTGTATATATAGGTATAGCCGCACAGGCAAATGAATTCATTGAGCGATGGTACCATCATACTGTTAAAAATGTCCATTAAGTGTCACAATCTGTAAAACTGGATGTATATGGATGAAATTGCGAACGGTATTTAGGGTAGACTTCAATACAATATGCCCGGAGATAATTTACAGTACACATTTGTCGAATGATTTCATTAATTCCACAATACCACCTACTTAATTCAAATCAAATTTAATTTACAGTTTAGCGATATTAAAAAGAGTTATTTTTATAGTTCTTGCTCTATTCACACGTCACAATAATTCTGACAAAAAAAAATTTGACATGCTTTCCTTTGTACGGATATTCATTGTATACTTTTTTTCACAAAGTCTATGCGAGTCAATAATTGTCAATATTTCCTAATAGATGTGTTTAAACCAAACTTTTCCTAATAGATATGTTGAAAGCTTTTACTTTGTTCAGTATTCGATGAAAAGAAAAAGATGTGTCACTTTTCCTCTGGTATTCCATAAATTAAGAAACGCATCGTTATTCTGCAACGTTACCATTGATCGTTCCGCCTGCTCTTTGCAGAAAGGAGGTATTATAGCGTATAACACATATATTAATTTACGTCAAGGACAATTACATAAAAAAAATAAAATAAAGTTAAAAAAGTGATTATTTTATCGGCTGATGGAATGTAAAAATCATTTTCAATATGTAAACATAATGAACAAATGAAAATAAAAAATTGCAAATTTAAGCTGAAAACAAAACAACACAATTACACAATTTGTTCAAAAACATTTTCACACCATTGTATCACATGTTCGCACATAATGTGTAAAAGACAATTTATAAAATTAAAATATATTTGTAGGAATATGTAGACGAGCATTCGTACACAGTAAAATATCATTGAAAAATTAATGTTTAACATTGTATTCTATACGAGAGAATATATAAGATTTCAATTGATCTTATCTTATATCTTATTATATTTTTCATGTATAATTACATTATTTTGTTCTCCTCACATATATAATAACTGGAGTAATGATGATAATGGAGTAATAATAATGTAAAATTATTGTAAATTATATTATTATGTTTATAATTTGTATGTAATCTACAGCTTATAATACGATCGAGGATACATGTGTAGGGTGTTTGTTTTAGTGCGATAGACTTTCCTATCAACATTGCTATAATTTCAGTATACCATTTCATCACAAAGAATTTAACATTTCCATCGCATACGTTTATAGATTATACAATATCGAAAATTTAATGATGACTTTTATTTCTCGTTAAATTACTGCTACTATCGGATAAACAATATTTGCGCAGTGGAACCGATTCATAAACAGTTTGGTTTTGTATTACATAATGCCGGGTACAACTTCGTATACTAAAAAAAATCAACAATGTTTAACGCACCGTAATTATATGTTCTTAGCATGACTTAAACAAAATCGTTAAAAATATTGAAAAAGTCTATCTCACACTAAAAACACACCCTCCTTTGCATAAACAGTAAAAGAGAAAAAATTGTATATCAATAATGTATAAAAAGAAATCATGTTACAGATTTGCATATAATTGCTAGTGATTTATTGTATAATGGATATAATAACATTTAAAATAAAATGTAATATTATAATAATAATAATAATAATAATAATAATAATAATAATAATAATAAGAACAACAAGCAAGAGTAACATAATTCACATATTAAAAGAAAATTGCAATTGTTCGTCAATTATACTTAATTTTTGTAATAATAAATTGAATTTTATAATTATTTATTCGTTTTTTCGCGTGTGATAATTTTTAATAAACAATTATTTTTATAAAATTACTACAGTAAAGATCCGATAAGTGACACCCCCGATATATGTTAGTGCCACTTTTGTTTGCCTATATTCTAAAAAATTTATATTATTTATGATATACGGAATTATATCATATGTTAATGTTAATCATAATAGATTATTTCCCATATATAACTGATTGTGAGTGCAATTAATGATTTAAGAATTAAGGACATTTGAAGGACCTTACATGGATATTTTTTACAATCATAAATGCGATACATCAAGAAAATTAGTCAATAAATGGAGTACATCTTACGCATTAAGGATCATGTATCTATGTGATTCAGATAATTTTTGAATTTAGACAGGCGATTATAAAGAGAATTAAAAAAGAAATTGAGTAGAAATGGTGTTTCAAGGATCATGGAAGACTTTTCTATGCATGCGACATCTCATGTGAAGTAATTCATGTCCAAATTGTATCCTTGTAAAATCCTTGATTTTTGAAACTCTATAAGTTCTATACAATTTCTTGTTCAAATGTCTTATATAATAAATGAAAAATTATCCTTATAAAATTATACAAATGCCATTGATCCTTGGCACACCAATTCCACGAAATTTCTTGCTTAATTCTCTTTTGCATTAGTTGGCGCATGCTTAATTTTTAAAATTATCTTTATAAGATCCTTCTATAAAAATCCTTCATATGAGATATCGTATGAATAATTAAAAAAAAAATCCTTATAAGGATCTTGATCATTGTATTAGCAATTCTACTCAATTTCATGTTTGAAATAATATTACATCTAAGTACGTATGTACAAAATTTAATCCAAATTCGTTTAAAAAGTGTAGATTAATCCAATAAGTGCATATTATTTTTTACAAAATTGCCTCTGAACGGTGACACCCATCAGATCTTTATTATCATCTTTAGCATCAAATTTGTTATACGCGGTATACTTTGAAAAAAGGATTATATGTGAATTTGATAAAAAAAAAAAAATTCTGCAAAATACATTCCAAACGAATCTGAACACTTTGGTCATTTCTAATTCGACAATGATCAAATTTAAAATGTTACTTTAGGAATACGAACATATATGAACAGTTTCTTGAGCAGTGTTTGAAAAATCGAGAGTCAGGACAATATTTCAGTTTCGGAAACTTTGAATCTGAGCAATTTCTTATGCATATATATATACTGCTTAACAGAACTGTTAATTGTGTCGCACTCGGCTATCTTAGCATTTAATAGTCACTGTCAATTCGCCTAATTTAATTAATTTGTTAATTTAATTGTGGAAAATTAATTTTTTTTATCACACAGTATTTTCGACTTAGAGAAGTTTTTGCTTACGTTAGAATTGTGTATGAATTAAATTCATATTATGATATTATAAATGGTTTAAGATCAGAAATTGAGTGTGCCGGACAAATTATGGGTTATTGAAATAAAACCATTTACAGCGGAATTTCTATTCCATTTAATTCCCATTAATGCAAACGGCGCTTTTAAACGAATATTTTTGTAATACGTTCAAAATTACATGTAAATTTATTGCCATTCAATAGAATTCCTATTCGAATATATAAAATATCAAATTCCTCTGTAAGAGAAATGATAAGAGAATGTGAATACAAATAATAAAATGAAAATTAGTGATTGTAGAGACGTAACTTGTTTTTACGTTTCTTCCTTGCCGACATTTATCATTACTCTAATAGAATTCCCATTCAACACACACGGTCCCTTGCGATTAAATTGAACATAGAAATTTCTCTGTATATCTAATGTTTCTATTGTATATATATCCAATCCATCCATATACCGTATTATCCAATCTATCTATTTGTCAACATAATTTACAAATTATTGGTTTTGTTTGTAATATGTACATAGATACAATGATTAAAAGAATTTTAGTTTAGAATAATTAAAATTATATAAGACTAAACACAAAAAAAAAATATTTATATATATGTATTTTGGCACTCCCAATAGACATGTAGGCATCATTTAACAACAACAAAATGTGAAATATGAATTACATATAAATTGAAGTATGTGCTCGATTCCATACATACATATTATTGAGATTTGTTTATTTACTACAAATATATACACAATAATAAATACATCACTATTAACATTATTTTTGGGCAAATCAATATAGTATTTTATGTTATGGCATTTATTTATATACAAATGAGTAAGATGTGATTATGTGCTATTAACATATTTATCATTAACATGCGATAGGAAAATGTATATAGTATTTATTTTTTTGTTAATTGTTGTTGATACATATATGGGTGTCTGGAGATAATAAATTTTACCATATTGTGATGACAGACGAAAACATATATTTTAAAGATTTAAAATCGGTATAAATATTAAATTTCACAAATACTATATATTTTTCTTTTGTAAAATTTATGGTTTGTGTATTAATTTACAATAGATTACAGTAAGTTGTAATTTGCAGGAAAATATATTTTCAATTGAATTGTTGGAATAATCGTTGTTCATCTATTACAAACAAACATAATAATAATTTGTGTCTTTGGTTTTCAATTACCATTTTTTAAACGGAAAAATTTACATATTTACAATTTCTTATACAAATTTAATGTATTCGTATACTCCCCATAGGTACACTTTACAAAACTATATGTAATATATTAATTTTATTATTTCAAATTTATGTGATATTTCTTTAAATAAATTGTATTTATTTATTATTTTACTGTATTATATATAAATACACATAGACAGGGTGTACTATATAATCAATATGTGTCAACAAACAATTGACAGTTTATGTTCAATGATAAATTCTAAATTTACATACAAACATTTCCTTGCTTTCGATGGGTAGCAAAAAAGCAAACCAAATAGTAAAATTTCAAATTCTCGATGATAACAGTTTATAGATCAATTTTTTAATATCTGAAATATTATCATATATAATTGTGAAATGTATGAAACGTGTATATAAAGGACATACTATTATAATATTTACAATAATAAATCACAATCCATTTTAATGGAGCTAATTTCTTTGAGTTATTAATTATGAATTATATACCAGAAATTTATAATAATATGAGACTACTGCGGAAAGGATAACAAAACAAAAAGAACTGCAAAAAGAAAGAAAGAAAGAAAGAACTTGCGGGCGTATTATTCTATAAAGGAAAGATACAAATTAAGAAAATTACCTATAACAATTTTTGTTTTGAAATAGAATTACTTAGAATGGTACTTACAGAATTACTTAGAATGGTAACAGGTTATAACCAAGAAGTTAATAATCAAGAAGGCGATAATCACGAAAATTATTGTATTTCACAACGAAGTAGATAAGCAAACATGTTATTAATAATACAGAAGGCTTTCATCAAGAATGGCTATAAAAAAGCCATTCTTAATTATAGCCTTCTGCATTAATTAATATCACCAACAAAGGTGTCACATTGTGGACCTGAAGCGAAAATAATATCATGTTTGTGTATTTTGCTAAATTCAGGTGTGCCAGAATCTATTTTCGTTGTTATAGCCATTCTTGATCATAGCATTCTGTATTAATAACATTCTTGCTTAGCGCAGCTTCGTTGTTAAATACAATAATATTCGTGATTATCGCCTTCTAGACTATTAACGTCTTGATTATACACCGCACTCACTTAGAATTACCTTTTTTGTGGATACACCTTGTGTTTATCTATATTTATATATTTTTGTTAGTTAAATAATATTATTTTATTTTTTTTAAATAAAACCCGGAAATTTCTGTTTTAATTATAATAAATGAAATTATTTTCATTTCATGGTATTTATTAATTCAATATATAAATAAAAGATAATTAATTAAAATATACGAAGTATATATACATTAGAAGAAGTAACCAACAAAAATTACCACCACACCCTTTCCGACCATTACGATGATAATTTATTATTTAAATTGTTTTTCTGTTTTATTCAATCATTACATTATTATTATTATTTAGAATTATTTAGTATTTTACAGTAAAAATTTTATTAAAGTATATTTAAATTATCGTCAAAAAATTATTGTCAATTGAACCTTCTAATATAGTTAGTAACTTGATACTATAAGAAAATTCTGGATTCACAAGTAATTAGATAATGAAAACTTTTATAATGTACTGGTATTTTTTGAGCTAAGCCGTTCAAATTTTGTAGATATAGTTTCAAAATAATATTAAGCAGACATTTCCATATACTATTGTTGTGGGAACAATATTTGAGATATTTACTTTAATAATTTTGATGAAATTTTGTACATAAAGATTATTTTATGATATCTCTCTGCATCCAATGTTGATCAAATTTCGTGTTTACGTTTAGAAATGGGAAGAAGAGGTTCAAACATATACATTTAAAAAAAATGTATTCTGTTTCTTGAAAACACACAATTGCGAACATAAAAATTCCATCTAGAAAGAGTGCCTGTGAATCGGAATTTTTAGTGTATATTTGTTGCATTTAAACAATAGAATTGAATGACCAATTTTTGATTGTAAAAGAAGAAGGGTCCGTTTTATGAATTGGAAATATAAATGATTTGGATGAAAAATTTTACAAGAAACTATATTTATAAACTATATCTATATACACACAACAACCACCACCACCTACCTCTATGTACCTTACTTTCTTTACATTTTTTATAAAGTCTCACTCATTTTAGTGCATAAAAAAATGTATTTATTTATTTATTTTTTTATGTTTTAAGTGGATGCAGACAGTGCACATGATTATACAATATATTGCGTACAATATATTGCGTACAACATATATGCGTAAATGTGGTAATGAGCACAAGAAAAAAGGAGTGTATATGTTTATTTATATATTGTTATTAATTTAGTCAAGGAAAATACAAAAAAAAAATAAACAATTTATCGGTTCAGTTACGATGGTGTGAAACTATTATAAATAATATACAAATTTAACATTTAAAAGTGAAAAATCTGTGGGAAATAATTTATTCATTTTATTTCTATTCTATATTTAAGTTTGTCATTTAATTTATAAGACACTTTTTTGTTCATCAACTCTCACCTTTCCATAAATTACATCATCTTGTGTCCGGAAAATAATTGGCCATCACTTTTTAATTTATTATATCTACAGTGAGTGTGTGGCTGCTGATAGATTTTATGTATTTATAGAAACAAATAAAAATGCGTTTATCAACTCAGTCAGGTGTCTGTGATTTAGTTAAACAACATTGAAAAATGTTTATTGTTATAAATGCGAACACAATTATTGACGCGATATGATCAATTGAGATCGACAAAAAATTTTTAAATTATGTTTTCTTTTATAATTATTGTATTATTATAGTTGGATGTAATAAAGTTGTCTTATGCGATTTCAAATTAAGACGATTATAAAAATGAGTGCGATAGCGAAAAAATGTATTGCAAATGAACTTCGTTTTACTAATTTCATTAATATTTTTTGTAAATAAAATACAATTAAATTCTAAATTGTGTTCGCCCTTAGTGATCATTTATGAACCAATGATTATAATAAAAATTATTTAATCGTTTTATAACACAAAAATATATATTGAAAATTACTAATCTAACTAACGGTTGACATATATTTACTTTCGCAACCCAAATATATTCAACAATAATTAAACAATTAACGCTGATCGTTCATCGATTTTCTATAAATTTCTATATGTGAAAGAAATTTTTGTGTGTCAGTCCAAAAATGAACAATCAAATTAACACGTTAATCGCCAAGATAATATCAGAAAAATTTTCACATGGGCCATGGTAAATTTATTAGATAATTTAGTTAAAAATGTATCAAGGAAACTTAATGTATCACAGAAAAAAAATTTTTTTTGCCATATTTCATTTTATTGTTTGTAGAAGGCCAAGAAATTTTCAGGTTTTTATTCCTGATAGGCCAGCTTTCGAAACATAATGCAAATGTATTGTTTGCGTCGGACATCTACTGTGATTGACGTGACCTTCTACCAAATCGCGTACGTCAGACATATATGTCTGACATGGCTCATGTAGAAATTCTTAGCGTCAGACACATATGACTCACATGGCGATTAACGTGTTAAAATTGGTAAATGTTACCGAAACACTTGAAATGCTTACAATATCGCCTAATGACAATCTGGTTATTTTTCGATTGAAGGGTATGTATATTAGATAAATATATTGGGTACGCAAATATAGCAATATAGACAATAAATAATATATAAATAAATGATTAAATAATATATAATTTCTCTTTCATACATAGATTATATACTTTTTTATAGTTTTAACCGTTGAAATTATAAATATATCACGTACACAAATATATATATACCAGGTATAGGAGTATGAAATGAGCCTTTTTAAAGGAAGAAAAACACATTATTTAGAATAGAAAAATCAAAAATATATTATTCAAAATAACTTCCATCGCTTTCTACACATTTTAACCACCTTTCAGACAATTCTCGTATACCACGTCGAAAAAATGGCGTTGCTTTGGACGAAAATCATTCAGATAGCCAATTTTCAACTTCTTCAGATGTTTTGAAGTGCTGTTCTTTCAAAGCATGTCCCATCGATGAAAACAAATGGTAGTCCGAAAGAGCCAAGTCTGGTGAATAAGGCGGGTGTGGTAACAGCTCCCATCCAAGCGACTTTATCGTATCCTGAACTGGTTTTGCTTTGTGTGCTGGTGCATTATCATGTTGCAAAATTACCTTAACAGAATTTTTCTTTCTTTCTGTCCATTCTGGCCGGTTATCTAATAATGCATGGTTCAAATCGATTATTTGTTGTTGGTAGCGAACCGTATTAACAGTTTCACCAGGTTTCAGAAGTTCATGAAACACCAAACCTTCCTGATCCCACCAAACACAAAGCATTCTCTTCTTACCGAATCCGAATTTGGTTTTGCAGTCGATGTTGCTGCTTTACCTGGTGTAATCCATGATTTTTTGCGTTTAGGATTCTCAAAATATATCCACTTTTCATCACCAGTCACGATTCGATGCAAAAAAGACTTCCTTTTGTATTGTTGAAGGTGCAATTCACAAATGGTTTTTAGATTTTCTTGTTGCCTTTCAGTCAATTCATGTGGAACCCATTTTCCACACTTTTGAATCTTTCCCATTGCTTTTAAGGCTTCTGCAAGTGGTTTTTGAGTTTGTGTATCATCTTCGTCCAACAATGCTTTGCAATTCACTGTCTTCAAACTTTTTTGATGGTCTTCCGTTCTTCATTTCTCAAATCAAAATCTTTCGTCTCTAAATTGTTGAAACCATCTTTTGCATGTTGTTAATGATAGAGCATGATCACCAAAAGCTTCTACAAGCATTCGTTGAGATTCAGCTGCGTTTTTCTTTAAATGATAACAAAAAACTAATGATACCCGCAAATCGTTTGTTGAAGGAACAAAATTTGACATTTTTAACACGATAAAATTTTATGTTGTTGTATTACAAATGGAATTTACCTCACTGAATGTTGTTGACAGATATCAAAACAAACAAAAAACATCACATTAAGGCTCTTTCACAATTACTAATATAAGTACAGCCATTTATTGGCAGCGGCTCACTTCATACTCCTATTCCTGGTATATATCGAAATTATATAATTAAATATATTACGTAAAATCCTTACCAAAAATATTCTTATACAATAAATAAATAAATAAATAAATTCCAGTCTAGACCACAACAGGTTGCAATATTCACATTATAATTTACCATAAAAATACAATAACATTTTTATTTTCTTATATACACAGTTGTTAAATATATGTATTTATGATATGGTTTTAATATAAAACATAGAAGAAAAAATTACATAAAACATAAAAGGAAACCAATTTCCTGTTATGGTTTACAATTTATAACAAAATATATTGTATATATATGTAAAAAAAATAAGAAGTATTTTATGTTGACTTATAATTTTTGGTATCGCATTTTGTTATTGTAAAAATGTATACATCAAATAAACTTTTAAATATTTATATGGTATAAATAAGATATTATTGAAAGATATATATATAGCAAAAAAATAATTGTTCATAAAAGTATCGATTGCAAAAAAATAAAGGGTTACATTTTTTTTTTGGTTTTTTGAGCATAGTTAAAAATTGTATTTTACCATAATTATATGTTGTTACAAAATAAATACAATGGAAAAGAAAGCATGCGTAATTTGATATTCAATTATTGAATTTACTAAAATATTTATGTTAATGTTAAATCTCTGCTCAATGTAACCGATTTAAGGATCGAAAATACATATAATTATATAGTCCTTTATTTATATTATTATTTGTATGGTTTTTCAGTCATAATTTTCAATTACTTTGTATTTATATTTATATGGTAAAGATTATTTTTTTCTTATATTTATTTATGTTTAGATCATCAATTTAGAATTATTTAAAATAAAGTAAAACTATATACGAAACATACCATTTTTTGTATCACTTTTCAAGTTTTATATATTTATTTTTGTAAAAAAAAAAATATCAGATAACAACTTTAAATACTAATATATTCGAATAACTATATATAATAACTATTATAACTATTGAATGCTACAATATGATGAAGGGTATTCAATGTTTTTAATAATTATTTTAAGCTAAAACCATTAAATAAATAAAGAGTATCCCCATATTGAATTAACAAATGGAAAAAAAAAATGTTGAGGTACACTAGTACTCTGCCACCGTTATTCATCGTGATTGGAAAGGGAAAAAAAAATCAATCGAGCAGCTGATGGTTTAACATTTACAATAAATAATAATAAATGTTCGACATGAATATATTATAAACGTACTCATATTTCCCCATTGCAACAACATTTTACAAATGTAATTAAAACCCGTAAAATCTTCGCTCGATTTGTCAATGATTTTATTGAAATATCTTATTTTTCAGTATATAATAAAAAACACGAGGAATTTGGTTGAATTCATAATAAGGATTAATTTTTATTGTTTTACCAGAAAATATGTAAAACTTATTTATTGTTCGCATTTTTCAAGAGAATGTATAAATATTATGTTTAGGAAAAATTCCAAAAACACACGATTTCCAAATCGTCGCCGAAAAGAGGTTTATTTGTATATCATTTGAGAGAAGTTTTAGTCCATTATCGCGAATGCAACTTACAAATAAATTGAAAAATTTAAGTCTATATAGAACTCTATATATTGTATCGTTGAGATATGAGATGCCTACAGAGAAATTATTTCTCTACATTACTATATTAATGGATCGTAACGGACGTTATCATATGTTATTCAGCAATTAACAATAATATGGGCTATAATAATTTATATATGCAGTCGAATTGTATAGTATTAGATAGAGTGAAAAAAATTATTAATCAATCAACCTATATTTATTTCTGCTAGATATATTGACAGACTAATTGTTACTCTGACAGTAAAAATTTTAGATAAATTATATATCAGAAATCATTTGCATTCGGATGGTATGTTGGGTACGTTGGGAATAGCATACTCGCAAAGCCAGTTGAGACCAATTGCATCCACACGTTGTGAATCGGCCTATAATATAATGGATTAGCTACGAATAAAGAATAAGTAGCCTGACAGCTATATATGAGAATTTCAATGGTGTGTTGTGTGAAAGCAGCATCCGATTAAAACTTAGTTAATGATTAAGTGATTACACAGTAACAGCTAATCAGCGGCACCATTATAACTGCTTTCGGGAGAGGTGATATACCTACGAATTTACAGAATGATTAAGTAGGTTGAACGTTGATGGTTAACTACCAATCCGGATATGAGTTCTACAACGCGGATCGGACAGAATAAACAGCAACGACTCAAACAACGAAAATGTAAGGACAATGATTTAAAACTTGCATCTTGCAATGTTAGAAAGGCAAAATGGGTAGATGCAGTAAAGTTATAATAGAGATTTTGCTTATATACTTTAGAAACATTTAAATTACGTTTAAGAGCACATACATTTGCTCCACATAAAACCAAATCGACTGATTATTTTATTTACAATATTTCTGTTAACGAAAACGTTGATTCAGAGCTATTAACGTTTAGCAATTTGAGTCTTTCTAATTCAATTTATATATTTACAATTTATATTATGCATGTATTTGGATTGGATTATTATGAAGTGTCTATATATAGAAACTAGCAGCCAGAAAAGATTTAAACATTTTGAAATTAAAAAATCCTTTTCTCTTTATAAAGTAACTGCATAAATATTGTTTCTAAAAGTCATTCATTCCTTATAAAATCTCATGGTGAATTATATTCAATAATTATTATAATATAAAAATTTGAGAATATATTGGTTCGAGCAATGTTGATTTTGATGACAAATATATAGTCCTGGTCAACCAAATAAAAATTCGATGAGTCTTAAATTATAGGCACTGCCTCGTTGAGAATTCACGATAAATAAACAGAACAACTTACAGATGAATTTTCTTTTCATAGTTCAAATTTGACTATTCCTATAAATGGAACTCGATTTTATTTAATAAAATAACTCCTAATTTAACAAAAAATATTTAAATAATTGCACAATAGTAATTGCATCACATGTGTCAGCTACACATCTGCATTTCAGCATAATGTATATATAGTTCTGCTATAAAAAAGGAAAAAATTTTACGACTTCTTGCATCAGTTGGTGTATTTTTTATTTGCATATCGCACATAATTTTTTAGTTCACCATATCGTTTTTAACTCTCATCATATGTAAATAATTTATGAACTTCACTGTAATTAATGTTGTGCTATAATTGTGGGCCATATGCGATTTGTATATAAATGGACATTACTAAATTTTCTTAAAACCAAAACATACTGCCGTGAGTGACGGGCCGTTAGAAACAAAGCATTTTGTATATCTGAAACATACTGGTGGACGGCTCGGCCGGTTATTGTCTATTTTCTTTGGTTGACTTGCGGTAAAACGGAGAGTAATAAAAAAAATTTTATTTTCAAGAAGTTTTTTAACAATTTATAAGAATTAAATGTCAAAAAACGTTCCATTGCTCACGGCAGTATGTTATCAAATTTTATGGTAGTAAAAAACGGCCCGTCACTCACAGCAGTATGTTTTGGCCTTTAATCATTTCAAGGTTTCGGTAATTTTACCGAAACTTATTCTTTTGTAGTGTAAAAGAAAATAATAAAATTTTTCCTATTTTTTGTAGCACAATAACTATTATAAGTAATTTATAAATTAACATTATTAATACTCCTCCTCTTAAACCAATTTAATGGCACAATAAAAATATTTAAATGCATTATTGCATGCAGCGCACATTAATTATATATTTTTGAAATTTTGCTATAAATATTATATTGAATATATGTAAATGGGTATACATCAATTGAATTCAACAACAATCAAATCAATCAATGCACCACACAACAATATTTTTAATTTTTACCCATAATAGTAAAAAATATAACAACAATAACAACATACATATAATTAAAATCCACACAAAAAAATGTGTATGATTAAAATGGGTATATATTGATGATGATCGGGCCGCAGAATTTTAATCCTGATCAAATTACATTGCATATTATATAATATAATCTAATATGAATCTTCTAATACATATAAAATCAAATAAAAATTTTTATATCAAACGCATTCCAAAAATACAAAAAGGGTCGAATTAAAATTCTTTCATGTAAAATGTAATATACAATAAAATATAGTTTTTATTCTCATTATAATACAATTTTTTTTATATACCCAATGATTGTAATAATATTAAAAATAAAATAAAAAACTATTTTACAAAATACAAAATTCATCGACTTTTTTTTTTCTATTATTATATTATAAGTTCTTCCATTTTATATACTATAAATGCTCGTATATGTGTATACAACAACAATAATAATAATAATAATAATAATAATAATAATAATAATAATAATAATAATAATAATAATAGTAATATGTAATAATAATAATGTTTATTGTGTGTACAATTCGGTCAACGAACTCAATCATCTAACCAAACTAAACTATATACTCGACACTCGTATATATTCTGATGTTATATAAGCCGTAAATGTATTTTCTAAATATATAAATATATAAAAGAAGGTTCTTTTTTTATAGTTAACATTATGTATCGTATACGTATTTAGTATATTATTATATGCTCGTAGTAATATAGAATATAGAATTACAATCACAATCACATACACACACTTATTATTCCACATGTAAAAAGTAAAGTATTAATAAAGCTATAGAACATATAAAAAAACATAAAATAAACCATATACATAAAATTATGTTGTATTATACGTAGTTGTTGAGCTTGTGACGTTTCGATTTGTAATAACCACAGAGAAATTGTAATTACAATACAGAGCGATTATTACAAATAATATATTAATCAATTAAATATAAGAATATATGGAATATATACAAACAAAGATATCCTTCCGTCGTCCCACCTATTTGTATCGATTCTCAAAATAAATATGTGACATTTTTTCCGATTAATTTATTCAGAATCTTTTAATTTCAAGTAAATGTATGCACTTTTCGTTTAAGGTGGATTTAAAAACAAATAATGCATTGTTTTTGAATTAGGAACATATGAAACAATTTCTGCGCAATAAAAAGTAGTGACAGTGACTGACAGTCACCTAAAAAATAATTAATAAATTAATTGTCTAGCCTATGGTAACACTGTTCGTAGTTTGTCCGCAAAATTTACGCATTTTATGTAGTAGTCCGTATAGATTCAATCCGAGGCAATATCTATAGATTTCTTACGGATGTCCGCTGGATATTATATTTGATAAGTACAATCCTGTCCATGGATTTTTATAAAAAATGTCCTTGGATTATCCGTATATTTTTGATGATAATTTCTACACATTTCCCTTTGAAGTACTCCTCGTTGCTATTATTTCACAGAATATCCATAGAATTTATATTCAAATTTTTTGTAAGCAGATCCAAAGATTTTGACAAAAATATCTTTGGATTGTACTTTTGTATTTTGGCAAGTAATACCCGTGAATTGTTCGTATTAACAGAATAAATTTTCTTATAACCATGATACCATATCGCGGTTTGATTCAGTTTTTTTTTTAATTATGATAGACCAGAAGTTCTATGAGCACGAAATGAAGATGCTGAACGATGACAAAAATTCATCGATTGTGCATTTTTTTTTTATAATAAACAAGAATAAACTCGCGGATAAAATCCATGAAAACTCTTACAAAATTCCTCGGAAATATATCGATTTGAGTTGCTGCGGTTGTTTTAAAAATTATGAAAATAAATTAAAAAGAGTGATGATTAACATATATCGCTAGTTAAGCTAAATATACAAAATTCGAACCCACCGGTCTTGTATAATTGGTGAAATAAATTATGAATACAATACCGCACGGATATATGTTGTACCCTATTGTACCCTGACAATCCAAAGATTTCAATTGAACTAAATAAAATACGAATATATTAAGTGGAAAATCTATGGAAATTCTTTGGACAAATTCCAAAATATATCTTTTCCATGGAAAATATGTGAATTTATTTCCACGGAAATTTTCTTCATTACGGACAAATTTTTACTAGGGTATATCCACAGTATAAATGCATGGCATACATAATATGTACGGACCTCGTCGATAAGAGGAATTTCAAAATAATTTAATGTGACCTCAACAATTGGCAATTATTTTATAACATTTTTCTTATAAAATATAATAGAATAATTATTTTTGCAGCACTTTTCTAACTTTTCTGTACTCTCTTCATTTAAATATAATGTAATACGTCTTCAATATAATTTAACATCAAATATTCGAATCAATCAAATTTTAATTTTATTAATTTTATATTTTATTTAAAACATAATTAAATATTCGAATCAATAAGTTTAATTTTATTAATTTTATATTTTATTTAAAACATACTTTTTCGTTTTCGTTATGTTTCGCAGTAAAATTTCACGTGAAATAATGATGTATTAATTTTACGATAAAATATTGTTGAAGACTTTGTTGCGACGCATCGTCATACTATTCTTTCATTTCTTTTCGAGGTTGCAGAGTGTTGTTCGTATTTCCTTTATTTGTAACAATTTGTCTGTACTTTGAAAAATGCGGCAAATTTCCGAATAATTTGATTTGATTATAAATGATAATTATATGGGATATTTAGAATAGTTAGAAAGAAGAAAGAAATATTCCCTGCAATAAAAATGTAAACAGATGGAATTGGAAAATTATTGGTAAACTATCATTTAATGTAATTAGAATTTTTTTTTTAACATTTAAAATGAATACTATAAACTTGAAACGGCAATGTTTATATAATTATGTTTTTGAAAAACATTGTTATATTTGCACATTCTAATACAAAAACTAATGTATATCCAGAGAAATTGGAGGTCAAATTTTTACCATATTGGAGAATCTAATTTTGAAATTATTATTAATTAGTTTCGTATGTGATGATTGCGATCGTTGGAATTTGTATGGAAGAGAAAATTCACCGCTGTTCGTATAGGAATTGTGTTACTAATATACGGTTAAAACACAATTCAACTCAAAAATATTACAAAACGATCAGTGCAAGCTGTATAAAAATTTAATACGTCCAATTTTAACGTGTGCATGACACAGAAACAATTATTTTGGATTTTCGAAACAAATTATATACTTCGTGGCATATTGATTGGTCCAGTCAAAAATTAAAATGATTGCAGGCGCGACTGGATACAACTTCTAAATGGACAGGTTGAATGGTAAACTAAAAATATTGTTAAAACAATCAAAATCAATAGACTAAAAAATTGATTGACCATGTATCAGAAGTAGAGCGACGGGAAGACCTAAGGCTATATGGCTATATAGATGTAGTAGACTGTGATCCTTAAAATTAGATATTCGAAGACGTTGGCTATGAAGATAGATCCGATTGGAGTAGTCTAAAACCTGGGTTTTAATGTCATTTTTTGCATGCCTTATAATATTTACCTTACATTACAGTGCATGGTATTTATTTTTTCTTGTACATATGTTTTATTAATTAAAATTTAAGTATGATATTTTTGTTGTGAAAACTATGTTTTACATTTTTAAATATATTTATGTATTTAACTTCTCATTTTCTGTATCAAAGAAATATTTGTCTGTATGGATATTTTGTTTATGATAATATATTTTGTGTATATGAATATATATTCTTATTTTTACATATACAATTTAACCATCATTCATCCCATCTATTTCTCATATACAAAAGCATAGAATTTTTTTTATATTCATCTTCTATACAATAATATATTATATATAAAAAAAAACATAATACATTGACAGAGAGAATTCAATATTTTATTTAATGTTTTTTATGTTGCTTCACTGCCTGATATTGTTTTTGTACTTAATATATATATGTATTGAACAAAAAAAATTATGTTGTATATAAGCAGAATTTTATAATACTTATGGTGTGTTACATAGTTTTTCAAGCGGATGTAAAATATATACTCGTCGTATGTAGGAAAAAAAAAAAATTATAATATATTTTAGTATAGAAAACATGTTTTTCTTTAATAAATATTATATACAATTACAATTCAATGTAATAAGCCGAAAATAGAAAAAAAAACATATCTGTAAAACACATTATATTTTATACAATATAATAATAAATTTGTACATAGACAACATACGATAACTTTGGCAAAGGTTCTAAAAATTACTTAATTTTAACCATCCATATCCATATGTAATACATCATATAAATAAACATATATTCGTTCATATATAATATTATATTTGATGACAAAAATTGTTTACAAAACATATTATAAATATATTAACGTCGACACACAATAAAAATAAAATAAGATATACGGAAAAGATAATAATTTGCGGTTATACAAAATATATAATATTATATTAATTTTTGTTATGATTTTATTTCTTAGAAAACAAAAATTATACAAACAAAAAACTTATAAATAAGAAAATATTTATTAATTGTACAATAATAGTCCCTCTACCATACATATTATCCTATCCATCTGCTATATATAAACTGTAATATAATTATAAATAGAAGTTAATGTCAAATCGTTAAAGTATATAAAAAAAAAATTACACAAACATCAGAGATAAATAACAAATTAATTGTTCATGTTAAATTATAAAGATTTATTTCATAAGATATTATTTAAAAATATTGTACAAATAAAATTTTATATAGAAATATTAAATATAAATAAATAATAAATAACAATAATAAGCAAAAGTGCACTTTAAATATGTATCGGTAACGGTATACATAAGCAGCGATCCTTTTTTTTTCAGGTATATATAGCATTATTTATATTTAATAAAAATTAAGTAAATAACATAAGAAAAATAAATAAAGTGTTGTTAGGTTACTTAAACTTTATTTGAACAAGGTGTCCTATTTTTATTGTATAATATATTGTATATATAGAGCTTTATATTTCAGGTGTACCGGTATCGTTTTTTTGTGAAAATAAAACACTAATGTTAAATGGGAAAGTAAAAAAACATTTTATTCATTGCTTTCTACACATTTTGATCACCTTTCTGGCGGCAATTTGTGGATAACACGCCAATAGAATTGTTCGTCTTTTGAAGTAAACCAATAAAAGACCCAGTTTTCGACTTCCTCGTAGGAATCGAAGTGCTGCTCAGCCAATGCGTGTCCCATCGATGAAAACAAATAGTAGTCGGGAGGAGTCAAGTCTGGTGAATACAACGGGTGGAGTAGCAGCTCCTAGCCAAGTCCTTTGATTGTATCCTGAATCGGTTTTGGTGCATTGTCATGGAGCAAAATTACCTTGCCGTGTGTTCTGGCCCCATTCTGGTCGTTATTCGATCAATGCATGTTTCAAATTGATCATTTGTTTTGTTGGTAGCGATCAGCAGTTTCACCAAGTTTTAGAAGCTCATGGTACACCACACCTTTCTGGTCCCACCAGACACACAGCATTGTCTTGTTGTCGAAAACGATTTGGTTTTGCAATTCGATGTTGATGTTTGTCCTGCATTAACCCATAATTTTTTCCGGTTTAGGATTCTTAAAATAAATCCATTTTTCATCGCGCCAGTAACAATTCGATGCAAAATTTTCTTTTCTTTCGTGTCTGGCAAACAAAATTTCATAAGTGTTTTTTCGGTTTTCCATCTGTCTTTCATTCAATTCAGATGGCACGCATTTTCTACACTTTTGAATCTTTCCCATAGCTTTTAAACGATCAGAAATTATTTGTTGTGCAACATTTAACATTTCTGCAATTTACTTTTGAAAAAATAATAATGTTAAATACTTAAATCGAATAATATTTTATTTGATATAAATATCGATTTTAATTTAAATTGAAATCATTTTGAATCAAATCATTTCAAAAGCAACATTTATTTAAGTGAATTGAGATTAAATTTTAAATTGAATATATTGTAGAAATCATTTTTAACGCATAAAACTTGACCAAACACAAAAATACACATGTGTAGAGTAGCTGCTCTTGCATTCCATTGTCAAATATCTTACTTCAATAAAAAAATTTGATAGTAATAATTAAATTAAATTTTAAGATTTGTCTTGTGAAAGATGTAAGCTGTTCTTGTAAATTCAGACGATTTGAAACTGCTAAATTTGTATGAAATATTTAAATTAAGCGAATTTGATGGTCCACCTATTCAGTTATAATATTCACCGAATGGACAGAAAGTTGAGATGTTAACATTTTATTTTGATACATAATTAATTGGCAATTAATTTTTTAATGTAATTTTTTTGAATTTTTTGTTATTCGATTTTAATTTAATGAATAAATTAAATTTTTTTAACATTATTTTTAGTATTTTTCGTAAACATAATTGGAATGAAAAGTGATGAAATTATATATTTTCCTTATCTATTTATCTTAAAACACCAAATTCTTTTTGCGAAATTGTAAGAATCGACATTCTATTTCAAATAATAATAATAATAGTTCTTGATATTTATAATGAATTTTTATTCGATGTTAAAAGTTAATCTATTTGAATTAATAATAATAAACATTTCAATTTTATATTAAAAAGATAAAAGAGTCACTACAAATAATTAAACTATTTAAATTAAAACAGAATAACGTTCATTTTCAAATAGAAAACTTATTTATATTAATACAATTTATGCTTAAAAGTTTAATTTTCAATCATTTTGATTTAAGAACAAATTCAAACTTGATTTAAAACCAAACATGATTTGGCTAAAATCTATGAGTTTTTCAGTATAAAATGCATTTGATTTAAATAGTTTTAATTTTATTTTAAAATTTTATTCTTTATTCGTAGCTAACCCATTATATTATAGGCCGCTCCACTATCCGCAACCTGTAGACGTGTTCGGTCGCAACTGCGGCTTTGCAAGTATGCTTTACCCACCATACCAGCTGCGTATTATATGGAAAATAATGAAATTGCGATACAAACACTATAAATACAATAAGTCAATGTTAAAATTAACCATTTTCTTTAAGATCATAGAAATTCTTTGATTCTTGAAATATTAATTCCACTCAAAACTGTGTTTAATTTTCTATTCATATGCAAGTTGTTAAAAAAATAAGTATAAAGCATATTTGATCCTTTAAAATTTAAATTCAATCTCCGTTTATATATTTTTTATATGATAAATATAAGTGCATCACGACTACATGTAAAAATTATTCTTATCAAGTCCCTTTAGAAATGTCCTGGACCCTTAAAACAACAGTATACAACTCAATTTCGTTATTAATTTTCATTTCTTATAGCACAACTAAATGTGAAAAATATTATTATTCCACTCAATCAGCCCCTGTTTATTAATTCTCTTTCATAACAAAAATTTTATTTATACTTAACAATTTAGGTGTCTCCGATTATCGATTTGTTTTCAATAATGTAATTATTTTTTTCGAAGTAGCGAAGGCACCTTTCAGCTAAGAAAAAATATCGTTAGATTCAATAGTTCAAGTAAATCAACTAAATGTAGATGTTTCTGCATAATGAGAATATATATAAGGACCTTTATTTTTAATTATTATAATATTTATGTTTAGAAAAATTTTACTGCATTTAATGGTATTGTAATAATTATGTAAAACAAAGAATGGAGTTGAAAATGTTAGTATACTGATATTTCAAGGATGTAGAACATATATTTTAAATTTAGTTATGCAGCGTCTTATATATCAAGGCAATAATTAAACAGGCGATTATTAATTATTATAATTATTATTATCATATTATTTATATCAATATATAAATTGCAGGACCTTACAAAAAGGATAACTATTTATTAAATTATATTTTAGATAAAATGAACTCATATTTACAGAGTCATGTCAATATTATAGAATTAATTATAAATATTATTACTACTGCAATATTATTAATAAAATTATAATATTAAAATGTTATATTGTGTGGGTGGAGGTATGTATAACCATTTCATATTACTCCAAGATGGAGCTTATATGGTATCTAACAACATACAACATACTACTCCGCATCGAAGTATATAACAATTTACCAATTGTACTGTAATCATTATTTAAATATTATTTACATTTGCTGAAATTTATACGATTGATGAAATTCATTTTATTTAATATAATAAATTATTTTACTTTTATTTTAGTTCCTTTAAAAAAACAATAGCCAAAATAAAATATTTTCTAAATTTTTAAACTGAAAATGATAACAAATTTATTTTCTATTTTTTATCCATCAACTAATTTATTTCACCGTTCATTAAATTGATTAACAACTTTAATTGGCTTATTATTAATTCCATTCATATATTGATTTATCCCTTCTCGTATTTCGTTTTTTTGAAATTTTATTTTAATAAGAATCAAGAATTTCAGCAAAATATAAATAATATTTAAATAATGATTACAGTACAATTGGTTTTTTCAGCAAATATAAATAATATTTAAATAATGATTACAGTGAGAAATCAAACAAAAAACTGAACGAAATGTTCGTAGGCGGTTATTGCAAAACTGTGTGCACTCCTCCTAATTTTTAATATACAAATTCTATTTCGTTTGTTTGAGTCATTTTCACAATACCTGGATCTTTGTTTAAATTTCCTTGCACATTCCCAATTTAACTCAATTTTCTGCGTGAAAATATACTAATCAGGAAATCAAACAAATAAACGATTAAATTACAATCGAAACTGTACTATACTCTATTACCGCCGTATGGATCAAAATGTAATATATATTTTTGGTGGTATTAAAATGAAATAACTAAATTGGTAATATTTTTAATATTTTGATAGCAATTACATTCGAAAACGTTAAACACATAGTTTATGAAACCGCATAATTTTTAAGAACAATATTTATCATATAGTAATAATTTTAAAGTTTCACACACATTTAATATATAAAAACGGATATTGATTGATGATAGAAAATTATATAACTCAAAAAAAGTGATGGTATCAATCAACATATAACAAAAAGTGTGAGTGAATTAAATACACAAATACATTCGTACGTATATATTCAAAAAATTTTAATTAATTAAATAATATATAATTTATAACTATATTATAATAATATTATAAATGAATATTAATCATTTGTATACATCTGCATTGTTTTATTGTGTAATAATTATACACATCAAACATATGGAAAAAAGAATATCTCTCGTTTTATGTAATATAATAGCATTATTTTAAGTTTAACTATATATGGTATGCATATTATATGAATGATGTATATTATGTGTGGCATACTTTATAATATTTTATGGGCCTTATGTGCATATATTTTGTTTTTATTAGGAAAACATCATCTACTAAAATAAATATATAGTACCATATATGAAAAGCACCTGGACCATGAATATTACATGCGGTGTGTATACGAATATTTGTGTATATATGAGAGATGTTAGTTATTAATGTATGTTATACATTACATTACCCATCAAGAGATGATATAGTTTGAAATAATAAATGTGTTAATGTTTTTGTACATATTATATATCCACATATTCTAAATTGTACATTAATAGAAATAATACAGTATATATAGCTGCTGTTAATGTATATATATTATAATTGTGTATGTATACCGTCATCTATAAATAAAAATTAAAATAAATTAGGGGAATCATATGTTAGCTGGAACAATACAAACATTTATACGATGGCTGTTCGATAATTCAGTGAAAAATTTAAAAAAATACATTATATTGATTCATACAAATATATTAGAAGATTAAAAATTGATACAGAACACTCCGATTGTTCAAACAATTTCAAAAATGATATATAGATGTGACATTATTTTGGAGAACCGAATATATATATAAACAATGAGTGGCCTTTCTACGATAGAGTAAATATAAATTGTATATTTAACATCTTAAGACACACTGAATTGTGTGGATTTTTGCTTTTGATATGATGAACAGAAATTAAATACCAGTCGAAATAATGAACTTCGCATATATAGTGAAAGTTGCCAGACAAAGACAAAATAAAATCATTTCCATCAACCAGAGAGGCGAAGTGTAAAAAAATGTTTTCAGATTATTTTTCTGGAAGCCGAGTTGAAAACTTCGTACTTTGAAAAATGAGGAAAATTTCCGTGAAAAAATCCACATACTTTCCATGGAAAAGATATATTGAAATTTGTTCAATGAATGCCCATAGATTTTCCACTTAATATAATAGTATTTTATTTAGGTCAATTGAAATCTTTCGATTGCCAGGATAATATGTCCAACATATATTCGCAGTATTGTATTCATAATTTATTTCATCAATTATCCAAGACAGTGGTTCAAATTTTGTATATTTGACTTATCTAGAATAATCCTCACTCTTTTTAATTTATATTCATAATTTTTAAAACAACCAGTAACTCAAATCGATATATTTCCGGGGAATTTTGTAAGAATTTTCATGGATTTTATTCGCGGTTTTTTGTTCTTGTTTACTACAAAAAAAAAAAGCAGAATCCATAAATTTTTACCATCGTTCCGGTGGGCAGCATATTCATTCCGTGCTCATAGAACTTCTGATCTATAGGTAAAAAACTGAATCAAACCGCGATCATAAGAAAATTTATTCTGCTAATACGGACAATTGACGGTTATTACTTGCCATAATACATGGACGATCCAAATAAAAATATGAATATAAATTCTATGGATATTCTGTGGAATAATAGCAACGAGAAATCGATTTTTTATCATCTTTTTTTTATT
Organism: Bibio marci; assembly: GCA_910594885.2. Classification (NCBI taxonomy): domain Eukaryota; kingdom Metazoa; phylum Arthropoda; class Insecta; order Diptera; family Bibionidae; genus Bibio; species Bibio marci. Next base: position 43,472,692 of record OU343114.1, read on the forward strand.
ACGAGCAATAGTTTTAACGGATTTCCATTTTTGTATACACAGAATTACAAATTATAATCAATTTCCAACCATTCAAAGAACAGATGTTTAAAATCGATTCAGCCGTTCAAAAGATATGACCGATTTTCCGTTTGATTTGTATGTAATAATGATACAGTACAAATTATTCGGTACAATTTGGCTGACCACTTTATACAGTACCACAAATTTTTTTAAATTTTCTCTGCAGCATCGATTTTAACAATCCCTTCTGTATGAAAGATTGAAAAATTGATTATCATAATTTGTATACAAAAATTGAAAGTAGTTAAAACTATGGTCCGTAATAAAAAATATAATATAATAAGTATTATTCCATTTGGAAGAACTGTTGGCAAATCCAAAATGTTTTCATATCGGAAAACACAAAAAAAAAGATTGGGAAAATCAATCCCCGTAGTTTTACTTCAATTCATTGCATATCAATTTCAAAAAATTTTTGAAATATATTCAATTAGGCATATTCAAACGTTTTTAGGATCGAGTGAATATAGAAAAACATGGTTTTTTTTATTTATTTATTAAAAAAATACTCTCTGTGTGCTTTTAAGATTTTTCAGGGAACTGTATGTCAAAGTTCGACATATTAGGGAAAATTGTATTTTGTAAAATAAAAACGTTTCATCAGTAAATTTCTAAGTTTTCTATTCATCAGATCTGCGCTGTTATGCCATTTTATAATTTTTTTAAATTTTCTTGTGATAAAGACTTTCTTATATCTTTTGCCAATTATTTTTGGTTTTTTCGGATAAACGGTGAAGGAAGTATACAGAATTATAGTCTAAACGCTAAGTCAAGTAATTAAGACAAAAATCGATATGGATATAAACAAATAAAAAAAAAAAATTTAATTTCATCACAAGAATACATGGCCGTTATGATGATAAGTATCCATTTGTGTTCTCTATAAATTTGCCTCCTATACAATGCGACTATACAATCGGCTCTATAAACTTTGAAAAATTACTATACGAGGTATAATCGCAACACAAGCATATATTTTTTGCATTGTATGATACCGCGACTGAATTATCAAACAACCCTTATAATAACAATATATATGGTACATTTTTATTTATATATTACATAAAACTGTGCTGTGTTTGTAAACGTTTATAGATGCATTTTATTATATCTGTAGGTACAACAATATATAAACATAAAATATGAAAATTTTCGATGATACATCAAAATGCATACAATATTGCGCTGGCAATATGCGGTGATATTATACATATTATAATGTTCAGCATTACGCGATATAAATAAATACAATTATAAATAAAATAAAAGGGGAGATATACAATTTATTATTTTTAAAATGTAAATTTTAAAGCGGAAAATAGGATAGAAAATTTGTTTCAGAGTTTTAAAATATCTTTTTTGTATAATTTAAATACTCGTCGCACCTTGGTGTGCATTTTTAATATGCATTTGTTTGTATTATATATTACAATATTGTACATATATAGGATTTAAATTAAAATATTTAAATGCATTTCCTGTTGACTTTATCATTTAAATATATATATATATATATTAAGTACAATTATTATTATATTATATTAATTCCATATGTAAACATCGTATAATTTTGTTATTTTATCAATTTTTCATATATAATTTAATTAAAATCTCGATTTTGCACACACAATATTTTTATATTGAATCTATTTTTTATTTTTTTTTTTTGATAATCTTTGAACTACCGTAAAATAAAAAAATCCTTTTACATTAATTTGCAAACACATTTTTTTTTTTTAATTTTAATACCACACCATACCATTCGTATTTTATGTTATATATATAAAAGTCTTATAAGCAGTGGCGTTGCGTGAATGTAAACAAAGTACACAGCGTTTACCACAAAAAAAATTCTTATTTTAACGAATATTTTGTATCAATATATTTGACACTGACTGTATTTTATATACTATTGGTTAAAGTTTACTATATAGTTTTTTCTTATGTTAAAAATTAAAATATATATGTAAAATATCACAAATATGCTGTCCATAAACAATTAAAATCATATATAAATATTACATAATAAAATAATATAATGGATAATTAAAATGTAATAAACAAAAAAAGAGTACTCACCAATTCACTTTTCCCCAAATTAGCCGCAATAGAGGAGCCACCGGTAACAGAAGAATGAATATTCTGCACATACAATTCAATTTACAATTTCATTTCACAAATAACAAAATTGAACCACGCAAGACACATTTGGTATATAATGCTAAAAAGTCAAAAAAAAAAGTAATAAATTAATTTTAATATTATTATTATTATTAGATATATTATAAATAAAAGTAACAAATTAAATTAAAGTTATTTATTTTATTACTTTTTTTCAAAATAATTTGGTACAATTTTAAACATAAATACAATAACAGCAACAGCAACAGCAACAAGAACAACTACAATTACAACAACAATAAATGTTATATATAAAAAAAAATTCTGTGACCGCGGCGTCACACAAACACAATCACATTTTTTTTATTTTTTTCGTATATGCGCATATAGGAAAAAATCAAAATTTAATTATTAAAAAACTAAAAATCTGTACCATCTTTTCCAGGAAAATTAATTATTGATCAAATTGATAATTGTTGGGAAACAAATAAAATAAAAATAATTAAAACAATTACAATATTTAAATATTTTAATGCATAAAATATAAAAAAATGAGGAGCAGACCACTTACCCATCATTAACACAAACAAGGGAAAAAAAAGAAAGTTACAATTTATTGTAGGCATTTTTTCAACACACAATTACTAAACACTGTAATACAATTATAGAAAATTAAACTTAAATAATATTAAATATTAATATTCGGTTTATAAATTTAAAATAATAAATTCGCAACTTTACATTAATTATTAAATATAAAATAATTAAATGATTAATATGTTTTTTTTTTTCCTTTTTTTTCCTTTTTTTTCCATTTACAACGACGTGACTGACACAAGAAAAACAAAAACCAGCAATAATAAAAATCGAAATAATAAATGTGACATAGAAAATTGATGTGACACATGAGAAGTGAAAAAACAATTGAATTATAATTCGATCAAATAAGAAATTCGAATTTACATTTTTTATAATTATCGTAATTTTATTTATAATTTAACGAATTTTCAAATTTAAAAATTTGTTCCAATAGATGTTTTGTCACTTATGCGGCTATTAATGATGATTTTATAATTTGATGCATACTTTTATAGTAATGAAATTTGCTTACATAATAAATTTATAAATTTTAATATTATTTAATATTATTTATAAATTTTTGGCATTAGATAATTTTGAGTTTTATCTTGTTATATAATTGAACCGCTCTTCTCGTAATATGGTTTCAGTACGAGGCAAGACTGTCGGACTTATGCACGATGTCATTAACCAGAGAATAATCAATTATATTCCGCATAAACATGAATTCAAAGAAATAATCATTGACACATAGACAGGATTTGCTAACAAACAAACTTTAATCGACTAATTCAAGAGACGCTGCTGCTAAAAACATATAATCTAAAACATAGTTCAATTTAACTAAATAAAAAATACAAGCTGTACTAAATATAATATCCATAAATAAGGTTAATAAACTAAATACAACAGTTGTACACATATATATTGTAGATATATTTTAATATAATAACATAAAATTATTATTATTATTATTATAATTAATTTGATTGGCAAATGTTTCATTTTTGTTATACCAATTTTTAGTTTTTGCCAGATATGTGTGCTATTTAATTTCCAAACAAATAATAATGCGTAATATAATATTAAAATAATACAATAATAATACACGCAATCATCGTCATTCTTTTTATTTGTTCTTTTTAAACTAATTGTTGTTATACAGAGAGAAATTAGAATGGTAAATTATATGAATTTGAAACAGATCGTAACAGTTTGTGTGTATACATTTCTATACTATATTGTAATCATATATTAAAATTCGAGCAGCACATATATAACAAGGTAATTTTTTAGCAAATATAATATTTGAATTAAATTATTAATAAATTTTTTTTTAAATTGTTATAAGAAAATTTGTCTGTTTTTAAAATTTTAATTTAATATAGAAATTTTTTTGGTCAGTGGCAAAATAGACTGCACAGTTTTCAATATCACTATATTTTTCTAATAAATTAGACTAAATTGTATAAATAAAATTTGGGTGTTCGCATCAAACTAAATTTTCCGGAAAATCGACTTTTACGAATTATCATCTTTTTTATTGTTATTACGAACCATAGTTTTACCGGATTCCAATTTTTGTATATACAAAATTTCAAATTATAATCAATTTCCAACCATTTATAGAGCAGATTTTTAAAATCGATTCACGCCATCAAAAGATATGACCAATTTTTCAATTGATGGTAAAGAAAATTTAAAGAAATTTGTGCGAATGTAATGAGAACTCAAAAATATTTTTTCAGATGAAAAAAACGAAATTAAGGGAGTCTAAATTATTATTATTTCAATTGAAAGAAAAAATATAAATTAAATATAATAGAAAATTAATTTCACAATTTGTTATCATACCATCATCTATAAACTATATCTACATCATCAATTTCATTCAGTTTAATATTCAAGTGTGGTGTATATGGCATCTACCCAAAATTCATTATAAATTGTTAAATTATTCAGCAAGAGTATATATTTAACAATTCACCAATTTGTCTGCAATTATCGAAAGATGGATGTTTTTTTAATTCCCTTATTTTTTTATGTTTTGCCCATATAATGTTTATAAATATAATGAATTCGATTATATTATAATAAATTCTTAAAATATATTTAAAATTTCTAATGTTTAATATAGTAAAAATTTATGCTAACTCTATGCATGACACAATCATCTAAATGATGTTTATAAAATTAAACTTATCATTTTATCCTAGGGTCTCCATGGCTCACAAAGCAAGATTGGATCTTCACCCAAATATGGAGTTGGGGGGTATACTAAACACGGATGGCCTCCGTAGACTCAAGCGAACCAAGCCTTATGAGCTAATGGCCTAAAACAGCTATGGCAAGCATGTTAATTGACATCTTTCCAAACACGTGAAAATACATATGAAGGTAAAATCAATTGTCGATCTTATGGATTGGGTTTGATAAAAGGTGGTGTTTTTTAGTGGGTGCAAGCCCCACACTACTATGTGCTCGGGTACATAGTGTCCGTAAGGGATTTTTCACCAACCTCCGTTTAAAAAAAAAAAAAAAAAAAAATCATTTTATCCGATCGACAGACGACAGACAGACCCGCCTGCGCCAGATTGACATATATTGTTTATTATTTTTTATTTATTATAATATTAGGTGAAAACTATGGGTAAAAATATATATAAGTATTTATTTGGAAAAACAATGTTTAAAAAATTAATTAAGTGTTATAAGATAGTGGCGAGTTTAACACGTGTGTAACAGAATAAGGAAACCAATTAACCGACATATTTATTATAATGTTATGTATACATATATAGTAATATGTCCGTAATACGCAATGCGTAATACCGTAGTGGATATAGTGCATATGATATATATACGTGGACGGATCTATTTTAAAGGAGAATATCTAAGAGTTGGAGCCGATAACACCTATATGCGATATTACAATAATTTATACTATTCGAGAATTGTTATTCATCCAGCATTTTACAAAGATATGGCAATTAGTTTTATTTTGATAAAACAATGTTAAAATGTGAATTTCGAACCGGTTAATGAAACATTAATGTTTATGCAAAAAAAAACCATCACACAAATAAAAACACCGATTCATAAATAGTATTAACACACTGTTCCGTTCCGTCATTTAAAAAATAAACCAAAAGTGATTTAATGTATATAAGAATTTGTTATTGTGGTCATATACAATAACCATCACCAGGTTGTGGTCCAAAAAAAGGTGATAATACCAGAAATGATCAACAAAATCAATGATATCGTGTTGGACGATCGTATACATTGAAAATGCACATAATATTTTACACGAACATAATTGATTAAACACGCATTATGTAGTGTGATAAGTTCTCACCGTTGCTTAAACGTATTTACACATTATCCGAAAGATATGTTAGAAACAAAAGAACAGATGTTGCAGTGGATAGAACGTAGTGAAAGCGCACTAAATCATCTGGTAAGACTATATGATGGCAACTACTTTTTAAAATGCAAATATGGTATAATTTTTATCCACTATTTAGAATAATTGTCTAAAAATGTACATATTGTAACGTTTCAGTAGAGAAATTAAGAATAAACGATCGTAATATTTATATAGAACAGAAATAATCACTGTAATGCATCACTTGATTCACTTATTTATTTATTTACTGGTCAACGGACTTCAATGTACCCTACTGACCGCTAATTATAATTATAATCAAATACAAAAACGGAAAAAAAACAATAAAACCCTAAAAATCAATGATCAGATCAATAATGATCAGAACAGTAAAAATTAAAATACACATAAAATTAAAAATATAAAAACGAGTGTACAATAAAAGATAAGAATTAAAAAATTAAAACTAAGTTAAAATCCAAGATTAACAAAATAACATTTAAAAATTAAAAAAAATTATAATTAAAGCAAACTGATTACAGGCGACGTATACTAAAGACATCACGGGACAAACGAAAATCAAAAACACTCGAATAATAATAATTAAATAATCGTGACATATTATTTAATGGACCATATTTTCCATAGTTTGTTCTATGATGGGTCAAACACAATAAGCATGGATTACAAAGACGTCCATTACATACGCTAAAATCAATATAAGTGATAGCAAATTAGACGCATTGATCCTATTTGACAAAATGATCAAAAATAAATAAAACACTAGCGATTTCAGGCATATGTTTTAAAGATTCCAAATTGATCAGTTTACATGTATGCATGTTAGGTAGAAACCGAAAACCATCTGTCCATCCCAGTTTCCTTAGAGCATACAAAACAAATTGTTTTTGGACAGACTCAATGGAATTAGAGTGTTCATCTTAGTATGGGTTCCATACTACCAAAGCTAAATTTTATAGAATAAGCTCCTCAACACGTATGGATGAGAAAATTCCCGACAACTTCTTTTCGTCAACCCGTTTTACGAATGAATTACAAATCTTGAAAATTAAAAACAATTGGAATTGACTTTCGATGGAGACGAAACACAATTGCATTTATCCACGTTTAGGCACATATATCATTTAGAGCACGCACCAGGACGAAATCATGGACAGGTCATTTTGAAGTAATATAGCATCGGAGAGGGATACTACAATCCGAAATTTTTTTAAATAATCCTAATACAAAAGGCATTTAGATGATACCAAAGCAACAATGTCATTTATGAAAACGTTAAAAAGTGGATACAGCAGTAATTGCCATATTTGATCAAATTACACAGATTACGTTAACTGATATACCGTTTTCTCCAGATTTGTTACACCAGCAACTATTATTTTGTTATTTTTCCGACTATGAAAAAGTATCTATATAACTGCACCAAGAGATTTGTATCAATTTTCGAAATAATAAATGACTCAACAAATGCCCACTTATCAGAGCTCTCAACAAATCGAATTATTTCGAAAGAAATTCAAAGATATAAATACCGCAATCTATCGTTGTAAAAAGAGTGTATCGATAGTTAAAATTATCCGTAGAAAAATATAATTTTTTGTTTTATGTTTTAGATGCAATATATAGATCCGTCCTCGTATATTATGATATACACAAAACGTTAAAGGTGTATTATATTATATTGTAAATATTATAAAATGTAATAATAACCATTCGTGATTATATTATATTTATTTAAAATGTGCATGTTTTTATTTTTCCAAATGAATTAATAATAATGATTTTAAAAAAATATTTATGGTTTTTTATTTTAATTTTTTGTGAATTACCCATAGTTATGTGTTTTATATAACGTTTAATGTGAAACAATTAAAATCTCATTATATATTTTATTATCATATAATATTATTAAATTACATAAACGTTTAATTAAATTATAGATTATAGAAATATTATTTATACAATACATAAAGCAAAAAATATGAATGAAATCATAAAGCATTAAATCAACATCATTTTATGATTACAACATTTACGTATGGATATTATGTACGTGAACATAAATAATAATAAGTGTTTGTGGTCTATTAAAAGATTACAATCATATTTTTATATAAAATTATTTATTTATGGTCAAGAAAACTATGCAATTTAAATGTTTACACATTCCCTAGATAGATGGTAATGATAAGGAAGACCATTTTATTATTGTATTTTATTGTACTATAACAATAAATTATTTCTTCTTCTTTCAATTTATAACAAAAATATATATTTATTGTATTTAGGTACCGATTTATACGATAGAAAATACGAAATATTACTGAATAATTGCATTAACCCCCAACACACACACACCCATTATATAAAGCCTTCATTAACCCAATTATAAACGATATATCTATATCTATCCAAATATAGAAAAATACGAGATTAACTATATTACAATATTATAAACACAAATAAAAATTCTATATAACATTTGAATTATAATATAAATAAACAAATCATAAAAACACCCAATTTGACTGACTGCACCTAGTTGTTTTCAGATTTTTTTCTTATTTCGGTACATCGAGAAATATTCATTGTATTAAAAAACTGTAATGTTGGAGAAGGTTTCAAATAAAAAAAAAAAAAAACACAGATTAAACATCACCAAACTTCAGTGGCGAGCAGTCCCACGGTAGCAGGGTAAGCACTACTGCCCAAAACAGTTTTTCTAATTTATATTATTTTAAGAAAATTAAACAATTATGTATTTTGAAGATATTTGGAAAAAAAATCCTAGTGTCTAAAATGTATTTGTTTATTAATTTTAATTCTATATATTTTGTCTAAATTCTGACAAAATAAAATAAGATCGTAATTTAATTTATATTATTCTCATTATTGATAAGATATATGAAATTTTTATAGTGTTTATAAGAATTATATAAATCGGATGGTATGTTGGGTATAGCATACTTGCAAAGTCGCAGATGCAACCAAACGCGTGCACACGTTGCGGATAGTGTAACGGCCTATTATATAATGGGTTAGCTACGCGAATAAAGAATAAGTAGCCGCAAACAATCTGGTTGTTGTCCATGCGAATTACTTTGGGATGTTGTGTGAAAGCAGCATCCGATTAAAACTTAGTTAATGATTCAGTGATTACACAGTCACAGCGAATAAGCGCCGCCATTATAACTGCTTTCGGAAGAGATGATATACGGCTGTAAATGCCCTACGAATATACAGAATGATTAAATAGGTTGAACGTATATGGTTATAACTACCAACTTCGGAAAAACCACCAGTTATGAATTCCACAACAAAAAAAACGATTGCAATTTTTATAATTACAGTTTTTAATTATATTTCACAACAATAGGATCCACTAATTAAATTCAAATACTTTATGTGTGTGTTTTATGTGATTTTAATTAATTTATTTAGTTTTAATAAAATGAAAATTACAGCTGTAGCAAAATAATAATTCGCTATGACCGCAGTGAATTAATTTTAAAAATTTATAATGTTGAGAAGAAAATCGTTGTATTATCAAAAAAAAAAAATTAACTTAAATTTAAATAACATTCCAAAATTTCGTAGAATACAAAAGAATGTTATATCCGCACTGCCCTAGAAACACTGTCCGTAGTTTGTCCGCAAAATTTACGCATTATATGTAGCAATCCGTAGTTTCAATTAGAGGAAATATCTATGGATTTCTTACCAATGTCCGCTGGAATTTTATAAAATATATCCTTGGATTATCCGTATATTTTCGATTATAATTTCTACGTATTCTCCTTAGAATTATTTCTCATTGTTATTATTCCACAGAATATCCATAGAATTTATGTTCATATTTTTTGTGAGCATGGATTTTGACAAAAATATCTTTGGATCGTCCATGTATTTTAGCAAGTAATACCCGTGAATTGTCCGTATTAGCAGAATAACTTATCTTATGGCGATGATGTCAAATCGTGGTTTGATTCAGTTTTTTACCGATAGATCAGCACGAAATGAAGATGCTGAACGATAGCAAAAATTAATTGATTGTTCAGTTTTTTTTGTAATAAACAACAACAAAACACCGCGCAGATAAAATCCATGAAAAGTTTTACCAAAATTCTTCGAAAATATATCGATTTGAGTTGCTGCGGTTGTTTTAAAAATTATGAAAATAAATTAAAAAGAGTGAGGATTATATCTTTGGATAAGTGAAATATACAAAATTTTATACCACAGTCGTGGATAATTGGTGAAATAAATTATGAATACAATACCGTGAGGATATATGTTGGAAATATTACCCAGATTATTATCCTCATTTTTCAAAGTACAGACAAATTGTTACTATAGGCTGGAGGCGGGCAACTGATTTTATAAATTTTTTTATTTATGATTTTATTACAAATTGTTATTTTATGAAAATATAGTAGAATCGAAAATAGTGTAGAATGTTAAGATTTTATTAAATTAAAACATAAAACATTTACTGATTTCGATTATGGCACACATAGTAAAGTAATACAAGCTCTTACGCAATCAACTTATAGTCGAAACCAACTTGATAGCGAAAAAAAATGCCTGATAACCAGTACATAATGGAAAATGAAGAATTAAAATGACTAGCAAGAAAAGGATCTGCACAAAATCCGGGACCCTTCTGTAGCATAGGATTATCCGTGAAAGGCTCTACACAAATGGAAATGTGTAAATAAATTATCAATACAACATTGGACAAGAAACACCAGAAAAAATGTGTGGTATTTATCTGCAAAAGAAGAGAACCTGCTGAGATACTGTCTCGATAACCGTGAAGTGTCATCATTTAAGAAACACGTCTGAAATATAAATATACTGTAACGATGGCTATTACCATTACAAAGAGTAAGAGCGTTGGGTCAAAATGTATATTATGTGAATGGACAATTATTTATTGTTTGCATAACATTCTGCAATTTAATCTTATTCTGCTTACCCAATACGAATGTTTACCGCTCGCCACTGATGCATTGTATTTTATATCATACTCATAGCTACTGGTCTTTATACACCCAACATACAACATAAATATATAGCGTTCACTATAAAACAACTTTGATTTTTTTGTTCTGGTTTTTTTTATTACTTCACAATACACGAATAGTTATTTTATTTTTTATTTTTATTTTATATTTAAAAAAAACAAGATTTTCTTTGTATATTGTAAAAAAAAAATATTTAAGGTTTTGTATAAATAAAAAAAAATAAATAAATAAATAAAAATAATAATAAAAAAGAATATTATAAGACCTGTTTTCGATTAATATATATTGTATTTTGTATTTGTGTGAAGAAATGCACATGAAATTTTGACAATATAAAAAAATATATACTTATGCTCAATCAAGTTGTATTGAAAGTTTTCGGAAAACGGTTTAGTAGGAGACTATATACATTTGAGCTCAAAAGCAAACACCAAAAATCTACACAATTGATACATTTGCAGATGCGCCAAACCCATTATAAAATGATAAAGGAACTTGAACAGTTGGATATGGTTATTTTATTTTATTTAAAATGCTCAAATTCAAGCTGTTTTAGTATATGCAAAAGATAAAAACTGAATTGTTATAATAATTTTCACATGGAATTACTTTGGCTCGTCATTGCATAGGACATTTATAATGGATAAATTTATTTACTTATCTCGATCTTATATTTACAACTGTTTTTTTTGTGTTTGCCTCCAAAATATAACACATATATTAGAACTATAAATGTTTTGCTAGCCATCAGGCCATATCGTTACAATCAATCAACAAATACACTCTGTGAAATGTCATCTGCTGTACGCATTACGAAACCGCATCACATCACCGATTTATTTTGATAAACAGGATAAAGTGCATAACGTTGAGTACACGTATGATTGTATTTTTTTTAATCGTTATACGTTACTGTGTCGAAAAAAATTTGTATTTAGTATATTTCTCTGGAATAATCAAAGATATTTTCATATCTATAAAGATTATTACACATCAATAATCATAATAGATATACAACTGCGGTCTAACAAGAGTTTTTATACAACATATATGGAGTTGAGTTTTTGATTGAAAAAGATTTTAAATGATCGTTATACTTCTTCTCCGACAAAGCTGGTTATAAAACAACAGTGATTTAAGCTGGACAAAATTATCTACCACTTTGAAATAATATTTATTTACTTTTATAGTATATTTATCGTCGATGGTGGGCAACTCGTGGATGCCATAAAATATATGTCTCATTTTGTTATAGTTTACGTTCCGACCCACATTGGCTGACCACATTTGCAGTGCTATAAAAGTTTCATCTATTTGAATTGCTGCGAGTGTGCAACAATATTAACATTTTTGCACTGATTGTCTATATTATATAATACCATGTAATTAACATCTGCTTTAATGTTTCTCGTACCGCCTAAACGTTGCCGATTCCATGACGATAAACATTTCTGACGTCAAGAAACAATTGCGGTTTAATAACAATTAAAATCACTGGCATGTATATACCGCTTTGTTTGACTGACAACATTTTTTTAACATAATTGACTATTTTTGATTCACGAAAATGAAAAGCAGTTGCCAAAATGTACAACAATTTCTGTTGCGAACAAAGAAAATATATACAGTTGAATATAATTGATTATAGCTGAGCATTCCTGAATACGTTCCGAGTTCAATACCCATTTATACTTTCAGTATTAATTCTTATTAAATTGTATTTGCATGCACTGCGACGAAGGTTTAAAAAAGCATATAATCTTTCATCCCCCGCGTTAGAATAATTATAGATTTAAAATTGAACGGAGGAGTTATTTGTTGTTTTCTTAATCATTGAAAACTGCAATTTTATAAAGAAATATATATTAAAAAATTACTCAATTGAATTACCAAAAATTGTATATTTTTGGGAATTTATAATGTTGGACGACACTATTCACACATTGTCTTCACCCAAAAGATAAGATAATTAAATTAATAGAGCATCTATTGATACTTAGTATATAACCGATTAATTGTTATACACCCTCATGCAGAGTAATTTATCAACTGCGTAATTAATCCGTACGGTTCAGTCGATAGTTAGAAAAAAAAACGGTTCGATACTTGAATTTTCCAAATGGTTATATTTTGGCAAATATTTATATTATAAAATTTTACCCATAGCGTGGTTGAACGTAATCGCGTAGCAATGTAACGTAAATAAAAACACGTTTTTGTCGCATAGATTTTTTTAATTTTTTTTCTAATTTATCTGTAATGATGTTTGTAATGTCTTAGAAAAATAATTGAAATTTATATCAGAAAATAGTTATATTCAACAGATTTTCCTTAATGAACTAAAAATAATTTTACACCGCACCCACAGTTAAACAACATCAAATAAAAAAATAAAACATGGATTAAGGTTCTATTTTTCAATTTCTCAATAAAACCGTGCTTACAAAAACCAAACAACTAACAAACATTTTAGTGGAAAAAATTAAAAACCTTGATATCCGTTCGTGTACTATGTTATTGTACCACTCTAATAAATATTAATCCAGTTAACCAAATATGGTCTGCGCTCCAAAGAAGCAGTGGCAAAGGCAGCTGACAAATGCTATTCAGTTTTCAACACTGAAAATAATTCATAATTTCAATGAATAGTGTCATCAAATCGATCATTAAATAACTAATGCGCAGAATAATAAGTTAAAACAGTACACGTTGAATAAATGAATAATATTCATCAAAACAAATTATACAATTCTTTAAACCAACGAAGTGATTCATTGAAAAAAATATTAATTTTCGTTATTATATTTTTTAATGGCATTATTCGTTGATTTAATAAATGTTTATTTCATTTTAACAATGTGAACCATGTTCCTTGGAACAAAATTAATTAATATTTTATTGTTTTGACGTTACTTTTTAGTTGATTTCATGTACTTTTTTTTTTCCAGTGAATATCACTATATTTTTCTTATAGCCTGGGTGACGATTGAAATAAATTATGAAAAAAAATTTGGGTGTTTACCAAACAAAATTTTCCGGGAAATCGATTTTTATTATTGTAATTATCATCTTTTTAATTACGGGCTATAGTTTTAACGGATTTTCATTTTTGCTTACAGCATTGCAAATCATAATCTATTTCTAATCTTTCATAAAAGAGATTTTTAAAATCGATTCACGCGATCAAAATATATGATCGATTTTCCAATCGATGGCACAGAAAATTTAAAGAAATTTATTAAACTGTATAAAGTTGACAGTACCATTATTTCATACAAAACTGACATCAAATGGAAAATTGGTCATATCTTTTGCAGGTGGAAATCAATTTTAAAAATCTCTTCTATGAATCATTGGAAATTGATTATAATTTGTAATTCTGTATATAAATTTGGAACTCAGTTAAAACTATGGTGAGTAATTCAAAAAGATGATAATTCTTTAAAGCTAATTTACCGCAAAATTTAGTAAGTTGACATTAAAATTTTTTTTCAAAATCTATAGTTTTTCAACCAGAAAAATATAGTACTATTGCAATCTGAAAATATTTTCTCATGCTTCGACATTGCAAACTAAAATAATTAAAATTAATTTATTTGTATATTTAACCCTAAGCGAACGAATGCCGCCATACTCGCGACATTACAAATATTCTATTATATATGTATAAGACAGAATGGACGGAAAATTTCATGTTATTCGTACAGATACAAAAGAAGATTGTGTTGTTTGTTCGGATAGATAGAAAAACGCCGGGAGGATGGCGGGAAACACGTAATTATTGCAATACTTGTACTAAAAAAACTGATATTCACATAGAGGACTGTTCGGAGAAGTATACCAAAAAAAAAATTATAAGTAATTTTATATAAATACATTGTTAATCTATAAAAAGTAAATTTATAAATGTGTATCAATAAATACATTACGTACACGCATCTATTCGTTCATTTCAACTCCCATTATTTTTCTGAAATTTTCACTTCACTATCCTTTTGTATGGACATATCTGTTCATATACTACCTATTTAATTACTGAAAGTTTACTTAAAATCCAATAAAGCGATATTAATTATGCACCTTATCTCGCTCTGGAAATTAAGCATTTAATGTCTTAAAAATCCATCGACCTACTTGGTCATCGTTCTAGAAAAATGCGCTCGTTCGTTAAGGATATTTCCTTTTTTTTTTCCATATATACAAAAAATATGTCGAGGGAAAAAGGAAAATTTATATTTTTTAATTTGATTGATAGCACACACTGCGGTCACAATAAAAATGGGTGAATGGGCGAATAACTAACTAATAACTATAAAATTTTCCGGAAACTTTCGTACAAACTTAAATGAATACCAATGATTATTCAAAGTAAATATAAATAAATAACAATAACAATAACAAATAAATTTGCGAATAAATAAAATAGAAATATATAATGTTGACATTTTTTTTTCATTTTTTTTAATAGTATAATAAATAAAGTTGCTCTACACACAACAACACAACAAACACGATTTCAAAAGTTATTTATTAATAATCGTATATATTTATTTTAATTTTAAATATTCACCACCACCACACCATAGAGACATATAGGTCCCGTCATAGATATATATATACAGTTCACAATATGACATTATATGCATTTAATTTTATGCGACATATATAGGATATTTCATTTTAACGCATCATATACCCACCGCGTTATTTATATATGTAACAAATATTGTCTGTACGCCTACGTACATTTTTTTTTTATTTCTATAGTTATTTGTTATTTGTAAAAAATATAATTAATTAATTATGTCTGCACACAAAACAATATAACAGAAATTAAATAAATATATTTTATTGTATATAGGTTTCAAACCTTGTAAGAAATATTTTTTTGTTATCATCCTAAATGAAATATTATTATTATTATTATTATTATTAGCTGCCCTCATATAATATTTTATCTAAATATTAGGTTTATAATTTTTATAATCAATCAAATGACATTTAATATTATAACGTCTAATTTGTTAAGTTTAGAATAATTATGCAGGCCGCACTTATGTAACTGATAATTTTGTATTATTGTTAAGGAAAATTATTGCAGAGACAAAGGGTATACAATAATACCAATCCAATCCAGTTTTTAAACCTCCTGCAGAGTAATTATTGATTAATAAATCCTAAAAATTTTTACAGTTAACACTTAAAACGAACTCCATTATTATTATTATTATTATTTATTTATTACAACATTATAGTAAAAATAACACTCGAAATTATTATTATTGCTATTATTATTATTATTATATTCTCACACCAAATATACCATATATAAAAATAAAAAATATATGACACATATTTCGAATATTTTATATTATTTTATATATTTAAAATGCATATATTTAATAATAAATAGAAATAATGATAACAAATTACATTTAATAAAACCTGAATTTTTCATAATCAATGTGTATCTATAATTTTATCGTATATATATACGAACAACGCAGCAGCGCACATATTTGAAGTGAAATATGAAATTACCATCACCCTTATTTACAATAAAATGCGTAAATTAATACATATATACGCGATAATAAACAATATAAAAATTACCCTCATTCCGTTTATATATAACAACACAACGCATTTATATATAAAACATCTGATATCAAATCAACTTGTATTATCATCAATGTGTATATAACAACCTAACTCCATATATATATATAACAAAATAATAATAACAATAATAATAATAATGGAAAAAGGATAAAAAAAATCCTTATATGTGTGTGTGTGTGTGTGTTAGTCTATTTTCATTTTATATATAATTGAAAGAAAAAAAAAATTGTTTTGTCATATGGTTTTTGTTATTATTTTTGGGTGCATTTTTGGTATTATAATAATGCAATTCATTTTGCAACATAAAAATTTTACACATACAGTATTACATTGAACATGTTTTACTCTGCCATACTTTCATTTTTACATTGTAGATTGATTATATTATACAAGAACGAAGAATATGCATATTAATATTCTTTGTATTGTTATAAATATTATCCTTTTTATATATTATTATTCGTACTATTGTCGTGCAAATTTTTAAAACAGTCAATGGGTGTACAAATACGACTGCATACTGTGTCGACACAATTATAGATAGTGATAGAAGGCAAACGAACGAACAGAATAACTTAACTATTTGCAATTAACACTAAATAATCGTATATAACAAATGGGCTGAAAAGTTTCCGAAAATTCGAAGAGGTGAATTTTCTAGAATTTTTTTCATATGATTTTTAGTTAGTACCAACCTTCAAACGATACGTGTCATAATTTGACAGCAGTCCGACCATTAGTTTGTGAGATATTGTGTTGTGAGTGTAGCTGCTTTTGTTATTTGAAAAAAAAATGGAAAAACACGAATTTCGTGCGTTGATTAAACATTATTTTTTGATTGGAAAAAATATTTCTGAAGCCAAAAAACTGCTTGACCAGCATTATCTCGACACTGATCCAGCTCTTTCAACAGTATATTTGTGTTTTGCAAAATTTAAAACCGACCATATGAGCACCAAGGACGATGAACGCAGTGGACGTCCAAAGGAGGCTGTTACTCCAGAAAATATCAAAAAAGTCCACAAAATAATTTTAGATGACCGTAAAGTGATGTTGATCGAGATGGCTGAGGCTCTGAAGATATCAAAGGAGCGTGTTGGACATATCGTGCATGAATATTTGGGAATGCAAAAGCTCTGTGCAAAGTGGGTGCCGCGCGAACTCACAATCGATCAAAAACAACAACGTATCGATGATTCAGAACAGTGTTTGGGCTTGTTCAACCGCAATAAAACAGAA
Source organism: Bibio marci (assembly GCA_910594885.2). NCBI lineage: Eukaryota > Metazoa > Arthropoda > Insecta > Diptera > Bibionidae > Bibio > Bibio marci. Next base: position 43,490,752 of record OU343114.1, read on the forward strand.
TTTTTGCGTCGATATGTGACGATGGATGAAACATGGCTCCATCATTACACTCCGGAGTCAAATCGGCAATCAGCATCATGGACAGCAAGCGACGAATCTCGTCCACAACGACCAAAAACGCAACAGTCGGCTGGCAAGGTTATGGCATCTGTATTTTGGGATGCACATTGAATAATTTTCATCGACTATCTCGAAAATGGAAAAATCATCAATAGTGACTATTATATAGCCTTGTTGGAGCGTTTGAAGCATGAAATCGCTAAGAAACGATCGCATTTGAAGAAGAAAAAAGTGCTGTTTCATCAAGACAACGCATCGTGTCATAAATCAATGAAAACGATGGCAAAATTGCATGAATTGGGCTTCGAATTGATTCCACATCCACCGTATTCTCTAGATCTGGCCACCAGCGACTTTTTCCTGTTTGCCGACCTCAAGAGAATGCTCACTGGAAAGAAATTTAAGAGCAATGAATAGGTGATCGCCGAAACAGAAGCCTATTTTGAGGAAAAAACGAAATCGTACTATAAAAATGGTATCGAAAAGTTGGAAGATCGTTGGAATCAGTGTATCGCCCGCGAAGCGATGTATGTTGATGAATAAAGTTTAATTTTGCGAAAAAAAAAAGTTTTTTTCTTAGAATTTTCGGAAACTTTTCAGCCCATGCGATATAATTAGAATTAGTGTGAGAATATAAAATGTGTTTTAAAATTTGAAAAGAAATAAACAATTGTTTAAGAGTTTTTGTAATTGTAATTGTGTAAATATTTGCTTCTTAATATTTTGCCATTCATTGTTTTTTTAACAAAATATTGTTATTTTTGAGTGTTAATTGCAATAAGTATAAAGTTATTCTATGTTCGTTCAGTGGTTTAGATTAGTTGTTATTTGGTAACGATGGGAGCCGTTTACAATGGTTTCAGTTAAATACATATACCATAACATATTTGTCCGCATTGTGGATCTGTATCAAAATTATACAAACACTCTTTGCCAAATTCTGTTCAAATATGGACTGAAATTACGTACGATTAACTAACCAAAAATAAATAAATAAATGTTTTTCTAGTAATTTCCTTAGAAATTATTAATTAATAAAATGTGCACTGCAATTAATTAAAAGACTTCATTGGAATTTATTGGGAAATTATTATGATTAGATTTTTTTACACTGTTTGTCGCCGCCATATATTCTGACTTGGTAAAATTATTAAAAATTCGAACGACTACAAACATTTTTTACGTGGCCAATATAACGATTGGTTTTTGTTCATTTTGAATGCGCCGGCGAATTGTATTTTTGTCAAACGTGGTGTTACCCTAGTCACAATTTTTTAGTACTATGAAAATTGAGGAAAATTTTCGATGGAAATAATCCACATATTTTCTATGGAAAAGAAATAATAGAATTTGTTCGAAGAATGTCGATAGATTTTCCAATTAATATAATCGTATTTTATTTAGGTCAATTGTTAATCTTTGGATTGTCAGGGTAATATGTTCAACATATATCCGCACGGTATTGTATTCATAATTTATTTCACCAATTATCCAAGACACGGAGGTGCAAATTTTGTATATTTCACTTATCTATAGACTTTTTTTTAATTTATATATTTCCTTGGATTGAAATGACGGACAACTACATATAATGCGGATATTTTGCGGACAAACTACGGACAGTGTTACTAGGGTATTTGCTCATTCGCATTAAGTAATAATATATTTTTGAACCACCAATATGATAATATTGCTGTTATAGTTTCGAATAATATAATGGGAAACAATTAGTCAATTAGTGAGATGCAGAATTTTACTTTTGCTAGGTAATTATTTGATATAAGTATTTGACAATAAAATATTTGGGTTGCGGAACGGAAGTTTTCCTTTTATACAGAGATCATATAATAAGATATATATACCATATAGCAAGTCATAAGCGGAGCTCATATGGCACCTACTAAACTTGCATTACAGCTGTCAAGTTGGTAAATTACTCGGCATGGCAAAGTATATAACAATTCACCAAATTGTACTGTAATTAACGAAATATAGATATTTTCATAATTACTATTAGTTTTTATATGGGTGATAAGCTCATATAGTTAGTGAGAATATATATATTTTCAAAAGGCGAGAAAATAAATGGTTTCAATAAAATTCTCAATGAAAAATGATGGGCTTGTATAAAAATCCGGTGGCTTATTTACTCTAAAATTATTACTGATTTTAAAATTAAATGGCAAATGATTTTTTCAATATTTAGCTGCGCCGCAAAATTGTAATTATAATCATGTTAAAACCCGTCTATTTGGTCAAACATAAATCTATTAATTTCAGTAGTATTTGGGCCAAAATTTTGTATGTCATGTTCGAAATGGAAAACTCATCGCCATATAAAATCAGTGAACATCGTGTAAATTCCATCGCGGCTGGATTCGAACATATATTTCGACATTTTTTTGGCCATTGTCTATACATTACAACGAATTTCACTATATGCGGTATATATAGAGTCATATTTGTACACCCAATATATTTTTTTGAATACTAAACATTGTACTATTATATTTTGTTATATAAATTATAAAAAATTATTAGAAAGGGCTATTTTTATGAAAGGGGACCTTTTGCATTGAACTTTCTCTATAAATACTATACAATATGGTGGTATATACAATATGTATACAGACAGGGTACAAAATACTCACTTACACACATCTATATGCATGTTTGAAAGGAGCACGCGACAATAAAATTTACATATTTCGGTGATATATGCGTACACACATTAATTTATTATAATATTATTTCAACAAAAGTGGAATCAGCTGTGTTTATTAAAATACAAATAACATAAATTAAATATTTTACATTTTATTAGGAGTGTAGATTCGATGCTGATGTTGTATGGACAAAAGAATTTCTACTCTTATACCACAGAAATTCTACTGTTATTATAGCAAAAGTCCTCATTGCTATATACTGTTTATTTTATAAAAATTAAGCAGTTGCATTTTCTAATAAGGTCGAAATTAAGTAAATTACTTCTTAGCCTTAGGCAGATAGCTGGCATAAGTATCATAATAAGCAGAAATTCTGTCCTAACCCTACTAACAATTTGTCCACACTTTGAAAAATGAGGAAAATCTCTGCGGAAAAAATCCACATATTTTCCACTGAAAAGATATATTTTGGAATTTGTCCAAAGAATGTCCATAGATTTTCCACTTAATGTAATAGCATTTTATTTAGGTCAATCGAAATCTTTGGTTTGTCAGAGTAATATTTCCAACATATATCCGTGCGGTATTGTATTCATAATTTATTTAACCAATTATCCAAGAAAGTGGGTTCAAATTTTGTATATTTAGCTTATCCATAGATATAATCCTCACTATTTTTAATTTATTTTCATAATTTTTAAAACAACCGCAGCAACTCAAATTTAGAAATATTTCATAGGAATTTTGTAAGAATTTTCATGGGCTTTATTCGCTGCTATTTGTACTTGTTTATTACAACAAAAAAAATGAACAATCGATGAATTTTTTCCATCGTTCAGCATCTTTATTCAGTGCTCATAGTACTTCTAGTCTATGGGTAAAAAACTGAATCAAACTGCGATTTGACATAATCGACATTAGAAAATTTATTTTTCTAATACGGACAATTCACGAATATTTCTGTCAAAATCCTTGGATCTGCTCACAAAAAATATGAATATAAATTCTATGGATATTCTTTGGAATTATAGCAACGAGAAATACTTCTAATGTGAATCCGTAGAAATTATCATCGGAAATATACAGATAATCCAAGGACATTTTTTTATAAAAATCCATGACCTGGACAGGGTTGCACTGATCATATAAAATTCCAGCGGGCATTCGTAAGAAATCCATAGATTTATTTTTAAATACGTAGTACTTCATAAAATGTAGAAATTTTGCGGACAAACTACGGACAGTGTTACTAGGAAACGCAGAAATTGATTCAGGTATATTTGAAGCAAAGCAAATTAAAAATATATAGATTTAATTTATGTTGCATTATTCATTTGAGTTCTGCTTATGAACTCATTCGAAAGTATACATTGAATGCAATGTTTGAGTTAAAACAAAAATTACGTCAAGAACAATATTGCTAAAATTTAGCTAAACTGTTAGTGGTCCCTCGGCCTGTATGGGGGGGAAGTACTGTATGTATAAAATTAACTTTTTACATTTAAAATAAAATGTTTTGTGAGGTGAGTTTGTATTTGCAATTTTTCGAAAATAATTCTTATCAAATTATACTATAAAATTTTTTAATATGAATGTATACTAAAACCTTTTAGACTTCGTGTTCGGCACATTTCAATTATAAAAATACTGATGATGTAGCCAATAAAAATGTCTGCATATGTATTTATTTGTGCATTTATGTTTTATTTAGATTTTTGCAGACATATATATTTAATTTAAAATGACAAATTCAACCCACTCTCGCACGCAATAAACATATATAAAACAAAAACCTACCGCCTACGCTTATCATTATCAAACAAAAAAATATATATATAATAATAAATGTATTTAAATAATATGGAAAAATAACACCTTATATAAAAAACCGATTTACATATTCCATACTATACAATTATTAACGATAATAAAAATAAATTTAAGCAAAAACATACCAATTTATATTTGAATGAAATCATAATCTCATAATCATACGATTCTATAATAAAATACATATATTTTTTCATTTATTTCATTTCATATTTTTTTGTTCTTTTCACCACAACACCTATCCGTATAGTCAGCGCAGTCAGTGCACCAAAATAGGTTTTCAACATCTGAAATTTTAGAAAAAAAAAAATTATTTTAAAAGACATTTGCGTTAGATGAAATATTTGTAAAACAAGATATAAGACAAAAATGGAATCATATTGGTACAGAAAAGAACAGAAGAAAAATTAAAAAAGCGGCAAAGCGTCCATCACTTCAGGAATTAAGTGTATACAAATGCGATTTATATCGAAAATAAAGTTAAAAAAAATATATGTATATACGAACTTAAGATTACGTACGTACACACACACACGTAAGAAGATAAGTTAGACTTTTAGACGACCTTGAAGAGTGTTTTTTTTTTCTTATTTTATTTTTGTTCTTCTTATATTATTTGTATAATTTTAAGTATTTATTTTTTTATATGTTTTTAGCTTTATATTTATTTTTTGGTTATTGTATTTATTTTATCCTTTTTTTTTTTTTTCTTAATGTGTTGTTAAACTTTAAATTATTTAATTCTCTTCTCATACATTGTATACAGGGTGTCCACGAGCGGTCCACATTCCTTCAACGGACTGATGGGCGACATAATTCTAAGGCGAAATTACTAAATGACAATTTTCGATTTGGAGCTCTGTTTTCGAGATATGATTCTAAGAAATTTTCTCCGTAGTCTATCACTACGGTACCAATAGCTTCGAAAGTAAGGTAAATACAGAAAAATTTATGGTAGATCGGATTTGTAGAGAATTAAATTATGAATTAAATTGTGTTATAATTTTACAACTTGCTTTAGTTTCAAGTTTTTATAATTGAAAAATAAATATCTTTTCTCAAAAATTTCGTACTACTTTTTTTTTAAAATCTAGCTCAACATATTATTATTTTTTGTCAAAAAAGTAAAGCTAATTTATTTCGCTACAATTTTGTAAAATATTTCATTTAGCTATAATTAACAATTTAAAAGTTATAAATGTTTGAAACAAACAAACTAAAATTATAGCTATTTGGGAGAAAAGAAAAGTAGGCTCGTTTAACATTAGTTAATTAGTAAGTACGTACAAGTGGCGAGCGGTCGCACGCCAGCAGCGTAAGCACTGCTGCCCCAACTGAACCGTTTTTTAATTTATATGTATTTTGAATATATTATAAAACAAACAGATATTTGCTTCAATTCATTAAAAAAAAAATCAATCGTAACTATTCACTACAGCATAAAATGTGTATTTGTTTATAATTTCAATTATATACAATTAAAATAAAATCGTAATGCCAGCCAACATTTTTCGGAAGATACAAAAACAGGAATATCGCCATACATATCTTTAAGCTAATCATGTAACAATTAACCAATCTAATATTTCCACATTTGTATGGTAACAAAATATCACAAAAAACAAATTCATTATGATTATCAACAGCAAATACAGCGGTTAAGACAAAAATTCAGAAAATGTAAAACCTTTTCAATATATTTTGGATATACCCGAAGCGGGTACTTTGCTAATAGTTTAAATTACATTTACGCAAATCTTATCTGGAAAAAGTGCAAAGGTTATACTCAATATAATATTTACGTAAGATAAACCCATCGTATATACACTCATTTATAATTCACAGCATGTAATGCGAATATGAAAAATTGATTGTTCCGTTTGGGTTATCGCATGCGTTAAAGAATAGGAATTATGTTGTTCAATTTTTTTCTGTGGTTGACTGAATTTAATATAGAATTTGATTCGATTTTAGTTAAATTTCCAAAATCCATGTGTTGTTATTGATTCGTAACTCTGATTTTAATGAGTGAGGAGGAGACGTTGGTTAGAATACAAAGAAAATAATAATTAAATGTTAAAGTTAAATTAAAGTTAAAGTTGAATAAAAAATAACATTAATAATAGTTATCAGCAGCAGTAATTACGAAAGCATCCTTAATGACCGTTGAAGATAACATTTTAGCATTTGACAGGCTACGCTAAACAATTGCTAATACTAAATAAATTTTATTACATTTTTAACACTTTCTATCACATGTTCCATCATAAATACCACCAAACCAAACTTTTAATATAGGTTAACAAAATATACGAAAGAGTATTTACTGACGGAAAATCTGCTCATCGCTAATTTATATACAATAAATTTTGACAACGGACGAGGTATTCAATTGGATTTTCATGGACCGGGCTTTACAGAAAATAAAGATGCTTTTCACGGATTAACAAAAACCTATACATGATTTTGGTTTTGACCTAATTATTATTTAAAATATAAATTTGTAATAATAATAAATATTTCACTTTAAATAAATTAATTTACTGGTAATTAAATAAATTCATTTTTTTAAGTTTATATCAATTAATTAACTATAATTTCCGTACCAATTAAAGTTATGGTCAAAAAAAAGTCTTAAACCCAACGTCTATGTATCCTTAGAATATTCGAATTGTATCCTAACAGAGCATTCAATTGAAATAAATTGGGTATACACAATATAATTTTGTGCTCTACGTATATTGCGACAATCAATAGGATGAGTCGATTTTCTTATGTCATTCTGTATCGCCAGCGAATATACTAAATAAAGACTTGCGGTGGGACAAAACAATTTCAGGTAATTGAATGTGGAACACAATGAGGCTATTCACTTTCCTCAAACAACTGACCATGCGTTTATAACTGCGTGTATGACTGCGATTCTAAAATGTTGGCTGGTAAATGTATGTTATGATTATTGGAAATAAAATCATTGCATTATCAAAAAAAAAATAAATTAAATTTAAATAACATTCCAAAATTTCGGATGAGAAAAAGAATAATGTTATATCCGCACTGGAGCGGCAGCTGATATTTTATAGTCGAATATAGTGATATTATACTGAGTGAGTAACTGGTCACCTGTTCATAATGGGAAATGAAGAAGTGAATAGACTAGTAATAAAGCGATCTAAAATAGATCCAGGACCCTTCTGTAGCATAAGAATCTGCAGTTTTCGAGAAAGTCTCAAGACACTAACTTAAGCGGAATGGATCAACAATTATGAAATCCATTTTTATATTGTTTTACTTTATAACGGATTGCAAACACATTTGAGCAATGCACATTCGAATGTGTTTTACTAATCAATTGTTAGCAATTGTAGCACCAATCTTGCACACAAACATTCCATTGCATGTGCATAATTCTCCATATGAAAAATATATCAAACTCTTTGTTTCGATGAGATGTCTGCTACAGTCATAGGTATTTATTATTCGTCAACAATCTAACACCATGAAGGTGATGCTTCTCTGTTTTTGTACAACTACTAAGTTTAAAAAGTGTTACCCATTTTTGCACATCGTTAAATGAAGGTGATGTTGAATTTTTATATACAATTTTAACATTTCTTAATGAATTTCTATTGGTTTTAAACAAATAATTTAATCACCGATACCGATAATCAATTATTTCCATTTCTAGAAAACCAAAAACAGTGATCATCAAATTAAAATAGGATTTTTAAAATTATGTGTTTATTATAAAGAACCTTTCCAATACAATCATGGTTATTACGTCTTCTATATGTATCGCGCCGCGAATTATTCAGACAACTAACTTCTAACACGGGAAGATCCAATGTTTTTTTGTGTAAAATTTAAAATTACGTTAAAGTTAAAAAATTTATAAAATATATTTATCTAAAAAAAAATAACATTATTCATTAATTTTATATCACGTGCTAATAACCAAAAATGTGGTATTCATAATAAAATGAAAAAAACAATTAAATTCACAAGAACTGTTAATATTTTTCGATTTTCAAATTTGTTGCTGCGTCGTGCGACCATATAATAATTTCTCGATATGTGATCAATAACTTTTTAATAGCATCAATTGGGATGGAAAAATTAAAACATATATTAAACCTTAAATTGGAGCAATCTATATATTGACTATATCTGTATATATATACGATGTATAATGAAATGATGTACCATCACAAATTTCTATCCTCGATATGTGTAGCATTTTTTACTTTTTTTGTATTAATACAAAAGGACAGACAGATACAAAAAAAAAATATATAATCAAAGATAAAAAAATACACAGGATTTTTTTATTAAATTTGTTTTTTATGCGGGGACACATACTTTTTATTTGTTTAGAATTTTGATTTTATTTTCAAATGGTGGCGAGGGTAAAAGTATAGTATTATTATTATAAAAAAAGAAAGTCTCAATATAATACTCGGTTCCTATTGTATATTTTATAATTTATAATATACGAGCGGAATACGATTTCAAATAATAAGGGAAAGCCGGGAAAGATTTATTAATTATATAATTTATTTAATATTCTTTTATAAATTATATAAATCACAATATTTTCGATAAATTTTTTTGTGTTGTTACAATCGGAATTGATCTAAAGTTAAAATGAAAAAAACGGAAGAAAATAAATAGAGAGAATAAGGTTATTATTATAACCCATAATTATGTGGCATATACATAAACCTATGAAATATCAATACACAATATTGTATTAGGCATATTTAATTTATTTATAAATTATTTATGAATAGGTACACATTTTTTTCTCTATAGCTATTTCAAAATTAATGTTCGATAATTATATATTTGAAATTTATTTTATTATAATGAATTTATATTTACTTTTATATTCTAGGCGATTCAATTGAAATTATTTTGAGCGTATTATATGAAAAAGATAAATAAAATTTTTATCAAATTCATTGGGATGATATTAAATTGTTTTTAAATAATTCAATCTACGCACATATATACATTTTTTTCCAGATAATTTATTAGTGGGGTTTTTTTCCTTTGTTTTACCTTTAACAATGTGGAGCCGTCTCCACGATGCTATTTGTATCATGATACAAATATTAACCCATATGAAAATTATGTTCTCTATCAGAATAATATTAGTTTTTGATTTTATTATCGATGCATAATTATAAAAATCGCTCTCAAATAATAAAGATTTTATTTTTAGAGTCTAAGTGTAATAGTCCTTGAAATATCCTTGATCCTTGAATAAAAAAAATAATAATACCAGAATATTTACATTCCAAATGTTTAACAAATAATCTAGTGCATCTCATCCAGTTACAGAAACTTGTTAGGAGCAATACCTGCAGTATATATACAATGCACTTCAAACTCGCATATTTCAATAAAATTAGTGACGGAAATATTCGAGCTCTGTTCTTAGCAAACATTTTGAAGTAACAATTACTCACATAATCTAGATTCAATGGAACATAACAAATTTTGCCAGAATTGATGGAAAAATCAATTGTGAATATGTACCGCGTTCAATTATCGAAATTGACATGAGAAATTATTCGATATATCCATATTTTAATATACTTTATATTTTCAGCTATATTCGTTTATGAAATTAAATGGCTATCTTTGAAAATATGATGTTGGATTCAAAGATTAACAATGTCTGTGTGTACGCATAAGTGTAGGCTAATAATTTATATAAAATTTGTGGCAATAACGAAACATTAATATCTTCAGATAATTGCAGATGAATTGGTGGATTGTCCCGCATGTGGAGTAATTTACAAACTTTACTATTTGTAAAGAATATTTGGTAGAGGATCCAGAAATATGACTTGACTATGATAAAGTGTTTACAGCACCTCTCACACAATATCTTTGTGTCACCTTAAAAAGAAATTAGAAAATACTTATAATTTTAAACATCATTTCAATGAATCGTATAGTACCACTGAAATATCGATACACAAATGGTTGCATTATATTAGGTTGTCAACTATCTCCCTTCCGCCTTTTTGCTCTTTATTCAATGCTTTATAAAAAGTGTTACAGTAATCGGATTTAGTTCAAATATGCGCCGTTTTGTTCGATAATCTGTTTCCATCTAGACTGCAACTTCATAATACCTCCCTCGTAGAAGCCCCCCTCCTTATTTGCGAAGAACTCGGACAGCCACTTTTCACAAGCCTCTTTTGAGATCAACTTTACACCACCAAGGGCGTTCGCCATGGACAGGAACAGGTGGTAATCACTTGGCGCTATGTCCGGGCTATATGGTGGATGCGATAAAACCTCCCATCCGACCTCCCGTAGCTTCTGACGAGTCATCAACGAAGTGTGTGGTCTGGCGTTGTCCTGGTGGAACACTACACCCTTCCTTTTGGCCAATTCTGGACGCTTCTGGTCGATCGCCTGCTTCAAGCGGTCCAGTTGTTCGCAGTAGATGGTAGAATTAAGCGTCTGGCCATATGGGAGCAGCTCATAGTGGATGATTCCCTTCCAATCCCACCAAACACACAGCAAAACCTTCCTGGCCGTCAATCCCGGCTTGGCCACTGTTTGGGACGATTCACCGGCCTGCGACCACGACCGTTTTCGCTTGATATTGTCGTATGTGATCCATTTTTCGTCGCCAGTCACCATCCGCTTCAAGAATGGGTCGAGTTCGTTCCGTTTCAGCAGCATTTCGCAAATGGAAATTCGGTCCATTAGATTTTTCACTGTTAATTCATGTGGCACCCAAACATCAAGCTTTTTTTTGTATCCAGCCTTCTGCAGATGGTTTAAAATGGTTTGGTGACTAACTCCCATCTCCTGGGCGATGTCACGAGATGCCACATGCCGGTCTAACTCGATGTATTCCATGATTTGATCGGTATTTGTCGTCACAGGTCTTCCGCCGGCTTCCATGGTGTCGTTTTCACCGGCTCTGAATCGTCGAAACCATTCCTCCGCGGTTCGAAGTGATAGAGTACCATCCCCCAAAACACCATTAATCTCACGGAACGTTTCTCTAGCGGATTTGCCTTTAACGAAGGAAAACTTTAAAATAGCGCGAATTTCGGCGTTAGTGAACTCCATGTTTACACGTCTATAACTGTTGAACGCAATATCCAAACTAATCATACATAGCGTCGTTTTGTTTGTTATGTCAAGAGCTTTCAAATTATGTACAGTGTTGCCAGATACGAGCTCTGTAGCGCTTTGTACATAGCCGCGAAATTAAAAAGACAAAAAGGCGGAAGGGAGATATTTGACAACCTTATATTTCATTTCATCTTTCACGTATACAAAAGATTTGAAGAATGTATAATTTACTTAATGAAACAAAACGCATATAATATTATATTGTTAATACACAGACTTTAAAAGATGATAATGCACTTAGATATATATTTCTTAACTTCTGGTCTATCGGTAAAAAACTGAATAAAACCGCTATTTGGCATCATCGTCAAAATCGTCAAAATCTGTGGATTTGCTCGCAAAAATATGAATATAAAATCTATGGATATTCTGTGGAATAATAGGAACGAAAAATACTTTTAAGGAGAATCCGTAGAATTTATTATCGGAAATATACGGATAATCTAAGGACATTTTTATATAAAAATCCATGGACAGGGTTGCACTCAACATATAAAATTTCAGTGGTAAGAAATCCATAGATATTTCCTCGGATTGAAATCACGGACAACTACATATAATGCGGATATTTTGCGGACAAACTACGGACAGTGTTACTAGAGCATTTGCTTATTCGCATTAAGTAATAATATATTTTTGAAACACCAATATTGCAATATTGCTGTTAACGTGTCGGATAATATAATAGGAAACAATTTTTACAAAATCAGGTAAATTATTAGCGTATGCTGATGATATAGACATAATGAGTCGGATAATATGATAACTGTCAAGGATGCTTTAGAATCGTTACACAAAGAGGCATCGCGTATAGGTCTCAAAATGATATGCAGACAAAACAAAATATATGTGGTGGGTGGCAACGAATACATCCAGAATATTGGAGAATACATTTTTGAAATAGTTAATAGTTTTGTATATACTTAGGATCGTTGATAAATGTAGAAAATGATATTGAAGACGAAATTCGCCGCATATGGTAGCAACTGGAAACAGATGTTATTACGAAAACATTACAACGAGATCTTAAGTGGAAGCTATATACAACATTAATTCGTCCAATATTAACGTAAGGATCGGAGGCTTGTTGCATGACACAGAACCAGGAACAATTACTTCCATGAAAAAAAAAAGTACGCGGATCCAATTAAAAAGTAACGTCAAAACAATGAAATATTAATTAATTTTGCTCCAAGGAACATGGTTCACATTGTTAAAATGAAATAACATTTATAAAATCAATGAATAAAATGCCATTAAAAAACATAATAACGAAAATGAATATTTTTTTCAATGAATCACTACGTTGGTTTAAAGAATTGTATAATTGTTTTGATGAATATTATCAATTTTTTCAACGTGTTCTGTTTAGTAACTTATTATTCTGCGCATTAGTTAATTAATGATCGCGAATTCATTCATTCAATGAACAAGTACATTAAGATAATTTTTAGAAATGAAAAATATTAATGAATTATTCATTGAAACAATAAAAAATGGGCTTATAAACGCTATTCATTGAAATTATGTACAAATTTATTTTCAGTGTTCGGATTTTTGAAGGAAAGCTATACTCCGTGACATATTTGGTACCGTCGCAAACACATAATGGTTGGAGACGTCGATACAATTTTGAATTAGACAAGTTGTACGGTCAACCAAATATTGTCCCAAAAATCAAAATCAATCGATTCAGATGGCTTGGACACGTAGTACGCATGGAAGAGGAACGTGTTCCAAAAAAAACTGTTGAATGGTAAACCGGAAGGTAGAAGGAGAGCCGGAAGACCTAAGGCGAGATGGTTAGATGCAGTAAACTGTGATATAAAGATCCTAAAAATTCGGGATTGGAAGACAGTGACTGCGGATAAGTCAGGTTGCAGAAACGTGTTGAAGAAGTTTAAAACCGCACCTGGATTATAATGCCATGGATTAAGTAAGTATAAGTAAATACTATTATAATAGTTTAATTGTTATAATTTTCTTTTCTTTGTCATTGTGTCTGAGAGTGTTCTAACGTAGGGACAAAGGAATACAAAATAATTTAAAGCAATTGAACTTACACTATCCAAAAAGGTAAAAATACTGAGGATTATTTTCTTTTTATTTGGTTAACGATTCCATCTATTGATAAACTGACGACATAATTTTTGATTGCCTCGATACCGATAACAGTCATTATTAGAATTTGGATAATTCTAATGCCACTATATACAGGGTGTCCCAATTATCGACGGCAATACGAAAACACTACGTTCTCTGGGTGATTTTGCGTCGAAAATATTATATAACATTTTGGCCGATTCGAATTCGGTACGAAGTTACTCGCAAATAACCAAATTTTCAATCAGACCATGTTTTGCACTCTACTGGGATCAATATCTCAATAACTAATTAACCGATTTTGATTTGTTGATACACTATTAACATTAGCCTACCGAGATCTTTAATTTGACGGTAAGATAAGGCAATTCGGACATGTGGTTATCGAGATACTTACAGGAATGTTGACAATTTGATGAACCCAATTTTTCTTCTTGAAAGTTTGTTCAAGCATAAGTCGAAAAATCATGATAAAAATTTTTTTCCGGTATAAGTTTAAAAACTTGCCCCATTAATAAGCTTTCATTTAAGGCATAACATTACGATAGGTCTCAACTGGTTCCAAAGACACTCACAAATAACTACAACGATGTAGGCATAAAACCGATTTTCGCTATGGAAAAATTTCATCTTTTTTTGGCTTTATCCAGAACCAACAATATGGACGTGACAGATAATTGATTTCATACACTCCTATGCATTCACACAAGCCTTCACACACACACACACACACACAAACGATCTCAAACACAAATGCCCACACACATAAACCCACAAAAGCACACGCACTCATATCATTACAGTAGTAAGCAAATAAAGCCTAAAGTAATTGCTGAAAATGTGCTCCTTCAACTCGTATACTTAGACAACAATACTTTTCAATAGAACGAACCAACCTAAGTGTTTGCTGTTAATTGTGGCGAAGGTCTTGGATACTGTCTTCAATACGCTGAATTAACTCTTCACATGAATTAATCGCAGTTGCATAGACTTTTTCTGTAAGACAACCCCATTAACAGAAATCTAATGGATTTAAGTTCGGGAAAACTTGGCGACTATCTTATGGGCCCTCGTCTACGACTATCGTATAAAATTAGAAAATATATATGTTTAGAAATTTTATTGTTGATGTGACTGCCGAAAAATTTCAAATCATTTTAAAAATATAGAATTATTTCTCATGAAAAATAATTAAATTAATAATAATTTAAATTAACGGTGCTTCATATACGAACTGTATACAATAAAAATTAATTTATTCCTTATAACAATTATATATTATTATAATACAAATATCATTAGCAAACACGAGAAAATCGTTTTTATGTAAATTATGAACAATATTAACATCATATACACTTTAATTTAATTCAAAAAAGTTTCGTTCTCACCGTATTTATTTATTTATTTTTTGTACGTTTTATACCATTATACCAACCATGTGCATTATATGTTAAAACCAAAACAGAATATTATACAATAAAAATATAAATACAGATTCTGAAACACCTGACAAAAACTTATATTTTATATTTTATTATTATTATATTGTATATAAAATCAAGTATATATATATTGTTATAATAACCTTAAAATATACTTAACATATAATTTATAATAAATGCACATATTTTTAAATTTAAATTCACTTTCATCACAACCCCCATCACAATAACATATATTTGGTACAGGTAAATGTACGAAAATGACACATACATTTTATTTATTTATAATTTAGCATATAATATAATAAAAGGTAGGTAGAGGTCGGTCTTCAGAGACCCAAACAAAATATACACTTCATATTATTATTGTATTGTAGATATTGTATGATATAAAAACGATCGACTGCATTTTAAAATATTGTTATGTTTTTATGTGTACAAACAATACAAAATACAAATAGAAAAAAATGTATATTAAAAAATAAATCGTATATTAAGAAATTCATTTATTCATTATGGGATACATGCATGGATTGTTTTTTTTTAAAAAAATTTTATAAATAAAATGTGTTTTATGTGTGAGCGTAATATTATTTTTTATAATATACTGTTTTTTTATTTTTATTTAAAACAAAACAGTACAATTATGCAAATTGCATATATTTAATATTCAAATATAAAATGTATTAAATGCAAATTAATACTTAATACAAAACAAAAATAATAACAATATCTTCCGATATATTTGTTGGTACATAAACATAACGCAGTGGTAACAGTGATGGCCAAAAGTTACTCTATATATATATATCATGCATTCATCATCTGCTCAAAATATAGAGGCAGATAAAAGTAATAAACACATCAACGTTTAATAACTGGAATGAGAAGAAGATTCAGTACGAGAAATAATGAAAAATTATATTAAATTATATTACGATTAACGACAACGACAAATATATCAAATATATTTCGAAAGTAAGAAAATAAGAAATTTCGAAAAGTGGGTGCTCTTTAGAGGATCACTTCAATGTATATATCAATATTTTAACATCAGACAGTCATCTGCAGGTGTTTCCAAACGATTACATGACTTGTTGTAAACACAAACATCCGAAAAGAAGGAAAATGATTATCGAACATAATGACGAAAAATCACACATTACGTAACTACCAAAACGGAAGATCAACGATTACAGGGAAGTGCTCTGCATCATTTAATTAGCCATTATTATTTTTTAAACGTAATTTTTTAAATTGTGATTTTTTATCTTTATGTAAAGTTTTGTGAACTGCCACCGAAAAAGTATCTGTTATGGATACAGGAAAAAGATTTCCATGCGTAGATCAATTTTATAAGTTTTTTTATTTTAATTTTATTATATTTTTAGCACTTAAATTTCTTTGTATAAATTCTCTAATATAAATATTATCCTTTAAGGTATCCTTATCCCTTTTATAGAATATGATAACCAAACTTAGCCGTCTTTTAACCAGGAGGTTTTTATAAACAAGAACGGTTTTAACAAGGAATGTTTTTATACATTGTTGCTTTAACAAAAGTTTTTTTCTCAACAATTAATATATCATTCTGATCGGTGGCGACGGCTGAGAAATACCATTCAGGTTTTCAATATCGCTATATTTTTGCTTATAACCTGGTTGAAATTAAAATAAATTATGAAAAAAATCTGGGTGTTCATCGAATTAAATTTTCCGGAAAATTGAAGTTTATGAATTATCATCTTTTTTTAATTACGGACCATACTTTTAACGGATTTCCATTTTTGCTTACAGCATTGCAAATTATAATCTATTTTCAATCTTTCATCGAAGAGAATTTTAAAATCGATTCACGCAATCAAAAGATATGATCAATTTTACAATCGATGGCAGAGAAAATTTAAAGTAATTTCTGATAATGTATTAAGTTGACAACCACCGAATATGGTGCAAAAAATTTATACAGTACCATTATTTCATAAAAAAATTTCAATGACATCAAATGGAAATTCGATCATATCTTTTGAATTCGTGGATCGATTTTAAAATTCTCTTCTATGAATGGTTGGAAATTGATTATAATTTGCCGTACTGTATACAAAACTGGAAATCCATTAAAACTATGGTCCGTAATTCAAAAATATGATAATTCTTAAAAGTCGATTTTCCAGGAAAATTTAGCAAGTGGACATTCCAATTTTACTTCATAATGTAATCTACTTTCAACTCGTCTACCATAGAAAATATAGTGATATTGCAATGTGAAAACATTTTTGCACGCATCGCCACCGATTCTGATTGTATAATTTATAAAACCTGAGATAAAACTACAGAGTGTAAAAAAAAAACTCCTGTTATAAATACACAACAATTGATAATATTTTACGCACACAATGGTTGTGTTATATAGAACGTGGTGTTAACATTGTATTAATGGCTTCAGAATCTTATGTAAAAATTATACATCTATGAGAATCTGCGCTTATATATACCATGTGATACACGATGACTTTATCTTTCAACAAAATAACAATCGAAATCACAATAAACTATTCTTTGTTGCAAAAAATTTAAAAATGCATAATATAGCGAAAATTTTGATTCGTATCTGTTGAAATTATTGTACCAAAACTCTAGAAAGGTAATTTTCAAAATTTTCTAATATCCATCCCATATTATTTCTTCGAATCCTACCACAGCCCAAATGATATGAATTTATATATATATAGATATTATAAGATATTTGGAAATTTTAGGTACAGTATACATGGATGTGGAGTTATTAAGAAGTGGATTAGGAGGATTATGTTTGGTTACTAAAGAAAAAATTTGCCGTACAACACACAAATTCAAATTACTAATTACTAATGAAATTTTACACAATAAAGGCTTATAAAAATAGTATGTATACCCATAAAAGTTTTGGAAAAACAACAGATATACTGACAATTTGGTTACAGCCAACCCAACCCAGTATTGATGAAATATTGAAAAAAGTTTTATAATGAAATAGTATGAAATGTGGAAAATCGTTACCCAGAATAATTTTCATTGCTAATTTCAGGAAACCTTTATAAATTTTTTTGAAATTAATTATAAAACCTCACGATTATTGGATTATATATGGATATTTTCTATGAAAACGTGGCAAAAATCAATTCACAGTTCTTCTGATTACATTTGCAAAACTGATTGCTAAATGCTGTTTTGAATAAAAATTTAAATGCGCATTTACAAACGGAATTTTTTTGTTGATTAGTTCTTAATATATTCTTTAAAAAAATTGATAACCAGGGAACTTTTAAATACAATACAATGAATAATCCATATAATTTCACTCATATTTGAATAATATACATTTGGATACATTGCAGGTTTCAAATAAAATAACAAAGTCTAATCGTAGCGACGTGTTTATATTTAAATAGCCCAAATAGGTTTCATTTATATAAAAATCGAATTATTGTAAGAGGAAGGAACGCAAAAAAATTGTAATTATACCCAATTTCTTGTGTTGTTTTTTGGTCAATACTGTAAATCTATACAATTTGAAAAAATAAATAAACTACAAATAATGTACGGCATGTGGTTTTTCTTATAAAATACATGTTGTTATGAATATAATTATGGTTTGTTATTAAATAATAATATATGTAATTAATTCTATTATTATTATTATTATTATTATATTGTATTCGATATAACAACAATTTATGTTGAAATGATTTATTTTCAAAGTATATAATATAGTTCTTGTTACAGCATGTAATAAACATATACATTTGTCATTATATGGCTTTTTGATCTGCATAATTTAATTAACTATAGGAGTCAACTTATTTTTATTTATTATTGTTTTTTTCTTTTGATGTCATTTAAATTTGCATTTAATATTATATTTTTAGAATTTACCAATTTCATCATCAGGATAAGGATAATGTTACAAATTATCTGGGCTATAAGTATAGCCCAAACAAACCCAACCAAACCCCAGAGATCACTGAATCGATTTAATTTCATATGATTTAGAAAATTTATAAAAAAAAACAGGGAACAAATTATTAAATTATTATTTTAAAAAATGTAGAACAAGTACAGAAACACACATAACACACACACACACACATGATCGTTTCTCTTCTTCAGCATATAACATTAGCATTTGTATGACATTTGTTTATTTGTTAAATATTATAAAAATATGCTTATTTTTATGCACCTTTAACATAAATATATATGGATTCATTTTTTTTTTGTAAAACCACGGAACAAAAAAAAAACCATTGGCATAACAAAAAAAAATCGGAAGTATCAATTTTATGTTATATACTTAATTTAATAAAAATTTATGGTCAGGTGGTGGTGGAGGTGGAGGTTTTTTTATAAATAAACAAGGTAAAACATTAAAAAAACAATATGATCACATAATATATTTTATAAAATTGTAAAT
Source organism: Bibio marci (assembly GCA_910594885.2). Lineage (NCBI taxonomy): Eukaryota > Metazoa > Arthropoda > Insecta > Diptera > Bibionidae > Bibio > Bibio marci. The sequence continues at coordinate 43,510,476 of OU343114.1, forward strand.
ATTTAGAAATTTGTAATGAAAATGTGCAACTCATAAAAAAGCTCTATTATTATCTTATTATCTTATTATTATCTTAATTATTATCTTAATTATTATCTTATCTGATTGATTGAAATTTTATCAGAATTCAGTTTTAATTTCATAACATCGTTATTATTAAAATCGGCACATATACAATTCTTATTTTTAAGAAGATTTAAATATTCGCACATTAATGGCGATCCATTCTTAAATATATAAATTCTTTCTGAGAATATATGACATGGTGCGCAGTAACAATAATACCAGGTATAGGAGTATGAAGTGAGCCGCTGCCAATAAATGGCTGTACTTATATTAATAATTGTGAAAAAGCCTTAATGAGATGTTTTTTTTAATGTTTTGCCATCTGTCAACAACATTCAGTGTGGTAAATTCCATTTGTAATACAACAACATAAAATTTTATCGTGTTAAAAATGTCTAATTTTGTGCCTTCAACACAAACGATTTGCGGGTATCATTAGTTTTTTGTTATCATTTAAAGAAAAACGCAGCTGAATCTCAACGAATGCTTGTAGAAGCTTTTGGTGATCATGCTCTATCATTAGGAACATGTAAAAGATGGTTTCAACAATTTAGAAACAAAGATTTTGATTTGAGAAATGAAGAACGTGGAAGACCATCAAAAAAGTTTGAAGACAGTGAATTGCAAGCATTGTTGGACGAAGATGATACACAAACTCAAAAACAACTTGCAGAAGCCTTAAATGTAGATCAAAAAACAATTTCTAATCGTTTAAAAGCAATGGGAAAGATTCAAAAGTGTGGAAAATGGGTTCCACATGAATTGACTGAAAGGCAACAAGAAAATCGAAAAACCATTTGTGAATTTCACCTTGAACAATACAAAAGGAAGTCTTTTTTGCATCGAATCGTGACTGGTGATGAAAAGTGGATATATTTTGAGAATCCTAAACGCAAAAAATCATGGATTACACCAGGTAAAGCCGCAACATCGACTGCAAAACCAAATTCGGATTCGGTAAGAAGAGAATGCTTTGTGTTTGGTGGGATCAGGAAGGTGTGGTGTATCATGAACTTCTGTAACCTGGTGAAACTGTTAATACGGTTCGCTACCAACAACAAATAATCGATTTGAACCATGCATTATTAGATAACCGACCAGAATGGACAGAAAGAAAGAAAAAATCTGTTAAGGTAATTTTGCAACATGATAATGCACCAGCATACAAAGCAAAACCAATTCAGGATACGATAAAGTCGCTTGGATGGAAGCTGTTACCACACCCGCCTTATTCACCAGACTTGGCTCCTTCGGACTACCATTTGTTTTCATCGATGGGACATGCTTTGAAAGAACAGCACTTCAAAAAATCTGAAGAAATTGAAAATTGGCTATCTGAATGGTTTTCGTTCAAAGCAACACCATTTTTTCGACGTGGTATACGAAAATTGCCTGAAAGCTGGTTAAAATGTGTAGAAAGCGATGGAAGTTATTTTGAATAAAATATTTTTGATTTTTCTATTCTAAATAATGTGTTTTTCTTCCTTTAAAAGAGGCTCATTTCATACTCCTATAGCTGGTAATAATAATAATAATAATAATAATACATTTTCTTCACATATTAATATATTTATCATTAAAGATGATGACTTATTTGAAGATATATAAATACCAAAAGCATTTAAAATTGCTTAAATAAGCTACCGAATTACGTGTTTTCATTCAATATTGGTATATATAGCTGGAGAAATACATTAACATTCAAATACATATGCATTCATTTTTGTTGGCGGTTTGTATAATGTTGTTATTTATTTATTTTTTTTTAACAACAGTGTGAAGCAGTAGCAAGTTCACCAGATTTCAGGGAACAAAAAAAAACCTGTCCAACTACAATAATATATAATTCTTTATGTCGTTAAAGAAAACAAAAAAAAAACGAGAACACCCATAATTTTTTTCCTTGATTTAATTTAATTTAATTTTTTTCATTTTTTTTCTTCGCTTGTAATTTTTCTTAATTTAATTTATTTTATTTTTAAGAGGATTGTTTTTTTGGCGTACACTAAAAAAAAATGTATGTATTAAACATTTCGGAAGTGTGTATCGATCCTTTTACAAATGATAATCCGAATAGTATAAGCGCAATGTCTGGTGAGTATATACCACAGAGTTCAAAAGTACTTCCCATTCAAGATGTAACAGTGTGTCTAACACAACTATTGTAATGCGGATGAGTTTACAGTTGTTACACGTTTCGGCATTAATATTGATGGTTCTACTGAGTTTATAACCACGACATCACCAATTACAATATACCCCAGATAAAACCATTTCAATTTTATTTGGTCAACAAAGACAACATGATATTTCTCCGGCTATAGCAATAACATTTTCCACCTATTCTTATGGTAATGATTTTCCTTCGTTATCTTTCAATATGCATTTATTTGGAAACACAGATGTTTCACTAACTCCTAGCACATCTACAAACTCTTTTAACGTTTGAGCTCAGTTTTTTTCATCTAATATAATGCTTGCATTGTCATTGAACATCGAAATCAAAACTATAAAATCTTTCAAAACAAGTAAAAAATGTTTTATGCGATGGAGCTTGATCACCGTATCATTCTTCAAGTAATCGATCTGTTACGTTTATCTAAAATCAATGTAGTACTGCAAAAACAGTGTTAAAGTCCTAATATAAAAATGCTCAATTGTATTTTCAAAGTAAAAGTAATAACTCCATCAACAAAAAATGTATGGCCACCATTTTTAAGGTCCGAAAAAAATACATATCAAGTGTTTATTTATTTGTAGTTTTCAAAATATATAAAACTGACAAGTAGTTAATTACACGTAAAATGCACTGAAATAGCTAAATCGGAGAGTGATCCCTTCTTTCGTATATGGGTTGACTTGTAAGTATACTGGACATTTTCCTAGTTACACAGAAATACCATTTTTGTAGTATACAATATATTAGGATAGTATCTAAATTGTTTTGATCTAACTCTCTCTCTACACATTAGGTGACTTTTTTTCTAAGTTAGAAGATATCAGGCACATATTAACCCAATAGCTAAACATTTTTTTATTTTAGTCATAAGTACTAAAATTTACTGAGATTCAATTAAAATTTTCAGTGTATGCATAGATCTGTTATAAATAAGTAATAATATGCTGATAGTGTTGAATGTATGAAAAATGTAATTATACAAGCGGTAATTTAAAATGAAAAAAAAGCTACATTTACATGAATTGACCGTATCCATAATTTGGAAATAGGGAAAGAGTGATGATTGTGGGTAGTGATAATCTATATACTTTTGAAGACATTACATTATTTCTTTTTCCAATTGCTTTTTTGAATATCATACCAATTATATTCTGTCATTCGGTTGTGTATAATTATATACACTGCATTTATTTAATTGGACAGAGGGCTGACTGAGAATGTGTGTAAGATCTTTATAACCAGCAGGTATTGAAAAAATATACGGAATCATTTAATAAAATTGATACTATTAATAATGCAAGTAAAGATTTGAAACATATAAATTATAATGATGGAAAGACTAATAATAACATATATTCTTCTGATGTATAGTGACATAAGGCACAGCTATGGAGATATTACTGGTTTAGTTATCGACATGGTCTGATAACGGTAACCAATACGTTCAGGATTGTATCTGAAAGTACCATAAATATCAAACGGAAACAATTATTGTACATAGAAAGGTCATATGACAATTGTATCATGCGTGCGTATCACGATACTTTGCTAATATAAGAGGGATATACGAAAACATATTGGACATTTCCGTAGTTGCAGAACGAAACTTTTGACAATTTAAATTAACGCTTGGTTTTTTTTCAGCAGTATGAACACCAGGAGAGAATCAAGGAAATTTTATGAAATAGGTTGATAATTTTCACTGGACATGATGGTTTCGAATATCATTTAAGACGGATATGAATCGGCTCGAATGATACATGTAAAATGTGAATGGAGGACAAGGTTACTGCGGCGGATGTTGTATGGCAATGGCCAGCGTTGACAATCCAAATGTTACCGAAAGCCATGCCCTCAAAGAGATGACAACAGACAATGTAGTTGCAAAAGGATATCTTGGTCTTGTATCAGCATTCCATTTCGTTATTGTTTTGTTTCGATACTCGCAATTACCTTATACATATATACAAAGGTTGAAAGGTTCTATAATCTTCAGTTCATCGCAACATCAAGCGATAATACTTCTCAACTTGGGCATTTGACATCTAGCCATTATTCTTTACATAATCGGTTGGTAAATTACTCCACATTGAAATATATATAACAATCCATCACAATTGGTCTGCAAAACATTGAAAAATACAAAAGTTTCTATAATTGTATTATTTATATATATCAGTAATTAGCCAATATAATCTTTGATTACTCACTATATATAGTATTAAATTCCCATTCAAATAAGTTACCATTACTTATATTGATGGTTAGCAGATTAGAATGTGCAAAAACCCCGGCAACAAAATGCAACAGGATTTAAATGAAATCTGGTAGTCGTTCACTGAAACTCTAAATACCGCATTGTGAATTTTTTGTTATTCAAACATGTTATTATAGACGCATACGAGCGAGGGTCACACATCTGTGCAATTACATCCCACGTACGTACGAGTTTTTACAAACAAATATCTACGAAAAATTCTTTGTATCTAAAATTCATAATTTTTAGTTGAATGTTTTTCCTATTCCATAACACATTCGCTCTGCTTTTTTTTTTTGTTCATTTTGTGTAACACTGAACAAAAATGTTGTTAGACTTCATAAACCGAAAAACTATTGTTTTATTTTACGCAGAATGAAAATCAAAGAATATTTCGTTGGCAGACGACTGACTATAGGTGAAACCAAAAATTCAACAAAAAACTAAAACGTGCCTATATATTTGCAAAATGAAATTAAAAATAATAATGTAATGCACCTAAAAAGGTTTCATCTTAACGTGTTTTTGTTATTCCTTCGTCCTTACTTTAATTGCATGAGGACCACAAAAAACCATTCATTTTATGTGTGTTTTTTTCTAAGTTTTTTTAAATGGTTATTTTCTTTTAGTACTTATTTAATATTTGTTACAAACGTTTGCGTCATAAATCTGGTGTAGTGCTTATAATAACGAATGTAAGGTAGTAAGCGCGTGGCGAGACAATATATAAATATATTGCAAAAAATAAAGGGTTTTTTTTTTCTAAATTTGCATAACAACAAAATTAAGGATAATTTTATTTTTATTTCGCGATTGCATACCATTAATATAATAATATAAAATAAAATGAAATCGAAAATAAGAACGCAGAAAAAAAAATAAAGAAATAAATAAAATAAAGTGAATATTATATTTTAGCGACCTTGTGGTGTAATAATATAGCTACAAATCACAATAATTATTACTTTTTTATTTTAATTTTTAGCATCCTTTTTTTTTTTCTTATGTATTTAAAACATATACAATTATTTTACTTGTTCTTTATGCTAATATGATTTGCATATAGTTCATATATACACTGCGGCCTAAAGACTTTTTAACTCATAAAAATCTGGTTTACATGGAAAAAAAAATACAAGAAACAGCTATGAAAAAAATATAAATGTGTATAAATTTATACCATCCATTGCTTGCATATACTCGACCTGTAATAAACACAGGTGTTTTGCTTGGGTAGTATAAGAAAGGTTTTGTTTGTATATTAAAAAAATAATGAATAAAATATATTTAGAATTTATAATAAAAGTAGAACTAATTTAATATGGTCTCGTTTATGTATAAAATAGTGTTATTTGTTGTAACGGATACTTAAGCAACCATAAACAATAATTTAAATTTCATGTTTCATATATCACAATTAATTAATAATATAATAATATTGATGGAACAATCTGCACAGAGTCACAGCGATCTTGCCTTTTTTTGTTTAATTTAATTAATAGCAATAAAAAAAAAACACACACTGAATATAGACTGAAAATAAAAAATACTTTTATTCCTTTCAATGCAAGTAGAAAAACAAGGATATTGCATTTTAGAACTCCGCGGTGGTTTTTCCATAGAGCCAATAAAAAAATAGGCGACGCATCCATATTCCAGTGGATCTGGTTTCTGATGATATTTTTAGATGATTATTATTTTCAGAGTATTTCATATACTACATTTTCTATACCGGTGCAATACTGGCACGCTCGCGTTCAACACTTACACATCTGGCAAGTGCATATGGTTTCTAAACATTTCAACTAACTAATTAACACCATTTTATACAAAAAGTCAACAAATAGTATTTGAAAAAGTATTAAAAAATAAATATATTTTAAAATAATTCAATAACAATTCAAAAGTTTTGTATTTTGAATATATGAAATACAATTTTAACCGGATCGTTCAGGGCAAACACAATGGGTGTACCGATTTTAAATACTGTAATATCACAGAGAAACTCTAGTGTTATACTATAAATCAGCTCTTGAAATATTTTCAGAGACACCAACAAGACTAAATGGAAGATAATTTTGGTGTATTAAATATATGCAAAAGTATGTTCCGTTTTTTTGGTTAAAATTACATTTTTATTATTTATATAGCAAGTATTATTATAAAGATTATTCAAAGTATGTTCCATCAGTAACCACAACCTTTGCCCATCTTTCAGGTAATTTACAGATTCCCTGTCTGAAGAAGACGTTGTCTTTTGAATCGATGCATTCGTCAAACAATCTTTTGATAATACTTTCATAAGATGTGAATCGTGTGCCATGACATGAACTGATTGTGCATCGACGGGAATAAATAGTAATCCGAAGAAGTAATGTGTGACGGTTGGGATATAAACATCCCAGTTCTTTTCTGTTTTTAACGACATTTACAGTATTAGGTTTTTGTATTGTCATGTTGAAAAATTAATTTACTATTCTAGACGTTTTTTCATCATTTCTTGCTTTAATCGTATTATTTGTCGTCGGTAGTCATCACCAGTGATAGTTTAAGAAGATTTTAGCAATTCATAGTACATAACACCTTTTTGATTCCATCAAATACAAAGCATAATTCATCATATCAGCATTGGCTGTGATGGAGCAGCTTTTTTATTCGTCGGATTTCACATAATAAATTCATTTTTCTTCTCAAGTCACAATTTTAGCAGAAGATTTAAAATAAAAAAAAAACAAAATAATAATGCTGCCCGCAAATGTCGTTTATTTCGAACAATACAATTTCTACTTTCATGCAAATACAATAAAAAATATATGTTTTTTACACTTCAATCAAATGTTATTACTACGTTTTGTTTGAAGTTTATTAAGAAAATTTTCAAGAACATGTATTATAACAGATTCTGCACTATCGAAAAACCATGTATTAAACGGTAAAACGGAACTTACTTTTGCATATAACTAATATTTTGTCAATAGTTATTTTTATTATTACCCTTTTTCCGTTCCCACAATTTGTTTTTCAATCTTAAACGTTCCAGTAAACGTGTATTTCGAATTACAACATTGTGTTTCTTTTACAAGAAACGTTACTATAAACCTTGGAAGCCCAAGACGAATAAAATCATCAGCGACTATATAACATATCTATATATTATTTAATATGCCAGACATGAATATTATATTATAAATAGCCAGATCATGACATGATTTTTAAAAAATTCTTGATTATAAAATTGTTTCCTTGGGCGCTCAATCAAATTGCGAGAGAACCAATTCTACAATCTAATCAATATAGTGTTGATCTGATTAACAATTTTTCTGTCTTTATAATTTGATTTTAAAATCATATACAAATTCTTATTCAAATTCCATAGAAGATCACCCAGTTTTGAAATCTGGTCACCGCAGATTTGTCCAGAGTATCAATTTTGATTTCATCTAATTTCATATATAATTTAAATCTTAAGTTCAACCATAGAATAATACTTTTTTTATCCGAACCGCAATATAATAAATAAAAAATTGTGAACAATTTGTTAGAAAATGTTTTTATAAAATATGATATTATTTATTATTAAAGGATATTTTTGTGTAACTTTAAACAAATTACTTAAAACATAGAATACTTAAAATATTGTAATTAAAGGCAAAAAAGTAGGCATATTCTATAATAAAAATAAATTAATTATTTAATGTAGCTAACACAGAGCAATAAACTCTCTAATCCATATTACAACAACCATATAGAAAATATATAGATTAGAGATGTTGAAAAGAATGTTGTCCGGTTAATTTTAGATTTTATATAAATGGTATTGGCACATACATGAGCATATTTGGGTTATCCCGTTTATTCGTAAAAAGATAAATTAAGTTCCAATTTTGAAGGTAAACAAAAGGATTTGATTAAATAAAATCATATGGACATTTTTACATGAAGAATAAGTTTACTGCTATGGCAGTACGACAGAGCCAGAGACGAGATTGTATTAGTCTCGCATTAATGTCTAAACTAATATCAATTGTAAATGTAATATTTTAATTAAATTAATAATATTTAGCCAACAATTTTGTTGGCAGTCGTATAGATATATAAGGAGTAATAATAAAGTGACTCATACAATAAGCACAATATAATTTAAAAAAAAACGCCCTTCTAACAAGGGATAGTACTCACTCAACAATCATAGTTGGTACATTTTTTTTATAAAACTTCTAGTATACAGTGTTTGAACGTTTTTGTATAAATATATGATTAATAATATATTATAGGTTTTACTTGTCATAGCGAATTATATTAGTCATTTTTCATCATTGTCGAATAAAAAAAAAAAAAAAAAATTGATTGATACCCATTGAATGACACGAAAAAGAGAATAATGGGTCAACAAAGACTTTTTCATTATTTATTTTATTTCATAATATAGTTCGTATAAGTATACGAAAGAAATACTAACACATAGGATATATTTATATGGTTTTCTTCAACTATTGCACCTATATCCAATATACAATATATAGCGGGACACTCATTCAGAATATGTGGCCGCACGTAAAAACAATAACTTCTAAGATGAAGATTAATAGCATTTTAACGAATACAAATATAACGAAATATTTATTTTTATAATATATTTATAATCTTTATTTTTTCGTGAAGATATGATTTTATGATATAAATATGTTTTTATGTTTATTTCTTACGTTATCCTTTTTCGAAAATATAATTTAAAGGATACGATTTCATTTATAAGCGTATAAATAAATAAATAAATAAATAAATATATAACAAAAGAAGAAAAACGATTTGTTACCACTCCTCATTAGTCACACATAAAAAATAAAATGACAATAGTTTCGTATTTTATTTATTTATTTATTTTTTTTTCTATTTTCAAAAATGATTATATTATGGACCACACAATTCTGTTCAATATTACAGTGTGTATCAATAAATAAATAAATAAATAAATAAATAAATAAAAAACCATAAATAAACAAATAAATTACAAAATGCTTGAACCACACACAGCCACAATAAAAGCATTTTGTAAATTATTATGAATTTAATAAATTACAAATGAAATAATTTTTATTTTATTGGTTTTAAATATATTAAATAGAACATTTATTTACAACACGCAAATATTTTACGATCATTTCGAATATCAACAATGAATATTAATTTAAAATTATTAAAATGATCATAACAATTATAAGCTCTGCTAACGATTAAAATAAGTTATTGGTATTTTTAAATGCATTTAGATTCTTCAAAGTCCCTCCCCATATAGTGTGTTGCCTAGTAACAATTTGTTCGTACTTTGAAAATGGAGGAAAATTTCCACGGAAAAAATCCACATATTTTCCATGGAAAAGATACATTGGAATTTGTCCAAAGAATGCGACCATAGATTTTCCACTTAATATAATATACTATTTTATTTAGGTCAATTGAAATCTTTGAATTGTCAGAGTAACATTTCCGCAACATATATCCGCGCGGTATTGTATTCATAATTTATTTCAGCAATTTTCCAAGACAGTGGTTTAAATTTAGTATATTCCGCTTATCTACATATAATCCTCTTAATTTATTTTCATAATTTTTAAAACAACCAATAATTCAAATCGATATATGGCCGAGGAATTTTGTAAGACTTTTCATAGATTTTATCCGCAGTATTTTGTTCTTGTTTATTACAAAAAAAAAACCGAACAATCGATGAATTTTTGCTGTCGTTCAGCATCTTCATTTCGTGGTCTATCGTTAAAATACTGAATCAAACCGCGATCATTGACATCATCGTCATAAGAAAATTTATTCTGCTAATACGGACAATTCACTGGTATTACTTGCCAAAATACATGGACGATGCAAAGATATTTTTGCCAAAATTCGTGAATATACTCACAAAAAATATGAATATAAAATCTATGGATATTCTGTGGAATAATAGCAACGAGAAATACTGATAAGAATTCGTGGAAATTATCATCGGAAATATTCGGATAATCTAAGGACATTTTTTATAAATATCTATGGACACAGTTGCACTCATCATATAAAATACTAGCAGACATTCGTAAGAAATCCATATTGCGGACAAACTACGGACAGTATTACTAGGGTTGAATGAAATGATAATCAAAAGACAATAGGAAGAAAAATAAAAATGCCATTATTGAGATGCAAAGGGTTTTTTTTTTTATTAAGAGCAATATAAAACTACTTTTAATTTAAATAAAAGACGGAAAAATTAGTGAAGAATTAACGACATTTAAATTAATTGAAATTAATATCGCACGTAAATATCCAATTTGTACGTTATTTCAATATAATAATGACCAGAAGTTTTATGTTCGCCTCCAATGTCACAAGTGTTGTTACTTTATTTCGGCATAGACAATTGATTTAACAAAAACGTTTACATATACAATTTCTTTATAATTTCGAAAGAAATACGGATCGATTATGGATCTAGCAATTTTGTTTATTAATGTACTCGGTTAAACAGAAATATGAACCTCGTTGCCATACTGAATAAAATGTATATCAACTCGCAATTGTTCGCATTACGCGTATTACGCAAAGGATGATCATTGGACAAAATTCAAGTTGTTTTGAACAACATTTCTAGATGTTAATCTGTTAAGCTTTTAAGTTATCTGTGATCGCGGTACGACAACATCATGTAATTAGTGAGTCAATCATTCTTCGAATATAGCAATAGTTCTGATGGTCACAATAATTTAATGTATATAAGTATTAAAATAAAATTTAACAATTTGTGTTTAGCGTTGCATAATGATATTGTCAAAGTGTATACCGTATAAATATAGAATGAATTGATAAGCGAATTTAATCGCACTCGTATGAAAAGTGCAGCACTTTTAAAAAAGAAATTACATCCTGTTCAATCAATATCCTTATCATCACCATTAGTTTGATTTTTTCGCATTTTCATCAGTTTTTGTTTTATTGAGAATGATCAATAATCTTTAATTGATTAACTATCACTTTTAAAAAGTTAATGCCCATTCAATAGTTATCGTTTTCCATTGATCATTATAACCATAATAATTTTTCAATATTATTAACGTTTCACAGTATTGCATTAATTTTATTTCATTCTTTGTTCAGTAATATCTGTCATTGAAAAAATAAAAAGACAAATGTTTATAAATTCCTGGCAAACATAACATATAACAAACTGAAAATGGAATGGTAACCACCTACGATACACCAAGTTGTGGTACTATAGTTGAGATTAATTCTGATCAAATTAGTATACTTTTAACTAAAAACAATGGAAAGACAACGTTATAATTCATATAAGTCTGTAAAAGACACGCATTTATTATCACTTATTTTATTTTTTTTTACTAAAATCTATTTATTTCAACCATCCATCATTCACCCGATTTATCCCCATGTAACTATATTTTCTATTGCCTAAACTGATGATGATAGGAAACCGTTGACGGTTCAATTAAAGACATTGAACATTTAACGCGGTCGTCATACTCAACAACATTCCATTCAGCCACATAAAAAATAAAGTAATTTGATGCATTTGTTGAAATCTACTATTCGATGTATTCCAGTTGAGCGAGAATAATTCTAATATATAAATTTAGTTTTATAATATGTTTTTTTCTTAATACACTCCGGTTATTTTGTCGGACGGAGGTTGCAAAGCAGAAAATTGGTTACATATTGATTTTATATTACATATTATTATATTAACATTTAGTAGATTTTTATTATATAGAATTAATCGTCTTTTCGTCTCAAACCTTTTAGAACAATATTTCTAATTTAATTGTTATCAATTAAGACTTAATTAAGACTTAAACCCATACTGATTAATCAAAACGCATATAGTCTACTCGTAAGACGACCCGAACATGAATCCAAATACTGATCTGATTCAATATCCCCCTAAATATTTATATATAAACGCACACTTGAAAATATTAATTTTTAAGTACTGATATTTTCAACTGAACAACCATTTGTTCGTTTAGGGATTAGGAAAGGAAACAGAACATCTTTGATACATAATATGTGAATATTCGTCACTATATTCAGAGGATAAAATACGCTTGTACACACAAAACTACCATAGAAGAATCACTCATATAATGGAATTAAGAATATATTTATCTTTTGATATTTGTTGACCAATTAGTGAATTGCTATGGACTCCCATACATGCAGACTTAAATGAGTATAATTTATTTAATTGTAATTGAATTTTATGCAAATGTATGACATTTTGAAAAGTAAATTTAAATGAAACTGATCTCTTCGCCAAGGGATACGTATAGAAGACGGCATAGATAAACACAATGTTACAATTAACATTAAACTCTATAATACATACAATACCCTTTGACGGCCGCACCTAGGACAAAAAGTTTTTGCACTTGTCGCCATTGAAGTTATATAAACGTAACTTCGGCCGCCAACCACCAACAAATTGTGGTCATATAAATGTAATTCCGGTCGACAATCGCCAGCAAATTGAAGTAATGTGTTTACCGCCGACAAATTGTAAATGCATAATTGAAAACTTTCTTAAATCATTTTCATATGATAAATTACTATTATCCAAAATTGATTGTATTATAACAATATTTGTTTATGTTATCAATTACAATTGATTTTTGTTTTTTTTTTTTGTTTCTAAATTATAATTATTATCAATTTATAACCAAATATATAGAAATAAAATTATTCGTCATTGTATTACATATTGAAACATTTTTGTTGTTATCTTTCTTTATCATCATTGTTTATATTTTTTGAACATAGAAATATCGGAAAGGTCTAAAAGAAAAAAAAAAAACAATTAACCAATTTTTAAGTAATTCATAGTATAATATATAACAGCAAATCGTACGCAAATATATATATATTAGAAATTAGAACTATTACATCGTATTATATAAATATAAAAAGCATAAACATTATAATAATGTAAACACCAGTAGTAGTCACGCAAACGAAACGATTGAATAATTTTCTTATTTTGTATTAGTTGGAATTAAATTAATATTTATATTACATACAAACATACATTTTTACATACATATACATTTATACAATTTTATATTTAATAAACATCAAACATTTACTGTCTGTTGTTGTTGTTGTTGTTGGACTTTGTTACTTCATCATTATACCGATTATACCAAATTATTTATATGCAGAGAAAAAAATAGCGAAAAGTAACTTAAAAAATTAAAACCAATTTTATAGTAAGTATTTAGTATAAGCATAGGCACTTTTAAAACTTTAAGGGAGCATGGAACGCACACAAAAAAGTATAAACATAAATGTGCACAAACCAGAATTTCATATCAACGAATTGATGGCATTGTATGGATTGATCATAAACTGGAATATGAGCGCAAGCCGAACTCTTAAGATAGTGGTTACAAATTATTATAAGTTTTGGAGATATTGTGGCATTGTTAAAAAAAAATAACACCCATTTAATAAAATCCATTCACAAACGAAGCGAAATCATTAGAAGATAATAAAATATTTTTTTAGAAACAGTTGAAAACAAATGAATTTTTTTTTTCTTATTTTTCCATCAATGAAAATATTTTAAGATTTATAAATTTTATTGTTTTTTTCTTCTATTCTTTTGACACCGTATAAAATGGAATTAATTAAAGTTTATTATTAAAATTATAATTTTAATTATTTAAATATTCATTGCAGCAAAATTGTAATATAATAGAACAAAAAAAAAAAATTTACCTGAATTTTTTTGTTTTTGTAAATCGTTGCGTCACATATTTTCCAAAAAAAAATAAATAAAATTACTAAATACCAACAACGATTATTTTATTTTGATTTTATTTTTGAAATCGAATTGATTTAAAACACCAGATGACCAAAACAATTAGCACTCAACACTTTAAAAAAATTCCTTTTTTTCTTTCATAATCACCTAGAAAAATATTAGAAAAAAAACACAAAATGGTTGAAAATAAAAATTTATATTTTATTAATGGTAAAAATAAATTAATGGTAAATGGTAAGATGGATGGACAATAAAAAAAATTTTAAATTACTTACTATTGCATTTTACTGCATCGCATATTTCCAAAACAATAAAAATATATAAACTAATAATTTATATGAATGTTATCAAATGGTAATTAATTGTTTATTATTATTTATATATATTTATTAAAAAAAAAAAAACTAATAAAGAAAGATTAAACATTAAATTAAAACTAATAATTAAATCTCCAGACGTCGACAACAACCAAAACAAAACCAATTAAAACAAATAATTTTTAGCAATATACCTGAACTGTACTGTCAACAAACTGATACAAGTTTTCTAAAACACCAACCATCCAAACCAAAAATCACACCACAAAATCGTACTAAACGAAAAGAATCAAAAAATAAAAAAGTACTAAACCAATATCTCATTCAATCGATCATAATATTGCTGTTATTAATTGGGCGCCACACGATAAATTAAATAATATTTACATTAAAAAAATATATTGTATGTTTAATATAAATTATTTATTTTCCAAAATTAGGTATTAAAGCAAAAAAAAAAAAAAAAAAACCGCCCACCATCACCAAAATCAAATGATTACCAAACCAAATAAGCAGATGAGTGAAGCTGAGCTGCAGCAAAAATTCAATGTTGTTAGTAATATTCTCTAGAATAATAATTAAAATAAATACAAAACAGAAGATAGCAAATACAAAATTTCCAAGTAAATCTAAATGAATAAATAACCTTTGACCACTACAAA
Source organism: Bibio marci (assembly GCA_910594885.2). NCBI lineage: Eukaryota > Metazoa > Arthropoda > Insecta > Diptera > Bibionidae > Bibio > Bibio marci. Next base: position 43,525,783 of record OU343114.1, read on the forward strand.
TTAATAGATGTCACTAGTATGTATGCAATTTTTTTTTGTATCTTCAAAACTCATCTAGTACAACAAAATTTGGTACGTATTACTCGCGCAGTGAATGCAGAGAGTGAGTGGTCAAGCAAAAACACTCAATTTTTGACATATAAAGATGCTGCAAAAAGATCTGTCAAAAACGAAAAAAAAATTATATTTTTATTCAAAGAGAATGAATCAAAGACAAAAAAATTTCATCAAAAAAGAAAGAAAGACTGCATATTTTTTTTTTTTGGTTTGGATTTGGTGATGGTGATGGTGATATGGTGATGTGTTTTGTATTTTTGTGGTGTGATGTGCGACAGGTTTTTATTTTTTCCAATTAAATTTTTATGTAAATATATAATTAAAAAATAAATAAAGTAAAATTCAGAAAAAAAGAAAATGGATTTTCTACAATTGAAAAAAAATTACATTAAATATTTATTATAAAAATGAAAATGAATTAATAAGCAGTTTGTTTTTTTTGTTTTTTTTGTTTCTTTTGTTGTGTGATTGATTTTGTATGTGAATGTGTTGTTTTGTGTTCATTGTGTTTTTTGTTTTTTTTTTTTTGTTTTTAAATCGTTTTTATTTTTTCTTTTTGAATTTTTATTGAAATTTAAAAAAAAAATTAGTCATTTTATTTTATTTAACAAAAAAAAATAAGAAAAGCAGAAAAAAAGTAGAAGGAAAAGGAATTTAATACAAAATAGCCATCAACCAATATCACCACGCGAACAGAAGAAGGACGTCTTGAAAAACCAGTTTTATTAGAAGAAAATAATTTTGAATAATACTGCACACCGAAACACATTTCATAATTGAAATACAAATATATTATAAAGAAAAAAAATGCCTGTAAGAAAATATCGTCGGGATAGCAGCGAAATCAGCTGTTGTCTGAAATATTTTATTTTTAGTTTTAATGTCTTCTTTTGGGTAAGTTTCTATTTCTTTAAAATATAACATTTGTTATCCTTTCCTTTTCCCATCATCATTACCCTTTTAAAATCTATGAAAAATGTATTGTTAAAATGAAATCGTTGTGTGTAAATCAATTCAAATACAATAGATAATTATCACCGTAAAATTCACATTTAATTATTTTATATATATATATTCATATGTAATTAATATATTCATAAATGGTAAACTTGATATCCTTGATGTTGCATTATAAATAAATTTGGATACTACATTTATCTTCAATAAAAATCATTAAATTTGATGATGCATTCTTAGTTTGTTTGTACTTTGTCATTTTAAATATCATTTAACATTTAGCATTTAACTGTTGTTTTAAATTATATCTATAATTATAAAGAAATATGAAAAGTAATTTGCTTTTTTTTGGAATTTTCCAATTCAAGTCACAAAAAATTCCTGAATTGAAAGTCATTTACTTAACACTTGACTGCAATATCCTTTTCACTTGGATGTCATTAGTTTCATACATTTTTCTACATGCCATTATTTTAATATTTAATTTATTTAATATTTAGACATCGACACCAAATGTATAGTAACTCTGTTTTTCAGATGCACCCAAAGTTTTTGTTAATAAAAAACCACTTTTCGATATACGCATCTGAATCTGATCGGTATCGTGATGGAGTTAATTAAATTATCTGCTGACTATCATCGGAAAGATTGTACATTTTTGACTTAGTGTATTTTCGTTTTAATTTCACCGATAGCAAAATTGTAGAAAGAAGACAAATTTACTGAAGTACTTCTACGATTTTGTGTATTATATTATTATGGATCATAAAAAAATGAATATAAGACAATCATAAATAAATTGATTGATCCAGGACAAACTGCAATCTTCTTGTAATGCCCTGCTGTAAGCAGAATAAATAATGTATTATTAATAACTTGGTGATAATGTTCACAAGCTACCGTCAAAAGTTAGCAGCTGCACAATTAATGGAAATCGAAAAATGATTTTAAAGTGTGTTGATATGTAAAAACGTTTATCCATGCAACAAATAGGATTTCTGATGACCTTTATTATGGTCACTTTGTTCGTAACGTGAACTATCATTATAGTTATGAAAAATCAATAACGGAAAGGTATATTTTTGGAAACTTTGCCATTTGGTGAATGCTCTCATCCAATGTTGATGGGATTCAATATTAAATACAATATTAGCGTGGATCTACTAAGTGTGATTCTTAGCAATCAGAGATTTAAAGCTATGCGTATGACATATCTATAATTATTAAGTGTAGTGTACCATAGTTGAGCTGATACAAAGTATCCTTCTTGATTGGATACAAGAAGATGATGTCAAAAACAGAAACATTCAGTAAACTTAAATAAAAGAACGGTTCGATTATATTATTCACCCGAACCACCGATGAAGAATATTATTCTAGACTTAAAAATAGATGAAACCGACATGAAATAGTCATATCGAAGACTGTGAAATAGGCCATCAAGTAATTATTGGTTATTTTCGTATAATACTTGTGATTTTTAAATTAAATAGTGTTATATTTGTGTATGATGGGAGTCATGAGAGTCAATGGAGGTTTTCTGGTTCATTGTCCAATATATATCTTTCATCGCCAAATTTTTACGTAAAAACATTTCTGTCCATTTCAAAATGGAACACAAAGAATACATATACCAAAATATATACCTATTTATTTATTTATTTGTTGAATCATAAATGTTTGTTTGTTTGTGTATTTGTTTGTGTGTTTGATCTTTCTATTTATTTATGTACTCGTCGTATATACTTCTTTTAAATATGATGTTATATTTCTATAAATGTAAATAAAAATGTTTAACCCAAATAAGCCCAGCAGACATTGAATATTTTTCTATTTCCGGACACATTAATTTTTAAGTTATAAGAACTTTTTCATACAATTCTACTCCAAAATAAAATATTCGTCCTTCGACGATGATACGTGACAACATTATATATAGATTCGACGACGAAACGGCAACCCGCACTAAAGCTATGATTTTATGCTTAGATTTTGTATCGTATGTCTGATAAAATATAAGTGGAGTGTGAATTTGGGTTAATATATTCACGTGAATCATCATCAAATTTTTATTTAACTTTTGTAATAAATTACCAAAAAATTAACACCCATACAGTTTTATTTGTTTTGTATTTAATCAAATTTATTTATCAATTTACAGTTATTAGGATTATGCATCTTAGCCATAGGTATTTGGGCCTGGAATGAAAAAGATATGTTTAATAATTTATCAAAATTAACAAATATTGCATTAGATCCAGCATTTTTATTAATTTGTATTGGAACATTAACATTTATTATTGGTTTTACTGGTTGTATTGGAGCATTACGTGAAAATACAACATTATTATCAGTTGTAAGTATTAATAACTTTGACATTAATAGATTATTTTAAAGGTGTTTTTAATTAACATATAAATGTTTATGCCTTTTATGTTTATTATTTAATTACAGTATGTTTTATTTTTATCGATGATATTTATAAGTGAAGTTGGAATTGGTTTATCATTTTATTTTTCAAAAGATAAATCTTGGGTAAGTTAAGATTCACATTTATAGCGATTAAGTAATAATATTTAATTTAAAAATATAAATTATTGTTCTGTTTGTCGTGTGTGTCTGATCTTGTTGTTATAGGATTGACCTCAATTTTCTTTCATTATCATTTTGAGTGTTTTTCTTTTCGGTTCATATTTTATATGTGATATTTTTTTTTATAATATTTAATAAATATATGTAATTGTAAATAAATTCATTTGTCACAATAAACATAATTATACAACCAACAACAACATAATAATAATAAACAAAATAAAAATACAAAAGGCAATTGTAAATATTTTGTGTCTGTTATTATTGTTTCGGCACCCACAACAAAAAAATATTACTATAAAATGGTGAAAGTTTATTTTTGTGTTATAAATGGAATATAATTTTAATATTTAAAATTTATACCTTATTCAAAAATTTAATTGTTACAAATTATTACACGTATTTATTTTATTGTTGTGAAAAAAAAAAATGTATTGTTAATCTGGTAATAATTGTGTTAATTTTTAAATTATAATGAGTCAAAATGTTATAGCTATTTTTTTGCTATCACAAATATTCGAATTTAATATTTGTCAATATTTCGTAAACCATTCAATCAATCTTTTATATAAGAACAATACCGCCGCAGGTCTAGTGATACCACAAACAATAAACCAATTTAACACTGCAATAAATTGACACAGATTTATATTGTACACAATTTTAAAATGCTAGTAGTAAGTCAATCGACTGTAGAAATAGGCTATAATGGTCTCTCTAGTGTACTGGTAAAACAACACTCCTTTTCGAATTTATTCAGAGAATATTCAACAGTTTTTCTTCATAATTGAGTGCTTGTTCTATGAATGGGGCTAATTTTTTTAGGGTCTTATTCTTTGGGCGGCTGAAAAGACTGTGTGTGTGTGTTGTCACGTAATTCCATAAATCTATAAAACTTATCATTAAATAATACTTTTCAAATTTTAAAGATACGTGCCTTTAAATGGTTCTTTAATTATTTAAATGTGGATGTAGTAACAAAACTATTATATACATACCAATGAATAAATAGCATCAACAGCAACAATACAACATGCCGCTACAACAATCAGCGATGATATATGTTAAGAGGAAAGCCATGATGAGATAAATTAATAAGAGTGGTTCACTAATAACCACCATATTAGTATAGTAAAGTAAAATTGCATAATGACCATATAATGGAATGCCAAACCATTTCAGAAACTCATATTATAAAAATTGAATTACACATTTCGAAGTAAAAAATACGAAAAACAAAACCAGACTACAGGCAACGCGATGGTGGAGGAACGGAATGGGTCTGTTACCATTTACCCATCGAAAAGACAAAATTATAAATAATCAATGCATCGATTAAGGATAAAATTATGGTAACAGATTTATTGCGGACGTCGTTTAAAATACCAAATTTTTCAAATTGTGGATGAAAAACGATGATACCGATGGTTGTATGGCAACCACTGCAACCACTTTGAAGCAATGTCAAAATTTATCATTAGAAAACTCTTCCGTAATCATCGTGATGATTTAAAATAAAGAACACTAACAAAAAGTGTGTCGTAAATGGTTAATAACTGTTACAAAATTAGTCAAAGAAAACCTGTAACGTGTTTACGCTTTCACGCTTAACTTAGTTAGCGACAATGTAGACATTTCATACACCACACACATATTTTATTGCGTACATTTAATAATTAGATGTAATTATATGCGTAAATTATTTACATAGTGATAACTTGTATACATATTCCTTGAAATATCTAATATGTAGATGTTCTTCTTTTCACATATTTATAAATTCAATTATGCTACAAAAACCTTGATTAAAAAAAAAAATGTAAATATTCCATTAAACAATAAATCTGAATGACCGTATTTCTCATCAGCATCACACATGAATACATAATTAATCGCTATGGTGTGGTAGTGTGCTGTAGCACCAGTAGAAGAAGGTTACATTTATGTATAGATAGATGGATTCTATGCACATATAGAAAGAGAATAATGATAACAACAACAATTAAAACACACATACACACACACACTTCAATTTATTTATAATTTTTTTTTTATGGTTCATTGATTATCTATCTGAAATTTATATTATGTTTTTTTTTTTTTTTCTATTACAATAGATAAAAGATAAAGCAATCGATGGTTTAAAAGCATTTATTATACATTATCGTGAAGATCCCGATCAACAAAATTTAATCGATTGGATACAAGAGGATTGGTTAGAATGTTGTGGTATCGATGGACCAAAAGATTGGGATAGTAATAATTATTTTAATTGTTCATCGCGTGCTGTTGGGAGCCGTGAAGCATGTGGTGTACCATTTTCATGTTGTAAACGTTTACCACATGAAATTATAAAAAATAAACAATGCGGTTATGATGTACGCAAAGAAGGATATGTAAGTGTTTTAATTTTTTTAATTAATATAATATATTGTATTTATATATTAACAATATTCTCTGTAAAATATAGTCTATATAATTCTATATATTGGATGGAATACAAAGTAATTGCAATTTGTTTTTTGTTATTAAGGCGTAAAACGTCTGGCCATTATCAACAAAGAACTGTATCAAATACGATTTTTCGCATAATTGCATCTTTATTGAAATTCTTTGCATTTAAAAAATTTTGCAAATTTCGTAATAAATGGTAATCTGATGGAGCTGCAAGGTGGATGTGACAGCACATCTTAACGAGGTTCCATGAATTTTGACCTTTTCTTTGATTACTTTTCTTCAATTGTATTGTTCCGATTGGTTAGATGTTGAAATTTACACATCTTTTGATAACGTGTGATAAAAGTTAAAAATGTACTATCCGTTTTGTAATCCCACCAAACTGCAGGTAACATTCTTTTGATGAACATCCAGTTTGGATGGCTTTTCGATGGTTCATATTGCAAGCAGTACGATTTTTTTTCGATTTACATTATTGTAAACAACCCATTTTCGACGCCGGTTATCAAACGTTTTAAAAATCGATCATTATTGTTACATTTCGTTATCGCAAGCGTTAAATGAATTTCCATTAAGTTCATGAGGAACCCATCAATTAAGTTTGTTTTACGAAGACAAGTTATTTTAAACGCTTTTCAATACGTGCATGTGATACATCGAGTTTCTCTGCAATCTCTCGGTTGGTGTGCTATAACGATTCGCATCGATTATTACTTTGATTTTGTCATCATCAACTTCAACTACACTACCTGAACGTTGTTATTCTTTCAAAGAAGAAAGCACGAGATTTAGCACAATTATTAGAGATTAAATCAATAATGCCACTGCCATTCTTTTAAGGCTTTATCATTAAACACAACACAAGACATTTTATGAGCTTACGGTGTACATACTTGTTTGGATTTTCCGTTTTTCAACCGATGGACATAATTTTTATTACTGATATAATTACAATTGAAGTATCAACTTGAAAGCAACAATATGTGGCTAATGAGCGTATGTAAAAATTAATCTATATGTGTGAAAATTGCAATTATTATTAGTTACTCCAGCCAATAGTTAATTTAGCATTTAATTAAAAACTACTAATTTATAATTTTTTCTTTCTATTTTAAATGTATATTATTTATAATCTTTGTATTTTATATGATGGTGGTGGTGTGGTGATGGTTTCCTATAATATAAATAATATATATAGCCAGCTGATCGTCATATTTATGAAAGAGGTTGCCTTAGAGCACTTGAAGATTGGATAAATGCAAATCAAATACCAATTACTTCAATATTAGTTTCTATTACAATTTTAATGGTGAATGAGAAATAATATATATTCTTTTGATTTATTTATTTGATTTTGGTTGGCTTCTCTTTATTCCTGCGTATTTTTTGATCTTAATTATTATCATTTTATTAGTGCCAAATGGTTATTATTATTATTATTAATTTTTCTTATTGTTTTTATGTTTTTTTTTTAATTTTTTTTGTTAATTTTGTTGATTTGATTTTTGTTTTATCATTATTTTATTGAATTTATTTTGATCTAATTTCGGACACATACACACACACACACACACAACCATGTGACAACGACAACAGAATTATGAAATTGGAAAAATAATTAATGAAAGAGGTTGTGTACAAGCCGGTGAAGAATGGGTAGAACGTAATTTAATTATAATTGCTTCGAGTGTTATATTTTTATCATTTATGCAGGTTTGTTTTGTATTCATTTTTTTTTTTGTTTTGATTTGTTTGTTTTTGTTTCTTCTGGTTACTATCAAAATTTATAGAATAATTACGGATTAAAAGTCAAGGACGTATTTAAACATTAGAGGAATCCATCGGTGTTTCCATATCTTCCATTCCACCGGATTGGAGATAAAATATCATCTCTAGACGCGTTTTGGGTATTGCTCTCTAAAGGATTTGGTATCAACTGGTTCGCACACCAAACTAATGTTTCGTATCACACATTTCAAAATAGCGCTGGTGATTGCGCTGTGCACATCCGTGAGTGCACAATGTACATACATGGTTTTAGGCACCCGTTTTTAACCGAATGTCTTCTTATGCATGCGTACACAGCTTTCTGTATACGTAAAAGGACACAGGTTGATAATGAACGTAGAATACTATTAGATGACATTGTTGTAGTATGCAAAACCCGTTAAATCACATTTAACAATCACCAATTGAAATAGTGTGAGAAAGATGATATGATAAACATGTACTTTAAGAAACACTTGCATATGAACAGGTAGATTATCAAGATGTGTGCTACACGTTTCCTTATAATTGATCAGAAAATCATTTGTGGAATCGTACAACATTATGTTTATGAAATTTTACTTCGGTTCATCATTGTTGACAAAATATGGGTTCATCCATTACTCACTGGCACAAAAAATTAAGAAACGCTGCCTAAGCTGTGGGTACAACCTGGTTGGAGCGCACTACAGAAGAACAAAAAATATATCGAGCTACTAAAAGGGAAAATAATGATGACAATTGTTTTCGTCGGACGCGAATTATAGACATTTTATTTTTATTTTTCTTTTTTTTTGCAATTTATTATTATTTATTTATTTTTAATTATTTCTAATTTAAAATGTCATTATTAAATATAATTAATTAATTAACGGAATTACTATTATTTTATACTAATAATAACTTCTTTTTTTTTCTTCACTATTTCGCAGATATTAGGAATTGCACTTGCACAAAATTTACGTGCTGATATTTATGCTCAAAAAGCAAAATGGCACTGACACAAAACTGCCGATCCTCCACCAATCACAAATGTTTAATGAAAATATAAAATTAATGCAATTTTTCTTATTTATTTAACAAAACCGGAAAAAATCATATAAATAAAATAGAAATTGTACCAAAATTTTGAGCTTATATTAGAAGAAGAGAAGATTTAAAGAAATTTTAACCAATTAATTAAAATTAACATAAATAAAGGAATAAATAAATATATAAATATATATGGGCAAAGCAGCAGTACAAATAAAGCCGAAATGTATAAAACGACATGTTGTTGGTGTACACCAAACCACAGGATACAACAATTAAAAGCAACATATGAATAATAAAAAGGTGGTTTCCACGATTGTTTATGGAAATATGTTGATGTAACTTAATTTTTTTAATATCACATTGATACAGCAACAACAATTACTCGTACGTCACAGATTATGATCATAAAATATGCATTATTGATACATTTCTCTATGCATTCACATACAAGTGGTATGAATAATACCACATACAAGTGGTATGAATAATACCACATAATAATAACAAAACCTATATATTATCTGTTACACTTTTGCCCAACATTTTACGAACAACAATTAAAGAAACAACACATTTTATTTTTTAATTTTATCATCACCATTTTAAAAATAGCACGATTTTTAAATTATTTTTATTAATTGTTAAAATAATTCTAATAAAATATTATTAATATACTAATAACAACAAAAATATTCTAGTCGATCGTACTATTTTACGCAAATACGCTCAATTGCGTATACAAGTTCATACTTGAATTTTAATTTATTTAAACTACGATATCACAAAAAACCGTTGCCTTAATTATTATCATTTATTTGGGGGTGATTTTACATATGTCTGGCTCATTGGTCCAGTATTCCATTATGATTCAGATTTGTGCCAGATCTGCTAAGAAAATTAAATCATCATTAGCGCAGTGTACGATATGTTTATGTTCATCAATCGTGAAATATACAATTTAAATATGCGCCTGCATAAAATAGTATAGAATTGACTAGATTAAAATTATTATTATTATTATTATTATTATTATTAAAATAAACAGAGAGGTTACATTTATTATAATTTTGCATGCACGCACACACACAAAACAATTTACTTTATAAAATTTTATTATCGCCATATTGATTAAGTTTAAGAATATAGGATATATATATAGTAAAGTTATTAAATTCATAACACATTCCTAGGAATATAGACTGAATTATATTAAAACAAATTTATCTAACAGATTCAAGATAAACATACACACACACAGCCACACACATTACATAAATACTTTAATACAGAATTTTATATATATTGTTAATTATACATACCGATACTCTATTATTAAATAATGATTTTATTAAAATTATTAGATTATTAACCGCACAATCTTTAATTTTAATAATATGTAATTATTTAAAAAATATATATACAAATTTAATTCCATTGTATTAATAATACATAAAAATATTTAAGAAAATATATACGCTCTAAAACAACATATTATATGTTTGAACGGGTTCCAACCATAATTACTTTTACTGACTAAAAACTATTTTATCGTTTTGTGCAAAAATATTGGCATTTATTCAATCACTTTCTTACGCAAATGAAGTCGAAACGACAATGATGCCATCAGTACCACAAATTATTATATTTAATTTAATATTATTTATTATACAATGGAGAAGTTTAGTTTCCAAAACAAAAAATATATGAGACCGATAAATTTAATATTTCAACTTTTAAATATTTAGTAATGGTAAAATATATCCAACAACACGACATTAAAATCGTAGGGTTGACATAAAAAAAAACTATATGTTCAATTTAAATGTTGTTCAATAATAATATTGTTTGAAGATTTAATTGTCATTCAATTTAAATCTTTCCATTTGCATTTAAATGTAGTCTAAAGTATAGTGTACGACTTAATCTATAAATGTCCCACACATCAATATGAGAGAGAAACAGTCATGTTTCATTAAGTCTAACCACTGAATTATTTCGTCGTCGTCGTCGCTCAAGATCACATAAAAGTGCAACATAAGATAGTGTAAAAGTATATTTTTTTCCACTCTAATGACCAGTCAATAATTTAATTGTAATATTCTTATTAAAAATTCAAATTAGTATTGAAAACTTCGACTTGTATTTTTAACCAATTAACTATCTCGATCGCTTTAAAAAATTCGTATATCTAAATTGAGTCTTGCAAATTGTCACAACTTATTTTAAAATATTGCACCTTTTTCATGACTAAGTAGCTCGGCAAAATACAATAACTGGTTTGTCTGTTGTGTATTGAACACTATCTAATATCTAATATATCTATAGCTTTATTGATTTTAATGAAATTTCTTAGAAAGATTATAACTACTGTGGTGGAACATTTAAGTGAGAATATGAACCGGATCCGTCCGCATTGTACTGAAAAACTAGATTATTTGAATAAACCAAACAGTTTTAAAGCTATCGGCTGGCAAATTGTCAATTGAATATCTATTAGAAAGTTGTTTTTCAAAAGTTATCTTAACCCTATATATTAATTACAGCTCTGCAATCCTCTCACGGAAACTAAATATTCTCATATGAAACTTGATGTCTACAGTATCATTTATCCGATATTGAACAAATAATTATTATCGCAATAAGTTCTAAACTTTAAATCAAAATGAATGACATTATGATTATGTAGTTCATCTAGGGATTCACATATATACATTGTGACTATTAATGCGATAAGTTCTAAGCTTTAAATCAAAGTGGATGATGCTATGCTTATGTAGTTCATCTAGCGATTCACCTATAAACATTCTGACTATATGCAAACTTTAAATCAAAGCGAATGACATTATGCTTATGTTGTTCATCTAGGAATTTCCCTATACATTCTGACTATTAATGCGATAAGTTCTAAACTTTAAATCAAAATGAATGACATTATGATTATGTAGTTCATCTAGGGATTCACATATATTCATTCTGACTATATGCAAACTTTAAATCAAAGTGAATGACATTATGCTTATGTAGTTCATCTAGGGATTCACCTATAAACATTCTGACTATATGCAAACTTTAAATTAAATTGAATGACATTATGTTTATGTTGTTCATCTAGGAATTTCCCTATACATTCTGACTATTAATGCGATAAGTTTTAAACTTTAAATCAAAGTGAATGACACTATTCCTATGTAGTTCATCTAGGTATTTACATATCAATACATTCTGGCTATATTCTCAATGCAATATCTTTAGAGAACATTTCAATCAAATGCACTAGAAATTTTAAAATAAAGTATTACAACTTCTTATGGGTGAAATCCCATCATTATAAAATCAAGTATAATTTTGCAACCAATAGGTCTTGGGCAACCATTTTTAGGCTGTGTCCAATGGAAAGGAATCAAAGGAAGTTTTGTCACAAAGACTTCAGAAAATATATGTAACTTCTTGTATTGTGACATTGATTTAAACACTGACAATTGAGTAAAACATAAGTTATTCAACGTATCAATTGGACGATAAACAATTAAGCAAACATACATTATTCAATCTTAATCAATCAAAGGGCGGACGATTATCTTGTTACCCATTTATAGTAAATAAACATACATTCATTCATATACACATTAACATTAAAATTAATTAAAAATTAATTTAAAATTAATAAATATTATATTTATTTTAGTTATAGTTAATTAATTTATATATTTAATAATAAATGTAGCCACACCGCGCACAGCAACAGCAACAGCAGCAGCAACAGCAACACCATAATTTATTTATTTGTTTTTATTTCCATAATATCATACAAAAAAATATTCTAAAATACACGTCTTTCTATACACACTCTGTGATCAATTAACAAACTAACTTAAATATTAATTATACTTATTAATTATTCTTATTATTATTATTAATTTAATAACTATATTTTTTCTAATAACAACACACATTTTTATTTTATATTATTATTAATTAATTAATTGATTAAAAGCACAAAGTATAAAAATATTTTTAAAAATAATATAACCGCAGCAAAATCGGTTGCCACAGTGCACACTGTTCACTGTTCACTTTTAAATGTTACGACTAATTATTTGAATTTTCTCTCTCTGTAACTTTTAAAATGGTACACCGTAATAATAAATCTAAAGTAATCTGTGTGTGATAACAAAAATATATATAATTAAAAAAATGCTTCCAATTTTTGCATTGCTTTAAAAATAAATAATTTAAATAATTTAAATAATTTAAATACAATAAAAAAATAAAAAAGAATATTTGGTACAATTTAAAAAAATATTGTAAATAAAAATATAATTTTAATATACTCAACACAAAAACCCAGAAAAACAAAATAATTGTGATGGAGAATCGGCAAATTAAAAGTTAATTTATTTAAATATAAATAAAATTAAAATAAAACAAACAAAAAAAAAAAAAAAGACTTAATTATAATTAATTTAGTTAAAAAAAAAACGTTTTTTTTTAGAGGGTCCAAATAACAATTGTGGCAAAAAATCTCAATCATGGTAAAATCTAAAAAAAAAATAAAGAAAAAAATTAATTTTAAAAAATTTGTATATTTTTTAAATTAATATAAATTAAAAATAGAAAAAATAAAAAACAAAAAAACAGTAAACAATTATTTATAAAACAATTTAAATTTTTAAATTACTAAAATTATTCGATATTAAAAAAAAAAAAAACTGACTGCATTTTTAATTTTTAATTATTAAAATTTACATTTATTTATATAAAAAATAAAATGCTTTTGATTTGTTTTTTCATTTTTAATCAATAAACATTAAAAATAAATGGTCTCTTTAATTAATATTAAAATTATTGTAATTAAAAAAAAATAAAAAGAAGTAATTTTAATAATATTTTAATAATATTTTAATTTAATTTTTTTGTTTCGGCAATATATTTATTTTATTATTTTTATTTTTTTTTTATATATATTTAAGAAAAAAATTACAAAAAAATGTGATGTAAATTTTTAATTTTTATGTCCCTATTATTAGATAAACAAATTACTGCTATAATTATAAATATATAATTAATTAATTAATTAATTAACAAAGTATAAAGAAAAAAAAACAAATTAAATAAATGCGAAATTATAATTATTTTTTTTAATAAAAAATATATTTTAAAATTTTTATTTTATAATTGAAAAACAAAATAAAATACGTGTTATTTTACACAACCATTATTAATTATAAGAAAGTAATGGAGTAATAATTGGTGTACGCGTGGTGGATAGCTGGGGATCGTTGACCATAGACGGTTGATTCGAAGAATAATAATTATATTAATTAAAATTATAATAATTAAAAAACGGTTTCCCCCCAGAGAATTTTTTTAAGTTGGAAAATAAATTTCTATTATAAATGTGTCAATTTATTCTTAAGATTGACTCCAGTTGTGTGGTTGTGTGGTGTGCCCACAGTTGAGTCATATCAGTCAAATAATCTGGTCAAAGTAACCAAAAGTTTAGCGAATCTTGTAAATTTTGTCAAACTCATTTTGTCAATATCTTTTTTTTACTTTTCATTACAGCAGCAAAATTGGTTTCATATTGAATTAATTAAGAGCTGTAATCGAATTTAACAGAAAATTTGGTAAAAATTCTAAGTTCATGATGAAAGATTTTGTGGCAAGCAAGTGCATCAAAGAAACTGATGAATTTTTAAGCATCAAGATCAAGATTTGAATCAATATGTAGAATGAAGATTTGTTGCATGATAATGTGAACAACAGGAACTCAGATAACATTTGTTGGTTATATCGTATTCACAAAGATGATAGCACCTGGAGACTTCTGTTCTTCTTAAAATGAAGGTGGAATCTGGTGTTATTTTGATGATATTATGGTCACAAAAAACAGTTTCGATGCATTGAAGGCAATTCCGTTAAGTGAACTCTGGTGTATAAGAAGTGCTTACATTGACATCTGCTATTGGAAAAATAGCAGAATAACTGTGGAAATAAATCAGTATCGAAAGCTGGAAAATGTAATCTCTTTCTAACATATAGATTAGAATTTTTGTTCTTACGCACCATCGAAATATTCTTCTATTGCAAAATTGACAGAAACGTCAGGTTATAGAAAATGTATCCGCATCGGAATCGGGGGAGAATACTAAAAATAATTGTACTAATCTGGAATTCTATAAAATAATTTCTAATTAATATATTGGAATTCTGTGCAAATTTCCAAGTATTTGGTCATAATAGGTCGCGGATACCAGATACCAGCATACGCGGAGTAGATCACATATCGATTAATTTAATCTGAATACATATTTTTTTTTGCAGATTTTAGTACTCTTTTAACCAATCATATATGTATCTGTGCACATACCGGACACAAGAGTGAATTTTATCTGTTGGAAAAGCACATAAACAATTTCATCATCCAGGTTTTTTGATATGCAGTGACTTTTCCTTTTTGTACAAAAATGAAAAAGTATTCAGAGAGGTTTAAAGAAATTTATATCATATTCGGAAGCACAACAATTAACTCATATTTTCCAGATATCAACAAGTATAAAGCATTAAGAAATTGGAATATATCGTTGTAAAAAGTGTATTGAGCTAAATAAGCAAGAGTTTTATGTTGTAAAATAAATTGGGTTATATTCCAAAAAGGTAATTATTTATATTAACTATTGCTTTCATTATTAAATAGCCTTAGTACAATATTATTATAACAGACCTAAAACAGCGTAGACCTCCTCATATTTGATAGTTTACAAAATTCAACCGATTCATATTCGAATTAATGGCATGCCAGACAGGATAAGCAAAAGTTTATATTCAAAAATTTCATTAAAATTGTTATAAAATCACGTTTATAGGAACACGTGAACAATAACAGATCACCTCTACAGAATTGTTAGAATTCAATAAACAATCAGAAGATGCGTCATTCTCTAACGTAATTTCAAATATTTTTACACTTACGTTTTACATTTACGAAATTAGCTTTTCTGTCGCTATACTAGCCCCGGTGTGCTTTAAGTGGAATATATTGCCGTCATATTAGAAGGAATTTTTATTACTTAATCTCGTCCTTCTGAAGCATTACATTCAATCATTTTATTTATGATCAACAATTAGAATGGTCATACATGAGTTTACATGATACGCATGTAGACATAGGATTTACACGTATTTTATGGTTTCGTTTTTTTGGAAGAGGGTGATGTTTTTTTTAATGCATCTTATTTTATCTTATAATATGTTTGAACAATATGATAACAACCATTTGAACATAAAACGAATTAATATCATACTATTTAATATAAGATTTATGTATAAATAACCAAGTGTGTGCCTTACAAAATGTTTTTGAAATGTGGTTCATGTCTGACTATCAGTCAATTCGCTTATTAGCTGTTAGTTCTACCTTGCTAAAGTGTGAATATTCAAATTGTAACAGATATTATATTTTTGTATTAAATACACTTCATTTTTAACAATTCGCTTGATAAAATCAAATCAATTTAAAAAAAAAACATTAAAATTTAATTATGCAAAAAATGCGTTTATTATTTAGCTAATTATAATTGTTTTAAAAATTCGATAAACAGTTCTTTTATTTTTTTTCTTGAGGTAATTTCGTAAATAAAAAAAAAAATAATATTTTTGATAAATACTTCAGTTCATAATTCAAAAAAATAAAAAAGATCAATCAAAAATAAATTAAATAAATCTAAATTCTAGATTAAAAAAAAAAATAAATTAAATCTAAATTTTCAATTAAAAAAAAAAATTATATAGGAATTTCATGTGTGTCAATAGCAAAAGTGCAATAAAGCACTTTTTTTTTTTAAAAGCCATTGTTTGTGCATTTTTCTTTGCATTTAATAATAATTTTTTATTTCCATTACTTGTAAATTTTATGAATAAGCAAAGAGAAAAAAAATATAATTTGCTTTTTTTTCTTTCTTTAAAATAAAAAGAATATAAATATTATAAATGCATTTTTTTTAAAGTGTTTTATTCTGATATGACTGGTGCCATAGCCATTACGCTAAACAAACTTTGGCCAGGGAATTTTTCAAAAACTTTTTCACAGAGTTCTGCTGCATCCTGTGGCAAACAAAAACACATATAATAAGATTATGGCAATATGAACAACAATATCAACAATTATAATTATATACCATAAGAAACCGTTCATCATCGGTTTTACCATGTGGTATTGGAAAATCTTTACGTCCATCCAATTCATATAAAACACCATTTTTATGTACTAGAGCAACAAAATGATGAGATACTTCACCATTAGATGCAGTTTGTCCTTGTACTGCTAACTGTTGGTGAATTTCGGCAATTTCCTTATCAGTTTCTAACATTTTGCCACGTTCTTCTGGCGTTAAATCTTTAGCCGCATCTAAATATTTTTGCAAAACACCAGTAAATTCCATGCTAGTATTATTAGAGAGAATAATATTTTAATATTAAATTATAAATTCGACAGAAAAAAAAACAAAAAAACAAAAAAAAAACTTACCCTGAACTATTTGCCAAGGCATGCATTAATGCAATTGCTCCACAAGCATTATTAACCGTTTGTTTCATAAAAAACAAATCTTTTGGCAATTCTTGAACAGATTTAGCGGCCCGTTCTTTTTCCATTTTTTCTAACTATAAAATTTTAAGGATTTTAAATTATTATTATTATATTTAAATAATTATTAGCAAACGACATAGGAAAGATAGCGAAAAAAAAAAAATAAAGTTGCTGAAAAAATGAACAAAAGAAAAATTATCAAATAAACTTACTGCAGGTGAAAATGGAAATAATAAAATAAGAGCCTTCACTGGTCTTGATACAAAATGCAAACTGGTTTCATCCAAACCCAGAACATCAGTGATACTCCATTTTTCATCGACTCCCAATTTATTAATATATTTTGTCATAACCTAAAAATAAATTAGCAATATTGTATTACATTCAAAATATAAAGAAAAAATAATCATTGTCTTGCGTTTGTGCCGGTGTGGTTTAAGAGCAATTGTTTTATTTAGCTTCCTCAACAACTGCATAATACAAAATATTTGATGAAATTATAATTGTTCAGTATGACGAATGTTGTGTGCAATTAGGAATTGTTTTTTTTTTTTTAAGTTCCTACATAATACGTAAATGTTTTTTACAAACAAAATTTTTTAAATAAAATTGTGTACCGTGGGTGGAATTGAATTTATGCCGAAAATAATATCAATGCATAAACGCAACACATATACAAATAATGGACATAATAAAACGTCATTTGGTATTTGGTTTGGTACATCTTAAATTGTAACGAAATTATTTATATATACCACCGTGCGTACCAAACAACATAACTACGACATCCTATTATTTATTTAATTAGATTTTAGAGTCATCCAGCAACAAAAAAAATAATGATAAAAAATCAATATCACAATAAAAAAAAAATAATTTCTAGGGCGTGCCAAAGCCAACTTAAGACGTATTAGTAAAATCTAGAATTTAGATGGTTATAAAAATATATATATATATATTAATTATCATTATTTTTAACATATTTATGCAAAATGCATTTATGATGAATTCTGCTAATTGCGATAATAAATTGAAACAAAGAAAAAATGTAATTTTTCTAATGATGCACAGCAGACAACCGACCGGCAGCCGGTGTTAAAAAAAAAAAAAAAAAGGAAGTTTTATAAATTCTAAACATATTTAAAAATTTACTTACATCTGGATTAGATTCCAAAGCTATCCATGTAGGAGCACTCATTCTTAAATTTTTTAAGTATTTAAATATAATATTTCTTTAAAATAAATTTAATGAACAATTCTCGAAAATTTTCGATATTAAACAAGAAACCACAGCAACAGAATGACAAAAATTATGAATTACAAAAATGATGCTACAAATCTACAATGCAAGCACAAAAAACAAGAAAACAACAAATAAATAAAATAAAATGCTATATCATTCACAAACAATTCACAATCACTATTCATTTCAAACCAGTACCACAATTCACAATTCAATCAAATCGCTACAAAATGCTCAATAAGAAAAAAAATTAAGGTGTGGTTTATTTATAAACAGATTAAAACTTTCGTTCAATAATAGCACATCAAAAATTTCAAAATTGAAATGGAAAGCGATATAACTCCATTTAGCATAACATAATCTAATTTTTATAATAAAATACCAAAAACAAATAGCTAACATAGAATATTTTGTGTTACACATGAACATAATTTTTTGATATATTGTATATTTTGTATAAAATGTATGCTTCTTTATTTCTTTTTATTCTTATGTAGGTCAAAGTATATTTCGTAAAATCGTCTTTATTTAATGCCGAATAATAACACTCAACGACCTCAACGTTACCAATTTAGTTTTAGACAGCGTTGAAATAAAATTGAACATTCATTCAATCAAAAAAGTAAATGGAATTCGGTATATTTAATTAAATTTTAACACTGCTTTAGCACTATTTATGTGATTTCAAAAAGTTTTCAGTTTTCAGAAAAATTGAAAACTTGAAAACTTTGAAAACATAATGACAACCATAATTTTTGACGGCCTATAGTTTTTGACAACGAAAATTTTGTTAAGATCACAAAATTTATCGATTCAAATAAGTAAAATACACATGTTCTACTAACCTAATCGTAACAAAAATTAAATTAATTAAATTATATAATAGATTATATTATATTATAACGTAAAGTATAAATAATGAAACAATGTCTATAGAGAATCATACTTTTTCAATGGTTTTAAAGTTGTCTATATTAATACAGAAAACAACCTTAGAAGCAAATATGCTTGAAAATATTGCCTTGCCAATGTAAAACAGTATGCAACGCTATTAGAATCGTGTTCATCAACTTCAACTTCAATATCTATATCACCATGTGTCCAAAGTCCAAAATTCAAACCTACATAACTACGGAATTTGTTAAGAAGGACATTAAACAAGTAAATCGATTTACCAATGTTGGTCACTTACGTAAAAAGTCTCTTTAAAAAATTACTGCAATGTTTTCTTGCATTCAAATTTGATGCGTTCTTTTAAAGGTTTTCAAGAAAACTTTAGTTTTCATGACAAGTTTTCAAAAAAAAAAACCAATTTTGTATGAAAACTCACATCTCTAGTCAACACATTCTTAACTTTTGTTAAATTCTCAGCGATTTCAAGCAAAAATATGGTACTGTCGCAACATTTTTATCTCGGTATCTATAGAATCAAATATAATTGAACTATCTTTCGAATTAGAACACACGTTGTAGGATAACATTGAACTTTATAGTACCATTCAAATCTTGTGATTACAAACGAGGGCTAAAAATCCTCGGACATGAAAATATCCTCAGAAGATTTATAAGCACTTCATTTTTAATTTAAAGATTTGCACCAGAAAACTCGAATTTGTGGTGAGTTTTGTTGTTATTGTTTTATTTGTGGATTTGTTGAAAACTAATCTTATACACTAGCTGTTTCTCCATCAGATTACCACTTGTGTTGATCGATAGCCATTATAACTCTTTGTGCACAGCATCTCCAAAATTATGGAGAAGCCCAAAAATAATTCAACAGATCTCATATATAGAGGTGAAATTTTAATTTGATGGTATTCATAAATTGTCAAAAAACTTGGGAAAAGTTTGTACTTAGCAATAGTAATTATATTCAATAACAAATTATTTCCAAAATAAATAGGTCTTTCTTATAAGCAAAAATAAACAGCGGTTTGTGTATCATTATCGGACAAAAAACGTACTTTAAAAATAAAAAGTCTACTTGGAATTTGATGGATTGATGTGGTGGTGACGAATATAAATCGGCTGCAGGTGAACTGATGTTTAATCATACATTCATACTAACCCAATATAGTCTCATTGCTGTTGGTTTAGTTATTTCATCTATGACCAAAAGTGATTTAATTGAATGGTATCCGGCGTTTTTGAGAGAATCATAATGACCAGTTTTTAATGTTTTATGTGCTATATAATAACATATGACCCAAAACGTAAAATTATGGGAGAGAAACGACAAAGCAAATATAAATTACATAACTTTATGTATAAAATGTACAAGATCGTTACTGGAAGTCCGTAATCTACGTGGCACTATCTGTAAATTTATTCAACATGATTAAATAATTTTGTGTGGACTGCTATAGCAGAGCATTGGATCGCGGTAACCATACCGCGTGTATACGGGCGTTAAAAACAGATATATCAACATCACCACCATTATTCAACGTATTGAATTGTCGATTGTCTAATGACGTCTATTATAATCAACTTTTCGTGTTATTAATCTTGGATGTACTATTTAATTAACTTGAGGACTTTGAATTTACCGATGATATTGGCTTGTTGACACATACTACGGTTGACATATACAAGCTAAAATACATATTTTTCAACAGTTTTTGTGCCAATTAAGATCAGAGTTACACGTATCGTTATAGCTAAATTGCTTTAGTTGGAAAACATATTAGGCACTGGTACACTCAAAATCAATGATTGGATAATTAAAGAGATGTTATGGTAACTACTGATGGTGATGCCGAAAAGTTTAAACAATGTATATATAGAATATGCAAAGCAAGGGTTATATTTAAAATGCTAAATAAAATGTGATGGGGTGGGATTACGGTTACTTTTATAAATAAATTGCGTATTTCGAATTCAAACATAATGTAATAATGTAAAAACAATTTAAACAATGGTTCATAAATATTGTTATGGTTTTCAGTAGCACGATCTTTAAACCGTAAATCAGTTGCTTTCCATTCTGTTGTTATTATTTGTGCATCAGGTGAATGATGGTGCACTAACCAAGATTCACTATATTTATCAATTGAAATAACATCATGCACAATTGAAACAATTTTTAAATTGCAATTTGGACATGTTTTTTTTTCATGCTTACACGGAATTACAAATGCATTATTTGTTGATTTTTCATTTTTACAAATCGTATATTTTACAAATTGTAACTTCATTGTTGCTTGATTAATTTCTTTTATTTCACTTTCATTGGTTGAATTTTTATCGTTTGAATATTGAACGGATGACAATACTTCATCAGAATTTTAAGATGACTTACTGGCTTCCATTTCTTAATATATGTTTTGGTCAAGTGAACACACGCAAACTCCCTTTTTTTTATTATTTTGTAATTCCAAATATTTTATCAATAAAATGAATGTAATATAATGAACGACAAAAATTATCAGTAGAAACTTTGTTTGTATTTTTCTAGAAAAAAAATGGAAACATAAGATGCGATTGCACAAACGATAATGATTTATAATAATAATTACTATAAAAAGAAGTATCAATAAGCGAAAATATCATACCTGAATATTTGTGCTTTATTTGCTTACAGGACACACACCATTTGCATTAAATGCCAGCGATATATGAATGCATTTGTTCTACTAAAATAAAATGGGAAAGGATTGAAGTTAATTTTTCAATAGAATTAGTAATAATGGAATCAAAATATACATGAAAATGCAAAAAATGTTCAAAAACAGTAGAATTTTGATAGTAATACATTAAAACATTATAACTTACAAAACACACAATCGACTTGCAAAAACTTATATATTATAAATGCTATTGCAGACATAACAGTTTCTTCCTTCCTACTAAAATACCGACTGAACTTCAGCGAGAAACAAAACCAAATATATGTAGTAGAAACTACAAACATCCAAATACAACAAAACAAGAATACATCATAAAGATCATGGGTCTCGACTGGATTCAATTTGATGGAATGTTAATTCAAAAATAGGTCAATCAAAATCATTTTCTCTCTCTGAATTTGGATTTGGAACATATGTGCCACAAATGTTGAAGACGAAAATTTGATCTTTCAGGCCCAACCATAATATGGATAATCGCTCAAATATGCAGGCAGCATTTGTTAATAAAACAAAAATTTAACATTTTTGTATGTTTTATCAATTTCCTTCACTTAAAACATAATTTTTAATACGTGCCTTTGGTAATAGTGCGTCGCGTTATTGATATAATAATATCAAAACATATCGATAATCTACAAAACTACACTACGATAACTGTTCACCTGGTAGATTTTGTAATACACTACACTGCAATACGCTACGTCGTGAACGAAGTATATATTTTAAAAAAATGTATAATACAAATTGAAGCATGCCGTAAAATGAATCTAATCGAGACGGGGTGTAAAGCCTTGCATTCTCTGAAATAGTACTTATCATATCGCAGTCATCATTATTCATATGTTTTATATATATCATATAATTATATAAACAAATATATGTTCTTCCATAAATTCATTATCGTTCTCAAACAGAAAACAACAAAAACAGCAAATAAAAATATAATTTGAAAGAACAATAGAGAAGAGAAAATGTTGCTGCTCATTATTATAATTGAAATGAAATTTAGATAATGTCAAATTTGTGATGTATATTTAGAAATATCAAATGAACCTTTCTTGTGGGTATGTGCAATTCAATACATCACTTTTAAATATAACGTGCAATTACGTAGCGCTTTTAGTTTAAATATTTTGGTGGAAAGAAAATTAAATCCTCATTCAATTAAAATTGATAGGTTGTTTACATTTTCATTCACTTTCTTCTGTCTGATTTCTTTTCAAAATTATGTGCTGTAATTGTTTTTTTTTTAAGCATGCACAACTTTAAAACCATTGAAAATGTGTAATTCTCTATAGACATAGTTTTGTTATTTATATTTTACGTTATATTATAATATAAACTATTTTATAATTTAGTTAATTTAATTTGTTACGGTTAGGTTAGCAGAACACGTGTATTTAACTTATTTGAATCGATAAAAACAAAATTCTCGTTGTCAAAACTATACACCATCAAAAATTACAGTTGTCATTATGTTTTCAAAGTTTTCAAGTTTTCAATTTTTCAGATGGCTATGAAAACTGAAAACTTTTCAAAGTTGTCAATGAAAACTTTTCAAACTCATATATGTAAACAAGACTAAACCCAATACAGGACCTTGCTTTTTTATTCCTTCAAATTTTCTTATATATTTATTTAAGCGCCAATTCTAATCGATGTTGCGTTGATTTTCACTTTTTGTTTTTTAATTGTTTTTATTTTAAATGTCATTCGATCGTTGATCAAATATTTTTATTTATTAAATTTCAATTTCAATTTTGTATCATTTTTTACTTATATTTTATATAATATTTTTTCCGTTTGATAATATTTTAATACAATTCATTTTTATATTACTTAAAAAAAAGTAATTCTATTATTGCAGTATACAATGACTACAATAATTGAAAATCAATTAAGGGAAGAAGAAAATTCCGATTGGTTTGATGATGAAATCAAACCCATTAAGTATGATACCGATAAAGAAATAAATATTAAAACATTAACAGATGCTGATGATCAATCACCAAAAGGATTTACAAGTACTAGTGTTTCACAACTTTTAGCTGGTTACGGTGATAATGTTGGACAAAAATTATCAGTGGCATTTGAGTAAGTATAAATTATATGTTATTTTGAAATTTATTATGAAAATTAATGTATTTTCTTTTCACATTTTAACATACAATAAAATAATAGAAAAAACGATATAAATTACAATAATTTATCATCACTTTGTGATGAAGATTTAACTTTATTTGGTGTGGAAAGTAATAAATTGCGTGAAGAAATGATTAGCGATTTTGTACAAATGCCAAACCAAATAGAACATTTTGATAGGTAGGTGTTTATAAATAATAGAATACTTTAATAATGCTTTTAACAAAACAAAAAAAAAAAAAATAAAAAATAAATAAATAGTCTTTATATTATTCTTTCAGTACAATGCAACTTATGGATCCCAATGATTTTATTGAAAATACATTAAAAAATTTATCAACTCATATAAACGATATTAAAATATCATTAGGTGTTGCACAAATAAATCTTGAACTACATTCGCCTGAAAATGTGTTAGTTAATCATGAAACATATTCATCAGAGCTGTTGTTAACAGCACTAAACGAAATAAATTCATATGCATTGAGTATGGAGGAACAATTAAATGAAATATTAAAAGTAATTTTAGACATAAAATGTGTTACTTAAAACTTATATAACAACAAATTTTAACATATTTAGTTACAGGTAAATAAATTAAATTTTAATTCATTAAATATTAAAAAAAAACGCAGCAAATTTTGGAATATTATAATTGGAATTACCACTTTATCAATTAGTGGATACTTAATTTATAAATTCGCTGGAAAAAAATTAATTGCAATGAAATAGGCGTAATTATTATTTTAAATGCACAAAATTTAATGAATATAACCGTTTGCATTTATAAAGAAATTTGAATTTAAAAAAAAAAACAATTGAATATATTTGAAAATGTGCGAGAAAAAAAAAATGAATTTAATTTAAAATTATGTCAGAAAGAATAAAAAAAAAAAAACAATTGAATTTAATTGAAAATATGTCGAAAAGAAAAAAGATAAATTGTTATTGTGATAAAATAATTCATTATATAAAAACGAAGTTCCTATCAATATAATTCTCAAATGTGTTTTTTTTATTTTAATTGATATTAATAGTACCTAATTTTTTTTTTTAAAAATGTGACGTCTATTCGGCTATATATTGATAGTGATTGAAAAATTGAAGAAGGAAAATCAGAAGTATTAAAAAAAGCAATAAAATAAATTCAGGTAAATCTTGTAATCTTTTCTTTGATCATGGGTTGAAAATGTAATTATTTAGTAAAATATCGTTATCTACAAAATTCACTTATTAATTTCTTAAAAAATTACAGGATAATATATTGTTCAATTTATAATTTACTTTTACCACTACATACATGAATAATTGAAAGTTTAGATCCGCGTCTTGGGAATTACAAATTGTAAAATTGAATCCAGTTCAATGTCTTGTTTTAAGCATTTCTCTAGTACATACTATGATTGTTATAGTTATATGGTTAATTGTTATAGTTTATGATTTCTAGTTGTGTACACAAGTGTAACGTGGGCTTACTTTTTCTCCAGTTTTTTCTATTTTTTCACATAGAATAATTAAAATTAAAAATCAACATACATTTAGACAAAATTATTTTATAAAATATTAATTGATAAATTCTTTTTGCTTATAAAAACAATGTACAATACTAAGTTGTGACACAATTTTAAAATATAATTAACAAAGAAAAAATAGAATTTTATAATAAAAACAGTTCAGTGATACTGGGGTTTTAATCTCTGTTATTGTGATTCCTTGAATTTCTTACACATTTCTTTCTTCACTGATATTCATTTAATGTGTGCAATAAGTTACAAAAATATATACAAACAATATATATTTATAATAATTATCAAAAACCCTAACACCACTGAACGATTTTCCTCAAGATAAATTATAACCATCTAAATTTGGAATATCTGTAAATTGTACAGTACTATTTTCTGGTGCTTTTTGTAATTCTAATAATGCTATTTCATTACGACCAATATTCAATATATCTTTCGGTACATATAATGTTATTTGTGGTCCAATTGATGGCCAATAACGTCCCAAATTAAAACCATTTATGAATAAATTACCCTAAAAAAAAATATACTTAATAAATAATAAACTTGAAAAAACAAAAAAATTATATTAACCGCCTCTCATTACCTTTCCCCATCCCGTCGGATCAAAATATGTATCATAAATTTGATCTGTATTTATTTGAAAATCACCATAAAATATTGTTGGTCCTGTTTTTAAATAACTTCGATTTGATATATATTTAAATTTTTGTAATTGTTCTGTTTCTTCACTATTTTCATAATCAGCAATAAGATTTTGTATTTCTGCATAATTTTCCATTGGATAACCGGTAATGGTCCAATTATGCAATGGAAATCCATTTAAACGTACATCACCGATTATCCCTTTGAAATCATTTGGTATATTAAAATTTATGCGTCCTTGATTTTCAATAAGTATTTGTAACTTTGCACCAATCCCAGCTGATAATGGTAATGAATTAATATTATTTTCACGTGATAATATACCTTGGAAATTCTATTTAAACAATAAAAGAAAACGATGACGTTGAACGAATTACAATTATTAACTTTTTCGTAAAAAACAATAGATTAATTTTGTTTTACCCGATCAATATAAATGTAACCACGATCACGTAATTTTTCAATTAGTAATAAACTTGGATCACGATGAAACATTGGTAATTCCGTTTCATATAAAACAAAACCAGAATATTGATTTAATTTTTCAAATGTTATCGGATTACGTGATATTACTGGTTTACCATTTGTTAAATGTTTACGTCCAAATGTTGATAGTATTACTGTAAGTGGTTTTAATATAATCGGATCTAATTTCATTTTTGGTTCACGTTCGGGTACTGTAATATTTGGTAATGGTAAATATTCTCCAATGACATCACGTATTGCCATATATTTTGATGTTGGATCACCAGCTTCGTCCATTGGTGCATCATAATCATATGATGTAACGTCAACATTATATGAACCGGGACCACCATCATTTGCGCCAGCCGTAAAGCCAAAATTGGTACCACCATAAAACATATAAAAGTTTACACTTGCATTTGATTGTAACATTTTTCTATAATTTAGAATTAAATTCTATTATTAATATATTTTATTGCAAATATGATGCTTTGCACACAATAATAATAATTGTAATCAGTATCAGGCGCTTATATCAAAATTATATTAAATATTTTATATGTTCATGTTCTGCTGGTGTGATCCTATTTATATAATATTTTGTTTGATAAAAATATATATTGTAATTCAGAAAATATTAGGGATAGTATAATAATCATCATAACTTGGTGTTATAAGAAATGTTGGAAAATACGCAGTTGTTATTAATGCATATTAAATGCGACCCGGCCGTTGCGTATTCTACTTTGTAAATACCTTCCTGAATCACCATCCGCTTTTAACATATTACCAATGCGGCATCCGTCTTTTGATAACATCAAAAGACGGATGATTTCTTAATATGTGGACAATATATTGTTACTCCATTATCGTTTTAAGTATCCGTTTGCAGGTCATCCGGAACATGGCGCTCTTTCTAAGGAGATTATTATCGAAAACCCTTAATTTTTTGCTCCCCAAAACAGACTATTAACATACCACATATGTGGTGCAGTCAGCACTACCTCTATACACAGTCTATCAACTGCATATGTAACATATAGAAAGATTCATCCATTTCAGATTAAACCAGAAATAGTCAGCATATGTAACAATAATACATTTGCCACTACTATTCGAATATTATTTTTAGTGCCGCTCACAGTGTTGTGTACATCGTACGTAATGGGTCTGTTCACATCTTTTGCGTAACGCTATACAGTGTCGGAGAATCGTCTTTTCTCAAATGAAGGTTGTATTGTATCATATGGTTTTTGCAATAGTACCACATCCTACCGTTCTTCCTTAAAACATCTTCACGTATTACTGCTGATGCAGCCGTTCTGTGATGCGGGTTTAGCAGGTGGACTAAATGTTTAGCAGTAGCCGGTGGTACACTATATTTTAAATTATGAAATTTTACTCTTTTTTTTGCATTATCAAATGTTACATTATAATTTTATGAATACGAACTTTACCGGACATGAAAAATTGCTTAATAATATCTTCAGCAGACGTTGATTTTGTTCGATATTTATTAGATCGACACATGAACATGAAATTTGTTTGTTTAATGCAATTCATATTATTCGATTTGTGTGGATATATAAAATGAATATAAAATAAATAAATAACAAACCTAAGCCCTGTAATAATTGGTGGAGTATTTGTACGTTGCATTTGTTCTTGCCAATGTGTTAACCAACCTGGATAGTATTCAGAATTAACTAATGGTCCATGCGGTTGATATTGACGCAATTTGGCCCATGCTTTATCAATGTCATCATCTTTTTGATAATTAAATAAAAAAAAAATTATTAATTTTAATTTTTATATTCACAAAAGCTACAATATATTTATTAAAAAAAAAATTACATGGTCCAAAATCTAATGTTGCAAATACACCATCAATTTTACCACACCTTAATTGTACCGGACCATCATTTGTAAATAATAAAGCTTTTCCTTTAACATAACGTTCAGTTTCATCACGTATAAATGTTTTATAATTATTATCACATGCATAAAATGAACCATATTCATTTTCAACTTGTACCATAATTATTGGACCACCATTACCATATAAATATGGTTCCATACGTGACATTAATTGTGCATACCATAATCTCACCTCACGTAAATAATCTAATAACAATTTATATTGTATATTTTATAAAAATAATTAATATATTTTTAATATTGTAATAAAAATAATATAATTAATTTATACTTATGTCTCCAGTTCTTAACATCATTTCGGGAAATTTATTTAGCAGCCAATATGGAAAGCCTCCCTATAATTATTATGAGATGTGATATACATAAAATTAAAAAATTTATAAATATATATACAAATATTAGGTTGTCAACTATCTCCCTTCCGCCTTTTTGCTCTTTATTCAATGCTTTATAAAAAGTGTTACAGTAATCGGATTTAGTTCAAATATGCGCCGTTTTGTTCGATAATCTGTTTCCATCTAGACTGCAACTTCATAATACCTCCCTCGTAGAAGCCCCCCTCCTTATTTGCGAAGAACAGGACAGCCACTTTTCACAAGCCTCTTTTGAGATCAACTTTACACCACCAAGGGCGTTCGCCATGGACAGGAACAGGTGGTAATCACTTGGCGCTATGTCCGGGCTATATGGTGGATGCGATAAAACCTCCCATCCGAGCTCCCGTAGCTTCTGACGAGTCATCAACGAAGTGTGTGGTCTGGCGTTGTCCTGGTGGAACACTACACCCTTCCTTTTGGCCAATTCTGGACGCTTCTGGTCGATCGCCTGCTTCAAGCGGTCCAGTTGTTCGCAGTAGATGGTAGACTTAAGCGTCTGGCCATATGGGAGCAGCTCATAGTGGATGATTCCCTTCCAATCCCACCAAACACACAGCAAAACCTTCCTGGCCGTCAATCCCGGCTTGGCCACTGTTTGGGACGATTCACCGGCCTGCGACCACGACCGTTTTCGCTTGATATTGTCGTATGTGATCCATTTTTCGTCGCCAGTCACCATCCGCTTCAAGAATGGGTCGAGTTCGTTCCGTTTCAGCAGCATTTCGCAAATGGAAATTCGGTCCATTAGATTTTTCACTGTTAATTCATGTGGCACCCAAACATCAAGCTTTTTTTTGTATCCAGCCTTCTGCAGATGGTTTAAAATGGTTTGGTGACTAACTCCCATCTCCTGGGCGATGTCACGAGATGCCACATGCCGGTCTAACTCGATGTATTCCATGATTTGATCGGTATTTGTCGTCACAGGTCTTCCGCCGGCTGGCTTATCCATGGTGTCGTTTTCACCGGCTCTGAATCGTCGAAACCATTCCTCCGCGGTTCGAAGTGATAGAGTACCATCCCCCAAAACACCATTAATCTCACGGAACGTTTCTCTAGCGGATTTGCCTTTAACGAAGGAAAACTTTAAAATAGCGCGAATTTCGGCGTTAGTGAACTCCATGTTTACACGTCTATAACTGTTGAACGCAATATCCAAACTAATCATACATAGCGTCGTTTTGTTTGTTATGTCAAGAGCTTTCAAATTATGTACAGTGTTGCCAGATACGAGCTCTGTAGCGCTTTGTACATAGCCGCGAAATTAAAAAGACAAAAAGGCGGAAGGGAGATATTTGACAACCTTATAATTGGTTAAAAAAAACCCATTTATATTATTACCATATCCCGTTCGGCACAAATGTATGGACCCGGACGTAATATTACATATAAATCTTCTTCTTCAGCTATTTGAATAAATTCCATTAAATTTGCTATACCATCCCAATTATATTGACCATCTTTTGGATTATGTAATGACCATTCAACGTACGTTGATACAACATTTAAACCAGCTGCACGCATTGTACGTAATTTTTTACGCCATGTTTGTGGCAGGGCACGAAAGTAATGAAATGAACCACCAACATATTGAAATGGTTTACCATTCATTAAAAACCTATCATTTACTAGATCAATCTCAAATGTACGTGGTGTCTATAATAGAAATAAAAAAGAAAAAAATTATTTTAATTAATTAAAGTGCGAATATATATTTTTTTTACGGGAAATTAAGAGTAACTATATTAACGCTTAGGCATTGCCCTAACCATAGACATAAAAGGGAATTTTATCAAATTAAATTTTGTTTGTTGATTTTAATATATTGTAATATTCTGATCCGATGATGGGTTCAATAATGGAAATTCAATTCAAGTCAGCAACACATTGATGATGATATTGTATTGATTGATTTGTTCTCTTCTATTTTGCGATTCTACCAAATTTAACTCCTTCGTTGTATAAGAATCACATTCCTGTTGCGTCTGTGTCGTTGCCTTGTTTTTATATATACATAGAGATTAACAAAATTGTTGTCCTTCTATTTTTGCAGACGATCTATTCATCTATCTATTTCTCGATATCTTCATAATTATTGAAGTGGTGCGTTTGCCATAAATCGAAATAAAGTAATAAGAATTGAAAAAAACACTATGTGGTGAATAAACTGTGGGTAGCGTAAAACTTGTCATTAAAATGTTTCTAAGGTTTCCTGGTTTTACCATATGTTTTGCGGCCTAACGTTTTCATATGCAACAAAATCTATTCTATGGTCGTTTTTAATTCAAAGAATGCTTACTGTCGGTATTGCGATCATCAGTAAATATTTCACTTGCACTTATAATACACCAAATCTTTTTGATCCACACCGAATACACACAGCAATAATAACTAAGGCTGAACTTTAATTCAGTATGATTTTAGCAGCTTTGAACACTTTGAAAATATTATTTGTTTAGTATTTCTTATTATTGTCATGTTATTATGCATAAGTTTGATTATACATTTGTATGTTTTTTAAATGATATGCGAATAATGTTATCAGTGAAGTGAAGTTAATCCAAGTACAGCATCGATCGTTACAATTAAATTGTCAAATAACTTTATAAGAGCTAGTACTATTTAGATAACAATCCATCAATTCGTCTGCAATTATCAAAAGATAGATAATTTCATAATTCCATTTTATTGGGATCAATGCGTGAGTGATTAGCCTATAACATGAATACTCTGAAGCAACACAACATTTTTTTCTCTTCTATACAGTTTAACGGTTTAACTGAATTTCTTATATAAAAATAAATGAAAAATCATTGTATGGAATAAAATTTTACGTTCATTTTAAAGGCAAAAAGTGTATAATATTCGCGAAAAAAAAAAACTTTTGACCTTGTTAAAAATAAATTTTGATTAATTAATTTGCATTTCATTATAAAAATCATTTTATTTTGTTTTCTATTGAATATAACATTTTCAAAAATTAATAGAATAACATTAACCTGCTGTGTGTGTGTGTGTGTGTTAATATACTGGTTATTTATACACCCTCTGTCCGAAAAATATCTAGAATGGATTAAGGAAAGAAAAAACATTTTTACAATAATATAGGAAAGTTGTTCCGGTTATTTTACCAAATTATATTTATTCTGCCACAACCGAGCTACACATTGAATCGTTGATGCACCACTCAAAAATTTGTGTTTTGGCTATAAACAAGCGTTTCGCGGCGGCTATTTTTAACAATTTTCAAAGCATTCTTTGTTGTTGCATAAATTAAAGAATCATTTCGGTTATTTGCCGCACAGAAGGTGTATATATTTATTTAGTCTAAAATTTAACTTATACCCTAGTAACAATTTGTTCGTACTTTAAAAAATCGGGAAAATTTCCGTGGAAAAAATTCACATATTTGATAATTAATAATCCTAATAATTATAATCCTCACTCTTTTTAATTTATTTTCATAATTTTTAAAATAACCAGCAACTCAAATCGATATATTACGTAGGAATTTTGTAAAACTTTTAATGGTATTTATCCGGGGTTTTTTGTTCTTGTTTATTACAAAAAAAAATGTACAATTGTTGAATCGTTGTCATCGTTCAGCATCTTCATTCCGTGCTCATAGAACTTCTGGTTTATCGGTAAAAAAACTGAATTAAACTGTGATTTGACATCATCGACATAAGAAAATGTATTCTGCTAATACGGAAAATTCACTTACTTGCCAAAATACATGGACGATTCAAAGGTATTTTCATCAAAATCCGTGGATCTGCTCACAATAAATATGAATAAAAATTCTACGAATATTCTGTGGAATAATAGCAACGAGAAATAAATCTGAGGACAATCCGTAGAAATTTTCATCGGAAATATACGGATAATCCAAGGACATTATTTATAAAAATCCATGGACAGGGTTGCGCTGGTCATGTAAAATTCCAGCGGAAATCCGCAAGAAATCCATAGATATTTCCCCGGGTTGAAACTACCGATTACTACATATAATGCGGAAATTTTACGGACAAACTACAGACATTGTTACTAGGGTATTTAATTATATCATTCCAAACATTTATAATTTTATTGTACAATATATTCGTGTCATTGCTTGTCGCAATAAATACAATAAATTCACAATAATATATCAAAATGTAAATTTTATGTAAATTATATATTGTATAATTAATTAAATATAATATAATTAAAATATAATATAATTTATAATACACATAATAAAAACTTACAGCTAATGTATCAGCATTAATAACTTCATTGCCTAAGGTAGCACCAATTATAGAAATTACAACCAATAAGAAACATCCATTTAAATAATTTTTTAATGTATTCATATTCGATTTTGCATAAACATACAAAAATTTCCTTATTAATTAATTATAATCCTGAAAATATAAATACAAAATACAAATATTTTATAAATATACTTTTCACATATATTTTATGAATATTTTTTTAAAAATTTCTCTATATTTTATTACTATTTCACGCGATTATGTCGCTAAAGATTATTATATTGCGTGCGTATATAATTTATTTATATTTGCTGAACACATCATTATGGCACACTTTATTATTGTATTATAAAACACGTACCGAAATATATTCATTTTAATCAAGAAAAAATTATGGGAAAAAAGGTTAATGTATTCTTTTATCAAGGATCATTTTTAATTATCAAAATAATTCATTTAACGAATTTGTACAGGCTGTATTGAAAGATACTATAACTACGAGCAACGAATAACGCACACAGTGCTGCGATTTTATGATGCAATTTTAGATGAAATTTATTACAAATATTTGCTATAAATGAATTTTTATGAGATTACAACTATAACAATTTCTATTATACTGAAAATTAATCAATAGAACCATACTTTATTCGTTTATTTATAGTATCAAAAAGTGGATATCTTTAAAAATATTGTAGTGAAATTAACAAACTCTGAACCAATATATATATATAAGAATTGGTGAAATGTTGCTTACTTACAAACGAAATCATTTAACAATTTTTGAGACTGGGTATAATGTTAGATAGATACTCGCTTGATAGTATAATGATCGTCTGTATAATCAACCCGTATCGTCTGCTCGGGAGAAAGAGTAAAATGGACTCGAATTGTGATCTATGGTTTGATATTAAAATAATCAAAATTTAAAACCATCGACTATAGAATATACATACTTCAATTTGACGCCTCAACTATCGTCTACGAATTTCTATGTAGTAATGTTACATTCATTTTATTATTATGCAGTTTTTAACTACAGGAAGAAAGCTAGCACAAAAATTTTACAAAGGTTAAACGTAAACAAATTTTAACTTAAAATCAGTACTGCGGTTCGTTTAACCGGTTTGGATACACGCTGTGTGAAAAACCGAATCATTATCATAACTCTGTGATAGCGTGGCACACACATATATTTTATATTATTTAATATTGTATATATTCGCCTCATAATTAGAGCAATGACGAAACGTGAGATATATATATATGGTATTCGGATTACAATATCATAAATATACTGCTTATATAGTGGCTGGAAAGTGAAAGTGTGGTAGATTTTGAAAAATAATTTACGCTTTCAAAAGATATAGTCGGTTATTATTCGATGTCATTGAAAATATCGTACTGCCTGCTGTGTGTACAAAAACGTAAAGTGAACACTAACATATGGTACAAAATACTGAAATTTTATACTAAAGTAAACCCGTACGTCACCCAAATTTAGTGATAGTAATTTTTTTTTATTCCTCAGATAGAGTGACTCGTTTTAAATTGCCTTATCGACCTGTGTGCTCTGTCGTAAAAAGTCATAAAATTTGATAAATTTAAAACTTGACCGTTAAAAACCGGAAAATGGGAAAACTTCATAGAATCTATAGTCACGTGTTTTCATCCAACATTAGTTCAATCAATAAATCAATTAAGCCAATCCGCTTATCTGCTTAGCAGTTGTGTTTCGTTCGCTTGATAAATTTTCGTTGTGATTGTGAGTGTTATAACAACTTTCTTTTTCAATTGAAAATCAATCATCCACCACAGTACCAATTGAAGTCGCACAAACGAACGATTTATGATGAAAATGATTGGAATTCCTTTACGATGGTCCAAAAACGTAATATAATATACTATTCCACTTTCTTTCTGAAGGTGAACACACAAAATCATTAAAATAATAAATAATTTTAAAATAATTGTTGTACGACCGAGCTGAACCAATACGATATGTCGTGGCGTCAATAAAAATATCATATCGTCCCTGAACTCAGACGAAAAAAAAAATAAAATCGTGTGTGTATTATAATTTTTTATCACGAAAAAATGGTAAATTTATTAATGTAAAATAAATTATTTTTAAGTGTAATTTAAATACACGCACGCATATCATTTTCTACCAAAGAAAACTTAAATATATTCTATTTACGGACGAAATTTAAATGAATTTAATATTGGGGTCAATATACTATATTAGGAAAATTTCGTTGATTTACCATATTGACCATATGGTCAATACACAACGACAAGTCGACACGTATAAATATATCGTTTGTGAGTCAAGTGTTATTTTAACAACGTTTAAATCTTATAAATTAATTTCTTTCAACAACTGTTTTTAGCACAACTTTACCATAATCCAAGTATAGATTTTGGTTATCAACACATTTAAGAGCACTTAAGACTATGGCGATGTCGCATCAGAGGCGATCGCGCATATAATTCAAGCATACTATTTTTTATTGTATTATCACAGGATTGCACGTGGCACCTTATATGAAAAAGAATTATAGTATAGATAAGTGTTTGAATGAGAGTACGATTTTGCAAGGATCATAAAGATTTTGAAGGATATTTCAAGGATATTTTTGATTATATGACATTTTCGGGAAATTTCGAAGCAAATTCAACACTAATTGTAAGATACACCTAGTGTCACAGTAAATTGAAAGATGATTCTTATGATCCCGATGAAAATATATTACCATCACAACGTTTCGCTGACATTGTGGACTAAATATACACTAAAATCTTAAATACAAAATTTTATATTTTATTCATTTGAATAGACATTATTTATGAACACATGAAATTAATTGTGGTTTTATAGTAACCTGCATAAACAATATGTTCGATCGTATAAACACCGGCGTCACCTTAATTTTTCGATTAGCTAAACAAATCCATTTTGCATCCTATTACCTAAAAATTGCTTTTTCATTACTATAAAAAATTACTTCAAATTATTAAATCATCATTAAGCGCGTAAGTGTGACAAAACATCTATTCGAATAAATTTCAAAAATGAGCAAATTTTTAAATTATTGAAAATTCGTTAAATAATAAATAAAATTACAATAATAATAAAAAATAAATTTGAATTTCTTATTTGGTCGAAATATGTTCAATTGTTTTTTATTTTCTTATGTATCCACAATTTTTTATGTCACATTTTTAATTTCGATTTTTATTATTGCTAGTTTTTGTTTTGCTTGTGTCAGTCACGTCGTGGTAAATGAAATATAGGGAAAAAAAAAATTGCATATTAATCATTTAATTATTTTATTATTAATAATTAATGTAAAGTATAGATAATTTATTATTTTAAATTTATAAACCGAATATTAATATTTAATATTATTTAAGTTTTATTTTCTACAAATATTATTACAGTGTTAAATTAGTGTTTGTTTAAAAAATGCCTAGCATAAATTTTAACTTTCTTTTTTCCCTTGTTTGTGTTAGCGATGGGTAAGTGGTGCTCCTCATTCAATTATATTTTATACATTAAATTATATAAATATTGTAATTGTTTTAAGTATTTTTATTTTATTTGTTTCTCAACAATTATCAATTTATTCGATAATTAATTTTCCTGGAAAAGATGGTACAGATTTTTAGTTTTTTAATAATTAAATTTTGATTTTTTCTTATATGCGCATATACGAAAAAAAATGTGATTGTTTGTGTGACGCCGCGGTCACAGAAATTTTTTATATATAACATTTATTGTTGTTGTAATTGTAGTTGTCTTGTTCTTGTTCTTGTTGCTGTTGCTGTTATTGTATTTATGTTTAAAATTGTACCAAATTATTTTGAAAAAAAGTAATAAAATAAATAACTTTAATTTAATTTGATACTTTTATTTATAATATTATATATCTAATAATAATAATAATAATATTAAAATTAATTTATTACTTTTTTTTTTGTCTTTTTAGCATTATATACCAAATGTGTCTTGCGTGGTTCAATTTTGTTATTTGTGATGTGAAATTGCAAATTGAACTGTATGTGCAGAATATTCATTCTTCTGTTACCGGTGGCTCCTCTATTGCGGCTAATGTGGGGAAAAGTGAATTGGTGAGTACCCTTTTTTGTTTATTACATTTATATTATCTTTTATATTATTTTATTATATAATATTTATGTATGACTTTAATTGTTTATGGTACGTATATTTACGATATTTTACCTATATTTTAATTAACCAATTGTATATAAAATACAGTCAGTGTCAAAAATATTGATACAAAATATTCATTGAAAAGGAATTTTTTTTCATGGTAAACACTTTGTTTACCTTGCTTACATGCACACAACGCCACAACGTATAAGTCGGTATACATAACTCCTTATGTTGCGTATTTTAGTTCTTTGTTTCATATAACACAGAATTTTTGTTACTATACCAAATGTTATTATATCGGGTTCACCTGTATTTACGTGGAATTGTTTAAATATTAATACCAAAGAACACAGAGACGACTATAAAGAAAAGAAAACCATAAAAAATGTTACGAAAATAGTTTTTGTATATTGATTTTTATTTTACTTGACATTGGATATTTTTATTTGAGGATATTTAAATTTCAATATCATCATTTGTTTTTAATTTTTTTTATATATGGAAATAATAATAATAATAATAATAATAATAATAATATTAATAATTAGCTTTATCATTCGTTCTTAATTGCGTGTATATATATATATATATCCTCATCCTTTATATCTCTTTAATTTTTATATTTATAATTTAGTCTCTTTTTTTTTTATTCTTTATTATTATAGTCTGTAGAATTTGTCAATAAAAAAAAAATAATTATAACATTTGTCACGGTCATTAAATTTTATATTTGGTGTCCTTATATAATGTTATGCAATGATGAGCAAAAGCATATTATCATAAACGAAATTTATATAGACGAACATTTTCTAACCAACATTTTTATATATTCATAATAAAACTAAAAGATTTGCCCACAGAGCCGTATTTTTTTTAGAGAAATAACAGCATTCTAATGGGGGAAGATTTCTGATTTTATATCAAAGAAATATTCGTCTATGTACCCACCTATTTTCGCTTATGATAATATCGATAATATTATATATGTAATTAGAATTGTTCGTAATACACATTTAAGAAATAAATATATAAATAAAAAAATTCCTATTGTATATTTTTCATAATTTGTTCTGTACATTAAAAATAATAATAGTATAGATATAAAATAAAACAATAACTAAAGATAACAATTAATGATTTAATGTTTTGCGTGTCTAGTTATACTTTCTAATCAATAAACTATTTTAATGTATTGTATAATGCGCGGTGACTAAGGGGCTATATGAATTAATGTTTATTTCAAAAGTTAATATTATTATATTTTATAACGTATTAATATACGGTTTTTTGGAAAGGAAATGTTCTCAGTTAAGATTTCGTCGCACTAGGAGAATAAGAAGTGATAGGCCAACGGCGTTAAATGAATCATCACGTGAAGTTCTATATATAAATCAGGTAGAAAAAGAATACATAATATTTTGCAAACACCCTAGTAACAATGTGTCCTTACTTGGAAAAATGAGGAAAATTTCCGTGGAAAAAATCCACATATGTTCTATGGAAAAATTATATTGGAATTTGTCCAAAGAATGTCCATAGATTATCCACTTAATATATTCGTATTTTATTTATTGCAATTGAAATTTTTATCAAAATACTTCTCACAAAAAATATGAATATAGATGTTACGGATATTCTGTGAAATAATAGCAACGAGAAATAAATCTAAGGAAAATCCGTAGAAATTATCATCGGAAATATACGGATAATCCAAGGACATTATTTATAAAAATCCATGGACCGGGTTGCGCTGGTCATGGAAAATTTCAGCGGAAATCCGTAAGAAATCCATAGATGCATTTCCTCGGATTGAAACTACGGACTACTACATATTATAAAGAGGAAATTTTGCGAGCAAACTACGAACAGTGTTAGTAGGCCCTTAGATTTCTTGACATATTTGCGCGCATTAGGTTTTATTATAAGTATTACAATTCATTTGCAATTGGTGATTTGTTGCGCCGGTCGCTCCTACAATTGCAATATATATTTTAAATAATTTAATTTATGTACAAAAACATAATACAATACATAGTAATATTTTAATTACATATTAAATTTTTGTTAAATGGTTTCACGTTTCACACACACAAAAAAATAACAACAATATTTGTATGTTAATTATATGATCGTATTTATGATGGTATTAATGATCGTATTTATGATCGTTAGTAGTATTAAATTAAATATTATTTTATTAGTTATAATTTTATTATGATGATTTTAATTTAATAATAATGACATTGGAAAATCTATAATAAATAAGTTTTAACATTTTCTTATAATTGATGATGCACTTGCTTTCGCAAACTATCAACATGTTAAAACATTTATCTTTTATAATAAATATAATAATAGATAATTAAAATGAAATACATATTAATAGTTGCTTGGTTTGTATACTAACAATATATGTGGTCGTCGATTATAATGTCATTTTAAAATATATCTACAATGTATGACAATGTATTTAGTATTCCCTAGATTGATCAGAATTCGGTTGTCACGTATTAG
Source organism: Bibio marci (assembly GCA_910594885.2). Taxonomy (NCBI): domain Eukaryota; kingdom Metazoa; phylum Arthropoda; class Insecta; order Diptera; family Bibionidae; genus Bibio; species Bibio marci. The sequence goes on from OU343114.1 coordinate 43,566,150, forward strand.
ATTTGAATTTGATTTATCATTTGCTGTTGCAATAACTGTTGCAAATCAACATCGTCGAATTTTTCAATTATTTTCCTTGCGTTATTTATTATTCACATCAAAACCACTGTTTATATGAATCGTTGAAATCAGTCTGAAAGACAAGCATACGATTACTTTCTTCACCAGTTTTCCGTAATTGAAACATAAAAAGTAATGATGCTTTTCGAAACCAAAATTTAACATTTTCATGTGGTTGTCTCAATACTTATTATCAATATGTTATAAATTTCTGAAATTTGATCATATTTTTAGTTAGCACCCGTTAAATTAATTAACTCTTATTATTTTTATTTTTAACACATACTAATATTTGTGTATGCAATAAATTGTTTATATACAATATAAATTTCTTCTACAATATTTAATATTGTAATTTTAATCAAATGAACATTTTTATTCAAATTTTTCCATATTTGATAAACTATATAATCTCTTAATAATTTTTTTTCTTATAATATTTAACCGAAAAACATGTTTATAATAATATATGTTATTGAATAAAATGAATGAATTTTTATTGGGTATTTAAATTGAGCCCGATTATTTTTTGAATATTATATATGTGTTTCTTTTTCGCGGCACCATGCAGTGGCAACAATAATCAAAATATAATAGACATAACAACAACAACAACAACAATTAATTATATCCTAAACGTATATGTATACTAGAATTTCGAACAAGGTCGACACCCATACCATATATTTAATCCATATCCATCGTATAACACTATAACAGTCCGGCGACAGACATATATGAGTTTAACAAAAAGTTGTGATTGCGCAAATAATTCAAAATCCACAAAACATATTAATGATTTCCTGAATGTAAATTTTATCATTGGTATGCATTTAAATTAAATTAAACCAAAAGCAGTAGTCGACATAATTTCATATGTATATTAACGATAGAATTACACTTTAACGGATTGGGTAATTATCAACAACTACTCAATGTCAAGTGGTGATTACAACAAAACCGAGTAGAATACACTAAAATTATGATAAAATGATTTTTCAATACGACAATTCTTTAACATTTGTTTTAGCATCGGTTAATGATTCGTATAAGAAGAAGCATTTTTGTCTCGGAAATGTTACCCCATCCATCGTATTTACCAGACATTGTTCCATTCAAATTATGATTTGTTACTGTCGATGCAGTCAACAACTTATGTGTAACAGTTCTTTTCAAAAAAAATTGAAAATATATTTTAACTGGAATGCTTCACTGGAAACAAACATCTGCCATATATCGACCAAACTCGATTTTGTAGCAAACGATGGACAATATACTTTCATCATTAAATTACCATCGTATGGTATTTGTTTATTTAAAATCAATTGTTTTCTGTACACAAAAAAATGAAAACCAACTTTCAATTTAAACACCACAAAAATATAAAATTTATTTTTTATAACAAAAACAACAACAAGAAAAGCATTTTTATTCTCAACCCAAATAATATGAAATTAATTTAATGCACATAAATAATTTGGTACAGCAGCATATTTTTATATGACAAATAAAAATTAACAATTTGAATACAATATTTTTATTTGAATAAATTTAATGTATAAATTCACACACACGTAAATTTATATTCTATTAGCACATTAGGTTGGATGGATTTCTGGAATCAGATTATGGTTGTAGCTGAACTAGAAATCAAAATTTGGTCAATATTTTTTATCGAAATTGTATAATCGTCATCGTTGTGATTGCTACTTTTTGGTGGGTTGGCCATTTAATGAACGCGAATATTTTTATGTTGTTGTTCTGTAAACTATATGACGCGAGACATGCCCCCACATTACCTGACGTCATTACCCGTAAATAATACAATATATTATTTTTACGATAACATTTTTTATGATTTGTATCATGTATGCAAAAAGAAAGATTTACAAAATAACGAAAAGTCTAAAATGTATGGTAACCATGATATTGGTGCCACAAGTCTGTTTTCCTTCATATATATATATATATTTATTGTTTACTCATAAATATACCTATATGTGTATTATTAGCTAATATAAATATGTATACAAAATAAAATAACTAAATAAGAAATATGATATGATGAGCTATATATGACAGAAAGGATGACCCATGTGTGAGACATGTTGTCAGTGAGGATTAGTTCGCATAGTACATTGCATTCCGAGATAATTAAAATTGCCGGTGTCGAACAGTAATTATAATACTTAACAATGTTTTATATCTATGGCCAATATGAACGATCCGATGATTTGTGGTTGTTTTTTTTTAATCAATTCTCTGTTTACATTAGCTATTATAGTTATTTATATTAGCCCTAGTAACATTGTCCGTAGTTTGTCCGCAAAATTTCCGCATTATATGTAGTAGTCTAGTATTTCGTACGGATGTCCACTGGAATTTTATATGATGAGTGCAACCCTGTCCGTGGATTTTTATAAATAATGTCCTTGAATTATTCGTATATTTCCGATGATAATTTCTACGGATTCTCCTCAGAAGTATTTCTCGATGCTATTATTCCACAGAATATCCATAGAATTTATATTCATATTTTTTGTGAGCAGATTCACGGTTTTTGACAAATATATCTTTAATATATCGTCCATGTATTTTGGCAAGTAATACCCGTGAATTGTTCGTATTAGCAGAATAAATTTTCTTATGTCGATGCTGTCAAATCACGGTTTGATTCAGTTTTTTATCGATAAACAAGAAGTTCTATGAGCACGAAATGAAAATGTTGAACGATGACAAAAATTCATTGATTGTGTATTTTTTTTTCTAATAAACACGAACAAAAAATCGCGGATAACATCCACCAAAAGTCTTACAAAATGCCTAGGATATCGATTTGAATTGCTGGTTATTTTAAAAGTTATGAAAATGAATTAAAAAGAGTGACGATTATATCTATGGAAAAGCGAAATATACAAAATTTGAACCACTGTCTTAGATAATTGGGGAAATAAATTATGAATACAATACCGCACGGATACATATTGGAAATATTACCCTATATCAATCCAACGATTTCAATTGACCTAAATAAAATACTATTATATTTAGTGGAAAATCTATGGACATTATTTGGAGAAATTTCAATATATTGAAAAAATGTGGATTTTTTCCATGGAAATTTTCCTCATTTTTCAAGGTACGGACAAGTTGTTACTAGGGAGTACAATAGATTTACCACTTACACTGCTATCATAATCGTACATATTTATATATCCACAATTTCGTCATCGTTAACAATTCGTCATTCAAATCAAATCAATTCTTTTTCTGCTTTGCAAATACAATAAGTTAATAAAAATAAAGCAATTGCCTTTATATAGAATAGTTCAAGATAACCACTCGATTATATGGGCTGTAACGACGGAGGCTCGCCGTATAGAGCCTTCGTCGAATTAAATTTGTTTTTGAATCTTTTGAACCGTACCGATTTGTTATAGATCATCGTCATCATGAACTTTCTATTCATATACATATTATGCTGTCGTGGTGTTTAACTTTTATCTATTATACTAAGATAACATATAAAATATAATTTAATATAATAAATACAAACAACGGATAGCAAAAAACCAGTGAAACCACCCAAAATGAAAAACTGAAAAATATAGTAATATTATTATAACAATAAAATGAATCATAATTATAGGTCACGCTAAAAATACATTATTATTATAATATAACAAAAAAAACATAAAAAATATAATAACAATTATATGCTCTCTTACACGCATTGATTGAATAATACGCACACGATATATACGATATATTGTATCTATATGCTATGGACAGTATATCATTTGGCACTCAACATTTATAACTACTTACCGATGAATATGATTAATTTAAATTTTAAAAATTGCAAATATCAAAATTTATTATATCAAAACAAAACTTCTAATAATTTAAAACAATTAAAATAAAAACTATATATAAATAACAATTACAATAACAATATAGATATACCTAAATATCACTAAAACGAATTCAACTATATATTATTAAATAATATTAATAAAATGTATCCGACATTAGGTTTTAGTCTTCTGAACGTCTGCACACGTTAAAGATTCACTATAAACTAAAAAGGCAAAAATAAAATAATAAATACAAAAAGCAGAGATATATTTTTAATATTGTAGCTTTAGTATTTTTTTTTATTATGGTATTTTTGAAATAAACAATTCTATATAACTACGGCTACGCTATTAAAACAACGCAACGCGCAACAAAACCGATATACATAAATTCAAATATTATATACACGACTGTATTATATATATATATACCGAAAACAAATGTATAGGAATAAAAGTATGTGTATATAACATCATCACTATATAAGGAAGGTATAGCATAAAATTAATAAAACATATATTAGCAGAGAAATTACACGCATTAAGTTTTATTTCAGTACTATTATGACCACAACTACAATATTATTTCGAATACAAGGTGGTACAAGTTTTTTATGTCCGTATGCGAAATGGACGAGAATATACCGAAATATATAATGTCCTTTTACAAAGGACATTATATAAGCGTTTTGTTATTATATAAAATTGAATAATTGTTAATGGACATGTCAATGAACTTCAATGCGCGCTGGTTTAACTTTTATTCAATATTCAACAAAAAAAACATATTTTCCCATCCCATTTTGATGCATAAAATTTAATTTTTTAAACCATATCAAAACAGAAATATGAATGTGCGTAATAATAATGCGTAAATTAACCACATGGTAACCTAACGAACAAACGCATCTAATAATAATAACATTTTTGAATCACTAATTTTTTTGTAAAAATTGTATTTAAAAATATTTTGTATCAAACAAATTAAAATGTTATTATTAATATAAAAATAAGAATATTCATTTTTATTCTGTTCGTTCTTTCGGTTACCATGTGGCTTACTCCTAAAGACGATAAAAAATTAGGTTTCTTTGCAAAAAAACTGTATAAAACACATAAAAAGTTGTTTGTGTGGTTTGGTATGGTGAATTTTAGTGTATAGTTTTCCATAACCAATCTTATTTTTTTCCTGTTCTCAACTATATATACAGAAGCAGTCCCTCCTCCAATTTGGATAACCGAACCTATTTTCAATTTGCGGCAGTCACAAACCTTTCATTTATCCATGTCGATTATGGCTCTCACTTTATCCAATTCCTGGATATCGCAGATATACATGCGAATACGTAACAAAGTTGAGCGAGAGGCAATTCATTCAAGCAAGTTGTGCTATTTCGTTTCCCACAATACCCCACTGTGACCCAAAAAACAATGATTCGATTATTTCTAGTGAAATTTTATATCATTATTATAATACATTTGTTTAACCAAAACCCATTGTCTATTGTTGTCATATATACATTTACCCGATTGTAGTCCGTCATTCCCTATAGTAACACTGTCCGTATAGTTTGTCCGCAAAATTTCCGCATTATATGTCCATAATCCGTATAGTTTCAATCCGAGGAAATGGATCTATGAATTTTTTACAGATGTACGCTAGAATTTTATATGATCAGTGCAACCGTGTCCATGGATTTTTATAAACAATGTCTTTGGATTATCCGTATATTTTCGATGATAACTTCTACATAGATTCTGTTTAGAATTATTTCTCGTTGCGCTATTATTCCACAGAATATTCGTAGAATTTATATTCATATTTTTTGTGAGCAGATTCACGGATTTTATATTAACAAAAATACGTAATGTGACAAGTGCACTAGCACAAAGATTTTGTTTCGCCTTGTTGAAAAAAAATTTAAAATAATAAATACTTATTGAATGAATAAAAAGTATGATATTTATATTTTCTTTTGCAAAAAATAATTTAATTATAAGATTAAATTAATAAATTCATAGTATAATTTTGTAGAAATTTGGCAAATAAAACAAGAAACAGAAACTGCTGATAAAATCCATGAAAAGTCTTACCAAATTCCTCGAAAATATGTCAATTTGAGTTGCTGTCATTTCTTTTAAAATTATGAAAATAAATTAAAAAGAGTGAGAATTTTATTTATAGATAAACGAAATATACTAAATTTGAACCCACTGTCTTGGATAATTGGTGAAATAAATTATGAATACAATACCGTGCGGATATATGTTGGACATATTACTCTGACAATCCAAAAATTGACCTTAATAAAATACTATATTATATTAAGTGGAAAATATATGGGCATTCTTTGGACAAATTCTAATATATCTTATCCATGGAAAATATGTTTTTTCCACATTTTTCAAAGTACGGACAAATTGTCACTATAGCGTTTTAGCTATATATTAATCCGTCCGGTATTCCTAAAACAACCACATTCTGTTGGCAAATAACAGCTTTGGATTTTAGTAATGTATATTTAATATTTTAATTAATTATTAACGCCTTATAAACATGGTATTCGATTTTTTGTTAACCTTTACTATAAAAGTACACTTCACTATACATCCCAATCTATATGTTCAAATTTAATGAAATTCATAGAGATGTATATAAAAAAGATATACCTCTGCGCCTGCCACGAAATTGTAAACAAGAATCAAAATAATTATTATTATATATTTAATATATCTTCAATTTATATGAGAAAAATTATTAAATGATATGGGTTTTATCACGGCTTCGTAATCACAAACACAACGCATAACTTGTTGTCATCTGGCTACAATATTACAATTACTAAATTTTTGATTGAGCATTCCTACTATTATTATAAATTGATCATTGATCGTAAACTGTGACGTCTGCATCATTTTCGAAGAAAAATGGATCAATGATGGCACCACAGACCATAAACTATACGTACCAAAATAGCCAAATTTTTTTTGGATGCATTGGTAATTGTTGAAATTTTTTGTTAAAAATACATACACATTTAAAAGGAGCGTATAGCATGAAGTTATAAAATATTATAAATATATAATATAAACAATATGTCGATATAATATAGTCGACTATATTTATAATACCCTCTGTATATTATATGTATGTGATATATATATATATAGAAAAACAAAGTGGATAAAATTGAGACTGTTTGAGAAACATTTTATTTTCCTTTTAATAAATATATAGTATATAACACAGATAAAGGGTTTTCCAATGTATGAATAAATAATCAACATCAATTGTCCAGTTTATTGCTTAAAAAATTTAGTGGATAGATTGAATTGGAACCGGCCACCCCCTACTTACAATGTGAATTGTATATACGATGTTGGTGTATTATCAATGCCATTGAGTCGCATTCTGCATTCTTCCTCAACGTTCTCGGGAATATATTAATTTTAATATAATATAAATTTGACTAATCGAATAGAAAAGTAATTCACATAAATTTTTTTATTAAATTGGAACATGGTAATTGAAAAGTAAAATTCGTTTTGAAAAACCCTATTTTTATATAAATATTTACAATACTTGCAGTGCAGGTATTATATGATACTTTATTTATATTATACAAGTTTTATTGAATTGCACGTTGCACATACAACATTTTTTCTTTTATACATTTTTTTCTGCATGTTCTTTTGGCTTCTATTTTCAGGATAGTGAATTAAAATTGTCTGGTTTTTGTAGACTAAACTCAATGTATAAAAAAATGTGAAAATAAATATAGGCATTTTTTTTCTAAATAACAAATGTTTCGTTACTAATTAAGTATAAACTTTTAAATTATCCAGCTACTTTTACGTTTTTATATCATAAATATATAATACATGTATAGAATATATAGTTAATTAACCCTTTGTTTGTAATCACTGATATATAAATAATGGAATTAATGAAACATCTATCAACTATCAATAATTATTGACCAATTGGTGGATTGTAGTTATATATAATCCCGCATGCGAGGATTATAGACGTAGTTATGAATGTTTGATAAACGCCATATTTTCCACTTGGAGTAACATATACTTTGATGATGATGATGATGGTGATGATGATGATAATGATGAACCCTTTGTTATAGTAACATTATTTTATAGTGGTAACAGTTTGTTCAAGAGAAGAAGAAAATATGTGTAGGTTGAATAAATCATCAAATATCTATAGATTTCTATGTGTGACTTTTTGTTTGTATTTGATTTATTGCAAATAACGCTAAAATATATTTTGAAACGGAATACCTTGCATATTTTAACAACCGGAATAACCATAATTTTATTCAAATGTGACTATCCGTTATATAATCTTCACTATATGTAAAACTGAATCATATTAAAAACTTCATTATTTAGAGCAACGTTCAGTTAATCATACAATCTAATCATAATAGTATTACTATGGGAATCGATTTTACAGAATTTTCTATACTATATTCATACAGTTCCAATTATAGGCGCCGTTTCTAGTTACAATACTTTAAGAATATCGAATGGAAACTTTCCGAGTTATGTTAGTTACTTTTTATAACATATATTGGGAGATACATTTTTATAGGAGGTGTTACAATGTGAGGAATCGGATCTGGAATGTCACAAACGTGTATACGAAAAAGTTTTATCAAATTTAAACCAGCCATTTGAAATATTCAAATGCAAAAAAAAGCTTAAAAACAGACAAAGTTAAATCCTTTAAATTTGTTCTTAAAAGCTAGTTTCAATATTGAATTAAATTTCTATTGAAGGGATTAGATGAAGACGATTTTATACTATATGCGGCGTAGGGCTATGAGAGTAGTCGTCCATAAATCCAATAACACACAGTTTCCTTTTGATCCCACCTAATATACAGAAAACTCTTCTGTTCTTGTATATTGCTAGAAATTATTGTATCGTTGATGGACTTTTCAGTGGCCACCGTTTAGGAATGTCGAAATATATCCGCAATAATAATTTCTCCTGGTTTTTTTTTTGTATTTCGATATCTTTTTCTTTCACTATTATACAACACCCATTTTCCTTCTCTCTGTATCTTTCCTAAGGCATGTAATAATATGTAAACATTGTTGCGTCGCGTCTAACGTCTAATGTTTCTGGAAATTTTTTAGTTTGTTTCGAACCTTCATCCATTGTAAAGCTTGCAATTCTGCATCTTCAATTTTTTTCGATGGTATTCAACGGTATTTGTTGTTACGATCAAAATTGCACCACTTTTGAGCTGCAACATGTTCATCATAAATTTCTTCCAATATAAAATCGATAACTTTTCTCATTCGTTTTTCTTCAAATGAAACATAAAACATTCGGCTACAAATGCTCAATGTCGGGTACAAAACTATATAGACATTTTTGCAGCAATTACAATCTAAATGTTGTTAATACACGTTTAAGTTAATTAATATACTGAATTTTACAGACTAATATGCATAGAATTAGTACAAATCAAGAATATGAACCGCCCACATAATTTTTATCAATTAACATAAAATATGTAAAATGTTTTTTCATTGTTTGTTTATCGAATAATTTATAAAAATAATACAAATTATAAAAATTATGTCTCTTGAAACAACACTGTTGATCAAAAATATTAAAGTCGAATATAAATTAGTTCAGTTTTTTCTTATTTATAATATTTCAATAAATAATTAAATTCGTATCGAAGGGGTTAACGTTAAAATATTTATAGAGATTAATTAATTTTTTTATATTTAGTTATAGGTCTATTTTTAAATTTAGAAAATTATATGTTTCTATTATTTGCGGAGCATAACTATAATTTTATGACTAAAAATATATAGAATTTATTTAATTTCTGTATAAATTTTCTATTTATTTAATTATAAATATACGCGTACAATTTTGTACACTTGAACCGATTTTGAAATGTTTATTAATTTAATGGATCAATAAATTAATCTACTTTATAATGATCTAATCAATATATATTAAATTGTATACTGATTTTATGAGAGTAATAAACTTTTTATGTATATTCTTGTATAGTAAAATAAATATAGGATTGGTTTGTGTCGTGCATATTACATTTGGTTATAATTTTAGTTTAGAGACGATGCGGTGGATAAAGACAAGATTTATTTACCATTTCATATATTTATAATATACAGTGCGCGAAAAACGTATCATCGAATTGGTTTTCTAATATCAGCATTAATATTTCAAGGGTATAGTTAAAAATATGTGTTCGTGCAATAAAATATTGTTGTGCGTGGAGTACGAAATTCGTTTCATTAACTTATTGTTAATTGAAGAAATATTATATTTCGGGTGTTTCGTTTTTCTATAGTTAAAGATTTATTCAAATTGCTGTGAATTAATTGATTATTTGAATATTACCTAAAACTAAAGGCGAATTATGGAAAAAAATCTAATTAGTAATACGAAAATCACACAGAGTCAGAAAATTGCAATGCGTTACGGGATTTAAATTAAATGAGGTTCACGAATGTTATACACACTAATTAATTTATTGCATATGTCCTGGACTACTGGGAATGGTAAATTATAATTTTTTCCAGATATAAAGAAATTTAATTTTGAACGATTCAGATAATATAGTAACAATCTTTGGATTATCAGTCTGTGACTTCCTTAAAAGAAACAATTTTATAAGAATGTATGGCAATGAATTACGAAAATGCATTCATTTTTTGACAATCGTTCATATGAATTTCGTTAACTGTATATAAAATATAAAATGAATTTATGGTATTTAGAATTTAAAATAAAATGCTCTTTCACATTTATAATGATCTAATAAAACTTATAACGATGTCATTAAACTTTGCATTCCTATAAAAATCAATAAGTTTTTCAAGTTTTGTTAAACATTTTATTTTCTGCGTTGTTTCTGTGTATTGCTTTCTCGAGGTTCAGTATGTTGACTACAAAAGACGTGTTTAATTTAATTATAGTTTTATTTTTAAAAACATAAATGCAGCGCATGTATTCCATTTCTAATGAGTAAGTGAAACACTTATTAAATCAAACGGTCAAGAATGTTTGCTGTGTGACTATGTAAAGTGTTTTTGTCGTTAATCAACAAAAATCATATATATGCCATTCTTTTTCCATAACTCATAGCTCTATAAATATTATATAAAAATTGAAAAACATACAAAATACTCCACTGTCGTAATTGTTTTTACGTTATAGAATAAAAAAAGTATTTATTTTAATGAAATAAAAAAAAACCGTATCCAAAAATACACACAGAAATATTTGAAATAAATTAAAATTTTTCTTCAATATCCATCCAATTTTGGAGTATCTGTAAAATGTATCATACGATCCAATGGAAATTTCTGATATTCAACAATTGAAATACGATTCACACCACCAACTCTTAATAAATCTTTGGGTATATACATTGTTATTTGTGGTCCAACAAGTGGCCAATATCTTCCTAAATGAAAATGATTTACATAAAGAATACCCTATATTTATATGGAAAAAATAATAAAATCATATAAATTATATATAAAATAATAATAAATTAAATATGCAATAATAAATATATACTTTTCCCCATCCCGTCGGATCAAAATATGTATCCAATAATTCTGCATTTTCATCAAGTGTAAATTCGGTATGAAATATTATTGGCCCTTCAGTTAAAATACCATTTTTATAATGAGATAAATCTATTGTTTCCAAACTATTAGTGGCTTCAATAAGATTTTCAAAATGATCATAATTTGTTAATGGATATCCGGTTACGGTCCAATTATATAACGCTTCCATAGAACCATCAAATTTTTGTATTGTAACATTACCTAAAATTCCCTAAATATATATTTTGTAAAAATACGATAAATTTAATTAATTATCATTAGAATATTATAATTATAATTATATATTTTTTGTCCATTACCTTTTGATCATTAAATACATTAAAATTAATGCGTCCTTGATTTTCAACTAAAATTTGTAATTTATTACCAACACCAGCATTTATTGGTAATGATTTTATAGCATTTTCACGTGACAATGTACCAACATAAATTTGATCAATGTAAATAAATGCACGATCGGCCAGACCGTTAACTGTTAATAGAGTCGGATCAATTTCTATACGTGGTAATTCACATTCGTATAACATTAAACCAGAATATTGATTAAATTGTTCAAATGATACGGGCGTATCGAAAATTTGTGAATTACTACCCGAACTACCCGATAAACCTACATGCGGTCGTCCTAAATGATGTTTACCCATATCGGACAGCAATAATTCAATTGGTTCCATTAGCCGTGATTGTAATATCATTTTTGGTTTCTTTTCTGGTATTGGTGGTATTGTCGGCGATAATGGTATATATTCAGCTATAACATTACGTATTTTTTCAAATTTTAATGGATTTGGATCACCAGCTTCATCCATAACAGCATCATAATCATATGATGTTATATCGGCCATATAGCCACCGGTACCCCAATCATTTGCACCAGCCGTAAAACCAAAATTGGTGCCACCAAAAAACATATAAAAATTGACATTAGCACCAACTGCTAACATATTTCTGTGGGATTAAAATAAAATGTGTATGTAAAACAATAAAAATATGTTTAAATAAAAATAACATCAGATGGGTTACGTTAAAACCAGCCGACAAACATTGTGTTGACTGTTTTTGGAATATAATAAGTGACTGAAAATAATCGTAATGACATCGAATGTATGATCGCAATATATCCCGCGAGAGGTTGTATTTTATATGTATCGATCCAATCTTCCCTGAGACAGGTTATTAATATTAAGATAGTTTAGTTTAAAAATCCGATATCGCTAGGATTATATCTATAACACCCAACAGAACTTACAAAATTCTTTGATAATATCCAAATTCTCATTGACCCGACTCTCGTAATTTAAACGCAAGTATTTTGGCTGCAGATTTTCTAGCAAATAATTTCACATGAAATTGCATAAAAGAAAACTCGCTAAAGCAATCAATGAAATGGTATACTAACTATAGCGATTTAATAGAAATAACATTAAGTTTACATCAATTATTTAAGAAATTTGTTGGACTCGCCTATCGACCAACTATCAATTTTATTTTCATCCCTGTTATATTTGTTTTTTACCACTTTATTATAACACCAACATTTTTATAAATGAGCAAATATTTTATAAATACATGAAATATAATCTTTGCTTTTTAAAAATATACTAATAATTATAATTAATAACCGACAAAAAATGTAAATTTTTACAACGGAGTAGAGAGAGGAAGTCAAAGTGTACATTGCCTAATATTATTTGGAGAAATTGGCCACGGGAGCTTATAAATATATCGTAGATTGTATATAAGATAGTCGTAAAGTTTAATTCCCAAAATTTACAAGTGAAATTTTCCGGTATTTATTGTAATACTAAAAATTTGATAAGTTTTTCATTTGTTCGCTTATGGAATAAAATAATTGATCGTTGAAGATATGGTGTTGGACGCTATCCAGAGATTAACAATGTCTGAACGCACCATTATGGGGTAACCACTCATTAAACAAAATAATGGAATTAAGGAAATAACTATCTGTTTGATAATTACACAGACCAACTATATGGTGAACTATTTTATACTTCCGTGTCGTATATAATTAATCAACTTCACTGTCATGTGGTAGATGATTGATGACATTGTTCTGCTTGGAATAACATAACTTCCGTATAGACACAATGGCCATTTTATCAATAGCAATTTAATAACAATATTTTATTGTTATGGCTAAAAAAAATCTTGAAAAAACAATGTTCACATATGGAATTTAGATTAGAACTAAAAACAGATAAAAAGGTATTTCGTAGGTAGATTTTGAAAATAGTGTGGCTGTGACATACTAAAAAGAAAAGTAAATTATATGCTTTATTGTCTCTGTAGTCTGTTCTATAACCCTATATTGGTATATATATTTCATTAAATTTGAGTAATCTTAACTATATTGCTGCTATATAGTAGGCATTAAAATAAGTATTTATTTATTTCTTTTTACCAAACTATAAATCAAGAACGTCATAAAAAAAGTAACAATGAATAAATTTAATTTTAATATAACAAGCAAACATAATTCCATAGTAGCGTACCACCGCTTATAATTTTATTTTCTAGAATAAAATAAAAGTTGGTTTTTATTCTGCAAAACTAAAAAGCATATAAATTTATAACATTATTTAAACACATCGGATTAGGTTTTAAGAATTCACTTGAAAAAAATATAACATTTTTTAAATATATAAAAACAAACAAACAACGTACGTATTACTAAAATAACGTGTATTCTGGGTAACGTGAGTGCGTTTGTGTGTGATTACATTCTCCTAATGGTTTCAGTTAACGTGACGAGAAGTATTCGATTAAAAATACTTAAATACTTAAATGTTATTATGAGGTAAACATAATCGTAAAGTAAAAATATATTTTATATTAAAATCTAAAAAAAATCTGCGCTTACTAAAAACTAAGCGATCCTGTTCATAATAAATATAAACGCTAGTTGTGTACTATCAAATAAAAACTAATTCAACGCATGGTGACAAGAATAGAAAAAGAGTATATGTATTTGAAATACAAAATCATATAAATTTATTTAAATTTTTGTATTTATAGTATATGCGATAATTTTTGAGAAAAACTTTAGTACTTTATGTGCTACAACGTATCGTTAACTAATATACCCATTTACCAAAAACCACATTCCCAATTTTGTGGTTTTTTTATTTTTATTATTTTACGAAAAATTCTTTATACGTTATTGTGGGACAATTTCAAATTTTCAAATACCAGGAAATCATCATTTATTATTTTATTTAATTTCTTATTATTCTATTTCATTCACTTTGTGTGCTGTTGTGACACACACACACACTGGCACACGTCGCTGTATCCACATCCAATAATATATTATTGTGTAAAATAAAATAATAGTACAAATATTAATTTTAACAATAAACAGGCACACAAAATAAAATATATAAATTCATGCAAAGTAAAAAAATATTTTATTAGTACAATGGGAAAAAGAAATATAAACCGCATAAAAAACATAAACAAACAATTTTAGCAAGATGTTAAGTCATCGCTAATGTTATTTCAATAGGATAACATAAAAGTATTCGAAAAATATAATAATTTTATATAAAATTTTCGTATTAGATAATACAATTTCAACTAATACAATTTTTTATTTGCTTTTTTCATATGAGACAATGCATGGTGATGTTATTGTGCTATTTTTGCCATCATTCATTCATTCATTCATTAACACACGGTGTGTTGTGTGTGGTGATGGTGGTGGTGGTGGTGGTGGTGGTGACAATATACAAGAAAAGCTTGTCACGTTAGTGTGATTTTCAATAGGAATTCAGAATACGAAAATGTATTATATTCACACGTAAACGTACTGAAATTGTAAAATATTTTTCTCTACAACTTTTTTTATTTTTCAAACATGCTATATAATAATGTTATGTATGACGAATATTTTGCATATATACGCAAACTAATCTATAGATAGAATTTATAATATGTACAACAATTGCATATATACAATATATAGATATAGACAGAGTAAATATATGTTGAAGAGGAGAAAATATGAAATTGACTATAGATTTTTCTGTTGAATATTTTTGCTTCTGTTTGACTGGTACATTTAATAATATCTCTCCGATTGTGATGGTACATTTCGTTGACGACGTTGTGCGACGTTGCTGATGTACAACGTTGATGTTACACATAGCAAAGGCAACAGTCGTCGTTCCTCCGCAGAAAAATAATGCTTTCATATACAATTTTTTTTTTAGTATAAAGTAAGGATTTTAAATGAATAGGTTTTCATAAATATATTTTAACATTTTTGCAATAATTTATAAAATTTTGTATTTTTGTTGTTATATTGTGTACATATTTTAGTTGGTTGGAATGTTATAGCTATTGTTATTGTATTTCTGCGTTAGTAGAAATTGATATAAATAAATTTGTATAAACAAAAATAAGTTGTTGTTATATAAATAGGAGATATAGAGTCTTTGTTTACCGATTACACATACATTGTGAATGCTTGATTTTAAAAATAAATTGTTCCCGTGCAGCAAAAATCCACAAAATCGCATATATTTTTGCCAATTTTTTCAACAGGCTTGTTACCTCTATATTAATGACGGCAATTATAATTGTCGATTGTTGACAACACACAACAAAACATTTTGGAAATATCTACAATTCTTTGATTTTAATTTTTTACCTTAAAAAAAATATATATAAACATGTTATTATGTTGGAATGAGGTGTACGATACCGAATTCAATCAATTTTTGCCATACTATAGGACCAGAGCAGTACTACTCAAAATAAGAAACGAAAATATTTGTTTTTTCTTTAACACTCAGTACGAGAATTTTCTTAAGAACTGTCGATACAATTCCTTTTTTTTTATCCATTCAAAATTTCATAAAAATCGGTTGAACACCAAATTATTGCCATGTAGCATAAAATTCAATCGAACTGTGTATTCTCATTATTTAGGATCTATTTTTATATATCGCAATATTAACATATACAATTTTCAATATATCATTACCTATTTAAATAAATTATATGCTTCATTGTTATCCTTTCACGGACAATCACAGATTTAGTCAACTTCTAGGTTTACAATAAAAATGTATCATGTTCTATATTAGAAGGCGATCATTGGCAGTACGATTGTTCTGCAGTAATACCAGTAAATAAATCATTCATTATCATATTTAAAATAATTTTTAAGTTTCCAAGCACAATATATTATCAGTTTTCTTTTGAGAGATAATGACTGTTATGCTTGAACCTCAATTCGTTTCTACTGTCAGAAAATCTAGCAAATTGCTTGCTTCGCGTGTAGTAGTCGAATTTGTACCGTCCTTATAATGTGGTGATCTACTATTATATCAACTGTTTTTAATGAAGCAGAAAATAAGACAGTTAGGCGGCCATATAATTTAGGTATTTCTAAGGGGAAGGGTGAATTCGTGCATTTAGGATAACTAGCACTCATATATGTTCCAATGTATGGAATATAAGTACGTGTGAAGCTAAAGCTTTAATGATTCCCCAGCATAAAAGTAATGAGTTGTTGATGGATTTGGAGCCCGAGAAGTGTGTAGCCAATATTACTTGCTGCTAGGTGTAAAAATACCATTTTTACATACTCCAAATTCAAAGTAATTTACCTACTTAACAGTAATTCATGTTATAGAGATAGATACAATTTGCATGAGCTTATGATTATATTATATATTTTTTAATTATCTTAAATGCAACAAGATTGAATTTAAAAATTTCAATAAAGATGAAATTCGATGTTGATTGGTTGTTTGGTTTGTATTCATGAAATCATTTTTTTTTATACTTATTCCGGGGGTTGATTATCTTCAGTTACACCATGTCATACCATCGCTATAGTGCAGGCATCTATCTAACATTGCAACCAAATGGTAAATTATTCCGTTTGTGATTAACAATTTACCAATTCTTACCAATTATCTGTAAAATGTGTATAAACATTTTGTTCATCTCTGAATAGTGTTCAACATCATATTTTCAAAGATAAATACAGTTCTTGTCGCAAGACATGAACGAACAAATGGTAATTTAGTTGTGTAATTTTCAGGATTTAAATTATTTTTTGATCGATTCTTCATTTTATCGCAAGAAAAAAACACAACGCTGATAATTAAAAGTTAAAAAAATTATTTTGTGCAGTGTTAAAAAAAATTTACTCCAACAAAGGGACTGCTTCTGCGGTTTGTTTAGATTGTCCAGAAATAAATTTAGATGGTTTGTAATGGTGCAGCAACGGTTACAACACTAAACTATTATATTCATAAAAATGTTATACAAAATTTGATTAATACGTTTTTAGGGCAATAGGAATGCGTCAATAACTGTCCTACTTAAATAAAATCATCTATAAAACTACTATTTGCAATATTCATATATTTACCTTAATGCATTTGCAATTAAATCACCATCACGTCGTTGATTTTCCTCTTGCCAATGTGTTAACCAACCCGGATAAAATTCTGAATTCACTTTTGGACCATCTGGTTCAATTTCATTTAACATTTCCCATATACTATCCATATTCGGTGCTTTATCAATACCAAAATCAGTTGTTGCTAATACATTATCAATTTTACCACAACGCATTTCTTCAACACTATTCGGTATATCAACAGTAAATAAAATTGCATTATCCTGAACATATTTGTCTAAATAATAAAATATATGATTTTAATTAGTCTACAAATTCCCTTTATTATCGGTATAATTAATTACCTGTTTCATTCCGTAACCAATTTAAATAATTTCTATCGCATAATTGTGAAACACCATATTCATTTTCAATTTGCACCAATATTATTCGACCACCATTACCATATAAAAATCGTTCAATTCTAGGCATTAATTGTTCATACCATATACCAACTTCACGTAAATAATCAGGATCACTTGTACGTAATTGAATATTAGGATATTTTTTTATCAGCCAATACGGTATACCACCCTAAAAAATTGTAAAAATTATATTATAAAATTATAAGCGCGTCAGGTAAATAATTAGAAATAGAATAGTTACTTACATTGTCACGTTCAGCACAAATATATGGACCAGGTCTTAATATAATATAAAAATCTTCTTCTTGGGCGTATTCCAAAAATAGTTCAATATTTGCGATTCCATCGAATGTATAAACATCTTCTCTTGGATTATGTAATGACCATTCAACGTATGTATCAACAACATTTAAACCAGCCGCACGCATTGTGTGTAAACGTTCTTTCCAAACATATGGTAATGCACGGAAATAATGGAATGAACCGGCAACATATTGAAATTTCTCACCATTCATTTGAAATTCTTTATTTTCATAACTTACGGAAAATGTTCGACCAGCCTGCGTGTGTGATAATAAAAAATAATGCGTTTAATAATATTTTAAAATAAAAATAAATAATATAAATATATAAAACAAGAAAAAATATACAAAAACACAATAAAATCTCAAAGGATCAAATATTTATATACTGATACCAAAAATGTATAGAATCAGATTACATACATATAGAAACAGATTAACAGATATCATTCATTTTCTTTTCAAGTATCTAGGACATTTCAAGTACCTCTTATAATGATAATTTTCACATTTTTTCACAGTTTAATTTTCTTTCATACATAAAACAACTCATAATTGTTTGAAAATTATTTTTATAAGATCCTTTGTGTGTCCTTAATCCTTGAAACACTAATTCCACTCAAGTCTCTGTTTAAATCTCTGTTATATGAGCCGAGTACTTCTTTACCAACTGTGTTTCTTTTATTCAAAAACAAACTTATTTTAAAGTGTAATTTTTTCATTCGGATTAACGATTATCCGGTTTTATCCAATTATTAATTTAATGTAATATTATTTATATATATTTTTAAATACACTCCATTTAAATTACATTTATTACTTGAGAAACTGGTGTTTGACAAAATGCTAAACCACTTAATACAGAACAAATCGACAGAAGTGATAAACACATTTTAATCAATAATTTAAATATTTTAATAACAACTAATGCAACACAAAGGAATGATTATTCTAAAATAAAATAAATTTCCACTTTTCTTTTCTGATGATATAAATTAATAAAAACTTATATAAAATGTTTATACAAAACAATAAAACAAGTGTACCACGTACGCGATGGTCAATTGAATACTAATATATATATTAAATACATCGCATATAAAATGAATAGTAATTATTATTTGTGAAACAAGTTGCTTTTAGTAGACGATAAGAGTAATGCTCGTATAAGTAACGTGTGCTTAATGCTTAAGTAAAAAATTTCAAGAGATAAATTTGTTTGTTTAACAATTCAATTGGGAATATTTTAGTCCTGTGCACGGTAATGTTAGGTAGTGATATTAGAAGGAAACAAACATTTCCATGACTATTTCTATATGAATGCTATTATATATAAGAACATAAATACTAATTTTGTAATTTTGTTATACCAACAATTCCAATTATAAATGTCATTTATAAATTTTTATAATTTAGACAATTGTCCTGTAAAGGAAAATATGAAGAAATTGCATGCAATTTTTCAATCGGTACATAAAAACACAAAACCGATTGAAATGATGATTTGCGTTATGCTTATTTGGAATTTTCTATCACATTATGTACACATTTATAAATAAATATATAGGAAATGTTTTGTTATACGGTTTTGTTGGCTTTTCCAATTGTATTTTAAACTCTGCAATCAAAAATTAATCTGTATGTTAAAAAAAAAAACAAAAATCTAATCAAAGGATCTATTTTTTACTTAGAATAATTGTCCTTGTCTCCACGCATTATTTTGTTTCATAATTTTATATTGAATAATTTTACAACCAAAAATTGTAATCGAGAATGTATGAAATTTCGGGAAAATTACAGTAAAAACTGATACAAAATGATGCCATAATAAATAATCTGCAAGAAATCACAGATTCCAATGGGTTTCACATATTTTATATTTGTTTTTAATTCAATGAACAGAAAAATATGTTTTTAAACTTTACTTTACTTTGTTAATAATAAAATTTCGAGAAATTTATATAATTTTTATGTAGTAGTTTTAAATAAATATTTTTCGGTGGATCACTTCGTTGGAATTATTAGATAGCCTGGCTATCTGGCAATAGTAAAATGCATGAGTGTATTTATGCCGAAATTTCAATATTCAACTCTAAATTTCATTGCTTATATGATCGTATCGAGGTTGTGAGTGGCCGGCCACCTTATATTTATTTATTGTTTTTATAAAAACAATAAATTTATGTATTTTTTAGTTAGTTCGTTTTCTCTGATAAAATCAACCCAAAAAATGCTGAAAATGATTATGTTGCGTCCGTTATCTACATTTTAAGATTAAATAGATTGATTTTCTCGTGTCCTTTTTCTATACACACACAGATCAATTTATTTAATCGACGAATATTGTGTAATCAGTTTTTAGATTAATTATTGTAAATTTTTAAATATGAAGATATTTATTATTTACAAGAAATATAGAAATAATAATATATTAATAAAAAAATATATCATCATCGGTGAACCACCCCACAATAGAAATAGCAATTAAATGAATGTAATTTAAGGTAATATTCAGTTGACATCGAGGAAAAAAGAAATAGTGCTTTCGTTTTCTGCACATATTAATTTACATCCGAAGACAAATTGCTACATGTATTAAGCAAGATAACGAACTCACCAAATTTATTCGGAACGTGTAGGAGTAAAATTTAAAAAGCATCGAGACGTCATCGCGATACTGATGTATGGCCACAACACTACACACGATATCAAGTGATATTCGAACATTTACAATTTTATAATTCCCCCATCATGAATCTGTTCCATAATATATGAAACATTTCCATAAACAACATTCCCTCTATAATTTTCTCTATCCAATTTAATTTATTTATATATGAAATATCAGTGTATTTTACCTGTCTTTACACCACTACATACTTAATATAAATTTAAAATATAATATATAAATAGAGACCGCAATCGTTATGGTTGAACTTTTGATTATTTTATTACCAAGTCATCATAATCGAAATTTATTCCGAATACAATAGCTCTGGTGCTGTGTCACTCACTACACACCGTTTTAGCATATATATGAATTTAAAAAATTATTTAAATATCATTTCTCAATGTATAATTTTTTTTATTATATTTATATTTGAACAACACAAAGAAAAGCAGTGGAATAATATATTTTGTATTGATGGTGTGTATTCGCTTTCTTCAATACTGTGCCACTACCTTTTTTTTATCTTCTGCCACACAACAAAATAACCCTCCTCTTTAAAATATAGTTAAATTTATTAATATTTTTGTTGGTATGTGTTGTGTGTGCGTTTTATTTTTATTTATAAAAATTATATTTTATTTATTTATACAGAAATTATTTATAAATTTGTATTTTTATAACAATGAGGAGCAATATTTGCCTTCATTTCATTAGGAATTCATAAAAATATTATAAAAATATTTTGCATTTTGCATAATTTTGTATTTAAAAGTGTTTTCAAGTTTTATTCAATTTTAAAATTTATATACACAATACCGTTTTTCTATTAGGATTGAATAAATGTTAAGATTTACACAATAATATATATTTTAGTTAGTTAAATATTAAAATTGTGTGTGTTTGTTTTTGTTTTATTTTTTAAATTAACGTCACACAATATATTGTAGTCATTTTTGTGTTTTCACGTCATCCAGACGCGACATTAAATATAATTACAAATAATAAATAAATAAATAAATAAATAAATAAATAAATAATATAGTGAAGTTCAAGTAAATTATACTATGTTATTTATTGTAAAGCTACAGCAAAAAGTGCCTTTTAATAATAAGGCAAACAGAATTTATTGGATGTAAGTTTTTTCAAAAAAATTACTATAAAAATAATAGAGAAAGAATACCAAAAATATTTCAAGTAAATTTGTTACCTTTTTTATTTTTTTTTTTTTAAAGTATACTTATAAAATGAACATTTAATGTGATAGGAAAGCATAATGGAACAAAATTTGCAGAATCTTCATTTAGTATGAAATAATAATATAATAATACATTTTATCAATATGATATAAAATACGCGCCTGTTTGAAAAACATTTCTATTTGCATAATAAATATACAAAAATATACATGCGCTTGTGTGTGCCCTAGTAATAAAACTGTATAAATGTGTGTGTATAAATATAATAGGTCTCATTATAAACCGGCATGGATTAAAAAACATAAAAATAAATATTAAATTATTGACAAAAACCCTTTTATTTATTCAAAATAATCTCCATCAACCAGTGAATCAACAGACTTTTTTACGTCTGTGATTGGAATGCGATGGTAGTCACCTTTTTAGTGCGTTCAACTGATGCATAACGACTTCCTTTCATAGCCAAATGAAGTTTTGGCAATAGAACATAGTCGCAATTACATATGATTAAGCAAAATAATTTGATTATTAGTTCAATTCGGTGCAATTTTTTAATATAATTTAATTGATGTGGAATAAACTTTGAATTCACGCTTATCATAGACCAGTTAAAATATGAAGAATTATTGTTTTCACTAAACCAAGGTCCATTTCGTTGAATCTTGCTGAAGATTCGAACCTGGATGTTTATCATTATTTTTAGCTTCTCTGCCTTCTGTGATTTATTTTATTTAAAAATTTGTGTAGCTGTTTTACCATTCTTACAACAAAATTTAATGTTGGTTCTTTGTTTTTATATTCATTTTTCGATCGTAGCACACAAAAACAGCTGTAACTTTATGTATTGTATTTTCGATTCTACTGAATGTAATTGCATGAATTTTTAACAGTTTGTTGAGGAACGTTCACACAACATAATCACAAAAAAAAACTTATACATGGTGTTCTATGGTTTGCAAAGCCATTACGGTTTCTCATGGGACAGAGGGTGTATAGCAAATATATATATAAATAAATACTAATATACCATACCGTCGTCGCCGTCCTCGTCGTCATTCTCGTCATCATCATCATAATTATATTTTAATAATAGTAAACAAGCCATTAAATTTTATTGTTATTGGTACTGATAATTATTGTTATTATTATTATTATGATTATTATTATTATTATTATTATTATAGTGATTATTAATATTATTATTGTTATTATAGAGTTAAATTGTTATTTTATTATTGTTAAATTGTTATTATTATTATGGGAAAGCCAAAAATAACTTGAATACCGAACGGCCAAAAACTGGATTCATTTTACCAGGCGACTATAACATTTTGCAAGTAATTATTTTTAATATTTTCCTCTTCAATATATAAATTTAAAATATATAAATATATATATTTATATATAAAATACGCGCGCACAAGTCTTCTATTTCATCGGGTATCCACCGATAGTAATAGAGGAAAAGAAATCGAAATACATAAATACATCCGCATTGTGTTTTGTACCAATAGAGGAGTATATATGATGATGGGTTTTTTGTTTACCATACCACAAAACAGAACAGTTCAGTCACAAACAGTTCAGTAACAATATAGTAGTTGTTTGTATTGGTCGTTATATTGTGTAAAAATTTTATTTACCACTTGTTATGTTTGGTATATTATAATTATTGACTTTCTTCTGTAGCAGCGCTCCCACTTAGCTGATACAATATTTTGTTTTTGTTAAAAGTGTGTGTTTGTATTATATGAATGAAATAAAAATATATTAGAAGGTTATGTTTTTTTTCTATCTTATCTTACATTGAATACGTTCCATTCATTCATTCTATTTATTTATTTATTTATTTATTTATTTATTTTTATAAGAAAAATTTTATAAAAACCTCTCATATTTTATTTAAAGTTCAAGATAATTACAATGAACGAGAGCAAAAAATGCTTATTCATGTATTGGGGTACCAGAAATTTTAAAAAGTATAATTTTTTTGCGTTTTCATGATATGAATAAAATTTGTTTTTCAAAAAAATATGTGTGTATTTGTGTGTATATGTACAGTCAATATTATGATGATATATTTATAAATTCAATAATAAAAGTATACAACGTATTTGTTGTTGGTTTTTTTTTCATAAATAACACAGCATATTTATTTTATTTTATCAGAAATTATATTATTTTACTTTAATAATGTAGCACAATGTTGTGTATACAAAAAAAAAATTAATTAATTTTACTATTTTCTATACAAACAGTTGAAAAAAAAGTGTGCCAGTTTAGTAGAGTAGAGTCGGACAGACTAACAATAAGATGAAAACTATTGTATATAAACTTTTTTGAATTTAATAGGAAAATACTAAACAGTTTTTCCTTATAATTTAGTTCTTTAAGGAGATGTGAAAACTGTAAAATATCTTGGACTTATATTCAAGTAAAACTTTAACATAGTGAGACAATATTCGTAAAATGTCTTTTAAATACTACACTGATCGCCGAAGATTATGGAAATTTTCTGAAGTAATTTTTCGTGAAACTCGAATATTGCTGGTAATTTTTTTTACTAGATATCCTCACTTTTTGTATTGTGATGTTGTTTGGATATACCTCGTGATTCTACCGATAGTATTAAATTAAAATCACCATCAATTATTGTATCAGATTTATTTTTTTAATTTGCGTCGATATGATCTATAGGGAATTTGATTTTCTGATGTTTATTTTTTTGATTTTTAACATTTTTTAAGTGTCTTTTGTTTCTTTTCAAATTGCTTAGATCTGATCAACCTTATTTGTTTAATTTAATTCGATTTGGTACCCATATAGTAAAATTGTACAATTAAGAATTCTTATATGCACAAATGTCCTTTTTCATATAAGCGTTTATATAGCAGAGTGTAGTTATTTCTAATTTATTATTATATTATTACAATGTATACCCTATTTTCTTCTATTCTATTCCTGCATTTATCCTATCACAAAATAAGAAATAATCTAGAAATGTGCATAATTTGTTAAGAATTTATCTCAATTGTAATACATTTTTAATTTAAATAATAAAATAAAATATAATAAACAAATTTTCTGAGAACGAACGAACTAATTCACGATCACTGTGGGGAAATCGAAACCGACACCAACATCGTGATAACATTTTAAGTATATTTTGTATGGTATAAGACCGTCCAATCAGGAGTGGTTAATTTCAATATGGGTCTTTATGCCTGCGGCGAAGGAGTGTAGGTAGTGTTACGTATTTGATCAAATCTTTGAAATTTATAATTAATTGATCTAAAATTTCAATATAATTGAATAATTGATAGTAGAGAATATTTGAGTGGATGCACAAATTTTTAGGTAAACTCACTGTTGAAGATTGCTACAGTTATGTTTCAACACCACTTTGTTAACGTTTATAGATTCTAAACAGACTTCTTCAGTGATGTTATCCGATCATCAATGATGAAAAAATTATGCACAATAACTATTTCCATAAAAAATTTAATAATTTGAAGAATGATGTAAACTTACTGAGAAAAAACAAGAAAATTATACTTATCTTACCATTTTTTAATCACAATAAAAATTGTATTTTCTATTTTATCAACAAAATAAAAAAACAAAACAATACGTTTTTTTTTTGTACGCAAATTTCACTATACCAACAACTAATTCGATATAGAAACGAATTTATACTGAATAAAATGAATAGAATTACTGACGCGACTGTGTGTGGACTGAAATAATAATAATATATACAATAACATTTTGTTTTCAATACAAAAGGAAGGGATCAATCAACTCAACGCCATTCATAAAACGAGTTTCATATTATATATT
Organism: Bibio marci; assembly: GCA_910594885.2. Lineage (NCBI taxonomy): Eukaryota > Metazoa > Arthropoda > Insecta > Diptera > Bibionidae > Bibio > Bibio marci. Next base: position 43,592,526 of record OU343114.1, read on the forward strand.
TTATTTATATTCCATAAAATTATCGTCGTTTTTATTTAATACTGTTTGCTGTTCGGTTACCCAGTAAAATCTAATATCAACACTCTTGTTTGCCTTTGTGTAGTCGATTTCGTTCGTATAAATGATGTTGGATCATCTACATTGTAGTTATACATTGAGTTTTGTAATGGGTTACCAGAATTCATACAATAATATCAAGTATATTTTTTCAAATAATAATAAATAGCACAGTACATTGAACCCAAATATATAAATATAATACAATATATAAAGATATATCTATCTGTGTATGCCTATTTGTTTATGGTATGTTATATATTTGTATAAAACCACAAGCAAATAGCATATACAACGATGCGGCGTAAAATAAAATTGAAATTCATATAGATTTTGTTTCTTAATAAAATATTATATTGAAAAATACATTTCGACATTTATGCTGGCCTAATCGTATGAGGTGTAAATAAAGTGAAAATAAGAGATGGATCATCATCACAACCAAACAAAACACAACTAACTTTTAATTTATGGGTTTATTTTATATATTACGTATAAGAAAATATAACATTTGTGTACCCAATAATAATTTTCAACTATACAAAAATGTACTTCTCCTTATCATTCGCATTTAGATTCTCCTTTATAAAATATACAGAGATACTCGAACATTATGTAAGCAAATAATACATATATTATCATATGAAATTTATTAAATAATCCAACAATGGTGATGAAATGTATTTTTATTTCGAATAGAATAATTTTGTGGGAAAAAATTTTTATAAATATTTTACCAATTGATTATGGATACCTAATACAAATAATTTAGTCAATCTTGTAATAATAGTCATAATTCACCACAACAACACAAAGGATTGTGTGGCATGACATAATAAATATAATTTTATATATACACCTTTCAGCAAGCACAAAGATCTTTTTCCATATCCCATATATATCCGTTCATATGGTAGGCAGTCTCTAACCAAACTAACTACAGACAGAATATTTGTCATATTTTCCCAAAAGGATTGTAGTACCCATGTACACGAAAAAGAAGCATGGGATAAGCACAGGATGACAGAATATATAAAAGCACAATTTATATAACAATAAGAAACAATTTTTTTCATTATGAGAAGAAATATTATTAGTGTTTATGGCACGGCGCACGTACGGCCGGCGTACGTGACCTGCGAAAATACGGTTTATTTGGTGTTTAAACTATTAGGCAAACATAAATTAATGTACGTATATAATATTTTTAAATAAATTCCTTTTCCCATATAAATAAATATATATATTTGTATAGTGTAATATAAAATTGGTATATAAAAATAAAGATAACATTTATATATACGACAAAATATATAAATTTTTACTTGATACACTGCACGCTATTATGTTAACCTATTATAATGGAGGCAATTACAGTCAAGAAAGAAGAAAGAATAACAACAACACACTCACGCACAACAATAAAAATGATGCTCATAGAAAAACGATATTTTCTTAACTTACTTAGCGGACGAGACTACTCTACAATATTATTAAATTTACTAAAAAATGAATTTAACCATTTGTTATTTCTTTCCCAGTAGCAATAATATATTATTGTGCTATGAAAAATTGTTATTATAAGATTGTGTTAATTGCATTCTTTTTGTCTAAATGTTTAATGTTTCCAATGGAGGAAGACAATTTCTGTTAAGGTTTCTTTCTATTAAGACCATTTAGATAATTCTAATCCGTTAATAAATTAATAACACGTATAATACAAACAATTTGAAATCACATTTGTGTTATAATATACAAATTTATTTATTTATTTTCCAACTACATCATTTGGCATACATAATTTGTATTATTATGTATAATTATGACTGTGACTGTAACTATTTCTATATAGAGATGATTTTTCACTTGTCTTCTTAATGTACTTTTTGATTAACATTATCTTGAAAATATAAATACTTATAATAAATACATAAACAAAATAGTATAATGTGTTTGTTACTATCGTTTCACTGTCATATGACATGAATAAAATTAATTTTCTTGATAACGTTATGTTGGCCTAGTATTGTTCTGACGTGCCATCGTCAAGTGACAAAACAGAAACGTTATTAAATAAAACAACACTGTACCGTGTATGCTTACGGAGTAGCTACGTATGTATACCGACAAAAATTATTTATATTTATTTCTACAAGTTATGTTAACCTATTACAGGCAGACCCTAATTTAATGTGAAACGAAAGAAATAAAGAAAAATTGGTAAAAACGATAAGAACGAAACACATAAAATAATAATTGCACATAGCATAGCCCAGCAAAACCGATGATATATTGAAAAAGTACTCTCTTATTTTTTACGTATCTACACTTTTTAGTGTATACGTAGTACGTACGTACGTAATACACGTTATTGTGTAAGTTATCGCACGCAAACGACCAAGCTAGCATAGATAGCATTTCAAATTTTCACATTGAATTTTTCCCTCTAGTAATTTTTGTTATGATGAAAATAATACGAAAATTTCAAATAATAAATTTCTTGAAAAAATAATATTAATATTTTGCAGTCCTATTAATTTTCAGTGCTCTTCCTTCTTAAAGAAACATAAAACATAGATGCCAATTGTTTTTGTGTTGTTTTTGCTGTTTTTTTTTGTTTGTTTGTTGGTTGGTAAGCAAAATAATAATAATATAAAAAATGTTATGTTCAAATATTTTTGTATATTTTTTACTTACGTTAAGAAAATATGAAAAAGTGGAATTTAATTTTTTTCTTTATTGATAATAAAATGTATAGAAGATACATTTAATATAGAGGTTTACTCTTAATAAATAAATAAATTTGAATATAGGTGTATCCGGTGTATCTATATATAGTAAAAACAAATACATTTGCAGTAAAATATTACCTGTTGAAATTAAGTTTGAGTGTAAATAGAATTTGAATAAAATGATTGGTGGAAGAATTTTCTATCGTTTCATGAAGAAGAACCATTCTTTTTTTTGTTATGTATGCAATCAACAATGAATAGAATCGCATAAAATTAGAATCAAACAACATAGGCTTTTATTTTGGTTACTATAAAACACCTAGTGTTTATATATGTTTATTTTTGTAGTCCTCTATTCTCTAATAATCTATGTATTTATTTGTTATTTATATTCACTTCTATTGTAATTTAAAAATGAATGGGAAACGACATATGAAAATACAAAAATTAGAAAATTTCAAAGTAAATAATAAATGAAAACAAACATAACCCCGTAGCTTTTACATTGCCATCTTAGAATGGGATTGCAAAATTATTAGCATGTAATATTTATTTTGCTGTCACACAACTACCAACTACAGTGTTTTTTGTACACATTTATATTCTGTATTTTTGTATACGTATCACACACAGCACTACGCTAGGATTATTGATTTTCGGTGTATCAGTGATAGTATGTTTTTGCGCTGTTTTGTTGATGTCTTCCCATCGTCTGTTTTTTTTATTGTATATAGAAAAAGAAGTTGCCAAGTAACCTACCAGAAAAAATACACTATACGAAGGTAAAATTTGTTAAGGAAAAATTTGTTGTATATATAATTTTGCAAATTCTTGTCATAAAATAATAAATTATAGAAGATATGAGTTAGATGGCATTCAATCCGGTACAGTTCTATATGTAACGCAAAGAAATAACTGAATATTTTATAATTTTAATAATTAAAGTAATCATTACTTTGTTAAAATATTATTATGTTTTTTTTAGTGTTATTGTTAGTTAGCTATACTAACTAATTCAAACTATCACTCCATATTGACAATTTTTGGTTGTATATAACAATCATTTAATTCAGTTTATGTGGTTTTACAGATTATCTAATGCGGAAATATTCAAAAGCACTTTTTACAGGGCACAAAATTGTATTTATGTTCTTTGATCGGATGAATACAATAACCAGCACTACTTACACAAACAATTTCGGTACTTATGCGGTGCAGTTAATATCTGTTGTGTATTGTTGAGAATTAGGCTAACATAAAAATATGTAGCCGGATTTCTGCTGTTTTTTATTCTGTTGAAAAATATACATTTGGCAAAAGGCACAGACACAGAAGAATATTATATATAATTTTTTGTATATATTTATATTTTACAATAACAATACAATACAAAATACAATTCCATTTATTTTTTCTGGTGAATTTATTTGATACGAAATGAATATAATTATAATATACAACTTTTTCTTTCCATGTGAATTGTATACAAATTTATTGCGCATCGCAATAAATGACTTTTGTATTAGGCGTCTATAACAAACTGGTAATATAAATTTTATATATAATTTTGAAATAATGAATTGAATTATGAATTTAAAAGAATTTTGTATTCATTTTCTTTTTACATATGTATATTCTTGGAATTAATGATGACATCATGATGTCAATTTGTTTAATGTGTGTATGGAAACGTAATACAACAATTTATATAAATCCATAAAAATTGTTGTTTGTATTCAGACGATATCAGTAATTTTGATATATTTAAGAAAACTTCACTGGTCTCAAGTTATCAGTATCAATATAAACATGTTACTCCAAGTATAGACCATATATTAAATCACAATTCATAAATTGAGTTGTAATTAGTGGATATTTCCTTATATCGATTTTTTTTATTCAATTTAAATGAACAACATTTAATGGAAAAACTTCAATATTAAAATAAATACCGAAAAATTGTTTATGTAAATTATGGAAACTTATAAAAAATGAATATAAAAACATAGGCTCATTTCACACCAATTCATTCACTTCAAGTTAAGTCAATTCAGCCTGTAAATTTACTGTGAATTTAAAAATATTAAGTTGATGACTTGATTGGTGTTAAATGAGTCTAGTTAGTTTGTGGAAATGTGGTCAGTAAGACTATGACGGACGACCTAAGAAGACTCATTTCACATCAAATCCATCCAGTCAAGTCAAATTAATTCAGTTTCGAAAATTCACCAAAGTAAATTTACAGGGTGAATTGATTTGACTTGAGAAGAGATGGAAAAATAATAATAATGAACCTTAGTTTTGTAATCATTTTTTATAAGTAATCGAAATGTTATTATTATTATCCCTTCCCAAATCTATATATATATATATAATTTAAACAATTTAATTACAAAATCCATTAATTTCTAAATATACTCCCATGATCATAATCTGAACATTTCCATAGGGTTAATTAAAAAAACCATATTGAAAATTTTAACTAAATTATTTATAAATAAGTGCTAAAGTTTTGTGACAGAACTAACCGTGATCTTCCATACAATCCAAATATTCCCAATTACTCGAATGTTATTTATTTGATTTTCTTTTTAATTTGTTAACTGAAACATTTAATGATAATTACAAAATGTTGGTGCTGAATTAAACGATACTACGCCAATCCTTCGGATGTCTCCGATAGAAGTCGAATATTCGCATAGTAGAATTGCTCGATTACCATTTTTCCAATAAATTCTAAATTTTTGTGGAAGTTGTTGAAAATACCCCGATCCCTCCGAGTACTCTTAAAAAAACCGTAAATATTCATTCGAATTACTATAAATAAATAATAACTTTACTATTTCGCATTTATTTACGATTTACAATACTTGAACTAATATTTTATAAGGAATTCTTACGATCTGAAGCGGTTTTTGAAATTTTGATTTTATACATCGTTCCATGTACGACACTTTATTTTTTAAAATTAATTTTAAATAACAACTATTTTTAATGATGTGAAAAATTGTTTCAAATGAACGGAACATGTATCATTCACCTATACTTAACTGCATAATTCCTTAATTACAAATAGTGGTTTACCTTAAACACGACTAGTAATGTTTAGTTCATTTATAGATGACTATACCTCTCCAGACGCACTACTTATACGGAATGAAACACTCGCAAATGTCCTCAAATCGAATAGAATTGTATTGCGAAAATAATTATGGGTTAGCAATGTATGTGCAGAAATTAAATAGAGATATAAAATTAACAATTATTGTTTTACGTCTATCTATATTCATCCTCTGACTGAAAAATAACCATAATTGATTAAGAAAATTCCAAGTAATTAATTTATTTTTGTAAAAATAATTTTATTTATTCGAAATATTCTGCCTCAACTGAAATACATCGATTCGTCTCATGTTCTACAAATGCATCAAATAAGTTTTTTTTATATTGCTGATTATGGATTGGTGTTGAATATGGCGTTAGTCAATAACGTCTTCAATTGATGGAAATCGCAGTTGCCTTTTATCGCCAACGGAAGAATAGAGAATAGAAAATAGTCACGTCGATGCTATACGCAAAAACGTGTGTTTTGAATAAATAATTATTACCATTAATAAACGATTTTATGCACTTCCATAGCCTTTTTACTAATTTTAAAACAATATTTAATGTTTGGTAATTGGTTTCTAAACATTTTTGAACCGAAGCACAAAACTACTGTCACTTAATGCATTGTATTTTGGCTTAGATTGAAGGAAATATCATAAAATAGTGGTCGTTTAATAACATTTATTGTCGAATTAATTAACAGAAAATTAATTCACTCACATAAAAATGACACTTTAACTTTATGGACGAACTCAACCCAACATTTATCTTTATAAATTTATGAAACTGTATAAAATTTACTATTAATTTATCATATATCAAAAAAAATAAATCACGTGACACTTTTTCCAGAATTTTCGATTAGATTGCCAAAATGTTATAGTGATAAATCAACCATTTGTTAAATTACGATTTAATATAAAATTGAATTATATAACTTTTTTTCACTATATGAATTTGATTGATATATATTTTTATAATTTCATAACACACTTATTTAAAAAAATTAAAAAAAACACACAATAACAACAACACATGATTACCTCTACAAGATCATTATCTACAGCAGTTTCTGGATAAAATTCAATAACTAATCCAACAGCAACACCCAATAGTATGATAATTGTAAAAGTCCCAACTGTTGCAAAAATTGTCGTTTTTTTGGATAGCATATTTATTTTATTACCACAATTAATTAAAAATATTATTATTTTTAACAATGATTTTTAATTATGAAAATACTAACTCTTTAACCATCAATTACAAATTATTAGAATTCACTTAACGTACATTATTATAATGAATGACTGATTGTATTAATAATTTAATCGTACACTCAAAAATTACATGATAATTATTGATAATATATATTTTTCGTATATATATTTCATTATATAACCTATAAATTATAAAGATTGCCCATGAATTTGTAAATAAATATGCCTGGAAATTATTTAATCGATATATTAATACACATTTATAACAATAATGTGTATAATGTGATTCGTGACATGAATTCAGGAATTATCTTATATTTATAGATAATTATTATTGGTTTTTGAGAGGCCTGAGTGGGTATAAAAAAAAATGATATGATATTATTTATAATTTATAAATAACATTTTAAATCAGAGTCGAATTTTTGTTACTTTTGTTTGTATAATAATTCATAAATTACACGTAATGAATTTGCGGTTTAACGCACCCACTGCGATAATGACTAAAATCTGATCCCGATTCCATGATATTTTAAAAATCAGTTTAATATTAACATACTCATTGAATGCTTTATTGAAATTTATTAAATCTATTATTTAATCAAACCTAGCTCTGTTTGTGGGATCCTTGAAATGTTCTTAATTCTTGAAACATCAATTCTACTTGAACTCTAGGTTAATTCTCTTTCACATGAGGTGTCACGCATGCACGCACTTTAAAAAATAGAATCTAAGAATTTTTAGTAAACAAAGTGTTTTTGACAAAAAGATTCATATAAAAAAATGGGCAGAGTTCAAAAATTCAAAAAACCAATTTGATGATGTACAATTGTTTTTATGTGGGTAATTCATAACCGACTGTATTAGATTCATGCCTCTTATAATAATGTGTCACGGTCGTCAACAGAGCACCCCTTCCTGTCTCATTTCCCTAATGTTCTCTCGTGATATAAAAGATTATGGAATGAGTTCAATGATTCTCATCACAGCAGCAGTATAACCATAGGCTGATGGTTTTTTCTCTATCAGATCAATGCTCTAAAATTGTTGAGAATGCATGACTTCCTCCGAAGTCCTGCAATCCATTCATCATTTTATCTTTAGTTGAATATTTTTTTAGATGTTTCTTTATAGTCTGCAGGTAGTGCATATACTTGAACATTCTATTTGTGATGTATTATATCCATTCTCAGTCTACATCAAATAGTAATCGCATTTTATATTCCACAGAATGGGTTAAAACCAATGCATTGAATAGTAGGGATTTTTTTTTTGCTCAATTATCCACTTCTTTGTGTTTCATTATATAGGAGTGCGTTGCGGTAGCCGCAGTATAGTGGGTTACATTATTATTTATGCGAATTTAATCCGGTCTATAACTACACAGTCCCTGGCTAATCTGAATGGGGTGTAGTATAAGTGACTTATAGTAGTTATCTCAATGGCTTCTTGATTATATCCAGCTGATCAATTCGCAATGTTTCTTTCATGGTTATTTTTTGTCGAATTTAGGTGCATATTATGATAGCATAAATATTTCTGTCTTGAGGATACACTTACTTGGGTTTTGGGTATGAACTCATTCGTTTTCAATCATTGGTTTACCACTCTAAAGATATTTTCCTCATTGTGGTACTCTGAATGTTCATCATTCTATTTTGTCTCTTGTTATACTGCACTCTTGTTGTCCACTCTTTCTTTATAAATTTATACTTTATGACATTGTGTCATATGCATTCCAACAGAGTGAAATCTTCTTTGGGTGAAGTACCTACATTTCTAACTGCACGTCGGCCATTAGAGCTCTTGTAAATGTTAGTCACTGTCACATATAGTTATATTTTTATCACCCCAATCGTCAATTTGACCCCGTTTGACAAGAATTAATACAGATTCTCGATCAGAAGTGATATTATATATTTGTTGCACATGTTTCTGATCGTTTGAAATTGGAGAAGTGGCTATTCATTAAATAATATCCAAAGTTTATGTAATTTTTCATCCGAATACTAATGTCGGTTTATCTCTCTCTCAGTATTAGGTACTTACACTTTCACTGGTCGCACACTAAAAAAAAAGTCACTTTGCCAACAAATTCTGTTGCAGACCTTTGTTATGTTATACAGAGAGACTAGAATAAGTGATAATTCCCTCTAATCTTACACTTCCCTAATTAATTGTAAGTCAGAGGTTTGAGTTTGTAATGGTTATAAGTATTAATATCTTGATAGGCATGGTCCATTCATATATATACTTAATTGCAGTTTGTGGTCATTCGATTATTATAGTATTTTACCATTTGTTTCTATAGTATTACTAATATTACACTATAAATTATTCTATTGATGGTAAAAGGTTTTGGTTAATTCTTTTTTATTTTGTATCTATCAATTAATCTGATTTTAAATAATTCGGATGATATCGAATCAGGCCAATATTTTTACTCCTTTCGTTCATCTACCGAGAGAACTGTACTGATTGGTTGCTGTGATGAAAATCAATCCATCCTTCCACAGTACAGTTTCTCTGGTCACTTCCCTAGCATACTCTACGCATGTATCTATGTATTCCTATACGTCACAGTTGATAAATTGATGCAACTATATCTCTGCATAATTTCCACCAACTTTGTAAAGAGTTCCACACTCTTCATGCTCTTGGTGTGTGTACATGTATTGTATATAAAACCAAATAGCTAATTTAAATTGTCTATCCATTTCTCGATTTGATCGGATGGAAAAGTATTTTGTATCGGATCAATGAAAGTCAATGTGGAATTTCTATTGGCTGGACTGTCCGTGTTTTCAGTTCCATCTATTGCAATGTGTCCACTTTACCAAAACCAAGATGATCTCATTCGTTATTTTATAATCTTTGGATAAATTTAAATCCAAATATGTACTCTTCTTTTGCCACTACATGCTTGTCTCGTGGTATAGGAATTTTATTTCACTTGATCCTGTGTCACCTCTGGGTGACATAATAAAGTCAGCAATATATTGAAGAGTATTTCCCGGCAGGCTTATGTGACAGTACAGGTTAGGTTCGCAGGAGTAAATTCCAGGAAACATCCTGTTCGACATAGTGGATCAATCCGTAAAGATTGTAATCTATCCACTGATTGTCTTTTAGCTATATCATCGCATCGCAACGAGACGTTTCGTAACTCCACTTTGTTGATCTCATCCATTGATATATCCAGTAATGTAATCAATTAAATGTCAGTAGCAATTAAACAATGAATGAACCCAGCAGTAGTAATTTAATTTTAAAATTCAAATACTTTAAATATTTTGATTTTAACACAATTTTTAAATTTGAAAAAAACCCCTTTGTGTTTGAATGTGTAATAAAATTACTAGAATGCTTTTTAAACGTTCAGCTTGTTTTGATTTTTTCCATAATATAATAGAAAAATATAATTTTTGTATCCACATATGCAGATGTCACTAAAATAAAATTTATTTTTATTAATAAGCAAATAATATTCTATGAAATATAGAATCCACAATAGTTTTTATTAAATATTAAAGAAACAAACCAATTCTATGAATTTTAAAGTTCATGAATATTGTAGATTTTATTTTTATAAAAAAAAGTTCGCTCGTAAATGAATTTTGATAATTTATATGTTTTTATTTCTCATTGAAATTCACTTTATATTTTTTTTTTTTTTTCAGATGACAGACTTCATTTCAGATTCATCAGTCATTTAGTTTACGAGTAACATTTGTTGAAGTTGGTTGGTTGCATAAGTTTTATTTTCTTTTGTTTCTTTTTATTTTTTCTTTAATTTACGGTGAATTTTAATTTTTGTTTTTTTTTTTTTTATAGTGGTGTGCCATAATTTTATTTTGTTTGTGTTTTTTTTTTTTTTTGTTTAATTATTGAATAAAATAATTGTGTTGTTTGTTTAGAGTAGAGATTTTATAATGAAGCGATTTTTGTTTAAATAAAAAAGTGAATTGTTTAACAAAAAATAATCAAAGTTATATGTAAAATATATATTATAATAGAAGTGCAAAAGAAATTCTAAAAATAACCAATATTACAACAATAACAATACGACAACAGCACCAGCCAGCAAAAGCATTTTATTATATATAAAATTCTAAGAACAGTGAAAACTCAAATAAAAAGTAAACATGATTCACGTTGGCGATAATACTTGGAATTTAAGGGTCTTTATTACGGATTTACAATGTGAAAAAACCTTAAGGGTTAAAGGCGATGTACACATTGGAGGCGTTATGTTAAGATTAGTTGAACCAGGTTAGTAATGAAAAATCAAATTCCAAAAAAATAAAAAAAATTCCTGTCTTTTCTTTATGTTTTACAATTTACATTTTACTTATTCGTTTTTTTTTTTTTTTTATTTTTTTACACATCACCAAAAAATATTAATCGACCGAAAACTGCTTACATAAAAAAAAAGTGTTTCTGCATATTTTTATATTTATCAAATTTTATCAGCCTTTTTTTTTTTTTTTTTATTTCTCTGCAATGTATTAGTTTATCAAAAAATTTAATGTTAAAAATGTATGGGTTAATATTATTTTATTTAATGTTTTTTTTTTTATTTTTGTAAGTCAAATTTATTACTTTTATAAATATTTATTTCTTCAATACATTTATAACATTTATAACACAAAAGTACCTCCTATACGAATATACGACGCAATGTGTTGGTTTGTATGGATTTTATATGTATGAGTTTTAAGTAAACAGTGATTTTTTTTTCTCTTGTTGAATGTGAATGTAAATATTAAGTCAGAAAATTACAGTGGTAGCGACACACATATCCGATTAAATTAAGTGACTTATTTATTTTTATTATTATTTATCATACAAAAAAAAAAATTATCCTAAAAAAAGGATTACTTAGATTTGCCTTTATACAAATTACAAAAGTATAAAATATAAATTATAATATTTTAACAATTATAGATAAAATTTTTATGTTGATAAGAAAACTGGTTTTTGAACTTTATTGAATTTTAATTAGATTAAGAAAAACAACATTCCGGAATGTTTATATTCATGATACTGATCTTGTTTCTGTTTCTGTTTCTAATGTTATTATTACAATAGAACATTTAATTTTGCTATTTTTAATGGTAATAGTAAATGTCAACACGAAAGAATATTGTGTTATTCATTTGTTTAGCAATTTTTTGATTTCTTCATATTATTATCGGTTTGGTGAGGTAATACCGGCCATCCCAAGTGTTTTAAATGATTTCGAAACTATAGTTTTGTAATATATGACTAAAAAACTTTAATATAAAGACTGTTTTATTGTCATATTTATGTAATTTGGAATTACGTTCAGAAAGCCTAATATAATAACAATCACTTTCGATTCTATTATTATTATTTTCATTTCTTTATAGATAGGTATTTTGTATTTATTATTTAATAATCAGCATTTGTAATATCATTACAGTCGATTATCTTGAAATTGTAACTTTAAGTGTTTTAAGGAACACACATCAAATACACTCACTCACCATTCAATTAGCTTTGGTTTATGTACGGATTACTACACCAAATTAACACTTTAACTGGTGCGATCGTTCGTTATTTAATTGTCGCAAGTTGTGTTGAGTCTAATATATTTTTCCGTGCAGGTAGCGTAAATTATACTTGCATCCTTGCTTATCAATTGAAATACTTAACAATCATCGTTCCAAATCATGTATGAAACTATATAGATTGTTTTTGTGGTCCGATCCTCTTTAAATTATTTAATCATTTGCCAATTTTTTCTACTGATCAGCAATGATGTTTTTGTCGGATTCACACTAACACGATTTTAATCAAAGATATATAGAGTGGTGATCAGTCGACTCTCGTACCATCATGTACTGTTGAGGTGAATTTATACCTTCTTAATATAAAAGTAACAAACACAAGTTACTCCATGGTGTAGCCTATGACATCTACCAAATTTTCATTATTTAAATGTAAATTAAATGATAGTATATGACAACAATTAATAAATTGGTCTGACATATTTAATTCCATTAATTTTATATAAGTAATTAGATCGCATAATGGTGTGTGCGTAAACATTATATTAATCTTTTGAGTATAGTGTACATCACAAGTTTTTTTTTTATTCCAGTAAAAACAAACGGTAACTCATGCACTGAAAAATTATAGCATTAAAATATATTGGGAATTAATCCTAGTATTCCAGAATATAGATTTTCGTAAATGTTACGATACTCTCAGTGTTTTAATGGAAAAGTATCACAGTTGTCAATAAATAATTATAAAATACATGGTTGGTGGTCGCTCATAATAATAGTTAATATTAAACAACTTTAATAATTTTTTCAATTTATAAAATCTTCTGTTACGTTCATCTTGTCTAAAATGTATAAAATGTTATTGTAATTATGTAACCTCTGGAAATAATTAATTTTATTACAGTGTGTATAAGTCATTAAGTTGGTCGTTTATTTAAGATTCACTTAAAACATAATATTAATATAAAATTATAATAATTTTATTATTATTATTATTATTATTATTATTATTAATCTGATGATTATATCACAACACCACCACCACAAGGCACAAATATAACGATATAATATTATCCTCGCATTTAATTATTAATAACCTTATTCACATATAGTATCATTTTAAATGTATATTGATATAATATAGCTGTGAAACTACTATTATATAGCAAACATACAATGTGTGTGGGTACAAAATACATAAATATCTATATAAAAGTCAATTCGTTCATCTTTATATTAGTACTTACTCGTACGTACACGTATATATACGGACGTTTCCATATAAATATATATATATAGAAAGTTAAACGGCTCTATTTCAATAGATTAGCTTCTGTTTTATTCGGTTGATCAATTTATATATAGTATAATTTATGTGGATAGATGTGGATGGAATGGATATATACATATTTTATTATATTATAAAATATACAAAATAAAATGTACCATATATAGGGGAATGGAAAAATAAAATATATAATAAAACGGTTGGTAAAAACAGGATATTTTTCAAAAAAATTGTATTATTATATGAGTTGTTTTGTTAATATTACGATTTATTAAGTGAATAAATGAAAATTTATAAAACCACATTTTTATATCAGCTGTCCATTAGTAATTTTAATAATTTATTTATTTGTATTTTAATAAGTAAAATAAGTGCATATGGATTACATTTGATTTTTATTTCGACTCTGTATATGTGTACGAACACGACTATTACACTATATGGACAGAAAAATATGTTAATGTAATAATAATGTATTTTTAATAATGATGTAATTATTATTAATAGATACACATATTTTGTGTTTTTGAATGTTCAATCAAAAATGCACTTACTTATTATTATTATTATTATTAATATTAATATCAACAACAACGACGTTTTTGGTAATGAAAATATACATATAATATTTATATATGATAAAATTACATTATCGTTATCAGTAAGTACACACACATACAATACATAAACAATGTTATACTGGTTTTTCAAATAACATATAATTACCATCAGCGTACGCATTTAATTCATAAATTATATTCTATATCTATATTAAAATATTTAAACAATGCACATTAGTTTTTCAAAAATATTCTATTTAATTTATTTGTTTCGGCGATTTTTCTTAATGTATACTACACAAGATCATGTGTATTCTTCCTATATGTATGTACTATGGGAAATTATATATGTAACCAATATGAATTTCATGTGTGTGTCAATAAAGAAGGTATTACTTTCACATTTTCCCACGCAGCCATTGTATTTTCTTTATTTTATTCTCATATTTACAATGTAACAAAGCCGTCTGGAGTTGGAGGAAATAGATATTTTTAATATACAAACTGAAAGTAAATAAACTATAGATTATGAAAATTGATATTGTAAATTTTCCGGAAAAGTAATCTATATGGAAATTGATTTTTTTGTCTGGATTATAGGTCATATTTTTAATGGATTTTCTAATTGTTTTAAACAAATTCAAATATAAATTCAATTAAATATAATTTCACCAAACATCAATTTGAAAAATCGCCTTTATTGAACGTGTAAATCGGTTTTACAATTTTTTTTTTGCTGAAACATTGTTCGGCATTGCAGTCCATTGATATGGACATCAACTGGTACCACCACTAATTTATTATAATTTTTGTTGCATTATAATTCTACGACGAACTCTATCATATGTAGAAATGTGTGTAATAGAATTAATTGACGACTAATGGTTAATTCAAAATTAGTATTCATAATAGTTGAACTATATTGTTATGAAATTTGCAATAATTTACTTTTGCTTATTTATTCAGCGCCCAACTCTATTGATCCGCTTCCACTATATGAGGAAGTTTCCCATATTACTCGCATGGTGAATAATCTAAAAGCTATCTATAGTTGAGCATTTTAATATTATATAAACTTATGAAATGAATACATAAAAATAGCTTTTCCATAATTATCCTACACCATTGAAAGTATAGGTAACAATACTCTATCTCTCATAGGACCCATATGTTACCAATAGAATTGTGCTCGAGCCATCATTTATTCGATTTTATTGTATTTTTGAACCGTATACATTTAATGATATTATTTTTTTTACCTATTTCATAATACCGGACGTCATATACCTTCACTCTGACCGTTGGGTTCACATGTTTACACAGTTTTTCTATAGACAATTAGCTGGCTTTTTTTTTTTTTTACGATTGAATTTCAATATTTAATGTGTTTTAAAAACAACAATTATCATTGTTTTGTGTTTCCTATATCATTTATATACAGTTTTCAAACGCATTTTCATAATATGAATGAAAATGTCTGTCCAAACGCAATTATTAAATGTACAAATACAAATATAATACAATATAGGTAATTAATTTTAACGGTCCCATCGTGAAGGGGTTAATGTGATCTCCGAGGAAGGCAGATAAATATGATGTTATATATGAAAACAACTTGAACTACAATTCACGAATATATATAGGGTGACTCAACTACATATGGAAGTGTACAATGTTTCTTGATAGTATAAGATCACGCTGAAAAATTTATATATAATATAAAATAGGCACCCAAAAATTTCTCATGTAAATTTATAACTTGGTACGATCACTTAGTATATGAATGATGTGCGTCACTAAGTCGATTGATTTCTATAAAATTTCAATAGAATGTCGATATCAGTAATTGGTTTTAGAAATAAAATTTAAATATCTAATATAATAATAATTATTAATCTTATATTAGTATTTATTTTATAAATTGTATTTATACGAATATGTTCTTGGGTAGGAACATTTGGAATACGCATTTTTATTAATATATTCTTTTACTATATATACATTTAAAATACAATATTAATTCATTTCAATATATCATTTCTATGCGTGTGTACGTTATAATATTAAAAAAAAAAATGTTTATTTCATTTTCACAACTATTTCTAAAAATAGGATTTTCAGTGATCATCATCATGATCATATATATATATAATGATCAAAAAATACTCCTACGCACAAACGCATATACACATTACACATATGCGTGTACTTAATTTAACTTTGAATACATCCACATGTACATTTACATATAAATATAGAACAAACATATCGGTTTTTTTTTCTATAATATTTATAATAATTTCAAGATTATCGGATTTGTTTAGTTATTATATGTAATAAGTATATCTATATATTAGTTTATTAGACTGTTTAGAGTTTAGCGATAGTAACTATATATATATATATTTTCAATTTATTATTATATTTTTAAATTTGAATATTTATCGATTCATTTTTAATATAGCCAATATAAATAAGGTGTGTGTTTAAGAGTATAAAATACAATAAAAATAAATTAAATTTTCTTCCAACGATTTGTATATATCGGATATAAGTCATAAAAAGGTTTTGCTTGAAATGTAGACTAATCTGTAAAATATACAAAAAGCTGTAAAGACTATTATTTAATATCGAACAAATTTTAAAAATTTCTTCAATGTAATTCTTATCGTCTTACATTAGTAAGGAAATATACCATTTAGGATTATTGCTTTTATTCAATTTATTATACGCTTAAATATATTAAAGGACTTGAATCTAACTCGTCATATTTAGTTTATAAATGACATATGTTGTTAAGTTTAAAAATTAATTTTATGTTATTGTGATGAATATAGAACATTTTGCACAACATAAAAACCTTATTTGCCAGAAGTTTTACTATACACTATTCTATTGCATATATAGAAAAGTGTTACACAAACTAATATTGTTTATTTCTACAAATTATACGTTGAGCATACTCCATTGAATGTGCTTCTTGCGGATATAACTATTTTAAAATAATGACTTCAATAGTGGCGCATATTTTTATAATAATCTATCAACATTGATTCTTGTAACCTGCTGGCGCAATGTAATCTACCGGATTTGATGACATCCGCACATATGACTGTTTCATTGCCGAATATTTTCGAGATAAGTTTTCTATTTGGTTCTATGTCACTCCGCAGATATTCTCGTGTATCACACATAAATTGTTTTGAGTATCTTAGGTTCGAAACATTGTAACGTATTGGACATAGAGAGTAACTATATTTCTGTCGATGAAATTGTCAGAATTTTAGAAGTGGATTAAAGTTAAAAAATTATCACATTATAGCACACCACCATGTAGTTGTTATTAACACTTTTAAAATAAATTGCCTTATATATAATGTAATGTCTCAAAAATAACCGGAATAAATTAAGAAAATTTGTTGTTTTTGGTATACCAAATTCCATTTCCATGAATTTCATGGATATTTTCTTTGGAAATCGTAAATAGTCAGTCGCTGGGTGTAAATTCTATGTTTGATACTTCACGTCATATTAGTAGATTTACCATTCTACAGAAAACGACTCATATGAGGAGAAGTCACAAATATATGGAATTAGCAGTTTGGACGTTCATCATCGTCCACATCTTAACTTCGATTTTGGATAAACAATTATCATCATACACGATTTTATGTACGAATTTCAAGTGTATCGGTATCGGTATTCAGAAACATAATTTAATGTTAGTATTTGGTTTTTTATACATTTTTCGACCGAATCACAAAGCTACTTTCATTTTTATGCGTTGTATTTTGGGTTACCCTAGGTTAGTTCACTATGCATAAATTAAGATATATATTTACAGATTCATATATATCTTGTCATTCTGGTTATTTGCCGGTCAAATGGTGCATATATAATAAATAAAATAGAAATCTAAATAATATAAATTCCAGATTCATCTCGCATCAAATGGACATTACCATACAAATAAATTAATTGAATAATTTCTATTAATTGGTTAGATCTATCTTCTTTGGTTTTTTTGTTTTTTTAGTATGTTAAGGTTTAAGATTAATTGTTTCATATTTTATATATTTTAATTTTTTATTCATTTGTAATTGTGTGTACATGTAAAATTATTATTATTATGCATATGATTTCCGAATGTAACTCATAGTATACCTATAACTTTATAATAATACCTTGAATTGACAAGGTCAGGTCTATAAGAAAAAAAAAAAAAAATTAAAAATAAATAAAAATCATACCAAAATAAGAAAAATAAATAAACAAGAATATGACCTTTCTTTCATTTCTATGTATCTCGCTCAATGTATTTGTGTGCGTGTGTGGTTGGGTCTGCTGTGTTTGTTTAAATTTACAACAAAAATAAACAAAGTGTTTGGTCCATTCACAATTATTAATTTTTTTTGAATTTGAAGAATGCTCGTGTGTCTCCTGTTGTGTACGTATAGAAAATATGAAATATTCAAAAGATTTCGTGTATTATAAAATTATTAATTTAATCTTATTTATATCATTTTTTGTGGGTATATATTTTCATATGAAAAACAAAGAACAGCGTACTGACTGGTACTGTTCAACATATAAAAATGTATTTTTATATAAACGTTTTTTGTCCGCACTTTTATGTCTTTTCGACGGACGACTCCTTTGAGTATATTGAATGAATAAAAATTCTTTTAGTATATTATAATGTGTTTTCTTATGCTTAACATAAAAGATAAAATAAAAATGTTGTTCAGACCTATTTTTTTTTTTTTTTTTTGTATTTGTTAAAATTCTTAAGAAAAAGTTTTATTTTTTTGTTTCTCTTCTCATCCGGATTTATCACATAATATACCAACAAGTTTGCCAACAATGTTTTATTTATGTTATTAATATAAAATAGAACAACAACAGCAACTTCAAATGATACAAAAAAAAAAATGCAATGCAATTTTAAAATATATTTGAAATTAATTTTTTTTATCAAAAAAAGGTGTGTTTTTAATATGTATATAAAAGAATGTATTTGGAGATACCAGCCAATGTGATCAAGTGATGTCTATCTATTATAGTACAATATAACACGTAAGCGTGCGAATCACCACATTCACATACTTATTTCCTGACAAACAAATTGTCGGTGTTTTTAAGGGTTTTTTTTTCGTGGTTGTTTTGTTCCTTGCAATTTTCCAAATATTTCCAGTTTTCTTCGAATTTTTGGGTGTTTCAAGGCAATATATGGTTATATTTATAATTTTATGTGTAAACTCAATTTAGCAATTTGTGTGTTTACTTCTTTAGAAAATAATAAAATATATTAATTAATTTTCTTGTATATTGAAATTTATCATTAAATGATTAAAATGATGATCGTTTATGAATTCTGGGTTTCTTTGTCGTTATATGCGTGGTCAAACATAAAAACATAAGAAGATTGCATTGAGCCAGAAATATAATCCGCGATATTACAATATTTTATTATCATATTTCATGTGACAATAATAACTAATTATAATAATGCGTATACTTTAATTTAGTATATGTCAACTTAAACAGTACATGCTAAAACTGAACATTATAGCTACAGACAACTAACTGAGTCTGAGTCTGATGTGTATAATGCTGTGACTGTTTGATAAAATTCCAGTGGTTATATAGTTGTCTTAATTCATTTATAATATATAATTTCGATTTAGAATTTATCATGAAAATAGTAATGAGGTTGATTTGGCTGCACACCGTAACTTTTAATATCCACACTGCATATATTCATAAAATTATACCACTTATACAATAACAATTTATAAAACAAATAATTTAAAATACATTAATTAATAATATTACGCAGAGGCGTTTTTGTGTATTAAAAAATTTACTTTCCTTTCCCATTCAAAAAATTATTAAGATGTCTAATAAAAAGGTCTATTATTATTATTATTATTATTATTATTATTATTATTATAGTGTTACCTTAACTATATATTTAAAATATTGTATGTGCATATGTGGGTTGTTTGATAAGTCATTGATCGTAAAGGTATAAATTGCTATGACATGAATGTTTCAGTCGTACAAATGTAAAACATATAATAACATAAAAAATGATTGATAAAATTCATAAAATTATTTTGGACAATTGATTGAGATCTTAAAGATTTTAGGTGTGTACACGTGTGAGAATCCGCTACGTGTTTTTGTAAAAGAAAAATATACATTTGGTTTGCAAAAAAAACCATAAATAATTTTTTATTCAATATATTTTTCATTGTACAGCTTTTTAGTTTGTATTCCATGATGAATTGTCGATGACTAGTATCTTTTTCACCATAACAAAAATGCACCAACTTACGTATATCTCACAGATTTTTTTAATATAATTATAGGTGAAACTAAAGCCTATATTCAAATAATTTCATAATTCATTAATCACTAACTTATCGATCGATGGCAGCGCACACGTATAATGTTTTAGAATAAATTAATTCTTTGATAATCTCTTTTATTATTATCGATTGTATTATTATAGAAATTGTTTGCATAATAATTTCAAAATAAAACGTTATATTTAATTACGTTTAACGAAAAAAATATGAAGAAAACTCATTTATGATAGATTATTATATAGTTACGAAATGTTCCAAAATTCATTTGTGTGTAGGTTCTTAAAAGTAACAATTATAGTAATAACAATAATAATAATAATAATAATAATAATAATAATAATAATAATAAAAATAAAAGATATATGAATTGCGTGAATACAATAAAAAATATTGTGGGCAACAAATACGAAAATATATTATATTTATAGTTAAAGGTGCAATACCTAGAGAGGTTTCAAAAGTATATATAGTGAAATTTAAATTTAAATTATCGCATTATTTTTTAATATTATTAAGATTAGATATTCAATAATTTAGTATATTAAAATTTTATTTACATAATGTTAATATATTTATTTACAATAATAAGCACACGATAAACATTATTAATAACAATATGATGGAATCTATCAGGCAAATTGTTTATAAATAATATATGAATATGATAAATATTAAAGAGTATATTGATAATGGAAGTGTCATATTACGAGCACATAAATTAACAACACTATCATAATTATAGGCATAATAGTAATATAAGAATAGTAAATGCTTAAAAATTCCGAACACATGTAATCCGGAATTGCGTCGAAGGTTACTTACTGGCCCAGTGAGATGAAACTTTTTGTGCAGCCTTTAATACAGGAAGATGTTGTTGTTGATGATG
This sequence comes from Bibio marci, assembly GCA_910594885.2. Taxonomy (NCBI): domain Eukaryota; kingdom Metazoa; phylum Arthropoda; class Insecta; order Diptera; family Bibionidae; genus Bibio; species Bibio marci. The sequence continues at coordinate 43,614,282 of OU343114.1, forward strand.
ATGATGATGATGCTATCAAATCATCTTAAATTGAATTCATATTTTTATTTGTATATATTCGTTGAAAAAAATTTATTAAAATAATTAAATTTTTAACTAAACATAAATGAAATTTAAAACAAAAATATATAATAATAAAATTAACGAAAAATAAATTCCAATGCAAAAAATGAAACACAAACTTTACCAATTAACTTATATTTCTTATATTATATAAATAGCATTTTATAAGACACACACACACATAAGATTAATTATATTATATCTTGTATTCACAGTGTGGCAACAAATTTTTAAGAGTAGATCTCATTTAAAATAAACCCCTCCGCCTACAATACACTTGGGTGTAAAGAGATTATTCGGTGGATTATTCTACACACAGAGTTTCGCCCAAAAACAATAAGTGAGTTATCATCATAATATTCTGGACAAATGTGACGAATTCTGACTGATTCAAACATTTTAAAAACGAATCATAATCATCAGTATTTGTTTGTCCAATTAAAAAACTTACTATCCCAGAATCTTTATGATACTTCAACATGAAAAAAAAATTAAACTTCTCAACAGTCATATCGTTTGAGTTAGTTTAATCAATGCGTGTAAAACTTATGGACTGTTTACCGATCGACGTGTATCATTCATGAACGCATACACTAATATATAATGAGCACGCCACAGTGCGCCGATGTCTAACACCACTCGTACAAATTAATTGACACACTGTGTGTATATCAAAATTGAAACTATATCGAATGGAAAGTGTTAACAATTAGCAAATTTAACACAATTTATGTATAGGAGGTACAAAGAAGCAAAACTTGTGTACATGTATCTTTTTATTATATGCGATATTATAATATAGTACATGCAATAAATTTTATATGTTGATGATGGTGAACCTCATGTAGGGAAAGCTACTAAGAAAATTAATGTTACATACTGTGATAATATTTTTAACATGCATGTAGATGATGGATAATTTTATACTTAATAATAGATATGGATATAAATGTATATAGTTAGCAGTTAGTAGTTAAACTATATATAATTTATAATAGAATTATATGTTAATGTTTTTTTACTCATAGATTTATTTATCGTTAAATTTACGTGTGTTGAATCTTTTGCATACCGCAGAAAATTATCTAAATTTTTTGATTTGTTTTTATTATATAATGTAACATAAACATATTTGAAAGGAATTTTATTAAAATGTTTTCTGTGTTATTTTAGGAGGTTCTATATAGCACTCCACTCCATATATGAATATGAAAGTTGTATTTAAGTTAATTGCTATATAAATATTGATGAACTGAAGTCAATATTTAAAAACAATTAATGTTAATATTATTGACCATTCGTTTGTAAACGAATTATCGAACTCTGAAAAGCGTATGCATTAATTTCAAACATAAATTTATTATATTTGGAAACTGTCATCTCTGGCGAATGTATAGTAGATGTTAATTCAATTCATAAATCGTATAAATGTAGCAATTTTGTTGCAATTGCTAGAGAATAGTACATATGGTCATTTTTTTCGATAAATTGCACCATTGATTCATTAATGCAATACATGATATCCTTCGACGTAATTTTTTTTTCCTTATTTAAGACAATTGAAGAATTTTATCACGATCATTTAAAAATTTAAAACAACACCCATGACTATATTATTGATTATATCTCTGTTATATTCGCGCACATTATTTGGATGACGACCTGTTGATGTTATTTGTTTGTGTGCGATTGTACTACATCGACATTTTTGATATCCGTTATCATTTTTCTACTCAAATTAGTTGGACCTTATAAAATTCACTTGTTGTAATTTATAGAAAACTATATAAAATTATAATAAATTTATACCATAATATTTTTCACAAATTATATAATTATTTAAAATAAAATCTCACATACTATACCCGGCAATGAAAATAATTTAAATAAATGTTTATTACAACGCTAGATATTGTATACGTTTGTATATAGATCGTATCTAAAATTATAAATACAATTGTAACAAATTTTCTTATTTGAATAACAAAAAACGCAAAGGAAAAACGACCATCTTCTTATGTTTTTTTTTTGTAAGAAATTTAAAAATAGAATATTATTGTAATTTTCATTTTATATATAAATATTATTACTTCCATATTTTCCTGATAATTTGTGTGTGTGTAGTAAATACGTGTAATATGTTAGTGATGACGCGTGCAAACATATTTTCATCATGCTGTTATACTATAATTATTATTTTAGAGAAACAAAACATTAATAGTTAAATAAATAATCATTGAAAATAAATTATTGGTCAAAGACAAGTTGTCGAAAATGTTTCAGCAAAGTATTTTTTTATATTTTCTTAATAATTCAATGTTTTTTTTTAATTTCTTACTATTCTTTTCATTAAGTCATCATCTATTTTTGTTACTCCTCGAGGCAACCTAAAGAGATTCCCTTGTTATGTACACCACACTGCTCCTCAAAAATTGTAGTGTGATTCATTTCCAAATTTCGTTTATAATAAAATATTTGATTCCCAAAAAAACGGCTTCATAATTTTTTTTGTTTTTAAAATTGATTACATTCAGGTATTTATTTAGAATAGAAAACCTATGGAAGATACCGAAATTTATCTATTCCTCAATTATGTGCACTATCATCGATTTTAAATTGATTTGTGTTTTGAATGTTTCGAAATTGTAACAGTTTACTTTTCAATGGAATGATGTTCTAAGTTTGCCGCGTTGCAATCTGCCACACCAACTCATTTCACATAAATTTCTTTAATCATGTTTAGTAACCTATCTATAGAGTCCCATATGATGTCCACCAACAACTCCATAATAATAATAGATTAGCAGCTATATATTCAATTTAATTTATTTCATTTGTGTATTGCCGGAAAATGTATAGTATATGGCTTCGCCACTGGTGGATGGTGGGATACATATGTTATATATTTATACAATTTTTCCATACGATTTATAAAAAAAAAGCTATTTAACATAATAAATGTGAACTGTTAACAAACACCAACCAAATGAAATTGAAACCGATTGAATTTTAATTTGAATAAACATATTATAGAGATTTACGCGCCAAATTTAAAAGAATATTTTTGTGTTCTTCCATGTCATCTGGTTTCTTTACATTGTAAATATATTAATGTATTTCTTGTCTATACGCATATATATAATATATATAATTGAAAATGTATATTAGAAATAGATTTTTATATAAATTTACAGGTTGTATCAACGCGTACCAGATTCTTTTGTATACAAAAAAACAGATTGATTTTTTTATATAAGATAACTATTTTATTATGACCTGTCACAAGGAATTGTTTTTAAGATTTCAATTATTAATTCGAATTGAGATAGTAAATGTTCCTGTTTTGTCAAATTTGTTGTTTGCCCCGTACATAACAAATTCATTGCAATTTAGTGTACGGCAAAAAATATTTATGTTATCACTCGAAATTGTGATTTTACAAAGTTTTTAAACCCACACAAAAATCTGCATTTGATCCATTTTTTTTATAAACAATATAAAATTTTAATTTTATTTGCCGTTTACGTCTTATGTGATTTGTGATTGATAATATTATGTATTTTTTGTATCCATTGTGTGATATAGTTATCATAAAATAATGCATGTATCAAAAGTTATTTAAATGTATGAAATACCTGCGTATCTTAGAATTTTCTTACTTACTGCATGGCATTAAAACCCAGGTGTGGGTTTAGCCTTCTCCAACACGCTGCTTCAACCTAACCTATCCGCAGCCAATGTCTTCCAATCCAGAATTTTAAGGATCTTCATTTAACATATTTTTAATTCCCGCTTCAGACTATACATACAAAATTATAAAATTTAAATGGAAAATCAAATCGCATAACAAAACATAGAATTCAAACGAATTCACATAAAAAGGATTCGCATCACAAAAGAAAAAAAAAAGAAAAAGGATTAGATTCACAAATTTAAATCATAATAAAATAAATAGTACTACAAAATAAATCAATATTGTAATATTGTATAAGTAATTTCAATTTGGATTTCGTAAACAGAACTGGGTCATTGGCTGCAATAACTATGTCTTTTAGTACAGCCTGTCTGGTGTCTAAATATAAGCAATCTGTCCGAAAAATAACCGGATAAAAAAAAAAGATATTAATTAATTAATTAATTTTTACAAAAATATTCAAAATATTCTCTTTTTTAATTATAACATCATCCACATCGATTTTGTATCGCTAAATTGAATGTTGTTGCGTATAGTGTTCTTCGTCAATTAAATGTTTTCCGTTGCTACAATTGCCAAATGAAATTTTTAGACAATAGAAAATATTCACATATGGAGTGTAAATCGGCGGGGTGAATAAGGAGACGAATGTTGAAGTTAATAAACTTAATTTTTATACATTTATTATATAGAAAACCATTCAATACACTAAGATAATGCAAATTGTAATAAACTGTTGTTAAACATCAATTCGATCCAATGTCAATTAATATGTGTTGACAATCTTTGAATACATAAAGATTGGTAAAGATCATTTTTTTCAGTGAAGAATTTTTGAAGAACTTTTAAATGAAATGACTCCCATTTTTGGATGTAACCGTTTGTTAAAGTCGGTTCACGCAATATATATAGATAATTAATTAATCACCGTCCAATGGATGGCGTCCACCAAAATACATGTATTAAAAAGTTATTCCGATTATTTTTCTTACGGTGGATGTATAATAATATTTACGACAAATAAAGTTGTGTCTATAATGGTATATAAAGAAACAAATTATTTTTCTCGTTAAGTGTATACAAACTATATAGATGTTACAAACATAACTTCTAGTCTATGAGAGGAATGCATGCATAATAATAATAATAATAATAATAATAATAATAATAATAATTGTTATTATTATTATTATTATTATTATTATTATTATTATTATTATTATTATTATAATATTACTATATCTATATATTTACATAAACACATCATCATGCACAAAATGTTATATGTTTTTCTTTGTGTTTGTTCGGGTTTGGGTTTTTCTTTCCATATTACGTATACGGTGTATGCGATATAACAACGTAAATGTTTTGTTAAATTTACCTCAGGATTTCCGGTTAGGTTGTTGGTTTCTTAATCATTTATATATGAAACTATAAATAATAATATTTTATTTTTTCTTTTCGTTTTTTTTCCATTCTTTTTTTTATATATTGTATTAAAATTTTGTTTGTTTCTCATTTATATATGTTTATTTTTTATTTCTCCCATCACATCACAGCACATACAATTATATATGTTTATATGTTGTGTCTTCATTATTAACAAACATAATGTATGATATGTGTGTAGTGTGTAATGTTGGTTTTATGTGTGTGACGTCATGATACATTTTATTTTGAGTTTTATTGTAATGTAATTAAATAGTGCAATCGGAATTTATTTATAATATACTTCAATTTGTAAAATGCACCACCACCTATAGTTATATAAAGCGAAAGAAAACTTTACCGATTATAGGAAAATTTATGAAAAGAAATTTTAACGAAAGGAAATTGTTAAATGGGAAATGTTACAGTTTTTTTTTTTCCATTTTTTTTTTTGTTGTTGTTAGCGCTCAGTTAACCTTTTCTTGCATGACAAACAAGTTTTTGTAAGATCTGAAAGAAATGAAAATTGTTTACCCTTATAGAAAAAACACTTGTAACATATGAATCTGGATGGTTTGTGATATAAATTCGGAACTCAAACGGAGGCTATACCCACATCAAGTAGACTAAACAGCATACTCGGAAATATGTGTATGTACAAATTAAAATAAATGAATCTGCATTAAAGTTTTTTTCTTATAATTATTTTCTATAAGTATTATTCCATATGGATAAATAAAATAACTTTGTAATCTTGCCATTTTAAATTTCATTTTAATCATTTAGTATATAATTGTTACGCAATTCATGAAACAAATATTTTTTTCTATCTTCCGAACAAAACATGTGGATGTGTCCAATGAACTAATAATGAGTATCCTGAGTAATAATCTATATATATATTACATTATATCGTTACGTTAAAATAAGCAAAATTTGAGGATAAAATGAAACTTTACGATCGTTGAGTTCTTGGCATATGAGGCGATATAGGCAAGAATTGGGTTAACATTTAAATGTACGCACGCATATATGGGTGTATTCTGTATATTGCATATAAAAGGAGAAACATATATTATGATTAACATTTTAAAATTTATGGCTTGCATATAATATTTATTTTTTTAATTTAATTTAATTCCATCATTTCCTTTTTGTATAATTTAAAATGTTTATTTTTAGCATACAAGATTTGTAAACGTTTTTTAAAATAAATAATTATATAAATTTTATATAAATGGTGTAGAATATTTATATAAAAATTCTCTTTTTAAAAACAATTTTGCGCTGTCATTTTTTATAACATTTTTGAAACGAATTTAAATAAGATGGAAAAAAAAATGGAATTAAATTAAATTAAAATTAGAATTTTTTTAATTTTTTATTCTCAACAAACGATATATTGGAAAATAATAATAAATGAATCATTCATATCGCAGATATATTATTTTTGTTAGAATGATTCTGCATACAAAAAACTTTAAGATGATTGGTAAAAATACGTTTTTTTTTTTATAATTGCACGTACAAACAAGCCAGACATATATTAACTATAAAAATAATAAATGTTATTTTTAAACGTTTATTTTAACTTTTGTTTGTGTTATTATAATTTTTTTTGGCAATACTCACACATTATTATTATTATTTTTTATGATTTAAATTTTAACTAAAATGTGAAATTTCTTTTTTATTTTTCATTATTACATACATTTTAAATAATTTATTATGTAAATGTTTACAATGTTTTGTATAATATAAATTATTTATATAGAATTTTTAAATACAATATTTAAATTATGTTTTTTGTATTATATATATGGTTTTGTAAATAGTTCTATGCATTAATGGGTACTGTCCATTAATATATATATATTTAATCATTTGTCATCAGTCAGTCAGGCAGTTAATACGATACGTTTTTAAATAACATTCGTATTATAGTTGCGATTTGATAGAATGTCATCATCATCATCATCATTGTTGACATATTTACCATATTAAAGAAGTTTTGCAAAGAATTATAATAAATGCGATGGTACAATAAATTTTATATACGAATCAAAATATGAAGTAACTACATAAGATACTAAAAAAAGCACTTTCTAATTGCTAATTCAATAATTTATATGATATCCTTTGAGTTTTTATTACTATAATATGTGCATGAATGCAATTAATTATAAATAAATTTGATGCAAAATGTTATGCAATTTTGTAATTAGAGCCTACAACAACTTTGTCTAATATACTTTCATGTCAAAATGCGTTTCCACTAATTAGTTGTTTAATAATGAAAGAAAACTAATACAAATTCAAATTCAAGAGAGTGAAAACCATTCCATCACTTTATACACACACTACGATGTGTCCTTTGAATAGTTATGTTGTTGAAACATTCATGGCGAACAGTCGTATTCCATACTAACTCCTATATTCATCTGCCTTTCATATATTGAGAGAGAGAGAGAGATACTCGCGACATGCCTATGTTCAATAATTATGTGCCTGTAGTAGTATTGAAAATATTCAATCGTATAAGTTTGTCAGTTCAATTTCCTATTTCGAGAAATATTCTATGTAGTATACGGGTTGTTCTTAATCCTTCAAATTTTACTAATTTCCTTTCATAACATATATGCCGTGCATCATTATTATTTTCTATATATAGATTTATCTTTACAAGTTGCAGCTTTTAATTACCCATTTAATTCCCTTTCATTACAGCATTGTTAATGCGTTTTTTTTTTTTTTTTTTTATGAAATATCCTGGAAATGTCCTTTGTCTCTATAATTTTTAGTTTTATTTAATTTCCTTTCAGAAGAGAGGAAACCACAATTTATCCTTATATAAAATCTCTATATAAATGTACTTGAGATATAAGTAATATTCTGATCCTTGTAACATTTGTCCTATAAATAACCCACATGCTAATTGTCTTCAATTATGTGCGATACAAATTTTATATAGTAAAAATATTTTTAAATTTTTCGTAAAATGAAACACATAAAAATGAATAAAAAAAAAAATAAAAAGGATATAAATATAAAAAGTAAAAAATTGTGATTTCAGCTCCTCATTAAAATTGTACACTGATTTTTACAACAAAAATTATCAGTCATGACTTAATTTGATTTGATTATTAAATTATGTTTTGCAAGAACCAATAAACTGTTAATGTATCATAGGTACTCCGGTGAGATTATAGGCTGTAAAAAAAATTTAATATTTTACTAATTTCCATTAACAATTATTTATAATTTAACAACATAATTAAATGTACCACCACCCTTGTCCTTGTGATATAATAATCATCGTTTATATAAAATAAAATCAATTCTCAAGGTTATAATATGCATAAAAATTTATTATATATTATTTATAGGCAATTACGCATTTACGCAGTTATAAATTTGGTCATTTAATAATCTCTGCGTTGGCATATATTGTATATGAGAAAAACAAAAAAATAAGTAAATTATTATTTCACCCTTATTAAATTTGGTGTGGAAAATATAATAATTTAATAACTAAACATGTCATCAATCCCTTTATATGCGAACACCACCTATATTTGTGTGCACATAATAAACGCAGAAAATTTATAATATATAAATGACAAATTATACCCGGGTCCCGAGTGATATATTGTTTGTTTTTTTTTTATTATATATATATTTGTAAGAGATGATTTCATTTATATTCAACAATATTTAATATTATGATTAGCTGGTGAGATGACCTTATTTTTAATAGAATTTCAAAAATGACAACATACGAGTATAATCCTTTTTATTATTTATATTATATTATATAATATTAATATACAAAATATAGGCGGCTATTCTATAAAAATGACATCAAAATGTATATATGGTTAATAAAATAACAATGACATTCTGCCTCTATATATTCATATATTCTCATATAACCCTCTCTAAAAGTTGCGTATATATAAAATTGTATATACAGGGTGTCCCTATTATCGACGGCAATACGAAAACACTAGATTCTCTGGTTCATTTTGCGTCGAAAATATCATATAACAATTTGGCCGATTCGACTTCGGTACCAAGTTACACGCAAATATCCAAATTTTCAATCCGACCATGTTTTGCACTCTACTGGGATCAATATCTCAATAACTAATTAACCGACTTTAAATTTTTGGTACACTATTGGCATTAGCATACCGAGATCTTTAATTTGATGTTAAGATAAGGCAATTCGGACTTGTGGTTATCCAGATACTTACAGAAATGTTGACAGTTAGCTGAACGCCATTTTTCTTTTTGAAAGTTTGTTCAAGCATAAGTCGAAAAATCATGATGAAAAAATTTTTTCGGTATAAGTTTAAAAACTTGCCACATTCATAAGCTTTCGTTTAAGCTATAACATTACGATAGGTCTCAACTGGTTCCAAAGATATACACAAATAACTACAACGATGTAGGCATAAAATTGATTTTCGCTATGGAAAAATTTTATCTTTTTTTGGTTTTTTCCAAAACCAACAATACGGACGTGACAGATAATTGATTCTATACACTCCTATGTATTCACACAAACCTTCACACACACACAAACGATCTCACACACAAAGGCCTACACACAAAAACCAACAAAAGCACACGCACGCATATCACCACAGTTTTAAATATTTTTAGTTATATGATATTTTCGACGCAAAATGACCCAGAGAATCTAGTGTTTTCGTATTGCCGTCGATAATTTGGACACCCTGTATAAAGAAATGATGTAGGTATATAGTTAGAGGTTTTATGTCTATAATATATGATAAATAACAGCCCCTATGCCTATATATATATATTCTGAGTCTGTTGCGCATTATTTCATGTACACGTAATAATAATTATAGAATATAATAATAATAAAAAATTCAAAAGTCACGTTCACCGCACACACCACCAATGAATGGGCAATGCTAATCGTATCATAATAATATAACATGTAATATAACATTTTTTTTTCCATTTAATTATATTAATTGTGGCAATTTATAGAGGGTATATTAAAACAGAAATTTTATTATATACTTTAGTTAGATTATAAATAAGCGGCATAATTGAGAGAATGTACACGCACACACCCGTTTCTATAGTAAATCTTCAGGTGTGTTATGGTCGTGGTAATTTGGTAAATTCAATTATATGCCATCTGACAAATTTTAAATATTATAAAAATACATTTATTATAAAGTCTATATGCGATAGATATTTTATCTTATTCTGTGTACAGTTTATTTTACCCATATTTATACTCCACACTGTTCATAGAACAGAACAAAAACAATACTTCCATTTTATATTTATAAAAATACTCGTAATAATATATAAAATTTGTCCTTTTTTTTTTACAATACTTAATAAAAATTCATGCGGTTGTTAAACATCATATCTAATATTTTTTATATTGTCATAGGTTATGAGGGTTATAATAAAAATTCCTTAATTATAAATATATAATACATCCAATTTTTACGGGTATTAAATTAATTAAACCAAAATAATGTATATATATATTTGTATATTAATTAGGAAACTATGTGATTATGTTCTTATGTTCTAACGCGTATATAATAATATTGTAGTATTTACGGATTATATTTATACACGCACCCGCTGTCTCAAAAATTACCGAACTTTTTATAACAACAGTTTGTTATTTTGAGTTAATTCATTTTATTATAATTTTCTTTCTATAGTTACAATATATATGTATAGCGTTTGACTTTTTTTTAGGTCATCATTATAGAAAGCATCAGTATTAATCGAATTTATATCAGTAAAATGCTTTTCTTAGTCAAATTAAGTTTTAGAGATAGGAAAATAATTGCACCGATACCACAAATAGACTATATAATTGTTTGAGTATAATAATTTTGCTTTTATACTGTAACGAATGACACTTTGACATAACAGCAGTCACAGATGTGTCTTTCTAACAACAAATATCACATTTAGATGTATATTTTATCAGATTTTCTGTAAGCTCGTGAATTTTTCAGACAGAGCGTGTATATATTTATGTATTGACAAAAGGATAAACAAATTTTATGATGTCATAACAGAATTATATTTAGTTTCATAATCCTCGTTATTATAAAAATTTTATAAATTCACTAAAATTTAACTATATATTATATTTTTTTTTATCTCTAAACAAGTTAATGGATGTTAGAAAAAATTCAACATATTGATATATTTCGTTAACGGTGTTGCGATAAAAATTATTTCGCATTTTATTTATTGTTTTTGCCTTTATCTATCTATTTGATTATAATATAAAAATTATTTCAATTGATTTAAAAATTTACTTTATTCATTGATAAAAATTGTACTTTTGTTTATAATAATGTATGTGTGTCATGTGGTGTTTGAATATGCATACGCAATTTAAAAAAAAAATTGGTCGAGAAATGAAAAAGTTCTGGTAATTATATATATATATATAGTTTCCACCACTAGTCTATAAGTAATGATTTTCCAAAATTTCCATAATGTTCACATTTATAATCCTATTTTACTATGGTATAAAAATACAAAATTTCATCAAAATTGTCATGTCAGAATTGATCAAATTGTGCACAGATTTCTAGAAATCTATGTCCAGAAAAACTATATTTAATGATTTACCAGAACTGCCATATATTGACGCTATATTATAAGCCTAGCCTATAAATACAACATCATCAATTGATTTTCCATTCCAATTTTAAAAATAAATTTATGATACTATATTTCTTTTGAATGCATAAATTGATCTTAAAAATTTTTTCTGGGAGAAAAAAATTGTTTAAATTTAGAAAATTTGTTCAAAAAAAAATGGAAATGTGTTAAAGTTCCTTATAAAATCAAAACAAAATATTTGTCCATAAAAGTTGATTTTCTAAAATTAGTCTTGTACACGAGAAATCAGAACATCTCTACTTTCATTAACACTGCCTGCGTAGGATCACCATTAACGTAATAATCGAATTACAAACTCGCAATAAATTTAAAGTACAATTGACAATTCACCCAATTCACATTACACAATCAAACATTTATAAGCATTCTTGTATGAATCTATTACATTTCTCCGGTCACTTTTACTTGCTTCCCATATATAACATATAAAATTTAGTACTATACAAATTAATAGTTTTAAAATCAAAAGTTAATTACACTTCAAATTATAAGTTAAAACATTATAATATAATAAAAAGAATCTAATATACAATTTGAAAGGATTAAAAGTAAATTTGAAATGGTTTGTTTTGATCTTATGCCGCACACATTAATTTTAAATTGATCAAAATATTTTCTAATATACACTTAACACTGAATTCAATTTGATTTGGATAATTTTTGAATAAAATGATTTGTTATTTTGTTTTAAGATCGATATCATTTTAATAATCGTTTTTAATTTTTAGTCATTTACAAAATCGTCCTTTTTGTCGTTAGTTTTGAATACAGAAAAAAGTCACATAATTTACGAAATTCATTTTTATTTTTTTATATTTGCGAGATGAATTGTAAACAACATTTTTCTATATAAAAAAAGAGATTGAATTTTTCAGTCAATCCACAATTTTTTCAATGGCAGAATAAGCGTTTAACTAATTCATAGATTTTCAGGGAAAATTCTCAAGGTATACGTATTTTATGATATTGTTGTACATTAAATTTTATGTTAAAATAATTCCATTAAGAAAATAAAAAAAAGTTGGAATTTAAATGGAAGTATTTTATTGTATATAGGGGTAAAACTTTCATTTAATTTTCCAAACTGTTGTCCTGAATATAACATAACATAAGGTAGATATTATATCAATATACTAAAATATTATTCCTTTATACTGCTTATATTATTTTTTTACTCATTCTGATAGAATATGGACAGCGGCGATTCGTGAAAATTATTTTCCAATACCATCAAAAAGATAAGATAGGTTTGATTAAGTCATGGGGCTCCTTACTAAATTTTCTGGAAAATCTACTTTTCTAAACTCAGAATTTTTGAATTTTTCGCCAAATAATTTCAAATTTTTTTTATACAGATTTTTTGAGAATTCCAATGTTTCACTAAAGAGATCATTAAAATCATGTCTCTGAAAATTTGTATTATCATCGTATTTTTAAAATTTTTACAATTATTGAATTGAATTGCGTTCATCGATTGTAATGAACGTTTCGGTGTGCAGCATTGGAAATTTATTAAATTTAAATTATTTATGTTGAAAATATATCACAATTTTGATAATACTTAAAATATTTCTTCGGCCACTGCCACTGATCAATGTCAACTATATTACTAATATTATAATATAGTTATTTTATATTTACAAGGATTATTTTTTGTTTGATTATCGCATATGCGTATAAAGTAATATAATTTTTTTTTTATGTAAATAAGCATATTTAGTATATAAATCATCATAAGAAGAACGAATGATTATAAATAAATATATTTAGATGGACAAGATTTGCTAACATTTCTATTTTTTCATTTTCTTTTATTTATTAAAAGCACAACTTTTTAAAAATCCACTTTAATTATATGTTTGTCATATTAATATTTAATAATTAATTCTATACTATACAATATTATATTCAATTTCTAACCCACTTAAATAATAGTAGTACCACTATGTTCTATAAAGTTTTTTCTTTGTATTATTATTATTATTATAACGCGTGTTTTAACTAATATGTACGCACAAAACGTTCAAGGATCATATTTTTTGTTTTTGTCAATTCTCTAAATAACATAATATTTTGGAAAGAAAATATTATTTATCTATTCTATATTGAATATATACACAAAAAATAAATATATATAAATACCAGGTATAGGAGCATGAAATGAGCCTTTTTTAAAGGAAGAAAAACACATTATTTAAAATAGAAAAATCAAAAATATTTTATTCAAAATAACTTCCATCGCTTTCTACACATTTTAACCACCTTTCAGGCAATTTTCGTATACCACGTCGAAAAAATGGTGTTGCTTTGGACGAAAACCATTCAGGCAGCCAATTTTCAACTTCTTCAGATGTTTTGAAGTGCTGTTCTTTCAAAGCATGTCCCATCGATGAAAACAAATGGTAGTCCGAAGGAGCCAAGTCTGGTGAATAAGGCGGGTGTGGTAACAGCTTCCATCCAAGCGACTTTATCGTATCCTGAACTGCTGTTGTTTTGTGTGCTGGTGCATTATCATGTTGCAAAATTACCTTAACAGATTTTTTCTTTCTTTCTGTCCATTCTGGTCGGTTATCTAATAATGCATGGTTCAAATCGATTATTTGTTGTTGGTAGCGAACCGTATTAACAGTTTCACCAGGTTTCAGAAGTTCATGATACACCACACCTTCCTGATCCCACCAAACACAAAGCATTCTCTTCTTACCGAATCGTTTTGGTTTTGCAGTCGATGTTGCTGCTTTACCTGGTGTAATCCATGATTTTTTGCGTTTAGGATTCTCAAAATATATCCAATTTTCATCACCAGTTACGATTGGATGCAAAAAAGACTTCCTTTTGTATTGTTGAAGGTGCAATTCACAAATGGTTTTTCGATTTTCTTGTTGCCTTTCAGTCAATTCATGTGGAACCCATTTTCCACACTTTTGAATCTTTCCCATTGCTTTTAAACGATTAGAAATTGTTTTTTGATCTACATTTAAGACTTCTGCAAGTTGTTTTTGAGTTTGTGTATCATCTTCGTCCAACAATGCTTGCAATTCACTGTCTTCAAACTTTTTTGGTGGTATTCCACGTTCTTCATTTCTCAAATCAAAATCTTTGTCTCTAAATTGTTGAAACCATATTTTGCATGTTGCTAATGATAGAGCATGATCACCAAAAGCTTCTACAACCATTCGTTGAGATTCAGCTGCGTTTTTCTTTAAATGATAACAAAAAACTAATAATAATAATAATAATACCCGCGAATCGTTTGTTGAAGGCACAAAATTAGACATTTTTAACACGATAAAATTTTATGTTGTTGTATTTCAAATGGAATTTACCACACTGAATGTTGTTGACAGATGTCAAAGCAATAAAAAAAAACATCGCATTAAGGCTCTTTTACAATTACTAATATAAGTACAGCCATTTATTGGCAGCGGCTCACTTCATACTCATATAACTGGTATATTGAATATATACACAAAAAATAAATATATATATATAATTTGAAAGGATATACAAAATAAAGAAATTGTTTGTGTGTTGTATATAACATTTTCGTATATATATATATTTATTTAAAAATATGTATTTAATTTACTATATGTTTTTGTATGCAACAACATATAAATGAAAGGATGTTGATATCATCTACTAAAAACTATATATAGATTTTCGTAAACGCATTGGATATTTTATCTATCATCAATGTCAAATTGTCAAAGGACTTTTTCACTCACATACATATACTTTTTATACATACAATAATAACAACAAGGAATACATTCGTATGGTAATGTAAAAATAAATATATCAACTGTGTTGAAGATGAACAACAAAATAGTTTATTATTTATTAATTTTCGTGTGTGTATGTGTGTGTAAGTGAAAAATAAAAAAAAACCATATATATTTTTGATTTATTTTATAAACTATTTATAGTTTATAATATATAATTTCGGTTAAATAATATAAATAAAATCTAAAAATACAAAATTTAAGTATGGGGTGTGTTTTAGTTTTTTTTTTCCTTTTTTTTTGTGAACACTCGTAACAGACAAAAATTTTAATGTACTTCTTTTTTTAATGTTCATTTTCTTATTTTATTATTTTGAAGATATCTTAATAAAAATATAGGGAAAAAAAAATTAAATTTTTCTTCAATAAGTTTCCCATAATAATTTATTATTATATACTCAAATAATAAAAAAAAAATTATTTTGAAATAAATTTTTATTGACAAATGAACAGCAATGTAGAAAAACACGCGTATTATAATAATATACAAACACTTTTTTATACAAAATTTATACGTGTATTTAATTTATTTACACATGAAATCAATTGAATGGAAAATCATTTATGTGACATTGAATTATCATAATTTTTATTAACATAATTTATTATTTGTATATAAATGCGTATTTATGTGCGTATATGTGTAAACGGATAAATAAACATCACGATGAATTAAAGAAGCAAAAAAAAAAAGGATAAAATAAGTTAAACGATGAAATAGTTTAAGCGCAATATAAAATATTACAAATAAATACATTAATTATTTATTGCAATATTATAAATAAATATATTATTTAATTAAAAATTATGTTATATAATTAAGAAACTGGAGACATAATTACATAAATTATATGTATTTAAATTTGAATATTTATATGAATGCCATGATGGTTCACAAGTATATAATGTTTCACCTATACACTTCCAGTTAAATTCATTAGCATCGCACCTAATTAATTTCTGTTACTTTGCAAGGGAACATATAGCGCTTTTAATCAGAATTTAATACTAGGATACGGCCTAGCTAATAATTTAATATCCACCACAATGCATATGCTCCTCAAACTTTGTTCGGTTCTCGTCTCTTTTTTATTGCCGCTTTATTTAATTTTATATGTTCGCATTTTGTCCAAAACTCCTCATTACCAATTGCTTCAGGTCATCGAACACAAAATATTCGAACGTAACGCCAATATTCACATTTCACAATCAAATATTTATATGCGTTTTTGTATGAATTTGTTACTTTTCTCGGTTCACTTTTATTTGCTTCCCAACATAAAATTTAGTACTATACCAATAATAACATTTAAAATCAAACGATTTCAATTTCAATATGGTATTTTAACAGGAAAATCATTTGAATTTTTGCCACAGGAGAATGAATTTTTACAACTAAACAAAATACATTTTTGTTAATCGATTTTATACTTTAAAAGTTAATTGAACTACACTTCAAATTAAGTAAAAACATAATAATATAATAAAATTAATTAATATGCAATTTGAAAGGATTAAAAGTAAATTATATTGTCTGATTGTTTTTACTTTTGGACAAGAACATTCTGATGTATTTCAAATAATATATATTTTTATTTCATTCATATTATATTTGGCACCATAATTTTTAATTAATTTTCGGTATCAAATTGCTATTGATTGATTGATATACTCTATATTTTAAGATTATTTGGGCATAATAACCGAAACAACGCCACAAATCATTTCGCTTGTATAAAAACTGTTAAATCAGTAAAATTATTGTGATTGCTCCAACTGGAGCTTTATGGCATCTAATAAACCTTTCCTTACATCCAAGTTGGTAAAATTACTCCGTGCATGGAAGTATATAACAATTTACCAATTGTACTGCAATTAATGAAAGATAAATGTTTTCATAATTCTATTATTTTTATATGGGTGATTAGGCCATAGTTATCATAGTTATGTGTGTACAGACATTGTTATTCTTTGAGTAGCGGCGTCCAACACTATATTTTCAAAGATATCCGTTTTTCTTTTTATTCCATAAACGAACAAATGGTCAAATGGTATATGCATATAATATAGCCTTATTTATTGGACAGCCTATTAATTAGTTAGCGTAGTGCAGCAATTGGTGATAATTATAGTGCTTTATTGTTCCCATGAAACGCGAAATAATCACACCATAAAAACGTGTTTTAAAAACTTGCATTTATATATTGATTTCATATCTAATCGAAATTTTATTTACCCACGCATAACTACGAAATTTAATCAATTTTCAATTTTCAATATAAAAAAGATTTTTAAAACCGTTTTTTGCATTTAAAATAAATAGTCAATTTTCCATTTCATATCATTCAAAATTTTCTTTGTGAAATTATGGTATAATTTTTGGGTACCCTATATTTAGACAAACGTTAGCACGTTATGTACCAATTAACATTGAAATTTCTTTGAATTTTCATTGATATATCGAATGAGGGAAATCGACTTTATCTTTTAAATGCGTAAATCGTATTGGAAACAAATTTTCTTGTATAAATTATTGGATCTGTGAATTTTAAAATAAATTGGTAAATTGATAAAAGTAAATTTTATGGTAAATTTTTTTATAATAGGAAAACCATTTCTTTTAAGATTTGTAAACATAATTATTTTGACACTTTAAAAATCACAAATTGTAATGACATTTTACATATATAATTTCTATATGTATATAGGACCGCAATAATTACTATATATGTTAAATTCCATAGCATTAGCATCATCAATATTAATAACCATTATAATCAGTATCAAATAATATTCAAGGATGATTAGTGAAAGTCCAAATTGAATTAATATTTTTAAATTATGTATATAATCTATATAAGATCCTTAAAATTCGGGATAGGAAGACATTAGCTGCAGATGGGTCAGGTTGGAGTAGGCTACTAAAACCGAACCTTAGTCTTAATGCCATACAGTAAGTAAGTAAGTGAGTGTCGTTTTACTTATGCATCAAACTGTAAACATAAAATAAATTAAAACTGACAACTTATTATTATTATTATTATTATTATTGCTGTTGTATTATTTTAAAGTGGCATACATTAAAATGTTACATGAAAATCTCTTATTAAGTATATTTATATATAGATATTTGCGTCCATCTCCCATATCCGTTTCGTCTTATTTATATAATTTTACCATATAATGTACCATAATGTTATAAATAAAAAAAAAATATGTTATTAAATATTATAAAAAAGGCAATGTCGTTTGTATGTCATATTTATTGAATTAATAATTTGTTTTATTTTTTATGTTAGAGAACCATTTTTGTAAATATACAATATTTTATATTGTGTATAAAAATATAACGATATACAATATATGGTATAACTTAAATAAATTCATCATATAATAAATATTATATATATACAATAATTGGTAATATTCGTAATTTAATTAACGATTAACAAAATGTTTGTTTAAAAAAAAAAAAAGATTATTATCGCACAATGCATGGGAAAAATAAAAAAATAAATAAATTGAATTAATTTAATTTGTTATTTATAATTATTACAACATTATAAAACATGCTTTTTTAATACGTGCGTCTTTATCTATCTATATTTATATATGCGTGATTGAATTTTTAATTAATTTTTATATATGATATAAAGAAAATTAACTTTCTACAATATATTGGTAATTCATTCTTTTCGCTTTGCAGATTTATATTTCCGCATGTGTTTTGATATTAAATAAAAAATTAAATTAGTTTTTGCTTATCATTAATTTCATCTCTATATGAATTGTGATTTTCTTTATATTATCTATAAAAAGATACATTTATAATATTATATTAGTAGTAGGACTATCAAACTTAAAGTTGCACGTTTAAAATATACTCTATTTAAATATTCGCTTATAAAAAATGTTAAAGAAAGTTATGCGGTGCCATTAAATTTTATCGAAGCATACCATTTATTATATACACCCAACTCTTTTTTTACACGCTTTTATTTTACAAGATTTCGAAATAACACGGTCCACAAAAAAAGAACAACTTAGTTCTAAAACATCATCATATAGTCGAAATGCTCTCTCGGAGAGAAAATGGAAAAGCTTTTAGTGGTTTGGATGGAGGATTTACTGCAGAAAAAAATACCTATAGATAGAAAAATTATAAAAGAGAAGGCTCTTAGGATATACGAACGACTGCAGGAATTGGAGCAATCAACAAGTCTTCAGACAGCTAAAAAACTAATATTTAATGCAAGTGAGGGATGGCTGACAGGATTTATAAAAAGGCACGCATTTCATAATGTTAAAATAAAGGGAGAAGTAGCGTCAGCAGACGAAAATGCTGCAAAGAGCTATCTGCAGCTTTGTACGGCTGGGTACCAAGAACTCTACAAGCAACTTGAGAAACCAAAAATCCAGCCTCTGATAACGGATTTCTTAATAAAAAGAAAGCCAACATCTGAGGACGTTATTAACGAACGAGTGCCTTCAATGGATTCAAGTTCGTTAGATGTGTTAGACTCTAGCGATGAAGACAATATTGCACCTGTTGGTAATAAACGTGCCCGGTTATTATCAAGTAGTGATGATAGCACTAAATAAGCTTTTGATTTGTAATTCAAATTTTTTATTTGTACTTATTCATAAGTTTTTTTTTTGCACGATTTTTCATACCAAAAAGTATTTTTTTCCATCTTAAACGGTTTTTTAAAACTGTGGAACACATCCTCAATTTTACTATGTATTCCATGTCTTTTTTACACGGTTTTATTTTACACGGATTTCTTTGGAACGTATCTACCGTGTAAAAAAGGAGTTGGGTGTACGTCAGCCAGCTAATATGAAAAATATCCCACAAGGAAATGGAAATATAATGGAAAACAACTTATTATACTACTCATTTTTATTTGATTTTATAAATATCCTAGTTTTATGAATGCAAAATAACTTCTAAATGACTGAATATTACGTGTCAAATTTTTAATTGAATTTCGAAGAGATATCATTCAGCTGGTAATCATCGTAAAAGTTTCCCTATATGGTTTTCATGTAAATATATAGAGCATATGGTTCTTTAGTTGTAGATGCGTATACCGAATCTAATTTTAAACGGATAATAGAAATACGATGTATGTTTGTGTTTTTGGTGGTAAAATCAATTCGCTAGTTGAACTTATTTCCAAATTATAATTAAAATTAACACACACTGCCAAACACAGGCAGCCTATAGTGTTAATGTTGTGTGTATATTAAAATAAAAGAATGTGCTTGTATACCAAATTATTAATGTTTATATAATTGTTGTGTCAAAAATTTTTGAGGTTACTGTTTTTCAACAAAAATTAAATATAGACCACCCATCATTTTTTTATGTTTTTTACCTTTTATGTTCTATATTTTTTTTGTTTTTAAAGTAAATGAAAAAAAAAATATAAATAAATACATAAATTTTTAACATAATAACATATGGTGTTGTTTTAAAAGCCATACACCACATAGCTTATGTTAACACACGCACAATATATAAGTATATATAAAAAGGAGCAACAATTATATACTTATTATTACATTACAAAGGATTACATTATCCTGGAAAAATGATACAGGAAAAAAAATATATAAATACCTTTATATTATTTATATTACTATATTTTGCATACCGTAAAACGGAGTGATTTTGAAATGTATACTTAATATGGTACAATATTAAATTAAATTAATACAGTTTCGTATTTTTCACAATCTTACAAATCATCAGATTTCACATCAGTGCACATAAAATGTCTTGGTTCAAGTAAATCAACTTAATTTATTGGTTAGAATAATTTTAATGGATACATTTTATATTTGGTATTGTAATCTATGAAAACACAGACGCCATTGATGTTTGGGTACTGGTGTTTTGGCCCTGTATATGGCCAACCACAACTAATCGTCTGACTATATATTTTAAATTATTATTATGTTATTTTATAAATTGTATTTAATTATATATTATAATCCGTACAGCCTCCTTTTTCCATCTGTGCAACCCAACAAAAAACTTATAGTTATTGACTATATACAATAATAATAATACACGTTTGCGTAAACCCATAAATTTTTATTTTTAAACGATGACCATTATGCTCAAAATAAAATTATAATTATAGAATTTAATTTAACATTTTTTTTTTTCTCTAATCGCATTTCGTTACGCAAAATCTTTTGTTATTTTATATAAAATATACGAAATTTTTATGTTTTATTATTTAAAATAAATAATATTGTACTATTATAAAATTTCGAATTCATATGAAAAATTGTGTACTAATAAATTAAGCAAAAAAAAAATAGTAATATTTAGTGGGTTGTTGTTTGATGAAATATATGTTAATATATGCGTAGATAAATAACATTTAATAACATAGTTTCAATAATTTTCTTCATTCGTATACATACGCAAAAATTGATGTAGGTGTTTGTTTTTTTTTTCTTCTTCTACTAAAATACTATACGCAACACGAAATTTGTGTGTAATGTTTTAATTTTCATTTATTATATCCACTTTAATATACGCATTTATTAAATAATACTATATTATCTATTATGTTTCATTTATGCAGCCACCGCACCACACCGCACGTATCAATATAAACCTTAATTGTATAAATACAAAATAATCTTTAAGGGTTATTTGAAAATAGTCTAGTCTTTACAAAACAAAAGCTATGTGATATCAAATGCGTCCTCTCTGTAATGAAACAGTTGAATTCGGTAAAAAAAAAAAGCAATGACATCACTTACAAGATTTTACTAATGTGATCAATAGTTGATATCATACGAAAAATTAAGAATAGTAAGTTGGGAACTGAACCTTATGCAATGAATATGAAGTTTTATATACACATAAGCCATTTACGAGATCGGAACTTATTATTTCATTATGTTGAATTAATAAAGGTTTAACAAAATATGATTTTTTAAAAAGTAAATACACTTGTTGTTGAACACAAACGTGTTTATTATTGACATGTGCTGCATAAATAAACCAATAGGAATATTTATATGTACTCGTTTAATGTTGACGATTGCACAATATGAAATATATTGTAAGAGAAAAATAATTAATTCTTATATACTAAATTAATCTCATACTATAATTTAATTTAATTTCTTTGCTACACAAATAAACTATTATTATTATATTGCATCGTATTTTTGTAACACTAACAATAAATATATAATATATTATTGGCTACTATTATAACAGCTATACTATATTTATACAAAAATTTATAGCTTCTATCTATAGTTATAGTTTAATGGTCAATATACATATGTGTATAAGAGTATGTGACTGTGTCTGTGTTATAGGTGATATTTATATAAATTAAAAATATAAAAATATAAAATGTAGCAACATAAAAATATGTTAAGTTTTTCTATAATATTTGATGTATTTGAATATTATATTTTACTCTTGTCTTATATAATAAATCAGAAAAACACATCGTACGCACGCACGCACGCACCATCACATGACAAATTTTGTAATAATATATATTAAATAGATAAAAAATGAAAAACGATGTAACAAATAATTTTCAGTCGCAACCGAAATTATAAATAGGTAATAAACATTTCAAAATAAATACAATATTATCGCGTGTGTGTGTGTGTGTTTTTGAAGATAGCCCACCGTAAAATTTTTCATATATATTTAATACCTTCTAACCATCTAAATGATGGATGGACAGATGAAATTTTACGAATAATTTGTATTTTGATTATTCAAATGTTTTTGTAATTTTTCTAAATGTTATATTTATTTTAATATATTTTTAAAATTATTTTATCATGTCAAAATCCATAAAAATACATTTGATTTTTTCATGATCATTAAATTTTCTATAATATCAATTTCCAATTTTTCTTGGAAGATATTTTTTTAAATCGATTCATACCTTCAAAATCTATGATCGATTTTCCATTTTGATGTCAGTGAAATTTTGTATGAAATAATGGTGGTATACTGTCAACTTTGTACAGTACCACAAATTTCTTTAAATTTTCACGGCCATCGATTTGAAAATCGGTTATATACTTTTGTACGCGTGAATACATTTTTAAAATCTATTCCATGGAAAATTGGAAATTGATTATATTTTGCAATGCTGTAAGCAAAAATGGAAATCCGTTAAAACTATACTAAGCTAAACTTAAAACTTAATTAACTAGAGTAATTAAAAAAAGATGATAGTTTATAAAAGTCGATTTTCCGGAAAATTTAATTCGATGAACACTCACATGTTTTTTCATAATTTAGTTTAATTTCACCCAGGTTATAAGAAAAATATAGCGATATTAAAAACTGAATTCTATTTCTCAGCCTTAGCCACTGCATGCAACCCAATATATGGTAGTTTATCTATGTCAAATAAATCCCATATAAATTATGTGTCCGCTAGTATATCGAGAGCATATTAGACATTTTTCTGTAATTTTTTTATTTTAAGACTGAAATTTTTCAACTGAAACTATATTAATACTGAATAAAAATATAGATATTTTGGAAAATATTTTTCCGACCGCTACTCAAAAAGATTAACAATATCTACAAACCGCACAATTAAGCTAATCGCTATTAATCGTAATCACATAAATAAAAATAATATACAATTAAGGAAACATCAATTTTTTTTATATAATTGATAATAATTTTTAATTTATTTTTTATATTTATATTAAAATGTGATTAGTTTAGTGTTGATTAAAAATTTCGTTTTTGCATATATGAAAAAAAAACTATTCTTAAGATATGTGTGGGTGCCTCAATCGCTTCACAATCCTTCAAAAACACATTTCTGCTTAAAACGAAAGAATTTTTATATACGTCGATTCATTGCTATGTTGTTGAAATTTCACCACTGAACGTACCAGAAACAATCGAAACAATCGAAACAGTAGATAGAATCTATGATGAAAGCACTCCATTCACCGTATTCTCTAGATTTGATAACCACTGTGTACATGTGTATATTGAACTAAAATCATATCAGATTTTAAATATTTGTGCGTGAATTTAAACATTATATAATATTTAGCATAATATAGATTTGGAAACATTAAATTAAAACACATCATATAATAAATAATTTGTAAACGCTTAAAAAATTTATATTTAACTTTGTTTTGTCTGCGGTGGTTAGAGAATACATAAAATAAATAATGATGGTTTCTTTATTTTTTAAATAAAATTAAAGTAATTCTATATATGAAAAATTTAATTTCATATTATATTATTTATAGGTTTTTTCGTTTTTTTTTTCGATTATTCATTTCAAATGAATAATTAAATATTTGTGTGTTTGTGTGTGTGTTTGTATATATAATTTATAGTTTATGATTACAATTAGTTTTGGATATAAAATCATTTATTTTTCCTCTCTTGACTTTAATGTTTTTTCTTTCATTTTAATATATATTACTACAATATATCCTGCTGCAAGATATTTTTGTATTTAAAATTCCAATTATTATTGTATTATTAATACCGCATATTTTTATGTTTTGCGTTAAATAATAAATGTACATAAAATGAATAAAATGTATATAAATAAAATTGGTTAGTTTATTATTTAACTTCTCAAAGTGTGACATAATAATAATATATTTATAAAAATAATATAATATATATTTAAAATACTGGCGTAGTATAATACAAATTTTATAATTTCAAAATATTTTTGTAAACATCAATAATAAATATAAGAAAAAAAAATAAAATAAAATTTTATGATACCCGTCTGTTTGTTTCACTATGGGTTTTTATTAACTTTTTTTTTACGTATATAATATTGTATTTTTATAATGCACAACGACGACGGCGATGACTTTCAAAATGCACTTTATTATATACACACAAATAAAATATACTATTATGATAATAAATAAATATAAAATATACACACCACAACACTCTACTACAAATTATGTGTATATGATAAAAGGTTGGCTTTATGTAAAAATTGCAATCGCATATGTCATTATAAACAAAACTAAAAATGAATGATTAATAATAAAAAAATATGTTTATATTCTGCTGTTATGGTGGTTTTTTTTTTATTAAAATTATTAAATCATAATTTGTGGTATATATTCACACACACACACACACACACATACATAAATCCATACAATATAAAAATAAATATATGTACCAATTATTTTATTAAATGCATTTAAGATGAACTCATATTTATATCGCATTTTTTAGCCATTGAAATATAAATTATATTGTTTTTTTTTTATTTTTCTTATTAAATAATATACGATGCAAATTTAGTCTGTCTTATAATATTTATAAACATGAGAGTGCGAAATCAAATGCAAAAAATACATATAAATACATATGATATAATAAATATATGTGTAAGACGATTATTATAACAACGAAATGACTCAGATTATTTTATTAGATAGGTATTTCGGTTAATTTCTGTACACTGTTTTTATCTTTTGATGACTAATTTCCTTTCACAAATGCAATGTCATATATATGTACAAAAGAATTAGTTTTTATAATTTATTTCGTATTGTCATTAATTGATGTAACCAAATTATTTAATTTGATACAATAGGGAAATTGCTTCTTTCTATTCCCTGTATTTGCGATTGGAAAACAATGAAATGGAAAAGCTTTTTGATTTTGATTTTCAATGCAGCCAAGTCCCTCAAACCGCTTGCGCCACCAATTTTACTGTTTCATGAATATTTTCCATGCAACGTATTGGTTATAAGTTTCATAATTTCATTTCTTTATGGTTAAATAAAAATGAAACAAACGGAAGTTTCCCGCATATAGTATACAATTATTTAGTGTAAAATATTTTAATATTGGTGTACCATCACTGGAAGTTTGTTATAAATATATAGAAATATATATCCGATCTCCCATATTATTGTAAAAAAAAAACGTTGAATTAAATACAAACCAAACAAAAATGTATGATGTATGGGATTACACTAAATTGTGTTAATATCCATATATATTTAGTAAAAAAAAAACTACCATTAATATATAATTTATAATTTGGACACTGCAAATTATTGTTTCCCTTGTATCGAACATCAACAATAAACAAGAGTATCGGAAATATATAATGTCGTATGTTAAATTTACATATAAACTCCTGCAAAAAATATGGTAACAATGAAATATAATAAATATTATTAAAAAATACAAAACAAAATTGATTTAATTTGCCACCGAAAATTTTTGTGGTTTCGAAATTAACCGGAATACCCGATGTGTATTATTTAATTAATTTTACTTATTGTGAGAAAGAAATTTGCAAAAATAAATGTTTTTTTTTTTCTTTTATTTGAAATTTATTAATTACATTAATATATTTTCATATATGTGCATTATGTGCATGTGCATATATATGAAGTACATAGGGTGTTTCAGAGGAAATGTGTGAGAGCCGATGCAACACATTGTGCATTCATTATGTTTTTTATTAACAAACTCTGTACTTACTCCGTTTACATTGATTAGTTGTCGACATTCATTCAATTTCAACAGGCCTTAAACTCTTAATACAACACTCTACACTCTTGAACCCATCCACAGAACAGAGGGAATATCTTTAAATCATATCGATTTTGATTGCTGACCAATATAAATCGATAATTTTGTTGCGTTTTCATTTTTCATCTAGAGTTACGATTCGCCACAATTACACAATTCTTTTGTAACATTTTGACATTATTTTCATATAACTTTCATATGCGAATACGAAAGAACACAAAGAATCTGTATAGTAAAACCTCTTCTACCATGGCTGTATATATTAAATTATTTATATATACATTTTAATAATAAATTACTTGAATTATTTCCACGAAGGACGACAGATGATAATAATAAAAGTGATCCTTTCACATGTGTACGTTAATAGTATGATGATTTGGAAACGATTCTATCATTAATACATTGTGGGAAAAACAAAATTTGTTGATCAATTTAAAAAATAAATTGGTTAACAAAACCATTAATTGTCAAATGATGTCTAAAAAATTTAACACGATTTTTCTTGCAGATAATAAATCTACCAGTAAATAAAAAAATGTTATTGATTTAATTTTTTTTTCGCATTTTCAATTATAGGACGACCAATTTTCCTGATTCAGAGCTAATTATTTTAAATCATCCATCATTTTCCTTTCTTTTGAATTTTATCCCATCAGGATCGGCACCACGGTGAAACAGACCAACTTACAATATTTCTGCAAATTGCTATTGTGTTATATAGTTTTATCGCTCTATCCGCAATAACGTTTTGCTATTCTTTTTCTCTTCGAATGAAGTTTTTCCTATATTTATTTTTAGAAGAATTTTTATGTAATCCATGCGGTTTTATTTTCATTCAATATCTTGAATTAATTATATTTAAATTATTTTTTCAATATTATATTAATATTGCATTTATGGTCCAGCGATATCGAATTTGTTAAAAAAAAAATAAAAACCATAGAAACTATTGATGATTGATGATGGATGATTGGTGGTTGGTGTATATGTATAATAACCATCGACATATAATATATGAATGAAATTGAATTGAAGATGAATCATGTTATAAATTGTACTATGTATATTTATAAAATACATAAGAATTTTTAAACATTATTAATCATATTTTTATTGATATTAAAAAATGACTTCTTCTTTTTCATTTTGAATTCAGTGGAATATATAGAATATTATTTTGTTCGATATAATTAAATATAATTTTTCATTTCACATTCGTATATTATATCGTATGTGCGTTGTTTGGTTAGACTTTAAAACGTAAAAATTGCATATTTAAATAATCTTAAATAAATACAATATATGAATTATACAAAACGACGCCCACAAATATTATATAAATGGTAATTTATTAATTTAATTTTTAAAACTCGTCGTATATGTTATTTTTATATTAACAATAATAATATTATTATTTGTAATTTTTATACGCATCTTCTTATTATTTATTTAATATTTGTGAATGATGCAGAATGCTACTGCATAAAATATTTATTTTAATTTCCAAATATAATGACACTCAGCACCACATTAAAAGACTTCTATGGACGTGTAATTTATTTTTTAGTTATAAATGAATAATTTATAAAATTTATTAATTAATTAATTGGGGAAAATATTTATTTATTTTTTATGTCACCCACAAAACTATACAATTTTAATTTTAATGTGATAATGAAAAAAATTCTTTATTTTTTAATATTTATAAAATTTTAATTATTACAATATTTTATGTTAAGGAAGGAGGTGGATAATTTATATATTTATATGTGGATATTGTTAATGTGTAATAAATAATACATCTACCCACACTTTATATATATAGAGCCAACTCTTATATACTTAATATTGAATAATTTTTCGTGAAGGCGAACACTGTAGAGTTAATTTATTAATAAAATAATATATATAAAATTGGCAATATTAATTGATTTTTATAACAAATAAATATAATATATATTTATAATTGTTGTTGGTGTTTGTTTAATATTATGTTCATAATATAGTATACTTAACTATATTATCAATAAAATATTTATTATATAGAATACTAATAAAAATATTTAATTTTACATGACATAAACATTTATTTATTTATTTATTTATTTATTATATTTTATTTTGTAATACTTTATAAGAAGTTTTTAAAAAAAATAGTCATTCCTCTGTCCTCTGGTATATAGAAAATATCTCTATATATATATATTTAAAAATTCTTTTGAAAATATTACATCATTCATATTATTATATATATATATAGTTTATGTTCATATATAGACAGAAATATATAGGTACAAACACACTCACAATACAATATTACATATAATTATAAATATAGAGAAATTACTTTTTTTGGTGATGTTATATAAAATTATGGAATTATAAAATATATGGGCTACTCACACAATTAATTAATTAACTATAGACATAATACATATTTTCTAATAACACGCGGTATCGACACACAATTCCATTCGAATTGAAAATACATTTATTTAATTATATCAGATCGAGTCAGAATGTTTGACGCGTTCTTGAACTGTGAACCTGTACTCACGAAATGATTGCTATGCATAGTAAGATTTTATTTAATATGACAATACACATATTCAGGTGGTTATGCTTGATCTTATTTTATAATCATAATTGAATGTCATCGGTAGACAGCGCAAGTTTTGTATATTTAGGTTCTCTCGCATATCATATTGTATATACTTATACAATATTTATTCGGATACAAATAGGTTATCTTGAAATTTAATTATATGAATATTTTTTCGGATCTGGTATCTGGTAAACTATTTCATTTCTGACTGTACTGTACAAAACTCTGTAATGGTCTATATTTTTTGGGGAATTACATAAAATTCCATATAAACGCAATAACTCTATGATTTTATGTATATGAATAATAAAAATAATAAAAATTACTTATTTAGATTTAATTTTCATTTAAAAAATAATAATTTTAATAATTTTAATAATTTTTTTTCGTTTTTCTAATTTATTTCAGGTAAGTCAACATTTTGTTGCTGTGTACAATAATACAAATAAATACTTCCATTAACAATTGATTATATAACGCCATAAAAAAAATGTATGTATTTTTATAGTATTATTAGTAAAACTTTTAATAATTTTTTAGAACTTTAATAATATAACTATATCTAAACTGTGAGTTATGCGTAAATATCACTAACTTATATAATAGAACCTCTTCTGATATATGTTCGATATTTATTTTTGGTTTTACAACAGCCCGACTTTATTGTTATAAAGACAGCACAAAAGTTATACTAAAACGCAGATTTGTATGTCTGTCACATATACGTTACAGAATTCTATATGATTTGTGCAAACATTTTTGTAAATTTAGTGGAAAAGTTTTTTCGTTTTGTATAATAAAGCAGATTTTATGTGTGCAAAAGCATTTCTGCATAGACATTTTATCTATCAATTGAATTCATCCTATATTTATATATAAAAACGTTATAGGAAACACAGTTGATCAATCAAAATTTGTATGTTACGTGAATCCTAATCGAACAATTCTATATAGTTCAGTATCTTTGTAATATTTTCGTTTACAAGAATGATCTTTCATTCTTTCGCACAAATTTTTATATTACCATAAAATTTAATATGCAAACGAATGTCTTTCAGAAACAATTACTATAAATTACTATGTAAATAAAGACAACCACAGCAAATGTAATTGAAGATTGATCAAAGTAACATCATACATAGTGAAAATGAATGGAAAAAATTAACTTCAAATTATACGCCGGTAATTCACAAAGACGCGAACTTGATGATAATTGATATTTTATTAAATATATGGTTAGAAATGAAAAGTTCAATTATAATAATTCAAAAAATTTTTAATCTAATTCAACAAACGACTTTATATAATTTATATATTTTATGATACGGTTCTCATTTATATAATCCGTTTTGAATTTCTTATTTGAATCTTTGTTTAAAAATGACGATAAAATTTCAAACAGGAATTGCCAAAAAAAATTGCTATTTCTTCGTATTTAAATGAATGAAAAATCAATGTCATTTTCAAAATCCATCATATATAGAAATGCGTTCGACATTAAATTCTGTAATTATTAGATTTGGTAACTATTTGTTTAACCGCGGGTTATTTGGTGAAGATGCTGAAATTGAAATTGATGAAAGTTATAAGCATTTTTAATTTCTATTGTGATTTTATTTAAAGGATCGATTAGATTAGCTATTGATATAAGTGAATCACTCTATATATAAAATAAGATCATTATTTTTATGAATTGAATTCGCACCGATAAAGTATTTTACTTTTTGCATTTTATAAATAACGCAGTTCGATTTTCCCACATCGTGTGATTAATAAAACTCGGTATATATCTACCCGCTAACATTAACAAATTTTTCCAAGAACTACAAATTTAAAAAAAAAAAACATCTAAGCGATACCATGTTTGTACTTTGAATTCCAGGAGTTTTTTTCTATTATATAAAATATATAACGATTATATAGTAATTATGATAATTTAAATTTAAATGTTAATATTTTCACAAAAATCTTTGAATACTTTACAATTTCTGTTGTTAAAATTTATTGCTGTCACTGCTGTTGTTGTTATTATTATTATTATTATAAATAAATATTTTACCCAAATTTATCCAGCAATGCAGCATAAAGGTTAAACAAACACATTATAATTTGATCGGATATTATTATATATTTAAATTTCATATTATACAATATATATTTTTTTATTAAATTTAATATATTGTATATCGGCAGTATAATTAAAATTCTTTAGATTCTTCTCTATTGTATAGATATAATTATATAAATATTTAATAAAGTGTAGATTAAATGCGGGTTTATATATTATCAATTATTATTAGATTATGAATAATAAATAAATATATAAATATAAGACGATTTTAATATATATTGTAGCGTATTATATATCAATATAATATATTGTAATAGAATGGGAAAATGTGGAAGCCATAAAGGCATTTGTTTTTTCATGATTAGAATATAATTTTTATTTTGTTATTATAATTTGATGTGTCATATGTAAGAAGTCGACTATTTTTTTTTTGTTTTAAATATTAAATACACACAACAATAAAAAAACTTCTCAAATTTCAGTATAATTGCGCTATAAATAGAGTTAAGAAATTAAGAATTTTCTTTTCAATACTCGCATACATGATACATTTGTAAAATATGTATTAATTTGTTTATAGAGAGTAATGGAATTGGGCTTTATTTATACTTATATTGTATATACAAAAGGAATTAATTGTACAATAATTTTGTACGACTCAGTATTTATGTGACCCATTTGGAAATATAGTTTATCTGGCCTATATTTTAATAACATAAACAAAAAATTATGTTTTGTATATTATTTAAATAAATTATACTAAAAAATTTCAGACAATTATTATTGAAAAATTTTCTGTTTTTTCAATTAATATTTAATTATATAACAATTACAATTATTTAACACTTTATTTATATTTTACGATGCATAATTTAATGTATATTTATTTTTTTCATATATAATAACTATATGATAATTATTTTTAATTTATCATTAAATTCCATGTAGTTATTATATAATAGTTAATTTTTTGTCCTCATTATATATAGTTTTATTATTAAATATATGTGTGTAACAATTGGATTGTTTGATAAGTTAAAGGAAATATCTAAGAAATTGTTTCTAAAAGATAGATAATTCAGTATCTGAATGCAAAACAATATGACACTATTCACAGTCGTACATAGGACATAGGGAATAATTCAGAAGTATACAGTTTACTGCAACCGTATTATGTGCCTTTAACAATATGTAACAAATATTCATACTCTTATAAAATTCAAATCCTAAATGCTATAGATATTATGTAAATTAATTATATAAAAAATTATGGAATTAAATAAATCGATCAATTGGTAAATTGTTATATTCTCTCAATAATGGAAAACGTAACCCAACAACTTCACAATTCAATCATTTGCCATAAATATTAAACATTTTCTGGTTGATAACAACAATTCGATTATTTATCGCAATATCTTACTATAGCCAAACATTTAAGAAGTGGTCGTAATGAAGGTTCATAATGACACAGACGTATTGTATGTGTTTCTATATTTTGAAAGGCTATTTGTATTACGAAAACATGAGTTATTTTATATACCTCAGATATGCTGATAAGAAACCATCGCACACTTCTATATAAATTATTATTAATATTTTTTTCTTTAATATTTACTTTATACTAAAATAATTAATAACGTTTGCGATACAAATTTGAACAGTGATGAAATATATCGCACCGTCTAACATAAGAATAGGGTTAAATAAATATTTCTATAGTATGCCGGGGAACATCCTATCCTATAATTGTTTCTTTAAGAAATTCAAAAATCGATCATATCTTTTAAATGTGTGAATCGATTTTAAAAATCTTTTCTATATATGAAAGATTGGAAATTAATTATAATTTCCAATTTTGTATACGAATATCTGTTAAAACTATGACTGGTAATTCAAAAAGATGATAATTCTTAAAAGTCAATTTTCCGGAAAATGTAATAATAGGTCCTTCCAATTTTTTTTTCATAATGTAGTAAACTTTGCTACCAGAAAAATATAGTGATATTTTAATATGAAAACATTTTTTCACGCTTTACCACCGTCTGACTAACTGCTGGGCATTATAATAAAACACAAATATCTATATCGTTCGAATAAGTGATGGATAAATAATTTTTTTTACATATCTGACTTATACTTATCAAAACACCCTCTATTTTTGTAAGTGCATGCATAAATACACATGCATGTAAGTAAAAAATATGATTTTAATAACAGAAACAAAGTATTTTATTACTTTGCGTCCACATATGACTGAGCACAAGCATTCTCCGCACAAGTTATAGTAATAAAACTCTATCTATAATAATAATAATAATAATAATAATAATAATAATAACTTTAATTTAAAATACAATAAAATAAATGAAACATTGAAAAATTAACACACAAAAATATTGAGTTTGTGTAGGTTTTTGTATTTTTATTTCAATATATATACAATAAAAAACCAAAATTTAAAACATTTTTTACCAAACACGCACATATTATAATATTAATATTTTATCACATATTACTTAAATTACAAATTGTGTTAGAAGAAATGCACTTTGGTTTTTCTCTGTTAAACAGAAAAATAAAAATACAAATGGGTGTCTCAAATGTTGTTTACAATTTTATTATTTACATTGTGTGTGTGTTTTTTTTTTTATCTATAAAATGCATATATTTTTTATGGCTGGAAAAAAAAAATTTTATAAATTTATTGTAAGGTAGAAATGCATTAATTAAAAAAAATTACTATATATAAAATTCTTTATCAATATTTATGAACAAATATGTTATTTAATTACAGTAAATAGATAAAATAATGATAATAACATTTATCTTTCATAATCAGACAAGTCACTTGGTTTTTTTTTTTTTTTATTGTACGTCAGTACCTCGCCTACCGATGATTACCAATTTATTATTTAGATTTATACATTTATCAAACATATATTCCATATATACTAACACTTATTTTAATTCGAAAAAAATTCAGGTTATTTCTAAGCCAGCTCTGTTGGAAAATCGATTCTCATGACAGTTTTCCTGATCCCGGTTTAGGAAACCTCGTTAATTTGGTTAATTGAATTTTACGAAATTTAGCATGAATGCATATGTAGTCACAATTCATAAGAAAGTTCTGTTATATCGATACTTAAGGTAGCTTTCCTGATCAGGATTAGAAAGCTTCAATGAAATGTGGTGTAGATTGATTTAAAGGTTATAGAAACGAAAATAGGTCAATATAGGTCATACTGTATATGTTTACTCGGTTTCACTTGTTCTTTTTTGAACATTCACTTATTACTTAAGGTTCTGCCGATTTAACGTACACAACTCCGCCACGTCCTTTAACACATATTGAATATAAATTTATGATCGCTAGAAAATCAAATGATTTTTTTTTTTTTTACCATGAATTTGAGAAGAAATATAATAAAAACGAATATATTTGAAAATATGGTGTTGGACGCTACTTAAAGATTAACAATGCACACTATCACTATGGGCTGATGATCCATATAAAAATAATAGAATTATGAAAACATCTATATTTCTGTTAATTGCAGAACAATTGGTGAATTGTTATATACTTGAATGCGGCGGAGTAATTTACCAACTATTTCTAGAAATTTTTTTAATTTTTTTCAACTTACTCATAGTACATTCACTGGATGAGGTTGTGATTGGTATTGTAAAGAACAGCATAAGTAATTTGGTCAATTTTGTATATGTATATTGTCCAAATTATTTTTAATAATGAATTTATAAAGATTTAATGGATCCAGTCTTTTTACAGCAGCGCTGTAAGCAATTATTAATTCATTTTTCAATTTATCTTTTGACAATAATTCAAGATATTTAGTTAGTAATAACTTTTCTGCCAAGCATTTTTCAATCATCAATTAAATCATTTACCAGTTCAACAATTTTTTTTAAATCAATACCATAAATCTTATTTCCATTTGCGTTATAAATGTATCAATGTATTTCGTAAGTTAATTTTCTGTATAGGTAATTTTATCAGAATCCGAAAAATAAGCATTTCATGAAATAATTGTGTTTCAGGCAACAATTCTTCCACGGTTTCATGGTACTTTTTTTTCTGTAACTTTTAAGTAGACACCGTCCACTCTGTCTGTATGCACGCAACGCCATAGCTTGGAGTAATATAACTCGTTAATATGGTAGCAACCAGAAATATTGTCGTCTATATATTTGTATTATAATAAAACATTGGAAGTTGGAACATATTGTGTAATAAAACACTCATATATTCAAAATTTATCGAAAAAAATAAAGTCCGAAAAATGGTTTTTTAGTATAATTTTTCAATGCAGGACCTTTTTACAGTACAAATATATACCGTAGATATATCATAGTCAATTCATACAATTTCAACACCGTAGATAAACCATAGTTATTGAATTCAATTTTAATTTGAATTTACTATACTTTTTGATAATATCAACGAATTTCTGAAATAATGGCATAATTTCTTCTTTACATGCAGCGATAACTAAAGAATTAATTATTCTGATTTTATTTTTTCCTGATTTTTATTTGGCGTCATTTTTACGGAATTTGTTTCATTCCTATAAATTAAATTAATAGCTGGTGAGATTAAATAATTGATATAATATAAATACATCTAAATTCATAATAAATCGATCCACATCTGTAAATTCGTAAACAAAAATGATATATCTTATTTTACTTGAACAAATTAGGTTGAAATGAATGAATTTTTATACCGATTTTTTAATCAATTAATTTACATTCAATGTTTGTTACACTCTCGTACACAAAACTATTTATATAGGAATAATAAATTTAAATAATGAATATTGCGTAGAAAATATTTGTTTGTATATAATAGCCACAATAAATTGTGTATTGTTTTTAAAATAGGTGTTATTTTTACAATAAATAGATTAAAATTCATGTTTCATTGTAAATATATTTTTAAAAAATATAATTATAATAATACTAACAAATAAGAATAAGTTGATGAATGTCAAAATGAAAATTTATTAATGTATTGTTTATAAATAAAGAAAATTCTTGTTTTTTTTCAATTTTTCAATACAATTATTTAAATTTTTGTATACAAAATAGAATTAATAGAAGGTGTTTGTTTACATTTATATTATTATATTGATATACAAATGTGTATAATTGTAATGATCATCATGATCATCGTGGACTAAAAATTTGATTTTTAACATTAAACATATGTATATGGTGTCTTGTGTGGTGTGCCTTTCTATCTGTATTAGAACATTTTTTTACGCAGACATTTTATTAACATATTTTTTTCAAATTCAAATTCGTGTAGCGTGTTTTTTTTTTCTTAATACTAATATTTATTTACATTGAATTTCTTCTCTGAATGTATAACATACGCGTAAATATATATGAAATGAATCGAAGAAAGAAAAAAAAAACCTTGTCCAATCAAAATGTAAACAATTTGTAAAATATTTAATGATTTCATTTTTATTGTTTAATTTATCAAAATATTTAAATTAGGTTTTTTTTTTCTCCTTTTTTTTTAATTTTATTTTTATTTCGATTTGATTTGATTCTTTGTTTAACAAAAAATATATATGTAAATTTGTATTTGTATTTATATAGATTTATTTGTATATTTAAAATGCAAAGAAGAATATTCTTTATATTTCAATTAAGAAGAAATATCGTTTAAGTAATATATAAATATATATATTTTTTTTATTATTGTAACTAAAGCCATAAAATTGTAAAAAATTTTTAGTTTTATAAATGTAATTTTATTATTATTTTTTCTATATGAATAATGGTGTGAGGTACTGAATTCATTAACAGTTTAATGATTTACTGTGTAGTAGTTTTTTTCCTATACGTATTTTGTCAAAAATATAAACTATACCAAAAAATTGTATACAAATTTTATTGCTTCCTATGGTATTTTGTGGATTGCATCCGATAAATTCAGTTTCTATTTTGAAACACTGTATTCATCGAATCATTTTTCTAGCTATTCATAAATTACTACACAGATCGAGCGATTTCCATCGATAGAAACAAATAATAGTATTCTGATGCGAGACACATCATAAATATGCGGCGTGTAAGGTGTGGTAACACTTTCTTAATGGTGATGGTTTATTATCATGAAACATCAAAATCATTTTCGCCTTTCTTTTATCCCATGCTGGTCATGAAGTCATACAAAAGTAATTTTTGATACAATTTTGGAACATTCAAAATTGCCATCTTTTTGACAACTTAATTATTCCCAGCTCATACAGAACATCTGGTTCTTATATCAGTAAAAAAAAAAAAAAAAGTGAACCAAGTGAACCTTTTGACATTATCAACTTTATTGAAATTCTTACCATTCAAGAATTTTTGCAAACTTTAAAATAAATCGGTAATCTGATGGTTCAAGATCATAGGAATATATAGTGGATGTGTCGGCGGCAACACATCTCAACCAAACTCAACAATAATTCAGGTGACTAGTGACCATATAAATATGTGTTGCCTTGTGTTTGTCATCTTGAATTGAATTGTTCAATTTGGTTATAGTGGTTTAATATATACAATACATACCTGCTCTGAATTGATCGTTTGGTCGCGTATAGTAAAAGTTCAAAATAGACAAATACCTTTGTATTGCCACTCAAACTGATAGCATAACCTTCTTTTGATTGATACATATATTAACATTAACAGTTGTTTGCTCTGGTTCAACTTTCTGGCTACACGATCGATTTTTCGATTTGCATTCTTGTAAACAATTCATTTTTCATCACCAGTTATATCAATCGTTTCAAAAATGTATCATTTTCCATTACGTTTCATATATAAGCACGTTGCTCTGATGACAATGCCTTGTGTTAAGTAAATTTTCTATAAGTTGACGAGTTGTTTTATACTCTTTTTATTGTATTTATAGAACTTTTCTGCGATCTCACGTATGTTATGACGATCCGCATAGATTATTGTTTTGATTTGATCGTCATCAAGTACAACCGATCGACTTGAATGTTGTCCATCTTTGAGTGAAAAATCACCAGAATGAATTTTTTTGTTACGATTAATTTTTAATCAAAAAAACATAGTTTCAATTAGTTTGTTAAAATTAACTGTTTACAATTGAAATGTGTAGTTGCATATAAATAAATATGTGTGTGTTAAGAGGGAGGATTTTATTTACAATTTAACAAAATTCCTAACCCGTATAGAATTGTAATCAATTCAAATTCCAAATAATTTATTTATTGCACAGTTTTTCTTTCTATTGTATATATACATAATATTTCTTTGTAAAACTATTACAATTCTTTGGAAAAATTATAATCTTATACACAATGGATATTATATTAATTTAAAAATATACACACGTTCGTATTATAAATAAAAAAAATAATAATAATAATACAAATAAATTCTTATCATTTATTAATCATCCGTATAAAATTTTTACAATAATTTTTCTAATAGTATACAAAAAAATATATAAGGAAGTTATAACTTATATTGTATATTATGATGTTAACGCGCACCACATGCACAATAACATTAATAAACAATATATTTTTTGTAATTGTAACAACGCAAATAATTGTGTGTAAGTTAAGTACACACAATAACTTTTTTTTTTAAATTACATATGCATACCATTCAAATGAAACATGTCAATTATTTGACTGATTCATATAAATAATAATGAAATTATGATGACTTATGAAAGAAAGATATAATAAATATTATAAATAACTCTGAATAAATATATATTATTTTATACTATTTTTAAATAATGGCGCCATTGTCTCTATACTGCTCTATATCTATACATTATTATATCCTCTGTACAATTATACACATACAATGTATTTTATATTTATAAATATTTTATTTGATGACTGATATTGTATATGACAACTTGTTCCTTATTATTATTATTATTATTATCTTTTCATAAAATTAAAAAATGTATTTACACAAAACAATGCAAAATCTATACTTATACGCGGGGACCTATATATCTGTAAATAACAACGGTTCATCTATAAAATAAAAGACTGAAGAATAGCCATAACATGTAGAGGTTTTCCATGCAAGCCATCTCATCTATTGTATATATATAACATATATGAAATATGACATGAAGATTATAAGATGAATAAAAATGGAAAAGCAAAAATTGATTTAATTATGTGTTGTAACATAAATCCTTATTATAATCTCTGCGTGAAAGTTGTTTTGTTTAATAAAACAGATATTTTCGCAGAAAAACTGTCGCTATATAGTTCTTATTGTGAGTTTATAAAATATAATACCAATATATATATACTATTACAAAATATGCAACAAATTTATAATTGCAAATCACATATTTTTAAGATTGTTTGTTTGTTTGTTTGTTTGTTTATTTTGTAAATGTAGTTTTGATTTTATTACAATATATCGGATCACAGTATATAATTATATATTTACTTAACTTAAGTTTATGTCCGAAAATGGTAATAACAAGAAAAATAAATAAATTGCGGGAGTATAATGCTTATTTTATTTTTTCTTATATTTATACGATTTGTTGCATGAAATATTATTTATATGCAAATATATACTATTTACTATTAAAATCCATATTTGGTATTTTATTACGTATACTAATTTTTGTGATTTGATTAAAATTTATGTTCACATATTTTATAAAATATATATTGTTGGTTTTATTTTTGTATAATTATTAATTATTGCAAAATTTTTAATTTGATATATATTTTAGCCACAGTTTTATACATTATAATGTTCTGGTATATATATGTTGCTAAGATTATAATATATTTAAGTTTAACATTTAACACTTCTGCGAATTCAAACGCAGCTGTGTTCGCGCTGTGTATTTCAATTTTTAAATTCTATACTCGTGGCAGTATTTCTGATCATAAGGTTAGAAAACTATATATGGTTAATTTGAGAATTCCAAGGGGTTTCAATGATGATGGAATTTAATTTGTAGGTGTAAATTGATATTGAATATAGAAAACTATATATGGTTAATTTGAGAATTTCAAAGGGTTTCAATGATGATGGAATTTAATTTGTATGTGTAAATTGATATAGAGTTATATGATAAGTAGTTTCGAAGGCAGTTCTATAGAAAACCGATACTCACAGGGTTAGGGTATATAAATGCCAAGCTTTTTGCCTAATACTAAGATATTAACTTAAATTTAAATTTTCCATCCGATAGCTTTAAAACTGCTCGAATTTATATATATTATATGAAAAAATACTAAAATATTATGAGAAACTCGTACCGGCACCAGTTGAATTGCGAACCTATATATGGTACTCATTGTTAAATTAAAAACCCATAACTTTTGGGCAATGACGTGTCGTGAAAAAAAATTTTACAGATTACAATGTCACTATTTTTTTTTGTTCTGGTAGTTAAGTTTAAAGTAAACTGAATTATGGAAAATAACAAAAATGGAAATCCGTTAAAACTATGACCCATATGTTATATAGTTAAAAAATATGATAATTCATATTCATTCCGGAAAATTTAATTCGTCAACGAGGAATTTTTTCTCATAATTGAGTATTTTCTAAATTGAATACCAGAAAAAATAGTGGAATTGAAAACTGAATATATTACAAATCGCTACAGACACTTTACTGCTCTGATAATTTGTTAGATATATATGTGAAAGAAAAATTGTGTTGTATA
Organism: Bibio marci; assembly: GCA_910594885.2. Classification (NCBI taxonomy): domain Eukaryota; kingdom Metazoa; phylum Arthropoda; class Insecta; order Diptera; family Bibionidae; genus Bibio; species Bibio marci. The sequence goes on from OU343114.1 coordinate 43,655,938, forward strand.
TTTGTCCGCTGACGTTGCAAAACACTGACTTTTTTTACTAAAAAGAATTGACAGCGTTAACTATATAATATCCTTGTAAGGTCCTGAAAATGTCCTTAATCCATGAAATATGAGTTTTATATTAAATATCCTGTTTAGTTCTCTTGACCCTTTACCATATATTAAATTAACGCATTAAAAAAATGCATGTTTTATTATATGAATTTCTTAAAGTCGAAATTTATCGGCTCATGAGAATTAATTAATTTAAAATTTTATATTTTTATTTATTTCAATGTAATAGGGTTAGAATTAATTTGAATATTCAGTTTTGGTTCAAAGGAATAAATGTGTGTATATTATATGCGCGGATATTATTATTCCACACCATCCGTCTTCGATCTTCGCATAGACTACAATTAATTTTCTTAAATTGAAATTACCAATTGGTAAAATTAATGATTTTGCCAATTGCTATATAAAAGTTCTAATGATCAAAATAATTTTTCAACCCGTAAGAAAAATTTAAACAGGGTGCGTTCAGAGTTCCATATATATGTATGGATAGGGGTTATACATACATTAATAAATTATAATATTGTACTATGTAGTAATATACAATTCCTTCCTTTCATAAAACCGAATTTATCAAATCAAATTCTATAGCCTTCTTTTATTTTTCTATATTCATTTTTTTATTCAATGAAAATAAAAATTAATATATAGCGCATCGCATCGCCATATACCATTTAATAAACACTCCCGCAAATTTTTATTTTTATTAAGTTATATTGATAGAATAGTTGAGAGGGTGATTTATATGACTTTTCCACATGACATCTTTTCATCAAATACAATTTATATAGAAATGGTTTAGTAAATACGTACAACGCACACTACCACCACAGCACAAAACTGAAGACAATTGTGTACAATTAAACTTGTAAATATTTTCTATTTATTTATACATATATATTGTAAATATTGATAATCTATAGTTTCTATCGCAGATTACACTACTTGTATACGAATCATTATACATCTCAATAAGCTTATTCAAAACTATGTGTTATATGTATATATATTTATACAAAAATCAATATAAGATTATAGGAAATTAATATAATAATACAATATGCCTCCCCTTTTGTGATGATGATTATTGCATTAAATGTAAACAATTGTGTATATATTTATAGTTATATTATAAATATATAGAGATAATGTAATGGAAATGCATTATTAGAAATACGTACATTTCGTTATATAGAATTGTTCTATTTACATGATAGTGAGGGGATGTTTTGTCCTTTCGAATCTTCTCTGCCATCAAATCTAATACATATAGAAATGATATATTAAACATATACTTTCCTTTAAGAGGTAATTTACTATATATTAAACTATTTAATGACACTACTTGTTGATAATTTCAGTTTTGAGATAAGCCAGTATAGATTTATCATTGCTGTTTGATATATCCATATGTTCGTGTATTTGATTATCACTTTATATGTATTCAATATATTTGTTAGGTATAGTTTCTATCATGCTATTTAATTTAAATATATAATATAAAGAAATTTACTTAGCCCATAACATTGTCGCTCATCGTTTTCATGTATCTGATTGAAGAACAACCGATTTCTGGATAATTGATAACTGAAACACTTTTTCTGACCAACTTATTATTAGTATATTATTATTAGTATATTATTAGTTTATTATTATTATTATTATATTATTAAGTCTTTATTATCATTGGTGAGTTGATAGCCGAGAAGGTGGTCTGGAAAATTGCACAGTTATCGAGAACTTCATTATAACTCGTTCTTGTAATTTCATTTTACATCTTCATAGAAAACTCTACTTGATAATAATCTATATCAGTCTATATTTTTGAAAGCCATCTCGATAATTGTCACGAATTGTAAATTTTCCAGAAATTTATATAAAATAGTTTTTATAATTTAATTCTTTTGGAGTTCTTCAATTTCTTTCTGGTATATTCTGGAAGCTAAAATTCAGTATTTTAAGCAACATATAATAGAGTTTGTACAAGATGTGTTTTTAATCTCCAGGCAGAGTGGTAGTTCTAGAATCTGTGAAAACGTCCTTAATTCCTGGTCATTAGTTTTCCAGTATTTCAACATAAATTCATCATAAAATTATATTTTTAATATAAATAAATTTAAAGTTTCATTCAAATTGACGAAAAAACACACTGTATCATATAAGATGGGGCTTTTTCGAATATCAAAAGATGTAATTGATAATATACTATTATTAAAATTTTGTTTAGACTGCTGTCAAAATGTTTTACAATAAATGACTTTAAAAAAAAATTTTGTTTTAAATATTGAAAACAATATAAATTACTTTTGCAATATAATAATTAATCTTTTGTGATGCTGTGCACTGCAGGACATTTACATTTTATAATTTGATCAACACTTTATATACAATAGTATATCATGTACCAAGTAATTGATCAGTCAATTTGTTATTTGTTATATATCCATTTCTCGTAAAACTTTTTGTCAGCTGTATTTATTTTTTAATTAATTTGCACTGCACTAATTTATTCAGGCACTGCATTTTTTTTTTTATGTTAAAAGATATGAAATCTGTATCTTTTGATTCTATACACACACACACACGTACACATTTATAATATACAATATATATTCTAAAAATAGAATGAAATGATAAAATTTAGATTCTATATTATAAGAGTTATGTACGAGTTTATACCCTTTGTAGTTGTTGATTTGATTGTACTAATATATATATTTTCATTTTACTATATATATTTAAAAGCAAAATTAAACAAATAAATATTTGATTAAATTAAAATCTATAAGAATTCGTTTAATGTTGTATATACCTCAAACCAGAAGAAAAAAGAAAATTAAATAAATGTTTATGTTTACCGCTGCGGCGGCGGCATACGCATACCCAATTTAGAAGCAAAATTTTATATAGAACTTTAAAAACATTTTTTTCTCTCTTTATTTATATATATTTTTCATTTAAATTTCAATAAGTACTGCACATTCTACGACATATATTACAGTACGTTATGCTATAACTATTTTATCTATATATTATCTATATATTATCTATATTTTATCTATCTATCTATCTATATATATTCATAATCAAAGCGATTGAAAAATATTTTCAATTTAAAATTCTGTAAGACAATAATATATTTGTAAAATTGTTTATTTGATGTTATTGTTGTTGTTGTTGTTGTGTGTGATGGTGTGTATATTGTATATTTGATATATAAATAAATATATTATTGTATAATAATGTTATGTACTATATATTTAAAATGGTACACGCAACCGTCGACGACTTTAAACTTTTCTATATATATATAAAACAATTATATATATAATATAGTTAGTTCTTCTGTTTATACGCGCATATATAAAATAACAATTTTCTATGTCGTCTTCCTATAAATGGTTGATAATATTAATGTAAACATAACATTATTTATAAATGCGTTGGAAAGAAATAGAAAAAAATTTATAATATACGACTGAAACTTGTGTATATAATAAAGCGAGTATATATGATCATATGAAAAAATGTATGTGATAGTATTAAGAAGAAAAAGTAAATAAATACGTTTTTTTCTTTATTAAATATCTATTACTATTTATGTACTATATTTACTAATACAAACTATATTATAAATTGTATATATTCACATAGACTATATATATATATATTTATATACCATATAATACAGTAAAATCTAGTAAGTTGACCAACGATGTAAGCTGAACACTTTATATACGTTTTTATATATACTTTGATATAGGTGGTTTGATAATAAACTGGCCGTGAATAACACCAGAAGATTACCAAACATCAAAAAATAACTTCTTTCAAACAAATACTTTCGTAAGAACATATTGTGGTGAATATACGATTTGCATTTGGAAACAATTTAATCATTTCGGACATTATTAATTTATGAGATGGTACATTGTTGTCTTGTAGAAATATTACTTTTTTACTTTTGTAAATGTGTCCGTTGGCCTTTGATGACAATAATATTCAATCGATAATAAAGCTATAACAATAATGTCCACATGTTTACAAAAATTGTAGTAAATATTATAAAATAACTTAAAACTTTTATTGTATAATGAATTTATTCATCGCACTAATAAATTCTTTACTTTTGTTTTGATCAAATTGTTTTAATTCGTGATCCCATAACTCTAACACATGGCTTTTATGATGGTTCAGATGTTTATTTGTTTATATTTATTTGGCTCTAATTTTACTATCTATTATACAAAATCCCAATTATAATTTTGTGATTGGTAATTTGTTTTTGTGTTAGTTTTTTGTACGATGTTTGTTGATCGTTGTCCTGTTGTATAGTAGCACATTTTTTAATATTGTTCCCTATACATTCAAACAGATCTCATATACATATAACCTAATTTTAAAATATCACAATATGTTAATGTCGTTCAGATTTTATCTTCAATTTTGATTAAGTTTTCAATTTCATTATAAGAAAAACATTTGCAAATCATCAAACTCCCAAACTTTAGCGTTGGTATATGAGGGGTGCTTTTGGTCTATTCCAAACATATTCGATTCGTTTTAGACTCATCATGAAATATTAAATGATTTTATTTAAATATAAATGCATTCATATTATCGCAGATACCATACCCTATACATATCCACTTCTATCTATAATAGCTAATATTTAATTGAATAATTTATTGTGCGAGAAAATAGAACGGTACAGTGTATTTGATATCTACAACTTATTGGATTTCATTTGAAATGAGAAATAAAATCGAATTGTTTATAAATGTTTATGTATTATTTAGTTATAGAGATAGTGATTTCGATGAGAAATATGTATGTTTACAATTTTAAATTATAATAGAATTTAATTAAAGAGGTATAATTTTAAAATATAATCATATGTATTAAAATAATTAGGAAAAATATATTTTAAATTAATTAACACATGCGTGCCAATTTATGTTGTATATTTATAAATAAATTTAATTAATTAATTAGTGAAAATAATTATAATATATAATAAAATGAAAATTCGGTTTCAAATATATATGTAATATGATGATGAGATGAGAAATATACGTGTATACGTCGCATATATTTAAACAATATATTTTCAAGTACTTTAAAAAGACAAACAAGACCATCTTCAATTTTATTTAACACACAAACATCCATATACCTATGGGCATCTTTTTTTTTTATTATATGGTACATATACTCACCAGTTAGTTTATGTCTATACGCATGCAAACAGAAAATAATACGCGTATACGTAATATAAGATGAAGAAATTCTAAGAAGAAAAGAAATTAAATATGCGTTCATATTTCTTTCTTGATATAAATGCGATGAGAGTCTATTATGTACTATAAAATACAATATTGTTCACAGTATAGAGAGTAGTATACCGGGTATTTCAAAAATAAACTGTATAATATAGTCACATTAATATATATATATTTAACGAGTAGTTGTATATAGAAATAATATTTGTATAAAGAATCAACCAAGAGTCAAATAAATGAAGTCATCAATTCTGTGGTCCATATGTATTTTTAAAAAATTATTTCCAATTGAATTTTAATTTTATCTACAATAAAACCTTATGATTATTAATTCTTCTATATGTCAGAATTTTTTATTTTATCATTTGTCATCTGTATGTCCTTGTCAGCGTGTTTGCATTTAAATCTGCAAAATAATTTATTTGATTTTTGATGAAATTTTTTATATACATCCTAACACATATTATTTGGAATATAGACTTAATCCATTAATTGGATAACACCAAATTACAGATTTTAATTGCAATTTTGTACGATAACATTCCTTTTCTCCACGTTTCTATATACACAGAATTTAGTCAATTCTCATTCAATTATGACAAAAGTTTATATACGAATAGTTTATGTAAATAGAAAATCTGTATACACATTTAAATTAATTTTCTTATGGTCACTCATTGATTGTAATCCCTAATTCACCTCGTTTCTATACACTCTTGGAAAAAAAAGAGTGGATTGTATGCTTATTTTATCATTTCAAAGGATGACACTGTGTCTGTCCTTTTTTTTTTTTTTTTAATTGAAATTATCAGTCTCGATAACATTTAATTCATTCTCTAAATTACGAACTAATATTATCATTTCAAAACAATAAGAAAAGTATTAAATATATTTTTTCGAAACAGCTTTTATGGAATATTTTAAAAATGCTAATTTCGTGTATAAAAACTTTAGTTTTAAAAGAATATATTTACAACTTTTGAACTCATATTTAATATCATTTGAAATAGTTATTTTAACTACTTTACGATTAGTAAAATATTAAAATAACTTTTTCAATGTAATATTATATTCTTTCAGTAATAGAAAAGTGATATAGTCAATAATTGAAAAGGGTTAAAATAATCATTTTTGGTTTATTGGAATATTTCCTCTGGTAATACTTTCAACTGGGGTGAATTTGATTATTTCCTAAAACATTACAACTATAAGTATTCAAAGAATCAAGCAATCATTCTTCTGCAAGGGATCTATTCATATGTACTAATAAAGGGGTATTTTATATCACATCATATAAAGAATTGTTGTCAAGGTATCAAATAATCAACACATTTCAATCAATTGAATATGCACATTTTATCATTTTCTAATAGATAATATTACTATAAGAATACAAACGATCAATTGTCTATTTCCAGCAGATTTGTTCTACATTTTGAAATGCATTTAATAATAATTTAAAAGTGTGGTTTCTTCAGTCCATTGTAGTAACAGTAATTTCTGTGTTTGAATTGGGTGAATTAATAAAATTTAATTTTTTTTTAAAATATTTCAACTATTGTAAATGTTCAAAAGTTCTAAATGTAAAACATTATTTTTAAAATCAATTTAACAATTTTTAACCATTATAAAAGATGAGATTTTAATTATATTAATTTTTTTTTCGTTTTACTCTCTTAAAATTGGATGCAATTTATCCTTTTATTTTTTCGATTTCTAAGAGTGTAGAATTTGGTCAATTCTTATTTAATTTTGATGAAACATTTTGTATGACTTTTTGAATAATAAGTTTTTTTATATATGCATAATTCTTATATATATTTACCATAGCATTATAACCCAGGTGCGGTTTTAGCCTTCTCCAACCTGACCTATCCGCAGTCAATGTCTTCCAATCCCAATTTTTTTAGGATCTTTATATCACAATTTACTGCGTCTAGCCATCTAGCTTCCGGTCTTCCGGCTCTCCTTCTACCTTCTGGATTATCATTCAACAGTTTTTTTGGTACACGCTCCTCGCCATGCGTAACACGTGTTCAAACCATTTTAATCTATAGATTTTGTTTCTTCTCCATATGTTGTATTAGAAAAATTTATATATTTAACATTCAATTAATTGATGTTTCCGGAGTTATATGTTTGTTATATTTATTTACAATATATTAGAAAATTAAAGTAATTTGTATATAAACATTATAATATGGTTGCATTTTTAAAAGGATACCCGCCACTGTAGTGAAGGTTTTTTTTTTTTCTAATAAATTATGAGTTCATATAATTTTTTTCATTGACATATATTTTGTTAATTTTTCTTTTCTCATCAACTCCTCGCCCATTGACATCAGTATTTTTTGTGACATTTTAAAACCACATAATGTATACAAATGTTAACTCTTTTAAAATTATATTATAATAATTGTATTGTATTATTTTTATATTATTATGAATATATTGTCTTCATTTTTAAGTGACAATTCAAAACTCCAAAAATATATCTATCTATTTATCTACAATGAATATTATACTATTTAGTTCAAAAACTGACTGTACTAAAAAATATTCCATTGAATACAATATTTTGAACAAATTCTCTCTTTTGAATACTGCATATATTTCCAACAATATTATTTATATAAAAAAAATGTAATTCAAAATCGTTGCTTCCATATTAAATTAATGTGACGTGATTATAAATATGTTGATGTGAATACAATATTTACTTATAAAACGTCGTGTCGCGTTTGTATACAATATTCACTGTATCCATACATATATATATTAAAGTTACATTTAATATAAAATATATAATTTCAAAAAAATATAAAAATGAACAAATGATGTCATTATTATTATGTATTTTAAGCATCTGTTAATTTTTCAGATTTTTCAAAATTTCATGGACATTATATGTTATTATAAAAATATATGAGTACAATATTTGTTTTTGTTGTTATTGTTGTTATATTATTATTATATATATGATATTTTGTTGTTTTTATATATTTTCATCATATCACATTTATATTCCATTGCCAAAAAAAAAATAATAAACCATAATACCATTATATTTTTTTTCTGTAAAATAAATTATTATTAATATTGTATTATTGTATAAATTTATGCTTCTTTTTATCTTTTTTTATGGATTTTAAATGTTTATTACCAGTACGGCCAGTATATTTATGTGTTATGGTATTTTTTCTAAAAATTTGTTGTGAAAGTATTTTTTGAATAGTGAGTGCTGCGTTGATTCTTGTTTGTTTGTTTGTTTGTTGGTTGGTTGATTTGTTTCTATAAAAAAAGTTCATTTGTATAACGTATATAAATTAATAAAGTATCATTTTATTTTGTATTACACGCATCGCAGCATCGCATTCTGTAATAAAATTAAAAAAATTATACATATGATATGATTAATATATTATTAATATACGTGTATATTACATGTAATTATGACTCATCCCATCACATCACATATTTTATTAAATTATTTATTAAATAAATTATATGATGAATAATAAAAATTAATAAGAATTGTTATCCAATTTTTAAGAAATATTTATAATAATGTAATAAATTTTACATATATTGTAGTTATTATATTTACTTTTAACATAAATTTTGGAAAGAAATGTACATCTAATAATAAATATAATATAGTTTTTCTTATGATTTTCACTTCAATGTGAGACACGTTGCTTAAATATTATATATATAAAATTAATATATTATTTATTTGGTTTTGTTTTAAGTGGGCGCCAGACGATGTTTGTGTATATGTATTGTATATATTTTTGGCAAATAACTTAACATACAAATCGATTCCAAATATACTTAAATGTATTTATAATAAACAAATTTACAAAAGACACACGTGTTTAATGATTATATATTTATAATATAATTTGTATAAGATGACCTTTTTTTTATCTTTTTATTGTACAATGTATACAAAAATATATTTTTTATAATTCAATATTAGTTTATAAAATACAATTATTGAATAACAATTTGTCTATTATTCTTTTTGAAATGTATGGTATATATGATAACTATTAACAATCGGCGGTGCGTATATAATTATAGTTTTAACATTATTATACCACCCTTCTTTGTATAACAAAGAATTAACAATGAAATTTTTGCAAATATTTGTCCATTGTCCAAAGATTTATGAAAAACAATTAATACTTATACCATTAGTCAAATTATCATTGCTTCAAAATAGCTAAAATAGTAATATTTTAGCAAAATTTGCAGAACAATTTTGTGAGTTATCGGATAAAATTGATCTGTTCCACCACATTAATGCGACAATTGATATGTTATATACTAAAAATGAAGACAATAAAAATGTAACGTTTTTTTCTTAGTATTTATTAAAAATTCTATATGAATTTGTTAATTAGAAAAGTGTTTACTTCTATATTTATTGAGTGTGATGTTTGAACATATACCTTGCTTTCCTAGGTTGGGAAATTTTTGAATATATATATGATCGAAAATATTGAAAATATGTTTGGGCTCAAATATACCATAAATATAATAATGTGAAAAATTAAACAAATATTCCAGCATTGAATAAAACAATGTTTATAAATATATTTTAAATTATATTTGTTTAATATTATATTATATAATTTTTGTATAACAAACATGATTTTTCCATAAAACATCTGTGCCATTTATGTTTTTAATAATATAACACATATTTTTTATATATTGTATATAAATTATTAGCATAATTATTACATTACATGTATATACATTAAATTTTATACCTAGAATAAGTTTATGATGGTTTTTATTATGTTCAAGAAATATAACCGCGGCTGTCTCAAAAATGCCCGAACCGTTTAAACATATAAACAACGCATGGTTATTTCGAGTTAATTATAATTTTATTTATTCAAATATAATAATCTTCTTTTGTTGCAATTTAAGCGTTGGATAATGTTTTAAAAATATATACATATAAATCGAATTATGTCATCAGTAGAAATCTGTCTTCATGACGACGGCATATGCAAGTGCCTATTGAATTGAATTTATATATTGGCATGCAAATTTATTCCTTTCATAGCCAAATAAAATTTTGATTATATAGAAGATGGACACAGCCGCAGCCAAATTAGAAGACTAGTTGAATGTTAAAACTCTGTTTTTATGGCTAAAAAATTTGTATTCACTTTATCGATGTTAATAATTGGTGATTTTGACCTTCCACCTCTTTCATCATTATACCAATGTACTTACGATCCTATTTGAAACGATTATGTCACTCATAAGTTGTTGTATATACGTGATACATAATCATAACCAGTTTTTTTCCATCATTTCAAAAGTCTCAACAAAATTTAATATAGAACTTTGTTTGAAAGTGTCATAGTTTGTGCTGATAGTTTAAGCACAGTAACTTTGTTTATAAACAAAGGAATGTCATGCAATTTTAAAATAACATCAGTTAAAGATAAGTTCTTCTAACAACCAATATCATCACATAAAGATACCACCTCTAATTTAAAAGATTTTCGGTTGGATAGTTCGTGAAGAATTTTCCAGACAGAGTGTGTATATAGAACAATTAAGTTTTCAAATAATATTAAATATTTAAATTTTTTTTCAAGTAAAATTAAAATAGTTTTTAATCGTTAATATTTCTTCTTTCTTTAGATTATATATACAAACAATAAAACAATAAATTCCTTAAGACATGTATACACTCACTCAAATACAAGTATATATATATATGTATGTGCAATGTATATTATTAAGATCTTGTGTACTATATTTAATATAAAATTAATAATATTTCAAATATACCATTTCGATTTTAATGACTGTTGGTTTAACATAAATTATAAATTTATAAAAAAATTATGTTTATTTGAAATTAAACATAAAACATAAATTTATACTATAATGTTTGTATTTTAAATTATATTATAATTATACTTAAGAATATATATATATTGAATGGAATCGATGGCCGATCAAATTCCACATACACTTATACGTTAAAGATATATATAATTTTGTATATACAAATACCATTTAAGTTATATTTTACTTGTAATTCCACATAACGTTCATTTACATTTGGAAAAATTTCTATTTAAAATTTTAAATGGTATTTTACACTCACTAACACGATGAGTATATTTATGCACAATTAAATTTATTCTGGATAATGGTGGTATATATTTTATTTTAGTATATAATTTAGTGGAAGCATTTATTGTACACAAAGTTAAATAAAAAATAATTGTGTACAATATAAAATAATATATGGCACACGTGTCTTCTCTGGTTGAACAAAAAAAAATTATTTCAAGCTATATTTTACTTTTTATATGTATCGCGTTCGGTATTGGTTTTTGCTGCTGGTTACAATTATTAGTTAATTTCTTTCTATTTTTTTTCTGTTGTTTATGTGTGTGCGTAGATAAAATAGATTTGTATATAATTGAAATAAAAAAAAGATCATGTACTAACTATAGTAATTTTAAAGAATAAAATGTAATGTATACGACTATATTGTACCAAATTATATGTTATAGAAGATGAAAAACACTTGAAAATGCAATTTATTATATGTTTAGCTATTTAGAATATACCATTTATATTTATAACGTAATGGTGTGTTCCTATATATTGGAATAGTGTTTTGTTTATTAAAAATGATTTTAGTCGGACACACATATTGGTTTTATTTTGGTATTATACATTCAAAATTCAAAATTATTTTATTTAATTTAATTTAATCATAGAATTTTATTTATGAAATATTATTGTTGTATTATTATGATTATTGGGACATAATTTTAAGAGTCGAAAATACTAAATGACGCTTTTAGATTTAGGACTTTGTTTGCCGACATATGACCCTAAGAATTTATTTCGGTTGTCTATTCTATGTATCTAACGGCACGGCATAACTTCGAAACTAAGATAATTATAAAAAAAAGTTAGTTAATCGACTTTGTAGAGTTTGTACTACACTCGTGGCAACACCCTACCGCTATACCGAAAAATATGTCTTTATAATTTACAGCACAGATTTATTAAAAAAAAATCTCATGTTGTTACGTTCTTTATTTATTTTTTTTCTGTTTTTATATACACATGATCAGACAATTAAAAACACAAATTAGAAAAATTATCTATTCTTTTTGGTTACTATAAACTGTCTCATGACGTGACTGTCCTACTAATTTCTATACATTTAATATTTTATCGTATATACTAATTACTTTACGATTTAATCGATATTTATAATTAGAATAGAATTAAATCCTATACTGATTGCAAATTTCTATATTATTTATATTATTTAAATAGTTAATGAATTTACGAAGATAAGATTATCTTGTAACAATTTTGCATCAGATAAAAATAAAAGGGATAAATGGGCTGTCATTTATATGCATATAATGTAAATAGTATTTATTCTATACGTGTGCCCCCCACACCAGATGTCCTTGATCCTTAAAGCAACAGGATTATTAAAAAACTTGTTAAATTTTTTCAATAATATACAATATATTTTCGAGTTACATTACGATTACATTTAAAAATTATCTTTATAAATAAAATTCTTGAAATGTTCCTATGGTCGTAGAAAAAATACAGTACCCATACACACATTTACCTATTTTATCATCTTTCATATATATTCTATATATATGATATATTAAAGGTGCAGCTTAAATGTAAAAATTATTCTTATAAAAACCATGAAATGTTCTTGATCCTTGAAACATTGATTCCCTTTAATTTCTTCTTTTTTTTTTGATGTGCGTACGTTAATTTTAAGGTGAAGTATTCTAATTATGGAATTATTTCTTATTTCTTATTCAATATAGAAATTCAATTTAGTTTTAAGGTTGTTTCAGAGTGAAAATATGTAGAGCAAAGTATTGCATCCGATCGTATTCACCAAACATAATATATTCTTAAGTTATTATTAGGTATATCGATTCAGTCATCAGTTTTTGTAAAACGGTTTCTGTAATTTGACACAACTATAGCAAAAATTTGTTGAAATAACTTACGATCGCTTCAAAAGAAATTTTTTTTCGCGAGTGATATACATTTTTTTGTTCCAATAATTGATCAAATGTTTTGTAGCTTCCAATTGATAATTCTTTCATTGAAATATAACGTACGTTACGTATAATGTCAATTTTGAGTGCCTGAATAATTTTATTTTCGTTATTACTAACTTTAATCGGTTTTTATATAATATTTTGTAAATGAAATCCATGTGTTTAGGAAAAATACGTTTATTTTTACACAAATAAATTAAATATTTACTTAATAAATAAACAATGGAGATAAGATAAAAACTATATTTATTTGTTTGTTTACATTATTATTATTATTATTATATTTTAAAAATATACGTACACATTTTTTAATTATAAACAAATCATATGTAAATATTATTTTATATGTAATTAAAATCATATCATTTTTATAATATCTTAATTATAATGATGTAATTTTATTTGTTTTTTTTTTTATATATTATGGAGAGAAGAATATATTATTAAAGAAATTATTTATGTATTATTGGATAGATATTATTTTGCCTTGTTTTTCTATATCTGCATAATCTATAAAAATATATAAATATGAAATTTAATATTTTTTTTATATGCATACGAGTATATTCAATATAATATTCTTAGAAAATGTTTGTATATAGACAGCCTCAGTCCGTAAAATAATCGAAATGAAGTTTCAGTATACACCACAATATATAACGCATTAAGTGACAGAGTAATTTTATGTGCCATTCGACCATTCGAAATATGTGTATAAAGCACAAAGATGCAACATTAAATGTTTGATTTAAAATTGATAAAAATGCTATACCAAAACGTTTAAAATAGTTAAAATAGCTTGTGTTTATATTTGTTTATCTAAAAGCACAAGTATGGCATCGATGATTCGTTAAAGATAATTTCTAAAACTATATATAAGGTTGTCAAATATCTCCCTTCCGCCTTTTTGTCTTTTTAATTTCGCGGCTATGTACAAAGCGCTACAGAGCTCGTATCTGGCAACACTGTACATAATTTGAAAGCTCTTGACATAACAAACAAAACGACGCTATGTATGATTAGTTTGGATATTGCGTTCAACAGTTATAGACGTGTAAACATGGAGTTCACTAACGCCGAAATTCGCGCTATTTTAAAGTTTTCCTTCGTTAAAGGCAAATCCGCTAGAGAAACGTTCCGTGAGATTAATGGTGTTTTGGGGGATGGTACTCTATCACTTCGAACCGCGGAGGAATGGTTTCGACGATTCAGAGCCGGTGAAAACGACACCATGGATAAGCCAGCCGGCGGAAGACCTGTGACGACAAATACCGATCAAATCATGGAATACATCGAGTTAGACCGGCATGTGGCATCTCGTGACATCGCCCAGGAGATGGGAGTTAGTCACCAAACCATTTTAAACCATCTGCAGAAGGCTGGATACAAAAAAAAGCTTGATGTTTGGGTGCCACATGAATTAACAGTGAAAAATCTAATGGACCGAATTTCCATTTGCGAAATGCTGCTGAAACGGAACGAACTCGACCCATTCTTGAAGCGGATGGTGACTGGCGACGAAAAATGGATCACATACGACAATATCAAGCGAAAACGGTCGTGGTCGCAGGCCGGTGAATCGTCCCAAACAGTGGCCAAGCCGGGATTGACGGCCAGGAAGGTTTTGCTGTGTGTTTGGTGGGATTGGAAGGGAATCATCCACTATGAGCTGCTCCCATATGGCCAGACGCTTAATTCTACCATCTACTGCGAACAACTGGACCGCTTGAAGCAGGCGATCGACCAGAAGCGTCCAGAATTGGCCAAAAGGAAGGGTGTAGTGTTCCACCAGGACAACGCCAGACCACACACTTCGTTGATGACTCGTCAGAAGCTACGGGAGCTCGGATGGGAGGTTTTATCGCATCCACCATATAGCCCGGACATAGCGCCAAGTGATTACCACCTGTTCCTGTCCATGGCGAACGCCCTTGGTGGTGTAAAGTTGATCTCAAAAGAGGCTTGTGAAAAGTGGCTGTCCGAGTTCTTCGCAAATAAGGAGGGGGGCTTCTACGAGGGAGGTATTATGAAGTTGCAGTCTAGATGGAAACAGATTATCGAACAAAACGGCGCATATTTGAACTAAATCCGATTACTGTAACACTTTTTATAAAGCATTGAATAAAGAGCAAAAAGGCGGAAGGGAGATAGTTGACAACCTAATATATTGTAATTGCAGGTGATGAAATCCTGAAGGAAATCCTACAATAAAATCTTGTTTAACGAAGTCAAAAATCTAAACAATTTTTAGTTTTACAATAGCGTTGAGGGATAATAATAATATTTTATAAAAATAAGTTAATTATTTGTTTTCTTCGCTCCATTTTCGGACAGAGGGTATTGTTAAATGTTATTTATATCATACGATTGAATTGAATACTAAACAATATATTCTCTTTAATATTTTCCTTTTGTATTATTGCGTGTTTAAAAATTTATGATCAATAGTTTTTATTTTATTTTTAAATAATTCTTTATTGATATGTATTTTATTTTCTTATATAAAAAAAGCATATCGACATATAATAATATTCCATATACATATCGATCATGATGATCTTGTAATTAAATCACTCACTCAAAATTATATATGTATAGTAATTAAATGTAACATGGAAATAACAAATTTGCATACATAAACTTATTGGTTGCATCAATTGGTAAAATGTCCGGCTATATATAGTTTTAATATATGACACAATATGCATTTACCTTTTTTTTTAGAAAGGGTTTTCAATTTTATTTCTTTTGACTTGAGATTTTAACAAATTTTAAATATATATTATCGTCCGAACCAATAGAATGAAAGCTATATATTTACTCTTGATCTTTCAAAAAATTATTGTTAAACAGTGTTTTTATAATAAGATATAATTGACATTTTGAATTTAAACCAAATGCTATACAAATGAGATAGTTTTCTAAATTCGTTGCACTCATTTCCAGCTACCAAAAGTGTGAGAATCTTGAGAATTTTTAGATTTTTACATTTTCTTTGTTGCATTTCATAACAGTATACGCAGTGTGGGTGAATTTGAAAATTATTAATCGTAGACGTTTAATTGCAGATGGTATAGGTAAAGAGAAGGTGGCATAGTAGTATAAGGTATATTGATTTGAGACAGAGTGTGTAAGAAAAAGATGCGATTCCAACATGATTTGAAATCCTTATAATTTAATAAACAACACAAAATGTTTATGAACTAATTTATATAGGTAAGAATTTATGCATAAGGTAAGGTGTGATTTGGAGGTAATTACCATCTTAGACTGTACATATAGGATGTACACCCAGTTTCTCTTGTTTTTAAAAACATATTCCATTTTTCCATTATCCGATATACAATTATTTAATATTTTATAAATTGTATAATATTTTAAACATCAACATCGTGCATAATGTCGTGCGTAATACATTTTCCATCGTATACAATCCGTCGCTTCATATCATTGTTTGATTTCATTTCGTTTCACAAATCATTAGCCGGTTTTTATTCGGTTCATTAAATTTTTCATTGTTTATCCATGTGAGACTTAAACATCGTATATCCAGTCTTTTTCAATAATGGTTTAAAATAGTTTTGTAATGTATATTTACAGTGATGTTGTGATTGCTTATATGTTCCGATTTTTCGTAATTTTTTTTTGCTGGATTTCATCAACTATTTTGGTGAGATTGGTCGAACAGAGCGAGCTTCATCTCTGACATCGAAATTTTTAAAACGGCATCGAACAAACCATTTCCTCGCTATTGCTTCTGACAGATGTATTTTCATAAACATAAACAGCACATATTAATTTTTATGAGATGGTGCTGTTGCATTTTTACATCTTTATCATAATAAAATTGCAGAATGTATCGAATTTTTGCAGAAATTTCACTCGATTTCAATTGACTATAAATTTTGGCGGAATAAACAAATTGGTTTTTTCTTTTTTTACAAATGGTTTACGAAATGTCAAAAGAAATTCTAATATTATACAATATCAAATTTGTACGTTTTGAACTATTCAACTCTAATTTTATATCTGTTAGCTCCATATTTTTTCGACTATATAAATAAATAATATTAATTAATTTTTATTCTAAAATCAATATATCAAATAATATTTACACATTATGTGACATCATCTGCTGTTCTTAATTCCAATGCATAAGAGTAATAAGATCTTTTTAAAATAATATAAATCACAATTAATTAATTATGTGAAAGAATTATTTTTTTTTAATATATATTAATTAATATATTAAATATTAATTTAAATTTTATACATTATCTAATTTATATAATATTAATAAAACTATAAATAAATGGTGTGATGTGTAATTTTTAATTAATAAAATTTATGTTTATAGTTTTCATTAAAAATTAAAACCCATTTATATTATTTGTTTGTATTGCGAGCAACGTTTTTTTCCCATCAAATAAATATAACTACAAATAATTTTTAACTTAAATTATATTTTAAAATTTATTTACTCTATTTTTTTTGTATGTAAATTTATGTTTCTCTAATTGTTTAACAAAAATTTTTAACAACACCTTGTTTTTTTTTTTTTTTTTTCAATAAAACAACCAAAAAATGCTATGGTTATTGAATAAATAATATAAAATTAAATTATAAATGATGTAATGAAAAATTAAATATTATTTATTAAAATATTTGTTATAAAATGAGAAATATATGTTTTAAACAAGACCATGATGATGTTAAAATAAATAATGTTATATTATTATGTGAATGAATTGTATATAAGCATAAATTATGAAGAGTAAAAGAAAATAAATAAATAAGACACACTCTGTTGTTCCAATTCCGCATGTAAAAATTCCATTTCCTTATAAAGTGATTTAATTTTGTAGGTCACAATTTTTGCAATGTTTTTTTTTTTGTATTGTTTTCTAAATTTTTTTGTACTTGCATTTTTTAGTAATTTTTATGCTTTAATTTATAAATTATTATATACCAAATTATTTTCCTTTTATTTTTTTAAATATTTGAAAAGTCATAAATTTGGTATATAGCAGCGGTAGGTAAAAATATTTTTTCGAAATTTAATAAAAAGATAATTTTTTTAAGAAAAAATTCAATAAAAATGATTTTTTCTAACATATTCACATATACACACACACACACACACTGGCATCGCACACATAGCTCACTTAACTTATATTTGTTGGAAAAAAAAAATTGTAATCCGGTTATCGTTTTCATATCAACATTTTTTTATAGTATTATATATGTATGGGAGGTGTGCGTGTGTTTATAATGAATAGACTGTGTGGTATCATATCACAGCCGTTTATAAAATTAATATATATTTATTTATTTTCGATATTTCTATTCACAATGATGAGTTTGTTTAAAAAAAATAAAAAATGAAAAAGGTACAATATAAATATAAAAAAAGAATAAAATCCTCCATGAATAAATTAATTTTTTTTCGTTAAATTTATTCCCTTTATATTTTTTACATATATATACAGTGAGTCACATTCAATTTTTGTAGAATATATCTTCCAAATATAATTTAAATTCTACGACGAGTACATAATTAATTAAATAAAATGATTAGCCTTAAAGTTTGACACCCACATAATAGATTAACAAATGTAGAAACAATTAATTAAATTAATAAATGATTTTTTAGAACACTTTATTATTTTAAAACATATATATATTTTAATTACCATATATACACACAAAAAGGATGTTCATAAATGTCGTGAAGTTTTAAAATCTTCTCTTTATAATGATTTTCCGGAACGTCTGCAAAATATTATTTCTTTACAGTGTGTCATTATATGCTTCTCTTCTTCATTTGAAAAAAAAACGTTTTACATAAATAATTTGTTTTTTTGATCTGAAGGAGCCAAATCTAGTGAATTGGCTATGGATATTTAAAAATTTTAAATCTTGCATTTTTTTCATCGCCAAGAGTCTTGTTTTGGATGGAAAAACTCTATTTTTACCAAAATGTTTCACGCATAATGCAGTTATTCCAAATCGTTTTATGATTAATATCTTCCGGTTATTATAATATTTAACCATTGCCGAAATAATCAATCAATAAAATATCTTTTGCATTCCAGAAAATTGCGGTCATAATCTTTTCTACTTAATGAATTGTTTTTTGTGCAATTCCACAAGGTTTCTATACATAGGACAATGTTCTCACTGCTGCTATGATTTCGATGTATTGTAATGGTAAATCTATATTTTTCGTCTATTGTTATAAAAAGACAAAACAAATCGATTTCATTCTTCATAAAACGTTTCAAATATTGCTACATAAGCATATGCATAATGCTTTTTCAAAATCGAAATGTTCCAAATCAAATTTCATACGCGATGCAGTAGGGATGCGTATATCATCAATCAACATGTTTTTTTAAGCGTTGGTCATTTAATATCATATATAAAAGTATTTTCTTTATAATTTCTGGTGTTATAACACCAAGTATACATGAATCAACTGCAATACCTTTACAACCACTTTCATGTTGAAGTGTCCAATTACAAACAGCATTTTTTTTTGAGGGAGCTGACTCCCCCCTGACACATTTACCATCTCACGACATGAATCCATATCCATTGCCTTTATAGCTATTTTTTTTTTACAATGAATTTAATATATTGTGAAAAATTAATTAAAATGAACTGCTACATTTTCCGGAAAATTGTCCAGTTGTTATTATTATGAGATATAAGAACTTAACCATTTTTTAAATAAAAATCAAATGGTTTGTCAACTGTAGATCTTCAATAGCGATCATCTATTTTAAGTATACAAAACTTTTAAAGCATCGGATTAATTATTTTATATTTAAGTGTGTGATTTACTGTATACGACGTACCTATATAGCACCAATAAATATATATGTTATGAAGAAATTTATGTATAGTGACATGTATCTTTTATTCGATTTTATAAATATATATATGTAGATTGAATGTATCGATTATTGCATAATATAATATATTATATTCATATATACAATTTAGTTATTATTTAATTTTTGTATATACGTTAAGTAAAATCTTAACACACTTAAATGTTTACACAATATTGCATAAAGTATCATGTAGATAGTTTTAATATTTCATATAATTGAATTGTGTATTAATACATAAACGCGCAGGGTAGCCGTCGATCGCCTCTCTCTATATTAAATTCACACCTGTACATTAAACTTTTACAAAAGATTATACTATTTTGCGATTAATAATTTTTGAACATCAATTTATTTTGCAGTAGTGCGGTATCACACTTGAAAATAATTCTGGATTTAATACATGTGTGTGAAAATAAAAATGTGTCGATGTCGATATCGAATTGTGATCCATTTACATATTTATTTTCGTACTTCTCAAACTTTTAAGTAATTTATAATTATATATATTGTGCTATAGTTTTGAAAATACTCACCCATATGGCACAACATTATTATTTTTTCTTAGATTAGAGATATCGATCCAAATTCAAATTGCATTTAAGTAAAGTCTTTGAAAAACACTCGATGCTTGAAACTAAATTTTATATATAATTCTCTATTTCACACATGAGGTATCGTACGTATAATTTCAAAAAATATCCTTTGAATGTCCTTAATCCTTGAAACATAAATTCTAATTGAATTTTATTTTTATTCTTTTTCAAATGAGTTACCACATGCACAATTTCCAAAAAAAAAATATTTTCGATATATATATGTCCTTAATCCTTTAATCAGCAATTTTTATTCCTCGATTCCTTGTTTGAAATGAAATTACATCTCAGTACTTTTGTATGTACGCACATAAATTGATATATGGTTTAAAAATAGGAAAGATCCGATAATTGTCAATATTTTTTTTTATACAAAATTGCTACTGAGTGGTGGTGCACTTATCGAATCTGTATAATTTTTCCTTTATTTTCTATAATTTTCGGCAATCTTTTTCTATGGTAATTATGTACGGTGATGTAAAACTAAATTAACGTCTTGATATAGTCATTATTATTAAATTTAGACATACAATGGAAAAAAGTATAAGAGACTGCGGCGAAAATATTCTTAATATATATTTATATAAAAATATTAGGCAACATCATAGTCATTGCAGATTTTGAATTTTTAAATTCACATTTTTTAATACATGTTTTAAGTTTATTAAATATATAATATAGATTCACTATTGTGTGATTAAATATATAAATAACGATGACACCAAATCCATATTTATTTGCATTATATTGATACATTTGTGATTCACTATGAATATACATTTCTGTCTATGGCTTGTTTAACAGTTTTATGTATTTTATTTATTTGAATTTGCAAAAATTGATTGTTGTAAAATTATAATATAAAAATACGCCGAGTATTATAAAACAAACACTCTTGTTATTCTACAATATAAAATAAAAGGAACAACTTCTAAATGTGCCCATTGATAAAGTTTTTTTTTCCATATTTATCAATCAAAAGATAACATAATATTATTGTAACTTCATATTTGTAAATATTTCTTATCAAAAAAATTTCAAATATTTATATTTGCTATTTTTATCTAACCATGTATACAATATAAGTACAGATATAAAAATGATAACCAAATCCATATATATTTTGATTGATAAGAGTTAAAAATACAATATATTTTTTATAAAGAAGTTATTTAAATAAATATAGATAAACATTCATCTTATCGGATGTCTACGTGTATATATTTCTTGATATGCGTATCATTTGAATTTGCAAAAAAAATATACATTATTTATTTAAATATTTACTAGTACATCGAGTACACGTTCGGTTCGGTGGTATAACACATGGGCTGAAAAGTTTCCGAAAATTCTAAGAAAAAAACATTTTTTTTTGCAAAATTAAACTTTATTCATCAACATACATCCCTTCGCAGGCGATACACTGATTCCAACGATCTTTCAACTTTTCGATACCATTTTTATAGTACGATTTCGTTTTTTCCTCAAAATAGGCTTCTGTTTCGGCGATCACCTCTTTCACATTGCTCTTAAATTTCTTTCCAGTAAGCATTCTCTTGAGTTGTGCAAACAAGAAAAAGTCGCTGGTGGCCAGATCTGGAGAATACGGTGGATGTGGAAGCAATTCGAAACCCAATTCATGCAATTTTGCCATCGTTTTCATTGATTTATGACACGGTGCGTTGTCTTGATGAAACAGCACTTTTTTCATCTTCAAATTCGGTCGTTTTTTAGCGATTTCATGCTTCAAACGCTCCAACAAGGCTATATAATAGTCACTATTGATGGTTTTTCCATTTTCGAGATAGTCGATGAAAATTATTCCATGTGCATCCCAAAATACAGATGCCGCCATCACCATGCCAGCCGACTGTTGCGTTTATGGTCGTTGTGGACGAGGTTCGTCGCTTGTTGTCCATGATGCTGATTGCCGATTTGACTCCGGAGTGTAATGATGGAGCCATTATCACATATCGACGCAAAAATTCTGTTTTATTGCGGTTGAACAAGCCCAAACACTGCTCTGAATCATCGATACGTTGTTGTTTTTGGTCGATTGTGAGTTCGCGCCGCACCCACTTTGCACAGAGCTTTTGCATGACCAAATATTCATGCACGATATGTCCAACACGCTCCTTTTACAGCCTCAGCTATCTCGATCAACTTCACTTTACGTTCATCTAAAATTATTTTGTGAACTTTTTTGATATTTTCTGGAGTAACAACCTTCTTTGGACGTCCACTGCGTTCATCGTCCTTGGTGCTCATATGGCCGGGTTTAAATTTTGAAAACCACAAATGTATACTGTTGAAAGAGCTGGAGCAGTTTCGGGATAATGCTCGTCAAGCAGTTTTTTGGCTTCAGAAATATTTTTTCCCTTCAAAAAGCAATATTTTATCAGCACACGAAATTCTTTGTTTTCCATTTTTTTTTCAAATAACAAAAGTAGCTACACTCACAACGCAATATCTTACAAACTAATGGTCGGACTGCTGTCAAATTTTGACACGTATCGTTTGAAGGTTGGTACTAACTAAAAATCATATGAAAAAAATTCTAGAAAATTCACCTCTTAGAATTTCCGGAAACTTTTCACCCCATATGTTATATATATAATCTTTCCATCTGTATCTGTATATATCTCTGTGAATATTATGGGTATGATGTGCATTTATTATCATAATAATATTAAAAATATATATATACGTAATTGTAACATTAAATTAATGACGCATATATATGTATAAAGAAAATAATTAAAATATTATAATCAACAGCACACCGGCACGCCGTGCGGCAATTCAAAAATAAAAAAAGCAGAAATGAGTAAAAATAATAAAATTAATAATAACAATTTCTTATCTTATGGATAGATCAAAGAAAATAAAAAAATGAATACGGTTTTGTTTTTCTTATTTAATATATGAGTATTATTATTATTTTTTTAATATACATGAAATAATATACGCATTCGCCTAGGTATAAGAAAAACATACAAATGAATATGAAGCATAAATAAATTGAAAGGTATATCCATAACTAAACATCATCGTATAATTTCTATATCTTAACATTGATGGTCGTATATATGTTATAAATAAGATATAAAAGATAGAAGATATTTGTTTATGCATTTTAAAGATAATTTCATTTTGACAAATAATCTTTACAGAAGTTAATATTATACATAAAACGAACATCAAATAATGATCGCATATAGAAAAATATCAAAATTATGCATATAAATTAGTATATTATTTATATAAAAATGAATATAATAAATTAATTATAATTAATTTAAACAAATAGCATTTACTTTTTTTTTATGTTTTTTGTTGATGTGTTGTCAACAAGAAAGTAACAAGACTTGATGATCATTCTTTATCTACGCGTATTCATTTATATATATATTTTTGTATCCGTATATATATTTATCGAATGTTTTATGTTTAATTTATAATATGGAAATTATGTAGTAATTTATAAGTTACGTCTGCAATTTATATTTATTTTTTTTTTTTAATAATACATATATCAACACATTGACATAGTTATTTTTTTATTAAATTGTATGTTATTTATGTACGCACAATATTTTTGAGAATTTAATTATATAAAACAATATTTTATTGCTTTTTATACTTTTATATATATAGACACAATGTTTAAGTTATACAATTTTTAAAATTTTGTCCTATATATATATGCATTTTCTCTAATATAAATTTAACATCACAAAAACGAAGAAAAAACAAGAATTTGCAATAAATATATATTAGATGCCGTCCGTATTTTATGGACATGTTCGTAGTAGATCTCAGCCAGAAAATTAAATATAGTAAAAACAATAAATTTCATATATTTAATATAACCAAGCATCTATCAATATGTTGACTTTTAAGTAATTTTCTCTAAAGAAATGATAAAAGACAAATAATTGTATATGTTCATTTTCTATTCCATTTCATTAGATGAATTCACCTAATATTTTAAAAATTGTCTAACGGTGCGTTCGCATTTGTGTCTGCATAACAATTGGTTCTATTTTAATGTATTCCTTAAGCTTTTGTCTATCTTATGGGACATTTAAGATCGAATGCTGCCTTATCCAATGGCTAATATTAAATTATTTTTTTTCATTTCCTTAATGCGGTTAATATATTCTGGAAGTTAGAATTAAGCAAATTCTGAAATAAAAAAAAATAGGTTATGCGGTCTACTATAAATTCTCTTGAAAATAATCATCATTTTAATAAATTTTCATTGATAGAAATGTGAAAATTTACTAAATTTTCAATCTATGAAGTTGAAGAAAATTTTGAAATCAATTTAAATTGTAAAAATTCTAATTTAATCTGAAGTCTAACACCTTACACTTTCAAAATTGATAATATAATCTCGCATTGTGCAAATTTATGTACAAGTTTTTTTTATCTATAATTGTGTATCGTATTGCATCTGCAATTTCTTGGAAAGTTCCCTGCGGTGGTATGTCACCCATAATTTCTATCTGTAGATCATAAATTTCCGACTATCGACAAATTCAACTATTGTGGTTTTCTATGTTTTACATATAGATTCGCATATTCGAACTATAAAAGACAATGTGATGAGATTTTAAAAATCTTCAGTTTTTTTTGTATCTTTGTATATTGTTTCACAAAACCATTAAAATATTTTTTGTTTATTAATTTTTATAAATGTTAATTGGAAATTAAATAAAACTAATATTTCATGGATCAACAGCATAATGTTTTTAAAATAATTTCTTTCAAATGATAATTCTCGGAAATAAACATTCACGTTAAATATTTCTTTTATATATTTAAAAGAAATAAAATGTCAAATATATAGCGATTGAAGAAATTTCCTGAACTTTATAAAAATTATTTATTAAATTTAGGCTAATATTCAACACATCTCATATATGAAAAGAGAATTTAAAAATATGCACGGTTTGCTTTAATTGATGAACCAAAATTAGGTATACACGCTTTTTATAAACTGTAAGAAATAAATAAATAATATAAACACAACAAAGTTAACGTTGATTTTTAAACCATTGGAGAATAATTTTCAAACCAAATTCTTCAAATTTGTACACAATACTATTGGTATTATGTTTAAGAATTAATAATATTATTATTTTAGGATTAAAATTGTATTTTAAATCATCGAAAATTTAAAATACCTTCGACAACCAACCGAAAATAGAAAATATTATATTATGTGTAGTACAAAATTGTGATAATATATTTTAAAATCACATTGATAAAATACGATACATCAGCACACCGCATTTGTGTATATGTCAAACTTGAGTTTATATTTTCGGGGTATTTTAAATCCTTGAAGTTTAAAACAATATTTTTATACACTATAATGTTATTTAAATTTTTGTGTAATTTCCTTATCCGTGTTTATATATATTATATTAATGTCCTGGTTCTGGAAATGTTATTGATCCTTCAACAATTGTTTGTAGTAATATTTAACTCCTTTTCATATGATATACATACGCGAATTCTTATTACAATAACTTTTTCACACAATTCTCGTCGTCATTCCCTATAATGTTATTTACATTTTTGTGTAATTTCCTTATCCGGGTATATATTATTTTAATGTCCTGGTTCCGGAATTGTTATTGATCCTTCAACAATTGTCTGTAGTAATATTTAACTCCTTTTCATATGTTATACATACGCGAATTCTAATTACAATAACTTTTTCACACAATTGTCGTCGTCATTTTTAAAACTAAATTTTTTACAATTCATATATTAAATGCTTTTTGAAATTTAAACAATGAAAATTTGTACACTATATATTTAAAATTTGTTAATTTATCAATCATTTTTTTAATTTTTTGTCAAAAGAATCGCATGCAATAATATTTTTATATACTTAATTTTTTAATACTACTATCGTATTTACAATATGAGTTTACTATAATAATAGTTAATAATTTAACGATAATTTTATGTATATAAATGGAAAGTTTTTATTTGGTTTGGTTCCATTAAAAAACCATCAGAAAATTCTATATGATTCTATCATATTTCATATATTTGATATATGTATACGAGACGGAGTATATTAAAACGTGTTGAAATTTGAACAATAAATTTTTTATTGCTTTTATTTAATAAATCTCATAAATAGTTTTTTTTTTTTTTTTAACGATTTGTACTTTAATATAAATGAAAGATTATTATACATTTGTCTTAAAATCATATTTTTATGTTCATATAAAATCATATTTAATACGATACTACACGAGTACGATATGTAATATTACAAATTTTATTACATTTATGACTGTCTATAAAGTAATAATAAATTTGTTTAACATAAAAATCAATATCTTTCATTCTATATTAACAATTATTATTATTATTATTATATATTTAATATATATTATTTATAGAATATATATATATAAAATATATTAATAACATAATTCTATCAATGCATAATATTTATGATTTTCAATAAATTCTCCATATCGAGATATTTTTCTATATTTATTGCATATAACTTATGATTTTTGATTTAAACTATGTTGTACTACAATAATTATATGAGCGTGTAATACATAATTAATTATATTAACCCTGTTTCTTTATAAGATGTACCATATATGGTTGATGTTTCCCATAATACATAAAAGTTACTGTTCAGCAGTGGATCGTGAAAATTAATTTACAATACCATAAAAAGTGAGAATATATTTGTGTATAGGCACATATAAAATTAACCGACTTTTGAAAAAATAACTAAATATAGTGGGGCTCCATACTAAATTTTTCGGAAAATCATGACTTTTGTAAAATTTTTTAAGTTTCACACGCTTCAATAAATTTTAAATATTTGTCACGAACCATTACTCCTCTCTCTCTCTCTGTTACTATTTTGCTGTTTAATATACGCATCCCATAAAAACTATATACAAGACTTTCTTGATATCGATACCACAGTTAACAGATTAACAATATTTATTATAGATATTATTTATATGTACATTGTTTTTAATATATCGTTAATATTTTGATTGATTTGATTGTGCTATATTTTTGTTTTTTTTTTATGTTTTTCTATATAATCAATATCTAACTAAATAAAATATAGATGATAACACATTGATACTGTCAATATCACATACAGATATGAGATATCTATAAATATAATAAATATATAGACATATGTCGACTTTTATTATATATTGTACACTTTCAACAAGATATAATTTATTTAATGTTAATCCAAATTTTTTTCATTATTTAAAAAAAGGTATCGCATAACCTTTTTTTTTTTTTTTTTGGTTATTTAACAAAGTTATAATTTTTTCTATATATTATATTTTTATTTAACTATTATAATATAAATAAAATACGGCCAGATAGATTAAAATCAATACAACTATTCATGGTTCATGATTATCCGTATATACAATATTTATTATAAAATCGAATCATTTAATTCAATATTAGATTTATATATATAGAAAATATATGTACTTTGCAATATATTCAATTCATATTACCAAATAAAGGAGAAATAATATTAATAATAGTAACACTTTTGTCCATGTAAAATTTTACACTTTACCATATAGTTATAATGTCAGTCTTACATATGTATAAGTTTGATGTATTGTTTATAGATTATCTCAGGAATCAGTCGAAATAGAATGACGTGAATTTAACATTTTACTGAATGGTTGAATCCTCTAATTTATATATAGAATGGTTTTAAAAATCTGAAGATTTAAGAAGTTATGGGATTATAAGTAACCATATTGTTCTGTCGAATAGGACCTGTGTGGCTAAATCCACGAATTAGATGAAGAACTGTTTATAAAATTCCATTTTCTAGTTAAACATACAAAATTTGTTTAACGTGGAGCAAGAAATATCGTATTATTGAACTTGGTTGCTTAAAACTCCATAGAACTTTCAAAATAGTTCAGTTGATATAAAAATATTCTATATAATAATATGAACAAGAGGTTTCAATCTCTTTCCGGTCACTGTTTGGTACTTGTTTCTACACATCTCGTCTGTTTCCTGCGATAATGTATGATTAATTTCAGACTTACACAGACTTAAAATTGAAGTTGGGCATTCTTTAAAATAATTAATATTTATTTTTTTAATTTTAGCAATAATTCAATTCGATTACCATTCGTTTTCTTAGCGATTTTGAAATTTGAAAAGTGAAAACTTACATTTATATGTATTATATAGGTTTGCATTGCCAGAATGATTAAAACATATATAACAATAAGAATAATATATATAAAATTTATAATTCACATCTGTATTTGTATTTATATAGAATCAAACAATATTATATCTGTACAATAAATTAGGTCAAACATATATTTAGTTAGTCTAAAGAAAAAAAAAGCCAGTAATAATGGTAGAGTTTTTTTTTTTCATTATTTAAAATAATGAAAATAGCAAGGTGATTTATGCGAATATTATTTTTGCATATGTTTTTATAATAGAAAATAATTAAATATTGAAAATGCGATTTACTATTTCTAAATCTATATATAAATACGCTAATCTAAATGTATATGCTCGTAATCGTGCCATATAATATACAAGAACTCGACTTCAATATAAATATAAAGTTATAAATCTATCAACATTTAATTATAATTTATATATAGTTTTTGTTTTAATCATAAATTCTTATAAATTATACATTTTATCGTATTTGAATTAAGAACGTAAAATGTTTTATAATATTGAAAAATATATATTATATCGATATTATTTTAATATCTATGAATTTTACAATCATATAATAAAACAATCTTTTAGTATAACACTTTAATACGATTTTTTAGTTAAAAGTGTATTTTAAATTTATATTATACGTTACTGTATAAAATAAATCACTTTAAAGGGGTGAAATCATGTAAGGTGATAAGTGACAGTCACTGTCACTTTTTATAAATGTTGCATCGGCTATGGCGATATCACCGGTGACTATCACCAAAAAGTGACGATTTTCAGGTGATAGCTTTTTTGCTGTCGTTTTGTGCATAACGTTATATTTTTTTGGGAAAAAAGAAATTCTTTCATTGTTATTTGTTGTGAACATTTCTCAATTTTTTTTGTTAACATTAACAAAGAAATAATATATTTTATCAAATATTTGTACTTACGTTTTTAAATATGGATTAGCAATATATTTTAACAATATTCTTAAGGCAATAACCATCTATATTAGTGTTAAAAGGAAAATAATCATATAATATTTGCTACATTCAGACCGAAAATTCAATTTTAATATTTTAAATTATTTACAAATTATTTTAATTCGTAAATTTGTAATGGTTTTATTATTATTAAAATAGTAAATTTTTTATTGAAGATTACGATCAAATAAATCCTAAACCATTGTGTTCCATTGTCCCTGAAGAATATAATTGAATCGAAACTGAACTAAATATATATATTTTTTATTAACGCTAAAATTTTATTATCTTGATTTTTATTATATTTCTATGATTTATTTGTAGATTTTATTTTTTTTTAGCCGTAATATAAAGAAAGAACATGTCAAAATATATTTCTTTCTCACCGCCGATACGAATGACATTATAAAAATCACCTTGTGGTGAGTTTAAAAGTGATCACCTTACACGATGCCAAAAAAATAGGTGATCACTTTTGAATATCACCACCACGGTGACTGTCACTTATCACCTTACATGATTCCACCCAAGGATAATTATTTCATTTCACGAACCACAATTTACTGTGAAATATTATAAAAACTTTTCGTATTTTTCAAATAAAAAAGTTTTTCAATCGACGAGAAGCGATAATTGGGAAATTTTTCTTTGTACCGGTGCAAATTGCGCACTTGAAAACCATTTCAAAGTTTCATGAAGCGAATAAAAATATATGATAATATATTCCACAATAAAATGTGAATATAATAAATTGTCTGTGTTGTTCACACTATATAATTCTTAAAATACTATATACGACGAATATACTTAAAAGCACTAATTTTTCCATTCAACTCAAAATATACTTACCTTTTTTTTTTTTTTTTTTTCTCTCTGATTCATAACATTTTCTATTTCAATTATTTTTTAATGTTTGCCATATAAATAATAGCAAAAAAAAATAAAATAAAATAGGTTAACACTCTACATGAAATTCAAATAAAATGAAAAAAATGTCTGTATATGGAAAATGTAAAATATAAAATGAAAAGCACTATATAAAATCTAAATTTATGGAACATTTAAAATGTTAAAATATAAAAAAAAATAATATAATACAATAATAAAATTCAAATAAAATAATAAAATATAATAGGAAAAATAATTGGATGGTTGTTAAAATAAACCTAACCCTCTCCATAATATACAATATTTACAATTATAATAGAAAATGTTTATACACTCGGTTGCATGAATTTAACGAGAACCAAAAAATAAATAAAAAAATAAAAGAAAACTTAATATTTAAGGTGATTTTTAAAAGGAAAAGTCATTCAAATTGTGTGTGCTGTGCGGTTATAATATATCAGTCAGGATTTTTAATAGATTTTATTTTTCTTTTGTTAAGTTATAATATTTTAAAGAGGTTATATAAAAATTGTTTGTTTTGTAATCTAAATATAATTGGTTTGATTTTAAGTGTTCTTAAAATATTGTTTTGATATAGAGTAATGCGCAGCATATTCATTTTAATATCAAAAATATTTTATATCCAATTTATATATACGTAACGTTAAACAACAATGAAAAGTTATTGCTGGATAAGTACATTTACTTGAACCCACTAAATTGATTATAGAGGAAGGGCATTTACATATACGACCTTACAAACATAATTGTTAAATATATATGGGCAAGTGACAACTCATCGCAAAAAAAGACTACACTGGGGAATCATAAATTTGTATACATCCGATCAAAAGGATAAAGGATATTGCATATATTTTAATTAAACTAAATCAACTCTGGAAAAAGTATTTTTCTTAAAATTGATGTTTTCCTAATTTTTTTGTTCTTGTTCTTTTTCATTTGTTGTGTCATATATAAAAATATTTTGGACGATATAGAAATAGTAGACCACTATATATGGAGCATATTTCATCCTTCTACCGAGCGGACTATAAATGCGGATTGTTTATTCAAATATACGCCAAGTCATGTCCCCATAATAGTTCTGCTCGTTTTATAACAATTTACCAATCGATCTGTATATTTCGATAGATGCTTTATTAACATACTGTTATGTGTGAAATCGTTGTTAATCTGTGAATAGCGTGCACATCATCTTATTGTATTTTCAAA
Source organism: Bibio marci (assembly GCA_910594885.2). Taxonomy (NCBI): domain Eukaryota; kingdom Metazoa; phylum Arthropoda; class Insecta; order Diptera; family Bibionidae; genus Bibio; species Bibio marci. The sequence continues at coordinate 43,688,210 of OU343114.1, forward strand.
TATATTCGCATTTTGAATTCACAAACAAACAAATGGTAATTCAGTTGAGTAAATGATATATGTAATATAAGTGCATTCCTATTAGCTCTGAAATTAGTCACAACAATTTTTGTTCTGATACAAAAGATATTTAACGTTTCTGTTCAAGTTCTTTGCTGAAGAAAGTGTAACTAGATCATTATAAAACAATTCTGGATATTAATTGTAAAGACACTTAACATGAAAAACATAAAATATCACACTATAAGTATTCGTAATTCATCCAAATAGCTCATGAATTCAATTCGTGCATATAGTTTGTTCAATAATACACTGTCACAACTTTTTTCCAATTTTTTTTTTTACCAAATTCTTCTCTTTTGATGGTATCCCAGAATCAAACCTTTCGTCTTAATAATGTGTAAGTGCTGTTCGCCGAGTTGATTGACAACTGACGCACTACGAAATTTTGCATTTTGATATCTATAAATCTTTTGAAGAATTGAAAACATTCTATATATTTTTGTTCCGAAAAAAATGTGTTCACTATATTTATAAGCTTCGACAAATATTCGATGAATTTTAGAAGCATTTTTCTTACAGGGAAAGCAAATACAAAAATGCACAGACTTATTTTTAAGAAACGAAATAACTAAAAGTTGTTTACACTTTCAGGTGCACGGAAAATATTTTTTATGCAATTTCAAATTAAGCGATATACCGATAAAAATGCATGAGAAATAATTTCATAATGTTAATATAGAGAAAATTTTTAGGAAACACTGCCTTGCATGGACACAAACTTAGCAAGGTGAAATTTTTTACAATCTCATTCTGAACTTATCTTCAAATTTTAAGAATTGTTGCTTAATAAATAAATATACATATTTACACTTTGTTCGTCTATAGAGATACCATTGTAAAATACATATGTTCCGTTCCGAAAGCTATGGAGACGGACAAATGAATAAAATATCTGACCAAATTGACTATTATACTTACAGTCCAGTACCCTCCAATTCCAATCTAATTTATTTTATTGTATATTATACTTTTTATATATAATTCAAATGATGTTCATATTTATTTTATAAATTAAATAAGACCATCACCACCATCACACACACACACACACCGTACGTGAATGTATACATCCATTAAAATTTAATATTTACATAATTTAAATTGAAAATAATAATTATTTAATGAAAGAGCGGCATTTGTATAAATTGTAATGTATGTTATAAATTCAATTTATTATCATTGTGTGTTATTGTTATTGTTATTATGTTTTTGTTTGATTATTTTGTCAACAATAAATATAAAATTAGTAAATTTTTTTCTATTCAAACATTTTCATATGTAAATTATTATTATTCGTATAATATATTATTCGATATTTTAAGAAGTATTTTTAATATAATAATATAATATAATTGAGAAAAAATAGCGCACAATTCAATTTTGTAAACATCGAAAAATAATAAAATAATTAATTATAATTGGTTTTTTTAAAATAAAATCAATTTCAAGTTTTTTAATTGTTTATTTTTAAGATGAAGATTTGAACAGCGCCAAAAAAAAAAATGAACTGAGATATGTTTAAGCAATTATATTTAAATGAAACGCAAAAATAATCTTGAACAGATGTTGATAAATATAGCTTCGGGTTTTTTTTCACGTACGGCACCATCCACCAAAAATAATTGTACATATAAAAATTCTTCAATTTTTTTGAATTGGATTTTTCAATTTTATAATTTTCAATAATTATGTAATTTTTCAATTTTAATTTATTTAAAATACATAAAAATATATGATTTTGTAATATGAAATTTTTATGCTATAATAATAATAGTTATTTAAAATTATAATGCTTTCAATAAATTAGGTTAATTTTATAGTATGCGATAATAAAATTAATATTTTTGTTGGATTTTCTGCGAGTGAGTTTGAGTTTGATAATTTAATTAAATATTGCAAACAAACATGTTATTTCATTAATGGAATGATTAGTAGCGATACTACTCACATTGGAAATGCTGTTGTGTCATTTCTTCAAATGTAAATGTAAATATTTATATTTATTATTATTATTATTATTATTAATTTCTTTAAACAATACAAATTATTTTTTCGTTTGTCGGACATGACTTCATTAATTATAATAAATATTACTCGTATATACACAAACGATACATGTATACAATTGTACACACACGCACCACACTAATCAGTTCCTTTCTGTCTTTTTATTATTTTTTCTTTTTTTTTACACTGCAGCTCTTTACTGAAATATTATTTTGACCTTAAATGTCACAGAGTCATTAGTTTATATTTATGAAAAAAAAAGGAAAACGAAAACAAAAAACAAATGATATGAAAAATGAATGAAACGCAAAAAAAATGTATTTTTTTTTTGTTAAATTTATTCTTATATTAAATTTAATTAAATTAATAATTTATTTTAGTTATAATAATCTCATCGCAAAAGTTCTAATTTTTATTTACCATTTATTTGTTTTGTTATATAATAAACTTGAAATATCATTATGGGCGGCGATGCGATGTATTTATAAATTGTGAAGTTTTATCTTGTGCCGCATTTTTTTTTTTTTTTAAACTTCTTCAGTTTGATGCCCGGAATAATTTAAAAAAAATATATTGTGGATGAGGAATTTGTTGGTACATTATTTATTTGGAGTTTGTCCTTCCGCCAGAATTGTTTTTTTACCTTCTCATCCTCATGTATTACCACAACATTTACGAATAAATATAAAAAATGAACATATAAATTATATACTTTAAAATTTACATGGTACATTTTGCTGTTAATTGAAATCGTTTAATCAAAACATTTTTGTTTCGGTGGGTTTAAGCAAAAGTTAGTTTGTTGATGATGTGTCGTTTTAAAACAATAATTACCAAAATAATTTAAAAATCTGAAAAAAATATATGAATTTGTAAATATTATATATTATTTAATAATTAACTTTAACTTAACACTTAATGGTTAATTGTTAGTTAATACCTATCACTCAATTGCCGTCATTTTTATGTTCGGTATTTATTTTAGTATTGAAATTTTTGCCACTAATTGGAATTTCTTATACATATATAATTTTGATGATTAAAATTCCCAATTTTAATGTTGCATAAAATTATTAATCATTAGAATTATATTGGAAATAGTTTCTGAATTTCCGAACAACCACACCTAAACAATACGTCGTGGTGCGTGCGTGCGTATAAGTTTATCGTTAAGAATTTTTTTTTTTATTTTTAAATATAAATATTATTATTAATTTTAAATTTGGTACACACCTTCAAAATTTAAACTTGACCTATATTACAATATTTATAAAATTGTAAATATATCTTTTATTAATCTAATACCTATTTATAATTTTTGTGAACGCTTATTTTATATATATAAATAAGTAACATATAGAATTATAGATATATAGTTAGACTAACACGCAGTTTTATACACTCATAACAACACACTGTGTTCTTATTATAGTATGAACTATTATTTAGTATATGTATTATGTGTTATGTATTTAATTATATAAAATATGATGATTAGTTGAGACAGTTTATCAATAACAATTTATGCAGTAACTAAAAAAATTATATATAGAAAAACGAATAGATTTTCATATAAATTATTTATTTTGTATGTAATTTGAGGATGCATTGTGTTACTATATGATTTGATGAGGTTCGGAAATGAAAATGAATACGATTTTGTAACATTTGTATACCTTTTTTTTCCCCTTTATAGAGATTATATCGTTTCTACTTAATTTCAGCATTAAATTTATCTAAGAACCGTTGCATAACATTGTCGTGTGAAATTGTTTTTCTAAATATTCTGTAAATATTAAACAACACATGTATATTAATAATTAATTAATTAATTAATTAATTAATCAAATTTACTAATTGATTGTTACATATTTGGTGGTATTGCCTTTTAGTCTAGCAAAATCCACTGTGCGTTCAAATACTGTTTGCGGTTCTGTTTCGTTATTGATGGATTCATGCGTTTTGTGTTACATTAATATTGCAGATTCTACTCAGAACGTCATTTGGATTATGCTTAAATAAGTCGAAACAGTGATTTCAAAGTTGTTTACATTGGCTAGAAGGTCATAATATGTCTAAAACAGTTTAACTCGTATAGAATTCAATGCAATATTAATTATATATATATGCGTGTGAGCATCAACCGCATTACACAAATGAACAGACTATATTTATTTTTACCATTGTGGAAGATCGTAAAATTTCTAAAAAATCAGTGAATCAACGCACGAAAATCAACAGTGGTATTAAGAAAATATGGTTTTTTTTATAATGCCTAGTAATTATTATAGTGTAACTAAATACCGAATTCATTTCATCATAGTCGCAGATCATATATGCAAATTTTCGTGGAAAATATTAAATTCAAAAGTTCTTTTGATATGTTTACGATAGCAAAAATCTCACAGCATCCATTGTGTTCACATTGGAACACCTTTTAATTTATTATACCAACTATTATTTATTTATTATAACAGTTTTTTTTATGTTATCGTAGCTTTATTGAAGCCATCGCCACTGATTTAAAAACATGTAAGCACTCATTTCGGAATTTTTATTAAATTTTAAAACTTAAGTCACTTAACGATCGAGAACATATTTTATCTCACAAATTATACGATACAATTTTGACGTAGCAGTTGTTTTAAAAGATTTTATTTCTCATACAAAAAAGAAGAAAAAGTAATAATATAATTGTGTATTTATGCGGAGTGGTAATCAATTCTGGAAACTTATCCTATAATCAGTTAGTAGTAATGTACGTTCATATATTTTAAAATCAAATCAATATGTTGTGTCCCAAATGATTATCATTAAAATTATTATAATATATAGCAAAAAACAAAACAATTTTTTAATAGAAAATATAAATAAATAAACAACACACACCCACAACTCAATTTTTTTTTATTTTACTTTTAATACAAAATATCCATTTATTCATTTCTCGCTGTTAATCTATCTGTCTGTCCATCCATTCATTTATTTTATATTTGTATTACACACCATATAACATTGAGGATACAATAAATAATGTTATAAAACTATTCAAACACACCACACAAACACAGACTTATGTGTAAAGAAATATAATATAAATTTTATTTCTATATAACACAATATAATTATGAAAAATTATTGCCAGGACGTGATATTTTCTTTCTTCCATTAAATACTAATATAATTTTCTTAATATATTTTCTTAAAATTATATTATAAACTCGTTCGTTCGTAAATAGTATATACAAATAACATGCATATGTTCTGTGTATATGAAATAAATATAATTTTTGGAAAATTTTAATTTATAATTATTTATTTATATATATATTTTTAAAGAAAATCTATTATTGGCGTTTTCGCATATTTAATTGTTTTTTTCCTATATATAAAAATAAATAAAATAAAAACCACATTATATATTCGTTTTATATTTACGCATTATTTCACAAATTGTATAAATATAATTTATTTTTATCACGCATAAATACAACAAAATATTTATATATTTACATAACAAAAAATGTAAGTTATACAAAATTTAAATTCACTCGTATACTAATAATAATAATAAGAATAATAATAATATGCCTGTTTGTTTTCATAATTAATTACCAACGATAATTTACAATTTGGACAATATTCAAATTTTTATTGTTGTTGTTATTGTCACACACAACTTGTTTGAATACACAAAAAAAATAGGAAAATGAGTAAATAAATTAGACTGTGGCTATAATACACAGTAAAATGAGTAAAATTACTATAACCTTTTATCAGTGCGGTGCTGGCTTTTTTTTTTTTATTTTTAGCCAGATGTGCTTCCATGATTCGTTCAATTTGCATTGGTACATAGCCATGTATATGTAAGGGTTTCCAGTAATTGGATTTGGTGCGGTATCACCTGGACTGGACAAATGGTGAATTTGGTTTGCAGATAGAAATTATATTATGGTGATTGTTGTTAAGTTTCGACTGTTTTCAAAATTGCTTCTGCATTGCTCATAGAAACAAATTAGAATAAAAAATAGTACCCTAAACTATATATATATGATCTTCAAAAATTACTTTTGATTACAGGCGACATTTGTGCTAAATGTTTCTTCTTGTCGGCGGCAGAATAGACATTATACTTTTTATTGTAAATGTGACATTTGGGGAGATTCAATATATATGTATTCTTCCATTGCAAATTAATTGATCATTTATAATTTTATAAGAAATGATTCTGTTGTTTAACACGTTAATCGCCACGATAATATCAGAAAAATTTTCACATGGGCCATGGTAATTTTATTAGATCGCGTACGTCAGACATATATGTTTGACATGGTTCATGTAGAACTTCTTAGCGTCAGACACATATGATTGACATGGCGATTAACGTGTTAATATCCGATATGATTATTAGAAATTAATGTTCTCCCATAATTAAAATCATAATCATCATCTATCAAGGATGCAATGTGATGCTGCATATATAAAATAAAATCATAAAATTAAGAAATTAAATAAAAACCTTTTTAGTTTTCATTTCATTATAACATTCACACACATATTAATTACGCACATAAGTCATCATTGTTCTTCCTGCGTCACTGTTTTAATTTTCCATATAGCACAAACAAAAACTAATAGCATGAGATTGACTGCGATATGAGGATGAGACATATGAAAGTTTTTTTTTGATTTTGAAATTAGAAATAGAGTGAACATTATGTATTTTTATGTATTTATGTTGTGGTTATTTTTGTATATAATATTTATTATTTAAATTTTATTGTTCTATCTATTGGGTGTTTACTTTGAAATCCACCATTTATTCTTTGACAAATGTCGCATCCGTTTCTATATACTATATGACAGAACTGAGATTATTGCGTGTCAAAGTGATTTTTTTTTGTATTTTATTGCTGGAAGTTTTACTTATTTTATTATAAAGAATAGTGTTGTAATGCATTCCATCAAATATTAGCTATTATTAATTCCATTTCGAAATTAGATGTCACCATATTTGTGTGTGAGTTTAAGTATCTCAATGTGTATACAGCTTTCAAAATCAATGTAAAAATATGTACTATCTTATGGGCATCATTATTTTATCTAACAATGAAAATTTTGAATTGTAAACATGGACTATGAAAAATTTTGTCGATTTCTTTAATAAAAATAAAGCATTAATTTTCAAGTAAATATTTCGGTAATTATTTTTTGCACAACTAATACAACTTTACCAAAGTTTGAGTTTCAACGAATTTGAAATTGTTGATTTGATTGTCAATGCGACCAAGAACTACATAGGGTGCAAAGCAAAGAAATTGTTTACCGGATGACAACTGCAAAATTAAAAAACAATGTGTAAACTTCTGCTTGTTTTTTTCATCTAATTGTGACTGGGTGATTAAAGAATGGAATTCACTTCGATAACGCCTAAACGTTGGAAAACTTTAGTAAAATCGTAGGTAAACCAAGCCACGCTTCAAAGGAAACAATCTTCTTGCTTTAACGAATTCGTTTATTGAACACAGGTTGTAGCAAACAAGATGTACACTATTGTCATTATTATTTTACGCAGGTTTATTACAAAATAAATTGATTTACACAAAACAAAAGTCTGATTTCAAACTATATACCCGCAATATTAATGAAAGTAGAGTATATTATTTTTTTAAATATTGTACATACAATAAAATTAATTATTTTTATAATTTCCATCGCATTTCGATGCGTGTATTTGAGAAACTCTATGTAGATGAAATCGTCGTAAATTACAACGCACGCCACAAATATTATAAATAAATACTTAAAAAATATTCTGAAGCAGTCTTCATTATAATATTTATTCATTCATTCATCATAATTCAATGGTGTATTACTATTATTAGACACTTACTTAAAATATTTTATTAATTTACTTACGTTTTACTTACATTTATATTTATAATAAATGGCGTTATAATGTTAAATGTAAGTACTATAAAGAGAATGTACAAATATGATTATAATATAATATATATTAAATTTGCATAGAAAGAAACACATATATTTATATTTTTATTAAATAAATATTAAAATACTCTTTAGTGGTATTTAGAAATTTGTCTGATGGTATACTATATATATATTATTATGTATAGGAGGGATGTTCACTATCGTTTACTGGCACTAGATCATAGCGCTAAATGCCAGTGTAATTTTATAATATTGAATTTCTTGCTTTGATCATAATCCTCAATAGCGCAGTAACACAACAACAACAAAAGATCATGCCAAAATATTAAAGATTTGCTAGAAATCTGTACCATGTTTCTAGTAGTATGGTCAAGAATACTATATATATATGGTTATACACCATATGTGATAGGTATATCGATATTCAAGAATTTTCATGTAGAAACTATATATATACCGGGGTAATCCTGTGAAATCCTAAATTCATGAAATTATATTATTTACCAAATTTTATTATTGCATACTAAAAACTCTTTGATGTTGATCAATTTCTTTTGAAAAATTTGTAAATTTTGCCAACAAAAATTGTATTGTCTTTTACAAACTATTATATACTGAACTGAACTGAGTCCTCGTTTGTAACTACCATATACCTATAGTTATAGTTATTCTATAAAGAAGTAACAAGGATATGACATCATTTTTATATAAATATATATTTTGTATTTTTATACATATCTGTATATTTGTAAACATGTATTAATTCAGCGATATGTGCATTATTATTATTATTATTATTATAATTATTATTATTTTGTATAATTTGTTTTCCCATTATTTTTATTAAACTATATATTTATACAATATTTAATTTACTGTGCACTGCTGTGTTCAAAAAATAAGGCTACATTTCAATGTTAATCTATGCGTGGTTTGTGTGATCAAATAATTGTTGATATACACTTGGTTTTGTTTGCAGAATAAGTTTTCTGCAGCATATTCGTTAATTAGAAACCTTACTTAATATTGATGCTGTTGGAATTTTAACAGTACATTCGATGAATACCAGTTTAAATGATGTTTTGTGCCTTGACCGCATCAATGCTCGTTTGGTTTCAAAAACACTGAATTTGTTCGAAAAAAGAGGTTCGCGTTAACGTTAGCTATAATAAAATAATAATATTCAATGAAAAATTCTTTTCAACTTCTTCAATTTATATACTTTGACTTAATTGAATTCATATCTAACTATAAAATACAGCATACAGTGAGACAAAGAATTTCAATTTAAAAGATTTATTAAAACTTATTCGGTTGAGTTCGGATCTGTTGCATGCATTCAGCACAGCATATAAATATGCGTTTATTATGTAAATGATAATATAAACACTCTATTAATTAATATAAATTATATGTAATTAAATGTGAATAAATGTATAAACATTTTGTATTGTGTATGCATTTGAAATGCATTATGTATTTATAATACCATCATAAATGGCAGTATAGAAGATATAACAAAATGATCTTTTTCTTCAATTTTTCGATAAAATTTTTACTATTTAATATTTATTAATTAATTTAAAAAGTGTTTGTTACAAAATTATTTTTGTTAAATGAATCTACAATATATACGACCGTGTAAGTTTATGTGTTCATACAATACATAAATATTTTATTTTGACGACCTTGTCAGTTATAATAATTATTTTTTTTTTATGATGTTTTTCTATTTTTTCGAATTAACTTTAATAAAATATCTAAAATTAGATGGGCATGATTTATGTAATAAAAAATCGTATTTTTATAGTATATTTCTTTTAAATTTATTTATTAGGCGCCTTTATAGCACATCATTTCTTTATACTTAGACATTTTTCGGATGATATAAAAGAAAATATACTCTTTAATCTTCTTATATATCTTTCTTTTGTCTCAACATATATATCATATTAATATTTGTGAGATACAGGATCACTACATACTCGATCACATCACAAAATGTAGTAAGCGTCTGCAAAAATGATTAAATTACGATTTGCATATTTGCTAACGTAAAATTACATCCTCCCTGTGTCCATATAGCAAATCGCAAATTAACAACTATATTTATGTGGTGAATGTCAAATATCGCATCTGCTACATTTTATTAGTAATTTTCCTGGAAAAAATACCTATACATTTTCCTATCACATTATACACGTTTCTAAATATGGGCATTTACTAATAATTAAATGAGGATGAAATTGCATAACTCTATAGATTTTTTCAATTTGATTTCTAGCGCGACAATGAAAATGCAGTATCTTTTATTATATCAGGGTAACGCAAACTCATATAAAGAAATATTGCATGTTTAAATTTTATAAAATAAAATTTTCAACCAGCACAGAACGAGAGGTACTGATAATATGAATAATATTGCTATTCCGCTTGTTTATATTTAGTATATATTTAGTTTGATTATATATATGCTACATATGTTATATTTGCCGTCATATTACACATATGTTAGCACATACATATATTTTCTATATTGCTAATATATTTTTATTCACAAATACATGTGTTTCTTATTTAACACGTTGAATGTGTATTTGTAGTAATTTATTTTATAGTTCATTTATATTTTATTTTATTTTCGTTCATATTTTTGTTTTTAAATTTTTATTCATATGTAACAAATAATCATTGATATGCAGCAAACAGCATAATTTGAAAAATTTTGAATTATTTAAGATTTAATTTAAAAATTTTGTTTTCTTATTTGAGAACTAAATATTTTTTTTTTAATTATTGGAATAACTTTAATAGAAATATATCATTGTTTAGATAGATAGTTTATTAAACTATTAAACAAAATTTTGGCTAGGATTTTTAATATTTTATTTCAATTTGATTATTTATAATATGGAAAATAATTCTTTTAGGAAGCGCCGGTCTAGCGCGTATTGCGTAGTGAGATCATGTAAACGATCAAGGTTTTCGGGTCAGCCTATTAAATTATTTTCATTTCCTAATGATTATAGAAGGATAATATGGGCATCGAAGTGCCAAATATCTATGAGCGACGTTTCTAAATATACTCGAATCTGTGACAAACATTTTGAGAGAAGGTTCTATGGTCAAAAGTACGCATTGAAAACAGCAATTCCGACATTGTTTTTTGACGAAGAGAAATTATTAGAATCAGAAGTTTGCTCACCAATTACCAATTTATCCACAGCGAGTGATGCATCTACAACGAATGTTAACAATGATTCAGATATTTATAATTTTGTAGATGATCCACCGGATGTTGGTTGTTTAAAAAGTATTTGTGAAAAGTATGTTCAAACAATAGGATCTGTTGTTAATAATGAACCTGATAAAATAATATTTTGTGATAATTGTATCAAAAAAGAACAAAATGAATTGTACTACAGACGGCAACATAGTGCAGTTTATAATGAAAACATTAAATTAAAAAAGCAACTATTAGCAAGCCAAACAATGGTACGTAATTTGAAACTTAAATTAAAAACGGATCGAAATAAAAAAATTATATTAAAATGAAAAAAAAACAGAATCAACGCCGAACTAATCAAAATTCACAAAACATTTCGGAACTCGCTAAAGTGTTAGGAAAAATGTTACTTAAGAAAAAACAAACTTGGTTTAAAGAAGAAAAATTGCTTGCGCAAAGTATTTTTTTGAGTTCCCCGCGTACTTACAACTTACTTCGAGAAAAAATGCAATTAAATTTACCTTCCGTGAGATCTTTACATAACTGGTCCCCAATCAAAAATGTAACACCTGGCATAAATCTGCAGAACATTTCGCAATTAACTGATATTTTCAAAGATGAGAATACTTTAAATAAAGAAACCGTATTAGTTTTTGATGAAATAGCAATTAGACGTGATTTACAATATAATATTAATTTAGACGAAATTATTGGTTTTTCTGATGATGGGGTTCACAGAAAAAAAAGATTTACCTAAACATGTTTGCTTTTTCATGGTCCGTGGTTTACACAAAAAATGGAAATATATTATATCATATTTTGCAGACAAAAATATCAATGGCGAAAAATTGAAAGAATTATTGTTCCAAAATATTGAAATTGTTACTAAAATTGGTTTGAACATTCGTACGGTTACATGCGATCAAGGTTCAAATAATAGAAATTTGTTTCAAGGTATATCAGCTGATAAACCATACTTCCTGTATGAAGAAAAAAAGATATATTGCGGGTATGATGTACCACACTTGATTAAATCTTTTAGAAACAAACTTATAAAGCACGATTTCAATACTGAACACGGTACAGTATCTTGGAATATAATTACAAAAATGTATTCGTTAGATCTACAAGGACCAACTCGAATGTGCTCTAAGCTCAATCAGAAGCATATTTACCCTAATTCATTTGAAAAAATGAAAGTTACTTTGGCTGTTCAAATTCTCAGTAATACATGTTCTGCAGTTATTAAAACATATGAAATGTGGGCACTTTACTGCTGTAGCTGTTGGCACAAGCTTATTTTTACAAAAATTAATAATCTCTTCGATTGCTTGAATAGCAATGTTATTACTAGCGATAATCCAATTATAAATAAATAATCAAATTGAAATAAAATATTAAAAATCCTAGCCAAAATTTTGTTTAATAGTTTAATAAACTATCTATCTAAACAATGATATATTTCTATTAAAGTTATTCCAATAATTAAAAAAAAAATATTTAGTTCTCAAATAAGAAAACAAAATTTTTAAATTAAATCTTAAATAATTCAAAATTTTTCAAATTATGCTGTTTGCTGCATATCAATGATTATTTGTTACATATGAATAAAAATTTAAAAACAAAAATATGAACGAAAATAAAATAAAATATAAATGAACTATAAAATAAATTACTACAAATACACATTCAACGTGTTAAATAAGAAACACATGTATTTGTGAATAAAAATATATTAGCAATATAGAAAATATATGTATGTGCTAACATATGTGTAATATGACGGCAAATATAACATATGTAGCATATATATAATCAAACTAAATATATACTAAATATAAACAAGCGGAAGAGCAATATTATTCATATTATCAGTACCTCTCGTTCTGTGCTGGTTGAAAATTTTATTTTATAAAATTTAAACATGCAATATTTCTTTATATGAGATTGCACTACCGTGATTATATACAGAAGTAAAATTCACTTTTGCAATTAGATGAAGTTATTTACAATCGCAAGTCAATTGATAAAATTTCCATCTTGTGTGATGATTTAATTGTAATTAATTTCATTCACACTTAAAGGATTCAATCTATTTGGTATACGATGGAAATAAAGAAATGATGTTAAATATATTAGGATTGAGTTAAAATGTGTTTATATATAAAATGTATATAATTAATTAAAATCGTATTCTCATTAAATTCTCATTATATTATTATCCATATCCATAAATTATGTATATTTAATTAAATTGAAAGAATAAAAGCGAGAGGATGTAAATCTTATGTTTTTTTTTATGGTTCTATCAATCACCAAAATGAGAAACAAAACAACCAAAAACTCTATAACAATTAAATTTATTCTGTTTTATTTTATTATTATTATAATTGTTTGCATTTATTAAATTATTATTATTATTATTATTATTAATATTATTATTATTATTATTATTATTAATATTATTATTATTATTATTTTTATTATTCTTTCCGGTCATCACTTTTTATTAAATTAATCTCACGCAGCTACACATCATTCATATTTTAGTCGTCGTCATTATACATTTTTGATTATACAGTTTTATTTTAATATATTTCGTAATTTATAGACGATATCAAATTGCATATATGGATAGGGTAAATTGTGATGGCCACACGATATTAATAATGTTTTATTTTCAGGATATAATATATTAAAAAATTGGCAAAGAAACCAATACAATATCCGGCTAATAATAATATCTCATAATTTTCAACTATTTACCAACATCTTTTGTTCTGTAAAACATTGGCGATTTTATTTAAGATACAATATTTGAAAGCTATACTGTTTAACCATATCATCAATTTATTGTTTAATAAAAGTTACCTCTTGTTTATCGCTTGCAGTTTGAATTTCAGTTTCATGTCAATCTGAATATATAGCAATTGCTCCATACTCTAAATATTTACCCATTTCAGTTTTTCTTTTATCAATATTGAGAAAACCATTGGAAATGTTTAACATTTTTCGCAACCTTTACCCTATGTTACACACAATAATACAATATAAAATTTTGCATGCGAGTCAAAAATTATTTATTATAATAGAAATAACTTTATGAATATTAATTAATACGAGTAAATGTATTTATAGTTATAAATTCGAATGACATACAGTAAAAATTAATTAATTATAATTTAATTTTAATTTTAATTTTAATTTTTTTTTTCTTAATATAATTACAGAAAGTCCAAAAGATTGGTCAGATCATGCATTATGGTGGCCATCAAAAAATATATGGTTAACAAGAACAAAATCAACATTGGATCAATGCTGTGTCCACGCAGATGCATTATTACATTTTACACCAATGCATAAAACTTTAAGAGTTCAGGTAATACAATTATTATTATGTTGTTATAAATATAGATATAGAATGATTACATTTATAATAATTATTGAAATGAATTAATTTATGCACGTTTTTGGTTTTGTTTTTAATAATTGTATGCTGATGAGTGCAAAAAAGTGAATGTAAATGCAATTTATTAATTAAAATGAATGTGTGATGTGTAATGCGTGCGTATGTAACAAAATGAATGCTGACTGATATGTAGAGTGAGTCCTACTAAATCATAAAACAGTATATAAATTATATACTAATTACTCAATCAATATGTTTATTAACGCAGGTACTAAGTGTTACTATCCCTTATACTCACTATCGTCAACTGAGTAATAAACTACTCACATATATTCCAATTAGTACTATTTATATACGCACACATGTTATTTCATAATGAGTACTTGCTCATTCTGAATGTGAATACAACATGATTTGTATAAAATTTTGAAAGAAATCAGAAAAATCATCCTAACGCAAATGTGATAAAACAAAGTTACCCTAATTATGAGACCCCATCGAATTTATAGTCATTATATCTATAGGTTAGCACATACGTTTTATAAAATTATAGATTTTGTTAGTATTTATTAGCTAAATTATCGCTTCTATACGATAACTAAATTTATATAATCGTACTCCACTAAATGGAAATTAATACTATGGAGTATAGCTACTAAATCTTATGTTGAAAACAAATTCAAAAGACTGTTGTATGCCTAAATATATGGGATATAGTTACGTATACCGCATAAAACCTTGTCATTTATATATATAAATCTAAAGTTTGTTTAAACACAACGTTCAATGGCTTTGACTGTTCATTTGTTCTGGTGTGTATACAGTGGTTAAATCGTTTTTATTCTTCTTAAAATAGTACAAATATTGCTTTGAAAATTTCACTGGAATTGCATTTTTACAACATGACAGTAATTACAGGGACTGATTTTGCATATATTTTGTATCCAAATGTTCAGTTAAATTCAATTTAAGCCTCCTCTTTCACAATCACCTTTAAATTCAAGCCTCCTCATTCACAATCCATTGTTCTTAAAGAATTCAACTGCCCTAACACAATTATTACTTCATGTGGCATAAACATCTATTAACTTTAAACCAAAGAATTTTTAATCACCGCACACGATTTTGGATATTTTCCATTTAAAAAAATACCAGTGTCACACGTTTACTTTAATCAGCTGTTTTTGTACAAAATAATTAACAGATCGAAATGAAACTTTACATGTATCACATGGTGTGTAAATGAAAACTTAAAAATATATTCTCTAAATCGATGTCGCTGTTTGATCGCCCTGTACGTAATATCCAAAAAATATGTGCAGAATGTTTGTTTTTAAACTTGTAGGACTTATAAAACTATACAAACACAAGGTTATATGAAAGGTTAACGTATTTAGTAACACTAACCATACTATATTAATAGCATATACATACAACTCATGTCATTCATATATAAACACATAATGATTTAAAATATAAATTATATTAATTCTCTGTAATCTGCATCTGCAAATTTATAAATCATTGTTATTATTATTATTTATGTTATATAATATTTAGTACCTATTAAAATTATATCTACTTAAAATAGATTAATAATTTTCCTGTAATATATAAATCTAATAATTCTATAAATAAACAGAAATATATATATATATTATTCTTCAATTTTTTTCCCCACACACACATATTAATAACAATGGCATTCCTTTCTGCATAATATTCACTCAATCATTCCGTTCTGGCGTTTGTAATGTCTGTCTATTTTTATATTAAATTAAATATGTAAAGAAGCAAGGAGCTTAATGTTTTTAACACATTTCTTTATTTGTATCTGCATATACCATAATTTATCTATATATACGTCTTATTTTTATGCTTTGTAATCCTCATATGTGTATATTACCATATTGATTTTTTACCATATACAACTTAGATCGATACACGCAGATGGTGTAATTATACATGCACTTGTTGTTTTTTTATTATATTTTTTTATATAAACAATTAGAAGATGAATGTATTTTTACTAATAATATACAATATTGAAGCTAAAACATGATTTTAAATTATAATATAAATATATATAATTATATCAATCCGATATATATATATATTAGGAATAGGAATTAATAAAGTAACAACTCGTTCACCTTTACGAATTAATTTAAAATAAAAATTTATTTAAACATTTTTTTTTTCATTGGTTTGAAAATTTCAATATAAACGTGGGGCACAGTGCGTGCTTAGTTATACACAGAATATATTTTATTATTTGTATATGTGTCGAAAGATAATTTCTGTGTGAATATAATTAAATAAAATCAGTAGAGGTGTTTTTCCATTAATATAAATAAAAATTTTTGTAGCTAACAGATAAAGATAAATTTACAGATAATTTTCTTGTATGTTAATTCTATTAATTATCTGCTAAAAGGAATAAATCAAATATATCATTTTGGAATATTTTATGTTCTTCTTCAATTTCAATTAACAATTTCAATTGATGTTTTTATATTGAAGAATAAGGATTAAGATTACTAAGAACCAGCGCACAACGAATTGGTTCCAAAATCACTATGACCTCTCTAGAACTATTTTGCTTTTCTTATCCTATAGTGGATTATATGGTTTGATTAATCAGATTTATTGTACGTCACGTCTGATCGCAATAGTGCCCTTCATTTTACTGCATCTGGCTCACATATGTAGTCAATTTGATAAATAATTCCTTAAGTGAGTATATATATATAAGAAATAACTAATTACGGTCAGCAATTTTGTTTCAATAGTTCAATTATTCTTATCAGTGAATCGAGCCATTGTTAATATCGCGGAATAGCGTCCAACAACATATTTTCAAAGGTATTTCTGATTCTCCTAATAAACGATTAAATTATTATAATTCAATAGAGTAACTTTCCGTACAAAAATCGTATTATTTACATGAAAATGGGAAGTGTTGTTCGAAATAATGAACATTTGCGGCGTCAACTTTTATTATACTTTTATAATTTTGCTGAAAGTCATTGTTTACTTGTAGAAACTTATGGTGAACATGCTTTTTCTGATTGAATATTTAGAAGAAGGTGATTCAGACAATTTAGAAAAGGTTTATTCGATGTTGAAGACGCAAAACATGAAAAAAACATTTGACTATAAAAAATTGCAAACATTATTGGATGGAAGACAACACA
Source organism: Bibio marci (assembly GCA_910594885.2). Taxonomy (NCBI): domain Eukaryota; kingdom Metazoa; phylum Arthropoda; class Insecta; order Diptera; family Bibionidae; genus Bibio; species Bibio marci. The sequence continues at coordinate 43,706,064 of OU343114.1, forward strand.
CACAAACACAACAGTAATTGGCAGAAGCATTAAATGTTGATCAATTCAAATGCGGATTTTTGATATGAGAATGGCAAACGTAAATAATCTTGGGCTGAAGTCTGGTCCATCATAGCCAAAGCGAAAAATGTAAGCTGATAAGGTTATGTTCTGTATTTGGTGAGATCAAAAAGGTATAGTGTACTATAAAGTTTCTGCAGTAATCACTGGTGATGTCTACTGACGACAACTAATGCGTTTGCAGCAAGCAGTGATGGAAAAATGACCAGAATGGATGAATAGATGGAACAAATTAATTTTTCAACATTACAATGCATCATAAAACCCGATACTGTAAATGTCGTTAAAAACCATTTACAAGGACAGAACTGGAAAGTTCTATCTAACTCACCATATTCGCCAGACATTGCTCCTTCGAATTATACTATTTATTCTGGACGATGTAGTAAGCCTTTCAACACGCACCATATCTTATAAAAGTATCAATAATTAGCTCGACTGAAAGTTGGGCGTAGGTTGTAGCTTCTGATATGGAGCATAGTTTGCTAAATTAACATGTAATTTTAATCAAACAAAGGAACTTTCTTTTGCATATATTTGCAATAATTGGACTGTGTTGAATTATAATTAATATTGTTTAAAAACTAATAACGATAATTTCTTATACGTAAATTCAAATAAGAAGTTTGTACTAAATGCCCAAAGACAAGAGACGGTACCCTACATATAATATATACATTTTATTGTTATTATAATTATTAATAATATATTACAATCCAATATTACGTACACGTATATGTCGTATGAATGTACAATATACGATATATGATGATGTAATTATTTAATATTATTTATTTATTTATTTATTTATTTATTTATTTATTTATTTATTTATTTATTTATTTATTTATTTATTTATTTATTTATTTATTACAATCAATATTATTTTGCAAAAAAAATTGTATTACCACATTTTTAATATTTTTCTTTGTAAAAGATTTGTTAATGTTTAAAATCTTCGTAATAAAATTAACAAAAAGGTGTACTAAATATGCTGCCTCTTGCAGTTGTCATTCAAATTTGTTATGGACTTAAGATATTGTTCAATGTATGAACTTGTGTAATAATAATATACTTCTTAATATATCAAATTGAACATAAATAAATGTATACTCTAGTTCGAGTACATTTATTAACATTAATTATTATTCAGTTTATATTGTTTGAATGAAAAAACATATTACTTGAACTTTGACAGTCTGATATCATTATGACTTTTATTATATTATTACAATATTTATTTATGGTATATAGTAGTGTAAAATGAAACAGGTTTCTCATTATAAAAAGATTAATCATTATGAATTTTTTTTTTTCGTTTTAGAAGTAACACTTATTAAAAATTTATTTAAAAAATTAATTTTTAATTATATTTAATGAACTATTTATGTAAAAGAAAAAAATAGCCGATAGGTTTTTTATACTTTTAGATATTTAATTATTTTTTTTTTTTTTTGTGTGTGGATAATTTTCGCATTACATATTACAAAGATTTCTCTTTATAAGATTTCTATTATGTGGGTATTATAATAAATGAGGAATTAATTATATGAATATAAATTCAAAAATGTTCATATAAATACAGTCGTCACTTAACACATGCAATCATAAATTTGTGCCATACTATTTTGAATTTTTATATGTTATGTTTCTCTGTTAAAATGAATACCTTTACAACCATCGGAAAAGTAAAATCATAACATTAACGTCGATGTTTCGAATCTTTAATTCTCTAGTTTATATTTTAATCATTTATTTTTTCATCAAATTATTGATATCTTGAAAGATCTAGAATAAAAAGTAAAACAATTTCTATAAAATTATGAATGCAGATGTATTATAAATATATAATAGGAATATATAAACAATTTTCATAAAGTTCGTATAAAAGATAGGTAGCAGGTCAGGCATCATAAATATAATACGGAAGAAGTCTGAACAATTTGGTCAATTCTCTTCGAATTTTATTATTAAATTTCGTAGTTACGCTGGATGATAATGATTTTAAATATATGGTTTCATAAATTAAACCAGAGACAATTCGTATAAATAAATAATCCCTTTGGTTTGGAAATAATTATCTCATAATTTTCAAATACTATATATTTGCATTTCCCATAAACCATATGAAAAATTGTCAGGTCAAAAAGCATTTTACGCACCACCAGGAAATTGTGATTTATTTAATTTTGTGAAGACAATATTATTTAGCAATTGCAATGACCCATAAGTATACGCATGCTAACAATCTTAATTTCCATGTGGACAATTTCAATAACACAGAAGCAGCCTCCTTAGATTTGGAGGAAATCCTATCTCTTTGTTTATCCAAATTGAAAATGTATAAACTTATCTATTTACTTATTATCGGTGCATGCATTGCTCATACTGATTCGATGCGAAATTGAATCGTGAATCAAATTATTATGCCATCATGTCCACCCATTCATCACTGCTCTGTGCGTCGATATTTAGGTTAAGAATGGTATTTTATTATCATTCAATAATATAGTGAAAGAATTTTTCATTGATCTTATAATCTCAATTTGCACGTGCAATATTTCCGGAAAAATTATCATTATATTTTTAAAGTCTCGTTATTATTAGCAATATTTAATAATATATAATATTGACTACTGTTTTTTTTATTGTAAATTCCCTTATAGAAATTGTATTTAACGACATATTTATGAAATTTGATGCAAATTGATTGAGACGTGGCCATATTGGTCAGGTGGTCCCATAATAATTGCTAATAAATGTTTTGCGTATTATTTTCTGAAATAATTTTATAAAAACATTATTTTCTAATCCCATTCTAAACCTATAATATACACCATTAATTGAGTAATAGTTTACAGATATTTATAATAATATATTCGTGAATACTGAGCCTAACCCAAATATTATTTTTTAGAAACTTCATAAAAAAATATTCATACAATGCTAAATACACGAAATCTGCTCAAATTTGAAGGATAAATACGACAAATAGACCAGATTCCCACATGCATATTGTTAGGACTGTCTAATCAATTTTATATATATTATAATATCAATTGCTATTTGATGATGATATTTACCTGAACTCAGAACTTTAATAAATGAGCAATGTGGACTTAGCTTTTTCCATATCAAAATATTGCCAATGTATGTAATGTAGGTTTTAAATTTGAGATATTGCAAGAGAGATGAATGGAATTTGGGATGATTTAATCTTTAGGTGGACTTCGTCATAATATATAAACAACAGAAAATGGTTTTACTAAACGATTCCGAATGAAATCGTTGTAACGCCTCAATTCAAAATACATATGTTACACTAGAATTAACAATCGAATTTAATCTAATACGACGAGTCAAATGGAGGCATTGTGCGATATTACGATACAAATAATTAGGCATTGATTTCATAAGAAATACACGTAACACCGTTATGATCTTATGCAGTACATTCGTTCGTGGATACCCTATGTGTCTCATTTATTTGTTTATATATTATGCAATACTTTGATATATGCATATTTTGTATTATAACTAAAGACACACTCTAATATTATAAATATAATGGCAATTATAAATTAAATTTAAAATACTATTTTATAGGAATACTATATGTACTATGTACTATCCCACACATACTCGTATTTAAATTAATAATCAATAATACGTCCATTTGATATTTATATTTTAATTGAATTGATTACGAAATATAATTGTAATGTTTTTATATATTTATTGATTGTTGGTAGTAGTGCGCGTACACCTTATTACAATATATTATAGAAAAATAAAACTGACCATAAGAATTAAAATAATTTGTGTTTATTATTTGATAGTTTTACACGACCTTGTTCATATTTATAATTAAACACTAAATCTATAGGTAAATATAAGAAATAAACCATCCTTTATTTTTTGTTGCGTTAAAACTTTCTATATCCATTAATAATATTTAAAATCTATAGAAAATATTATTTATTGAAAAATTGTTTAGTTACTAATTTCCAAAAACCTGTAATTAACTATTTTTGAATTGTTGGTTGGATTTTGTACACATATTTTTGCTTATTATTTTATTAATATACAATTTATAAATTACACAGAACGTATAAAAACGTAAAAATACGTATAGAAAATTCTTTCATATAAGGTTGTCAAATATCTCCCTTCCGCCTTTTTGTCTTTTTAATTTCGCGGCTATGTACAAAGCGCTACAGAGCTCGTATCTGGCAACACTGTACATAATTTGAAAGCTCTTGACATAACAAACAAAACGACGCTATGTATGATTAGTTTGGATATTGCGTTCAACAGTTATAGACGTGTAAACATGGAGTTCACTAACGCCGAAATTCGCGCTATTTTAAAGTTTTCCTTCGTTAAAGGCAAATCCGCTAGAGAAACGTTCCGTGAGATTAATGGTGTTTTGGGGGATGGTACTCTATCACTTCGAACCGCGGAGGAATGGTTTCGACGATTCAGAGCCGGTGAAAACGACACCATGGATAAGCCAGCCGGCGGAAGACCTGTGACGACAAATACCGATCAAATCATGGAATACATCGAGTTAGACCGGCATGTGGCATCTCGTGACATCGCCCAGGAGATGGGAGTTAGTCACCAAACCATTTTAAACCATCTGCAGAAGGCTGGATACAAAAAAAAGCTTGATGTTTGGGTGCCACATGAATTAACAGTGAAAAATCTAATGGACCGAATTTCCATTTGCGAAATGCTGCTGAAACGGAACGAACTCGACCCATTCTTGAAGCGGATGGTGACTGGCGACGAAAAATGGATCACATACGACAATATCAAGCGAAAACGGTCGTGGTCGCAGGCCGGTGAATCGTCCCAAACAGTGGCCAAGCCGGGATTGACGGCCAGGAAGGTTTTGCTGTGTGTTTGGTGGGATTGGAAGGGAATCATCCACTATGAGCTGCTCCCATATGGCCAGACGCTTAATTCTACCATCTACTGCGAACAACTGGACCGCTTGAAGCAGGCGATCGACCAGAAGCGTCCAGAATTGGCCAAAAGGAAGGGTGTAGTGTTCCACCAGGACAACGCCAGACCACACACTTCGTTGATGACTCGTCAGAAGCTACGGGAGCTCGGATGGGAGGTTTTATCGCATCCACCATATAGCCCGGACATAGCGCCAAGTGATTACCACCTGTTCCTGTCCATGGCGAACGCCCTTGGTGGTGTAAAGTTGATCTCAAAAGAGGCTTGTGAAAAGTGGCTGTCCGAGTTCTTCGCAAATAAGGAGGGGGGCTTCTACGAGGGAGGTATTATGAAGTTGCAGTCTAGATGGAAACAGATTATCGAACAAAACGGCGCATATTTGAACTAAATCCGATTACTGTAACACTTTTTATAAAGCATTGAATAAAGAGCAAAAAGGCGGAAGGGAGATAGTTGACAACCTAATATTTATTATTTTATTATTATTATTAATATCTGTATGCCACTAATCATTTACAACCTGCTTATTTATGTTATATAAATAACATATTTGTATTATATATCATATCATATTTAATCAACATTTTTTTCATTTTTTTCCTGCCCATCCACGCAAAAATTTTCAATTTCATTCTATTTATTATAATTATTATGAATAATAGGTAATTGAATAAGTTGTAGCCGTTTCATGTTCATATATTATAAAGAACAAATGAAACGGGGGTGGTCATATTTGCGCGGATATGCATAAATACAAATACTTCATATTTAGAATGTGATACTGTTAATTGAAGGGTCTCGTATAAACGCATTTACATATACCAGAGTGCGTCTATTAATAATTGTGACAAATATTGTTAATTCAAATAAAATGACTACAAAATTGTATAAGACGCCATAGAGAAATTCAGTTTGAGTGAAATCAAATCACTATAGCGAAAAATATCCTTGAAATATATACATATTTATTTATGTAGATTTTGCGATACAGCAAAAATTAGTACACATTAGAAGATTAAAAATGAAAATGTTATATTTTTCACCGAATGACTGACTGAGTGAAAAAACAACATTCTGCCTTGTGTGTCGAATTGTATTGGAAACAAAATATAACGTCTGTGTTGGAAAAGGGAAAATGTTATTTTTCATCAGTAAAAATGATATGTTCCTTTGAGCAACATACAGATACAACTATCTTCTGATTAATAGTTGTCGTGTGAAAATCATAAATTTTATATTTTAATGATTTTAGCCACACATATATTTTTGAATATATAAAATGCGTACTATTGTTAACGCACATGTTTGTTTTAAGTCATTTTTGATGAGTTTTCGCAATGACCATACAATTTTTACTTTGTTTTAACCCATAAGAATACACAATGGCTTGTCCAATTTCAGTCGAACACGTTTCTGCATTGATGAGAATTTAAATAATAGCGATTTCGTTTAGCGTTTTGTGATTTTTGTTTGTTTTTAGTAATTCATTGTCTTTTTATTCAATTTAATTTGTTGCTAATTTTCTTTGGTTTTATGTTATTATATTAGAGATGTGAAGATAAACACAAAGAACGCAAAGAACAAATGGGAAATTCTAAAAGATATATGAAGAATCAGATGGAATATTCCATGAAAATCCTATGCAAAACTCTTTAATAATTGTTACATAACAATAAATAATATTAAATGTTTTTATGGTACAGCATAAAAACATATGGGAGTGATTTAAAAATAAGAAAATTTAAGATGCAGAACTATACGAGCAATGTTTCTTAATTTTACTATGTTGGACGTGACTTTTGTTTATTTTGAAGAAAATGCATGGCATGGCAATAGTCTGCATGGGTAATCAACTCGTAAAGTTCACTTGGCCCTGCGGACAAAAATGAACCCAAGTCTGTTTCGATATTTCTCAAAATAAATATTTAAAAAAAAATAGCTAATGAAACCGTCTTTTACTAACCGTCGAGTTCAAGACAGCAATTTATACCTACCGCAGTACATATTGCAAAACCAACTGCTATTTTTTATCAGCTATTGCTCCTTCTTCAGATTATTATTTGTTTTGATCAATACACCAGTTATCATATGAAGAAGTTATTTTGTTGATTGCATTTCTTTAAAAAGTTATTAATATTTCTACAATCTACACTTAACAAAGATTGTTTATTCAATAAAATTGTCAGTAATTTATTCAAGTACCCGATGGTAAAATTAATGAAAATAACTCTAATAATTTTATGTAGTTCGCTTGCTGTCATAGTTGTTATTATATTATTTTGTGTTATATATCTTTCGCCTACCATAAAATATTTATTATTATAAAATTATACTGTAATAAAAGTATTTAAAATGAGAATAATTGAATGACATTATGTGCATGAACAAATGAATGAATGTTATGTTACACACATTCATATTTTTTATATATGTAAATTATATTATTAAAGAAAAAATAGTTATAAGTTATGAATGAACGTTAAAAAAAAGAATTAAAACACTTTGAGATAGTGTCTCAATAATAAAATCATTTGTCAACATAAAATTTAATAGTTCTATGTTTAATTTTTTGTTTTTTTTTTTTTTTTTTAGTTACCCGATTTACGTTATTTGGATTGTCGTGTAAATTATTCAATCAAAACATTTGGTGCTGTAGTTAATTTATGTAAAGATTTGGACATCAGATATCCGGAAGAATTGTCATTGTGTAAACCATTAGAATCGATACATTTGAAACGGAATTATTCTGAATTTCCGAAACGTAAAATACCGGTACACGAAATAAATGGTTATGGTAAAGAATATTTACAACCGGCACCGGATACAAATTCGTTTATTCCATCAAATAGTTTTAATGGAAGTAATGGCAGTTTAGAGGTACCAACAAATAATACATTTTCATGTGCACCTGTACCACCACAACATCATCATACAACACCCAATCATCGCCCATTAAATAGTACACCAATTGCATCACCATCAGGGGTAAATATTATATTAGATTAATTTACAATTATTTTTTTTTTTTATTAATTATAAATTCACGAACAAGCAGCACATATTTTCCCATATTTAAAAGAATAAAAAGGTCCATAATACAGGTTCCAACAATAGGAGGTTCGACAATCAAAGGTTATGGTATTCTTCTATAACCAAATGAATGTACAGGATGATTAAACAATCTATCAAATATCAACACAGGAAGAAGATGTAAAAAATGTGAAAGAAATGACAGGAATAAATAATAATAATGTATCCGCAACCGCACAGAACTAGATATTCATAATTAGAAACTTATGAGATATATGTGAGAAGGAAAACGGGGGTGGAGGGTCAGAAAGGAATGTTTATTAGAGGTTCAATATGTTTTGGTTGATATTAACATATATATCATATTCAAACAAAATGAAATTTATTGGATTTAGCATTAAATGCAAAGTTTCTGTTGAAGAAGGTTCATGTGACGATGAAAAAAGAAGAAGTGTCGTAAAATGTATTGATCGATATTGCCTGTACATTGAGTTGGTATTTTTAGAAGACAGACCCATTTCCAATAAAAAATTTCTTGTTCAAAAAGTGCCAGACAAGCACCTTATTAAGAGAATCATTATGTATAAAATATAATAATAATATAACTTTTTGTTTTATTTTAGACCTGGAAACATGGAACAAATGGCCATTTAACAACATTTAATGATTCATCATCAAGTTTGGGTGATTTAACAGAAAATTTAGCAGCCAGTCCACGTGCACCAAGCCCAGATGTACGGTCAAGACTTGTACGACCAAAATCATTAGTTGAAAAAGCGCGTATGAATGTGGCTTGGTTGGATTCATCATTATCGATAATGGAACAAGGCATCCGTGATTTTGATACGTTATGTTTACGTTTTAAATATTTTACATTTTTTGATTTAAATCCAAAATATGATATGGTGCGCATAAATCAATTGTATGAACAAGCAAAATGGAATTTATTAAATGAAGAAATTGATTGTACCGAAGAAGAAATGTTAATGTTTAGTGCATTACAGGTAAATTTTGTTATTTATAACTATATAACTTCGAACAAAAAAGAAATATTTAAAGTAAAATAATTACGATGTTATTTAATGTGAAGTATTATTATGTATTATTTTTTTCAAAATTAAAGACATTTGTATATACATGTATAGAGTCAGTCGTAGGAGCCATTGTTACTACAATGCTGTCCAGTTGTGCAAGAAATGTTTTGACAGACTCAATTTATTCTTTAATCATATTGACATCCTTAGCGCGAATATTCCTGTGGGTGTATACAAATTGACTATAGATGTTCTGTGTGGTATACACATATGTAGAACTTCTAAAACTATTGTTTTAACATTACATAATACCATTTTGAACGCATATATGGCTGGCCCATAATTTTTTTGCGTTTAATATTCACAATACTTTATCACATAACTTTTAAACGTTTGCTAATAGCTTTGTGTCATATTTAAATTGTTCAGCAAATAGTGTTGGTATATGTATATCGTCTTTATGCGCTATAATGCTTACAATTCAGCATCATCAATCTTTATTGACTGATCCATTACACTTTCTTTATCTTTCAGATCAAAATCACAACATTTAAATGGTTTAAAACAGTTTTCACATGTTTTTATGGTGTGTAAACAATTTTATAGCATTTTCTCCTGATAATTACATATATCTCAATTAGCTCGACTTTGGAAGATTGTCTGCTGCTATACTGCGACGTTTGTATGTATAAATAAAAGTTTGAATTTTGAATTCCATCTCCAGTTTCCGGGTTTGATTTTTAAAATATAATATATACATGTTTTGAATATTTTTTCGTTTTTTGTTCGAAGCTACAGCTAAAATGATAGATGATATATTACAATAATATGATAGATAATATATTAAAAATTAAATACAAACTATTTCATTGTTTTTTTAACAGCTTCAAGTTAGTTTACAAAATGATGTACAACAACCAGATTCCGGTATTGATACATCAAGTTTGGATAATGCTATAGATGATGATATTGATGCTGCATTAAGTGAATTACAAATAACATTAGAAGGACCATCAGCAAAAAATAAAGGAAATGATATTACTCACATACCAGAACTTACAGATTATTTACGATTTTCAAAGTAACATTTATAATAATAAAATAATTTGCCTGAACTTTATTTTAATGGTTTTTTTTTTTGCTTTTAATATTTTAGAGCAAAAAAATTTATGACACTAAAAAGTTATAAACGTTATTGGTTTACATACAAGGATATACATTTATATTTATATAAAACACGGGAAGATTCACGTGGCAATAGTCCACCGTCATTGTCAATAAATTTACGTGGTTGTGAAGTAACACCCGAAGTAAATTTAGCCCATTTTAAATTTAATATAAAATTAGAAGTACCATCAGATAATGGTATCGGTACAAATACAGAAATGTGGATTCGTTGCGATAATGTAATTCCGAATAAATAAATTTATATAAGATAGAATCATTTTTAATCGTTCATTTTTAATTATTAAATATGTGTAGGAAGATCAATATGCAAAATGGATGGCTGCTTGTCGATTAGCATCAAAAGGACGATCTTTGGCCGATAGTTCGTATGACAGTGAAGTTGCTAGTATAAAATCATTTTTAAGTATGCAAAAACCAGCACATGCACCAGCTGTTAGTATAAATCCAGGCTCAATTGATCCAAATTATTTTTTGGCACCAAGATATGCGAAAAAATTAAAAGGACGTGTAAGTGTTGTTTTTTATTATTATCTTATTTTCATTTACTGAACGATTTTTTTTCCGTTGGTGTGCTTTTTTTTTTATAAAGATATATTATGATATGAAATGATTGATACAGAATTTCCTTCTGGATTATTCTTTGTCTTCTATGATTATTGTATTATTTTCGGAACCTGGAATACTGATTTAGTTAAGTGATTGATAATACACCATTTGCATTGGATAAATTTCGACGCTTTTGTTGTTGTTGTTGACTGTGGTGCTGAAATCTACTATATCCGATATTTACCACCCGAACCTACATGTTATTCTTGGACTCTATTGTATTGGACAAACCGTGCTCCTGATTATCTGTAATACGATGATACAGTCGTGGAAACTATCCTAATGAATTTTATAATGTAATGTAAATACAATTTTTAAGGTACATAAATTGAGGTCTCCTCAGACGAGCTGAAGAGTCTACATTTGTCATTCACCTCTACCCAGCCCGATGTTTTTGAGGTGTTTATTTAAGTTGCAGTGTTCTGTAAGAATACTGATACTGATCATTATCCTGAACTCGTTTCTGTTTTTGTGATTTTGGTCAAATGAAGTTACTAGGATTATCTCAAATTAGGATATTAACTTCAGATCGTGCACCTTATCCTCCTATATACGTTTTCAACCGTTATCAAATGGGCTTGCCGTTTCCTATTCAGTGATTTTATGATTTTCTTCTTGTTACTTCATCCGCTTCGTCGTTTATTACATCAAACAATAGGTATTTTCTTAATTCTATTAATTTAAATTTTATAAAATTAATACTGTTTGTATACAGCAGTAATATATAATTTAATTACCTCCAACCAAAATATTTTTTAAAGATGTACTTTTTCTTTGATTCCATCGAAGAATCAAGGGTTACTCACCTATTTATAACGTTTAAAAAAAATTAACTTATTATCAGAAGAAGTTCATTGCGCCATAGTCTTACAATTAATCAGAAAATATTGTGTCTTAAGTGTTCACACCTCACTTCAAAATCTGTCCTGATCCAATTCCATGACATCCAGTTGATTCAAATTGAAATTCTTTTCCAAATCCTAAGATTTATTCTATCACAGATATGTCCATGTCAACATTCCACTAACATTTTCATTGTTTTTTAACAGTGTCATTAACTATTAATTGGTTGTGTGTTAGATATCAATGTGTTAAAATTAAATTTAAATTAGCAAATGCATCGATTGTGAAAAACATTTCTGATGTTTTGCAATCATTATTAATAATAAAATTATCCATTTATTTACTTTATACAGGCTGTTCAACGTATTCTTGAAACACATGCTAATGTTAAAAATTTATCGTTAATGGAATCAAAAATGAAATTTATCCAAGGATGGCAAAGTTTACCCGAATATGGTGTATCCTTATTTGTTATTAAATTTGATGGACATAAAAAAGAAGAATTACTTGGTATTGCACAAAATAGAATTATGAAAATGGATATAAATAATGGTGATCATTTAAAAACTTGGTGGTATAAAAATATGAAAGTAAGCTATTTATTGTTATATACCATAAAATAAATACACTATAAATAAATAAATAACATCAATAACATGAAAAATTGGTTGGAAAGATAACATAAAATAATGTTTTATTTTGTAGGCATGGAATGTAAATTGGGAAATAAAATGTATGATGATACAATTTTCTGATGAAAATGTTATATTTTCATGTTTGTCATCCGATTGTAAAGTTGTACATGAATTTATTGGTGGTTATATTTTTATGTCAATGCGTTCAAAAGAAACAAATCAAACATTAAATGAAGAATTATTTCATAAATTAACTGGTGGTTGGATTTAATTAAAAATAATAATAATAATAATATTAATAATCAAAATGTAGAAACTATTGCGAATAAAATAAAAGTTTTTATTTTTTTTTTTTTTTTTAATTATAAATATGTAATTATAAGTTCAGGGAAATTCACACCAATTGTGTCTTAGTTTCTTTTTTTTTTAAATTTTTATGTATTCACGAACAGAATTAAAAAAATAGCAGACTGTAAATTAAATAGAAATGTGCACAAACAATAACAACATAAACGTAAGCAGATGTTAAGTTAATCAACGTATATGTTCAGTGAGTGTATTGTACGTAGGTGTTATGCGTGATAGCGGTATCATTTATTTTGTTTTTATTTGTAAGAAATAAAAATAACAATAAGAAATTGATAAATAAATAAAGGTGTGTGTGTGTGTGTGTTTTTGAGTTAATGTAACATATATTCAAAAAAAAAAAATACATTTCATTATTTTATTTCTACATACAACTATGCAAACGTACCTCTGCGATTTTGTTTGTTTTTTTTTTTAATTCTGTTCGGTAGCTTATTTGTTTCAGCTACAATGTATCGATTTGATTCGAGTGCTTGATTGGTTCCGCTGTTTCAAGAAAATAGTATTTAATAAATCATATCAAAATTAATAATAAATCTAAAACAATAAAAAAAGAACAAAACAAATAAATAATAAATAAATATATAAAAAGATATTTAATATTATGTTCAAATTTATTTTGGACGTTAAGGTTTACGGCGTGGTTACGGAAAAGTTGCATTCAATCGAACATTTGCAAAAAAATATATTGTAATAAATTGCAAAAACGTTACGTACGTTACAACTGCAATACAACAATACAAATCCCAGAAAAACCACTTTTATGTAAAGTTTACGTTTACCTTCCAAAAAGATGTTAGCCTTTGGCCTTTGTGATGTTAAAAATGCAATTTTTCTTGCAATATAATATTTTATGCAAGCAACTATGAACAGACTATGACACTGCGTAAATGTACATGTAAAATCAATTTTTGATTACCATACATACAAAGTTATATGAAAAAGTTAAATTTTAACTCAATATCAATCGTTTGGGATCGAATCCAATTGATAAATTGTAGCTGGATACTTAAATGACGATTTAAAAAAAAAAAAAAATTATTAAATTTAATGTGTAAATATTTTATTATTAAATGTGGCTTCTTTTCTAACATTTAATATTGTAAAATTAATATAACTATATTTTTATTATTAATTATATTGATTATAAATTACAAATCAATTAATAAATTAATTATATTGGCTTTAAAAAAATGTATTTACAAATTTTGTAAAATATAATATTTTATTAGAGTGATGCTAATCAATGATAATAATTATATAATGTGTAAAAAGATTGTTTTCCGTATATGATAATAAAAAAGATAATCTTTTTAAAATTTATCTATTAATAATCTACGTAATGTATTTTTTAATTACACTTTTTACATCTAATGAAATTTATTATCGACATAAATATTTTACTGTTTTCTCTATTGAAAATTTTTTTTAATAATTTTAATAATAATAATGATAATAATAATAAAAAATGGAACTCATTAATTTATTAAAAAAAAAGTGGATTAATGATTTCTATTTTTATTTTTATTATTATCTTTTAACTTAAGTGTCTCTTATTGTTAAATGTAATATGTTTTAATTTTATTATTATTATGATTTATTTTTATTTTTATTTATTAAAAACAAAAATTAAAATAATAATAAATATTTTTTAAGAAAAACTAAAAACAGAAATTATAAAATAATTTATTAATAATTACAAGAGCAAATCATGTTGCTTTTTTTTTTAAAAAATAATAATTAAAAAGTTTTGTTTAATATTAAAATTTTAAATTAATACTTAAAAAAAAAAATAAAAAAAGAAAATTTATTTAATATTTGTTTACAAAATTTAATGAAAATAAATAAAAAGTATGCACAAATAAATGTTGCATAAATAGAAAATAATAAAATTAATAAAATCAATACGTTTTTTGTTTATTTTTTAACAATAATTGTAACAATCATTTTATTTTACTATTAATTTCAATTTAAAATATAATACTTTATCTTAATTTTAATTATAATTTTTTTTTTTTTTTTTTATTTTGTTCTATTGTAATTTTATTATAATTAATTGTGTATTTTATTGTAAATAATATGTTAAATAAATATATAAAAAATTAACAAAACATTAAATACACTTCAATTCTATTTTAATTCTTTTTTGATGGCATTATTTTTCAAACCATTATTATACGAAAAATAAACAAAAACGTAAATTGTAAATTATATTTAAGAATTATTTGGTTTATATTCAGTAACACAAAATAATATTTCATATAATTTTCAAGACATTGTATCCGGAGAGCATATACCAAGGCAGTATTATTTTCCAACTTTTCATTCAATTTTCAAGACAGTAACCGGAGATCACAATCACCAGTTGAAATATGTTTCGAAATGCATATTAATTTTAATACAGTTTTTTGTACTAAATTAACTAATTTTTATTTCGACAAAATCTCTCCTTAATTTCTTCACATTGTTTTTTATTTTATAATCATTGTCAACAAAGACGGCTACGACAAATTTAAAGTTAAAAAAATTAATTTTTAGTAAATTATTATCTATCATCTAGTTTTCGGTCGTTTGCCCAAGGAAAATTTGAAAAAAAGCATCAAATTTGTGAAAACTACGAAAAGTTATTTATCCATGAAAAACAATATGAAAAAATTAAGGAGTGGCATTGGTTAGGTTTGTAGTGTATTATACGGGAATTTATTCATTGATTATGTTGACATCTATCGGGCAATAGTAAATGGAGAAGTAGTAAGAAATGAAAGAAATATTAAGTTTTGACATTTCGATCATTTTTTATTATGATTCAAAAGTTATCTCTCAACAATACATCATATTCGATTATTTTTATAAAAGTCATCATATTCAACATTCAACACAGTGTGTCGATATTCCCTGAAAAATCAGGAGAACTACAGACTTTTGATGTTGCCTCCTGATATCCAGAGTTTGTGCTCATCTTCATGCATTTCTCCTGAAATTTAAGTAATTGAAAGCAATTTTAAATAATGGTTGATTGATTAGCGCTTTTTATGGTAAGTATTTTATGAACGGAGAGTCATTGCAACTCATCAAAATTTTATTTTTCATATACATATGAACATATGTGCGTACATATTATTATTAAATTGTCATTGAAAAGTGTACGGTGACATGTCTATATAAAAATATCAATCCTAATGTATGGTTTTATGTTTTATATGGTTTGTTCAGCGAATTAATATTGAAACGTTCTAATTGGATATACAACATAAAAACAAACAAACAAAAAAAAATAACTAAAATAATAAATAAGTTATTGTAATTGTTTGTATCTGTCATTACTTCACAATTGGCAGATCTGTAGATATATATCACCGGTTATTCAGCACAATCCAGCATATCCCCTTCACATTCCTTCACCATCACCATACGACCTATACGCTATACTTGGCTATACTACCATACCTATATCTATCGTGACTATCGTACGCATTTCACTCTTTTAGTGCTCTCCTGATAATTTATATAAAAAATCAGGAGAATCTCAAGATTTAAAAAAAAATTATATCGACACACTGATTCAACATTCAAATTCAACAGTAACACTCATCGAGGCAAGTCATCAAGCAAGAGAAGAAAAATATGTCGGTCGAGTCGAAGTGGAAGAAAACAAATAATATTGTAAGTATACATTTTAATTAATAGAAAAAATGTGATTAATATTATATTTTTGTAAATCATAATATGAATAAGTAAAAAGAAAAGTTCTTATAATTTTTAATAGACTGGTAATACAATACCAATATTAGCGATGAATTCTGTGAAAATATATTTTTAACCTATAAAATATGAATGATTTTATATTTCGCATGCCACATGGCGTTTAGTGGATTGCCAAAGTTTTATCACAAAACAAAAACTGAATTATTACAACGTACAAATAATACAACAAATTCAATATTTTAGTGCTGTATGAAATTGTAAGTATAATTTATAAAATTTTCCAAAAATAAAACATCTTTTAGTTTAATCATTGATGTATAATTGATTTTATATTCGGGTTGTACTTCGAATAAATGTCGATCATCATCATTTCCAACAACATCAGAAATTATTTCAAAATACGACTGCTTTAATATATTAATTTGTAAATCATTTTTTTAGTTCATCCTTATCTATTTATTGTTTTGTGTAACATGAATTTTATCTCGATTTGGTTACAATAATAAAGTATTGAATACTTCATGTTTGCCATTTACAAAATACATTTCCTCGATTTCAATTAAATTTTATAAAAATTTCTTCACATACTCTCGTAATTTTTTAGTAAATATTTACATCATTATATTTGTGTCATTGCTTAAAGTATATGAATGATAATGTGAAAATTTTTAATATTCACAGAAGTATTTTGGTGTGATTTTATAAATTTGAACCAAAATACCAAATTTGATAAAAATTTGATGAAATATGACTAAGTTACCCAGGTTTCAGAAACTTGTGTTATGTATCATTTTGTAGCAACATTACAAAAATTAATCGTATATTCCCAGTCGCAAGCCACGTATCAAATTTGGATGAGAATTTACAAAATTAATATGCATCTGTTTGAACTATTTGTACATTTATCATAATATTCTATATTTAATGTTATATGTAAATGATATTTTTATATCTTAATTAAAGGTACAAAGATGCTGGAATTATTGAAGAAGAATTTGTTGTTAGTGATAATGGTTATATACATAAAATGGACCATCATTATCAACGTTAAATACCATACTGGTGAGAATTGACTATTAATAAATTATGATCCAAATTTCACATTATCAAACATTATCATTTTCAATAGTATCCAATAACAATAATTATAATAAATTCCAGAACCGAAGTACAACAAATTATATCATCACATTTATATACAAAATTCTGATTTGCACCAGCTACTATATTACGGCGCAAAGAACCAACTATTAATTTAGATATAGATGACATTTTATATTGTTTCGCACTTTAGCAGTTGGGTTACCAATAAAACTATATAACAAATTTAATTTTATTTCATCTATCGATCTTTTCATTAATTCAATGAATTTATAACTACAATCAATTGGATTTTTATTGAATTCTCACACACATCATCTTGAATTACAATATTTCCCTCACAAAATCATCAAAGTGAAAACGATTGCAAATAAAATCTCAGGATTGTATTTAGATGCGATAATACTTTTATCAGAACCAAAGGTAAAATCCAATAAATGTTGTATTTAAAATTGTATTTAATCCATATTTATATTTAATATTTAATAATATTTAATTCAGTATTATTATTTATTTTTCAGATTACAACTTTATGGCTGTTTATGAATATTGTTGAAAACTTAGAAAACAATAATATAAGATAATTGCAACAATTACAGTACACAATCAATATATTGGACAGTAAGGCGTGATGTACTTAAATAACAGAGGTGAGTGTCCGTTAATTAATTTTTATACAACTCATCATTATATTATCATCGCTAGATAATTGAACAATTGTTTGGCAACTGTCGAAAAATTAATATTTCTTTAATTTCATTTTAATTATTACATTAGAATAGTGAATAGCCCATATTAGTGTTTTGCGTATAGGTATTATTTATCTTCTAATTAATGTCTAACGAATAGTAATTCAACAGAAAAATGTCACAGTGCAATTATTGATAAATTTTTTATGTAAATTACGTGAATTTTACGCGTTATTTTACTATCGAAAGATGCTGAGTGTTAATAAATACAGATAAAAATTAAATAAATTGCATATACTGTGCCAATACCATGCATGACGAAGTCAATCAATCGCAGCCCATCTCGAATCAGACCACTATTTGCATCCTTTTTCGTTCTCCTACCAAGTGTTACATGGGTTGGTTACTAAGTCATGCGCCAAGTCATCCCTCTATAATAGTTCCTCTCACTTTATGGCATAACTATCTAACATTGCCGTCGGGTTGGCAAATTATTCTTATGAGTGAATCACCCATAACGTTGTGTATAGAGAGATAGTTAATCTCGGAATAGCGTGTAACACCATATTTTCAAAGATATTCGCTTTTAGCTAATACACGTTAACCATAGTTGCATGATATATTGTTTCCTGTTCTAAGACAATGTTATTATTGTGGCCGGGCGCATCTTCATATATTGATATCAGTTTTTCATAAAACACACCCTTTACCTAATTTTTTCTCAGTAGTAGTGGTGCATGTACGTTGATAAAGGTAAAATTGAAAGATTTCGTTTTTACACGTAGTGTACAGTTGTGTGCATCAATCGGATTAAAAGTAATTACGGAACCCTTTTCCTTATATCCTATAATGTGACTAGAACTATTTTGTCGTAACGAAAATAAATTACTGATTTGTTTTTTCACATATTTCAGCTAATATTCAACAATTCAAAATTTTATGAGAATTTAACCAACGCAATAACAGTTTTTTTTTGTAGAATTCCTACAATTTATCATTATTGTTTGCAGTATATTAACAACTTATGGGATTTCACAAGAAAATAACATATTTTAGCGTATCTACAATTTATCAACATTTCTTACAAAGTGAGTGTAATTTTATTTTGTGTGTTTTTTTTTTATATTTTTACAGTTGTTTACAATGGTCGTATTCTCTAGGATAAACTAATAATAAAATAAAACGAAATTTCTGTTATTTTTATGTGCTTAATATTAAGTAACGGTCTTAGTTTAATTTTAAAAATAACACCTCTCGTGCACATGTACATATTAAATTCAGTTTTTCTAGCTGATGGTACATATTTGAAATTCACGCAAATATTGTTTTTAGTATTTAAATAAACCAATTTTATTATTATTTATACAATTGTATGAACGAAGCACAAATATTACGCGTCAATAAAATTGTGCTACCGGTTATCAATTTATGGAAATAATGCTAGGTTTGATCATTATATACCAGATTGTACTATAACTTATATGTAAACGAAAAATGCGTTCCGCCTTTAGGTATACCCGGAAACTACTACTTACTAAACTATAAATCCGCCGAATATATATAAACAATTCTGATGGCATATTTTCCTATCGCTACCGAGTGGACTATTTAGTATGGCGATTGTTTTGATATACACCACAATAGTGTACCTTCTCCTTTTATTTCTCTGCCACATGGAGTGTCTTCACTATGTCGGCAATAGTACGCATAAAAATTGATCTCTTACTATTATCTGATAAAATAATGCTCCCTCTGCCTGTTAATTTTAGTATGTATGTTCTATGTGCATAAGAGTAACCATAGCTATGTCCCCATTGTTAATTTTGTCTTTGTTGCAGCGCAGCGATTTAGTGTCGGTTCTGCGGATTTCAGTTCAGTTTGGTATGAAAAGATTTCTATTTGATCCGCCTTAGTGTAGTAACACTTGTCCCCTGTGTTTTGCCGAAACCTTACTTTACGTGTCAGTAATATAACCCCTATCGCAAAACATATATCTACCGAAGGTTTTGTACCAACACCTTTTTATTATAGTTTTTTTTATTTTGAGACTTGAAAGTCTTAAAAGTGGCTATTGAGCGTTGAACTGACTTTCACCGATTCATACGTATTGCCTTCCGCTTATGGATTCTAACCGTATATGATTCCTTCATTGCTTCAGCCATAGTTTCAGTCCCGACTCTTTCACCGTACGTGATTGGGTTTATATGTGTCTAAAGAGAACAATAAATGAATATAAAATTTGGAATGTGGAATGGAAACCAATTGCAATTCAAAATTTCAATTTTATGTTAATATTTTATTAATCAAAAATTTTTTTTTTAAATACATTTATATTCGCAATACAAATTAAATTTGTATCAATCAATTTCCTGGTTGTATTTTTAGTCTATAATAGAGGATGAAATAAAAATACAATATTTCAAACATTTATCGTTTGTGTGATTTTACATATAATAATATTAGTTAAAATAAAATTCATATTGAACGTAATTTATCATTAATTATAAACCTAAATTATTTACAAGTTAATAATAAAATTTAAAAGTGAAATTACAGAGTTATTTTACCAATCAAATCACATATTAAGGAAATAACTACGATAAATCCTGTTTTACAATTTATGGTGGAGCATATAAAATCAGTTCATTTACTTAAACCTTCATACATATTCGGTATTGTAGTACGAACCTATAAGACAATCCAACATTATTTTACCAAATTTCTGGAAGAAGAGGTTAATTAAGAATTATATATTATTTAATAAAATATACAAATTAAGATTATATTAGGTACACTCTATTGAGTTGTATATTTTAATTTATATTTAATTCTAATTAACAGAAATTTTTTCTTTTTATTTAATGCTTTGGTTGAACTTAATTATTTTGTTTAAATAATTGTAAATTAATTAATTATTATAACATTTATCATTGCAGTAATATGGCTTAATTATATCAACATCAACAGTTAATTATCAACAACTTCCACAAGCAACACAACAACTTTACTATATACAATTATTATTAAGTTTAAGTTATATTTAAATTTAAGTTTTAATTTAAGTTTATAGTTAAGTTAATTTAAGTTTATTAAGACAAAAAAAAACACTCAGTAGCGCAGTTGCATAGCGCCGAAATATATATTATTAATCATGAAATATAGCGGGTTCAAATCCGCTATTTTTCATAGGAAATTTTTCGGTATTTATTTTAATACTGAAATTTTTCTGCTGGGTGACCATTTGTTCGTTGATGGAATAAAAAGAAAAACGAATATCTTTGAAAATATGGTGTTGGACGCTATTCAAAGATTAACAATGTCTGCAGACACATAACTATGGGCTAATCACCCATATAAAAATAATAGTATTTTGAAAACATCTATCTTTCGTTAATTACAGTATAGTACAGTATTATTTGATATATTGTAAACGCTAAATTTTTTGAGACAGATTTACCTATTTCATGGTAATGGTACGGGATGTTGTGGAGAATATCTATAATCTCTTAAAATTTAGAATTTTTTTATATTGTGTCTTTTAAATATAAGTTATAAATATAAGTAATAAAATTATGTAATAAGTAATTAGTAATTAAGAAAAATAACTAATTTAATATGGTATTTAGCGAGTAATTTTATTTCGATTAAACTAGTCCAGAAGCTTGTTTATTTTTTTAATTGAAATAATAAGCGTTCTGGTTAGTTGAATCAAAATTTACCAATTATTTCCTCAATAATTTTATTGGTCTTCCCTCTATGTGTGTAGTCGGAAAACCAATAAAAAGATTGAGTTTATAATAGATTCGTGATCACGTATTTACAATTTATTCGTGGATTGAATTCAATTTAGCTTTATATTTTAATTATATATGAGTATTTTTTTTAAATGACATTGTCAAAATGTTATTTTTTCTCATATTGTTGGATTTTTAAAATTTAAATTTCGGGAATCATTTTGCCATATTATTTTAATATTTTAGAATTATAGTACGGGCATTGTCTCCTCCCAGAAAAGTGATTAAGTATTCGGGCTCACACACAAAGAAATCTAAGCTTTTCCCTAAAACCGTTCTGAGTTACGAATGATCAAGTTTTTATTTTGTTCGATTCAGACCCGTGGCTTTTAATACTCTTCAAACACCTTCGCGAAATGTTACAAATAGTAATTTTCAGGCTGAAATTATTGAATTTCAACAGTAGTGTAATCATTGGGAGCTACATTATCTAACTATTTTTTTCCATTGTCAATAGGTTTTCCATGTTATGGCCGGGGTCGTGGCACTTATCAATTAGCGTTAATTGAGGCCTGGCACGCGCACGACCCTTGTTCTGGTTGCGAAACGATTATTCATGTGATTGTAGACATTCATATTCAGAAGAAGGCAAATTTGCCCTATTTAAATAGGTAAAAAACACAAATTTTAACCTTTGTGAATATTGGTCTACTCTCGCATGTGCAGTAATTTTGTACTCATAACCGGCGAATTATATTACGTGGAAAATTATATGTTACGTTGTAGTCCCATGTGACGACCACGTCTGAATGAAGTTCGTACGGAATCCCTATTTTAATATATAGACATCATTATTTTTTGTAATCATGACCATGAATATATTCGAATCTAATTCTCTACTTAGTGTTTTGTGGAGAATATCTATAATCTGTACAAAATCTGGAATTCCCTGTAGCATAATTTTTAAGTTTTATAAATATATGTGATTAAATGTTCGGGCTCACATATGAAAGAATCTGAGGTTTTCGATAAAACTGTTCTGAGTTGTGAATGATCTCTTTTTTTTTTGTTAGATTCAGGTCCGTGTATAGATTTTAAAATTTAGTACGAACCTATAAGACAATTCATAATAGTTTCACAAAATTTCTTAGACCTTTAAAATATGTCTTACGGGAACTTAGTTCATGGAAGAAGAGGTTAATTAAGAATTATATATTATTTAATAAAATATACAAATTAAGATTATATTAGGTACACTCTATTGAGTTGTATATTTTGCCTATAATATAATAGGAATAAGAATTTAATAGTTAAGATTAAGTTTAAGTTATATTTAAATTTTATAATTCGTTGCATTATATAGATTCTTTAATTTTAGTTTTTATTTAATAAATAAAAAAACAACGACAATTAAATGGTTTAAAAAGGAATGTTGAAAACTTCGGGAAAATAGAAAAAACACAGAACTACTCCTACAAAATTTTATGAACTGAGTTATAAAACAATTATTTTATGATTTGGGTCGTAGAATTTTGCAGAATGATGTAACGTTTTGAATATGTTATTATATTTTCTTAGAATTTTGAATCTTCCTGAAAGTATAGGGCGAGGCCAGGGAAAAAGTTAAAAATTTTTTTTTTTTATTATGTAATTTTTTTATTAATAAAATAATTATCTACAAATTAACAATGTTTTTTTATTCTTAATACTAAGTATCTATCAACATTCTTACCGGCCGAAGGCCGGTTGTCGGCCTCCGGCCGACTTAAGTTTGTTGCCGGCCATAGGCCGGCTGTCGGCCTCCGGCCGAATTAAGTTTGTTGCCGGCCGTAGGCCGGCTGTCGGCCTCCGGCCGACTTAAGTTTGTTGCCGGCCATAGGCCGGCTGTCGGCCTCCGGCCGACTTAAGATTCTTGCCGGCCGGAGGCCGGCTGTCGGCCTCCGGCCGACTTAAGATTCTTACCGGCCGGAGGCCGATTGCCCGCCTCTGGCCGACTTAACATTCTTACCGGCCGGAGGCCGGTTGCCCACCTCTGGCCGACTTAACATTCTTATCAACCTCAGGACGACTTAGCAATCTTAGGCAGACACAAACCTAGAAAACATTACTGAAAATTTTGTTTCACACATATAAGTACATATATAAGTACATTTTCTTTAAATTAGGAGTAAAATTAATTTTAAAGAAAATGTACTTTTCCAGACTATTTTCCATTAGATTCCAAAAATTGGGTTCACAAAATTTGGTTATTATTTAATAAGAAAAATATATGTGAAACAAAATTTTCATTAATGTTTTTTCTGTGTCTTATAGATTGTTAAATCGATCAGAGGCGGATCGATTGTTAAATAAAGGGTGTTCAAATCTGAGTTAACTTTCAAAATTTGCCGTAATATTTAGCAATGTTGGAACAACCAATAAGTGTTGGTGTTTACTTTTATTAAAAAACTTAATTTGACTCAAATTTGAACATCCTTTATAGAATGTTAGAATCTTAAATCGGTCGGTCCACAGGTCTTTGGTATATGTAATAATATTGTTTCTATAATAAACTTTACCCGAAGATATGTAACCAAGTATACATATAAAATCTCCGAACACCTATATACTTTAATATCCATTCGGATATATTCTATATAGGTCTTTAATGTTAATCTAAGTATTTAATTCACCTTAGATACACATCTGAATATTTATAGGTATACAGGGACCCTTGATATATGTCCATTGGGGCCTGGACGTATATTTAAGTATCAGTACTCGGATACGGGGGCGCTAGCTACATACTTGAGTTTATTGTTTAGATACAGTCCATTATTACATAGACCATTTTCCTGTTTTCTTAAATATATACTTAAAATTAAACTTAAATAAAACTTAAATATATACTTAAAATTAAACTTAAATAAAACTTAAATAATAAATAATACAACTTAAATAATAAATAATACAACTTAAATAATAAATAATAAATACTAATAGATAGACACAAACCTAGAAAACATTTCTGATACTTGTAACAAACAAATTTTGTGAACATAATCTTTGGAAGCTAATGGGAAAAAAACCTGGTAAAGTACATTTTCTTTAAAATTAATTTTTCTTCCATTTTCATTTTGTCCAACAGACTATGAAAATTTAATATATTTCTAATACTTAGTGAAAAGTACATGATAGGTTCATCAATATATTTCCTAGTACTTGGTGGAAAATTCATAATATATATATATCAATACATTTCCTGTACCTGATGTTAGTTTCATGAGAGGGGTTCATGAGTTTGGAAAATTCATGATACATTTGATCATGATGTTTTCAACGAATTAAGAAAATATATTGAATTTATCATAATCTGTTTGAAAAATTAAAATAGAAAAATTTCATTTCTCCAACAGATTATGAAGATTCAATACATTTCTAATACTTAGTGAAAAGTACATGATAGGTTCATCAATATATTTCCTAGTACTTGGTGGAAAATTCATAATATATATATATCAATACATTTCCTGTACCTGATGTTAGTTTCATGAGAGGGGTTCATGAGTTTGGAAAATTCATGATACATTTGATCATGATGTTTTCATCGAATTAATAAAATATATTGAATTTTGATAATCTGTTTGGAAAAATTAAATTAGGAGTAAAATTAATTTTAAAGAAAATGTACTTTTCCAGACTATTTTCCATTAGATTCCAAAAATTGGGTTCACAAAATTTGGTTATTATTTAATAAGAAAAATATATGTGAAACAAAATTTTCATTAATGTTTTTTCTGTGTCTTATAGATTGTTAAATCGATCAGAGGCGGATCGATTGTTAAATAAAGGGTGTTCAAATCTGAGTTAACTTTCTAAATTCGCCGTAATATTTAGCAATGTTGAAACAACCAATAAGTGTTGGTGTTTACTTTTATTAAAAAACTTAATTTGACTCAAATTTGAACATCCTTTATAGAATGTTAGAATCTTAAATCGGTCGGTCCACAGGTCTTTGGTATATGTAATAATATTGTTTCTATAATAAACTTTACCCGAAGATATGTAACCAAGTATACATATAAAATCTCCGAACACCTATATACTTTAATATCCATTCGGATATATTCTATATAGGTCTTTAATGCTAATCTAAGTATTTAATTCACCTTAGATACACATCTGAATATTTATAGGTATACAGGGACCCTTGATATATGTCCATTGGGGCCTGGACGTATATTTAAGTATCAGTACTCGGATACGGGGGCGCTAGCTACATACTTGAGTTTATTGTTTAGATACAGTCCATTATTACATAGACCATTTCCCTGTTTTCTTAATATATACTTAAAATTAAACTTAAATAAAACTTAAATATATACTTAAAATTAAACTTAAATAAAACTTAAATAATAAATAATACAACTTAAATAATAAATAATAAATACTAATAGATAGACACAAACCTAGAAAACATTTCTGATACTTGTAACAAACAAATTTTGTGAACATAATCTTTGGAAGCTAATGGGAAAAAAACCTGGTAAAGTACATTTTCTTTAAAATTAATTTTTCTTCCATTTTCATTTTGTCCAACAGACTATGAAAATTTAATATATTTCTAATACTTAGTGAAAAGTACATGATAGGTTCATCAATATATTTCCTAGTACTTGGTGGAAAATTCATAATATATATATATCAATACATTTCCTGTACCTGATGTTAGTTTCATGAGAGGGGTTCATGAGTTTGGAAAATTCATGATACATTTGATCATGATGTTTTCAACGAATTAAGAAAATATATTGAATTTATCATAATCTGTTTGAAAAATTAAAATAGAAAAATTTCATTTCTCCAACAGATTATGAAGATTCAATACATTTCTAATACTTAGTGAAAAGTACATGATAGGTTCATCAATATATTTCCTAGTACTTGGTGGAAAATTCATAATATATATATATCAATACATTTCCTGTACCTGATGTTAGTTTCATGAGAGGGGTTCATGAGTTTGGAAAATTCATGATACATTTGATCATGATGTTTTCATCGGATTAATAAAATATAATGAATTTTGATAATCTGTTTGGAAAAATTAAATTAGGAGTAAAATTAATTTTAAAGAAAATGTACTTTTCCAGACTATTTTCCATTAGATTCCAAAAATTGGGTTCACAAAATTTGGTTATTATTTAATAAGAAAAATATATGTGAAACAAAATTTTCATTAATGTTTTTTCTGTGTCTTATAGATTGTTAAATCGATCAGAGGCGGATCGATTGTTAAATAAAGGGTGTTCAAATCTGAGTTAACTTTCTAAATTCGCCGTAATATTTAGCAATGTTGAAACAACCAATAAGTGTTGGTGTTTACTTTTATTAAAAAACTTAATTTGACTCAAATTTGAACATCCTTTATAGAATGTTAGAATCTTAAATCGGTCGGTCCACAGGTCTTTGGTATATGTAATAATATTGTTTCTATAATAAACTTTACCCGAAGATATGTAACCAAGTATACATATAAAATCTCCGAACACCTATATACTTTAATATCCATTCGGATATATTCTATATAGGTCTTTAATGCTAATCTAAGTATTTAATTCACCTTAGATACACATCTGAATATTTATAGGTATACAGGGACCCTTGATATATGTCCATTGGGGCCTGGACGTATATTTAAGTATCAGTACTCGGATACGGGGGCGCTAGCTACATACTTGAGTTTATTGTTTAGATACAGTCCATTATTACATAGACCATTTCCCTGTTTTCTTAATATATACTTAAAATTAAACTTAAATAAAACTTAAATATATACTTAAAATTAAACTTAAATAAAACTTAAATAATAAATAATACAACTTAAATAATAAATAATAAATACTAATAGATAGACACAAACCTAGAAAACATTTCTGATACTTGTAACAAACAAATTTTGTGAACATAATCTTTGGAAGCTAATGGGAAAAAAACCTGGTAAAGTACATTTTCTTTAAAATTAATTTTTCTTCCATTTTCATTTTGTCCAACAGACTATGAAAATTTAATATATTTCTAATACTTAGTGAAAAGTACATGATAGGTTCATCAATATATTTCCTAGTACTTGGTGGAAAATTCATAATATATATATATCAATACATTTCCTGTACCTGATGTTAGTTTCATGAGAGGGGTTCATGAGTTTGGAAAATTCATGATACATTTGATCATGATGTTTTCAACGAATTAAGAAAATATATTGAATTTATCATAATCTGTTTGAAAAATTAAAATAGAAAAATTTCATTTCTCCAACAGATTATGAAGATTCAATACATTTCTAATACTTAGTGAAAAGTACATGATAGGTTCATCAATATATTTCCTAGTACTTGGTGGAAAATTCATAATATATATATATCAATACATTTCCTGTACCTGATGTTAGTTTCATGAGAGGGGTTCATGAGTTTGGAAAATTCATGATACATTTGATCATGATGTTTTCATCGGATTAATAAAATATATTGAATTTTGATAATCTGTTTGGAAAAATTAAATTAGGAGTAAAATTAATTTTAAAGAAAATGTACTTTTCCAGACTATTTTCCATTAGATTCCAAAAATTGGGTTCACAAAATTTGGTTATTATTTAATAAGAAAAATATATGTGAAACAAAATTTTCATTAATGTTTTTTCTGTGTCTTATAGATTGTTAAATCGATCAGAGGCGGATCGATTGTTAAATAAAGGGTGTTCAAATCTGAGTTAACTTTCTAAATTCGCCGTAATATTTAGCAATGTTGAAACAACCAATAAGTGTTGGTGTTTACTTTTATTAAAAAACTTAATTTGACTCAAATTTGAACATCCTTTATAGAATGTTAGAATCTTAAATCGGTCGGTCCACAGGTCTTTGGTATATGTAATAATATTGTTTCTATAATAAACTTTACCCGAAGATATGTAACCAAGTATACATATAAAATCTCCGAACACCTATATACTTTAATATCCATTCGGATATATTCTATATAGGTCTTTAATGCTAATCTAAGTATTTAATTCACCTTAGATACACATCTGAATATTTATAGGTATACAGGGACCCTTGATATATGTCCATTGGGGCCTGGACGTATATTTAAGTATCAGTACTCGGATACGGGGGCGCTAGCTACATACTTGAGTTTATTGTTTAGATACAGTCCATTATTACATAGACCATTTCCCTGTTTTCTTAATATATACTTAAAATTAAACTTAAATAAAACTTAAATATATACTTAAAATTAAACTTAAATAAAACTTAAATAATAAATAATACAACTTAAATAATAAATAATAAATACTAATAGATAGACACAAACCTAGAAAACATTTCTGATACTTGTAACAAACAAATTTTGTGAACATAATCTTTGGAAGCTAATGGGAAAAAAACCTGGTAAAGTACATTTTCTTTAAAATTAATTTTTCTTCCATTTTCATTTTGTCCAACAGACTATGAAAATTTAATATATTTCTAATACTTAGTGAAAAGTACATGATAGGTTCATCAATATATTTCCTAGTACTTGGTGGAAAATTCATAATATATATATATCAATACATTTCCTGTACCTGATGTTAGTTTCATGAGAGGGGTTCATGAGTTTGGAAAATTCATGATACATTTGATCATGATGTTTTCAACGAATTAAGAAAATATATTGAATTTATCATAATCTGTTTGAAAAATTAAAATAGAAAAATTTCATTTCTCCAACGGATTATGAAGATTCAATACATTTCTAATACTTAGTGAAAAGTACATGATAGGTTCATCAATATATTTCCTAGTACTTGCTGGAAATTTCATAATATATATATCAATATATTTCCTGTACCTGATGTTAGTTTCATGAGAGGGGTTCATGAGTTTGGAAAATTCATGATACATTTGATCATGATGTTTTCAACGAATTAATAAATTATATTGAATTTTGATAATCTGCTTGAAAAATTAAATTATGAGTAAAATTAATTTTAAAGAAAATGTACTTTTCCAGACTATTATCCACCAGATTGCAAAAATTTGTTTCATAAAATTTGTTTATTATCTAATAAGATAATGTTTTCTAGTTTTGTGTCTAATAATATGAATAATATGACTGATAAGGCATATTATCTATATATTTAAGCTGCACCTGAATATATAACTATGTATCTATATCAGATAATGACCCCAGCTACACATTCATGTCCTAGGTATACGTAATATTAATGTATCTATATGAAACTGGACCCAGAGTTATGTAACCAAGCATTCATATAAAATATCCGAACACCTACCAACATACGCTCATCTAACCTTTTGGGATTAGTGGGGTTTGAGACGTACACTCGCATATAAGTATTATATATGCATAGGTCTTGAATATGTGGCAATCTATCTAATTCACTAGATACTTAACCACGCGACACACATATGAAATGTTTATAATGAATGCTGGGATCCTTGATATATGTCTCTGTGGGGGGGGACTAGACATAAATTTAAGTATCAATACCCTGATACGGGGGCACTAGTTATATATCTCAGTTTTTTTTATATAGATACATTAATATTACATATACCTACGATCTGAATATGTACCTGGGGAACCATTATATGATATAGATACTTGTTTATATATTGAGGTGATATCTCACATATATCTTTCCCTATATTCTTAAACATATACTTAAAATAAAACTTAAAAACTGCAAAATAAACACTATCTACAATATTATAATGTTGATTGAATATTGGCTAAAATTGTTGTTTTATTGTGGTCTGTAAAAATATAAAAATAATGATAGTGTAAATATGATAAAATAAATAATAAGACAATGTATAAAATTATGATTTTTTAAGTATGTCAATAACGATGATAGAATAATGCCAATAATAATATCAATTTACTGTAAATATAATGTCACTTAGCGATTATAGTAGTAAATTTAAGTTAATTAGTATTAGCGTATTAGTATAATGTTAACAATGATGATAGTATTTACTCCAAAATTTCATAAAATATATACTGTAATAAAATTTTATTTTTAATTTAAGAACACGACGTTTATGTTTTAAGTAATTTGACGAGTGGTGAATTTAATTGTTTTTTTGGGATTAGATTAGATACTTATGGGTTAGCTACGAATAAAGAATAGGTAGCCGCGGACAATCTGACTGCTGTGTATGAGAATTAGTTTGGGGTGTTGTGTGAAAGCAGCATTCGATTAAAACTGAGTTAATGATTCAGTGATTACACAGTAAAGGCGAATCAGCGGCGCCAATGTAACTGCTTTCGGCAGAGGTGATATACCAATGTGAATGACCCTACGAATTTACAGAATGAATTAGTAGGTTGGACGTATGGTTAACTACCAACTTCGGAAAAACAACAAGTTATGAACTATACAACACGGCCTCGGATCGGACAGGATAAACGGCAACGACTCAAGCGAAAACGAAAATTTAAGGACAATGATTTAAAACTTGCATCATGGAATGTTAGAACTTTGTTACGACAAGGTGCGTTAAGAGCACTTACTGATACACGAAGAACAGCCAAATTGGATATATAAAATTTATTGAAAGGAAAAGGATACAAATTTTATTACAGCGGCAACGGTTGTAATAAAAGAAGAGAGTTCGGAACCGGTTTCGTAATTTTTGGTAAATCAAGAAATTCAGTAATTGCTTTTAATCCGATTGATGAACGCATTTCTACACTACGTGTAAGAACGAAATTTTTCAATCTGACCCTCATCAATGTACTGAAGAGAAAACTGATGAGGTTAAGGATGAGTTTTATGAAAAACTGATGGCAACATATAGAGTTGCACCCGGCTACGATATTAAGATTGTCCTAGGCGATTTTAATGCCAAGGTTGGACAGGAAAGAATATATCAACCAACTATGGGTAAGCACAGTCTTCATAAAACAACGAATGAAAACGGGCTAAGATTGATTGATTTTGCCATGTCTAAAAACATGGTCATTAGTGGTACATACTTCCCACACAAAGAAATTCATAAGATGACGTGGAGGTCTCCAGATGGTGGAACAAGTAATCAAATTGATCATGTACTAATAGATGGTCACTGTTCAAATATAATGGATGTTCGAACTTGTCGTGGTTTAAATATGGACTCAGATCATTATCTAGTTCGGATAGTGCTCTTAGCCAGAATTTCGGCCAGTATTAACACACAACCCGTAGGACTGAAATGGGCAGTCGAGAGACTTGAACAGTCGACGGTAAAACAATTGTACATGGATGGAATGGAACAACGAATTATTACAGATTTGGAGGCTTACCAGCAGGAAACTAGTATAAATAGTATGTGGAAGAAATTAAAATCATGCGTTGAAGGTGCCGCAACAGAGGTTATTGGAAAGAGGGATGGTAGTAAGAAATGAGCGGTTTGATGATGAATGTGGAAATGCTCAGGATGCAAAAAATGCATCCAGGCTGAAAATGCTAACGCGGGCTATACGGACCACTGTGGAAGACTATCGCGAGAAGAGGGATTTCGAGCGTAAATTGATTAGTAAGAAAAAACGAGAATTGGAACGAAAGGTTTACGTCGAAATAGAAAATGTGAAGGTACACTATTGTGGTGTATATCAAAACAATCGCCATACTAAATAGTCCACTCGGTAGCGATAGAAAAATATGCCATCAGAATTGTTTATATATATTCGGCGGATTTATAGTTTAGTAAGTAGTAGTTTCCGGGTATACCTAAAGGCGGAACGCATTTTTCGTTTACATATAAGTTATAGTACAATCTGGTATATAATGATCAAACCTAGCATTATTTCCATAAATTGATAACCGGTAGCACAATTTTATTGACGCGTAATATTTGTGCTTCGTTCATACAATTGTATAAATAATAATAAAATTGGTTTATTTAAATACTAAAAACAATATTTGCGTGAATTTCAAATATGTACCATCAGCTAGAAAAACTGAATTTAATATGTACATGTGCACGAGAGGTGTTATTTTTAAAATTAAACTAAGACCGTTACTTAATATTAAGCACATAAAAATAACAGAAATTTCGTTTTATTTTATTATTAGTTTATCCTAGAGAATACGACCATTGTAAACAACTGTAAAAATATAAAAAAAAAACACACAAAATAAAATTACACTCACTTTGTAAGAAATGTTGATAAATTGTAGATACGCTAAAATATGTTATTTTCTTGTGAAATCCCATAAGTTGTTAATATACTGCAAACAATAATGATAAATTGTAGGAATTCTACAAAAAAAAACTGTTATTGCGTTGGTTAAATTCTCATAAAATTTTGAATTGTTGAATATTAGCTGAAATATGTGAAAAAACAAATCAGTAATTTATTTTCGTTACGACAAAATAGTTCTAGTCACATTATAGGATATAAGGAAAAGGGTTCCGTAATTACTTTTAATCCGATTGATGCACACAACTGTACACTACGTGTAAAAACGAAATCTTTCAATTTTACCTTTATCAACGTACATGCACCACTACTACTGAGAAAAAATTAGGTAAAGGGTGTGTTTTATGAAAAACTGATATCAATATATGAAGATGCGCCCGGCCACAATAATAACATTGTCTTAGAACAGGAAACAATATATCATGCAACTATGGTAAACACGGTTAACGTGTATTAGCTAAAAGCGAATATCTTTGAAAATATGATGTTACACGCTATTCCGAGATTAACTATCTCTCTATACACAACGTTTTGGTGATTCACTCATAAGAATAATTTGCCAACCCGACGGCAATGTTAGATAGTTATGCCATAAAGTGAGAGGAACTATTATAGAGGGATGACTTGGCGCATGACTTAGTAACCAACCCATGTAACACTTGGTAGGAGAACGAAAAAAGATGCAAATAGTGGTCTGATTCGAGATGGGCTGCGATTGATTGACTTCGTCATGCGTGGTATTGGCACAGTATATGCAATTTATTTAATTTTTATCTGTATTTATTAACACTCAGCATCTTTCGATAGTAAAATAACGCGTAAAATTCACGTAATTTACATAAAAAATTTATCAATAATTGCGCTGTGACATTTTTCTGTTGAATTACTATTCGTTAGACATTAATTAGAAGATAAATAATACCTATACGCAAAACACTAATATGGGCTATTCACTATTCTAATGTAATAATTAAAATGAAATTAAAGAAATATTAATTTTTCGACAGTTGCCAAACAATTGTTCAATTATCTAGCGATGATAATATAATGATGAGTTGTATAAAAATTAATTAACGGACACTCACCTCTGTTATTTAAGTACATCACGCCTTACTGTCCAATATATTGATTGTGTACTGTAATTGTTGCAATTATCTTATATTATTGTTTTCTAAGTTTTCAACAATATTCATAAACAGCCATAAAGTTGTAATCTGAAAAATAAATAATAATACTGAATTAAATATTATTAAATATTAAATATAAATATGGATTAAATACAATTTTAAATACAAAATTTATGGGATTTTACCTTCGGTTCTGATAAAAGTATTATCGCATCTAAATACAATCCTGAGATTTTATTTGCAATCGTTTTCACTTTGTTGATTTTGTGAGGGAAATATTGTAATTCAAGATGATGTGTGTGAGAATTCAATAAAAATTCAATTGATTGTAGTTATAAATTCATTGAATTAATGAAAAGATCGATAGATGAAATAAAATTAAATTTGTTATATTGTTTTATTGGTAAGCCAACTGCTAAAGTGCGAAACAATATAAAATGTCATCTATATCTAAATTAATAGTTGGTTCTTTGCGCCGTAATATAGTAGCTGGTGCAAATCAGAATTTTGTATATAAATGTGATGATATAATTTGTTGTACTTCGGTTCTGGAATTTATTATAATTATTGTTATTGGATACTATTGAAAATGATAATGTTTGATAATGTGAAATTTGGATCATAATTTATTAATAGTCAATTCTCACCAGTATGGTATTTAACGTTGATAATGATGGTCCATTTTATGTATATAACCATTATCACTAACAACAAATTCTTCTTCAATAATTCCAGCATCTTTGTACCTTTAATTAAGATATAAAAATATCATTTACATATAACATTAAATATAGAATATTATGATAAATGTACAAATAGTTCAAACAGATGCATATTAATTTTGTAAATTCTCATCCAAATTTGATACGTGGCTTGCGACTGGGAATATACGATTAATTTTTATAATGTTGCTACAAAATGATACCTAACACAAGTTTCTGAAACCTGGGTAACTTAGTCATATTTCATCAAATTTTTATCAAATTTGGTATTTTGGTTCAAATTTATAGAATGATTTTAAAATCACACCAAAATACTTCTGTGAATATTAAAAATTTTCACATTATCATTCATATTCTGTAAGCAATGACACAAATATAATGATGTAAATATTTACTAAAAAATTACGAGTATGTGAAGAAATTTTTATAAAATTTAATTGAAATCGAGGAAATGTATTTTGTAAATGGCAAACATGAAGTATTCAATACTTTATTATTGTAACCAAATCGAGATAAAATTCATGTTACACAAAACAATAAATAGATAAGGATGAACTAAAAAAATGATTTAGAAATTAATATATTAAAGCAGTCGTATTTTGAAATAATTTCTGATGTTGTTGGAAATGATGATGATCGACATTTATTCGAAGTACAACCCGAATATAAAATCAATTATACATCAATGATTAAACTAAAAGATGTTTTATTTTTGGAAAATTTTATAAATTATACTTACAATTTCATACAGCACTAAAATATTGAATTTGTTGTATTATTTGTACGTTGTAATAATTCAGTTTTTGTTTTGTGATAAAACTTTGGCAATCCACTAAACGCCATGTGGCATGCAAAATATAAAATCATTCATATTTTATAGGTTAAAAATATATTTTCACAGAATTCATCGCTAATATTGGTATTGTATTACCAATCTATTAAAAATTAAAAGAACTTTTTTTTTACTTATTCATATTATGATTTACAAAAATATAATATTAATCACATTTTTTCTATTAATTAAAATGTATACTTACAATATTATTTGTTTTCTTCCACTTCGACTCGACCGACATATTTTTCTTCTCTTGCTTGATGACTTGCCTCGATGAGTGTTACTGTTGAATGTTGAATGATGACTTTCATAAAAATAATCAAATATGATGTCTTGATGAGTGTTAAGTGTTGAGAGATGACATTGACATGAATAATAATAAAAAAAATAATCGAAATGACAAATTGATTTTTATTTAATTTTTTTTTGTACATATTTACTATTGCCCGATAGATGTCAATTTAATCAATGAATATATAATATAATTCATCGAAGCTATAATGCTCATTTAATAATCCACTACAAATTTCATCAACATTTTTCCTTAATTTTTTCATAGATAAATAATTTTTTTGTTTTAAAAAATTTGATAGATTTTTTTTAAATTTTCCATGGTCAAACGAGCGACCACCAGATGATAGATAATAATTTAATATTTAATAATTTTTTTACGATGTTTTGAATGACGACTTTTGTTTCATAATAAAAATACAAGTAATTTTTTTTTATTTCCATCAGAAATAAGAATACGAAAAATAATAAATAACAATATATTACCCCTCTCCCCACCTCCAGACGATTTATTACTTTTGTGATCTTATTAAGTTCACTATTGCATACAAAATATTCTCATTATTTCTTCTGATTTTAAGTTCCCTTTCGTTTTCATTTATTAGTTTTAAAACTAATTACACGTATTTAGACACGGGTTTCTCAAAATTTTCCACCGTATTGTGACCTTTTCAGACTACTTTCAAGGCAAAGTAACAGGAACGGGAGAGCATTATCCCAAGGCAGTATTCTTTTTCAAATTTGTATCTCTTGGTATTCAGTATTTCAGATCATTCTCATGAAATTGTATCTTTAGGGCATAATCAGCACCCATAACTAATGCTCTTCGTGTTGTTTCAGGAGAAATCGAGGTTTGTTTGAACTTAAAAGCACCAACCATTGCTCATTTTAATTACTACTTATTACGTTCGATGACTCATGCGATCGCTGAGACGCTGAGCAATTCAGCTACTAAATTAATTAGAATTTGCTAAACATATTAATTCGTATGTATCATTTTCGGTGTTGAAAATAACAAATACTAATTAGTACTGCAGTTTCTACGGGATTCGATACTTTAGAAAATGTGTCGCAGACAAATGTTTCATCATGAAGATTTGTTAGTGGCTATAAACTAATTAAAATTACTTTATCTATATATCAAAATTTGCATTTTTAAATTATGAGTGTTTGTGTTTTATTTTATCTATAGATACATAGATTGATATACGTTCTGTCTATACCAATCCTATCGCATACATTTTATTTTATTTGTTTTGTTTTGATGAGAGATTAGTTGACTAATTTTTTTTTTTTTTTTTTAATAATAATGCAATGACATTACAAGTTTATATTATTACCAAAAATATATAATAGAAAAAAAAACACAATATAAATTAAAAATATTTGAATTTTTCATCAGTCATTCACAATTTCACAGAACGAAAAAAAGTACGTAAAAATATAAATATTGAATATTTTATTACTTTTAAATAAAAAATTCTGCTAATAATAAATCATCATCAAAAATGTCCCTTGATTTATATTATTTACCTGTATCGGGACCATCTCGGGCTATACAAATGACTGCAAAAGCTGTTGGTATAAAATTAAATTTGAAATATTTAGATTTAATGAAGAAAGAACAATTAAAACCGGACTTTCTTAAGGTATAAAATGAATTTATTATTTAGAAAATAACAAATAATTATAAATTTATTAAAAATCTAACTTTTATTGTTTCTTTTTTTTCCCTTAATAATAAAGATAAATCCACAACATACAATTCCAACATTGGTTGATAATGGTTTTGCGTTATGGGAATCACGAGCAATTTTGATTTATTTAGTTGAAAAATATGGTAAAAATGATTTATTGTATCCAAAAGATCCAGAAAAACGTGCTATTGTTAATCAACGTTTATTTTTTGATTTGGGAACATTTTATCAAAGTTACGCAAAATATGGTTACCCAAAATCACTTGCACCAAACGCACCTGTAGATCCAGAAGCATTCAAAAATTTTGAAATTGCTGTTGCATATTTGGAAACATTCTTAGAAAATAGTAAATATGTGGCTGGTGATACATTAACCATAGCCGATATTTCATTGGTTGTGACGGTATCAATATTTGAAATTATAAATTATGATATCAGTAAATATCCAAATATTTTACGTTGGTATGATTTGTGTAAACGAACGATACCCGGTTGGGATATTAATGAAGCCGGTATTATTGCTACTAGACAATATTTGGAGACTCATCGTCAACAGCATCGTCAACAACAACAACAACAACAACAACAACCACAATAACAGAATGATTGAAATAATAATTGAATTTTACAAATTTGTATTTTATATATTATATTGAATAAAATCCAAACAAATATACAATTTAATTGATTATTAGTTATTATTGTTTGATATGTTCTTGATAAACGCATACTGTTGATATATTTTCAAGAACTACACATCAATAAATCAAATTGTTTTGGTTATAATGTACTAATTAAAAAATAATAAGACAGTAGTTGTGATTATTTGTGAATTTAATTTATTATACACGCTGTTACAATCACAGCCTTTTCTTAGACACTATTCTTGTATTCCCAAATATAAATCCGCATTCAAAAATTAGATGTAAAGTAGCTCAATTAACCGTATATATATATATAGTTTCCAGGATATTATATAATCAGGATAATTACCGCTAGAATTGATTTCCCAAAAATGCGTAAAAAATATGGTATGAAACCCCGTTCATGAAAATTTCCGTGAAAAAAATCCACATCCATAGATTTTCCACTTAATATAATAGTATTTTATTTAGGTAAATTAAAATCTTTTGATTGTGATATTTCCAACATACCATATATTGTATTCATAATTTATTTCCCCAATTATCCAATTATCCAATTTTGTATATGTATATTATGTATATAATCCTCACTCTTTTTAATTTATTTTCATAATTTTTAAAACAACCAGCTACTCAAATAGATATACAATATTTCCGAGAAATTTTGTAAAAGTTTTCATGGATATTATACGCCGTTTTTATTTCTTGTTTATGTGTAAGCGTTTTATCTGCCAAATTTCTACAGAATAATTATACTATGAATTGTTTAATTTAATCTTACAATTGAATTATTTTTTAAATAAGAAAACATAAATATCATACTTTTTATTCATTTATTAGTATTTATTACTTTAAATTTTGTTTCAACAAGTCGCAACAAAATGTTTGTGCTAGTGCATATGTCGCATGACGTATTTTTGTCAAAAAGGTGGATCTGTTCACAAAAATATGAATATAAATTCTACGGATATTCTGTGGAAAAATAGCAACGAGAAATAATTCTAAGGAGAATCCGTAGAAATTATCATCGGAAATATACGGATAATCCAAGGAAACTGTTTATAAAAATCCACCGACAGGGTTACACTCATCATATCAAATTCCAGTGGACTTCCGTAGGAAATCCATAGATATTTCCTCGGATTGAAACTACGGACTACTACATATAATACGGAAATTTAGCGGACAAACTATGGACAGTGTTACTAGGGTATGTGAGT
The DNA here is from genome assembly GCA_910594885.2 of Bibio marci. Classification (NCBI taxonomy): domain Eukaryota; kingdom Metazoa; phylum Arthropoda; class Insecta; order Diptera; family Bibionidae; genus Bibio; species Bibio marci. The sequence goes on from OU343114.1 coordinate 43,745,797, forward strand.
GCATCAAAATAAACATGGTCTTAACTGAGTAATTGAAGCAAATTTTCTTTATATACATTATATGTAAATATATATATTATATTTTTACATTAGCTTACAAAACAAACATATATATTTGACACATATGACGAAATCGTATATTTGTTAATTAACATATTCATATTTATAATTATAAAATTGAATATGGTAAAATGAACAAACTGATAAACGAGCTTTTGCTTATGTATTGTAATTGTCGATAATGTGAATATATAAATAATAAATTTTGTATTATATTTTTAGTAGAATTATGATAAATGGGATTAAAAGACAAAGCAAAACAACTATATAATAAAATACAAACTTATTATAAACCAGTTCAGCCATCATAATTTTTATTACATAAAATCATAAATTATGTAATCTCAATGGAAAATCTATGTTTGTACGTGGAGCATATGTGTGTGTTAAGTTAAAGTTAAACTATATCAATAATATGCGTGTTTATGTTTATTAGTAGGGTAGATCTGTCACACCTGCCAAATTGTTGATATTTTGGGTCATATCTTGCAGTAACCCGATTATAAACATAATGTGAATCGATACGAAATTTATGTTTGTTCTATTTGTTGGGATAATAAGAAAGAAATTACATTATAATTGGTTTGAATTAAAAAAGGTAAAAGCCGAAATTCTTTTAAAATAGAAGTTTTATTATAGATCCATAACTGAATATACATGCCGCGGGTTTGGTCATCACCCTGAGATATTCATATTTAAAGAATTGCAACAATACACAGAATATTTCTTAAATTTTCGACAAGAAAACTACCTTGAACTGATCCTTTTACATTGCCTGCCTATGAGAATATAGGCTGCACCTTTTAAACATGTCGACTCTTCGCGGAAGCATAGGGATTATTTAAAACCATCGTTCATAACAAACTTATTAAATGGTAATAAAAATTAACAAGGTTTACATTATAAATTATACTTGCGGATTAATTCAAGAAATTTAAGTTCTCTTGATTTCTTTTTTAAATTGTATTTTTTACATGATATCAGAATTTAATGTTACTTAAATAAAAATAAATAAATAAATAAATTAGATCGAAATTTCTAAACACAAATTCCATATGTACAGCAGGTAAAGCGGTGCTGTAGATATGGGCGATGGCGGGTCTACCCTATACCTTAACAATAAAATATTCTTTTAATATTTATTTAAGTTGATGTTTATAAAACCAAATACCATAGATTTGTTTTGTTTGTATACATTAATAAAATAGTGCTTTTTTTTTGTTAACTTATAATGACTTGCAAGAATATTATTCACAAAAATATATGTATATTTAAATAAATAAAAACATAATAAAAATTAAATAATATTTTGATTTTTCTTCAGTCGATTAAATCTTTAGCTTTACTACACAACAAAAAAGTACATAACAATTTTATTCATTTAAAAAACAACAAAAATATTGTCTATTTTTATGATTAGTATACGAATTAATTGTTTTGTCACATCATAGTAAATATATAATACATAATTTAATTAATTAAACATGTCAATTGATTTATATTATGTTCCTGCATCGGGACCATGTCGAGCTATACAAATGACCGCAGAAGCAGTTGGTGTAACATTAAATTTAAAATTCTTAGATTTAATGAATAAAGAACACTTAACACCAGAATTTGTTAAGGTATTTATGTATAAATTGTTTATGTGCAAACCATAAGTAAATGTATAAATAATAATATGCTCAATTAATCTACTCGAATTCTATATATCGATCTTGTTTTGTTTTTTAATTTAATTTAATAATAATAGTTAAATCCACAACATTCAATTCCAACATTGGTTGACAATGGTTTTTCAGTGTGGGAATCAAGAGCCATTCTGATTTATTTAGTTGAAAAATATGGTAAAAATGATTCATTGTATCCAAAAGATCCGAAAAAACGTGCTATTGTAAATCAACGTTTATTTTTTGATTTGGGAACATTTTATTACAATTTTGGAAAATATTTTTATCCTAAATCAATTACACCAAATGCGCCGGTAGATCCAGAAATGTTAAAAAATTTTGAAAATTCGCTTGATTTTTTGGAAAAATTTTTAGAAACCAGTGAATATGTAGCCGGTGATACATTGACAATAGCCGATTTATCAATAATCGTATCCGTATCGAATTTAGAAATTATAAATTATGAATTTAGTAAATACAAAAATATTTCACGTTGGTATGATTTGTGTAAACGAACGGCACCCGGTTGGCAGATCAACGAAGCCGGTGTTGTTACATTGAAAAAAGAATTGGAAAAATATCATCAACAACAAGAGCAAGAAAAGATATGAATGTAAGGAATAAATTTTAAATATTTTGTATTTTTATTATACACTTTAAAGTTAAGCGAAATAAATTAACTATTGCTATTGCAAATGCGTTTACAAAATTTAACATTTTGTGTTTGTTTTATTGTTTTTTATTTATTCATTTCCACAACGAAATTTTTTTATGAAGAATGTATCAAATAAATATCTGTATTAGTTGAACAATTGTTATAAAATTTGAAAATAGATCTTCGGATTTTGAAGTCTACTATTCCTATACAACTTGCGATGTGCGATGTTCTTTATTTAAATTTAAACTTATTGTTAGCATGTTATAAGCAAGTAATACCATAGGATATAATATTCTTACAGCAGCAAAACTTTATTAAAATATTTATTTTAGGCTGACAGCGTAAATCTTATTCTTCCTCTATGAAAGTTTGAAAATTGCTTATATTTTGAACTTTTAGTAAAAAATCAGTAATCCGTTAAATCATTAATAATAAAAGTTAATAGTTCTGTGAACACTTAATTTTCAAAGCGAAAAACATATATTATATTCAGTTTCTAAACCTAAAGTGAATAAATTGCTTATATTTTACCAAAAATTTGGAAAATTATCTTATAGTTTTATATATTGTTGCATATATCAAACAAAATGCACTTAAAATAATCTCACAAATAGATTTCGATTTCGGATGAATGACGACTATCAGGACGCTTTCAATCTTCAAAATATGTAGTTTTTCTGATAGTATGAATATGTTAGTCATTTTTTTTTTATTATTAACACAAATGAAATATAATCAATATTTATCATTTGGTAAAATGAGCTGTTATACCAGAGTTTTCATTTGTGTATGATATAGATAACATTATATTGTATTTGTTATCGTTATCAGAATTATGATACAAATAGCTAAACTAAAATTACAAAAACCTGATGTTTATTTCTTATATGTTTTTATATATTTTGTTCACTTAACATATTAGTATAAACGTATAGATAACAAAAAATTATGTAATCTTTCTATATGGGAATTATATATTATATATAATATAAATATATATACATATTGTATGTATGGATATCTGTGTTTATAAAAAATAGGCATCGGTGTATATGAATACTATTTATTATTGTGTGGCGAAAGATATGCTCTATGTTCGAAAAATAATCGGAATTGTTGTTGCTAACTTTCACGAAATCACGCAATTTTTGATGTTTCCGGCGGTAATAGTTGTTGATGGTCGGCCCAGACTTTCAACATCTGCTCTACCGTCTTTGAGTGTCACTCAAAAATTTGTTTGGTATTGTGTAAACAATTATCACCAAAAACGAGTTTAAGTAATCCAAGTGTTTCGGTAGCATTTTTATCAATCCACATTTTTAAACTTTGAATTTTTGTTCTTTGTACACTTTTCGAACGATGCACAAATACTAAACTTACTGTTAATGTGTTGTATTTTTAGTTCACACTGAAGGAAATGTCATGAAACTTTAATAGTTTGTGAAGATCGGGTTCACAATACATACATACATTAATCAATATAGTCAATAGTGAAGTTACCAGATCCATATATTACAAAGTTATTCCGGTTATTCTTCATACAGAGGATGTATATTTCATCGTTACGTTGATAAATTTTTTATTGAATCATGATGACATTGCAAGTTATTGCCAAAAATACAGAAACAACATAATATAAATTTAATTTATTATTTTTTTATTTTTCTTCAGTCGATTTACAAAATCAGTGTTTCGCTTTATTTATAGACAAAAAGAGCGCATCATTTTATTCATTTTAGAAAAAAATTAAAAAACGGTTTTTTGAAAGTATTATTGTTTTTTAGATTTTTATAACTATACGAATTAATTGTTTTGTCACATTATAGTAAATATATAATATATAATTTAATTAATTAAACATGTCAATTGATTTATATTATGTTCCTGCATCGGGACCATGTCGAGCAGTACAAATGACCGCAAAAGCAGTTGGTGTAACATTAAATTTAAAAGTTTTAGATTTATTGAATAAAGAACAATTAAAACCGAATTTTGTTAAGGTATTTATATAAATTGTTTGGCTAAAATAAAATTACAAGTGTTACTATGTTATTAAATTATCTAATTTCTATCGTTATTTATTTTTTTTAATAATAATAGTTAAATCCACAACATACAATTCCAACATTGGTTGATAATGGTTTCTCAGTGTGGGAATCAAGAGCCATTCTGATTTATTTGGTTGAAAAATATGGTAAAAACGATTCATTGTATCCAAAAGACCCGCAAAAACGTGCTATTGTAAATCAACGTTTATTTTTTGATTTGGGAACACTTTCTCTGAATTATGGAAAATTTTTTTATCCTAAATTACTAACACCAAATGTACCAGAAGATCCAGAAGTGTTAAAAAATTTTGAAAATACTCTTGATTTTTTGGAAAAGTTTTTAGAAACCAATGAATATGTGGCCGGTGATACATTAACAATAGCGGATATATCAATAGTGGCAACTGTATCTAATTTCGAAATTATAAATTATGATTTTAGTAAATATAAAAATATTTCGCGTTGGTATGATTTGTGTAAACGTACGGCACCCGGTTGGAAAATCAATGAAGACGGTGCTATTGCCATGAAACAATATATAGAAAATCATTATCGTAAACAACAAGAACAAGAAAAGCAATAATCATAATTTAATATATAAATTTTAAAACTTTGTATTTTAAATATATTGAATAAACTTTAAAATCGTTGAATCTATTCAATGTACAAAAATGTTTCAATAAAATTCTCATTAAATTCACTGAAAACCATAATTGCCAGAAAAAACTAATGTAGGAAAAAATTGTAGCACATGAAACCAAATTTCAAAAATAACTGTATTTAATATTCGCAAGAAACAAATATAGTGGTTTTTCTCATAAAACTTCTGGTCCCTATCAACAATTGGCATTATCGCAGCATTATTATTGAAATTATTACTATTCCAGATCTCAAATAAATGGTAATCTGATGGTGCAAGGTCAAATGGTGGATGTGACATCAATAATTTTTGGTGAATGATCAAAGCTATGATTACATAACCTTCTATTGATGAATATCTATAGTTTGGATTTTGTTTGAGCTTGTCTGTTTGGCCTTGATTTCTCCACGTTATTTTTCGATTAACATTATTATACAATATATAGCCAATTTTTCATCACATCATCTATAAGTGGTGGTTTCAAATATGGATTATTTTATTTAAGTTTCATAAACAAATTAAAGTTAGCAATTCGCGTTGTCTTAAGTGAATTTCTTTAAGTTTATAAGGAGCCCACGTAAGCAGGTTGAATAGTTTTCAATAAATGTGAGTTTTTTGTAAAAAAAAAAATTGCTTAGATTTGATCGTCATAAACTTCAACTGGTTGTAGTTTAAAGCGTTGTTCATCTTTAAGTGAAATATCACTCGAACAAAAATTTTGCAAACCAATTTTGACACAGACTCTTATTTAAGGCTATGTCATCTAGCACAGTACATATCATGTAGTGGGAAACTTGCGATTACTATGTGTTTTTCTTTTACAGAACTAAAAAAACAAATTATTACCAAAATGCTTACTTTGATTATTTTCCATTTCACTGAATGACAACGGAAGTACCTAACTATCATACAAGAAAATATCGATTTGATATTTCAAATAATCCCTAACAATAATATAATTTCATTCGATAGTGTAATTGTAATTTCAACAACATTACATGTGGAATCCAAGAACCATGAAATTTGCGTTTGTATTTTGTATTTCAAATACAATTAATGATGTATTTAAATATATTTTTACCCATTCCTGGGGGTATAGTATAAGTTAACATAATGGAAAATTTCCATCAATAATACACGTTAATCCAGATTATATAATAATTGAGTTTGGTTAAATATACTATCTATCTATCTAATGTTGAATTACTTAAAATCTATAACTAAAATTAATAAAAAATGAAATATCATCAATATTTCTCATTTGTTAAAATAAACTGAAAAATAGATTATTTTTTTCGGTTGTTTGTGTTTTTGTTTTTTTGTTGTGCATTTGTTATCGGAAAATTAATTACGATAGTATAAAAGTGGGATACAAATTAAAAATTATACTGATTATAGTATATACATAGATACTTACTTAGTATATCACCTTTTATCAAACCTAGAATTTGGTTTATATTTTGAATTAGTTCGCACAAAATTATGTAATCTCATTTGCAATCAATCATTGTATGGTTGGTTTGTTTTTGAATGTGTGTCCATCCATTCTCATAGTAATACAGTCACAATATAATTCTTTGCTTTTTTATAGTGTATCGTGAGCTGACTATATGTGGATAAATATAAATACACTTTTTTGTTATCTTCTTATGATGTCATTCCGAACTAATATTATTACTGAAAATATATAGACGGAAAAAAAAACATAATGTAAATTTATATAATATTTTTGGTTCTACATATCAGTCTTATTATAACTTTATACAGCAAAGGAACATATATATATTAGTTTAAGTAAATAAAAAAAAAACAATAAGTGTTAATGTTTTTATATTTTTTGTAAATATTTCGTCACTGTTAAATTCTTAAATAAAAAATTCTATTTATAATAATAATAATATAAATTATATAATTAAAAATGTCTGCTGATTTATATTATGCACCAATGTCAGGACCATGTCGAGCTGTACAAATGACAGCAAAAGCAGTTGGTTTAACATTAAATTTAAAATTTTTAGATGTAAAGAATAAAGAACAATTAAAACCGGAATTCATTAAGGTATTTCTTAAAAATCAAAACAATAGTATATACTAAGTTTTTAAATTGATTAATTGAAATAAAATTTAATTGTTATTGTTTCATCGCGTTTCTTTTGTCTTTTCTTTGTATACTATAAAATATATACAACAACACTAAAAGTTAAATCCACAACATACAATTCCAACATTAGTTGATTCTAATGGTTTTTCCATATGGGAATCACGGGCTATTATGACTTATTTAGCTGATAAATATGGTAAAGATGATTCATTGTATCCAAAAGATCCGGAAAAACGTGCTATTGTAAATCAACGTTTATATTTTGATATGGGAACATTATTTCAAAGTTATGTAAAATATTATCATCCAAAAGCGTTTACACCGAATGCACCAGAAGATCCAGAAGGATTTCAAAATTTTGAAAAAGCAGTTGGTTTTTTGGAAGCATTTTTAGAAGATAGTAAATATGCAGCTGGTGACACATTAACATTAGCTGATATTTCATTATCTGTAACTGTATCATATTTTCCGCTTACAAATTATGACATTACTAAATATAAAAATATATCACGTTGGTATGATTTGTGTAAACGAACAGTACCCGGTTGGGAAATCAATGAAGCCGGTATTATTGCGATGGCACAACATTTGGAAAAACACCGACAAGAAATGCAAAATGTGTGATCATAATAATAATTTTGATTTATTTTTAATATTTGTATTTTATCAATTTAATAAATAATTATATCTAATCTAAACTATGGTGCATTAATTATATCATTTACGTGTATTTTATTTATAGTAAAATTAATTTTAATATTCATTGGTGCGAAACACAAGTATGATTTCTCCGTTTTTTTTTTTTATTTTTTAAGACTACTCTGGTCATATTTTATGATGGTACATTCAGCTGAAGGTTTAGACATCGATTTGACTTCATTTTTCTACAATTACCACTTTTGTTTCTATCGATGTAACATTCGTTTAATGAAAACCGATTCTGCTCTAATGAAGAATGTCAATCACGCATCTGCCCCAGATAATAAGAACTTCAATAATACTATATTTACTCATTTATATAGATGCCGTGGCAGAAACAATTTCAAGAAACTCCTATAAATGTTTTTTTTTACTTATTCTACTTATTCTATTGGAAATAATTATAAATTGTCTGGATCTCACCAAACCAGCTCAGAGAGCTGGTTCAGTGATAACTAAATAGAAATCAAAAAAAAATTTATTGCCCTAGATATTCTAATTCTGTTACAGCAGATATACCAAAACTTAAATTTACTCAAACACAATTTTTTTAGAACTTATTAATAAATGAATTCGTTAAGGTTAAAATAATCGGATAAATATAGGTTATTAAAAGTACTCGAGTTATTAAAAATAATAGTGTTGATTTAAAAAACTAAATGAAACACGGGAAAGAGTCGAACGAGTGGAAGAAATTTGTTCATCTGGTTTCTCCAACACACTTTCATAATAATGTATTCAGTGAGTAATTTCCTGTTTAAATAAATTTGGTATATTCATTTGAATAAATAATTGATTGCTAATTTTTTAAGTTGTTATAATCCATAATTATTAAGATTCGAGTATAAACACAAGAACCCTTACAAAACCTGTTTTTCGTATTATTTGTGTATGAGATATTTAAATATTCTAATATTCTCATAGTTTATATAGTTTCTTTTTATTTAAATTAAACTATAAATTAAAATACTCGTATAAGTATTCATATACACTACTAGAATAGATTAATAAATGTAGACTTTTATAAATAGTGAATCTGCGTATGTATCTGCTTTTGTTTATGCGGTTGGGTTTAGTTAATATCTCCATTATTCTTTTATATACTATATTTAATTATGCGAGAATATTTGTATTTTATTTGATAAAATACTGTATTATGATGGCTTTGACTTTGACCTCTAATATTTTTTGTTTTTGGTTTTATTTTCGCGTTATGAAGTCCGATGAGTAAAATAACACAAGATTAATAGAATTTCCGCGTGTGCGTCTGTCGGTAAACACAATTGTGCGGATAACTTTTCAAGAATAACGATAAAAATTGTGCAATGAAATTTAATTTCTGAAATTAGGATTAAAAATATTATGAATGAGCAAAATATGATCATTATTCTTTCGTTGACCCTGCCCATTGTCTTCCAACTTCTTCATATTAGATCCATTTAATATAGCTCGATTGCCATGAGCATGTCTATTGAAATTATTATTAATTAGTTAATTATAGAACATTAGAATAAATCGAAATAATTATAAATAAATTGTATTTAATTTTGAAAGTAAAATAAAGTTCATTGGCAGCATCAACACAACACATTTTTTATTATTATAAAATGGAATGGGAAATGTTGCTGTTACATTCAATATTCTTTAGCTATATATAACCTAAAATATACTTCAATGGCAATTGCTTTTCAAGGCCATAAATTTAATAATATAGTTAATTTATTCTGTACATACACATAATAATCATATTGTATAATTTATTCTTACACAAAATACACATACTACAAAAATACATCAAATTTGGGATATAATTATAGAAATAAAATTCTTATGAAAAAAAAATTGTGTTCAAGTATAGTTATTATTATTCAATATTTATACAAAATATATACCATAACTATAGGGTGATTTTTTTTGAGCAATCGGTTTCAAACATTAAAAAAAACACATAAAAATAAATATTTTTAATTGGAAAATTACTTTATTTAGTAGCAAATTTCTTTTCATTCAGTTTTTGAAAATGATTTCGTTCATGTGACCACCGCGACTGCTTCGTAAAAAGGTCATCCGCTCGGCCCAATTTTTCATCACTCGTTCGAGAACTTCTGGTCGTACAGCATTAATTGTACGAGTTATGTTGGCTTCCAAATGTTCAATCGTCGCTGGCTTGTCCGCATAAACTTGTGCCTTCACATTGCCCCACAAAAAAAAGTCCAACGGCGTGATATCGCACGATCTAGGCGGCCAATCGACTGGGCCATTTCGCGATATAATTCGTTCACCAAACGTTTCTTTCAGCAAATCGATTGTGGCATTGGCTGTATGGCATGTAGCGCCGTCCTGTTGAAACCACAAGTGGCCCACATCATGCGTAGCAACATTTGGGAAAAACCAGCCATCCAACATTTCTCTATAGCGCTCAGCGTTGACCGCAACATTTGCGCCGGCCTCATTTTTAAAAAAGTACGAACCGATGATGCCTTCGGCGTGTAAACCGCACCAAACTGTGACTTTTTCCGGGTGCAACGGCGTCTCAAGCACTTGCTCTGGTTGTTCCTTGCTCCAATAACGCATATTTTGTTTGTTGACGTAGCCATTCAACCAGAAATGTGCCTCAACGCTGAAGATGATTTTGCGATAAAAAAGCGGGTCATTTTGCATTTGTTATTTCGGATGGATATCCAATATTTGTCGACGTTCCGAGAGCGAAAGATGTTGCATTTTGTAAATGTTGAACCTTACTGAGTAAAAAAAAAAAAGATGGCGGAGATTTGACATTTCCATCCCTGTCAAAACTCTATTGGAAAAACGATTGCTCAAAAAAAATCACCCTTTATATTTATTATACAGAGTCGTTATATATAATACGTACGTAACACATCATGGAATTAGCGTGCTTTATATACATTTAATAATTTTATTTATTTATTTCAGAACCATTAAATTCTATTATCTAACCAGGACAATCTACATTACCACTATAAGTTCGTTATGATAACGATAATTTTTCTAAAAAACCATTTTATCAAGATATATACTATAAGAATGGCAAAATTTTATCATCAAAATGGTACGAGTAAGTCAATTCTAAATTTTTACATTTACATCAAATGTAATAAGTGTACAAATTCTTTTCAAATTTATGGAAACAAATTATAGAGAATGGGACATATTAAATAATAGATAGATAACGTAATGACAAGTTTTGAACTCAAAAATTAATCACATCCCACGGAATATCATCAGGTCCACAAGAATAATTCACCTATATAATATATACAATAAAATACTCTTGTAAACTCCGTCAGAGGCAATGAAACGATTGAAGAACCGCAAAGCATCAAATGTTTTCATGTGTTCAACATTCCACATATTTTAACGCATTGTCAAATGCACTACTAAAAAATTTAGCAATCATATTACTAACCATCATATAGGATCGTCATGACATTGGAGATAAACGACCAGTCGCATTACGTTTGTTATTTATGTATTTCCAAAGATCCTTCGGATTTTCATTCAATAATTACTCCGAATCTTAACCAAATTAGAGACATAGTCATTATTCGATGATGTATCGAAAAATATGTTTGTTAATTTCGGATTATTAATTATATGTTATCGTATCAAGTATGGTGAATAATTGCTTTCCATTTACAATGAAATGAGGTGGAACAATTTTAATAAAACAATCAATTATAAAATTAAAATAAAAAGTATTCATTTCTTCATCAAAATTAACATATTCAATTAAAATAATCCAATAAAAATCAATCATGCAATACAAAAGACATGCAATTTTTTCATTACCGCATATATCAATTAAAATCCAAAAGAAAAGATGGTCAAAATAATTAATTTATAAGAACGCTCAGTGAATATGTGTAAGTTCATGGTGAAATATGCCGGATACAATTCTCGGCATTTACATGTAATATTTGTCTGTAATTATTTTAATAATGGAATTTTTCAGAACAATTGTCAATTATTCATTTATGTAATAAAAAAACGGACGACAACGATTAACAATGTCTGTACACACCATTATTGGCTAATCACTCATATGAAAATTATGAAATTAAAGAAACATCTATAACATATCTTTCAATAATTGCAAATAAATTGGTGCATTAGTATGTACTCCCATGCAGAGTAACTATACAACTTGAATTGAATTGATTGCATTTGTAATTATTTTTTTTCAGATATTAAATAAATTTTAAATTTTTCACAAAAGAAATTTTTCAAAGATTCAAAATGGGTTCGGAGTGTAGTCAGACCATGGTGTCCACTGTCCACCAAAATGTTAAACGAGAAGATAAGTGAGGCAATATATTTTCGAATAAAATTAATATTATATAAACAATACAATGAAATGTCATCAATATTTATTTAATATTATTAATGTTAAAAACAATTAATGATGAGTTCTTTTCGTTTCATATGATTGATAAAATTGATTTGTATATTTTTTGTCACCCTTATCAGAATTATGATAAATGGGTTTAAAATAATTAAACTAATACATTTACTACATTACTCAAAAGCAGATAACTTTTTTATTTGGTTCACTTAACATATTTACAAAAAATTATGTAATCTCTATATGGAAAATGTATATGTGGCTACTGTACAGATATATCACGTTTAAGTGGCTTATCTCATATTTATTGTATTTGTGTAAGGTGTGAAAAATACTAATATATGCACGATTTGTCACTAAATATACTCTTTATTGCTAACTTGTGATGATATTGCAAGATTAATTAGCTAAAACGATACAACACAAAATTGAAATTAAAATAGTTTGTTTTTTGTTTTTCATAAGTCAATTGATTGTTTTGTATGTTTTTAATACAAGAAGACAAAAATATAATAATCACATTCATTTAATAAAATAAAAAACTAAGAAACAATATTTTAAAATAATTTTTTGTATTTGTATTCACAGAATAAATAACTTAAATAATTAATTAAAAATGTCTATCGATTTATATTATTCAACTATGTCAGGACCATGTCGAGCTGTACAAATGACAGCACAAGCAGTTGGTGTAACGTTAAATTTAATATTTGTAGATTTAATGAATAAAGAACAATTAAAACCAGAATTTATGAAGGTATTTATTTAAAAATAAAATTGCAAGCTATTTAAATTTTAATTGAAATAAAATTTTAAATTTTATTGTTTCATCGTTTATTTTTCTTTTCTGTGCGAACTTATGCAACTAAAGTTAAATCCACAACATACAATTCCAACATTAGTTGATTCTAATGGTTTTTCAATATGGGAATCACGGGCTATTATGACTTATTTAGTTGATAAGTATGGTAAAGATGATTCATTGTATCCAAAAGATCCGGAAAAACGTGCTATTATAAACCAACGTTTATATTTTGATATGGGAACATTTTATCAAAGTTTTAAAAAATGTTTTTTACCAAAAGTATTTACACCGAATGCACCAGAAGACCCAGAAACATTTCAGAGTTTTGAAAAAGCAGTTGGTTGTTTGGAAGAATTTTTAGAAAATAGTAAATACGTGGCTGGTGATACATTAACAATAGCTGATATTTCATTAGCCGTATCAACATCTTATTTTCAACTTGCAAATTATGATATTGGTAAATATAAAAATATTTCACGTTGGTATGAATTATGTAAACAAACTATACCCGGTTGGGATATCAATGAAGCCGGTATCGCTGGTGTGCGACAACATTTTGAGAAACGTATTCAACAGCAACAACAAGAACAAAAATGATTAAAAATAAAATTTTAATGTATTGTATATCTTTAAAATTGGTATTTTCCAATAAATCATTATTTTTATATATGAATCAATTTAAATTTTAAATTAATTTTATAATTTTAAGTTGAAAATTGTTATATAAAACAGATGTAAATGTGATGGCTATAATAAGCTACCCAATAAAACCAGAGACTACGAAATTCGTTATGGATTTCTATATATTTTTGCTGATATTTCATACTACTTACACATAACACATGGGTCAAAAAATCCCCGATGTATTTTTATACCTATGTATGTAAACTTAAGCATTTACAAATTTCGATTTGCATTCATAATTCGTATTTAGGCCTGAATAATAATAAGTGTTTTGCCATACAGAAACAAAAGTGGTAAACTTTTGATCTATCGCATATGAAATATGTTATATATATAATATACAATAAATCATAAAAGTAGTATTCGAAACGATATAAGTAATACTACGCATTGTATTGATGAGCATATACGATATATAAAAATTAATTTATTGTACTTCCGTTTAATTTATACGAGGTTTGATCTAAAATATCCCGAAATTTTTATTGATTTGAAACACACTTAATTAATCATAGATATTGTTTAGTTCTTAGTTCTAATTTGAAATAACACATTTATCGAACGAATCGTCAGCATTTCGAAAATGGACTTTTTTTTATATAATCTATATACCTTTTTAATGTTTTCGCATTCAATTGCTCAATGCGGCCATAAAAACTATGTCCAATCATTATACTTTTTTGCGGATTAAGAAACACAGAATATTGTATTTTTAATTAACTTAGAAAATTCTTTAACTATTCCGTCTTTGAAACATTTCTAATGGTTAAAAAACGTTATTTTAATTACATATCAACATCGTTAAATTATTTCTACTAATATGTAGTTATTTAGATCATTTTAGTGTACATAAAATATGCAGCTAATTCATAATAATAAGTAATAAAAACATCGCCGAACAAACAAACATTATTTTTACTTAAAGAATTATAGACTATTAAATCGGAACTACTGATCAAGGATGTTCAGGATGAGTGTAAACCAATATCAGGAAAACGAAAGGATTCTATTGGGTAATTAGAGAACGATAATTCCGAGAACTTTTTCTTCACATCTGGCATAATATATTATAATTTCAGATTACAAAAGATTATCATTTACATTTTGGTTATAAATATCATATTTTAAATTATTTTAAATATATAATATTAAATCGTTTGTGTTTGATTAAAGTTTTAGTGAACATCAAAACAATGTTTTTAATACACAATAAATGGTTCAAAACCTTATTATTAGTACTATCATATTCAATTGATTATTTTAAATTTGTCAATACTATTGAGGTAATTAATTATAAACATATTAATATAAAAAATTAAATATCATTAAAAATATTTATATTTTTTACAGTCGTATAGTTTTAAATTGGATAGACTTTCTTGTGAAAAAATTGATTTTTGTAAAGAACAAATTTGTAATGTAAAACATGTGTCAAGAAATATTTATTTGGTAAATTATAGATGCGATTTGATTCGACCAGTCGATAATATAAAAGTTCATTCAATTTTTAATTTTCGTTATCATTTGACATATCAACCATTTCCTATAAATATTGTAGAAGATTTATGTTCATTATTTTCAAACGAAACTAAAACTAAACCGATTATATTAAAGTCACTTTACAGTAAAATAAAAAATTATACAAATGTTATTCATCCATGCCCATATTCTGGAAATGTGACAATTAAAAATTATCCAGTGGATTACGATTTACTTCCACAAATTTTACCAGCTGGAGAATATCGTGTAGATGTTCATGTTTTCGGAAAAAGCGATGGAAAAATTGAAACAATTCTGCGTTCACAATTATTTTTACAAGTTAGTGGAATTAAGGCTAACAATTTTGGTAGAGGTTAAAATATTAATATGTAAAAATGATATAATGTTGTTTAAGAATTAATTGCCTATAAAGTATAGAATAGTTGGTTTTTGAAAAATGCTTGCTTTTATTATTCAATTCAGATAAATAATAAAAAAAAATTTTGCAAATTAAATATGTATTTTTATTTATTAAATTTGTTGTTTAGTTGCGCTGAATATCATATAATAATCAAAATTTAAATGAATACGATGTTGTATTGCTCACATAATGTATACCCATATATCATTCCAATTTAATATTTCACACATTATCAAAAATTACTATTACGTACGTTATTTATATTTTAATGGAATATTGTATAAGAATATGTATAAGGTGAAGGATTTCCCTAAATTTATGATAAAAGTCTACAAGATTATAAAAATCTTAATATTTATTTAAAACAATTTTGGGTTTATATGTTACAGAATAAAATACTAAATATACACTAAAATGTTATGATGATAATCAAAATAATAATATAATTAATTGAACAAACAATTTAAATTTTGTAGTATATAAAATTATTGACATGCGAAATAGATGAAATGCGTGGTGGCCGATTCGTGAATGTGTGAATGGTCGTTTATGCAATAGCCCAATATCAAAACATCATATGTGATTTTTGATCATATTCTAAGGTCAAATGTATTGAAACTTATATAAATGTGGAAAAAAATCTGTCCATATTGTTATTGGATCTTGTAATACATTACGTACATTATTTGGAAAATAATTTATAATTTTACTTTTCTATTATGATATACAATATAATATATTTAAATTAAATCAGGACGATATATTTTTAAATTTATTGTTTATTTTGGATACAGATCTTATAAATAAGATAAAACTAATTTGTTTGTTGTTGTGGTTTAGAATTTATGTTTGATATATAAACATCTTCGGGACTACATACGTATTTAAATATTAAAAATTTTACACATATATATATGAGTAGCAAATAAAAATTCAATTAATTTTAAAACCATATCCAAATTAATTTAAATTTATATAATAATCCACTCTACAGAATGTTCAAATGAATTCTTCATGTTGTAATTAACAATACAGATAACGTCGCATTGTATTATATGTACTTACACATATATTTTATTGTACGCTAATAATATCCGCATAAATATTATTTAAATTAAATTCACATCTACCCATTTTGTTAACTGATTTATCAACTTCTTTTTTTATGAAAATCATTTCCATCTGTTTTTATAATGATTTTCAGTTGTTAAAATCAGTACAACAAAATAATTAAAATATATTTAGTCAAATTCTATACTAAAATAATTGGTCTCTGTAGCCTGATGAGATGGCCTCATATTCATGAACATTAATAATCATTCAGATCTGAACAAACTATTTGATATAAAAATAATTAACATATCATTTATTATAATATAGTCCCACTATGTGATCCTAAACAATACTGTATCTATAATCATAACATTAAAATTAATAATAAAATTTACTTTTAATATAAATAATTGACGGAATTTCTTACAATACATTTAAATAATTATAAATTTGATTTTATTATATGAGTCTATACATTCAGATTAATAACGATATGCACAGAAGTACAGATACCTTTCACATAACTCTAATGCTTTTCAATATATATGGAATTAGATTATAATATTTGGATTTTGGGCATCTACACATACACATATAGCATAAGTTAATATAAATCGAATATTTCCCATCAACATCAACGTTAAACATAATTTAAATAATTAATTTAATAATATATTTAAAATTTAATTTTTTTTTTTCTAATAAGTAATGTAAGGCCTTATTTTTATGGTCTAATACTATAATAATAATCGCTATGTATTAAATTATTACATTTCTTTTATCGTTCCTTGTATTTGATTAAAAGTTTAGTAAAAAATCTCTAAATTATATTAATTTCTAATTAATAATATGGTTAATATATTCAAGCGTCGATTTTCGAACTGTTTCTTCAACTCAAATCTGATGAAATGATAAAATTTTATATTGTAAAATCGAAGGAAGAAAAGGCTAAGGTTAATTCTAATGAGAATATTTAGTATGTATGAATGGTCTCATGAAAATGATAGTGCAGCCGAATTTACCTAAATAAATCATTAATAGGTTTAAAATTTAACAGAGAATTCTAATAAAAATTACCAAATTTTTTTAAAAAATAATCATGGATAGAACAAAGAATAAAATGCGGTAATATGGTAAAGGTGTATTTTTAATGTTTTGAAAATGCATTTATATTATATTTTTATATGTATTTTATATGTGAACTTAAGCATTCACAGGTTTCGATTCACAATCATCATTCATATTTTTCCGTATAGAAACAAAAGTGGTAAAGTTTTGATAAATCGCATATCTGGCCTACTGCATTTGCCATATAAAATGTATAATATACAATAAATCATACACGTAGCATTTGAAACGATATTTATGTAAGTAAAGTTGCCTACACATTGTATTGATGCGAATACCAAAAATAAAAATGCTGTATTAAATTTAGTTAGTACTTATTAGTAAAAGTAGTCAAATGGAACATATCATATACTATAGTTTAAATTTATATTGTGATTGTGAACATTAATAATCTAATTTGATCGTTTTATAATATAGATATATTGCTATGAATTTAAAAAAAATTAATATACTTCCGTTTATTTAACGGAAGTTTTATACGAGGTTTGTTCTAAAATATCCCCTTTTATTGAATTGAAAAACACTTAATTAATCATAAACATTATTCGATAAAAAATATATTACAATACACTTATATAAACATTTATCGTTCAACTCAGCACTTCTAAAATGCACTTATTTTTTTATATAATCTATACATTTTTCAACGTTTTAGGATTCATTTGCTCTATACGTTCACAAAACCTATATATTCCATGACAACATAATTGGAAACTGATTGTCGAACATCTTTGTATTTTGGAGTAATTTAGATATCATTTCAATTTACATAAAATTTGCAGCTAATTCATAATAATAAATAATAAAAATATCACTAAACACACAAAAATGTCTTTTACTTATTATGTAATAACAAATCAGAACTACTGATCAAGGATGTTAAGGATATATGCATACTAACATCTGGAAACGTGAAGGATTATAGCGGCTAATTGGAGAACAAAATCAATAATTCCGCGAATTTTTTCATCAAATCTGGCATTTTATTATAATTTCCGATTACAAAAGACTATAATTTACATTTGGTTATAAATATCGCATTTTAAATCATTTTAAATATATAATAATAAATCGTTGTCATTTGTACTTGATTAAGGCTTTACTGAACACCAAAATTATGTTTTTAAAACTCAAAAAATTGTTTAAAAACCTATTGTTTGTAATATTATATTCAATGGGATTTTTTACATTTGCCAATAGTATCGAGGTAATTAATAATAAAAATATATTAAATTATAAAATTAAATGTCAGATTAATTACAAATTTTACATTTTAAAGTCATATAGTTTTAAAGTGGATAGAATAACTTGTGAAAAGTCCGAATTCTGCAAAGAACAATTTTGTTATATAAAACATGTATCAAGAAATAATTATTTGGCCAATTTTAAATGCGATGTCATTAGACCTGTCGATAATATTAAAGTTCATGCAATATTTAATTTTCGTTATCATATGACATATCAACCATTTCCAATAAATATTGTATTTTTCGTTGTTTTCAAACCAATCTAAAACTAAACCGATTATACTAAAAGCACTTTACAGTAAAATGAAAAATTATACAAATATTAATCATCCGTGTCCATATTCAGGAAATATTACAGTTTTAAATTATGCAGTGGATTACGATTTAATTCCACAAATTTTACCAGCTGGAGAATATCGTGCAGATATGTATGTATTTGGAAAAAGCGATGGAAAAATTGAAACAATTATTCACAAATTTTTATACTAGTTGGTGGAATTAAGGCTATTAATTTTGGTAGAGGTTAAAATATTAATATGTAAAAATTATATTATATAATGTTATGTAAAGCGACGTGTATATCGAAAACCGAGAAATAGAAATCGATAAAGTTCATATAGTATTATCGTATGACTGTTCCCACAGGGCATCGGAATCAGAACCGATAATATACATTGATGAGGAATGAAATAATAAAATATAGGTATGTAGGTAGATAAAATCAACAGATGGAACCTGAATTTACCAAATGACACTTCAAAATATAATTATTTATCTGATACGAATAACAAAAAACTATAAATTTTTAACAAATTTCATAATGAAAATGAAAATATTAAATAATTTTTGATTTGTTTTATATAAATTTAAAAGTGCAATTAATATAAAATGCTTTATATCTTTCTCGATTTCCGATGTGCACGTCACTTAAGAATCTATATAAGGTATCAAATTGTTGATTTTGTAAAATGTAATAAGAAAAAACTAATTTGTTTGTTGTTGTGGTTTATAACCTTTGTTTGATATTTAAACATCTTCTTTTTTTAATAAAATCATTTCCACATAATTAATCTGTTTTATTATTTGCAGTTGTTAAAATCAAAACAAAAAAATAATTAAAATATATTTACTAAAATAAAAACATTGACGTTTTTAATGAGCTACTCAGCTTCGACACGTTTCACTCTTCGTGAGCATTCTCTTAAGTAACTAAAAATCAAATTATTGCTAATTAATGTTATTTTCTTATATTACTATCGATAGCACGCATAATGATTTGCATTATTGAAATGATGTTCACAAGTAAGTTCTGTAATCGTGATATATAAATGATCTGTATTATTATACAATTCTTCATATTTATTTTTGTGATTACCGATACGATCATTTTATTTTTGTAGCATATGTATCCAGCATATATCATTTCACAAGTGCATTCGAGTTTATAGTATATATATGCAAAGTTATTAACATTTTTAATTTTACCTATAGTCAATTGTTTCACTGGGTAGAGCGATGGGCGGTTTGAGGCAAACATAATGGAGCAATAGGTCTCCAAGTGTAAATAATGAAATCTCAACTGAATACCCTTCTGCCATTACTTTATCTCTGTATATCTATTTTTTATGAACTTATTAGAACTATTGTTAAAATCCCATTCAAAACTATCATACACGATTGCATCTTAATTGATGAGTAGATCATTCATATTTGCAATTTTACCATAGAACTGTTCTCTGAAAATGAAAATGCTTGTTAGTAAATTCATCTATATAATCCCATTTCAATCTAATGTATACGAACTTTAAGCATGAATTGATACAGAAATGACATAATTATAATATGACCAACATTTTATTTTATACTATACTAACAATAATAATTTTAGTATTCCTACATTTTTAAATTCAGTTAATTCGATAATCTGAAAATTTGCTCTCAGGATTATAGTATTATTATATTATTGTATATTCATATAATTTTTACGATCTATATTTCAATCAAATATAATAATCGGAAATATAATTATTTTTATAAATACATAAAAATAATTATTATTAAATCATTAACCCACAAGAACGAAAACTATAACATTTAACCCTCTGAGACTTCTTAACAAATGTGTCTAAAATATAGCTAAATTATAAATAGAAAAATATTTCACGTGTATTTGAAATATTTCGCGCTATATCCTGTAGTCTTTTAAAAGTGAGTTATGAAGAGGGAATCAAGAATCACACAAAATGCACAATTAGTGAAGTTTTAATTACCATATGGATGGTATAGTTTGGAGCTTATTTATTTTTATAATTAAATGACCATCATTACACCAATTAAAAAAAAAAAAAAATAAGTATTAAAATTGAATTTTATTAAAAAAATGTTAGACCATCAGTTATACGATTTTCAGTATTGTTAAATATTTGCTTATATCGTATATGATATATGATTGTAAAAATACTTAAGTTAAACCATTTTTTTTAATATATAGAATACGCAAACATGATATAATCAAACATTCAAAACCAACAATAGTATAACTAATAGGATCTAAATAATAATAATAATATAAATTACATATTACAATTTTAACCTCTACCAAAATTAATAGCCTTAATTCCACCAACTTGTAAATATAATTGTGCATGAAAAATAGTTTCATTATTTCCATTGTTTTCCCCAAATCCATGTGCATCAACGCGATATTCTCCAGCTGGTAAAATTTGTGGAAATACATTGTTATCCACTGGATAATTTATTACTGTCACATTTCCAAAATATGGACAACTATGATTCATATTTGTATAATTTTTTAATTTACTAAAAAGTGTGTTTAATATAATTGGTTTTTTAGTATTGGTTGTGTATAATGAACAAAAATCTTCTACAATATTGATTGGAAATGGTTGATATGTTATATGATAACGAAAATTAAATATTATATGAACTTTTATATTATCGATTGGTCGAATTAAATCGCATCTATAATTAACCAAATAAATATATCTTGATACATGTTTTACATTACAAATTTGGTCTTTACAGAAATCAGACTTTTCACAAGTAAATCTATCCAATTTATAACTATACGACTATAAAAAAAATATAATTTTTTTAATAAAACTGATATTTAATTTTATAATTTAATATATTTCACTAACTACCTCAATAGCATTGGCAAATTTAAAAAATTCAATTGAACATAAGAATACAAATAATAGATTTTTAAACAATTTATTTACTTTTAAGAACATACTTTTGGTGGTCACGATACCATTAATCCAATACAAATGACAACGAAACAATGTTTTTTAAATAATTTCAAATGTGATATTTAACTCAAATTGTAAAAATAATATGTAGCCTTTTGAAATCTATTCCATTATAAAAAACTATACTAGATTTTATAAAAAAGTTCCCGTAAATTTTTCAATTTCCTTCTATTTGATACCAAGTATTTTTCCAATGGTAAGTAGGCTATTTACACATTCTAAATACATTGATTCGTATAAGTTACGATTTGGCAATGTTCCAAGTAAAGACAAATGTGTGCTACACTTATTTATTATTATGATTTCGAATATAACATGAAATAAAGTAATTCCAAAAAGATAAAAATGATATCAGAAACCCATCAACGAACATAAACTAACGATATTTTGGTATTTTATATTATTACGCGAAACGATTTTCAAAGATATTTTGGTATATGGTATAGTAAAATTTATATACCTAAACTGATAAATTTTGGACAAAAGTTCATCGTTCAAAATAAAAAATATAATATTCAGTATTTTCTATTCCCATGTAGAAGATAGAGAACAATGAAAGGATAACGTTTTGCAACCATAACTTATAGTATAGATGCATGCAAAAACTTAGATCAGAGTATATTATATCTGGTTAAATCCGATGAGAACTATATATTTTGAAGCGAACAATATCAATATTCATGAATCAGTAAGAAGTTTTCAAATAAATAAAAATTCCGCGAAGTTTTAGATCAAATCTCGTATAAAGTACATTCATTTTTAAAACAACATATATCAATATTGCTATATTATAAAACGATCAATGTAATTTATTTAAGCTAAAATCCATTATTTAAATATTAACCTTACAATGGCAAATTTAATTATGGTTTTTACTTTGTATTCAATTCAAAACCATTAATCTGAATTATTTTGATATAGTCATTTTAATTATTATATCCTTATGAAGATCTATTCATAAATGACTAACAATTGTGTAATTTTATTTGAGTTTTATGATTCACTATACTGAACTGATTAAGAATTGAAGACGATAGAAGATAATTATTGTATCGTTATATTTTAGGCAGAAATTGCATTCTTTCAGTCTAATACATTTTTTTTTCCAAATAGAAATAATGTGTGTATATATCAAATGAAAGTAATCATTTTGCCGGTTTGTTTACAGAACTTATGCGAAATATTCATATTGTCCAGAATCAATCATAGTACTATTTTTTTCTACTATTTCGATCCATGGTAATTTTTGTAAATTCTTGAAGCCTCGAAAGCCTCGAAAGTCTTGCTTTATCATACAAGGAAAATTTATCAAAATTGATCAAAGTTGGAGATAGAACCCTTACAATTACTATATACCTAATATTTATCTATTAGAGTAACTAAAAAATAATTAATTCGATTTATTTGATGTTTTTAAGTTAAGATTTTAATGGTAAAACCATGCCTTTTTTATTTTTTAATGAAAATATATACTTTAAGTAAGAAACCAATATCAAAATAGATGTTCCGCGTACCATACATGTTTATATATCAAATACTATTTTGTATCAATTTTCCTTTGAAGACTAACCACACGGATCCGAACCAACAATAAAATTCATCATAGAACCACCGCTGGGGGGACGGAGGAAGTGAGTGGTAACTTAGCTAGAATAAATGTTGCTAAAAATGACTGCCATAATTGATTTCCACAACCTTTCTTAATTAATTGATGCCTCACTGAAACCTTTGACTACCTCCCGATTCTAGAAGGTGGTAATTTAGCAAGAATAGAAGAAGGTGGAGCCGACCCACTCTATCGATTTGTGCAACCCATTAATTTATTGATGCGCCACCAAAATGCAATTATTCCAAAACAATTAAATTTGCATTTGTATAGTTAAAATTTAAATAATAATGCTTAAATAATTTACCTTGATCGTTTGATAACACCATTTTCTATGAATTGTTAAAAATAATCATATTTCCGTTTATAAAATACGAGGTTTAATCTAAAACTTCCCGGAATTTTTATTTATTTAAAATAAAAATACTTATTCATAAATATTGATATAGTTCGCTACTCTATATATGGTGGCAAAATGATAGCCATTCATAGTTCCATATTTTCTTGATGGCGAATAGGAAATACTGAACATTGTACTATTCATTTTTGAAAAATTTACGGAAACTTATTTATAAATTCTAGCATAGATTTATATAATGAAAAATAGATTTCAAAAGATTACAATTTCTACATTTATGTTAAATATGATATTTAAAATTATTTTAAAAACATTTCTTGTTGTCATTTGAATTTGATTAAAGGTTTAGTGAACACCAAAATTATGTTTTTAAAACTTAATAAATTGTCTAAAAAGCTATTATTTGTAATCTTATATTCAATTGAATTTTTTAAATTTGCCAATAGTATCGAGGTAATTAATGAAATATATTAATGTATAAAATTAAATATCAGTTTTATTAAAAAAATTATTTTTTGTTACAGTCTTATAGTTTTAAAGTGGACAGAATAACCTGTGAAAAGTCTCATTTCTGTAAAGAAGAAATTTGTAATGTAAAACATGTATCAAGAAATATTTATTTGGTCAATTATAGATGCGATTTAATTAGACCTGTCGATAATATTAAAGTTCATGCAATATTTAATTTTCGTTATCATATGACATATCAACCATTTCCGATCAATATTGTAGAAGATTTATGTTCATTGTTTCCAAACCAAACTAAAACTAAACCGATAGTATTAAATGCCGTACACAGTAAAATGAAAAATTATATAAATGTTAATCATACATGCCCATATTTTGGAAATGTTACAGTTTTAAATTATCCAGTGGATTACGATATACTTCCACAAATTTTACCAGCTGGAGATTATCGTGTCGATTTGCATATATTTGGGAAAAGCAATGGAAAAATTGAAACAATTATTCGTGCCCAAATATTTTTACAAGTTAGTGGAATTAAGGCTATTAATTTTGGTAGAGGTTAAAATGTTAATATGTATAAATTAACAAATATAATGTTGTTTAAGAATTTCCAGCCTAATTTGTTTGATTTTGTAAATGTTGGCTTTTATTCAATTTATATAGATATCATTAGTAACAACAAATTTATAGGGACAGTGCATATTAATAATAAAAAAATTATTATAATTATCAATGTTATAGTTGTACTGAAAAGTTTATGTAGCAAATAAATATTGATTGTATAGAAGTTATTAAATAATTTGAAAGAAGTATTATAAAATATATTAATTAAAAGCATTCGAAATATCGTTGCTCATGTTTATTTATTAATGAAAAATATATAGTAAATATAGAATGATTTTAGAACTTAAATTAATAATAATGTAAATCGTTATACTTTATAAAAATTGTGTAATAAATTATTAAATATAAAATTTTAGTTATTTTAATTAATGATTTATGTTTTGTATATGTGTTGTTATTAACGATTCAGGTGATGTTTTATTATAAAAGGGTACATAATCAATCGTATTCGCAACGGATACAATCAACAACCGTTTTTGTGCAAAAACAGAGATGGACAGGTTATGGCGCAAGAGGAATGGTGCCTCGAAAGATGGGCCGAGTACTTTAAAAACCTTTTAAATATGAACACGTCAGTGAATATTGTGGAAGATCTGCAATTTGAAAATACCCACCCATTTATAGCTGAACTATCAATACACGTAGTAAAGAATGTTATTCAAAAGCTCAAGAATAATAAATCACATGGATCTAATAACTTACCAGGTGAATTCTTTAAATATGGTGGAAATGCATTATGGTATCAACTGTACGAGCAAATTGTAAAGATTTGGAATAATGAACAGATGTCAGATGAGTGGAAGGATGGTATTATCTGTCCATTGTACAAAAAGGGTGACAAATTAGATTGTAACAACTACAGAGAATAACTTTAATAACCATTACGTATAAGGCATTTGCTAATATACTATACCATAGACTTATTCCATTCGCCAATGAAATAATCGGAAAATACCAGTGTGGTTTCTGCGCAGATCGATATACATCTGATCAAATATTTAGTATACATCAGATATTGCAAAAGTGTAGGGAGTTCAATGTTGATACACACCATTTGTTTGTTGATTTTGATAGCGTTAATAGGTCAAAATTATGAAAAATTTGGTATTCCAAAAAAACTGATAGATTCGAGATCAAACTGTTAATATTGGAGAATACAATTTTGAAATAGTCAATAGATTTGTATACTGAAGATCGTTGAGAAATTTGGAAAAATATATTGAAGAAGAAATTTGGCAAAGCTTGATGGCTAGACGCAGTAAATCGTGATGCAAAGATGCTTAAAATTCGGGATTGGAAGACATTGACTGCGGATAGGTCAGGTTGGAGAAGGTTAAAACCGCACCTGTCATATAATGCCATGGAGTAAGTAGGTAAGTGCACAATCTCACCAATCTATTCGCTGACTGATATCTTTTAGGGCACTGTGACCATAAATCAACATTATACTAACTTTTTAATATCAATATGTATTTTTATATATTTAATAAAAAAAAAATTCATTTTTGAGAAAATTGCAACGGTACGTGTTTTCTGAGCATAAAACCAAAAACAAGCTTAAAAGTAGCCACTACACTCGATTCCTGGACAGTGTGTTTTGATTCATAATTGTTACAATAAATTATTAGATTTATGTTGAGATCCTAGTTTTTAACACCTAAAAGCAAATTTATTTATTGTTAGTAATTATATTAATATGTTGGATTGTATCCATGTGGTCTACGATTCTGTATGCCATTGTCTTCTACATCGTTCGAACCATTATATCGTTCAAATTAATAGAAACACCATCAAAATTCATTTCTGACTCATATTTATGATTTACAGTTTTTAGCAAATTGATAATAATGTACCGCATATGTTTTTATTCAATGATGATCATTTGTGTTTTACAACAGAATTCATTTTATTTTTCAAACATTCTCTCCGAATTCAAAGCGATAAAAATATTTTAATTGATTCTCATATATCTCCAACAACTATAAATCATTTCTTAATTTACCGATCAATATTTTTCTGATAATCAAACATTTATTCTTAGTTATTTTTCTTCGGGCAACCTACATATTATATGTTAATAATGGATTCCATTTTATTATTCCTATATCTTTATATAGTTATCTTAGAACATTTGCAATAAATCTTTAATTCTTGATATAGGAACTCATGTATTTGTGTAAAAAGCAGATAAGATATCGCTTTTCATTGGTAAATAACCATAATCATTGCAAAATAACATGTTTCAATTAAATATCAGAAACATTTAAAGTAAAAAACAAATTATTTTCATATATCAGGTATAGGAGTATGAAATGATCTTTTTTTAAAGGAAGAAAAACACATTATTTAGAATAGAAAAATCAAAAATATTTTATTCAAAATAACTTCCATCGCTTTCTACACATTTTAACCACCTTTCAGGCAATTTTCGTATACCACGTCGAAAAAATTGTGTTGCTTTGGTTGAAAACCATTCAGATAGCCAATTTTCAACTTCTTCAAATGTTTTGAAGTGCTGTTCTTTCAAAGCGTGTCCCATCGATGAAAACAAATGGTAGTCCGAAGGAGCCAAGTCTGGTGAATAACGCGGGTGTGGTAACAGCTCCCATCCAAGAGACTTTATCGTATCCTGAACTGGTTTTGCTTTGTGTGCTGGTGCATTATCATGTTGTAAAATTACCTTAACAGATTTTTTCTTTCTTTCTGTCCATTCTGGTCGGTTATCTAATAATGCATGGTTCAAATCGATTATTTGTTGTTGGTAGCGAACCGTATTAACAGTTTCACCAGGTTTCAGAAGTTCATGATACACCACACCTTCCTGATCCCACCAAACACAAAGCATTCTCTTCTTACCGAATCGTTTTGGTTTTGCAGTAGATGTTGCTGCTTTACCTGGTGTAATTCATGATGTTTTGCGTTTAGGATTCTCAAAATATATCCACTTTTCATCACCAGTCACGATTTGATGCAAAAAAGACTTCCTTTTGTATTGTTGAAGGTGCAATTCACAAATGGTTTTTAGATTTTCTTGTTGCCTTTCAGTCAATTCATGTGGAACCCATTTTCCACACTTTTGAATCTTTCCCATTGCTTTTAAACGATTCAAAATTGTTTTTTGATCTACATTTAAGGCTTCTGCAAGTTGTTTTTGAGTTTGTGTATCATCTTCGTCCAACAATGCTTGTAATTCACTGTCTTCAAATCAAAATCTTTGTCTCTAAATTGTTGAAACCATCTTTTGCATGTTGCTAATGATAGAGCATGATCACCAAAAGCTTCTACAAGCATTCGTTGAGATTCAGCTGCGTTTTTCTTTAAATGATAACAAAAAACTAATGATACCCGCAAATCGTTTGTTGAAGGCACAAAATTAGACATTTTTAACACGATAAAATTTTATGTTGTTGTATTACAAATGGAATTTACCACACTGAATGTTGTTGACAGATGTCAAAACAATAAAACAAACATCGCATTAAGGCTCTTTCACAATTACTAATACAAGTACAGCTCACTTCATACTCCTATACCTGGTAATTGTAAGTTCAAACTAAATTTTACATTTGTAACGATACTTATCAATAATAAAATGTTTATATTTAAATTTTGCACACAAGATCTCAAAACCTCGAAAAAAATATAAATATATATAACAATATATACCACATAACGAACCTATATCTGAAGGATTGCTGAGAAGTGGTTGATTCAAGAATATATATTTTTCCATACAGAAACATAAGCAAGAATCAATTGTTATCTAGCACGAATGTGGGTTACTGTACTGGTATATATAAAATATTTACATAAAATAATTCATAAACACAGCATTTGAAATGATGTGATATATTAAAGTTGCAATGATATACAATTCTACGCATGTGGTAAGCGTAATTAAGTTGAACATTGTATATAATATAGATATATAGTTAAACCTTAAATAATAGTTTTTAGCATATAATTTACTTTGATGGTTTTATAATGACAATATTGCTATCCACTTTTAAAAATAATTGCCCTTATAATTATTATAAATGAGGTTTGATCTAAAACTACCCGGAATATTTATTTAAAAATATACGAGTAATTATTCATATAAATGGTAATATAGTTTTCATTAGATTTACAATACT
Organism: Bibio marci; assembly: GCA_910594885.2. Classification (NCBI taxonomy): domain Eukaryota; kingdom Metazoa; phylum Arthropoda; class Insecta; order Diptera; family Bibionidae; genus Bibio; species Bibio marci. The sequence continues at coordinate 43,775,317 of OU343114.1, forward strand.
TATGTAAAAAAATCGTTCAATTATTTCTAACATTTTTGAGTATAATTTATCGTTTCATTTTACATTAAATTTCAAGCAAATTCATAACAATAAATAATAAAAATATCAACAAACAATTAAAAATTCTTTTTATTTTATTTGAAATTAAATAATTCCTGGTACTTTTTTATCAAATCTGTCATAGAATTATAATAGAAAATATATTGAAAAATATTATAATTATTTAAAATTAGTTCTAGATCACATTTAAAATTATTTAAAAAATATTTTCTAGTCGTCATTTGTGTTGGATTAAATGATTCGTGAACACCAAATTTTTAGCTTACACAATAAATTGTTTATCAACCTAGTGTTTGTAATATTATATTCAATAGAATTTTTTAAATTTGTCAATAGTATCGAGGTAATTAGTAAAATATATTAAATTATAAAATTAAATATCAGTATTATTAAAAAAATTATTTAATTTTACAGTAACATAGTTTTAAATTGAATAGATTTACTTGCATACACAAGTAAAAACAATTAAATTTTTCTTTGTATAAATTAACATTTAAATAATTGTTTTTAGATTAAATAATTTACCTTGATCATTTGATAACACCATTTTCTATGAATTGTTAAAAATAATCATATTTCCGTTTATTATATACGAGATTTAATCTAAAACTTCCCGGAATTTGCATTTAAAATCAAATTTTATCAAATCTACTATAGTATTATATAATAGGAAATAGAATTCAAAAGACTACATTTTTTCATTTCAGTTAATCTCTCAGTATCACATTTAAAATTATTTAAAATACATTTCTTGACGTCATTTAAATTTGATAAAAAGTTTAATAAACACCAAAGTTATGTTTTTAAAATTCAATAAATTGTTTAAAAACCAATTGTTAATAATATTATATTCAATTGAATATTTTAAATTTGTCAATGGCATTGAGGTAATTAATGAAATATATTAAATTATAAAATTAAATATCAGTTTTATTAAAAAAATTATTTTTTGTTACAGTCTTATAGTTTTAAATTGGATAGACTTACTTGTGAAAAGTATGATTTCTGTAAAGAACAAGTTTGTTATGTAAAACATGAATCAAGAAATAAATATTTGGTCAATTATAGATGTGATTTAATTAGACCAATCGATAATATAAAAGTTCATATAATATTTCATTTTCGTTATCATATGACATATCAACCATTTCCAATAAATATTGTGGAAGATTTATGTTCATTGTTTTCAAACCAAACTAAAACTAAACCAGTTATATTAAACGCATATTACAATAAAATGAAAAATTATGTAAATGTTCATCACCCATGCCCATATGTTGGAAATGTGACAGCAATCAATTATCCAGTGGATTACGATATATTTCCACAAATTCTACCAGCTGGGGATTATCGTGTCGATGTGCATGCTTTTGGGAAAAGCAATGGAAAAATTGAAACAATTACTCGTGCAAAATTATTTGTACAAGTTGGTGGAATTAAGGCTATTAATTTTGGTAGAGGTTAAATTATTAATTTATAATGTTGTTTAAGAATAAAGAGCCTATTATGCCTGGTTTTTGGAAATGTTGGCTTTTATATTCCATCTATATAGATATCATTAGTAACAACAAATTTATAGGGACAGTGCATATTAATAATAAAAAAATTATTATAATTATCAATATTATAGTTGTACTGAAAAGTTAATGTAGCAAATAAATATTAATTGTATAGAAGTTATTAAATAATTTGAAAAAAGTTTATAAAATATATTAATTAAAATCATTCGGAATATCGTTGCTCATGTTTATTTATTAATGAAAATTATAATAGAGATTTATTTTAGAACTTAAATTAATAATAATGTAAATCGTTATACTTTATAAAAATTGTGTAATAAATTATTAAATATAAATTTTTAATTATTTTATATTTAATATATAACTTCCGTTTGGTATATATACATCTATAGAAATTTTATACATACGTACTATTTACCGAAATATTAAAAATTACACGGTCTCATAAATTCCCACATTCAGTTCAATTTTAAGAAAATCAGAAATCCGTAGAAATTGTTCTAAAATAAAAATTGGTTCAATTATTTTTTAGTCATTCTAATGCAAATATGTGGCCCAAAGTAGAATCCCAGTACGACTATGGAGTTTTCTCCATCTCCATATTTACACACAACGTCCATTTATAGTTCTCGCAAAAAGATAGTTTGGAGCAAGGTTCAGGAGTATAAGAATTCATTTATAAAAAAAATTGCATCGGTGCAATTAAGCATGATATTTTCTTCTTTCGTCCGGACCATTACACTGTTCAAATTAATGGAAAAACCATCCGATTTTATTTCTCACTTATATTTACGATTTATAGATTTTAGCAAATTGATAATGGTGTGCCACATATGTTCTTAATCAATGATGATCTTTTGTGTTTTACAACAGCATTCAATTTATTGTTCAAACATTCTCTCCGAATGCAAGGCTTATTGTTTCGTTAGACAATTCGATAAATATATATTTTGATTGATTCTCATATACCTCCTACCACTATAAATCATTTCCTAATTTACCAATCGTTATTTTTTTGATAATCAAACATTCATCTTTAGTCATTTTTCTTCGGACCACCTACATATTATGAGCAAATAATGGATATTAGATTTTATTTTGTTTTTTCCCTTATTTTTATATAGTGGCCTTAGAACATTTGTAATAAATCCTTAATTCTTGATATAGAAACTCTCGTATTTCTGTAAAAGCAGATATGATATTGGCTTTCATTGGTTATTTGACCATTGCAAATAAATATCAGAAACATTTAAAGTAAAAAACAAATTTTTTTTCAATATAATTGTAAGTTCAAACTAAAGTTTGCATACGTAATGATACTTATCAATAATAAAATGTTTATATTTAAACTTTTCACACAAGATCTCAAAAGTTCGATAACAAGAAAATATATATATAATGTATTAACGAACCTATATCTGAAGGATTGCTGAGAAGTGGTTGATTCAAGAATATATATTTTTCCATACAGAAACATAAGCAAGAATCAATTGTTATCTAGCACGAATGTGGGTTACTGTACTGGTATATATAAAATATGTACATAAAATAATTCATAAACACAGCATTTGAAATGATGTGATATATTAAAGTTGCATACGCATTATAATGATATACTATGTATGTGGTAAGCGTAACTAAATTGAGCATTGTATATAATAAAGATATATAGTTAAACCTTAAATAATAGTTTTTAGCATATAATTTATTTTGATGGTTTTATAATGACAATATTGCTATCCATTTTTAAAAATAATTGCCCTTATAATTATTATAAATGAGGTTTGATCTAAAACTACCCGGAATATTTATTAAAAAATATACGAGTAATTATTCATATAAATGGTAATATGGTGCGCTTGATGATATATAGTTCTCATTAGATATACAACACTTATGTAACAAAATCGTTGAATTATTTCTTACATTTTTGAGTATAATTTATCGTTTCATTTTACATTACATTTCCAGCAAATTCATAACAATAAATAATAAAAATATCAACAAACACTTAAAAATTCTGTTTAATCTAGACTTCTGAATCCGAACTATCTATCGCGAAAGTTCAAGATAGTATGCGTATACTATCATCAGGTAAAAAGATGGTTTCAATCGTTTACATATAGAGAAGAAAATTATATAATTCCTGGTACTTTTTATCAAATATGTCATAGTATTATACCAGAAAATAGATTGCAAAATATTATAAATATTTAAAATTAGTTTTAGATCACATTTAAAATTATTTAAAAATATTTTCTCGTCGTCATTTGTGTTTGAGTAAATGTTTCGTGAATACTAAATTTATAGCTTACACAATAAATTGTTTAACAACCTATTGTTTGTAATATTATATTCAATAGAATTTTTTAAATTTTTCAATAGTATCGAGGTAATTAATAATATATATTACATTATAAAATTAAATTTCAGTTTTATTAAAAAAATTATTTGTTTTTACAGTCATTTAATTTTAAAATGGATAGATTGACTTGTAAATTCATGTATTTTATTGTCTGTTAAATCAATTTGTTGTGTGAGTTGCACATCATTTGCTTCAATCAAATGACTGGTTACGGTATGGTTAAGTGTGTACCATGACATGCCGGTACGGTCCGTGTTAATGACTTGCCTTCTATTTTTATGCATTATGAATGTAAAATATTTTGGTTTTCTGGAATTATTATTGGAGGTATTATTTGGTATCTATAGTACAAAAATCTTGGTATCGTTAATTGTTGTTGTCATCTTATGTAATTTGTGTTATTGCTGAGTGCATTTTTGCGGGGGTGGCAATATTACAAATTAATCAATTACTAATGTTTGCAAACTGTATTTTTAGAAAGCATAACAATGAAATTAGTATATTAATATTTAAATGGTCTAAATAATTAAATATCAAAGTTCACCATATCAAAATTGAATAGATTGATCCAATTGAATACGCATAGTAAAAATAAATAAATTGTCATTTGTATAAGTTAAAATTTAAATAATGGTTTTAGCTTAAATAATTTACCTTGATCGTTTGATAATACAATTTTCTATGAATTGTTAAAAATAATCATATTTCCGTTTATTATTATATACGAGGTTTAATCTAAAACTTCGCGGAATTTTCATTTAACAAAAATACTAATTCATAAATATTGATATGGACCTCTAAAAATAGCATAGTATGTTGTTCTCAACAAATATGTGACCACATATAAAACACTTCTGTAAGTACTTACTTAATTTAACGTTTATGCAATCATTTACTCTATATGGGGAATAGGAAATACTGAATATATTGCATTTTTCATATTCTCTTTTCAGTTCGATGAACTTTTTTCCAAAAGTTAACAATTTTGGTACAAATTTTAATGTAAACCCAAAATATCCGCGAAAATCCTAAACACCAATTTCTTCATAGCAAAATCGGTAATGATTATTGTTAGTGATTCGAAATTTTGTCATTTTGGAATTATTTTATTTCATTTTTTATACAAAATTAAATTAATAAAAAATAAAAATTGATGAATACATTACAATTCTGCCTAATTAATATATTACCAAATCAAAACTAAAGTTATGTAATCAATATATAGATACAAATTAATAAAGAATGACTAAGGACATGTGTAGTGTAAAAACTGAAACCAATACGGACGAAACTGAAAAGAAACTTTTTATCAAATCTTCTATAGTATTTTATATTAGAAAATACAATTCAAAAGACTATCATTTTTTCATTTTAGTTAAATATCACATTTAAAATTATTTTAAATAAATTTCTTGTCATCATTTGAATTTGATTAAAGGATTAGTGCACACCAAAATTATGTTTTTAAAATTCAATAAATTGTTTAAAAACCTATTGTTTGTAATCTTATATTCAATTGAATATTTTAAATTTGCCAATAGCATCGAGGTAATTAATGAAATATATTAAATTATAAAATTAAATATCAATTTTATTAAAAAAATTATTTTTTATTACAGTCTTATAGTTTTAAATTGGATAGAATGACTTGTGAAAAGTTTGATATCTGTAAAGAACAAATTTGTTATGTAAAACATGTTTCAAGAAATATTTATTTGGCCAATTATAGGTGTGATTTAATTAAACCAATCGATAATGTAAAATATCATATAATATTTAATTTTCGTTATCATATGACATATCAACCATTTCCAATCAATATTGTGGAAGATTATTGTTCATTGTTTTCAAACCAAACTAAAACTAAACCAATAGTATTAAATGCAATTTACAGTAAAATAAAAGATTATATAAATTTTAATCATCCATGCCCATATTTTGGAAATGTGACAGTAAAAAATTATCCAGTGGATTACGATATAATTCCACAAATTTTACCAGCTGGAGATTATCGTGTCGATTTGCATGTATTTGGGAAAAGCAATGGAAAAAATGAAACAATTACTCGTACACAATTATTTTTACAAGTTGGTGGAATTAAGGCTTTAAATTTTGGTAGAGGCTAACATTTTAATATGCACAAATTAAAGAATGTTGTTTAAGAATTAAGAACCTAATTTGAAAAATGTATTATAAAATATATTAATTAAAAGCATTCGACGTAAAAATTTTTTGATGATTCTTTATGAATGAAAAATATACAGTAAATATAGAATGATTTTAGAACTTAAATTAATAATTAATGTAAATCGTTACGCTTTATAAAAATTGTGTAATAAATTATTAAATAATTTTTAATTATTTTAATTAATGATTTATGTTTTGTATGCGTTTTGTATTTAACGATTCAGGTGAGGTTTTATTATAAAAGGGTAGATTATCTTTAGCATTTTTTAATCTATTTGGTTTTTCTTTTCCCTTCAAACAAATATTCATCTATGTATATACTTTTTTTATGGTAATAAGTTTTTAGTGAGTGTTTAATAATATTAATATTTAACAAATTAAACTACATTATTTTTTTTTATTGTTTATAACTTTCGTTTGATATATACACATCTTTAAAAATATTTTATATACGCACTATATACCGAAATATTAAAAATTACACGGTCTCATAACTTTTTCAGTTTTATTTTAAGAAAATCGGAAATCTGTAGAAATTGTCATAAAATAAAAATTTGTTAAATTATTTTTTAGTCATTCTAATGCAAATATTTAGGTGGCTCAAAGTAGAATTCCAGAGTTATAGAGTTTTCTCCATCTTCAGACTTACACACAACGTCCATTTATAGTTTATTTTTCAACATTCTGTAGACAATTCGATAAATATATTTTGATTTATTCTCATATACCTCCTACAACTATAAAGCATTTCCTAATTTACCAATCATTATTTTTTTCGTAATCAAACATTCATCTTTAGTCATTTTTCTTCGGACCACCTACATATTATGAGCAAATAATGGATATTAGATTTTATTTTGTTTTTTCCCTTATTTTTATATAGTGGCCTTAGAACATTTGTAATAAATCCTTAATTCTTGATATAGAAACTCTCGTATTTCTGTAAAAGCAGATATGATATTGGCTTTCATTGGTTATTTAACCATTGCAAATAAATATCAGAAACATTTATAGTAAAAAACAAATTTTTTTTCAATATAATTATAAGTTCAAACTAAAGTTTGCATACGTAATGATACTTATCAATAATAAAATGTTTATATTTAAACTTTTCACACAAGATCTCAAAAGTTCGATAACAAGAAAATATATATATAATGTATTATATAACGAACCTATATTAGATGGTTTGCTGCGAAGTGGTTGATTCAAGAATATATATTTTTCCATACATAAACATAAGCAAGAATCAATTGTTATCTAGCACGAATGTGGATTACTGTACTGGTATATATTATATAAAATATGTACATAAAATAATTCATAAACACAGCATTTGAAATGATGTGATATATTAAAGTTGCATACGCATTCTAATGATATACACTTCTACGCATGTGGTAAGCGTAATTAAGTTGAACATTGTATATAATATAGATATATATTTAAAGCTTAAATAATAGTTTTTAGCATATAATTTATTTTGATGGTTTTATAATGACAATATAGCTATGCATTTTTAAAAATAATTGTACCTATAATTAAATATATATGAAATAATAAATATAAATGAGATTTGATCTAAAACTACCCGGAATATTTATTTAAATAATACGAGTAATTATTCATATAAATGGTAATATAGTTCTCATTAGATATACAACACTTATGTAACAATATCGTTGAATTATTTCTTACATTTTTGAGTATAATTTATCGTTTCAGTTTACATTATATTTCCAGCAAATTCATAACAATAAATAATAAAAATATCAACAAACACTTAAAAATTCTTTTTAATCTAGACTTCTGAATCTGAACTATCTATCGCGGACGAACAGGATAGTATGCGTATTCTATCATCAGGTAAAAAGATGGTTTCAATCGTCTACATATAGAGAAGAAAATTAAATAATTCCTGGTACTTTTTTATCAAATATGTCATAGTATTATAACAGAAAATAGATTGCAAAATATTATAAATATTTAAAATTAGTTTTAGATCACATTTAAAATTATTTAAAAATATTTTCTCGTCGTCATTTGTGTTTGATTAAATGTTTCGTGAATACTAAATTTATAGCTTACACAATAAATTGTTTAACAACCTATTGTTTGTAATATTATATCCAATAGAATTTTTGAAATTTTTCCATAGTATCGAGGTAATTAATGAAATATATTACGTTATAAAATTAAATTTCAGTTTTATTAAAAAAATTATTTGTTTTTATAGTCATTTAATTTTAAAATGGATTGTTTGCTTCAATCAAATGAGTGGTTACGGTATGGTTAAGTGTGGACCATGACATGCCGGTACGGTCCGTGTTAATGACTTGCCTTCTATTTTTATGCATTATGAATGTAAAATATTTTGGTTTTCTGGAATTATTATTGCAGGTTAAATATTGATGTATTATTTGGTATCTATAGTTCAAAAATCTTGATATCGTTAATTGTCGTTGTCATCTTATGTAACTTGTGCTATTGTTGTGTGCATTTTTGCGGGGGCGGCAATATTACAAATTAATCAATTACTAATGTTTGCAAACTGTATTTTTAGAAAGCATAACAATGAAATTTGTATATTAATATTTAAATAATTAAATATCAAAGTTCACCATATCAAAATTGAATAGATTGATCCAATTGAATACGCATAGTAAAAACAAATAAATTGTCCTTTGTATAAGTTAAAATTTTAATAATTATTTTTAGCTTAAATAATTTACCTTGATCGTTTGATAATACAATTTTCTATGAATTGTTAAAAATAATCATATTTCCGTTTATTATTATATACGAGGTTTAATCTAAAACTTCGCGGAATTTTCATTTAACAAAAAATACTAATTCATAAATATTGATATGGACCTCTAAAAATAGCATAGTATGTTGTTCTCAACAAATATGTGACCACATATAAAACACTTCTGTAAGTACTTACTTAATTTAACGTTTATGCAATCATTTACTCTATATGGGGAATAGGAAATACTGAATATATTGCATTTTTCATATTCTCTCTTCAGTTCGATGAACTTTTTTCCAAAAGTTAACAATTTTGGTACAAATTTTAATGTAAACCCAAAATATCCGCGAAAATCCTAAACACCAATTTCTTCATAGCAAAATCGGTAATAATTATTGTTAGTGATTCGAAATTTTGTCATTTTGGAATTATTTTATTTCATTTTTTATACGAAATTAAATTAATAAAAAATAAAAATTGATGAATACATTACAATTCTGCCTAATTAATATATTACCAAATCAAAACTAAAGTTATGTAATCAATATATAGATACAAATTAATAAAGAATGACTAAGGACATGTGTAGTGTAAAAACTGAAACCAATGCGGACGAAACTGAAATATTTACGGGAACTTTTTATCAAATCTTCTATAGTATTTTATATTAGAAAATAGAATTCAAATGACTATAATTTTTTCATTTTAGTTAAATATCACATTTAAAATTATTTTAAATAAATTTCTTGTCGTCATTTGAATTTGATTAAAGGTTTAGTGAACACCAAAATTATGTTTTTAAAATTCAATAAATTGTTTAAAAACATATTGTTTGTAATCTTATATTCAATTGAATATTTTAAATTTGTCAATAGCATCGAGGTAATTAATGAAATATATTAAATTATAAAATTAAATATCAATTTTATTAAAAAAATTATTTTTTATTACAGTCTTATAGTTTTAAATTGGATAGAATGACTTGTGAAAAGTTTGATATCTGTAAAGAACAAATTTGTTATGTAAAACATGTTTCAAGAAATATTTATTTGGTCAATTATAGATGCGACTTAATTAGACCAATCGATAATGTAAAATATCATACAATATTTAATTTTCGTTATCATATGACATATCAACCATTTCCAATCAATATTGTGGAAGATTATTGTTCATTGTTTTCAAACCAAACTAAAACTAAACCGATAGTTATAAATGCCATTTACAGTAAAATAAAAGATTATATAAATTTTAATCATCCATGTCCATATTTTGGAAATGTGACAGTAATAAATTATCCAATGGATTACGATATAATTCCACAAATTTTACCAGCTGGAGATTATCGTGTCGATTTGCATGTATTTGGAAAAAGCAATGGAAAAAATGAAACAATTACTCGTATACAATTATTTATACAAGTTGGTGGAATTAAGGCTATAAATTTTGGTAGAGGTTAAAATTTTAATATGGAATTTATATTATTGCTTATGAACACCTATTAGTTATATTATTGTTGGTTTTGAAAAATTATCCAATATTCTATTCAAATTAACACAATATTATACGATATATTCGCACTTTTAACAAATACTAAATACCAACAAATCAAATTTTTCAATAAAATTAAATTTTATGACTTATTAGTTTTTTGATTGTTTTAATTGTGTGTGATGTATTTAATGTTATTAAAATATAAAAATGAGTTAAAAAGCTAAACTATTATTCATATGTAATACGTAATATTTCGTGTCGAGAAAATTGTGCATCGTGAGTTTTTCTTGTTTAATCGAATGATACATTTGTGTACATACAGCAGAGAGTGACACACTTCAAATATTTTTCTACTTCCAATTTCGTTAAATAGGACACATTCGTAAAGAACAAAGTAAACACTGCGTCAAACATTATAATATCGATTATTATATTTTATAAAAAGTGGAAATTAAATGCCAAAAGATTATAAAACACAAAAAAAAATTTCTATAGAGTTTATATTGCAGAATGAACATTTTTTGGAATAAAAACATCTGTTAGTATTAATTAAATTTTTTGTAATTGGGTGGAATTAAGTGTGAGTGTATTAAATGGAATTATACAAAGAAATCGACTCAATTTAATAAAACTTATGAGACATTCATGAAAGCTCATGTTATAGTAAATAGTTTATGGAAGAAAATCTGGTCGTTTACCAAACTACATTTTCTGGAAATTCGATTTTTATAAATAATAATTTTTTCAATTACAAAATTAAAATATGTTGAACAATTTTTATCCAATCGGCTTCCTGCAGTCGTGTATTAATTTTTTTAATATTATTATGGAGCCTCGCATAAACACACAATTATTATAATATCAAAGTTGCATATATAATTGTACACCCTCTGTCCCATAATAAACCGGAATGGCCATCGTGACATTACTATCAGTAGAAACGAAATTACAACACATAAAGATACAGCTATTTTTATGCGTTGGTCGAAAAATTAATATAAAACAAAGAACCAACAACAAAATTTGTTTTAAAATTGGTAAAAATATTAATAAAACCTATATGAATAGTTTAAAATCGCGTATGGTGATAATTGCGTGTTAAGAACACAAGTTTTTAATCGGCATAAATGATTCACAGAAGGTGAAGAAGCTATACGTGATGATGAACGTCCAAGTCGACCATCTGAAGTAATTTATTGAAAAAACATTAAAAAAGTGTAAGTTTTCGTGAAAATTCCTAAGAAATCTTCAACGAAATTCATCGAAATGGAGCTTGGAATACCGGAAACAATAATTCATCGGATTTTAACTGGTCTACGATAGGTGAATGCAAAGTTTGTTCCACATGAATTATACGATGATATAAAATTGCACCGAATTGAACTAATAATCAAATTTTTTTTGCGTAATCATTCACCATGTTCACTTAATTAAACTCCCCAGTATTTGAACGTGCAAAACGATGATAGAGATTATTTTAAATCAATAAAATGGTGAAAATCTAATATTTATTTTTGTGTTTTTTTAATCTATTCCGGATTATTGTAGGACATAAGTTATGTAGATAGATATTCATTTGTATACATAATAAAAACAATTAAATTTGTCATTGTATTTAGATAAAATTTAAATAATGGTTGTAAGCTTAAATAATTTACTTTGATCGTTTGATAATACCAATTTTTATGAGTTATTAAAAATAATCGTATTTCCGTTTATAATATACGAGGTTTGATTTAAAACTTCCCAGAATATTCATTTATTTAAAAATATATTTACTTCATAAATTTTACTTGGTGAGCTGCAATGACATATATACTTCATTCATCAGATATAACGCACTTCATTTTACCTCATTCAACGTGTTTGCATTCATCTCTATCTATAAATAATGTTGCAAAGCATTATATCCTGTCATAGCTCTCTATCCTCTTCGTGGATAATACGAAATACCGAATATTGAAATTTTTCATTTTCTCAGAGGCATCAGTTCGATAAACCTTCATCCAAAATCAAAAAGTTAATAGTTTCGAACAATTTATATAAAGCATCTATAATTATTCACAATTCTGTATGATTAGTAGTTCAACTGTTAGTATATATATTCTTGGATATATTCAATTTATTGCTCACATAGTTACGAATATTGGATCAGCCTGTAAAGGGTTAGCCACGAATAACAATAATAAGTGCCCACAGGCAAGCTGGTGGCTGTGTAGGAGAATTACTAAGGAATGCGGTCTGAAAGAAATATCCACATTAAACTTAGTTAATGATTCAAAGATTACACAGTGTCATGTCGACTCAGCAGCGCTATTATAACTCCTTTCAGTAGAGGTGAATTACACCCTTGCAAATACCTTACGAATTTACAGAATGGATGGACATACGGTTAAAAACTATAATATATGAACTCCACAACACGGCGATCCCACCAAAAAAGGAGAACGATTTAAATTTCATGGACAAAATGGACATGTACTTTGTTGCGGTAACTAGAACCACAAACAATTGTTTTGGAGTTTTGAAAGTAGGTTACTCCGAGGTATATTTGGTCCCGCCAAAGAACAAATATTATCAAACCAATCAAAATTCATAGACTATAATGACGTATGGGGTAAGAATGTGTCAAAAAAAACTATTAAATGGAAAGAAGAGAGATTGAGCTCTGGATAAACTAAGGCTAGATGCAGTAAACTGTGATATTAGGATCCTTAAAATTCGGAATTGGAAGAGGTTAGTTGTAGATAGGTGGGGTTGGAGAAGCGTGTTGAAGAAGGCTAAAACCGCACATTGACTTTCATCCCATTTAGTAAGTAAAAACCTACAAAAATTTATTTTTACTTAAACTAGACTACTGAATCGGAACTATTTATCGAGGACGATCAGCATTAATTATAATAACACCAGGAACATAGAAGTGTTCAATAGGGTAATTTAGAGAAAGAAATTACACAATTCCGGGTACTTTTTATCTTATCTTATCATATACTATAATGGAAACAGACTACAAAAGACTATTATTTACACTTTGATTAAAATTATTTTAAATAATTTGTCTGGTTGTCATTTCTATTTGACTAAAGCTTTAGTGAACACCAAAATTATGTTTTTAAAATTCAATAAATTGATTAAAAACCAATTGTTAATAATATTATATTCAATTGAATATTTTAAATTTGTCAATAGCATCGAGGTAATTAATGAAATATATTAAATTATAAAATTAAATATCAGTTTTATTAAAAAAATTATTTTTTGTTACAGTCTTATAGTTTTAAATTGGATAGATTGACTTGTGAAAAGTATGATTTCTGTAAAGAACAAGTTTGTTATGTAAAACATGTATCAAGAAATATATATTTGGTCAATTATAGATGTGATTTAATTAGACCAATCGATAATATAAAATTTCATATAATATTTAATTTCCGTTATCATATCACATATCAACCATTTCCAATAAATATTGTAGAAGATTTTTGTTCATTGTTCACAAACCAAACTAAAACTAAACCGATAGTAGTAAATGCTATATACAATAAAATGAAAAATTATTTAAATTTTAATCATACATGCCCATTTTCTGGCAATGTGACAGTTTTAAATTATCCAGTGGATTATGATATAATTCCACAAATTTTACCAGCTGGAGAATATCGTGCAGATATGCATGCATTTGGAGAAAGCGATGGAAAAATTGAAACAATTACTCGTGCACAATTATTTTTACAAGTTGGTGGAATTAAGGCTATCAATTTTGGTAGAGGTTAAATTATTAATTTATAATGTTGTTTAAGAATAAAGAGCCTATTATGCCTGGTTCTTGGAAATGTTGGCTTTTATATTCTATCTATATAGATATCATTAGTAACAACAATTTTATAGGGACATTACATATTAATAATAAAAAAATTATTATAATTACTAATATTATAGTAATACTGCAAAGTTTATGTTGCAAATAAATATTAATTTTATAGAAGTTATTAAATAATTTGAAAAAGTATTATAAAAAATATTAATTAAAATTATTCGAAATATCGTTGCTCATGTTTATTTATTAATGAAAAATATAATATAGATTGATTTTAGAACTTAAATTAATAATAATGTAAATTGTTATACTTTATGAAAATTGTGTAATAAATTATTAAATATACATTTTTAATTATTTTAATTAATGATTTATGTTTTGTATACGTTTTGTTATTAACGATTCAGGTGATGTTTTATTAAAAGGTACATAATCTTTAGAATTTTTAAATCAATTTGGTTTTTTATTTCCCTTCAAACAAATATTCGTCTACGTATAGATTTTTTTTATGGTAACATAGTTTTTAGACAGTGTTTAATAATATTAATATTTAACTAATTAGATTTAATTAAACTATTTTAATTGTTGTTGTTGTTTATAACTTTTGTTTAATATATATACTTCCTTAGAAATATTATACCGAAATATTAAAAATTACACGGTCGCATAAATTCCCATATTGTAACTTTTAATATAATTATAATTAATTATTAATTATACAACTAGGGGTATTCCTCCATCTCCAAAGTTACGTACAACGTCCACATTGAAAGATGCCGCAGAAAGATACCTTGGAACAAGGTTTTGGTGTATAAAAATTCATTTATAAAAAGAACATTTCCTACATCCTAATCTTGAAAAGATACAATCAGACTACTGCCGAACAATATAAATATACATTACGGATAAATAGTGGATTTTCTACATATTTTGACAATGCACTTTAAGTGACAACCTCACCAATCCATTCACTGACATTTTTTAAGGCACTATGACTATAAATCAACAATATACTAACTTTTTAATATCAATATTTAATTTTTTATGATATTTAATAAAAAAAACTTCATTGCAATGATATCTTATACAATGTTGAGAAAATTGCATCGGTACGTGTTATGTGAGCATAAAACAAAAACAAACTTAAAACTTTAGCTATCAGAACAGACTTGATTCCATCTCCCATAATAATTGTATTTTTTGAACATGCTTAGGAATCAAAGTTGTTCTAATAATCTGTTATTTTGTTTTACAAATCGAAATTGGTCCAGCCTGGAAATTGAACTAATTGTAAAGATTCTTTTCAAAAATTGTATGTGATATGGTTATAAGGTTTACATCTGTCGATTGAACTGACCAATAATTGAATACAAACATATTTTGTATAATGTAGCCTCTACACTCGTTTCCTGAACAGTATTTTGATTCATAATTGTAAATAAAAATTATTATTTTCATGTAGAGATCCTAGTTTTTAACCCCTAAAAGCAAATTTATTTATTGTTTGTAATTATATTAATATGTTGGATTGTATCCATGTGGTCTACGATTCTGTATACTATTGTCTTCTATCGTTCGAATCATTATATCGTTCAAATTAATAGAAACACCATCAAATCTCATTTCTCACTTATATTTACGATTTATAGTTTTTAGCAAATTCTCATATACCTCATGCAAATATAAAGCATTTCCTAATTTACCAATCATAATTTTTCTGATAATCACTTCGGACCACCTAATAATGGATATTAGATTTTATTTTGTTTTTCCCATATCTTTATATAGTTGCCTTATAAAATTGGTAATAAATCCTTAATTCTTGATGTATTTAAACCATTGTAAAATATACTATGCATATCAATTAATTATCTCAAAATATATATCAGAAAGATTTTAAGTAACAAAAGAAATATTTTCAATATAATTGTAAGTTCAAACTAAATTTTGCATATGAAACGATACTTGTAAATACTACAGTGTTAATATTTAAACTTTGCACACAAGATCTCAAAAGCTCGATAAAAAATACATAAATATGTATTATATAACAAAACTATTTGAGGGATTGCTAAGAAGTGGTTGATTCAATAATATATAATTTTCCACACAGAAACAAAAACAAGGTTACATTCAAAGAATCAATTTTTATCGTACGCGAATGTAGCCTACTGTATTAGTGTTTATATATATTAAAATATTAGTTCTCATCGGATATACAATATTTATGTGTAAGCATTTATCGATTCCTGTAACTAAACGCTTCTGTAATCCACTTTTTTATATATATAATCCTTACCTTATTTAACTAATTTGCATTCTTCTATTTTTTATTTTCTCAGAGACCTTTACAAAGAAATGTTATCCAAAATGTAACAGTTTTGAAACGAATTTTTCCATATAACAAAATTAAATATACTACCCTAATTTTTCAGAAATCTATATTATGATAGTAGTTCAACTGTTAATATGTAATCTTACACATAAAAATTCTTTTTAATCTAGGCAACCGAAGCCGAACTATCTATAGCGTCATAGTATTATAATGGAAAATAGATTACAAAATATTACAATATAAATATTTAAAATTACTTTTAGATCACATTTAAAATTATTTTGAAAATGTTTTCTGGCCGTCATTTGTGTTTGATTAAATTGTTTGACAACCTATTGTTTGTTATATTATATTGATTATATTCAATTGAATATATTAAATTTGACAATATTATTGAAGGTAAGCATTTAAATATATTACAATATAAAATTAAATGTCAGAGTTATTATTGCAAATTTTATATTTAAGAAATTAAAATAATACGCCTTATGGACCTAAGAATTTCTCGAGAAAACAGATTTTAAATATATAAGATTTCTTGAATATCTAGATATCCAAAAGGTCTAGAAAACGCATGGTATAAAATACTGAATTAATATTCATCCTCGATAGGTTCTTTTTGCGGTCGGTATAAATTTTTAGTACATCGTCCAGTAGTTCAACTAATGGAATACGTCCATTAGTTTAAATCAAAAATTAATTTATCAATTGGATACAAAATAGATTGTGTCAAATATATTACATAAGAATAAGTAAGTAATATTATATATATATTTACTATATGAACAAATATTATTGTGCATCATTTCCATCAATGAAATGACTGGTTAAGGTATTGTTAGGTATGTGTGACATGACATGACGGTACGCTTAGTGTTAATGACTTGCTTTATATTTTTAGGCATTATGAATGTAATATATTTTGGTTTTCAGGCATTATTATTGGAGTATGAATATCGGTTGTATTTTTTGCTACCCGTAGTTCACAAATATTATCTTTTTATTTTGGGTTTACATTCATTTTGGTATGGTTAATAGTCATTGTCATCTTAAGTAATTTGTGCTATTGCTGTGTGCATTTTTGCGAGGGCGGCAATATTACAAATTAACCTATCACTAATGTTTGCAAACTGTATTATTAAAAAGTACAGCAATGAAATGTGTACACTAGTATTTAAATGGTCTAAATAGTTAAATATCAAAGTTCACCATATCAACATTGAATAGACAGATCCAATTGAATACGCATAGTAAAAACAAATAAATTATCATTTGTATAAGTTAAAATTTAAATAATGGTTTTTAGCTTAAATAATTTACCTTGATCGTTTGATAACACCATTTTCAACAAATTGTTAAAAATAATCATATTTCCGTTTATTATATACAAGGTTTGATTTATAACTTCCCGGAATTTTCATTCAAAAAAATAAATACTTATTCATAAATATTGATATGGGCCGCTTAAAATAACATATGTAACCACGTTTTTGCATTCATTTAATCTGTATGGGGAATAGGAAATACTGAATAAATGCATTTGTCATTTTCTCTCTTCGGTTTGATGGACTTTTGTCTTGTCCAAACTTTAACAATATTTGAACAAATTTTATTGTAAACAAATAATATTTACGAAAATTCTTTCTCTCAAAAAATATAAAATACCAATTTATTCATATAGCAACATCGGTAATTCCACTATTATTATGCATTTTTATGTAATTTGTTATTGTTAATCATTAAAATTTTTTTCATTATGGAGTTAATTTATATCAGTTTTTATACGAAATTAAAATAATAAAAAATAAAAATTGGCAAATACATTACAATCCTTCCTAATTAAAATATTGCCAAGAATGACTATCGATATGTGTAGTGTTGTATTGTATAAACAAATGCGAAGTAAACTGAAAAATTTACGGCAACATTTTATCAAATCTAGTAAATTTAGAATTATATTGTTAATACAAGAGAAAATTAAGATTCAAAAAACTATAATTTTTTCATTTTAGTTAAATATTACATTTAAAATTATTTTAAATACATTTCTTGCAGTCATTTGAATTTGATTAACCAGCGATTGGGTTTTGAAAAATGTTTGCTCATTTTATGCAAATCAATGTAACCAAAAAATAAATGGTCAATCAAAAATGTTTTTATATGCGTACGTCAAATGCAAACATTTAACAAATACTAAAAAAACCGACAGGTTAACATTATTTCAATAAAATTAAATTTTATTACTTATTTTATTCTTTAAATAGCGTGTGATGATCGTATAAATATGAAAATAAGTAAAAAGATTAACCATCATACAAATTAATGTTGTTCCAAATTCCAATTAATTCTGTTATTGGCACAATAATGAAAATTTAGGATAAATATTTTAAATGTTATAACATAAGATTTGTATACTTAGGAAACAAAATTAAAAAATTGTATTCTCAAAAATTTAGTTTGGTCTCTTCGTGGCAAATATATATGACATCGACAATAATTGTGTAGTTTCACCTATAGAAGGATTGAGTATGCAATAATCGTGAATGCGAATCGTAATTTGGTTTCATGTTTGAAATTAACTTCAATTTAGTGTATATTTAAGATGTTTATGAGTTTTTTGTTTAATTAACATTGTCAAATGTATATTTATATTTTGTTTTAGATTTATATAATGATCTGATATTCTTATAATTTGAACTATTCTTCAGAATTAGTTTATAGTTGTCATTATTGATTGATAATTTAAGTTTAACTTTTAATAATATATTATATTATATCGAACAAAGTATTAAATATTTTTCAATTTAAATGTATTTTTATATAATTTTTTTATAGCACATTGATAAAATTATTAAAAAAGATTTAAAAATGACTATCGATTTTTATTATTCTCAGCGTTCAGCAACATGTCATGCTGTACAAATGGTTGCCAAACCTTTGGGCTTTAGCTTAAATTTTTGGATTTAGATTTATATTTAGATTAGATGAACATTTAACACCCGAATTTATTAAGGATATTAAGGTAATTTAATAATTTTTGTAATTATTTCAATTAGTTTGCATTGTCAAATTGACTGGGCAGAGTTTATTTCGCGATATAAATTTTTTTCATTTTGTATATATGTAACTGTATATATTTGTATATTAACGCAGTTCAAGGTTCAAGTGAGGAGGAGCGACCATTACATTTTACATCGTATTATAGATTACCATATTTTTTAACACTGCAATATATTTATAGAATAATTTATTTATTTTTTAGATAAATCCACAACATACAATTCCGACAATTGTCGATAATGGTTTTGCGTTATGGGAATCAAGTGCCATTATAATATGTTTAATTGATAAATATAGTAAAAATGATAAACTATATCCAAAAGATCCAAAAATTCGTTCAATTATAAACCAACGATTATTTTTTGATATGGAATCGTTATACCAAAGTTTTGCAGATTATTGGTATCCACAAATATTTTATAAAATAAAATTAGCAGCTGATACGGAAAAATTTCAAAAAAAGCTAATCTTGACGCACAGTAGGCGTTGTTCTGATTGATTTTTCTTTTGTTAAGCATATGTAAAATAATAGAATTAAGGAAATATCTTAAAAATTCCTTTCAAATACCAATAATTACAAACCAATTAGAAAATTTTTACATACTCTATTGCGGAGTAATTACAAGTATTACCAACTTGACTGGATTAAATGTTTGATAAATGCCATATAAGCTCCACTTGCGAATAACATGACTGGTTTATAATCTTTAGTTTTGTTTTGATACATGAAAATAGTTGCTTTCAAATTAAATAAAATACCACCTTTTTACTAGAAATTTTTATGTAATTTCTTAATCATTCGAATATATGTGTCATATCAGTTCCCACATCTTGGATAATCGATTTTCAGTCGGCTTTAAAACGTTTCTATTGTTTACCAATAGTTAGTTTATGTATATAAGAATCATTGAAGGCTTCTGAAATTGTTTTTATAAATGATTTGGGTGTTACTTTATTTCATATGTTATACGAAGTCACAATAATAAATAATAAAAATCGTCGAACACATTACAATTCTCCTACTTTATTAATATATTGCTAAATCGAAATAATCAATCAATCAATAATGCTTTAAATTAATGCAGAATGATTAATTAAAGATAATAAATAATATTGTTATCAAAGCGAAGAAAATCGAAAACTTTACGAGAACTTTTCTGTCTGACATGGTGTTAAGCATATATAAAGGAAATTATATTTCAAAAGATTATCTATATATATTTAAATTTTGGTTAGTTAAGTTTAGTTTAGTTGAAATTATTTTAAATATATTGTATTTAATAAAAATAAATAAAATAAATATACAAGAATATATTGTCTCGTTGTCAATTGTATTTGATTAACAGTTTAGTGATCATCAAAATTATGTTTTTAAAATTAAAAAAATTGTTTACAAACCAATTGTTAATAATAATATATTCAATTGAATTTATTAAATTTACCAATAGTATTGAGGTAATTAATGTAATATATTAAATTATAAAATTAAATATCAGTTTTATTAAAAAAAATTATTTTTGTTATAGTCGTATAGCTTTAAATTGGACAGATTTATTTGTGAAAAATCTCAATTCTGTAAAGAACAAATTTGTTATGTAAAACATGTATCAAGAAGTGTTTATTTGGCCAATTATAGATGCGATTTAATTCGACCAATCGATAATATAAAAGTTCATATGATATTTAATTATCGTTATCATATAACATATCAACCATTTCCAATAAACACTGTGGAAGATTTTTGTTCATTGTTTTCAAACCAAAATAAATCTAATCCGATTATATTAAACGCACTTTTTAGTAAATTAACAAATTATACAAATATGAATCATACTTGTCCATATTTTGGAAATTTTACAGTTAAAGATTATCCAGTCGATAACAATGTATTTCCACAAATTTTATCAGCTGGTGAATATCGTATTGATGCACATGTATTTGGGGAAAGTAATGGAAATATTGAAACTATTTTTCATGCACAATTATTTCTACAAGTTAGTGGAATTACGGCTACTAATTTTGGTAGAGGTTAAAATTTTAGAATTTTATTTTATATTATTGTGTTAGAGAATTATGGAAGTTATCACATAATAATATAATTCCATTTTCATTTAATTTTATAGTTTACTTTTTTATATTTTTTTTGGTAAGATTCTCGTATATAAATAATTATTATTAATTTTTATTTATAGTATAATTAAAATTTTTTAAATATTTTATGATTTAATTTCATAAAAAATAATAATTTATTAAAGAAAAATTAAACTAAAAATGAAATAAATTCAAAAATTTGTATATTTTTTTTCTCTCAAGTGTTTGATTGGAGTTTTGGTATTGTATATATAAAGATTTATTAATTGCCACACTTTATTGATGTCAGTGTTGATTGATAATGATTGTGTTTCGAATGTCATATAAGCACATTCACTTTATGGTCACTCAAGTTTCGTATAATTGTATTCACTATATCGTTTTTTTTAAGTATAAGTGACTATTCAAGCCTCTTTTCGCTGGAACGTTAAATTGTAACTACTTAAATTTTGAAATGCATGCATGAACTTTTGTGAGTATAGCTTAAGCATAGTATGCTGCTGACAAGTAATTTCTTACATTACATTAAAATTATGTACAAAAAATACTCAAGTATTGATCAAGAAATTTTTTTCTGTTTCGTTTACCAAACTTGTGTCGTAAGGAATCAGCAAGAAAAAGATAAACTGGGGTTTAGCGTTAGATTAATGGATCAAAATATAATATATTATATTATATCGAACAAAGTGTATTAAATATTTTACAATTTTAATGTATTTTTATATATTTTTTTTTATAGCAAATTGATAAAATTATTGAAAAAAATTTAAAAGTGACTATCGATTTTTATTACTCACCGCGTTCAGCACCATCTCATGCTGTGCACATAGTAGCCAAAGCATTGGGAATCGAAATGACTTTAAAATTTTTGGATTTAGAAACTAATGAACATTTAACACCCGAATTTATTAAGGTAAATTTAATAATTTTTGTAATTATTTCAATTAGTTTGCATTGTGAGATTGACTGCGCAGAGTTTATTTCGCGCTATAAATTTTTTTCATATATGTAATTTGTATATTTACGTAGTTCAAGGTTCAAGTGAAGACGAGCGCCCATTACATTTTACATCGTATTATAGATTATCAGCTAAGATTTTTTAACACTTCATATTTATAGAATAATTTATATATTACTTACTCTGAAGGAGTAAGAAACATGACAGTTTATAAAAATTTATAACTTTTGATTCCAAAGTGCCGCAAAAATTTTTGGTAGTTAAAAATAATAGCTATATCTAAAGTCTGCTTCATTTCAGAATTTTAATATGAAACTAGTAATTTGTATGTACAATCATGACATTTCTTTTAGTAAACTAATAATATAGAAGAGCCATGCGTGTTATTTGCATTTAATCAACTATAATTTTTTGAGTTTTACAACAGCTTTCATTTTATTAGTTCCAATATTTATTCTCAATAGTCAATAGAATGAATTCATTTTTACAAGCGAAAATTATTTTCTAATTACGCATACGATTTGTTATAAACAACTTCCATTAAATAACAGGCATTCATTTTTTACGTTCGTTACTAATTTCGAATTACGAATTCTAAAAAAACAATGCTTTAGGCGATTGTGCAGAAAATATTACAATAATTTAATATATAAAAAAAAATTTATTTTCAATACTAGAATATTTACATTGAAATTTTGGATACGAAATCTCATACTCGTTCAATAAAAAAAAATTATTAAATAACGAAACTATATTTGAAGGATTGCTGAGAAATGACTGATTCATTAATAAATAATTTCCCGTTCTGTACTCGTCTACATATAAAATAGTTACATTAAATAATTCATTAATGCAGCATTTGAAATTATATAACATATTAAATTTACCTATACGAATTGCATTGATGCAAATATGTGTACTCAGTGAAAGTGATTAAATTTGACGTTTTATAATGGTTTTAAACTAATATAATAAACTTTGATCGTTTGATAATACCAATTTATACGAATTATTAAAAATAATCATACTTCCGTTTCACGAGGTTTGATCTAAAACTTCACGGAATTTTCATTTATTTAAAAAGAAAATACTTATTCGTATATTATAAATTAAATGTTAATATCTTTTATTATTCATTTTCTCTTGGACTTATTTTTACAATGATCGTTTATCCAAAATGTAACAGTTTCGTAACGAAAATCTAAAATCATATACTCAAAATATCCATGAAAAGCATTTCGCACAAGTTATGCAAATAAAGAATGTAATTCTTTAGAAATTTACATGATTAGTAGTTCAACTGTACGAATTGTTGCGTCAATTAATCATTCAATGTTTTTGCATTCATCTCCTCTGATTATATTTTTCATTCTCTCAGAGACTTTATGTTTACAACTGAACTTTTATCCAAAATTTAGCAGTTTCGAAATAAATGTTGCTATATACTCGTGTACGCAAAAAGAAATAATCCACGAAAATCGTTTCGCATAAATTATATAAAATACCAAATATGATATGATATGACAAAATTAGTAATTACACTTTTAGAAGGAATTAGGAATTTTTTGTAATTTCTCAATCATTCGAATTTATGTGTCATATCAGTTCCCTCATCTTGGACAGTTGATTTTCAGTCGTCTTTGAAACGTTTCTATTTTAGCTAGTTTATGTATATGAGAAACATTGTAGGCTTCTGAAATTATTTTTATAAATGATTTTGGCGTTACTTTATTTCATATGCTTTTTAATTAATGCAGAATGATTAATTATGGTAAAGTTATTAAATATTATTGTTACCAAAGCGAAGGAAATTAAAAACTTTATAGCAACTTTTTCGTCTGACACAGTATTAAACATGTATAATGGAAATTAGATTGCAAAAGATTATCTTAGTTTAGTTTAGTTAAAATTATTTTAAATATATTGTATTTAATAAAATAAATTATAAATATACGAGACAAATTTATGTCGTTGTCAATTGTATTTGATAAAAGGTTTCGGGAACACAAAAAATATGTTTTTAAAATTCAATAAATTGTTTAAAAACCGATTGTTAGTAATATTATATTTAATTGCATTTATGAAATTTGTCAATAGTATTGAGGTAATTAATGAAATACATTAAATTATAAAATTAAATATCAGTTCTATTTAAAAAATTATTTATTTTTACAGTCATACAGTTTTAAATTGGATAGATATACTTGTGAAAAGTCTGATTTCTGTAAAGAACAAATTTGTTCTGTAAAACATGTATCAAGAAATGTTTATTTGGTCAATTATAGGTGCAATTTAATTAGACCAATCGATAATATAAAATTGCATGCAATATTTTATTATCGTTATCATATAACATATCAACCATTTCCAATCAATATTGTAGAAGATTTATGTTCATTGTTTTCAAACCAAACTAAATCTAAACCGATTATATTAAATGCCATTTACAGTAAAATAAAAAATTATATTAATTTTTATCATCCATGCCCATATTCTGGAAATATTACAGTTTTAAATTATCCAGCCGATTACGATATATTTCCACAAATTTTTCCAGCTGGAGATTATCGTGCCGATGTGCATGTATATGGGAAAAGCAATGGAAAAATTGAAACATTTAATCGTTCACAATTATTTTTACAAGTTGGTGGAATTAAGGCTATTAATTTTGGTAGAGGTTAAAATTTAAAAATTTTATTTTATATTATTATGTTAAAGCCTATAAGTTATACAATGGTTGGATTTGAAAAATGTTTGGATATTCTATAAAATAGTTTTAATTAATTTACATTTATATTAATAATTTTAATTTATATAAACATTCTTCAAATATTGATAATCGTACTGAACGAACTTATTTTTCTAAAAAAAATTAATTTTATTACATTATTTTTTTGATTGTTTTAATTTGTGTGTTCTGAACATAACGTTATTTAATTATAAAAATAAATTTAAAATCTGAACCACGGATGAGAGATCCATATGAAATATTTGATATTTTCATGTTGAGAAAGCTGTGCATAGAGTGTGTAGTTTTTAATTCTCACTTAATGATCATTTTTGAAAAAATGCATTCAAGCACAAATACTAAAATGAGAATTTTGGAAACTTTGGTAATATTGAAATTTTTCTATTATCTCATCAATTCTTTTTAAATTTGGTATATTGGATTGGAATGAGATTATTTATAAGCATTTGCTAAACCATTAAGCCCTTTCATTCTCAGAGGACAGTGTTATTAAAATTAATGGAGTGAAGGATAAACTCTTCATTAATTAGGATAAAATCGTTTGTGTTTGTTTGGAAAGTGCATTGGCTATATATATATATATATAACTTCTAAACTAAGGCATTTACTGCCTCGACTAACGTTCGCACGGTAGCATATATCCTGGACTAATTAATGGGAAAATGTAATTTTCTCAGGCGGGGGAAATTTAATTCAGATATTCCATCATATTACATATATCTATGTTATATTTTAACTTTTAGTTAGCCGTTTGAAAATAGTATTGCTACATTAAAATAAAATGTGTCTATACAAATCGCATACAAAAACACAGTGCAAAACGCAGCACATAAGAAGGCAGAAACATGGAAAAGGCACACTTTTCCACAAGACATAATGTAGGTTTGCAGATAATCGTAATATGTTCATGGGAATTCCATTAGTGGATCACTGTTCAAATTCCTAAATTGGTATTATATTGTATATATTGTTTTTTCTCATTCGTACAATTATCAATGCATGGGTGAGGGGCTCTATAGTGTGCATGGCTTGGCATATAAATAGCCTTATATATAATCTTTTCAAGTTATGTAAACGGGCGGATGCTTTCCTGTTCGAACGTTTAAACATAGTATTCCCACGTGGCACTTTTCAACTATATCCATAGTACATAGAAAATAAAGGACTAAACTTATTGAATATAGGTGTTATTTAGGGTCTAATCTAATCATATGAAATTAAAATTAATTTGCAAAATATTGATTTATATATACACATATACGTAATATTACATAAATCTATAAAAAATGAAAATTTTATTATGTGAAAATAATTTTCAAAAAAATTATAAAATACACTTTCTTTTTCTTTTTTTTTCTATTTTTATCATTTTTCTTTCATCAATATTTCCAAATCTTCATTTAATAAGAATTTCGAAATACATATCAATGGTAATTCTGGTAGGTCTGGTAAATTTGGTGGCATCGATGTTCTTATTATTTCAATGCCATTCGTAATAAGTAAATTTCTACGTACTGATACTTGATATTTATGAGCTATAATATCACAATATATTGGAGCTATTGATGCAAAAAAATTGGTGGATGATAATTGTTTTTCAATATTTACATTTCGTATCATAGCGTAGGATTCATTTTTATCGGCCATCAAAAAGTCTAATATAGTTGTATGAGTTTCATTAAATTTAATATAATTTAATTTCAATAATTCTTTAAATGTTATCGAATTTCCATACGTATCAATTGAACAAATATTTAATAGTCGTCGTTGGCGATCACAAGCACTACTAACTCCTTTCAATAAACATATGGCAACAATTCGACAAATAATTGTACACATGATACACTTTAAACCTAATTTATCGCAACACGAACAAATCGATTTACATTCGCCAAAATAATCGATATAAATTTTATCTGTGTAATCTAAATGTAAATTTGAGTATTCACTAATTTCCGACAATAAATTGATTTTATTTAGATATGACCAAGAGACATATCGTGTTGCACAATTTTGACTAATTATAAATTTTTTAAACAATTCTATTTCAATTTGACAGCCATTATGAATTAATCTGCGTGCAATATCAAATAATTTATTTTTACTCTCCAATTGTAAGGTATAAGTTTGTACTAAATAATGTGTAAAGTGATCACGTTTACCGGCAGTTTTTATAGATGCATCTTGGTGGCTGAACAAAAATTTGGATGAGCAAAGTTTAGAAAGCATTACATTTTCGGATACATATGAACTAGCTAATAAATAATTAATAATGTCGACAAAATTATTTCGAATAGATATGTTCACAATTATATTTAATTGGTTTGTATTAAATTTATTCACAGCTATGTAAATAAAATATTTGATAAACATTTCTTTAAATTGTTGCCATTTTTTTTTATGTAAACAAAGGTGTAAATTTGCTGTTTGAATGGATTTTTTGTTGCTAACAGCAGGATAACATAAATTGTTACAAGTCATCGATTCAATATTTCTTTTAAAATGTAATTCAGAATTTATGGAATATGATTCACATAAATTCATCGATGTAGTTTTCTTTAATTCTCTTAGGCTATACAATTGGGCACCGTTCTGTAATAATATTCCAATATAGTTATGACATTGAATAATTTGAATAGCATATTGCAACGGTGTCATTTCAAAATTATCAATTTTATTAATATCAGCACCATGTTCTATAAACAGTTTTATACATTTTGAAAATTCATCAACCGATAAAATTTTTGTACATAGCAAATGTACGACAGTTTCACCAAAATAATTACTGGCATTTAAATTAATACCACCACCACCACCACTCTTTACCAATATTTCAATAATTCGATATGTATAGAAAATTGGCGGAGGTGATCCATTGTAATTATGTTTGCAAATAATTTTATTTTGTACACCATTCTTGATTGTATTTAAATATTTTTTCATTGCAATTATATCAGAGTATTTAAATTTTTTTTTTTCATAACTAGCCACTTTGTTTGTTTTAACTGATTTAAAATCCAATTCCATTTGTTTTAAAAACAATAATATTTCATTTCGAATTTCTACACTTTTTTTCGGACAATGATAATTTGTACATATTATTTGTAAAAAATTTTCATTCCATTCATATGTTGAATTTAAATTAAAATTGAAATTTGATATAATTTTATTAAATAATATTTTATTGTCATCGGGATTATTTCTGATCAACGATAGCAAATCAATAATTTCTACCAAATTATTATCCATGGCATATTGGAATGCTGTTTTACCATTATTACTATGACCATAAACATCAGCATTCATAACAATTAATAATTTAATAATATTTACGAAACGACCATATTTTGCCGAACACATTTGACGCAACACCGTGTCACCATTAACATTTCTATGTTCAATAGTAGCACCGTAATGTAACAATAAAAGTATAATAATTTCGCATTTATATTGGCATGCATAAAACAATGGCGTTTGTCCCATTGAATCGGGTGCATTAACATTAGCGTAATTTAATAATAGTAATAACACAATTTCAATGGATTTTATTGCAATGGCATAGTGTAAAGATATTTTACCATAATTATCTGGTTTATTGATGTTCGCACCCAATGCTAATAATTTATGAAGAACTTTAATGCGTCTGAATTTACATGCTAACTGTAATGCAGTACAACCATTCGTATCTTTAGCATTAATATCTATGTATAGATCAGATTTTAATAGATTTTCAATATATTCATCACTTTCACATGATGTAATAGCACAATGTAATTTTAAGGTTTTTATTAAATATTTATTATCATTATTGTTAGAATTATCAACTTCCATTTTACTAATTTATTGTATCTATTTTTTATTTTAATTATTTTAAACAATCCAATAATATCGATATTATAAAAAATATATATTTATTACAGTTATAAAAATTATATTAAATTAACGGAGCTTTTATTTTTTTTTTTTAAATAATTAATAAATATTTAATAATTAAAAAACATTATAAAAGATTTTTTCCTGTTTTTCCTGTTTTTTTTTTGTATCAAAGAGTAAAGGACACAGAATTTAATAATTAAATAAATAAAAACTACTTTAATCGTTTTATTAAAATTAATTAATGACTTCAGTCTTGGTTTTCATAATCTCATTTCTCCATATGATATTCAACTACTGAAACTATATACTGAATAAATGTTGGTCTCTGTGTACTCTGGCAGACAATTAAATCAAATCGAATCAGTGTGAAACAAATTAAAATAGAAATAGCGTTAATACACGGTGTGACGTTTAAAGACACGCATTTAAATGTCAGTAGTAGTTTTTATGCTTGCATCGTAAAAATACAATGGAACAAAGAGCAAGTGTTAAATTCTGTTTTAAAATTGGAAAAAATTGTGTAGAGTACTTAAAGATTGTTGAAAAAAGTTTATAGTGATGATTGTATGTTTCCAGGAAGTAAAGAACATAAAAATCGTGTTGAATTAAGTACTAGCAAAGACACTATTTGGGCAATTTTAACAAGAGATTTAATTTTTGATGAAAAAGCGGGATTTCTTTGATCAGCCTGATCTATCAGCGTGTAACTATTTTCCGTCGTTCCCAAAACAGGGAACTGCCATGAAAGAAGCATTTTATGATTAGATTCGAGCCATCCAAACAGCGCGGTGAAGTAGGTGAAGAAGAAAATCGTTATAATTGATATAAAATAATCTATGTGTGCATTAGTTAATCGTGTCAAACTCTGTATTGAATCAAATGGAAACTATTTTGAATTTTTATTTAATGTTTCAAAAATTATTATTGTGTTTTTTCTATTTTTTAACCTAAAATTGCGATTATTTAAACGACATATTGTGTAGAATAAAAAAACCTAACTGCAAGGTATTAATTATAATTATATGTTTGATATTATAATTAATTAATAATTTAGTAATAATTAAAAAATATTAAATCAACGTATACACATTCTATCAACACATGGTATCTTGTGTTAAATCACAATCATGGCCAACATTGTTAGAAGTATACAGAAAAAAAAATCAAATCAAATCAAAAATCGATGATAATTCTTCTGCCACCATTATTCAAATCAAATTTGCCATCAGCTGTTTCTAAACAACCATTGCATTAAATTAAAGTTAAGTTATTTTTCAGTAATTCAATTCATTAATTAATTATAAAACCATTTTTATCTATTTTTTCAACTGTTTATTATTGAAATACTGAATTTAATTTTTAAAATACTGAATTTAATTTTTATATGTAATAGCAATTAGACGATAATTCGACGGATCGTTTGGATTTCCTAATTTATGGAATTGTATTAGATATTTCTGTGCCATATGATATTAAGGGAAACAATATGTTACTATATTAATCGTTGTTGAAATGAAACGAAATTGAGTAATTACTAAGCAAATAAGCTGATAGCGATGTGATAAAAAATTATTTGTTTATATAAAAATATGATGAAATCAAATAAGGTTTTGGTTCATTATTGTCCCCACCCACGTAAAAACAAAAGCTTCGTAAATGATCATATCATTTGATAATTACGATAGACACATTAATTAGAATTGCTCTATATATGCTCTAACTACGATGCCGACAAATTTACCAACTTAACTGTTACGAATATTTTAGTGATGTTTCACTTGTTGTGAATGATAATGAAACTTGAATGTCATGCTTATAATCTTTCATTATAATAGAAGTGTCAACGGTGAGAAAAAAATAATTAGTAGATCCAACAAAGTGAATAAGAATAAAAAGAAATAATTCAGAGGTACATAAAATTAATTGAAAATACTATAATTAATCTAAAAAGAGTACCTCTCTGGAAACCCGATAATATATAAATACACTTATCTAATAAAATTATATTTATAAATGTAATAAATTATAACAATATTTTCTAAAACAAAAATTAATAGTGAAGGCGTCACAAAAATCAATGCGGTGTATTTTATTATTTATTGTATTGTACATAAAAGTAGATCTTGTTCCATAATTATTCCTCTCTATCCATATACGAGTTTAGAAATATATAGATACCATAGTATAAACTTTAACAGTAACATATATATACTACATACTACGTTATGCATATATTAAATCAATCTAATTTTAAAATAAAAACAAGTTATTCTATTTTAGTTTAATATTATTTCAATTTGATTAATGAAATTATTGTATTACAAAAAAAAGAATATAAAAAAAATAAATAAAATATAAAGAAAATAAATAAACATTTGTTTATTAACTTTCGATTTTTTTAAATAGCAACAAAATATTAAATACAAAGGCGTTGTTTGTTAACATATTGTATTATATTTATTTTATCTGAACACATATTTCTCTGTGTTGGTTTTGTTTTAACTATATCTATACCATATGTATATTTGTTACAATATAATTAAATTTATTAAATGTATTATAAGCAAAAGGAATTTTTACATAATACGATTTCCGTTTATTAAAATAAAATTTGTAGTCAGCAAAATTTTTACATAATATAAAATAATTTTAATATATTTTGCTAAATTATTTGCAAAGTCATACTGATTATTATTTATTAAATAATATAAAGAACATACTAGAATTCAAAAACCGTACAATCACACATAAAGAGACATGACACACACCAACAAGACACACAATTTTAATATGATTCATTATCTTAAAAATTCTAGCAATTACTATATAAAATAATATAAAAACAAGTTATAATCTTGTATATTTTACAATATATGATTTTTATTGGACTTTAAAATATAACAGCGATATGTTAATATTTTAAAGAATACAATGATAACTTTGAATTATATGTATGCGAGAACAAATTTTTCAATAGTTATGTTGATGTTAATTTAATATAATATAAAATAGTAATAATAAAAAAAAATGTAATTTAATACATTAACGCGAATTGGTACAATTGAATTCACTAAATAAAAATTTTCAACAGCACAATAATCTATTCTTCTGTATACGAATATAAATGTATGACTAAAATTTATATAAGTTGAATATATATATAACATTTTCAGGTCACAAAAGTACAATAATATTAAAGAAAAGAATTTTTTTTTCTATCTATGATGATTTTCTAAATAAGGGGGATTTAATTTCGGCACTTAATCCAAGCGAGAGGGTTCATTGTGCTCTGCCTGTGAGTTAATTTAATTAATTGAAGTGGCCATTGCATATTTTCCAAATATCCTATGCTTATATTTCGCATAAGCCGGACATTTACATAAATAGTGCCATACCGATTATTCCGACAAAGAACATTTCGCACAATTTCTATTGGATGATCAAACGCATTTTGTGAAGGTGATAGTTTAGCGTGCAGTGTAAACAACTCAACAATCATTCTTAATTTGTTCCTTGGTAACCCCAGCAATGGCAGCAACCGTTTCCTCATTGCGGCAACAACCCATCTTTTTTTGCCTATCGATAGTTGCCATCTGTCTCCATACATGATCAAATTCTGCATCTATCCAGTCAGGAATGCACTACGAAATCCATTTACCGGGAACCGGTAGGCATGGCTCAGGACCATTGAAAGCGGATCGTTTACAAGATTGTGCCAGCATATTTATTACCGGCAATACCACGGTGAACCGGTACCCACAAAAGTACGACATTGTTGTACAATGATATTTCATTTAATATGTTAGCACATTCGTTTAACAATTTCGATCTTATTGTTGTTCCGTTGAGTGCCATCAATACAGACTTACTAATACTATGTATCGTTTTACGTTATTATACACATCAATTGCATTTGATACAAGTTTAAGAAAAATTCGTTATCTTACGATAATTTATTAATAGAAACAAAAATTTAATTATGTAAAATGTAAAAGTGGATAGGATTGTTATATATTTTAAAATTTTTTTACATTATAAGTGAATGATGGTAAATTCAAAGTTTGTTTTTATTTTACAGTCTTATACTTTAGTCCTCAAGGTAAAAAAAAATCCATTAAATTTTATCTGTTGCGATTAGTTGCTGTTCCCTATTGTTTCACGAAAATACTTATTGAATATTTGAATCAAATATTCTAAGCCAGAGCATCATGTCATATGGAAAGACTATATCGAAGAAGTTAAATTTATGATTACCATTTAACCTCGCCTGCTAATTAATCCATTGGCATTGCCAACTAAATCTGTCTGTATATATATACATATTAGCGATCCTAGTACCAGCCGAACCACAACATGCTGATTTCCATTCCACGATTGGGGGGATCAATGGTGCATTAAATTATTATAAAAGTAAATAAAAAAAAATATATATTTAACTCAAAATAATTCCTATGTGTTTTTTTATTTTACACAATTGGATGATTTCTATACGTGCAGGATCGATAATTAATAATAATATATTAAATAATTGAAATGATTATATAAAATAGATAGATAAACGTTTACTTAGAGTTTGTCGGTTAAATATCTATACTATTCGAATTTATTGAAATATAACACCATGCACAGAAAGCATAGAGTGTTCAGAATTTAAAATTTCTATTTTTAACACCAATTTAGAAATTCGTTGTTCTTTACATTAGCTGAACATATTATACGAATACTTTTATTGTGTGCACTAAAATTACGTTAAATCAAAAGTATTTAATTTCATAATATTTATGTATTCTTTATAAAAATACAATATATGTTACATAATAATACTCGTAAATATGTTTCCAAATGATTACATTTTAATCCTCTTTTGTTTGTATTAAATACCAGAACATATAATAAATAATTTTCTTTGCACATATTCAATTCTGTGTAAACGCGAGCATTACGATTACGCTAATTGTAATCATTAAGCAATCAGTTAGCATACTATAAATGGTGTAAGTAAAATGTATATATTTATACAACTATAAATAGTGTTAATAATTTGCATAATAAGTGTAAATGATCGGTGTGTGACGGTAAATTACCTCTTCCTCATATCTTCTATATTATATTATTTAAAATTAAAAAAATAAATGACTAAATTGTCACGCAAATTATATGTCATCCAGCATCGATATGTTTATTATTCTTCGGGAATTCCATACATAAAATTTTGCGGTTTTTATAAATTTATTATTCATTTATCATAAATACTATTCACATTTTTAATAGTATTAAATTTTTCTAAAATGAATTGTATTTATTTAACTTTAAAAAAATCGATGTGATAATTAATTAGTATACTTTAACGATGACTTATTGACAACGTACAATATAACATAATTCATACTATATTAATTAAGATATTTATTATATATTTCTTAATAATTGAATTATTAATAAAATGAAAATATATAATAACTACACAGTAATTGCGTCATATTATTGTGACGCAATGTTTAACTTTATCCTATTTTTTGCAGCTGAGAATATGTACTATGAAATATCAAATACTTGTAGAAAATACTTTTATTAAGTATACCTTTTTTTTTTTTGGTTAAAAATTGTTGGACTAACGTGCTTTGTTAAACAAGTGTTAAATATATTTCCGTAAATTAATTATATACACACACACAATAAATGTTTCGCTAAGTCAATATATTTTAATACTGAAATTTTTAAGTTAACATTTTGGTTGCGATTAATGGAATTATAAAAAAAAAATCTTTGAAAATATGATGTTGAACTTTTTAAGTACACATCATTATATACAGGATGTTGGCCGGGAAGGTTTACTACTTACTGCTACAGTAATTTTATTGTAATATTAATTGTATGTTGTACCATCTTGTTTAAACCACCAATTAATGTCAAAGCCCATATAAAGCAACCAATTCTGGTGTTAAAAAATAATCGCAATCATGTTACGTTAACGTAACGAGATCGGTGTCGAATGATAGTTTTTTTTGAACACTTTCTATGACAGCAGCAAGGTTTTTAGCTGATCTTCTCGTACGTTGTGACTCAGACTTGGGCTTATTTGATGTACCTCTTTTCTTCTAAATCTTTCACTATATATACGATAATTAAATAGTGGATTTTGATGATGGCACATTATTTCTACCCAAAAGTTTACTTAATTTTCTAGTGGTCACAATAATTAATGAAAACACTTTATCGAGTATTTTTCCATAATAAATTTTCTATTTCTATACTTTACAACTGCCAATAATATAAACGGTCAAAATACATGTTTACTAAAATGGCAACTAAAAACAAAATAGTAAACATTCCCGATTCTATTAGCACTCATATAAAAATAATATGAAATTATGGAAATATCGATTCATTGATCGATGAGCAGTAAAGTTGAAGTCACAATATATATTCTCCAGATTTTAATATTGTATGAAGAATTGATAGTTACTGCTAGAAAAATATTTGTATTAGGTAAATTCGAAAGTTATACAAACACAAGAAACGTTATGGTTTTGTCGATGTTGGACACTTCGTGAAATCCGGATATAATGTATAGAACAAAAGATCAGGTCAAAGAGAACATATTGAAAATAAAAAATTTGTATTAAAAAGACATCTTTCCAATCGTGCGATAAATTCTCAGAGCTATAAAATAATCAATAAATGTGTGCCCGTAAATAGTTATAATTTATTTTCAGCATTATTATAAATAAGTTTACTGCATGTTTCAATTAGGAAAATAAGGATGTTAAATCTTTAAATAATATTTATATATATGTTCGTGCAAATATATGCAAATAATTTAATTAAATAGCGATACTGCTCTAAAATTAAAATTCTGAATCATATCAGAAAGTATGGTTATATTATATAATATATAAAATAAATAATTAAATTATATTTGAATTTGAATTACTTTTCTTTTCTATTCAATACACAACAAAAGGTTTTACTGTAATATTTTAATTATTATTTGTTATTAGATATAAGTGTATATGTACAGTGTAAATAGAATGTACACTTATACACCAACATAAAATAAATAAATTTCCATTTTAACTTAAGTTTTTATTATAATAACATTGAACTTATTCAAGGTTAAAATAAAACATTTTACTTATTGCAATATTATTTTGGGCATTTTTTTAAATTTTTTTGATCTATCTATGGTATAGAATGAATGCGGTAATATAATACATAAAATATAAAGTAATGTTGCGTAACTAATATTTAATATTATTATATTATTATATGTAATTTAAAAACTGCGATTTAAACATATATATTTACAAATACAAATATGTTAATTTTTCACAAAAAACTTGTTTTCAGAGAATTTTTGTAAAACAATTCGTAACTGCAGTGGCGTTGCGTACATGTAAACAAGTTAAACAGTGTTTACGATTAAAAAATTCTTTTATAACGAATATTTTGTACCAATATTTTTGGCATTGGCAGTATTTTTTTTTTTTTATACAATTGGTTAAAGTTTACTATATACTTATTCTTATATTATAAATATCTTATAAAATAAAATATAGGTAAAATAAAACAAATATCAATAAAATGTAATAACAAAAGTGTACTCACCTATTCACTTTTCTCCATATTAGCCGTAATAGAGGTGCAGCCGATAAAAGATGAATGAATATTCTGCACTTACAGTCCGTTTTATTGTTTTTTACATATATTTATCGGCGATTTCAATTCACACATAATTAAATCGACCGACACATATTCTAAAATGGGAGAAAAAAAAGATATAAATTAATAATGTTATTATTATAAAGAAAATGATTTAATTTAAATAAATGCTGTATCAGATCAAATTAAAAATTTTTTTTTTTTTGTTTTTTCAAAATAATTTGGTACAATAACATAAATACAATACGCAGCAACAGCAACAGCAACAACAACAACACAACAATAAATGCTGGTATAAAAATTTATGTGACGGCGGCGTCAAACAGACACCATCACAGTTTTTTTTTTTTTATATTACATAGGAAAAAGTCAAAATTCATATATTATTAAAAAACTAAAAATCTATACCATCTTTTCCAATAAAATTAATTATTGAATAAATTGATAATTGTTGTGAATCAAATATAATAAAAATAATTAAAACAATTACAATATTTAAATGTTTTCTTAATGTATAAAATATAAAATAAATAAAGCGGAGGCACTTACATATCCATTAACAAGGGAAAAAGAAAGTTAAAATTTATTGTAGGCATTTCTTTGCAAAACCCACACGCACACAAACTAACTCAAAAACTCAATAGTAATATTATATATAGAACATAAAACTATAAATAATATTAACTATTAATATTCGGTTTATAAATTAAAATAATAAATTATCTATTTTACACATTAATTATTAAATATAAAATAATTAAATGATTAAAATTCAATTTTTTCTTTTTCCCTTTTTTTTCCATTTACTACGCGACGTGACACACATAAAACAAAAACTTGGAATGATAAAAATAGAAATTGTTAATGTGTCAGAAAAAAATCGATGACATATAAAAATCGAAAAAAAAACAATTGAATTTATTTTCGCCATATAAGATTTATTTTTTTTATAATTATTAATATCGTAATATTATTTGAAATTTAACGAATTTTCAATTTTAAAAATTTTATTTTATTTTAATAATACACTATAAAAAAAAGTGTATACATTTTCGCCATCAAGCAGTGGTCAACTCAAGTTTTATGTGAATGGGATGAAAATAGAATTTGTTTACCTAGTCGTGAAATTCATGCGACGTCGCTGCGAAATTGTGTTAATAAATTTAAATTATTATTAAAAAAATTAAAAGAAATCTGGAATATTCTTAATATCATAGCATTTCTTGTATCTATTTAATTATATTATTATGTAATAGAAAAGATGTAATAAATAATTATCGTTTAGAAATTTCAAAATTTATTTTATTATCAATATTATATTAATATATTATTAAACAGCATTAATAAAAATATTGTTTAGAATAATAATTAATAATAAAATAAGAAGCGTTATCGCATGTTTATTGTTTTTGAAAATTGTTTATATTTATAATAAATACAATATATAATTATTTAACATACGTGTACGTGTACTTAACGATATGACTTATACTTATGAGTGGGTCGCCAAGTTGAGTATATGTACATTGTGATTATATGTAATCTTTATTTTTAATATATGTATGGATGATAAGAATATTATTTATTTTAATTTGAATTACTTTAAATATGATCAAATAAATTGTTTTTATTTTGTATTTTATTATGTAACATAATTATTAAATAATGTTTGGCAAAATAAACAAAATAATAAAAAACATTTTTGTGATTACAAAACCAAAACAAAAAAATTGTAAATTGTTAATATAACAAAGTTCATTTTATCTATGCAACATACTTAGTAACAATTTGTCCGTACTTTGAAAAATTTCAGTGGAAAAATAGCACATATTTTCCATGGAAAAGCTATATTGGAATTTGTCCGAAGAATGTTCATAGATTTTTCACTTAATATAATAGTATTTATTATTTAGGTCAATTTAAATCTTTGGATTGTGACGGATATATCCACGGTATTGTATTCATAATTTATTTGACCAATTATCCAAGACAGTTCAGTTCAAATTTTGTATATTCCGTTTATCTACACTTAATCCTCACTCTTTTTTCATTTATTTTCATAATTTTCAAAAACAACCAGCAACTAAAATCTATATTATTCATAGGAATTTTATAAGAAT
The DNA here is from genome assembly GCA_910594885.2 of Bibio marci. NCBI lineage: Eukaryota > Metazoa > Arthropoda > Insecta > Diptera > Bibionidae > Bibio > Bibio marci. The sequence goes on from OU343114.1 coordinate 43,814,363, forward strand.
TCTCATCGATTTTATCCGCGGTTTTTTGTTCTTGTTTATTACAAAAAAAATGCACAATCGATGAATTATTGTGCCATCGTTCAGCATCTTAACTCCGTGATCATAGAACTTCTGGTCTATCGGTAAAAACCTGAATCAAACCGCGATTTGACATCATGGTCATAAGAAAATTTATTCTGCTAATACGGACAATTCACGGGTATTATTTGCTTAAATACATGGACGATCCAAAGATTTTTTCTTCAACATCCGTGGATCTACTCACAAAAAATATGAATATAAATTCTATGGATATTCTGTGGAATAATAGCAACGAGAAATACTTCTAAGGAAAATCCGTAGAATTTATCATCGGAAATATACGGGTAATAAATACAAGGACATTTTTTATAAAAATCCAAGGACAGGGTTGCAGTGATCATATCAAATTCCAGCGGACATCCGTAAGGAATCCATAGATATTTCCTCTGATTAAAACTACGGACTATTACATATAATGCGGAAATTTTACGGACAAATTACGGACAGTGTTACTAGGGTTGTGCGTAATTATTTAAAATTTACACTGTATACTTTTCGTATATTATCCTTAATTTAGTTTTAGATTTTTTTCCATAATTTTTCTTTAATTTTAGCTAATATATCACACAAATTTCTTCCATCAGAAATCAGCAATATCCATTACTTTTAATATATTCATATTTCGTTTTCCTCAAATCACTTAAGCTGTTATAGGCTCTACTGAACTGTTCGGAGTATCAATTTTAAAAGAACTTTTATAAGAAACTAACTAAAAAAAAATAGTCTCTTAAAAACTCATACACAAAATTTCATCAAAAATGACCAGCAGTTCAGTTCAATGGATGCGGTCCTAGAAATTTTAGTGAAAATATCGAATAAAACATTTCGTAAATTTTAAGCTTTTATTTTCGATTTGATATTGTGACGTGTTTCGTTTCTGGTATAGCTTATTGATTTAGTTCACACGTCCGTATAAAACTGACATTTGTGTGATTGTTGTAAATTATTGAAATTCCCCGAAAACGATGTAGCTATATATATTGTAATAGATAAATATGTATTATAATTAATTGGAAAAAAGTGAACAAAACTAATTGCATGTAAATAATCTGTATAAAAAAAAATGATGTAATAAATTATGCATTACACGCGGTAAATTCAAATAATTTATTTATTTTTTATTTTTTTTTCCCAATTTTATCTTATGGTTAGATTTAGTTTTTATATTATCGAAATGAGATGATTAAATAAATGCTTCAATGAATACGATGTATTTTTAATAACCATATCATCATATATACACGGACGCATACGGTGTACGGATATTGTATGTTGAAAATTGAATGTTTGAAATGATGTGAGTGCATCGTTGAGATGAGAATGATTTGACTCATTTATTTTTATTTTTTTTTTTATTTTAATATATTTCTGCAAATGCAAATTATATCTACGGTATATACCAATCACAAAGCGTACAAGTAACTTCCAAATTAGTAAAGACCTACTCTATACTGGCACCTTTTTTTTTATATTATAAATTATTTAGATGAAAATTTGAAGAGAAAAAAATCTTCTTGGTGTTCGTATTTTATTTTATTGATCTGATTGAAATACAAGAATCTTTATGGTAGTTTGTTATATGCAAGTCATATTCTATTCTATTACTACAGTACATATAAAGTTATTATGATCTATTGTGATATATAATATTATGATCACAAATGACACGCAAAAATTTATTGTAAGATAGGAATTGGTTAGCGACACTGGTGTGGGGGTATAGTTGGAAAAGTTCAAACTATTCAACATGGGTTATAGTCTGTGTAGTCAATATAGTACCAAAAGTAAGTCAGTAACTAAATATTAGTAATAAATTTAACTAACACGACAACGTGTTCAAGTGATTGTAAATAATATTTTTTTACTTTCAGAGTTCTCTTATTAGTTAACAAAAATGAATACTAAATATACTTTGTACTCTTATAATATACTTAATTATAATAAAAAAGAAAATATTCATGTGTATATTAACGCAATATGAGATAAAATCTGTAATTTTTAATGCACCTTATATTAAACATCATCCAAAAATTTAAGATAAAAAGAAGTAAATGTGTATGAGTTGTACTTGAATGAAATTAAATAAAAATAATTCTATTGTATTTAAAATTTAGTTTTTTTATTTTCACCACATTCAAAGTATAACAATATAACCGGTCTTTTTTTTCAGTGCTTTTGTTTAAGCTGATATTTAGAAAACAAAAAAAAAATAAATAACTAAATAAGAAATAAATTATTTTTTTCAGATAATAATAAATAAAAACATAAGATGAAAATGTAAAAATAAAATTATATTAGAGTATTAAAAAATCGTATGCATCATTTTATAAGAAAGAAACACACTCTCCCCGCTTCTTGTGAGACGATCGTTTTGCTTATATGTATTTATAGTTTAAGAAAATTTACACCAGGAAAGAATTTAATTAAAATTTATGGGTTTGAAATTTTTAATTACAACATTAACAATGTTTGGAAAAAAATATATCAGCAATTTTTTATCAATAGCAAACAAAATTTTATGAAAATTATTTAATAATTTATCTTAAAATTCGGCTCTGTTCAAGAATGTTTCTTTTTTTTCAATATATGGATACGTACACGGTGTGCATCACGCAGTACTGAAGCGTCATGTGAATAAAAAAGACAATGTTTTATGTATACCCAAGAGAATTTGTTGTTAGTGAAAGGAAATTTATTATAAAATCAACAATATTTCATATAATTATAATATTCACATAAAAAAATCATTAATTTTCAATAGTACATGAAGTTTTTGAATTTATATATCGTCACTATAATTGCTGTACGTACACGTATAGTTATAGGTTTATTCTTTTTAAATGTGAAAATCCTTTGCAAATTAGTTTCCATCTCATCATAACTTATAGGCAATCTATAATTTTATATATATAAAAAGCAAATTGAACATGTAATATAAGGAAATCATTATCCTCACTGATAAAACGTCCGTTAAATTTCGATAAAATTGTATTGAAAATAACACAAAATTTATTTATCTTTTACTAAAATAAAAAATTACTCAAGCTAAATGGAATAATCATAATCGAATTCTGAACAACTGCGAAGTCAAGTATTTGAAATTTTTCATAAAAAATACAGCGGTCTAGCTTCAATACTGCGTTCCTAAATTTTTTTTTTATATATTCTATAAGATTTGGCAATTCTATAAACACAGAGATATTGTTGTTGCAATGCATTACTGATAAAACACGAATTTAACTTTAACAACTCCTTGACCGTGAGCTTACAACAACGGTGAAGTGGGATTGGAAAAATCGCTGCAATGAGGGTATTTCGATGATCTTCACTGATAATGAATTACACACCGTTTACAACTGGTGTGGTTGTCGGCCAAGTTGACTTCTATGTCATAAGAATAACGTTATAATTAAGCACGGCAATCTATTTTGTCCTTATATACGATAATACGATTTAATGTGGACGCGCAGTTGGGCTACTGACTGAACCTTCAACCAAATATACAAACAAATATATTCTAAATAATTTAACTATTGCGGTAATACCAAGAAGTACCACGTATTCCGATTACCTTGAAGTATTGAACTTAAACATTTGCTGATAAATTCCAAAGATTTGTAAAGGTACGTGACACTATACATCAACTCCATTCTTACTTATATAGATATACACGTCTAAATATTCCCAATAGAATTACTCTAATATAGTTTATTAGATTTTCATTTATTTTTGAACTTTTGTATTTTATGTTTTGTGGTAATATAGGTGCCACTGTTAGAATACTCCGTTGGATCTAAATATATTCCTAATAGAATTAATACAGTATATCATCAAATATATACTTTATGAACTTATACAATCATTCACAAACAAAAATTTATTCAATTTTAACTTTTAATCTATATATTTGAAAAATGATTTTCCATATACAATTAATCATTATTATTTAGTTATTATGTTACTCAAACAGACATCTATCAAACATCTATTGTATTCATATCGTGCACATTGGTAATTTTACTTATCATATGGGAGTATAAATAACATTTCACCAATTGGTCTGTAATTATATTGTAAAATAGATGTTTCCTAAATTTCATTATCTTATTTATTCTTTTATTCCATAAACGAACAAATTTTAATTCAGCTGAAACACATAGTATGGTAAAAAAATAATTCCGAAATATTACACATGTAAATTTTGATAATCATACCGTGGGGTACTTTACGACCCGATTATATAGCATGAAAATTATAGCTACAAACAAAATTTTTAAAAATATAGAATTTAACTAACACTATTTTGTACAACAAAATCAGCGTCAAATTAAATTAATTTATAATACAATACATACATTTAAAGCTGCAGTAGATTTTAATTTCATATGTATAACTATTATTTAAAATTGTTAACCGTCCTAATGTAGTTGGCTACGCTTCGTTACCATGGTGTCTGTACACTGTATGATACTATATTTATTAACCGCACAGTACTATATAAGATTAACGATAATAAATATAAATTATACTAATATATATCTGTATTAAAAAAACATATAACATATATATGTTCCATGTGATTGTTTTCTCGTTTTTACAAACAAAAATTTGGTTTACGTTTGCCCACTTGTGCCTTCCTCTTGACTATGAAATATACATATTATTTTTGTATAAAAATATTGAAAAATATGCTATTTATATACGTGGTAGACAGGGTGTGCACGAGTGAAATTACTAAATGACAATTTTCGATTTGGAATTATGTTTTCGAGATACAGCACTAAAAATTTTACTTGGTAGTCTAATCATTAATGGACCGATAACTTCGAAAGTAAGGTAAATACAGAAAATTTATGGTAAACCGAATTTATAGAGAATTAAATTCTGAATTAAATTGTGTTACAAATTTTTTTATAACATGCTTCAGTTTCGAATTATTGAACAGTATAATTGAAAAATAAATATAATTTCTTTCAAAAACTAAACTAATTTATTTCGCTACAATTTTGTAAAATATTTCATTTAACTATGACTAACAATTTAATGTTTGCTTATGAATAAACGAAATTTAAATAAGTCTACTTTTCTTTTGTTCCAAATAGCTATAATTTTAGTTAGTTATTTTTTTATTTCTACAATTACACCACTTTTTCAAACATTTATAACTTTTAAACTGTTAGTCATAGCTAAATGAAATATTTTACAAAATTGTAGCGAAATAAATTAGTTTTACATTTCATACATAATAATATTATGTTGCGCAGTTAGATTTTTAAAAAAAAATTCATTTTAGTACGAAATTTTTGAGAAAACATAATTATTTTTCAATTATATTGTTCAATAAATCGAAAGTGAAGCATGTTTTAAAAAAAATTTGTAACACAATTTAATTCAGAATTTAATGGTGTAAAAATTCGGTATGCTATAAATTTTCTGTATTTACCTTACTTTCGAAATTATTGGTCCATTAATGATTAGAGTACTGAGATATATTCTTAGTGCCGTATCTCGAAAACAGAGTCCCAAATCGAAAAATGTAATTTTGTAATTTCGACTTAGAATTATGTCCGCCACGGCCCCCTTGAATACACACCGCTCGTGGACACCCTGTACATATAGGTATATATTGTATACTGTGGTCTGTATATAGGCGAGTAAATTTTCATTTATAATATTATAAATTTACTATATATATTACTGGCATCTGTAATATTTGAAGTCAGTCGCTGAGTGAAAGTTGTCATTTATTGTGTTTCATTTTTGTAATACAATCGTTTTTTTTATTTTTAAATAAGTTCATCAAATTTTTATATTATTTGTAAGTAAAATAATTATATATTTATTTCCATTTTAATTATTTTGTTTCTATTTTCTTAATAATTAATTTTCCATAAGAAAATTTTAGTATATATTGATTTTACCGTATTTTTATATATGTACCAATTAATTTTCTTATATTAAATAAAACGATTTTTCTAGAAACTTAATTAAATAATTTATAAAAAATAATATATACGTGGTAATATTTTATTTGTTCTTTCATCTCATTCAAAATTTTAAATGTATGCATTGCCACCACACAAAAAGTGTTTACGTAAATATGTATTTTTATCTATATTTATAAAAAAATAAATAATTATTATTATTATTCTCCAAATTTGGGGTGTTTGTTGTATTGTCAATAGTGAATACGTGATTTTTCTAAATATATATATATTTAAAATAATTAAAATGATGTGTGTGTGTGTGTGTGTATTATGTTAGATTTTTGTATTTTGTGTGTGGAAAAGTTTGTATTTCGAATGCACAGCAATTAATGTTGGGTGTGTGTACCATTTAAAATGGTATGCGAGTGGATGACAGTAAACTATTTTATTATACCAAATAGATGTGAAAATTTAATGATGGAAAAATATGTTAAAGGAGGAAGGAAATATACATAGTATTTTGAATATAATTATATTTTAATGTTTTAATATTTAATAAATTTTATGGTGTATTTATGTATGGAAAAAGGGGTGATCCAAATTTTAACCATGTGGAAGTATTTCCATTTATATATTTTTTTTTTATCGATTAGATTTTTTTTTTTTTTTTGTAATTTATTTATTATTTCAATCTTAACCTCTTTTATAACTCCTCTATATATATTTTTGTAGTTTGTACTTCTAATTCTAATCTATCATTTTTTGTTTGTTTGTTAGTATACACATAATATTGTTTGAGTGGTTTGCTTATTTGTATATGAATATGTTTAAAATTATATAATTACAATCTATAGCTTTTGTTGTGCGTTGGATATAATAATAAAAAATATAAATAAAATAAAAAAAAACTCAGTGACTTGCAAAATAGAAAAAAAAATAACTCACGATTATCTCATGTTAATATTTAAATTAGAAACGCGAAAAAAAAAAAAAAAAAAAAACGAAAAATTATATTTGTCGGATTTTTTTTTTTATTTTTCAATTATTAATAATTATTTAATTTAAAAAATGATTCATTGTATATAATTTTTGGTGCTATGAATTTAAATATATATATTTATATTTTAATTATTTAGACATTAACCCGTGAATCGTTTGAAAACTATTTTTATTTTTCGAATTTTAAAATAATATTAAATTCCAAGTTTTCTGATTGCATTCGGCAATAAGTGTAAAGATCACAAATGGGGCACAATGACAGAATTTTGTTTTTTTTTTGCCATTGCCACATAGAGAAATGTATAGTGTGTAGGACGATTTGGGTTAATATAAATATATATGAAAATATTCGAAATATATTTAAAAATAGAACCGGCTTTTTTTTTATAAATATACTTTTATATAATATTTATCTTATAACAATAAAATTATCCATTATTATTATTAATAGACAATAATTTTAGTTGAAGGTTAAATCAAAAAACATATATAGAAACAGTTTTGTGTACACAGAGCATATAATTATATGTTGAAAACAATTATACGTTTTGTTTTATTTTGTAGTATTTATAGTTAAAATGATATGGGAAAAATCGTTAATATAAAAAAAATTTTTTTTTTATATACTCAAAGTTGGTATAATTATATTCGGAACAATGCGTTAAAAGATTAAACATAGCTTCTTACGATCTATGTCTATATATATAGAGACTAGATATGGATGAAGAAATATCATTGTATCATTGTCCACAATTTTAAAAACGATCTCGCGCGGTTAGTTTCGTAATGTGGGAATAGTATCTTTAATAATAACCCGAATAGACATCAGATTTTGTTTTAGAAATTGATTAGACGCCATTATAGAGCGGCAATTCCATTGTGTCAGCATGCCTCAACATGGAAATACTTTAGATTTTCAACTAGTATAATTATCCCAATACCTATAACTATATACCAACAAACCGTACCATGTCAGAAGTACTATATGCAATTATAATAAAAATCTAAAATGCAATGTCATTTAAGTTTTAAAATATATATTGTAGAATTCGAATAATACGATATAATTAATATCTCAATACAATGCTATAATAATTTTGAGTCTAACACTGTTATGCGATATTTAGATCGATACCGTCTTTGTTACGAAGTTATACATGTAGTTTAACCGATTAATTTTTACTAAATAAGTGTTTTTGCACAATTCTGCCATTCCAATGTCCAATGAATAACGATCGAACTGATTTTAAAATTTATAATACACTATTAGTATTACATATATTTATCTATATGACACCAAAGACGAGATAAGTTGAACTTATATATGGTTATCAATTTGAACAAATCGCGATAAACAATATATTTCTTTTGGAAAGTATGGCTAAGCTTTCAAGCCAAAATATCATCATAATAACATTGCTCCGATAAAAATATATTAATTTTTATAGCTAATATGTTATTTTTTGCTGATATGATATTTTCATTTTCTTATGCAACTTTTATATAAAGGAAGGCATTTTCAATGGAAACGCGTTCACATTTTTATTCTACATGCACTTTGTTATCTTCCACAATATTTCTTTCTTCTACATATAGAATATTATAATTGTTCAAATAAGTTGGATAAATCTGTAATTTATGAAATTGTTTAAAACCTAAAATCAATTATAACCAAAAATTCTATTCTAACTATTACGTTATCTTTTATGTGTACAATAAAAACGTATTAAGATTTTTTGTCCATATGGAATAGAATTTCGTATATTTTATGTTAATATAGTATTCAGTATTCCCTATATATATATTATATATGTAACTAATCTACTCGCACCCATATATAGAAATTATTTAATTATTTCTGGAAATTTCCATTAAAACAATATTAATATTTATAATATATGTTACATTTAACCATTCTGTCAATTCGAACATATCTGGGATATATGTATTCAGTTCACTAAATGTAATAACCGCAATGAAAACGAAGGTTAATCGCATTGAATACATACGTCTAAGACTAAGTGTGTATGAACTGTTTTCATAAATTATCTACGGAACAATATTGATATATTTCTTATGCCATATGTTAAACAAATTTGTTATAGTTGCTAGCTAAAAAATGAGATTATATAAACAGTTCGCCATGTGAAATTCTTGGATTTAACCACACAATTAACATAATCCCATAATTCATCTATATAATATACAATATATAACAAATTTGATCAAAATTGGGATTTATAATACCATTTGCTAGTAACATACAAAATTTAGAATATATTATAGAAATATTCTGTATCAGAATATGAACTATAGGGTTTAACATTTGAGTCACCTATGTTGGCTTCATTTTTCTATCTCTGTTCTGATTTCTGCTGTATAATGTATGGGTTATGTTCATGTTCACATCCGCAGCTATGTATTCTATTGACTGATGAAGTGTAATACTGGCATTGACAGAAGTAGTGTTAATAGACGCTATATCATATCATATTATACTATGTTACATGCAGAGAGTAACATAAATTAATGTGGCAATGATGATGATGGAATAATAATATACTAAACACACTATAAAATATCATATATTCTATATTAAGTAAATTATTAGAATTAATCTAAAATGTTAAGATAAAACCGGTTATTTTAAATCTCATTTTTATTTTCGTATACGTAAACACATCTATTAAATAGTTCTATGAATATATTAACTATTTTCAAATTATATTAATTTTAAACGTACATCATTTAAACAAGTTCAATGTTTTAAAAATATAATAATATTTATAATAACTTATTTGTATATATTTTATCTATATATTTATAACAAATAAAATGATTTGTGTGTTTATTCTCATAAATAAATTATATTACAATAATAAAATATGTTTACTTATCTAAAAATTATTCCTACACCATAAACATATGAAATATTGAAAAATGTCAGTATAGAGAAATATAGTAGTTAAATTCTATTAATAAAATATGATAAAATAGCCCGCAGATTGTTTTCATAGTGAAAGTATAAATATATAGTTATAAGTACATAATACATGGCATTGCATTTGCTTCTAATAAGACTTTCACTTTATTTTAACACTGTCGATACTCTAAATAAATTTCTTTATAAAAAAAAAATCTTTTAATTCTGCTTTTAAATAATAATAAAAGAATAAAATGCTATACGAAATTTATTAAAATTGTGTGTTTGTCACACAGGTTTTTATATATTTTTTATCATTTATTGTCGTCATGCAAATAATGTTATCTCTGTAAATAATTGTATCTTTTTTATAAATTTTATCATTTTTCATTCATAACAACCACACCCTTTTCGAAAGATATATTTTTTCTACGAATGTTTATGCACATTATAATTTCATTTCTTTTTTATGGTCAAGCGACATGTAACTATATTTTTTAACATAATTGTTACAACTCTGCAGCAACCTACAATTATTTTGTTGTACGTGTTATATATATAGATTTATATATTTCTATATTATTATTACTTTAAGTAAAACATAAATATTTATTGCACAACATTTTTTAATTTAACCACGTATAAATCAACACCATCACACATCTTGTCAGTAAACTATTGTATGTTACATATAAATTTAAAGTGTATGCGTGTCACAACTGTTTTATATAAAATGTCTATTATCGATAATATAATAATATGTAATACAGATTAACATAAGTTAATATTTAAACAAAATATTAATTTAATTAAATAATTTAAAATTCAAAGTAGATTTACACGTATCGTTAACTTTTCCGTAGATATTTCCATTTAAAAAAAATTCCCTAAGATATTGGTTTAGTTTTTTATTTATTATTTTTTTCGTATTAATAAAATTTAATTTTAATAAGTTTATAATTTATAACTGAAACCAAATCAATTAAGCCAGTCTCTGCTGTAGGTATGCTTGCTTTTTATGCATGCTGATTGTTATAAAGTGGTATCAATATCTGATAGGATGTGACCGCTTTTTACAATAGTTAATCCATAAATTTTTGCATAGTTTTTTACATGAATGATAAGTGTAAGGACTATCCGTAGTGCGATAGCCTTTTGTTCAACTGTGGGAATAAAAAATAACTCTCGTTTACCTTATATTCTTCGCATTATCTTCGTATAACATTGGTTTGGTATGTACCCCAAGTGCTAAGCTACTTGTAAAAAAAACTTAATTAAATACAACATATTTGTTCTCTCTACACTTTCAGAAGTAGCACTGTAAATAATCCATCTGTACATCTGGCAAATTATGCAGTGATCGCGACCCTTTTCCAATCAGTTGGTTTGACGCTTTTCTGTGTGTCATGACAATTTCAGTTACATTCCTGAAAATCAGTTTCCATTGAGAGATAAAGAGATGTTATTGATCTGAATCAAGTCTTTTTAGTAACATCGTTTTTAATATATACTTATTTACATATTTTTGGGGTTATATTGAATATCAGATCACTATTTGGATTGTGGTGACTTGGTGCCTATTTATAATGAATGCGATGAGAGGATCTTTTATCTATTCCTAATTTCTTTATCTATGACTATATTAAAATAATACATATGGATTTCTATTTCTATATTTAAAAACATTTAAGTCTTAACTATTGTATATAAAATCATCCATATTATTACAACATAATTAAAATGAAGCGACAATATTTCAGAAGAAGTATTTGTTAAAGTATTTCAAATAAATATATTTTAAATTAAATATATAGTTATTAATTATTAATAATATTTAAATAATATTTTAAAGTATTATTTTTATATCAAAGAGTATTTTTCAACCTCACCTCAAAAGTATTATACAAAAAATGTTTTCAGATTGCAATATCACTATATTTTTCTGGACGAGTTGCAGGTAGAAAACATTATGAAAAAAAAAATGAAATGTTCAATTATTAAATTTTTCGAAAAATCTACTTTTATTTTTAACCGATTTCCAGTTTTGAATTAATTAAATTTAAATCAATTTCCAAGCTTTCATAGAAGAGATTTTTAAAATCGTTTCACACATTCAAAAGATATGACCACCGATTTTCCATTTGAAGTAATTGAAATTTTGTGTGAAATTATGGTAGTGTATAAATTTTTTTTACCCATTCGGTGGTGGTTCTCAACTTTATACAGTACCACAAATTTCTTTAAATTTTCTCTACCAACGTTTGATCATATTTTTTGAACGTGTAAATCGATTTAAAAAAATTATTTTTTTATGAAAGATTGGAAATTGATTATAATTTGCAATACTGCGAAACTTAAAATGGAAATCCGTTAAAATTATGGTTCGTAATTTGAAAAAGATGTTAATTCATAACAGTCCCGATTTTCTCGGAAAATTTAATTCGGTGAACATCCAATCTTTTTTTCAAAATTTAGCTTAATTTCACCCGCAGATTATAAGAAAAATATAGCGACATTGAAAACTGAATGCTACTTCGTCCACTGCAACATTTGAATAAATTTTCAAATGAGCTTATAAAAAGGTATTAATTTAACGCCCTCCACTTTATTTTACATCATATATATATATATGGATTTGAAGATTAGCAAAATGAAAAGTTATAGGCTAACATTTGTATAATTATTGAAATGTATCGTATATGATTGTAATCACGTGAATAGCTAATAATATTATTTGATTTGTAATATTTACCAATAGTTATTTATTTATATATTGTACCATACCCTAGTAACAATTTGTCCGTAATTTAAAAAATGAAGAAAATTTCCGTGGAAAAAATCCACATATTATACATTGGACTTTGTCCAAAGAATGTCTATAGATTTTCCACTTAATTTTATAGTATTTTATTTAGATCAATTGAAATCATTGGATTGTGAGGGATATAAGAGGGTATTCATAATTTATTTCATCAATTATCCAAGACAATGGTTTAAAATTTTGTATATTTTGCTTATCTAAATATAATCCTCACTCTTTTTAATTTATTTTCATAATTTTTAAAAAAACCAGCAACTCAAATAGATATATTTACGAGGAATTTTGTAAGATTTTTCATGGATTTTATCAGCGGTTTTTTTAATCTTGTTTATTACAAAAAAAAAATGAACAATCGATGAATTTTTGCCATAGTTCAGCATCTTCATTTCGTGCTCAAAGAACTTCTGGTCTATCGGTAAAAAACTGAATCAAACCGCGATTTGACATCGCCATCATAAGAAAATTTATTCTGCTAATACGGACAATTCACGGGTATTACTTGTCAAAATACATGGACTATCCAAAGAGGTTTTTGTCAAAATCCGTAGATATGCTCACAAAAAATATGATTATAAATTCTATGGATATTCTGTGGATAATAATAGCAAAGAGAGAAATACTTCGAAGGAGTATCCGTAGAAATTATCATCGGAAATATACAGATAATCAAAGGACATTTTTTATAAAAATCCATGGACAGGGTTGCACTCATCATATAAAATTCCAACGGACATCCGTAAGAAATCCATAGATAGTTCCTCGAATTGAAACTACAGACTACTACATATAATGCGGAAATTTTGCGGACAAACTACGGACAGTGTTGCTAGGGTATACATCTATTTATAGCTAAATATATACATAAATAAATATATATAATTAAATTGTGTACTAATAATACTACAAATATTATATATAGATTATAGATATATATTTTATAATAAATATATATTATATAAAGATTAGATTAACAAATTGTAATTAATAAATAATATTGAATTTAAGTTTCTTTTTTCATTTTTTTTTTTTTCATAGTGTAAATAACACTTTAGTTTAGCTGTAACTAGTATTTTATACATATTCATTGTCTGCTTGAGTTTTTGTGAACAGCAAAAAGCTATACACAACGCGTATATATCAAGTCCATGTATATTAAGCCGTTAAGTGGAAATTACGATAGTGTCGTCCGCAAACATTTTCTGTGTGCAAATTTGTTCATTTTTGTCCATATTTTACAAATATGTTTTACTACAAATGAAATAAAATCCATATTTTTATAAATATATTCATTAAAATTAAAATATTTTAGTTTTATGTTCTGATAACACCCGGCACAGACGAGTTGCATTAAAATTATAATTAGTCTCTACACGCATGTTTCTTTGAAATTGAAAATCGTAAGGCAAGGGGTTAACTAAAACTATATATGGTATAGCAAGAATTTAAGTTTATTTCTCTGACTTGTTATTATGTAAGATATTTTTTTATATTTTATATTATTACAAAAAATTTCTGCATCGTTGAACTGGTTTTTTTTTTCTGTGAAATTTCGTTTTGTCTGAATACACAGTTTAACTGTAGGTTTTGATCAGTATAGAGATCGTTTTATTTGGTAAAAATATACATTTAAATTTAATACATATATGGTATAATATTTGTAAATTATATGTGTCGATCTGGTGTCGTCGTCGTCGTCCATAACATTTTCAATAACTAAAAAAAAAAAATCTTTTCTTTTAATGTAATATACTTTTTTAATTTATAAAACAAAAAAATCATTCAATTTCTTGTTTATATTTGCATATGTCGTATAGAAAAAATTATTACAAAAAAAAATCCCAATTACAAAAAAATAAACTATTGTGCGTTTTAACTTTGTGAAAATATTTATAGTAAAAAAATAATCAATATTTAAATTATAATTAAATGGTTTTTATTTTTTATATATAATTTATTATTATATTAAGAAAAAGAGAGCGGTTTTTTTTTCGTAATTATTTTTTTTCTTATTTAAATTAAATTAACGAAAAATTAATAAATAAAAAATTAATAATAAAAAATATGGGTTGTTCAACATCAAGTATATATACACAATATAATATTAATAAAATAATAAATTTTAAATTTAAATATTTTGTCGAAGTTTTACTTTATTTTAATTATTTATTTTTTAATATCATATTTTTTCAGCAAGTGAAAAACAAATTGAAAAAGAATCAAAAATGACTATCGATTTTTATTATTTACCTGGATCGGCACCATGCCGTGCTGTTCAAATGACAGCCAAAGCATTGGACGTTGAATTAAATTGTATACTTTTGGATTTAATGACTGGTGCACATTTAACACCCGAATTTCTTAAGGTAATTATTTAAAATTCATATTTATTTAAATTTAAATATATATATTGTTTGCGCATTTTCATTTGTATTTGTATTTTCATACGTGTGTGTTATGTAGACATGTTTTATTATTTAAAAACTACTCTCTGTGTCTGTATACTGCCTTTTGTCACTGTTCGTTCATATAGAAATAATATTTATAATAATAATAATAATATTTACAATATATAAATAATAGAAAAATAATGGGAAAAATAATTATCGTCGCTACACCCCCTATTTACATTTCACATTTTATATCTTAACATTTTATCATCAAAAAATAAAAAAGCTTTGAATATCAATATTTAAATATTATAAGGACAAAATAATACAAATAACTAATTATGATTGATTGAATATTGATATACAATATAAATAAAATGTATAATATTTTGTGTTATGTTTTATTATACAGGGTGTCCTAAAATTTCGACGGCAATACGAAGAAAACGTTAAGTTCTCTGGCTTATTTTGCGTTGAAAATATTATATAACATTTTGGCCGATTCGATGTCGGCATGAAGTTACACTTAAATAACCAAATTTTCAATCAGACCGGGTTTTGCACTTTACAGAAATCAATATGTCAATAGCTAATTAATCTATTTTTGATACACTATTAGCACTAACATACCGAAATCTTTAATTTGACGTTAAAATAAGTAATTCGGGCCTGTGGTTATCCAGATAGTTACAGAAATGTTAACAAATAATTTAACGTCATTTTTCTTTTTGCTAGTTTGTTTGAGCATAAGTCGAAAAATCATAATGAAAAATATAATTTGCCACATTCATAAGCTTTCGATTAAGCTATAACATTGCGATGGGTCTCAACTGGTTCCAGATATATATTCACAAATATCACTACAACGATGTTACACATAAATCCACAAACGCACATCATCACAGTTTTACACAAACAAAGCCTAAAGTAATTGCTGAAAATGTGCTCCTTTAGCCGGACTACATAGACAACAAAGCTTCTCAATAGACCGAATCAGTCTAAGTGTTTGCTGCGGGTTGTGGCGAAGTTCTTGTATACAGTTTTCAATAAGTTGACTCAACTCTTTACGTGAATTATTCTCAGTTTCATAGACTTTTTCTTTAAGGCAATCCTAACGTGGTGGCCACCTTATGGGACCACCACTGCCAATCTATCTTTGATCGAGTGCAAATGTGGTTTCAACATGATGGTGCTCCAGCGCACAATGGACGGAATGTTAGATCATTATTGACGGCAAACTTTTTTAGTTATTTTAATGTATCGTATATATCTATGGAATGATCAATTCGGTAAAATTTTTTACAATCACTCAATTGATGTGAAACAAATTTTGAATTTATCATTTGTCGATTAATTTTTTTTACCGGTTAAAATCTCATGAACTATTGTTTTCATTTTAATACCAAGTTTCATTTACATCCATATCCATATCACAGCAAATTTCTAGATAGCTATAACTTTCACGAATATCATGCACTTTTTGGAAGTTTTCTTTTTGCTTCGGTAATCGTTGATGATGACAGATAATTATTTCCATCTTCTACTCTTCTTTCTCTTATCCACATCTTCTATGCGTTGTCTTTGAATATAGTCGATGTCACTCAAACAATTTTTACCAATCGGTTTCGGTAGCATTTTTACCATTATTTAATATTAATTAATCGCAGTCAGCAGCCAATATTGACCAGATTTATATATGTTGAATTAATTAGCTGGTCATCATCTGGTTATTTTTCGGACTTATGGAGCATATAATAAATATCATAAATATACATAAAAAAAACGAAAAAAAGAACAATTTCACTATAAAAAACTATAACTATACAATTATTATATGAATAATATATGGTATAATTAATGTTTTGTTATTCATATTGATTTTTAGTTTTTGATAACTATATATTTAAATATAATTTATTGGTGTCAATGTGAAGATAATGAATAATGTTCATGTACGCGTGGTTGTAATTATATTGTCATTAATATACGATAAATATTAGAGATAGAAGATTACATGGAAAATGTCATGATAAATTGTTGTAGTACCTATTTATAAGCCATTTTAATCATAATTATAATATACCATAATTATGAATTTTTTTAATAAATATATATAATTAATATATTTCATTATGGAATATTAAAATCGGTAATGCACAATATGTGCTGTAATTTAAACAGTATGGTATAACGAAATAACGAGAAATGTAAAACAGGAAAATCTAATTCAAGTATAGTGTAAAACCGGAAAATTCTGTAAAATTTATAGAAAATATTAGAATAACTTTCACAAAATGAAAATCTATTAATTTCGACATTTTTTTTTTTGTGTGGATAAAAAGGATAGAAGAAAAATATTAATAAAATTTATGTTTAAAGAAATTTTTCAGTTAAAAAAAATTAGTTTCACACTAAAAATATACCATAAATAATATTAATATAACAATTATTAATCTCTATCTCTGTCTATCTATAACAACATAAATGATAATTTATTTTTACATTAATCTTAATCGTCATGTGATCATTTAAAAATTAAAGTGTTCATAAATAAATTTATATTAGCCAAATAATCATCATTATCTGTATTTAATATACATTTTTCATATGACATTTTATTCGAACAAACATATATTAATAATTGTTTGTTAGCATATCATCAACCAACAATTTATTTCAACCCGAACACATTCCATTCATAATAAATTACCAGTAAATCTTAAAACATAGAGTATTCAAATTAATTCCCGCTCACTTATGGAGTTACATTAAATTTGTATTTATAATTTTACGATTCGTATTTTATATTACAAAATATGCGTTTTATATTTCTAAGTAAATTTGAGTATATAAAAGCTATTTATTTTTTTTTTAGTCACTATCGTACACCATGAATGATGATGATGATGATGATCGATTTAAACATAAATTAGACCATAATCAAAATCATATACACATTATTATAATGAATTCAATTTGTTAAAATTTGCATGTAATTAAAAATAAAGTAAAAAAAATGTCATACGACGAATGCAAAAATTAAAAATACAACGATCAATTTTCAATAATGGAATTTAGTTGCCGAAATCGCTATAAGTAGAAATTGATATTCTAAACATTGAATTTTAATATTTATGTTGATGTATTAAAAAAGGTGCCGTGGATATATATAGTAAACACACACACACACGCACCACCATAGGTTAATTAATATTCGATTAACTTAAAAGTATAATAACAAATATTGTAGACGAAACATATATTATGCCGCCCAATGCATATCTCATAACTTCTTGTTGGTTGGTGGTTTATGTGACCGTCTTTTTGTATACATTTGTATCAGAAATACCAATATTTATATATAAATAATTTCAAGCTTTTATCGAAAACAATAACATGCATATGTTCAACTATAATACTGACTTAAAAAAAAAAATAGAAGAACTAAATGCTAATTCTCATTTTTTTTGCAATTTCGTATACGACGACACTGATATTTTTATTCATCATTACCATATTAAATTATAATAGTTTTTTCATATAAATAAAACAATATTTTAAGATAGTAAATGTTAAATATTTGAATAGCATAGTGGTTAAAAATTAAATTGCATGAACCTGAATAACATCGGTTCAAATACGCATGCGAAATGATTTTGAAAATAATTTTAACAAACAAATAATATTAGCTACGATTTATTAGTTCGTAGTATTGGGTATCGAATGTATGAACTATTTAAATTGTAAATATATTTGTATTTTATCAAAGCAAAACCGTTGCAAATACAATTCAAAAATGTATCAATTTTGTTAATTCTCTAATTTCAAATAGTTAAATTATCCGACACATTACATTTGAATTTGTTAAGGAAATCATTCAATGGAAATTATAGAATTCAAATATGAGATATAATTTTTTAATTTTTCTATAATCAAAATCATTTTCATTTTTTTTTTTTGTGTTACTTTTATATTTCCTCGATCCATAACTTATTAATACTTCTTTTCTCATAGCACTCTATTCGCGGTCATCAAATAATACTAAATAATAAAGCAATCTTATATAATTTAATTAATTTGTACAATATTTTCGCTTAAAGAAATGTATAATATTTGTTTTTTTCAAATCATTAATAAAAGATATAAATTATTTTTTCTTTTTTTTTAATAAATAATAAATAAAAAAAGAAATATTATTGTAAAAAAATTATATTGTCAACGTTTTATATAAATATTTAATTTATATTCATTATTTTATATACAATATGAAAATGTAATAAATGTTAAATTGACCGTAAAACATTTTAAAAATGTAAATTGACTATAAGTAAATAATGTCTATAGTTTTTATTTGTTTCTTGATTCATATACAGGGTGTGAACGAGCGGTGCCAATAAATTCGAGAGTATGGAAAATACAGAATATTTATAGTAGACCGAATTTGTAGAGAATTAAATGCTGAATTAAAATGTGTTATACATTTTTTTTTTATAACTTGCTTCAGTTTTTCTATTTATAGAACAATATAATTTAAAAATAACAATCTTTTCTTAAAAATTTTGTACTAAAACTAATTTTTTTAAAAATCTAACCGCGCAACATATTATTTTTATATCAAAAAAGTAAAGCTAATTTATTTCGCTACAATTTTGTAAAATATTCCATTTAGCTATGACTAGACAATTTAAAAGATATAAATATTTGAAAAAGTGGTGTAATTGTAGATATAAAAAAAATAACAAACTAAAATTATAGCTATTATGTTGAGCCGTTAGATTTTTAAAAAAATTTTTGAGAAAACATAATTATTTTTCAATTATATTGTTCAATAGCTTGAAACTGACGCTAGTTATAAAAAAAAATGTATAACACATTTTAATTCAGAATTTAATTCTCAACAAATTAGGTCTACTATAAATTTTCTGTATTTACCTTACTTTTGAAGTTATTGGTACTTTAATGATAGACTGCCGAGAAAAATTCTTAGGGCCGTATCTCGAAAACAGAGTCCCAAATCGAAAAATGTTATTTAGTAATTTCGACTTAGAATTATGATGTCCACCATCATCCCCTTGAAAGAATGCGCAGCGGTCGTGGACACCCTGTGTATATTAAATAAATGCAGTGATGGATAGAAAATCTCAATCCACTTATTTTTGAAAGAAGAGTTTTTGTAACAATAATTTTCATATAATATATTTAAATTCCGGAACAGGTTATAATCAAAAAGAAAAGTATATAACATAGTTAACATTCTTTATTATATGGTCTTCTATGTGTGTTAATAAAATTCTTGCTCATCAACTTCGTTGTTAAATACAATAATTTTCGCGATTATTGCCTTAAAGGATATAAACTTGTAACTAACACAATAAAAAAATTATATCTATATCGATTTAAAAAAAAAACTTTCGCATAAAATAGAAATGCTCGACAATTTAATTTAAACGTAGTTTCCCGAGCATTCAATCTTCCAATACAATTTTAAAATTCGAATTTATAAACATGGATTTTGAACATTTTTGCTGCAGGTCCAATATACTAAGGATAACATGTGTTTTATTAAAGAACTCTATGTGTTCTCAGTTATGCATATACGGATGACTCAAAAATCCGAACATTTCATGCTAATTGCTTAAATTTATTTCATACGACCATACCACAATATAAGCTAACTTTCTAATATAAATTTCTGCAAAAAATTAAAATAATTATGTTATTTGATTGCTGTCAATATTGACCAAAATTTTAAAATAAAATTCAATTTGAATTGATACATTTTGTCCACTCGCTTTTGATATGTGTGCTCGCGTATATACGAAAATTTATTAAAATCAAAATATTAAATATAGGTGCGTATATTGAATAAATTGCCGTTACTAAAATGCGTATACGCATAAAAATTATATTGTATATAACAATAACGATATAAAATTCATATTATTTGAGTGGCACAGTGGTTAAACGTTAACGTTATATAGACAGTGCATGTGAACATTATATGAATAGTTAGTTCAACTACATATCCACACACACGCATGTGAAATTATTTTAAAATGAATGAAGTCAATCGATTTAATTAATTTATAATTGTGCTAAATTTTCATATATCCTTTTTGTTCCAGTTAATTTCTACACATACTTATTTGTAAATTTTTAAAATGATTGAACAAGCAAATAAATTTACTTGATAAACAAACGGTTCATTCGTACCTATTAAACGTACATGTTTCTACGCAACACTAGGATTAAAATTGTGAAACGTACCAAGATTCTAATGATATATGATAAAATATAATATATTTTCGTATCATGTTATTAACGGCAAATCAATTTTGTAAAGAATACAACTCGCTTCAAATAAATAATTTTTTTGTATAGTAAATTTTTAAAGATCCAGAATTATAATAAAATTATTTAAAATTGTTAGATATCAAAATATCATAATTTTCAATATGGAAAAATGTATATGTTTTCTATTTTTTTAACTTTTTTTAAAATAATATAAAGAAATATTGTATTATTTATTTACTACAAAGAGTTTGCTTTATTATATGAAAGCAAATTTGTCAGCGTGTCCATATCATTTTTATAAAATACAATATTTATATATTGCCTGTTATAGGTAAAAATGTTAAAATGTTAAATTAAATTTTAATCAATGTAACTCTTTCTATATTTTCTATATAATTTCTATCTTAATATATTTTAAAGTATTTTTGGATATGGAGTGGGTTTAATTGGGTGATACTTAGCCGTCACGCCACCCAATAAGATCCTAGAGGTAACCTCTTCTTTTGCACATATATTATACTTCACAATATTTGATCCGATGTTCATATATAAATAATTGTAATAGGTAATATAGCAAAAAAATTTCCTCACTGTGTCCAATCAAATTTGTAACCAAAAAGTTTAATGACACGACAAATATATTATCAAAACAAATAACTCGCGTATTATAAAACATTTTAACAATTCATTTAAGTATATTTTCTGTTACATTAATCACCACACGGGGTAAAAAAAACCTGTCATTTTTATGTTTATTTATTTTTATGTTGTAGTTCTTTAAAAAAAAAACGAACAAATTACTTAAATATGATATAAAATTACAATTATTATAATTATATTGTAATTCCCATACATGAAAGTAATGTAAACCACTCGTACGAAAAATAATAAACATTTATATGACACATATGATAAACGGATATCTTCAAAAAAATATGGTGTTGGACGCTAGTCAACAAGATTAACAATGTCTGCACAAACACATCACTATGGGCTAATCATCCATATAAAAATAATATGAAAACATCTATCTTTCGTTAATTGTAGTACAATTGATAAATTATTGTTATATGCACCCATGCGCGGAGTAATTTACCTACTTGGCTGTAATGAAGTTTATTAGATGCCATAAGCTCGATCTATTGATACTTTCCAAAAATTTCTGTGTTGCTAAATATATGATATTTATTGAATTATAATTATCAGTTTTCATATTATTAGAAATTTGGTGACATATTATTAGAAATTTTGTGGGAATTGGTATAATTTATATATGGTATATATGACCACGCGGCACGTAGCAACTTGAAAAAATGTAAACGACACACTATACGATAGTCGTGGTTTTATTATACACTATAGTTCTGGTTATTTTTGATTAAAATATTATATATTGAAATACACACCGTTGTTCCATTGTATAAATAAAAGTATAACGTTATTAAATTCATAATATTTCAATAGCTAAGTGGTTAAAAATTATATAGTGTATGAGAACATGTAAATATTGTATATAATCACAGGTTCAAATCCACCTGTGATTTAAAATATTAAAATTATTAGATTGATTGACTAGAATAATTAAAATAGGTTTCCGACTTAAAATATGTTTCTAATTATTATATATTTTCTTATACGTTGTTTCCAGAACATATTCTGCGCAATAGAATTACGTATGAATTATTGCACATTGATGAATGTGTTCGTAATATTCCGTATTTAACTTTCAGCTAAATCGTGTGCTCATTCATAAGTTGAAATATATTTTTTGAATTTTAACTTAAATGGAATAATTTTCTGTATACAATTACTGGTAATATATCGTAACATATGTACTCGTACATACGACATTTTGCCATACTGTAAAATATATACATACTTTAATAAAGTTGACCGCTTTCCAAATTTGACTAAGCGGCCACTAACAAACAAACAAAAAAAAAAAAGAATAACGCCTATGGTTTTCGAGAAAAATTGATTTAGATTTCTTCCCCTCAGAATAAAACAAAAAAATGTTGTTATGATTTAATAACATTTTTTACCGGCGGTCATCATCATGCGACAGTATATAACATTTCATCAATTGACAGATATAATGTTTATAACTTCCCTAGTAACAATTTGTCAAAACTTTGAAAAATATGGAAAATTTCTTGTAGAAATCCACATATTTTCCATGGAAAAAATATATTGGAATTTATTCAAAGATTTGGCCATAGATTTTCCACTTAATATAATAGTATTTTATATAGGTGAATTGAAATCTTTGGATTGTCAGGGTAATATTTCCAACATATATCCGCGCGGTATTGTATTCATAATTTAATTCACCAATTATGCCAGAACGGTGGGTTCAAATTTTTGTATATTTCGCTTATCTATAGATATAATCCTCACTATTTTTAATTTATTTTAATAATTTTTAAAACAACCAGCAATTCAAATCAATATATTTCCGAAGAATTTTATAAGACTTTTCATGGATTTTATCCGCGGTGTTTTGTTCTTGTTAATTACAAAAAAAAAAATGAACAATCGATGAATTTTTGCCATCGTTCAGCATCTTCATTCTGTGCTCATAGAACTTCTAGTCTATCGGTAAAAAACTGAATCAAACCGTGATTTGACATCATCGTCATAAGAAAATTTATTCAGCTAATACGGACAATTCACGGGAATTACTTGCCAAAATACATGGACGATCCAAAGAGGTTTTTGTCAAAATCCGTGGATATGCTCACAAAAAATATGAATATACATTCTATGGATATTCTGTGGATAATAATGGCAACGAGAGAAATACTTCTAAGCAGAATCCGTAGAAATTATCATCGGAAATATATGGATAATCCAAGGATATTTTTTATAAAAACCCATTGACAGGGTTGCACTCATCATATATAAAATTGAATTGAAACTACGGACTACTACATATAATGCAGAAATTTTGCGGACAAACTACGGACAGTGTTACTAAGGTGATAATGACTGAACAATAGTATTTATATACGACGATATTGCGCCAATATAAAGCGCATTACTTTGTTTGCAAAATTTCCTCATGTGTTTAAAATTACCGTCTTAATAATAATTTCACATTTAACGAAAAAAATAACTATATTATTACTTAAATTACATACATAAAAAAATACACAACAATACACACGTACATGAATTTATCTATAGCATATTTCAGAACATTTTTTATTAAACATAAATGCTGCAAAAAGAAACCGCAATAAATATATAATGTTTTTTTTATATTATTTACTATTTATAATTATGACGTTTCGATTTAATTATTTCTATAATAATATATTGTGATAAATATCATTTGTGATTGTGACATACATTATTTTTTTATAATTAATATTATTGCAATCATTGCATGGGATTGCATACACAATAATATAATAGTAAATGTAAATAACTTATTTTGTATTTTCAAATGGTTGGATAAATATTTATTTTATCAAGGTTTATTTTATGTATAATATACACTGTGTCCAACATTTTCTCGCATACACACATTTAAAGTTAAGGGTTAGAAAAAAGTAATTATATATAAATTTGATCTTGAATTAATAATAGTATATGTGACGCATATACATAATGAGCAATAATAATAAATGGGTCGGAATAATTCCATATCTTTTAATTCTTTTGTCTCTAGATTTAAGATTTCTTTTTTTTTGAACCCGTTACAGGGCGGCACCAAGCAAGACATCAATCGATATTTCTTCCCAAATTCACAAAAATAATCTACTTGATATATGCGTTAAATTTTATGATCATTTGATTGTTTATCAGCATGCATATGACTAAATAAGAAAATTGATATATTATATAATATTTAAATCGGGCGAGATGGTTTTTAGTTGTTTAATTATTCTTATAAATACATTAAGATTGAAATATATTTTTACTGTATGGGTGGACAGGAGCACTATCCTGTTGAATATTTTTCAGATTTTTAACTGCTCTAAAATTTCATTTTGATTTTAACTCCAATTTTATAAATAATTATAAATTAACAGTGGTAGTTTGCCACCATTGTAAACAGCTCCTGAAAAACCGTGAGGAAAACTAAATATTGATATTGATATTAGAATATTATCGGCGAACATAAATTCTTCGACACTAAAATAATTGTCAAGCTATTTTATTACATTTGTTTGTCTGTAAATTAATTTGTAACTATAAACGTTCTGAAACCAGAAAAATATACTCCATATCCGAATTGTATATGTATCCTTTATGCATTTAGAAAATTATCGAATTTTAAAGTAGCCTAAATAATTTATCCAATAAAATATTGTTTGAGATAGAAATGTACTTATGTTGAACCGAAAAACACAATGCATTTTATACACAATTTTGAAATTACTGACAATTACAACTATTTTTATATTATTAGCTCAAATAAAGAATTTAGGTTAAATATTATCTGTGATTTTTTCATATGGAATTTATAAATTTATATAGATAACATACTTTGTATTATGTCTGTACACATAATTTATTTATCGATTATATATGTATTTCTATAAAAATATGCATATTATTATTGCTTATTTATGGTATTACTTTTAATAATATAAAATGCAAATAATGCAATATACCATATTATGTATGGAATCTCACTGCGGTTTTTGGGTAAAATATAATATTTATTTGTAATTGTTTATCATTATCATATTTTATGTTATGTTATTCAATTTTATATATACAATATATAGTATACATGTAAGTGAGTGCTTATTATTCAATGATATTATTATATTGGCTTATATTATTATTATATATAATTATATACACAAATTACAATATACGAGCGTATATGACACCAGTTGCCAGCAAATAATTCTAAAAATGGAAACAATATAACAAAACGCATAGCTCTATATATTTTGAAAATTTTATACTCATAGCCAGAAAGAAAACAAACTAAAAACAAATCACTTTTAAAACTTATTATCATTAAATGCATTTTTTCTTCCAATTTTTAGACGAATAACAAAACGAATCACCATTCGGTTCCGTTTCCGTGACGCCAACCGTGTGGTATTTAGTTGAATATTCAAACATACGTTAATTCATTCCGCTCGCCACTATAGGGTATCTTTCTAACATTGCAGTCCAATTGATAAATTGATACACCGTTTGTCTGTAATTATGTTTCGATATAAATGTTTTTATTTTAATACAATGATTTTTATCGAAAAAGCGACCATATAGCAATTGTGTATGACATGCTATCAAAACAACTATGCCACCGAAACAATTCATTGCATTTTATTGAAATTTATTCACAAAGAAAATAAAATATTTTTGGAAAAATTTTCTTTAAAATTAAAAAAAGTTTGTTCTTTTCATTTTTCAAAATTAAATTCAATATATATTGTATAATAAGGAATTAGCAATTATAGTTATTTTATTGATACACCGCCTAGAAAGTCGCGAGCTATTGAGTTTAGTTATATATATCATAATAGTTAATAAAAATAAATACCTCACTGCAACAGTACTCGTACGTAACTCAATCAGTTACAAAATCTTGTCTAATTTACCGAATTTTAATAATTGCATAAAAAAAGGGGGATCCAGAGAATGTGTTGGACGAATGTTGCGAAAGTTAGTCTAATAATTAAGATGAACTGAATTATAGTCAAAAAGATGTTAAGCAAAAAGGAAAGGGCGCACTTCAGCATAGGGTTGATAAATAAGTTAAAAACGAAATGTTAGAAAACAAAAACAACACGCATGAAGTTCATATAATAATTATAAAATATCAATGTCCTATAGAAATTAAATGGTTATTTTTTAAATCTTGACAATAAAAGTAATATATTCATTATTTCACAATATGTATTCACACACAAACACATAAATAAATACAGTGCATATGCATGCGGTGGTCAAAATAATAAAAGTGTGTTAAAAAATTAGTGTTTCTTTTTTTTTTTTTTTATATAAGATAACTTGTAAAATAGTAATTAGATTATAATCGTAGTTACACAAAAAATATTTCTTGATGAATTTTACATAAAATTTTGATAAGAATTTACAACAGACCTGCAGAGAAATTACTGCTTTATATTTCAAACACAAAAGTTTAACATTGATGTTTGTTATTTAACAGCGCGCACATACTTTCGTTAACGAAATGTTATGACTTGAAATATTCATGAAAACAATAATTTCTCCATAGTCAAAATTTAGGCAATATTTTCGAAAGTTATCACGTGAAATTCATCAATAAATATATGGTTCATGTAATTTCGATTACAATCTATAATTACTATTTTAAAAGTAATAATAAAAAAATAAAACTGATATATTCATGTATGGTGAGGTTATTTATAATATTGGGTCATTTTATGTGTTATCATATTAATATTGGGTCATTTTATGTGCTATCAATATATATAATATTTATCTATCGATACATATCGTAGAATTCCGGCAACAAAAATACATATAATATATTGCTTCAGCGTATATATCGCAATTAAAAAAAAAAAAAATCTATTCAATTAATATATTTTAAACATAAAAAAAAATTTTTTTAAAGTTAAATCCACAACATACAATTCCAACACTTGTTGATAATGGTTTTTCGATATGGGAATCACGAGCCATTATGATGTATTTAAATGATAAATATAGTAAAAATGATAAACTGTGTCCAAAAGAACCAAAAACTCGTGCAATTGTCAATCAAAGATTATTTTTTGATTTGGGTACATTATATCAAAATTTTGCAAATTATTGGTATCCACAAATTTTTGAAAAAAAAGTTGCTGATCCAGAACAATTTACAAAAATGGAATCGGCTGTAGAATTTTTAGATACATTTTTAAGTGGCCAAACTTATGTTGCCGGCACAGATTCATATTCATTGGCCGACATTGCAATCATTGCAACAATATCAACATATGAAGTGTCCGGTTTTGATTTTACAAAATATAAAAATCTACAAAAATGGTATAATATGTGTAAGAAAAATGCACCCGGAATGGATATAAATTTGGCTGGCGCAGCTGAATTTGGAAAATATTTTGATAATTTGGGAAAATAAAATAAAATACAAAATATATATAATAATTAATATGGTTAATATTTATGTTTTTCAATATTATATATATAGATATTTTGTATATATTATTATATTAATATTAATTATATCAAATATTATTTATCCCACAATAAATTTGTATTTTCCATAAAAAAAATATGAATTTATATAAAAACATTTATTCCCAATAGTGTGAATTTATTTTGTTCCCATAGGAACCGGCGACGACAACAATAAAAATATATGGATTTATTATATTTTTCTCCTTATGAATTTTTATAAATATATATTTAATATTATTATAAATACACGATTTGATATGCGGATACAAATGAGAGAAAGGCGCGCGATTGTTTTATGTTTAAATTATCAATTTTTCTTTATTAATACATTTTATAATTTAGATTAATCCACAACATACCATTCCAACTTTGGTTGATAATGGTTTTGCGTTATGGGAATCAAGAGCCATTATGATTTATTTAGTTGATAAATATGGTAAAACTGATTCATTGTATCCAAAAGATCCGCAAAAACGTGCTGTTGTCAATCAACGTATATTTTTTGATATGGGTACATTATATCAACGTTTTAGCGAATTTTATTATCCGCAAATATTTGCTAAACAAGAACCAAATCCAGAAAATTTAAAAAAATTAGAAGATGCTGCTGCATTTTTGAATACATTTTTGGAAAATAATACATATGCGGCGGGTGATACATTAACATTGGCCGACATCACATTAGTTGCAACAATTTCAACTTTTGATGTAGTCGGTTTTGAGTTATCAAAATATCCAAATATTATAAGATGGTATGAAAAATGTAAGGCTACAACACCCGGATACGATTTAAATCAAGCTGGCATTGATGCATTTAAAAATAAATTCTTAAACAAATAGATGTGTGAATGTGAATGTGGAGATGGATAGCGAGCTACACAGAGGTGCGATCGTGTTCTTTTCATCGTATATTTTCTATTTTTGTGCGTTTCATAATGTTTTGATGCAAATTTTAAAAATAATTAACTTTATGTATTTTAAAATGTGTATTATTTTTTTTAATTTTTAATATTTTACCTTTTTTGCACTTAAATCATTTTTTTTTTCCCAAACTTATTATTTGTAATGTTGTTCTTAAATACAATAAAATTGAATAAATTGATATTTGAAAAAATTGGAAAAAAAAGATTTTTTTTTTTTTAAATTCTCAACCTCAACTCTGTGTAATATTTTTATTATTATACGAAACAAAATTTGTTCAGCAAGTAACACATTTACTTACTCCAAGTGGAGTATAAATATGATCATTTACTTACTCCAAGTGGAGTATAAATATGATATCTACTATATACCAGATATTATCATTATACAGTCCTCATCATATGGGAGTTTATTTATCATAATTGTTTTGTAATTATCAAAAGATATCTATACGGTTGTGTAATTCTGTTATATTAATGTGCGTGATTTACTATAGCTCTCTGTCTATACTTAAATTGCGTCTACGAAATAAAATTAATTACATATTTTTATGCATAATAATAAAACGACACTATTAATCAATAATTATTATTTGGAAATTGTTAGGTTTTTTATTTTCAATAATATCATTATTAATAACTATATGGGCCATCTAATTTATTAAAAATGTATCTACTATTCACCATAAATATGCATATTATTTTCATAATTCATATATCTCATGTAACATGTAATAGAATAGGAAAATTCAAAAAATTAAAAGAATAAAATAATAGTATAAGTAAATTTTATTTAGAATAATATTAAATTATTATAATTTAGATAAATCCACAACATACCATACCAACATTGGTTGATAATGGTTTTGCGTTATGGGAATCAAGACCCATTATGATTTATTTGTTTGATAAATATGGTAAAAATGATTCATTATATCCAAAAGATCCGCAAAAACGTGCTGTTGTCAATCAACGTATATTTTTTGATATGGGTACATTATATCAACATTTGATTGACTATTATTTTCCAATAATATGGCAACAACAATCACCATGTCCGGAAAAATTTAAAAAAATTGAAGGTTCGGCTGAATTGTTTAATAAATTTTTGGAAGGTACTACATATGCAGCCGGTGATACATTAACATTGGCCGATATTACATTAGTCGCAACAATATCAACGTGTGAAGTAATCGGTCTAAATCTATCGAAATATCCAAATATTAAAAGATGGTATGAAAAATGTAAGGTTACAACACCCGGTTATGATTTAAATGAAGCTGGTATTAGAGATTTCAAAATGTTTTTTGAGAGTAAATTAAAACAGTGATCGATTTGCATCTAAAATATATTTATATTAATAATATCTCACATAATGTTTTTTGCGTGTTTCATCGCATTAGAATTTTATATTGAAAGAATCACAATTTTTTATATATGTTTTTTTTTATTTTTATTTAAAAATGGTGTAATATTATTTTATTTCTATATTTGTTAATTGTTTTTATATGTATATTTTCACGCTACCTAATTAATTTTGTTCTCTATTTGGGCACAAGCACTAAATTTATAAAATGGAATAAATAAATTGTTATTGGAAAAAAAATAATAGAAAATCAAATTATTTTATATATATTTTTTTTTATGGTAAAGATGATTCATTATTTGCAAAAGATCCGCAAAAACGTGCTATTGTAAATCAACGTTTATATTTTGATATGGGAACATTATTTCAACGTTTCAGCGATTATTATTATCCACGATTTACATCAAATGAGCGACCAAGGCAGAACTTTTTAAAAAAAAATAGAAGCAGCAGTTGAATTATTTAATACATTTTCGGAGGGGAATGAATATACCAGTGATACTTTAACGCTAGCTAACATTACTTTGGTAGCCACAATTTCAACATTTGATAATCTCGGTTATAATTTAACCAAATTTCCAAATGTTGTTAGATGGTATAAAAATGGTACAATACCCGGTTATGATTTAAATAAAGCTGGTCTTAAAGAACTTAAAATAGGGTTAAAAAAATAAAATTGTTTAAAGCCGAACTAATCCTATAACAGCATTTGTGCTTCTTTTATCGATTAACACACAGTTTTTATCACATATTTTTACGATAAATTGGAAATAATACAATGCATAGTAGATATATTTATAGATTTTAAAGACAGATCAAAATTTCGATGGTTAAATTTTAAATTAAATTTTGTATACTTTAATAAATTTATTTATTTATTATTTATTATTTATTTGTATTTACGCGTGCAAAATAATTTATAACTTTATATATCCTGTTTTTTTTAAACTGATTTAGAATTTTAGATGATGTATGTAATATTAAAATAAATAAAAGGTATATATTTCGTATATTATCATTTTGAATTGAAATTTTATTTACACCTTCTACCCAAAAAAGAACCCGAATGACTTTTAAAATATTGGATTTACTACTTCTGGTTGCTGATTTATTTATATATTGTGAACCGATCTTAACAAACTATTTGGTAACATTTCCTTCCGTGCAAGCTAACATACAACACATTATGTGACATAAGTCTTTGTCCGTTCAGCTGCAGTCGAAAAATGTATAAAGAACAAAGAATTAACATTAAATTTTGTTTCAAAATTAGTTAAAAATGCCATCAAAACGTTTCGTATGCTGATGTTTTTATCAAAAACATAAGTTTTTGAGTGGAATCGATGATACAAAGACAGCATTTAAGATATGGGTGTGTAAGTACGCGGTTTCGTAAAAGTTAGTTAGAAATCTTCAGTGATATTAATGGAAATAGGACTTGGTATAACAAAAACAACAATTCATGAAATTTTGACCGAAATTATTTATCTACGAAAGGTTATCCACATCAATTGACTGATTGCCAATAATTGCACCGAATTGATCATTATAAAGACATCATTGAAAACACTTTGGAAATGTCGATAATTTATTAAAAATAATTTAAGTGGTGATGAAACATTGTGTTTTCAACAACCCAAAAAGTAAGCATCAAAGCACTGAATGGCGATTATCAGATTAAGGAAAATTTAAACAACTCGTTTCACGGAGTCACAAATGAAAACAATACTCATATGTTTTTACGATTCCAAATGAATCCACAAAGAATTTGTTCCAAGTGGTGCAACGGTTAATACTTATTGTAGTACATTCGTATATTGAGGTATTTGATAAACCGAATTCGTTGTGTTCATCCTGAATATTGGAGAACCCGGAAGTTGGCGATTACTGAACAATAACGCACCTCCTTATGCGACTATTATAACAGATAACTGATTATGGCCACATTTGTGATTCCTTAAAAGCAAAGTCTACCGGATTTTCAAATGTTGGTGGTCTCTGGTTCAGGTATCTGCTTGCAAACCATGAATATTTAAATAAGTTAATATATCTATGTGCTGGCAGTGCTGATTATGGACAAGTAATTTTAATTTAATTATAGTGTTCTGGTTATGTAGATTATAATGTCTTGGTTATTTATTTTCATTCAGAATTTTTCATATATTTACTTTATATTTAGTGAAAATTGATTAATTTCTTATATATCTCAGTAATAAATGCAATCCAAATAAGAAATATTGGAGTTTATGGAATTTGGGAAATTAGTGCAATGTATAAAATATAAAAGAAGTTGATTGCACAAGGAATGCGTATACAAATCATAATAAATGTAATTCAATCACCCCTTTTATCATATTACAAACTAAACTATGTATGTGGATGAGATGGTCTACAATGCAAACTTTTTACAATTTAACCAATTTTTATAGTTAGTGTTTTATATGATTTTAGTTTCCAATCAATTTAAACATACTTCTTTTTATCATTGAATGATTCATTCTCCCAAAGTTTTATAAATACGTGTAATGTTTTGTATTATAATCAATCAGTTTTTATTCAGACGGTAAATTGTTGTCTTTTTTCACATTTAATAATTACGATAATGCTAATTAACTTAAATAACCGCTATCTCTGTAAAATCATTAATCACCAAAACGTAATACTGTGATTTCAATATGTGTAATTAATTATTATTACAGATATATATAAATATTAATAAAATTTTGTGAATAGTAAAATGATCCAACAAAATAAGTAGGTACTATATAGTTGTAGATTATTAATTGTTATAAACGTCTAGCAAAATATAGTATAAGTAAATCAATATGGTAATATTGTAATATATAGAATGCAATCACATAAATATTTATTACTTATATATCGCATTTAATAAATATTGTTGGTTAATATATATAGAATAGAAAATAATTATTTAAATATCAAATCATTAAATTATTTCAATAAAGTATGTATTTAATAAATATAATTTTATAAATATAAATGTAACAAAAATGAGTACCTACTTACCAAGAGCAGTAACCATATAAATAATAGGCATTAACAGATGAAAATGATGAATATTAAATCTTCTTTTTGGGTTGTGTGTATCCGTCCTGCAAATATTTTACATTATTTATACGACATCAGGATGCCGACACCGAGCTGACACATAAAGATTATATGTAGATCATAAAAATAAATAATTAATTTTATTATTTATTTTATTTATTATTATTAAAATTGTAATTTAATGTTTAATCATTTTGCAGAATTTACATTTCACAAACAAACACACTCACACATACTCATAAATATAATTTCTTTTTTATAACAAAAAAAAACTGAAGAATTCTTTTTTTATTTTCAGAAATCATCATTTACCATTACAAAACTGAAATAATTAATAATAATGATTAATATGATGATAATTTATTGCGTTTGTGGTAAAACATTTAATTAATTATATGCAAACTAAATAAATGTATAATTATGTTTTATATTATTTATTCCACGTAATGACAAAAAAAAAAAAGGCAAGAAAAAAAATCATATTTAAAATTATATAAATTACATACCAATGTTATAAAAAAATCATTAACTATAATATTATGTATTAATTTCATTAATAATGTATGTTAAAATACTAATTAATTAACATAAAGTACTTTTTTACTATTAAATTATTATATTTTTAATGACATAATATTTTTACAATGGAGATTTTTTTTTGTACGGATTATTACTACGCAAATATAAACTTGTAAGAATAAAACAAAAATGCGACAAATTTTTTTATAAAAAAAAAACAATTGAACACATTTTTTTCGCGTCTAGTGTCAAGTCAAATATTTTTGTTGTCAAATATCAAGTCAAAATCATATTTAAATTCAATTTTCTTTTTAACGATATTTTTTTATGTTATTATATTTTTTATATTGGATATACATTTTTTTTTATCGTAATAAAATGATTATTGTATAAAAGAAAAATTTACAGAAAATACATATTTAAATACTTGGTTCTTATATTGTATATGTATTATCATCATCACGTTACATATTATACAAAAAAGAGAAATTTAATGATATATTTAAATAAAAGTACAATATAATTAAATCTAATACAGACTAATACCATAGTCAAACTAATACCCTACAGTCTGCTATAGTTACATAATACACGGTATGGCAAAACTGTCGGTATATTTCTGTGGGTAAGTACTACGGATTCGCATTAATCATTACATTTTAAATATTATATATGTACAAAATATTATCTTTATCTATTTAAAATTCATTCAATATCCCAGTTATGTGTCAAACTAGTACATGAACAAACACTTAATTACTTAACATACATCGAATTTAATATATAAAAGAAAAAACTAATACATATATATATATATAAAGAAAAAATATTACCAATTAATTTTTATAAAATTAACTGAAATCAAATTAATTTAAAACTTTACTACATAGATCATCGATGACTGTTTATCTCTTTCTTGTATTTGCAAATATATTTAAAAATTTTCCCCTTGTCATTTCTTTTGCTTCTTGAGCACCCAAATGATATGCTCGATGATGCAATTTTTTAATTTCAGCAATTAGACCAGCACATGATAGTGCACCTAATTCTAAAATCATATACAAAATAATGTTACAATTACATTATATATTTCATATATCTAAGACTTACGATGCATTGCATTTATATCGTCATTAGAAAGGCCATGTGTCCACGCTGGAGGTGATGGTATTATTGGTGTTGTGTTCATCGCCAAATATTCATTAAAACCTGGAACTATATCATTTAAAAGAAAAATTTTGTTTTTGTATATATATAAATATTAGTTGCACACAAGCAAACGAACTAGTTTATTAATTTTTATTAATGAATGATACAACCGAAAACTTTACAATAATAAAACTTTTTAATTTTACCAAATCAGTTTTTTAGTTTTATTATTTTGTTTGTTACAAAGCATCAAACCATTAACCATTAAACAATACCAAGCCTTTGTTAATAATAATATGATGATAAAATATATATAACATCAACACAAACTTAAACAAAATATAATCTTTAATAAGAATTAATCTGGTCTTATCCTTAGAGATAAAATAAATATTATTTAAATATTCATATTCGTCACATCACAACCAGTTTTTATTCAATTAATAAATGAACAAATGGTGGTATTAAATTGTAATGAATATAAAAACGTATACAAAAATAATTACAAAAAGCAAGCGAAAATAAAAGATCAAACAAAAGCTATTTACATACGTTTATCCGGCCATAATTCAGGTGAATCGCGATCCAATTTTTCTAAACTAATTAAATCATCCAGATCATTGTCAAAATCTGTAAATATTTATATTAGTTTTAATTGTTTTAATTACGTTTACTTTCTATAAAGGGTAAATTTATTTAAAAATAGTAATACTTGCCAACTT
Organism: Bibio marci; assembly: GCA_910594885.2. NCBI lineage: Eukaryota > Metazoa > Arthropoda > Insecta > Diptera > Bibionidae > Bibio > Bibio marci. Next base: position 43,850,680 of record OU343114.1, read on the forward strand.
TTTTTCCAGGTGTTTCAGCCATTTTTATTTTGTTGTTTTAACAAAAAAGAAAATAAAGATAATATATATAATCTTTTTTCAGAAGAGCGAAGAGACAAAAAAATTGAAGTTTCGTTTTGAACGTAGAGCGTTGCGTTTAGTTGAATACGTACGATTGAGTACGTATATTCGTATAGCATGTGGGACAAACAGCATCGATTTTTTTTAATGTGCGTACGTATCGTAATTTTTTGCGACGTCAAACTATCTTTAAATCATATATATTAGATAGTCTAAAAATTATTGAGCGTTTTTCAGTCAAAATATAAACAATTTTTATTATATTATATAAACAAATTTTATTAAATTAAATAAATGTTATTTCGATTGATTACATTATGCCATTTTTCCCCTCTTGCATGTCCCACAATTTTACAAATAATTTTGAACACGTTTCAAACATATACTGCCGCAAATGAATACGTATAAATACGTTTAATACGTATAAAATGTCATCATATTTTTTTGATCTTCTTTCTTCTGTCATAGCATATATTTTCCTTTTTTGTTTTATAATTTGCTTTTTATCTTTTTCTTTGAATTTTGATAATATAAATTTTTTTTCATTAATCAAATAGGTGTCTACGAAAATTTTCCCATTTTTGTAATTTTCAAATTGTTTTATTATTGTTTTATTTAAAAACAAATTCAATTTTCTTTGATTGTTGTTATCTAATCTAAACGAATTGTATATTTTTAAAAAGTGTAATTTATTTGTATATAATTTTTGTTTTTTGTAAAATAATTAATAAATTTAATGCTTAGGCATATTTGTGAATAAGATCTTAATAAATGGCATTCAATAAAATTAAAAATGTATTTACAACAAATAAAATTTCAGCTATATTTTTTGATATGGACAATACATTAATTCCAACAAGGAAAGGTGATACAAAGGCTTGCAATAAGGTAATTAATTGTTGTTTTATAATAAAAAAAAATGATTGCATTGCAATCAAATATTTATAATTTGCGTAACCAATTTTGTATGAGTAAACAAAGAGTAAACCTGTACATGAACCTGAGTCTGCATTTTTTTTTTTAGAAATTTCAATTGAAATAATTGTTTTTTTTTTTGTATGGATTTTCTGGTATGGTACATTTTTTTTAACAGGGATGATGAACTTCTAAATTATTTCATTTATGAAGTGTCCTTGAAAGATTATCGATTGTTTTTTAAAATATAATAAAGGTCAACCATAGCGTTTGGAAAAATTGTTTTATAATAATAAACAAAACTCATTTGAATTATTCAGTAAATTTTATTTTGTAATAAGGAACTAAAAATTAAGGGAACATTTGGCGATCATAAAAACAAGGTTATCAACAACTGAGAAATATTAACATTATCATTTTTTTTCTCACTTTTAAACATTAGTCATATGACATTTCGACATTTAAAATTTAAATCGCACCATAAAAAAACGTCATAAAAAAATTGTATCAGAGAAATTTTTTTTTTTTAATGAAAATTAAAACGTGTAAATTTATAATATATAATTTGAATCTTATGTATATAAAAATATCGATTTATCGTTAGTTTATTTTTATAATAAAGAAAATGGTGAAGAAATTAATGATGCAATTATGATACGACGGAATATTAAACATAACCTCTCAACACAGTTCAGTTTCATTTTAATGATAAATAAAAACATGCATTTTTATTTTATATAAACAAAATAAGTATTTCTACGAATCAACAAATAATTAATTAATTTATCATCACATCATATTACTATTTTTAAATATTTTTTCGACGTCCAAAAAGTTGTGTAAATTAAATCGAAAAAATAAATAATATAAACAGAAAAATTATACAAATAACTAAAAAAAAAAGTAACAAATAGATAGAAACATTTTCTAATTGTATAAATAAATAAATTTGTTTATTTTACAATTGCATATTATTTAATTAAATATTTGCAATTTGTATAAATTTATAGATGTGTATTAGTATATGAACATTTATTTATATTTGAACGATATCATCATTTGTTTTTGTTGTTTTAAAATTTTAACTGGAGAGTAAGCTTAGCACACATCATCACCAGATTTAGACTAGGGTATAGATGTAGTAGAGATTTCATCACACATAAGAATACATTTTCTAAATATAAAACAGAAAATATATTCTGCAAATGATCGTGATTTAAAATACACATTTCCACCACAAAAAAAAAAAAAAAAAAAAAAAAAACAAGAACTACACACAACCAGGCAAAGTAAAGACGGAAAATAACGATAATATTTAGTAGCTGATTTACTTTCTGTTAATTAAGATCGATTGAAATGAAATAAGTGATTTTTTTTTCCTTATTTTCTAAATTCAAATATAAATTTTTAAAATATTTGTATAGAACTGTATTTGGGTGTTTAGTGTTGATTAATTTGCTTTTTTATTTTTATATAAAATAATATTAACATTTAGTGTGAAAATAGCGAATTTCTATTCAATTGATTAGTAAAAGAACACACAAAAAAAAAGTTAATTACAAAAAATTAAATTGTGAAAATGTCAGATACAACAATTTCTGAACCTGTTAAAAAATGTATTGAGTTATTGAAAACATCTAAAAGTGATACACAAAAATTTGCTGCATTATTTATGGTAACAAAATTAGTGAAAGCAAAAGATTGTACAACAACTGCAAAACGTGCATTATTCGAAGCAATTGGTTTTAAATTTTTAAAGAAATTGTTAACAAGTGATGATGTACCAGATGATTGTCCACCCGGTGTTTATAAAAGTGTTGCTTTATCAATATTAACGTGTTTTTGTCAAACTGAGGAGTTAGCAACGCATAAAGAAATGCTTGAAAATTTACCTGTATTTCTAGATATTGTACAAACATCGGACGATGAAGATTATGATGATAATTTAATAATTGTCAGTGAAGCTTATAGTTGTCTACAAAGTATTGCAAAATTCGAACCTGGCCAAAAAGCTTTACTCGATGTCGGTGCGATGACTAAAATGGCACAAATTTATTCACAGCAAAGTTTTCAAACCGACGAAGCGTTAAATTTATTGGTTACATTGACCAATAAATTTGGACAAGCCGCATGGTCAGATGATCCAAAACAATTCCATTCATTGGTACAACGTATAGCATTAGATTTTGAAACTGATCATACGGAACGTAAATTTGAAATGTGTAACATATTAGCATCAATGTTATTTAGTTGTCGTCGTGAAATAGTTATAAAAAGTTTAGCCGGTGAAATATGGCCGGAAAGTATCTATAAAGGTATAAATGATATATTAAAAAGTAAAATTGGTAAAAATCAACGTGATCCAGCATTAAAATTGTCTGCACAAGTTGTTGAACTACTTGGCATCGAATGGACACTAAATGATGCTGAAGATCCAAAAAAATTCTTTTTATTATTATTGCAATTGGCCGCAATTGAAGTGCGTATGCAAATGGATGAAAAAAGTTTTAAACAAGCCACATCAAATGGTGATTTATTAACATCATGTTTTATAATATTAGAATTATCAATAAATTTTATGGCCTTGGACACATTAGATTTTGAGCAAAAAGAAAAACAACAAATTTATACAGCATTAAAAGGTGCATTTAATGCAATAATGTCAGTGTTAACACGTCTCGATAAAGATAAAGCTAAAGATTCGTTGGCCGGTAAAGATCGCGCATTTGCTTTAGCAATGGTACGTGTTTTATCGGCATGGTTAGCACAAGAAACAACAGCCATGCGTCCAGCATTATATCAAGTGTTACCATTTATATTGAGTTTAGCAAATAGTACATTTGTTGAACGACGTACATTTCATACAGAAAAAAAAACTGGCGATACACCAGCCGATGTATTACGTATAATGATGCCAGCTATGTGTCATTTAGCCGTTGAAGATAAAGCCCGTCAAATTCTATTTCAACAAGCTGAAGAAAAAGTTTTATTTGAATCTATGGAATTTTATTTTTCAATTGCACATTATAAAAAACCACCGGTACCACGTGCCGAACGTTTAGCACGTATGAATGAACCCGATCCGATATTAACTACCGAACAGTTAGATGACATGAAAGATGCACGTGCGGCTATTGTTAGTATATGTAATATATTTATGAATTTAACCGTTTTAGAGCCTAAAATTGTTGAAGTTAGTGAAACATTTGATAATTTATTAAAATTTATATTTGAAAATTTACCAATATTAAAAGATATACCCGACAATTTAGTGATGCACGGACATTTGGCAATTTTAGGTTTATTATTGTTAAAACAAACATCGAAAAAAGTGAAAAAAAATGATTTTACAATTTGTCGTTATATCCAAGCAACCATACGATTTTTATGGGATGCATATAGTGTTGACGAATCAAATGATCCATCGGCGTTAGTTGTTGCAATGACATACAAAGAGCATTGGAATGAAATTATGGAATTATGGTTTTTGGGTATGCAAACAATGTGTGGCCTATTACCATTAATTCCATGGATATCAGAATTTGCATTAGAAAGTGGTTGGGTTGAAGGTATCATTGAAACATTAAAAAAAGTTAAAATCGGTACGCTACCAGCAAATGTAAAATCTGCCTATGAAGATTTATTGTGTCAATTGGTTGCGGCCAATGAAAATGTAACACCAGTTTTGAAAAAAGCCGATGCATTAAAAGTATGCCGAAATCATCGATTAATGGAATTGGGCAAAAAATTATTTGGTGATTAAGTTAAAATAATGTTAAAAAAAGAAAAAAAAAAAAAAAAAGATACAAAAAATATTACGAGAAAGAATTAATATTAGAATAAAATCCGAATAAGTAATTTTTTCATTTTTATAATTACTGTAATTTTTTTTTAATTTTTACTTATTGTAAAAGTGTGTTGTTTCTAGTTTTTTTTTTTTTTTTTTTTTTTTTCTAAGATTATCATAATAAAAATAAAAAAAAATTAATAAAAATTTGAAAAACGCAATTATAAATATTTTCTTAAATTATTTTCACACTTCTCTCTTTAGTTTTTCTTATTTTCTTACACAATTTAATTTTAATTTTGTTTAATGTATATGATGGCTATCGTGATAACAACAGCACAAACATTATAAAGAAAGTATATAGTAGTAGTTTATTATGGGAGCATAGATGAAGAAGACGACGACGACGACGACTACGACGTCGTCGTCGAAGACAAGATATAACAGAACACTTGTGCTTTGTGTGTCATTTTTGTTTTGGTGTACATAATTTAAAAATAGTTCCAAAAATAAATTTTCAACAAGAATTGGAAAAATAAAAACAAAAAATTAAATAAATAAATAAAATAAAATAAGCAAATATAAGAATATGTTTCTTCTGTTCTAATTATAACAAGAGTCACTGGCGTTGGCTCCATGTTTTTTTTTTTTTTTTGTTGTGTCGATGATGTTATTTTTTGTATGACGCAATCCCTTCTGTTACTTTTTAGCTCTTAACTTTTTCGTAAATTAATTGTAATATTACTTAAACTAAAATATTCTTTTTTTATATATTTCAATTAACAGGATTAAATTGTTGTCGACATTTGTCGTGGCGGTATTTTTCATTGCTGGAAGATTTGCCTAAAGAATGACGGTTTTACAATTATGATTTTAAAAGTTAATACAATTGGTGAGGCGTAATCGCTTGTTTCAATTATACAACCCTCATGAAATATCCGATGAAATGACTGTATTGATATCAAAGAACACTGCAATATCGCTTCATTTCAAAGGCATTGTTTATTTGAATTGTCACTTTTATGCGGATTTTATTCTCTTTGTTGTCTGTTGTTGACGAATTCCAAATTGATGATTTGCTATTATTGTTATTTTTTACCAACTTTTGACACATCTGTGGTATACTTATTGTTAATCTATATATGATTTTACACTGCCATATGGTTCTTACCAGGTTTTGAGATATTTCATTCTTCGGATTGGTTATTTAATTTCTTAAATATTGTATATGTTTTTACTTCTATTGTAGAACATTAAATTTTCTAATAGCTGGAATGTGAAAAGTGTGGTGGTGGAATTTTCATCTTTTCTACGGTATTTTCATTTTGACTTATTTTAAGGTGGCCTATAATTTTTTGTCAAATAAATTCAATTCTTCGATTTTTTGTTTCAATATCATCTATGCCTCGACTTTCATTTTTCGACAATGTTGGTGTTGATGTTATTGCTGCCAGTGTTATTATTTTACTAAAATTTTTCACGACATTCGATCTATCCAAAACTATTTTTTCTAATGGTGTTTGTTTTATTTGTGAAACGACCTGTTTGCATCTCTCTAAGTAATCAATCGGATTCACCAGTTACATACATATTTTACCGAATTTTTTGTAATTATGTGTTGTTACGATTGCGTTTTTTTTTTTTTGCATATATTCCTATCAAAGAATTTGAATTTGACTCATAAAATAATAGCTACTTCAAAATGATTATTTTCATTTCAGATAATTCCGTTGGAAACAAAATCTAAATTAGTACATGCAAATTCGCATGAAAATTTAAAGTTTCACAAACATCAATTTGTGGGTGTTTGAAAAAAATAAAAATAAAACATGAAATGATAGAAGAAAAATATAAAAACCAAGACTCATCGACGATTAGCAGAAATATGTAATGCATGGCAAATGAAGCATATTATGAACTTTACTATACAATTGGTAACAACGTAATGTTATTCATTAGTAAATCGTAATTTAAATCAAAGAAATGTATATTGGTATGGTGTGCGACATTGATTATATAAGTATAATTCAATTGTGTCTATACAAAGGCTTTATATTACAAAAAAAATGGTTACAATTTTGTTAAACCATAATAGGTGATAGGATTTTACATCGTATCATTATGCAATTTTTCAATTTTCTATAAAAAAACGAAACAATTATTGTTTGAATTGTGTGCCCAACCAGCAGTTACTTGTACTGATGATTCATACGTTATATATACAAGAAAAAGAAAGAATCTATAATCAATAGATAATTTATTTGATTTCAATTAAGTAAATAAAATGTATTTGTGTTTAACTGTACGTGTCTAGTAGTATGAAAAAGAATTTTCTTTTAAATTTTTACATATATCGTTTTTCAACACAACCAATTATTTACTGTATCTCGATGTATACAACAAATACATTTGTATATATAACAATAAAATAAAAGAAAAACGATGTTGAAAATTCCAACGGAAGAATAAAATAAGCATATAGTGGAAAGCAATTAATGCATTAAAAATAATTATATATGACTTTTCTTAAAATAAAATTTATTTTAAATGTATATTTATAATGGGTGTTTTTTTTTTGAAAACATAGAAAAATTGATGATGGAGCATAACCGTTAATGTTTGATCTGATATAATGTTGTGAGCACAGTACACCCACATGCTAGACTCTGTTACAAAGCGATTATTAATTCGGGTGTTATTACATTAATTAATAAAAGCGAGTTATGGTGTCGGCCAAGTGTTTGTGGTAGCCACAAAGAAAATAATTTAAAGTCGCACAACATCATGGAGGCCAATTCATTCATTACTTGAAATCATTTTTTGAATTTGGTTTTTAAATAAATGGATTTGTTTGGCGACACAACACCACCATTTTGATGGAACCACATGTATGTCGTCTATACATAAAAATAACATTATCAATGTTACAGTGAAGAAATATTGAGATTGCTATTAAATAAACGTTTAAGAATAATTTACATATATTTTTTTTTGAAAATGCTGTCATAGCTGTGTTATTTAATGAAAATTTAAAGAAAAAACGTTAGTTATCTTAAAAGAACATCCTACAATATATATTAACATTAAAATAGTTTTTTTTTTATTATATATTTTCAACAGCTACCATCGTTGCCAATTTTTAAATTGTTTTTCATCTGTTACTTATTTTTCTCTATTTTCCGAATTTTCCGTTTTTCCATATGTTTTTTTTAGTTTTGCTTATTTTTTTATTTCATTGTGGTGTGTGTGTGCAGTATTAATAAAAATAGTAATTTGTTTCTTGTCAGTTATTTTGTCTCACAAATTCTCTGATGATGATTTTAATTTTAATGCAAAAAATAAATAAAAAATTAAAATTAAAATAAAAATTAATTTTTAAATTATATTTTTATGTTAACATTATTTTGTACGCCTACAATTTTTTTTCTTTACGTACGTGTTTGTTTATTTGTATATTGGATGTTAAATGAAATAAATTTAAAAAATATCTTCCTTTTGTCACACTTTGTGATTGCGCTATATTTTATAATTTTAAATCAAAAATTTCTTGGCTATGATATGAATTTTTTATTTTATGAATTTATTTAATGATATGGAAAACTTGGAAAATTTTATTAAAATGTATTTGCTATTTCGTTTCTGTTTTTTTCTTTTGTATTTAAAATTATATAAAAACTATTATATATTATTTATTACTATTATTAGACTATTATACAATAATATTATTTACGTTATGGATATGAATATTTATTATTGTTTTAATAATATGCATATATTTTGTATTTGTATTATTACATGGGTTTTGTGTGCGCCTCGTCTGTAAACAACCAAACTTATATTAATTTAATTATTTATAATTTAAAAAATAACATTTTTTTTTCGTATGTATATACATTTTATATTTAATAAACATATAAATTTTTTATTTAATTTATTTTTGTATACATACACACACACACAGATACGAACATTAATTATTATTATTATTATTATTACATGCATAGAGACAGAGGAGGTGTATAAGTTTTGGTATGGTTCAGTAAAATATTGTTTACATTAATTTCTACAAAACCAAAAATAACTCTGTGTGGAAATATATAAATAATTTAATATAATATTATAAATGTGTAAATATACAATAAAAGCAAAAATTCTATAAGAATTATTAAATAATATTAAAATTTTTAAGAATATTTAAACGCAAATTTAAATTTAATTGTATCAATTCTCTACGATTATTATTTATAATTTTATAAATAATATTAAATTAGATACAAATATAAATAGTATAAGAAAGTAATTACAAAGAAAATCTTTCATTTCATAAATTGTTGTGTATATAAATTACGTATGGATATTAATAAATAAATTAATTAATTTAAAACAAAGTTTTATTTATCCGGCCGGTAGTATTGAAGTACTATACTATGAAATTAATTTAATTTATCCGAATAAAAATATTATTTTTTTCGTCTGCGCAAATCAGTTGAGCAAATTTTATGTAATACTTTATACATTTTTTAAGTAGTTTCTATTGTAGAAAAGAAAGTTCTATATTTAATTCGACAACTAAATTATGTTGAATTAAAAGTTCCCTGCGCTCAACAGACCAATTCTACTATAGGAAAGTTACACATCTATACATGATCTTATTTATCATCGAAGAGGTGGTGGTAGTAGTTATTCTGCTCGTTGATGATGAAACCGTATGCGAATAAATTATTTATTTACATATACACCAAAAATTGTTTGATCAAGTCTATCAATCCTTTTTATTTTTTTTATTGGCAGTAATTTTTAGTCGAATTTGGTCGACTAGAAGACCATGTATTATGATTCGGTCATCTATAGAGATTCACATGTATATTTGTAAATTTATTTACATATGTGTTGCGAAACAACGTACCACCAACAATAACATCATTATATCAATTGGGTTTGTATTTTCAAGTCAATGTCAACACATTATCCAGTAGTTTTATTAGAACAATTCAATTTCGCATTTAGATCGAGATCCATAAATATTACAATGTCTATACCTCCTTTCTGATCATTTTTGTATCGTTTTAAGTTTAAGATATATATGCGAAAACCATTGGTAGAATGTTTTCTTTTCATCAGCAATGTCTATGCCGCTACATTTGTTGTGACACATATACACATGAGTGAAAGAAGGTGATGTTTCAAGCTCTGTTATGATTAGGTCGGAAATGGGATACTATTCAATTAAACTAAACTACACATATTAACAACAAATTCGCTGTTCGCTGATATTGCATAATATTTTCACTATTATATCTTTGCGAATTCTATTTGTTGTTTTGGTGATTGCACAACGCAGCTTAAAACGTTCCTAATTACAGACTATTGAATATATCAAAATTTGCGATATATGGTGAATGCAATTTTAGAAAAACAACTATTGTACTGACATCATTTCTGGAAAAATCGATGCCGTATATATATATATATTGTATATAAAAAAATATGATCTGATCTGATTATTAAACTCAATTGATGATGGTGTACAAAAACTAATATAATATAAACGTTTAACAAATATTTAAAAAATTTAAATAAAATTCTATATAATAAAAATTTTTCTCTCATCCCTTTTCTAACTTATATATAATTATTAATAATTAATTATAATTAAAACTAATCAAAAACTATATAATAATTTGTAGATAAATAAAATACTACAAGAAAAATATGCATTCAATGATGATACAGCAACCGCATGTACATCCAAATTTTTAAATTCATTTCGTAATTGTCCCGATAAAAAAGATGTACCGCTAAATGTGTGGCGTCAACAATTATGGTCAAAATCATTGCCAGAATCATATAAATATTTGGCCAATGATTTATATGATTTATGGTTAAATTTACGTTATAAATATTTAGCCCTAACACCGAATGCCATCGATATCATAAATCAATTACGGCAATACTATTTATTGGCAATTATAACAAATGGTCCGTCGAATGCACAATGGGAAAAAATTGAAAAATTAAATTTATCACAATATTTTGATTGTGTATTGGTGTCCGACGATTTACCGTGGGAAAAACCAAATGAAAAAATATTTTATGCTGCCTGTGATTATTTAGGTGTTTTACCAGAAAATTGTATAATGATTGGCGATAAATTAGAAACAGATATTCAGGTATGTTACTGTTGGTATCAGGTAATTTATAATTAAACGTAATTTTTTTTTTTTCATTTTTTTTTCTTTTGTTTTTGTTTTGTTTTTAAAACAAATTCTTTTTATTTTATTTTATTTTTTTATTTTTTATTAATTTATTTATCTATTTTTTTTGTTTTTTTTTGTTTTCAAATATTATTAATAACGAATTAAAAAAAAGTTATATAATATTGAAAAGAAAAAAAAAATAAAAAAAATAAATAAAATAAAAAAAAATAAAAAATTAAATTAAATTAAAAAATAAAGTATTAAAGCAAAAAAAAAAAAAAAAATTATGTAATGTTTGTTGTAATACAAAAAAAAAAGTATAAATTATATAAAATAAATATAAATTTGTTGGATATATAATTATATAATTAAATAATAATGTAAAATTAGAAAATCAACACAAATATAAAGGATCGATCACTTTTTTTGGGGTAATAATCACACATTTAATAAATATAAATATATATATTTCTATATAAATATTATTTTTTTTCTTTTATTTTTAGTTTTTTTATAGTTTATTATTATTATATATTTATTTTTTTTTAATTTTTTTTTAAATTAATTTAAATTAACAAAAAAAAAAAAAATAAATACATAATTAATCAACCATTTTCGCATCCGCATACGCCACCATACAAAAAAACATCATCATCATCATAATTTTTATTACAGGTGTCACACTGCATCATCATTACCCAACCATCCTTCACTCACACACAACACACACACATTCACACACAACCAACCAACCAACCAACCAACCACCCACCCACCCAACCACACATCAAACATACGCACACATACGCACATCCTCATTTAAATTTTAATTTTATTTTATAATTATTATTATTAATTTTACAAAATTTTATTGTATTGAAATTTATTAAATTTTTTTTTAATAATAATATATTTTGTAAATATTATTTCGGTTTAAAACCGGCCCCGATCCCAATCCTTCCATTAATTTTATTATTCAAAAATAAATTTGCATTTAAAAAATTATCTATTTTATTTCTAAACCATTGTATCAAAATATTTTCGACCCACCCAATTGGGTTGGGCGGTCTTCCTCCTCGGTGACAATAAGTTGTGCTTATTATTGCTTATTTATTTTATTTTTGAATAATAAAATTAATGGAAGGATTGGAATTGGGGTCAGTTTTTAAAAATAATATTTACAAAAAATATACCAATACCAAGCGATCAATTAAAAAAAAATATATTTTTATAATTAGTTAATGATAATATTAAGCAAAACCAAAAAAAAACATTTTTATTTTAATTTAAATTTGAATAAAAAAAAAAAAAAAATTAATAATAATAATAATATTATTTGTAATATTTTTAATATTATAATCATCATTTTATTAAATATTATTTTTATTGTATTTTTTATTTATTTTCAAAAATATAGGTGTAATAAATAATAATATAAACATTTTATTTATAATAAATAATAATAAAATACGCAATAAAAAAATAAAAAAAAAAATAAACGATAAATATTATTTAATTAAGTTTTAAATTTCCATTTTTCCAAAATTATTCAATATAATAATATTTTATATTTTATTATATAAAAATAAAAATAAACAGTAAAATAAAAATTGAAAAATCGTATAATTAGAAGTTTTTCTTTTATATTCTAATAAATTTCCTTCATTTTATAAAAATAATCGGAACAAAATATAGGGTGCCAAAAATGCTAAATTAGGTGGTTCCATTTGGCTACCATTAAATGGACAAATTATTAAAAAGGATTCTAATAATGATTATGTTACAAATGAAAATGTTGCTGATAATGATGATGATGATGATGATGATGATGATGAACATGATGATGGTATTGGTGAAGATGTTGATGACGATGACGATGAAGATGATCAAAAACCAGATTGTACAATTCAAACGTTAGATGAACTACCAAAATATTTATTATCATCATTTGAACATACAAAAAATGTATTACCAACACAATCACAACCAAAACCACAAAGTTCAACGGCTGAACAACATGAACTATCATCATCAGAACAACATAAACAACAATCATCACCATCAACATCAACACCACCACCACCACCACCCCCACCACCAACAACAACACCAACACCAACACCAACACCAACAACAACAACAAATTTAAGAAAAAATAGTTTTCGTTCAATGAATAAATCGTTGGCAACGATAAGACGTGTTCCATATAATCGTCGTGTATCATCATTACCAGATATTGATAGTGGAAATAGTAACAGTTCAGATGGAAGTTGATTTAACATTATATGTATGTATAGATGTTGTTATGGATGTGATGGATGTAATGATGATGATGATGATGATGGTGGTGATGATGATCGATAATTATAACAAACAAGGATTATGATGATGACGACGAATAATAATAATAGTGATGGAAAAATTATATAGTTACAAAATTTCTATTATTGTCTTTTTTTTGTCGATTTTATTATTATTTTTTTTTTTTTTTGTGTTTTCTTAAATAATTGATTAACTTTTTATCTTGATTTGTTGGGTAATATTTTCATTTATTTTTTCTATATAAAAAAAAAAAACAGAAATTAGTCTATGATGAAAGAATTTTTATATTAATTATGATGAATTTAAAAAAAAAAAAAAAATTAAACAGCACAAAAGTGTTTGTTGGCTTGACCAAAAAACAAACTCAATTGGATTTATTTAGTTTTTATTGTTGAAGAAAAAATTATAAACATTTGATAAATTTAATTAAATAATTAATTAATTATAATGGCTACGATTTAACGCCTCAATCTCAATCTATCTAATTTTTTTTTATTAATTAATTTGATTTATTAAAATTTAATAATTAAAGTATTATTGAACATTAGCTCGTTTTTGGCTATGACTTCTCGTCAGATTGAGAACAGAGCTCTTCGTATTATTCATAGATCCAATACATGGAGTATAGTGTAGTATACCTTCAATGCTCGATTCGATTTATGTAGCGATCACAGCTTCACTTTGTTTTAGTAAATTTTATAATACACAGATCCCTTCTTCTAATCCCGCCCATGGCAAAGTCTTTTTCCCTGATTATTACGTACGATAGAATTGTAGAAATGCATCACATTATCAGTAATCAAAAAAACATAGTTGTAGTAAAATTCCGCAAATAGCTTTACTCCTTTTCAATTCATTCTTGCTGTGTTTTAGTCCAAAGGCATACAAAATTGTCTGTACAGCAATTATTGTGTGTCAATTTTTCTATATGTTTCTGCAGTAATCTATTTTAATATATTGAAAATGCACGTATATCTTATTACAGTGTGTTTATACGAATATGTTTTAATAAATTAGGGGCGGAATAGTGTAAAAGCGATTGATTAGTGACAAATTACCATTAGTTTTTTATCAAATTTCTATTATATACACAAAGTTATTTTTGTAAATGGTTTGTGTCTATGCTAATTTATGATTACATAAAATCAAAATAGTTGGATAAAATTTAAAATTTATTAACATATTTTGTTTTATATAATTTTTACGTGTTATTTTACAATATGAAACAAGCGCATGCTGCGTTAAATAAATTTGTGGAATTACTAGGAAAATTGTCACTTAACACAATTCCCACACCACACTTGAAATGGAATTATAAATATTTCAAAATATTAATTTTTAATTGTCTATAATCTCTTATTTACTATTACACGATTGTTTTTCTGTTGAAATAATTTTAAAAAATTACTTAAAATTTACATTCTCTTTTCCCCATACCCACAATTATTCTAAATACATATTATTAATTAATTAACTGAATATATCAAATGTTTATATTTAAAAGAATATAAATTTCTTTTTTTCTACACCTTTCAATTCAATTGATCGCGATCGCAATTGCGTTTGTTTGTTTCCGTTTTTTTTTTTCGAGAAAACACAGTGTGTGTGTGCGTTTGCTACCAACAGAGAAGAAAATTACTCGACATTATGTTACGATAAACTATTTACAACAATTAATAATACAATAAAAACAATAACCAACAAATAACAACAACATATCAGTTTAATGAAGAAATGTTGAAATAAGTAATTTTAATTGGATTAAAAAAAATTCAATATTTTGATATTTTTAAATTTTGAAAATTTAAAAATATTTCAATTATAATATATTTATTTAAATTGAAATATTTTATATTTTGAAAAATAAAAAAAAAAACAAAAAAACAGGACACTTTTTTTTTAATTTTCAAATAGTTTCCATACATAGCTTTTTTTTTCTTTAACATAAAAATAAAATTCTAATTTTAAGTGAAAAATTTAAAAGGTATTCTTGTGTGTGTATGTTAATTGTTAAAATTTATAATTTAATATTTTTATTTACAATTTTTTGATATATTTTTTATTATTATTGTTATTTCGATTTTTTATTATTTAATTATTAATCATTATTATTATTATTATTATTATTATTATTAGTTTTAGTTTTAGTGTTGTGCAAAATTTTACCACAATTAATAACTCGGAAATTTCCAAATAAATTCTGCTAAAGTAAATTTATTAAAGTATTAAAAATAATCGTTAGTGGGGTTTAGATGTTAGAATTTAGAATTGTAAGTCACAGATGTGTTGATTTTAAAATTTATATCGAAAAAATGGTCGACAATGGAATGGTTTTTATGTGTTGATTATTTTAATAAAAATATACAGAGTCTGATGATGACCTGTACGAAGTAGTAACATGAATTCACCCATCCGGTGTATATTTATTGTACATTTAATTTTTAATTTTTGGATGTGGCGGATTATATGGTGGAAAATAGATGTGTGTTGTATTTAACTTCATTTATAAGATATTTTTTTAAAACATTTTAAATAATATATTTTTTGTTTATATGTTTTTTACATTAGCCTTTGATCATCCAAAGCAATAAACAATTAAGTTATGGTAAATTACTTTACATGTAGGAATATAATTTAAAAATTCACCAAATCGGTTGGTAATATAAATGTTTTATTAATCCAATCATTTTTTGGTTGCCTTAGACATTTGCATAACAACACCATATAAATTAACAAAAACAAATGATAATTCATGTTAACAACATGCACCACAATCTACTATAGAGCTTATAATTCCGCGAATTCAGTTTGGGCATGAGCCCTAACGTAATATTGAAAGCAGGCACATCATTCATTGAACCAGTGCTGATTCCATATGACAATTACTATCACATATTGTTTGATTTATTAGGTTACTGTTTATGAGTTCTGGAATTTTTTCTATGGTAAACCTCTAAAAAATTTGTAGAGATCGTGTAACTCAAAAAACAGTGGCCTAAATGAAAAGCGGTCTTTCAGAAATTTTGAAATGCATGTATAGAATCGGCACTGAATCGGTTGACTAGTGCGTGTGCCTACTTTAAATACATCCTGTCGTACAAATACAATATAGTATTTAGACAATAGAATTCATTAAAAGATGTTCCCTTTTTTACACTTTTCCTATTAATATTTTAAAATACCACATTCATTCCATTCATAAAAAAAATTATCTTCGTTTTACTTTCGTCGTCATTGTCACTTATAATGCTTAACACACATTCGCTGTCCGGGCACACCATGGTATCAATAATCACTATACGAAATAAATACCGACACTTTTTCACAAGGGAATTAAAATCCAAAAACGATTTCCTATTATATAATTCTTTACTTTTCGTTTTTATTTCCATTAATTTTTAATATTAATTCCAATATTAATACGAAACGATATATAATAGGATTTCTTTTTAAAATTGTCAGTATATTATTTCATGCAATCCTCTGCTATATATAAATATAATTACAATTAGACGACGCAGTAGCCCATGTGTACTGATAAAATTATTCATATTCACATTTTTTAAAACGATGTTTAATAATAAAATCGAATGAATAGAAAAAAAACAAAATTTATTTCACGTTTATTTTTAAAAACCTTAACTGTAAGAATAATTACAACACAAAATCCGATAGAATTAGTAAATTGTTATTAAATATTAAAATCCATTTAAATGGTTTACGTTTAGTTAGACCAATAATAATAGAAAAATATATATAAATAATAATTTATTTTTTTTATTTTTGATGCACAACACTCTGCTATTTTTATTTTATTTTTTTATTCTTCTCTGTACATTCAACAAGAATTTATAGATTAAAATTTAACGAATTTATTTTATTTAATTAATAGAACACAAAAAATATATGTTAATATTTTATTATTTATATAATTATTTATCCTTTATAGTTTATTTTTTTTCTAATACACACCCTATAAAACAAAGCGATATGGTTTAACACCAAAATAACCCGCATATAAAATATAGAATTTTATTTATTTTAATAATAATTTATATTTATTATTTTTAAAAAATTATATAATTATAATTTAACCAAAGTTTTATGGTGTTCAATAGAATCATTTGAATGTACAGATATTGAATTTATTTTTATTGTTTTATTTACTATTAAATTAATTATATTTTATTATATAATCCTATAAACAAATATATACTCACTCAATTTATTATTATTTACTAACCAATTAATTTTTAAATTATTATAAATTATATTAATTAAGGTAAATTCGGTGTATTTTTTTTTAAAATTATTATTATTATTATTATTATTATTGTTTAATTAATTTTATAAATACAAACAAAAGAGGTTATAAACAAGAAGTTAATAAATCTAGAAGGCGGCTCTAGATCGCGAAAATAATTTCGATAAACAAGAATGTTATTAATACAGACACGGCTGGCCATATCGATATATATAGTCAAGGATGGCTATATATAGCAACGAAAACTGTTTTGGCCACAACTATACATTTAGCAAATACACAAACATGATATTATTTTCGCTGTAGGTTTCACAACAACATTGCACCTATATAGAAAATAATATGAAATTAATTAATGCAAAATGTTTTATAATCAAGAATGGAAATTAATCCTGCATACCTCATATTAACATATGCTACACAAATATTATATTGTTATTTTTTATATTTATCCAGTTATTGACCCATAATAATAACCAATAATAATAAATGGTTCATGTGTTTGCTATTAAGATATGCTAGAATTAGTTTTCGTTGCTATGTATATATATATATAGCCGATCTTGATTACAAAACATTTATGCATTAATTAATATCATATTATTTGCTGGTGCATTATGAACCTACAGTGAAAATAATATCATGATTTTGTATTTACTAAATATTTGCCAGAATCAGTTTTCATTATTATTATAGCGCCGTTCTTAATTATAGGCCTTCTGTATTTTTATAACATCCTTGCCTATCAATTTCATTTCATAAATTCAATAATTTATCATCACCTGTCCTTTGATTATTAACTTATTGTTTATATAGTGCACACAGAATATTTGGTTAGTGCCAATTTATTTTCTTACAATAAATTCTCAATATTTGCATACACACCGAATTAAAATTTTTTAATTCTTAATTATTATTATTATATGCTCAATATATTAATAACATAAAAATTAAAAAAAAACTAATAATTGTGCATAAGTTTATAGGAGATAGAAATTAACATAAAAAAATTGCTGGACGATTTTATTTTTTACTAAAACTCAATAAAATATAAAACAAATAGATTATATTATTATAGATAAGAATTAATTAGAATTCATTTAAAAAATTTTTTAGTTTGTTTAGTTTAGATAATTTTATAATAATAATTATATGAACTGATTTGAAATTAATGAGGCTGCTGTTTATATTACTCAATTACGATATTTAATATTATTTATATTATTTGATAGAAAATAAATAAAAAAAAACAAAAAATTAAATAATATTATTGTAAAAATAAAAAAAAAAAAAATAAATAAAGTCAAAAAAAAAATTAAAACTATATTTTAAAAATATAATTTATAGATAATTAAATATCGTAAATGTAAATAGTAGTTTAAAACAACATTAATAAAAAATCAGGGTGATTGAATTACACAAAATACAAAATAAAATAAAATTAATTATATTATTTTGATGGTCTGTGAATATATATTTATAAATGTTTAATAAATTTAACAAAACGGGGTTTATGCGCACCTATCCTTAATTACCACCACTAACATTAAATTCAAACTAAATATTGTCTACTACCTCGGGATAATCAATACTTTTATTACACCCATTTGATTTATGCTACTACTGTGTGGAAAAATTTAATTTACACAAAACACAAATATAATTCAAGTGTTCATATAATTTTATAAATAACTAAATCAATGGAAATCAATCAATTTAGTTTATGCGTTAGTGTTACACAGAATACAGCCTCTAAATCAAATGCATGTTAGTGTATATTCTTTTGCATGAAAAACTAAATAAAATAGACGATATAAATTTTCATTTAGTAGTAAGTTTGCATGTTTACACACCACGCAGAGCTACCATATATTGTATTAAAGTGGTAAAAATATATACTGTGTCCAAAGAAGCGGAACATTTTTGTATAGAAACTATGTATTTAATAATCTGTTTAAAACATACACTAACGAAATGGGCAAACGTTTATTGTCCATTTTTTTTATTTTCAAAAAGTCGCGTACTCAAATAGAATCGCATTTCTATAATTAATTAATCGTTTTTCAAATGGGTCAAGAAACGTTTCGTCGCTTTCGTCAGTATATATATCAATTATTTTTTTTTTTCGGTTATTAAAACGTTCCGCCTCTTTTGACCCATATATTTTTTTGGTCCATACATTTTTTTTTATTTATATACAAACTTTGTCTTATGTATTTGAAAGAAAAACAAGATTTATTAATTGAAACCAGGTTATATTTATAATAACTTCGTTATTCACAAGTTAATATTAAAAAAATAAATATTATTGTGCTCTCGTTTTTATGCCAAAACCACAACCGGAATGGGTTTAAGCTTATGCCCGTGTATTCTATACCGGAATGGTTATAAATCACAACACTTTATGCCAAGACAAAAAAAAATATTTTCCACAACATAACCAAAATATTTTACAAATTATAAATTACTATTTGATATAAAAAACGAATTTATTTATTTAAAATTATTGATTTTCATTATTTCTATTAATTAATCACTCACATTTAAGATTTTATAGAAGTTTATAATTTGGAAAATTGTGTAACAAATTGTAAGCATTCATTCCAGTTTGGTTATGTATGTGCAACAAAAATTTCTTTTCGAAATTGGCACAAAATGTGTTTTATTATTATAAATAAATATGGATATCACTTGTTACCATTTCCATAACCATTTCGGTACGGCATGGGGATCCATGGCATGCGGGCTATAAATGAGCACATTTATTTATACAGACAAAGATAAAATTTACTAAATAAATTGGGTGGAACGCTCCTTGTTAAATTTTTTTACTAGCTTATACTAGAATATATAAATATAAATAAACTAATACACGCTAATCTAGTAATCTAATATATTATTTTTATTATCAAATTATGTAGAAAATAAAAATGTTTTTTTTTTGTTTTGTATTTTTATTAGTCTAAAAAAGTTTCTGTTTATTTTAATTTAAATCAGTAGTGATAGTTTGTTTGTATAAATTGTGTAATTGTGTAATAAAATAAGATGATAAAACATCATTAGGAATATGAAAAAACCGAAAAGAAACTCTAATTACATTTATTATCTAATAAGATAAATGGAAAGTGACATAAAAATTATGAATAGAACAAAAATGGAACAATTATAAGGACATTTTTTTGCTATTAAAAAAATAACTATATATAATGAAACGCGGTGGGTGCTATATATTTTAATATGCAAATTTAAATAAAAAACTAAACATAAAAATAAAAACCAGAAACAATAATAATAACAACAATAATAACAACAACACAACTACTAAAAGTCTACAATTACAACGTTAAAAATTACAAAAAAAAAAAATCAAATAAAATATAATTAAGTAGTAATTAAATAAATAATTCCTTTTTTTAAGTGTGTATATGTAAAAAATTTTTCTTAACCCATTTTGAATAAGGTACAAAAATTTAATCAAACTTAAAAACCAAAAAAACTAATATTTTTTATTTAAAATTTTTTTTTTTTACTGTGAATGCGCATTCATTATTTTTCTCTAGCTCTTTTATTATAATTTTGGCAAATCAAAAACCGAACAAAATGGGTTTAAATTTATTTTAATAAAGGCAATAGAATAACATAAAAATACAATTTTGTTAAATTTGAAGTTATTCTATTAACACAAACACACACACACACAACAGCTGAACAATTACACGCGCTGTGCTGTGTGGACAATATAAATTTTAACCAATTTTTTTTAAAATATAATAAATGTAAATATTTTTTTATTTAATTTAATTTTTATATTGTAATTTTTGTTTATTTCTCTTAAATACAAAACAGAATACCTGGTTAAATGTACCTTATGCAATAAAATTATAATAAATGTATGGAATAAAAAATAATAAGAATTTATAATTAAATACATTTTTTTTTCCTATTTTTTTTTTTTTTTTTTATAAATGTATAAAAACTAAATAATTAAAAATAATAATATGAAATCAAATGTATGTTTTTTGTCAACCTAATTTTAATACCTTTGTATTATTTAATAGATAGGGTATGTGTTTATTAATAATATAATAATATAATTTAGTAAAAGAAAAATAAATAATAAATAATAAATAATTATAGTTTAATAAATAATTAAATAAATAATTTAATAAAACTGCTAAATATATATGTGTTTGTATTTTTTGTGTTAGAAACTAATTTTTCATCGTTATTTTCAGTGGCGAAGCGTAAAGAAATGTTTTCACATTGCAATATCACTATATTTTTCTGGTAGACGAGTTGAAACTAGATACAATTAAAAATTGGAATGTCCACTTACTAAATTTGCCGGATAATCGACTTTTAAGAATTATCATCTTTTTGAATTACGGACCGTAGTTTTAATGAATTTCTATTTTTGCCTACAGAATTGCAAATTATAATCAATTTCCTTCCAATATTTCATTGAAAAAATTAAAAAAAAAAACGAATTAACACGTTCAAAAGATATGACCACTGATTTACCTTCCCCATTTGATGTCATTGAAATTTTGTATGAAATTATGATACTGTATAAATTTTTTGTACCATTTGGTGGTGGGTGTTCACTTCATACAATACCACAAATTTTTTTAAATTTTCTCTGCCATCGTTTGGAAAATTGGACATATCATTTGAATGCGTCAATAGATTTTTTAAACATTTTCTTCTATGAAAGATAGGAAATTGATTGTAATTGACATTGCTGTATGGAAATCCAATGGCTCGTAATTTGAAAAAGATGATAATTCATAAAAGTAGATTTGCCAGAAAATTTAATTCCGCATATAATTTAGTTTAATTTCACCCACAGGTTATAAGAAAAATATAGCGATATTGAAAACTTAATGCTACTTCTTAGCCTTCGTCACTGCTTATCTGCTGTTCAGAAAACATTAACCTCACTAATTCACAATATTTAAAGTTAATATAAATTATATAAAAATTATCATAAATTGTCAATTAAATTATATAAATTATAGAATAATGTCTTGTAATTGATTAAAAAAATCTTCATTTAAATGTTATACAATTTTTTTTTGAATTGTAAACTAATAAATAACTACTACAAGAATTATAAATCATTAGTAAGACAACCAATGGATTAAAACGGTCATAATTTGTACGATAGTTAAACTAATATTTATTCTATTTAAAATACTAAAACAATCAATATTAAATTTTAAAATATTGTAAATAAAAGTAAAAAATAATGTCATGTCCCTATGTCTATCAACTATCGAGAGTAGGCATATTTAATATAATATAAACATATAGTCTATGATTATAACTATAGGTATAGTCGAAATGAATCAGTACCCAAGTAAACCTTATCAAAGTAAATCTAAGAAAAGCTTATGTGAACAGATGTCAATCGAGTTTTGTCAATACCATAAAAACCGGCAATCATACAAATAAAGCAGCAAATATAATGCCCTAATACAATATGAATTTGAAATCTGCTAAGATTGGCCGATTGTAATGGTAAGTAACAGTAAGTAATGGTACGAGTAAATTAATATTGTTACATTCAAAATTTAAAAACATTTTATTAATACCACACCACTCGCCATAAAATACCATAAGATCCACTTGAAGTCATTGTAAATCATCTAAAGATTCAACAGATCTGTAAATTTTTATGTTATCTGTAAATGTATTTTGCATTCCGCCGAATATTTAAAAATAGATTCTATCAGATATTTCAAATACTACAGTTTTAGTAATAATTTTAAGTATTTTACAAATGTATTTTCAAGTTGTATTCAAAAACGTTTAAACCTTAACTAACACCGTATATTATATAACAAACCGGATAAAGCATTTTAAATAATGTAATTCAAATAAATATATTTTAGTATTTTATTTCAAAGAGTATTTCAACCTCAATTCAATAGTATTTTGTATTTGAAAATACCATTTTAAAAGCATTTTAATGGATCCCTTACAGGAGTAAAAGGTTCAAACGATTGTCTGTATTTTTCACATAGGTAAGTTAATAACAACACCTTAATCATGTCAATTCGTTACATCTAACTTACGTCCACATCGTTTTAATACGTCAAGTCATATTGAACTGGATAATACAATTAAAGCACTTTAAATCCGCTTGTGCGGATGGTATATACTGCCAGTCGAACTTTTCAATCAAATATTGCAACTACAATTTACTGCTGTCAATAGATTTGGCAAGAGAAAAAAAATCCTAAAGATTGGAAAACTAGTTTGATTCTAAAGCAAAGTAGTGGTCGGCGTATATATACAAATTAAATTTGTTGTTACATAAGAAAATGGACGACTGAATTCCAGTGTTGATAAAAGTATGTATTATAAATTTTCATTAGATATTGATATAAATGAAATATTTCCTATAAAATCTATGTCAACTTAAAACAATTTTTAAAATATAATAATCATTAATATAAAATAATAATTTTCTTTCAAACTTACCCAATACTCCAATTCATCCGTATTCTTGAGACAAATACATCTATATTCTTGAAAAAAATACATTCAGATTCTTGAAACAAATACATCATTTCTGTAACAGGCACTTATGTTCAGATTTTACTACACACACAATTTAAACTTTAGTCATACGATTAGTAACACACAAATAATTTATTCTTGTATTTTATTTAAATTATTATTAAAATTCATATAAAAAAAAAGTTAAATTTAGAAACAAAATTATTAATTTGATTATATATGACATTTCTTTTATGTTGTAATTGTATAACCCCATGGGTCTAATTTTTCATTCATCAATGCTAATGATGATTCGGATATTTTTAATATTATTTCCGATAGTTTTTGTTTTGTAAAACATAAATACAATTGATTTTTTTCCGATGCTAATTGATCAATTAAATTTAAACACATGCCATATTCACCAGCTAAATGTAGTACTTTATGTAAAAGCATAACAATTTCGGGTATACAAAGTTTACGTAATATTTCCATTTGTATTTCACGATGTTCCCACATTTCACGTTCTTCATCGGTAGCAAATTCTTTATGATCTAAAATATCCGAATCAAGAAGAAATCCACGATCAGGAAATAATAAAATATTATACATAATTTCACGTGCGACTAAAATTAAAAGAAAAAATTATACTAGTAAAGCTGCTAAGCTGCTGGTTAACCATCATAGATTACTATAAATACTAAATTGTAAATACCTTTGGTACGATCTTTTAAATTACATGCCCAACGTTCTAATTCCATTTGATATGTTAATTGTTTATGTTCGAATGCAACCCGTTCTGTAAAATTAGCATTTACCTCGAAATTTTCTGGTTCTTTTGGTTTACTATGAAAAAAACGTGTCCAATCATTATATGCATCTAATCCACCTAAATAACATTGATGGCACAGCATTTCTTTAATGCTACATTCTTCTTTATATGGTACATTATGTTTTCCATCATAAATTTCGTTAATTTTTTCAATTATATTTTGCGGTATCATTTTAAATGTTTTACGTACACATTCTATTTTCTGTTCACCTAAAAATGTACGTATCATAGCATTTGTTTCCCATAATAATTCACCTAAATGCTGTGTATAAAATGTTAACCATTCTAATCCGGATATTTTCATTTGATCAAATTCACTAATTGTGCCCATTAATTGATTTTGTTCATCCAAATCTATATGTTTTGTACGTATCATTTTAACGGTATAATATAAAATATTGTCAATATCTAAACCATTTCTATAACCTTCATCAATTGCACATTTACGTTCTACCGTATCTGTTATTGTTTCTAAAAATGATGAATATAAAATTAATTGTAAATGTTTTGGTAATGCGGCCGTATAAAATGCCACCAAAACGGAATCTTTTAATTTAAATAAATATTCAACATATGTTTTTATAATTTTATCAGCAATATCTTCTTGATGTTGGCGACCTATCTGACGCATAAATAATACAACATGTGTTAAAAATCTTAACATTTGAAAATCAATTTTTGTTTCATCTGTTGTTATCCAGGCATCAATATGTCTCATCATTTCTGGTATATTATCTAATATTATATACTTTTGTATTATTGTAACCGGTGATTTAGCTGTATTACGTACAGTTAAATTTTTATGAGCTGTTAATTCATCAAAAATTTGCTCTAGTGACATTTTTCCATTCCAATATTGTGGAGGCATCTCAATATAACTTTTCATACCATTTGAGCGTAGTTCACTTTCTACGCGTATATCAATTTGCACTTTTAGATATGCCCAAAATAAATCACTCCATGAATTACTTAATGGCATCAATAATGATTCTAAATGGCCACACAATGAACCAATATATGCACGTGTATATTCTTCAACATCTTTTTTATCAGCCATTAACCATGCAAATTTTTTCCATAAATCACGTCTTCCATTACCTTCCACTGATAACTATAATTAAAACAATATATATAAATATTTAAAATAAGGTGTAAATTGTAAAAATATTATATAGAAATACATAAATTAAAAATTAATACAATATATGAAAATATATTAAATAATTTTATCAGAAATTAATAAAAATATATAAAAAATTATAAAAATAACTAATTTCTTATTTTATTATAGAATTATCGATTATAATTATATTTTAAAATTTACCTTTTTATCAGATTCAGGATTTTCATAATTTGGATCATAATGTAAACGCCATCCTTCTAATATAGCGGCACGCCATGGTTGCCCACAATGTTCACAATGTTTTTGAGCTTCATGAATACGACCTTGACGTAATTCACATAAAATCTATATATGTGAATAATGAAAATTTATTATTGCTTAATATTTATATAATTATTATATATTAATTTTTGAAAAATGTATTAATTACTTGTTTCGAAAGTCGTTCTTGATCGGCAACATCCAAGTCATGTAACGGTAATTTTTCACGATATGGTGCATCAGGATCTACATTTGTTATAATATCACGGGTACTACCAAATAATGTAGTTGTTGTTGAATTTTGTAATTGATGCAATGTATTTTCCCATGAAATTGTACGATCTGTATAATAACCAATTTGAGGAACATATTGTTCTAATGAACATTGTTCTAACCAATCAACAATTAATTGATATTCTCGTAAATTTGAATTATTCGTGTATAAATGTTCAACAATCGATTTTTCACTACCAGTCAATGTAGCTAAATCATTGTAGGCGGCATCAATCATATCTTCATCAGCAGCAACATTATCGTCGGATTGTTTTTGTTGTTTCTGTACTAACAAACGATCTTTATACAAACAATATAATAATCGCCATGTATTACGTTCATGTAATAACCATATAAAATTTGGTATTGTTTGTTTTTCATTTAGATAATGTCTAGAAATTTCATCAATTGTATCAGTACATATTTGTATAATATCTTGAACAGTTTCAAATACTTCCGAATCATTCGTTCTACTTTGTAATATAGTTAAAAAATCACCATAAAGTTGGCCAGTTTTTTGTTCAACAGAAAAATTTTCAATTTTTTGATTATGTTTATTTTCAACAATAAAACGTGAACGTTCAAATAATGATGTACTGTCTAAAAATTGTCGCAATTCATTTGGTAACATTGTGATAGACGTTTCAATACCCAACATATTTGAGGATTTTCCGGATAATAAAGTACTACCCACACCACTTCGATCATTATCATATTGAATCGATTGATTGCCAATATTTGATCTATTTAAATTTTTTTTTGATGCATTCAATGATTGATCATTGAATATATTAGATGTTTTATTATCCATGTTTTATATTATGTATGAATTCAGAAAATAGATACCACACCACACAATTTAAGAATATCAATTTCACTTTGCGGTTCGTAGTATAACCTATAAATTTTTTTGTTTTAATATATTTTTAATATAAGAAATATTTTAAATACTATATGCAATAAACATTATTAAAATTATTGATTACCATTAATTATGAAGTAATTATTTTGTTAGTTTAGTAAAATAAACTAAAGATTTACTATTATAAAGCAGCGGAATTATAAATGTATTTTCTTCAGAATTTTAGTTTTTTCAATGGTTATTCATTTGTTTTTTATCCGATTTTTAGCGGTTTTTGCTGATCGGTGGTACAGAGCACGGGTCGGGGGAAAAAACTTTGATTTCGCTGAACTGAAAATTGACATATATTTAACATTATTATATATATTTCCAAGAAATGAGTGCATTCAGTTGATGAATACGTTCATCGAAATTTAGGGCATTATTTATTTTTTATCACCACAAACGATTCTTTTGGCTTTTTGTTTATTCGCTGCAATTTTGGTTATATTTATTTACATTTATAAATTATAAATTCCATGAAATTTTATTTTATAGATATAGAAGCTATATGATTACAATTTCAATATATAGGTGACAGTGCTTCAAGTTTTTCCTTTTATCAATTCAAGGACGAAATCAGTAAACTGGTGCTGGTGCAATCTGTCCAACTATAGTGTGTTAAAGTATGCGTAATGTTGTTCAGCATAAAAAACGTAATTTAGAACGTACTCCGCAAAATCCCACAAATAACACCCACATTTATTTTGTTTATATAGCTAGTTTCTTCTTTCTTCTTTTTTGTTGCATTCTCCCTCGCAGCCGCATTGCCTTGCTTTCCCTTTTCGTATTTTAGATTTCGCATAATCGCATTTATTTTGCATTTTTTATATTGCAAATTGCATTCCATTCCATTGCATTTGCAATGCAATCCTCTTCGCATATTGCTTGTTTCGTTCGTTATTTTTTTAGTTATAAAATCGTATCGTACGTTGGTCAGATGGTTGAACGCATAAAAAATTAAACAAAAATTTTTCTTTTAATATATAATATATAAAATGTGTTAGAATTGTGAATCTTAATTTTGTTATACATCCGTGAATGTATTAAAAATAATAATCATAAACATAAGAAAAATTATAAAACATAAATCAAATTTTTAATAAAATACTTTTTGTTTATTAAAGCAACAAAATCATGTAAGTGTTATTTTTGTTTATAGATATCATCAGCCATTTAAGACAATTCTATTTCTATGTAATGTCTATCTGTTCTGTTTTATGTACCTGTAGTCTGTCTGTCTGTCTGTACTTTTGCATTTGTAGCGGCTGTGTTTTAATCGTTTTTCATTAAATAAATGTTTTAGAGAAAAAACAATTTATTAAAATTCAATTTTTCTTCTCATTTTTTAGATATTAATTTTGTATGAAACCATAATAATATCAAAATACAATAATGGATTGGTATTTTAGATTATTGGGTCGTCAACCATATTTTATTATTATTTTCATATCTGTAATAGCTGCAGCAACACTTGTGGTAATATTAACTTGTCATAATTTTCCAAATTTTTCTGATCCAGCAATGGTAAGTGTATGATTATCTTATTAACAAAGAATGGTTGAAAGTATCTTTAAATACAATTTTGGTAATATTTTAAAATTAAATAGGGTTTGGAAACACGAGGTACTAAATTGGCTACTAGGCGTACAACGTGGGAAAATTTATTGGAGGAAAATCGCCCATCTGGAAAGTTACAATCTAATCCATACTATTTATTCAATGTGGTGAAGGTAAATTGTCTATCTTGTAGCTTATTACATTTATTTAAATGCTTTACATATTTTAAATTTTTAACATATGCGAAGTTTATAGTTATGTTATATTCTCATTATACATATAATATTAATACATTTTGGAAATTAGATTATTTATATCTTAATATTAACAAATTGCCAATTATCGTTTATCTTTTCTATTACTATTATTATTGAGTGCGTATAAATAATTAAATTACTAGTCTTAATAGATTATATAGATTATTATTCGATGAAATTTGTATGCATACACTAAGTGCTTACTTTGAATTAATAATTAAAATTTAATGGTTTTATGGATTACAATCGGTACTGAATGCAAATCAATTTTAAATGTGCAAACCAGGAACTAAAAAAATAAATAGACTAGATATCGAAATTATAATGCGCACAGTATCGTTAGGAATGTTTTTTCATTGCACATACAATAGTATTTTTATTTAAGTTTTACTTATGTTATTGTGAAAATATATGGTTTGAATGCCATTTGTCCATAAAATGGTGATAAGTCAATTCCGACGTAATGAAATTAATCAAACATAGCACTAATAAATACGAAATTTAATCATATTATTAAAGAGCACTGATCGAATAGAATACTTCGTTTTTCATTAATTGATGACGATTTTTGGTACAGTACAGTGCATTACTTGACACATAGTCGCTAATGGTTTTATAATAATATAAATTATTTTTAAAATTTCATTGAAATATTTGATTCTATTGCTACTTTCTACAATGAAATTCTTAGTTGAACTTTTTATTTTCTCTATTTCTTTAAATAATATCAGTTTAAGTATGTTAAAATTAATCAAATAACAAAAACATCATAAATGATGATCTATAGAAATATTTCGTATTAGCAATAGTCGTAAGCACAATACGTTCAATGATGCAGGAACGTCTACTTTGAGGTTCATTTACTCTGATATAATTTAACAATATATTTTGCTTACGCCAATGACCACTAATTAATCATCAACGACAACACAATTGGTGTGTAATATTTTGACAATTTTTTTTAGAGTTATATATTTTTTTGTGAATAATTTTGTATATATTTTATTTTACTAAATATATTTCTTGGTATAAATTTATATTTCCGAAAAGTTGTATAGCTTTTAAAATTAAACTTTTAATATATAATGTGTACATTATTAAATATATCTTTATATAGGTTAATAATCAGGTACATAAAGATAGAAAATTTCGTGCAAAAATGAAAGAAATCAAGGGTCTAAAAAGTAGAATGAACCAAGCTTATATTGGCAACAACCCGGCAATAAGTACAATGCCAACAATTATAACTAATTATAGTGATAGTCGTGATAACTATGAATATGGAAGAAATATTGCCTATGGTAGTGATGTGATGGATGTAAGACGACGAAAAGTTGAATGGAGTGAAATAAAAAAAATTCAACCACCTACACCTAAAACAAAAAGGCAGCATACGTTTTTTTGTTCCATATCACCAAGTATTAAAGCATATATATTATATTTAAACATTTATTATTTATTTAAATCTAATTCTTTTTATTGTATTAGGCATTGATTATTCACATTTTGTGGTTGAACGAACTAATAAAAATGAAAATGATTCATTATTTAAATTAGACGCATTATTGGCAATGTGTGAATTAGAATGTCGATTTACTGATTTGAAAGAATATGCAAAATTATGTGAAACGAAACCTTTTTCAAAACAATGTTGTCGCATTTGGTCATTGCCTAATTACATAGCGCATTTATCAAATAAATCTTCATGTATGTCAATTAATGTAAGTGTTTGCTGGGATTTAATAAGTTTTGTGTTTTTTATTTTATTTATTATTTAATTATTAAATTTATTTGCCTAGGACAATGATGTTGATAATGTTGAAAATTTATTATTAAAATGTTATCGTTATTATGAAAATTCAATGTTGGTTGAAGATTGTGATGACAACAGATGTTCTGCCCCACTGGAATGTCAAAAAGACAATGCAGTTTATCAGATATTACATTATTTAACTGATATTGATTTTATCAATTTAAATGTAGGCATTAATGATTATTTTTAAATTAATATAAATCATTAAAATATTACTAATATATTTGATTCTTTATTTTTTTTTCACTACAGGAAACTAAAGTGTTTTTAAAATCATCAATGATTTTTATTCCAGTTGCTAAAAGTACATTGACTCTACCCCTTTATCATGTTTTAAATTCAAAGTAAGTATGAAATAATTAACCTGATATGTGTAATGCTGTGAATTAAAAATCTGCATTATTTAATATAATTTAAATATCACATTTGTATTAGTCTTAATAAATTTTGGAAACACTAATATTAATAGCGAAAATATGACTAATTATTAAGGTGGTGCAAAAAATTCAGCTGTGATTTTATGATGAATTGGCGACATTATCATTTTTTGTTTGTTTGATAAAAAATCTCCTTTTTTATTATCCGTAATATAAAATTGTATAATGTCATTTATTTAATATTTCTTATCATTTCAAAGCTATGACAATATTTTGTTACATATGCAAGACAAAGAGAATAAATTCTTGATTCGTTTCTCATTGTAAATAGCGGGCTAAGACATTTTAAAAAAATTTCGTGTTATAATTGTAACTCAAAATTTATCATAAAATCAACCATTTTGGTATTTAATTTATTTCAAAATATCATTATCATTTGCAATGTCATATTATTTCCTATGATGTTTTAATTAGTTGTTATTTGTATCTATGTTTTTATTAATATATGCTTTTATTTTATATATATTTTTTCAAGATCATTATCGAACGATGTAGTTGGTATTGTAGCTATGAATATGGGATTAAAAAATTCATTATTTGATTATTATTTACTGAACGATATCTATTTAATTGGTATGGGTGGCTTATTTGTTATGGGTTGTATATGGATGTATACGAAATCATTATTTTTAACAATAATGATAGCGATTGCAATGTCATTTTCATTAGTATTAACATATTTTATTTATGCATTTATATTGGAAATGCCAATATTTCCATTTATGAATTTATTGGCAATTATTGTATTAATTGGTGAGTATATTTAATTTTACAAATTTAAGTAATGCATTTTTTTTTTGCTTACGTGTATGTTCGGTGAGTTGAGGCATATATATGTGAAGAAATTCACACTTTCAGCAAAAGCGACACTATACTTGCTATAGTTTTAAGTTTAGTTTATCCCTTCATATTTGTTTTAGCGTTTTAGTCATCCATTATTAAAAATGTTGAGCTGGAAGACAAAATTATATATATAATCAATGAAGTTTTTGACTTACGTTAAAATTATTTTCAAACAAAGCGCCGACAAAAAATGTTGTCATATCGACCAATAGGAAAATGACTGAGTTACTATGACTTCGATCCTATTACGATCTACTGAATTTACTTCGAATTTCTAATTTCTCTGTATTGTAGGTATTGGTGCTGACGACGCTTTTATATTTATAAAAATTTGGAATTGTGAAAATGAAACAATTATAACAGGTGCAAATCGGTTAGAAGAACTAATAAAAGTTACAATAAAACATGCTGTTTTAACAATGTTTGTAACATCAATAACAACAGCGATTGCATTTTATGTATCAATTTTTAGTTCAATTACAGCGATTCGTTGTTTTGGGTAAGTATTATTTTATTTTTGCATGATATACATGATAATATTTATAATAGCAGACAATTCTTATGATTGTGTGGGTTAGAAAACTTAGTCGTCTCGTCGATACTAACATTTCTGGTTAAGCAACATATTTCTCTAATTTAAAAAATTAATATATATAAAGTTATATATTTATATTATTTTAGAACATTTGCCGGAACATTAGTAATGATTCATTATCTATTAATGATAACATGGTTACCAGCAGCGGTGTCAATTTCAGAAAGTATGTCAAGTTGTAGCTCACATGATTTTTGTGAACGACCAAAAGGGTTACTATCAATATTTATAAATAAAATTGGAGAATTTTATGAAATTGTTATAATAAAAGCAGTTGAATTTTGTCCATGGCTTTGGATAGGTTTGTTTACATTAATTAGTATATTTAGTGCATATATTGTATTTGTAAGTCCATGTTTAAAATTACCCGATTCACAACATTTTAATTTATATAAATCGAATCATCCGTTTGAATTATACGATAATTTTTATCGTAAAAGATTTTGGTTTGAAAAAGCGTTTGTGGTAAGACTTTTTTTTTGTTTTATTCGCTATAATATAGTTTTAAATAATTAATAGATTTATTATAAAATTTTAGGACACTGAATCGTATAGAATGCCATTAACTTTTGTATGGGGAGTATTGCCAGTAGATGATGGTAATTATTTGGATCCATTGTCGAAAGGAAATTTATATTATGATGACCTCTTCAATGCATCGTCACCAGAAGCACAACAATGGCTATTAAAATTTTGCGATACAATTAAGTTAGAACCATTTTATTATCCTCATAAAAGTTCTTCAATAAAAACAGCGAACTGTTTTATTGAAAATTTTGAAATATATATGAATAGACGGTAATTATATTAAAATAAAATATAGAAAAATTATAATTAAAATTAAAAAATGTAATACTAAAAATTTCCAGGTGTATTGATTCAATGACTGAATCGAATCATACGCCGTGCTGCAATACGTCAAAATTTCCTTATACAGTGGAAGTGTTTAATCAATGTTTACCACGCGTTATAAGCAAATTATATGAATCACCAATTAATATTTTTCAACCATCTGTTGCTGGACCTAAATTTTTTGTTAATACAGAACAAATAAAAATTAACATTACGAATACTACCATGCAGACAATAATACCAACAAAACCAACAGTAACAACATTAAAAAATAAATTATTGGAAATTCGTAATATTAGTAATGCTATGGTTTATAAAAATAATTATAAAAATAAAATGGCTATTAAACATATGGAAAATGAATTCAGAAATAGACCAATACCGATATTAAAAGTTATAGTAATTGAATTTGAAAGTACTCAAAAATATACCAATTCCTATACGGAAATGAATTTATTTTATAATACAATTGAAAATTGGTTTACGAAACAATTAAATAGTGCACCAGACGGTTTAAAAAATGGTTGGTTTTATAGTGATCTCGAATTTTACGATTTACAACATACATTAATTAACGATACATCTTATGCTCTTGGTTATGTCGTAGTAATGACATTATTTATATTATTACTATTGACATGGAATGTGTTTTTGAGTTTATATGCTATAATAACTGTTGCATTTTCATCATTAGTAATAATTGCATCTTTAATTTTATTTGGATGGGAATTAAATATATTAGAAAGTATTGCAATAAGTTCAGCAATAGGTTTGACAATTGATTTCAGTTTACATTATTGTGGTTTCTATCGATGTGCACCGGAAATAGATCAACGTAAATTAGCAACGCAATATTCATTAAAACGCATCATTGCTCCATCTACAATGGCCGCATTAACAACTGTTGGTGCCGGTATACTTATGGTACCATCATCCGTTTTAGCCTATGCAGAAATTGGAATATTTTTAATTGTTACAATGATCATAAGTTGGTTGTATGCAACATTTTTTTTAATGAGTGTATTATATGTTATTGGACCACAAAATCAATTTGGTCAATGCACTTTTAAAATGAGAGGTACCAACAATAACATTGTGAATAATGGTAACGAAGTGAGTCATAATAGGTAAGAATTTTTTATAATTTTTAACGATGTTTGTTGATTTTTTTAATAAGATACACACGAATGGAATAACATTCTTAAAAATAATAATAATGATTTTTGTATGTATACACAAATATTTATGTGAATTATCTATTCTCTATTATAGATTATTGTCGGAACATGTATCAGAACAATTGTTGTCGGCGTCAACATCTGGTATTGGTTCTGAATCACATGAATTAAATTCGTTAACGTCAAATTCAATTGTTAAAGCTCCATCAACATTGGAATGTCGACCATTAAATTTTGATCGAGCATTTAAAAAAGATAAGAAACCAACTAATAAAGATCAAAGTCCATCATCAATGAGTGGTATAACTGATGTGCTACCATATGATAATGAACTAAATGGATATCGTACTTAAATTTTTTGTTGGTAACTAATTTTTTATTATTATATATTTTTTTTAAAATAATAAAAAAATTTAGATGAATAACAATGTGCCAATAATTGTGAAAATAAGCCAAAAAGAAAAACGGTGTGCCAATTTTTTTTTTTTTTTTATTACTAGTAATAATTGTAGTTTTACAAAAAAAAAAAAAAAAGATTCAGCTAAACTAAGCGAACGATTGTGAAGCATTTAAAGCTGTCTAAACTATTTTTATTGTAATTTTTTTTTTAATGATTTTCAGACTTTTTAAATTTATTTGTACCTGTTTTTTTTTAATTTTTCATTTTTATTTTTAATTTTTATATATTATAAGAATATTTATTATATTATTTATAATAATGACTTTTAAAAATAGTGAATTGTTTTCAATGTTACATTTTGTGTGATCATAAGAAGGCTCATGTACTTAATGTAATCGTTATAATTGATAAAAATTTCTCTATTTATTAACATTTTTAACCATCAATTTATAATTATCATTTAATTGTATTGTTGTTGTGGAACAACATAAAAATATTGTTAAAACAGTATATGGTTGTGTTTTGTTTAATTTGCTATATATAAAATGTATTAAATTCACAGAAGGAATTCTTAAATACTCTTGTATTTTGTTATATAAATTTGTATTTAAAGAGAAAAACAAAAATTTGTTAAAAAAATATGTTTTTTTTTTTTAACATTTGACTTTATTACTCTCAATATTTTATATTTATTTTAAATTTTTATTACAAGACTGGTAATATTCATGTTTAAGTTTATTGTCATTCATTCAGGAAAGAAAAGATATTATCTATTATTTTTTTTAATTATTTGCAATTTGTATGAATTTTTTTTTTTTTTTTCATCAGTAAGAATTTAATTAAAATTGTAAATGGTTAAAATTAGAATATTACAATTTATGCGAAAATTTTCACCAGCTACTAGTAAGGTATTATTGTTTTACATGTTTAGAGTTACCGGGTTTTTTTTTTGCGGTGCCTGCAATGACAACCTAAATTGCATTTTTGTTTTCTGTCCATTTTTTGATTTTCCTTCGTAATTCAACGGAATTTGTTCAAAATATTCAATGGAATATTTTGGTCACCGTCAATTTAAAATAAATACAATATTCACTGTATAAATCACAATTCGGTTGACTGATATTTAATATTATTGTTATTTCGTTTTTATCATCACAGAGCAATATATTACTGGTACATCTCTTCTCGTTCATTCTATTTAAATTTACATATTTTTGTTCATTGTTTCGTTATAAAAACATAAAAATAACAAATATTTGTAATTAAGACAAGTAAAACAAATATGATAAGGAACGAAATCATTGTGTACGTGGTTATTAAAATGTGTGTTCTTCTCGATAGCACATTATGGATCCTGTAAGCATCGCTTTCACAACTAAGAAAGACGAAGAAATCCAACGGAATGCATATAAATCCTTCTCACTAAATATTACGACATTACTATAATATAGTTTTCGCGTGCGTTAATTTTCCAATTTTATAAATTTTGTTACAGTTGTTGTAATTAATATCGTTACGACTTTTAATCAAATAAATTGCATGTAATTAATGTATCACTACCAACGGCACCAACCGTTGTTTTGTTGATATTATTTTGAATTATTTTAAAATTTTAATAATTATTTGTAATATTATTTATAATTTAATAAAATTACTTACTGATGATGGAGCATAAATAAAACTTAATTTTTTTTATTAAATTTAAGAAAAATTATTAATAACTTTAAAATGCATTTTAGAAAAAATAATTACATATATTTTATTTACAATTTTTATGAAAAATAATATATATTTATGAATATTAATTAAAATTCAAAATACAAAAAAAAACCAAAATAATCATGGATAAATAATAATTAATTATTTATAAATACTTCTATTTATAATAAACGACGATAACATTTTTAATGGTTATTTATAACTTTTTGTTTTTGTATATGTGCTATAATAAAAATAATTGTTATAGACAAAATAATTACATGTACATTTTTTTTTTACAATATTATAAAATTAAATAATTTAAATTAAGAGAAAATAATAAAATATAGTAGCAAAG
This sequence comes from Bibio marci, assembly GCA_910594885.2. NCBI lineage: Eukaryota > Metazoa > Arthropoda > Insecta > Diptera > Bibionidae > Bibio > Bibio marci. The sequence goes on from OU343114.1 coordinate 43,888,110, forward strand.
AAATGAAAAAACGCTTATTGTGTGTATACGTAAATAATAATAATATAAAGTTAATTAAATAAATTAATCAAATAGAATTAAGTAAATAAATAAATGAATGAATAAATAAATAAATAAATAAATAAATAATGAACATGATGTTGTGTATGTACGCACACGCTCACAAATTTTTAAAGTTTGATAATTTTTAATTTAAAAATCAATAAACATATGTATAAATAAGGAAATAAATAAAAACAATTTTTGCGAGCTTATACAAATACATTAAAATATATGTGTATAATTGTTTATAAAAAATACATTAATAACAATAATATGGCGATAGTAAAAAATAAACTTATAAAATTAATGATTAAAATGATAAAATAAATTGTTAATAAGAATTGTTTAATTGTGATTGTGTACAAACGTGTGGTTACGTGTATGATAAGAAAAAATAAATTATACACCCTATACGCACAAGTAAAAGAATATAATATATATATATTATAGTAATGATTATTAAAAAAACAAAATAAATAAATATTATAAAATAAATAAATATAAATATTAAGGTATAATAAATATGAATATTAATTAGAAATTAAATATTTAAAAAATAAAAATACTAATAACTAAAAATTCAGGACATTGTAATTAATCACACACAATTTATAAACTTTATAAACATTTATATATTATATTGCGTAGTTTTGTAATAATCTATATATTAATTAATTAATTAATTAATTAATTAATTAATTAATCAGAGCTGTTGTGTAAAAAAAAACTAAAGAAAAATATTTTATATTTAAGAAACCCATTTCTCTCTACCTATCTATCTAGCTATCTATCGATTATTGGTTTGATCTCTGTTGAACTGTCATCAATATAATATTAAATTAATTAAAATAACTGAAATACAAATTTATATAAATTTTATAAAAATTAAATAATTTTTAAGTAATAAAATGTAAATTTAAAAATATATATTTTACCATCACACAAACACACACACATTTTTAAAATCGTATTTATTTTTAAAGAAGAAAACTTTTCAATTACAATCCTTTTTTTTAGTTAGTTAAATATAAGTTAATTTTTTTTTTTGTTATTGTTATAATATTTATTAATAATATTATAACGCGGTTGTGCACGACGCGGCGTAATGTCATATATTGTTGTTATTTGGAAATTAGAATAATTTAAATTGTTTTGTATTGACATTTTATGATTTTCAATTCGTGAAAAATTGAAATTAATTATGGTTTTATTAGTTATTAATTACACTTTATTTTTTTATAACACCTTGGAAATGTCGATTTATAATTTACTTTAATATATTTGTAAAAATTATGTGTAATGGAAAAAATATTTATCGGCAAAGGTTATTGTGTTCACATAAAATGTATAAAATTCATGCTAACGCTGGAATATTTCTAATCTATTACTGTATTAAATAATCTTTCGGAAAAATATTGGGTGCTAATTTTTGTTGTGATTATTATACGAAACCATTATGTTTCGACCCAATTGGCTATATCTATATATTTTATATTTTATATGTAAATTTTAAAACAAATTTCCGACACCGATAATTTATTGTATCCCTTTTTTCCCTCCACCCAATGAACTATACATACAGGTTGTTTACTCAGACATACATATGTTAAGTTATCCCGCTGCATTAATGATCCTTTTGTATTGCATATTACATAGTTGATAATTACTGCATAACCTGAATAGTTGTAATTTCCAAAAAAATATTTTGATTCCGCATTAACGAATAATTGGCGTAAATCGATTGAGTAATTTTCTAAAGAACAGAAAAAATTGAAGTATGGACTTATACAAATTTATGAATTATTTATTCTACGCAAGTTTCGCTTCTATACATTTTCCAAATTTATGTTGTGCCTCAACTTGTAAATTTTCAAATGTAAAAATTAATAAATTTTATTTATATTGTTTTAATAAACCAAATGTGTGCCACAATTACTGCAAGCAAATGTAGAGTAACACCATATAATCGATTAAATTTAATTATTTTTTATTTTAATAAATACTAAACTGTAATTAAAAAATGTTTTGACTTAAATGGATATAATGGCAAATTTTAAATAACAGAGATTTCCAATTAAAAAAAAAACGAAAAATTAATAATAATAATAATAATAATAATAAAAGACACAAATCATAATTTATTATATAATAAATAATTATTTTTCTTTGTTGATATACACAAAATATAATAATAATATTGTAAATTATATGTATAATTAATTAATTAATTAATTAATTAATTATTTTTTTTTTTTGTAAATGGTTGTGTAAACTGTAAGTTATTCAGTATTTTATGCACAATACAAAATACATAAAATTGTAATTTTGATGATTGTGTGATTAAAATGGTAAAATGGTTCCATTTGTGTATATCATTTAATGTTTATGTTATAATTATAGTTATAGATAGAGCGTTAGACGCATATATATATATATATATATATATATACACAATACGGAAGGAGTATGTGTATGGATCTCATATTTTATTGAAATGAAACAAAAAAATTGTTAAAATTAAATATAAATATATATATATTTATATGAAAAAGGTAATACAGAGATACAGAGAGCAGCGCGTTACAAAAAAGTCATAGATAAATTAAGAAAATAATATAAAAATAATAATAAATGACTCCGCGTAATTGTAAAAGAAAAACGTAAAAAATCAAAATCACATTTAACTGGGAAATTTGAAAAAACAACACAATTGGTTCGATGGGCTATAGATTATTTATATTGACTATAGAATAAATCGAATTCCTGATAATAGAATAATATCGCGCAGTATAGAAAAAAGTTTTTATTTTTAATTCGAACGTTCAAGTATAATTATAAAAATTTTACATTAAATAAGTCAATTAAATTTTTTTTAAATATTTGCTAAATTATTCGAAATCCGTAGTAAGTTATACAAATAAAAAACTTTTTTCTGCGATGTTATTATAATATCAGAAATTGTATGTCACTTTTTTTTTGTTCCGTTAATTGTAGTGCAAATAACGCGCGTCTTCCACCTTTCTAAATTTATTTTGTAGATCTTGGTTTTCTGTGAAACGCATGTAATTTTAGTTTTTTCATCAATAATAATAATAATATTAATAATAATAATAAAAAATGCAGCTTTGTGTTATTCTATATTATTATATGCTATTAAATTGAATAAAACGAAAAAAAATTTTGAAATTAAATTATTAAAAATAATAGCAAAAATGCAAAATATTCAAATAGTTTTTAAGGATATTAAACATAAAAATATAAATATAAGAACAAGAATAAAAATAATAATAATCGTAATTAAAAGATGATATGATAAAAAATAATGTAATATGAATTTTATTATAATTTACTCACACTTTTTTTTTTTTTTTTTCTATAATTTTATCGCTCTTAAATTTTTCATACAGAGATATATTTATTTTTAAATACAAAATATGTAATTTTATTATATAGAAATAAAATAAAATAAAATAAAATAAAATAAATATTAATATAATACGCCAGATTTATATTCAATGTGAAATATTAAAAATTGTATATGAATTGCATTGAAAAAAATAAGATTAACCTGTTTGAGAAATAAAATATAATTAAAATTATTACTAACCGTCCATACATCATAATTTTTAAATAATAAATAAATTAAAATATATAAATATATATTATATACATGTAAACAAACACACATACTAATAATATTTATAATACAATTTTGTACAAAATTTTGTAACACATATAGTTGAAAGGACAATAATAAATTTGTCAAAATTATTTTATTATTATTATTATTATTATTATTATTATTATTTTGTTCTTATTTTGCATTAAAAACAAATAGTTAATTGAAACACAAAATGCGTAAAATCAGAATAATAAAAATGTTTAATTAAATTGATGGGTTATCAAAATAAATATATTTATATTTATATATATATAAAGAAAATACATAATGCAAATCATATACAAAATTAATTTAATTTAATTACAATAATAATTAATATTTATAATAATATTTATAATCGTATGGGATGCGAAAATATTTTATTAAATGTGTGTCATTACCATAAATTTACTAATTATTTTAAGTGACAATGAGTATATTATATGATTATATCATATTATATATATTAAATATTATTCGTTTGTTCCTCTAGTCCACGTATCCGACACCGATAACGATTATAATAGCAACATTATTCTTGTACATTTTTCTCTTATTTATCGCCCGTTTTTGACGTTAATGGTTAATTTATTGTCAATGTATTTTTCTTCTATTTCTAAAACTTTGTCACACATCAAATTAATTCATTTTATATACAGCAATTTAATTAAACATTTTATTACTATGCCCTTAGGCAACACACATCTATGTTAACTGCATTCACATGCGTGTTCCTACACCACCACCACCACCATCAGATCATAAGAATTCCTTATAAAATATTAAAATTTAAGTAAATCAATTAAATGCGGTTCTAGAAATTATTCTAAATATTATTATGTATTGGTTCTAAATGTGTGCTCGGCGGGACTACAAAAATATACAAAATTTTCCGATAATTTCACATTATATATTTATTTTTTGTCAATCAATAATTATTTATTTTATAAAATTTGTTAGTTGAAATTTTGATCATATTTTATTTTAAATCACATACTAAAATTTGGAATGGATAATAAAAATATTAAATATTTATGGTCATGAATTGCCAATGGTTAAATAGTTTGGCAAAATATCATGATGGGTAGCCATAAAATAAATATATATATGTTATGGTAAATTGATGACTGAAGATTATGACCCGGTTAATCGGATCCATAAATCCATGTTGCTTTCTGTTTATATGATTTCTAACAAAGATTCATTATATTCAAGGTGATAGAAATTAGCACACACCGAAGTTTGTAACCATTCAATAATTCCGGACTACAATTATTATCCAAAAATATATGTTTCCTTTATTTCTTATTTATTTATTTATTTATAGTTATAATAGGTCATAATGTTACATCCAATACAAACCATTTTATTTTTATTCGGTAAACGAATGAAAGTTAAATATTAATATTATGTTTCATTTTGTATAGAATACGGTGACAAATGCAACAATCTAACAATCTTTTGTATAGTACAATCCAAGATTTAATAATTCCGGCCGTGTGTCGGTGTGTTATCATACTGATATGTGTTCACTTAATCGAAGGAAATCAATTATGTGATTTTATTAATTTCTTTATTTATATGTTTCCCATAATTTTAGTCGATTGATATATGTTCCATCATCCTGCAACAAAAACTGTTCGCATTTCATTAATCATAAAATTCTTTTCGTTGGAAAACACTAAACGCATTACATTTTCCCATTCTTTGTGCCATGCCCATATATATGAGTTTTTTTCTTACATTTTACACTCAATACGATAACTTATGTAATTTTTGCAGACCATATTATAGATATAATTATAAATATTTTAAATTTGTTAAATTAAAAAATTTCATCAAAATATAAAATATAAGAATAAATAAAATAAAATAATAACAAAAATAAAATTTACCAATAATTATAATTTTTAACGTATTTAAATTAATTTAAAATTTTTGGTTATTTATTTATTATTTGCTTTGGTTTTCTCTCACACTCTATCTCAATTTCGGAAATTACAGGTATAAATTATTTATTATCAAAATCACTACTGCGTACAATGCAAATATTTATTTTTATTTAAAACATATATTATTCTATTATATTTATATATATATAGGAAAGAAAATAATATATTTTAAATTTATAATCCGCATTTGATTTTATTTGATTATAAATATATTATTTTATTAAAATATATGTTGGAAAAATTGTTTTTTATAATGATTAATGAATAATGAAATTATATAAATTTTGAAATTTGAACCATATTTTTGTTTGAAAATTCATTATATAAAATTAATTTAAATTTTGTTAATTTTTTAAAGTTTTTTTTTATTTTTTAGAAAACATTAAATATATGTGTCTATATTAATTATTTCTGGACACAGAGACAGTATTTAAATTTATAAATAATTAAAATGATAAAAAATAATATAAATGTGTAAATGGTATGCTTTTTAATAAAAAAATAAATAAATATATATATATATATATGTGGCGGGGGCGGACTAATAAGAAATAATAATATATTTTATAGTTAAATATATATATATATATATGGTTAAAATTTATACGGTGATGATGAAATAGTAGGATAGTTGTGTAATTTATAATGATAAGATTTTTGATTTTTGGAGTAAAATAAAAATGAATGAATGAATTCATTATTTTGTCAATATGTTAAAAAATAAAATATATGAGGAAACTCACAAATATATAATTAATTAATAATAAATAATTGAATAATTCAATATTTTGTCAATGTTAAATAAAATATGAGGAAACTCTCACAAGTATATAATTAATTAATTAATAATTATAATAATTATAATAATAATAATAATACTCGTAGATATTAGGATTTTGTATATGTTATAAGAAAAATTTACAGAGCCATACAAAAAATGTGCATGTAATTTTTATATTTTAAAAGTATATAAATTTATTATATATAAAACATATATTAATTACCATATTACACTATACTCTCTCTATATATATAATATATATATATATGCATAATCTCTATATATAAATATATAAGTGTATATAGTTATTAAGTTAAAAATAAATAATTTCATGTGATTAAATAATATAATAAATAATAAGAATAATTAGCACAAGAATATACAAATGAAAACCAAAAAACCAAACAAAAACTTAAATGTATAATTTTGTGTAAATAATATTTATATTGCAAATATATATATTATAATAAATAAATAAATAAATAAATAAATAAATAAATAAATAAATAAATAAATACATTACAACACAAATAATTATGATTTTACCAAAAATTTATTTTTAATAATAGTTATTGGACATTCACATTTAATTTCGTCGTTAAATACTTAATTAATATTTTATTTTATAAATTTGTATGGATATTAATTTTATATATACTTACACTTACTCCATATGGCATTAAAACGAAGGTGCCGTTTTAGCCTTCTCCAACACGGTTCTCCAACCACACCTATCTGCAAGCTAACATCTTCCAATCCTGAATTTTAAGGATCGTAATATAACAGTTTTTCACTAGGCGCTGTTACCATGTTTTTCTTTTCTATTTTTCAATTAATTGCGATTGAAAAAGATCTGTTGTGATGATTGTGATGTTGGGATAATGAAATATTGGCTTGAACATAAAAGTATAGTTGAATTTTTATTTTATGATAACAAAACACAATTTTTTCATGCAACAAAAATATAATTTTATACAGTAATGTTCATTGTTTATTTTGTGCGATGGCCTTTTGTCATCTTTTTGACAACCGCATGATTTCGAGCTCGTATACCATATTTACTTACTGGCATATGGCATTATACCCATGTGCGGTTTTAACCTTCTCCAACCTAACCTATCCGCAATCAATGTCTTCTAATTCCGAAGATTAAGGATCTTTATATCACAGTTTACTGCATCTAACCATCTAGCTTTAGGTCTACCAATTTTCCTTCTACCGTCTGGTTTACTATTTAACAGTTTTTTCGGCACACGCTACTCCTCTATGCGTAATACGTGTGTCCAAGCCATCTTAGCCTATTGATTTTGATTGTTTTGACGATATTTGGTTGACCGCGTTTCAACTTGTCTAATTCAAAATTGTATCTTCGCCTTCAACCATTCTGTTCTTTGGCGGAACCACGGAATATGCCACGGAGTACCCTTCGTTCAAAAATTCGAATTTTTTTTGCATCCCGAGCATTTCCACATTCATCATCAAACCGCTCATTTGTTACTACCATCCCCTTTCCAATAACCTCTGTCGAGGCACCTTCAACGCATGATTGTAATTTCTTCCACATACTATTTATATACTACTTTTCTGCTGGTAATCCTCCAAATCTGTAATAATTCGTTGTGCCATTGCATCCATGTAAAACTGTTTTACCGCCGACTGTTCAAATCTTTTAACTGCCCATTGCAACCCTACGAGTTGTGTGTTATTAATGGCAGAAATTCTGGCTAATAGCACTATCCTAACTAGATAATGATCAGAGTCAATATTTAAACCACGACAAGCTGGTCGAACATCCATTATACTTGAACAGTGACGTCCATCAATTAGTACATGATCATCATCAATTTTATTATTTGTTTTCCGAAAGCAGTTTATATTGGCGCTGCTGATTCGCCGTTACTGTGTAATCACTGAATCGTTAACTAAGTTTTAAGCGAATGCTGCTTTCACACAACACCCCATAGTAATTCTCATACACAGCAGCCAGATTGTCCGCGGCTACTTATTGTTTATTCGTAGCTAACCCATTATATTATATTATAGGCCGTTCCACTATCCGCAACCTGTGGACGCGTTCGGTCGCAACTGGCTTTGCAAGTATGCTATACCCAACATACCATCCGAATCCGTGCTCGTATAGTAGAACAATAAACCAAAGTTATTAGTAAACATACCAAGCAAGCTAGAATATATTTTTTTTAAGGAATGTCTAAAGATGAGTGTGCGGCTTTGCGAATTCTGGTCGATTTTTGTAAAGTTCTGTTTTGATGTTGAAGTTGAATACATGGTAAAATTTTAAAATAGACAATTCTTTTGTAATACCCCACTAAACTAATACTATATTATAACAGTCTTTTGATGAGGAATTTATTTCAATATATCACGATCGTTTAGATTGAACGAAACTATAGGAATATCTCTAATATCAAAGAATTGATATACTTGAAATTTAAACTTAAAAGTTTTTTTGAAAAATTGTTATGATCTGGCTAGAGATATGGTTTTATAGCTTGCCTCCGCCACTCTCATAAAATTTTGCAAACTTTTGAATGCACAGACATGTAAACTATCAAATGCATCTAATTAATCCATTTATCTTAAGTTAAGGCATTTAAAACTATTCTCAAGATATCATATAATTCCTTATATTCCCATGAGATGTTCGGCTAATGTGATACATATAACGTCCTTTACATCCTCTATTCGTAAACCTCGATATCTGCACATTTGCAAACGCTGAAAAATGTAGTAGATTCAGTGAACTGTGATATTAAGATCCTTAAAATTTGGGATTGGAAGACTTTGGATTTTAATGCCATGATGTAAGTAATAATTAAGTAAGAAAGATGTAGTAAATTATGTGATTTAAGAGTTTTTCTAAATTCAGTGATTTTAAAAGTAATTTTTATGATTTTTAACTTATCTAAGATGCCTTGGAAATATAATTGAAAAATATATAGAATCATAGGTTTCATGTTTGATGGATAGGGTAGGTAAGCTGTTTGTAAAAAGTAAATTATTTCCAAGGCACTTGCGTTTATAGGGTATATCTAACAAAAAATTAATTACGCACTAGTAAATTTGTTGCCGATTCAACTATTGGTGTACTCTAAATTTCGATATAAATTAATGTTCACATAAATTCAATTAATTGTATATGCGGGTTGTTGGACACATTGTTATAATCTTTGCTATTATATATCGTCCGTTTAATATTATATTATTCATTCAGAAAACAATTAAGCAGTTGGGTAATTTTAAGTATGACTACAGCAATATCCAACCACGCATTGTTAACTAATAATACAAAATCTAACTATAAAAAAATGTTTGGAAATTATTAAATTTTTGAATTGTGATTTATCACATAATGAATATATAATTGAGGTATTAATTATGTACTGCCAGTGGATTGTGTTTGTGTTAATGGGTTGTTAAATACTGAGCCTAATTGTCAAACTTAACATTTGAAATAATTAAGTAATTAATATTGAGAGTTTTCAGTTGTGTTTATGGAATATTATTAAGTAATTTATTAAATTCAGTTTATAAATATATTTATTGAGACAACGTTGGGGTGGTTAGTTCACTTTTAAATTGGTTAATAATTTGTAAAGTACGAAAATAGATGCATTAATTATATTTTTTTATAAAAAGGAAGACACATCCTGCATTATTACATCCGGAGTGCGCGTTAACGATATTAACTTAAAATTTAAAGAATCAATTTAAAAATTATAATTAATATAAATATCAATTCATTTTTATAATTTTTTAATTTTCTTGTCTATATATATACGTTTTTATTTTAATAAATTTAATTAAATATCAATAAATACACATCAATTCTTTCTAATAATATATAAATATTGTTAATTACAATAAAATAAAAAATTTAATTAATTAATTTTAATATCGTCGAATTTGTTTTTCTTTAAAATTTCGTTTCATAATTTTTCGTAATAATTTTTATAATATAATTTAATTTTATGTGTCGCGAGCAAAAATTAAGACAGACGTACGTTTGACTATAAACTAAAAAAAAAATTAAATATTTTGAAATGATTCTTAAACACGTGTGTTTTTAAGTAGTATTAGATTAGTGAATTTTATATTTGATTGTCTTGACTAACAGAGGATCATTGTGCTATCTGATGGATTATCAAGACATTTTTTTTATAGTGAATTTTATAATAAAACATATAATTTAGTGTGATTATATAATTATTCGATCATTTCATTTCATTGTTAATATTTGGTATCCGGTTTCGTCGTGGTTTTGTGTGTGAGTGCAATAAATATATATAGTTTTAATTATGTGCACGGGCACGCATATATTATATTATTTATTTATATTAAGGAACATATAAACCTATGCTCAATAAAAATGTGATTTTTTCTTAATTATAATCTTATGGGTTTTTTTGGTTTTATTAAATTGTACATTTTTTTTTTAGAACAATAATATTTAAATTTTCTACTATATAAATTTTGTGCTATTCAATTAAAATTTATATTTCTTTTATTTATTATTCATAATATCATATATTTGTAAATTTATCAATAGAAATAAAGAAATAAAATATTAAAATTATATATAAAAACAAAAACAATTCCTATTTACATTTATATTATAATTTATGGAACCCAATTTTAAATAAAGAATTTTCAGTATAAAAATAACTCAAAAGTAAAGACCCACCACCGCGGCGCGTACAGTTTATATTATATCTCTTTATGCAATAAATAAATTTTTTAATGAATTGGCTGATAAATGTTATCCAAAATATTATTATACACATAATGAAATTCAGTGACCGTCGTCAGTGGTATTGAATTGATCGAGAAGCGTATATGCAGTGACGAAGGCTGACAAGTAGCATTCAGTTTTCAATATCGCTATATTTTTCATATTACCTCTGGGTGAAATTAAACTAAATTATGAAAAATTGAAATTGGATTGTCACCGAATTAAATTTTCCGAAAAATCGACTTTTATGAATTAACATCTTTTTTAATTACAGGTCATAGGATTTCGATTTTTAGTTTTACAGTATTTCAAATCCAATTCAATTTCCAATCTTTCATAGAAGAGACGTTTAAAATCGATTCACGTATTCAAAAGATATAACCGATTTTCCAATCGATGGCAGAGAAAATTTAAAGAAATTTGTGGTACAGTATAAAGTTAACAATTTATAAAGTACCATTATTTCATACAAAATTTCATTGACATCAAATGGAAAATCCGTCGCATCTTTTGAATGTGTGAATCGACTTTAGAAATCTCTTCTATGAAAGATTGAAAATTGATTATAATTTGCTATTCTGTATACAAAACTATGGTTAGTATTTCAAAAAGATGATAATTCTTAGAAGTCGATTTTACGAAAAATTAACATTCTAATTTTTTTTTCATAATGTAGTATACCTCCAACTCGTCTACCAGAAAAATATAGTAATATTGAAATCTGAAAACATTTTTTTAACTGTTCGTCACTGAGCGTATGTCATTCAATTCGTTTATGAATTCAGATAACAACACTAATTATAAGTCACTAAAATTACTCTACATTCAACCATATTTAAGAATAAATAAAATACAAAAACCATTATTGCATAGATCAATATTGTTAAATACTCACATATACTTAATTGTGTAATTTACCAACTTAACTAAATGATGTTTTGTATAGATGCCTTGGCACTATATTGCAGGCCCATTAACTTATTGGCGCATATTTGGAGCAATCAACACACATATAGTTTAATTGCTGGTGCTACGCTGCATTCAGAACAAACACCATATGAACCAATGGGTCCACGACTGTAAATATATCCATATTGTATAGGCCCTTCTACCATAAAATATCCATATATAGCTTTTCTAAAATAGGCCTTCTATATGATATATAAATATATATCATCTCCAAATATACAGTCGTTATAAGCTCGTTGATGCTTTGCTCGAATTTTTATTATATACATAACCCCGAATAGTAGCGCAGATTGTTGTTTTAATTCGGATACAATGCGGTATCATTGATTTTATGATTATAAAAAATAATTCTTATTTTAAATTTTTTAGAATTGGAACCAACCCGTTATTTGATAAAAATGCGTGCTTCAAAATCAATTTATCATTTAAAATATACGTTTAGGTATATCGGTGATACTTTTCGTTTTTCCTATACTGACACGACCGACGGACGGTGAGTATTCTTTATTTCTTTATATATATTAAATTTATATTCATAATATTAAGATTTTAAATGTTTATATTACGAAATTATTTATATATAGTTTCAGTTTACGCACAAACACATAAAAAATGACAACAAAATATATTTACATTTATAATAATAATAGAGCATCGACTTATATAGACATTGATCGATTGAACGACACAAATCCTTATGGGAGTGGGGTGGGCCAACTATTATAATATTTAATTTCCTTTTAGCACAATACATACAATATGCAATCATATCTTAAAGATATTCTACAATATCGCATTTAATCGATATATTAGGACAACTGGCACCAACAACATTATTACGACTACGATATCTTGGTTGTTTTTCAGTTAATAATTTTCTAAATATTGGTAATATAGCTGTGTCACCATCTAATAATTCTGATTCTGAACTAGCACAAAATAATGCTTTTGATGATGGTTCAGTTTTAGTACGTTGTTTACGTTTACCATCACCGGGTGCAACATTCGGCGACGAATGATGATGACTATTTTGTACTGATTTTATTAATTTCTTTTTTTGTGTACATGCTGTCGGTATTAAATTTTCACGTTCACGTTCACTGTCCGTTTCACATTGTCCTAATGATAATTTTGTTAATGATGATTTATGACGATGTTTTGGTCGATTTTTTTCCGATACACTACGTTGTATTGGGGCTACCAATTGTTGTTGTTGATATTGTAGTTGATGATGTTGTTGTTGTTGTAGTAAAATTTGTTGTTGTTGATGTTGATAATCATATGAGGCCGATGATATTAAATGAGCATGCTCCTGGCATCGTTGAGCAACAGGATGATTTCTTGGTGAAGATTGTTGCTGCTGTTGTTGTTGATGTTGTTGTTGTCGTGCACATTGTTTTGCATGCGAAAGTGTATGTGTGTCCCATAAATCACTTTGTGATACAACGAAATTACCTTTTAATGCTGAACCAATTTGTACGCTCACACGTCGTTGTTCTAAATCTAAATATATATAAGTATGTATTAAAAGATAATTTAATAATTCATATATAATGATATAATGCAATGAACAAGTAAGTTTGGAAATGCGATAGTCAATAAATAAGAAAAAACAATTTAAATATATTTTTTAATAAGTTTCCGATCTATAATTATAAATAAATGTAGTCATAACTTTTGCTACATGCGAATCAAAGGGAAAATTCTGTTCAATCAGATTTTTTTTTCTAATCATGTGGTCGAAGTAGTTCCGAATGGTGTAAAGGAAAATATATTATAATTTGAATTTTGAATAAACAAAACATTTAAACATTTCAGTGAAGGTAAGCAAAAGATAAGTGGAGTATTATATACTTTAAGCTGTATACAATACAACGCAATATACGTATTTGTATTTATTTTCAGTAAAAAGGCGTTGCTTGAATATAGATAACCCCCGGAAACTTAATAAAACGCATTCTCGTTGATTCTCGTTGATACCGAGGTCGCACTATAACACTATAATAATATAAAATAGGAATATTTTACTTTTAATGCTTCCTTTTCCATGTGGACACAAACTATTTAATTCACTATTTGAGTGTGTTATGGAGCCTGCATTTATTTGAGTATTAATTTTTGTTCGGGTCGATGTATTATCTTCGATATCCTTAATAATGACGAAAAAAATTAAAAAGAAATAAAACAATTAATTCAAATTTGAATTTAATTATATAAAAATAATATCTATATGCATTCAAACTTACTTTATATTTATTACTTGGCGATGGTGAACATTTATTTTTTATAAAATGTATATCATTTGATGTTGCCGAAGTTTTATCGATTGGTAATAAATTACTATGATTTTCCATTATTTGAGATTCAGTTGAAATCTTGTCTATTGATTTCATAGATCTTTTTAATTGTTCATTTTTAATATTCTCAGATGATTGTTGTTGCAACAGTAACAGTTGTTTTTCTTTTAACAATTGTTCTTTTAGTTGTTGTTCTTTTAGTTGTTGTTCCTTTAATTGTTGTTCCTTCAGTTGTTGCTCTTTTTGCTGTTGATGCACTTGTTGTTGCTGCTGCTGCTGTTGTTGTTGTTGTTGTTGTTGTGGTATTTTTGAATTTGATAAATTTTGATAAGTTATTGTATTATTACTGCAATGAAATTTTGTGTTTATGATGGAACAAATAGAAGTTTTAGTTTTTATTTTATATAGGTATTGTAATATTTATTTTGGGTTGAAAAATAAGTGATTGCAGATTTCACTAAAAGATACGTTCGTTCACGTATTCAGAGTATTTAATAATAGTTATATCAATTTTATAAATTTCGTTCTGACCATAATCGTTCATATAGTTGCAATTGATGACGATCAACTCAAAGTAAAATAATCGATGGGAACAGGCGTAGCACCACACGTGATATTTCAAAGAAGTTCGCCATTTATTACATCCATGTATTAAAAAGCATTTAAAATAACGTAAAACTACGTAATTATTATCGATTTATGTTATCCTCATGAACTTAAAGTAAATCACAAAACACAAACGCATTATTACCATCCGAGATTTGCTTATGAAACGTAACACAAATAATCTATTTTTAAAATAATTGATAGCTGCGGTAAATTAATATTATAGAAATACGCTAAAACGCACTTCGTTCAGTTTTGGTTGATATGTATAAAAACCAGAAAATCTTATCTTATCTAGTGCGTATGCGAAGTCATGAAGTCATCAAATAAAATGGTAACGAACAAAATGAACAAAATTATTGAATGAAATACTTGGAAAAAAACAAATACGCAATCACTTATGTTTGTCAAACCAAAATATTATTACTTTTTAATATCACTCATTGTTGTTAATGGATCTGTATCCTGATGTGCTGCCGATGTTATACTACCAACCGATGTCATTTCAGTTATTTCTGTTGTACTTGGTAAATCACGGCGTACCATTGGTACAGATAATTTAGATTGATTATTATTTATTAATGGTTGTGTATCAGCACAATTTGAACCATCAATCCAACTTTTAGCTTCCGGACCAAGTGTTCGAATTAAAGACTAAAAGTATATATTTATATTTTAAAGAATAAATTTAACAAAATGATAGTAAAAAATAATAGATAATTAATTAATATAATTATTATAAGAACTTGTAATTCAGCTTCTTTTTCCATTAGTATTTTACGAAAACGTGAATTTGTCGATTTAACATCACGTAAACGTTCTTCCAGCTCACACACAGATGAATCTCGACGATTCTTTGACATTGGTCGTAACGTTGCTCGAATTCTTTTATCAACTGCACCTTGTGGATTACGTTTCATTTCGAGTAACTATAAATATTAAAAAATTACAAATTAACATATATTTTGTTTGTTTTGTACAATAAATATAAAAGATATGAATTATTATAAAAAACTATTTATGCATTTTTATAAATCATGCAAAAATATACTTATTCATAGGTGTATGCGTAATTGTGTATATTACAAATATATATAGTTTTTTAGTATATGCATTCTATAAACTAAAAAAATTACTTCTACCAGTCTTACTTTCGGTACAAACACCAAACATAGTGTTGCTGTTGTACAAAAAATAATAAAAACCGAAATTAAAATAAATACAGCATCTTTACGATCGGATAACACTAAGGCTATGGCTGCACCCATAATACACATAATCAATACATTATAAACGGACAGACCAATATGTTTAGAATCATTTAATGCCGGTATTGATACATGACGTGTTTCCCATGCCAAAAATGCACCAAAAATCTAAAATTATTAATTTAAGAACACATTTATTCGTTTACATGATGACACATAAATATATATAATTATTACCAATAATAATCCTTTGTATGCATAAATAACACCAATAAATATTGAAATATGTTCTGATTGACAATATTCATTTTCTTGAACAATTAATACATCGTCTAAGGATGGATGATACTAGATATAAATAGAAAAAAAATACACCATATGAATATTCCGCACATAGTTATTATATGATAAAATGGAAAAAAAAATATTAATATATATTACAAGTGGTTCAATTTGTTTTGTATCACGATAAAATGGATCAGCAATTTGCCATGTTGTCATTATAACTAAATCAATGGCCAACAGTATACCAACCACCATAAATAATTGATAATCTTTAATAACTTTTTTATTTAATTTAACATCTGTAAAAATCGAATGTACACGCCATGTTTTCGAAAACATTGCACCAAATGCTAAACTAAAACCGGCCATCAATAACCATGCACGTGTTGTACAAATATATGGAAATGCTGCAATGCTACTTAACCCACTGTCTAAACCCAAAAATACAACACTTAAATAGGTTAGCATACAACCAATAATTATAAGATTATTTAAATGTGGACTGGACATTTTTATGTATCTGTTAAAAATGAATATACCAAAAATTAAATTATTTTCACACAAAAAATTAGTTATATTTTACCTTTGATTTCTATATTTAATATTAAATACCAGAAAAACGATAGCCATTAAAATACCTAGCACCGAACAACTTGCCAAAATTGCATAAATTGTTAAATTTACTTGACTATGTTCAATTATACGTAGTGTTCGATCTTTTGGTGGATAACGACCAATCTGTATGTATATATAAATTAATATCTTGACACATCATTTATAGGTACCACAATATATTTCGCTGTACTTAAAAAAACTTACCCATTTAAATGGTTCACCGGCTGAAAAATCTAAACGTTTTTGTATTGAATTGTATTCACCAATTTTAATTTCTGCATCACATTGAAATTGTTTTAAAAGTATATTCGCTCGACGTTCATTATTATAAAATCGTACCGGACCCTTAAACATTTAATTATATTTATTTAATTAATTATAAATAATAATATTGTGTATATATTGTAAATTCGATAGCGTTTTAAAAATATATACTGTCAGTTTTTGGTTTATTTTTAGTGCTCATAGTTCATGCCAATAAATTTTGTATAACAATTCAATGTATATTCACAGAAGACGAGTTGTATTATGTAAACAGTAGTGATAGGTCACACACAAAATCGTACAAGTAAGGTATAAAAAGTACCTAAGTAAGGTAATTCTATTTTAGATCTAATTTTTCTAAGGACGTGTTCCTATTGATTTCCCCCATTAATAATACATTCTGTCACACTGATATTAAAGTTAGATTATTCCTTTTTACTATATAGTGATATGATGATTTATAGACTCAGTTTCAAATTATTAAATTGCCCTCTGTTTGTGGTAGGATAGAGGTTTTAGAATCGCTACTCTATCGGATAGAATGAAGATTATTCTACGAGGAATGGATTTTTTATTTGTTGAATTCCGGTTGTTGCAATATAGTTATGCAAGTTAACTAATAATATAACTTTGAAACGAATCCCTAAACTGTATATATCGAATTACCATTTGTTCATAATTGGAATCATATAAAATAAATATCGGTTCCCATTCGTCATGTCATAAATCAGCAATATTAGAATAATTAATGATTAGATTTCATTGAAATTATGAATTGATATATATAGTGGAAGAGTGGTTGACGTGACGACAAAGTGGGAATGAGAGAAAATATGAGGTTGTGAGTTAATTAAAGGTAACGAGTTGCTTAGATGATTGATTGGGACGATTTTTGAATTTGAAAAATAAAATGTCTAGGCCTTGTCATATAATTACTAACGTAATAAAAATATATAACTATAAATTAATATAATTAGATCAGAAGTGATAGTGTGATATTAAATAAAGTATAACTTAAAAATAATCATAAAACCCTTTAGATCTTAAGAACTTCAATAAATATATTCTATACTTACAGTAACACCTTCAAAACTAGTATTTTTTAATGCTTCTAAAAATATATTTTCCCAATCTTTAACACGATATTGAAATGATGCTAAAAATTTATCCTTTCTATTTGCTACATATTGTATGGCTAATGCAGCTGCCCAAATCCCATCATATGTATAACCATGAAATCTTGAATAATCATTACCACGTCGACTATCATATTCTTTTAAATATTCATCAGCTGTCTATATTTAATAATAGTTTATAATTATTATAACATCGTAAATCATCATTTATATAAATTCTTTTATTATTATAAATTATATATGGTATAAAAAATAAAATACTTACAATGCCTGATATTGAAATGTCACCAGTTGTTGATAATGGTAATAGATCGGTTAAAATTGTTGCATCTAATGCTTTTGTTAATTCATCTTGTAAACAATCACTTGTAATGTTCCACCAATCACTTGTATACGTACCCATAATTAACCATTGATATTGACGGCCATACATTTCTAAACGATAGGCTTCACAAAATACTTTACGTGCCCAATGTTCATTAAAATTACCCAATATAACACGTACATCTTTATCTTTTAATTTTTTCAATGATTCACTAACATCGGCCACAAAACTTTGTGTTTCAACAACTTCAAAACCAAGCGTATCCAATTCGGCAACCATATGATTGTGTGGCAACGAATAACGTGGTTCATTTTGATAAATTGTACCAATTCGTGTCCAATTGAATTCCTTTAGTAATGCTAAACGTGGTGCATTAAATGCATTTTCAGATGGTACAACACGAAAAAAATTTGGAAATGCATCTTTTGTAAACATTGGATGTGTGTCCGCATATGATAGTTGTGTTAAATGCCAATGTTTACTTGCCTTTGCAATTGGATCGGTAACATGAGTACATGCTGCACCAAATAACATTAATTTATTTGGACCCGAATGCATCATATCAAAAAATGATTTAACACCAACAGCAGCATTACACTATATTTAGGATGAGCGCAAGAAAATATATGAAAAATATGAAATATAAAATATGTGTGTTTATAGTTTATGTATAATTAATTGTTTATATATATTACTTCTGTATCATTCCACCACATATGCAAACGATAATTTCTTAATATTGTTGTATGTTCATTAACGTGATCTAATGCTAATTTAACACTTGGCATAACACCTCTACCTATTTATAAATTCATGCACATATATATAATATTTTATTATATTAAAATCGTATATACTTAATTGCACTCACAAATTTTATTAGTTTCAATATATAGTTATTAAGAATACTAATATGTTTAAATTATATAATTAATAAAATATACCTGTTTGACCATTTTCAACTCCATCACCATATGGAAAAAATCCAGCTATATAAACATCATTTCGATGACAATTTATTCTTTGTATTGTATGGATTAATAATAGAAAAATGTGTAATAATAAATAATAATTATTAATTTTTAAATTTACTATAAACATTTTTTTCCTATATTATTCTCTATTTTGGAATATATTTTATATTTGTTTTTGCATATGTAATTGCTGAAAATAACAAATTGTATATAATAAAACACATAATAATTGTGAAAACATTAATATGATATGGGATGTGATTCTCAAACAGGATAATATATATATATATATTTCTTACAAACCTAATATTCAATTTTTCTCACAATTTTTTTTTATTTTTCGTTTCTTTTTATATCGTTGAAATAATGCTTTCGTTTTAATTTTCTAATATATTTTAAATTTGCACACACATTTCACAAATATATTTTGTAAATTATTCTAGAAAATTCCCTACAATTTTCAAAATTAGTTTTACATCTATAACAAAAACAATAAAATCAGAATTTTTTTGAATAAAGAAAGCACACCCATCATTGTGCAAACGTATACGTTCAATTTTCACAGGGAAAATGTATTCCTTGTTATAATATTTATTTGCAATTGTCGTGTAGTTACAATAATCGATACATACAGAGCGAAAGAAAATCTTATAAAATTGAAAATATTTACATGCGCATATAAATCTTCAATAAATGTATTTCATATGGCTCGCAGGAAAATTCTCTTTGAATGTATACGTGTGTGTTATATAAATAATTAATAAATATATGTACTTATATCCTTATTTTATTCCTTTTTTTAATGGCGCATGGTGGTTTCATTCTGTTTTACTCTCACAACACTCAATTTATAATATTTATATATTGATATCCTTTTTCTATTTATTCTTTTACAGTTATTATTTTTATATTATCCCTTCAAAACAATTTTGTGTATTTGAATTGAGTTAAAAGTACATTTTATTAGTATGAAAATTTACATAATAAATAAATAAGTATTTAAATTAAGAAGCAGATTATTCGGGTTATAATATTTATATAGCAGCGTCAATACACCATACAGATTATTTTTCCATTTCAATTCCTTCCTTTTATCTAGACTGCACATTCATATTAGCTATTTTTCCTTTTCCACAAATTCTGCCAACAAAATATGTTATTAGAATATATTTTTAAATAATGTAATTATTGTGATGTTTAATTGATTTAAATATTTTGAGAGGCATCGAATCATACCACTATTTGGTTCACTTTTCCTTCCCCTAGCGATTGTACACCATATGCGACAAAAACCATTCATAGTCATCCATCGTAATAGTGCCCTCAGTATTACTCTGCTTAACAAGATAGCATTTCGATAAAATTTGAAAATTACTTGATAAATGCTATTATTATTAATTCTATTATTCTTATACAAGTGAGTAAGCCCATATAGAGTTTGTGTGTTAGGTTATTACGATCTTGGTGTCTAAATCTAACTAAATCGTAAACTTATTGTTATAGTTTTAAATTTTATAGATTTTATGTATATCGTAAATCTCTTACTTATTCGCATAACACTTATTAGTCAGTACTGTATCAGAGCCTTAATTTTGCAATTGTGCTTTCCATTTTTGAATACGACAGGGCACCTGTCTGCGATAAATCGATTTATTGAATATTTTCATTTCAGAAATTATCGCGTGTACCAATTGGTATATGATCATTTTATTCCTATATGGCAATATTTTATTATAATGCTCTTTAAAATTCTCACTGTGTGAAATTATGGTTAAACAAAATTAAGACTTTATTATATGTGGATCGATGTTTGTTTTTAAATTATTATTATTTATTTTTAAAAATATTAAATTTATATACTTAAACATAATTATATCGTATTAAAAATATTCATGATTTAAGGCCTGTATAAAAATAAAGTATATTTCCGGTAATTAGATTTCTCATTATTTTAATTATATTGATATTTATAGTATATTTATACTAACAATAATTATACTTACATCATTTGCTGTTAATCTATTTTGTGGATTATATTTAACTAAACCATCAACAAATTGAAGTTCTGAATGTGTTGTACATGTTGGAAATATATTTTCCCATCTTTCACGTTTAGCATGTGGAAAACTTTATATAGAAATCAAATATTAAATATATATAGTTAAAAATTTATGTTAACAAATTGATTAATGAGAAATGAACTCCTTCTATATTTATAAAGCATATAACTGTAAAGTTTACCGTCAACGAGCAAAATGGTTGGAGGTGGAGATACAACTTCGAAATGCACAGAAGTTGTACGGCTGAACCAAATATTATGTTAACAAGAAATTAAAATCTATTTACACTAAAATGGCTTTGGGTAGGATGAACATGTACAGAATTGGAGAGACGTTAGCTGCAGATAGTTCCGGTTGAAAAAAATGCATTTGTCTGTTAATGTTATATCTGCAGTGAGTAAGTAAGTAACTGTAAGGCATATATTTACTGTTTTTTTAAGGATGTTTGAAGTTATAAATTTCAAAAAGGGTTGTATAATGATCGTATTATGAACAAAGAATAACGATTTTAATGTAAAAATATAAAAAAATATAACTTATAAAAAATACCGTATTTTATTATAATCTGGTAATGATTTTAATTCCGGCCATTCATTACTATTTGGTGAACCTAAAATTTGTATAACCAATGCTAATTGTTCAATATCTGTATTACCCTGGCGTTGGTTTACATAGAGAAATTATTAAAAAAAAAAAATTCATTATTTGTATTATTAAAAGCTATCCAATTGTTAACATACACCAAATAATGGAACACCACGTAACATTTCAGCAAATACACAACCAATAGCCCACATATCAACAGCTGGCCCATAATTTGGACTACCCCATAATAATTCAGGTGCACGATACCATCTACTAGCAACCTTTAAAATATATACAATTAATTTACTCATCAATTTTACATTTTATCTGTAATATTTACACCATTTTTTTAGGATATTATATAAAAACTTCACAAAGAAAAAATACTAACTTGTGGTGAATATAATTTTTCTTCAACGCCATCACTAAACAGTCTTGATAATCCAAAATCAGCAATTTTTAATATATCATTATCATTTATAAGTAAATTAGCTGGTTTTATATCCTGTATATAATTAATGCATTCATTTATTAGTGTTTCATTATATAATTTTTGTACAATATCAATTCAATTCGATTGTAACAACTTTACACAGTTAATTATTAAATTAATGTAATATAGAATAAGGAACTATTATTATGATGACTAAATTTAAATGGTTAAACTTTACAAAAATAGGAATTATGAAGATTTAGCTTATATTTTATTTAAAAACTATTATGCGTTTAGAGAATGATGTTTTCGAATAAGCACGGATATTGTTAATATTTATTATAACATTATGTATGCGTACATAGGTCTCGCATTAATTTCTATTGTTAAATATTGTCTTAGAGTATATAGTTAAAGATTGCGGCTCAAACAATTTATGACCATATGCACGTTAATTAAAGCGTTTACATGGTACCAATCTATAAAAGCACCGTTCATCAATTATATAATTATGAATTAATAAATAGATACTAACCCTATGCATTATTCCAAGATTATGCATATATTTGATACCTTGTAGTAACATTTTCATATAACGTTTAATTGTTAAACGACTTAATGGATTTAAATCATCTTTTAATTTTGAATAAAGTGTATATGGCATGTATTCCAACACTAATGCTAATCCAGTTAAATTCGGAAATATATCATAAAGTGATAAAATCTATAAAAAAAAAATAAATAATTCTTGAAATATGGAGTGTGTGTGTGTGTGTGTTATTTTGTCTGTAAAAATTTACATATTCACAATCACAATGTTGTAATACTTTAATTTCACGTATTGTATTTATTGATATTTCACCATATTTTGTTTTCAATGGTACCTTTTTAATTGCAACAATTTTATTTGTTGATAAATCTATTGCTTTTAATACAATGCCATGAACACCTTCACCAATTTTTTCAAGAATTTTATATTTTGTTGATGCATATTCATCCATAATTCGCAATAATTTGATAATTATATATTTTTGTTTGAGTAAACACTCTCTGCACTTTATTTTCTATTAATTGAATATTTTACTATTTTTACACCAATATCACTTTTACCATAAATGTTAAATTACACATAACACAAACTATTTCTACGTATTCGGTGTATTTAAAATGTATTGATTAAAACCAAAAAAAAACAAGGTGCAGTGGCATATATAATTATTTGTATACCATATTTTTTTAAGTTTACTATGGCAACAAATATTTACAAATAAAAGTAGTTTTTTATATATTGAATGAATGCATAACTTTGTGCCTGAGTTTTATTATTATCATCATCCCTTTCTATTACACATTCCCCACGTTCTACTATCGTTTTTGGTTCCTAATTGATAGAATAACAATACATTTTTATTCGAAGATGTAGGTGGAGGTAGTTAGTTTTCGACTATATCTTTCGATGATCTGATTTTCTTGTCATTCAAGCTATATTCTGTAAAATATCGAAATAGATGATAATGTGATGGAGTAAGATCTGGAGAGTATGATGGATGCTGCAAATTTCCCATTTCAGTTCATTCAATTTTTGTAGTATCCTTTGTTCCATTTGTTGTCTGGCATATTAGTATGGTGAAAAGTCATACTTTTTCGATTCAATAAAATTAGACGTTTTTTTCTATATTGTTTTATCCAGCTTATGGAGCAGTTGTTGTTCACAATTCACTGCTCTGTTATTGTTTCATATCAGACCGAAAAATAGTCGCATATTGAATTATTCGATTGCAATCAAACACACAGATAACTCACTTTCTTTGGATGTAATCCAGTTTTAGCAATTGATACACCTGTCGTCTATTTTTTCGCAATTCCTTTATCGTTGAACCTTGTTCTTGTATAAAATCCATTTTTCTTTGTATTTTACCATGAGATCCAAAAGGTGCTTCAATTTATTACCTTCTATAAGAAGAAAAAAAAACACCAACTGAAATGCTGTTGAGCTTATGTTCATGAATGTTCGTACCCTCTATATATATATGTATTATAGAGATTGGAAGTGAATCCAACCTTCTTTAAATAGTGAAATACTATTAAATTATCAATGTTAAATTATCAATGAACATACACCAATCTTTTTATAAGTTGATATGAGTAGATTATTTGCCACCAAAGTATAGCGTACCATTTATTACAGAGTTATTATAAATCAGCACACTTATCCTTTAAACAATTGTTAAGGGAAAAAATATACTATAATTAATGTTTAAGCAATTTAAAAAAAATGTATTCTATGAATGATTGAAAATTGATTATATTTTGAAATTTTGTAAATATAAATTGTGTCAAAACTATAAACGGTTGTTAATTCTGAATAAATAATATATAATAGTTAATGTATGTTTTTTTCAGAATAAAAACTAATCATTACACTATGATCTAATTACGGGAGAGGTTGTCAAGCAGCTACCCAGGAAAGCTATAACACATCTAAGAAATATCATTAATGCCTGCTTCAGAATAAAACATGTACCAAATATATGGAAGGTGGCTGAGGTAATAATGATCAATAAACCTGGCAAACCACCTCATGAGGCATCATCTTATAGGCCAATTTCATTATTGCCAATATTATCAAAACTATTTGAAAAACTTATTTTAAAGAGACTAAAACCAATCATTGAGAGTAAACGATTATTACCGGATCACCAATTTGGTTTTAGAGACAAACACTCAACGATTGATCAGGTACACAGAATAACGGATTTGATCGAAAGAGCACTAGAAGAAAAAAAGGTGTGTTCCACAATTTTTCTGGATGTAGCACAGGCCTTCGACAAGGTATGGCATGAGGGTTTAATACACAAGTTACAAAAAATACTACCAGCACGGTTTGCAGAGATATTAATATCTTACATGTCAGAAAGATACTTCAGAATAAAACAGGATGGGGCCGTTTCTCAGCTAAAACAAATCAAGGCGGGAGTACCTCAGGGAAGTGTACTTGGACCAATACTTTATTTATTGTATACTAGTGATCTTCCACTGATGGAAAACAACTTGATAGCAACATTTGCTGATGATACTGCCATCCTGGCTGTTGGGGACACTAACGAAGAAACAACCGCGAAACTGCAGCTGGCTATTACACAGATAGATAACTGGACCAAAAAATGGAGAATGAAACTAAACGAAACAAAGTCGGTTCACGTAGACTTCACAAATAAAAGGATTGTATATAGGCCTATATTTATTGGCAATCTGCAAATACCATATTCTAATTCGGCCAAGTATCTGGGCATGACTTTAGATGCTAAATTGCGTTGGAAAACACATGTGAAGAAGAAAAGAGATGAACTGGATATACGTTATAGACAAATGTATTGGTTAATAGGAAAAACGTCTTCTTTGACAATGGAAAATAAATTATTGCTCTACAGGCAAATTCTAAAACCTATTTGGACATATGGTGTGCAACTTTGGGGGTGCACCAAACAAAGTAATATAAATATAATACAACGATTCCAGAATAAGGTGCTCAGAAATATTGTAGATGCACCTTGGTACATTAACAACAAAAACCTACATAGGGATCTAGAAATAGATAATGTGGTGGACGAAATTAAAAACATGGCACAGGGTCACGAAAGAAGACTACGGGCACATGTGAATATTGAGGCTTACAGGCTAATAGACAACTCAAATATAACAAGACGACTCAAAAGGATAAAACCTTTTGAATTGGCATAATACTATAATCGAACAAAACTAAAATGAATCGCTGGATAAACTTTTAGTATCCTAAACAAATCAACAAAATAAAATTGCTTATTAGTCTTTAGACTAGATTGTAATAGGTAGTAGTATTGACATTCAAATATGGATGTTCATGCTCTTGGGAGGTTTTTTAGTGGATTAGAGTTCCACACTACCACCAGGATAACGCGCGCGTTCCTCGTGGTGTCTATTGAGATTTTTACCTACCCACGCACAAAAAAAAAAAAAACAAAAAAAATTACACTATAAAACATAAAATCCAGTATGTATTGGATTCATGCAAATAAATAATTACATCCTTAATTTAGTTTAACTTGTTCTTTGTTATTATAACACATTCCATATAGCATGCACATCGTATATATTATGAGATAGATTATTTAGAAGATTCTTAAAAATTACATTCATTATTCTAATATTAATTAGTGTATAATTTGGATAATAATTATATCTACACGTACACAAACACGCATTGAAATCTATTATCATTCGTCATAATATTGTAAATGATAAAGACTATTTAAATACTATA
This sequence comes from Bibio marci, assembly GCA_910594885.2. Taxonomy (NCBI): domain Eukaryota; kingdom Metazoa; phylum Arthropoda; class Insecta; order Diptera; family Bibionidae; genus Bibio; species Bibio marci. Next base: position 43,915,353 of record OU343114.1, read on the forward strand.
GCATGTTATAAAATATGACACACGCAATGCATTGATCATCATCTCAGTTAGTTAATCTCCATTTTATATAAATATAAATATTTATTGGTATATATATTATCGGAAATCCGTTTTAAAAATATAGTAATACACACAGATCGTTGTAATATCTTTATAATATTTGTTTGTTATCTATATATTAATAAAATCCATAATATTATTTGAACATTAAATATGTAAAATAACATATTTTTTGTATTCCATTTTAAATTGAATGTATTATTCACCTATATATATTTTATTATTTGTTATTCATCCTTTTCGATTCACATTCATAATTCTTAAATACGTGTTTTATTTTATTAATACATTATTTATTATTACAATACGTATGAATATACGCGATAGTAATGTAAAATAAAGAAATGATATATTGTGATTTTATCCAATTTATGCATATATATTTGAGAAGGTCGTTGCGTTATTTACTATTATCATATATTATGTATTAAATTGATGATAGTACAGAGTTATTTTCATATTTTGTAGAAGATACTATATAAATTTGCTTGAGCACACAAAATAATTGCACTTCTATTTTTCCATAGAAAGAAAATGACTGGTGTATTCTGTAAATGTATTGTCCTGTATTTTGTTCGTCATCTCTTTTTGACATCTTCATGATTTCTTGCGTTCATATAGAACTTCGTAATATCATCGCATCATTATTATTATTATTGACTTTTTTAGCCATATTCCAAGGAACGAAATAAATGCTAATGCAAGATCATAGGATTATATAATTGGTGAATGTAGTAACACATCCCATTCATAAGCTTCAAAAATATTATGTTGCAAGTGGCCATCACTGATGTTTGTGACCTGGTTTGGAACGCAATACCTTTTCTATTTTAAAATCCTCGTCGTCACTATATTCTTGATATATTCATTCTTCAGTTTGATTTTATTATATTGTTAAATGTACAAACGTTTTGATTAGAATTTGGTTGCGTGCTAAAAGTTAAAAAAATGTAATTCAATGAAATTCCATATAAAGCATAACTTTCTTTTGATGAATATGAGGTTTTTATAAGTTGTTAGCGCTGGTCAGCCAAATATTGTTTCATGATCTATTTTGATTTACATTATTATATACACAATCCAGTTATGAATTCCTTTAAAAAATAAGTAATTTTTATGGTACAATTCATAAACAAATCACAGATGTGGTAATGCGTTTTGTGTTAAGTGAATTTCATTAAGTTCATATGATGAAACAATAAATTGAGTTATTTTTTTACATAACCCAAGTTGTTTTAAATGCTTTGCAATATAATATTGATACATCTTGCTTCTCTACAATCTCGCACATGTTGTACTATGGATGAACAGCATCGATTATTGTATTTTTTATTTGGTCGTCTTCATCTCCTAAGAGTTGTTCATCATATAATAGCAAACTAATTTTGACACTGATCATATTTTAAGGCTTTGTCACCAAACACACAGCGCACCTAATTTGTTGTTGCTAACTTGTGATCCATATTTTCCTTTGATATTGCAAAATATGAAGAAATCGATTGATATGATGTTTAATTTTTCAACGGATGCACATCTATAAACAAAAATTATACAATCAATTAATATAAGGTTATTACGAAATGACAATAATTGAAGTTTACCTCATAAATGACTATCAAACAACAATATCGGTTTGGCTGGCCAAATATATAAACATCTATAGGTAAAAATGCAACTAAATCTATATTTGTATATCTATGGGTGTAAGTGAAATGTGCAATCACTTAGTTGTCAACCCAATATTTGAAATATATAAATATATATATAATATAATAAAATAAAAATAAACAAATGTTATATTTATCTTCATTAAAATTATTATACAACAATAATTTCGTTTGTTATTTTATATACTCGTGGATATTAGTCTTATTTTTGTATCAACACTTTAAATTAAATATATGGCAAATGGTTTAAAAAAGGAATTCACAAAATAAACAAATAATTGCGTATACTGTTGCAATATTATAATGTATTTTGCATTTATACATTACACACATTTATTAATCTTTAGCTCAACATAAATTACTTTTCATCGTAATAATAAACATATATTTATTATTATTATTATTATTCGTTCTATTGTATTATATTTATAACATGTACTATTGAAGATATAACTATATTTACTATTACGTCTTATGAAAATATGACATTATTGAGGAATTCCGGTTTTATCTTATTATAAAACATATGTATGTATTTATCCTAAGTACTATGATATCCAAGACTTTGACGGTATATATATAGAATATATGCAAATTAATAATAAAATAATAGTTATACATATTTTTTTTAGTTATAATTCTGTTCAAATTTACATATATATATTTGTCCATTATATATAGTAACTGCCTAGTGCATACATACACTTAAGTATATATCTATAACTAATTGTAAAAGTATATATCTAATAGTGCAGTAAGAAAACAATATGTAACAATGTTAAAAAGAAGATGATTAAATGCAATGGAAAACTTAGGATTGTCTTTGCTTGTCGATCAAAAACGATAGAGTTTTTTGTAGTGTATTGAAAGTGGTGATGCAAAGTGGATCTATATCCTAAACGTAAAAAGTCATTGGTATGACCATGCTGTATGTTACAAAATTTTCAAACCAGAAATGCAACTTTTAATGCTAATGTCTACCAACGTCAATTGAAACAATTTAACGAAGAAGAATTGTTGCGAAAAAGACCAATATCGAGTAAAATACCATATAGTCATCCTCTTGTATCACAACGTTCGATCGTACACGTTGCAAAAGCTGACAATGATACACTGTTTCAAATCGAATCAATAGTGCTTTCACAACCGTAGTCACTAAACACAGTGCCTTCTGATTATTATTTTGTTCCCATCAATACAACTTATTACAAATAACTATTCTTCAGTAACTAACTAACTAATATTATAATAAATAATATTTTTATATAGCGACACACACGAATTCAAAGAAAAATTTCCAGAAATTTGTAATAAATAACGTTTCTTATACAATTTTGATCATGTTCTGTATCCGAACATTTTTATCCAGAGTTTATTTTTTATTTCTTATTTAATTACCTTTAGGCTGTTGACGCGTCATTCCTTTTTCGAGAATATACACTGCAGTTAGTTGTATATTTAGTGGATTTCTTTCTAATATATTTAAGTACTGATGAATTCCGTATTTCGAACGATTACCGGAAATTTGTGTAGAGGATAACCGCCACCAGCGGTATAAATATCTGTAAAAAACATATATAATTGTGATAAAAATTCTGTTTTAAATATTTTATTTATATAAATTTAATTTCATTTTATATTAAAAAAACATTAATAATAATATATAATAATTAATTTATATAATATTGTGGGTTGTATTTTATTTAATTTTTATTTTTAAATTTAATTTTATAAATGTTTTTTCTGTTTTTTTTTTTTTTTTTTTAACAAATAATACACATAAATAATTTTTAATAATAATTATTATATAATTATATAATAAAATTAATATATAACATATAAATTATAGTTCATGTGTTAAAAAAATTCAAGTTTTCATGGTGATAAGTTATTTGTGTAATAAGAAATTACAATGGTTTTTTTGTGTGAGGTGGTGTGATTTTTTTTTAAATACATTTATTGAACAAAGAAAAACACTGTTTTTATATTTTATTATACATTAAATTAAAGAATGACGGGTAGTGGACGACATCAATGATCCATATAATATGCATAAAATAAGATAAATAATTTATAAAATATGATGTCAAAGATAATATAGGTTTAATTTTCATTCATTTATGTATGCTAATTTCTGTATATTATGTGATTATAATACTCGTACACATACAGACAATTTTGATAATATATTATTTATTAAGAATTATTTCCTATTCATTTGGGCAAATCTAATTTAAAGACAGAGATTAATTATAATAAATAATTTATTTACAAAAACTAATTGAAATATAAATTAAATTAGTAAAATAAATGGAAAATTATTTAAAGAAAAAGGAGAATGCAAGAGGAGTTTTATTTTATTTTAAATTATTTAATTTAAATTGTGTATTTTACAAGTATAAACTTATTCTACTACATATTAATTTATTATCGAAAAATATATTTCATGCTCATGTGAGGTCAATGGTCTACTGTAATTTCTTTATTTTGATTTTACCACTGAAAACATAAGGATTTAGAGACAGAGACTATCTCAACATTGTTAGATACTAAAATTTTTTAAACATATTTTCGATATAGGCAAAATTATTCCACATAAAATTGTCTGGTTGATAAATCTGCTTCGTTACTAACACCTCATTTATCAATTTTTAAAATAAATTTGTTTAAAATGGAAACCCTTAGATAGAGTGGCACAATATGGTTAAAGTGCATGGCATTCACTACGGCTATTTCGAGTTTCGATCCACGATAATTTATGAAAAAATTTTCAGTATTTTTCATACTAAAAATTACTCAACTCAATTATTATTATTTATTCATTTGTAAAATCAAATGCCGAAGATATATATTAAAATATGATGTTGGAAGCTATTCATAAATTAACAATCTTTTCACACACAATACTATATGGGGCGACGAATCACTCATAAAAAATAATCGCATTGAAAAATGTTGAATTGTTATTAACTCACATACGGAGTAATTTACCAACTTGATTGCAATGTTAGATGGTTATGACGTAAAGAGGGTCGTACTATTGCAGCGATAATCAATATTTATAGTACACTCGGTAGGCGGACGAAAAGCGACCCAAATAGTGGTCGAATTCTATATCCACTGAAATAATAAAAAAATTGATACACTATGAACTCTCATTTTCTAATTTTGGAAAATTTACTGAAACCGTTGCCACATGGCAACAGGAAATAATAATTTATTTATAGATGACTATGACACTAAAGAGATACAAAGAATTAATAAATATTCGCATTTTATGAACGAAATACAGACAATTCATAGTAGTTACAGTCGTGTGCAAAAAACAACTGTACTATATTAAACCAAACTAATTAAAAAAGTCAAACTTCCTTAATTACATTATTTTTATATGAATGCTATTAGCCCACATATATATATAATGTGTGTGTGTGTACAAACAGAACTATACAAAAATTGGACATTTTCAATGACAACACAATTGATTTTTACGTTTTTTAACAAATTGTCAAAATACTAAATACTTTTTAAAACATGCATGCAAACCATAAAAAGTTTAAAATATAAATAAGACGACAAATAAAACGATATAAAACAGAAATCTAGCACAGACAAAAAAAAAAAAATTATAAATTTACCTGATAATTTTTTAAATCATCTTAAAATATGTAAAATTTGTAAATGCGACCCTGAAATTAATATTATTCTAATTATTAATATCTCATGTTTTATATAAAATTGTGTTAAACAATATTTTTCTTATGTTTTGCTAAATTTAAAAATTTTAAATTATATTGTATTATTAAAATTTTATATTAAACTATGACTTTAGAATACATTGTGTTGACAAATAAATTATAATTATAATTTAAAAACGAAAAAATTAATTTAATTTGTAAAAATTTAAATTTTTTAATGACTATAAAATAAATTATTAGGTATTATAGGAAGTTAGCTCGTGTCGTTAACCATCATAACATAACATCATATCTGATGAATGTAATGATAAATTGGATTAATTATACCAATTATAAATACTTGTGTAGTGGTGGTTTTTGCAACAAGTTGTTCGAGCAATAAATATCCTGTTGAAATAATCATTTTATCATAATTTTGCCATATACTCTGAACCATTTCCATCTTGCATCGATTACATTTGTTAACAGTATCTAATCTCATCAAATTATGATTGGATAGTTAAATCCATAATTTGTAATGTTGTGAAACACCATCGCGAAAAAATATATTAGACAACGACACGAATTAACTTTATAAAAATATAAAATTTAATAATAATAATTCTAAAGTCATTATTTATATTTTCCTTTTTAGTTTATATTTCTATATATAATTTCTTAAAAAGATATATTTAATTTAATTCATTTCATTTTTTTTGTTCAAATAAAAAACACACAAGAAATTATCGCATACAGAAATTAAAAATCAATTAATTAAGTAAGTAACAAATAATAATAATAATAATAATAATAATAATAATAATAATAATAATAATAATAATTTAAATAAAATAGGTTTCGAATTTATAAATTATCGATAATAAATAATAATAATAATAATAATAATAAAATAAAATAATTATTTTTTATTTTTATTTTTACATAATTTTATTATTTATTAATCGTTAAAATTATTTCCGAAATATAAATTTTTAGAAAAAAAAAAAAGATAATAAAAATTGTAATAAAATTAATAATTTGGATAAATAAATTTTAATTTTTTTATAAATGAAAATAAAATAAAATAAACAAACAGAAAAAAAAAAAAAGAATAAAAAATACTATATTAATTATAAAATTCAAATAACAATTTAATTGTAAATAATAATTGTAATAAATTTATAGTTATGATCTACAAATGAGAATTAATTATATATTTTTAATTTTAAATATATTGTCATTTAAAAAATAGTAATAATAATAATAATAATAATATGATGAACACAAAAATTATAATAAAAGAAAAAAAAATTATTATTATTATTATTATTATTAATTATTGAAATAATTTATTGTAATTTTTTTTTAAATTTAATTTATTTATTTATTGATTTACTTAATATTTTTAATTAATTTATTTAAATGCCTATACATCAAAATTAAAAGAAAAAAAAAACTATTAAATTAAAACAAAAATAATAATAATTATTTTGTAAAATTTGCGTATAAAAATATTTAAAAAATAAATTGCCACGCCATGATTTAATAAAATTTCAAAAATTTTTTATTCGCGTATTTTTATTTATTTATTTTTTATTATTTTTTTTTTTTTTTTGTTATTTTTAGTATTCTTATAATTAATTAATTCAAATTCTATATTATTATTATATATTTATTTATTTATTTATTTATTTATTTATTTATTTATTTATATGCATACAATTATAATAAATTAATTTTCAAATGAACCACGTTGTGACGGTGGAATTAAATGTTCTGGTAGCACATTTGGTAATTCATTACCATCCAATTTAACATTTATTAAATGCATAGCTAAAGCAAATTCTTCAATGTCTAAGAAACCATCAGCATCCACATCCGATAATTTCCATATTTTACTTAATACAGAATTTGGTAATTTCGATTTAATTAATTCGGATTTTGCCGCTATATTATAAAAATAATAATAATAATAATATTTAATGTTTTTTTTAATAGTTATTACAAATTTTTTAAAAAATAAACAGACTACAATTATATATTGTTAATGCCTTCGGAATAATATACGATTTGTCGACGTCTGCAAAATATGCGTCGATAACTTTGGAATTTGATTAGAATATCTTTATAAACTAGTTACTTTTTCATATTTGGAAAATAAACAGAGAGCGGCATTTTCTACAACTATATATTGTTAATGCCTTCGGAATAATATACGATTTGTCGACGTCTGCAAAATATGCGTCGATAACTTTGGAATTTGATTAGAATATCTTTATAAACTAGTTACTTTTTCATATTCGGAAAATAAACAGAGAGCGGAATTTTCTACAACTCTATATTGTTAATGCCTTCGGAATAATATACGATTTGTCGACGTCTGCAAAATATGCGTCGATAACTTTGAAATTTAATTAGAATATCTTTACTAGTTACTTTTTCATATTCGGAAACATAAAATACAAACGCTGGGTGCCAAATCTAAACAATTTATAACGTAATTCGTGTAATTTGACCATTGACCACAATAGCTGATGTGTAACATACTGCATTATCGTGATGAAAAAGTAATTTTTTCTTTGTTAAATGCTCTTCTCTTTTTTCAATTTATTCGTTTACCCGTTTCAATAATGATATGCAGCCCGGTTATTATTATTTTATCATTTTCTATATAGTAGATAAAAATTACACAATGCTGATAATATTGTCTTTACCTTCTTGCACCACATTCTACCCGCATTGCTATTGTTTTGTTTTTAGGTGAATTGTAATTAATCCTGAATTTCATTCATTCAACAGAATGATGAATCGACGTAAAAATTCTTTTTGTTTACGTGTAAACACATCCAAACAGCGTGAACAAGAAGTATGGTCATACGAATTCGTTTTTGATCGCAAACACTGCATATTGCTCTGATAATATTTTCATATGAAAATGTCGAATGTTATATACACGTCCATATGAGATGTTTACCATATAAATTTTGTTGATCATTTTTGGTGTTGTCACCACCTCTTTTCGGCGAACTGGTGATGGGATTGTTTTTGTGCTTTTATACGACCATAACGAAATTCAGTGTAAACCACTTATGAATTATTTTAATTGACAAAGTGGCTACATCGATTCATCAAGCTTTGCGTTTGTATGTATGATCACAAAAAATAACGATCAGCGAAATTCAATTTTTTGCCATTATAACAAATTAAACAAAAGTTGTTTGCTATCAATTGTTACGTTAAAAAGAGCTAAAACTAATTGACATATCTCTGTAAAATTTTGTATATTCAACCTTTTAAATATTGTCCGATGTGTGAAAAATCATATCGAAACTCTAAATTTCTCGGAAAACAATTAAAGATATCGAAAAATGTTTTATTTTCACATTGATTTGAATTCAAATTATCGAAAAAAATATCTTTTGATTAAATCTTAGATTTAGATTCAAGGTAAAGATTTACCATTTTTCTCTATTTTAAATTTTAAACGAGGTAAAAGTTTACCGAAGTGGAACTAGTGTCAAATCTTTGTGTCCGTATATAAACTTCTTTAAGTTGTATTATTAAAATCAAACAGAAAGTAACGAATTTACCTGCTCCTGTAATTTTTCCGTCAACTGGTTTTAATGCTTCAAACATTGGATCAGTTTGTGGCCGATCACGACTACATATCCAATCATGTTCACCAGAACCAGCATCAATGCCTTCACCTCTTTTATAGCCAAATGGTGATATTGTATCATCAACAACGCCTTCGAATGCACCACCTTTAAAAACGAAACAAAAAAAATATACGATTAAATAAATAAATAACATTTTTCTCACAGTTCTTCATTCAATAAATTGCAATAGAATTGTTTTGTCTTTTATTGTTAAGTGTTGCATGTGTTTGTTTGTGTGTGAAAATTAATTGTATCGAATTAAATATAATATTTATATAAAAATCGTTTAAAATGCACAAATGGATTTCTTCATTCTATTTTATATGGAAAAATAGCAAACTAAAAAATATTGCAATAATAGAATACGTAATTTATAAGTGATTTTGTTTTGAGGTGACGGCAGGGCATATGATACAAAAAATTGTAACAGATTCATTTTTTATATGCAATAATTTACAAGTAAATATAATATAAATTTTCATATTTAATAGGAAATCTAGAAATTATTAATAATAAAATACAATAATAATTTTTTAATTAATAACAGTCACAGATTTTTTTTCTCATAATTTCCTTCTCTGAAAATAACTTATCAATTTTTCTTATAAATATGCTTTTATTTCAACTATTGGGTTGACAACAAAATGATTGCACATATCACTGATTATATGATACATTTTTTTAAACGATTTATGGGTTGCATTCAATAATATAAAATCGATAAAGATCCTGGATCAAGTAAGATGAATGTGAAACAAACAAAATCCAAACCTGATGTTTATCAATAGAACGCTATATTATCAGTTTGGTGGGAATACAAAGAAATTGTCTATTTTGAATCACACAACTTATTAAGTTATTTCGTTCTATGTGAAAAAATTACTATTTCTTTTGATACAAAAATATGCAATCACTACAGTTGTCACCGCAGTATATTTATGTATTTTATTTTATAAAAATAATTTAAAAACACAAAAATTACAAGATAAATATTGAATTTAAATAAGGAAAATTGAAAAAAAAAATGTTATTATAACAGTAGGTAATATACAAAAATATAATTCAACCTCTGACTAATTCAATATTCATATAGGAAACGACAATGTTTACATAAACGATATATATGTTAATATTTAGTATAGAATGTAATATGTCATATTTTATTGGTATTATATGAACGATAAGGTTGAAAGAATGGGTTTAAACAACAAAAACACTATATAAACAACGATAGCTATATGGAATGGAATGGAATGGCGATAGGGAACTATATGCTGATAAATTGTGTTTAGATAAATTATAGTTATATAGCATATCTTTATGATATTATAACCACCATCACCAGAGAGATACGATAATATTCAGAATATTACAAATAACGATAACATCGTAAAATGAATTGTTCATTTACCACTAACACTTTGATTCTCATCCACAATACCAATTTCAATTTATTGTTAGCATTTTTTTCTTTTCATTTTAACAAGTACCATCAAAATTGATATATACTCACAGCAATTCATATACATATCAAATTGCATAACTATAGATTACCGTCTGACCTATTTGGTTGAAATTAATAGTATATATTTTCATTGTGATTGGAAGGAAATTGTATACATCATGAACTGCTGTCGCCTGATGGTAAAACAATTATTTCTTATCTCTGCAGTTAACAATCGCATCGAAATGATGTGCGGCTGGAATCCACATTTATTTCGGTGTCTGCATCCGAACAATATTATCGGTGTAAAGTTCAAAACTTCAATAAAGTCAATTTAAAATTGATATCAATTTTACATAAATATTTACAAAAACTTTTCCAACAGACCATTCAATATTTTTCAGACATTAAATTATATAAAATTATTTTAATTTTTCTTTCGCATAATTCACATAATTTTAATACCATACACATGATATTGAATTAATAAATGTATGGATATATCGAATCCATTATTCTTATCAAAATTCAAATACAATATATACCAAGTATAAATATTTTTCTAATGACTAATAATAATAATAATAATAATAATATTAATAATGATAAATAAATAAATGTGTTCAAGTGTGCGGTTACGACCGAACAAATTGTTATTATAATACTGAATTCACAATGCAAAGCAAACAAATACCATGCATGGATCTTTATTTTGTTCCACAATTAAAGAGTAAAGCATATTTTATGTGAATTTAAAACTCTTTATCTTAATTTTGAATTGCTTTGCTTTTACTTTGGTTCATTGTGAATCCAGTATTAATGTATACACATTTAGAAAAAGCTAAATGTTCAAGATCAATATTAATTGAATATCTACTACTTTATTTATACTCGTATTGCAAAATTATCACATTTTACAATTTCATTTAATGTGATTTTTTTCATCAATAAAAATTTATGTAAATATAAAATTTAAACATTTATTTATTTATAATCAATTGTAACTATGTAATGTTAAATATTTAGTTTTATATTTTTATTGTTATCTAATTGAATTACGAGTATTATTTTAAAAATTTATTATTTATGTATTTTAAAAGTGTTGACTTATTTGCACTTATATATTGTATTTAACAGAGATGTATTAGAAATTAATAGAATTCTTTATATGTATACAAAAATGTTATATAGATTCCATCATATAATAATGGCCATCATATAATGCAAGATAATATACGTTAATGGTATATAGAGAACGTGTACAATCTTCGTCCGTATCATACTTTCATAATTAAATCAGTCTTAATTTATCGTAGGATAATAATCCCAGTAATCCCTGTTGTGTGTTGGAGAAATACTCACTTCTCGAATTTTTTTTATCCACTTAAGACTATATTATTTATGTGTGTCTTGTCCTTATAGCGTGCACAAAGCGGTTGAATGTCGATGTTATTACTTTCGATCCCATACATAATTGTAGGTATACCTTTTTAATCCATTACAATTATATTTTATATTATAAATATAAAGAAACAAATGAAATTGTGTAATAATTAATAATATACATAAAAACATATTATCATCAATTATTTATAAATAGATAAGTTAAAAACGTTGATTGTGATGTCATCAATATATATAAAACACGCGTTTGCACAGTGTATTGCAAAGCATTACATAAATAATCGTTTCAATATAACATTTAAATGACGTAATTTTGCAAATTCAATCATGTTATTATTATATTAATAGATATAGAGATAGACAATATAGATATAAACTTATAGAGATATAGTGTTATAGAGATATAGTTCTATTTAATTATTTTATCATCATATTACTAATTAAATACTTATCCGTACACAGCAGTTATCACATTCTATAGAAATCGTTTTTAAAATCAAATAACTATACGTACAATCATCATATATTTACAATAATCCTTTCTATATACGATATGTGCTATTTGCTATACTATACCACTCTAATCGAAGTTATTGCAACAAATATAATACAAAAAATTTATTAAATATTTATTATTACTTTTAACTTAAAATGTGTATAGATACTGTAATTTGAGTTTAAGCAAGAAACAAATAATTATAACATAGAAATCAGTTTATTTATTCTTTAATTTTTTTTTTATCTTTATGTTAGTGTATGTGTTACAAATAATATTAATGATTGATAATAAAATAACATTTTTATTTTATTGTAGTATGTGTATAAAATATATTGATTACTTAATAATTTTCATATGTACTACCAGTACTACTCTAAACGCTATTACATAATAATGTGTATCGTCTCGTAAAACAGGGTGATTTCCAATGCAGTTTTGAATTTCGCAAAAAATAATTAGTTTGTATATAAATGTAAAAGAGTAGAATTGCTAATATAGATTATTTGGTTTTTTTTTCAGTGGAGCCTATAAAACACTAAAATCAGTACTTAAGACTTAGTATTGTGTTAATTGGACGGATGCACCACACTTATGGATAATTGTTTCCACTCCTCAAATCACATTAAGTAAAATATATATATGAATTCATTGCCAATAAGCCAAGCTTTACACAATAAAGCTGCAGCTGTTTTATGTCATAAAGAAAGATAGAAGAAATACTCATTTGTATATCAATCAATTCAAGATGTTATGGAAGGATGACTACCCGTTTATCAACCAGTATAGTTCAGTTGGTAGGAAAATGAAATGGAACCCAAATAGTTAATGACAACTTTGATTTCCATCTAATATAAATAAATTAGTTAAACGTTCATTATAATTTAATTTTTTTAAATTAATAATTAATGATATATCGAAATGATTTTTCTACTTGTGCGATGTATTTCATAATGTATTACACGCACAATGCTGCGATAAGCAGCTTAAAGTGATGTTACTCCAAACATTCATAACAGTCAATTTGGTAAATTTCATGCATGGGAGCATATATAACAATTCAACAATTGGAATACAACTATAGAAGTATTAATGTTTCCTTGATCCCATTATTTGTATAGTTTGCACAATATTTGGTACGAATCACATAACCAATTCAAGGACATTTTGGTGTACAATGCAGATGCCAATACATTTTAAAGTTTTTGTACCACCAAATGAACCCCTTGTTGTATGGTACATTATATATATATATTTTGTTAACAATTACATATACAAATTAAGGTAGGTCAAATATCAATTTAAAAATTGATTACTCTTTTACGTCATTATATAGAATCAGAACAATTTTATATTTATTTATTTATTTATTTATCATATATATAAATTTACTACATTGTCGTCGGTTTCATTTATGTCACATAATGTTTCTGTATATATTAAAGATATTGTTCTGATGAATTCAAAATAGTATAAATATATTAATAAAACATATTTCATATTTGAATTGTTAAGTTAAAAATTTCAAGAATATTATGAAATCAATCGTAGAGATAACAGCATCAAAAATGTCTGATTATATCACTAATTCTTCGAAAACTATATCCATCATGAGAATTTCTTTTGGTTAACCTAATTTTTTGTAATATGGGAAGACTGGCATAACAGATGTAGGAAAAGAATGTGTAACCCACCCATAAAACACATTTAAAATGTTTATAAATTCAAAATTTTAGGAAATTTGTATCAATTGTACCAAATTAAATGATACAACATTAACGCTATATATATTAGCACGCTCAGGAGGACCACCTGGACAAGTTATCAATTATGATACATACGAAATATATGATCAACAATTGAATGCGGTGAAATTGGTAAAAATATATCTAAATAAATAATAATTAAAATAAAATAATTATATATAAATAAATAGAATTGATTAAATTACGTTTACGTGTAACTTCAAAAGTATATGTAATGTGAAAAATATCTTTCTATACGGCGGCGATGTTTATAATTAAATGGATAATTATTTATTTGGTTTTAGTTAAAAAAAAAACCGGATGCTGATTTAATAATATTTATATAATATATTAAAATTAAATGAATAAAAAATAATACAATATTAATAATATTTATTTGTTTTGCTTCATTTGTATATAGACAGAGGCCTCTATAATAACACACATTTAGACTGCGATTTGAAAAAAGAATTTATATTTTATTTTTATTCATTTGTTATTTTAATAACTCTATATTATTAACATATTTATATAAAATGTAAAAATGTAATTTTTCACATTACATCTATCTGTTTTGATTAATAAAGTTTACACATAACACATAACAATAGAGTTGGCCGGCTATGCGTGGTATCTACTACATTAATCATTGATAATATCAGTTTTATATAAATATTTTAAAATTATTTTATTCGTCCTTGTTTTGCTACAGCGAGCTTCAACCGCGCAGCTCTATTGATTTCTGCAATATTCATTTCAGCTGAATCCTTTGTCTATCAACGTACAACACATTTGTGGTGTTTTAAATTCAAGAGCAAATTGATCTTAAAAATAATTTTCCTCTGTTATTTTTTTTTATTACTGTACCAATGTGAATATAAATTTTATACATAAATTAATTTAATATTTTCAAATAATGTAACTGGGTTTTTCGTATTAATACATAGTGTATATATTAGACGTGACACAATTAATCGATAGCTAGATATACTATAAAATTATTTTTAACTACTTTATGAAGCAGATTCTATGTTCTGTGTGTCCATTCTTTATCTAAATATAAGTTATAAATATTTAAAAATATTAAACTATAGAATATTTAATCTAAATAAAATCCTAATTGTTTCACTACATATTGCGTTATGGAAATGTAAAGTAAACAACTATAAAATACGATATTGAAGTAAACCATTGAAATTAGTGGTTGGGTTTCCACTGGACAACATCAGCTCCACACATATATTATTGGTGATTAGTCAAAAATAATAAGAACTTACAAGTTAAAAAGTTTTAATGTATATTAATGTATATAACCTTGAATCGATACATTACGATTTGTTTATTTTAAAAAATTTAAACCTGGTTTAATCTATCGTCCAGAAATTCTATAGCAGAAGTTATCTACACATTTAAACATTGTAAATTGAAACACAGAAAATGTCATGAATTTTTTTCCCCACACATTAAAGTACAACAACTATTGTATATGGTAGTTGTCGCAATAAATTCCAATCAAACTCCATTAATGATTTGTTGAGTGCGATTAAATATTTGATGTTGCCTTATGCTTTAACAATTGCCACACAATGTCGTCAATTTTGTTGTGTGGTAAAAGTTTGACTTTGATTCATATTGCTAGACGCCAACGATCATTTTCGATTGACATTTTTCGTATAAATAACCCATTTTTCATTATCAAATATAGTTATTAATTTGTTGTTTAAAAATTGTTGATTTTCGTTAATGGATGTTTGTGATAAAACGAACTACCATATATTATGCAATCTCACGTGTTGTATTATGTTAATTGGATGACATGATCGTTGTTCATACATGTTTGCAATGCATTTTTTTTTTCGTTTTGAAAATAAACCGGTTGATGTCAATTTCTTTTACTGTATTGAAGTTCCAACAACATAACAACATTGGGTTTTGTAATTCTGAATATATGTAAATATCGATGTCACCGTAAAATTTAATTGAAGTAATTTATCAACTAAAAATATGCAATAAATTAATACTCAAACCAATTTATATTGACTAGAAATTAACTATATATAATATTTTTCTATTAATTAACTGTAAGAACAATGAATTATATAATATGCATTTTGATCTAATCTATAACAATTATAATATGAGAGTATTATATAAATATTTTCTATAAAGATATAATTAAATATAATTGTGTGTGTGTGAACGATAGTTGCAGTGTCTGCATACTCATTAATTTAATAAATATATATATAGGCTATTTTGTCTACCGGTAAATATGGTAAAAGTAGACTAATGCATATATACATATTATTAATTAATTGAATAATGTAGATTAATTAATTATAATTTTTTTTTAATTTATTTTTTTTTTTTTGTAGTATACACATCAACATCAATAATAAAAATAATGAAAATGATATGGTACATAACCATTTTTGTTTTTAATTTTTATTTTAGTATTCTTAATTATTATTCATTCATCAATTATTCCGTTCTCTATTTTAATGGTTTGGTGATCGTTGCCGCTTACATTAAATAATTCTTCTGTAAGTGAAAAATAGAAAAAGAAAAAGAAATAGTGTTGTAAATTTAAAATGACAAAAACATTAATTGTTTCTTTTTAAATTATGAAAGCTGCACATTTACAACACAATTGGCAGGAAATCACATTCATTTCTTTTATATTATTATTATTATTATTAATAATTATATAATTCCAAATTTTTTCGATTTATATTTTCCTATGAAAATTCTTTTAATTTACAGCAGCAACCAAAATATTATGTTGAAAGTTTTTCTGTCTGTGTGTAAAAATGAAATTAAATTAAATATTATTTATAGAGGTAAAACACATAACAATATGTGCAATATAGAAAAAGGATATAATAAATATATATGTATAGTTTTAGTTTAAGATATAAAAATATTGGTTTGAATGTGCAGGAATTTTTAATAAATAAATTTATAAAACGCATTAAAAGTCCTGTAGACACCAATAAATTGTAATATCGTTGTAGTATAATCAATTTATTTGATAATTTTGAGACAGTTGATGATGGACTACGACAAAGGCAACCCATTATCAACACTACTTTTTAATATTACACTGGAGAAGAAATTTATGGGTGTAAATATATAGATAAAAAAGATAACTATTGATATACTATAACATGATAACTGATGATATAGACGCATAATGGAAGACGATGCGGCTGCAGATAGGTCATGTTAGACTAGCGTGTTAGTGATGGTTAAAACTGCATCTGGGTTTAATGTCATACAGTGCAGTAAGTAAATATTTTTCAGCCATGTTAACATTATTGTTCGATTATGGAATAAAACGTATATCTTTTGAAAATATTGGTAATGCGTTGAACACTGCTACTATCAAATATTAACAACTTAACTATACTGTAATGAATGTAATGAACGTTTGGTAGTATATACAGACGCCACTTGGAGTAACATGATTTATGCATCGTGCAATCAATGGAATTGAATCACTTACACATCGCAGTCGCATCACACGAACCATCACTCTATAACCTATTCAATTTCAATATGCATATGCAATCATATACGTATGTGTTGTAAAAGCTAAACAATAATCTATATCACATTGTTTATTATTTTGTTAGTGCTTTTCAATCCATATATTACTCAGTATTATTTACAGAGAATGTATTTGTATATATATTAATTGTATTTTAAGTAGGTCGCCACAAATTACAATGAGTTTTTGTATTTTTATTACGTGTATTTTCATTATATAAGAAACAATTTATATATTTATGTATATGCATAAAGTCAAGTGAAATGATAATATGTACTACGTCGCTATGCGTATATAAACATATAATAATATGATTTCATTAATATTTTCCTTTAAATATCATGTTAACTCATATCAAATGTATTATATTTTTAACATACTATGCGTTTTTCTGTCGCACTTAAAATTGTAATTTTCAATGTAGATTTCGTTAAAAAAATATATACCATATAAGAAATCATCGGCCTATATAAAAACCAAAGAGGTTGACCTTTATAAAAAAAATATAATATATGCGTGGTGAAAATCAATGTTGAGGCTTTTAACGTTATATGCCATGGTATACACGGTGCTATATATAAGTCACAAACGAGTTAATTTTACTTTCTTTTTTATATGGCTCTATTATTGTTGATTAAAATGAGTATAATAATAAAAATATATTATAAACATGAAATAATATAATCTTTCACATTGTTTTAATAATTTCAAAATAAATTTATAAGATTTTATATTTTTAACAATAATAATAATAATAATAATAATTCATTATGTTACGGAAATAATTGTTTTGACAATAAATGTACATACATCGGATGCATTATAAAAGATATGTGACAAGTTTCAAGTTCAATAAAATATAAATTTAGAAGCTATTTTGTGAGAATTTAATGAATCATTTGAAAATACACGTAATGTGTGTATGCGGTGGTGTTTGTTTGTTTGTTTGCTTACACCAGAATTTTATGGAAAATTTGTGAATAAGTAAATTTTTGTGTATTTCATTTAATTTTGTTCTGAATTATACAATAACGAATTTTCTTATTTACATCATCTCATAAGTCTACGAACACTACAGATACACTCCGATTTTATTATAAATATTGTGGACACAAGCAGCAAGAATGTTAAAAATAAATTTTATAAAAACCACACCCAAAAAATTAGTTAATCTGAAGGTTATCGACCCCCACCGTATGCCTCCCCATCAATTGAAATAAATGACTGTAAAATTACTTATTCGATTATCTTGATATCTGAATTTCACTCACAGGCATAAACATTCACATAGTAGACTGTTAGTGTTCGAAATACATATATAAGATAAAGATGATTAAACAATAAATTTCTTTGGATAAAGATAACCAAATTCTTAATAGATAACCAATTTTTCAATTTTGTGAATAAATACAAAAACCATTTTGAAGTTTAACCGATTTGTTGGCATGAAATGTATTGAGAAAAATCTGCGGTATGGTGACTTGACCAATTTGAAAAGTAAAATTAATAGGTTATATTTTTATAAGAAAACTGTTTTATTAATCAATTATATCAATTAAATCGTTTTTGATTCCTGATTAATAGGCATTTCCTGATTAATTTTTTCAATTGATTTACAATTTATTTATTTATAGAATCAAAAAATTAATATCTTTGAAAATATACTGCAATGGGAGCCTATTAACGCAATGTATGCAGCACACAACACAACACACACACCATTATCGGCCATTAATGAAATTAAGGAAGCATCTATCTTTTGACAATTGCAGTCAGTACAATTGGTGCATTTTTATTTACTTTATTTATTTGGTATCAGAAGATACTATAGAAACAATAGAATCTTAAGAAATTTCGCATCCCATGATGCACTACATATTTTAATAAAACATCTCATATGGATAGAGTGAATGATTATCGACACTCCAAATAATAATTTGTACTTTTTATGAAATTCATCAGTTATAAGTTAAATTTAAATGGTTTTAGTTAGAGATAACCCTACAGTAAATATTATAGGTTTATACATTGATGGACGATGGCAGTTGTTTAGGGAAAGTAATCTGTAAAGACACTTTTAAAGATAATTTCTTAGTGTCGGATGACTGATAAAAGTGTGAAAATTCCTGCACACAACTAAGTACCTAAACTGTTAGTTTATGGCATCACCAAAATGTTTATACGTAAATGTATAAGGATCAATAACATGCCGATAACAATTTCGAATTGAAAACGAAATGGAACAATAGAAAAATACTAATTTAACATAAAATTGTATATCAAATCATTAAAAACATTCAGACATTCTAAATGACCATAAATATATTCAATTTAAATAATTGTAATTATTATTCTATTAACTATATAACTATTGTAATTTCAATATGAATAATTTCAATATTAACATTTCGAAGAATACATATGTGTATATCTGTATAGAATGGAAATAAAACATGATATAAAACAATTAATAAATCCATTTTAACTTTTTATTTTCATAATAAAAATATTATCCCACTCCTTAATTACATATTGACATTGAAATTACTGACGCGAACCGACGATTTGACGAATTGAGTAATTATATAAATAAAATACTTGCTATAAAATTTTAAAATAATCAATAAAATATATGTTTCTGTACGTGTATGTGCATGTATACGATATAGTAACTATTATATTAATATAGTAAAATGTACATTGCCTGATATGTTGTCTTGGACATAGCCATTATTTTTTAAATTAAATATTTATTTTAAAATAACAAATAAAAAAAATAAATAATGTTTTTTTCATATATTATCTTTTACAAAACATTTAAAATAAAATGTTGTGTGATTGATAATAGCGAACTACTAAACAAACTAATATTAAAATTTCAAAATTTTAAACATAATTTCATTAAATCTCATTAATAAATTTTATTTTTCATTTATTTATTTATTTATTTATTTATTTTTTTTTTTTTCGAAGACAAGTCAAATAGAAAATTTTCAATTTTTATAATCCTTAAATATTTTATCTCCTTCAATAAAATTATATTATCAGTAAATAAGAGAATGAAAAAAAAATGTATTTATGCAACAAGTACAAATACTAACAAAATTACAATTTATGCTTTTTATATTAATGATAATATAGCGATAAAGCAAAAAAAAAAAAATAAATAAACTCAATTAAAAAGGGCGTGAAAATTTCTTTTTGATTTGGAATTTATTGCAACAACGACAATTTGGCGACTCAACCTTACAACAACAAACAATTAATATATTTGTACGATACAACAACATAAAATTCTTATCAAATAATCATATCAAGTGCTATTTCTTATCACTTTTGTTGGTGACATTTTCGTCGTGTCGTGTTCTTAGGTTTGCATCAGTTTACTTTTTTTTTTAAATGTCTGCCGTATTATGTATTCGCCACAAATAACATACATTTTTTTACAATAATGATAAAGATAAAGAAAAAATATATACATATCACATTAAAGATAATTTCCAATTATGTAATAACAAATAATATTCTTTTATATTTTGAAAGCACACATGGAAAAAAAGGGTTTTAGATTTTCCATTACCTAATAAATACTTATAAAATATATATAGATTCTTACTCACCCTTAATATTTGGTTCGGATACAATTTGTGCCTCTTCTTGTGGTATCATTTCCATTAAACGGGCAATATCACTAGCTAACATTTGATCAACAACATCCAATAGATGTGGTTTTAGTGAATGAAATTTTGTAAAATCATGATGTTGTAAATGTTCTTGCATACGTTTTATATCGGGAAAATCACCGGGTGATATTTGTTGTTCACGTTGTATTTTATCATAGATTTGTCCTAAATTTTTGATTAATTCTTTTTTTTTATTATCTTTACCAAATACGGATGGCATTTCTTTACGTAATTCTGATATAATATAGGCATTCACTTTAGCTAAACGTGCCCGTTTAATTAAATCATTTAATTTACGTAATGCTGCGTTACGTGGTAACGACTGTAAATCTCTGAATAAATCTTGTTCTTCGTCTTCGAATAAACGTCGATTAACATCATAACGTAATGGTTGATCCCAAAATGAACCAATATAAACACGTGCAACTTCAGGTGTTTGTAATACTTTACCTAGTGACCACATTAATGCACCATACACACGCATTAATTGTTGATGATCAATCATATCGGCTTTATTTAAAATTATACGAATTTTATCGTCGTGTCCCTTTAGTGCTTCAATCGAACGTCGAAATTCATCTGAAATATCTAATTTATGGGCATCAAATAATAATATTATACGATCGACACGTTCGGCAAACCATTCTAATACACCAGTAAAATCATATCCTCTATCGATACGTTGTTTTTCGCCCGACAATATACCGGGTGTGTCAACAATAGAAATTGCTTGTAATACAGGTGAATTTAATGTGGAACATTGAAAACGATTTAAAAATGCATTACCATATTTTGATAATGGACGAAATTGTCGTTTTGGATCTACAACTAATGCATTACCAGGTATTATACCTTCTTTATCATCAAACATAACAGCAATGAAACGATCTGTTGTCGGCTCTGGGCCAATTCGAATGCCTGGAAAATCACGTTCCAACAAATACCGTATAAATGTTGTTTTACCAGTTGAATATTGTCCAACCAATAATATCATTGGTTTTGCATCAAAATCGGGATCTTCTAATTTTGGTGAATGAAAATCATGAAATTGATAATGTTCTTCGAGTGGTAACAATTTACTTTTATATGTTTTTTTCAATTCACCAACAACACTTTCAACAATTTCTTGTTGAACTTTTTCTCGACGTAACCACGAAAACATGTTTTTTTTTTTTTTTTATTTATAAATATATACGATTTAAGGATAAATTCACAGCCACACAGCAATTTAATTTGTATTTAATTAATTTTCGGTGTAAAAAGAAATGACTAATAATGTATTTAACTTATTTTATTTGATTTTTTATTTTTTTTTTTAAGAAAATAAAGTAAAATAAAAAAATTTATCACACACTCACGAACCACCGTCGTCCAAATAAAAATGCCATTTGATTTTGATTTGATGATTTTTTTTCTTTTTTGACAGAGAATGAGAATATTGTACAAAATTCACTGAACTTATAAATTGATGACGTTTCATTTTTCAGTGGCGTAATGTGTACTAATTTTTATATTTTTATTTGAGATTAATAATGGTGCAGATGAATATATTTTTACAAACGTGCTTCTTCTGATTTGTGATAAAAAAAGAAATTCTTAAAAACAATCAAAATTGAATTAATATAATATTAAAAATTGAGTATCGTGTGTATACAATAATAAACTGAAGGGCTTGGCATTTTAAAAGAAAAGCTAATCTTTTTAATTTTTGTGTCTATTAGTTTTTAACAAAAAAATGTAAAACAATTTCTATATTAGTAATTGCAAATGGTAATTTTGGAATTATTTTTCAAAATAATCATTTATTATATTCTATTAATTATATTATAATCGGGTCTAAGGTCTAGTTGTTAGAAAATATTCGATTTACGTTAACTTATGCCATCATTTATTATATTTTATCAAGTATTTTATTTAATATATTTTATTTATTTACAATTTTAATATTTCAATGTACTAAAAATATAAGCACAAAATTATATTTTGTCACTTTGAAAATGAAAATGAGAATTTGTAAAATTTGTCATAGGATTTTTTGTCACAGCTAGCGAACTTCAACTTGGAAAATTATCAATGTAGGACAGAAGACAGAAAGAGAGAAAAGAGAAAAGAGAAGCCGCTTATAATTTCCATTTACGATTTATTTATTTATTTACGACATTGTTGTATTTTAATATTTCAATAAATTCTAATATATATAATTAATAAAATTTTACTAACAATTATCAACCAAAAAAAAGGTAAAAACTTAATTATTTTTATTGTAATAACATTTTATCAATACGATATATTCCACAAAAGCAATTATACAAAACACAATAAATAGGTTATGTTTTTTCCCATATTCGCATACCTTCATTGAATGGGAATGAAACGTTTGAAAACAAAAAATTTTATAAATAAAATATAAATTTTGAAATTATTTTTTTTTTTACTTTAGTTTAAATAATGGATTCCGATTTATATGATGAGTTTGGAAATTATATTGGTCCTGATTTAGAAAGCGATGATGATGATGATCAAAGTTTATATGGACAAGCCGATCAACAAGATGAACCTGATGTAAAATAAATTTTGGGATTTCTCATTAAATATTTTGTTAATTAAGTTTTATAATGAATTTAACTTTAGGAAGATGCTATGGAAGAAGATGAAGGAGATGTTGACGATGATAAAATATCAAGGGCTGTTGTATTACATGAAGATAAACGTTATTATCCAACGGCATTACAGGTTTATGGACCCGATGTTGAAACAATTGTACAAGAAGAAGATGCACAACCATTAGATAAACCATTAATTGAACCCGTTAAAAAGATGAAATTTCAACTTAAAGAACAAGATTTACCCGAGACATCATATGATATGGAGTATAATAGAAATTTTATTGTAATAAATCATTTTTTTAATTATGTTTTCTTTTTTTTTAAGATTTTTAGCTGATTTAATGGACACACCACCATTAATACGTAATGTTGCTTTAGTTGGACATTTACATCATGGTAAAACAACATTTGTTGATTGTTTAGTACGTCAAACGCATTCACAATTGGAAAGTTTAGATGAGCGTGCATTGCGTTATACAGATACTTTGTTTACAGAACAAGAACGTGGACTTAGCATTAAATCAACACCGATGACATTAGTTTTACCTGATATAAAATCAAAAAGTTATTTAATAAATGTATTTGATACGCCAGGTAAAGTATATTATTTAAAAACATAAAAGCGAAAAAAAATAAATTTTGATTTTTAATTATAATTCAAATTTCAGGACATGTTAATTTTTCGGACGAAGTAACAGCGGCTATGCGCTTAACTGATGGTATTGTATTATTTATAGATGCAGCTGAGGGTGTTATGTTAAATACAGAAAGACTTTTAAAACATGCTGTTCAAGAACGTATGGCTATTACTATTTGTATTAATAAGGTAACTTCTGAACTATTTACAATTTTTTATTATTTTTTGCTTATAATTACTCATAAGTTTATTTATAAATGAAAATTTACAGATTGATAGATTAATATTAGAATTAAAATTACCACCACAAGATGCATATTTTAAATTAAAACATATTGTTGAAGAAATTAATAGTCTTTTAAGTACACACTCAAGTGGTGATAATCAATATATGGTATCGCCGGTAATGGGTAATGTTTGTTTCGCCAGTTCATTATATGGTTTTTGTTTTACATTAAAATCATTTGCAAAATTATATGCTGATACCTATGCTGGTGTTAATTATATTGATTTTGCAAAACGTTTATGGGGTGATATTTATTTTCAACCGAAAACGTAAGTTATTCTATATAAGTGCATTTTTAAATTTTATATGTATTTATATGTATTTTTAATATTATTAATTAATTGAGTAAATGTTTATTCCCTTAATAGTCGTAAATTTACTAAAAAACCACCACATAATTCAGCACAACGTAGTTTTGTTGAATTTATATTAGAACCAATGTATAAATTATTTGCACAAGTTGTTGGCGACGTTGATTCAACATTAACAAATACATTGGCCGAATTAAATATACGTGTTACAAAAGATGAAATGAAATGTAATATTAGACCATTATTGCGTTTGATATGTAATCGATTTCTACTAGATTTTAGTGGCTTTGTTGATATGTGTGTAGATCATATAAAATCACCGTTAGATAATGCAAAAAATATAATTGATCATATTTATACGGGACCAAAAGACGGTGTCATGTATGATAATATGATTGATTGTAATCAAAATGGTAAATTAATGGTACATAGTGCAAAAATGTATCCAACTGACGATTGTACATTTTTTCAAGTAAGTTATTATAATTTTGTTTGTTCTTGTTTTGGTTTTTTATTTTTTATAGAAAATATGTTTTAATCTAAAATTGCTCATAATTTTTTAAAGGTTCTTGCACGCGTTATGAGTGGTACATTGTATGCTGGACAAGATGTACGTGTTTTAGGTGAAAATTATTCATTATCAGATGAAGAAGATTCACGTGTATTACAAGTTGGTCGACTGTGGATCTACGAAGCACGTTATAAAATTGAATTGAATCGTGTACCAGCCGGTAATTGGGTATTAATTGAAGGCATCGATCAATGCATTGTTAAAACATCAACGATTACGGAAGCACAAAATTCAGAAAGTTTATATATATTTCGTCCGTTAAAATTTAATACACAGAGTATTATTAAAATTGCTGTTGAACCAGTTAATCCATCGGAATTACCAAAAATGTTAGATGGTTTACGTAAAGTGAATAAATCATATCCATTGTTATCAACACGTGTTGAAGAATCGGGTGAACATGTTATATTGGGTACCGGTGAAATTTATTTAGATTGTGTTATGCATGATTTACGTAAAATGTATTCAGAAATTGATATAAAAGTTGCCGATCCAGTTGTTGCATTTTGTGAAACCGTTGTTGAAACAAGTTCATTAAAATGTTTTGCTGAAACACCGAATAAAAAAAATAAAATTACAATGATTGCGGAACCATTGGAAAAGGGATTAGCCGAAGATATTGAAAATGAAGTTGTATCAATAAATTGGAATAAAAAACGTGTTGGTGAATTTTTTCAAATAAATTATGATTGGGATTTATTGGCCGCTCGTTCAATATGGGCATTTGGTCCAGATACATCTGGTCCAAATATATTAGTTGATGATACATTGCCATCTGAAGTGGATAAAAATTTATTATTGGCTGTTAAAGATTCAATCGTTCAAGGTTTTCAATGGGGTACTCGTGAAGGACCGTTATGTGAAGAACCAATACGTAATGTAAAATTTAAAATTTTGGATGCTGTCATTGCAAATGAACCGTTGCATCGAGGTGGTGGTCAAGTAATACCAACAGCAAGACGAGTTGCATATTCAGCATTTTTAATGGCTACGCCACGTCTTATGGAACCGTACCTATTTGTTGAGGTACAAGCACCAGCCGATTGTGTGTCAGCTGTTTATACAGTATTGGCTAGACGACGTGGACACGTAACCCAAGATGCACCCATTTCTGGTTCACCATTATATACAATAAAAGCATTTATACCAGCTATTGATTCATTTGGTTTTGAAACTGATTTACGTACACATACACAAGGACAAGCATTTTGTTTATCTGTTTTCCATCATTGGCAGGTATGTTGTTGTAGAAAACAGAAGAAAAAGAAATGAAAGAGAATAAAAAATGTAAATTATTCATCGTTTTTTTTTCATTTAGATTGTTCCTGGCGATCCATTAGATAAAAGTATTATTATAAGACCATTAGAACCACAACCAGCCACCCATTTGGCTAGAGAATTTATGATTAAAACAAGACGACGAAAAGGTTTATCAGAAGATGTATCGATAAATAAATTTTTCGATGATCCTATGTTATTGGAATTGGCAAGACAAGATGTTTTATTAAATTATCCATTGTAAAATATTGTCACTATTCAGCAATTCACTGGAAATTATATTGAATATAAAAATGTTTCGTAATTACCTATTGGAAATATAATTTTTAATTTGTGAGTTAATAAGTTGGTAAGTTTAAGATTTCCGTTGTTAAGTAAGTTTTTTGGAGAAATATTAATTTCAATCGTATTACAATTAAACCAGCAATTTGTATAAAAACTTAAATAAGTATAAGATATAAATCGGTTTTTTTAGAATTTTCAAAATAAATAAATAGTAATTATTAAATACATATTATATTATTTAATATCTTTTCAAATATGCCTATTACTGAATATTCTTTAAAATATTACTTAGTTAAAATACTAATTACATTAAATTAAATTCATATAGAAACATTTTTACTCGAATATAATTGTGTGTATACAAAAATAAAACATATTAAAAAATATATTAACTTAAATTTTAAATATATAAATAATGTTATAGTGATAATTAAGAGATTAATTAACTATTATAAAATAATAATTACTTGTCTTTTGGTATTCCACTGTCCCATAACGTTACGTTTCGTTTACGCTGAATAACCCGATGTTGTCGATGAATTTTTTGTATCATTTGAAAATGATTTAATAGTTCTTTAAAATCGATTGTACTTTGACTTTCCATAGATTCAACTTCATTACTATATAAAATACATAATTTTAATTATTATTATAAATTTTCTCTACATTTAAATACGAATATACAAACTTTGTATTATTAGGAGCCCAATAATTTGGTACACATTGTAAACGATTTTTCAGTAACATAAATGCATCTGTTTGTGGTAATAACATTAATATACCAAATAATGCTTGTGACAAATTTCTGGCATCACGTGAATTATGTTGTGATACTAATGTTAAACGTAATGCTAAAATAATTTATTTCATTAATTAATCGCATGTTAAACATACAAAAAAGAATTGTATTTACATGCAAATATTGGTGATTCAATTAATTGTACTAATTTATCAATTTCAATTAAAAATTCTACAGTAACTTCAAGATTACCACTGTAACATAAATATAGAAAAAAATGAACAAATAAATAAATTTACTTAAAATAATTGTAATATAAAAGTTATATACAAAATGATAACTAATTCGGAAACATGTTGATAACATTGTGCTAATAAACATAACGATAATGTTGAAACTGGACAATGGGCCCATGATTTATAAAGACATTCAAATAATGAAGCCGCTTTCTATATTAATATAAAAATATAATTATATAAATTATCGCTGAACTGTCATTTATAGCATATAATTTTATGAAATTTTAAAACATACCGGATTTTTAATATCTTTTAAAAGATTACGTAATTCAAATAATTCTGATGATGTTAATAAAATTGTATTTAATGTTTGTACAATTATTGATGTAAATTTTATATTTGTTTCATCCGCTATAATTTCAGCAAATGTACGATAAACTGATTCAGCATTCAATAATATACATAATTGTCTTAAAAATTGAAATTATAAATTTATTAATTATATAAATATGTATTTGTAATAAATTTATTAAATTAGATAAAATACCGAATTATAAGTGCACCGCGACTTTCTAAAAATAATTTCTCTTCACTAAATAAATTTAATAAACTAATTAGAAATTTTCTATAATGATTTATATGTTTATCTTTGGCATGTGTTGAATTAACAATTTCAGCTAATACAATAAGACCTTGTAGTACAACTTCATCAGATGTATCAGCTAATATACCTAATAATACTGGAAATAAACTGGTTGCATGTGTTGCCATCTTGAAATATATAAAAATCAAATATTTATAAATTATGAAAATATAATTACAATTAAAGTGATAACCAAACATACTACCTCATTATGTGCTTCTGTAAATAAATGATTAATCCATTGTAATACAGCAACCTTTGTTTCAACTGAACTATGTGCTAAATATTGTCGTAATACTTCCATAACTGAATCTAAATCAATCAATGGAAATATTGTTTTTCTATTTTCTTTTGCCGACACTAATTCTAACATATTTTTATTCACAATTTGTGCACATTCTTTAATTTCTAAAAATATAAGTAAAATAAATAATTATATTATTGGCTGAGTGCAAAGAAATTAAAATTTAAAAATTATTACGTTTACGGGAATCTCCCTCATATGCTAAACATGGTAATATTGCTGTAAATATACCACTAGCAAATGGTAACATATTTGGTCCGGATAATTGTACAAATTCACGTATCCATGTTATTGCAATCAATTGTATTAACTCATTAGTTGATTGTGCATGTACTATTAATATGTTTGTCATACCGGGCATATCTGCAACCGTTGAATCATTTCGTATTCCCTTTAAAAATTGTGATAATAAACTTTCACACATTCTATGTATTTCAACCATATTATCTTCTAACATTTGAAATAAACCATCTAATATATCTGTTAAATATTCAATCATATTAATACCGGGCACAGTATTTAACACTGCAATCCATGATATAACAAATTGACGTGCAAATGAATTTTTAGCACCCACACGTTCACGTAACAATGGCATAAATGAACTTAAATCAAATGTATATGAAGATTCTGTTACAATGTCCTACAGATGACAGAAACATTTAACTTAATTTAAAATAAATTTTTATAATTTTTTTGTTTATATATTTTACTTTTAATAATCTATCCAATAGTTCACTACCATTTTTAACAGATTGATCGGAATCTGTCACTAATCGACTTAATGCTGAAAATATATCTGGAAATAATGGTACTATTGATGACCGGGCAACTTTTAATACATTATATAATGATTCACTGGCAAAATAGCGTACTCTTAATTCTGGATCACTTAAACAATTCAATATTGGACTTACTAGTTCATTTATAAATTTATCTGAATCCTAATAAACGTAAAGAAAATGACAAAATTAATATTAATTCGTTACATTAATTCAAATTGAATACCTTTCCTAATCCAATACTTGTTGCAGCCAAACCAATTAAACCACCTTTACGTTTATGTTGATCTCTTGACGTTACAAAATCTTTACCCAATACATTTAATAATTTACGTAATTGTGTTACATTTTTGGCATTATTAAATTCATTAACCATTCTGTGTAAATTATCATTATTAAGGATTGAAAAACAAAAAAAGATTATTGTAACAATTAGTTTATTTTTTATTATTTTTTATCAATATTTACTTTTCAATTTCTAAAGCAGCCGCTTTTCTTTTATCATAAGTTTTATCACTTAATGCTTTTGCACATGCTTCACTTAATGGTGCATACGGAGATTCCATTATAATTAATTTAATTTTTTTATACTTTATTTATTAATTAATTTAATATTTAATTTATTTATTTTTATTTTTCTACAATTTTGTGTTTATCACAATACAAAAAGGAATGTCTGTCTAATAGGTCTAATATCAATGTCATTTAGATTGGACGAATAGTAACTTTTCGATTCGAAAGTAATCGATACTCATTTGGAAATGATAATGGTATTTCACATTATAAAAATATCGCTACTTCTTACTTTTCTCGCCCAATATGCCAATATAACAATCTGATGGAACGGATAGTAACAATATATACATATAGTGACTGTATCGGCTCAGCCTCGCTTAATTACGCCTGTACAGTGCCAGTGCCTTCATTTCTTCTTATTACATATAACCAGTAACTACATAGAACATAATTTTGGTTCGGTTTTCTATTTAGTTGTTTACATTTTTTTTGTTTGTGTTTTACGTATAATTATTATTCAATTATTTGTTAATTATCTAAAAAGAAAATGCCACAAGGAAAATTAAAAAATAAAACTAAATTGCCATATAATATTAAAAATAAAAATAAATCAAAAGGGAAAGCATTTACACGTCGTTCAAGTGAGTAATTTTTTGTTCTTTTGTGTGTGATGCTAGATCTAGATTACTTTACTGACTTGACTGGTATTCTTTAAAGTTAATTCCATAAATATTTTAACCTTTTTTCTTTAATTATATTAAAGATGCACATATTCAAGCATGGAGGTAATATTCAAGCAAAAAAAGTAAATTACTTGAACAACAAAAGTTAAAACAAATTGTATCAACAAATGTAAATAAAACTATGGAAGAAGAAATTCGAGCACGTGCAGAACAAAACACACATAATAAAAAAAACGACAAATTTAAGTAAAGCTCAAGAAGCTGTTGCGAAACATCATAAAGACAAATTTATGGATACATAATAGATATTTATTTACAGAATAATTTACTATTTTGAGATGTTAAAGAAGTTATGTCGAATACAGTAAATAGTATAATACGTAAATGTTTTCCAGAAAATGAATATTTAGATAAAAAAATGTCCACATACTGCTGCTGCACAATTTAAAAATTTATTAACTAATTGAATGGATATATTAATGTGTAAAGAACCATCGTATATACGTTGTATAAAACCAAATGATGTACAAACTGCGGACACATTAGATTATGAATTAATATTACATTAAGTTAAATACTCTGGTTTAATGGAAAATTTACGTGTACGACGTGTTGGTTTTGCACATCGTCGTAGATATGAAATGTTTTTACAACGTTATAAATGTTTAAGTAAAGAAACATGGCCACATTATAAAATTGTTTCAGCTCGTGATGGTGTACAATTTTTAGTTAACGAATTAATTTATGGTACGTACGTTATTTATCAATATGAATTAAAAGAATTGGCAGAAAGTTTATTTAAAGATAAAAAGAAAAATTATGCTGATAGTATTGGACCGTGGTTTATTGACGACCTTATTTCTAAACAAAGTATGACACAAATTAACAATTTTGTAACATCATTTGGCATAGAAAAATTAAAATATTCAACACCAGTTATTAAATGTGATCGTCGCCGTTATAATATATATACGTGAACGTTTCTTTCCATTAAACGATTCCGCCTTGTATTTATTGGATGCGAAAACATTCAAACAAAAACATCGTTTACCATTAGATAAAATTGATTTTTGTATAACAAGTGAAAGTGATAATTTAATTTATTATTATTATTATTAATTTAATCATCTGGATTGAAAAAAGATAAAGGTGATTTAATATTACAAATACCAGAAATTATTAAATGTTGTAAATGGATTATTGAAGTTACCGATAAAAGACAAAATGTTAATATTGTTGAAATTACATCGTAAGTATATTCTAAGTATATTATATTATATAGATTATAGATAATTAATTATTTCATTTGCATATATATATATTTATTATTATTTTGTTTTTATTTAATTGACTGATTTGTTATTAAATATCAAATTTAATCGACTATCCCGTCACACGGTACAGAAAATTATTTCGAAAATATTAATGCATTATAGTAGCACTATGTACGGTACTAACTCTGGTGGATTGCCAGAATTGATCGTACAATAAATAAAATAAATAGTAAATAATAATTATTCATTTTTCAACGGTCAATTAAATATTAAATTATTAAAATAAGAAATATTGATGCGATATGAAATTGTTATTATGCATAGCATTTAAATAATTAGGACGATGCTATTATTTTACAGCTGCCATTTTGTGTTTCAACACAATTAAATAACAAGAATATATTTGTATATTTTCAATGAGAAATCATATGAATATTTTTAATCATTAATAAATTGAAATATGATGGATGCCAATAATGTAATAACAAACTTATTAAATATACAATTATATTTACGACTAACATTACGTTGAAAATCCATTGTGGGCTATTATACCTATCTTATTTGTTATTATTCTTTTATATTAGCCAATAATTCAGAAAAAAGTAATTGAATTTGAATTAAGAAAGCAGCTTTTGATCAAATTACTATGTACTCCCATGAGGAGTATTAACAAGACCAAAAACTATGCTCTACAAAAGTAAATAGAGTTTTGCTGAAAACTAAAATTATTAATGATTAAAAACATTAATAGGATTTCTCGTTGTTTAATTGATCATATTCTACCATAATAATATCTGGGAAGAGGGCAAATGCTGTCACAATGATATATTGCTATTAAAGTATATCGTATATCCATAAAAATTTGGTCACGTGGCGTATGTTAAAGTATAAAATTCAAAATGGTTGTTTGCCAAATTTCACGTTTGACATAACTTTTTATTTATTATTTATTTTTTTTATGGATTTGGAATTTTGGTTTTATTTTGGTTGTGCTAATAATAATTATTGTAAATATTAATATTATATGAAATTTAGTTAATAAAAAAATGTGTGATTTAATTTTAGATTGGGTGCAATGCAATCTATACGTTTAACCGCAGCAAGAAATGCCGATAATAGGCAGCCTGACAGGTATTCGATTGTATAACAATTTAGTTTTTGGAATTGAATTTACAAAGATCTAACGCAAAAGAAGGTCTTAAATTTATATAATTACAAGCAATACAACTCCATCTGAAGATTTTGTTGATGTATAAAATTGTAAGTATAAAATTAATAAATTTATCAAAAACAAAACAAAAACTATACGATCGTTTCATCACCTAATCTTAACCTATAATCATTTTTATATTCAGCTTTTGATGTCTTCCACAACAATCAATTATTGATATCCACCATTTGGCTTCAATATAATATAAGGGATGTTTGACAGATGCCATATTCAAATCAACCCTTTACATTATGAACGTGTGTTACAAAATACGACATATTAAAAAAGGTATTTATTATTAGTTTTAATTTTGTTTATTTTACTTTTAAATGAGAATATCGAAAATAAGTGAATATTAGGTTAAGAATATTATTAAAAATAAGAAAAAATTGAAAAAAAATCAGAAAAACATGTCAAACTAAGAAACGAACACTGAATATTTTTACATCGACCAAGGGTCATATCCACCACGCCACCGATTGTATATTATTTTAAAGCTTATTTTGCGTAGACATTGGTTAATTATTTGTTTATCAATTTTTTAAGTTGTTTTTAATTTTCGTTTTCCATTTTTATTGTTCTCTTTTTTTGTTTTTGTTTTTTTTTTCAAAGGAAAGAAAAGAGTAATTTCGTCAAGCAAATTTTTATTATTTACTTTTTACTTTTCTATTTACTTTATTTTTGTATTATGGATTTGTGTATATTTTTTGGTGGTTCAATTATTCGGCAGTGCTTGGAATTGTTTTAATAATTTTTTTTTTATATATAATATTTATTTATTTATTTCTATATTTATTTACTTTTATTTGTATTTGTTGTTTTCTTTTTCTTGCTGTGTGGTCCCGACTTGATGATTTCGTTGACAATATTATATTAAATCTCAAACATTTTCTTGATGAAATACTTGTCGAAGTAATTAGAATTCAAATCTATACGGTTCGTCTGGAAAATATTCCATTGAAATTCTATATAAAAACATTAATATTCTTCATACATATGGAAAATTTCAATTCTAGGAAAACATCGGTATGCTTTACTGATAAAAAAAAGAAATTCCGGTGTTACTTTTCGAAGAAATCCTATAAAAAAATATCATTAAATTTTTATCTGATTTTATTAGAATAAAAGTTTTCTATTACAAATAAACACACACACACACAATTTTTTATTTAATTGTTTTTCATTCTACGAGAAATTTCTTGCCATGAAATTCCATATAAAAACATAATTTTTTTTCATACATATGAAAAACTTTAAATGAAAATTCCGGGAAAACCCGTGAAAATTTCGATGTTCACTAGTGGTAAAATATATTCCTAATATTTTAATTAAGATAATTGGAAATTTTCAGATAAATCGGACCATTATTTCGATTTAAAAAAAAGGCACTGCAAAAGTTATGTCCTAATTTGACTAATTAATGGTACCTATAATTGTCCAAAACGTTAAAAAAACACTTTTTATGTAAGTTTTGGGACATTTCAATGAATTACAAACACAATGTGGAAAATCGTCTCATAACTTTTGTGGTGACGGAAAAACGGATCCAAATCATGAAAAATTCTGAGATTTTGAGTTTTAGAGCTAGCGCCTTTTCCTTTGGGAATCCAATAGAGGAGGGCAAGGACCACATCTTTCCCCTGGGACCACTTCTGGGAAATTAAAATTGTCGGAGTTATTAAGGGGTGAAATTTCGGTTTTTTTCGGTAAGCCTTACTTCGAGTAATTATTGTGGGAGCATCATAATACTTAGAGACGTGTGTTATAGTTTAAACTACAGGTCATATAGTCTACTATATGGGATAATTAGGATTTTGGAAAATTCCGTTGGGAAATCTGGAAAAATCCCATCGGAAAACATGCGAAAATCGACGTTTTTCGTTGTTCTAGGAAAATACCCATTTCTCATCGGAAAAATCCAAAATAATTTTTTTCGTAAAGATTAAACCTTCCTTTATCTTTCTGCATCATTAGATTTTAGGATATTTGAGTTTTTTCTAGAGTTCCATCCATCGGAAGAAAGGTCTACATTTGCATTTCCACTCTTTGGGCCGCCATGGCTGGGAAATGGTTACAGTTAGGAAAAAATTTTCCTCCATAAATTGTAGGCCCAGGTGAGGACTCCAACTGGTATTAGTCTTACTAGGAACCATTGGGTATTCCGGGAGTTAGGGGGCCCCAAAAAGTCGGAAAATCGGTACCGTAGAATGGCCATAGCTCCGCTCCCGGAGGGGTCATGGGTCCAGAGCTAACCTATAAACTGCGCATGGACGTGCTCTACGCTTTGTGAAAAAAATTAATTGGATCGGACGCTATGAGCTTTTTAGTGCCAAATGTTTAATTGACTTTTTTTCAGATCTGGAAAAAGCAAAAAAGAAATTCCCTTTTTTTCTTTCCTTTTTTTTTTTTCTTATTTACCTTTTTTTCTATTTACTTTTTTTCATATTTCTTTTCCACTTCGAAAATTTTAACACAGGCGGCCGGAGCCACCTATGTGAAATTTTTTTTTTCATGCGACCATCATCGCATTTCGAACCCGCGGTATTTCATATCTAATATGAATATTCGCTACACCTCTACCTCATACACCACCAAGCTTATTAATGTTTATATGTCGGTTGCGATATATAAGCTACAAAAATATTGAATTTATTTATTTAGACAGGATACCACATGAAAGATGAAACACTTTTTTCTTTTTTTTTTTTTTTTTACAGAGTGTCCGTAAGAGATGATTTTTTTTTTTATTGTTATGATGGTATGGAATTTCGTATATGAAATATTAGTTATATTTTTATTTTGTACTTACCATTTTATTAATTTTTTTTCTTTTCCTTTTCTCAAAGGCGATGTTGTTATCAAAACAGATATTTTATTATAAGTATTTTTTTTTCTCTTTTCAGTTTTCAATGGACGGAAGTTAAAGGTTGAGGAACTATTGATGAACTTAATAAAATAATTAGACAATTATTTTTTTCTTACATTAAATTAATTACATTTAATTACTATATTTATTAATTATTATTACATTAAAATAAAGATCACAATTAGTGATAATTAGTATATATTTATATTATTTTATATTTATTATTTACATTATTTTATATTAATCTGAATGGCTCTTCAAAACACTTAATGGTCGTTTAACGTTTTTTCGGATGTATATTTTCTGCAATTCATTGCAAAGGAAAATGTTTGTTTTTATCAAAGCAAAATTTCTTCTGCTGATATTAGTAAGTGTTTGTATTTTTACTTGTTACTTGTTAATAAGTCAACACCTGTTTATAATCTCATTCCAAATCTACATACCAAATTGGTACGAAATTAGCCAAGAGATCATGCAGTCGTAGTATTAATAAAGATTCCCTAGTAATTAATTTTAAAGAAAATTGTTGGATAAATACCTGTATAATCCTATTTCGAGAACCTTTTTGTACAAAATTTCATCGAAATTGTTCAAGAAATGATGCAGATATTACCTTTAACAGAAATGCATAGCATTACGTATACGCATACCGACCCATAATTACAAAACACACAACTACATAAACAGGCCAAAAATTTCGAAAAATAACCAAAATATACGATTTTTTTAGAATAGTTATTAGGTAATCATATCCACATGATAGTGAAAATATTATTGGTGTTAATACAATAACAAAGTTGCAATATATAATAAATATATATATATAAATAATACACAATAATAAAGCAATGAGTTGTTAGTGAGTTGACTTGAGTTGTTGTAACCATCATATATTTTGTGTGTTTTAAATATTGGTAATAATAAAGGCATACTCTTTGTAGTCTTTACGGTACGTACGGTATATCATCATTTTTATTATAATTCTTTGTTCCGCCTCTAAAGATAGGTATTACCCATAAATATTTAAATAAATAAAAATTAAATAATATTTTCACTATCATAAAATAACTATTCTGAAAAAATCGTATAGTTTAGTAATTTTTCGAAATTTTTGGTCTGTTTATCTAGTTGTGTGCATTCAATGTATGGGTGATATATATACGTAATGGTATGCATTTTTGTTAAAGGGAATATCTGCATCATTTCTTAACCAATTTCGATGAAATTTTGTATATAGGTTCTCGAAATAGGATTATACAGGTATGGCTTATCAAATTGTACTTAGCATTGTAGTCAATTAATATCGAATTATCTTTACAATATAGACATAAATTAATTAATTAATTAATTTTTACTTATAATTATATATAAATATCTTACTTCTATTATTATCTATTATTAATTTTAACCCTTTTAAAATGTATTCAGTAACATAAATGCATTAACTAAATATTTATGATGACATCTTAATAATTACAATACTTTAAATAACTATATGTTCTTTTAACATATTTATTTTGATTTTTTAAATTGAATGAATTCTAATTTTTTAATTTAAATTCAATAAAAAACATTCTCAGCGATTGGTTTAAAAAAAAAAAAATTCTTGAGAGAGTTCTATTTAAATAAGTTTAAAAGGTTTACTTTATAATTAAGGGTTTGTTTGTTATTTATCTTATATAATAAGCGTTAAATGTAATTGTAATTGTTAAACTTTATAATCATGAAATGAAATTCAATTATAATAAAATGAAGCTATTTTTTAACATTGAAATCTTGTTAGAAATTTTAATTTAGCCAATTTTATATTCATTTTTAATGCATAATATAACTTGTAATACGAGTATAATATTTAATTGTGATAGTTACAATATACAATTACATATAAAATTTAATTCAGGCTTAAAGAAAAAACTATATTTATTAAAATATCATATTTTATATCATCAATTTGATGACCATTGAGGTGTGTTGCTAATAAATCATTTAATAATATTCTAATGCCAGAAGTAACATATTTTTCCAACAATTTAATAATTGAATTATGTGATGTTTCAATATACTTTTTTTTTAATCATCTGCAAATGTAAAAAAAAATTGAGATTAATATTACAGAGAATTTTTTTTGAAAACATTTGATATTACCAGTAAACAAAACAAATATGGGGGCGAACAATCACTCAAATAAAAGATGATTTATAATTTGCGGTAATTTATTAAAGACCAATTGGTGGATTGTCATAGATTCCTACCATGGGTGAGTATATATATGTATACGTAGTGCTATGCATTTCTGTTTAAGAAAATATCTGCATCATTTCTTGATCAATTTCGATGAAATTTTGTATAAAAAGGTTCTCGAAATAGGATTATACAGTTTTTTATGAACAATTTTCTTTAAAATTAATACCTAGCGCATCTTTATTAATTGTGCAACTAAATATTTTAACATAATATTACATGCGTAATGAATATTTCGAAATGTCTAAGCAGCCTATTTGTCTTGTTTTCTAATATGGTACGGATAGATGTCAATTTAATTTATGTTCCAACACTAACCTGATCAATAATTGACACAATTGGTTGGTAAACCATATCATGACTATGTTAATAACTCTGATCTCTGCTTTAAGTAGCATTACCATATATATTCTTCAGCTATAATATTATAAATTAAATTATTATTATTAATTAATAAGCTACATATTATTAGAAAAAACAAATTACCTCTAATGCAATGCATTAAATCCTCATAATATGCCATTGATTTTACACGTTAATTTCAATAATTGGTGCTCAGATACCAGAACATTTCGTCTTTCTAAATCTGTTTAAAAGCAAAAGAAAAACCGGAATATTAGTTAAACATAATACCCAAAACGTTATTACGGCAAAAGTTTTTTAAAATTAATTTTAATTTTAATTATAATTTATATAATTTGTATTATACGTTATTATTTAATGTAAATTTTAGTCATTGAGAAG
Source organism: Bibio marci (assembly GCA_910594885.2). Classification (NCBI taxonomy): domain Eukaryota; kingdom Metazoa; phylum Arthropoda; class Insecta; order Diptera; family Bibionidae; genus Bibio; species Bibio marci. The sequence goes on from OU343114.1 coordinate 43,954,956, forward strand.
ATTAGAATAATGAAGGAATTCAATTCAATAAAAGACAAATAGAAAAAAAAAAATGTGAAAATGTCGCAAAACGATTTCTTGAATAGATTCGTTATGAATTTATTTTGAGAATTTTAAACGATGACAAACACACTTTTAATGTAGCAGGTAGCACTTCAACAATTTTGAAAAAGATAATGAATACAGTCTTTCAATATAGACTTTTTTTTATGATCCATATCTACATCTGCATCTTGGATTTTTTGTATTTTATTGCTTGTTAATCGGATACCATTTAACTATGATACAAAATTTTGTTGGAAAAGAAAAATATTCTCAAACGATTTTTCTTACCTTACAGCATAGTATTCATTATTATCACTGATTGTTTATGTATGATGATTGCTGACATATTTGTTTCTGTACTGGCATGATTTTTAATAGTTCATTGCTTCAATTGCAATTTCTTCCAAATTATTATTCAATCATTATCAAAATTTTGAAACTGATTACGGTACTAATAGGCACATATTATTTTCGATTTTCTTTACCTCGAACACCAAATCTACTAATAAAATAATCATTGACTGCAGCTGAATCCATTATTTAACTAAAATATAAATTTAATTTTATTTTTAATTAATTTAAAATGTTTTTTTAGAGGTTATGTTACATGAGACTTCTTTTAAAAACACAATCTTAAGATGAATATTATTCCTTTTCAGTTGGAAACAGCAAAATCATTAAGCAATATATATCGAAATGGTAATTTTTATAATTATTTATGATAAATTAAAAAAAAAAATTTTAAAAAATTTCTTTTACATTACTTTTTTTCTACTAGAAAAATCGCTTTACTTTTACTTTTTGTTTTTTATTAAACTTATTATTGAATATGAAAATTGATAGCTGTTGTTTTTATTTGACGCAACGCGTCTGAAGTTGAAAGAGTCTGGAAACTTGAAAGTAAAAAATTGTAAAGCTTTCAACATATAAATATTAGAAAACCAATACACAAATATTCCAGCTGTCAAATTGTTAATATTTTTTGTTTATTTCATTTTTTATTGTTTACTAAAAATATGTTTTCATTTTTTTGGTGAACAATTTCGTAATATTTTTTTGCTTATATTAATATTTTAATTTATATTTTTATCATTCTAATTTAACTTTAAATTGTGTTAAATAATTGTTTTTAATTACATTAAATGTTAGTTTATTCATTCACAAATTAAAAATTTCATTTTCTAACATACATTTTTTTTACAATACTTTCACTTTCATTGCTGTTTTTTTAAATAACAAATATTTTAAGTGTGTAGTTTGTAGTGGTGCAATTTTTTTTTATTTTGAGCAGATGGTCGTACGATTAGATAACATATATTTTTCTTTCTTGTATTATTTAAAAAGTAAATTTATTTAAAATTTATAAATAATATTAAAAATAGTAAAATAACAAAAATTAAATGTGTTTAATTGGACGATCATGTGCTAAACCTAAAGTATCTCAAGTACTTACAGCTTATTTAAAGCAATGTAATGAACCACCTTGGACATCGTATTTCATTAAAGTAATGACACAATATAATATTTAAATATTAACATAAAATAAAAACTATATCTCTGTAATATAATAATTATTTTAATTAAGTAAATTAATTAGTATAAAGATGTAGTAAATGATCAATGGGGTGAATCACATTTTAATTGGACATTGGACACGGGTACTAACTATCACATACTCCGTACTGGTTGCTTTCCATACATGAAGTATCATTGCACAAAACGACCATATCAAAATTTAACATTAGATAATAATTTTTATAAAATAATTAAAGTTATTAATTTAGGTAAATATTTAACATATTTATTATTGTTTCTTATTGAATACTACGTAATATATTTTTAATATAAATTATTTGTTTCTCTATAAAAACACAAAACGAAACAAAAACAAAAAAGGAATACCACAATTATTTTATGGATTAGCTGCAATCATGCTCATTAAACATATTGAAATGGTTGATATGGAAAAAGGTTTACAAATACCTATATATTTTTTGTACAAAGAAGACAAAGGATCTCATTTTTGATGATCAAAATGAAACAGTTGTTTTTATAAAATAAACAAATAAATTACATACATAATATTTTGTTGTGTCTATCTTTTTTAAAAGTTGTTATTTTTATCGTCTGTACTTTAATTTTTATACTGAATTTTACAAGTACATATGTTTTCACCATAAACATTAATACACACTTCAGTCCTCATAAGTCATTTCAAATAATTCACACATATTGCATTAACAAATTCATTGCATTTATTTATAAATAGTAATTAGTTATTTAATTCTATAGAATTATGTGTTTTTTGTGTTTTTATTAATTTTAAAAAACTATAAATAACGTAAGTTATAATTATGTCGATTTATTTATAAAATTTATAAGTATACATATTTTTGATTTTTATCTTTTGCAGTAAAATAATGAATTGAAAGTTTAATTGTAAAGTATCACATATTGTTAATTTTAAAGAAAGTATACATTTTTAGATAATAACAACACAATATAAATAATGTGGTGTAAATCAATTGGACGTGATCGTCTGGGTATGACAATATCGGTAACAATACTTGGTCTTGGACTTTTAACAGTAATGTTAGCCTACTTAGTATTTGGTGATAATAACGATAATGAAGCACTAGCATCATTAAGATTAGTTAATATTGTAAGTTTTATATAATAATATCAAATATAATTTATTATAATAGAAAATATTATTTCGAAATATAATATTTTTTTAAGATATTTCGACATGGCGATCGTGCCCCAAATCATGTATATCCAAATGATCCACATGCAAAACATGTTTGGCCTGGTGGATTATCATCACTAACCGAAGTATGTATAAACAATTACATAATAAAAGTTTAGAATTTTATATTCCTTTAATTACATTACTGATAATGGGGGGTTTTTTTTTTTAGAAAGGATCATTGCAAATGTATAATTTAGGTAAAAATTTACGTATGCGATATTATAGATTAATTCCATCAAATGGTTTATATTCAAAAGATAATATACAAGTTTTAAGTAGTGCAAGTGAACGTTGTTTAATGAGTGCTGCTAGTTTTTTAGCTGGTTTTATGCCACCATTAGAAAAAAGTAATAAATTACCGATATTATGGCAACCAATACCAATAAATGGAATACCACGGGAAAAAGATATTGTAAAACATTTCTCTCATTATCATATTTATTATTTATTTATTTTATTTCATTATTGTTACGAAATTAGTTGTTAGCACAAAAAAAACCATGCCCAAAATATGATGAATCAATAAATCGTATGTATACAAATCCACCAACAGCAATACGTGAATTAAATGAAAAAAATGCCGGTTTATATAAATATTTGACAAAAAATACAGGAAAAAATATTAGTAATATTTTAGATGTTGAATTTTTATACAACGTATTAGAAGTGGAACGTGATGCCGGTTTAATATTACCGGATTGGACGGAAACTGTATTTCCCGATAAAATGTTACATTTATTTGAAAGAAGTCTAGCATTATTTACAGAAACACCATTTATGAAAAAAATTCGTGGTGGTACAATTTTAACAGAATTTTTAGATAATATGCAAAAACATAAAATCGGTGTAACATCAAATAAATCAATTTATATTTATTCAGCACATGACATAACATTAGTGAATTTAATGAGAGCATTAGAGTGTATTGATCAAACAACTAGTAAACCGGATTATGCAGCAACAATTGTATTTGAATTGCATCACAGTATTATATTTGATGATGATTTTGAAGTTAAAGTAAGAATATTTTTAAATTTTATAAGAAATTATAGAATCCACTTCCAAAATTCGAATTATAAATCTATATGTAAACATAAACATATAAATATATATAATTATAATAATATACTAATGGCATAAAATCGAATTTTTTAGATTGTCTATTATTTTAATAGTGAAGATAAATTTCCTAAAGAAATATCAATACCAAATTGTAATGCACCATGTTCTTTAACAGCATTTGCCAAAACCATGGAAAAATTGTTGGTACGTGATTACGATGAAGATTGCAAATTAGTTTAACTTTTGACTTTTGTTGTTTTTGTATGTTACACCAAATATTATATATGTTGTTGTAGATATGTAAAATTTGAAATCAACTTAAAGTAATAAAATAAAGTATTATTTATTTATTAATTAATTAAAGTAATAAAATAAAGTATTATTTATTTATTAATTAATTATAAATGTTTGGTATTTTAAAGTAAGACTCTTTGTCGCGTTTTTTTTTTTATAAATATAGTTAAAATATGAATGTATGTAAATAATATAATTGACAATAAAATTATATTACATAACAATATCGAACAGTTTTTTATTATTATACCATTGCATTAAGCGATGAATAATTTAATAACCTGAACTTAAACTTAAATTTAATTAAGAAAATTTTCAACTTTACCTTTGATACAATATTAATTTTTAATATTTGCAGACAGATGAAGTATTAAATGGTATGCAGTAGCCTGTAACGAAGCCATTCTGTTGATTGCATATAATTATAGCAGCATGTCATCTTACTTCAAGTGTAGCATATACAGCATCTATGCAAAAGTAAAATATTGCCGAAATTGAATTCAATGGTTAATTATTGCTTATCAAGTATGTTACCTAAATACACATTACTAACCTTAATGTACAAATATGAATTACTCAACGGTATCATTTATTAATGCTGGACACACCGATAAAATTATAAATATTTAATATATATTCTTTGTATTACCCTATCTTTATGAAAATATAGATGTAGGCATTGTTTCCCTTTGCAACGGTATCAAATTCCAACAGTATAATAATTTATATTTACAATATCTATAATTACAATTACAATAATATTTTAGTATTAGAAAAATAGTGGACATTGATCAACATTATTTAATTCATTTATGTTTTGCATAATTGTATAATTAATATAATGTTATTTATTATGTTTAAATTTTTTTTTATTACCAAAATTCAATTAATTTTAATAATAATTTTAAAATTATTACTAACAGTTCAAACACCACCAATAAAAACTGACGCAACATTAGACAAAAACGTTGATAGTTCATCATTAAAAATGGTTAATATTGTAAGTTTCTCTATATAGTACATTCTTATGTTACTATTACTATATATGATTACATAATATATTCAATTACATTACATCACAGTTATTTCGATATGGTGATCGTGCACCTATTTAATACTATCCAAATGATTCACATTTAAATTATTATTTTATTATCAACCTATTGACTATTATGTTAAAGAATATTGACAAATTATACAATGTCAATCTTTCCAAACAATTTTTATTGAATTCAATTAAAATGTAAAGCAATCCATTACGTTTACATCAGACACCGGGTGGAAGAATAGTTAAGTTATCAAAAGGAAATAATAAGTTAGAAATACACCTTTTTGTTTTTGTTAATTTAAAATTTATACATAAGTTAAGTGGAACAAATTATATTCCCATTATTATAGGAAGTATTTCGAAATCATATGTTTTGGTTACACGAATCGCGGCGATCACAAAATATCTGGTTTTTCTAATTTTATTTAAATTTAAATAACTTATAAATATATGCAAATGCATGATTTTATTTTGAAGATCAAGGTTTTTACTTTCATATAAAAGTTATATATATATTTTAAATAAATTAATAGTTGTTGGTCATCATATCAACAAATTAGCATTTTTTTCTTAATATTACATCCACACATATAAATAATATATGTGTAAAGACAAAAATCAGAAAAGCAGGATTATTTAATTGTTTTCGTTAAATCGTCGTTAACTTTTTTTAAAATATAGTGTACGCGAATATATTAAAACATAATATATATGTATAAGTATAAAATTATATATAGAAAAACAAGAAATTAAAGAAGCCTGCATGCGAAAAGAAACGTTGGGGTCATCTTCACTAAACTTAATTTTAGAAATTATATCTAAATAAATCTGTGCAACATTCATTAGATAAGCTTTTATAGAGATGCTGCGTTTAGCTCTATTTTATATATATATACTTGTTCAAACATTTTTCTTATAATAGAATTTTATAGTATCTAAATAATTAATAAGATTTTTCAACATCTGCACAATATACATTAGTTTCGCACTCAACCTCATCATTTGATGGGAAAGCGTTTGCCACCCAATCATGTTTGGAAGCAGAAAGTGCTTGAGTTGAGTGCCACATCTAATGAATACGATGAATCTGGGAGGTATTCCCATCAATTTTACTGTTACAATTCATAATCAATGAGATTGTTACGAGTGAAACTGAAACTTACTAAGTTAGAATTTGAGCAAAACCCAATTTTTACACCCACTACTTCACTACCCTTCCATATAAAATGAATATAACCATTGGAAATATCAGATTTTTTCGATTCTTTTCCGTCACTATTTGCAAATATATAAATGTATTTGAAGTAGTGAATTATTGTTTCAAAGATTGGTTCTATATTATTTATTAAAAATCTGAAAAATACAAAATTTACCATATTTAAATTAGAATATTGCATTGAAACCCTCTGTTCACGCGCACACAGTCGACAATAACTGAGTATTTTCTTTAATGGACATATAACTTCCGATGGCAAATGTGCTGGTATCACCTGAAAACAAATACTTCGATTAATGTACTAACAAATTTTGTTATATTGTTATATTGAAATATTATATATATTTCGGCGCTATGCAAATACGCTACTGAGTGTTTTTTATGGTTTATATTTATTTGGCAATTTTTAATTAATTGCTCAACTCCGTCTATACGTACGAATAATACACTTCTAACGTACATTAACTAAATAATGCGGCTTTCTATAGCCAATATTCTATATATTTATTCAGCTGGGATTGTTTAGGATGTATGAGATAGGCGAGTGGCTATTTTTATTTCAAACAATATACAGCAATCATTTTTCCGTTGAACACATGCATTAAATAACTTCCTGATAAGTTAGTAGCAACCTAAAAATATATCATTAAAGAAAAAATTATTTATAAATATCGTGTAAATTTTAGTAATATTAAACATTTATATTTTAATTTAATTTTGTTTAAGTCATTCATCTGTACCGTAACAAAAAATTATTGTGAGTGTGAATACAGTTAATTTTATATTATTTTATGGATTAAAATTTAGGTCCTCATATTTTAACATCTGATTTTATTGGATTGGAGTCGTTGTAAAATTTATCGTACATAAATTGAATTGATTCCTTTTGTGTTTGTCTACTTTTTATTCTCATATATTTACTACTTGATTGTTGTATTTACTCATTTACACTTATGATTTTTATCGTATTCCAGTCAGATTGGATCAGATCAGATTTTAAAAATCGTATGTGAAAATATTCGGAGCGATATTCAACCGCAATACTATTACTATTACTATTATTATTTATGATTACTATTCATATTTGAGAAAAAAAAAAAGTAGAGTGTAATATCCGACTCACATTCAATTTCATTAAATTTTGTGACAATCAAATAGGCAAATACTATTTTCTATAACATTTTATGCCATTTTTTATAACAACTTCAATACGTTTGAATCTGAGGTTTTCAAAACATTTCCGCCATAACAAGTTGATCATAATTAAATAATTTACATTTATATACATAGAATATAATTTGTTTACTAAAACTTGCGAATATATAAAATTTTAATCATTTTTTTAATATAAAGCTATTTCGACACGGTGATCGATCACCAATTTTTATATATCCAAATGATCCACATGCAAATTATCCATGGCGTGGCGGTTTAGGTGCATTATCAAAAGTATAACATTAATATTTTAAACTAAAAAATGATAATTACACATAATTTAATTGTTTTAATTAATGATGTTCTTATTTTTAATACAGAAAGGATCAGTACAAATGTTTAATTTAGGTAAAAATTTACATAAAAGATATAAGCAATTATTGCCCAAAAATGGTTTATATTCAAATGATAAAATGCAAATTTTAAGTAGTGCTGTCGAACGTTGTATGATGAGTGCGGCTAGTTTTTTGGCTGGTTTTATGCCGCCAGTAGACGAAGATAATGGATTACCAATTAAGTGGCAACCAGTACCAATCGCCACAATTCCAATTATGCAAGATAATGTAATATATTTATATTAATTTTAATTAAATAATTATTTTAATTACATTTACAACTAACACATTTTATAGTTAATAGTACAAGTTAAAGCGTGTCCAAAATACGATGTGATAATAAAAAATCTAATAAACAATACGGCAGAGTCTATGATAGATTACAATAGAAAAAATCAAGAATTATATAAATTCTTAACAAAACATACCGGATCAAATGTTACTAATATTTTTGATGTTGAAAAATTATATGATATTTTACAAATACAAGAAAATGCCGGGTTACAATTACCGGCATGGACAAAATTTGTATTTCCGGACGAAATGAAATCATTATTTTTACAAAGTGCACATTTTCGTACAGAAACAAACTTTATGAAAAAAATTAAAGGCGGTACTGTTTTAACCGAATTTTTAAAAAATATGGAAAATTATAAATATGGACAAACAAATAAAACAATTTACATTTATTCCGGTCATGACATAACAATTTACTATTTGATAAGTGCTTTAAATATGGTTAATCAAACGGTAGTGAAACCAGATTATGCAGCTACAGTTGTCTTTGAATTACATCAAAATGATACATTTAAAGATGATGATTTTGAAGTTAAAGTAAATTAAATATAATATAATAAATAACAATTATTATATTATAAAAATATTAATAACCATTAAATTTTTCTAATTATAATTTCAGATTTTTTATTATCATAACAGTGAACACCAATTTCCAAATGAAATAAATATACCGAATTGTAAAAGTCCTTGTTTATTAACTAATTTAAAAAAAACATATGAACAATTTTTAATTTATGATTACGATGAAAGTTGTAAATTATAATTAATATATTTATAATTACAAATTTTTAATAAAATAAAATAATTAACATCATATTGTGTTAACTGTATACATTATAGAGATGGGCAGAAGTTAATATAATATTATGTACAGGGTCTGGCTGAAAATGTATAATATATATAGATTTTGTAACATGGATCCTACACGCTTCAATTATAAGATAAAGCTATACACACTTCGCTATACAGTATTCGATACATTTGATAAACCATCAAAAAGTCTATATTCAAATTATCGAAAAATTTGAAAGCGAAGCGCTTGGCAAACATTTCAAAATGTGTCTAATAAGCCGGGTAATTGGCTTCCCCCATCAAGTTTTGTAACATTCTGTTTGTTTTTGTTTCAAAGTATGATTAAACTAATTTATTATTGTTGTCGGTTACTGATATAGCTGTTTTGTCTCATCATATACATAATATATTTTTAGCTCCATTGACAGTTTCATATAAATAAATCTATACGCGTTTATTATATACAAGGTTCGGTTGTAAGTAATGATGATATATATATTATAATTTTAAAATACATACCAATATGTATTTATAAAGTAAAGTTGAACATGTTATAAATACATCATAAAAACTTGTTAATTAATTCCACAAATTTTGATGTCGTCACATCATTTTGCATAATTTTAAATCCTGTTTAGCACAAATAGCCGATGTTTATTATTTCGGATCTTATTATAAGTAAATAAAGATAAATATCAGCATCAGAACGCAGTTCTTTTATAAGGTTTGCATCAAGCTCACTGTGAAAATAATAAAATATAAATAATAGTTAGTGCTGAAATTAATTTATAAATATAGAAAAAAAAAGAAGTTATATTTTAACCACAGATTGCTTTATAATTTATAAATAAATAATTTTATTTTAATATGAATTCTATGTTAATATTTACAGTGTTACTACCATATTTGGAAGTTGGTGAAAATAATACCGATAATAGTAACAATCAAGATGGATTATTAACAATAAAATTTATTAATGTTATAAGATAATAAGATTGTGCCTCTACTTATTGCAAAATATAATCAAAATATGAATTAAAAATAAATTGATATATATTTAGTATTTTAGATATGGTGATTGTTCATTTTATATTCAAATGATCCGCATATAAATTATTCATGGCCAGATGGATTTAGTGCATTACCACAAGTATTTATAACAATATGATTTATTTATAAATATTATTTAAATTAATTTATGTTTACAATTATTTAAATTAGGTAAAAATTGACATAAAAGATATAAACAATTATTGTCCAAAAATGATAAAATTCAAGTAGTTCCATAGAACGTTGTATTGTGAGTGCGACTTATAATCAATTGAATGGCAACAGGAATACAAATAATTCTTTAAAAATAAAGATAAAGGTATATATATAATTCATCAATTATTACTATATTCTTTATAAATATACCGACATAAATATGATATATATTCTTTATACGCAAATAATTAATGTATGATTTATAATTGTTTCAACAAGGATCATGTACAAATTGTAATATAATTTTCAAATAAATATTAACAAATCGATATGTTATGGTTAAAGATTTGAATAAATAAAGAGATCTTACATTATAAAATTTATTACTTTTGATAATTTGTATAAAATATCTGATAATTGTCAATGTATATATATATAAGCCATATTTTGGTTTAATTAATTAAATTATAAATATTAAATAACAATGCTCATATTGTAATACCTATTATGAGAATATACATATTTAGGCATTGCCACCCTAAAACGGTTTATTCAAATTCAAACAGTATACTAATTTATATTTACAATATTTATAATTACAATTATAATAATATTTTAGTATTAGAAAAATAGTTGACATTGTTCTACGTAATTTAATTTATTTATTTTTATTTGTGCACAATTGTGCATGCTCAATTAATAATGTTACGTAATATGTTTAATTTTTTTCTAATTACCAAAATCCAATTTATTTTAATAATAAATTTACAATTATTATTAACACTTCATTCATCAGCATTAGAAACTGTTGTAGCATCAACCAAAAACGATGATAGTTCATCATTAAAAATGATTAGTATTGTAAGTTTCAACATTTAGTAACTCATTTTTATGGTTACTACGATTATATATATGATGACATAATATATTTAATTACAAATACATTACAGTTATTTCGACATGGTGATCGTGCTCCAATTGATTATTATCCAAATGATCCACATTTAAATTATTCGTGGCACAACGGTATTGGTGGATTATCAAAAGTATATATGGTTTTTTTTTTTTTTAACGCTATTTCGTTAGCTATTTTATATATAATTAAATATAAGATTACATATAATATTTAATTGTTTTACAGAAAGGTTCATTACAATTATTTAATTTGGGTAAAATTATGCGTAAACAATATAAACAATTAATACCTACAGATGGTTTATATTCAAATAATAATATGAAAATGTTAAGCAGTTCTGTTGAACGTTGTTTAATGAGTGCCGCAAGTTTTTTAGCTGGTTTTATGCCACCACCTTCAGTCGACTTTACTATTAACCACCATTCATTGCCGATTTTATGGCAACCAATACCAATTTATGCGACCAATGAAAATGATATAGTATATATAAATTTATGTTATTTATTAGTTTATTTAAATTTATTTTAATTGTTTATAGCATAATTTTTTTTTTTTTTGTTCTTTAAGCTACTCACTCATTCACGAGCATGTCCACAATATGAAAATGTATTATTAAATCAATTGGTAAAATATCATTCACAAGGGTTTTGTAACAGTGGTGAAGAAACAAAACAACATGATTTCTATAATTATTTAACAAAATATACTGGAAAAAATATCATATCATATTTTGATGTTGAAAGTTTACATGATACATTAAAAGTACAGCAAGACAATAATTTATTATTACCGAATTGGACAGTTGGTGTATTTCCAAGAATAACGGAAACATTTTATAATAATGGTATACCATTGCGAACGGCCACTAAATTTATGAAAAAAATTAAAGGTGGACCCATTTTAACGGAATTCATAGAAAACATAAAAAATTATCTAAATGGAGAATTGAATATAAAAAAAAGAATCTATATTTATTCGGCACATGACACAACAATTGGATTTTTAATAAATGCTTTAGAAATAACGGATCAAATTGATAAACGGCCAGAGTATGGTGCATCAATTGTATTTGAATTACATAATAATAAAATGCTTGAATATGATTATGAAATAAAGGTATATTCGATTTATAATATATTTTGTTATAAATTATAATAGGATAATTAGAAAATTTATTAATTTTTGTATAGTGGCGCATAAAATTTTATTAAGGCGATGTATTTTTTTATTAATTATTTTTATTTACAGATACAATATTATTATAACAGTTATGATGAATATCCAACAGAAATTCTTATTCCAAATTGTAGTAAACCATGTGCAGTAAATGATTTCATAGCATCTGTACAAACACTTTTGATTTATGATTTTGATTACAATAATTTATGTGCTGTTTAATTTAAAATTTTAAGAATCATGTTCTTAATTTTATTGTATTTTATTTTTTAATTGTGTTTTTATACATATCAAAATATTAAAACTTTAATTATTAAATGTTATTGTATAATAATAAATATATGTGTGTTCAATGGGATTCATATCTATTCAAAGAGAGAATTGTTTAGGTTAACCATAAAACAGAAATGCTAAGAAAAGTGGCAAAAGATACTGTAGCAAAGGGATAGCTTGATTTTCATCATGGCTACCAAACGCAGTATGGTTCGGTGGGTAGGTGGTCGAAAAGGGGTGGTTTGATTCTATATTTACGATATAATTTGGTCTGTACTTCTTTTAATATTTACAAAGTTAGGTATAATGCATTTATATGTACCGGTGTATCGGTACCATTTCTCATATACTATATATATATGTAGACATACATATATACATATAATTAAGAGACGAACTGAAAGAGTATCCTTATGATATGAAATTTAGATTTAGGATATATAACTGCGAATATTCTAAATTGTTATCAAAACAATTTTATGTGAAATTCATTCAGAAATATTTTTCCATTTTAATATGATATAATTATTATTACAACTACTGAAATATACTTAAAATAAAAACGTATTTTTTCAACTGTTCCATATTTAATGATCATGAAGTGTATATATTGTCACGGAAGCACACTTCATTACTAATATTACGTATATTTATATGGCTATGTTTTGATAATTTGTAATTTAGATAATTTAGATGTTTTACATAAAATTGTTAAAGCATTTTTTTGTAAAATATTTTAATCAATAAAAAAAACTGGTTTGTATTTTTTTACACAAAAAGAAGAAAAATGTGATTAGTGTTTATCACATAACGAAAAAAATACCCATATACTTGGAATTAATCTAACCTAAACCCTATATAATACAAATATCTCAAGTATTTTGAATAGAAAATTTTATTGTAATTAGATTAGTATATCATTAATATGAAAGGTATTGAAATAATTCGCTTTATAAATCATCGTTTTATTTTATACAAAGTATAAGAAAGGACAGGCAAAATTACTGACCGAAATAAACATAATCATAAAATTGGAATTTTGTGGCTGAATATTTTAAACCAAATAAATATAATCACTGGAATTTGACATATGAATGTGATTAACAAATAAACATAAATAAGGCGATAACATAATCATACACAAAGTAAAACATATTGTTATGTTCACATATTTTTAGTATAAATATGTGCATATAAGCAATACAAAAGAGAGTTATATAGTGCCGGTCGAAAGGACACTAAGCATAATTATAAAAATATAAATTGAAAATAAAAATTAATAAACAAAATAAAACTATAAAGCTTATTAATATATTATTTTATCCTTTTACTAAAATATAAAGTAATGCGTTACGGTACGTTTACATCAGACAGACACCGATGATGATGGGTGGACGAATATCGTATGAACTAATTAAAAGGAAATAATTATAAGTTAGAAATATACCTTTTTGGTTTTGTTAATTTAAAATTTATACATAAGTTAAGTGGAGAAAATTATATTCCCATTTTTATAGTAAGTATTTTGAAATCATATGTTTTGGTTACACGAAACGCGGCGAGACTCATCATCATAAATATCTGGTTTTTCTAATTTTATTTAAATTTAAATAACTTATAAATATATGCAAATGCATGATTTTATTTTGAAGATCAAGGTTTTTACTTTCATATAAAAGTTATATATATATTTTAAATAAATTAATAGTTGTTGGTCATCATATCAACAAATTAGCATTTTTTTCTTAATATTACATCCACACATATAAATAATATATGTGTAAAGACAAAAATCAGAAAAGCAGGATTATTTAATTGTTTTCGTTAAATCGTCGTTAAATTTTTTTAAAATATAGTGTACGCGAATATATTAAAACATAATATATATGTATAAGTATAAAATTATATATAGAAAAACAAGAAATTAAAGAAGCCTGCATGCGAAAAGAAACGTTGGGGTCATCTTCACTAAACTTAATTTTAGAAATTTTAAATAAATCTGTGCAATATTCATTAGATAAGCTTTTATAGAGATGCTGCGTTTAGCTCTATTTTATATATATACTTGTTCCAACGTTTTTCTTATAATAGAATTTTATAGCATCTAAATAATTAATAAGATTTTTCAAGATCTGCACAATATACATTAGTTTCGCACTCAACCTCAGCATTTGATGGGAAAGCGTTTGCCATCCAATCATGTTTGGAAGCAGAAAGTGCTTGAGTTGAGTGCCACATCTAATAAATACGATGAATCTAGGAGGCATTCTCATTTTACTGTTACAATTCATAATCAATGAGATTGTTACGGGTGAAACTGAAATTTACAAAGCATCTCTGATCCAACAGGAGGCAACTAAGTTAGAATTTGCGCAAAATTCGTTCAAAACGTTCAATTTCTAAACCCACTACTTCACTACCCTTCCATATAAAATGAATATGCCAATTAGAAGCACCAGATTCTTATCCGTCACTATTTGTAAATATATAAATTTATTTGAAGTAGTGAATTATTGCTTCAAAGATTGGTTCAATATTATTTATTAAAAATTTGAAAAATACAAAATTTACCATATTTAAATTGGAATATTGCATTGAAACCCTCTGTTCACGCTCACACAGTCGACAATAACTGAGTATTTTCTTTGGTGGACATATAACTTCCGATGGCAAATGTGCTGGTATCACCTGAAAACAAATACTTCGATTAATGTACTAATAAATTTTGTTATATTGCAATAATAGCCTACATATAATAGATCGATATACAATATTTGGTTGGCTGTCAGTTGCTGTTCCATTGAAGTATCATCAAACTTTATAAACAGATTTTATATACATTGTAGATTTTTTAAGTAAGGTAGCATTTGGCTTTTTTACACAATTTCGATCATGGTACCGGACGGCCCCTAAAAAACTATAATTCATACAAAACACAATACATATGCAAATTATAATCAATATAGAAAAAGAAAAAACAAAAAATAGCAATTCCTTTTGGCTTTTGACTAAAACGAAAATTCGTTATTTTTAATTTTTCACTGTAAATATAACAATGCCGCGATCACAATCATATGTTACTTAAAATTATCATTTGTTTTTCATTTTTTTAATATTGTAATTTTTTTAATTATTTATTAAAGGTGTTTAATAGTTTAGCGAAACTGTAACATATTAAATTAAAAGAAGAGAAAAAAAATGTCAAAATTATTATTACAAATTTCAATTGCGGTCATTGCGGCTTTTCTTTTAATTCTATTGATATCATTAATTACTTTTATTGATACCGATACGGAAGTTAATAATAATGAAGTATTACAATCAATACGATTTGTTAATATAGTAAGTTTTTATGTTTTTATACATTTATTTATTTTATTTTTTTTTTTTAAGTCATATATTGCTCCAAGTGGAGCTTTATGTCATCTAATAAACCTTTCACTACAGTCAAGTTGATAAATTACTCCGCATGGGAGCATATAATAATTTACCAATTGTACTGTAATTAACGAAAGATAGATGTTTTCAAAATATTATTGTTTTTATATGGGTGATTAGGCCATAGTGATGTGTGTGTGCAGACATTGTTAAGCTTTGAATAGCGTCCAACACCATGTTTTCAATTGACTTACCTTCAAATAATTATATTTATTCTTTAATCGTAATCCTGTACCTCTATAAAAAACGCTTTGATGAAAATTTACTATCAGAAATATATTTCCCAATTATTGAATATATTTTGGTGTAATAATTGTTTGTGTCATACATTAAAAAAACAATTGTTTGTAGCTGTTTTCACCTCAAAAAATATACAACTATAATTTTTCTGTTGAACCCATGCATCGATGCAATATATAACTTCCTGCCAAGTTAGTAGCAACCTAAAAATATATTATTAAAGAAAAAATTATTTATAAATATCGTGTAAATTTTAGTAAAATTAAACATTTATAATTTAATTTAATTTTTTTTAAGTCATTCATCTGTACCGTAACAAAAAATCATTGTGAGTGTGAATACAGGTTATTTATTGGAATAAACTTTAGGTCCTCATATTTTAACATCTGACTTTATCGGATTAGAGTCGTTGTAAAATTTATCGCATATAAAATGAATTGACTCCTTTTGTGTTTGTCTACTTTTTATTCTCATATATTTACTACTTGATTGTTGTATTT
Source organism: Bibio marci (assembly GCA_910594885.2). Classification (NCBI taxonomy): domain Eukaryota; kingdom Metazoa; phylum Arthropoda; class Insecta; order Diptera; family Bibionidae; genus Bibio; species Bibio marci. Next base: position 43,971,764 of record OU343114.1, read on the forward strand.
ACTCATTTACACTTATGATTTTTATCGTATTCCAGTCAGATTGGATCAGATCAGATTTTAAAAATCGTATGTGAAAATATTCGGAGCGATACCTAACCGCAATACTATTACTATTACTATTATTATTTATGATTACTATTCATATTTGAGAAAAAAAAAAGTGGAGTGTAATATCCGACTCACATTCAATTTCATTAAATTTTGTGACAATCAAATAGGCAAATACTATTTTCTATAACATTTTATGCCATTTTTTATAAAGACTTCAATCCGTTTGAATCTGAGGTTTTCAATAAATTTCCGTCATAACAAGTTGATCATAATTACATAATTTACATTTATATACATAGAATATAATTTGTTTACTAAAACTTGCGAATATATAAATTTTTATCATTTTTTTAATATAAAGCTATTTCGACACGGTGATCGATCACCAAATTTTATATATCCAAATGATCCACATGCAAATTATCCATGGCGTGGCGGCTTAGGTGCATTATCAAAAGTATAACATTAATATTTTAAACTAAAAAATGATAATTACACATAATTTAATTGTTTTAATTAATGGTGTTCTTTTTTTTAATATAGAAAGGATCAGTACAAATGTTTAATTTAGGTAAAAATTTACATAAAAGATATAAGCAATTATTGCCCGAAAATGGTTTATATTCAAATGATAAAATGCAAATTTTAAGTAGTGCCGTCGAACGTTGTATGATGAGTGCGGCTAGTTTTTTGGCTGGTTTTATGCCACCGGCAGACGAAGATAATGGATTACCAATTAAGTGGCAACCAGTACCAATCGCCACAATTCCAATTAAGCAAGATAATGTAATATATTTATTATTTTATAAATTCTATTAATTTTAATTAAATAATTATTTTAATTACATTTACAAATAATACTTTTTATAGTTAATAGTACAAATAAAAGCATGTCCAAAATACGATGTGATAATAAAAAATCTAATAAATAATACCGCAGAGTCAATGATAGATTACAATAGAAAAAATCAAAAATTATATAAATTCTTAACAAAACATACCGGATCAAATGTTACTAATATTTTTGATGTTGAAAAATTATATGATATTTTACAAATACAAGAAAATGCCGGGTTACAATTACCGGCATGGACAAAATTTGTATTTCCGGACGAAATGAAATCATCATTTTTACAAAGTGCACATTTTCGTACAGAAACAAAATTTATGAAAAAAATTAAAGGCGGTACTGTTTTAACCGAATTTTTAAAAAATATGGAAAATTATAAATATGGACAAACAAATAAAACAATTTACATTTATTCCGGTCATGACATAACAATTCATTATTTGATGAGTGCTTTAAATTTGGTTAATCAAACGGTAGTGAAGCCAGATTATGCAGCTACAGTTGTCTTTGAATTACATCAAAATGATACATTTAAAGATGATGATTTTGAAGTTAAAGTAATTTTTAAATATAATAAATAACAATTATTATATTATAAAAATATTAATAACAATTAAATTTTTCTACTTATAATTGCAGATTTTTTATTATCATAACAGTGACACCCAATTTCCAATTGAAATAAATATACCGAATTGTGAAAGTCCTTGTTTATTAGCTAATTTTAAAAAAACATATGAACATTTATTAATTTATGATTACGATGAAAGTTGTAAATTATAATTAATATATTTATAAATTAGAAATTTTTGATAAAATAAAATAAATAACTTATCAACAAATTGTTTTAATCGTATACATTATAGGGATGGGGAGGATTTAATATAATATTATGTAGGATGAAGTTGTAGAGTATATAAACAAAGAATATCAATACTTGCTGTATGTGCTATGTTGTTTTTTAAGGGGTTGAGTACTGCTGCCTCTACCCTATATTACCATATATATAGTTTTTGTAACATTGATATTATTCATATCATAATTTATTATAATCATTTCAAATGTATATAAAATAGCTATTGTTTTGTTTCAATTTAAAGTTTGAGCGCCATTAATGGATACTCTTTAAATGTTTTCATTTCTGTTCAGCGACGAAATTTTTGAACAGTCCACGTATACAAATACATTCATTACTTAAATACAGCGATACCTATATATACAAATGCAGAACTTAAATGCAAATTCATTTAAGCTAAACAATACAAAATTCATTCATTCGTTAACTTGATTAAATAAAACAGGATTTCATTGATAGTTTTATATAAATAAAACTTGCATGCAATGATGAATATATAATAATTTTAAAATACATACCAATAAGTGTTTATAAAGTAAAGTTCAACATATTATAAATACATCATATAAACTTGTTAATTAATTCTAAAATGTTGACGTAGTCATATCATTTTGCATAATTTTAAATCCTGTTTAGCACAAATAGCCGATGTTTATTATTTCTGAACTTATTATACTTAAATAAAGATAAATATCAGCATCAGAGCGCAGTTCTTTTATAAGGTTTGCATCAAGCTCACTGTGAAAATAAAAAAAAATTAAAATAATAGTTAGTGCTGAAATTAATTTATAAATATAGAAAAAAAAAGTTATATTTTAACCACAGATTTTATTGTTTTATATTCTATAAAAGTATAATTTTATTTTAATATGAATTTTATGTTAATATTTATAGTATTCATACCATATTTAGTATTTGGTGAAGATAATAATACCAATAATAGTAAAAATCAAGATGATTCATTAACAATAAAATTAATTAATGTTGTAAGATAATAAATTTTATCTCTACTTATTGCATCGTTTTATTGTAAAATATAATCAAAATATGAATTAATAATAAAAATTTTGATTTCAAATAAATTTAGTTATTTCGACATGGTGATCGTTCACCACTTATTTCATATCCAAATGATCCGCATATAAATTATTCATGGCCAGGTGGATTTGGTGCATTATCACAAGTATTTATAACAATATGATTTATTTATAAATAGTATTTAAATTTGTTTTGTTATACTTCTAGAAAGGATCTTTACAATTATTTAATTTAGGTAAAAATTTACGTAAAAGATATAAAAAATTATTACCCAAAAATGGTTTATATTCCAGTGATAAAATACAAGTTTTAAGTAGTTGCATAGAGCGTTGTATAATGAGTGCGGCGAGTTTTTTAGCCGGTTTTATGCCACCATTAAAAAACAATAATTTATTACCAATTCCATGGCAACCAATACCAATAATTCAAATTCCAAAAAATAAAGATAATGTACATCTAATTCATAAATTATTACTACAATATATTCTTTAATAATATATCCACATAAATATGATACATATTCTCTTTTACGCAAATGTATAGTTATTGTGGCAACATGACTCGTGTCCAAAATATGAAAAATATTTAAAGGAAATAAAATATCAATATGATATCGTTAAAGAATTGGATAAACAAAATGCAGAATTATATTCATATTTGAAGAAACATTCCGGAATGGTAATTACATAATGTTATATGTTTGTATTGAGTTTTTAATATAAATATATTTCGGATGCGAGAAAATTATTGCAATACTATTTATACTTTTACAGAATGTCAGTAATTTGGATGATCTATTTTACATACATAATGTATTGGAGATCGAACAGAGTGCTGGATTATTGTTACCAAATTGGACACACAATGTATTTCCTCAAAAAACATTAGCATTAGCTGAAAGAAGCTTTGAATTATATACAGAAAATTCTTATATGAAAAAAATTCGTGGTGGTACTATTTTAACAGAGTTCTTAAAAAATATAGAACATTATAAATCAGGATTAACACCAGATAAAACAATTTTTATACATTCTGGTCATGATTTCACAATCATTAATTTATTTAGAGTTTTAGAATGTATGAACCAAATAACGTTATCATTAGATTATGCAGCGACAATAGTATTTGAATTACATGAAAATAATTTATTTGAAATGGATTATGAAATAAAAGTAATTGTTTATTGTATTTTTAATTTTAATTGGAATACAACATTAATGTTTTTTTATATTTTTAGATAATGTACTTTCGAAATAGTGAAGATATATTCCCGAAAGAAATAAAAATACCAAATTGTTCGGCACCATGTTCATTAAATAATTTCAAAAAATCCGTACAACATTTCTTAGTCGATAATTATGATGAAAGTTGTAAATTATAAAGAATTAAGTACAAAATATTATATGTATTTTAAATTGAAAAATAAACATATTCATAAAATATCTCGTTTTTATAGACAAAATGTTGAACCAATTTGCGATTTCTAATCTATTTTCTTGAATTGCATTTCGAAACATAATTGTAGATCAATTGGTGGATTGCTACATATACTCACATACGGAATAATTCACCAACTTGACTGCAATGTTACATAGTTATGCCGTAAAGCGAGAGGAACTATTATATCTGGACGACTTGGTGGCGTACATGTCTGATTTATCAACCCATATGTTCTACTAGGTAGGTGGACAAAAAGGCACTCTCATATGGTGGTCTGATTCGATATCCTCCGAAATATTTATAAAAATCATAAATTTCTATTACTTTTATGTTGATCATGAATTATCAATAAAACACGGCGACGTAATGTCTTGGTCTGTGTTTAGTTTATAACTATTTGATGAAACATAGATTCTACACTGCACTACAATACAACAGAACCAAAGTAGCAATCAATACAATGGATAGCGAAAATGGTGAAATGGTGTACATACAATAACCAAAAACTGTTCATTCAGCAAGAAAGATTATGATCTCAGTTTTTTTTGGGTCGTAAGAGGTAACTTATTGATCGATGAATTTTGAAAAAGGTAAAACCATAACCGGAGAATATTATTGAAAACAGCTAGAAATTTGTAAAATTTAAAATACGAATTGTTGGAAAAATCCAGTTTATTCATAGAATTTGGTTTCTTCTAATTTCCATCTATTCACAAATCTTTTAAAATTACTTGGTACCATGCATCTTTCATCATATGAAGAAGCGATATTTAACAATTGTAAATAAGTATTACGCAGACCTTTTGAAATTTCAGAACAGGTCACGTACACTATTCATCAATACATTCATTACTTATATACAGATATACCTACGTACCGCACGTAATCAAATACTAATTTAATTAAGATTAACAATACAAAATTCATTCAATCGTTAAATTGAATTTTTTCTCATCATATACATAATGAATATTTAGCTACAGGATTTCATTGATAGATTTATATAAATAAATCTATACGATTATATTATATACAAAAGGTTTGGTTGTATGCAATGATAAATATACAAAAAAATTTAAAATACGTACCAATAAGTGTTTATAAAGTAAAGTTCAACATTATAAGAAATCCATAAAACTTGTTAATTAATTCTAAAATTTTGACGTCGTCATATCATTTTGCATAATTTTAAATCCTGTTTAGCACAAATAGCCGATGTTTATTATTTCTGGTTTCATTATACTTAAATAAAGATAAATATCAGCATCAGAGCGCAGTTCTTTTATAAGGTTTGCATCAAGCTCACTGTGAAAATAATAAAATTAAAATAATAGTTAGTGCTAAAATTAATTTATCAATAGAAAAGAAAAGTTATATTTTAAACACAGATTACATTATAATTTATAAAAACATAATTTTATTTTAATATGAATTCTATGTTAATATTTACAGTATTATTACCATACTTAGTATTTGGTGAAGATAATAATACCAATAATAGTAAAAATCAAGATGATTCATTAACAATAAAATTAATTAATGTTGTAAGATAATAAATTATATCTCTACTTATTGCATCGTTTTATAGTAAAATATAATCAAAATATGAATTAATTATAAAAATTTTGATTTCAAATAAATTTAGTTATTTCGACATGGTGATCGTTCACCAATAATTTCTTATCCAAATGATCCGCATATAAATTATTCATGGCCAGGTGGATTTGGTGCATTATCACAAGTATTTATAACAATATGATTTATTTATAAATAGTATTTACATTTGTTTTGTTATACTTCTAGAAAGGATCTTTACAATTATTTAATTTAGGTAAAAATTTACGTAAAAGATACAAAAAATTATTACCCAAAAATGGTTTATATTCCAGTGATAAAATACAAGTTTTAAGTAGTTCCGCAGTACGTTGTGTTATGAGTGCGGCGAGTTTTTTAGCCGGTTTTATGCCACCATTAAAAAACAATAATTTATTACCAATTCCATGGCAACCAATACCAATAATACAAATTCCAAAAATTAAAGATGAGGTACAAATTCTTTAAAAATACCCATATGAATATATAATACATAATCTTTTTTCGCCAATAAAATACAATACATATATAGATATTACGGCAATATAGTTCATGTCCAAAATATGATAAAATTTTCAAAGAAATATTGACAAATGAACGTGTTGTGGGAAAAAATTTGAAACAAAATACAGAAATATATTCATATTTAAATAAGCATTCAGGAAAAGTAATTATAAATAATATATATGTTCATTGTTGTATTGATTTTTTAAAATAAAAATGACTATGTGGCATGATAATATTTGCAATAATATTTATACTTTTTACAGAATGTCAGTAATTTGATTGATGTATTTTTTTTACATAATACATTGTTTATAGAACAGAGTGCTGGATTATTGTTACCAAAGTGGACGGATAATGTTTATCCTGAAAAAACATTACCATTAGCTGTAAGAAGCTTTGAATTATTTACAGAAACTTTTTATATGAAAAAAATTCGTGGTGGTACTATTTTAACAGAATTTTTAAATAATATTGAAAATTATAAATCAGGATTGACACCAGATAAAACAATTTTTATCTATTCTGGTCATGATTCCACAATCATTAATTTAGTTAGAGTTTTAGAATGTATGAATCAAATAACGTTATTATTAGATTATGCAGCCACAATAGTATTTGAATTACATGAAAATAATTTATTGCAAACGGATTATGAAATAAAAGTAATAGTTTATTGTATTTTTAATTTTAATTGAAATAAAACATTAATGTTTTTTTGTATATTTTTAGATTATGTACTTTCGTAATAGTGAAGATAAATTCCCGAAAGAAATCAAAATACCAAATTGTTCGACACCATGTTCATTAGATAATTTCAAAAAATCCGTACAACATTTATTAGTCGATAATTATGATGAAAGTTGTAAATTATAGAGAATTAAGTACAAAATAAATTTAATTTGACTTGGAAAAATAAAATTTCATATTCATAAAATATCTCGTTTTTATAGACAAAATGCTGAACAATGTGCATTTTGACATTATCCTCATTATTGAAATGTATACCGCCGTTCAAGATGTTTATAGGCAAAGAACAAAATTAATTTATTTATAGAAAAAGTTTTCTTGCTCATATTGAATCCCACTACAAGTATTCCCCTATTATGTCCACGACATTTCTCATCTCAAACTGTGTAATATTTATCTCCATTTGCGCTGCTATATTTGAATATCAATTTCTATGCCGAAAACATAGGATTCTTCGGCATTCAGATGTTATTATTTAGCATATTAATTGTTATGGCTGAGAATCATATAATATAATGGAGAAAAAAACATATTATTACATGTAGTAACAATACTGCAAACCAGTAATAATAACAACAGTTGGAGGCGTGATAAAAAGTAAAGAAAAAAAAACCACTTTGATTTTTATCTGTAAGGTCGAAAAGCATTTTTTATAAATGTATCACATTTAAAACGATACAAAAAAGATACACTTTGATTTGTATCGACAAGGTCAAAAAGTGATTTTTGAATATCACTATTAAAACGATAAAAAGTAAAAAGAAACATTGATCTGTGTTCGTTGCAAGGTCGATAAGAAATTTTTGTAAATATATTTCGCACAAATAGTGTGCATATAAAGTGTTGAACAATTTACCAGATACTTGACATTTCTGTTTTTGTTTTTACTTGATTTTTCTTTTAAATAATTGTGAATACAAAATTAATAATAAAAACATAAATAAAGTTTTAATTTGGTATTTGATTAGTTAAATAAAATGTAAATTAAAGTACGATCAATGTGTAGGGTATTTTGTTAAGAGTGATATACAATTTATATTGATAGTCGTCGCATTTCGAATCGAACCTTACCATACCTTTTTTTCTTCGCACATTTAAAGTTTTAAAAACGGCTACGTCTATAAACATGAGAAGAAATGACGGTAAATGGTTGTTCTTACAGTGCAATGAGACGGTATATCATGTTTTAGCCATATTTCAAATGGAATTTATTGAAAACCAAATGAAACCAGTCAATCAATCAGTTGGGGAAATGGAATTGACCAACAGAATTTTCTGAATCAATGTCTTTAGACTATTTTGATTGGGTGGTTCAAATAACCGTCGTCAATAATGAAAAACCCATTCGAATTGTTAGTGCTGTGGTGTAAATTTTCAAGATATTATTTTCACCATTATTCTCATATCAATGTTTTTAATAAGAAAACTTTTTACAAAAAAGCGTATCGATAACATCCTGTATATTTTTCATCATTTCTTCTACAACTGATAAAATGGAATATTTATATTAATTTAAATTATAAATGATACATCATACACGCAAGCACAGCCACAAATGTATATACATATTGATGTTGATGTTGATTTTATAATCACTAAAATTATATAAGTGTTTATTAAATAATATATAATTAAATTAAAATAAGTTAAAGGTCTATATCGTCTATATTTTCAATATATAATTTATAGGCTAATGTTCGTTTGAAATACGACATTAATATTTAATTTATTGTTAAATACAAATGAAAATATATTAACTATATTTAAAGTTTAGTATTTTTAAAGCTCCATAAAACTTGTTAATCTATCTGTATATATTATACAGCCATACACAAAATTGAACGTACAATTATGGTTTATTTTATTGTTTGTTAGTGCGAGGTGAATATATTATTATATTATTATTATTTTTAAAGAAAAATTTGAAGAGAAATAACTTTGTTTTTGTTACGTTCAACAACAACAAGTAATTTTTACGGGGTGTACGTTAAATTTTGTGTTTAACTGTATAATAAATATAATCTTTATCATTCTCTAAACTATGTTAGTTTAAATCTGGTTCCAAAACTTGTTAGAATTTTATTATTATAACGAATATATGGCATCACTATTTATTTATTTATATATTTACGCAGATAGGTGTAGTATTAGGATATAATGAGATATAATCATAATTTCACAAAATTTGTTTTAATAGTTTTTAAACTGATCACCAGTAAAGATCGTCGTACAGTGTTAAAAAAATTAAATAATAAATTTAAAAAAAATTCAATTAATTAAAATTCAAAAAAAAAATCCGGAAATAAAATTAATTTCGAAAATTTATGTTTAAATCTTATAAATGGCAACACATATATATATAACATTTAGTTTGATACTAATGTCATTGTCGTGTTATATATTATTAGCTATTAGCCGAACGGACAATAATAATCAAGATAAATCATCAACTATAAGATTAGTCAATATTGTATGATTCGTTTTATATAATTTTATAATTTGTTATATTTTACATAATTTAATTATAATAAATAATTGAATATAGGAAACATTATTATTTACTACACTTTATTTATATATAGTTATTTCGACATGGTGATCGTTCACCAATAATTTCATATCCAAATGATCCGCATATAAATTATTCATGGCCAGGTGGATTTGGTGCATTATCACAAGTATTTATAACAACATGATTTATTTATAAATATATTATTTTAAAATATATTATTATATTTACTCACTATATATACTGCACTTCTTCTAGAAAGGATCATTACAAATGGTTAATTTGGGTAAAAATTTATATACAAGTTATAAAGAATTATTGCCCGAAAATGGTTTATATTTAAATGATACAATTCAAGTTTTAAGTAGTGCCGCAGAACGTTGTGTGATGAGTGCGGCTAGTTTTTTGGCTGGTTTTATACCACCTTTAAATAATGGATCAGCAATACCAGTTAATTCCATTCCCAAAAACAGAGATACAGTACCAATTCTAATTTATTACATTTTTTTGTAAAATGAAAATTCAACGAAACATTTTTTTTTTTTGTCCTTAGATATTACGGCAATTTAAATTTTGTCCGAAATATATAAACTATTGGAATATGATATTGACAAATCAATTTGATCAAATTAGAAAATTAAATGAACAAAACGCTGATCTATATTTAAATTTAACAAAACACTCGGGAATGGTAGGCATTTACTAATTCAAAAAACTATTGTATATTAATATATATTTCGAATATAATCAATTCCTGTATGTAGAATATCAGTAATGTGATAGATGTATCACTATTACATAACACATTGTTAATAGAACAGGATAATCATTTAAGGTTACCAAATTGGACACACAATATATTTCCTCAAAAAACATTACCAATATATGAAAGATCACTTGAATTACGGACAGAAACTATTGATATGAAAAAAATTCGAGGCGGTGTTATTTTAACAGAATTTTTAAATAATATTGAAAATTATAAATCAGGATTGACATCAAATAAAACAATTTTTATCTATTCTGGTCATGATTTAACAATCATTAATTTATTTAGAGTTTTAGAATGTATGAATCAAATACCATTATCATTAGATTATGCAGCCACAATAGTATTTGAATTACATGAAAATAATTTATTGCAAACGGATTATGAAATAAAAGTAATAGTTTATTGAATTTTTAATTTTAATTGAAATAAAACATTAAAGTTTTTTTTATATTTTTAGATAATGTACTTTCGAAATAGTGAAGATATATTCCCGAAAGAAATCAAAATACCAAATTGTTCGGCACCATGTTCATTAGATAATTTCAAAAAATCCGTTCAACATTTATTAGTTTATGATTATGATGAAAGTTGTAAATTATAAATACATAAAATATATAAATCGACTTTAACAATTAAAAAGTGGAACTGTTGAAGATGTCCCGTCAAACATACACAAAGTTTCGTCACAATGGAATCCGTGAGCTACAAACAACCGATAAATGGCAAAAATATCGCATATTATAGATAACAATGACAAATATTTGAAAAACTAATCTGTGTTTATTGAATGTTTAAAATAAATTTGTTTGTTAAATAAAAAAAATAGTGCATTAAAGTTGAATACATTCACCTGATGGTATGGCAAGAAAATGCTTATCTATTCAAATATAACAATATATAAATCAAGTTCAATTACTAAATAAAGATATTGAATTGATTGTACAAGGAATAGTACATTTTTTTACAATAATTGTTTATCATTCATAAAATATACGTATTTATATATTGTTTATTTATAATATTTACAGTCTACAAGTTTTAATTGTCTGATTTAATCTATTTAAATACAAAAGTATTATGTGCACACCACAATTATATAAACATATATAGAATCGAATGATAATTCAATGTCTTATCGCATACAGTTATGGGGACGTTTTTTAAACGCAAGTATTAAAACATTTTTTATGTGATGAATAAATAATATAATTTAATGTGTCAATTATTTTCTCATCATTCGTATATGAATTGACACCATCGTATTACTATCGATATCATATTTTCAAATAAGTTTGCTTGCTAAATCAAATGATTGTCTACATGTGATTGAGACGTCTTTACAGGTGCTTGTGTATGAGACTGACCACTATAAACTATCGGTATCCAATTGCTTGAGACTGACGTGGGATAAAGTGAATTAAAATGTAAAATGCGTTTTATTATAAATAATCAGTATTATCAGATAAAAACTAAATGTGTCGCAGTTTGTGATAGAAGTAAATTCACATATAGCAGCTTTATTTTTGTTTGTAGCGAATGTTAATATAGGTAAAGTTTCAATATATTACATATATAATATTAGGCGTAAATATATATACTTACCGATATGATTATGTATCCTCTTTTTTAAGATGTCATCGTATTTTATTTTTCCAGTAAGTATTGATGGTGTACAATGAACTGTTTGCTACTATTGATGAAGTGAATGAAACCATTAGAGTTAATCGTTACCGACAGCAATTAATCCAATAACAATTGCGAGCACTAAAACAAGAAGGAATATTATTATTATTATTATAAATTTACATAAATTTAGTATATGAAAAAAAAAACAAATATATACTATTTTTTACGTCTGTAATTATCTGCGTTAATATATTATTATTATCATTCACATGCAGTTACGTGCGTAAATATGAGTATTCTATAACTTATTATCAATAAGACTATGAAAAAAATTCCTTAATCCTTACAGGTACATATATTTATTATTTTACAAACCGTAAAATGAGGTAATTGGGTGTAAGTTTGGATATAGAATATTATGCCTAGCATGTCTTATCCGTCAAATAATTGGTAACAAAATATATATAAGATGACCAAATTACAGGGATTTAATCATCCGGTGCTCTACACGATCTATTATTATGAACGCTACCACAATTGAGCAATTAATAAATAAGACTGACTGATACAATCTAGAAAAATATGTATATGTGTCTTAATGATAATTATAAGGATATGAAAATACCAAACGTAAATAAGTATACGTAACTAAAAAACACCCCACAAGGAAACGCACAACAAGAAAGACATTCTGTTCACAAAACTATATAGTTTCTGATTTTGTTAAATTGAAACTAATATACGAAAATGGAAAAACTGCTGGTATGCAAATTTTACGGCCACAGTATTTATACAAATACATCAAGATTAGGGTAAAAAGAAAATATAAATAAAATACCCTCTTATTACCCCATTTTACTATATAATTAGAATGTTGAAACTTATTTCAAATGAATAAAATTAAAATAAAACATGCAATCTTCAAAATACATAAAGTATTGATAAGAGCTAAAATTCATCCCCACTGTATCTCGACATTAATCTCTAAACAAGAAATATATTACTATTTAATATGAAATTAATAAGATTCATATAAAATAAATAAGAGGAACGCACATAAATATTATTCATATCAATTTTTTTAAATACTCAAAAGTTAATAAGAAACGGATGTGAGTGCGTGTATATTTTTATATGATAATTGTTAAAAAATATTTTAATTTAATAACGTTTAATAAAAATCATTGCAAAACAACCAGTAAACAATATTTGACGAGTACTTACTTAACGTAATCCAAATTTGTGGATGGCAAAATAATTAAGAATCAAATAAAACCATAAAATTTATTTAAATCATTAGGCCATAATGTTGTTTTTACAAAACAAGTTTTATGTTTTCTTGACTATGATGTGATGACGACATAATTTTAAATCTACATATTAATAGAAAAAAAAATATGTTATTTAGTGAATATATTTACTGATCGCATATACATACACGCAAAGCATATAATTAAATTGCTTGATATCGATAAAAAGTATTGGGTTGACAATTAAATGATTACACATTCCATTGATATAAAACGTTAGTTTAGTACGAATATTAATTTTAAACCAGTATTATTGTTTGTTATAGTATAGCAATATTTTAATAGAGCCATTCAGGAATCGATCGGGATTGTGTAGCGTCACGTCAGCTGCAAAATGGAAAAATAAAATAGGCATTTTAATTTTACTTTATTTTTTAGTGTAAACAAGGAAAAAAAACACATCCTAAATTCACAGCAACAATAACGAAGTGATTTTTTCGCTCAACGTTGAACAACGTTCAAGTCGTCCAAGTGTAGTTAATAACGACCAAATCAAAGCAATCATCATAATACATCTTCTGAGATTGAAGAAAATCGCTCGATGATTGAAAAGCGTTTAACCCCTTAAGGTTCTTGACCTTTTATGATGAAAGTCTTAAAAAGTGGAAAAACGACGAGATCAAACTATATTGACTCGTTATATGCCTTTTTTCAAAAATTCGTTAGGACGAGCCTGGCTCGTGCAAAAACCTTAAGGGGTTAAAACAACTTGACAACAATTTTGTAGTTATTTTATGCAATTAAAGAAATTCACATAAAACACCGGTTGATCGATTTGCTTATGATTCATAAAAATATCGCCTAACTTGCACCATCAGATTACAATTCTGAAGCAGCAAGTAATCATTAAGTTGCAAAAAATATGTCAATAAGTTATTGTGTTCGATGAAAGAGTGCGTATTTTTGTTTATACGCGCAATCACTAAGTTGTGAACCTAATAATTAAAAGAAACCCACATAAATTACATCATTATAAAATACAATTTAAAAACAAATATTACCTGTTGTATATTTATTTAGAATATTCTATATTATCGTGTACACGTATATCAGAAAAACAATCATTATCAGCGTACATTTTTCAAATACATCAAATAGCTATAACGGCGACGATGACCTAAAATTGAAAGTAAACAAATAAATACATTAATAAAAAATATATATAAATTTTTTTTTTTTATCTTTAAACACAAATAAAAATATGTTATCTGTAAAAAAAAAAATTAAATTAAATAAATAAAAAAAAAAAAAAACCCCTATCTCTACCGGAAAAATAAAATAAAATATATTTATTATTATTTATCCTTCATTAATGATCCAATGATTATGCTGCAATACTGAAATTACTTACCACCGTCATAATGTTACCGCGAACAGTGGTTACACTTATAAATTTAAAAATGTAGGTAAATGACGACTTTTCCGCAATACATTCTTTCAACATATGTTTTTATATTGGATTATTATCACACTGCGTACGTCTAATATTCTAATATTCGTTAAATAAATATGGATATAAAAATATTGATAAATCAAATAATTGAATGTGAATAATAAATATATTTGTATTTAAAATGTATGTATAGCGCACAGCATAGATTGTACATAGATATAAAATGTATTGTATATGTGCACTGCGTTTTAGTTATAATCAAACATCAATAAATATACGTATAAAATATATTTTAAATTCATATTCAATAATAGTTGGAAATTATCCGTACAACGGTTAACAGAGTGATTTTGAAGAAATTTATAAGTATTACATCCAATCCCATCCCTCTTCAACGAACAATGTTTAATAATTTAATAAAACCATTGTCGATATTATCAATATTTAATTTAATATTATTTTCATCATTTTATAATTTAATATGTTGTGATATTGATAGTAGTGGTGGTGATGATGAAAACAATAATATTGAAGAGGGATTAAATTCAATAAAATTAATTAATGTTGTAAGTTAATAAAAGTTATTGCATATTTTTAAGATCATATAATTTTATTTATTTACACTAATTAATTTTATAGTTATTTCGACATGGTGATCGATCACCAAAATTATTATATCCAAATGATCCGCATGTAAATTATCAATGGCATGGTGGTCTTGGTTCATTATCACAAGTAAATAATAATTTAACTATACAGTATTCATATAAATATATAATTGAACAATATAATGCTAATTTTTATATTATTTATCTATACACAAACTTGTAGAAAGGATCATTACAAATGTTTACTTTAGGCAGACATTTACGAATGCGATATAAAAAATTAATTCCATTAAATGGTTTATATAATAATAAAAATATGCAAGTTATAAGTAGTTCACGTGAACGTTGTATGATGAGTGCTAGTAGTTTTTTAGCTGGTTTTATGCCACCATTAACAAATTATAATTCATTACCGATTCAATGGCAACCAATACCAATACTTACAATTCCAACCGATAGAGATCATGTAATAATAATAAATAATAGAATTTTATTTTGTGTAAAAAATGTAATGGGAAAAAAATATTAAATATTTATTTTGTTTAATTTAGTATTTACTTCAACGTAAATCATGTCCAAAATATGATGATATATGGAATAAAATTCGTACAAATCCACCGGAAGATATTGAAGAATTTAATCAAAAAAATGCTGATTTATATTCTTATTTAACGTATCATACCGGCAAGGTATGTAGTGTATTTTTTATTAATTTAATAAAAACAATGTATGTATTAAAAATAAAAATTACAACAGAATTTTAGTCATATGTTTGATGTTGAAGCGTTACACAATACATTGGATATTGAACGGAAAGCCGGTTTATTGTTACCAAATTGGACCGAAAATATATTTCCGGAAAAAACATTACCAATATTTGAAAAGAGTGCGGTTACACGGACACATACATTTTATATGAAAAAAATTCGTGGTGGTGCTATTTTAACCGAATTTTTAAATAATATTGAACATTTTAAGTTATTACAAATAGAAAGAGAAACAATAATGCCGTCTGCACCCGTATACAAATCAATGTATTTTTATTCTGGTCATGACACATCAATTGTTAGCTTATTAAGAGTTTTAGGTGTTATTGAACAAACAACAATGTCACCAGATTATGCGGCTACCATTGTATTAGAGTTACATCAAAATGAAATATTTGTTGACGATTATGAAGTTAAAGTAAAATTTTTATTTTATTATATACGAGTTTATATTTCTTTTTGTTTTACTATTAATTTATATTTAATATTTTGTTTTTTATTAGCTTGTCTACTATCGTAATAGCAATGAAAAATATCCAAAAGAATTACGGTTAGACAATTGTATGGCACCATGTTCTTTAACGAATTTTACCACATTTTTTGAACAATATAAAATTTATAATTATGATGAATTATGTAAATTATGAATCTCTACACTACTAATTTTGTGGTGAAAAGAAATCTTATTTCATTTAAAATTAAATTTTTCTTTATTATTATTATTTTATGTTTTCATTTTAATTATTATAGAAATTAATGTCTAACACTTATCATAATCAAAATCTAATTACACTTTTAAAACTAAATATTGATTTTTAATTATTATGTATTTTGTTATCAAATTATATTCTAATTATGGAAAATTATTAAAAATAGAAAAAAAAAACACCTTATATTTTCTTTCTTTTCATACGCCCCCGCGCGTCTCTTAATTAATTATAATCAAAGTTTGATTATCGTAAAATAGCCGCGTTTGTTAAAAAAAAAAAAAACTTTTCTATAAAGCAAATAAATTGAAATTAGAAATTCATAAAAATATTTTGAATATTTCTGGGCAACCCATTAATAAAAAGTGATTGAATAAATTTCTCTTTACCGATTTATAAAAAAAAAAAAAAATTTAAATAAAGAAAAAAGTACTTAACTTAATTATATTTATTAAAATTGATTAATTCATATTAATTAATATTTTTGCTTCTATTATTTATTGTTTTATATAAATTTGTTTCTCGAAAATAATTCATTCAGGATTAATATTATAAGATTGTATTAAAAATTTATATAGTCTGTGTGTGTGTGTGTGTGTGTGTGTTTGGTGTAATGTATTTGTATACTTAATATTTATAATAGTAAAAATTCACATTTGAATTGTTTCAAAATACAAAAAAAAAAAAAAAAAAATAAAAAAAAAAAAACAAGAAAAAAATCGATAAACCAAAACTTTATTCAATCTTCCATGCTTTCATTGCGATCCGGTGAAGTGCCATTATTCTTAGGTGAAGTAGATCTTGATTTACGATCTTTGTCTTCTGAAGGTGAACGATCTCTGCATTACGAACAAAAAAAAAAAACAACATTTTTATAATTTAATAATTTTAAACCAAAAAAAAAAATAAATAATAATTACTAAATAAATAAAACATACCTTGAATTTGATTTTTCGTGTGATTTAGAACGTGATCTTGAATTATCGTCTCGTTTCATTGAATTTGAACGTGAACGTGAATCACGTTTCATTGAGCGTGAACGTGATTTTGACTTTGATTTTGAATTATCTCGATTGCTGTGTGTACAAATTAAAAAAAATAAAATATTGATTGTATTTTATATTCTTTTCTTTTTATGAAAAACTATCGAACTATAATTTTGAAAAACTTACTTTGATCGTGAACGAGAACGCGATTTTAAAGGTGATTTTGATTTTGATCGAGAACCACGTGATTTGGAACGGCTACGTGATTTTGAACGGCTTCCAGATGATCTAAAAATATTTTTAAAAAATTATATATTTACAATCTCAATTTAGTAATGTGTGTAAATAATGTGTAATATAAAATTGATAAAATTTAGCATCAGCCGATAAATTTACCATTAATTTAAAATTTTTAAGATTTAGAAAAACTTGTTTATAATTTTTTATTTGATACAAAAATAAAAAAAACAAATAAATTTAAAAATATCAAAATTTCAATTATTCTAAATAAATTCTTTCGTGTAATAATTTTTCATCTATTTATTATCTAAACACTAATCAAAAGTAATAACTAAACGAGAGAAAATACGAAATAAATAGAACCGAACGGTATTTAGTAGAGTTATTTTTGATCCGTACACCTAAATGCTATACTTTAATATGCATTAAAAAAATATCTTTACGCGAAAGAGGATTGTTGTTAGATAAATTGAAAATATCGATATTAAGAAGAATGACAAAATTTAATGAATTCGGTAGGGGAGAATTGCTTCAACATCCCAATGTTTTTTCTTCAGATTTAGCATTATTCATCAAAATATTCTGTTCGCTTACGAAATAAAAAATGTAAAAAACCACACTCGTAATCAAAAATTAAAAATGTCTGGAATAATGGAATTAAAGAAACTAGTTGGATTATGGCAAACTAAATGGTGACTTATTATATATAATAGTTCACAACTTTGAGTGTAATTAAAGTTTGGTAGATACCATAAGCTCCACTTGGAGTTCCAACAACCATTCGATAGTTTAACTACATTCGTTTTTAACCGACTGCTTAATTCTTAAAAATTAATATATTTTCCAATTTAATTTAAAAGAAATTTTTTTAACTTTTTAATATTGATTTAAATATGTATTTACCGTGAACGAGAACGTCTACGTGAGCGAGATCGTGAACGTGAACGGCTGCTTGATGAACGAGACCGTCCGCGTCCAGAACCGCCACCGATGCGTCCACCCCGACGATCTTCAACTAAACGAATGCGACGTCCATTTAAATCAGTGTTATCCAATTTTTCAATTGCCGTTTTCATATCAGATAACGAGGCAAATTCCACAACGCTATAATTAACAAAAAAAAAAAAAAATATAAAAAAATTATTAATTATAATTACATAAACAATTCATTACAAATTATAAATATTTACCCTTCATTACGACGCTGTTTATGTGCATCGGCATAAGTTACTTCACCCGCTTGACGCATATAATCTTTAAGATCCTAATGGAAACAATGACGAAAGAAACAAAAAAAACAAAAAAAAAAAACATATTTTGTTATTAATAAAATAATTAAATTAAATTAAAAATATTTAACAATCGCGGTCAAATTCGGTATTATATGTATTATTGAGACGACGACGACGATGACGACAATCAAATAATGTGTCTCATTTAAATAAATTATAAAATTACTTAGTAGAAGAAAAAAAACAATGCCAAACAAATCATAACAAAATCATAAAAATAAAAATAAATAAAGTAAATAAATAAATAAAAATGAAAAAAGAAGTCTCTTCATAAATTAAAATAAATTAACATCACTTTTATTTTTATAAATTCATGCATAATTTTGTTTTAATTTCAACAATTACAAGGGTAAAAAAAAAAAATAAAAATAGGGCTAAACATTTTTATTTCTGGATTTTTAACACAGAAAGAGAGACTCCAAAAAAAATATACAGGGTGTCTACGAGCGGTGCGCATTCCTTCAAGGCGGTGTGTGATGGGCGACATAATTCTAAGTAGAAATAACTAAATAATATTTTTTGATTTGGGGCACTGTTTTCGAGATATGGTCCTAAAAATTTTTCTTGGTAGACGTGTCATCATTAATGGACCAATAACTTCGAAAGTAAGGTAAATACAAAAAATTTATAATAGACCGAATTTGTAAAGAATTAAATTGTGTTATAAATTTTTTTTTTAATTTACTTCAGAATTTCAAGTTATTGAACAATATAATTGAAAAATAACTATGTTTTCTTAAAAATTCCCCTACTAAAATGAATTTTTTGCAAAATTTAACTGCGGAACATATTATTTTTATATTAAAAAAGTATAAACTAAATTATTTCGCTACAATTTTGTAAAATATTTCATTTAGCTATTATGACTAACAATTTAAAAGTTATAAATGTTTGAAAAAGTGGTGTAATTGTAGAAATATATTAGATAAAAAAAAACAAACTAAAATTATAGCTATTTGGAACAAAAGAAGAGTAGGCTTTTTTAAATTTCGTTTATTGATATAAGCAAACACTGCCTATTTTTCTTTTGATCCAAATAGCTATTGGGTCTATAACTAACTCCATGAATTCAGCCATTTTTTCATATCTTCATATGAATTGAACCGCTGTGCAGAAAGGGCTGACCCGAACAAATGGTAGTCTGATGGAGCAATGTCTGTTGAATATGGTGGGTGGAGTATGACTTCCCAACCAAGTGCTTCTAACGTTTCTTTGACCGGTCTTGCAACGTGTGGTCTAGCATTATCATGCTGCAGAATCACACGGTCATGTCTGTTGGCATATTCTGGTCGTTTTTGATGCAATGCTATGCTCAATTGGATTAATTGCTCTCGGTTACGTTCAGCAGTGATGGTTTGTCCCGGTTTAAGCAGCTCATAGTACACTACTGGTCCCACCAGATACACAGCATAACCTTAGAACCATGAATATTGCGTTTTGGTGTCGATGGGCCTGGTTCACCTGTCTTCACCCATGCTTTCCGACGGTTTATCGTAATGGATCCACTTTTCATCACCAGCCACAATTCGATGTAAAATTGAATGTCTTTGAAGCAAAATTTCACACATAGTTTTTCGATTTTTTTGTTGTCTTTCCGTCAATTCATGTGGTACCCAAACGAATAGCTTTTGGACCATTTTAATTTGGTTTTATTTTCTATTTCTACAATTACACCACTTTTTCAAACATTTATAACTTTTAAATTGTTAGTCATAATAGCTAAATTAAATATTTTACAAAATTGTAGCGAAATAATTTAGTTTTACTTTTTAAATATAAAAATAATACGTTAGATTTTTAAAAAAAATTCATTTTAGTACTGGAATTTTTGAGTAAACATAGTTATTTTTCAATTATATTGTTCAATAACTTGAAATTATGAAGTAAGTTATAAAAAAATGTATAACACAATTTAATTTTCTACAAATTCGGTTTACTATAAATTTTCTGTATTATTACCGTCCTTCCAAAGTTATTGATACTAAATTAATTAATAAATAAATAACAAATCGAAAAATGTTATTTTATAATTTCGTCTTATAATTATGTCGCCTCATCACACCACCTTGAATGAATGCTCACGTGCGGTCGTGATCATCCTGTATAAATAAAAATTAAATTAAATTAAAATAAAAAAAGCATTGTTGTGTAGTGTAAAATAAAATTAAAAAATAAAATAAAATATAATGTCTGAGATTGATTTCATTAAAAAAAAGTGTTTCTCGTTGTGGAAAAAAAAAATAATCATACATAAATATTCATAAAAAATAATAAATCCTAACCAGATTTTTTTTTGGTTTACTTTTTGATCAGATGCGTGTTATGATAAGAGAGTTCCATTATTTGTGCACAGATTAGTTGGAGAAGATTGATTAGAAAATGACCCATTACCACCATTGGTATACACATAATTAGAGAAACGCATGTGTGTGTGTGTGTGTGGATAGTAATTTAATGTTTTGTTTTATTATCACAAATGGATCGGCTTCGATAAGGCTTCTTTCTCTACACATTATTATTTATTTAGGACATCCTTCCTTCACATCTCATCCGTTAATTATTATTTATGAATATTTATATATCATTTTTATTTTTCCAACAAAATATCACAAATAGAAATCAATCACAAAACAAAAAAAAAAAAAAAAACAATAAATAAAATAATAAATAAAATAATTTAAATAAATTCAATTAAATAAAATAAAATTAATCGAATTCAAATAAATAGAAATTTGGTTGTGTCTCAATAAATATAATACCGATACAAAAAATACAACATTTTTTATACATTTATTTATTTTTAATTCTTTTTTTATTTTTTTTTTATTTGCATATATAAATTTTTGTTTTTTTAGGAATTTATTTATAAATGCACATAAAAAAATTAAAAAAAAAGAACAAAAAAAAAAAAAAAAAAACAGAAAATTCTATACATGTAAAAATAAAAAAAAAAAAAAATAATTAATATAATTAAAAAATGATGTTGATGATTAAAAAAAATATTCTTACACATTAAATCTGTGGTTTCGATCATTTTAATGCGACAAAAACTCTTCTGGTCAACCATAATATAGAAATTATCAACCACATCATTCATCTGTCGGGTATCATCACCACCACCACACGGACCCCCGCCGCACACCAACCATTATTAATTAAGTTTTCTTATAGTAGTAGTTTTTATTATTATAGTGTTTAAATAGTAGTTAGTTTGGTTACCATTAACTAAAAACAATACCACTTGTATTCACACACAACCATTGTTTTTTTTTTTTAGCTTTCATTACGTATTGTGCGTGTGGTCGTCCGTCTTCACATGTGCGTGTATATTTGGAGAATGGCATGGCATCGCCGGTGATCTTATTATTATTATTATAATTAATTATTTATATCATCTCATAATAATTCTGTTTTTTGTTTTTTTTTGGGGGGGTTGCACATAAAATAAATGGATTTATTTATATTCATTTAAAAGATGGATCACACTTTACACAATACACACACACACACAATTTTGATTTTATTAATAATTGTTTAGCTATTTTGAAAGGAAGTCAGCTTTTGCTTTGATTTTTCTATTTATTATTCTATTTATGTTCACATCAATCATTGAATAATTATATTGTGCGCATGTGTGTGGTTTTTTGTTTTTTTTTTGACTGCGGTGTGGATGGTGATGTTTAAAATGACATAATAAAATTTGGTTTTTTTTTAAAATTCTTCGTTTTTTTTTTTTTTTTTCTTATAAGTTTCAATATAAATTATTTTTAAAATAATAATCGTTTATAAAAAAAAAAAAAAAATTCTATTTAAAATATTAAATTATATAAAATTTTGTTTTTTTTTTTTTTCATATTTACTATAATGCAGAAGACACACGGGGGTGTGGTCCTGACCACCACAAAAATAAATAGCCACTTTATTTTTGTATGGTTTTTCTTTTGTTCTAATTTTTTATTTTTCATTGATTGATTGATTGATTGATTGATTGATTGATTGTGTGTGTGTGTTTTGGTTTGGTTTGATTTTAATATATATTTTCTATTTTATTTTGCTATCATATTATTAGTTCGATTGTTCTAGGTAGTAGTGAGTGTTTGTTTTTTTTCCTAATAGCCCATCATCACACAAAAACACACACATAAAATACAAAAAAATGTGATTTTTTTGTTTTTTTTTTTTTGGCGTTGTTGTTTTTTTTTTCTTTTTTTTTTTTTGATCGCACAAATCAATCGTTAGGCGCAGCGAGAGAAAAACCCTAGTGTATGAAGTGTGGTATGTGTTTACGGGAAGCATCACCAATTTCGTCTATTTTGCGTATATGCGTTCTCATTCATTCATCATTAGGCCACCAATATAGTTATTTGTCTCGTCTTCGAACCCACACATATTTAGGAGGTATTCTTCGAAAAAATATTAAATATTTTTTTTACTAATTTTTTGTAAAAATTTTTTTTTTTTTTTTTTTTGTAATTTAAATATTATTTTTCGCGAATTTATAATTTTTTTTTTCTTTTTTTAAATAAAATGATTATTAAATTATTAAAAAAAAAAAAAAAAAACATAAAAATAAAAATAAAAATAAAAAATAAACACAGATAAGAAATTAATAAAATTAAAAAAAAAATTGTGTTAAAATAATGTGAAAATAAATTAATAATACCCCAAATTTTAGTATTATATTATTTTGTTTTTTTCCTTTTTAAATAATAATTTAATAATTATTTTATTTATTTTATTAATTTGTTTGGACTTTTATTTTTCATAATTGTGTTTTATTTGTTTTATTTGAGGAAAACCGAATAAAAATAGAAAGAAAAAAAAAAAAAAAAAAATAGACAGTTATAGAAGTATAAAAGTTTATGTAAGTTTAAGATCTGTATTCATCAACTGATTATTAGATCTGGTCTTCATAAACTGATTATTTCCATTTGAAATTATTGTTTTTAAATTCAAATATTTTGATTACACATCACATGTTTCCCCGCCGCATAGTGTTGTGTCCGCAGCAGCAATTGTATTGCATCCTTTTTTTTTTTTTTTTGTTGTTCTTCCATCATGATAAATATTCATAATTTTGGATTATATCTAGTTTTTTTTCCATTCACAATTTCCTTTCATTATTAACATCCGTTGGTCAACATCCTTGGAGGGGGTGGGGAGGTTGGTTGAAAAAAAAAACAAAACGCTTTGAATAATATTGTGGTTTTGCTTGTCCATTGTAAATTTGTATTGTGTCCATTGTGTTCTCCTCATTTCTTTTGTTTTGTGTTTTTTGTAATAACATCCTGTGCATGACACCAAGTTTTTTTTATCCTTTTCTGTGATTCATCATCTGTTATTATAGCGTTCATTCTTTTGAATGTTCATAGTAGACAATTAAAGCTGACTTTATCATATATTTTTTTATATTTATCACCATCTCCACATTTTTGCCAGATTATTAATCGTTGTGTGTCTTTCTTTCCATATTATGTAATCATAATCATTTAAAATACTAAAATTGTATATGGGGGTGGGGAGGGGCAGTGTCAAGTTTCTTTTTTTTTTTTTCTTTTCTTTCCAGTGGAACATTACAACACTTTTAAATTCTCAACTAATATTTTTGTCTTATGATTTAATTATATTGTATTTGGTTTTCAAATATTTTATTCACACATAGCACATATTGTAATATTTAATAATATATTGTAGAAAAAATACACAAAATAAATAAAACAAAAAACATAGAAACGAACGCTTAAGGGCTTAAGGGGTTTATCAAAAATTATCAAATTGTTTTTTCTTCCGTCTTAACAATGTGTATACAGACATT
Source organism: Bibio marci (assembly GCA_910594885.2). Taxonomy (NCBI): domain Eukaryota; kingdom Metazoa; phylum Arthropoda; class Insecta; order Diptera; family Bibionidae; genus Bibio; species Bibio marci. Next base: position 43,996,871 of record OU343114.1, read on the forward strand.
TAATCAACGGGTCCTTTTTAATATTCCCCGGTTTGATGATATCAATATAATATTGTTTTTTTTTTATTGTATTATTTGTTGGAATTGAAATATTTAAAAATATATAATTAATGGACTATATTATATTTATCAATTTGACTGTTGAATGTTAGACAGATAGATAGATAGATAGATACCCGTATTGCAAGCAACATTGGATGACGATGACACTTTGAATCTCAAAAACAAATGGCGAAAATGTTAAATGTTGCACAACAAATAAATTTGTAACCGTTTAAAAGCTATGGGAAAAATTCAAATGTGTGAAAAATTGGTGCCACTTGTGAAATTTTGCTTGCCAGACACGAAAAGAAAATCAGTTTTGCATCGAATTGTTACTGGCTATGGAAAATAGATTTATTTTAAGAATCCTAAACGGAAAAAATCATGGGTTAATGTAGCATATCCATCAACATCGACTGCAAAACCATCCAATCGTTTCGGCAAAAAGACAATGCTGTGTGTCTGCGGTGGGACCAGAAAGGTGTGCTCCTAAAACCTGGTGAAAACTGGTTAATGCTGATCGCTACCAACAAAACAAATGATCAATTTGAATCATGCATTGATAGAAAAACGACCAGAATGGCCCAGAAGACACGGCAAGGTAATTTTGCTCCATGACAATGCACTTGAATACAAAGCAAAATCGTTTCAGGATACAATCAAAGCACTTGGCTGGTAGCTGCTACCCCACCCACCGTATTCACCAGACTTGGTTCCTTCCGACTACCATTTCTTTTCATCGATGGGACACGCATTGGCTGAGCAGCATTTCGATTTCTACGAAGAAGTCAAAAATTGGATGTCTGATTGGTTTTTGTTCAAAAGACAAACAATTCTATTAGCGTGGTATCCACAAATTGCGGTGGTCAAAATGTGTAGAAAGCAATGGCCAATATTTTAAATAAAATGTTTTTTTACTTTCCTACTTAAAATTGCTGGTTTATTTTCACAAAAAAAACGCTCATTTGATACCGGTACACCTGATATATAAATAACAAATAACATAAGCAGCAATAATAATAACAACAACAACAACAACGTTGATCACCAATTATTTTATATAAAAAAAAAAAAAAAGCAAATTACCGATCAATACACAAATAATCAATTATTCATATATAAAAATCATTATTTGCAAATTAAATGACCAAAAGAGTAATGACCTCTAAAATAAAATTAATATTGTGTTGGTGTTTATATACACACAAAAAATTTAGAAATGGGTAACCAAACAATAATGAACATATATTAAAATGAAGTATTAATATTATTTGTTTTGAATAAAACCACCACGCATTTCTTAATTCATAAAAAAATCTTTTGTCATCACATATATTCGTATTATATTAATTATAAATATTCATAAAGGTGTAGGACTACGATGAATTTTTACCCGATAAATATAAAATTTAACAACGGACAACTTCTAAAAGAATAAATGAAAATATTGTGTATTGATAATATATAAAGATATATATTAAATAATAATTAGTATTAGAAAGCAATGTGTATTTTAAATTAGAGCATTTAGCAATTAATGAAAAAAAAACCGAACATCAATTAAATGGCATTAGATTAAGGTCATGTATCATCCATTGGGCATAACAAGCAGTGATTCATACGACACCATGTATATAATTTAATTAAAAATACATATTTTCGATAGAAACATCTAACATACGTGTGTGTGGTGACAGCTCGACGCCGAATAGTCTCAAACACATGTTAGATATTTCAATTGAAAATACATATTTTAAATTAATCATAATCGCGTCGTATGAATGTGATTGTCATAACCACGGGAAACATAGCATATAAGACGCACCCCAAATATGTATATAGTTTAACAAAAACACCAGCTATGTGTGAATGAAGACATTTTCTCATTAAAATTACGTTCATTATTACTTTATGTTAAGTTAAGTAAATAAAAAAAAAAAAAAAAAAGAAACTTTTCAAATTGATACGTCATTATTTTCAATGTATTAATATCCCAAAATCAAAATACAAAATATTAATTTCCAGCAGTCATCATATACATTTTGATTTCATTTCTAAATAGTTGATGAATACAGATCAATCTCAATCATAATAATAATAAAAATAAACAAAAAAACAATAAATATGTTAGCCGATTTTTGATATTTCCCATTTCTCCCCATCAGTTTTTTTTTTTTTTTTGCACTGTTGCATTTTCAATTTATAGTAAATTGCTGTGTTGATATTGCAATTTTTTTTTCTTTTTTTCTATTACATTGTCTAAATGTTTTTTTTTTTTTTGTTGTTGCTTTTTACATTTTTTGTCAATTAATTTATTTATAAACTAAAATTTATAATAATAAAAATTAAAAAAATATTTTGAATTGACTTTTTTTCATATTATACTTTTGTAGGGAAATAAATATATGTGATACCATTTATATAATGTGTATTATAGGGGGATGATCGCATAGATTACTTCAATGGTTATTTGTTCATGTGTTAGAGGAAATCAATCTGTAATCAATATTCACACTTCATCGAATATCTTCAATTCATGAACGCGAGTAGGAAATTGAAATTATATGCACAATCATCTATGGAAGCAAATGGTTGTCACACACAAGTTCACACACCCATATACCGCCGATCGTAGTATAACAATAATTGAACGTCTTCGATATGAAAAAAAAAGTAATTGTAAATATTTTTATAATTTTATATTTTTAATATTTTAATGTAAATATCTATACTTTGAACAAGAACAAGAACAACAACAACAACAACAACAACAACAAATGGACAACGTAAATATGAAAAAAGAAAAAAAAAACAGCAACATCAAATGAAAAATTAAATAAAAACAGCAAATACCTCTTCTTTTTTTAAGTTATATTTTTGAATAAAAGTTTCGCGTAGATGTGTTTTGATGTAATATATTTATATTTAATAATATTTCTATATATATTTTTATATTTGTTATTTGCGGATAATACACGCGACTTATTATATTTTCGATTTTTTTTTTTTTTAAATTTAAATTACTTCTTAAAACTATACAAGAATTATCTAATACATACCTGCCAACTAACTCGACTGGATAAATTTTCCACAATTAATCGATACTCTGTACGTAATGGCGGTCCATATCTGGATGTTGATCTGTAAAATAAAAAAAAAATATATATTATTTTATTTACTATCGATTAAAATTAATTTTTATTAAACAATTATTAAAATTTATTAATATTTTAATTTTATCTTTAAAAATATATACAATAGATACGAATTTCTTCTAATGAAAATCAATGAACTATAGAAACATATATTTTTGCGAGAAGATCAATTTGATAAAATGAATGAAGGTAACGGATCATTGTCAAGTTGCTACACAATATTTTATAGTTACGCCAGGGTAAAACAAAATTCGTTCGAATGTTTGTGGTGTATACGCATAAATAATATCAAAATATTAACATTGAGTTTTTATTATTTTGAACTTTAACAAATTGAAACAGCGTATGATAGCTGACATGGTAAATAATATTTGAAAATGAAAACGGTATCAGCAAGTTGGTGATGTATGTGATGCCATGTTTGCTCACTATCTATCAAAAAACGGGCCACCACCACTAAACATTGTTTAAACCTATTTAGACATAATCAAACCTGGGTGGTTAAACGCACCAAAGAAAGTTTTTCATCAGCTTTCATCATAAGATTATGGCTTATGGGATGTACAATTGTTTAGAAAAAGATAAAATATTATTCGTAATTGTAAGACCGATGATTAAATGAAAAGAATAAGAAAAATTAATGATCGGCTTACACATCAACAATTGTCATAACCAAATTACACAATTAACAATATGAATTTGTTTCGTTACCCATATTTTTCAGATTTGGCACTAAGAGATTGTTCAAAAAGAACAAAAAAAAATGTATCTCTATATACATAGAGATATTTATATCAAATTCAACTTTAATTAAAGCAACACAAACGCATAATTTGTAAACATCAACAAATCCTATTAAACATTAATGTCATATCACCGAAATTTAATAATGTAAATATGACAGCTATGATTCAAAGACGAATATAAATGATCAAAGCAGTACTTCAAACGACATCGAAGTAAGTCATAAAATGATTAAACATAAGATGTTTGTCAATTTTCGTACTCTTGGAAGAACAACTCTTGGAAGGCTAGTGCTAGTGCATTAGTTCAGGTTGTTATATTGAGCATAAACCGTGAGTAATGACCGGCAAAAATCAAGTATTGCAATTGCATTACATTGTTAACATTGTAAACATCTTAAATTTGTGAGTGCAAAAAAACCGCAACACATTTAGGTAGGAACAAAATAATCGGTAAAATGATTGCCGCAGCCTTTACACCAGACAATCAATTTCGGTATACCAAAACATAAAGTGAAATGTCTGGTTGGAAAAAAATATTTACTTCAAATTCAAAAAAAGACACAATCAACAAACGTATTTGTTTCATTTCTATCAAATTTATCGAACAACCCAATGGCAATTGAATCAACCCCTGTTTAAAACACAACCCTTTTTTCTCATTTATAAAATGAATGAATATATCTTAATATATATATGAATGATTAATTGTTTTAAATTTGTGATATTATTTACAGCTAAATACTTTTTATAATACTCACTTATTGTTTCCGTATCTAGAAAAGAAGAAGAAGAAGAAAAATAATAAATATATATATATATTATTAAAATTAAAATTGTGTATATTAACAATGGGTTACACATTTAATTAAGGACTAGAAATACTATCGATTTGAGTTAACCGAGCGAAAACAAAAATAATTATAATTTAGTATAACATAATAACACTTACTTGTCATTATTATAACGTCCACCACCACCGCCGCCTCCACGACGATTATTATATCTATCATTATTTTCATATCGATCACGATGGCCTCCTCTGGCCTGTCCTCTAGCCACTTCCACAACAACCCTGTAAGAAAAAAAAAAAAAAAAAAATAATAATTAATTTACAATTTAGTACACGTCGCATAAGTTTTTATAAGCAGCAACTAATAATAAACTTATTGAATATGTAAAAAAAAAAAAACCAAGGAAAATATGAAGGAAAAACAAGAATAAGGTAAAATGAAAATTATTCGGATTCAATCTATCAATATTAATGACAGTCATGATATCTACATATAGCGCGAAGAACACCATTTAATCAATTGTAATATTGTGATATAGATATTCTATTGATGTAACGTTTAAAACTAGTGATGATATCGCTATATTATATCAATTACAATAGATATAGTGCACGATATGTTTGTTAAAATATTGATAGCTTTTAAATATTTGTCAACCATTTACGATGATATCATCATAGCAATATTAATAGATTGAACAATAATATAAAGGAGAGAATAAAAACGCGTAATATATATACCGATGCATAAAATGATTAATTCCATTGGGATGTTGGATTTTTTAATAAACGAATCCAAATAAATTTAATTAATATATAAAAAATACATTTTTTATATGACAGAATTTATAAATCGATTGTAGAGACAATTATCATGAGACAATAATTATTGATTAATTATATATGAAAATAAAATTTATTGTCTTATGAAAACATGAATCCGAATAGAAATAAAATTAAATTAATAAATCATGTTATCAAAAATCATTGACTACGGAGAGTATAGACACTGTATTAGCTCGTTTCGCTTTGGCATACATACGGATTAAACAGACAACCAACAGATAAATTACATGTGTTAAATAACCAATACATACATCTATATTTGCCTACGTCAGAACAAAAACATAAATTGGCAACAATAATGATATTGTTTATATATTCACTTTCTTTATACCATAACAATTCATTATACTATTTTAAATTATAAAATAGAATCATTTCCGTAATATTTTCCATTTTATTATAATTATTTATATTATAATGATGACTTTTGGTATTTTTTTTTAAATCTCTATAATCTTTCTTTCTATACACTAAAGCGAAACGTGCTGATATAAGTTTTTACAATCCAAAGTACATGCGATTAACATAATGTTATAATCAATTTGAAATAATGTTTTCGAAATGTAAAATAAAAAAAAAAAAAAATAATAAATATTAAAAACTTTTACACAAAACCATAATAAAAAAAATAAAAAATTAAAAATACTAAAAAAAATAAAAATAATATTAATTAAAATAAAAAATCAATATATTCAAAATATACAATATATATGCGAAGTTATATCTGAAACCAATTTTTGGGTAGACATTTCATCCAAATTAGGTTCAGCCCCCGTAGTAGTCTGTACGTCAACAAAATACATACACTTACTCCAGGGAAGCTTTGAAATGTCAATAGCTAAAATATATAAAGATATAAAATAAATATTTTGTTTTTGATTGTTGATGTTGTATTTATTTAATATAAATTAATTTAAATCTTATCTTACACATTCTGTGTCATACAACACAATGATGATTAATTGTGTTAAATTGTCAATCAGTATATTTATCAAAAAATGACTACATAAATATTACAATAATTAAATATTTTTAACTAACCCATTTCCAATCATTTAATTTATTATAGGAAAAAAAAAAAAACTATTGTTTATTTGCGGTGTAACTTTTGTTTTTGTTTTTTTTTTATGAAAAATGGCGTCAAAAAGTTTTGCTAAATTTTTATGTAGATGATAAATTTTCAAAGTTTGACGATAAATTTTACGTTGGTTTAATAAAACCCACAACCAATTCATGCATTTTCTATTCAACATTTAACACCGTTTGCAGAGAAACCATTACTTGACTAAAAATGAAAATGTCATACAAATTCTTTAAACAATTAGTTGAAATTTATTAATCATTGCTTGATCAATCATCGAATCATAATAAATTTGATAAGAATAAATTAATGGTTTTAAATTACTGCGATCTAAAAAAATATATTTTATCTCATGTTCTTAGTCCTTGTAATGGTGTGTTTCCCATATTCTTTGAGTTCCCTCTAAACAGTGGCGTTTTTAATAAATTTTCGGACATAAAGTGAGTTCAATAATGACAATTCACCGCCAACCAAATAGTAAGATCTCTAATACTTCTTTTGCAGATAAATGATCCGCAGTTTTGGTGTAGACGCTCTAGCGTTTCTTTTCTTACAAAATCTACATTCATTAGTCAGTAGACAGATGTTTTCATCAATCTGCGAAGTATCCTGTTAGAATCCTAAATCCGTTGCTGTTTAACAAAACTTATTCACTAGTCGTGAGTGAGGTGAGCGATGGGTAGTCACTATCTTAACACACCAATAGCATATATTTTTTTGTGCAGTGCTTAATAATTTGTATACTTCAATATTACTATTACAGCTATTATATAATATATTGTATTTGCAGAATAAAATTTCAATTTTACTGAATGGAAATCTTGCCCGGTAGAAAGTCAAAACGAAAATTGCATTGGTTTAAATGAACTTCGTTTAACATAAAAATTAAAGCCTATGTTAAAAAAGAAGTTAGTATTCTTTACCATCAACTTAATTATCCACACCGCCTTAATTTTCTATAATAATCGCAATTCAATCCCATATTTGCTTTAGTAAATTGAAAATTATTAAATAATATAATTTGGTACATATTTTGTTATTATCATTTGTGTAACTTTTCTACATTACTGTACCGATGATTTGCAATATTGGGTCTTGATTTCAATAGCTTCAGGTTTTTATTAAAATGAATCTTATTTCCTACAACATTACATTGTACATATTTATATTATGTAAATTGCTTTAAGTAAAAAAAAAAAAAAAAAAGAAATAACAAACAAAAAAAAAAAAAAAGACCACGAACAAAAACAAAAAATTATAGTAACACAAAATGTCCAAAAAAAACCCCTCTTACTACACCACTTTTTAAGTATATATACACACACAAAATTTTATGTTATTAATATTATATAATAGATAATAACTTTTTAAATACAAAAGTTATGTGTAAGTAATCAATTACATTGTAATTAGTTACCTACTCAAATCGATATCAAATTTATTATAACAAAAACATATACATATACTTTCATATATTGGGTCAATATTAAAATTTAGCGTAAATATCAAACAATTATTGCAAATGTATTTTTTTATATACATAAATTATTTATAGATTTAAGAACAAATAAAAAAAAAATAAATAGCAAATGTTAGCAATTGATTTTCTATTTTGTTAGATGATAACCAATAAATTTCATATGTTTATTTAAAATTTAAATAATAAAAAAAAAAAAATTATTCGTATATGTATGTGTTTGATAAAATACATAAAGAAAAAAATTTGATTATTTATGAAAAAATAATTATAGCAAATTATCAATCAGAAACAAAAATGTATTCTATTTTTAAAATAAAAAAAAAAAAAACAATTGATAATAATTCCGTTTTTTTCTTAATGCATCATTTATCATTATTTTTTAATAATTAAAAAAAAAAAATTAAAGACTAAAAAAAATATCAATATAAACCCACTTTTTCACGTACCTTTCTCCCAGCAATTCTTTTCCATTTAACTCATAAATAGCATCATCAGCATCTCGATAATCTTCGAATTCCTAATAAGGAGTGAAATTTTTAAATAATTAAATAAAAAAAAAAAAAAAACAGAAAAAGAAATAAACAAAAAAAAAATACATACCACGAAACCATAACCATTTTTAATTAAAATATCTCTTGTCCGTCCATAGCCTTTGAAAAATCTTTCTAAATCACGTTCACGTACACCATAGGGCAAACCACCTACATATACTCGTGAACCAACCATTCTACTTTTACTTTTTTAATTATTTTTGCTGCGTTTTTTTTAAAAAAAAAATAAAAACTAAGTTAAAACAAATTAAAAAAAAAAAAAAGGGAAAAATATACAACGTATTGAAATTTGTGCATTGTAATCATTGATATTTTTCCATAAATTTATTACAAGACACAAAATGGCGAAGCCGCATTTTTAAGAATTGTGCGGTATATTTTTCCGAATTAATTTTCTGACATTAATTTTAATATAAATATTACTTACATATTAAAATTTAATATTTTAAATAATAAGTTTTAATTATTTTATATTATTGTTAATTTTGTTATAATATTTCCACTTGAAAAACTAATTGTTTTCAAACAAAATTTTTTTTTTATACAAAAAATCCCCGTGCTCAAAATAAATACATCCAAACACCATAAAATAAAAAACGGAAATGAATAAATAAATGAAAATGAATCAAACATATTCTCCTTCTTCTGCTAAACGTCAAATCTGACATTGTCAATTTTTAAAATGCGCTCAATGTCAATAGTTCACTTTATGACAAAATAATGGCTATGTTACAACGCATCAATTCGTTTTGTAACAAATTTAATAATACTATATTTCTAAATTAACAGAAATAAGATGTAAAATAATATAAAAATGTTTAATATCGGACAGTTCTACTTCAATAGAAGCAGTTGTGATCAACATTTGTCAAAAATAATTCAATATAACATTAATATTGTAGATTTTTTTTGGTAAATCAAATACAAATGAAATGGAAATGACTTATATGACGCGGCCAGAGTATTACATTAAGCATGACAGTTTATAATGTATATTAAATTGTCCTTTTAAATGAAAATTAACTCTACAATTACACTACACACTGACATATCATTTGTAATCATGTCGTCAACAAAGATGCAACTAACAATAAAATCATTAAAATTTAAATATATTGAAAATTTAGAAAAAACGATGTAGAGGACGAAAGAAAAAACAAAATTGGTCAATGTTTTATCATTAAAAAAAAAATAACAATTGCATAAATAATTTATATAAATTATGCATGTAAAAATTATTAAATTTATTTATATATATATAAAATATCGCCATTAAAAATTATAAATTAATAACATTCTTTGATTAATTAACAAATATTCTAGAACGAAAATATCGGTTGTGCCGTAGATTTTGTCAAATTTTTGCTACATAGACAATACAATGGGACAACACAAAATTATCAACGTTATGTATTTAAACGCACTCTTAATATCCATCAAAATTTATCAACATTTCAAAAGGTTTTAGAACCATTGATAATTCAGAAATGAACAAAAGCACATGTTTTTGTGAGAACATGAGAATATGAGAGCTATAGGAAGAAACTGTGTGCTATTTGAAAATGAATATATTTATAATTTATTTTGACATGTTGTCTATGAAAGAGGTCAACAATCAACAAATAAAATAAAATAATTAATATATTTTTATTTTAAGTCTTTAAAAATGAAACAACACATTAAAAATAATACAAAATTTAATAAAAATAATAAAAATTTTAATAATAAAAGTTTTTCAAATAAAAAATTGTTTAAACCAAAAATATATAAAGAAAAACCTAAACAAAGTGTTCAAGAAGATATTGAAATAAAAGATCTGCAATCAAAATATGATTCAATAGATCCAAAATGTATAAATTTATTTTCTGATTTTCCATTATCAAAAAAAACACAAAAAGGTTTAAAACAATGCGATTATAAAATACCAACCGACATTCAAAAAGAATCAATTGGTTATGCATTAAAGGGTAATGATGTATTGGGCGCTGCGATTACAGGTAGTGGAAAAACTTTAGCATTTTTAATACCAATTATGGAGACATTATTTACGAAAAAGTGGTCAAGAGTTGATGGTGTTGGTGCCATTATAATATCACCGACACGTGAATTAGCCTATCAAATATTTGAAACGTTACGTAAAATTGGTAATGAACATGATTTTTCAGCCGGTTTAATTATTGGTGGTAAAAATTTAAAATACGAACGTAGACGTATGGATCAATGTAACATTGTAATATGTACACCGGGTCGATTATTACAACATATGGATGAAAATCCATTATTTAATTGTTCAACAATGCAAATATTAGTATTGGATGAAGCTGATCGTTGTTTAGATATGGGCTTTTCTGAAACAATGAATGGTATTATTGAAAATTTACCACCCGAACGACAAACGTTATTATTTTCAGCAACACAAACAAATTCGGTTAAAGATTTAGCAAGATTAAGTTTAAAAAATCCTATTTATGTTGCACCACATGAACAATCCGAATTTAGTACACCGGTTAAATTACAGCAAAACTATGTTATTGTTAATTTAGAAGATAAAGTTACAATGCTGTGGTCGTTTCTAAAAAACCATTTAAAACAAAAATGTATAATATTTTTAGCTAGTTGTAAACAAGTAAAATATATTTATGAAATATTTTGTAAACTACGTCCTGGTATTAGTTTGTTAGCACTTTATGGTACATTGCATCAAGAACGTCGTATGGCAATTTATAATGAATTTTGTCGTAAATCCAATGTTGTTTTATTTGCAACCGATATTGCATCACGTGGTTTAGATTTTCCAACTGTTAATTGGGTTATACAATTTGATTGTCCAGAAGATGCGACCGCATATATTCATCGTGCTGGACGTACGGCAAGACATCAAGAGAATGGTGAAAATTTATTAATTTTAATGCCAAACGAAGAAGAACCAATGGTTAAAGAATTAAAAGAACGTAAAATACCAATAGAAAAAATTTTTATTGATTCAAAACGTTTATTTTCCCCAAAAGCAAAAATTGAAGCATTTTTAGCACAAAATCAACAACTAAAAGAATCAGCGCAACGTGCATTTGTTGCTTATATAAAATCAATAGTATTAATGAAAAATAAACAATGTTTTAATGTTAAAGCATTAGATTTGGATGCGTATGCACGTTCGTTAGGTTTAATTGTAACACCACGTATTCGATTTTTACAACGTTTGAAGAAGGCACAACAAAAGAATTACTTAAAACAAACGGGAGCAAATAATAAAGAAGGTAAAGATGATGATGATGATGATGACAACGACAGCGGCGATAACGATGACGATAAGGAAGATGTTAGTGATGAACATAAGAACAATAAATCACCAAATGAATATATTAATTTTAATAATGAAACATCAAGTGATGATGAAAATGATGATTTAATAACAATTAAACGAAGAAATCACGATATTTTAGAAGAACAGTTGCCAGAGGTGCCACCATTAAATGAAATTAAAACAGCAAAAAAATCAAAAAAACCATTAACTAAAGCGGCTATTGCTAAACGAATATTAAAGAAGAAAATTACAGTAAATAAACGTATAATTTATAATGATGATGGTGAAGTAATTATTGATACAGCAAAACAATTACAATCCGAATTAGCTAAAGAATATGACCAATCAACGGAAGGAGGTAAGACATAATATATTATATTGTTTTTAATAATTAATATTTCAATTAATTGACATTCTTATTAATTTTATTTAGGTATTAATATTGAAAAAGCTAAAGAATTATTACGTGAAGAAGATAAATTTGATAAAAAACGTTTCCAACAATTAGTGAAGGCAAAACATAAAGAAATGAAGAAAAAGGCAAAATCTCAATCAAATAAACAAGATGAATTTGATGAATTTGGTAGCGATGCTGATAATGGACCCGATTTATCATGGCTACCAGATCCAGATAAAATTTATGATAAACAATCAAAAGAACTTGCTAAAAATACAAATTTTCATCGTGATGTTGTTAATTCTGATTCGGACTCGAATTTATCGTCCTATGAAGAAGAAAATTATAATAATAAAAAAAACAATCGAAGAAAAGTTGTAAACTCTGATTCAGACTCGGATGATAGCGATGATGTGAAGATAAAAAATGAAAAAATACATAAACCATCTAAAAAATTATTAACATCAAAATCATCAAAACGTAAACATTCACAACAGCAAGAAGAAGAAGATGATGAATCGGTTATGCCAACATCTAACAAGAAAACAAAGAAATTCGCTTCACAATTATCAATTAACGAAGCTGAAATGTTAGCAATGAAATTACTAGATAAAAATTAAAATAAATCAAAGTAAAAATAAAAACCATATCTTTATATCAAAAATATTTAACAAAAAACCATTTCCTAATATCTTTTTTTTTTTTCCTAATTATTTACATTAATGGAATCCAATCTTTAGGATTTTTTAATATTTCAATTAGTTTACCTTCGTCTGATTTTGGATTTGGTTCATGCATATATTCCCATCTCTACGGATTAACCAAAAACAAACAGAAAAATTATTTAATATATTTTCTTAATATTTTAACAATTAATTAATAAATTACCGCTGTTAATGGTAATGACATTAATATACTTTCATAACGAGCTCCCGGTGTATATAAACCAAATTTTGTACCACGATCATAAATTAAATTAAATTCCACATAACGTCCGCGTCTCAATAATTGCCATTCCCGTTGCTTTGTACTATATTCATCATTTTTATGTTTTCTAACTGTAAACAGCAAAAATAAATTAAAAGTTAAATTCCAATTCCGTTGTTATATATAGGTTAAATTAATTTATCACATACCTAATGGCATATACGATGGTATTACAGCATTTGCACAAGACGACACAAATTCAAATGCTTCAGTTTGTGATGGTGTATCGATGTCATCAAAGAATATACCACCAACACCACGACATTCACCACGATGGGTTACACGAAAATAATCATCACACCATTTTTTAAATTTTCCATAATATGTTAAATCATGTGCATCACATGCAGATTTTAATGTACTATGAAAATGTTTTATATCGTTTTCATTTAAATAGTATGGTGTTAAATCGGTGCCACCACCAAACCACCATTGTTTTTCTTTATTTTTATCGGTCACCTCAAAATATCGATAATTAAAATGTATTGTTGGTATCATGGGATTCCGTGGATGAATGACAGCACTAACACCAGCCGCAAAAAATGGTAATGGACCATCGGATAAATTTTTTCCACGTGATTTCATTTGTTGTACAGCTCCACTTGGTAATATGCCGGACACCACTGAAATGTTAACACCAGCTTTTTCAAAAACATCGCCGTCTTGCAGAACACACGTTATTCCACCACCACCTTCGGTACGATGCCAACGATCTACTTGAAATTTTCTACCAAAATTTTCTTCATTTTCTAATGCACGAACAAAATCTGCTTGAATTTTCATTATAAATAATTCCATTTTTGTTTTCATATCGTCTTTAGATTTCTCTAATACATTAATTTCTGTTATCGGTTCGGCCATATACAATGAATAATTAAATTTTGTTTTTTTTGCATCCGTAAAAACGACGGTATTCATGGATAGCAAAGCTGTCGCGAAACCACCACCGGTTCCAATAATAAAAGCACCCGAACCCAAATATCTATAGTTTATTTAAGGAAATAATTTTAATTGTTTGTTATATATTCGAAAATAAAACTATAATAAAATGATATTACCTATTTTTTCCATGTTTAAATAATTTTATAAATTTCTTCAACATTTTTTAATTTTTCTTTTTTTATAATAAAATAATAATTTCTATATAATTTTTTAACAAAACGATAAGATAACACAACATACAATTTTTTTTTGTTTTTTATAATAAATAATTCATATTTAAGTGATAACTATAACTAGAGAAATTTCTGATAACAAAAGGAAATTTGATGTATGCAAGTAAAATGTAAAATGATTAAATATAACATAAATTAATTAATTTTTATTTGTATATAGTTGATACTTTATTTCTTAAATTATTATGTAAACAATTTGTTAAAACATTAATTAAATCAAACAAAAAATTCAATAATTATATCAATGAAATAGAAGATTCGGAATATTTATTAAATCAACCTCTTTTTTTTTATTTTTATAAATATTGTATTTAAAATGACGTTTACATTTTTTACATCATAATATTTATGCATTTTATTTAATTTTTATTATTGTTGCATTTCATTTTTATAGCTATGGCTCTCTTTTTCATACAATACAAATACGTGAAATTTCTCACTCACACAAACACACACACAAAATGTATTGATGATTAAAATAGAAGCAATTCCTGATCCAAATATATTTATTTTAAAAGATCCTGATAATTCTTTAGACGATGACAAAATAGTTTAATTTTTATTTTGGTGATGTATTAATAAAAAGACAAATTTTTAAATTTTTCAGATGATTTAACATTAAACGGTTATATTATTATTTAAAGACAAAACAATAACAGGAAAATATTAATATTTAAATAATTTCATTTCATCACCGTACTTAAAAATGAAATTTTAAATACAGACTTTCTCTGAATACACGCCTGTCGTAAAAATTATATAACATAAAACTTGTTTACATTCATATACGTAAATAAATAGAAAAAAATTCGCAAATGATCAAATTTTTGCGATAGAAATATAATAATAATAATTGTTCGTATTCTTTTTAACCCATGTACTAAATTGAGCGTGTGTGTGTGTGAGTGTGTGTCATCATCAGTAGTTATTGATCTGTCAAATATCCCGCAATGCTGTTTTGTTGTGCGATAATATTGTTTCGTGTGTGTCATATTTTTTGATGTAAAGAAAATATATTTAGTACAAAAAAAAAAAAGAAAATACTAAAACAATTGAAAACTAAAAATTTATTCTATATTATAACAATTAATTTAGATAAAAGAAAATATAGAGTGAAAATTGTTTATAGACAAAAAAAATAATTAAATTTATGGATTAATGTAAAAAAATAAATTATCAAAGAAAAAAAAGTTACTGTGTGTATGATAGTCGTGATAGTGTGATGAAGTGATTATTAAACCAAAAAAAAGTTAACTTTAATAGTGGGTGATTATATATTTTTTTGGTTTTTTAATTTCCAATTGTGATTGCGCAGCATATTTTAATGATAACAAAATATAAATTCCATCATCATTAATAAATATAACATATGCACCAATTGCATAGTAAAAAATACAATTTTTTTTTTCTTTTCGTTTTTTGATGATAAATGTGCTTTTTGTTATGTTTTTTTTTTTTTTTTTTTTCAATAGTAAATAGTAAATGGTAACTTTTTTTTTCTATTTATTTCTTACACATACACATATGCATTTTTGTATATAGTAGGTAATAGAATATTGCGCATGCATATGCATATTTAAAGTAAAATCCAATGTTAAAATTTTCCAGTGATTGTAATTGTTGACGCCGTCGTAATAGTAACCGTATGTTATAATCGTTGAATGATCTTCGCCGTCCCGTTACCAAAATTATTATAAAACAGTCGGCATAAAATTATTTTGTATATTCTTATTGGTGTATTGTGTTTGTTCCCCTATAGTGTGTGGTGTGTACATAGAATAGTTAGCTATATTTAGTAGTGGTGCTCTAGTGTGTGATTATATTTCTATCATAATATATATATATATATATAAATGTGTGTAAAAAAACAATTTTAGGTGCATGCGTGGAAAATTTGCAAAAAGAAAATACAAAAACAAAAATTTTCATTATCACAATAAATTCGATGTGTTAGCAAAAGAGAAGAAGAAAATATATGAATTTTATATTTACAAACATATTATTGATAACATATATTATTGTATAACTCTGTAGGTGGTGGTGTAAGTGTAGTGTGTTTTTATTGTTGTTGTTTTTTTTTTGTTAATATACTACTACAAATTTGCTATAACAAAAGTACTGACGATATTTTGCACAAATATATATATATATATTCTTATCTAACTAAAAATTTATACGAAATTCAGAAAATGTGTGTATAGTAATCGAAAATCACAAATTCATTTCATTTGATAACATTCTCTTAGTGAACGACAACGTCGTTGTACCTTAAAAACATTTCTCTATCCTTAAATTAAGTAGTAGAGAAAAGAAAACAGTTCCTTGATAACTGTTTTTTTTTTTTTCTATATTTTTTGTTTTTTTGTAAATAAAAATTAAATAAAAATCAGTGACAATTTTTGTTTTTTTTTTTTTATTTTGTTTAAAAAACAAAAGTTTAAAAAAATTTTGTTTCATTATAATTTGAAAGCTTGTGAGGTGAACACACACACACACACACACACACAGACGCGTGTAATATAAAATTATATCAAAAATATTTAAGGAAAAGAAATTAATTTTAAACACATAATTTTTCTTAGGCGAGATGAACCAATTAAAAATAAAATAAAATATTTTTGTGTTATTTTTTAATTATATGTAAATAAGGGTAGAAAAAGAAGAAGAAGAAGAAGAACAATTTTATTATAAATTTAATTAATGCTATGCAGTAGAAATTTGTGTTGTTTCATATTTTATTAGTTGTTTTTTTTTTTTTTTCAAAACAAAAAACTCATTGCGTCGTCGGTTTTTCTCTTTTCATAATTTTCATATTTTTTTTGTTTTAAATTGGAACATTTTTATTGATTGTTTTTTTTTTTTTTATTTTATTTTATTTATTTTGTTTTATTTTATGGTTTTATATTTTGGTTTTTCGTCGTTTGGTTTGGAAATTTTCTTATCAATAAATACATAAAAAAATTTTATATCGCGCGTACTATAAAACAAATGCACAAAATACAATATATTTATAACAATTATTATATGTAAAAACAAAAAAAAAAACAAAAATAATAATATAAATATAAATAAAATGAAGATAATCATTATTGATAAGGTAAAAAAAAGTTCTAATAATTAATAATATTAAAATAATAATAATAGAAAAAAATTGTGTGAATATTTTGCTATATTATTTCGATTATCTCTCTCGTGTCTAAAAACAATTGTGTGATTATAATTTAGTTGTTAATATTTTTTATATAAAAAAAACAACAGGAAAAACTATAAATTTTTGATCGTTAATTTTATTTAAACAATTTTTGTTTTGTTTTTTTTTATTATTTGTTTTTGTTTTATTATTTGTGTACCGCGCCTGTTTGTTGTCAGTGCAATTTTAACGCAAAACAATGAAAAAGTTTACATTTAAAAGTGTTTTTGATGGATTTCGTACAACTGTACAACCACAAACAAATAAACCAGATACAGAAATTCAAGAAACTTTACGACCCGAACATTTTCAATTAGTTAAGGTAAGTTTTTGGTTTTTTATTTATTAATTAATTAATTGTTGTCACACATAAAATATATTTTAACGCAAATAATAAAAAAAAAAGAAATATAAGCCCTCTATAAATAAATAATAAAACATAAAAATATGTGTTACTGAATCTATATGACCTATAAAAAAAAATAAAAAAAAATAACATATATTTTCACAGAGAAATATTTAAATTTGAAATGAGCTTTATTATTATTATTATTATTATTATTATTATGAAAGAAAACTAGGTCTTTTAATTTTTTTCCCATGCCTTAATATAACAAACACAAGCCAAAAAAACGCTATTTCTGTTATATAGTTTATTTTTCCTAATGAATATTATTACTTCTTTACGAAATAAGAATTTATTATAATAAAACATAATATAATCAGAGAGCACATTATTATTTATTTTTCTTAATGGAATTTTTCTAATGCACATAATTAAATAGGTGACATACAATATAGAATTTTCACCCACCCACCCACACACACACACACACACACACACACACACACACACACTATTTATAAAATCAACTACTAAACCAACAACTATTTATAAAATATAAGTATTAATAATATATATGAAAACAACGACAACCTTCACCTTGGTTATTTAAAAAAAAAACAAGAATATTCATATATTATAATTTATAACAAAAATAATAATAATAATAATAATAATAATAATAATAATAATAATAATAATAATAGTAAAGTACCTCTTTATAAATATCCTTTTTATTCTTCTACTCATCCTCAGCAAAATTTGCTTTTATAACTATTTATGTACACCCGTGTGTGTGTGTGTGTGTGTGTGTGTGTGTGTATGAATTTTTTTAATTAAGTTCAAAATTATATAGGAAGAAGAAAAGAAAATCAATAAATTAATAATATATTTTTCCTTTTTATCGTTCTTTTTTTTTATTTTATATTATTATTATAATAAATTTTAAATTTATACAAAGGGGGATGATTTTATTTTGTATATGTATGAGTGTGATGTGTGCATAAATATTCATATATAATACATAAAATTTTACGATCGCATAGATAATAGTATTAAAATTTTTTATACCAAACTCTTTACGGCGGGATGTTATGGCGCTGTGTGTACGATTAGAAAAACAAAATATATGCTCGGCGATTAATTTTTGGAACAGAAAATCTAATAAAAAAAATATTGTGTCTTAATGTGATACTAATCGCAGAGATTAATAAAACTCTGTCTGTGTAACATCGGCCATATCATTCCATTATATGAAACTAATTACACACATAATTTCGTTAATCGTTATATATTCTACGGCGGGTCTTCGGCATCAGATCTGGAGTAATTTATCAATTTAATTGTAATAAATACTTGGCCGATGACTATTTCCAATATATAGGTGTAAAATAATTTGGTTATTACAACATATATTTACAATTAAATATCGTACACGTCATATACCTTTTCGTCCTTTATTTAAGTAATTTTATACTTACGACATTTGTTTGTTTTACAAAAATATACCATTGTTTTCTGTAACCATAGCTCATTTTCTCGTTGCTAATAATAAACGTAATTTGTGTAGAAAGAAATTAGTTACCTTTGAAGTCTTCAAGTTATAATTTTGATGGTTTTGCGTGTAGCGTTGCTAGTATAAATGAATGATCGACACGAGGAACAATTGGTAATTATCTGATGAAGCAATTCTTCTTGACCACGGTTTTGTAAATGTCGCTTATTTGTGAATTAATCGTTATTTGTATAACAGATTTGCAGCCGGCCAGTGATGCTTCAAAAATAGTACTTTTCTTTGTAGTATAATAATAATAATAATGAAGTAATAAATCGATATCTAAGATTATTAAATTTTGATTGATTAAATATAATTGGTGCTTAATCGCTTCTAATACATCAAGTGTTATCGTATCGGCATATAAAAATTATCTAATGTGTTCCAAAGAAGAATTATTGATTTATGTTAAAATAACAAAATCTTGGCGAACAAATTTATAGGTACATTTTTCATTATTGATTCGTTGAATTTGGTTTTAGCAATAAATAAATTGTTCCAGTAGCAGTGAGTAGAAATTATACATCTTCGGCACGGCTTGCAAAATCTTTCTAATCTTATTACAGACACATGTTTTCCTATTTCCTTTATAAGTTCTACTGCCGAAAAACTATTAAACAATCTATAAAAATGCAGTATTTGGTCTTGATTATGAGTATTTTCTAAAACATTACATTAATTAATAAAATAATTAATACATTAAACGACTGCATTTAAATATACGCGTATATTTATTTGTCCATTTATATCTTTCTATAGTATTTGTTTTACAACTGTCCTTCCATGGACTATATACCGTGATTACAAAATTAAACGTAATTATAATAATATAAGATATGGTTGAGATCGTCCCATCTTCTGGGTTTCGCTACAAATGTTTGTTTGTTTGTTTTTAAGTATAATCTTATTAATTGTTCCGATAAATAAATTAAGAAAGCAATATAAATACAATTACGACGAGATAAAATGTGTTCGACTATAACTTCCAAAAAATAAATGATATAAATCCCATAAAAATTTTCATTTTTATTTTTTTAAAATCAATAAATAATTTTTGAAGGAGTTATTTCATTTTTTAGGCTAGCCAACATTATTTCTTTTCTACACTGAAACAAATGACAAGAAAATGAAATAAATTCCTTGAAATATACTGAAAACTATTGTTCGACTTACCATATGTGGATTATTCAAACATATGCTATAAGTTATCCGCTTGAAACTGTCGTGTTCGAGGAGTTTTCTTAATTTTACATTCAATTTATTTCAAGTGTTCCTCTGTATGAATATAAATAAATCATTCAAAAATCTGGCGGCTTATGTTTCGATAGATGTTTTATTGTTTTATGTTTATTTGTTTTAACGCACAAGTTAAGTTTTCTTGATTACATAGAAATAATCGTATGGGATTTATTTCATTCAAAAACTCATACAACATAAAAACTAAAACTTATTTCATTCATTTTAACAATCGACACTATATTTTAAAATGAAATAAATGTTTTATTATAACGCTAATGTGAAACTTGAAGTAGGACATTTTACCTAAAATTTCTATTGTAAATAAATGGCTTTTTTTTAGGAAAATCTGTGTTCAAAATTAGAAAATTCGATTGGACGTATCCACTTTCAGGCAGAGTGTATATGAAAATAGTAAAGACATCGATGGACTGAAATTTACAAGGGGAAGTATAAGAATGTTTTTCCAACCGAAAGTATATATATATGATGCAAAACTGTATAGTTGGTGAGGGCAAGAAGTAAGGACATTGATTCAAAATATATAGAATGAAATGGTGCTAGATTTATTGATGCTCGATTATATGCTTTACGAGGAGTAACCCACAATTTATGATGATATTTATTTTGTTGGTCATATAACTTTATGCATCACATAGAAACATATGGCTATACTGCGATGCTATAATACCGCAGTCAATATATACAATACATAGATGGATACATATTATTATATGTTTATACTCCGGCAGCATAATCTTTATTCTATAAATATGTCCATGGTTATTATATATGAATTATATGGCTACGATGCGAGATATATATATATAAAATTGAAGGTTATATCATCATTATTATATAGTTATAGAAAATAAAATAATAATCCTTTTTTTTTTTTCTCTCCTTCCTTATGAAACTATAAAAACGTTAAACTATAAACATCGAATTCATTTTATTATAGTATATGCACACACATGCAAATGTAGTGGTTTTCACATTTATAGATAGCACATTTTCCGTTTTTTATTTGTATTCAAACACACATAAACGATGGCATGATATATTTTAGAATAGTGTTTAGCCATAGCAAAAATCAGGTCAATGCAAATTTTCAGGTCACTGAACACTGTATAATTTTTTTTTATACGTATACATTATTTGGCATTTACTTAATTCATATATACTTAATATATTGTATATGGTCTATGTGGTGGTGGTGGTGGTGGTGGTGGTATCTATAATTAATATATAGGCAATAAAAAAATAATGTTTTCTTAATACCAACACCAACAACAATTTACATTTTCATTTTCTTATTCCACCCCTTTATATTTTGAAAAAAAATAAAAAGAACATACGCAAAAAAAACATTACTCGTATTTCCATATAAAATACACCAACAAAATCCTTGAGCCATACATTTACTTTACATACTCGTACATTTCTGCTACAATTTACATACACCTACACATAAAAATATATTTCTTTTAGTTAAAATTAAAATTACAATAAATTTTGGTGTTTTTATACCATTTTTACATAGTCATAAGATAAATGGATTTTTAATCAGATTATTTTAATAACAGATTTTTAGGAAATGTCTTTTATATTTTGTATATTATATACCCCTTTTTTTCCTTTCGTCAACCGTAAATTTGATAAATGAAAATATAATTTAATAATCTATCTTATGAGTTTTTGTTTTTTTCCTATACATTCTCTGCCATATATTAGAATAATATAAGTGCTTTCATACACTACTATACTGCCGCATAGATAGACTCTACATATTATAGGTTTAGTTTTAGTTATAGCTACTTACACCCTATGTCCCATAATAAAACCGGTATGATGGCTATGTTAACCATAGAACACGGATCGCCATGTCTTAGTTTCTTTGCTATTATGTTCTCAGCAAAACCATTCAGTAGACACGAAAATACAGCGCATAAGATTTTAGCTGTTTTTGTGCTTCGGTCGAAAAGCACATATAAAGACCAATGATTAAATATTAAGACGCGCTTTAATGATGATGAATATTCAGGTTGACACCGAATGTGAAGTGATTACGCTGAAGAAAATATGGAAAAAGTATGTGATTTCATAAAAGTTTACAAGAAATCTTCAATCAGATTCATAGAAATGGAACTATAGGTGTACCTAAACCAACGCATCATCGCATTTTAACCGAAAAAAATTGATCTGCGGACGCTAAATTCGAAGATTGTTGCACATCAATCAAAAATTGCACTGAATTGTGCATTGCAATCATTGAACTCGATCGGTGTGATAAAAATTTCTTGAAATCGATTATTACTATGGTGATGAAACATGGTGCTTTCAATATGAGCCAGCAACCAAAGGTCAAAGTGTTGAATGGTGGTCATCAGACCAGAAGAAAATCCTAAAGAATTTCGTTTAATTAAGTTAAAAATCAAAACAATGTTTTTTTTACGATTCCAAAGGAATTATTTATAAAGAGTTTCTTCCAACTGGTTCAGCGGTTAATGCTAAGTATAACGTTTGTGTATTGAAGCGTTTACAAAGTAGTATTCGTCCTGAATATCGAGAACCAGGTAATTCGAGGTTACTGCATCGGTATTTTTTAATTAAATAAATTTTTTTGCTTCAACATTAACCAGATGTAGCTCCTTATGACTAATTTTCTATTCGCAAAATTTTCTTTGGCTATGAAAGGATACCGTTTTGTATTGGTTGAAAAAAACATATAAAAAAAAAACAATTGAATGCACTTGTTAAAATGTGCAAATCGATGTATTTCAGTTGATGGAGATTATTTTGATATGGTTTTTGTGAAAATTTAATATTTATTTTTGTGTTTTTTTTTTTAATCCATTCCGGTTTATTGTGGGACAGAAGGTGTATGCATGTATGTGTGTGTATGTCTTAAAGAGATTGATTAGTTTCAAATTGAAGTATATGGTGCTGTTGTCTTTATTTTTTACTCTATGGATGGTCAAGATGTTATGTTTAAGAAGATTGCATAAGTGTACAGATAATCAAGAAAAGGATATCTGTGTATAGATTTTTTATTTAATCTATATAAAATGGATTTATGAGCATTATTATATGAATAATTTTCTAATTGAAAGCTTAAAAGTGATTTTCTATAACGTTCCCTCGTTTCATGCTTATAATAAAACCCTCGTTTTTTCTTTAAAACTTTTATTAATATTGGGTTGCACACTATCATCAATTGGGTTTTTTATTTTAATGACAGTAAATGTGATGGTGCAGGGCGACTATATGGTGAATGTGGCAACACATTCCAACCAAGATCGAATAATTTTTGGCGAGCAATGAATTCACGCTGGTGTGTGCGGCCATGCGGTGTCATGGTGGAAGACAAAGAATTTTCGATTTGTCATATTCAGCGCGGTCACGATTATTGCTTTAATATGGTCGTCATCAACATCAATTGTTCATCTTTGAGTGAGTAGCCACCAGAACAAAATTCAATTCAAATCAATTTGAACACTTACCGAAACGATTGTGCTTTATTTATACATTTTTTTTGTAAATGTCCCTTATCATACTTCTTCCAACGGTAAAAATATGGTTCAGAAGTCGCCGTGAATATTTATGTGAACCAATACCATCGTTTTGGTACACTGTTTGCCCTTTTATTTCCTTCGTTTATCATGTGGTCCATGCGTTTAGTTTTACCCAAACCTGTGTGAATTCAATTACAAGCCACAATCCTATTGTTTGTTTGGACACATTTCTAAACCTGAGATATATCCATTTTTAGATGTTTCATGCTTATAATTACCGCTTGATTATCTAGTGCTATAAGAATTATGTTTTTCTCTACACGTGCGATCCATATTATGCGTAAAGCATGTATTAAAGCCAAAATGCATCTCGTTTTGGTATGCTGTTCGGTAAACGCTGACTTATATTGCCGGACAGGTTAAGTTACCCGCTCTGCTTCCCATCCAGAATACTGTTGGGAAGATTGTGATTCTCTTAACCATTCATGGAACGTCCCATTCTCAATCATCCATTTGAATTTCCAATTCGCTTATCGATTTTACAAATTACAAAATAGAAGACTTTTCTATTTATTTGAAATTTTTCTATTTGCCTTAATTTACATTCATGTAACATTCTGAGAGCACTGCGGATACCGCTATCTTTGTAATGAACAGATCCACTGGTAACAATCCTGATAGCATCTCCTTGATAGTGGTGGACAGTGTACCACATGCATTGTCACACATGTCAAAATCTTTAAATGCCTATATACACTTCATTTCTCTAATCTTTTTAGAAAACATGTTATATTTATCATTTGCATACATTTAATTCTTTAAGACATTAGAGAAAATGCACCTTTGGAGACATATCCTGTATATTTTAAATCTTAACTCCAAACTTAACTCTGATTGCTGTTTACTGATGTGTTTTTCATGTTAATTCATCTCACTGTACCATTTGGTTAACCCCATATACGTTTCTTAAGAGGCATTTTTATTTTTCTGTATCGAAGACACCATTAATGTCCATAACAATCGCTATTCCATCAGTATTCAGTTCACCGTGGGTGACCTGCACTAAAGCAATGCCGTCTGTATTGATTTACCAGTTCTGATATGCATGCTGGTTCGTATTTCTAAGCAGGCGTTGTTTCTTCCAAGTAATCGGCCACCACCCTTTCTATAGTTTTTCAGAGATGTATAAGACTAATTTGTTTGAATGATTTGGTTTCAGCGTAGTCCACCCCGTCTGGCTGTGGTAAAAAAACTGATTCTTAAATTTAATCACCCATAGAAATATTTTTGTAATGTCACAATATTGATATGTACTGGACTGTCGATCTGCTTGAGATGCGATATCGATTCCCGATCTTTCTATGCAGAGATTATCATTTAACATATCGATTCAAAAATTTCAGAGTAATCCAATAAATTATACTCAATTCTATAGACTATACGGAAAATATTTTGAACTTTTGCAAGCAGGAGTGATGGAGAACAAGAAAAAACTGATCGAGGACAAATCGGAAAAATTAATAAATCATATATTAATATTAATATTAATACCTTAATCACTTTAATCACCCATATAAAAATAATAGGATTATGAAGATTTATATCTATTGTTAATTGCAGTACAATTGGTAAATTGTTATATACTCCCATGCGGAGTAATTTACTAACTTGGCTATAATGAAGTTTATTAAATGTCATAAATGACTTGAAAAAATATACATAATAATAATAATAACCGACTTATTATTTTTAAATTTATTTTACGAGAAAAAAAAAACAATTGAATTTGAAAATATTTTAGTTTTTTATTTTATTGTTGTACTGCTATTTTCTTGTCTGGTTTTTTTTTTTTTCGTTCCCTTCACCTGTTGTTTTCATTTACCTTTGCATGCCGTTCAGTTCAGTTCACTTGCACCTTGCACACGTTGCACTTCTTTCGCCGTAATATCTTATTAAATAATATAATTGTTATTGAAAATGTGTACAATTTTCTAATAAATTTATTGTATGTATAATTTTATTAAATATTTCATTAAAATTTATTAATAATATGATTGATATTATAATAAAATAATAAATTATTGTTTTTAAAAGTGTTTGTGTGTGTGAAAAAAAAAAAAAAAACGCAATAATGAGTAGTTAAAGGTATATTTTATTTCTTTTCTTTTTTGTGTGTTAAACTAAGCGGCCGCTCCTCCGCCATTTTCGGTATTTATGCTTTAATGTTAATTGCATTCTTTAACTTTATGTTTTCGTTTTGTTACTTTTATCATATTTATTTTCATATCAAGTCGAAGTATTTTATTAAAAAAGTGATCCACTTTAGTTTTTTATTTAGTTTTTAACTTTTTTTTTAATGAATATAGTAAGAATTAGTTAGTTTTTTTTTTCAGTAATAAAAAGAAATTTCATTGTGCGTGTGCGTGTCGTGTCTGTGTGTGTTATATATATGGAAATTATACATACAAAAACATTTTATATATATCCAATTGTAAATTTACTTTTACAATATTTCTAATCTAATAATTAATATATCGGGTCGGTTTTAATTGTAATGCAGAACTATACACTATACAACAAATGATATAAAATCATATGTTGTTATCTAATGTGATTGTGATAATATCATATTACGATGTGTGGAGGTGAGTGCATATTTTTGGTTATAGATTTTAATTTTACAACAACTTATTCTATTTTATTTGACTAATACACACATATATTTTAACATGTTCTGTTATTGGTTATTGGAAAGTATATATTGTAGTAAAAAAAAAGTTAAAAAATGCAATTATATTCTATTACATTCAATTTTACATTTACTGATTTACAATATTAATGAAAATAGAAAAAAAAAAACGATGGCAATGTGTGTGTGTATTTAGACAGCAGAGGTAAACGCTGCACCAGTACCTGTAGTGTATGTATTATTTGAGGAGAACTGTCTGTATCTGACCGATGTACTTTATTTTTTTTAATAATCATCATAAGCATACAATCCATACAATACATACAATACAATACATTCAATATGCATTCATTTAGCCAAGTTCTGAACCCAGTTTATATAACATATAGTTATATAAGGATTTTTTTTGTGCACAATGTCCTTATGTTATTTTTGTAAAATTTATGAATATTCCATATTAACATAACATTCTATATATAATTTCCTCCAATTATTATTTTATTCATATATAATTAGATTTACTGGGCGTACGAAAAATTCTGATAATATACTTCAAATTAATTGTTTTATTAATTATGTATTTTTATTTTTTTATTGCAGGTATGTCAAAAAAAAAAAAATTGATTATTTTATTTTTAATTACTCTATTGACGTTGTGGATGATGTGTACGTGTAAGTACGAATTTATTTCATTTTATTATATACGAGTATATTATGCGTATATTATTATATTATCATTATAGTCCATCGCCATTATTATAATACTTTTTAAACTGTTTTACCAATGTATTTTAAATTGAAAATTAAAAAGTATTTGAAGTACTTGCTTAAATTACTTTTTTTTATAGAGTATATTTTATGTATATACTTGAAAAAGTTTCACTTTTTATATTATCATATCTATACAAACTAACAAAAAAAAAACCACTATATACATGAATTATAAATTATTATAGGAAAACGTTAAAGTTAGTAAATGTAAATAATGTAATAGAAAAAAGAAACGTAACCGAATTTTATGTAAATATTTTAATAAATTGTAATTAATTTGAGTGCGGTTAAAATTACATAGTTAAGTATTTTCAATGATTTTGTTATCGCATAGAAGAACTAGATATAGTTAAAAACATAATAGGATATTGAATTGAATAGTTGAAATTTTAGATAAATTCTTATAATATTGTATATGGTCTTAATTTCTAATCAGTTTTGTGGAAAAACGTGCGGTGCAGATGATAGAGCCGTATGAAAAGTGTAAATTTATAACACCCAAACACTTGTGTCTTTTTTGTTTATTGCTTTATTATAAATACACGAATAAAAATTGGTACACATAAATAATTTTCAAGCGAATATTTAATGTTTCCTTTTTGCTTCTATATATTTTATTCGTACATAAAAAAACCATTCAATTTCAAATACTTTTTAAGTGTACAAACACGCAGCATTATTTCACTTGAAAGATATTTATTTTTTTTTTAACTGTAATGCAAACAAATAAATATAAATATATAAATTATAAACATTATAATTGAAGCAGAAGAATTATGAATGAAAATCCCATTGGTAAATAAATTACCTGCTATTTAAAAATTTACATATAAATTTAGTAATTTTACTTTTTTTTTTTTTATTTTCACTTGTTTGTGTTATTGTTTTTCTTCGCATTAAAATTTAAAAAAATATAATAAAGAAAAAATGCCAAAAAAAAAACATGAATTTGGAAAACAACAATGTAAAATTGTTGTTTAATTGTGTTTAGTAATTAATTTGATATTATTAATTAGTGAAATAAGTAATTTTTATGTGTTTATGTATTTAACTTTTTTTTTCTTTTAAAGTAAATGAAACGATTATGGTTTTAATACCGTGCAAAATTATATGAAATTTGAATTTGTCACGTTGTTACATTTTAAATTTTACAAAACATATTATTATTTGTGTGCCATCAATAAGATAAAGAATGATTTTATTATAAAAATTAATAATCTTTATAATTTATTTGTTATTATTTACTATAATTGTTCGATTTTTGCTAATTTTTCAATATATACAATTTTTATTAACGCACATCTTCAAATTAATAAGTAACCGCAAGCGGATAAAAGTCGTTTATATAAAAAATATCGTCTGGCACATTTGAATTTTTTTTGAAATGGCATATATATAACACAATTCGTGGTAAAGTATCGTGTCGTGAGTTTCATGTATACAGTTTTAATGCAATAAAACACATTTGTTGTAATGTAAAATGTTACCTTGAGTACCATTTTCGCTTTAAGTGTAAGTAATCGTTTTTGCGAGAACATTCATTCACCTTTTTGTCACCGTTTACCATCGAAAAAGTATATGTTATTTTAACATTTCATTATTTATTTTTAGTTAGTCTCATTTTATGTAAAATTCTCTAAGAGGAAATCCACTTGTGTTCTGATCAGCCTATGTGGTGATAATTATTAATTTTCCGGAAAATCGACTTTTAGGAATTATCATCTTTTTGAATTAAGGGTCATAATTTTAACGGATTTATATTTTTCTATACAGAATTACAAATTGTAATCAATTTCCAACCATTCATAGAAGACATTTTTAAAATCGATTCACACATTCAAAAGATATGACCGAATTTCCATTTGATGTCGTTGTAATTTTGTATGAAATAATGGTAGTGTATAAATTTTTTTGGGTGATCACTTTATACAGTACCACTAATTTCTTTAAATTTTCTCTGCCATCGATTGGAAAATCGGTTATATCTTTTGAACGTGTGAATCGATTTCAAAAATCTCTTCTATGAATGGTTGGAAATTGGTTACAATTTGCAATTCTATATAGAAAAATAGAAATCCGTTAAAATTATGGTCCGTAATTCAAAAAGATGATAATTCTTATAAGTCGATTTTCCGGAAAATTTAATTCGGTGAACACCCAAATTTTTTCTCGCAATTTAGTTTAATTTCACACAGGTTATAAGAAATAAATATAGTGATATAGAAAACTGAATACTACTTTTCAGCTTTCGCCACTGCCTGCGATGTTATATGATAGAATAAATTTCTTGCATAATTTCGGTAGGGGAAGTCTAATGAATTTTATACTCCTTTTCTATCCATTCGCACGAATATAACGATATTTAGGTGACCTATAAGTTCACCATAAAATTACTCAGATCCCATAAAATCAATTTTAGAATCTTTTTTTTACAAAGCCTGTTCATTTCCCTTTATCCATTTATGACCTGACAGCCTGCAGCAGCAATTTACATAGCTTGTTGTTTGTAGACGCGGGGGTGTCCGTTAAGCAATAATTATCTTATGATGACGCCGTAAAATCCAGTATGTAAAGTAATTCCTTATATTCTGCTTGTAAATTGCACCTGCATTCAAAATATGTTCGGTAACAATGTATATACATCGAATATTATCTTAGGTTTTCTTATGTTCGGTTGTGTTTTATATTATTTTTATACAATTCATGTATCTAATAATATTTTAATTGTATCTATACTATGTAACTGCTAATTTGAATAGCATATAAATTTATCATTATAAATTTATATACGTTACATTATAAATTTTAAATATAAAGTTATCATGAAATGATATACTCGTATTTAATATATACATAAATAATAGATAAAATTAATGTAATATGAATAATAATAAGATTGTTTTCTGAAAATATATATGTTTGCGCTGCACATCTAACCCCCATACCGTGTTCATGTGTGGATATATAGATAGATAGCATTTAGATTAGCATGTTGAGATCTCATTATAATTATGAATATGTGTGTAATAATGGATTTCTATATTGTATATAGAATTACACGTATAATATATATAATGTATTAGTATATAGAAGATGATAATTATATATGACTATATAATTTATCTATTATTTATCTCGAAATAATACACCTATGCATATAAATATAAGCTTTTATATATGTGACACAGTAGTACCACTTAATAGAATTTTGTTGTTTGCGAGAAAATGTTTTGTAATATAGAATTTTACTTTTGCATTGAATTTGTGTACTGTTAAATGTATAATTGTGAATAATATATATTTTTGTTTGTAATTAGGGGTTGTTAATATATGAACGTAATTCATTAAATTAGAATTTTGTGTAATTAATAATTATTCTATTATTTTTCAAATATACAATATATAATAATTTACGTACAGACGACGACATTCATTTGAAATTTACATATTTACAATTCAATTATTATTTAACACATTTAACCTATATTATTTATAAATATTATTAGTAATATATTACTTGTATTGTTATTATATATTTAATAATATATGTTTTTGTATAGATTGTATATTATAAGTATGTGTGGATTCGTGTAATTAATAATTAATTTAAAGGCGTCAAAATCGTTTGTAAAATACACTTTACACAATTAAATTTATAATATTATTAAATTTCATACATATTATGCGCGTTATTCATATCATTATTATATTTTAGAAAATGATATATGAATATATAATAATATACAAATACTTTGAAAATAGTTACAATTTAATAAAATATATAATAAATACTACCCTCTACTATAGACTATAGTGTAGAGGTGTCAATAAAAGAATGTATCCAACAAAATTGATTTTCTGTGCATAATCAGATCGCTTTCGAAAAAAATGTATTTAAATTTTATATATGGTATTATATTTTTATTACTTGAAAATAATTCAATTAGATTAAAATAAAATCACATCGGCAAAATATCTTCTTATCATTAAAAATTATCTGCCACTGGGTAACATTACCTTTTCCATATCAATAACAGCTTGAATTCGTTTGGGTTTGGGTTTATAGTAGTAAATGATCATCATAAACTCTGTATTCAAATTAGATGTGGATTCAACGAAATTTCGAAGATAACATTTTTTTGCATATCATCCCATATTGCGTCTCTATGGACAATAAATCTGGACGATTGGATGGTGGTAAAAATATTATTTTATTTTAATTATTTTAATGATTCTTTCCAAATGCATGATTTCTACTATGTTAGCAATCTTCACTTTAAACTTATTTTTTTTTTTTTGATTATTCAAAACGATGTCATGTCACTTTGCATATAGTGTTTGTTAGCACCACCATCGTATTCAACAGTTGTTTACATTAAGCTAACCAATATTTTACTTTTGAATACAATGGAACAAATTCCGGATAATTTTTCTTATGTTTCATTAGGGGTGTTTTTTTTTTCCACGGGAAAACACAACTTTGGTAATGTACAGAATTCAGGGATTGATTTCTTTAAACCTGCCCCATTTACTATATCTTCGTTTATAACTCATCACAACAAACGCTGCATCATTATTTCAAATACAAAATTTTAATGATTTTCGAAACGGAAAATAGTAGCTATTTTTTTTAAAGACTTGATTCTATTTTATTAATAATTTGCTTCTATATCTGAAAATTTATATAAATTAATGGAAAAGAAAAGTTGATAATTTACTAAAAGCGATTTACCGCGAGAATTTAGAGATTTGTATTACATCAGCATGGACAAATGCGTGTCTGCAATGAGGAATAGAAATAGATTCACCATACCCAGCATTTAAGAGTCTCTCTCCATATGTATGGTGTATACTCGTATATATTCAGAACAGAAACAATATATTTATATATATGGAATTAATTTAATTGAATTATGGATTAATAAATTCACGAATATATACTTATCTAAATTGTGATTATATATTTTCATATCACTCAAAGATTAAAAAAATGTATATATGAGAAATAAATTTATTAATAAAATATATAATTGTGTTTATTTAACTCTATTTAGTATTTATGCGTACTATAATATACAATGCCCAGTATATATACAATATATGTGATGTAACTTGTTGAGTTAATTTCGTTACAAGTTGTTCATATATACACAACAATTTCCTTCAATTTTTTGTTATTGTTATATTCATTATTATTTTTTTGTTGTTGCAAAACTCATAAAAAAGAAAAATTTTTTTATCATATAAACAAAATAAATGTATAAAAAAAAATAAATAAAACCATTGTGTATTATGCCAATGGACTATTGTTTCAATTTTGTTTATAATCTTTAAGATTTAAGATGATTTAGGATCAGCGGTTCCCTTTCCACTGTGATCTACTTTTCCGCGTGGATTATACGGTTAGATTACTCCGGCATAAACAAAGGAAGTATCTAAATAAGTTGTTGACTTATTCATTGTTTGTGATAATATATAACAAATCAAAAATTGGTCTGCAATTATCGATAAATATTTTATTAATTCAATTAGTCTTATATAAGTGAATCGCTGTGTATGTCACTTAATATATTGTCTACGAAGACATTATTAATCTTGCAGAATAGCATTTATTTTCAAAGATTAAATATTCTAAAGTTTAATTTGTAAATTCATCGAAAAATTGAGAGACCAATTTTTTTTTACTTATAATTTTTCGAGGTGATATAAAACGTATCCCGCACACCGTCCATCTTTACCACGTATTAATAACACTTTGCCAACACTTTTTATTCGGCTGTGCCGCAAAGAGTTAAAAGAAATTCAATACAAGACATTACTTTCTCGGAACGCAAATAAAATAAATATGATGTTGTGTGTAATGTATAAAATAACAAAATATATATGCCACTCTTATCTATATAACACAACCCTTTATTTGCTATTTTTTATATTATTGTTAATTTATTATTATTATTATTTTTATTATTATTATTATTATTATTATTATTATTATTATTATTATTATTATTATTATTATTATTATTCATTTTGGTTTGTTGTATATACATTTATTCGGTATTTTATTGGAAATTCAAATATTTTACTAAACATAATAAAAATATAATTAAAATATTTATATTTATAATAGAAAATATTGTGTATTGTATAACACCCTCTCTGTCTGGAATAGATCCAAATTCTACTATGGCATTTGAAAATTATAGTATGGTTTATTTCCTTCATTTATCAATCTAAATTTTACAACTTTTCAGTTATAGTTCTTTAATCGCATCAGCCAAAAAAACACGCAGTCTCTAGTTTCTTTTAAAAGACACTGTTCACGTATATACATAAGTGTTATAGTTTTGTACTTATCTGGCAAGAATATGCGGCTTTAAATTATAAACATTTCCCACAAAAATCCTGTTTATTGTAGTGCTTTTTAAAATCGAATAAAAATGCTACATGTATAAGTTTGCGTGTAAATTTACACTTACAGACGATTTGAAAAAAAAAATATAAAATCATTAGAACTGAAACATCGTCGATTGCTGGCGAAAACGTATAGTAAATCTACTTCAACGGAAACAGTATGTATGAGTATGTATGGTGTAGTTGGTGGTACATACAGGGTATCAACAAATAAAACAGTTCACCTAAAGTTGTGGAAAGCAATTATCTCATTTGAATTTAATGTAAAAGCAACCATAGTCGAAAAGTGATTCTTCACCACAACAACGCTTATAAAATAATAAAGCATACTTAATTATAACAAAGGCTGGATGGAACTCATACCTATAGTGTATTCTCCATTCTGTTCCCATCGATGCAAATCGATTTGGAAGATACCCATTTTAACAAATACGAATTGTATCCAGAAACAAAACTTTCGTTGCGCTTGTGTCAAAAAAGTAGAACATGTGGTGGAGTACATATACTTCGGATTATATTATTGAAAAAAACAAACAGCGACCTTCACTTTCAAAATACTATATAAAGTCAAAATTTTGATAGAAATTTTTATAATCTGTGCGGATATTAAAAGATTCATTCAACATAATCAATTTTCCGACTTCTAAAATTTACTATATTTTCACCTTTATAAAAAATAACGCACTCGTGATTGATAATGCGGAACAATTTTCAAATGCCATTGGTATTATATGCGTGTATCAAAAATATTATAATTTTTGTAAGAAATGTTCTACATAAATATCCTTGTGTGTGTGTGTGTGTGTTGTAAAGTATATAAATAAATAATTTATTGATATATATAATGTTTATGTACAGGGTGTGTATACGGTATTTGAGGGCAAATCGAGATTAAAACTAATCTGAATATCATGGAAATTGTCGGCCATCCAATGTTGTGTCGCCATCGTTTTGTGTGCAGTTTGTTGGTCACAACTCCCAAAACCATAACAGTAGCTGGATATTTTGTGTACATATAACACGGGAAACCTCTATAGGTTCTATACATGTACAACCATCTTTCATTTGTCCAATTGATTTTTTTGTCAGTATGTCTCTTAATTTATTGTGTTATAGATTATAGTCGTCCATCAATGATCTCTGAAAAGCAAAAAAAAAATATAATTACCATGAGAAATTACAGTCACAAATATGCTCTGATGTTCTCAAATACCGTACGCACCCGGTCTGTACGTACGTAGGCAACATCGTAGTAACAATTTTTCCAGCTACATATATATTATATTAATGAATACTTCAAATAAAATACAAATAAAATACAAATACTTCAAATAAAATATTTAATATTTTTTAAAACACTAAAATATATTATTTATAAAAAATACACATAAATATATTTGAAAATATTCTTATTTATGTTTCTATATGTAAAATGAAAATTTACGCAATAACTTAAAATTATTAATAATTTATATTTTCTTCAAAAATGATTTCTTCCATGAAATTGATTTCATCACACACTTTCAAATCAAATTTTTCAATTTATTTTTATACACACGCGGCGGCGATACGTATACGAGTAAATGTTTTTGGTGTTACTTATTATTGAGTTCGCGTACGTTCAACGTACAACATCTGTTGCGGTGCAATGTACTGGTATAAGCTTTTATTTTGATGTCAATATAATTATATATTGAAATTATTATACAATAAATAGCAATCACAAGTTTCACATACACATTTTAGATGTTGACTATTTCAAATAAATATACGAGTTGAATGGAATGAACAATAAATAACTATATAATATAAAACTTATTTATAATGTTAAATTTCAAAGAGCTAAATATCGTCACTCCATATACTTACTTCTTATCTATTATATGCGCTTGATGAAGCTATATAAAAATTAATTGATTTTTTGTTGTTGTTGTTGTATAACTAATTGTTTTAATTTATTATCTGTTTTCCGTATAAAGTGTATATGTGTACTATTACGCATATAGTCAGAAGAAAGGTAAATTTTTTTAAGAATATTAAATGTAAAATATACTTTGTTTTGTGTATATATTCCCATATAATATAAATTTGTACTTATTTAAAACGTAATATATAATTTATGATGGTCGAAAAAATAAGATATTATATACAGGGTGATCTAATAGTTAGTATATTCCAAACGAACCCCCAATCGTTATAACTGGTCTAATGTGATGAAAAAAAATTATTCTATACTATTTACGTAACATCTATACAAAAAACCATGGATTGCAAATTGTAGCACCAATTCTGGAAAGGTAGTAATTGCATCTACACAGTATAAATATATGAATATGAATTACAAATCGGTAGTTCATGACGTATTTTGCATGAAAGTTCAAAAATAATTTTAAAAAGATGAGAAATAATTAAAAAATCGCATTCATTTCTAAAATGTACGCTGTTCGAATTTTTACAATTTTAAAGAAATTCGAGAATTGTATTTCATACGACTTCAAACATATTGATACACATTATTTCTAATGAATGGGCTACTATATCTGTATGGAAATAACACAGTTACACATCCTATTCGTTTGGACTATACTTGCTGGGATACCCTGTACACTAATAATAATAATAATAATAATTAAAAATTAAATAAAAGACGAAAATATTAAGAGGATTATATTTCCAAAGATTGTTTTTAAACAAAATGAATTATTATAATATTTTAAGTGACGATGATAACATAATAGTGTTAAGTTTTTTAAAAAAAAATTTCTTTTTATGAACCCCACCCACACTCTAACTTGAACGTATAATATTTTCAGGTAACCAAAATTATATTAATTTACCTGTAAATTGGGCCGTATTTTTTTTTTTTATACTTCAGTTTCATCTTGCACTTATTTCCGTTTGCTAATACGGACTGTATATGCGTCTTCTTATTTTGTAATTCCTCCATGAGACGATTATTTGTATCCCACCATAATTATTGGCAATGGTCTCTAGCTTTTACATTATTTGTTGTATCTTCTTTAAAGGCCACTATGATAAATCTTTATCCAAACAATCGAATCAATTTGTAACAGTAATTTCTTGAGCATTTCCATACCAGTAGGTGTTTCCGGTAAATCCAGTTTGTATATAAGATTAGGTTTAATTTCTGGGTTTGTTATTTATTTATTTGTATACGTTGCACAATAGTTTAAAATATAAACGGACAGTGTGGACTATTAATCTATTTAATTATCGGTCATATATGAGGTGCAGCTCTACAAAATGTGAAAATTATCTTTATAAATTTTTTGGAAGTAATCTTTGAAAAAAAAACTAATAATATACCATATATTGTTGCGCTAAACTTCCTTAACTAAATTTCTTATAAATTGACTGGACATGACTTCCAATGTTTTAGGAACATGTAATTAAAATATAGCCGCGTTGTCTGATCTAGTTTTGAATTTTATATTCTAACAATTAAATATATCTTCTTCAAATTTCTGATATACTTTATATAAATTTGCAGTAAGGGAAAATATATCAGTAAAAAATATCAATTATTTTTACAATTTCAGTGTTTGTTATATAATTGTTTATTTAATCAAATTAATTAATATATCCTTTATTTACAAAAATAAATATTAATGAAGGAGATTTCAATTTAATAATAAAATATACTATAAAAACATAAACATTAAAATACAAAATGTATTGATTATAAAAAAAAATACCTGTGTAAATCTATATTTACTTAAGCATTAATATTATAAATTAGAAAAAGGGAGGAAAAATTAACTAATTTACTCTTCTGTCTGATGAAATAAACGTGTGCGGCAATTTGCAGTGTCAAGGAGTACTTTCATTGGACACTACGGATGGCTGCCTCCAAATAAGACATCTCTCTGTGGTAATGGTAAAAGTGAAAATTCTTATTCTATTTCTAGTTATATATTTTCGGTATTCTTACTACTATAAATTTTTGAAACAGTTGACGAATAGAATTAATTCACAATAGACATCAAAATATTTAAATTCACTAAACATTTTTACATTACCACACATTCCTTCAGTTATTCCAAATAAAATAAAGATAATGTATAGTGTGATCGGCACTTTCGTTGCTAATAAAAACACATTTTTTATGCGATTTTATGCCAATACTAATTTATGGCGCATTCTATTTTGTCACATTTTCACTCAACATTTGAATCAACTAAAAATTTTATTCCATAATTTAATCAAGCCACCCCCCTTTTTTTTTGATGTGAAATTATTGGGTGAAAAGTTATAAACCTAAAAGTAAAAATTGTGACCGGTTTGCGTCAGGTTCCCCTATCGAATAATATTATTTATTAATAACACAATATTTTGATTATAATTATTCATTATATATAATTTTTTGATGATTTTCGTGCTTACGTATACGTATAGGAATAGAGGGTATTTGGTGTGGTGATTATATATATAAAGCTTTAGTATATATATGGCAGGTTGATGATAATGACAGGGTTTGGGTGTATTTTTTTTTATGGATGAATGCTTTAATTGAGTTTAATATTAATAATAATAATAATAATTTTTTTTGCATTGTGATTGAAGGTTTTTTCTTTGTTTATTTAGGTAATGTAATTACCGGTTCTGTATATTTTATATATTTTTTGGTTATGTTTTTTTATACATAAGTATTTCGCGGTTAATTATTTTTCATTTAATTTACTTTAATGAGATGAAATGTTTTACTTTTTTCTCATTTTCATTTTTTTTTTTCCTTTTATTAATTTAACTTAAACAATTATTATAAAATGGTACATAAATAATAATTTTTTGATTTAAAAATGTATAATGTGCATTTTGGTTATAAATGTAAAATTTATAAATTCGCTCGTAGAAGTACGGAAATATTTATCTAATAATATAATACAGCTGTTAAATTTGATGTATTTATTTAAAATGAGGATATTTTATTATAAGGACGAAATCTATGTTACAAAATATTTAATATAGAAAACATAAAATTATTTGATTTTCAATTTGAATATAAATTTATATATTTTTGCTTTTTGTATGTCATATGCATTGCCTATAAATACATCAAATTCACTATTTTTGCTATTTACGAGAAAAGAAGAAATTGAATAAATATATAGAAAATTATTTCGATAATATTTTATAAATTTTGAAACTGATTTATAGTTTATTGTTTTCATGACACATTTTGCTTTTTATTATACTTACAACATATATGCACGGTGTAGTTATAATTTATACATATCGCCTATATTGAAGTAAAATTATATAATATACGTGGACTGTTTGATAAATCAGTGGAAAATTTACTATAGCTATAAATAAAATATATACAGAATGAGCATTTACAAGGATTATTGATATTTGTTTAATTGTAATTCAGATTCATGGATCATTTCACAGTTCTGTAAGTATCTGCTCAATAATCAATTTATACACGAATTGAATCAGATTCTTTATTTTTTTTTTGATATAATAAAATTCCTTGTTTCATTTATCACTGATTTATCAAGCAAACCTCGTAGGTATACTGTTAACGTAAAGTAAACTTTAGCCTTTTTCTTCAATTATTTCCACATAATTTTTATTTGTCACGCTCACACATATTATTTCTTAATGTGGATTATTATTAAATTATTTGATTTGAAACAATAAGAATAATAAATAAATTTGTATAATAATTCAAAACTTTTATATGAACATTGAACTTTACTATTATTATTATATTATTTAACTTAATATGTAATATACAGTATTATTGGTAACCCAAAGAACAAGAAGTTAACGTATAAAATGATCACAATGTTTTTTCTTGTTACGATGATGTGTTTACTTATTATAAATTTGAAAAATTGGTAAAATAAAATTCGAACCATAGAAAACTCACTTCCATTTATTATTAACAAAACTATTAAAACTTTTTTCTTATAATTTCAAATAAATATATTATTTATATTTAAGGAAGACACATATGATGACAATATTAAGTGGTTGTCAAATATTATTACAGGCAAAAGAAATGTATCAATATTTACAGAACACCAGAAGAGTACCAGTCAAAAATGTTGTATTTATAAAAACAGGAATTGATCGATAAATGTAAATCACAAAATTAATGTTTAAAATTTTCATACAACAAAATTATGTGAACGTATTAAAATTATATTATTAGCTGTTAGGTTTCAAACTGTTTGTAAACTTGTAAACTATCTGCGCTAAATTGAAATTGAAATATTCTATTGTATTTATATTATATTTGTGGAGAAACAAATTAATTTTATATTACTATTTCGATATAAAAAGAAAATTCACTTTAAAGTATTTGTATTTTCTTTATTCATTGAGATAAGGATTTCTTTTATTTACTATTCCGGTTTTTTTTCATCGCCAAGTTCACTACCATTATAACCTTTGTAGCTCTGATAATAGGCTACCTAAGATTATTAATTAGTTTTACCATAACAATCGACATTCGGACCTGTCGCGATCAGTTTGTACAGAGCACTGGTAAAAGACAGAGTACAAATGAGGAAAACACCAAGAAAACCGTATGGGATTGTAGCGGAAAGTAAATTGCAAAATGTCTCCTGATTATATTCCATGAACTTCGTCATCCCTTTTAAAACGTGCCGTCCAAATAACATTTTATTTATTGAAGTTTGAACTTCGGATACATATGTTTACTGGTTAGGTGCAAAAATTGATACTCATCTGTCGTTTAAGTCTATATCAAGTGAATTTATTTAAGCTGAATAGTGATAAGGACGATTATTTGTAAAATCATAAATCCTAAATTATAATGTTAAAAAATGACAAAGGAAGATAGAACCTTTTCTTTATTTGTCTATTTACTTGACTCAATTTTATGCACATTTTTCCACTTTATCACGTGGACCCAAATGATTTTGTACATTATTATTATTATTATTATTCTATTCGTTGTTAGAGAGTTGTTAACTATATCTTGCAGAAACCAAAAATTTTACCAATTCTCTAGATATTCCTTTATAATGGGTTAGGGTAACAATTCAGAAAATTTATTATATTTGAACGCAATACATAACTTCTATTTTAGAATTTTGTACACATTTGTGCTGTTCGTATTGTCACTAACTGTAATTATATTCAAATAAATGTAATACTTATATCCTTTTTTTTTTTTATAAACTTATGTATTACACGTACAAAAAAAGAGAGTAAGAAGAATTGTAAAAAAAAAAATAAGAAGGAAAACTGAACAGGAAACTTTTTCGTTTGTATTTATTTTATTTATTTATTTTTTTCAAATCATTTTGTTGTTATTGTGTTTATATATTCGTTTTAAGTAAGCATTTTTCACTATCAATTTGAAATTGTGTCTTCATCCTTTTTTTGTTTTTTTTTTTTCCCTATTTCAATATAAGGATCTCTCTATTTTCCATATAAAATTTAAAATCCAATCCAATTCAATCTTGTTATATATGTAATATAAAAAATTTCTATTTTATAATAGCATTTTACTAAATTTACAACGTGTATGGAAAGGTACCGCACCAGTCAACGACCGACCGTGTCAGTGTTGATTCTATAATTTACGTAGTATGACCATTATTGATCTTTACTGGAAAATTGTAGACTGTCAGTCCAATTCTGGCATTGTCTGTATAACATGAGAAAATTTTTCAGTATTGGCATATGTCTCTGAGTAATGTGAGGGTTGTGTATAGCTCACAGTTGATGTAAGAAATAGAATCGGTATGGCTACAGTACTTTTCAATACATCCTGTATATATATACTTGTATGCATTTTATTCTATATATATGGAATTTCATTTGATAGCTCAAATATATGCGATCCATTCATTAAAAAAAAAAAAAAACATAAATAATAATGAAAAACAGTTTTGTTTTCAATATGGAAATCCGATCGTGTAAAATGTGTAAATTTTATATTTAAAAAGTCTATGTATAGAATTTTGAAATCATTATAAACAATTTTGTACACCTGTTTTAGTTTTCACAATACATATATTATTACGTGTATTATGTAACTCTATTTTCTCTAAATATATTCCTACAATATTTATTTCATCTAGACATAACTATTTGCGTGTTTTTTTATTTTAAAATTTATATTATTCAGGTTAAAATAATTTTATTGCTAATAAAATTTTAGTGATTTTTAAAATTATATAAATACAAATTAAAAGCTGTAAAAATTTATTTTGTGCTTAATTTTGATGTTAAAACAATTTTTTATACTTATAAAGGAATCACGCAATTATCCAGTATTGACTGTTTTGTATTTTATGCTAGATTTATTTTTGTTGTTGTTATTAAAGATTTATTCTTAATAAAATTCTATATAGAATTGTTAATAATATATTATGTAAAATACAATATACAATAAAATTATAAAATAATTGATTTTTGGTAGCCTATTTTTGAAAAGGATATTCTAATATATCGTATAGTGTTGTAATAATATCAATATAAAAATATTTGCCAATTTAAAAGGTTTACCTTTAAGTAAATTCGACACGGTACACACGAAATGAAGGTTTAATGGGAAAATTCACAAAAATATTTCTTAATAATTGACTATATGTGGCGATGTCTTGTGAATTGATGGTTGGCAAACGAGGATCAATCGACGCATATGACACATACGTATAATCTAAATAATTGTGAGCGTAGGGATGCGATTATCTGTTTGGTAAAAATGTTTGTGTGAAATATTGTATTTCTACCATCTAAATCTTTAGAATTATATGATTTACTTTAATAATTTTTATGAAAACTAAATGAATGCTTTATTGCAGCTATTTTCTATATAATAATAAGAATATTCATAAAAACTAAAAATTATAAACGTAAAATGTGTCATTTCTAAATATTTGTAAATTATGTTGAGTGAAATTCTTTGTACATAAACTGTTGCTTTGTTTTACATTTTCATATGTTTTCTTTGAAAGACCTTTATGACGCGTTACGAAATAAATATTCTTTATTTATGTTAATATAATATTTTGATAATTTGATAAATAAAAATATATACACTACGGTCAAATTGGTGAATTATTCATCTGATAAACGTTTCATTACAGCCAAGTTGGGAAATTATTCGGCGCATGGGAGTTTATAACAATTTACCAATTGTAGTGCGAAATTAACGAAAGATAGATGTTTTCAAAATTCTATTGTTATATTATAGTTATGTGTGTGTGTGCAGACATTGTTAATCTTTGAGTAACGGCGTCCAACACCATATTTTCTCAGATATATCCGTTCTTATTTTTATTCCATAAACGAACAAATGGTCACCCATCAGAAAAATTTCAAATTGATTAAAATTAAATTATCGGTGCTGTTAAAATATAAATTTAATTCTATTATATTTATTTAATAGAAATTGTTATACATAATTTTTATGATTTAAAAATGAAATATATTTATATTACACAATATAATATTGTATTTATATAAAAAATTATAAATATAATTTAAACAACGAATGATTCTAAATTTGACTCAATATAATAGATATTGCATCACAATAATATAAAATAAATTTTAATTTATACATATATAGTTTTTAATGGGTCGATGATCATCATAGTCTATAGAAATAATTTAATATAGTAATATTTTAAAAATACACCCATAACATATAATAGTTATTTGTGCTGGAATATATCATAAAAGAATTATATCAATGTGAGAGCCGTCGGTTTGAATTTTAGAATGTGTATTCATTCTATTTACAGAATTATATATTTAGAATTTTTATAATTTTCATAACGAAAATTAAAATTAAAATTAAAA
Organism: Bibio marci; assembly: GCA_910594885.2. Lineage (NCBI taxonomy): Eukaryota > Metazoa > Arthropoda > Insecta > Diptera > Bibionidae > Bibio > Bibio marci. Next base: position 44,040,954 of record OU343114.1, read on the forward strand.
TTAAAATATGGAACGTTACGTACTCCGTAAAATTACTAACATCTTTTTGGACAGCTGATTAGCGACTCTATCTATCCACCCAAGAATAATATAAAATATTTTAAAATGTATTCTCACAAAGAAGTATTTCTTGCAGATACTATTTATTTATTTTTTTTTTATAAATATACAACGGAATACAATTTGTATTTTGCGATGCAAATATTAACCATAGAAAATCATTGTCTCGCTCCCGTTGGATTTATGTCTGGCCGCACAAGTACCACTTAATTAGCACAAATAATAAAATTTAAAATTCAATGTTTCATATTAAAAATGACAAAAATATACAATCGCGCCACGTTCAATTTGTGCTTTCAAATATTATTTATGCAATAGTTGCATTCGTTGTAATTAATTTATCGGTTTATTTCTTATTAGACACATTTTAAAGTTAAAGATGTGTGATCATATTTGTTTGTTACATGATATTAATCACTTATCTATAGTGCTGCAATTAGAATTATTTATTTTTATTCCTTATTAGACACATTTTAAAGTTAAAGATGTGTGATCATATTTGTTTGTTGCATGATTTTAATCACTTATCTATAGCGCTGCAATTAGAATTATTTATTTTTATTGTAGATAGTCTCTAAATATTACAAATTTTAATTTATTATAATGTGAATAAACTTTGTGGTCTCTATATTTTATAATTTTATTATTATAATTATTAAAATATCTGTTTGTATAATGCATCCCATAAAATACAATATAAACAAATAATGATTTTCATGTAATTTTGTCCGCAACCAAAGAAATTATTATAATATTATTATTATTATTACTATTTTATGAACAATAAATGGTAATGACAATGGGCGTTGAAGTTATTTCAAATGACATTGCACAAATATTATTTGTTTCTATTTTGTATTTGTTTAACATACGCACGCACATAGAATATGTTATTTATACAAATTTAAATTTGTGCTTATATGTATTTTTATAATAAATAAATAAATAAATAAATAAAAATTTCAAAATGCTTAATTTTTGTGGTGACATTTAGGTTACAAATAATATAATACACATAAATATTATAATATTCATCAATATTAAAATAAGAGTATAGAATAATCTATGATGTAAATATTATGTAAAATTGACGAAATTTTTATTATTATTATTATTATTATTATAGTTTATTTAAAATAATAATAATAATAATAATAAAAAAAAACCCGGTCGCCATCTACCATTTCACACATATAAAATATTAAATTAAATTAACATTAATTTTTGGTAAATTTATATTATAAGAATAAAATATTTCGATTTTTTTTTTTGTATTTATCTATACACTAAAAAATTGATGACTCTCTCTGATATTAAATTTTTATATTGAATATATTTTATTATGAATTGTATTGAAAATTTAAATTAAAATATTTTATTATACATAAACACGCATACATATACAATGTATTACAATAGATAGATAATTTAATCCTCTATAGAATATTTAGATAGATAATGAATTATATAAAGTTAAATAATTCTGTTCACATAGAGCTAAAGCTACTACACACAGATTCCTATAAATACTATTAATACATTTTTAATATTGGTTTTTTTTTTTCTGTTTTCATAGACATTTAATTGCTTCTATTCAAAAAAAAATAAAAATTTATTGATAGTAAAATTGGATTTATATAATATTCTTTTGCAATATACACCACCTCCTACATAACGTACATATATATTTATATATACTATCATATCGCTGTGTTATAAAATGATGACGTTCCAAAAGATGATTAAAAATAAAATAATGCCAATGTACTGCCTGCCATAGGTAACACCGAAAGTTTTCGAGAATTTTCTAATAGAGTATGGAGTGTCTATTAATAATACACATGAACGAAATACCATTGCGCTACTGATTATATTTACATGGAAAATTTTCGGTATTTTAATACTAACATTTTTCAGCTGAGTCAAAGATTAACAATGCCTGCACTATGGACTAATCACCCATATAAAAATAATAGCATTATGAAAACATCTATCTTCCGTTAATTGCAGTAGAATTGATGAATTGTTATATAATCTCATGAGTAATCTACCAACTTTGCTGTTATGATAATGTTTAGTAGATGCCATAAGCTTCACTTAAAGTAATTTCACTTGCTATGAATTGTCTTATTGCAATTCATAGATATTTTTTTCTTTCTTTCAGTCATTTCTTCTATCAAGTTAGTTCATAACATAACTTACTACAAAATTAACCAAATTGCATAACTATATATGATCCTGATCCAGTTAATATTTAAATGAAATAAATGCAACCATACAAATTTATATTTAAGAAATTACCAAAATACTGATATATGGTTCTAGAACTATTCTAGGTATAATTATTTACAGAATATCCATCGGTGTACTATTCATAGAATTACATTCTTAATCTATACCCAATGTCGCAACATTTTTTTTTCTTCAAATGTGAGAGAATATTACTAAATTTTTGGAATATACTTTTTTGCATTGGATTTGGGATGGGATGAGGGGGATATAATTTTTTTTTAATAAAAAATGAACTTAAAAGTTTTCTTTTTAACTCCCATACAAAATGTCATCCAAATTAACCAGCCGTTCATTCAGTTCTGCAATCTGAACAGTAAAACTTGCAGGGATATCTATTTTTTCCGTATAGAAACTATTATATGGATAAAATCTTATGGTAAGCATTATTGGTACAATAATATTTCAACATTTTGTTAACGAATAACGAAATTTCAAAATTGATATACAGGAACAATATCTTTTCTATGCCGGTATTTGTGCAGGACTGTTTCACCAAAATTACAATTGCATGTCTATTTTTTTATTTTGGCAAAAAAATAGTGTATTATTATGAAAAAATGATAATTTTTATATCATTAAAAATATTTACCATCTGCAATAATTTTTTTCTTGCAATAAGTGCACGATGAAAGAAGATTTTTGCTGATTCAGTAAACCTTGTTGAATCGATCGGAACCATATAAGCATAATTAGTGGATCAATTTGGTGAATATATTCGCGAAATAGGGTTAGACTTACCAACCATATGATACAATAACGCATATCACTGATGTAACAGCTTTCACCAAATGACGGCGAACATTGTCGTTCGGTGGAGAATCACTTTATGTTGTTAATTGGAAATATTATGTATGCCATTTTTGGTTCAATACACGATCAATAATCCGTTAGAACGATTGATGTATGCCATATTTTTTTGAATTTGAAACATCTAAATCCAATGGAAACGGAAAATTGATTATGAAAAAATTTATTTAATAAATTAAATATATTGAAAAAACACGTATTATTATTGCAGAAGCCATAGACGTTACTCCTTATATATGATGGTCCAGCATCCACAAGCTATTAAATTAGATAAGATGATATTATTTTTATATTGTATTCTGTATAGTAAAACAGATGCAGATACAATTTTTAAATATTGTGTCCACCGAATGCATGGATCTATTTCTTTAATCACACACATAAATTTTTAACATTAAATGCATAAATGCGTTTGTGCTCATCGATAACAAAGAAAGATAACTTATTTTACGTACAATTAATAAGAAATATATTTTCTTTCTATTATTGTAATATTTTTAATTAATGATTTTTGAAAAAAAATTTCAATGATACCTATGTAAAATGCACATATACATAAAAGAAAATAGGTTTTTGTAAATTGTCTGTATTTATATTATATTAGTTCTGTTCGATGACGATATCTTTTTTGATAAATAATATTACAAAACATTCAAAATGGATATATATTTCGTGTCATATATGGTTTCCATTTATAGTATATAAAATGTTCATATATACTATAGTTATATTTAGTATATGTATTAGTTATTTGTACTGCGTATATAAGATAGTACATAGAAATTTATTTTCAATTTGAATAGCTTAATTAAATTATATTTTATCTTGTATATATTGAAAATATTTGTGTGCAAATATATTAATAATAGTATATGTGTGTGCAGTGTTGATGACAATTTTTTAATTGCCCATATTCACTATATAATATTAGATATAGATAATAACAATATACAGGTGCACAATATATTGTATAATAAACAATTTAATTTTAATTTGGTTTTCAGTCGATCGTTTTTTATGATTTTTTTTATTTTTTTTCTGTCTGTTAGTTTTCAATTATAAATATATTTTTATTTACGATTTTGGTAAAATATAAATGTAAATAATATAGCTAAAAAAAATAGCTAATAATATCGCAATTCATTGTTTGTTTATTTATATGTATTATATTTATACTCATACTATAAACATAACTTTTAATTACAATATATAATATAATGTAATGTTAGTGGTACAGTCATGTTTAAATGTAAGTGCACAACTGATGTGATTAAGGTAAAAATACTTTTGATAACGTTTTAATATAATATATATGGCCGAAATATTGATGATTGATGTTATTGCATATCAGTGAAATGGCTACATTCTAGCTGCATATGTTTCTGTTAAAAAAAGCTTTAAAGACCTTTATGTAAATCAAGAAAATTTGATATCAAAAGTGATTCAGTTTTAACCGACTTTACGTGAAATGTATTGAGGAATAATTTTGTCTCGTAATCATTGCTTTTAATATACAATAATTATTTCAAAAGATATAAATTACGAAATTTTAATATATCTTTTTATTGCATTACAATTTATAGTAAATTAATATCCGCATAGTACGAATTTTTTGGAGACTATAAATAAATATATAATATATATATATATATATATATATATAACATGGTATCACCATCAACCAACAACGACAGGCATCCATCCATCGTATAACGAATAGTCCACACTTTTTTTTAATTAATGTTGCTAAGATTTTATTAAAATAACAACATTTTTATCGTTATGATATGGCCATCATCATATAATTTCATTATTACAATATATTAATGTACACATATATTATTTAATGAATATATAATTAGAACGCAATGTTCTCGAAGTATATACTCTGCATTTTTTTAATAATATAATTAACGTTTATTTCCGCATATAAATGTGCCAACAATCTATTGCTAAATTTGTGAAATTAAATACTTGTAATTTGTTTATTCAATGTGCTGTGAAAAAAACAATATACTTATAAGATAAGACAATTTTCTTATGATCGTTTAAAATCTTTTTTGATTTCAATTTCGATGAAATGTGATATTAATAATTATATTACATTATTTTATTGGTAGAGTTTTGGTTAAATGTTTTTCGTACTGTGCGCCAAATGAAATTTCTTTCCGAAAATTGCATTTCCTAGTTCCATATAAATATCAGTTATTTACTTTCATATTAAGTTAAGTCTATAACTTATAACTTACTTGCGATAGCAATATGTAATCACAAATATAAAACTGACAATGAAATGTTATATCATTTTATGTATAATTATGGCATAAATCAATTCAGTTGTGCAACAGTATTAACACAACGGAATATCTGCACAGAAAGAAGGCTATATGCTATGTGTATTTGAAGGGATCATGAAGGTGTCATTTATTACTTACTACTTACTCCATGGCGTTACAACCCGAAAACTGTTATACAACATTTATATATATATACGTAATTGCCACTTGGATGCAATGTATTACGCCATCCAACACATTCACCTGGCAATGATCCTTTTGATTATCACTTGTTTCGATGCATGAGCATTTTAAAATATCTGAAGAAACTTTTTTCACTGTAGCATTCACTTATTGCCTTCAGAAAAATGAGTTCTGGAAATCATGAAAAATATATTGAGTGAATAGTTTTTTTTGTATTAAAACCGAGGAAATTAAGTTATAGACCTATATAATAATACAGTCGCTCTGGCGTAATTCAAATGTTTTTTGCTTCTTATATTATGTAATGTTTAAATGTTGTAATAATACAATATATGGAAAAAAATTTATTAATTATCAGTTTATTATTTAATTTATTGTAATTACATTTTTATCATTTCCATATATCTATTATTTTTTATTGCTTAAATATATACATTTTATAGATATAAATTTTTAAGATATAATTTAATAATTAAAATTTTGAAAACATAGTACAATTGAAAAAATATAAGATTTTTATTTTTATGTTGATTATACAAATTTATAATAAAAAATATATAACGCGATATATTGTTTGTTTATATTTGCATTGTTGGAAAATGGTTAATGTTACAAAAACAATGGAAAAACATAAAATATATATTGTATACATAAACACACATCATCACACATCACACACATCTCACACACACAGCACATAAAAAAGATAATAATAATAAAATTAAATTAAATAAATAATGTTAATTAAATACAAATAATATTTTATTACATCCATTTTTTTGTTGTTGTTGTTGTTGTTTATATATGACAATTTAATATTTAAAATTACTAAATTATAATGCTATAATAATAAGGACTATCGACCGGATTAAAATTATAAATATTTATTACTACACGCAGTTAATAATTAAAATTATCGACTATTGAATATTTAAATAAAATATTACTCCTTTATATATTATTTTATCATACGGTCAACAATCGCATTATTATTTTTAATTTGTATATATTTAAATTAACAAATTTTAAAATTATAATAATATTTGATTTATTTATTTATATTAAATAAATATAATTGTTTACACATATATTTGATAAAACATGTGCAATACACCCAGAAATTTAAATTTGAATATATATATATGGAAATAGTCCTATAAATAAACCTCTGCATATAACCACTGTTGAATATTAACTATAAAATTAACCTTATCATTTTCAAAAATAATTAATTTCTACACTAAAACCATTTGTGGGAATAGCTTTGTTTCTGTTTTTCATTACAACTACAGCTTCCATATATTATTTTGCATAATTTTACATCTTTTGAAATCATAAAACAAAAATGATCTGATAACCAACCCTCCCCGGCCGGCAAAATCAATTTTGTTAAAAATAGTTACACTTAATTTTTGCACGTCCATGTAAGTACTCAGATGTAAATTCAAATTCTAACATGGATTCGAACTGGATTAGTGGTAAAAAGGATTAAGGAAATTTCAAGACCGGTACAAGGATATTTTTTTGAAATTCTGTATTCGATATGCCATTTGAATAAGAATTAAAATTTTGTACAACTTATGTTTTACTGATCATCACAATGACATTACAAGTGAATCTTTTTGAAATTATGTGTATGCGTAAGAGAATTACAATCAAAATCATCAATTTCACTTCACAATCAACTTCTGGAAATGTCTTCATCCATTGCTATTAAGATAAACTATTATCATTAACTATTTTCCAAAAATATTCATATTTAAATAATACAATACATTTTTTGTTAAAATATACAAATATAAATACAAAAGTGACTCTTATCGGATCATAGAAATAATTTGTAACAATTCACAGATCTTTACTGTTTATCTATAAAATGATTCAACTGTAAAATAGAATATAAAATGTTTAATTAAATACATACAATAATTATTATTATTATTATTACACATTCAAATTACATTTACTACGCATGTTTTAATTTACTTAACTAATTAATTATAATAAAATTAAATTAAATTAAATATTTAAATTGTTAAAAAAAATAAATAAATAAATAAATAAATAAATAAATAAATAAATAATTAAATAAAATAACAAAAGAGTGTCGTTTTAAATATACGTATTTATTTATTTGTTTATTTTTTCTATTGTATTTTGTTAATAATTTTTATAGAATACATTTTTTTTTTCCCCAAATATTTACAATGTTGTTAACAAAATTTTAAGAGTAAATATTTATATGAATATTCATTTCAAAATTATCGTTCCTTCTACGTGCAGTGTAGTAATACCAAAATTTTGTATTTATACAATAGATAATAATAATTGCTTTTGCTATTATCTCAACATTATAATTATAATTTCTTTTGTAATTTTATAACAAAACCATTATTATTATTGATAATGTACTTTAATTTTTTCCTCTCAAAAAAATGCACATTGATTTTTTTAGACTAATGTTTTTAATCGTAAAATATCCATTCCCATTCGAGAACGAATTGATAATGAAAGTATTCAAATAAATGTCACTTTGTTTTTGCTGAATTCCGTTGTGGTGGTATACAAGCACAGAAACAAGTTGTCTAAAGTCGTTGGAGTTATAATGACCAATAAAATTCATGATATTGTGTTGAACTATCATCACAATTCGAAAGAGCGTGCGCGGTAAAATACTTTCATGTGATAAATGTATCAGCAAGATGGTGAGCTGCGTGTTTTCTCACAATCAATAAAAAACGAAATCGTGTGATCACTTTTCAGTATTTTGTGAATCAATTTACAAATAATTTGATGAATTTTTACGTCCATTCATCACCGTTTACGAATGGCTATGTCACAATACAGAAACATAGGAACAAGTGCGACTAGAAATTATTAGAAACGCACCAAATACAATTTCATCAACTGGGTAAAGTTAAGGGATGCACATTGCATAAATTCATCGAATTTATTAGAAAAAGGTAAAAAGCCATAATAATTGCATATTATCAGATTTTTTACAATTGAAAGAATTTCCTGATCGCATTATTATTTATGTTTACTTAATTCGATTAACATTTGTTCCATTACTATATAATAGAAATTTCACACGCTAAAGTAATCGGTGCATTTTTTAACATTTCTATTTTTTGCTGTGTATCTGTAAATAATATTAATGTAATGAAAATTTCCATCTTCTGGGTATACGAATTTGATTATTTAATAATTTATGTATTGTATTATATACAAATGCAAATTAATCAAATAAAGATAAAGTTAGATTGGAATGTGATAACCGAAATTTAAATTCATAATATTAATCGTTAAATATAGGATCGATACATATTTATTATATATAATTGTGATTACTAGTTTATTAATTACGGAATTCTGAAGTTTATAAATTCACGTAATGTCAAATCTTCTGCGGCAATTGAAAACCTTTTTGGAAATAAATTTATCCTAATTCGAAATAAGAAAGTTAAATTTATGTTGGGTGGATGTGGATGGGTATGGTGTGGTTCCATATTATCGTGAAGTACATTTTGATACAGGAACCGCATACGTTGTACATACAGCTACATCAAAAGTCACGTTCACGTTATACGAACTATTTTTATATATTGAAAACAATAACTAACTAATGATTTTATTCATTTCCCATAAAGTTGAATGGTTTTATAAATTTAATTTTTTCAAATGTGTTTTGTTCACATAACACACACACACACACGTATATATTTCTCTTTTGATTTCACAATATTTTATAAAAAGGAAAAAATAAAATAGATTTTTTATATTTGAAAAATGAATTTGACCTACTTTTTTGAATAAAAAATAAAATGTTTGAGATCAGGTGTAATTATTATATTTTGTTCGTATAAAAATAAAAGAACTAATATGATGTTATTTAGATGTTTGAACCTGTGATATGCTGCACACAAATATAATATTCTGTTTGTATAATTTTTATTTTATCAAATCAATATAATTCTACAATTTTTTTGTTATTACTTTTTTGTTTGTGTAATATCATCATCATTTTTCATTATAAATTTTTAGACATATGGAAATAAATTAATAAAATGAAAATCTTTTATGACTTTTATTTTTTATTTTATTATTGAATCTTTTCTCATATTTTCTAATTTAATATATGTTCTATAAATATTTAGTTTAGTATATTTTTCTTCTTATTAAAATCATATAGTACAGTAAAAATTTCCTCAAAGTTTGAAGCTACATTTTTTTAATTATATACATTTACTGATTCAGAAAGGTTTTGTTATGTATAGTATTTGGGATTGGGTGAAACAGACAGAAATGCGGTCACAGTAAAAATAACACAAGTTAAAACCAAAGTAACGCATGCGGTGATGTGATACAATGAAAATTTGTTAAATTTTAACTTTTCATTGCGATCAGCAACTGTTTTATATAAAATTTGACTGTCTACTGAATCCCATTTTCCGATCTTGTATAATAAATATTGTGTTTTGAGAGAAATTTTCACTTTATTTGCTGAGCTCGCTTTATATACAAAATTACAAATACATAATATACAATTTATAGCATATTTATTATGTGACGACGATATTAATTTTATATAATAAAATTTATGATTGATATTAAAATAATTTTAATCATAGAACAATAAATTATGTTTGACTGTTCTCCTCCATATACAATATTTATTATTTTTATAGTTTTTCATTTCTTATCAAATTAATTAATAATATTATTACTATGATTTTTTTTTATTTCTTTTTTATTCGATAATTTTAAATAATGTTATTTTATTTTTACTACATTTAAAAAATTATGGTTATATTAATAGAGAGTTATCCGCGCCTATATACTCGTATATTATTAATTGTATATATTTAAAATAATAAAATAAACGTGTATGAGTGCGGTGCTACAACTAATAATAATAATAATAATATATTATAAGACCTTGACATTTAATTATTTTATATTTTTTACATCCACACACATGTACTCGTAACTCGTTTATATATTGTGAACATTGTATATTTCTAACTAAACTAAATACTTTGTAAACAAATTAATTCAAATGATAATGTATTATTCATTCATATATAACTTATCTATATATATATATAAAATATAATGCATTAGTGAGACGAGACGTAATGCAGTGACTATATCTTATTTTATATTTATTTATACATTTAGCCTGCGTTTTACACCAGTTTTTGATCGTACACAGTTTTTAAAATCATAATTTTTTTATGTTCATCGAATAATCTAAATCGTGGTTTCATACAAAACCGTGATTTTCGAATTACACAGTTTTATTAGGCACCTATTGTCTGTGTAAAGTGGAGGACAAGTGTGTATAGATTTTATTGTGAAAATTGGAATAAATAAATCAATACACAATACACAGAGATACAAAATATTATTCGTAAAAAGATATTTCTCGTATATTTTACACAAAATTGTAATATTCTTATACTTTTTATTATTTTTCAATATAGATATTGTTTCTGTAGTATTAAATCATTATAATATCGGTCCATTGAAAACTCTATATGTAAAATAGGCTGTATAAGTTATGCTTAGAATAAACTTTGTTAAACAATGTGAAATCAAATACTTATAATCTGTTTGTAATAAATAAATAAAAATCACCAGAAAAAAAAATATTCCCAATTCTCGATCAATGCGAAAACTTAAATGATTTAAAAAAAAATTAATTTATTATATTATTATTATATTAATTTATATTATTTTAAATTAAAGGTTCGAGCAGCACCGATACTTATATAGGAGAGTTTTGTGTAGAGTTATATTATTGTAGATAACAATTTTAACCATCTAATTTGAAATTAAATTGGGATTTTTTATGTGGTACAGGGAAAATTTATTAATAAAATTATATAAAATAATAAATTTTAATATTATGTAACTGACTAATCTACAATTTTTTCAGCTGTAGAAGTGTATCCTGGATATCCTACATTTAAGAGGAATTTCTATAGTAATCTGTGTAAAATTGAAGTACTATATAATTTAATATCCAAAATACAATGAATCAATATCATTTTTCATACGAAATGTTTTCGGTATTTATTTTAATATTGAAATTTATCTGCTGGGTGACCATTTGTTCGTTTATATGGAATAAAAAGAAACACCGATATCTTTGAAAATATGATTGTGGGACGCTACTCAAAGATTAACAATATCTATCTATGTTATATGGGATAATTACACATATAAAAATAATAGAATTTTGAAAACATCTATCTTTCGTTAAATGCAGTACAATTGGTAAATTGTTCCCATGCGTAATTTACCATCTATATTGGCTGTAATGAAAGCTTTATTAGATGACATAAAGCTCTGCTTGGAGCAATATATGTTAAAATAAGATCATTTACATCGATTTTTACTCATTTCATCTAAAGTTTTTGCGTAATAAGTTTTGATGATGATAAATTACAACTTTTGATATTGTGGTCGTGAAGCGGTTTTCATTGTTTACAAAAAAGGTGTTGTGCATTATTAATTTCGGAATTTTGTAACAGTTAATAAGGAGCAATCTATTACTATTGTATACGAATAATATTTTGCATCACTGTATGTTTTTTATTTTAGAGTTTTTATAAATATGTACGCTATGATATAATCGCAAATCAATTTTAGAAATAAATGTTATATATATATATTTTGTTTATAGTATGCTAATATGTACATTCTTATGAGATCATGGTTTACGTATATATATATAATATATTTACGAGATAAAATGATGAATTTATGTACTATAGTATTGTACTATATACTTTATATGTATATATATATAGAAACTCTCGAAAGATTTTCCTGTACTTTTCCTATTTTCCAACGGTTTTCCGAACGTTACAACCTTAGAAATTTGTATGGTTTTTATACAGTTAAAAATTTTATTATCTATACCTTAAAAATATGCATATCGTTCCAAGCGTATTAAACTTTAATAATGTCCAAGATGATATTTATTTTTGCATATTAAATACTCATTCAGTATTGCCGACATTATGTAAATATTTAATTAATTTTAATAATATGAAAAGAAATACGAAATGCAGTAGATTGTGTTTTATTATTTGAAATCTTTACATCATCTAGACCTACAGCTATATATTGTCTGTTAATTTATTTTCCATTTATTAAATACATTAGGATTAGGATTAGAATGTTGAATAAAACGTTACTAATAGTAACTTTCTATATTTAATATATATATATACATTGATTTTGGTAATACCATGACATTTATATTTATTTGGGATAGTTTTAATAATTTGCAAATAAATATTATAGTCATTTGTTATTCTAAAATATATATTAGATTATAATAGCCATAGGTATAAAAGTTATTGAATTTAATCTATAAAATATTCTATATAAGCTTTATAATATAAGAATTTGTTGTTGTTGATGTTGTTGTATAAGCTTATGCAAACTTTAGAAGTGCATTTTATTTAGAATACTTATATTTACATCTACGTATATCCGATAATTTATAAAGTGTGGGGTATTTTATATTCGTTGAAATTTCCATCGGCAATTTCACTTAAAATTTTACTTTCTTTCTATTATATATTATGTAGATACGTGTAACATTCGTAAATATATATCTTAATAATATTTATGTCTATTGGTATATGTGCGAATACGACATTCTATGTAGATATTCAAACATTAAATAATTCAATTTATATGCAAATATATTAAAAAAAAAAAAGTAAATGAAAATATTTATCATCAGACATTTTTTTATGTTTATAGGAGGATATACATAACATAAATATTACTTTATATAATATATATGGTATATGACAATAAAAAGACTATTATACATACGACTTTTGGGTACGAGGTATACAAATATAATAATAAAATATTGTTTGTTATTCATATTGCTTGATATACAATATATATAGTATTTTTGAAACCGCATATATAAAAAGAAAGAACAACATTGCAATTGAGAAATTTTTTTTTGTTTAACAATATATATTTTCTGGTAAATAATATATTTTTATTTATCTCTATAGAGATTACACAACAGACATATAGTACATCGTCTGTCTCAAAAATTCTGGAGCTATTAGAAAATCTTATAAACCAGAGGTGACTGCCATATTTGTTGTTTGTAGAAAGACACATCTTTGACTATTATTGTGTTAAAATTTAATTTCATTGTTTACAAGCAAAGTTATTGCGGTTGTCTATTATTATGGTATTACACTTTCGCACCCAACAACATCTACACCATATTCGTCCCAATTGAATGGCTTCTAATGCCAAAACTTCATTTGGCTATATGAAAGGAAAACACAATCAAAATCATTTGATTCACTTTTTTTTGTATTACACCTAAATGAAATTATTTTATCAAAATAATTAACTATTGAATTCTGGAGACACAGTGTAAAAATATATAGCATTGTATACAACTCTGTAACGCGTTCAATGACCCTCTGCATAAAATTTTATAAATTATAAAATTTCTATTTATCTATTACAATATTTATACATTATTTCCATTTAAAAGCGTCTGCTTCATAAATGTTATATTTTATATATGCGCGATATACAATATCCACAAATATTTAAGTAACAAACTGCGTATATATTCTTGCTTATATATATTGTATATACTGCTTTGATCTTCCTATATACGTAACTGATAAATCTTCCTAATGCTTATAAATATTATGATATAACTGATTCTTATATACAATATATATCGTATTTTAATATTTAACTCCTATTTTTCCGACTTAAAATATATGTATCAAAATAAAAAATATATATATTTCATATTATTTTGGGCGGTATATAAAATAATATAATAAATAATCAAATTAACCATTGCCATTATCCATATCCATGTGTGCGTATATATATAAATATATATTTGAAAGTAAGAATCCAATATTTCAAAAATAAAATCCTTTGAGATTTGGTTATTTATTTTTTTATCTTTTTCATTTCTAATTTTTCTATATATTTAAACTTGAAATATATAAATTCGAGGCACAGAACATATAGACCTTATTTCGTTTTTGTGAATATTATTACAGTATTACAGTTGATTATATTGGGCAGACGTTTTTTCCAAAAAAAAAAAAAAAAAGGTTTTGTCAGCATTATTAAATTGGTATAGTATTTGGATATTTGTTGAACATCAATTATTTTTAATCTCATTTCAAAAATATATGGCTATAATTTTATTATATACAAAAATATCGTATTTGCGAGAAGTTTTATTTCTCCGTATTTTATTTTACAAAAAATAATACTGAAACTCATTGATTGATTTTATAAAAAATATACTTTGAACATTATCAACAATATATATATGGAATACAACGTTAAGAGAGATTGTTTTAAAAAACGGTTTAAAAATAATGATTTAGACATTTGGCCATATGCGCATATAGAGGATAATGAGCATAAAAAATCATAAAAACATCTAAGCGGGTTACGAGCTAATGAGTTATGTTAACCAAATTTGGCTGCAAAGTGATAACCAACTGAAAATCAAAAAAATGATTTTTACTTAATCGTTTCAAAATAACTATATATCAATTGGTGAACTATCATATATTCTCGCAATGATGTATGTACGTAAACTTCAGTAGCGACCGGTTAACATTCGTATTGGGTAAGCAGAGCAAGATTAAATTACAGAATGTAATGCAAACAATAAAAAAATCCATTCACATATTATAAGTGGGTCAATAAATTGATTTGATTCTTCTGTGATTTTAAGGTACTCCTTGTTATGGTAATTGTCATCTTTACAGAATATACTAACGAGTCCTGCCTCTTGAATAAATTTCATTATATGAAGTCACTTCACGGTCAGCCTGCCGGTTCTCGCAGGTTCTCTTATTTTACTGATATTTGCCGCACAGTTTTTCAGTATATGTTCTGGGATTTCTTGGCAATTATAATTTATTTTCAGATCTCATATGTCCTTTAGTATTCCTATTAAAATCGTAAATTCATATTTTTAATGATGAATCCTATACCAACACTTCATTTGTTTGTCTTAAGTTTAAGTGTTTGCTTCATATCGAAAATTATTTCGCCTATAGGCTTGTGTCTTAAGACTTTCCCGGATAATGCAGCAGATGCCTATGCAAACAGATCCTTGCTAGCACTATTCGCTTCTTCATTTTCCATTATGTACTGGTGACCATAGGCACTCACTCAGTATAACATCACTTTATTCGGCTGACAAGTTCACGTTCAGCCTAGTACACACCGTTTTGAAGTTGATTGAGTAAGCGCTTACATATTGCTCCAATGGCTATACTTTACTATGTACCATAATTGTAATCACTAAGTTTTTATGTTTTAATTTAATACCGAATATAAACATTTTACATTATTTTGTAATCTATATTTTTATAAACAATAATATTTTGAAAATTGTGGAAAAGTGGATTAAACATTCTTTTTCTTGTCAGAAATTTAGGAATGCTTATTGTAATTTAATATTTTTTTTTGATAATGCAACGATTTTCTTCTCAACATTGAACATTTTCAAAATTAATTCACACAGTCATACACAACGAAGTATTTAAATTTAAATAGTTGATACTAAAATATGTTTTAAATCATGTGAGAGTTATGTTTTAAGAAGTTCTGGAAAAACATCAGTGTATAATATAATTTCGGAACTTTTAATTATCGCCTGCACATATAAGTATTACGCGAATTCTTTATATCATTTTTCACATCGATAACCAAACGTATATAATTTAGTATTCTATTCATAGATTTACTGTAACACCATTTACAATATAATTTAATATTTTTTTGAATCTTTACTTTTTCCCCATATCAATATTATGTGTATAAAAACAGAGACTTTTTATAGTATACAAAATCCCATCAATCAAAATATTTACTTAAAAAGAAATTTATTAGACTTTTTAATTAACTTTGTTATACAGTAATAAAAAAGCATACAATATTTATAAAATATAAGGATTTTTTTTTGTATAAGGCATCGCTAAAAAAAAAATTAAAGCTTATTGGTATATTACAAAAGGATCTATAACAAATTTATATCCTATTTAATATATAGATTTTATGAAAAAATGAAAACTTTATGTTATATATTTATATATTATGTGTATAGTCTGATCCTATATATGCATTATATATTTTTATATATCGATATTCTCGATATTGTGTTCTATATTTAAAGAGGCAAATGCGATGTGTAAATTGATAAAAATAAAAAAAAAACCTTTTATTACAAAATAGGCCTATATAGATTGTTTTTTCGTTGCTACCAGTATTTTACATGGCCGGTATTCGTATTGATTAAAGCAAAAAAATATAGACTTTAAATTTATTAAAATTTTTTTTTATATTAATTTACATCCATAAATACACACACAACCAACGTATATTTTTCATTTAATTTTTAATATGACCAACCATTCACACAAAGAATTCTAAATTGAATCGCTTTGAAAAAAACCAATAATTAAGTATTCTTAAATTATGTTAAAGCATTTTGTAAGCGCATAAAAAATTTAACTATAAAGTAAATTAAATAAATATACCAAATATAAATGTTTGTGTATCGTTTCGAACGGTCTATAACACACAAACATTTAAATATTGTAATAATACAGCACATCTTTCTGATCCCACCAAACACAAAGCATTCTCTTCTTACCGAATCGATTTGGTTTTGCAGTCGATTTTGCTGGTTGACCTGGTGTAACCCATGATTTCTCCCGTTTTGGATACTCAAAAATAATCCACTTTTCATCATCAGTAACAATTCGATGCAAACAACTTTTTCCTTTCTGTCTGGCAACAAGCAAAATTTCACAGATTGTTTTTAGATTTTTCATTTGTCTTTCAGTCAATTCATGACGTACCCATTTTTCACACTATTGAATCTTTCTCAGATCTTTTAAACGGTTTGGAAATTATTTTTTTGTTAAACATTTAACATTTCTGCAATTTATATTTGACTTTGTGTATCATCTTTGCGTCCAACAATGATTGCAATTCATTGTCTTTAAACTTTTTCGGTGGTCTTCCACGTTCTTATCATTTCTCAAATACAAAATCATTACCTTTGAACCGTTTGGAACCAATTTCTACATGTTGATTTTGAAAGAGCATGCTCATCATAAGCTTCGATAAGTATTCGATGCGCTTCAGTTGCATTTTTCTACAAAGAAAAATAATGCAATAAAATTTTCCGCAAATGATGATTTGCGGGTACAAAACTTTACATTTTTAACTTAAAAAAAAAAATATAATGTTGTTTAGACAATGACTTGCTGTATACCAAAAATATATTTGACAGATGTCATACCGGCACGTTCACATTAATCTTTAACTGCAGAAAGCTAAATTTGTGTAACCAATAATTTCATATTTCTACACCTGGTATATATGGGAAACTTCATTTTCGTAACGCTTTATTTATAGTAACTACTAAATCGTATAACCAATATGAAAGTGTAAACGGAGACAATAAACGTTATAGCCACATTGTTGCGTGTGAGTTGGGCAGGCGTATATAGAGTTCCAATGCTTGAGAATCATACAATTTTGTAATTTTTCTAAACCCACACGATAATTTTGTATGCTGCTTATGTAATTTTGGTTTTATTAAATTTAACACATTAAATCTTATATTGATGATTTGCACATTAATTTATAATATTATTATTAACAATGTAATGTGTAATGAGCAATATGCGTTTCAAATCCTTATCATATTCATTCCAATGAATACGCAATCGATAATGTGAATGTGTTTTTGTTAAGAATTTCTATTTGGCAATATAGTTGACTGATACGAATATGTGAAGTCGATTTTCAAATATTGCTGCTAGTGTATATTATTTATAATAAAAATAATTGAAATCCTTCTAAACTGCGTAAATAATATTTTTTTGATACCAAATTTTGTTTTCAAAACATTTTCTCTATATAAATTATATATAAATAATGTGGTTACATTATCAAGTGGTTTATAAGTGGGTAACAAATGCTATATACTATTATGGATTTTCTATATAAGATGCATACAGATTACTACTATACCACTATACCTTGAATTTTAAAGCATTAATTTCTAGTATATAAGGAAATGAATTAATATATATGATGCCACCAAATACATCATTAACTTCTATAATATTTTAATAACATCATATATAAAATATTATTATTGTTATGCGGTTCAAATTAATAAGTATATTCACATTATCTATATAAAGCTTCTGCTGGTGTATATGTAATATGTTTATCACAACGAATTTTATAAAATATATACAATTTAACAATATATATATATATATACAATTCAAAATAAAAAATAAGGTTTACCGACCTCAATCAAATTTATTATATTATATATATATAACCTTTGCCTTTATAAACCAAATGACAAGTTAATTCCTATAAGGATTTCAAATATTTATTATTTCTTTTACGTTGATAATGAAGCCAAAAGCTTTTATTTTGTTTATGTATATAAATGATACAATATGCATTATACAATATATATATATATATATATATATATATATGGTATTTTATGTGTTCGTAACTTATATATGGTACATATATTTATATAATGTTTATATTTATATACCAAAATATTATATAACTGGTATGGTATATATAAATAAATATATTTGCACAAACATGGACTTTATATTATATACCATATAGTTGAATAGAGTAAATATAATTTATGTATATATATAAAATTATTATATAATTGCTAATTGTATGTTATTGATTCATATAATATAAATAAATACAGGTATCCCTTGAGATATACTATATATAATTACGTACTGTATACTGTTTGTATTTTTTTTTCCCTAGTAATTCTATATCCAACCGGAAATAGAATATATAGATAGAATCATGATGAAATCAAGCCTGTGTGAAATAAAAATTATAGTTTATATCTTAAAAGTTCTGAAATCATTATATATAATGCAACAATGTGTATATATTGGGTTCAATTAAATTCCAGTAAATTAAACTATTATTGCATATTTAAAACATACAATTTACAATTTCATAGTATGTTAAAAAATATTTATAAACGAAAATGTATAAAAACATTTAATTCTTGAAACATTGGAATTTTACCATTTTTTATATTAAATATTAATAAAATTGTTTGTGTATATGAGAATATATATATGAGCTTTTCGAACAAATTATTATATAATAATTAAATTGAATGTGTTTCAAAGTATTCAGAATCTGGTCTCTGTTCTTATTATATCGCAATTTATTAGAAGTTCACATATGGAACAATTAATATAATACTTAATTAAAATTGAATAAGAAATGTTACCAGTTTCCAGAAGCTGTCGGTTGAAAATCTATTTTGTTGAGAATTATTTTTCTATGCTGTTTATTTGTCTTTAAAATATTGTTAATAATATCAAAACTATTTTCTATTGTATAATATATATTAATGTATAAGTGATGAAATTACGATATATATATATATATATATTGTAGTTTCATCTTCTTATGCTATACCAGAACTTTTAACGTTTAAGTTATACGGATTGGTGCTGCGTATCAATCAAAATAAGTAATGAAACTTTCAAACATCGACAATATATAACAAGAATTTATCTTTTCTGATTGATTTCTGATTACGGCGAGAAATTCCCAACATTCTTCTAATTCCACATACATCAAGAGACGCCTGTATTCGTATATATTGTAAATAAAATATAAAATGGTATATAGGAAATATAGAAAATTATTATTGTATAGATTTTCTAGCTTTCTTTTCCATTATTATTATTATTATTATTGTTATTTATAGCTTTTTTACGCTTTACGTTATTTTAGAAATAATAATAAATGATATGAATGATATTATTATTTAATTAATTCTCTCTTCTACCAATACTTTATTTATAGTTTTAGATATAATAAATATAACGTATAATTATAATGAATTTAATTTAACTCATGCACAATTGTGTGTATATGTTTGACAGATGAAATTTTATTTTTATCTTTTGAAATATAAGGTATATATAGACACACACACACACAGCCAATGGAAATGTTAATGTTAAAGGTGAAAAAGGATTGTTCTATGAATGTTATTCATCAACAATCCAATTTAGTACGTATACAGAAAAAAAAACGCAAGACATTGATTGACATTAATTAAAAAATTAAAATTAACATCTAAATACAATATTTATATAATATTTACAATGAAATTGGTCACCGCATAAAAAAAGCACATCGATTTGTTTAAGTTAAATTTTATTGAATATTTATAAAAACTTGAAATTATCGAATAGACGAATAGAATATTAATTAAATTACAACATATTAAATTTATTTGTTTGTGAAATAATTGAATTTCATTCACTGTTCTTTTATTATATCGCACAAAACAATCTTTTTTTCTATATATGTGTATGCGTGTGTGATTGTGTATCCATATTTTAATTTCCTGTGACATTTTCCTTGTTATAGGGTTTGTTGTTATTGTTAAAATCTCGATAACAATCTATTTTCTTATTATATTATGTATATGTGTTCATCTACATAACAAATACATGTACATATGATGTATATATGTATGCATTATTTATATTTATATCCATCTACTCCACATATATAGTTTTGTATACTGGTGTATACGTATGTAACTGGTGTAAAATAAATATATTTTGCCATCAAATAAAATGTCTGGAATTTTTTTGTAAAGGAATTTTTATATGTTTATATGTTATACATATTTCAAAATAAAATAAAATGTAAACTAAACTGAGAAAGAAGCGAATATAGGAATGTGTAAATAAAAAGATGTATGTAAAAGATTTTATTTTTGGATATATATATGGAAGGAAATTTGATTTTCCAAAAATACACCTTTGTCAAAAATTATATTTATGATTTTTAACGTATACGTATATAAGTTATATCGTTTTTATGGTAACATATATCGATATATATATGTGTAATGTGTATGAATATATGAAAAATATATACATATACGAACATAAAAATATTGTAAAATGTACAATATCAAAGTTATAGAAAAAAATTCAATAAATTTAATATCAAAAATTTACATGAAATACTCGGTTTTTTTTTTCTATATTAAAATATTGTTTAATAAATAGTTTTATCAGTTTTATTTAAATTGAAAATATGTGTTCATTTATACGAAAAATAATCGGAATTACTTTCTAATTCTTTTCTTTTTCGATCATCAACAACATTGTCTCAAGATCAATGTCGAAGAAATTATCCAGAAAGTATGTGATTTTGTGAAAGTTATGCAACAATTCCTTTAACAGAAAAAATAACAATCAATATAATAGATTAAGATCCCTTGGACACGTATATTACGCATGGAGAGGGAACGTGTGCAAAAAAAATTGTTGAATGTTAATCCAGAAGGAAGAAGAAGTGTTGTTATGTGTGCACAAATGGATGTATTCCATCGTTGATGAGGGAGAATATTTCGGATAAATATAAATTATATTTGTAAAACTAATGCTTTTTTCGTAATTTATTCCTGTTGTTTTGCGGACAGAGGGTGTAGCATAATATATGTTATAAATTAAATTGACGATATGGATTACATATATACTTTTCTATATACCATATATTATTGTGTATATTTTCAAAAATAAATTTAATTCCCTTTACCACTAATTGTTTAAAGCACTGCATGTATGTGATTGTTGTTTATCCCCGCACATAATATAATTAAATTATAATATTTTAAATATGTGTTGTTTACTTACTTGTGAATTTTACATATGTAAATACAAATTTATATTAAATCCTATTATTTTTCAGTATATTTTATTTATTTAACATAACGTTTACATAAATAAAAAATCAGATGTAATCGTGTTTTAAATTGGAAATAATATATGTTTGAAAAATGTATTTTATATATATAAACTTTTAATAGAGCTATATTCAATATTTTGTGCAATATATTGATAACAGTCACGTTGCCTTGTCTTGCAAATAACAGAAAAACAATTGCTTTGCTATATCTGCTGATATATTTCATTTGTAAACTATTGCAATGGCATCACTAAAATTATATACGATTTTGTGATAAAGCCATTGAAATATATTTTTCTTTATTTATCAATAAATTTCTTTAAAAAACTTGAAAGTTGCATGATGATTCAAACGTTTACGTTGGCAGAAAAATGGAAATAGATGAAATTAAACACAAAAGAAATAAAATGTAAATGAAAATTTTGTACTTTCGATTGATGAAATTATTCTGTAAAAACTGCCTTTATTTTTTGGCTCGGTTTTTCTGCTTATATTATTATTATGTTAACCATCTGTCGAATCAATCAAATACGTGTTTTCGATTATATTATGGCATACTGCTATTCGGTCGATTGAATGTTTCTATATAAAGTCAACAAATCACAAATTGTGGAACATTTTTGTAAACGGTATCTATACTATAATTGGTAAATTACTCCGTATTTGTATATATAACAATCTGCAACGATATAGATGCTTTTTATTTATATTGAATTATTGCTCTGAGTGAATGACTGATACAGTGTTGTGTGTAGCGATTAACGCTTTCCAACTCCATAAACCAACAAATTGTAATTCAATTGCGTAATTTTCAGTATGAAAAAATTTTCCATGTCAGCAGTGGAGCTACGAATTCGCAAACCAATTATTATTTGTAATAATTCGACTGCAAGTAATCTTTTATCTTTGTTTGTAAACAAGTAAATGTACTATATAATTAGGATATTATTTAGTTACTATACAGTTGATATTTAAAACTGTTACATAACGAAATTTATGTAATCAGCAAAAATTGTGGCGTGGTAAAATAGTTTATTTGTTTTATAATTTGCATGAACTAAAGCGTATAAAATCTGACTTTTATTATAATAAAATTTAACATTATTATTTATGTAATCCATCGATTTTACTCATTATTTTTATTGGTTTTTATATTTTATTGTCGGAATATTTGTATATATGAATATGAAAAATTATACTCCATTAAAATTTAAAACAAGGTGATTTAACTTTTTTTTTTGCAATGACAATGCACGAAATTAACTTTAACGCATATGTTCATTTGTTAAATATGTAAGGCAAAACAGAAAAAAGTTATAGATTTTTATATATTTCATTTCAATTGTCCGTCATATGTAAATTTTCATATAGTCTGTGTACTGGGGCCACTTTACAATTGTTGTTATTAAATCGTGATACTCCTAATAATATGTTTTAAAAGGTGAAATAATGAAAAATTTTTCTCCTTGGAAATTCTAAATAAAATATAATGATTTCTATATTTTTTTTTTTTTCATGTATATTACAAATTAAAACTTTATCGATTTAACTGATATTTAGATATTTACGTAAATAATTTATATTTGTGTTTATCCGAAGTAACGTAAAAAGTCTATAATGTTTTTCTATGTTTTATAAAATGTGAATATATAGGATATTTTAAAAATTTAACTATTTAGTTGAATGTTATATTGATTTTCGTGAGAATTAAAATATTCATTAAAAATGTAAGAAAATACTGGCAAGTCATTTCAATTGAACAATTATTTTGTCTGTTGTTACCATAGAACCACTTTATTATATTATATAATACCAGAAATATGATTTAAGAATTCAATAGAAAAATTACACAGAAATGTGGATGCGAATCAATAGGAATGTTTTAAACCGGTTAAGTGGTTTTTAAATATTATCGCCATTATAACCAAAAAGCATCGTTCGTTTGAGCATCTGGAGATAAGCAAATATTTGAATTAATATAAAAATATTTTTATAAAATGAATCATTACGTATATATATGTTTAATGTTTCCTCAATATTTTTAAATTTACCATATGTAAAGTGGAATCATACATGTACTTCATTTTATATTCAGTTAGAGCTTATGCATAATTTAGATCATTTTTGTATGCATTTTATGTACAATAAAATAATAATATCTTCTAGCTTCTACAAATTTTTAGCTTTGAATAAAATATGGTTTTTTAAAAATATTTTTATGCGCTATAAATTTTTACATTCAATTGCATTATAAAATAATCAAAAAAAAACTATATAAATATTGCTGCCTTAAAATATTTGCAAATATTAGTAGTTGGGAGAAATTGTTTCCATTTTTATTTTCATTTTTATTTCTATTTTCTTATGTAGGTCATTATACAGCTACATAAAAAATATAAATAACTGGCCATAACAACCAATCATTTTTTACGTTCGTTAATAATTCCCGATTACGAATTATGAACAAAACTAAAGCCGAAGAGAGTAAAATAAATATTTAGGAACTGTACGATGTTTTTTATTTTAATGAATTAAATTACAATAAAATTGTATCAATAGTGTAAAAAAAATCAGGACATTACTTGTATTCGCCATATATTGGTCTGTCATATGATTGAATTCAATTTGCTGATATTTTCTAAAAGAAATTCCTTATAACCCATTTCAAATACTACACACACACACACAAATTATGATCAATATTAAATTAGATTATTGCCAAGTTTTCAAACTATTTATACTGTCAGACATCTCCATTAGTAAAAAATAACCTATATAAATTTAGAAATAAAGACTATGAAACTATATATATATATTTTAATTTTACTGTCATTCACCGCAAATGATTCTGCTTTTAAATTAATTTCGAGTACTGTGTATCAAAATATAAAATAATATTATTTTTAATTACACAATGTTAACTTTTTTTATATTTTGTCGTATTGTATTGAACCAATTGAACACATTTAAAATTGTATGTGTATAGTTTATTTTTATTTATTGTTAGTATTTTATTTAAATATAATTCATTTGTAATACAATAATATGTAACTTTATATATATTGTAATATATATACAATATAATAAAGTACCTGGTAAATATATGGTATTATTAAATTTGATTACAACAAGCGGAAAAAAAAATACACAATAATTTAATTTAAAAATAATATATTGAACTTTATATTTAATACAGATACTAACTATATTCCATATACATATTTTATAAGTAGCATTTTATACAAATTTTATCTCATTTTTTTCTTTGTTAACTATAATAAAATATTTATTTTTTTTTTAATGTAAATGTCTCCTGTAAGTCTATTTATTTATTCATATTTTATATAAATTATTTGTTTTTCTATTTCGATAGTAACAAATATTTTAAGATAAATGTTTGTTTTCAATATAATAATTTATGTAATACACAACAATATGTATTTTCTCATATTGTACACATACCAAATTGTAATAGAAAATGAATGATTAATATGAAATTTTCAATATCAAAATTTTGTTATCGTGACGATGCTATATTTAAATGAAATTAATATGAAAGTATAATATTTTGATAAATGAATTTATTTCTTGAAATGTTTTTAATTAATTTTTTGTCGAACATCACTTTCGATCAATTGCTAATTAATATAAATGGAAATTTTTATATTTATATACGCGTATATATGTGTGGAGAATATTAATTATATTAATAAAAAGGGATTAATCGTATTGTGCCTCGAAAGAGTTGTACATTTTTAAGTTTTAAAATTGTGGCAAAAATTATAAATAACATGTCAATATTTATTCGGTATTTTTGATAAGGTTTAAGAAAATTAATTATTCAGTATTATTAAAATTTAATAAAACCCTATATAAATATGGAAGTTTTTTGACATCATCACATTCACATTTAATCTTATCACTTTGTTCGAGCGAAAATTTCGTCCTATAATTATCAATTCTAAGGACCAATTCTTTTTATACAATTTTAAAATAATATGAAAATAAATAAAAAAAAACTTTTTAAATTTATAAAAAGGGATAAAAATCGTCTTCATATTTTTGACACAAAAAATATACACACATACTTTGTAGACTATGATCAAGCCGCTCCCGGTGCATAACACACCCTTAATTTACAATATATTTTTAAAAATATAAAATAAAAGGAATTCCTTATGAATGTGTCAGAAAAAGGATTTCACACAAAAAACCATATACATATATAAAATTCATTTATTACAGAAATAGATATACAATATATAGGTATTTATATACTCGTACGTATACATCCATTAAATATTTGAAGAATATTTAACACTATATACCCTTATAAACAAAAAAACATGCATACATTTTTGTTCATTCCCTGTACTGTTTATAATATAAATATGTTTAAGCTTTTATGCGAAAAAATTCTCTAGGGATAAAACCGAAGTATATATATATCAGATTTTCGTGCTTGAAAGCTAAAAACCGTATGAAAAAAAACAAATAAAACACAGATACACGCATTCATACGCATCATATATATATATATATTTGTATCCCTATATAAAACTAAACTTTTTACAGAGAAAACAGATATATAGGAAATACGTAATATTGTTTATTAAATAAGGAAACAAATGAAAAAGGAAAAAAAAAATAGGTTTATTTTTATTTATTTGTTTTTTAATGAAAATACAAAATTCCCAAATAAATTTTCTCTATATATAAAATAAAATTTTCGTATTTTCAGAGTTTATATTATAAATTTTGACTATTTAATAAGATAAAATATTTTATAATGTATTTATATGGGCTGTATGGTATGCATATGTTTCTATGTGGAGCCCTACTGTGTACAGGCACAGGATTATAAATATAATATAAGATTTTATTATTATTATTATTATTATTATTATTATTATATTAATTAATTATAACGAAACAATTTATATAAATTTTCACATTATTTTAGTCGTTACACATACAGTGTTTTCGTGTGCATGTTTGCATATACAATATATATACGTATTCCAATAAATTCTAGTAATTTCCAGTAAATTTTGGTATTCCAAACACTGTATTTTTTTTTGCTTTATTTAATATCTAATAATTATAATTTAATAATCGATTTTAAATTGTTAACGAAATGGGTCAGGTTTATATGAGTATTATTTTTAGGAACTTCATAAAATTTGTTTATATATTTACATGCCAAATTTGATTTGAATGTCGATTAAATAAAATACGAAATTTACAACAGGTTACTGATAACTGCGGATCGTACATGAGTCTATCGCGAAAAATTGTGCTTTCAAACCTTCCAAAAAAATATTCAATAAAATCGGATAAAAACTTACATTTATAAGTTGTGCGCTTGTTATCATTTTACAGAATTAAATGATACATTTAATATGGCAGAGGGTTGAATGTGTGCAGTCATATCATATTAATTTTCAAATTGAAAATGCCCAAGGGTAGATGGAAATCTTATATTCAAAATTTCATCAATATCTATAAGTTGTTAAGAAAAATATATATTTTGGTTTGACTATGGTCGATGTTGTACATACCATAATACATAATACCTATATAAATATTTCTTTTTCATTTATTCAGAAAAAAATAGAATATAGCGAGGATATCATGGAACATCAAGTTGCTGCGATATAGGGTATAATTAAGGGATGAAAAAATGAGTTCGATTTTGTCTGAACAAACACTGGTTGTCCTCATAAGAGACCAGTGCACTTTAAATTTTCTAAATATATCATGTGTATTTGGGTTCCCAGTTGTTCCAAATAGCTATAATTTTAGTTCGATATTTTTTTATTTCTATATTTACACCACTTTTTCAAACATTTATAACTTTGAAAAAACTGTTTGTCAAAGCTAAATGAAATATTTTTTACAAAATTATAGCGAAATAAATTAGTTTTATTTTTTTGCCAAAAAAATAATATGTTGTGAGGTTAGATTTTAAAAAAAAATCCATTTTAGTATAAGAAATTTTTTAGAAATGATATATATTTTTCAATTATATTGTTCAATAACTCGAAACTGAAGCAAGTTATAAAAAAAATGTATAACACAATTTAATTCAAAATTTAATTCTCTACAAATTCGATTTACCATAAATTTTCTGTATTTACCTTACTTTCGAAGTTATCGGTACTTTAATGATGGACTGCCGCGAGAAAAATTTTTAGTATCTCGAAAACAGAGCCCCAAATCGAAAAATGTTATTTAGTAATTTCTACTTAGAATTATGGCGCCCATCACCCCGCTTGAAGGAATGCGCACCGCTCGTGGGCATCCTAAATACGTTTATTTTGACATTTATTTTGGGCACTTAGTGTCCAGTACCCGGATCATCTATGGGGGGGGTTAAGCTTATATTAGAATACAAATAAAAAAATTCCATACATATTTCTTTGTTTCCATTAATGTTTCTATAGATATTTTCTTCTACTATATATAGTCTATAAGGTACTATTACTTTATATTGTATATTCAGTTTATGAAATATTGAACCTTATACTATTTACAAAATAAATGATATACGTTATTCCACACGTTATCATAAAATTTTATTATTTTATAATAATTTCCAATATTATTTTCTTTTATTTATTATGTAAACATATGTGTATAATGTATGCTATATATGCTATAAGTTATGCTATAATATATATACATATATGTTTTATAACTTTGTATATATATATATTTTACATAGTTTTCATTAAAAAGCATTACAATTTTGCTATTTGCTTTTCTATACTATTGTATATTGAATATAATATTATACAAACATTAAACTTTATTTAGATATTAAAGATAAACATAAAAATATAATATGTATAAATGTTATATATAACAGAGGCCATGTATCTATGAATACGTATATGTATATTTTATGTATATGGTCTTATAATGTATATAAACAACTATATGTATATATATATATGCAGTGGTGGCCAAAATAATAATAAAAGTAATTTAAAAAAATGTTTTTGTTATAGAATAACTTTTCAGATAGAAAATTATGTGTACATTAAGGATGCACAAAAATAAATATCTTTAACTTTTTCATACAAAATTATTTTATGGGTGTATGTATTAACAATAAAACCAGGGATTTCTCCATAGAAAAAATTTTTTGTCATCAATTTCGTTTATAATTGGACAGTATCTCTTAAAGTTGTAATGTGTCATCAAACGGTATTATCATAAAAATTTATTGTAAAATTGATCTAGTAATTTTTTTCAATAATTTTCAAAGTTATCCTAATGATTTTTTTTCTAACATACACTTATTACGTTGACCAACATTGTACATTTGTATATTGTATTTTGTAATATAACCTTCTTTCATTCATTATAACATATATCGCACATTTAAATACATTATATATAAAACTACACTATAGGGACGTCGCGCCACCATCACATTATCTATTTAATGTATTTACATATTGATATTTTTTCTTGTATTTATTAAAAAAAAATATAAATTGCATTTATATGCATTAATAAAATAACAGTATGCTGTTAAATTTTCTGTATCCAGCGCGAACACATAACTATAACAACGTCACGACGCTTATTGCGATCACCGCATTTACTGCAGTGTACCTGTACGCACACAAATTTTTACTATATAATTTTCTATATACTTCATTTTTTAATGAATTGTATTTTTCAAAAATCTTGAGAAAAATTGAATACGCCTGGTTCGTCCTTAATATTAAAATGGAATTAAAACAAACGAAATTATATACAATAGAATAAATAGAATAACCTAATGAATTTCCCGAAATTATTCACATACTCATGCTAAGTTTTCAATTTTTTTTTGCTGATTGTAAAAAATTTAATATACAAAATTTGAAACTTTAAAGCTTTTGACTTTCAATAATGTGGGGTGTCTATAATTAATATTATATATTGTCCCGCAAATGTGCGGTCAAATAAAACGACAACTGACGGAAACAATACGTATACAAATACTATACTGGGATTTTAATCATAATTTATTAAATTAATTTTGAGTTCATAAAATGCAGAAATTTTCATTTTTAACAATTAACTTTGTTCATTGCAGATGGTCACATACTTTATAGTATAGAATATACCATCTAATATATATTTTATATATTTAGCATCATTATTTACACACAAATATAAAATATATTTGCATAATTTATTATATGTATAAATTGTGAAATAGAAAAACTATATATTCATTGTTCTTTGGAATCGATGGTCTACCATATATTGGTATATATTTCTGCGTACATACATTTATAAAATTGAATGTTTTATTTAACATATCTTGTGTATTATTTTTTTTACAATATAATTTTCTTTCTTTCTGTGTGTGGGCGCACGAATAAACATCATCTTTATATATTATTATTGTGTGGTATTTTCTTAAAAAATATACATAAATAAAGAGAATTTGTATTTATAACATAAATAGAAAAGACAATGTGTGTGTGTGTGGTACGGTTAGTCAAGGTATTTACCTTCTGCAGCTATATAACCGTTTTCCCATTTTCGTGACAATAACATATTTATTCCACGATAGAAGAATTCCCTTTTTTTGTTTGCAATTCATTAACCCAATTTTTCGATATTCATATATGTGTGTTGTTCGTATAATCCGATTTGCCTCGATGTGTTTGTTTGTTTGTTTTTTTTTTTCTGCCGGTTTTGTGACATAAGATAATTATATTGTTGAAAAGTCATTTTATCTTATCTATATCGTGTTAGTTGTTATTCTACACATAACTTCTAATTTTCAATGCCTATACTGTTATTTACATACTATATATGTAAACTGTGCGGGTGTCTACGAAATGTATAGGTGTATATTTTATCATACAAAATTTTTACCATATCAAAGAAATGGATCGTATAGGTTTCATAAAAATTTATAAACACTCGAAATTTACATTTACAAATTTTTTCGCGCGATATTTATTTTGATATAGAAATTTTTCCGGCTAAGTTACAGCATTTGTTCGATTTTTGGAATGGTAAAAAACACACAATTGTTGAAAATAACCATTACGGGCAGATATAATTTATAAATAAATATAGAATTAAGGAAACGGTTATCTTTCGATAATTGTAAACCAATTGGTTGAATTATTGTATACTTCTATGCGAAAATTAGGATTGGATTGAATGGATTTATTCGCTTATATCGGGTATCGCTTGTATATATACAATATTTACTGTATATTTTATCTGAACTACCGCCAATATATTACTAAATATATATATACACAGGAATATTGTATATAATATTGTATATAACATTGTTTTGCATATATATAATATATAATTTAAATTTCTATATGTAAAATATTTAAATGAAATATTAGATAAATACAATAATATAATTTTATACTATAGGTGACATTCATATATAAATGTAAAATGATATTACATTATTTGTTTAATTGTAAATTTGCAGAATTTGCAAAATATGTTAGTGTATAAGCATATAATATTACATATGGTTATAACATATATTTATTCATAGATTATATAATGTAATATAGTCGAAATATGTATCGTAATATACATTTATGTATAATTTATATATTAACACTATGTATACACATAAAATTTCTATATATATTATAATATTACATACATAAATTGTATATGGAATTCTTCTATATAAAATTTTATATATGCAAAAACTATATTTAAAATATCACTTATACTATTATATATTATACTTTTGAAATAGTTTGGTCTCGTACCAAAAAACTTCATTATTATATATAGATTTTTTATCTTCTAAATATATATTTACAAAGGGAGTATATATGCGCATATGGTAATTCAAATGTCTGTTTATCTTTTTATCTATATTCGAGTATATGTTTGTGTCTATCTATGTCTATATGATGATGGTAAAATGGACATACTTAATTTTTATGGCTGTAACGCTGTAAGCAATTTTATATTATGTATATGTTAGATAAAAAAGATTATTTGTGTATATATTATTATTATTATTAGATAGGTGTATAAAACTGATAATACAATATATGGTTTATTATGTAGGTAAATCCTTACATATATAATATGTAATATGCTATAATAATGTATTACATATCCATACACCATATATATGTTATGGTTATGCATTATTTAAATTGCAATAATCATTATATTACGGTTTTATTAAACATAATTACACTTTTTATTTTTGTATGTGTCAAACCATATATATTTTATTATTGCTATATGCAATGCAATGTAAATAGCTTTATCTTCAAATTTAAATTATTCAAATTAGTAAATTATTTAAATGAATAATTTTATGTCAAACTCAGTGAGAATATCTTATATAATATATAATATATATACAAAGGATATATAAATATTAAAATAAGTAATAAAATGCATTTTATAATATGCATGTTTCTCTAAATGCAACTTCACTTAAACATGAAATATACTATTACTACTACTACTCCCAGTGGCACCGGTATGTATGATAACATCGATGATTGTGTATATTTATTTATCTACTAAGCACTACTCAATTCTTGCAATGCTTTCATTAATTAATTTTGTACAGAGATGTCATTGGTCGTAAGTATCGCGTGTATAAAGATTGTGTATAAAGATTGTCCAAAAATTTCCGTGGAAAATATTCTTTTATAATCACGTATTCATTACAAAGGCTTAATTTTTAGTGAAATTTCTTCAAAAATGTGAAATAAGAAATAATCAAAATTGCCGCAGAAAATTATTTTGCGCGTAAAAATTATGCAGAATTTTCATGTAGCAATGTAATATATAATTTGATAAGTCTTTTTATAGAATTTCATTGGAATTGAATAATTTGAACAGGTGATAATCTGATGGCAGCTACATTTGGTTAATAAACCCGGTGTTAGAACTGATCCCATCCAAGTGCTTTTCACATTTCTATGACCGGTTGTGGCGACATGCGTCAGAGAATTGTATTGTTGTGTAAAATCATGTTATCGTGATTTCTTGTAATAATCGCTTTAAATTGTTTCGTAGTTGACAGTATAGTTTAATATTGCTCCACTACTTTTGAAGCATTGAAATCACTCTCTTCTGCACCTTCTTTCAGATAAAGCGAATTTTCTATGTATGCCGACGGACAAGCATTCGATGACTTTTAACAGCATTATATATTTTCCAATGAAATGAAATGCTATAACCATAAACCTCTCAGCAAAAGAGTTTTTTATTGGCTCAAAACACGATATTTTTAACAAACGAAAAAAATATGTTGTTTACACTTTTAAACTTTGGTTTTTATGAGCCCGCATTCTGTAAGCCGCATTTATAATTTTTCTCTTTCCATGAGGGTTAATAAAAACCGCATGGTTTCTGTTATACGGTCTTCGTAATTTGCACTACCACATAATTTTATTTCAACGAAATGTCATATTTCATAAATATGTATTGCTTGACTACCGCAAACGGACGCACTTTCATTATTTTGAGGGAAATATTTTGATGCGGAAGAGAGAATTTTTTATGGCCGTACACACTCCACACCTACAAAACCCATTCACATTTAAATTTACGAATAACCATTTTTGACATTCGGCCTCATAAAAACCAAAACTTTAGAGAAACACAAACGGAATGATAAAGAGATATTTAGTGAGAAACCGTGCACAAAAAAATTTTCAACCGAAACCGACATCGAAACTAGCGATCGTTTCATATTTCTACACCTAATTTTTAAACCTTATATTTTTATTTTTGTGACAACCGAACACACACATGACACATCAATTTTCGAATTTTTTTTTAACAATTTTTATAATTTTTTATATTAATGATAAAAAAACACTGTACCACTAATACAAACATTTGATGGTGTGTGGTAAATATTTAATTTTAAAAACTTTTGTAAACTTAAACTATCGTTTTGTACTAGAAGTTCAAAAAGTTTGCCTGGTTTCTATATATTTTATTTTGATTGCTTTTGTGAATTATAAAGGCAAAAAATTAGAAATGATCAGTTTTTTAGGAATTTATGAATGCTATTCAATTTTTTATTAATATTTCTTAATGCGAATATTATCCCACAAAATTTTTACATAATTTAAGCATATTTCAAGTTGGATAAAATACGTTTGAAATTATTCAAAGATAAAATATTAGATAAAAATATTGAAAATATGTAATTTTTCTAAAAAAAAGAGGAATTGAACGTAAGCCACACAGTTGTTCCTGAATTTAAGCATAGTTCAAGCTGGATAAAATGTGTTTGAAATAATTCAAAGATAAAATTTTGGAGATAAATATTGAACATATATTATTTTTTAAAAAAAAAAAAAAAGGAAGTTACTTGGGATTCGATCACTCTCATTTGGGTTTCAACAGTTATACCTTTCCCCCAATTACATGTAATTTAGAAAAATTATAATTTTTTAAAAATTATCCATAATTATCACTAATAATAAACAAAACAAATTTTAACCTAAATACAATTACACTGTTCACTTTAAATATGGTGTTAATGACTTAATTAAATAAGGTCAGCGCAATATTATACTCTTTTAACAATACGCATGGGATCGGAATGGGTGGATTTTTCATGTGTACAGAACAAATTCAACAAATTAGCTGGTGAATTTATTTATAAAATTAAAACTATTTATAAATTTACAGAGACTATTACTACTATTACTACTACTAATATTACTACTACTACTAGTACTACTACTACTAGTATTACTACTACTACTACTACTACTACTACTACTACTACTAGTATTACTACTACTACTACTACTACTACTACTACTACTACTTTATTACTAGTACTATGAAGTATATTACATATAATATGTTTTGTGCATTAAATTTTATATTTATGGAAATAAATATAATTATAGGTTACCAAATATTATTTTATCGAGCAATTGTTTTTGAATAGATCCATCCAACAATAAATTTTATAATTAATATTTAACATTGATTTCAAAATATTTTATTATTAGTTTACATATTCATTTGATTCATTTTTTTTTCGCAAGGATCTTTATAACCTATATATATATATATATATATAAAGAGCAGCAAGGATATACTTCGCATTATAGATTATATCATTTACTAAATACTTACTTACTGCAAGCGGTCAGATACGGTATTAGTCTTCTTCAAAACGTTTCTCCAACAGTATTTATCTGCCACTGTACCGTCTTCCAATCCCGAATTTTAAGGATCCTATTAAAATATCACAGTATTTATTGTATATAAATCAACTTGTATATAAATCAACTAAAACATTATTCTTATATCTTCGTTTCACATTTCATTCACATATTCTTTATAAATTTCTATATTACGTTATTTATATTAAATTTGAAATCGATTGAAATTGTTACAGCAACATGTTACCATATAATATATACAATAACAATTGATTGATTTGATTTCGCGGCTGTGATAATGAAACACATAACATCTATAGTATATAGCAAATCCTTTTCCATAATAATGTTCATCCACAATTACTTCAATTTATTCAGTTTTTTTTTTTATATATTGTATTTCTGTTTATAATAACATATTCACAATATAGGCATCTCTATAAATATATATATATATGTAATATGTATAGATAATGATGACAAAACAACGCCGATAATAATAATGGTAATGTATTTTATATATACAACAACCACCACCGCATATACATAATATTTTCTTTATATATAGCATTCAATGGATATATGGTTGCGATATATATAAAAAGTAAAGAACACTAACATACGATAATAATAACAACTCACGTATTACAGATGCTACCATTATATAATTCGCTGGAGAAAATTTGTTCAATTTCTTAAAATGGCACGGATCTCATTTTCGTATTTGTATTTGTTATGTGTTTTTTTGGTTATTTTCTTGTTGTTTTCAAGATGATATAAAAAAAAAACAAAACGACTTCCTCATTCCTCTACATTATCATTTGATGTAATGCAATACAGTAATGGAAGAAATTATAGAACACATGTGTATTGTATGCGTATATGGATGCCATCATAATATATTGCTTTTATTATATATAGATTATATAATCAAATCTGGAGGATAATGGTGTGGGTGAGGAAGAATTTCATAATGTATTTGGTAGTGCCAATTGTTATTTTGTGCGAGACAAACAACAGTTCCTTTCTTATCAACTCGCTCTCGTGTATACAGGCATTGATGTATAATAATGTATAGTTAAAAATATTTAATAATTTACAATATTTTTAATAACCTATACCTGTTCTATATACCCGCGTGAATACATGATTGATTGATTTGAATGTGTGTTGTAAATGTATGTTTTAAAATGTTATGTGCTTTTTATTTAATTTTTTTCCTTTTTTTTTGAACTATAGTGTTACAAATATATAATCGCATTAAAGGTGGTATAAAATTTAAAGTAGATGGTATAACAAATTGTGTATTATTATTATTTTGTGTTTACTATGTAAAAAATATATGGTGTATAAGAAAAAAAAATTCTAAAAGCAATTGCAATCGGATTAGAAAAACATCTGGAGAAAATTTAAAAGAAACATAATCGAATAAGATAAATAAAAACATAAGAAATAAGTATATAATAAACTATATATATAAACGTATACAAGTATATAACTATAAAGTGTTATCCAATAAGGATGCTCGATCTTTGACATTCTGTTGTCGTGGCACCATCAAAAAAGCTATCAATTTTTGTGAGATTTATTGTTCATTTCATCATAAATAGATATACAACACTATTGAACAATGTGTTAAAATTTATTATAAAAAATTTTCATCTTCAGTGCTACGTAGCACATTTCTATGTTAACAATCAAAATTGTAGAATTTAGGGTGAAAGCAATTACCACAACAAATTCAATAATTGACAATACATCCAAAAAAAATTGATTGTTGGTTAATTTTTCGTCAAAAATGATGTATTGCTCGCAGCAGTTACGCTCAATAATGTAATTCGTTAGAAATTAATGTTCAATCAATTTTTTTATGATATCAACGAAATGACATGGTGGTTTTTTTTTTTACGGTGGTGCCATACAACTAAACAATTTGGTGTATCATCTGAATGATCTTATATTCCATTGAAGTACATTGAATGGAATGAAACACTCAAATTGTATGCGTGTAACTATTATTTTATTTCAATTCAAAGTTCAAATGGTTTGAAAGCGGAAAACCCTATATATATATAATTTATATTTATCTTTTAATATTAATATAATGACTTATCTGGGAATAATTATGGAAATTTTTATTTAACTACGTATAAAAGTATATAATAAAAGTTATATTATAAATAAATATTAGTATACCTATACACAATAAACAATTTATATATATAATTATTTGATAATAATTATTTTGTGTTTGTTGATTGTATATTTTACAAATTGATTTAATTACATTTTGTTTAACATATAAATTATTGTGTTAGTAAATGGACGGCCCCCGTTTGTTTGTGCGTGAGTGTTAAGTGTGCATATAAGATAGAAATTTGAAATGATTTGATATTATAGTGTAATAATGCTAAAAACAAATTGAATAAATATGTTATTTACTAAACTCTATCTATATAAACGAAATTCCCGTGTTGTTGAAATGTTCCAAGAAATATTATACCAAACTAAAACCTAAATTTTACGTACAACAAAAACTATTTCACTATATTTTATATCCAACCGCACTGAAACACAAAATCAAATCACTTTCGTCGTCACACAAATCTTACATATATTAGCTACATAGTAAATCTATATTAAAATCATAACATCCATTTATCTTTTCATTACCTTATTTATATCATAGCTCCTTAAATTAACACACACGCAACTATATATAAACTATAAAATTAGATTATGGTTTGTGTGTGTGTGTGTGTGTGTGTGTGTGTGTGGTATGTTTTTTGGTATCACAAGTCTTTGATCAGCCTTATTTATATATTTAAAACTTTAATTATAAGTATATACAAATTGTATTAAATGAAACATTTTACATTTTACCACATTATTAGATTTATAATAATTGTTTGTTTTTAAATAGGCGCAAGCATTATTTTGTTTCATCGTACATAAGGATATTATTTTTTCGAATATACTATATATATGACTATTTGTATAAATTTGTCTCTATGGTATATTTAATGGTGTATACCTCTTGTACATAAGTCAAATAAATATAAAATGGATATTTATGTAAAATGTAAAATTTGTAGAATGATTGATTCAACACGTATTTATTTATGTATATATTGGTATATATATGAAATGAATACACATATGCCATACACAACGTATACGATAGAATGACTGAGAAAAACTTTTTCTTTCAACAATATCATAGTATAATTTCCAAAAAATACATATTTACCTATATCAGCAAACAAATAGAAGTTTACTTACATCATCTACAGGCATATAATATAAAATTTTATACCTATATATTGATATATATATATTGTATATATTTGTATACAATTTATATATCATCAACTGATATCAAACCTTTTAGTACATATAAATATTTTTAAGTTATCTATTCTATGTATATTCTATGTAGAAAATACAGATATTTGTTATATTCGGATTGAGTTGATGGTTTAATAAAATATATAAATTTATATACATACATAGAAATGGAATATAAAGTTAACAACATTGTACCATTTCATCAAAGTCAAATGTGTATATAGAATTTTGTGTTTGGTATAGTTATATATTTGTAAAATTTTCCATGGAAACGAACTACAATATATGCTGCAATGTGTGTATATTAAATATAAATAGTAAATGGATGTAAAGCGTATATTATATAAATACATTCTTTATCATATTACAAAGATATAATATATATTTGTAGAATTTGTTAAGGTATAACATATATATATTACAATTTGTGAGATCTTGCGATATACAACATGTTTTATTTATTATTGTTAGACAACTGTATATATAATTCCCTTTATATTGTATATATTCCCATGTATGTAAATTTGTATATGACATTTTATATTGCCACAATGATGATGGGTGAAGTGGGTCGAGTCTGAAACGGATATAGCAGAGAGAGAGAGAGGTACATGTTCGGGACTAATGTGGTGGCATAGCATAGTGAATATTATTATAAATATCGGTAGCAGATCATAAAGTTTTGTGTGTTTCGTTAATTGTAAAAAATTATTATATAATTTTATAAAAATAAAATATTTTAATATTTACATATTAAAATATTGTTAAATGAATTTTTAAGTTTAAACTTCGTTGCTGACATTCATTTCATATCGGTTTTTTTTTCTGTGGGCTACTCTAAAGCGTTGAATCATATACATATATACATTTTACATATTTGTGGAAAGGATTTATTTTGTATGTAATTGAATCCAAAGGTTCAAAATATAGATGTGATATGTGAAATGCGTAAATAGTTGTGTGCACCACCAAAAATTCTTTTATTCTATTTATATTGTAATATAAATCTTATACTATACATTTTACAATACTATGTAATATTCAATTAAACATTTACCTACGTATATTGTATATTTTAATTTGTACACACGGGGTACGATTTATAAACATAAATACAATTCATTACAGTATATTTGTTGACATAACTAAAAGGATATATTTAGTTTTTATTATCATCATCCACATCATCATCATCATCATCATCATGATCATTATTATAAAAAAAGCTTGTTTTTTATTCATTTACTATTTATTGTATTTTATTGTTGAACTCTATATCCTATTGTATATATGTAATTTCATACAATTTCAATCTATATAAATACATGTGTTTTTTTAGTTTATGTATTATAAATAAAGGTAGAATACAAAATCTCTTTTCCTACACATATACAATATATGTTATTGTTGTTGTAATATACTATAATAATATTATAGAGATAGATAAATAAATTATATTGTATAATAGCTACGTGTGTATCACGATATTTTCAACCTATATGTGAAGTTCATGTCATACAGGAAATTAAAGAAAATTGCTATATAACAAAATTGAAATCAAATTAGATTAGTGCGCTGATGGTATAGAGCTGGCTTTTTGGAAAATAAACGATGGCAATAATAAGGGAAAATTTTCAAATTGTAAGAAAATAAATTTTTTACCAAATGACCTGTTGTTATGTTATTTTTTTTTTTTTTATTCTTTTCCTTTATTCCTGTTTTTTTTTTTTCCAATATATGATTCAATTTATATTTTATAACAATATAATAAAAAAGATGGCACAGCTGCTGAAACGTTATATTTGTATTGTATTATTCAATCGTATATAATTTCTCTATGTATATTATGGAAAAAATTAAATGCAAGAAATATCTATAGTATTTATTTTTTTTTTAACTACTTAATTAACACTAAATCTACCAAGAGGGGTCAAAGGACCCTTTTTAAACATATGTTTTTTTAAATTTCTTTGAAATGACATTAATAAATCAAAAAAATTTTATACCACTTTTATTAAAAAAAATAGATGCAATTTTTTTTCAAAATTGCCTTCTCTACTAACTACTGTATTATGGAAGAAAAAATTAAATTTGAATAAACTACCGCAAGGGGTCGTGGAAGAAGTGTTACAACTGATAATTTCTTTACAAATGTATCTCTAGCTACAAAGTTACTAAAGAAAAAAACCACTATTATGGAAACCATTCGAGCAAATAAAAAAGGAATTGCCAAAATTTGCCAAACAAACGAAAGATGGTATGCCACGCTTCTCAACGAAATTATATAAAGCTAATCAATGTACACGTACAATTTACAAAAGTAAGCAGACGAAAAAGGTACTTCTACTTAGCTCAAGACATTCATCTATACGCATTGAAAAAGAGGGGAAGTTTTTACCCGAAACTATTAGATTTTATAATAGCACTAAATATGGTGTAGACATGACAGATCAGATGGCAAGAAAGTACTCCGTGAAATCGAAATCCCGAAGATGACCTCTACAGATTTTTTTCAATATTCTTGACCTTGCTGGAATTAATTCATGGGTGCTATATACAGAAACACCTGGCGATAAAATTTCTAGGCAACAATTTTTGCTAAAATTAGCAGAAGAACTTGCAGAAGATTTACAACAAAAGCAACAGGAAGAACAAGAAATTATGCAGGAAACCTCAACAGATTCAGGATTAGTTTCATGTGTGGAAAAGAGGAAAAAGTGCCAAATAAGTTTCTGCAAGGGAAACAAAACTACAAAAATTTGTATGAAATGTACAAAATATGTGTGTGGAAAATGTGCCATCGAAGACCCAATAATTTGTAAAAAATGCTATCAAAATAAAAAAAGAATCGTGTAATATTAAAATCGAAATTAATTATCATGTTTGAAATTTCAATTGTGTTATGTTATTATTTTTTTTGATTTAATAAATTAACAATTTGTAATCGTTATTAAAAAAAAAAGTTTAATTCATGCACCAAACTTGCCAAAATATAGTAAAATACATAACTTTTTTTATAGGGGTCATTTGACCCCCTGTGGTAGGAATAGGTATATACGAAGTGTCGGTACGTTTAGTGTTTAAAAAATATAATTCATTAAAATTTTCTATTTTATTTTGGTTTTGTAAATTTTCTTATTCATCGCAACATTAAAACTTTACTTTACCTATATAATCTTTGTCTTTAAAAAATGTATATCTTGTAACTTTTCTAACGTATGAAAATATTGGTATTTAAAAATTCATTAAATCTCTCTATATGTTAATAGACTAAATTATTTCTATTTGCACTAATCATTAAAATAATAATTATAATTAAAAATTCTGAATTTTGTTGAATCAGGGGATCAGTCGAAAAATTATGTGTGATAATAATGTAAGAAAATTTTTGTTAATATATTAATTAATATCTTATTATTATTACGTACAGTATATGCATAACATAATAACATTATTTTCTAGTATATAAAATTTAATATAGATAGAATATTTTAGAATTTAATTACAAATTTGGTATGTATACGCATATTTTCTTCATACATCCATATACAAAATACATTGTATTGTACTTATATATTCATGTACCAAAGATGCTGTCCCAAGAACCGCGTAACTTACGAGATTTCTTAGACTAATTTTTGCATTCAGGTCCAATTGATGTTTATTTTTATGGATTTGGATAGATACTTTAACACTACCGCACTT
The DNA here is from genome assembly GCA_910594885.2 of Bibio marci. Classification (NCBI taxonomy): domain Eukaryota; kingdom Metazoa; phylum Arthropoda; class Insecta; order Diptera; family Bibionidae; genus Bibio; species Bibio marci. The sequence continues at coordinate 44,083,681 of OU343114.1, forward strand.
TTATTACGGGATAATTTCGGAAACATTATAAATTGCATAAAAATTAGCGGCGGTTTGTTAAAATTATTTATTTTTAAATTTTAAATTTATTACAATCGAAATTATAACATATAATTGAAGGAATATATTTAAAATTAGCTACCGAAAAAATATTCGATGGAATGTCGTAATAGATTTTCCCGAAAATCGTAATTAATTTCATTGAAAGGAAAATTATATATTTTCAAAAAAAAAATTCGTTGGAATCTTATAAGAAATTTTCCGGAAAATCAACTTTATTATTATTTAGTATTTTTATTTAAAATATTTCGAGGATATATATTAATGCAATTATTCTTATGAGTGAATGTCGCATTGCATTGTTATTCTCTGATTTTTCTAAAACGAATAAAGGATAATCTAGTACAACTCTAACAACTTCGGAACTATATATAAGTTATTAAAAAATATATAATAATAATATGTACAATAAAGTGTTGTGTCCAATGTAATGTAAATGTAAAATTTCGTGTGTAAATGTTTCTGGGACAGTATGTAATGTTTTAATTTGAATATTTCGTTTATTATCATATAGGTATGTAACAGAGGCGTTTTGTGAAAATCACGATATTCTTCTAACGGCGGCAGTAAAATTAGTTATATAAATTATGAAAAGAAAAAATTTTATTTGTTAATTTTTTAGATTTCAAATCATGTTTTTTGGATGGAATTCTAATTTTTTAAACTTATATTTTTTGGAATTTACAAAAATTTCCAATTTTATGTACAGAAGAAATTTGTATATATAAAAAATTGCTTTAATTCATTCAAGAAATATATGCCACAATTTTTCGTTCGATGTCCGCGTAACATTTTTAAATGAAATAAAAAATAGCTGACGTTCAATTGAAAATTTGACTACACGTTAAACACGGGTTTTTTTTTTAAAAACACATCGTCTGTAATATTATTATATTGAAAATTGTTTGCCTTTACATATATATTGTAGTTCGGTGCTGCGAAAACCGCACATATTTTTCCTTAAACTATTTATTAAATCATATATTGTACATTTTAGAGTATATCTATAATCACTTTTATGAATTATTATATATATATATCTATACCGAATTTCTCACAAGCAATCCACTATGTATTTATTATATTAGGTTGTCAACTATCTCCCTTCCGCCTTTTTGCTCTTTATTCAATGCTTTATAAAAAGTGTTACAGTAATCGGATTTAGTTCAAATATGCGCCGTTTTGTTCGATAATCTGTTTCCATCTAGACTGCAACTTCATAATACCTCCCTCGTAGAAGCCCCCCTCCTTATTTGCGAAGAACTCGGACAGCCACTTTTCACAAGCCTCTTTTGAGATCAACTTTACACCACCAAGGGCGTTCGCCATGGACAGGAACAGGTGGTAATCACTTGGCGCTATGTCCGGGCTATATGGTGGATGCGATAAAACCTCCCATCCGAGCTCCCGTAGCTTCTGACGAGTCATCAACGAAGTGTGTGGTCTGGCGTTGTCCTGGTGGAACACTACACCCTTCCTTTTGGCCAATTCTGGACGCTTCTGGTCGATCGCCTGCTTCAAGCGGTCCAGTTGTTCGCAGTAGATGGTAGAATTAAGCGTCTGGCCATATGGGAGCAGCTCATAGTGGATGATTCCCTTCCAATCCCACCAAACACACAGCAAAACCTTCCTGGCCGTCAATCCCGGCTTGGCCACTGTTTGGGACGATTCACCGGCCTGCGACCACGACCGTTTTCGCTTGATATTGTCGTATGTGATCCATTTTTCGTCGCCAGTCACCATCCGCTTCAAGAATGGGTCGAGTTCGTTCCGTTTCAGCAGCATTTCGCAAATGGAAATTCGGTCCATTAGATTTTTCACTGTTAATTCATGTGGCACCCAAACATCAAGCTTTTTTTTGTATCCAGCCTTCTGCAGATGGTTTAAAATGGTTTGGTGACTAACTCCCATCTCCTGGGCGATGTCACGAGATGCCACATGCCGGTCTAACTCGATGTATTCCATGATTTGATCGGTATTTGTCGTCACAGGTCTTCCGCCGGCTGGCTTATCCATGGTGTCGTTTTCACCGGCTCTGAATCGTCGAAACCATTCCTCCGCGGTTCGAAGTGATAGAGTACCATCCCCCAAAACACCATTAATCTCACGGAACGTTTCTCTAGCGGATTTGCCTTTAACGAAGGAAAACTTTAAAATAGCGCGAATTTCGGCGTTAGTGAACTCCATGTTTACACGTCTATAACTGTTGAACGCAATATCCAAACTAATCATACATAGCGTCGTTTTGTTTGTTATGTCAAGAGCTTTCAAATTATGTACAGTGTTGCCAGATACGAGCTCTGTAGCGCTTTGTACATAGCCACGAAATTAAAAAGACAAAAAGGCGGAAGGGAGATATTTGACAACCTTATATGTAAATATATGTTTGTTTGTATACGAATGTTTTTGTATATAAATATATACAATTTATATTACATTGTTTACGTTGCAATTGTTTTGTATTATATTTATGTATAAAATATTTAATTAAATTATAAATAGTTTTCATGAGAATGCAATTATATATTGGTATGAATGATAAATTGATAAGGTTAAATTTCTTTCGTTTTTTTTTTCTATATCAATTTAATTTAATCACAATATGTAATAACTGATAGATTGTCTATTTTGTAAAATTATAAAATTAAATAAATTAATACACCTATTTTTATAAACGTCTTTGACACTATACTGTCGCACTATGTTTAGAGAAAATGTAGCACAGTTTTTGAATTCTTAACAACGAAAACTTTAAATCCACAGATTAAATATATATAGAACAAGACTATATACTCGAATATATATAGAAAAACATTTCCCAGTCATTTCTGTATTTTTGTTAAACTTACATACGAACGAAATAAACAATCGATATCGTTGCAATCAAAAGTGGAATAATATTTTTGCTATGACCTAAACTTTATGTAAATAACACTCTTAAATTCTAAATTATTTTATGTATATTTTATAAAATCATTATAAATATTGTAGTATTATTTGATAAACAATTATATGCTGACAAATAAATAATACAAAATTTATGCATATATAAATGTTTAGTCATCGTTTACATATGTACCATATAATTTACTAATTTAAGGTATTTTAATATTATATGCCTATTTTCTGTGTATACACATATTAATTTTCTTTTAACCATATATACCATACATTCCACATTACGTATATGTATAATATATATATTGTATATATAGTTATTTGGTACATCACCAAAAGATATATTAGTATCGCACTTATTAAATGACATCAACCCATATTCTATAATTATAATAAATTAGTGGTTTTCAACAACAATAGATTCAGGAGACAATGAACCTTAAAATTAAATGTATTATATATTATTGGACATTATATTATTGTATATATGCAAGTATTACAATTACTTTATCATTAATTCTATATACAAGGTGTCCCAATTTTCGACGGAAATACGAAAACCCTAGGTTCTCTGGGTCATTTTGCGTCGAAAATATTATATAACATTTTGGCCGATTCGACTTCGGTACGAAGTTACACGCAAATAATCAAATTTTCAATCAGACCATGTTTTGCACTCTACTGGGAGCAATATCTCAATAACTAATTAACCGATTTTGAATTTTTGATACACTATTAACATTAGCATACCGAGATCTTTAATTTGACGGCAAGGCAATTCGGGCATGTGGTTATCGAGATACTTACAGGAATGTTGACAACTTGAAGAACGCCATTTTTCTTTTTGAAAGTTTGTTCAAGCATAAGTCGAAAAATCATAATGAAAATTTTTTTTCGGTATAAGTTTAAAAACTTGCCACATTCATAAGCTTTCATTTATGGTATAACATTACGATAGGTCTCAACTGGTTCCAAAGATATACACAAATAACTACAACGATGTAGGCATACAATTGATTTTCGCTATGGAAAAATTTTATCTTTTTTAGGTTTTATCCAAAACCAACAATATGAACGTGACAGATAATTCCATAAACTCCTATGCATTCACACACACCTACACGATCTCACACACAAAGGCCCACACACATAAACCCGCAAAAGCACACGCACACATATCACCACAGTTTTAAACAAACAAAGTCTAAAGTAATTGTAGAAAATGTGCTCGTTCAGCTGGAATGCATAGACAACAATGCTTTTCAATAGACCGAACCAATGTAAGTGTTTGCTGTTGCTTGTGGCGGAGGTCTTGAATACAGTCTTCAATACGCTGAATTAACTCTTCAAGTGAATTAATCAAATTTGCATAGTCTTTTTCTTCAAGGCAACCCCATAAATCGAAATCCAACGGGTTTAAGTCTGGAGAATGTGGCGACCAGCTTATGGACCCACCTCTGACAATCCATCTTTGAACGAGTGCAGATGTGGTTTCAAGATGATGGTGGCCCAGCGCACTATGGAGGGATTGTTAGATGCTGACGGGACGCAAACTTTTATCACAGATGGATTGGTTAATTAGTTATTGAGATATTGATCCCAGTAGAGTGCAAAACATGGTCTGATTGAAAATTTGGTTATTTGCGTGTAACTTCCTACTGAAGTCGAATCGGCCAAAATGTCATATATAATATTTTCGACGCAAAATGACCCAGAGAATCTAGGGTTTTCGTATTGCCGTCGATAATTGAGACACCCTGTATATATATTTCACGTATTTTAATTATATATATTTTAGTATATAACAAATGTTATATAATACACACACATACCTATAATTTAGTTCGGAAATTTGTTACATATTCTAATATGTTTTATATATGCAAATGTATACAAATACACATTTAATAATATGAACAAAGGTGTACTAATTCATTGTGTATAATATGTGGATGTGTTAAAGTGCAATAATTTAATTTAAAAATTCATATAATTGTAAAATTTAATCAATATATTGTATATATAACAAATTATATAATGCGGATTATAATTAAATGAATAGTAGAACCAAAATTGTGAATTTATAAACATTTTTAAATAATTTCATATTATTTCTATATGTACACAATAAGAGTCATATATAAATGTATCAAGAATATAAAAAATATATGTATACACTCAATATTTGTGTGCGCTTATTAAAATTAACCGACATATAGAACTTTTTACAAATCAAAAATAAAACTAAATAGATCTGATCACTTCTAATCGGTATCATTTTAGTTGGTATTTATTTTTAAAATTAATTGTATATCGTCTTTTAAGATGTGTTATATATATACCGACACAACATATGAAAGCGTATATTAAAATAAATGATACATTTTAGTATATGTACTGTATTTTTTTGGGTATTATTAAATACAGAAACTAAATTTTTTTAAAAAAATTAATAAATTTTTTAACTGTTCCATATACATTTCTTAACCATATATACTTTAATTATTTAATACACAATAATTTATAAATTATATTACGTAAATATTTATGTTGGCTAAGTTTTTCATTTACCATTTTCATCTGTGTATAACATATATAATTTTATATATGTATTGAAGATATATATAACTTTATCTTTATTTTGATATTTATATATAATTCCAATTTAACATTTAGTTGAATTGTGATGCAGCAAATATTTATGTATACTTATAAAGTTATATTTTATACAGATTATTACTGTAGTATAGTATCGAAATAGATATGTATAACAAATATAGAAAATCGTATGACCCAAACTTTAATAGCCTGTTATATATATATATATATAAAATACTATATTAATTTTCAAGTAAATCTCAACTGTATTTTTTCTTTTACATATATATATATATATATGTATATCTTTTCTCCATATCCTTTATATATCCTTTATATACCCTTACCAAATCTTTATGTTTATACAATTACGTATATGTGTATATATATACAGTTATTATATGTATTCACATATTATCCCATATTATATCTTAAATAGGCCACCAAACCAAAATGGCTATTTTATATAGAAACGTGTTCTACTATTTTATATTGTACCATATATATACGTTTCTATACATTTATGTGTGCATTCTCTGATGGTAAGTTACCGCCGTTTTATACTTTGACTTTATATTATATACCATATATATGGCATATGCGTATATATGGTATAGGTTATTTTATTTATATTCACTCCAGAATAATGGATAAAACAAATCTATATATATATATAAATATCCTATTATTTGAAAAAGTATATATATCTAACATATCCTATCCTATAAAATGGTAACTACATATAAACTGTATATATGTGGATTTTTATATTGAATACAAACATTTAAAGTAATATAATATATAAAATGTATGGTAAAAAGAGAAGACTAAAAAAAAAAAAAGCTTTCCTGATTGATGTATTGTAAAAAATTTCTTTACCGGAAAATTTCAACATTATTATTTGCATAAATTTTAAGGTTGATAATATTTATACGGAATACTAAAAAATAAATAAAAAATATATACCTATACAAAGTATTTCAAAAAAAAAAACGTATTATTACAATATATCTATAGGTAGGTAGATTCGCTATATACTATACCATATATATATATAGAGGGTATCAATAGTTAAATATATAAGGTATATATTTGAAGAAATTAAAATGCAAAGTATGTCTTTTATATTGGTCCATCCTTCACGATCATATCCTTTTTTTTTCCGTTAAATATTAGGTGTTCAAAAAAAAAGTATATAATCATAACATTATTTTTTGCCATAAAGTAATATTACATACAAATAATATTCATATGCCAAACATTTGTCAGAACTGACTGCGCGTGCATTGTGAAGATTTACTTTAACGTATATATTTACAAAATGTTTCATGTGTGAAATGAAATTGAGAATATGAATGTATTTATTATATATACGCATTAAAATGGAATAGCAATAAAAACCAATTGATGTGTATTTGTACGAAATGATGAACCGCACCGCCACAAAAACGAATTATATATATTCCCATCAAAAGAATAATGTTGTGTATATTTGTCATTTAGTATGAACTTAATGTCTCTTATTGTCTGAGAGTTACGTTGTTTCTTTTCTTTAGTGGTAAATGTTTTTGAAATTTGATATAAAATCATTTATTGCCAATGTGCTGAACCTTTGTGGGTGTGTCAGTGCCACGATTTTAATCATTTTTATTTACATCATAGTTAGTTCGGATTCACTTAATTATATACTATGGTATTATATGAGAATGAACCTTTCAGTACCACAAATTTTAGTTTTAGTCAATTGAAGTAACTTACACACCGACTATGAGATACTATACTCTAATCGACTACAACTACTGGTCACTGATTCCATTCATGTTATAGTGCTATATGAGTATAAAAAAAAATTGTCTATATAAGCTTTGCAAAATTAAATCATTAATTTATATTTTACATTAAATTTAAATAAATTTACCAAAACTATTATATACTAATCCATTGCAATTATTTACTTTTTTATGTAAAGTTCATTGTGCTTTAGCAAAAATTTTAAATATAATACCATTATATTATTTTGTATAGTATTTGTGTTATATCGATCAATTACTCCCTATATTTTTTTTTTGCATAGGGAAACATATATATTGTTATTTGCTATTTAAATCGTTAAAAATGTAGGATAATATACACATAAAATATGTGTTATATACAATAGTACCTCTACAACGTGAACCTAATATAAAATCATGCATCAATTCATGATATTATATAGTTTTTAGTGGTTATAAGCGTGAAAAAAATGTTTTTTTGATTGCATTATCACGATATGTTTTTGGTAGACGAATTGAAAGTAGACTAAATTATGAAAAATATATTGAAATGTCCACTTAATAAATTTTCCCGCAAAATCGACTATTAAGAGTTATCATCGTTTTGAATTACGGGCCATATAGTTTTAATGGATTTTCACTTTTGTATATAGAATTGTAAATTATAATCAATTTTCAATCTTTCATAGAAGAGATTTTTAAAATCGATTCACACCTGCAAAAGATATGACCAATTTTCGATATGTTGTCAGTTTTGTATGAAATAATGGTACTGTATAAATTTGTTGTGTTCACTTTATACATTATCACGAATTTCTTTAAATTTTTTCTGCCATCGATTGGAAAATTGGTCATAACTTTTGAACGCATGAATCGATTTAAAAAAAAAATCTATTCTATGAAAAATTGGGAATTGAATTAAATTTGTAATTCCTTATACAAAAATGGAAATCCGTTAAAACTATGGCCTGTAATGTAATGTAAAAAATGATAATTCATAAAAGTCGATTTTCCGGAAAATTTAACTCGGTGAACACCCACATTTTTTTTCATAATTTAGTCTAATTTCACCTAAGTTAAAAGAAAAATATAGTGATATAGAAAACTGAATACTACTTCCCGCAGTCTTCGCTACTGATAGTATTGTTTTTAATATGAATTTACTATACTGAAAACTTTTGATGCGTTTTTTATATATATTATAATATTCAAAAAAATCTAGCTAATCGTCTAATCTTGCTGGAATGTAAAAAAAATATGAATTTCGTCAAATACCTTTCTAAAGAACAAGCCACTACTAGTCAAGTTTTATCGAATGTTAAAGTTAACTAGAGCCCACTGCATCGATATATAATCATATAAATAAAATAGACCATATCGTTTATATGGTGATATATTGTTATAGGAAAAAATTTGTATTTGTTATTTGAAATAACTGATTTTATTTTAAAATCATCCAACACTTCAAAAATTTCTTAATATTCTCTAAAATATTAATAACATTATAATAGAAATGTATTCAAAATTTCGAAAATGTTATTAAAATATAAAAATAGTATCCCGAAGTAATAGTTTATTTTTCTAATGAAGAAATAAATTGCTTTTCGCTCAAACAGAGTTCTATTAAATCAAGACTTCGGCGGATCGACAGCATTGACCAATTTCAATGTATATACTTTCAGGATTTATTTTAAATGTCAAGACAATCACAAATGTTATTATGTTATTTATGCGTTGATGTATCAATTCATTTCTCTGCGAATTGCTTTATTTGATCGAATATTATATAAACATGAAGTGTATTGTATTATTTATATACAAATAGCTAACCAACCGCATAAACTTTTATTATATAAATGATACTTTAATCTATAATATATATATTACGTAAAAACATATAGGTGCACATATATACAAATGTTAAATATAATAGCCGAAATGGGATTGCCTAAAGCGGAATATAAATATAAAAGTACTTATTTTACATAATATGCATAAAAAATTAACTTAAATATTGCGTGATTTTGGACTATATCCATATATTTTATTCATGCATGTTAGTTGTTTGTGTGTGTATAGAAAAAAAAATTCCAAATATCGACCAGTACATAATATAGCATAGAAATTTTTGCATATAAAGCCGGTACCTAAATATAACACTCATTAATTTCATTTTATTATATATTATTTCCACATATTATGTGGAATTTATATAGAAATAAAAGGAAACACACTAAACGTATATACAATAGTCTACTATACGTGTCTATACGTGTCAGTGTATTAACAATTTAATTAATTTACTAGAAAAACTCATAACAATGCAGAAAAAAAAAACACCACCCATTTATTATATAGGCGAGAACAAAAGAATTAAAATAAAATTAAACTGCTGCACCAGAAATTAAAATTGGCAAAGGATCCTTTCTCGACCGCAGATCCATATATACCATATATATTTTGTTATATTCGGATATTACAATATATGGACACAAACAACCCATATGCGCCCACATTTATAGAAAGATATGAATGTGTAAAGCAAACACTTAATTTACTATATATTTAATATGATTTTTATCTTGAATTTTCATTTAAAAAAAAAAAAAGGACGATATAAATAGCTGTATTGGTTTTTTTGAAAGTGTTAATGTCATTATATGTAAAAAAAACACATACAATTCTTTTGTTATATTAGTGTGGAGTATTTTTGTATGCGCCAAATATACAATATATATAGTAATTATTTTTTAGTAGGTGTATTATTATTAGTAAAATTTGGAACTGATTCAATTTTATTAGTAACTATATTTATATGATTATAACATTCCTTAGAGTTTTTATACTGCCTTAAAATACTATTATCTGGTTATAAAATGCATTAAATCTATTTATTGTACTCAATTTTTTTTAAATTTTTTGTAATGGTGATTTTTCTATCCTTAAGATATTTTCTATCCTTACTATTTGCAAAATTTACACATTAATTATTTGTCCACCGATCGATTTTTAAGATGTTTCATTAATCCACAGTGACACTTAAGTATTTCTGACGTATGGTTAACCGCCAATATCAGTTTGTCCATATCATGACAGAGTAATGCTATTAAAAAGCCTTCGTGAACAACAGCCTACTAAATGCCAAACTATTACCATTAACAATTGTCGCGTTACACATTCGCTGAAAGCCTGCAATCCTGTCAGTGTATATTGTCATTTGATACAAAATAATATTAAATAATACTTTTTAAAGGATTATTATGAAATTATTGAAGGAAAATACTTTTATTAACCAAAAATTTGTTAAAAAATGGTTTTTCTTTCCGAACGAATAATGAATTTATATAAAAATTTATATAAAATATTATAAATTAATTTTTTTCCATATTATTTGCTTTGTTATTTATTATAATACATCGAAAAGCTAATAAATCATTAGAGTTGAATCGAATGAAAATTTTAAATATATTTTATTATTATCGAATTATCTATATAATTTATGTACAAAATTTCATGAAATTTAATGTAAATTATTTTTATATAAATAAAGTGAAAAAGTCGATCATAATATAATTTCGGAAAAAAATTAAATATACAAATAAAATAAGAGATTTACACAAAAATTTATAAAAATATTATTTTTAAATTTAAAAATAATTTGTCCTAAAATGTATTTACATATTTTATTTACTTTATTATATTGTATATACTCGAAAATATTTAAAAATAATTTAACTTATATTTATTTACATTTTGTGTTTTTTTTTTGTTTCGTCCTTTCTCTCATAGGTAAGTACTCGGATGAATAAAACAATAAATTTTAAATCGTACGCTGATTCTATGCTTTTTGATGATGATTTTGTTCTGTTGAAGATGCTGCTATGTATATTATATATATATACAATATCGATATACTTATGTATACGTGCAAAGCTTTTATTATGTACTTGTTTATATGCATAAGTAAGTTATAAAATATAAAATAATGTTTGGTGATTGTTATATTATGGAAATTGAAAGAAAATGAAGCTGATTATATTTAAATCTATTCGTATACATATAACAATATAAATAAAGGAAAAGTAACCGAAGTGATTTTTTTTTACTTTATATGGTATAATATTTTCTCAATTTTTTTATTTTATTAAATAAAGGACTATTTATAAAGTCCTATATGTAAAAGGAAACAAGGAAAAAAAAAAATCAAAAAAAGTTTAAGTAATATTGAAGGTATTTCTTTGATTATTATAATATTATTGTTATTATCGTTATATATAAATACTCGTGTCGATATATTGTATATTATATTATTGTATATTATTACGCGAATCATGAAATCTTTTTCTAAATTTTATTTATAAATATTATTTTAAAATATTGTATTGTATTTTTCTTTTAATGTTTTGTCATTCCTTTGTTGATAATATTTCATTCTTTATTTTCCATTTTCTTTTCAATATATATATACCATATGTAATATTATAAGTAATGGAAAAATCAATAGAATAACAAAATATTTATAAGCCATGGTGAGCTTAATATTTAATAAGAATCTATACCATATATTATTAGAAGGGATATAATATAATAAAATATAACTATATACAATGATGCTAAAAGTTTAATGCTAATGATTTTATCTTCTTTTATGCCAATTTCCTTTTTATACATAAGATACTAGAAAGGGTTTGCCATTAGAGAAGCGCAAACTATAACTTTAAGTGTATCAACAAAAATTTGGATTTTATTCTCATCGTAAAATATTATATTACGTATCAAATGACTGTGTCTTACATAAATTAATATGTATTTAACTGATAACGTTCAATGTTTGTCATTCAATACATTAATTGTTTGTGGTTTGTTATCATATAGCATATACAATGACTTCACATAAGGATATAAAAAACACTGTAACCATTATGCATCGGTGACCAATTGACTGATCCATTTTAAAAACTAATTGTCATCCAACAACAATATCATTAATTTTTTGAATGAAAATCCTTTGTAAGGAATTTCATTTACAGTAATTTTTAAAGAAAATATTTAAGTTAATTTTTCTTTATGCAATGGTAATTGTTGAATTTATTTTCGTGGATTGATTTCGTCCCAAAATCTTCAATTTGGCTTAGCAACAAATCCATCCGATCAGAAATGTTAGTCTACACTGAATCTATGCCATTGGAATATTGGTGCGGTCATTTCATTGATAGAAAATTATAATTATTTAAAATATATTTTAAATTGTATGTAATAAAAAAAATACTCTGTTATATTATTTCGAGCGTCCTTAATGGAAAACACTTTTCTATATACACATGTACGATTATGTATTGTATATACATATAATATATATATATATATATACATTTACTCGTATATATGTTGTATGTATTTACAAAATGTAATAAATCCTTTTCGGCTCGATTATCATAAATTTACATTTAACAATATTTTGCAATATTTTAGCATTTTTCATCTCATTTTTATTCAATTGTATTTTTTTCTGCGATATCCTTTTTATATTTTCGTTTATTATCACAATACATTTCTCTATATGATGAGATGAATTCCATATAGATAAATATTTAGTAGCTCGATTTGATGACAATAATATTACTTTTGGTATAAAAAATAATTGTTTTTATTATTGTTGTTTTATTCCATAAGTATAACTTTGTTAGCCCATTTTTTCAATTATATAACTCAGTCTTAACACAGCTGAAATACATGGAAATATTTTTGCGTCGGAAGACACATAATCATACACAAACAATGAGAGCTGAGTGCATTTGATTGATCATGAAATGTGTTATGTTGAACAAAAAGCCACCTATATGGAATTACTATTTTCTAGCAGCAAAATCAGAAAGATTGTGTTATATAATTGATCAAATGATAAAGTTCTGACATAAAATTGTAACGAAAACAGTTATTTTCCATATAAAATTTAATTGGATAATTTTTCATCAATTCCGTAATATCTATACGAGAAAGTAAAATGTATTTATGAAAAATGTATTAGAAAAATTTTATGGAGAATTCATCTAACATTTTTTTTTTTTTTTTTAAGTCATATTTTGCTCCTAGTGGAGCTTTTATGTCATCTAATAAACATTTCATTACAACCAAGTTGGTAAATTACTCCGCATGGAAGTATATAACAATTTACCAATTGTGTACTGTACTGTACTGTAATTAACGAAAGAGATGTTTTCATAATACTATTATTTTTATATGGGTGATTAGCCCATAGTTATGTGTGTGCAGACATTGTTAATCTTTGAATAGCGTCCAACACCATATTTTCAAAGATATCCGTTTTTCTTTTTATTCCATCAACGAACAAATGGTCACTCAGCAGAAAAATTTTAGTATCAAAATAAATACCGAAACATTTCCTATGAAAAATAGCAGATTTTAACCCGCTATATTTCATGATTAATATATATAATATATATATCAGCACTTACGCAACTGCGCTACCGAGTGTTTTTTTTCATCTAACATTAGTATCATTTTAATTTTTAATTGATCCATTACACCAATGGATAAAATTTATCCGAGCATTGATATAGAAGTATGTGACAACAGACGTGAAAACGTTATTTTACTCCACCTGAAAGTACTCCATCGACCGCATTGTATAAAACCACTTAAAATATTGTTTATATAATATGGTGTGATGGAGAACGTCCTTTTCCATCCCGTATGCCCACCAAATCTATCTGGTCCTTTTGACTAACACTTATTTTTGATCAATGCAACACGTACTATGCGAAAAACACTTCAATTTCTATATGAGAATGTCAAAAATTGATACGATGAATGGTTTGTCAGTAAAAGACGACGCTGAATTAATTAAAATCTATATAGTAAAAGCGATTAAATTTAAATTCGTTTGAAAAAATGGCTTAATTTGATATAAAATACCTAAAATATTTTATTATATAGCCAGTAACAGTCAACAATTTCCTTAACCTACTAAATTTTTAATAATAAAAATATATTTAATTATGCGCGATTATAAATTTAATGAAATATTTTTGAGTACTTCAGTAAATTTATTAAAATTGAAAAATCAATAATTATTTTATTATTGTATTTTAGCCAACATTTTGACGATATTCTATATTCATCGGGGTCTATTTATTTGGAAACCAATTAATATGAAACACAAACAACAAATATTTATGCGCTAATGCTAATAATAATTTAATAAATAATGAAATTAAAAGCGCTTATATACTCAACAATATAAATTATTGTTATTTTCGTCCTTTTTTAAAATAAATACATATAGTGAGATTGGGTATCCGACACAAATATTATACCTACTAATAATACTTTGTAATACTATAATAATACTATAGATAGGGTGATTATTGTATAAATTGTATATATAAAAGATGAAGTAAAAGTGCTTATTTAATTAATATAATTTTTTTTCTTTTCAATAAAACTTGTTCTATAATAAATAAGTGTTCTTCTACGTGTATGAAATAAATCAAATGTTTCATTTATTATATTTTATAAATTTCTATAGAAATTTCTATTTTGTTGTTATAATGCCAAATTGTTAAAATGTCTTTAATCTATAATATTTCGGTATATAGAATTATAATCGTTTATATAATAGAATTTTAAAAACTAATTAACTGATTCGTAATTACTTTTTAATATTTAATTTTTATTATTAAAATTAAATGAAAATTAATACGAGAAAATATTCTTTCATGCTATACTATTTTGTCAACACTCTATAATATAGTTATGATATAGGAAAATTGTCATATTATAATATAAATATTCCGATCCTTATTTCCCATGATCAAATGTGAATGACGTTACCTGTACGAATACTATAGATGTACAAAGATACCAAACCAAAAGTATTTACGAAATTATCGTAAAAGATTTCATTTTGTTTAGTTATTCGCATAAAAAAATTATTATGATTTTTCAGCAAATGGAAGATTGGCGCTTTGTATATATTGGAGACAATTTCATTTGCAATTTATATATCTATGATGTGTAGGTCACCTTCAATGTAGGATAACTTTAGATGCCTAGAACGACCAAGAAGAATAAATAATTTTTTAATTCACATTAATTTTTCCACTCATTATTTTTGTGCTATCATTTAAATATCACAAGAGAAATTAAATTTTCATTTAATCACCAATTTTTTTCCATTTGCTCCTATTCTTCATAATGTGAATTTTAAATTTCTTGTTTTTCTGCTTTTCTTATCGTTTTCTTTTCGTGTGCGTTGCCAGTATTATAAAGTATTATCTTATCGGCAAAAGTTGTCGTGGAGGTATTTTATATTATGTATAGATTGGCCATGTAAATGATATTTATTGGTATGGTACCAATGCACTTTCGTATTTCAACAACTTCCAGTTTTCTTATTTGCAGTGTTCAGTTGGAGTAGAGTGTTTCAAAGAAATCTATTTATCAACATAAAAATATAATAAAAATGTTAGTACAAAATTTCATTAACATTAAATCGGAAATTCATTATTTTACTTTATTTGTCGAACGGTTGAAGTTATTTTAAATATATTTTCTATGAAAGATTTAAATTTGATAAATTTTAAAATTATGTAATGGAAATCTATTTAAACTATGGCTCGCGTATAAGCGAAGAATAAGTAGATAATTCATTATTGGCGGAAAATGAAGTTCGTGTCTTTCCTAATATTCTGTTTAAATTTAGTTATATTTACACTTGTCCATATTATTAGAACATTTTATAGTCATTATATTAAATTCAAACATTTTGTCATGCAACTTTTGTACTGCGTAAAGAATATCACACAATAATATGTAATATATTATTTATCGGAAGTATTTAATTAATATAAATTTTAAAAACATAAAAATGTTAGTATAAATTATAGACAACATTTTATTTTTGATTCAACTTTATTTGTTCAGTGGATGATAACAATTTTAATTGAATTAATAACTATTCTGTTTCAAAATTGTTTCTTACCGATGATATCGTTCATTAGGTGTTTATTTTTTGGATGTACAAATTATATTTATTTTAATTACAATTTTTTTTTCTAGAATCCATCCGCATTTATTTATTTTTAAATTTCATATACTGATTTCCATTTATATTTTGGTCTATATTTACCGAATGAAAATATTTTTTTTCAAGGATGATTTTCCTTTTTCTTTTACATATTAAATGATTGTAATGTAAATGGATATAAAATTATCTAAATATATTCTGAATTCTCGATCTTAAAATAAATATAATTATAGTTATGTATAAACTTTTATAATACATTGTTGAAGAAAATTTTAAATTAATTAAATGAAAAACTAATTACAGTTTATTTTTCTTCGTTATATAATATTTATATAACCTTTTCTTTTGGTCACGATTTTCAAAATAACTTATATCTCTACTTGAAAATGTGAAAAAAATAAACAATTTACATAATCTATAGAATACAAAAAATTGTTATTCCATATTTGTATTATAAATAAACATATTTTGTATTTTGCAAAAATATGTTGCATTTCGTCTGCCAGGTTTTAATGTATAAGTGTGTGTGTGTGCTTTTTTTCTTATTGTTATTAATATTATTACATATTCTGTTACATATATTACATGCAACTGAATATGTTAAAAGTATAAATGGTGTGGTACACTATAATATGAATAAAGTAAAGTTGTTTACTATTTATTTCTGTTTAGATATTATATTTTGCAATACACTTTATATTTATACGTACAAAAATATTTGTAATATATTAAATGTATTTTATTTTTATTATGTCTTTGTGTAAGTAAACTTCTGAATAAATTTTCTTTAAGTTTTGTTTTGTCTGTTTGTGAACCCACAAAAGTTCAACCTCCAGCAAAATTATAGAAAGTTTAAATTGTAGCTTTTTCTTATTTCATAAAGAATATAATTTAGTTTTATTTTCTTTTCTTTTGATTTAAATTATGCATTTTTTGTTTTATTTTTGTATTATGGTTATATTAAAATTGTAATTTTCTCTCGAAAATTATTTCAATTTTCTTTTGTGTATAATTTTATATGTGTTATTTCAATAACTACTTGTGCAAATTTAAATTTATTTGGAATATTACGGGTTTATTTAATAAAAAAGAAATAAATGCTGTGGTTTTTTGATTTTGATAGAAAGAAAGATATAGTTCAGATGCAAAAATATAGTGGTTTTTTTTATTTGTATTCCTAATGCCTCATTATACATAATAACGAATTAATTATAATTGAGAAATTGGTTTAATGATTGTTTACCTCAAATTATAGAATTGGAATTCAGTGTATATAAAAATTGAAGTTATTAAAAACTAAAATTTTTACAATTTTTCACTGATTTTGAAATGAAATTAATTGCAATTTCAAAGAGTAATGAGAAATGCTTTTAAAGAAAATAAAATATGAAAATAACAAGTCAACACAGAAATTTTATTTTTCATTAAAACACTATATGATAAAAAATATTTTTGATCCTGCCAAATCCGCAAAGGATGCACTTGCTTGAAATTCAAAATATACGCATATTTCGCTTTTCAAATGGATATTATATTTGCGAGTACAAATTGAATTTATATTTATTTATTTATTTATTTATATTTTTTTATAATATATTTTCACGTGTCCCTTGTACACAACCATATATGGCTTAAATATATTCAATGTATTTAAACTTAAAATCATTATTTTATTTATTTTATATATTATAAGTACTCCTCTCTTTATAGAATAAAATGAAACATTTTGAAGCAATACGCTATTTTAATATTTCATAAATATAATATAGAAAAATATATATGGTGAATGAAAATTCTAATCTTTATGCAAAATAAAAATATTATATTCTAAAAATATTTTTTGTCACCATTATATAGACTATATTCCCACTGTGGGTATATCATAATACTCGTATTATTGGTTAAACATATAAGTATTTTGGATGAGGAAACATTCACCAACATACGTATGAATAAGTCGACGTCATTCGCATCATATGTCGACAAGTCATATTTATGTTGGATGTTTCCGCATCCATCTAAAATACTTATGTTTAACCAACAATAAAATTTCTATCTAAAACACGTATATGAATGTGTCTGTCATACGCGCAGTAGAAGGATAGCCTTTATTTATGCATACAATTTAGTGAATATTTATATAACTATATTGGTATATTGTATTATCACATATATGGTTGGATGGAGTTATGTATATTTGCACCTGCTTATATATTTGTGTGTATATTAAAAATATAATAAAAAGCTTTATTATTTTGTATACGCGGTAGAGCGGTAGAGTACTGTTGCAAATTGTTAATAAAATTTACAAATGAATTAAAATCTTTCCGCAAATTTTTATTCAATGCCCGTCGCCAGCACTGCTTAACAAAATTTTTATATTAAGTTAAGAAATATCAATATCAAGATTTCGTTAAATCTAAACAGACAGTATTTTGTTATGACCTCAGGACTTCCTAAATAAAATTAATATCCATAAAAGTATAAACTGAAACTTTATCATTTGTGATGATATCTTACAGGAATTACTGTAACATTAAAGGATTCGTAAAATTGCCACACATATGGAATAATCTTACAAAATTGTTGTGGTATATTTTAACACCGAAAATAACTAAAACCTCATAACATTGCCTCCCTCTACCCTACACATATAAAATATAGAAATGTATCAATATTTTGAATGGTACATATGTTTGTAGGTGTTGTTGTTAAAACCATTAAATTAATGATATTAATGTGTATATATTGAAAAATATCTTTATATTATATGTACCATATTCTAAAAAATCCAATAAAAGTATATATTTCTATAACATCAATTTTATTATATATATTCGATATTAAATCAGATACAGTAACAGACAAAATTCTGAAAATTATTTTAATCAATAAAAAGGGTATAAATTATGAAATGTGTGTGTCAAAAACATTATTTTTCATAATAAATTTCACAGAAAATAACTATTACTATTTTTTTAAGCTTTTTTTAACGAATAAAGATGAAAAATATCTGTTTTGATAATTATATTTTATTTTGTTATTACATATCTTCGGTTTGCTTATAATTAAATAATAGTTTTTCTTACAATATAGTTGTTGTTATTTACAAGATATCTAAAATATCAAAGAACAATATAATTTTACGCAAATATACGCAATTAAATGTTTCAAAACAATAAAATAACTATGTGCACGTCAAGTGATTAATGGACAATAGAAATGTATCAAATGTAATTTATTAAGGAATTTTCATAAACTTTATATCCCATCATTATTTCTGCGATTGATTTAGAAAATGACTTTCAAAAAAAAAATGTTTCTTAACTATTTTATAACATACAATCAGATTCAAAAGTAAATGAACGTAAGTGAAAGAATACATTAATTTTAACATATCTTTCACATAAAAATCTTCTTGATCACATTTGATAGCAATGATGACAATACTGCAGCGATAAATTATTCGCAAAATATGGAATGAAAGATTGTTTTAGGATACATTAAAAATTTCTCTGTTATAAGACATCTTTATTGATACCAATTGTGAAACATTTTTCATCGAAATTTAACAAAACAATTTTACCTGAAATATATTTAGAATTTCCCTTAACGAATGAATGCATATATGGATATGCTCCTATATAATTTAGTTTCGGTTTTTGAATTTACTTTTTTTACATGACTGTATGTGAGAGTTAAGATATTGTGTGAATATAAAAATATGCCATATATGATAACAGTTGTAGATGTCGGGTATTATACATACAAAGGCTGTTGAAAAAGTTATAGCTTATTTAAAATTTAAGAATGTGGGCTCTCTGCTATCAATGTATCAATATAAATATTTTTAACATCATGTATTGTTGGAACGGTGGCTTATACATCGCACACTTTCAAACACAAAAACATGGATTTTTGATTTTTGTACATAAAAATTAATAAATTTAATAAATACCTACTTTATTTTTCTCTTTGTCTGTGCACGCGGTCGTATAGAAACACAAATGCGATGAACGTTGAACGTTCGAACAACCCTTATATATGAATATATTTTTTTTACCTCAATATATATCAGATATATATTATAATAGGATGAAAAAAATATGTGAAATTGTTACGGAAAAATGATATTCAAAGAAATTGCTTAAAAATCATATTATTATTTTTTTTCCTTTTTTCTTTCGTTATCACATTGTTAACATTTTTTTTTTTTTTATTTAAGGGTTAGTTTTATTTGAACCGTATAAGAATGCTATAAATGATTACAATTTATATGATATGGTGTGTATTGTATATGTGTTTGACGAGCCATTTCTATTGATATATTTAATTTCGATAGTGTATCAAAAGATATTTGAAAGAACATATTATATATTTATAATTATTGATTATAGAAAAAGGTTTTATCTGAAAATTAATTATGTTTTTTTTTTGTTATAGAAATCTCATTATTAAAATAATGTCAAATACGTATAAGTATTGACAATTCAGGTAAATATATATAAATATACATATAAAAACATATGGTATGCGTTTGTATTAAAGGTATTAAATTGCAACGTATATATAAAATATAATTCAATGTATGTCACGTACAATTTAAATTTGTATATTTTAGTATATGTACTGATATAACTGAAATGATCATGTAAAATTATATAATGTTAAAATCTCAATATACTTTATCTTTTCACATTTTGAAACTGAATGAAAATAAATTACATATAAATAAAACCATTTTTATCGATACTCAACTATAAAAACCCATTATTTGGTATATGTACGAAAATAAAAACAACCCATTATTTTGTTAAACGCATTTCTCAAATTGTATAAGTATTATTGTATCTAATAATGTATGTAATTTACATATATATGTTGTGATGAAAAGCGTAAAGCGTAAAGCGTAAAGTGTAAAGCAGAAATCGTGTATAGTTAAATATATTATCATATAACAAACTCTATACACTTAACAAACCAACCTAATGTAAGATAAAAATTTAAATGGATATCTAATGTACCGCATATATGTATTTAGGTATAAAACTCTTATCAATCAACACGCACCTGTACCAATAATCTAAATTATAGTTTCGTAAAATCTCAACTTGTCATGCGATGTCGACATACAATATTTAATTATAAATGGACGTATGATTCGCAATCGGCTTTGTTGTTCTTTTGCTATCGGAGGAAATGTGCCAAATGTTAGAAATATTTGATGGTGAAGGGGTGGTCTATAAAAATGTGTATGCTTAATTACGAAATAAAATAAAATTATACTATATATTATGGATAGATAGATATAAAAACGAGAAAATTCTAAGATTTAAAAATGACCTTTTTTTTTATTCTCTCATAAAAAGGCACTCACATAAATGATAATAATTCCTAATTAATTACCCTTATATTTATTAGAAAAAAGTATAAAGTGGACAACATAATTAGTTACTTTATTATATGATACAAATATAGATTGTAGTATATCATACCTATTTTAACCCTTTGCATCTGTGAACCTTTTTTTTTTTGTCCTTTTTTAGTATGGGTAATCAGTAAATAATATCGACAGTATTTTTAATAAAAAATTGTAAAATATAATATAAAATATTTGAACATTAAGTTTTATATAAGTAAAGAATGGGATGGTAGCTATAGCCTCACAGGTTCAGGTGAAACGTGTTAATACATCATAAACAAATACAATAGTATAAATTTCAAGTTGTCATTATTATTACTAACAATGTATACCTAAACTAAATTCATTTTTCTACTTTTATCCTAAAATTTTTCTTCAAATGCAATTCCTTTTATCAAATCATCAAAATATCCGGTTGACCTGATGTTTTTTCTTTTATTGTTGTATCCTTTTAACTGTATTTTTTGTATTTTATGCTATACCCAAAGTACAAATTATATTATATAACATTTGTTATTTATAATACATATATTTTGATGTTTGGCCTTTTATACACTTCCATACGTATTTTATATAAAACATATATATATTCCCAGATCAAAGATCTCAATGATGTAAAGAGATTGTAGAGAGAAGAATGAAAAATATAATTATATAAAAACTTAAGGGTATATTTTTAAATTAACGCCTATAAGATTAAATTATATACTAAAATTTGTGGTTTTTTTAAAACTAAACATTTTTTATCAATTTGCAAAATTCTAGTTTTCTTGAAATCACATAATTAAACGTTATGCATATATTTGGCAGATTGACAGGCCAAGTTATACGATAACGACTACCACTTACACCTCGGCTGTGAACTAATCTTATCAGTATATATATACCCTCTCTGATAGCATATATCAGTATCAGCAATTTTGTCGCACCACAACATAGGACCTTTAATTTCTAACTTAAAATACAGAAAAATATCTGTAAATAATTAAGCATTATGTATTTATGTTCTTCAAATATGACTCCACGCAGCTTTCATATTTAGAGCGTACAGCATTTTTTGAAGCGTATTTGCAAAAAATTTTTTTCATTGTGTGCGAAAAATGCATGAAAAATTTGTGCAAAGTTTTACTTTACTGCCACAGAAAATTATATTGAACAAGGTCCATATCGTGAATACTCAATTTAGATGATACAAAAATAATGATATTTCCATATACAGCGAAAAAATAACCATTGAAAATAATACAAAAATATACACAAAGGAAATTATGACTTCTGCAATAATTGTTTCAATAATATGTTTTTTACAACGTCTAAAATTAAAAGAAATGATTAATTCAAAAGGAAATTTAATTGGGAGTTACATGAAAAGACAATATCAGCTGTTTTGCTATTGTTAAAAAATTGTTTCTAGTATAGCTTACTGAATTGTAAGAACAATACCCAAGAACATTTCGCTACACTTACAACTTTTACATTACAAATTTTTAGTTTTTTAGATTAATTTTCAATATTATATGTATTTATAATATATTTTTCGCCAGATATATTAAAATTTAAAATAATTTCAAATATAACCCAACTGTGTTTCTCTGCAAAAAAAAAAAATTGATTATTACAATCTTTTGTGAAAGTATTATTAAATTTTTGCTTTTTTTTTTTAAGGACGCTATCTAAATGGATCGGCGCATATGTTTTTAATAGTTATAAAATACGTGATTATTTTATAGATTTTCCATAGATATTTTTGCTATTTCGATGTACTATTGTATATGGATTAGATAATATAATATATGTAAAATATTTGATTTTCCTTTAAAAAAAAGAAACATAATCTGATGTGAATTTTAAAATGACATCAAAAACATTGAATTAATTTTATTTCTTTTTTCTTTTCATTTTATATAAATAAATTGAATTATTTTCAATGAGAAAAATTTCTGTTTTATATCAACGTAAAATTACAATTTTATGTCTATAATTTTATATAATTTATAAGACATTAAAAAATAGTCGTAGTCATGCGGTTTGATTTAGTGTGTCCCGGCAAAGGACCTGGCGGTAAAGAGAGAACGACCGCATATCTATTCAATTCGTGGGTGATGACTTTTAATTTCGGCATTAACATTGAAGCAAACTTTTCCAGTCTTTTTCATATTAAAATTAGGCAAATATTCATTTACATAATTAATTTAAATACAAAAACATCTTCTTCTTTTTGCCTCTGATAAACAAATGTGTGTACTAAACGCCCTGTGAGGTAATTGATTTCAAATTAGGAAAAATATACGATTTGTATATTTTATACTTATTGGCTAAAATTTTTGCAATTAGCGCGATATTTTTTAAAATACGGTATGCTGATTCACAATTTTGTACTGCGGAAGTACGTGTAAGAATTTAAATAAGTGTATTTGTGGTACTATATATGTTGAGGCGTCTGCTTGGCGTACGTCTACGGGAAAATCTATACGAAACAATCGGTATAGTCGAAATTTTTCTGCAATTAAGGAAAGATAAATTTTTCCTTAATCAAATTATTTTTGTTTGACGAATTAGGCTATTATAATGAAATAATATTAAAATAATCCTACGTTAATCCGTACGGACTTTAATTCCAGTGACGAAGACTGAGAAGTAGCATTCAGTTTTCAATATCGCTATATTTTTCTTATAACCTGGGTGAAATCGAACTAAATTATGACCAAAAAATCTGAGTGTTCACCAAATTAAATTTTCCAGAAAATCGGCTTTTAGGAATTATTGTCTTTTTGAATTACGGGCCATACCTTTAACCAATTTAAATTTTTGTATACAGAATTTCAAATCTAATTCAATTTCCAATCCTACATAGAAGATATTTTTAAAATCGATTCATGCGTTCAAAAGATATGATCGATTTACCAATCGATTGCACAGAAAATTTAAAGAAATTTGTGGTACTGTATAAAGTGAACACCCAAATGGTATAAAAAATTTATACGACATCATTATTTCATACAAAATTTCACTGACATAAATCGGAAAATCAGTCATACCTTTTGAATGTGTGAATCGATTTTAAAAATCTCTTCTATGAATGATTGGAAATTGATTTGTAATTTGTAATTCTGTACACAAAACTGAAAATCCGTTAAAATTATATGACCCGTAATTCAAAAAGATGATAATTCTTAAAAGTCGATTTACCAAAAAACTTATTAAATGGACATTCCAATTTTTTTTCATATCGTAGTCTACTTGCATCTCGTCTACCAGAAAATTAACAGTAATATTGCAATCTGAAGATATTTTTTCACGCTTCGCCAGTGTTAAATTCACACAATCGATAATTCGCTCCTGTTTTGAATTACCACATACGGAAAAATAAACTAACATTTCTATATTTTGCTTTTCCTTTTTTTTAAAAAATATAGAATCATGAATTATAGAATGTCGCTTAGTTGAATGCACGATAAAGAACAATTAAATTATTTTAATATATGAATTTCTGGTATCATAAATGGCGAGCAAGATCATGAAAACTGTCCGATGTAGTACCAATTTTTTAGGATTGATTTAGGAAATTTTCATTTTAAAATATCACTTTTACCATACACACACACAAAATTTCATGGGAATTGGTTAAGAAATTGACAAATTACCAAAATTCCTGCGGTGCACTTTGAATAATATTAATTTTCTATTTAGGAATGCAAAATAATTTTATGGATGTGAATCTTAATTGATAACAATTAAAAAATAGTATAACTTTAAATTACATTAAATTTAAGTATGTTAAAAGAGCTGCCGTCTACTTCCATAAAACTTTCAAGATATTAATATATTTAATAATAATTTATCATGAAGTGAACTTGGCGATACATTTGATACTATATATTTTAAAATAAGAAAATAATGGTAAACGTTTCCATCATTGTAAAGGTTTGAGCGGTGGTCGGACTATAACGTACGGTATTGGTGTGCTTAAATATTTCCCATATAATACATTCAATTTATATATACTGCTAATTGTAACACTATATGCAGATGTCCCTTATATATACCATATGCAGATGTCCCTTATATATACCATATACCAGGTAAAAGGGGTATGAAATGAGCCTTTTTTAAAGGAAGAAAAACACATTATTTAGAACAGAAAAATCAAAAATATTTTATTCAAAATAACTTCCATCGCTTTCTACACATTTTAACCACCTTTCAGGCAATTTTCGTATACCACGTCGAAAAAATGGTGTTGCTTTGGACGAAAACCATTCAGATAGCCAATTTTCAACTTCTTCAGATGTTTTGAAGTGCTGTTCTTTCAAAGCATGTCCCATCGATGAAAACAAATGGTAGTCCGAAGGAGCCAAGTCCGGTGAATAAGGCGGGTGTGGTAACAGCTCCCATCCAAGCGACTTTATCGTATCCTGAACTGGTTTTGCTTTGTGTGCTGGTGCATTATCATGTTGCAAAATTACCTTAACAGATTTTTTCTTTCTTTCTGTCCATTCTGGTCGGTTACTCTAATAATGAATGGTTCAAATCGATTATTTGTTGTTGGTAGCGAACCGTATTAACAGTTTCACCGGGTTTCAGAAGTTCATGATACACCACACCTTCCTGATCCCACCAAACACAAAGCATTCTCTTCTTACCGAATCGTTTTGGTTTTGCAGTCGATGTTGCTGCTTTACCTGGTGTAATCCATGATTTTTTGCGTTTAGGATTCTCAAAATATATCCACTTTTCATCACCAGTCACGATTCGATGCAAAAAAGACTTTCTTTTGTATTGTTGAAGGTGCAATTCACAAATGGTTTTTCGATTTTCTTGTTGCCTTTCAGTCAATTCATGTGGAACCCATTTTCCACACTTTTGAATCTTTCCCATTGCTTTAAAACGATTAGAAATTGTTTTTTGATCTACATTTAAGGCTTCTGCAAGTTGTGTTTTGAGTTTGTGTATCATCTTCGTCCAACAATGCTTACAATTCACTGTCTTCAAACTTTTTTGGTGGTCTTTCACGTTCTTCATTTCTCAAATCAAAATCTTAGTCTCTAAATTGTTGAAACCATTTGCATGTTGCTAATGATAGAGCATGATCACCAAAAGCTTCTACAAGCATTCGTTGAGATTCAGCTGCATTCACAATTACTAATATAAGTACAGCCATTTGTTGGCAGCGGCTCACTTCATATTCCTATACCTGGTATATATAACCTCTATGTAATTTATTTATTTAGCTCTATACCTAATTTTTTTTCAACTATTTTATGAATTACAATAAAATAATTCATGTCAATCAACATGTTGTTCTATACAATTTTTTTTTTTTATACATATAATTCTATATAATTTATTTAGTTTATTTGCTGATTATATAACGAATAATCAATATTATCGGTATAGAGGAGATAGATTGAATGTGGTTTTTATACAGTACAGGCATATACCATATTTACAATATTACATATTATATGTGCACACATTTTATAGTATATGAAAATGTATTTATTTTATTTTATATTGGCATTCCCCATGCAAAAAGAAAACAGCAATGAAAGAATATTGAAAATATAAAGGTTTATTGAAAAACTTTTAATTTGAACTTTTTCCTTGAGGGTGATATTATTGAATTAAGTATATAACATTTATATATGCGATTATATATATATATAAATATATAATTAATGGTTGATTAGTGGTCGTCTCTCTTGTGTATCATTATATAATATTATATCTATATATATATATATGTACTTTATACGCTATGCATAATATAATGGTAATTAAATATACAATTGAATTCTTTGAATAAATTAATTATTATTGTGAGAGTTGAAATGAATTAATTAGTGTAAATATATATATACGATGTTCGTATATAATAAATAGGAATAAAGGAAGGAAATATTTGATTGAAATATACACAATGATTATTAAAAATATATAAATATAAAAGATGTTAGATATAAGATAACAAAGATGAGAGAGAGGGAAACGTTTTTAAATGTGTACCGTAAATAATGGGGGTTGGTTTTTTTTTGTGGTAATTTTTCAAATAGACTTCCTTTTCATTATAGATTTTTTTTTTCTATGAAACGGGCATGAAAATAAAAACAGATAAATTATCTTCTACAATATACTAATAAGAATAATGAAGAGAAAAAAAATTGTATTCAAAGATTTGTATATAATTTTTAACACTGTACCACCTTCTTTGAATATCTAAATCTAAATATTTAAACATAACACCAGACAGATAGACAAACTTTTTTATTTTATGTATATGACATTTTTGTTATCACTATTACCAATATACAATATATTTTTGGTTGGTATTTGTATGTGTGTACAATTTTTTTTTATAATAAATGCAATATTTATGTTAAATTGGAATTCTTTTCATTGCAACACTTTTCCATTTTCTTTTCTGTATTTTTTTTTTTTTTTTTACCATTTATCACAAATAATTTTCTCCTTTTGTGAATTTTCCTTGTTGTATGTATTGTTTTTTTGTTGTTGTTTCACCTTTTATATTTTTATTTTGAAATTGGTTGCACTGCAATTTTTTGATTTTTCATTTTATTTCGTCGTATCTTTTATGTATCTCTCTATACAGATAACAAACATTTTCCATTTAATGTGCAATATGATGAAATTGTATATAGAGAAAATGGGAAACTTTTTTTTACATATAATTACAAAAATACTTGTGTTGTGTGGTATTCTGTAATATTGATAGATATGTGAAAAACATAATATCATATTATCATATGCTTCTGTATAGGTGAATATTGTCAATAGTTAACATTAACATAACGTTACAAATTGAGACTATATATATGTATTCTGATTAGATTTTGTATTTTAAATTGTATGCTGTGAATGTAATGCATATATAATGGATTGATATAACTATATGTTATATGTGAATATTTAAGTGGTACGGCTAATGTAATAAAAAGTGTATACACAAACATAAATGTTACTTTGATATATTTTATATGGCCGCATAGTGGATTGTGTTACTAATTTCGTTTTAAATAGACTACATATATATACATGAGCATGGTCAGAGGAAAATGCATTAAATTTATTAGGAAATATTTTTAGAAATAATGAAAGGAATTTATCAGAAAATATTTCTCTGTTAAAATCTTTTTATAATCATTTTTGATATTATCGAATTAATAAAAAAATTTTAATTTTTAATTTCTGTAATTTAATTTCACTGAAATGGCAGCATGCTTCGATATCTAAATCTTAAATATATATATATAGAAATTAGGGCAATAATTACTCGCATATATATACATTAAATTCACTACAGAAGATATATAAATTTCATAAATTATATAATTCCATGTAATTAAAAAGGATTTATTATCTCTTTTATTGTAAAATCAATTTGCATTTTATCTTTATACTCCTTTAATTTTTTGTTGTATAAATATTATAAAAACGTGACAGAGAATTAAACGGGATTTAAATGAGATCAATATGTTTGAAGGATTAAGGTTCTTATAAATTTAATTTTTATTTACATTAAGTGGTATACTGCATATCTAATTAAACAAGGAATTGCGAGAATAGTGTATCCTGTTCCTGTTCATATATTTCAATGACATTTCAAGAATCTTTAAAGTAACAATTTATATATATATAGTCGTGTTGTATATATGTGTAACTGAAAATTTAGTAGTAATGTAGGGCTAAGGAAATTCAGAAAACCTTATAAGGATAATTTTAATATTAAGTTGTGTCTATATATCACATATATAAAAAATTTAAGTTAAATAAAATTTTGTCATTCTCAAGAAAGCTTTGTTATATAATATACACAACGTATTTTATTGCGTATAAGTTTTTAAATAATATTATAAAACACAAAGCGCAACAAATAGTATAACTACAACACCACCTATATGTAATTACAATATAAATAAGGTTATTTTATTATTATTTTTATTTAAACCATAAATATATATAAAAAATAAACAGTATATTGAATATAGAATTTTCGTTTACTAATAGACTTTTTGAAGAAAAACATATAAAAAAAAAGAACACCCATCCGTTTATTTGTTATTATAATTATCCGTAGTCACGATCATGAATTAACACCTTAAATCAAAGGGAAAGAAAACTTATCGATTATTTAACGTGTTTTTTTTTCATTTTCAATTTCTTTTTCATAATTATATATAGAGTAAAAGAAAATAATGAATAGAAAATTGCGTGTCTTCATTTTTATGTACACACACACACACACTTGAATTGAAAGGAATAAAAAAATTGACAAACAAAATTTGAACATCAAAAAATATTTATAAATAATATATTAATTATTATTATGGTGAAAAAGGAGGTTTTATATAAAATTATGTATTTTCGTGTTATATTATAGTCTTTATCGTTAATTTTTGGTAAAAATAACACAGAATTAAAGCTCAAAAATCTTTGTATACCTGAAATAATTTTTTTAATTTTTTTCTGTTGAATCCTTCCAATTAAAAAAAATAATAATAATTTGGATTTCACATAGATTACATAAGTTTATAAAATTAAATTATAAAGATATAATTAATTAATATATGGAATCGAAATAATGCTTTTTCTGGATATTCGGTGTCTAATTTATTTATACCTCTATTTATTTTATCCACCATCTCACCTACAATAATTTATTTACTACTGACTTTTGAATCGGTGTGATGTTTAATAATATTAATACCGATTTATGATAAATGATGTTAATTTAACTTTATGTGTTACATGTAAATGTAATGAATTATTAATAATATCATAAAACTCTATAATATTTTACATTTTATCGATATATGCGTATACGTATTATATATATTGTGTCATATAGCAAATATATAGGAACTGCAGTAGAGATAATATTTATTTGTACACCGTCGTCTGCGCGTTAGAATAATAACGAAATATTCTCACTCAACTGAAATACATATTGATTTGCACATGTGTAACAAATTGTATCTATGTCACTGATTGGATTGTTGTTGAGTATGTGCGACGTCGTTATTGGTTCAATGCACATTCGATTTAGTCTGTTTTTTTATATTCAGCATAAACATAACAAATACACGGCTTATCGAACGCTTCAATAAATACATAGCAAGGTAATGATTATTAACCGTTTGCATAAGTTAAAACCAATACTGTGTGTGTGGATATTTCCTTTGAAATCGTAAAAATAAATGAGCATTGTTTTGATTTTATAGAGATGGTTTTTTTTTAATTTGCTTCATCTGGTGACCGACGTCATTCTTCAATTTGCTTGCATTTCACTTAACGTTTATTGCCAGCTATACACAAAATCACACAAATTTTTGATGTTTTTTTTTCCGGTAATCACTGTTGATGGTCGTTCTTCATCAACCACATCTTGTCGTCTGCCATCTTTGAATCAATCCCTGCCATAGAAATTTTTATTCCGGCTATTTTTCGAACCGAGGGTGTAGGTGTTTGTTGATTTTTTGTATACTCGGTAAGTATAATTTAAATGACAGAAAAAAGCCCATGTGATGTATACGCGCAAAAAAGTATTTTTTTATGCATAATAAAAAGATAGTACGTTGTAGTGGTGGTGGTGGTAGTAGTAGTAGTAGTAGAAAATAAAGTATAGAAAATATATTGTGTAAACACGACGATGATTTATTATTGCATAATTTTTTTGTCATTAATTATTCAAATGAAAAAAGAAAAATGATAACATAAATATTTTTATTATAGAGTCATGTAAATTAAAAATACTTATACTATTACAACAGATACGAATAATATATATATACTTTGTAATCTAAATTACATTCTAATTATTATTATATTAAATTAATTAATCATCACTTGTGATTATTTTTACTTTTTTTAATGTTTTATTACAATATATACACACAAAGGTTAAATTAATATTTTATATTACATTTATTATTTTTGTTTTACCACAATATTATAATGTAATAAGTTTAACAATCTTATTTTATTTATTCAACCTCTGAAAATCTAAAGTGATGCCGCATCGCATATAATAAAACGGAAACTATATATTTAAGAAAAACATGAACAACAAATTGCAAATTTGAATTAGATTCTTGCCTATAATATATAGTTAAGTTTCATTAAATTTATAATTGTGTATTTAAATATTTCAATTTATATAATTATTATGGAACCGATTTAATTTTCAAAACACTCCACATAAAGAGAAATAGTTAAATTTAGAGCTATAGGATGTTTTAATATTTCCGATTAATCTTATGTCTTGTTAGTTTTTCGGAGATTAAATTAAATTTGTATATTTGGGTGTGTAACACAACATAACATTTATATTTTGTTGATCTATTAAAATTCAATGTTTGAGACATTTTATGATAGAATTTGTACAATATGTGTTTTTAATCTCCAGGCAATGGTAGTTCTAGATTTCTTTCTGGTGTATTCTGGAATTTCTAATTCATTGTCTGAAACAATTTATTATAGAGTTTGTACAAGATGTGTTTTTAATCTGAAGGTACTAGTAGTTCTAAAATTTTTTTCTGGTATATTCGGGAAATTAAAATTCATTATTCATTCAGTCACTAGTAGTTCTAGAATTTCTCTCTGGTGTATTCTGGAAGTTAAAATGCAGTGTTTGAAACAATTTACCATATGATAGAGTTTATACAAAATGTATTAAATCTGTATTAAATCTCTTATATTTTGTTGATCTATTAAAATTCAATGTTTGAGATATTTTATGATAGAATTTGTGCAAGATGTGTTTTTAATCTCCAGGCAATGGTAGTTCTAGATTTCTTTCTGGTGTATTCTGGAATTTCTAATTCATTGTCTGAGACAATTTATTATAGAGTTTGTACAAGATGTATTTTTAATCTGCAGGTACTAGTAGTTCTAAAATTTTTTTCTGGTATATTCGGGAAGTTAAAATTCATTATTCATTCAGTCACTACTAGTTCTAGAATTCTTTTCTGGTGTATTCTGGAATTTAAAATTCAGTGTTTGAAACAATTTATGATAGAGTTTGTACCAGTTCCAGGCACTAGTAGTTCTTGAATTTCTTTCTGGTGTATTCTAGAATTTTAAATTCATAATCTCCAGACACTAGTAGTTCTTGAATTTCTTTCTGGTGTATTGTGGAAATTAAAATTCAATTTTTTGAAACAATTCATGATAGAGTTTGTACAAGATGTATTAAATTTCCAGCCAATAGTAGTTCTAGAATTTCTTTCTGATGTATTTTGGAAGTTAAAATTTAATGTTTTAATTTTTTTATTATATAAAAGATTTGTGTTTAAAATTGTGTAATAAAAAATTGGCAATATTTTTAAAATTCTATTTGCTCAAATAGATTTTTATTATCCATATATTTTCACGCTGTAAGCAAATGCATATATTTTCTAAAAAGCGTCCTGAGGCGGAACGGAATTTAAATTTTATAATTGTTTTATATGGCTTTTAGACGAATAAATTTAAAAATAATAACCAATAAAACATTGTATTTTTCTCACGCATAAAAAAATAAACAGCCAAACGGTTACAGTGGCCAATCTGTGGGATACGGCTGTATAGATAGATGTAATTTATCCAATTAACCCAGTTACACTCTCTATTACTCGCATAGTCGTAGAGTTTAGACATCACATTATGGGTATCATAAACATATAAATTTATTATTACCATTTTAATTCTATAAATAATATTTTTATGTAAATGTGTATATTTGTATGAAGATGTTATTTTTACATAACAATAATTTATAGATACAGATGTTTTTGTTCTTGTGTTAATTTTGTAATTTATTTATATGTGCAATTTCTATTATTAATTTTGCTATCTGCATATCTTGTTTTATATATTTACATGATAAAATATGACTTATATTATATATAAATTATATGTAAAATTATTTATATATGGATTTAGAAAATAATCTAATATTTTATATAAATAATAATATTAATTTTCAACATTAATTAATCGCTCCTTTTACAATACATATTTATTTTATATGTGATAAGACATTTAAAAGTTATTGCAATGGAAATTAAAATGAAAATAATAATATATGGTAATGGGAATGAATCTACAGAAATTTTAATAGAATTGAATTCAATAAACAAAATGCTGTAGTAAATATATAAATAAATTGGTAAAGAATTGGCTATATTCGTCTAAATTTTATATAGTATTTATTTATCTATTTTTTACATATATTGTATTGTATTATGATAATACCGAAATACCTTATATGAAAAATGAAATTTATCTATATGTACAAAATATTTATTCTAAATTAGTATGGAAGAATTTAAATTATAAATTTCCGTGTATAGTAACATATTTATATTTTATTATATGTTTTTATTGCATCGGCTGATTTGTCATATTTAATAATTTTCATATGTTTGCACATTAATTACATTTACCGACAAATGCATATATATTAAAAAAAATTCCATATATATATATATTGAATTAATTAAAAGTATAAAAATAAAATTATATGTGTACCTATTTGTCATTCACTACATTCACTATATACACACAATAATGTTGATTTTGAAATTTAGAAATCATATTGACTTTGCTAATGCATATATTTGTACCTATTTAATGCTATGTAATAATATATTCAGAACACGAATGTAATTTCAATTATTGCATTTAAATGTACGTGCCCATTTTAAATACCAGTTTAAATGTTTCATTCAAAATATCTACTATGTGTTATAATAGATGACCTGCAGACAGTATTTTAAATAATTTTCAATTTATATATTACATTAGTACTTTGAAAATTTTTACATTTCAACTATATTAATGTGTGTGTAATAATAATTGGTATAGTTTATTGATGTATTGAAAATTTAATGAATATTCTCTATATATCTTCTATAAGCAGATATTTCTTTTAGTTTCAAAATTATATTTATACACTTTCATATATGGTACAATACAATATAAAAGCAAAGTAAATATAATTTAAAATATTTCATTTCATCAAAATGAATATAATTATTATATATAATGTCATATATGATAATATTATCTAAAGATCAGCATAAAATCTCTTAATATTCGGGTTATTTATAACGAAATCACATTGCTTTATTCTCTATATATATTTTATATATGTTCATCTTACGACATTATAAATATTATAAATGTTTATATATATAGACGAAATTTTAATATATATATTATATATTTTATAAAAAAAAATATTGAAATCATCATGTTTTTGATTTTATGCATATCAGCTGAAATAAAATAATATTTTTTTTTAATAAAAAATGAATTTCCATTTTTCTTAGTCTTATATAAATTGTATGTAAGCGGGTGTGCATACATACCATATATATTAATATCTATATTTATATACAATACAATGATAATAATAATTCGATAATATATAGACGTCAAAAGGAAAAATTCATTGTTCGGATTATATGGTAATAGATAATGGTAATGTAGAATGTTTCAATTTCAAAATCAAAATAAAAGTAACACATTTTATGGATGAGGTTCGTCTTCCAGAATCTTTTAAATAAGATAATTTGTCATAATAGATGCATACGAAGTAGATGATTTGCCTTTTTCGTAAAAATTGAGAGAAAATTGAATTTTTTTTTAAACAGGTTCTAATATTAATATTCATACCTGTTTAATTTTAAAAATTAAAAAGGTCCTTAAAATATTGTTGATCCTTAAAACATCAATCCTATATTTTATATATTATTTTTGGCGTATGAAGGAAGTGTAAATCATATTTTTTTACATATATAAATTCAAAATGTTGTCACCGTCATGGCGTATTTTTGATCCTGAAAAAATTATTTCCTATATATTACTTATATTAAAAATTAATTTTATATAGTTTTTAAATTGTATTGTACATTTTCCCATTTTATTTATTTTTTAATAGTTACTAATATGCATTGGAAAATATATGTAAAAGTTTCTTCATATATTTTGACAACTTATCTATACTACACCTGAATATAAAATATCGTATGATTCATATTTACGGATGTCCTCTGTACATTATCAAGTTATCGCTATGCATAATAAAATAGTGTTGACTTGCATTTATGTGAACATTAAAATAATCGTTTCATCAGAGAATTATTGTATATATTATTTAAAGCTTAATTCTATATTCTATATATATACCAAATAATCTTGTTCTCTATAAATAAAAGAAAATTCATCTGCATACAATTTATTTGTCCATTTATTTACACAAAC
This sequence comes from Bibio marci, assembly GCA_910594885.2. NCBI lineage: Eukaryota > Metazoa > Arthropoda > Insecta > Diptera > Bibionidae > Bibio > Bibio marci. The sequence continues at coordinate 44,119,745 of OU343114.1, forward strand.
AACAACAAGCTACACTATTTTATATTTATAAAATTTTCTGGTTAATTATATTTTATATTTTTATGGAAAATTTTGCAAATTCTTTTTGAAAATTAAATATTAAATTTAAAAAAATATGTGAACTATAAAATAATTTTTTTATGCGTATACTCCATTGTCATTTGGTGAGGGATCTATTCGATAAATGGATCATGGAAGAATATCGAAAATGTTGCCACGACGAATGAGTAAATGTTGACAATATATACATTATCGCTTTGGTTTTTCTCCAGAAAATAACACCATAGAGTGGTTCTATAAGCATGGGTTCGAGGAACCATTAGGAAATTGGTGGTAATTATTACGGCACATGGTTGTTTCGGGTATTATCTGAGACAAATGGGAATTCTATCGAAAGATACTTATACATACGCTTTGCATGGAAAACGAGCAGACGGATATGTTTCGGTGGACGATGCTATGGTGCTGTGGCGAGATGGCTTGATTTTCATAATGACAATCAACCAGGAGTGAAATCATCTAAGGTGATAAGTGACAGTCACTGTCACCTTTTATAAATGTTGCACCGGCTATGGCGATATCACCGGTGACTATCACCAAAAAGTGACGATTTTCAGGTGATAGCCTTTTTGCTGTCGTTTTGTGTATAAGGTTATATTTTTTTGGGAAAAAAGAAATTCTTTCATTGTTATTTGTTGTGAATTCGGTGTGATACGCAAAATATTAAAATAAATTAAAGGAAAATATTTAGTTTTCATATTATATTCAAGGAATACATTTCGTAATTTTTTTGTTACCATTAACAAAGAAATAATATATTTTATCAAATATTTGTACTTGCGTTTTTAAGTATGGATTAGCATTATATTTTATCAATATTCTTAAGGCAATAACCAATAGATATATTCTATATTTATGTTAAAAGAAAAATAATGATATAATATTTGCTACATTTAGTCCGAAAATTCAATTTTAATATTTTAAATTGTTTACAAATTATTTTGATTCGTAAATTTGTAATGGTTTTATTATTATTAAAATAGTTAATTTTCTATTGAAGATTACAATCAAATAAATCCTAAACCATTGTGTTCCATCGTCCCTGAACAATATAATTCAATCGAAACTGAACTAAACATTTATATTTTTTATTAACGCTAAAATTTTATTATCTTAATTTTGATTATATTTCTTTGATTTATTTGTAGATTTTATTTTTTTTTAGCAGTAATATAAAGAAAGAACATGTCAAAATATATTTCTTTCTCACCGCCGATACGAATGACATTATAAAAATCACCAATTGTGGTGAGTTTAAAAGTGATCACCTTACATGATGCCAAAAAAAATAGATGATCACTTTTGAATATCAACATGGTGACTGTCACTTATCACCTTACATGATTCCACCCCAGAATTGTTTGCTCAGTTGGTGGTCTAATACCATCCGCCCAATTAATTTTGTTAAACTTTAAAAAATTTAATAAATAAACCTTTTTTTTTTTTTAAGTTGTTATGTGATCCTTAACATTATTTTATTTAAACGTTATTATTTATTTACCTGTCCGAAAAATATACAAAAAAAAAAGCAACAAATTATCTATTCGGGGATTAGAAGGAAAAGACAGGAAAAGGAAAATAAAGAAAAATTATATAAATCGAGAGGAAAAAAAAAATAATAAATAAATAAAGCGGAAAATAACATTTAAAAATTCATATTTAAATAAACAAGTTTTCTTCTTTCCTGGTTATTTATAACAACAACATTTTTTCCTTATTATTATATTTACATAAAAAAATGTAGGCAACCGAAATCATTATCACAAATTGTAAAAGTTTTTTTGTTGTACATTTTTTTTATCTCATATCATTAATTTTATAATTTTTATATAATCTAATCCATTTTTAAAATGTTGAAAATGTTTCCGTATATTATATACTCGATGTATATAGGTACTAGTCTATCGCTATATAAGATATTTGTATATTTACCATATATAGGTTTGGTTTGGAAAATGGTATATACCATAACCTAAATTAAGAGGGTTTATAGTCGAGAATTGTTTAACATTAAAATAAACATTGTCTTATATAAGTTGAAGTATTTTAAAGATGCTGCGCCTTTAAAATACATGAAAATGACTATTGAAACAAATTAATTATATTGTTGAATTTGTTATATAGCAATTGCACGTAGCACAATTTTATTAATATTATTATTTACTCGAAGTATATTTATATATTAAATGGAGTAATTGTTATAATTTTTTAATTTTTTATTGTCCATGCCTGTTGCAAATTTATTTTATTTCCATTCAATTTTTTAAAATGAATTTTCTTATTTTATTATTATTATTATTTTAATTCAATCTGTCCTCCAATTGGTTTACTCTCTCATAATGGACTAAAGGATACCAAATATTTTTATAATGCTTTAAATAATAATAATATTGGGACTCCCGATACAAGAGAGAATAAAATTAATTATTGGGTTAAATTATTATATGAAACTTGAATTATTTATATTTTATATATTGTATTTATCTATATATTGTATATTGTTTCTATGTAATATTTATAGGCAATATATAGGTTAAATATTCATAATATTATCTATACAAAATCATGTATGAAATAGATAGATTATATGTTATATATTGAAATGTATATATAATAAATTATATTAGTTAATATTCCGAATTTATATTATAAATACAAATTATTGATTTATTTATGTATTATATATTTTAAATATTATATGAACTCCTCTCGTGTATATATGGTATAAGTAAATCTTGATTTAATTAAGAATATATCATATCATATATTCTTATTACTATATAAACTATATAATTAAATTAATATTAATCAAGTTTTCAAAATGGAACACGTATTTTAGGTTAAATAATATTATATTGTTCAGAATATTTAATATAAATTAAGTTTGATATATTATATATACGCAATCATTTCTTATCATTATATGTATGTAAATGTATAGGGTTTATACATGAATGGATAGTAATTTATTAATAATGATTTAATGATATCTTAAAATGTTTTCTATATATTGATTTTTATGTTAAGAATATTAATTAGTTACATTGTAATCGTATATACATTAAAATTTATGTATACATTACGTGCATATAAATATATTGTATTATAATAAAATACTAACACTTATAACACTTATATGCATTCACAAGCAAACTATTATATTATATAGAATCATTGTCTCGGATAATTTGGTACAATTAAATCATCAATAAATGATTTACCAAATAGCTGCGAATGAGAAACTAAATACCGAATTAAGTTTATTGTAACAATTATCAAATAAATATATAATAATTCCATAATCAATGCCCCAATGACTTTCAGCGAAATGGTAAAATACTTATGTCGGACGATAATCAGTATCAATAGAATCATTAGAAGATTTTGTTGATGCAGACTATCTTGTCCATATTGGATATATGAATAAATTAAAAATTGCCAAAGTTAATTTGAATATAAATGAATAATAAAAGGCATAATCAATGCAAGAAACAAATCGATAAAATTCCATCCATACTAATTTATTAGTATTTATTTATATGATGTTATGAATACTTTATTAAAAATTAATCAAATTATACAAATATACACGCAGAATTCAAATGAAATTAAATTTAAAATCTACATTCTTTGCCAAAAAAGAAAAAAAAAAAACGAAAAAATTAATTATGAAAAAAATATAATAAAAGTGAATACATTTTTTTAAACCGAGATATACTTTTATATAATGGATAAAATTTCTTCGTATATCTACATTACAAACTGTGTGACAAACAAATCTATTTTGCATATATATCATTCAGCTTCTATATACAATAATATAAACATGATGGATGTATTTGTATACCATTATTGTACATATAGATAATGCGGTTAATACAAAAATTAATGCTTTGAAAACTTTACAAACAGCTTTGCAACAAAACAGTAAAAATATGTAATTAATTTAACTTTAATGCTTTAGGGAAATTTTTATGTTTCTATTCAAGTACGCGCACACCACTCACTCTCTCTATGTATGATCAAAAATAATCCAAACTACTTGCACATAATAAAGTTCAACACATTATATAAAGCATCGCATACGATGCATCACATTTTTAAAAATTTAAGTAATTAAGGTGACATCGAGTCCGTATATTATCGAAACGAAGTTTTCTTAAATTGTACACGATTGAAAATTGTCGACTAATCCATAAACCAAAATTCGTTTACGCACAATTTTTATAAACCAAGAAATATTAAATAACAAACATAACGAAATTTACGTCGATTTTAAAAACCATTTGAAATTAATTTTCAAACCAAATTCATATTTGTACATTTTATTTGTATTATATTTAAGTAATAATATTATTATTTTATGATTAAAATTATATTTTAAACCATCAAAGATGAAACGACAACCTTCGACAACCGAAAATAGAAAATATTATAAAATTACTTTTAAAAAATTGTGTTAATGTTGATAAAATATACGGCACACCACTACTTGTAAATGTCAAAGTTGAGTTTATATTTTCGGTATTTTAAACCATCCAAGTTTAAAAAAAAAATGAACTCTTCGATTCGGCAACAATATTGTTAAACTTCTTAGGTTTAAAATTTAATCGTATACTCGTTTGATTATTAATTTAAAACTTTGTCGCGTTACTTATTTTTTAATAAAATTTCGGTGTGGATCTATATGTAACTACAAAAAGTAGTTTAAAAAATATTTCAAAATTTATCAACCATGTATAGTTAAACGGGTAGTATGGGCAGTGAGCGCTCCACAAAGCCTTGTTAAATTGGACTTGGAAAGATTCATCATTTTCCTGTCGATTTTCCACAGATTAAATTCTATATAAATTCATCGTATTTTAAAGGTTATGGAAAACATTTTTATGGTCAACTCTCTGTTACATTTTTTACATTTCCGTATTTGTATATTTATATAGAAGAAATTATTGAACAAAGAGTTTCCATTAAATTGTGTGTTAAAAATAAAATTAAAATACTTATGAATTGTTAAAAATATGTTTTTTTTTTTATTAAATGGAGATTAATTTGATGAGTATAAAACATTTTTTGTTAGGAATAAAATTAATACTCTTTTCCTTTCCCCACTGACTTTCGAATATTTTCGATCAGCATGTAGTATACTTTTTTACTCACTTTATTATAGTCCTATATAAATTATTTTTATAAATATATTCTCATAAATACCATCGCGTAGATATTATTTTATAAAAATATTTTATTATAATTTAAAATATTTATGAAATTTTTGTTTTTATATGAATTTTCGTGTATTTTTTTCCTATTAATAAAATATGTAACAAATAATATTTTAACATCAAACAAAAATAATTATTTTATTAATAATATTATATTAAATGTGAGCGTATTATCATCATTATTATATATTTATGTATAATTTAAGTATGTTGTTGTTGAAGTGATGTATAATATATGTTTTACGCATGTAATATTCACATATTCCTTTCCTATATGTACGCACTATATGCATATGGAAGAGTCTCTATATACTATACGTATACTTATTGTAGAACATTCCAGTGTGGAACGTAGGTATGTGATGATAAAATATCTTTATATTAATACAAAAACAAAGTAAAATAATAAAATAAAAAAGCGGCGGCAACAATGATATTAAATAACATCAAGAACATACCACCCTAAGGTTAATCGCATATACGATATATGAAAAACCATATTTCTTATATGAGATATTAATATAACATTTTGATGTTGGTGTTGTTGTTATTATTATTATTATTATTATTATTATTATTATTATGAATGGTTTATAAAAATATACGTAAAGAAAATATAGTATATATAATCGTATATACATTTTATATTTTTCCTTGACGCACACGTACAAATTTTTTGTAATGCAGCGCTTTCGTTGCTGCCTATATCCTTTTTTACATGGCATTTCATGTATACATCAAATACTTTTTTTATAATAATATGTAATATTATTTTTTATATTGTGTATACAATTTATATGAACAACAACAAAAATATATATGTACACGATGTAATGACATAAAACAAAGAGAAATTCTATGAAGAATATAAAACAAATTTATAAATAAATATTTATTACATTTTATAAAAATATTATTGCCCATATTATAAATATATTATAAAATAACAAAAATAAAGAGTATATAAAATACCTATGGTATAACAAAAAAAATTAAAATAAATACATAATAGGAAAAACTGATTTAAAATATAAGCTCTTTCCTTCCATATACTAAATAGCTTTATAAATATATGACAATTTTTTCCTCATTTTCTTTTCATATGCCGTATATAATTTGCCTGTACATTTGTGCCAATCTATCCGTTACATAATATAATAATAATAAAAAAAAGTCCTTTATATAGAAAGCTTATGCATATATGTAGTGTAATCGTATTATGAAAAATTATTCAAATTTAAATATGTATATAATAACATGTAAATTCTGAATCCTTATATTCCTTTATGCATCGAAAAATAAAAAAACGTATATGTCGATTTTTTCCTTAAAAATAAATCCATGGTTCTTGTTTTACCGTAAAAATGTGCGCCCGGTTATTTATAATAATTTTAAATAATAATTGTTTGTTTACAAATTGTTTATGTTTATTCTTAAATCATAAATAAATTTATATAGGATTTGTCAACTTTTTTAAGATTCTTTGTATATCTACCACTTACTGATTGTTGGTCGGTTAAATTTTTGCTTTCCCGAATCCATCTTTCAAATTAGTCACTGCATAAGTATTCTCCTCTAATCTATGTACTATTTGTGTATAGCTTATAGGTGTTCCTAATTAAATGTAAATCTTTATATTTTTCAAACATATGTAATATTAACAAAATAAAATGTTAAAACTAAACACATTAATCGCCATGTCAATCATATGTGTCTGACGCTAAGAAATTCTACATGAGCCATGTCAGACATATATGTCTGACGTACGCAATTTGGTAGAACGACCATGGCCCATGTGAAAATTTTTCTGATATTATCGTGGCGATTAACGTGTTAATATAATACAAATAAAACATAAGCGAGTAATATTTATTTTTTTTCCCCATTTCCATAATTTTCACCTTTAACATTTCACCAAATATTTTTGTTCATCATTTTTCTATCCCATATTAATTGTTTTATGAAAAATGTTTAAATTATAAATCAACTCAATGAATTTTTAATTTAAATCTTATTGTTATTTTCTAAAAATTCTATACAATACACACCAATTTATATACACTCTTCCCAATTTGGGTATATATTGTATAATAATAAATAAACATTTTTTATTTATACGTCTCTAATTAATTCAATAATTTCTAATGTCTAAATAAATAAATTAATTATTTAATATTTTTTTTCTTTATTTTCAGGTGAGTTGATATGCTTTTTTTTTTTCAAAATATATACATAATTAAATGGTATGATGATGATGATGATGATAAGGATGTTAATAGTAAGTGCTATAATAAATGTTTAATTTTCGATTAGTGTGGGCGTATTTTTTTTGTTAAATTATCCTTTGTATTTATTAAATTGATGATCGCGGTTAATGCTTTTATAGACTATAAAATTTTTATCATTTTGATTTAATTTATTTGCGAATAACTATTATTATACACAATATTTTTATAAATACAATCTATACATGACTATGTTTTGTAATATAAAAATGGCTTTGTCAAGAAGAGTGTCGTGAACATAATCCTTAATTCATTAATGTCACAAAATCCTTCTCTCACTTTCTTTTTCGCACGTACGTAAAATTGGTTTTACCAAAATTTATTGATACTAAATGAAGCATATAAATTTTTCAAATTCATTCAAGTTTTAACATTTTAAATAATATTATCCTTTTTTTTCCTCTTTCATCCAGTATATATATTTTAAATCAGCACAAATCCCACTCCTTTCTTATCGTCAAATAATTTAAAACCTATTATAGATAAATAATTTTTTTTTTTTTAAAGCTTTTGTCTCGCAAATCCTATATAAGCTAATTGATAAATAAATATATAAACGAAAAAAAATTAATTTTATCAAAATATCTCTGAAATTATATAAAGTTAAACCAGTTAACATAAAATATTAGTCAATAAATTACCAAAAAAATTCTTAACATTGTTTCAAGTTGTGTATGTGAGGCTTTTGGAATAAAATATATAAATAACTTATTAATATGTTGTCGAAAGAAAGTTATGCCATCGGTGTGAAAAGGGTATATATTTAGAAAAAAAAAAATTACTCTACTTTTAGTTCAGAAACTGTAAAGAATGAAATTAATTTAATTGAAATAACTGGCTTAAAATTATTTCAATAATATTTTACTATATTTAAATTATATTTTATTATATATTTAATTTATATTTGCATTGAGCAAAATAATAATTTACCAGCAAATTCACAAATATATAAAGACGTAGAAGTTATAATAATAATCCATTCATGAATTTCAATTCAATTATACACACTTTATTATTATTATTATTATGATAATAACAATATTAGTTAATTATTATTATTATTATTATTAATAATTGTTATTATTTGCTATTATAAATATAAGAAAAGTGCCTAAATGGACTAAAAATTATACCTAAATGGACTTTCTGTTGGTTTTATTTTAAATAAATAATATAGACAAAATTAAAACACCAGGTGGTACATTTTCCAAACAACATATTATTCACGTAATTTTATTTGGAAATATACGGCTATTTATGAAAACTTATAAAACAGTATAATTTGATTATATAAATTGAATTAATATATCAAATCATACATTATTCGTATTATATAAATATAAAATTAAATTTGAACCTATATATTGTATTTATAAAATAATTCACTTAAATTAAGTTATACATAAAATCTTTATTATTGTGTATTTGTTTGAAACAGATTATACTACACCTTAATATAATATACTTAAAATATTAAACATTTTTATTGATTGTTTGTACCTTTTTCTACTAATACATTTTTATAATTTTTGTTATTTGTAATATTACATGCAATTTACTTGTTCCAAATATATACGATAGTATTGGTGTTTTTATATATTGTATTATTAAATTCTATTCACGTATACGTCATAGTATTATTAAATTATTTTCAACTAAATTTCAAGTATATATTATATTTCCGTTTTATTTAAATTAATTGAATGTCTTGATAATTAATAATTTATATTATGACATTGATAAAATAATTGAAAAATAAAAATCGAAATATTCGTAAAATATATATGTCGTACACGCATATGAGTTACAACAGAGGGTTGGGTATATGGTTCACAATTAGTTAATTATTTAAAAAATAGAATGTAAATTGTTTCATCATTCTAATTTACGTTTTTATTGTGTATATCTATTATTACATTACACATTTTACTGTATATTATAGAGAAATACAAAAATACTTTCCATTTAATCCATCAGTAGTTCGTTTATTAAATAGAATTACGACTACATTTTATCACAGATTGTCAAAATTCCTGTTTTTCTTAAGATTATATCCAGCAACCACTTCTTTCGAACACATTATTATAATGCTATAGTAAATAAATATCTTTATACTGCTTAAAACTTAATTACCTGTACTATGGATAATTTCTGTTTAAGCATTTCAATCTAACATATTAGGGATAATATATTTTCTAATGGTTTTTGAAATAACATATGCCTTTACTCTCACAATTCTGTCTGACTTATTACTGAGATAATTTTGTAATTCATATATAAAATAGGTAAATCACGATATTATACTCTGAAAAAAAAAGTACACGGATCCAATTTAAAAAAGTAAAGTCAAAACAATGAAATATTAATTAATTTTGCTCCAAGGAACATGGTTCACATTGTTAAAATGAAATAACATTTATTAAATCAACGAATTGATTCATTAAAACATAATACCGAAAATGAATGTTTTTCAATGAATCACTACGTTGGTTTAAAGAATTGTATAATTGTTTTGATGAATATTATTCATTTTTTCAACGTGTTCTGTTTAATAACTTATTATTCTGCACATTAGTTAATTAATGATCGCGAATTCATTCATTCAATAAACAAGTACATTAAGATAATTTTTAAAAATGAAAAATATTAATGAATTATTCATTGAAACAATGAAAAATGGGCTTATAAACGCTAATCATTGAAATTATGTACACATTTATTTTCAGTGTAGAAATGCTTTGGTATAGTAGAAAAATCGTTCGATTGCATTTCCATGCTCAGACATTATCGAATTTTTCTACTATTCGAATTTTCCTTCCCTCCTCCTACCGCATGAACTACATACTAGTTCACTGTTCTGTTAAAAACTAAGTCATCATTCCACACCATATTGTCCCTCATTATATATCCAGCATTTTTGGATGTTCATGCGGAAAATGTCCTCCATGTATTGTTTATCATACCATAAGAGTTACATTATTACCGAATGCGGATCCGTAATTACCATGTCACACCATGTGTTTCATCGTTCCATGCGCGTATAAAAAACCCCACGGTGTGTTTGTAATTGATTTAGAAAATCTAAGTGATAAATTAACATTTTACAATGAACATTTTATCATGTTTTTCAAACGTTTCCAATGTTACTCCATTTGTTGATTTGTTCGCTCACAATATCCCTTCCTTCTAAAATATGAATAATAATCGTCTATAGTCAGTCATTAGTATTGTATATAAAGAGGTTCAAAAAGTTAAAAATTTAATAAAATTGAACAGAGTGAATTATTGTATTAAAAATCTATAAAAATATGTAATGCAAATATTCCTTTGATGGAATTATCCGGATTTTACTCAAATTTCCTGTGCATATTAATTATTTTTTCTTATATATTTATATAAATCCCTTTCAAATTACATTATCGTATATATGCAATACGTTAACATGTCATATTTTCATTAAACATTTCTTTATATACAAACCAATTAAATAATTTGCATTCATGTAACCGCCACTTTCATTAATTTCACTATCAATACTATGATTTTGATGATTGAAAAGTTTAATAGTATAATAAATTTAAATTTAATGGTTTTCATTTCTATTGTACCATATATCCTTCAACTATATATGTAAGGATTTGTGTATATAAAGTTCTAATAGCTCAGTACAATTATATAATTGCGTATAATATTAATAATGTACAAATTTTGTATAGCATTCATTTTAAATAAAACATAATTTAGTAAGTACTAAAAATATATGTATTTATATTTATCTGATATTTCTACTACTGCTAGTAATAATATACTATACATTTATCTTTATGTAATTTATTTTTCTAATATATAATTATTACTTTATTTATATACATATTTCAATCGGGGGTTTTTTTTATACTATTTTTTATGCTATATAAATAAATTAACTCTTTGTTGTAATGTGTAACATGCGAGAAGTTACGTTACGATACTGTATACCATATATACAATATATATATATATACCGAAACTATTACTGTGTTATAAATAGTAAATGCCACTTCTATATCTGAAGTTTGTTTGTTTCAACTTTATGTCATAAATATTTTTGTATAGGAAACAAATATGATATATATGTGTGTTGGATATATAGTAGCTGTTATACAATATATATATATATATTATCCAAGTAATATTTGAATCATATATGTAGCAGCATAAGATATAAGAGCTTAACTTTTTGTAGTTATATGGTATAAATAGCAAATTTGATACATTAACGTATATTAAAAGTGGTTCATATATAGTATTAGAGTTTTTAATTCAAAAATATTTGCCAAATAAAAACAAATAAATTCTTATGTTGTCGTTGACAAACACATAAGGGTTAATCTAAATTTAGTTTTATACATATATAATACAACAAAATTCTTATCAACTAATAACATAATATATTATTTTTTAACAACAAATAACATTTTTTACATTTTATGTAAATTTTATTATATACATACATTTAATGTATTGTATATACAAACAAACATACCAGGTATAGGAGTATGAAATGAGGCTTTTTTAAAGGAAGAAAAACACATTATTTAGAATAGAAAAATCAAAAATATTTTATTCAAAATAACTTCCATCGCTTTCTACACATTTTAACCACCTTTCAGGCAATTTTCGTATACCACGTCGAAAAAATGGTGTTGCTTTGGACGAAAACCATTCAGATAGCCAATTTTCAACTTTTTCAGATGTTTTGAAGTGCTGTTCTTTCAAAGCATGTCCCATCGATGAAAACAAATGGTAGTCCGAAGGAGCCAAGTCTGGTGAATAAGGCGGGTGTGGTAACAGCACCCATTCAAGCGACTTTATCGTATCCTGAACTGGTTTTGCTTTGTGTGCTGGTGCATTATCATGTTGCAAAATTACCTTAACAGATGTTTTCTTTCTTTCTGTCCATCTGGTCGGTTATCTAATAATGCATGGTTCAAATCGATAATTTGTTGTTGGTAGCGAACCGTATTAACAGTTTCACCAGGTTTCAGAAGTTCATGATACACCACACCTTCCTGATCCCACCAAACACAAAGCATTCTCTTCTTACCGAATCGTTTTGGTTTTGCAGTCGATGTTGCTGCTTTACCTGGTGTAATCCATGATTTATGCGTTTAGGATTCTCAAAATATATCCACTTTTCACTTTTCATCACCAGTCACGATTCGATGCAAAAAGGACTTCCTTTTGTATTGTTGAAGGTGCAATTCAAAAATGGTTTTTCGATTTTCTTGTTGCCTTTCAGTCAATTCATGTGGAACCCATTTTCCACACTTTTGAATCTTTCCCATTGCTTTTAAACGATTAGAAATTGTTTTTTGATCTACATTTAAGGCTTCTGCAAGTTGTTTTTGAGTTTGTGTATCATCTTCGTCCAACAATGCTTGCAATTCACTGTCTTCAAACTTTTTTGGTGGTCTTCCACGTTCTTCATTTCTCAAATCAAAATCTTTGTCTCTAAATTGTTGAAACCATCTTTTGCATGTTGTTAATGATAGAGCATGATCACCAAAAGCTTCTACAAGCATTCGTTGAGATTCAGCAGCGTTTTTCTTTAAATGATAACAAAAAACTAATGATACACGCAAATCGTTTGTTGAAGGCACAAAATTAGACATTTTTAACACGATAAAATTTTATGTTGTTGTATTACAAATGGAATTTACCACACTGAATGTTGTTGACAGATGTCAAAACAATAAAAAAAAACCTCGCATTAAGGCTCTTTCACAATTACTAATATATGTACAGCCATTTATTGGCAGCGGCTCACTTCATACTCCTATACCTGGTATAATAAATCTATAAAAATTGTTAAAAAGTAATGTATAACATTTATAATAATATTATATAACATTTTCTGTATATAAATATGTATGACGATACTGTAACCCCCACATGCATACATTAGTATAGTAAAACGCACGCGAATTATTATAATGTCATATATATTAATATTTTATATAGAACAATATAAAATAATTAATAATTTTCTCTATTTTTTTTGCAAAATTTGCATTTAAATATATATAATAGATATATACAGATACAACACAATCACTCATAGCAAATATGTCTATTTTGTACTTTATATTGCGGAACATGTATAATTAAATTTTATATTTTCTACCACATACACCAACTATATATTATTGTATTGTACAATATATGGCGTTTTGTTAAAAATCTATTATCTATTATATCCATCTTTATTTATGTAATGATCTTAAATTATATACGTTGAATTCATATCATATATAACAAATCCTTTTAGAAACAAACTCATTCATTCAAATATGTATTATATATGGTAAAAAAAAAAAAAGAGGCATCTGTATGGACTGCGTATATATTCATATGCACTTAACCCTTAACGAACTAGCGCATTTTTCTAGATCGATGACTATGAGTAGATCGACGGATTTTTAAGAAATTAACTGCTTAATTTCCAGAGCAAGAAAAGGTGCATATTTAATATAGCTTTATTGGATTTTATGATAAACTTTCAGTAATATTAGGTAGTATATGAACAGATATGTCCATACAAAAAAGGATACTGAAGTGAAAATTTCAGAAAAATAATGGGAGTTGCAATAAACGAATAGATGCGTGTACTATGTAATGTATTTATTTGTACACATTTATTAATTTATTTTTTTATAGATTAACAATGTATTTATACAAAATTACTTATAATTTTTTTGATGGTATGGTACTTCTCCAACAACAGTCCCCTATTTGAATACCAGCTTTTATAGAACAAGTATCACAATAATTACGTGTTTCCCGCCTTCCTCCCGGGCGTTTTTCTATCCGAGCAAACAACACAATCTTTGTTTGTACCTGTACTTTATGTTAAACAGTAAACTTTATATGAGAGAACATATATTATGTCATGCCGCATGTATGGCGGCATTCGTTTTTTTTTTGGAATATTTCCAATGTCGCGAGTATGGCGGCGACATTCGTTCGCTAAGGGTTAATATAAAAATGTATATTTATAATTAAAATGTTGAATATAACTCTTAATAAATAATTAATGATGTATACACTTATAATACTTATATACATATAATCTTATTGTAAACCACATGATATATATGGTACAATATATGTTACGTACGAGTAGTATAAAAAATTATAAATGAATATGGTGAAAATGGAATAAAAGCTTTGTTATGTTGTTAAAAATATTAAATATTTTAAATTTAACAAAATGTGTGTGTGTAGGTGTGTGTGTTACAAAAAGTAATTACTTAATGCATATATACAGATTAAATTGATATATATACATATGCTCTTTTCGTACAAAATACATATACCATTTGTAATCATCCCTTATTCTATATATATATATATATATATAGGTTATGTTATATACGACGTTAGGTATAATGTGGATGTGCACCATTAACAAGTTATATACCATATATTGTATATATAAAAAAAAACTTATTGTAAGAATATATTTTTTTATACTATTGTTGTTTAAAAAAATGAAAATACAAAACATTGGCAAATTATGGCGTGCCATGCAAGCCAAGGGTTTTTATTGACTTTTATGAATTATCATATTTTTTTTCCAAATTTCCTGGTAATAGTTTTAACAGGTCTTTCTTTCTATCTCTTCTATTTTGTATTAAATATTGGAAGCTGATTAAATTTTTGCAATCCGATAAACAATTTGAAAAAAGATAATAATTCATAAAATTGGATTTTTCTGCAAAATTTATTATGGACACACAACACCCATATTTCTTTTTCTTTCATAACAAATATACCATTACTATTTTCCACTCGGCTAGCATTATATACGAAAAATATATGTGCTATCAATAATCAAGAAATTAAAGATGGTTCAGATAAAGCATATGTGTTTACTATAAAATGTTTTTCCAAACAACAAGGGATGACGTTTAGAAAGAATTTTAATGAAGTTACTATACGTATATAGAAAAAGAACAACATTTATATAATACAATACAATAGAAATCTAGTAACTACTTCGAAATTAAAATTAAAAATTATAGAAATGTCAAAATTTTCAAGCTTTTCAATAATTTTTTGAAAATTATTGCCGATACTTACAGTCGGAATTTTTCTGTCCACAACTATCACAAATATAGATCTGGATATTTTTTTGTCAATGTACAAGTTACAAGTAAATGTTTATTATATACTCGTGTGTATTTGATAGATGTCCCACTTGGATAATGGAAAGTAAAGAATAATTTAATACCGTTAATATCAAATACCTATTCCCCATTTTTTTTTTATTAAAAAAGGATACAAAAGGACAAACCAATTTGGTTGTATTCTACTGAGAAAAGTCTGGAAAAAATCAAAATTAATAACGACTCAATACAATACTCTTATTTTTTCTTTAAATTAAATATTTAACACACAAAATGAAAAGCTGCTATCATATATTTTATTGTTTAACTCTGTAAAAGTTTGAATATTTATTATTATTATATGCTTTTTGTAAAATTTATTTTTCGGAAAATTATTTCTTCATCTTTTCACGGTTAACATATATTTATAGCGTGCAATCGTGAAATAATCAAAAACTGTATGATAATTTATTATTCATTTTAATTACAAGCTGGCGTGAAAATCGTTGTTATACCATATATTTGAAATTTGGTTTACATCTTATAAATTCAAGGAAAAGATTTGCCAGTCTATAAAATAGATCAAACTATACAGGGTGTATTCGAGCTGAAAGAGCATATTTTCAACAATTACTTTAGGCTTTGTTTGTTTAAAACTGTGGTGATATGCGTGTGTGTGCTTTTGTGGGTTTATGTGTGTAGGCCTTTGTGTGTGAGATCGTTTGTGTGTGTGTAAAGGTTTGTGTGAATGCATAGGAGTGTATGGAATCAATTATGTGTCATGTCCGTATTGTTAGTTTTGGATAAAACCAAAAAATGATAAAATTTTTCCATAACGAAAATCAATTTTATGCCTACATCGTTGTAGTTATTTGTGTATATCTTTGGAACCAGTTGAGACCTATCGTAATGTTATAGCTTAAACGAAAGCTTATGAATGTGGCAAGTTTTTAAACTTATACTGAAAAATTTTTTTCATCATGATTTTTCGACTTATGCTTGAACAAACTTTCAAAAAGAAAAATGGCGTTCAGCTAACGGTCAACATTTCTGTAAGTATCTGGATAACCACATGTCCGAATTGCCTTATCTTAACGTCAACTTAAAGATCTCGGTATGCTAATACTAATAGTGTATCAAAAATTTAAAATCGCATAATTAGTTATTGAGATATTGATCCCAGTAGAGTGCAAAACATGGTCTGATTGAAAATTTGGTTATTTGCGTGTAACTTCGTACCGAAGTCGAATCGGCCAAAATGTTATATGACATTTTCGACGCAAAATGACCCAGAGAATCTAGTGTTTTCGTATTGCCGTCGATAATTGGGACACCCTGTATACACGTAATGAAAGTAAACTATAGGGGAAGAAAATGGAATGAAATGATGATGTTGAAAACTAATAATGTTATGAGAGTGTTATAATTCGTTAATATCAATACTTGAGATAGCATATAGCTAAGTTTTATGTAGATATTATATATATTTATGCGTATATTGGCATTCATTACTTCTAACAATAAATTACTTTAAGTTCAAACAAAATTTCAAATATAATTTCGACTAAACAATTTTTATGGTATTCTATTAGATAATATAGATTATGTGAGTGAGTGCAAATCAGAAATAGTTTAGGATAATTTTAGAAGCAAAACACAATTAAATTCATATAAAAACATATCACTATTCACATTTTCAAAGAAAAAACTTAAATTCTATGTGAAATCTTTCAAAAGTATTTTTTAAAATTAAAATTCATGTAATTAATCGCAATTTTATAAGTCTATAAATAACTTTAACATTTTCGTTGGGTTAAGCATATAAATCTAGTAAAATAATACAAGATTAAAGGTATAAATATTTAATCTTTAATCTTTTTTTTTTTTCGGTTTCGTTTTTGTCAACAATATTAAATAACAAATAAATTATAAAACTTCAACTTTACATTTTAACACAATTCTATAAATATACATATGCGAAAAACAATAAACAATAAAAATATTTGCCAAAATATATTTATAAATACAATATTTGATATTTATTTATTAAAGAATGAAAATTTATTTTAACAATGTGAACAAATATCGTATATCATTGAGTCTTTCTATATATATTTATCGTATATTCTATATGTCTGTACTCGTATAAAATAGAACAAAAACACCCCCAACACAACACTAAAACTTAAAACATCAAATTATAAAAGATGAACAAACAAACAAACAAACAAACAAACAAACAAACAAAGTGTAAAATATGTACACGTACGTATTTATATTCGAAAAGATAAAGTTTGACCTGTTACAAAGTTTATAAAACATTGTTAAATAATATATTGTAATCAATATATATATTTACAACAAGGAAGTAGAACAACATTTTTTTCTTAAAACAATTATTATTAGTTTTAAAATAAAGTTTATACCAAATATATTGTATTTACGGTATTCGTATATATATTTTAATCACAAAGATGACAATTTTGATAAATTTAATGAATTAATTTTATGTAACATAACATCTAAATAAAATAAATAATAAAATTGTATGACTTTAACTTTAGCATCGATAATTTAAACTTAAAGTTTCTTATTCTTTACCGGCTCTCTATTTATTTTTCTATCTATTATAGTAAAGATAAGTGTCACAAATTACTTCTATTATCCAATGATGTGTGATTGCACATATATATTCTAACTAAAAGGTACATATTATTTATACATATATAAATTACCTAATAAAAATGTTAATAGAAATAGTGGAATTTGTGATTTATGGGAAAAGGACAATGCAAGGACATCAAAAGGATATTTTTTCAAATTATCCATGCGATACCTCATATGAAAGAGAATTTAACAAAGAATTGAGTGAAATCGGTATATATTCCAACGATCAATTAATTTTCCGTCATTTCTTTGGAAATATGCATGCGACGAAACCTCATATATGTAAAGTATCGCATACCCAAAATCAAACTGTTGCAACTTATGTTCTAATATAAACAATTTCTTGTTTAATTCTCTCACACATTCATATCTGTATAGCTATCATCTGCCTAACAACTATAATCATATTTGTAAAGTCTTGGAAATGTCGCATACCGAATTTTTCTTGTATATAATTCATAATTCGTCACATTAATTCGTCAAACATCAATTCTATCTTGTTTAAAATAAAAATACATTTCAGCATTTATATAAAAAATATTTGATCCAATAAATTGGTTTAAAACCAAAATCATGAATTTCTATACCACACACATGATCCATATGATAAATGTCATACTAAATATATATTTTACAAAATTGATTCTAAGGAGTGACAACTTATCAGATCCTTATACTGCATCAATATTTAATATTTCATTTTTAAACATTTTTGCCTATACACTCATCTCATATATATATAATATTCAAATATTAATAATCGATTCAGTCATAAACATATACACAAATACATGCCATTTGTTTATTTTACCATATATCAAAATTTTATCGTTTTTAATATCTTTTGATAACCAATTCAACAAAAAAAAAAATTGAAAAAAAAGGAGTTTATCGTACGAACATACAAAAATATATAGAAAAATAAAATTGTCAAAAAATGAGCGAAAACACAAATATAAAAAGTACTGGAATAATATATTCTAGTATACATGGTGTCCACGAGTGTAGCACCAACTTCAATGTGGTGATTATTGAACATATAATTCTAAGTACTAAATGACATTTTTCGATTTAGGACTCTGATTTCGAGGTACGGTCCTATAATAATTTATTTCGATAGTCTTATATCTTTGAAGTACCTATAACTGCGAAACTTTAATTTATGATCACAAAGAATGTAAGTTCACACCGACTTTGTTGAAATAAATTCTTAGAACCAAGCTCTAAATTGAAAATTGTCATTTAGTATATGTTCGACTTAGAATTATCGTATCAATATGATGAACACCGTGTTGGATTACACTGCACTCGCGTGAACACTCTGTATATTAAATGCATGTAAATCATAAGAATATATATAAAATAGGTGTAGTGTATGTAATATTAAATTTAGATTGCCATTCTTTCAGTATACAGTTGACAAATAAATTAATATGACTATTTATATTTTGTATAGAAGAATATGGTCTAATTCTAATTATGTCTTGCTATTAAAGCAAACGCGATTAATTAACATTTTTTCGTAAACTCTTATTTATGACAATAAACATACATACAATACCATATCGTTTAAATGCCTATCACACCGTCTATGGTTTACGTTTTGTTATCAATGACATTCACACATTACAGCTTTCAATTTCAATTTCGACTTGATTGTTTCAGCATGATGTAATATTTTTATTTTCTATGACCGTGCCACAGCAAAGCACATACAATGCAAAGCAAAATTATCAATTTATTGAGAATAAAAACATTTTAGAAACAGAACAATTAAGCTCATTTAAAAATTATGATAAATTAAATGTTTTCGGCAACAATTTATATCATTATATTTATTTAACATTAATATCTATATCGATAATCTTATTAATCCGGAATGCGATTGTATTTATATTTACAATATTGTTATATGTTAAGTGGTAGGTATGTGGTGCGTGATTTTAGTATATAATAATAAAGTAAAATAAATAAACAAGAAAAGGAATATAATATTACAACGGCATTCTCATACAAAGGAACAAAATGAAAATAAATTGAGTTGTGTGTATCTTTAAGTGAAAATTTTATCTTATTTTTTCCTCTATATCTTTTCAAATATTTTATATGGTTGTACTTATGTATACAGTAAGGATTCGTCTCAATACACATAAACACACACACATTTATGTTTAAGGATTAAAACAATTTATTATTGTATATAGAGACATTGACAAATTGACATTGACACTTGCACCGAAACTCTTTGATATTTTAAAAGAATGGAGAAGTATAGAAATTTTGTCAGAACATTTACAATCGTATTTGACGTACGTACATTAAATTTCGTCAAAAATTTATAGACAAATGATAAAATTACCAGGTTATAATAAAATATTACCTATTTTGTAATTTGAATTTCGGCTTAATTCAACTATTTTGTATAGCACCGCAGTTACATCGAATTAAAAGTAGATAAGTTGAACTGTATATTAACAAAATATATATTAAAGAATGTGTAAGAAATTGTTATACTTAATTTTTATCAAATAAATTATTTTTATTTATTACATCCATTCATTATATAAAAATTTCGGGAAACATCTATATATATCTTTCAATAATTATAGGTAGATTATTCAATATATATTCCCGCACATATGCTAAAGTAATTTACCAATTCGACTGAAATCAATGTCTGCAGGTATATTTCTATATTATGTATGTCATATACGCGTACATTATAAGATGCTTGCGAGTAACATGATTTGATGAAGAGATATGTAAACATACATATCTGACATAATACATAAATACAGGTTGGTTCAGTGAAATTGCGTACAATAATGTAACCGGTTAATTTATTAGACACTAAACATTTTCAATTAAAAATGGATATAAGATTTTGTTTACTGCTTATAAGAAATAAGTTTATTTTTACAATATATTCTCAAATGGATTTTTTAAAATGTTAGAAAAATATGTTTGAAATATATATATTTATAATAAATAATTCTCCAACATATACGTCACCACATGCACCACCGTAAAAGTGATTGTCGCAAATTGAATTAAGACGTCTGAATTGTTGCAAAAAAAACGTGTTGTATATACTGTTTCCTTTATATTGTAAAATATGGCTTGCACCAGATGCGGTGAACTGTGAAGTTAAAAGATCCTTAAAATTCGTGATTGGAAGAGGTTAGCTGCAGATGGGTCGGGTTGTTGGAGAAGCGTGTTGGAGACGGCTAAAATCGCGCACCACGGACTATGTATAGTAAGTTATATTGTAAAATATTGCTTAAACATCACCTTGTATATGGTAACATTGATACTTTTGAATAAAAAATTTATAAAATGAGGAAAAAAAAATATAACATAAAAAATGATAGGCATAACGAAACAACGCACATAATATATGATATTCTTTTAAATTTACAAAACAATATTTGAATATTGTAATATAATATATTGAATATCTTTCCAATATAAATATTGTATTTTAGGTGTACGCTATATTTAGGCACTGGTACAAAAAAAAACAGAGAAACATAATATTTATTTTCAATATATATGAGCCAATTTATGTGGGTTTGTATATATAGCCGTAGGTGATTATAACACATTATATGTTATATACAATATATAAAAGTTTTAGGCTGAATATGTCTCGATGTTTGTATATGTTTCACATAAATATTATACCATAAATAAATTGTATTGTATTATATATATTCATTATTTTCCAATAAGTGCGGTCTAATTGAACTTTTGAGTTTTTTCTTGTTGTGATCGTTAACATTATATTTTAATACATATTTGCTTGATATATTATAAAAATTTTGAAATCATCTTATCATATTTTGATTTTTATGATCGAAAATGGTTTATATACATTCTATATTATTTATATTTGTCGCACTATATGAATGGAATGAATAATAATTCAATTCATTCGATTATATATATATATATCATTTTGTATCCTGTATGCGTATTGTAATCTCATATAGTATAGTTTATATTTTAAAAATATCCTTCTTAAAATATGTAAAACATAACTAAAAATCCAATCCAGAGTAAATGATGAAATATCCATTGTTTATATTTGCATAGAGAGACCCGGTATATAACTATAAATATATGTTTTGTATATGTGAAAGGACGGTATGAATTTATGTGTTGTTGATTTTCTCATAAATTTTCTATATTAAATATTTGTAAAATTTATTTGTGTTCATTTTTATTTTGATTCTTATTTCATTCGTAGTCCTTGTTGATGTTGATGTTTTGTATATAATCCTGAATAATTTTCTTTTATTTATTATTTGTAAAAATAACCGAATGGTAACCGTATAAACGCATATAGTTACCAGTTTGCTATACCATATATTTTATATTTGTGTATTTTAGAATTTATCTAATATATATACTAATATTGATATAGATGAATAATGATATATTTGACATATCACACCTTGATTTATATGTGTGTTTTTTTTTTTTATGATCATTTTGTTGTTGATAAAATTCTTAAACCAAAAAATATTTGATATACAAACAAGAGAAATTTTGTTTGCGCGCGATAAGAGCTTTCATGAAATAAATGTAGTGGAAATATATTTATTTTTTTTGTAAGTTGGAATTTAGAAAATTTGATTTTCATGATGGTTTTTCTTTGGGCCGCTGCTATTTTTTTTTAAATTATATTTTATTTGTTTGTTTTTGTGATAACGTAAGATAAACATCGACTGACTACAATTTATTTTTGTGTACCATCAATTTACTTGTTTTTTTATTTTCCTTCAACAAATAGATTTTTTCAATTATTTTATAAAATTCTATGTAAACATTTAACTATAGGATATTATTATCGTGTTGCAACGCAATATATATATTTTATTACTTAATTTCTAATTTTATAATTTATTTCGGATTAGTATACGGAATGTGGATAAAATACATAAGAAATATGTATTTGGCAAGTATACACAAATCGTGTATCATCGTATTTTAAATGAAATTCAAACAAACACAGCTATACAATGTTGACATAAACAATATGACGGTTGACGACATAAAATACCTCTACAATTTTTCTATGACAATTCTGTCTGAAAACATTGCTATTTAATGTAGACAAACGTATCAAGTCTCTGTGAACGAAAGTTTGTATATGTTTCACAATTATTGTATTGATTTTATTGAAAATGTTGACACTTATCAACATTTTGCTTTTATTGCCATTTTATTTTGTACGAAATGAAGTGCATTGAAAAATTAACCGTTTCGGTATTGATGTGGACATAAAATTGTATCGACTCAGTTGAAAATTTTTATTATATTATGATCCAATGTATCCCATTTTCATATATGTAGAAATTTTTTCTAACTATACATTAGAAATAACAGAAGATCGAAATGGTTAACATAATTTTATGTGAGTGAGTTGATTTTACTGTTTACTGTATGAGCCCATCGTTTCGTTTAATATTATATTATATATGATTACAAAAACAAACCATCTATTACTAAACCAATTGTTTTTGTATACTTACAATAATTAAATATTAATATATATATTTGTAACAATATAACATTTACGTATATAAGAAAATATTTTTAGTTAATTTGTCACCAAATGTATGTAATAATTATAAAATATTAAGTAGATTAATTATACACACCACAACAAAATCATCATTAATGATAACAGCATCAAATATGTGTATGATATGAATGATGACTCTATATATATATATCTAATATATTTATATAAACAAAGTAATAATATCTTAATTATATAATATATTTCTTATACCAGTATATTTATATATTTTATAACCTAATATGATAATAAATTTATACGTATAGATATTTGATATAAATGTATAACAATATTATATGAAGTATAAAGTTATTAAAATATTATGGTTTTGTTATCATGATTTAAACATCTTTACTATATATGATACTATGAATTATTATAATTATATATGAATAATTTATAATAAACCATATGTGATTAACAAAAAAGACGCGTACTAAATTATTATCATATCATGTATAGTTCTGTGCTATGCAAATTATTTGTTATAAAATCCACCCCTATTGCTTCTACTTATATTGATATATGTGCCATTTGATGTTTGAAAAAAGTGCGATCAGATAAATTGATCTAAAAGTTATAGTATAGCTGTAGAAATATAAAATAAATTAAGATTTTCACACATCCAATTAAAAAAAATTAATTTATAAATTTTGAACGATTTTTCGAACGCACAGTAGTTGGTATAGAACCCTGACTGTTATACAAATACATATTATTCGAATATATATATGGACATGTATGCGGTTCTTCTATTGGATATATTACTTTATTGTTATTTACACATAATTGTTGTTATACGTATAGATATTTTGAATAATGAATGAAAGATGAATGGGAATTCTTGAATGGAGATGAGGTGACATAATGAATCACAATTTTATGATGTACAAATACAGTATGTTTTATTATAATTATATAATGGCAATGTCTGACAATTTTTATATTCACAAATTTTATGAACTTTAATGGTATAGAACAGAGCAATTTTGTTTACATAATTGTTTACACAAAAATTTATTGAAAAATCAACAAACAACGAAATAAAGTCTACTGATGTTTAAACGAATGTAAATTATAATAATAACTATTTTTGTATACATCATGAACCATAAATGTATGTTTATCGTATAGAAATTAATGACTAAAATATGTTCCACCACATATTCACAGTATAATATCTATAATAGATTATACAAACTTCAATATATGACTGATCATACGGTTCACAATTTCCTGTTTATTTACTTTTTCATGCAAAATACAAATAGATAGAATTATCTTTGGAAATTACTAAATCCTTGAGTCTTCACGTTTTGCGTTCTATTTAATTTTCGGTATATATATATAATTTCTTTTCATAAGATTTATACCGCTGGATCATCGGTACAGTGTTCTGCAAATCTTCTTAATCCCTAGATTCGTCATTTTAATTCAATTCCATGTTTAATTCCCTATCATATAAATTGATGTGACATATTTATTTTTGAGAATTATCTTTGTAGTGTCCTAGAAATGTCCTTGATATTTTTTTTTGTTAGTATTATTTAATTTCCTTTCATATACGATATGGAGTATGATATTTCAAAAATTATCTTTAGAAGATCCTACAATTGTCCTTGCTGAAACTTGACTGAAATTGTGATCCTTCTGATTGTCCTATATAAATATATCATATAACCCGCATGCTAATTCTCTTAAAAATTTAAATTATTCGTAAAATAATACGTAATTATTTTTTGGTTGGAAAATTAATTAAAAAACGATTTAAAGTGAGAAATTGTTCATCACAGTAATTTTAGTTTGCTTCTCATTCATACAACAAACATCATTCATGATTTAATAATTTTTAATTTGATGTTTTTCAAGCACCTCTATCTAATGTGTAACCCATTGATATTAGAGATTTATACTATAAAAATTTATATTTTATGAATACCAAATTTCGTTGTTGTTTCATGAAATCATTATAAATTATTAATTTCAATCTTATTTTTCCTATTTCATATAAATAATTTTCTTATACAATATATCCTGTGTATTTTACATATGGTATTTCATCTATATCTGTAATATGTATAGCATCTGAAAAATCTATATATTGTAGAATCTTATGTGGTTGCAAAATGTAAGGAAAATATATTTTAAACCATGTCAAATTTATTTTTAATAATTCTTTATGAAGGAATAATATATATATAAAAAAATCAATTTATGATACGATCTCAAAATTGTTCAAATAAATATTAAATATAATTTTTCGTTGTATCATAAATATATATTTTTGTTATTATTCTTTAATGTCTTTGCATTTTTTAAATCTCTGTATTTATTTATGGATTTTCAAATATAATCGTATATAATACATATTTACCTCTTACATATTATATATATATTTATATACATAAAGGATTTCCTTAATTACCGTTTTAACTTTTCTTTTATTATATCCTTATTTTTCTGTATATGAACCGCAACTTTTAAAGAAGAGAATTTTTTTTTTTTTGGGTTCGTCTATACGCATAAAATTGTGTATAGCTGCAGAAAGATTTATCGTTGAATAAAATTTGTTGACTATATGATTTATGTTTTATATATATTCCATATAATGTCTGTTACATTGTTACATAGATGAAATGCGAACACGACCGACGGCGGACGGAGATAGAAAAAAATCCAAATTACAGGAAATTTTTTTCCGATTTATTTATATTGTTTAAGACCGCACATTTATTATATCATATTTACTGTATGTGAAAAGATAAATTTTTTTTTTGTATATTGTAGATTAATTGTTGATACATTGTGCCCCATATAGGCGCATGAAATTGTTTTTCTTATAATACAATATATAATATTATTGTAGATTGAAAAATAATCTATATATGAAAAAAATTTCCATGATAAATGAATTAATTATTTCATTTATTTATAGATTTATATACACCCAACTCTTTTTTTACACGCTTTTTTTTTTACACGATTTCGAAATAACACGGTCCACAAAAAAGACGAATTACCCTTTTTTTGCACGATTTATTCGATCTAACATGAATTTCAAAATATGTAATATGCGTAATCTGCAGCTTTGTACGGCTGGGTACCAAGAACTCTACAAGCAACTTGAGAAACCAAAAATCCAGCCTCTGATAACGGATTTCTTAATAAAAAGAAAGCCAACATCAGAGGACGTTATTAACGAACGAGTGCCTTCAATGGATTCAAGTTCGTTAGATGTGTTAGACTCTAGCGATGAAGACAATATTGCTCCTGTTGGTAATAAACGTTCCCGGTTATTATCAAGTAGAGATGATAGCACTAAATAAGCTTTTGATTTGTAATTCAAATTTTTTATTTGTACTTATGGAATAAAATTTATTTGTTATCTTTTTTAATAAAAATGAGAATGAAATATGTATATACGAACATGTTGTAGAATAATTAGATATGTGTTTTCATAAGTTTTTTTTTGCACTATTTTTCATACCAAAAAGTATTTTTATTCTTTTTTTCCATCTTACACGGTTTTTTAAAACTGTGGAACACATCCTCAATTTTACTATGTGTTCCATGTCTTTTTACACGGTTTTATTTTACACGGGTTTCTTTGGAACGTATCTACCATGTAAAAAAGGAGTTGGGTGTATATTTATTTGTAGATATACACACTCAAACACATTTTATAACAATGAATCACTCAGCATGAAAACAGAGATTTAAAATAATATTATTTATAAATGTATAAAAGAAAAGAAAAGTGCGTATATGATGAAGTGAAATAAAAATAAAATAGAATTCGTCAAAAATTTATGTAATATAAAAAAAAAGTAAAATAAAAGTATAAAAGATAAATGTTCACCAACAAAAAACACTAAATAGGAATATAACTTTTGAAAGCCTTATATAAATTTTTTGCAGTATTTTATATATACGTTTTCTTTTCCAATCTACTTATATTTATTTTTGCGCACAAATTTTACTTTACATTTTTCCATTGTCTCTATACGTGTATTTAAACAACGTAACCAATATACAATTTTTTTGCAATTTTTTTTTATCGTTAATAATTCGTTGTGATGGTGAACATAAATCAGGAACCAGTATTTCTTTTATATTTTTAGCTATAAGTAACATATATAGGTATGTTGTATTATGTATGGTATCAGTTCAGTTGTTTTATTATTCCCGCTTTACACACATTCAGTAAATGTGTTTTTTTTTGTGGTTTTAGACGAGAATTATTTTATTTTTTCGTTTTTATAAACAAACCTCGTCCATCAACCAAAACATTAAGTTAAGTTAAGCTTAAATATATATATTTGAACATTTTAGTCCATTAATAATAAATATAATAAAAATTCGTTTTCATATAAATTTCAGTGATGTGAGGGATGTCTTGTGAAAACAAAAAAAGTATTCGTTTATTGTGTACGATTTAATGATATTTTTCTAATAAAATAGTCAGGCTAAAAGTAGACTATTTTTTTTTTATGTGTTCATCTATTAAATTTTTCGGAGAATCAACTTTTATGGTTAACATTTGTAACATTTTTTTTTAGAACAATTCACTAACAGTGTCACAAATAAATTTTAATTGACATCGAACGGAACCATATACGCAATTCTTTTGTAACTCATAAAATCGATTGTGCATTACGATTTCTTCTATTACATATGATCTATAAATTGATTATATTTGCATTATCGGTGGTTAAAAATCGAAAATTGATTAGTAAAAAATGGTGTGAAATTGAAATATTTAATAAATTATAAACTTTGAGTTAGCGCTAATTTGTTTCCATCAATTTTAAGAATATCTTTTTCTTTTTTTTTTTTTTTAGTCATATATTGCTCCAACTGGAGCTTTATGTCATCTAATAAACTTTTCATTACAGTCAATAGTTGGTAAATTACTCCGCTTGAGTGTATATAATAATTTACCAATTATATTGTAATTAACTAAAGATAGATGTTTTCAAAATACTATTATTTTTATATGGGTGATTAGTTCATAGTGATGTGTGGGTGTGTGTGTGTGTGCAGACATTGTTAATCTTTGTAAAAGCGTCCAACGTTACCAAATTTTCAAAGATATCCGTTTTACTTTTTATTCTATAAACGAACAAATGGTCACCGGCAGCAAAAAAAATTCAGTATTAAAATAAATACCGAAAAATTTCCTATGAATAAATAGCGGAATTGAACCTGCTTTATAAAACGATTAATAATATATTATATATTTCGGCGCTATGCAACTACACTATTGAATTTTTTGTTAAGAATATCATCTGTATAGATGATAATGATAAAAAATTTCTAAAGATATTAAAACTCATGTTACTACAAATATAGAGCTTATGGTAATTATACCAAACATTCATCATCCACAGGTACATCAAAATTCACCAATTCTACTGTTATTAACCAAAAAAATAGATATTACCTTACTTTTACATTATTTCCATCTGGTTTGATTTTGTGTTAACGTCCAACACCGCATGTTTGTCAAAGATATTCACATTTTTATTGCATATCGAATGCTGAAAAATTTCAATATTAAAATAAATACATATTTCACATGTCACAATTTTAGCCTATATATATTTTATGCTATCGTTTAGCATGAATAATGCTACTCGCACTGATTTCACAGATTATGAGTGTTAAATTTATACAATACAAAACATGTTAATGTCATAAATTTAAAAATTTGATTTTTTCATATTTCTGCATAATAAGTATTTGTTAAACGAAAAGAAAGTTGTCATGTATCATATGTGATTCATAAAAGCTTTATATATATATGAAAAAAACTAACTAAGCAAAAATCGAGTAAAAACATAAGCTAAC
Organism: Bibio marci; assembly: GCA_910594885.2. Classification (NCBI taxonomy): domain Eukaryota; kingdom Metazoa; phylum Arthropoda; class Insecta; order Diptera; family Bibionidae; genus Bibio; species Bibio marci. Next base: position 44,149,563 of record OU343114.1, read on the forward strand.
AATTAGCATTAATTTTTATAATTGAATTTTAATTTAATAAATTGATTTTAGATTATACATACAATACTTGGATATTGGATAGATATATGTAATTTGTATTTATATATATATATATTTTGGTTGATCACACATCAATTAATAATGGTTTTGTCTTTTGTATATATAAATATATTTTTTTATAGGATATTATTTGACACATCCTGTGTCAATGGTTTTGTTGTGTATAAAATGGTGACAGTTTTTTTTTTTTATACTTTTGTATAACATTTGATATTAAATCGTTTTTATATCATTCTCTATAAATATAGGCGAACATTTATATATATTGTAGTAAAATATCAATTAATGTGTTGTTGTGTGGCCCATCTGTCCAAACATAAGTTTAACAAAAACCATATATTTTATATTGTATATAATTTATGCTATATATTGAACTTTTTTAGTATTGTACATAAAATAACATAAATTTATATATTCATAATTAGCTTTTAATTGTATTTAAATAATATCGTATTGATTGTTATTTAAACATATACATTTATGAACGATAAATGTGATCTTTGACAAAAAAAAATTCATATAGTATAACAAACGATGGCTTTTATATTGTCCAATTATTTTTACTGATAACTATATTGTTATTATTTATTGTATATAATCGAATTATATTTAATTTGCAATTAAAATGTTTATATGGTGTGTTAAATGTATATACATCCCTTGATATGGGGCTCTAAAAATTATCTATATTTCGATAGTCGTCCTGTTTAACTGAAAACGCAGCCCAAGTATATAACTTCGAAGCTAACAAGACACATACAGAAAAATGATATATGTTATTAAACCGATCTGTATTGTGAGAAGATAATTTTTAATTTAACTCCGTTTTCTATAACTGATTTCAATTTCGAATAATTCGATGTGGCATTGTCATGTCTGTTTGTATTGTATCTCTGAATACCACTTTAATATGATGAATAATTAAATTGTGTTCGTAAAAAGAACAAAACAATGAAAAAATAAAATAAATAAATATCTAAGATAACATTAGTTTATTTTCGTTTTGTAATTTTTTTTTTTTTATACATTCCTACCAAAATGTATATTGGTTGTGTTTTTTATATACACCATGTCCAATTTATTTTCATGCAATATTTTTACAACATACATATAATTAATATTTGCCCATACGATTAAGTTCGGTGTAGACACATCTTAGCGCCTGATGTTGTGTTAAAATTGTATGACATTTCATTGTTTACAAGCTTATACTTATAATGATCTCATACAATTAAGTAATTAGATTTTAAATATTAAGGACTACAGTAATTTGCGTTTATTTATTTGTATCCTTATTTGCGTTATTATATTTTAATTTTTCAACACATTATTCAATTTTATTTGATTAAATTATACTCTTTTATATTATTTATAAATAGTATTAAAATGTTCCATTCAATCATACATTCACAAACAAAAAAAAAAAGAAAGACGATAGTAGTGCAGTGCGAGTAATGTCAAGTATAAAGATTGCATTGACTTGTTTAACAAAATTCTGCATCCCTATTTTCAACTGAAATGTGGACAACAAACGTATTATTGACAGTGTGCTGCTTTTGTAAATGCTATTCTATTTATTTAACTCATAAAATATCTAAAAGTATTTTTAATAATTTGATTTCAGTTTGATAAGTTGATAATTTATTGGACACGATGTAGTGTATCTTTTCAAACGTCTGCATGTATAACTTATAAATAAATATATATAGTCAAATAGTATATATATATAGCAGAGTTCTGCATGTTATATATAGAAATTATAATGTACTGCAAAAAGGAAAGGCAATATATGGATAAGAGAATGTTGGTGAAAAACCAAAGCAAATACGGAAACTGAACACAAATGATGGAAAAAAAAAAATAAAAAAATAAATAAATAAATAAAAAAGAAAACCTAAAACAAAAATGAAATGAAATGAAATAACTCTAGAAAAACATAAAACCAATCAAAATAAAATATACAAAATAAATCTTTTGTTATTCGCAGATGCCATCCATCAAAGAGCAGACATTTGGGATAATTTTTTTTCCAAGGTATATAACTATATACAGTAAATGTATGGTATATTATAGTCAATATTGAAACAAAAGATATATTATACACTGCTATTAAAATATCTGCAAAAAAAAAACAAAACAGCCTGATCCGAATAAAATGTGAATATTAAATAAATAAAATTTTATTAAAAAAATTCAAAATCATTAAATTTTTGCATAAATTTACATTATCATTTTCTATAGATTATTACTATTTATTAGAAAATATTTGTATTTGTATGGTTGAAGTATTCATTTATTTACGAAAAATTTATACATTAAACCTGGAGTATAGTACAGTATTATTTAGATATAACTGACGGTTACTGAGATTTTCGTTCAATTAAGCATGACTTCCAAAAAGTACGTAAAAGTTGATGAAAGTTAGCAATAAATCTTCAATGAGATTCATGGAAATAGAACTTGTTAGATATATCAAAACAACAATTCATGAGAATTTTCTGATGAAAAAAAGTTATCTACGAAAGGGATGATCAAAAATTGTACCGCGAATTGATCATTCCAAAGATATCAATAAAAATGTCTTAATATAACTATTGTAATTGATGATGAAATTCATGATGTTTTCAATACGAATTATAGACACTTAAAAACGTTAAAGTGCTGATTGGGCATGATGAAGAAAATCCAAATAAAAAATTCTCATTTGATGAATTCAAAAATTAAAACAATACTAATTTTACAGATCCACAAATATTTTTGTAGTAAGTGGCTACAACGGTTAATGCTTTTTATTATCTTGGTGTAATGAATCGATTGCTATACAAATGGTATTCGTCCTGAATATCTATAGATAATTCATGGTGCATCAATTATCACTGATTTTTTTGTTTTAATATTTGCATTTTATTCTTCCGATTTATTAATTCCATTTGACTATTTTCTATTCCCTAAACTTCATTTGACGCAATGAAACCGGTTTGCATTAACATTGAACATGTCATAATCAACAAAATTCCAATCATCAGCGACATGGAAAAAAGGCAATTGCATGCACTTGCTGAACGTTCACCCATCAATGTAGCATTTTTGAATGACAATATTTAGAAGAAATACAATTGTTTTTTATAAATGTTTTATATTTTTCTTAATTCATTTCGATTATTTGTCGGACAGAGAATGTATATAAAAATACCTTTTGCGAGTTTTTTAATAAGTGATTTATATTGTATTACAGTGTATCTCTAATGTATATATTGGTTGATGTTTTAGTATAATACGGTTTTATGGACCAATAGAAAAAAACAAATGATATATAAATTTATCTGATAAATCCTCTTTTTGTGTATATATATACGGGATCATATTATTATTATTAAATATTTTAACAATTGGAAAAAACAAAATTAAATACAAATATAAATAAATATGTAAATTTATATATATATTGCGTATATTATTGTATTTATATAAAGCATATAAGGCTTATAATTCTAAAGAGTATTGTATGTGATTGGGGAATATATAGGCGATGAGACAGACGTACAGATTTAACAATACCAAATAATAAATAAAATGATAAAATAAAACTTTGTATACGTTATTTATTTTTACCGATTTTTATTTTTATTTGTTATTTGTTTTATTTTAAAAAAATTTCTTTTATCATTTGCATATTATATATGAATACTTTTCCCAATTACATTACATTTTAATGGGACTTAATAATTTTAAATTAAGAATTATTTATTTGGTCATATATACGGAATATTATAAACTAAATTTTATAATATTTTTTCTATATATTTGTTTAACTTTAAGTGCTGTTAGTTCACATGCATCATAAATACTGCTGTAAATGATGCAGTTTTGTCATAGGATCTGCGAATTATTTTATATATACACATTTCTGACTATGACAAATTGGAAAAAATACAAGTGCATTAATTGTAAGTATTCCCTATGACTGTATATTCTTCAATATATAATATACATGCAAAAACAACATAAATTATAACATTTACCGTACGTGTGTGTACCCTTTTAATTACTTATATGCAATTAGTTCTATTAGATATTGCTATATTATCATTTTGTAAATTCAAATAATTTATTAACTTATGCATATATATTACTATATATTTTTAAAATAAATATACAAGAATTACAACATATATACAATATATCGATTACAAAGCACACATATGCCCAATATATATATATATATATGCGAGGTGGAATCAAAAATTTCGAATACAATTTCATAAATAATTACGATATTGTGTATTATATTTACTTCAAAAAATAACGATACATTTGTGTCAACAAGTTATATATAATATTTAAAACATTCAACCATCAAGGTAAATATTCGCCGTCAAAATGATAGGGTCACATGTTTCCATATACCACTATCTATCAGTAACCGCATATAAGTAATGGAATAGCTGAATAAAAATGATATTTCAAAATTCTATAATCAATTCATTGGAAAAATATTTAAAAAATGTTATATACGAACTTTTTGATTAAACCTCTTATAATACATATATTGGTATTTTGTATGAAATAAATTATAGTATTTACGATCTGTTAAATGCATCATATGGATAAAATATGTATAGCTAGTCCTGATAAATATTAAATGAACATATTTCGATAAAAATATTATATAGTTAGTTGTTGTTGTTGTTGTTCTAAATATATGCGGTTTATGAAAACAGAAAAATAATACTTATATAAGCATAAAAGCATAATAATAAAAAAATAAAACAAACCAAATATAATGTAATATTATTTCATCATAAAATAAATATTATTATTATTACGTTATATTATTATTATTACGTTATATTATGTTATATTGGTTATACTCGTATATGTGGATGTGTGTGTGTGTTATATTTCCAAAATATTAAATGGAAAAATATTGAAACCAAAAATAATAATATAATTCATCAAATAACAAACAAATATACATTATTTATACTCATATACTCCTCGTCCTCGTACAGTCATATAAATTTTCTATTGATATTTGACCGCATATTTACTTTTTCCGATTGGTCAAAATTTTTATTGATATAACTGCTATTATATGTTTATATATAATTTATTATTAATATTACATATATACAATATATAAACTACTGCGTCCGGAAAGTAAGGTAACATTGTAAATATTTAAATCAATTTTGCACCTTAATAGTAATGCACCGCGCCGTTACAACTTTTTTTTTCTCAACCCTTGAAACACATTCGGAAAAATAATTTACTCGTATGGCCATGAAAGCGCTTTTTATTTCAGCTAGCATGTCTTATATCGAGTCAAAACGATGTCCCCGCAGCTGTCTTGTTATGAGCTTGTTGAATCGACCCGGAAGTCACATGCGGTGCTAAATTTGGCGTTAATCGGACGCTCTTTTTCAAACAAATAAAGTATTTATGGAACCAAATGTGTATTAACACATTTAAGATACAAAACATCTTTTAAAATGATATATTCATCGAATCATTTGAAATTCCGTATCAGCATCAGCAAGGTCGGTAACTGATAACCAATGATTTTCAAGCACCATCTCTTTGATTTCCTTGACGTGCCGTTCATCAGTTAACGTTTGGCGTCGCTCTTCATCTTCATCGCGATTTATACTACTTTTTTGACATAATCTGTTCGCCAAAAGCTTTGTGCACCATCTTAAAAAAAAAAAGAATCTGCAGCAGAAAATTAATTCTGCAATTAATATTTAATAAAAATTCTTGCTCAACAAAATAAGATATACAATAAAAAAAAAAAAATTAAAATATGAACATTTCACACAAAACCAAGCGTATATCAAAAACTAAAGAATTTTATGACGTGAAATATAGTACAATTGTTTTAAGGACACTACTACCAACCAATATAAACAAAATTTTATTTGATTTCACTATCCTCGCTAAGTTTAAATGTAACCTTTTCTTTTGGACACATAGTTTAACTTTCTTTTGCACACATAGTTTAACTAACAAATATGAAATAAATACTATTTCTATACACATTGTGTAATAAATAGATATATCTATCTGTGTATATTGATTTAATAAGAGAAAATGCGAAAGGAAATGCAGGAAAAAACAATGTGTATAAATATTAGTTATTTTATTAATATTAAACTAATATCTTAAAATATTAGAAAATATTGAGAAATGAACAAAAATCATCTTATTAATTTTTTTTTTCTTTCAATTTTATCGAATTTTATTATTAAATTAAAGTATTATAATGTATTTTTCGTATTTTAATGTATTGTAGAAAAATCATCATAAAACATATAATTAAATTAATAATTTATACAGTTTTTCATGTTTAAAAACATAGAAAATAGCAAAAAAACTTTTCAATTTTTTATAATTTAAAAAGGTTTAATTTTATTTTTTCAATGTAATGATATAAGAAAAAGTTTAAAAATCTTTTCACAGGTAAATAATCATGTTAAAAATTATAAAGGATATTAGAACCCCCTTCAACTCGTATATTATACAATATATAGCGAATTATGATCGAAAGAAATATTTGAAAATGTTTTTCCAGTGTTTTTCATTTTCTTTTTATTATTGAAAGGAAAGTTGTTAAGCATAAAAAAGGAAAATAAATAAAAAAGGATTTTTGGTTCTACATATTAAATTGTCCTTTTTTATTATTATACATAGTATAAAATAGGAAATATGAATGTGATATAATAAATAATAACTTGCATTGTCAATTGTGTTAATTTATCATCTAATTATATATTTATTTCGTTATAAAATCCTATATTTGTCATTGAATAGATATAAATTTTTCTTTTCGTCGGTTAGTTGTTTAGTTGCGGAATTTATTTTACTGTATATACATATGTTTTTGATATTATTTTCATATTGCATATAATCCCTTTCAATTTATTAGTCCTATAATTAAAATTGTTTCTTTGCCATTTATATGCAGAAATAATAATCACAAATTTTTTCATATATTTCGTTTGAAACAAATGTTGGCAAACACTTTATTTATTATGTATTGCGTATAGTTGAATTTATGATTTCAACCAATTTTTGAATTTTCGGTTGCATACTTTTAATAGTAAAGAATAAATAATTGGATTTTTAAATTGGAAAAAATATAATCAAAACGGTGAACATGTTTTGATGTCACATTAATGTTAAATCATAAAATAATGTTTTAATGAAAATATTTCTTAATTCTATTCGAATTTTCAAAATTTTAAAATAAAAACGATAGTCCGTTTTGTTTTAAGAACATGACATTTTACAAAAAACGTTTCTGAATTTAAGAGATGTACGAAATTATATATACAGTAAAGATTTAAGTATCTTTACAAGTAATTTTTTATAAATTGTACATGCAATACCTCATATGAAAGAAAATTAAACTGAGTAAGATTCAAATGGAAATTGTTGTTTTAAGGATTAAGGACATTTCAAAGATCTTACAAGAATATTTTTTCAAATTGTTCACACGATACCTCATATATGAAAGACACTTAGACAACAAATTGAGTACAATTTATATTTTAAGGATTAAGAACATTTCATTTTCATTTCTTAAAAGCTAATTTTGAAGCGATATTTTCAAGACTTTAAATGGATGATTATTGTGTTTTTGCATGCAGCTAAATTAACAAAAAACTATATAGAACTTAACGTTTCAAACATCAATGATATTTCACGGATATAATTTAAATTTGACCATGTAATACTTCATAAAAAAGAAATAATAATGTTATGCCATAGATGTCTATTTTCTACTCTATAGCATACTATTTGTCATTATAGTTTATACCCTAGTAACAATTTGTCCGTACTTTGAAAAATGAGGCAAATTTCCGTGGAAATAATCCACTTATTTTCTATGGAAAAGATATATTGGAATTTGTCCAAAGAATGTCCGTATAGATTTTCCACTTAATGTAATAGTATTTTATTTAGGTCAATTGAAAACTTTGGTTTCGCAGGGTAATATATCCATAACATATATCCGCACGGTATTGTATTCATAATTTATTTCATCAATTCTCCAATACAGTGGTGGATTTTTGTAAGACTTTTCATTGATTTTATCCGCGCAGGTTTTTGTTTCTTGTTTATGTAAACGTTTTATCTGCCATATTTCTACAAAATTATACTATGAATTTATTAATTTAATCTTTTCTTATTATTGTAAAATCTTACAATTAAATTATTTTTTACATACGAAAAAATAAATATCATAGTTTTTATTTATTTATTTCGTATTTATTATATTAAATTTTGTTTCAACATGTTACAACCTGTTATAATAAAATGTATAATGACGCATGTCGCAAATTCATGGATAAGGTTGCACTGATCATATAAAATTCCAGCGGACATCCGTAAGTAATCCATAGATATTTCCTCGGATGGAAACTAATGACTACTACATATAATACGGAAATTTTGTGGACAAACTACAGACAGTGTTACTAGGGTATGCACAATAATTTAGGTATGTTTTGTTTATATGGTTTCTTTTGTGTACTGCCATATATACTCAAATACAAACAACAGTCCTATTATAATATTTACATACATTATACTTGGTGTTACAAATAAGAATAATAAATTATATTATAATACCAGAAATACAGTAAATATATTTTTAACATTTGACCCATAGTATGCGGAATAGATAATATTACAATATAAGCCGCACAATAAGACTTACACATAAATAAATCGTATATAGAGAAATATTTTCTGAATATTATTTTTTAGTTTTACAATATACATTTCATGTTAAATAAATATATAACTATAATGTTAATTTGTACTTAACATTACACCTATTATCCATTAACCATTGGCAAATGAATAAATAAATTAAAGTTATATGTTAGAAATAAGAAATAAAATTGTTAACTCATGATAACAGTCAGTCATATCTTATTCCATTTTGGCTCGTATCTCTGTAAAACCGTTCTTTTCTTTTCTTTTGTGCGACTAGAAATTTTTTCGTTTCTTACCAAAAATTAGGTGTAAAACATGATGTAATATTCTCCTCATTGTTCTAACGCATAAATAAATATATATTTTTTAGCAAATTTTCAAGCAATTCTCTGTGGATGCAGAATAACAGCTCTGATTGCATATCTATTTCTGTAACATTTCATAAACTGTTGAACACCTTGGTCGGAAATTCGTAATGTTTTATTATATTAAGATTTCAATAACAGTATATACAATTTCAATTTCACTCCTAATTTTACTCATAACAATTAAATGAGCTATGCAACGAATATATCATGTTGCACTTTGTGTAAATATACCATCAATTTATATGACCATAATTTAAACGTTCCAAATATAAATACAAATAAAAATTGGTCCATATATAAATACGGATATACGCCTTTTATATAATACTTACAATATACAATAGTTCCCAAAAGTAGGTTAACAATTTTAATATTTATGGACAATTACTTGTAATTACTCATCCTTTTTTGTATTTAATAATTTTGTATGAATAAATATACAAGAAAATGCCGTCAAATAATAAGAAGAAAGGATGGTAAAAATGAACCTTTCGCACACGTAAAATACTAATATAGTAACTTGAAAAAAATAAACATAAGCATTCAATGATAATGTTTTAGATTGTATAAAATTTGACATAACATCTTGTTGGACCGTTGAATATATATATTGTATATAATTTGTGGCCGCTATTCACATGAGAGTCCTTGGTTTGACGTTGTTAACCTATTTTTGGTAAACTATTGTATACAAAAAGAAGATATCAGAAAAAATGATTGCGATTCATATATAGTTAAAAGCATAAAACATTTTTTGCTATATTCAAAATATTATTACTTTTTATCAATTTGATACAAAATAAATTTTATTGTGTCAACACCTGCTGAATGGAAAAGACAAAACAAAAAAAAAGCTAATCATGGAAATAGATAAAAATGAACACAAAAAATATCAAATATAAATATATGAAATTTGTGTGCACAACATTACACATTCTTCTCCTCGTTTGCGGGTTTCGTTCCGTATCTGATTATTATTGTATAGTGTGTGTGTACTACAAAATATGTAATGTATGTAATATTTATATTATTATAACATATACTAAGGCTATATATTACATAATCACGTAAATACATTTATAATATTGAGCGTAAATGTGCTAAAAAAAAATAAAAATAAATATATTCATATACACACTCACTCATATACATGAAATATTTCATATCCTGACATATCCTTTTATTTTTTTAATACATGTAGTTACCGATAAATATATGCAGATATATTTTATTACATTTTTTTCTTCATATTTTGAACCATATATACAAATATATAGGTGGCATATGTATATTTGTATATATGTATAGATAGATGATATAGATGAGGAGATATTGTATGAATATTTACATAATCCTTATTTGACTTAAACAAAATGAAATAATGTTTATTTATATATATGTAATATATTTTTTTGTCATATTTATTAATCTATCAACACAGCAGGACAATTTATATATTATAAATATATTACAATAACGCACATTAAACATAAATTACATAATGTAAAATGTTATAACAAAAAATATATGTTATACCTTTGTTTTTTCTATTTTTCCTTAAGTCATAAAAACGGTTTCTTTATATTTCAATAAAATTGAAAATATTTTAAAATTAAAGTCATCATCATCAACTTTACCATATATTAATGTCTGCGTTGGATCTCAGACGAACACATAGTGTTATGTTGTTTTATTTTGAGTAAAATTCTTTATACTTCTCGTCGAATTTTTTTTCAACCCTTCCACCGCGGCAATTATTTGTGTTATATATCCCTTTGTCGACCGATCTATAGTCCGTCGTTGTTTTTATGTCCCTATAGCAAACTACTCCCTAAAAGCATCCTCGATCCGTCTTGGCTGTCGTAGTTTGATTTGAAAAGCTTAACTGTGACAATTAGTTATTACTTTTATTTAAATTTGATTATCATTTAATTTTTTGTAAATATATAAAAATATGTTTTTATTATATAACGGTCGAAAAAGTATTGACTCTTTTTTTTTCAAAATACAAACAATTTTTTTTAACATTTCAAATGAGCTTTATTAAACCAAATATGTGCCATTTTGTTCGACCATCTTCTGCCATTTTTCTGGTAAAGACATTATCCCATCACTGTCTCATTTCTGGGTTTTATGAGTAAAAAACTGATCCAAATACAGTTTGCAATTCAATTTTAAAAAAAAGGGAGTTCTGCAGAGACCGGAACAAATGGTAATCAGAAAGTGCAAGGTCCGAACTATATATATATAGTGGATGTAGCAACACTTCCAAGCTCCAATAATTTTTGACGAGTGACGAAAGACATTTGCTGTCATGGTAGATTTTGATTTTCCGATTCTGATCATTTTTTAATGAATTTTATTATGCCGTTTGGTTTGATGTTGAATATAAGGTTGGTTGTGTTGTAACAGATCATTACATAATTCCACCAAAATAGAATAATAACCAGAACGTAACTTAGCAAAACAATTATAAAGCCGTAGTTAAGTATTAAGGCATCGTCACCAAACATAGCACATAACTTTTGATGAACTTGCGATTCGTTTTTTCCTTTCCGGAAGCGAAAAATCAAAATATAATGAAAATGCTTATTTTGATTATTCATTTTGAACAAATACTAAACAAAAAATACACAACCCATCGATACAAAATTTTTGACGGACAGACAATTGAAGTACCTACTATCAATAAAAAAACTTATTATATTATTCAATAGGCTCAATAATTTTTCGACTACCCAATGTTATAGTTATTTATTTATATATTTGTACTACAAAAGATATTCGTAATCTATCGAATATAGAGAGACCAACCAATAAGTTAATATGGAGTAGTTCTCCACCCCCCCCAATGATAATATATTCAAGCATTATATATATAATGTATCTGTCTAATGCTATACTCTCTCCAGATCATATAAAATTCTCTGAAAATGATTAAGTTTTAAATTTAATGAAAATTATATTAAGGAACTTATATGAAAATATTTACATAATTTACATGTTTATTTATTTTAATATACTGACATTTTTCAGTTAATTGTTGGTTACCATTTGTTGTGTTTGTATTAAAATGTGATATTGAACACTACTCATAACAATGCAACACACATTTACACCAATATAGGTATATACTAATCGTTTACTCGGAAAAATAATGGAATTAATTTATCTTTCGATAAATGCGAATCAATTTTGGTGACTTGTTTTATAGTTTCATAGAGTTCGATAGAAAATCAAACCAGATCATCATTAGAATCACTTTTCGTCCTTCCACCGACTGAAGTAATGTATTTTATATATGCAGTTGACTAGTTTAGTGATTTTTTTAAACATTATTGCAATACATAACATTCATTAAATGTTCTAATCTCCAAATTTGCAATACATAGAGAATTCTGAAATATATACAATTAACAAAATAGATATGTGCATTGCTACAATTAGTAACTTTAAAATTTGTATTGTATGTTCTTGTATGTAGGCGCATAAATATATATAATTTGACGCTTATGCAGCACGTGGTTGATTTAATCAGATTGAATGAAATATATAAATAGAAAATTTATTTATTCCTGTACCGTAAATAATAAATAATTTAATAATATGAATAAAACACCATGAAAATCTATTGAGAAAAAGGGTGAAAAATATTTTTCCTTGACAACATAATTTTCTTAAATTTCTATATAAATTGTGTATAAAATAATAAAAAGAAATATATAAATATTTCCATAATAAAATCGGCATCCAAAAATGTTATATCAAATAATATTATAATACATAATTTGTATATTATATACAATATTATTATATTATATACAAAAGTTCAAAATATATAATTTCATGGTTATATATTCTATGTGTTTATATAGAAAATTATTCATTTGTATAATAATAATAGTATTATCGTTTATAATAAAATATACATGTGAAAATTAAATTCAGCAAACGAAAATTGTATATTTATATAATTCTTTGTGCTTTATATTAAAACAATTATGCATATAAGGATTTATGAGAAAATTATTATATTATACTGACAACATTTATAAATATGTTAACTTAATTATAATTTAATTATTTTTAATACAAAATCGTTACGTTTACCATTTTTCGACACTACTATTACTATAACAATAAACTCGCATTATTTGCTAATACCGCATGGTGCGTTGACAATTGCATGTAACATATTTGATTGAAACGTTTCCTGTATGTTGATATTCGATTTAATTGTTTATATAATCCACATTTCAATACCGTAGGCACATATGGGCTGCAATATTATTTTATAGAACAGGATTTTTTTTCCTCCAAACGTAATTGTAAAATTGACAGGCCAGTACATTTTAATGAGTACTTAACTTCTGCGACTTATTTTTACTATCAATATGTTTACGCCGCAAATAAATCTTCGATTAATGTGAAGACCTGCACCATATTTTGCTGAGTCTTCTTGTGACAATATCACGTTGTTTAATGTAACTATAAATACAGGACATGTGCGGTACTCCTTTTAGTGGTAAACGTTACATGTAGCGATTTTCTATGATTTACCTTATGTTTTTAACCACATATGTATGTTGTTTAGACCGATTGGCAACTTTATTGATGCCAATATTGATGCAATACACTTGATGACAAATTCCCAGTGTTATCCGCAAACGTAACCATCATTATGTTGTCTTGAGTTGGTAGATCGGACGTGTAAAGAAGATACATTGTTCGTCTAATAGTTTTTTAATTATTCAGTTATTTGCTTAACATTTGTTGTATCTGGTGTATTCCTCGTAGTACGCAAACCTAAAGTTTCTTTCCAATGTAGGTTTATACGTTATACACAACACGTCTACCTAATTAACTGCAGTTTTGCTAAATGATCGGCCAACGATTACGAGCTATTTTGCAAACAGATTTAAAAAAATTATTTAGAATTAATTTTTTTGTTTTCTCATTGCAATTTCGAGAATTGATAAATTTTTCGAGAATTTTCCAGAAATTAAACACAACGTCTAAGTGGAAAAAAAGTTTTTTCCCAAACGATCACTAACTATTACATGTAATTTTTCAACCTATTTCATTATATATTGTCATCAACAAGTATATCGGGTTAAATAAAAAATACAAATAAATAATACTAATTTATTTCTCTAAACTAGAGACGACTTTTCGAATACTAAGCAGTACTGGAAGTTAATTGTTATGTTTTACTATATAGAATCCACAGAATGACATTGATAGAAATTAATAATGTCCTTTTAAAACCATTTTTTTTTTCAATTTTGGAAATAGGAGGACTCCGACGTGACGACTTATCTAGTAAATAAAATTGTTTCTATATATAGTTTGTACTGATATCAAGACAAATATTCATCAACCATAAATTTTATGGTATGTGTGGCTCGGAATATTTCATATATCTCAAATGTTAATTGGATATAAGGAAAATTTAAACACACATTGTTTAAAATTTGCAATTGCCGATATTTTTTGATCACACACAACATATTCGCGCTCGTTCATCACGTTTTCATATACACATATTTAGCATTTTATCTTTTAAATAGTTATAGTTACTTACAACTTATTATTTACACGTTGGTTAAATATATTGTGTATGGAAGTGTGGTATGATGGTGCACGATGAATATACCTACATATTTGTATTTATGAATTACCATTAAATAATAAACAATATTATTATACATAAGAAAATATGGATATTGTATTATTTAATATTAATATAAATAAATTCATTATATTTAAACATGTTTATTTCAGTTTTTAGTACTTTGTGTATTTATTTAAAATTCATCGAACCGTTAAACAGTATGACAGAGTGAAAATTACATATAGTAATATATGGTATCCAACCACAAACATTATATGAACAATTTTCTCTTTATTCCTTTTAATCTTTACTCAACCTTTAAAAAGTTACTGATTTCTATTGTAATGTGTAATGACTATATCATTAATATTTATAGCTATAGTTATATAGTATAAGCTCTATAAGGTATGCATATATTAATATCTTATTGTTATACACTTATACTTATTTAATATTATATAATAAATTGTTTAATATTTAGTGTATACATATATATTTGAAAGGGTTAAAAACTTTATTGTAAAATAAATAGATATTTCCATGTACTTATTATATTTACATAAACGTGAACTGTTTGATATAGAAGGTATAAAAATTAAAAACCAATTTTTCTAATTATAGTTGATGAATATTACTAACACCATATGTGTGTATCCAATAAAAAAGCATTTTCCATATCCTTACAACGTTTTATGGAATTATTTTTATTATTAATATTAATTTTAAATTAATTGATGTGCATTGCCTAGGTTCTGTCCGCACTGCTTCCACTGTTTTATTGTCTCTTTTTATGGTATGCAGTGACATATCCACAGAGTGATGAATTTACGTAAAAATTCTTTCAGATAGCAACCAGCTACCAGTTGAGCAATGATAAAAACGAAGTCGTCTTTGATCGATTACAGACAAACCTGGCATCCATTTTTCTGATAACTTTTTCAAATATAAATGTGTACGACGTCTAAAATATTGTGCAAATATCAGGTATTTATACTGCGGGTATTTCACTCATTTTTAATCTGAAATCATTCAATACGACGATACAATTTTATCTATGTGTAATGGTTGTATCAACACCTATGGAATTCACATTTTTACCATTTTAACAAATAAAACAAAAGTTGTTTGCTTTCAATGATTTTTTTTTTTACCTTTCTTAGCGACCCATCCTCGAACGTACATCCTCCATACACGCATTAGTTAATATATATATTTATAATAAATGTATTGTTTATTTATATTTAAGCGTATTCAGGATATTACGTTATACATATATTCAAAATAATATTAAATTTTATACATTGTATTGTTTATTAAATTATGTATAAAATTAAATATACATTTATATATTTTGTTGTTATAAATATATATATATATATATATATATGTCATTATATATGCTCGTATATGGTATATGATAAATTGTAATGAATATAATAGAAGATATATATATATATATTTTTGCATATGTAGTTAAACTTTTTGTATAACAAAAAGGTTATGTTGACTTTGAAATTTTTACGTACATATTTTTTGCATAATATTAAGTTATTTGTTTTCAATATGAGTATAAATATTAATTATAAAATAATATACAAACTTATTCTGGTGTAACAAAATTTCGAGGCTCGAGTGATGAGTTTATATGTACAAAATGAAAAAAAAAAGGAATGCAAAGCTATAAATTTGAAGCAAAACCGCAAAATGAATCCAGTCAAGACGATGTATAAATTTACACATTTTTGAATATGATTATTTAAAAGGATATATTCATTTACAGTAATTATTCTAAGCGCCGGTATACAGTGATCACTTCATATATATATAACTGCAGTGACAAAAAATTGAATCAAATTTTTGCCATTATAATTTCAATTACGAAAACAAAATTTACTATAATTTTTTTCTTAATCTTATGTCGTTCAGAGAATTTTGGCTATCTTTCTTCTTTCAATTTGGCGCATAATTTTAATTTAATAATCATCTAAATGTTAATTAATGTGTAATAAAATGTAAGATAAATTAATTTCTAAATGAGGATCATTGAATAGGAAATGTTATACAAGGAAAGGTTGCTACAGAAATGGTATTTTTTTTTCATACAATATCGAAGTGACTAAATAAAAAGGTTAATAAATGAAAAGGATGACTGAATCGGGCGTATAAAATGTATTGAAATACTATAAAAATGTTAACTAAATTTCTTTAAAATCCGTTCAACAACATCAATTGAATTCGTTTATGGAACATAAAGTGGATTGAAAGTATTTTACTTTATTTTAAGATAAAATATTGGTGTGCAAAAATACCATAAATATATACACTCATATTATAATATTGCATAAGAATAATGAAATTAATTAAACTAATATCTTACGACGATTACATGCCAAAAACCAGAAATAGATAATCCATACAAAGACGAATCATTATACGGAAAATTAAGTAGGTGTTTATCCTACTTTATTTTTTCAAAGAATTTAAACTTCTTTATTATACATTTACCAAATCAAAATATTTTAGTCATAATTATTTATATATCAAATTAAGATATTTATTATGCGATTACATTATAATAGTACACATTTTGTTATATCCTATAAATATATCCTTTTCTATAATTATATTTTTAATATATATGTAATTTAATTAACAGCGAATTTTAAATATATGAGTGTTCGTAAAAAAAAATTGCGTAATTTATAACATAGTTTTTTTTTAATTTTATAAATAGAAAGGATTATTTTAGTTAGGTCCAATCGTTGACCTAGTTTTCGTTTTACGAAAAAGGATAACATTATATTTTATATATATATATATATAAGTGTGTGTGTGTGTGTATTATATATAAAGATTAATTGATCCCATTAAATTAAATTAAATAACTTTCCATTATTATTTACGCCTAAAACGAATATTTAATCTTAATTAATTTTATTTTTTTGCATTATATTCGTAAGTCGATAACTTAAATAAATTTTGTATATATAAATAAATAATATGCTCCAAAATTGTTATCCTTTTTTTATATTATTATTTATCTATATTATTTATTTTCTGTGTATTATTAAAATGATGTACAGGAAGAATTGACACGATATTGGAGCAGTCAATTTTTTTATTCTACTTCCACTTCAATTTCTAATGTTGCAATATATTATACTATATGCAATTGGTACTGTTCTTATCCTCATCATTTTTCGTCCGCAGAATGATTTTTGTGATTCACATTAAAGCATCGCACCAATATTCACAAGTTTTTATAGATAGAACAAATCAACAATGACATTAAAAATCTGTTAATTTGATCACATATAACTCTTCAATTTTGACAGCTACTCTATGGCTGATATTTAGGTCCGAAAGTTCATAATAATCCGATTTCCAATAGACATATACAAATTGTGATCAGCGAATTGAAATGGTGAAATGGTTCAATGTAGAAGAAATAAGTTCACCAATAAAAGTTTAGATTCAATTTTTCATAAATTAATCAAAAAAGAGTTTGGTGGGTGTGTGCTCGTGTACGCCTATAAAATAAATTATGTCTTCTATATAAATTGGAAAATCTCTTTATACTTTCAAAACATATCTGCGTTCATAAAAAAAAGACACTTTTTTCACTTCACTAATTTATACCTGTGCGAATATTTCGTTACAAATTCTATACAAATAATATAATTTTTAATTACATAAACGTGTTCACGTAACTGATATTACAATATATAAGTGCACCTATCTATAACATCCTAGAAAAGTAAATACAATAGCATAAATTTATGTTTTGTTTTGTGAAATTTTTGAAACAAAGAAATTATTGTTAATTACCCTTAATAAGGATTATAGTGAAAATGCTTTTAACATTGAATTTAAAGAGACATTAAAGAGAACAATGAAATGAGAAAACGTACGCGTATATATGCGTACTCCAAGAAATAAGGATGCCAAAGGACGAAAAAAAAAAAAAAACATGAAATGGAAATATAAAATAAACGAAACGAAAAAAATGGATAACATAAAAAAAGTAAAATAGGGAAATTACCTTTTTATACTTTTTGTTTGTTTCCTTTTTTTTTTTTTTACCTTTTACAATATAACAAATAAGATGTCAAATTTAATTTACATTTATAACTATTGTTTATGTGTATAGGTTGGATATCATAAATTAGTGTACTAATAGTAAGAATTTATATTAGTCTTATGTACTAAATATACCGAACATATAAAACAAGCATTGAAATATATAGATTATTAACATTATTTATATATAGAAATTTGTACCAAGTATTTATTAACGGCAACATAAAAATATGTTTTAACTCAAGAGGAATGTGTAAAACCCTATATCTGTATATGTTTCTGGCATTTCACGAGTATTAGTCAAGAAAAAATCATATTTTTATATGTCCGGACGGTATAATATGTTAATTATATATTTTCTCCATTGATTTTTATTTCATGATGAAATTCATTAAATAAGAACATAATTTTTATGTATATATTTGCAAAATTTAATATCAATATGACAAAATTATTGGTGTTCTAATATTGATGGACTGATGTAACTTCGTATGTATACCTATAAATAGTTTCCGGTTAACTTTATCTTTATCATACAACTTATATATTTATTCCGGTATATGTACATTATTTTTATTTGTGTATTAAACAAGTTTTACTTCATTAAAAGTTTCAATTAAAAAAGTTCTAAATATATACATATAATTTTAATTAAATTCTAAAAATGAAAGCTTCTTATAGTATACAAAAGTATATAATTTTGTCTTTTAAATACCTAACTAAACTATAGTCTGTATTATATATTACATCAATACATAATTTTAAGATTTTCAAACAAATATTATAAGAATTATATAGAAACTACAATATATATAATATTTGTTGTAATTTATAAAAGAAATTTTTCATTTTCATTTTTTTCTGTAATTAATTTATATAACAAATAAAGAGGATAACTACCGTACATAGCAGATAACTCTATCAAATGTATAGGATAATTGGAAATACCATATAAAGTATATATAACCTAACATTATTTTGTTAATTGTTTTTAGTACATATATATATATTTCTTTTGACACAAAATCATATTAAGCTATCGTAGAAAATCATAAACACATTTCTATATACTAATTACGATGTTAAAACATGTTTTAATTGAATAACTTCCATGATACAATATTTATATATAATTATGTATATAGTAAAAGAATAAGAAAAAATGGAAAATTCCATTTCTATTTTCCTTTGAGGAAATGTTTCCTATTATTTTCCTAAAATATCCTTTCTAAATATGTTGACTGTCTGAATATGATAGTTATCGTCCTAACGCATACCGATGACGTCGTATAAGAAATTGTGAAATTTTATTTTGATCTATATAGCAATTCATTCCGCAGTAGTAGCAGTCGCTTATTATTATGACGTTAAATTGAAAAAATGGTAAACATTAAATATTATACAATGATTATAATCTTTATCGTTGACGGTTTAACAACAAAAGAAATTCATTAAAAATTTTTAAAAGTCTATAACGATATTTATAATCTAAAAGTCATGTCGAATGTCGTCCTAAAACTGTTACAAACCATTCAAAAAATCCATGATATAATGTGTTAGATGATGGAGAAGTGATAGTGTGTGAAATTAGATGTGGTCAAACAGACATTTCAAAAGAAAGAGTTGCAAACAATTTGCATAAAGAATTCCGCATGAAATAAATATTTCTCAAGCGTGTTTTAAGATTTCTTTTTAACAAAATAAAATGGATGTTTAAATCGTTTCATGTTGTGTTGATTAAAATTGAATCCATCACAATACACCAGAACGAAAAAAACCGTCAAAACATTAAATTAAAATCGGTGAAAATGCACCAAAAGACAGCTATAACGTATAACAATCATTATTTTAAATTTGGTAGTCTAATATGTCTTGCTATTCTTATGCAACGTCAAGGTAGCAATAACAATAATTTTTAATTACAAGTAATTTTATAATTAATTAAAAAAAAAAACTTACATATTATAATAGCAACAAAAATAAGTGAATAAATTTTTAGTTGAGACTCAAAATAAATTCTTCAAAAATTATCGTACGAAATAAATACGAAAATATGTTACTTATTTATTTGATTTTTAAATTTATTATTTCAAACAAATTTACATAATAAATATTTTCTTCTATGCACAATGTCAATAAATTTTACAATATATTTGGTTTTTCTTTTGTGCTTTTAAATAAATGTTTTTTTTTCTTCTACGTTTGACCGGCCTATATTTTCTTAAAGTTGTAAAATAATATTTTTTTCCTTATAGAAAAATTCATATAACAACAATTCGAAAATCTATTTTCACACATTTTGGAAACAATATATTTTATCATTACAAATATTCTATATATATATATGTAAAGTGAATGCTGAACGTAAAAACAAATAGGTGTTACCAATAACACAATAGGGCAAGTGTCCGCAAGTTTAATATAGAGCAATAAAATTTTTAAAATATCATAAATTGACAAATTGCTACAAAATTTCTTGCTACGTGTATAGTAATTGTTAGCTTACGAATCAAAATAAGCTTGATTGGCATGTACAAACATATTTTTTTATATATATTCTTTGTTAGTTTAATTATTATATCAATTTAGATAATTTATTAAATTTTTTCTCGTTTTTTATTATGCGAAAATTATTATATAAACACATTAAAATAATTAATCACATAATTTGCTTATATCTATATATATATTGTACCATAAAACTGATGCCTTATAATATATAATTATAGTCAATATGAAAATATATATCATCATTTCATATATATTTTAATGAAAATATTAGTAAAAAGACCATCATATAAACATAATGGAAGCAAAATGTTACCATGAAAATCTTTCAAGTTTTTCTTCTCTCTTGTTTTTTATATAATATTTTCATTATTGAAATATACCAATACAGAAATTTTCTATGAATTGTATATGAAGTAGTGTACGTGTGTATTTAAAAAGACCCGACAAAAAAAACGATACAATTTTATTACTTCATTCTTTTGAAAGTATATAATTAAATTTTAATTAATAGAGTATTTTTTGTTGGAGTTTTATATAAAGTCAAATAATTATTTTCTTTGTAGTATAAACCATTTTCTTCCAGTTATTATTTATTTATTTATTTATTTATTTATTTATTTATTAAAAAGTTATCTATATATAGTTTAACAAATTGTTGGTAAATTTAAAATATAAGATAATTTTTATAATGTTCATAGGAAATTATACATGTACTTTGTACTAGAAAATATACTTTCTATACGATACATATAATAGTTATGTATTGATTTTCTTTGAAATTCATTGAATTATTTTTCTTGTGATATAATGATACTTTTATTCTATATAAATATTATAAACATAATGATTTCCCAAATTTTATACGTACGGATATACACAGTTTGTTGATATACACAAAAAGTTGTTTGCCGTTCCTTGGAAGCTGATCTCAAAAACTAATCATCACATGGTAATGTTTTTTTTTTCCACAACACTTTAAGTTTAAAGCTAATCAAAATTAATTGTGAAGATATGTATCAAATTATATTTTTATTGTTATGTATGGGTCAAAAATAAATACCATATTATTTTAATTGAAATGATTTAATTTAAAGCTATTGTACAAAAAAAAAAAATTTTACTTTTTGGTCCACATAAGGATAAGCTACTGTATAGAATCTCCAATATATTAAGATGATACCCTTTTTCAAAGTATCAAAATGTCACACTATCTACATAACTTAAAACAACGTTTGAATTGAAACGTTTTATTTTCGTTTAAATGGTTTTTTTTTATTAATAAATTATCCATGAATATTAAGTTTTAAATGTATACATTGATTGCTATATTATATTTTTCTGGTAGACGAGTTGAAAGTAGACTGCATTATGGAAAAAAAATTGAAATGTTCACTTTGTTAATTTTCCGGAAAATCGACATTTAAGAATTATCATCTTTTCGAATTACGGGCAATGGTTTTAACGGATTTCCATATTTGTATACAGAATTGCATATTACAAATCAATTTCCAATGCTACATAGAAGATATTTTTAAAATCGATACGCACATTCAAAAGATATGACCACCGATTTTCCATTTAATGTCATTGAAATTTTGTATGAAATAATGGTATTGTATAAATTTTTTTTAACCATCGGTGGTTGTCAACTTTTTACAGTACCACAAATTTCTTTAAATTTTCACTGCCATCGATTGGAAAATCAATCGTATCTTTTGACTGTGTAAATCAATTTTAAAAATCTCTTCTATGTAGGATTGGAAATTTATTTTAATTTGCAATTCTGCAGATCAAACTGGAAATTCGTTAAAACCATGGCCCGTAATTAAAATTGATGATAATTTATAAAAATCGATTTTCCGGAAAATTTAATTCGGTAAACACCCAGATTTTTTTTCATAATTTAGTTTAATTTCAGCCAGGTTATAAGAAATAAAAATAGCGATATTAAAAACTGAATACTATTTCTCAGACTTTGCCACTGATCAAAAGATACAAATGAAACAAATTTTAAATGTAAGTTTAAATCTTTCACTTATTTGAAATCAATTCATTGTATTGTAAATTTAAAATTAAAATATATTTTATAAAATATATGGATAAATTCATCTTGTTCATATTTAGCAAAATAAAATGAGGTAATGTATAAACAATTTCTTACAATTTCCCAAACATAATTAAATACCCATCTATAGATAAGATGTTTGCTTCCAGATTTTTTACTTTAATTTCGTTATTTCTTTAAACATTTTTGGTTAAATTTCATATGAGAATGTATTTAATGAACATTTTTCCTATATATTTATATAGAAAATAATATTCTATTATAATGATAATATATAATATTGAGCTGGAATGGAGTGGGTTGTATTACATGAATTTGTACTATATATTTACTATTCATTTCTCAAGTATATATGAATATAGTGTATGTTTATCATCTCATTTGCTAACTAACTGAAGTATTCAATATGAATAAATGTTAGGATATATCATATATAGATATATCTGTTTTAATCTAAATTGTATATGAATAATATTAAAACAATTTTGTATCACATTTCAAATAATAAATACCTATAAGAGAAGAAAATAAAATATCTATGTACATGTCGGTCTAATACACATTAAATATGTTTAATTTTCACCATACACGTATGTATGATCTTATATATTTGTAAGAATCTGGATGACCATACAAATAAATTATTATTTAAAATACTCTCATAATATTGTAATATAATAGCAATTCAATATCAGTTCGCTTTGTGAAACTTGTATTTTATTATATAAAAAGATATGGAAATTGAAACTGAGGACGATAATGCTAATAGTAAATATTTAATTTATATTTTATATACCGGCCAAGGTTTAAATAATATGTAATCAATGATTTATATGTATTAAATACTATATATTAATATAAAATATCTATTATTAAAAACATACTTTTTTCTCAATACATATTTGCAATATATTAAAATTAATATAAATTTTCCTTTTGAATTATCTATAGATTTTCTGTCTGATATATATATTTTATTTTCCTGTCTTCTTTTATAACATTTTGACCTTTTTGCTATTATACTCTATATTCATCACAAAGAATTCAAATACGTTGCATTAATTACAAATATTTCTAATAAATAATATATTTTCCTTTATATAATGTAAAATTTTGTTTTAATTGTTTCAATTTTATATAAAATACCGCATCTCATATATGGTTTTTTCCTTTTACATGTATATTTTAATTGATTTTATTTCTATAGCAATGGAATAGAAAATTCTTTTGATATATGATATTATTATATTTTACAAAATATATATTTTTGATTACATATTATATTTAATTTTGAAACTTTATCGATAAAGACATTTACATCTAATATATATTGAAGTATATTTATAAATAATATGAAAAGTTTATATATTTTAAAATTATAATCTTTATATTACACGTTTCGTATAGGTAAATTGTTAATATATTTAATTTCATAAAGAACGTATAAACATTTTTACCTATAATAATATTTCGATGTTTAACTATGAGTTGCCAACAAATTTTCCTAAAAATGTATACAGATAAATAGTGGTTTATTGCACTTGATTATGGTAATAATAGCTATAAGTTAATTTTTTTTCAGTAAATATTTATATATAATATTTCAAAAATGTATAAATATATATAGCCAAATTAATTGTAGTCAAAATTATTAATTATTAATAAGTTTATCCAGATGTCAGTTCATTATATAATACGATTAATATGCTCCATTCCACATTAAACATTTTATATACGTCAATATTTAAATTTTATGTATTTATGGTACATATATAAATATAGTTACTTACCATTAGTAGATGTAACACATGGGCTGAAAAGTTTCCGAAAATTCTAAGAAAAAAACATTTTTTTTGCAAAATTAAACTTTATTCATCAACATTCATCGCTTCGTGGGCGATACACTGATTCCAATGATCTTCCAACTTTTCGATACCATTTTTATAGTATGATTTCGTTTTTTCCTCAAAATAGGCTTCTGTTTCGGCGATCACCTCTTCACTGCTTCTAAATTTCTTTCCAGTGAGCATTCTCTTGAGGTCGGCAAACAGGAAAATGTCGTTGGTGGCCAGATCTGGAGAATACGGTGGATGTGGAAGCAATTCGAAGCGCAATTCATGCAATTTTGCCATCGTTTTCATTGATTTATGACACGGTGCGTTGTCTTGATGAAACAGCACTTTTTTCTTCTTCAAATTCGGTCGTTTCTTAGCGATTTCATGCTTCAAACGCTCCAACAAGGCTATATAATAGTCACTATTGATGGTTTTTCCATTTTTGAGATAGTCGATGAAAATTATGTCCATGTGCATCCCAAAATACAAATGCCATAACCTTGCCAGCGGACTGTTGCGTTTTTGGTCGTTGTGGACGAGGTTCGTCGCTTGCTGTCCATGATACTGACTGCCGATTTGACTCCGGAGTGTAATGATGGAGCCATGTTTCATCCATTGTCACATATAGACGCAAAAATTCTGTTTTATTGCGGTTGAACAAGCCCAAACACTGCTCTGAATCAGCGATACGTTGTTGTTTTTAATCGATTGTGAGTTCGCGCGGCACCCACTTTGCACAGAGCTTTTGCATGACCAAATATTCATGCACGATATGTCCAACACGCTCCTTTGATATCTTCAGAGCCTCAGCTATCTCGATCAACATCACTTTACGGTCATCTAAAATTATTTTGTGAACTTTTTTGATATTTTCTGGAGTAACAGCCTCCCATGGACGTCCACTGCGTTCATCGTCCTTGGTGATCATATGGTCGGTTTTAAATTATTCAAACCACAAATGTACTATTGAAAGAGCTCGAGCAGTGTCGGGATAATGCTCGTCAAGCAGTTTTTTGGCTTCAGAAATATTTTTTCCAATCAAAAAATAATGTTTAATCAACGCACGAAATTCGTGTTTTTCCATTTTTTTTTCAAATAACAAAAGTAGCTACACTCACAACGCAATATCTCACAAACTAATGGTCGGACTGCTGTCAAATGTTGACACGTATCGTTTGAAGGTTGGTACTAACTAAAAATCATATGAAATAGATTCTAGTGGCGCCACTTCTTAGAATTTTCGGAAACTTTTCAGCCCATGTGTTATAATAACATTTTGTCTATAATATAGCTGTTGCCTTTGTATTTATTGAAATGTTAAATAATCAATTTTTATATTTAATTAATTTATATATTGTTGTATACATATTAGCATTTCATTCATATGAGATTTTTTTATAAAATATAATTAATTAATTATATAAACATAAAAACAAAATTCATATCATATCCAAAAACATTCAACATTCATTTTATTATTGAATTTGTTGAATTAATTTACAATAATAATAATTTTTTTCCATTTTCATATATTTTCAGGTATGTTCATTATCAATTCATTTATTTATTTGAATTATTCATTTGTAAAATTAAAATTAAAGGTAAATTATATTATAATATTATTTTACAACACATAATACATGCATGCACATGAAAGAAAAATGATCCTTTTGTGAATTTTGAAAAAAAATAATAAACCGAAGCTGTATTCATACTATTTATGTATATGGCTTACTCAACTACATGTACATAACTATACCATTTCAATAAATATACAATATTTATATGTTGACATTTTGATTACAACCAAACGCATAACATAAATAAAAAACATAAATGCTATATATTTTCATAAAATAAAAATAAAACATAATATATGAGAGCCATTTATTTTGGTCTTTTTTTATATATATAAATGTTAGGCACCTGATATATGTTCAAAATTATACCAATTATATAGAATTTCATTCTGTAATACATATTTGTATCGTCAATTTTATTAATTCATCATAATTTACATTTTCTTAAATATTTATGATGTATTACATATACGCAATACATTTTTAATAATTTATTTGCGTGATATTTTATATGACACTCTGTTTTTAGTAAATTAGTTAAATTACATATACGTCATCAACATATTCAAACAAATCAAATTACACACACAAAGTATAAATAGAATATCCCTGCAGGCAAAGAGAACTATTAGTTCTACTACTAGTAGTATAACTAATTACAAAGTAAATAGTACTGGTTCCACACTAACGCCCTTTTACATATTGCAAACTGTTTCTTTTAACATGAAGATGTCCTACGTAATGACAATTGTCCTCTTCTGCATTCCCTTTTCAACCGGTTGAAGAACTAGTTAATTTGTAACCATTAAACTGAACTAGTTCAAATGTAAACACTTAAACGCTAGTACTAGTTCTTCTGCAACCAGTTACTGAACTGGTTAATTTTAATTTGAATTAGATTATGTATTCTTTCACCAGTACTTTAACAAGTTCTTTAAAAAAAAAACGTAGACAATATATTTTAATATAATTTAATATTTATTATGTTTTTAATACAAAATAATAATTAACTTCATATTTAAAAAAAATATTATAAATTATTGAACTTATTGCTTCATAGTTTATCACCTTTTCTTAAATTACATCAGCTCCATTTTAAATTTACGTGCTACATCTAAGTTTTCTTCGCGTAAAATAAAACGCAATTCTTCGAAACATTTACGGGATGGTTTATTCCTAATATATACCAATCGATTAATTTCTCTTTAAAAGATATTTTTGGTAACGATTTGTTTTCCAAAATATCCATAATGTTGGAACAATATTGCGCCACAAAGTTCTCGATAGATACAATGTGCATATCTTTTTGTACTGTACTAAAATTGTTGGATATTTTGGATGGTAATTTACTTAAATAAATTTCTTTTACACTTCGCAATCCCAACAATACATGTTTTTAATACAAAATTCATTACACGATTAAAAATAAAATCAAAACAGTGTCTAAAAACAGCACATATATTTCTATAAATTACTATAACAGTTCCGAAACGTTTTTGTTTCTCTTCGTTTCGTCATATTTTTGTATTATTGCGTATTTAAAATGGTTCCTATCTGCATTACTTTAGTAATAGTTTTGTAACTAGTTCTTTTTACACTAGTTGAAGAATTAGTTTTTATATGGAACTAGTTTCAAAATTTACTGCAGGGATATATATGTATCTATACCAGCAGCAACAATGAGAAAAACAGATGTTTCCTTAATACAATTATTATGAGTGATTATAATATAGCCCACATTTTATATGCGGTATTAATTATTTTAATAGCCTTATGCATTACGTGCTATAATTTTATGTTATGATTTCTGAATTAACATAAAATACTAAAAATTGATAAGGTTAATTTAGGCAATCAAGCCCCAGTACCTCACGTTCGGCTACCATATCAGTGTCTAATACTTTTTGTCTATGGCATCGGAAAATATCTATATATGAATATAATAATCAACTCCAAAATAGATAAATTTAAAATTATTAAAGCACACGATTTTGAGAAATGTATTGCATTTTGCGATATATATTTTACAAAATTCTTTTATATTAATTTAAGTTTTATATACAATACAATAAAATTACAAAATAATTTATTTATAAGAAACTAATGTGATGCTATTTTTTTAAATTCAATGAATTAAACATTCATTAGGCAGTCAGTCAAGTTGGTAAATTATTCCGTATGGGAGTAAATACATTATTTGATCTTTATTTTATTAATTTTATACCATAAATATAATTTATTAATTTTGGTATAAGATCGTTTTTTTAGATTTTATAACATTATTTAATTCTTAAAGAGTTATTTTTTGTAGTATAAATACAATAAAAAACCACCTTGGTCTGCAATTATCGATAAATACATGTGACCTTAATGTAATTATCAATATATATATATGATATGAATGATTAGCCCATAATGGTATCAGCAGTCATTATTAATCTTTGAATATATAGCTTCCAACACTATATTTTCAATGTTTTCCCTATTTTTTTGTTTTAATCCATAGCTGATCGATCGATAATAATAAGTGTTTAATATAATTAAATTGAAAAAAAAGAATAGGGAAATAAATTAACATTAAAATAATGAATACAAAAAAAAGATAATTTTTTTAATGTACTAATAATTTTTATTTTACGACTGACAAAGAACTGCAGAAAAATTTATCGATGCAATCTATAAAAGTAAAAAAGACATCAAAATAGATCATATTCTCGTGCTTCACTCATGAAAGGGTGGTGGTAAAACTAAAATTGTGCCAAGCTTAAAAAAGCTGCTATCGAAATAATTATAAATAATATGTTCTACTATGGATAAAGAAAAAAGCCGTCGGGCATTAAAATAAAAAATAAAGCAGTAAATAATTATAATTATATTATATCAATAGACAAAAGTGTTATTAGGTTATAAACATTGTTATTATTAATTAGTTAATGTAATTAAAAAAACAAATAATTAGTGTTTTGTTGACGCGGTATTTGTATTTTATATTTGCAGTGCTATATTGACCGATTTCTGACTGTTGCTGATTTTTTTCTATGGTATATTAATTGATTTCCGATTTAATTTTTGTTGGTTTTTGGTCAATTTAAACCGCATTCGTTTACTTTTCTTAAAGTATTAAAATTTAAAAAAATTCCTTCAGCTTCGTCTATAATAAATACATTTATTGTTTCTTTATCGGTTCTACATAAAATTATTTGTATATATAGAGAGTGTACTGTTGTTGTGAATAATAATACCAAGAAAAAACTAGATGAAATTGTGCTGACCATTAGAAATATAGAAAAAAAATAAATGATTAGATGAAAATGAGAATATAGAAAATTCTTTTCAGCATTTCAATATGGATTAATACGATATTATCAAATTATTGTTTAATGTAATCAATTTATGGCCGACTAGCAGCGGCTATATATGTTCTTAAATTCTAACATTTTGGCAATCGGATTATATAAATAGAAAATATTGTTTATATTAGTATGTAAAATGTAATCAATTGTTCACTTGAAATGACGCTTATTGGATAAATTCGGTAGTTTTCAAAGAAGAATATTTGCACTATATAATATAAAATCATATAATAATAAATAAAAATTAATTTCAGCAGGTCATTTGTAATAGTTTGCGTTTGTCTTATTTGATATTTATATTGGAATTATCATAAGACACACGCGGCTATTACAGTGAATCAATTAATCAACAAATTTATTCATTCATTTTATAATAAATGATTAAGTGTTAATATTGTAATATCAATTAATTAATTAATTTATTTATTCTTCAAAAATTATATTATTGTCGGTAACGAAAATGCTTCTGTTTTTTTTTTTTTTTTTTGAACAAGGAAGATTGGATTATTTTAGTATACAATAAATTCGTTAAACTATTGTTATTTATTCCAAATGTTCTATGATTCAATATCCCGTATTGACATTAGAAATTTTTTTCAGTATTATTCATATATATTAAATTACCGCTCTATATAACTAGTTCATTTATATGAAGTAAAAATGCGAATATCTTCGAAAAAATGGTGTTTGACGACCCTATATTCAGAAATTAACAATGGCTACATTTGACCGATTCACTTACTTATTTGAATAATTGCATTACGAAAACAGTCATATCGAAACATAATATGGCAGAGTTAATTGTTATATATACTCACATACTGATTCATTTACCAACTTAACTGTTGACTTGTTTGATAGTCTGGTTCGTAAAAACGAAGGGCATATGTTTGAGTAATCAACGCCTATACTATAGTCGATAAGGATATGTAAAAGAATTCGAAAAATGGTTTAATTAAAATTAAATTTTAAAAACCAATTTAAATTAATGGGAAAAAATTTAAAATCTTTATTAGAAAACACTCAATAATTTTATCTTTATCTTTATCTGGTGATCGTAAAACTCTTTTTATATTTTATAACTCTTTATTAACTTTACATACTGAGTCATTTACCATCTTTACTGTTGACTTGTTAGCTGGTTAGGCCGTAAAATTTGAAAGGCATATATATGAGTAATAAATCCATATACTAAAACAGATAAGGATATGTAAAAGGATTCGAAAAATGGCTTAATTTAAATTAAATTTTAAAAACCAATTTAAATTAATGGGAAAAAATTAAAAATCTTTATTAGAAAACACTCAATATTATAATCTTTATATGACTCTGATGATCGCAAACCTCTTTTTATATTATGTAACCCTTTATTAACTTTACATACTGAGTCATTTACCATCTTTACTGTTGACTTATTAGCTGGTCAGGCCGTAAAAATGAAAGGCATATATTTGAGTAATAAATTCATATACTAAAACAGATAAGGATATGTAAAAGGATTCGAAAAATGGTTTAATTCAAATTAAATTTTAAAAACCAATTTAAATTAATGGGAAAAAATTAAAAATCTTTATTAGAAAACACTCAATAATTTTATCTTTATATGACGATGATGATAGCAAACCTCTTTTTATATTTTATAATCCTTTACAACTTTAAACTTTGAGTTTATATCTAAATACATATATTATTGTAGATATTATTAAAAACTCACGTATATGTTTCAAATGTTTATATTCACCCATTCTCTAAGTAGAAAATACTTAAAATAAAGAATTTTATTATGCTATACTTTTCATAAAGTGTGTTGTTCGTATTCAAAATATAATTAAAATTAAATTATAAAACTAATTCAAAATTTAAAATTTCTTTCTTTATATTTTTATTATGAATAAATTTAAAGTTAAAAATAACGAAAAATGCGATATAATAACATTAAAGAAAAAAATACCATTAAATTAATAAATAAAGAATTGTGTATAAATTATATTTTCAACACATTATTATAAATTTTATTATTATAATATTGATAATGCGATATAATAATAAAACATTTTTATTTATAAATTTATTGTGAAAATTTTAAATTAAGAGTATATTAAATATTGTTGAAACAAGTTATTATATACTTCTTTTATGTATAAATAAAATAGAAAAATTTTTCCAATTTATGGGTAATTAATTTTAGTTAACAAATGAATTTTTGCAAATATATTAAATTACAAACTTTATTATTACATTCATTCATTCATTCATTATTAAGTATATATATTTATATTATTAGAATATTATTATGTGTCATAAAATACATTAAAATACAATTCTTAATTATTTATGTTACGTAATGGTATTTGTTAGTATCCATATATATGCGGATAAGATATATATATATTATATGTCTTAAGCTTTTTCTTATATTACGTATTATTAGTCTACGCGATTATATTTTCTTTTAATATTATATATAAATTTTTATTTTATTAAACATTATTTATAATCACCATCATCAACTTTAACTTTAAAATAACAATTTATGACATTTACTATTTATATTCTTTTCTATTTAATACATTATACAATACATTATATGTAGCGGGTAATAAAAATATAGTTTATATAGTGAGACATATGAAATTAATTAATAAAATGTTGTTTAAATAAATGTCAAAATTAATATATTTTGTATATATATTTAACAAACAAATTTCTGTGAAAAAATCATCAAACATAAAATAAGTATATTTTAAAACCAATCTTTTGTGACACATAAAAATACAATCGCTTTCTATTGATAATAATGATAATATTTAAAATCTTACATATGTGCACGTAACTTAGCTTTAAATTCTTTGTAATTTGTTATACCAAACATTGATACCATATATATATATTGTGTGTATAATGTATTTGCGATAACGGAAGTCACATAAATCTTATGGATTATTTTGATTTAAAAATTCTTGTATAATATTATTCTTCATTTCTATATTTTACATCAATTTATGAGCGAGCCGTCAGGCGAAGATAATTCCACATTGACATAATCTAATAATTTTTTTTTTTTATATCTAACCGCATGTTCTTTATAATGTTATACAAACACATGAATATAATCTTTTGCGCTGTGTCCTTTCAGTAAATTTTAAAGAACATTACCACTAAATAAATTAAATGATTTCTCCCCACATCTTTAAAATTGATGTTAATCTGTTTCGAAAATCTCATTATAATTTTAAATCTTTTTAATTGTTTTTCATTTGAGTAACCATTTCTTTTAGCATCCTATTATTATCATTAATATGTTAATACTTTCAATGCGTCTTTTTCATAATCGACTTATCGTGATTTTTAATTAAAAAAAAAACACTTGGTACCGCAATTGCATAGCGCCGATATATATATTAATCATGAAATATAGCCGGTTCAAATCCGCTATTTTTCATAGGAAATTTTTCCGTATTTAATTTAATACTAAAATTTTTCTGCTGACTATGATGAAATAAAAAGAAAAACGGATATCTTTGAAAATATGGTATTGGACGCTATTCAAATATTAACAATGTCTGCACACACACACACACATAACTATGGGCTAATCACCCATATAAAAATAATAGTATTTTGAAAACACCTATCTTTCGTTAATTACAGTACAGTACAGTACACTATTGGTAAATTGTTATATACTCCAACTTGGTTGTAATCAAAGGTTTATTAGATAACATAAAAGTTAGACATTGTGTAATAAATTACGTGTATATAAACCGCAACATCTTTTAATTTTGATTTCAATTTCAAATAATGGAAATTTGAAAATTCTACATTATTCTTATTCATACATTAATGAAATAAAAAACGGCAACATCTACATCGGTTAATAATTGCCAGACTAATTTGTTGAATTATATATTATGTTATACTGCCATGAGGAGTAATTTTATCAATTTGATTGAGTGTTTAATGATTGTTTTGCGCGGATTAATACCACATCTGCTGATCTCATATTTGGATTTGATGATGGAAAAAATTAATTAAAACTATATATTTATTAATAATGCACTATTTTTTTTTTGAATAAATACATAATAACAGCCCGAAAAAAAGCCATAATTATGTGTATACATTTATTAAATTAATGTGAAATTATGTATTTATATTGTATTGCAATAAATTATTTATGTGTAAAATATAAAAAGAAATGTAATAATATCACACAACATTCTGTTTTTTATTGTTTGCTGCGCGAATAAATAATATTATTGCCAATTTATTTTTTGTTTGACAAATATTTATTTCCGCATATTATTGTATATAAAATGTTTTAATATTATAGAATTTAATATGTTGATATTCAAATTTTTATTTTTATACATATACATTTGTATGTGTATTAAATAAGAAATTTATATTCTCTCATTTCAGTTCAATTTTCTATTTATTTATGTTTTTTTTTTGCCTCTGCCGTTTATCATCAAATTATATTAAATTTTTAAAGCATGTAATAACGTATATATAATAATAATATGTGCTATATCCATATGTATACGTAGAATTATATTCGCGTGAGTACATGCATATGATAAATAAAAATTGAATGGCTTGAAAAACTGACAGAAAATTTTATTTTCATATATATTGTACAGATAATATTTTCAAATAACTTTTACTCTTATAATAAACTTGCACATAGTATAAACAACAAAGTAAATTAAATTTAGTATTGAGCATTGATCACATAACTGATTTATTTATATTTTTCAATATATGAGCTTTTATTAAAAATAGTTATAAAAAGTTTTGCGTATATGTAACAAAAGTTAAACTTTATATTACCAATATGTTTTGACATTTTTATTAATTCTATTTAGTTGTCAACAACTATATTTATATTATAGTTTTTCATTCGATTGATCACTATTCTCAAAAGAAAATTTATTTTATATACCAGGCATAGGTGTATGAAATGAGCCTTTTTTAAAGGAAGAAAAACACATTATTTAGAATAGAAAAATCAAAAATATTTTATTCAAAATAACTTCCATCGCTTTCTACATATTTTAACCACCTTTCAGGAAATTTTCGTATACCACGTCGAAAAAATGGTGTTGCTTTGGACGAAAACCATTCAGATAGCCAATTTTCAACTTCTTCAGATGTTTTGAAGTGCTGTTCTTTCAAAGCATGTCCCATCGATGAAAACAAATGGTAGTCCGAAGGAGCCAAGTCTGGTGAATAAGGCGGGTGTGGTAACAGCTCCCATCCAAGCGAGTTTATCGTATCCCGAACTGGTTTTGCTTTGTGTGCTGGTGCATTATCATGTTGCAAAATTACCTTAACAGATTTTTTCTTTCTTTATGTCCATTCTGGTCGGTTATCTAATAATGCATGGTTTAAATCGATTATTTGTTGTTGGTAGCGAACCGTATTAACAGTTTCACCAGGTTTCAGAAGTTCATGATACACCACACCTTACTGATCCCACCAAACACAAAGCATTCTCTTCTTACCGAATCGTTTTGGTTTTGCAGTCGATGTTGCTGCTTTACCTGGTGTAATCCATGATTTTTTGCGTTTAGGATTCTCAAAATATATCCACTTTTCATCAGCAGTCACGATTCGATGCAAATAAGACTTTCTTTTGTATTGTTGAAGGTGCAATTCACAAATGGTTTTTCGATTTTCTTGTTGCCTTTCAGTCAATTCATGTGGAACCCATTTTCCACACTTTTGAATCTTTCCCATTGCTTTTAAACGATTAGAAATTGTTTTTTGATCTACATTTAAGGCTTCTGCAAGTTGTTTTTGAGTTTGTGTATCATCTTCGTCCAACAATGCTTGCAATTCACTGTCTTCAAACTTTTTTGGTAGTCTTCCACGTTCATCATTTCTCAAATCAAAATCTTTGTCTCTAAATTGTTGAAACCATCTTTTGCATGTTGTTAATGATAGAGCATGATCACCAAAAGCTTCTACAAGCAATCGTTGAGATTCAGCTGCGTTTTTCTTTAAATGATAACAAAAAACTAATGATACCCGCAAATCGTTTGTTAAAGGCACAAAATTTGACAATTTTAACACGATAAAATTTTATGTTGTTGTATTACAAATGGAATTTACCACACTGAATGTTGTTGACAGATGTCAAAACAATAAATAAAACATCGCATTAAGGTTCTTTCACAATTACTAATATAAGTACAGCCATTTATTGCCTCACTTCATACTCCTACACCTGGTATTGTATTTAGTCATTGAATAAATTTATTTGAACTGCGATGCGCACACTTACTTTTCAATAGTTTTGGGATTACTTTTCTTATCTTTTATATTTATTTTTTGCCCAATCCCAAATGCTTAAATATAAATATTAAAATCAAAAAATAGAGTAATTTCTTATTATATGAATAACCGATATTATATTTATTATTATTGTTTATTAGTTTAGGGTAAAATTTAAATTTAAAAATCTATATACAAATAAATTCTATGAATATATATGGTTTGAAACCGTTTACAACCATCCACCACCCACATGGTCAAAAGGTATTGTTATCATTTTAATAAATACAAATGTAATTTAAAAAAAAATAGAAATGAAAAATTGTGCGGTACAAAAAATTATTGTCTAAAATCACATACGTATTATGGAACCAGAACTATTCGTTGGTAAATGTATGATGACTATGGTTGCGTAACTTAAACTTAATTATCTGTGTAAATATAGATAGAGAAGGAACAAACAGTTGATTGGAACTGTATTCCGTAAGCGTAAAAAATAAATTCAACTGATAATTCAAAATCGAAGAGGTTTTAGAATTAATAAAATTCAGCAGCGTTGTATCATAACATTTCTCAGTACACCCATCGAAAATATAAATATAAAATGAAAGTATATAAAAGCTAAAAGTGTTATAGCAGATGTCATTGTCGCAATTATAAATGTCTAAGTAAAATGACAAACATTATAATATGGTTTTGTGTTTTTTGAAAAGAATTTCCTTTAATACATATATCAGTAAGGTAACACATGGAAACATTTTTGCTGTTCAATTCAATTTCCATAATTCTAATATTTAATTCAGAACTACAAATTTTATTAGCTACTATTATTTTCGACGTTACAATAGTGTATTTAACATCAAAAAAAACAATAAGCAGCTAAATTGCAGCAGCTAATGAATGCATCAGTATTTAGAAATAATTTATAATTTAAATCTATATTTCCGCTTTTTTCTTTTGGGTAAACAAAAATATTTCAAACTTTTTGTGATCGGTTAAATTGGGTTGATTTTGTATGAGTTTAACTATGGTTTTATGTGGTTTGTATCACATTGGTTTCAGTTGCTCAGATAGTATACCAAGCCACGCTGGTATTCTGTACCGAAATCATTATTTTTGAACCGTCTTTGCTATAGTCGCCTTCGTTATCACACGGGCATCGTAATTTATGTAGAAGTAAAAGCGATTCTTTACACTATAATAAAATAAAACTTTCCACAATTGATGTTCATCGCATACGTAAATTGAATTTTTCTAAGCAAAATCAATATTATTCCGCGTAAATATACGTAAAATTTCTGTGGTCGAGTGGAAAAAAAAAACGTCAGTATCTATACTGTAATAGCAAAATTTATGCTTTTATAGAGTAAAACTTCTTCCATCATAATTTAACATAAATTGCGATCTGTTCATAAATATACACATAAAAATATTTTCTACCGAATAAATAAATCTACATTTATTGGGTTAAAGCGATAATTTAAAAATTAAAAAATTTGTTTTTTTTTCATGCTAAATAAGTTTTATTTGCGAATAATTTCCGGTGATCATAAATTCTTACCACAACATTATCTATTCATATATATTATAATAAACTTTTTTTTATTATACATATACACACACACACACACACACACACGCATACTCGTACATAAATATATGATAATATGCTATAAATAAATAAGCTTTTTATAAAAAAATAAGAACTTGCTCGCGTATATCCATTAAACATCAACTGAATATATAAAAATTCGTAATATAGATTAGTTTACACAACTATATTTAAGCTATTTATAAATATTTTTAAAAATATATAAAGTTTAAAAATTTCAAAAATAAAAGTTTTATAATAAATATTAATAATATTTATAAATATATAATATAAAAATACAATAAAAATACATATTTTATATATATAAATAAACTTATATCCTCATATACATTAGTTACATGTATATGAAGGACTATGACTATACTTATATATATATATATATGCAGTGCAGAATGTATGTTATGTATAAACATATTTCAAAAAAGTGTGGTTTAGAATTAATTGAGTAAAATACCTAAAAAAAAAATGAAAATAAATAAAAATAAGAAAACACAAAACGAAAAATAAAGTTTATAAATTATTCAAAGAATTTATTTTGCATATATGTTCATAAACATATATTATTATATATAAATATTCTATATATTTCACATATATATATATATATAGTTAAATAACATTAACATACATATATCGTGTTCATAATATAATATATATATTAATATTATATATAAAATAAACCGACTTTTCCGAAAATTTAACATTTATTTTACTCATATAAATATAGGAATTTTATGTATACAATAAATTATGTATACAATGTACGGGGTGGTAATCAAAACCTAACTTTCATCTTAAATCAAACATTATTTTGGTGTATTTTTTCGATTTTAACATTTTATTTAAAAATTTTACTTACATGTAACACATATATGAAAAAACTATAGTTGACATACCAAATTTTTGGTGTTGATTGAACATTTTGTATTGTCAAATGCAAAATGCAACGATTGATGAAATTCAGTAAATATAAATATATAATTAATATAATTAAAAAAATTCTTATTATAGTTTTCTGCGACGAGATAACAAAATGTGTATTAATTGTAATGCATTTTTGACCACCCATTATTATTATTATTATTATTATTATTACATTAAATAAATATATTCCCATATGGCCTATTAAATTAATTATAATTTTATGTCATTTTTTATTCATGATTATTTATATAAATTATAAGATACAAATTTTTCTATAATTTTTCTATAACATACAATATATAATATTAACACATTGAAGACGGTTCAATTCATTCACAGTATACAACTAGTTAAACGATAAAGAAAGGGTAAAATATAAAAAATGTTTACTGCAATTAGTAAAAAAATGGGCTAGTGATGATTTTGACGTAGAAGAAGATGTAGCATGTTGTTATACAACTTGGAACTTCTACTCCTACCATGCATGCTTCTTTTTACGATCCATCAAGACAATTATCTGGTAATATGCGACTACATGTTTTAGAGAAAATTGTCTATAGCAGGAAAAAAAAGTATCCATGTAAGACATGTCTTGTATGTAAGGCAAACAACAATAGGAGTGAAATTCGATATATTTGCAAATTTTGTTAAGTACCTCTCCATAAGGGGACTTCTTTTCAAGCATATCATACGAAAAAAACACATTAATATAGCTTTATATATGTTAATAAATCTTTAATAATGTATCCGATTAAATAAATGTTATAATTGGTTTTCGAAATTATCATTTTTTATTTATATAATTTTAATAAAATATGCGGAAATTGGGGGTATATGCTATTCATCACATACCGCCTTCAAAGTGTTAATAAAACATTTATATAACAAGTAAAATAGATAGCAAAAACCATATAATTTACTTTATATGTATGACAACCCACACATATGTGGCGCTTATATGTCCGATTTTATGTATAGATCAGTACGTTAAATTATAAATAAAGAATAGAAAATTAAATATGTTATTATTTTATGCTCTTTCGCGGACATAATCTTTAAATTACTAATATATTTATATCTGGTTTTTGACTATATCAAGTCTATATAGTTACTGGAAATAGCGTATAAGTTTTATTAACATTTTATATTTGTATATTATAATTGTATTGTGTACATGTGTCACATAACGTCAATACATACCTATTTGGCAGTGCAAATTTAGGCGACGACGTTAACAATATTATAAATGGTTTATATTTTAAATAACTTTTATTTGTATTGATAATAAAATTAAAAACATTTGTGAATTTCTTTAATGTTACAAAACAATTATTGTACTGGTTATGTAATTTTAAATATTTATGTACGATATGATGAAAAATTGGGCTGCGTATTCGATTCTATTCGATTTTGTCTATACATTATTATACATTCTATAAAAAAAAAGTCCTGAAACTTATTTTGTGTATTATTTTCTAGTAGACACTTCATGTAAACTTTTGCTCTTATAATCCCATTCTCAACTAACATATATATACAAAATTTTATTAAAACTGAAATAACCAAATTTTCTATATATAGGTTTCCATAACATATTCCTGTCTTGGGTAACATTTCCTATATAGTTCATCTGTATGCGATTCTGAAATTAAATTAAAATTCGAAATTTGATCAAAATTGAAATTGAAATTGAATATATTTTATTAAATTATAAAAAATTGACAAACATGAATTTATCAAAATTTAATAAGAAATAACCGCAAGTTTAAAATTATCCAGAAATTGTTCGAGATAAAACTGCAGCCCTGCAAATATTAATTTCTTATAGAAGTTCAATATAATAACTATTTTTATATGAGTAAACTAAATATTCTCTAAAATCGGTTTTTACGAATTATCATCTTTTTTAAATACGGGCCATATTTTTAACGGATTTCTAATTTTTTATACAAAATTGTAAATTATAATCAATTGTCAATTTTTCATAGAAGAGATTTTGAAAATCGAATCATGCGTTCAAAAGGTACGATCGATTCTCCAATCGATGGCATAAAAAATATAAAAATTTCAACTGACATAAATCAGAAAATCGGTCATATCTTTTGATCGTGTGAATCGATTTTAAAAGTCTCTACTATGAAAGATTAGAAATTGATTATAATTTGCAAATTTGTACAGAAAAAAGAAAATTTCCCAGAACTATTACCTTTTAATTCAAACAGATGATAATTGTTAATAGTCGATTTTCCAGAAAATTTAGTAAATGGACATTCCAATTTTTTTTCCACAATGTATAGTCTACTTTCAACTCGACCAACAGAAAAATAAAGTGATTTTTTTACACTTCATGAGTACAATATACAATTGCGTAAAAAATTTCGATCAACAAGAAATGACTTTTCCCGACCAAAAACGTTGATAAATACATTTTTATAAACATTAAATAAATTTTTCAGTCAAATTTATAGATAAAAATTAAATTTTTGTTTAATTTTAATGGTGCGATTACAATAATGTGTCCAGAATACTTTCGTGAAAACTGTCTTTGATATCATTTGCTATATAAAAATTTTTGAGAACATCATTCATATATAGTACTGGGTGTATGATTCTCAAAATATATTTTTTATATACAAATAAAATTTGATCTAAATTCAAAGTATTAAAAATTATTAAAATTCTTAATAGTACGGAACATATTAACGTGTATTACATCTACCGTATATAGTTTATTAAGAAAATTTAATTATATTTAATAAATAAGATTTTC
Organism: Bibio marci; assembly: GCA_910594885.2. Lineage (NCBI taxonomy): Eukaryota > Metazoa > Arthropoda > Insecta > Diptera > Bibionidae > Bibio > Bibio marci. Next base: position 44,191,338 of record OU343114.1, read on the forward strand.
AACATATGTAATCTCTATTTTATATATAAGCAATGCATGTATACATAGTAAGTTTATTTATTTAGGTTACACAAACACATCTTTACTTAAATTTATATACCTCCTAAACAAATATTAATAACACATTCCAATATTATTATCAATATATTAAATTGGAAAAGTTATGTAACTTAACTATAATAATATATAATCAAATCATTACACAAAGTTAAATAAAACTTTATTTTCGCATAAACAGTATTGATTGCCGCTAGTAATAAGTTATAAAATAAATTCAGTAAATTCACACATTTTACATTTCAATTTATGTTGGAACATTATCATTTATTTAAAAACTGTTATAATATAAATTTTTAAATTTTATCAATTTATCCATTTTTCATAATTGCAAATTTTGCAATCATCGCGCCCCAAAATCTGTATCTGTTAAATTAAATTGTATAGAATTAAATAAAATATAGATTGGCGTTTTTTCCCATGTATAAATTTATTTTATACGATTTCAATTTTATAAAGGTAAAATTAAAATAAAAACAAATGAAATGTATATAAACAAGCAACATAATAAAGAAAATTCTATTCCTTAAAATTTCCATTTCGCGATATAATAAACTTATATAGGAGTAAAAATATATGTATTTACTATGTACAAGGAAATATATAATATAAAATATAGATATTACATTATGTATTGCAGATGTAGAAACGAAACAAAATAAATGGAAATAAATTCAAAAATATTTTATAAATATACATCATCCCCTATAAACACATACGAGTGTACACATAAATCGATTTGCGACAATAAACGCTTTAGGAATTTTAAATCACTTGAGAGTATTCCATTTTAATCTTTTTTTTTATAACCAAAAATATAAACTTGCTATAATATAATATAAATTTATTTATTTTATATTTTCTTCAAATATCGCCGTCAAATCAATATATTTAAATTAAATTTACATTTTTTACAAGTTATGTGTATATTTATGTATTTGTGTGTGTGTGTTGTATATACAATATATTTTATTAACACTGATTTGTATATTGGTTTTTAATATATACCTATATTGTTGTTGTTATTGTACAATAATTCAAATTTCAATTGTGTTAATAATATTGAAATTATGTAAAATTTTAAATTTAATTTATGTGTTACATTATTAGCTGAAAATATATTTTGTACAATTTTGAAAATGTCCATACTTTTTTCTGTTGAGAAATATCAATGTATATTATGTACGTGTTTTATGGATATTGTCAGCGAAAGGAAATCAAAACAGATGGATTTTTTAAATGGGTAACGACATAAATTTAGCGGAATTTCTCCACTTTTTCGGCGGCTCTCATTTTACAATGAGTAAAAAAACATCAACAATATTGAATTAAACCAATTAATAATAAGATTTGATTGATATTTTGTTGGTTGATATCTTTCCGACACTATCACAGGGCGCTGCCGATTTATCACTTTAATATTTTTCCATTATACAATTCAACTGAAAAACTTTTCATTTACAATATTTCCTAAATATTAGAAAATGATTGCAGTCAAATTTTCTTGAAATTTAATAGTTAAACATTTCATGAGAAATTTTTGTGTGGTCTGGACGATAAACTCACCGTATCTTCTGCCCCGAAAATTTATTATATCATATAGGATTAACCCTGAACTGATGCCATATATTCTTATATGTTTATATATATATAATATATTCTTGATTTGATACGCATAGCATTACCACCACTTCCCAAATATTTGGAAGTTTTGATTGTATGAGAAGAAGTGGTTTCTGCAAAAAAAAAATAATAACATTAATACTTCTTTATGCTGGCAGTGTGATCATTGACAACAATATATAGCACGAATTCTAGCATATTTGTACGTTCTACGATTTTGGAACAATACAAAATATTGTTTACCATTTGGAATTTGAAATAATATTAGGTTGTCAAATATCTCCCTTCCGCCTTTTTGTCTTTTTAATTTCGCGGCTATGTACAAAGCGCTACAGAGCTCGTATCTGGCAACACTGTACATAATTTGAAAGCTCTTGACATAACAAACAAAACGACGCTATGTATGATTAGTTTGGATATTGCGTTCAACAGTTATAGACGTGTAAACATGGAGTTCACTAACGCCGAAATTCGCGCTATTTTAAAGTTTTCCTTCGTTAAAGGCAAATCCGCTAGAGAAACGTTCCGTGAGATTAATGGTGTTTTGGGGGATGGTACTCTATCACTTCGAACCGCGGAGGAATGGTTTCGACGATTCAGAGCCGGTGAAAACGACACCATGGATAAGCCAGCCGGCGGAAGACCTGTGACGACAAATACCGATCAAATCATGGAATACATCGAGTTAGACCGGCATGTGGCATCTCGTGACATCGCCCAGGAGATGGGAGTTAGTCACCAAACCATTTTAAACCATCTGCAGAAGGCTGGATACAAAAAAAAGCTTGATGTTTGGGTGCCACATGAATTAACAGTGAAAAATCTAATGGACCGAATTTCCATTTGCGAAATGCTGCTGAAACGGAACGAACTCGACCCATTCTTGAAGCGGATGGTGACTGGCGACGAAAAATGGATCACATACGACAATATCAAGCGAAAACGGTCGTGGTCGCAGGCCGGTGAATCGTCCCAAACAGTGGCCAAGCCGGGATTGACGGCCAGGAAGGTTTTGCTGTGTGTTTGGTGGGATTGGAAGGGAATCATCCACTATGAGCTGCTCCCATATGGCCAGACGCTTAATTCTACCATCTACTGCGAACAACTGGACCGCTTGAAGCAGGCGATCGACCAGAAGCGTCCAGAATTGGCCAAAAGGAAGGGTGTAGTGTTCCACCAGGACAACGCCAGACCACACACTTCGTTGATGACTCGTCAGAAGCTACGGGAGCTCGGATGGGAGGTTTTATCGCATCCACCATATAGCCCGGACATAGCGCCAAGTGATTACCACCTGTTCCTGTCCATGGCGAACGCCCTTGGTGGTGTAAAGTTGATCTCAAAAGAGGCTTGTGAAAAGTGGCTGTCCGAGTTCTTCGCAAATAAGGAGGGGGGCTTCTACGAGGGAGGTATTATGAAGTTGCAGTCTAGATGGAAACAGATTATCGAACAAAACGGCGCATATTTGAACTAAATCCGATTACTGTAACACTTTTTATAAAGCATTGAATAAAGAGCAAAAAGGCGGAAGGGAGATAGTTGACAACCTTATATAAAAAAATATATACGGTTTTATAATAATTCTTTTACACAAAAGCTTGAAAAAAATATTTTCAGATGGTAAAATTACTATATTTTTATGGTAGACGAATTGAAAGTATACTACATTTAGAAAAAAAATTGAAATGCTCACTTACTAAATTTTCCGGAAAATCGCATTTTTAAGAATTATCATCTTCATGAATTATTATAGTTTTAACGGATTTTCAGTTTTGTATACAGATTTACAAATTACAAATCAATTTCGAATCTTTCCTAGAAGAGATTTTTAACATCTATTCACACGTTCAATAGATACGACCGATTTTTCATTTAATGTCAGTTAAATAATGTATAAATTTTTTGTACCATTTTCGGTGTTCACTTTATACAACAGTACCACAAATTTCTATAACTTTTCTTTGCTGCCATCGATTGGAAAAGCGATCATATCTTTTGAATGTGTGAATCGATTTTAAAAATCTCATCTATGAAAGATTGAAAATTGATTATAATTATCAATTCTGTATACAAAAGTGAAAATCCATTAAAACTATATGGCCCGTAATTATAAAACATGTTAATCTATAAAAGTCTATTTTTCGCAAAAATTTAATTCGGTGAACACTCCATTTTAATTTCATAACTTAGTTTAATTTCACCCAGGTTTTAAGAAAAATATAGCGATATTGAAAACTGAATGCAATCTCTTTTTTCCTTTTCTACTTTAGATCATTGATATTTCTCAACAATTGCATTGATTTTATATTACTTTGCCGCGCTACATTCATACTGCGTAAAAATTGATGGATGTTTCTTTATTAATCGTACTATACCATTTTCTTCAGATTTTAGATTTCATTACATCTTTTGATCGGTCCAATCTTATACTTTACCTTCCGCATATTCTAAAAAAAAAATACTATAGTTTCAACTACATTTTTCATTTTTCTTTAACATGCAAACCAAAAAAAATAATAGAACAAACTAACGAAAATCACGTGCAAACGTGACCACAACAAAATTCTTGTTAGAATATTTTATAGAACTTACTGGATCAGTCATTATGTGATGTTTCAAATGTATATTAAAATTGTCTGACCAATAACGCCTTTATCTTACATGTTTATGGTTAATTCATGTTTAAAATTTAATTAATCCAATATTATTTGTAAATACAATAAATAAATTATATGAATTAAATTATTCTACACGGAACAATTTAAATGAATTACTATATGAATCCTATTGGACAAAAAAATCATTTCGCATCCTTTTTAGTTGAACGCTATAATATATTTCGTACAGGTTCTGTCCCAACCTACATCAAAGCTATATATATTTTGTTTTTTCAATTTCTATTTTATGTATTATAAAATTATTTAGCTTTGGTATATAAAGGAAATTCTCTCAAAAATAAGGAATATATATATAACAATGCATTGAAGTTGCATATATAATGTTTCTTAGAAATTTCTTTCATTTGAAAATTATTTGCTTGACTTCACTTTGTTTTCATTCATTTGGAAATTTGTTTTTTTTCTATAAAATATGTTGTTGTTGTTGTTACTTTAAAATATAATATTCAACGTAACTTAAACCTTTTTTGGAAACAATATTTATTATTTAATATGTGATACCTGTGAATTTATTTATTTTTTTTTTATATTTCTATTTCATGAATTTAGAAAGAGTTTTGTGTTTATAAAAATGAATAGAATAATTGAAAAACAGAAAAATGTGTGTGCCTTTTTTTTTCTTAGTTTCTATGAAAAAACAAAACAAAAAAGTTTATAATTAATTTTTAATTTTATTAACAACACAACACCCAACATAAACTTTATAATAAATTGAAAAAAGTTTATTAATTCTGTAATTTTTTTTCATTCTTTCTATTATTAATGCAAGAATGCTTCTCGTTTATATGTTGTCAATAAAATATGTAGATATAAACGACGACCTTTTTTGTTTTAAATTTTTTTTTTTTTGTAAATATGTTCAATATGTTTTATAAAATAAATAGGTTAACATTATATTAAAAAAAAATTTGTATAATACATAAAATTATGGTATTTTAATAATCGAATCAGTGTATATTGTGTGCTGAATCAATGGCAAAAAAACATATATATTATTTGGTAAATTATGCTGCAATCAATTATATTTTAACATATAATAATTCACACACAAATACTAGCCAGCGCATAAATTGTTTTAACAGCTCATATAATTCCTAATCTGTTCCATTAATACTTATATATATTACATATTGGAAACGGTATCATATCATAAATTAGTGTTTAAACATAAATTATATAATTATATAATACAATCACACAAAATTAAACATAATTTGTTGACATATATACAAAATTAATATTAATTAAGAAAAAGTTAGTGTACCACACCCTTTGTAAGTGTGGGTTATTATATTAAATAATAATCTTATGTAAATTATATAAATAAATAAATACGCTATATAATTTAATAATTAGGTGTGTTTATATATAGTCTTCTGGCATTTATCGGGTAGTTTACGGATATATGTATATTGAAAATTGGTGCGGTTATGAAGCGAATTATTTATTAAGCCATTTATTGGCCCTTTCTTCCTCTGTTGCGAGAACTGTTATGATGCAAGCCCCTGCATTAGTCTGAATATGGGTGCAAATCGCAGAAATATAGTATCAAGTCTAGTGGGCTAAACAAATTCGTTTTATCATTTGGGCTTGTCAATGTTATTCATTTACAGTTTCAAAAGATTTGAGAAGTTCTTATAGTAGATGATTTCTTTTCATAATCCGCAGCCACAACAAGAAATTGACTTACCTAACTTATACTTTTTCTTCTTTTGGCTTAATTGTCTCAATCAATTTTATTCTCAATTCTATTGTTTATATTGTTTTTATTAACATTATTCACATATATATTTTCTAACTGTATGATGTACACCGAATGCGAGAAGTGGTTATAAATTACTTATTAAATTTATGTCGTGCATAAAATATAATATAATAAACTTATTTTTATAAATTACAATTGGTGTGACTTGATTTTTATATTATATTAGGAGCAAATCAAATATAGTAATTTGAGAAAATAAAAAAAAAACGGTGACTATAATTTAATTAAGATTCCTTCATACATAAAGTGATTTTACTAAATTATAAATAATAAGTGTTTGTAAAAATAATATACCCTCCCAAATTATGGTATGCATAATAAGATTTTATCTTTGTTTTATCTATCTTTCTAAAATACAAAATAAATACAATTAATTTAATTTTATATAAATAAATTGATTGCTTTATGCTTTTACTTATTATAACAAATGTGATTTTTAATGCATTCATTTAATGTGCCCACAAAGATAATTAATTTGTCAGTTTTAAGTGATGATTTTTTTTATATTGCTATATTTATTGGATTGTTTTGAAGAACATAGAGGTCTCGAAAAATTGGTGGCTACGATTTAAAATTAATATCATCATATTTTTGTAGATACTCTTTAACTGCATTTAATAATTCCATATTTTTTTTGTTACAAATGTTTCCTCTTGTTTGATTTTTTCATGTCCCATAATTATACATAAACAAATAACCACATTTATATTTTTCCATTAAAATTACTATCCATTAAATTTTCAAAAATATTCAATTAAATACTTTTTCGCTTTAATATTGCATTAATGTATATAGTATTCAGGTCAGTAAAATAATAACATGCTATAACATGACTTGTTTTTATTTTGTTTCTGTTTTTCCTATATATAAAGAACAACATTTCAAAGAATTTGTGTATACGTTTCCAAAAAATTGTAGTACATAATGCAACTGTACATATGAAAATGGATGCAAATAAAACTATCTAAACGCACTGTTAAAAGAAAAGATCACCATTGCGAATACCATCATTTTTTTAATATATAAAAAAAAGTTGATGATCAAATTCTTTACTCTAAATATTTTTCTATATTTTTATTGCACATTATATTAATATATTGTAATAATAAAGAAAAACAAAATTACGTATATTTTAATGTTTTGTAATATTGCCATTCAGAAAACGTGTGTGTTAATATATTTTTTATTAAAAATACAGAAAATTGTTATTGGATTAAAAAATAAACCACTCTAACAACAATTCGTAATAATATTGTTTTGTGATATATGGACTTGAAATACTATTTTATGAATACATATATTTATACTCGTACGAGTACATTCATATACAATATACAATTAATTAAAATTTAAAATATTTATTGGAATTTATATCATATACAATTATATACACGCATATTATACATCCCATGTAGAAATGTTTTGCAATTAGCATATTTTTCATTCCATCTTCGTTGTCACCAACAGGGTGTTTTAGTTTTTATTTCTAACAATAAATTATAATCAATTTAATAAAATGTTCGTTGAAGAACTACAATAGAAAAATTATTATAGAATTAATCGCACATCGTGTTTTGTATCGATTCACCGGAGCGATAAGTTCAAATGGTAAATGTATTAATTTGTACAGATGCTCTACGGTGAATTTATACATGTATTGTTTTTCTGCTGCCGCATAACTCATAAAGAATAAGCGATAAAATTATAAAATATAATACTTTTTCCATAAATGTAAATGCTCTTCTGATGTTTGGGTGTTCATATAATTTTTTTCGGCTATCTAAAATACTATGGAAGTGCTGGTGATCACAAGCGGTATAAGATATATACAATCAATATGTGTATTTTTATAATTTAAATGAATATACTAAATAATGTCTATTTACAAAACTATCCCATTAAAAATGTTCAGAATAACAATTTTTATGAAGTGTCTATAGAATAGATTTCGATTACAAATTCTATTGAAATCTAAATAATATGAATATTTTTGATGCAATTATTGAGCTAAATTTTAAAAAAACTCACAGTTTCTATAGAAACTATTATATTGGAAACATAAAATAAATGATCATTTCTAATCCAATTTTTATCTTATTTGTTATTCATAGTATTATTATATGTTTGAATTGTGTTTAAAGCAGGTGCTTTATATTTTCAATCTTGTCGGTTGAGAATGTGAAAAATTGTAATTATATTCTTTTTAGTTTTGCAAAGTAAGTAATAAGCAATAATTTAGGAATATCCATAAAAAATTCTGTCATTTAAATTTGTAGTCATTCTCAAACCATATTTATTAAATTTGATCTTAATATTTCATCTGCGAAATGATCGAATGAACTATTGTGTATATATAGAATTTATACCGTAAAAATTGACTTTTCTACACAGATTATATTTTTTGATGAACTTCATAGAAATGATCTAATTATTATTATTATTATATTATTATTAAGTCATATTTTACTCCAAGTGGCGCTTTATGTCATCTAATAAACCTTTCATTACAGCCAAGTTGATAAATTACTCCGCATGGGAGTATATAACAATTTACCAATTGTAAAGTAATTAACGAATGATAGATGTTTTCAAAATACTATTTTTTTTATATGAATGATTAGCCCATTGTGATGTGTGTGTGTAGACATTTTTAATCTTTGAATAGCGTCCACCAACACAATTTATTTTCAAAGATATCCATTTTTCTTTTTATTCCATCAACGAACAAATGGTTACCCGCAGCAGAAAAATTTTATTATTAAAATAAAAACCGAAAAATTTCCCATGAAAAATAGCGGATTTGAACCCACTATATTTCATGATTGTTAATATATATTTCGGCGCTATGCAACTACGCTGCTGAATGTTTTGAAATGATTTAATGTTTTTACTATAATGTAACAACCTGTATATTTTCATATTATACAATATTAGATATGAAATTATGAAATTCATAATTAGGAATTTTCAATTATTAACAGTGTTTATAATGATGATATCGAATTTTCTATATAATATTCCATATATATGTCGGTCGGTATAGTTAATAAATGTATATGCAGAATACAGGTGGTCATAAACTATGTGCGCTCATATATATAGGGATTGATATTTTTTAAATAAATACGTGCTGTATATAAATACTCGTACATTATTATAATATTATGAGTATATACGGAAATATATGGTATATATGTAATAATGAAGTGAAGTGGAATTGTATATTAGCTTTTCCTTCTACATATATATACCATATATACAATATATGCAAATGTTACTATGGGATGATAAATTTTCAGTTTTATAGATTATATACAATATTTATATATGAAAATATTTAAATTATTTATGCAAATAGGGATTTTATAGAATTTTGCTTATTATATATATATTATATTGTATCATTATATTGTATGTATAATGTTATATGTATGCTTGTTTAAATTGTGCGATATAATACTTTATCATCATCATTTGTATTTATTTATAGATATTATATATGTATATAGTGGTGTTGATACTCATATAGTAAGCACTACACACACATAGAGAGGAATGTTGCTTTGGAGACAAATAATATTAAATTCTTATGATAATATTTTATATGATATAGGATGAATAAGAGTATCTATATGTGGAATGATATATATAGTTTTGTATTTATACAAAATAATTTTATTGTAACGTATCGGCGGATTCGTTAATATCTTAACGGATGGTGTATATATATTTTTTGTGGTTTTGATATTTTATATTATTAATAATAATAAAATAAAAACCCTTCAAAAACATTTGAATTTTCATATATTATATTGGAAAATTAATTAACAAACAAAACATATACGTATATTATATACTAAATGACGTATATATTGGCATTGGTTAAGGGTTAGCGGAATTAAAAGTTATCGTTTTAATTTGCAAAACAAGAACATGTCTAACTTGTGTATGGTTCTTTAGATCTAGCGATCCATTCCCACTTGTCAATACATATTATTGTATAATAAGGTAATTCATCTATATATATATATCACCATAATTAAACAAGCTTCCCAGATTGAACGCAGCATAGAAACTCTACGTTTTACTACTCACTCAGACAAAATAAATATCATCTAACTAACTATAAAATATAAAAGCTGTAAGTAAATGCATGCTATTTAATTCCCCTAACCGACCAGTAAACAATAATTGCATGTATACTATATTTCTATATGAACTGTACCAGTTAATATATTGTTAATTTGCTATCATGATGGCAATACATAATTAATATTCAAATAATATGCACGAAATGAATATTTATTTTATGTTGCGTATATAGAAAACGTTTTTTAAATGTAAAATGTCTCGATGTCATGGAATGAGATGTAAATGGAATATATATTGTATTTTTGTGATGATTATATATTTGATAATATTTATATGTAAATATTGATTATATGCGAATGATTGAATCCGCCTAAATGGGACTAATTCAATTAATTACATTTATATATATTGAATAATTTTTTAACTGACTGCACACCACCCGTCCCATGTACAAATGATATTTAAATTTCATCATCATTTGTTATATTTTATAAAAAAAAAAAAATTATAATTATAATTAAACATTACATGAATTTTTTTTTTTTTTACAAAATTAATTTAATTGTAATTTCAGTAAAATGGTAATAAATATTATGGGCACATTTTTTTGTTCAATTGTTACATGCGTTACATGATTTTCATCATATATGGATTATTATATGCCCAATCATTTGTATTAGTAACAAATAAAATATTTTCCATAATTAATTCGATGTTGAAATCTTTTTATAGAAATTATATTGAATTTGATTCAAATACAATTTTAATATATTAGATTATTATACGGGAATTTCTATAAATTGCCTTATTTGCATTTTATTGTAATATAAATATATCTTGTGATGTATTTTGCTAATGATTTGTAATTGTACCAAAGGTTATATTTATTAGTTTTTGTTATGGGCGACTTTGATATACCTTAATTTCATAGTTATTATTTGCAGAAAAATATATTTGCTCACATTGTATGGTATAAAATAGAAAAAAATACTTAGTTTTGCTCTTTAATCACCCGCAATGTTACTGTAAAATTCGAGAAATCAAACATTTTATATTTGTGTTTTTGAATTATATCTATGCAATGTGAATTCCGTCATAATTTTTTGACTAATATAGTGTGTGTAAGCTACGTTGTGGTATAAAACAGAACTTTTTTCGGGTCCAAAATTTAGTAACAGAAACGGAGTGGTCTGGAACAGAGACGGTGTTGATCGGAGCTATTTTTATTTTATTTTATTTTGAATTAAAACAATGTGTGTGTGTACAAACAATGCAATCAAATAAAATACTTTGACATTTTCTGGAACTAGCTCCTGCAGAAATAATTGTTTTTTTTTTCGATCCCGAAAATGACTATTTACGGAGTTAAAACGGACCTATTCTGTTATTGTGTGTACAATAATTGTACAACAATTTAGCAATCTGGTCCAGAAATTTTCTGGAACTATAATTTATGAAATTCTGAACCAGAAAAAAATTCTATTTTATACCACAACGGAACTTGATAGGGTGTGGACATCCGCGTTACTGTCATTTAAATATCTAAAATCATTTCTTTGTGCGTAAGTCTGGTTTCCGAATTAATTCATATAATAGTTCTTTCTCAATAGTGCATAGGCGCATAAATTTGTTAGCCTTTCCTGAGTCATAGTGTTTCTAGAAAAAGTTTTTTTTATTCTTTTCAACATGCCCATTGCACCGTTCACTAGATGAGGTTGTGATTGGTATTGTCAAGAACAGTACAAACAATTCGATCAATACTGTATATATAGTCTTCAAATTATTTTCAATAATGGATTTATAAAGATTTAATAGATCTAGTCTTTTTACCGGATCACTGTAAACAATTATTAATTCATTTTCCCAAATTTATCTTTTGAAAATAAATCAGGATATTGAGTTGGTAATGACTTTAAGTTTACATCTTCTGGCAAACATTTTTCAATCATCAATCAAATCATTTACAAGTTCAACACACATTTTTTTGAATCAATAAATCTTATATTTCCATTTGCGTTATAATTGTTATCAAGTATTTCATAAGTTAATTTTCTATAAGTAATTTTATCAGAATCCGAAAAATAAACATTTTATGAAACAATTGTGTTTTAGATAATAGTTCTACCATAGTTTCACGGTACCGTTTTTCTGTAATTTTTAAGTACTGTTTGTATCTTATTTCGCATTTAAAACATTTATTGATATTGCTATTTTAATGCAGTTCACTATATTTTTTTTTGAAGTAATTAGTACATCACTAGTTTAATAGTCTAGTAAACTCACTTATAAAAAAAACCATTTTTATATTTTCATTTAATTTTAGTTATCACTATATAAATATGAAGGTGGTTTTGTCAGTACATTTGAGTTTAATAATTTTTATATTGTGGCTGACTCTACAATATGCACATGTCTGTATATATGGGTATAAAAAAAATATTGAGATACATAAAATATAATTATACATTTAGTAGGCGACATTTATTTAAGTTATTCAAATATATTTTAGTATTTTGTGTATTACAAATAATATTAGAAAAGGTGTATGATATACCTTTTTTTTTAAAATAATCCTTGAATATATATATTATACTTAGGTGTTATTGTAATGAATAAAATACAAAATTTACACACAAATATAAATATATAAAATGTCACAATAAATATGTATTAAATGAGTTTATATGGATTTACTTACTTGTCCTTATAAAATAATAATTTTATAATATTTGTAGGTTCTTTTATAAGTTAAAAATATATTCTGTTACATTTTTTTTTGTATCTAAACGTTTTATAATACTTTCTTTCTCTAAAAAAATATATATATATAAAAACCTTATATTTATTTAAATATAAAATTTATGGAAATATTTTTTAAGCTTTTGTTGTATGTTTATATTTATATAAAACACAATATAAAATATAAATATATAATATTTAATATTTAATATTTATATATTTATAAAAACATAAATTATAATTAAAGTTAATAAAATATTCACAAATGATTTGTTCATGATTTTCCCAAATATATGTTATATATTATACTTATAATACGTATACTTTTAGTACATATATTAAGGGTAGGTGTTATTACATATATTTATTTATATATTTTTGTCTATATATACTTAATTTAGTATGTGTGTACAATTTATATTTGCATATTTTATGAATTTTATAAATATTATATAAACTTTTTCATATTTCTCTGGTTTGTTTTTATGTGTATTATATTATATATGTTTCTGTATATTATACAATATATAAATATAAATATTTGAACGAAATTATATATATGTGAGCGGGCTACGCATGAAAAACTAAACAAAAGATATAGCAAATTCCTTTCGTTGTATGTTATATGAATTTTAATATAATAATTTATATATATATATATAACACCTATACACAGATAATATTCTACAATATATGTTCAAATACTCTATTTGTGTAAAGATAAAGTGAAAATATTCATACACAAATTAAGGGTGATGATTACATTTGATTGTATATAATAGCATTTTATTATATAAATAAATAAATTATATTATATAATATATGCATGGGAAATATAGTCGTACAATTGTGACCAAAAATAGATGATTACATTTAAATGAAAGTCTTCACAGTATTATGGATGCGTATTATATATTTGCATCCCTCAATCTATATATATATATATATATACGTATAGATTATAATTAGATGAATAATCATCTTCGTAGAGAAAATATTACTTTGAATGTAATTTGATTTAATTAAAAAATTTCCATATATTTATAATAATTTTATAGTAAAAACAGATACTAAAATTTCGTGTTGAAAATAAAATAAAATGTATTATATATTATATTAATAATTAAGAATTAATGTTTCACTTTCAGTGTAATTAATTTATTAATTTTAAGTCACAATTCACAAATATAGCTACGGAACGAAATTAATTTGCAGAGGCATCCGTATCATGAATTCATGTATGGACCGTGTATTTCTTAACAAATTAGCAATTTCTGTACATTATTTACTTCACACCGCCGATTAAATTCAGTTTACCAATTACTTAATTATTGCACCAAATACTATTATTAGAAATGTTATTCAAATTTTTAGTGGTTGTAATCTAAAGCATTTGTTCGCACTTGTATATTTGAATAATGAATGTAAAAAACGTAATATAAATAAATAGATTATTAACACAAACCTAAATTTATATAAATAACTATTTTTAAGACTTTAACAACATTTTATTATATAATTTATTCTTCGATGGAAAAAAAGGTAATTTTTCATGATTTTCGCTTCGTTAAATGTTTTATTTTTTATTATATATAATTTTTTTGACAGTGAATTCTCAAATTTATATATAGCTCACTATATTACTTCTAATATTTTATAGGCTAATAATGCCTGTTCATATATAATTATTACATTTATTATATATTTATTCAATTTCTTATATTTTAAAATGTATAAAATTAATTTTTATTATCGCATATCTATAATAAATAATATATAAGAGGATTTGTGTGTTAAACGATATAACTTTAAAGTTAAATAAAACACAAGAAATTTAATGAAATGCCGAAATGTGATTCTCTAATTTTATTACGTATAGCAATAACAAGCAATTTCAAAATGTATTAGAATTACAATCTTATGTGGAACTGTTCATACTGAACTTATATTGATTTTGTTTAACATTTAAGTTTGTTATACGATTTGATTTTATCATTAAGTGAATTATACTTTTGTAAATTGCAAAAATATATGTTTTTATGTTGTGCTACTTACTTACTATATAAGGCATTAAAAACCAAGTGCCAGTGGCGAAGGCTGAAAAGTAGTATTCAGTTTTCAATGTTGCTATATTTTTCTTCTTCTAACTTGGGTGAAATTAAACTAAATTATGAAAAAAAGTTTGGGTGTTCAGCGAATTAAATATTTTTTTCCGGAATATCGACTTTTATGAATTATCATCTTTTTTAATTACGGACCATAATTTTAACGGATTTCCATTTTTGTTTACAGCATTGCAAATTATAATCAATTTCCAATCTTTCGTAGAAGAAAATTTTAAAAACGATTCACGCGTTCAAAAGATGTGACCGATTTTCCAATTGATGGCAGAGAAAATGTGAATCGATTTTAAAAATCTCTTCTATGAAAGAGTAATCTACTTTCAACTCGTCAACCAGAAAAATATAGAGATATTACAATCTGAAAACATTTTTTGACGCGTAGCCATTGCCAGGTACGGGTTTAGCCTCCTGCTGTGCTTATACGATGTCAAATTCATGGAAAATATATACTATCTGCAGAAAGATAAGTATATTACTTATATAAATAATTAGAGATGCAATGCTCTGAAGTATGTACTAAATGTGCAGTAGTTATGTATGTACGAACGATGCTTCAGTATATTTTTTCGGTGAGAAATTAATAAAATCAAAATTGTCTATGCCTCTGATGTGATTCCTTACAAATTTATACTGCCGCGATGATTTGGGCAGTACATTTAAAAAGTGTGTTTCAAATGTTAATGATTACACATTTTTTATATTTATTTTTTCAATTTAATGTAATTTTATTAAAAATATCTTGTAACATTTTTGCAATTCGTAATAAATAACATTTTTTTTTTTAAATAAAATGTCAGTGAGTTACAAATATATTTACATAATATGCATTTTATTGTCTATATAAATATGTCTGTCTTATTAAATTTTTCGAATCATCGACTTTAATCTTACTTTTACTGCTGGGCATTAAATTATGTGCAGTGCGACTTTAACATGCTTCGGCTCACGCTCCACCAACCGCGAGCCTATGTCTAACGTAACTAACGTTTTCCAATTTTCCAAAAGGATTCTAATATTATACAGTTTACTATGCATCCAGTTGAACGAAGAGGCGTATTTGTTACTATGAAAATTGCACAATTTACCTCTCACAATATTTATAAATTATTTAATTGTTGAAACTTTAAAATGACACCCATTTTGTGTTGTCATATGCATAAGAAAATATTTATTTTATTTATACAATAAATGTTATACAGAGCTTCTAAATCCCTTTGTAGAAACATCATACAAATACGGTTAAATTTATACTATACCATATATTTGGTTATATTCAATTCTGTGTAAATGTAAAATTCTTTAAAAATTCAAATATAATCTATTATTTTTACTAATTGTTATATAAGCTTTATTGTAAAATGAAAAAATAAAAAACGAATTGGTGTACGGCTACCAATTTTTGCTATACATATAATGTATGTGTAATGATTATAACAATGAGTTGAGTACATTTAGCATACCGGTAAGAATATTAATTCAAATATGGTATGTGTATATGGTAATGATATATAATAATATGGAAGTATGTATGATTTACTTATTGTTTAGATTAGGTACGGATAGTAAATTTATAACATTTATAAAACACATAATTTATTTATTCTTTTGTATATGTATTACAAATTACAATTACACAATAGAAAATACCAACTGTATGAGGAAATCAGTGCATATAATAGAACGATTATCTTATTATTTATACATACATTTATATTTATAATAATGATAGATTTATGCAAATAGCCATTATATGCCATTCACTCTTTTATAATATAATATATTTCATGTATTTACGTAAAGTATTGTTATATTCTTTCTATAACAAAATGTAACATCTAATGTTCATTAAAAATAATATAACATTTTATAAACTACCAATAGTTCTTTTTACTAAATATATATGTTATCAAAATATAGTATTATAGACTCAATACTGTTTTATAAAATGGTCCTTTTCTTTTTACACAATTTTTTAATTTAAAATTTTAGAAATTCTAGACGAAAAATGATATGACTGTAATTATGGAAATCATTTTCAATTTTTGATTGTGTATAAAATAAAAAATACTAATTTAACGATCTCAGAATAACAAACGTCAACTTTAAATAGCTGCATTTTGGCCTGAATGTATTTCAGTTACTATATCTATACTTACTTACTTACTCCATGGCGTTACAACCCGGGTGCGGTTTTAGCCTTCTCCAACACGCTTTTCCAACCTGACCTATCCGCAGTTAATGTCTTCCAATCCCGAATTTTTAGGATCTTTATATCACAGTTTACTGCATCTGGCCATCTCGCCTTAGGTTTTCCGGCTCTCCTTCTACCCTCTGGTTTACTATTTAACAGTTTTTTCGGCACACGCTCCTCCTCCATGCGTTCTACGTGTCCAAGCCATCTCAATCTATTGATCTTGATTGTTTTGACAATATTTGGTTGACCATACAACTTGTCTAATACAAAATTGTATCTTCGCCTCCAACCATTCTGTTCTTTGACGGGATCAAATATGCCACCGAGTACCTTTCGTTCGAAAAACCGAAGTAGTTGTTCCTGGTTTTGTGTCATGCACCAAGCCTCCGACACATACGTTAATATTGGACGTATTAAAGTTGTATATAGCTTGCACTTAAGATCTCGTTGTAATGTTTTCGATCGGAATTGTTTTTTTAACCCGTAATAACATCTGTTGCCAGTTGCTACTCTGCGGCGTATTTTCTCTTCAATATCATTTTCAACATTTATCAACTATCCTAAGTATACAAAACTATTGACTATTTCAAAATTGTGTTCTCCAATATTAACCGTTTGATCTCGAATTCGTGATGTATTCGTTGCCACCAAATATTTTGTTTTTTCTGCATTCACTTTGAGACCCAGACCTGATGCCTCCTTTTGTAACGATTCGAAAGCATCCTTGACAGTTATCATATTTCGACCCATTATGTCTATATCATCAGCATACGCTAACAATTGACCCGATTTTGTGAAAATCGTGCCTTGTTTATCAATATTTACGCCCCTCACTGCCTTTTCCAGCGTAATATTAAATAGCAGTGTTGATAATGGATCGCCTTGTCGTAGTCCATCAACCGTCTCAAAGTGATCAGATAATTTACCTCGGATTCGTACCTGTGACCTCACATTTTCTAACGTCATAGCCACCAACTCTTCCATAATATTCCATAACTTTGACCTATTGACGCTATCATATGCCGCTTTAAAATCAATAAACATAAACATCTATATATTGGTTGAATATTCCGATATCATATATCACTGGTATTTAAAGTAGTCGGTGAAGGTGTCGATGATTTGACCAATGAATATATTGAATTGGATTTTTTTGGGCCGGGAATGTCCTTTGTGATGAAAAAAGAAATTGGAATGATAAGTCAATGAAATACCACTACCACTTAGTGCATGTTTTAATTTTTTTTTGAAAACTTAGGAACCGTGTAAAAACAGTATTAAATGTCTATATGTATATTTATTTGACAACGGAAAACTATATACTCGTTTAACACCTCTTTATCCTAAATTTGTATATAAAAAAAAAAAGTTAAAAAGTTTTCTAATTAATATTATGAGCTTTTCATGTACACAATATTAATATATTTTTTTTTTATTTTTCGTTAGTATCAGCAATTTCTTTTATAATATAAATTTAATTTGTTATATTATCATTATCTTTATCCGCATTTTTAGTAATATGTACTGAATATAGTGTGTGTTTGTGTGTGTGTGTAGCAAAAACAAAATTTATCATCATATTTAACTAAAAAAATATCGTAAAAAAAAAATGTTCATTAAATTAAAATAAACATTAAAAAGTAAAAAAAGAAAAAATGTAATTTTCATACAAAAAAATATAATAAATATTATAGTACATCCATTAAATAATATACCATATATTTGCTATAGTCACTCCTTTTTATCCTTCATCTTCAATTTTTGTATATTAACCGTAATTTTAAGTGACTCATATATTAGTGGAAATTTTCATTTATATATACATCGCCGCTCGAGTTCGAAAAATATCCGGGATGATTTTCTAATATATATGTAATGTAATTACTATGGATCTTGGTCCTTCAATTGTCCGCCAAAATACAACGCATTTTATGTGATAATAATTTTTATGCGTCCTTAATATAGTATATTAACAAAGAACCAACATTTGATAAAATTGCCACACAAACTTGCTTGATATGTTAAAAATCGGTTATGATAATAATTATCCAAAACACGAAGATGACAGAGCATATCATCAATTATTATTTCTATAAAGAAAACATAAAGAAAGTGTGTGATTTAATAAAACTTAAAAGGAAATATTCGTGGGGGGATTTATTGCAATGAGGCTTGGTATATGGAACCAAAAACAACAATGTATGTACCGAAAAATCGATCTACGATATTGGTGAATTCAAAGTTTATTTCACATTAATATGACCAAAAATTTTACTGAATTGATAATTTTCGCATAAATATAATATATCATTTCAAAATTCTATGGAAGTGACTATAATTTTTAAAAAAACTATATTGATACAATTGGTGATTAAGCAATCATGATGTTTTCACGAATCAAAAACAATGCTTCAATGTGGTGCAGAACAGCAGAAGTTCACCGGATGAAGGAAATCACAAAAAATACACGTTTAATGAAATGAAAAATTAAAACAATTCGCATTTGTTTTGCCAAAGTTATTAGCCACAAAGAATTTGTTTCAAGCCATAAACTTTATATTAGTTTTGGTGTATTGAAGTGTTTACCACAACGATATGTATTCTTTATGGTTGTGATGAAGTCAGTAAGAACCAGTCCGTTTTCTATTAAATTATGTACATCTGCCTCTATCACTAATATTTATTTACTAATTGTATATTTATTTACTTAATATATTTTTCGACTTATTCAACCGATTTAGTTCCATATGTGACTATATATTTCCTATTCGCTAAATTTTATATTATTAAATGAATGGAATACATCAATTGAATAGCAAATGATCACACCACTATATCAGTTATATTCTAATGTGAGTGACTCATATTTATATATACAATTTATTTGCTGCACTTATTTTAAACGTGAAAATCGTGGTACACATACATATTTTAGTTCAGTATAGAGGGAGAATATTTCGAATAAGTAAAATTCTTGTATTTGATTATTTTTCGGACAGACGGTGTATACTAATATAGTACTAATATTTATTTTATATTTTTGTTATCTCATTGTGCGTCTCTTTGTTTATACTTTACATAACACTATATATTATGTAACAAATAGAATAAAATGAATTATCCTTATTATATTATTATGCACCTCTATAGAGCATTACTTTGTACACACACACACATTATTTTAATCCTTAAAATCAACACTTAAATTTTATATGATGAAAAAAATCATTTGTATATGCATTTATTTATACAATATATAGTTTTATGTACATTTTATATGTAATACATATGTGTAAGGATCTATGTATGGTGTGAATTTACTACGAACATATTTTATGTGCCATATAGGATAATTTTAATTTTACTATATGATGTATATTAACTATAACATATTTATATTGCTGTATTTATATAGCTACAAATTAATATCAAATATGTACCTATACATTTATTAGTATAATTTTCCAAACAATGAATTAAAATACTGTCATATATATATAATATTGTTTGAACATTATAAAATGGATAAAATGTACTCGTTTTTATAATATACACACACGTTCATAAAATATATATAAAATTATATTTTTCATTCATTACTATATAAAACATAACGAAAAATTTATATATGTATTGTAATGACATGAATATCCTTTTTAGTACAATATATATTTATTTTACATCTAAATTGGTCCACCGCACACATTGGGGTTATATTTATATCTTATGTGTGATCTATCTATATCTTCTATATGTTATAATACTAATATCGTATATATTATTTTATGCAATTATATATTTTTTACATGACAATTATCAGTCACTTAAAAAAAAATATAGAAATATTTAGCAGCAGCAGCATAATTATTATATTTTTAATTCTATGAACTGTAAAAATTTTATTGTTAATATATCAGAAACAAATATAACAGGCCAATTGAAAGTGTCCCCGGTCTGCCATAGTAAAACACATTTTTCTGGCAAAATTTGATTTTATTATTCAACATAGTTGCCGTCGAGGGCGATACAGCGATTATAGCGTTCTTCCAACTTTTCGATACCATTTTTGTGGTACGATTTGTCTTTTGCTTCAAAATAGGCCTCAGTTTCGGCGATTACTAAAAGCAAATCGAATTTATAGAAAACAAAATTTCGAAAACATTTTTTCCGAACAACTTCTTGAATTTGAACATTTATTTTACCAATTTTGATTAAAAATTTTTTGTGTATATCTAATGTCATGGTTTATGCACTTTGCCATCTCTTATTAATTAATGCATCGCACGTTATAGCTAATGCAAAACCGTTACAACTAATCCATTTCTTATACAATTTATTGTTCAAATTTATTATGCAGATCTATATAATGAATTTATGTATAAGTTATAAGTTCTTACTCACAGGAAAGTTTTCTCAACCACAGTCTGGATATATTTTGGACATTTTTTATCCATAAATATATTATCCCGTTAACTTTATGTTTCCTACGCCTCATGATTCCTTAACTAATGTTGACCAATTTATATGTGACGATAGAACGAACATTAAATTTCTCTTATATTAATTATAAAGTATTGAATTTATGTTCTATTTTATATCTTTGAAACTTTGTGTCCTTGTTTGAATGTGTATCCTTATATTAAACACGCAAAAATGAAATAGATATAATTTTTCATATAAATTATATTTTTATTGTAATATATTTTATTTCTTTATGTACTCTGTGTCAATAAGAATGTTTACTGTTTTTTTATAGAATTTTTTTTAAAATTTTAACAAATGTCCTTTTTCCTAGTTTTTTTTTTTTTTATTGTTGTTGTTGATTCTATATTTTGGAAATAAAAAATTTTATTTTAACATTACTTTATGGGTGTCTGTGTATTCGTAGTGACACATAAATAAATATGTATATAGTGCGTCGTATAATATTATTATATATTTAGTTACACATAATGCCTTGAGGTATATTGATGAGATTTATCCGATTATGATGTGCCGAACCGAAAGCAAAGAATATAAGAAATACTCTTATCTTTGTGTGTTTTTTTTTTGTCTGTAAAATAGATAATGTATTTTATATCCACATAAATATATAGAGCAAATGTACACGAAAACTATCACTTTTAATTTTTATAATTTTTTAATTACATTTTTTTTCCCATATATTTTTTTATGGTACTGACTCACAGAGCTGTCTCAAATATTGTTAAAAAATTTCCATAAATGGTTGAAAAACATATGTAACTTTAGAAATCGCGTAGTAAATTAACAACTTTATCGATTTTTATCGGTAGAAGTTTTATTAACCGGTAATTTTGAGTAGAAGTTACATTAATGAAATAAGAAAGAAAATTTTCTGTGGAATCTTTTTATGAAATTGCCCCGGAAAATGCGGAAAATCCTGAAAAGGAAGAAATATTTTTTTTTTTTTAGATAACTCATTTTATTATTATCAAGAGAAATGAAATATTAACTTCAATCGACCGCGTTCCTTTGGGAAAATAAATTTTTGAAACCGAAAATCATAAGAACAAAAAGTGATCGTTTTCGTGTGGATTTGCTCTATATAATATTTATATTTTTTTAATACCCATTCATATATTCTTTGTATAATAGACATATATTTATAAGTATGTGTGTGTATTGTATTATATATTATAATAAATAAATATATAGTTTGTAAAGACATACTCGAGTTTAAGTTATTATAAACTTATATATTGTATATAAGAAAAGGGTATAAAATACATGTCGGTGGTGTAAATATTGGTGGGTTGATCCTTTGCCTTTAGGATACAATTTTTTTCTTTCTTTGTCATATAAGTAATATCTCACTTATATATATATATTTTATATATATATTAATACATTAAATAATCTTTTCAGTTTTTTTTTTGTGAAATTCCTATATATAACTAAATTTACTATTTCTTTTTTGTTATTTTGTCCATGGCATAAATAAGGAATTGAACAAGGTATATTCATTACAATATTCACGCAATGATAACATATATAAAAGAAATAACACATTGTTATGAAGTCATTTTTATACAATATTATTTATTATTATTATTATATACCTATTCCTATAATATAAAATATGGTATTGGGTTGAATGTGAACCAAAAACTCTTTCTATATATATACAATATATTAAAAATACACTTATCTTATACCAGCGAGTTTATTCAACCATTATATGTATTTCTTTCAGGTCAGATAATCCGTACAATAAGTCACCAATTTATAATATGTAAAAGATAAAAATTACTATGTATAAAATATTTTTTCACCCACCCATTATTTGAAAACTTTTCTATCTACAGAATATTATAAAGAGTATAAAGTCTTTCACGTGAGCGTTTTCTTTATATCAAAAAATGTTTTTCAGTTTTATTATGCGATATAGACTTCCTTTTTATATATGCACTCTATAATATGATTATCACACATAAATACATTGTCAAAACAATTATAAATTTATATCGGTTTGTTTTAATATTTTATTCATTATTATTATTATTATTTTTATTATTATTAAGACGTTTAATTATTATTAAATTTTTAAAATAGTTTACAACAAGAAATACATTTATTTTTAAATTATAAAATCATCTGGGGTTTTAATTTGCATTGGTATTTCGACTATACCAAACCGAAACGAATTATTTAATTAACACTCAGTGCTGCAATGGGTGACGTTCATCTTCGTAAATCATTATCATCGTGAGAAATTTCGAAAAATTATCTTCTTTTTTAATTATTATATACCATTAACTGTTTTAACGGATTCCCAATTTTTATTATTGAATTACAAAATGTAATTCATTTTTAAATTTTCACATAGAAGTTATTTTTAAAATTTTCTTCATGTGTGTTCGGAAATAATATAATCGGTTTTCCATACCTTGATATATGGAAATTAAAATAGCAATATAAAAAATAATTTACAAAATATAGTGTTAGCAATGATATCGATGGGAACATCGGCCCGTATTTTCTGTACGTCTGAGGCAATTTTAAAAATGTTTTCTATACGTAAAAATATATAGAACATTGATTAAATTTCGTACGTCTGTAAAACAAGAGTTGAATACCCCTCCGCACTAAAAATATGGCTCGCTATTAAAAAAGTTTCGTTAGTTCTTTAAAAGCAATTTTCCGGAAAATTCCCTATTTACAATTTATTAACTATTGCATTACGTAAATGTTGACCATAATGCAAGAATACATCTATAAAACTATAGGATAGGATCTGTTATTATCCTTATAATATTATATTTATTAATTATTATACACTGGCAGGCTTTTAAATCCGGTGTCAACCCAATAACTAATTCAAATTATCTTGTTTATTCTATATTACTATATTATACGATGTATATATATAATATTAATTAGCAAGTCCTTTGGTAATACATTAATGCGATAAATATAATCCATTGTTGTTTATATATAGATTATGTGATAGGCACAAATATTAATATGTAAATTTAACTATGGTATATAAATATATATGTACAGGTACATCGTGTCCAATATATATATTCTCATATTCATATTTAAATTTAATATTAGAAAAATTGATACTTTTTGTTTATTAACTTGGAACAAAAAGTTTATTAACTATAAATTTTTTATCTTGACTTCAGACATATTTATGATTTTGTGAAACGCTGAACATATAAGCTGTAATTTTTCTCAGTATTACGCCTTTGAATATACCTTATAGACACACTGTGAACTTTACATTGCCATTTGTGGGTATCTGTATCCTTGGTTTGTAATGTTGAGGTCAGAAGTTTATCTTCTATCTTTAGTCGGCTCGATCCCTTGCCATATACCTAATTTATATATATAAGCTGTTGTTTTTTTTGCTCCGATTAACAAAATATCATCGAATATCTCAAATAATATCACGAAATTCTGTCTTTATACCAATGTTTTTTGGACACAGTGTGCACATGTATTATACTATGCAAATTGATAACGCAAACACACACACACACACACACATATCCTTTTTTATTTTTTTTTTTTTTTTGTAAATTAATCCTAAGGCTAAATATTTATTTCCAAGCACATATTTTCATATTTATATACTCTCATATAAACATGTACGCACATGCGGTTGTGTTTGTATATATTTTATTACATTGCAAATAATGTAAAATAGATGTATTCCATTAAATTATACATTAACGCCTGTGTCATGTAAATTGTGTATTTGTGTGTATAATCTGTATATATGTATAAGTATTGTAATATATTGTAACAATATATATTAAAAATGTTAAACGGATATGGTTTTGTGTATATGGTACTGTAAACTTGTGAATTTTTTGGACTTATGACATTTTATATATTATATAAAATAAAATAGAATAAAATAAAATAAATAAACCACATACATTAAGGCATTTCATATAAAAAAATAACTAAATCCCTCTATACTGCCGCAGCCATATATCCTTATCTGTGATGTACCTTTTTTTTTTCAAAAAATAAAAGTTTTTGCTGAAATTTTTCTATACACACTTGATTATTTGTATTATACTAAACGTAAAACCGTATTTTCACTCTTCCATAATAAATACGCTCTCATACATTTATCGCTTCTCTATATCATCCACAAGAAATACATAATAAAATACATACCATAACATATTTATTTTAAACAAGATGATATAAATCGTTGAAATTGTGAACTTCCGTTTGAATCTTTTACATGTAAAAAAATATTTGCCTTCTATAACTTTTTTCGTTTTCTTCTACCATATACAATATATATATAGCGTCGTATGTATAAACAATTTTGTATTTGTATGTAAGTAAATATATAAATAGATTTATATATACCATCCATATCGTCCTTTTATCCCTACGGATTTTTTTTTTTTTGTGGATTCTCTGATAAATTATAATATTGTATATAAGAATATGTGTATACATGTAAATATGAATACATCACAATATGCCAACAGCGTCATCATTCTCATATATATACCATATTCCATATATATATAAATCCATCGTTATGTAAATACTAATTACTACCCTAACTCAAAATATTTCGCCTGAGATGTTGTTTTTTTTTGTATAATTTGGAATAGCTGATAAAAATTAATTATTAACACTTTGTGTTTCAAGTAGCCAGGAAAATTTCCAGAAACTATGCTATGTGTTTAAAATTCTCACCCATGCTCCTGGAACATTAGTACTTTTTTCTTGTAAAGTCTAAATCAACGACTTTCTAAGAAAGTAGCACAAATAATGCCACAGGGTCATCATAAACATATGATGTGTCTCGTATCTAAATAAAAAATTATCCTTTTAAGATTTTGGAAATGTTCTTGAACCATCAATTATGTATATGCGATTTTATTTTAATCCTTTTTTTATCTATCAGGTGTCGCCTCTACCTAAATTCGCAAATATTCTTTACAATAGCCTAACAATCTCCTTATGTCCTTGATTTAATTCATTGCATTCAAATGATGTATCGAACATCTAAATAAAAAATAATTCTTAAAAGATTTTTGAAATGTACTTGACCCTTGAAACAACAATTTAATATGCGATTTTATTTTTAATGCCGTCTGTTTTATATTATTCGCACAATTTTTATTTGTAATATCCAAGAATGTCCTCGTTTCTATATATTTATTTCACTTTTACAAATAATGTATATCACATATAATTAAATAAAAAATTATCCTAATAAGTTCTTTGAACTATGCTTGATCCTTAAAACATCAACTTTACGCTATTTTATTTTAAATTCTTATTCTAATATATAAGGTGACGACTGCCCTATTTAGTCACAATTTCTTTTATAATGTCCTGGAAATTGGCCTAGTCTTTAATCCTTGAAACACATTAATTCTACTCAATTCAACTTTTAATTCTTTTCGACATGGAGCGGTCACATGAGTGTAATTTCAAAAAATATACTTTTACGTTTATGTAAACGTCCTTAATCATTAAAATATTCATAAATTTACTATTCTAAGAAAAAAAAATTGAATCCTACTAATAGTCGAAATGTGTTGAGTCTCAATTGATCCTTCGAATAGAAAGGTCGACGTACGTAAGTCTTCTATATAAATATACAAATATAATAATTTTAAAACAAAAATAAAATAATTAAAATAAAACAAAAAAAAAAAAATAAATAATAACTACATAAATAAATAAAACAAAAAGCCGTAATAGAATTCAAAATAACGGTACATTGCTATAGAATTTAAATTTAAATTTAAATTGTTAAATTGTATAGCGTGTACAAAGTATACAAAATACACAGTAACCCGAACATAAGTCGACACCTATTAATTAATTAAATTTTTTTTTTCAACTTATGTGGATGTTCTTGTGCAACACAAATATTTAATTGTGATGACACAAAGAACACCACCATCCAAAACTACAATAGACGACAATCCACCGAAAATACAACAAACCCAAAACATGATAAGCCAACAAAAACCAGTTATACAACCTGTATCTCAATCTGTTCAATATTTACCTCAGCCTAATGATATGCAACGAACACCAATTATGTGCACATCCCAACAACAGCCAAATATTTATGCACCAAACCAACAAATTAGTAGTGCATTTCAACAAGTAACAACTCAGCAACCAATATATTACACACAACAATCTCAACCAACATATACACCTCACCAAATGGCTTATGTAACGGCCTATCCACCTTGTGAAACGCCAAAATTTATACAAACAACTCTGCCATATGTAGTAGAACCAACTTCAATACAATATAACGTATACAACAAACAACAAAATAAAATGCAACGACAATATAGTTCACCATCGACCCAAGTATCAAATAAAGAAGAAGATTTCAGTATTATGTCCAGCAAAAGAAAAAGAAATAGTCCCCAACAAAGCCAAACAACTAAACAAAAGAAAATACAAAATAATAATTGGTTAAACCCTATTTCTACTTCAAATACTTACGAACTATTAGAAAATATAAATGATGATGAAAATATTATAAAAACGTCAAACAAAATTCCACTGCCACCTCCAATCTTCGTATCAGGGATAAAGGATATAACACCGCTCACAACATTACTAAAAGATTTATGTGATAAAAATTACAACATAAAAACACTTAATAATGAAGAGGTAAAGATACAATTGACATGCCCTGAAAATTATAGAAAACTAGTCACAGAATTAACTGAAAGAAAAACAGAATTTCATACATATAAAGATAAAAATCAAAAAAATTTCCGAGTAGTTCTAAGAGGGCTACATCCTTCAACCGACTTGGAAGAAATAAAATCTGAAATCGAAGAAAAAAACCATAAAGTTACTAATGTCTACAATATAAAACAAAGACTAACTGGAAACCCACTGCCATTATTCTACATAGATCTCCAACCAGCAGAAAACAATAAAGATATATATAAAGAATACGTTATATTGCACACCAAAATTAAATTCGAACCACCAATTTTTAAAAAAGAAATTCCGCAATGTTATATTTGTCAACGGTATGAACATACCTGGAATTATTGCAATAGAAAACCAAGATGTGTTAAATGTGCAGGGGAGCATTTAAGTCGTGATTGCAAAAGAAATACACGGGATGATAAGGTATTATGTGTTTTATGTAATGGAAATCATCCAGCCAATTATAAAGGTTGCAGTTATTATAAGCAACTAGAATTGAAAAAATTCCCAGCATTAAGAAACAGACAAGAAGTTGTCCAGACTCGTAGAACGCAAGCAAATCAGTATGTGCAGCCAAACTTAACTTACGCACAGGTAATAACAGCTACAAATAACCAACAACAAAATGAAAAAACGTTAAATACCCATGCACATCTACAACAACAACAACCTCAACAACAACAACAACAACAACAACAACAACAACAACAACAACAACAAAAACAACAACAACAACAGCAACAGCAGTTCGACACACAGCCACAACAGCCATCAAATGATATATCTGAAATGAAAATTATGATGAGAGAACTTATGAGTCAAATTGGCCCTTTGATAGGATTATTAACCAAGTTAGTAACAAAAATGGTATAATGCCAAATCTTCTCAAAATAGTACTCTGGAACGCCAACGGTTTAACGCAACATACATATGAAATAAATAGATTTATTATTGAACACAAAATTGATATCCTTCTGATCGCCGAAACACATTTTACCAACAGAAACTTTTTTAATATAAGAAATTATAAAACATACCATACCAAACATCCGGATGGGAAGGCGCATGGAGGTTCGGCCATTATCATCAGAAATACAATAAAACATTATGAACTGGAAAAATATGAATATGCATATCTTCAAGCAACGAGTGTGGTTATAGCAGATTGGAACGGGCCATTGACTATATCAGCCTTATACTGCCCACCAAAACACAATATCAACAAAATTGAATTCATCAAATATTTTAAAACTTTGGGTAACAGATTTATTTCAGGAGGTGACTATAATGCTAAGCATACAGAATGGGGTTCAAGATTGATCACACAGAGAGGCAGACAACTTTATATGGCGATTCAAGAATGTAAATTGAGTCATATATCTACGGGAAAACCAACTTATTGGCCCTCTGATCAAAACAAAATTCCAGATTTATTGGACTTCTGTATCACAAAAGGTATTACAAAAAATCGAATAAAAGCGGAATCGAGTCTAGAATTGTCATCGGATCATACCCCTATCATAATTACCGCATCCACAAGCATAATAAATACACAGAGTAAGCAAACATTACATTCAAAGCTCACAAATTGGAATTTATTTAAAGAATTAATTGATAAAAAAATAACATTGGACGTATCATTAAAAAATAATACAGATATATCAAATGCAATTGAAAATTTTAACAACATAATAAAAGATGCATCTAAAACATCAACACCAGTGCACTCCGAAATTATAAGACAAGAAATATGTCCAGCAGCCGTAAAAACAAAAATTAAAGAAAAAAGAAAATTAAGAAAATTATGGCAAAAAACAAGATCACCTGAAAATAAGTCTAAATTAAATCGTGCAATAAAAGAGCTAAGAAAACTAATGAAAGACATCAAAGACGAAGCAATTCAAAGCTACCTAGAAAGCCTTACGGCAACCGAAATAACAGATTACTCTCTTTGGAGAGCAACGAAAAAAATAGGTCATCCACAACAACATGTTCCACCCATTAGAAAAAGCAACGGCGAGTGGGCAAGAAGTGACAACGAAAAAGCTTTTTTATTTGCTACTCATCTAAAAAATACGTTCACACCTCATCCAACAGAAAGGTCGGTAGATGAAGATCGCGAAATTTTAGATTTCCTTGAAACACCATTCCAAATGAACTTGCCTATAAAAAAATTTAAAATACTAGAAGTACAAACATTTATAAAACAAGAAATAAACCCAAAAAAGACACCGGGAATTGATAAAATCACCGGAAAAATGCTAAAAGAACTTACACCAACTGCTATGAAATATTTAACCTATATTTTCAACGCCATACTAAACACAAATAGCTTTCCAGAACAATGGAAGACCGCTAAAATTATTCTTATCCCAAAGCCAGGCAAGAAACTTGACGATGTAAAATCATATAGGCCAATTAGCCTATTACCAGCTATTTCAAAGGTTTTTGAAAAACTATTTGCTAAAAGATTAAAAGTAGTAATGTTGCAAAACCACATTATACCAAATCACCAATTTGGATTCCGTCAACATCACGCAACTACAGAACAAATACACAGAGTGGTTAATCAAATAATCAATACATTTGAAACGAAGAGTTATTGTTCTGCGGCTTTTCTCGACATCTCACAGGCGTTTGACAGGGTATGGCATGAAGGCCTCCTGTATAAATTGAAAAAACTACTACCTCACCACTACTTCCAAATTCTAAAATCATACTTGGAAAACCGTAAATTTATTGTCAATCATCTTGAGGAACACACATCAACTTTCCCAATAAAAGCTGGGGTTCCACAAGGAAGTGTTTTAGCCCCACTCTTATATCTCATTTACACGGCGGATCTTCCAACAACGAAACATACCATCACAGCAACTTTCGCAGATGACACAGTAATCATGGCAACGCATATAAATCCAATGATGGCTTCAAAAATACTCCAAGAAAACTTAAATGAAATTCAAAAGTGGCTCAGAATATGGAGAATAAAAGTGAATGTAGAAAAATCGATCCACGTCACATTTACCCTGTGCAGGTTAAATTGTCCGGCTGTAAATATTAATAATAATACAATACAACATGCTAACTCAGCAAAATACCTAGGTATGTATCTAGATAGACGCTTAAATTGGAAAACGCATATTATAAACAAAAACAAACAACTAAGACTCAAGTTCAACAAACTGTATTGGTTAATGGGAAGATCGTCCCAGTTATCACTAGAGTGCAAAATAATTGTATATAAGGCAATTATAAGACCAGTATGGACTTATGGTATAGAACTATGGGGAGCCACATGTACATCAAATATAGATATAATAGAAAGATTTCAATCAAAGGTGCTCCGTAGTATAGTTAATGCACCATGGTATGTGCGCAACGATCTTTTAAGAAAGGACCTCAACATTTGTTCGGTTAAAGATTTAATTACAGCTAAAAGTACATCTTATTATAAAAGACTTCATGAACATCCAAATCAACTTGTGATGAAATTTTTAAATGCCAACGAACATGCACGAAGATTAAAAAGGCATATACCATCAGAATTAATAACAAGATTTAAATAAACAACACCCATCCTAATAAAAAAATGATTATTAATGTTTATGGTTAATTAAGGGTAATTGGATCACTGGATCCATTACTAACATTTCATAGTAAATCAATATAAATAATTTATATGTCAAATAAAATTACTTAATATCTTTGGTTCTTACAGTATACAGTAAGAAACCAATATTTAAGATAGATTGTAAAGATGCTGAAACAAAAAAAAAAAAAAAAAAAATTTTTTTTTTTTTTTTGTAAATTAATCCTAAGGCTAAATATTTATTTCCAAGCACATATTTTCATATTTATATACTCTCATATAAACATGTACGCACATGCGGTTGTGTTTGTATATATTTTATTACATTGCAAATAATGTAAAATAGATGTATTCCATTAAATTATACATTAACGCCTGTGTCATGTAAATTGTGTATTTGTGTGTATAATCTGTATATATGTATAAGTATTGTAATATATTGTAACAATATATATTAAAAATGTTAAACGGATATGGTTTTGTGTATATGGTACTGTAAACTTGTGAATTTTTTGGACTTATGACATTTTATATATTATATAAAATAAAATAGAATAAAATAAAATAAATAAACCACATACATTAAGGCATTTCATATAAAAAAATAACTAAATCCCTCTATACTGCCGCAGCCATATATCCTTATCTGTGATGTACCTTTTTTTTTTCAAAAAATAAAAGTTTTTGCTGAAATTTTTCTATACACACTTGATTATTTGTATTATACTAAACGTAAAACCGTATTTTCACTCTTCCATAATAAATACGCTCTCATACATTTATCGCTTCTCTATATCATCCACAAGAAATACATAATAAAATACATACCATAACATATTTATTTTAAACAAGATGATATAAATCGTTGAAATTGTGAACTTCCGTTTGAATCTTTTACATGTAAAAAAATATTTGCCTTCTATAACTTTTTTCGTTTTCTTCTACCATATACAATATATATATAGCGTCGTATGTATAAACAATTTTGTATTTGTATGTAAGTAAATATATAAATAGATTTATATATACCATCCATATCGTCCTTTTATCCCTACGGATTTTTTTTTTTTTGTGGATTCTCTGATAAATTATAATATTGTATATAAGAATATGTGTATACATGTAAATATGAATACATCACAATATGCCAACAGCGTCATCATTCTCATATATATACCATATTCCATATATATATAAATCCATCGTTATGTAAATACTAATTACTACCCTAACTCAAAATATTTCGCCTGAGATGTTGTTTTTTTTTGTATAATTTGGAATAGCTGATAAAAATTAATTATTAACACTTTGTGTTTCAAGTAGCCAGGAAAATTTCCAGAAACTATGCTATGTGTTTAAAATTCTCACCCATGCTCCTGGAACATTAGTACTTTTTTCTTGTAAAGTCTAAATCAACGACTTTCTAAGAAAGTAGCACAAATAATGCCACAGGGTCATCATAAACATATGATGTGTCTCGTATCTAAATAAAAAATTATCCTTTTAAGATTTTGGAAATGTTCTTGAACCATCAATTATGTATATGCGATTTTATTTTAATCCTTTTTTTATCTATCAGGTGTCGCCTCTACCTAAATTCGCAAATATTCTTTACAATAGCCTAACAATCTCCTTATGTCCTTGATTTAATTCATTGCATTCAAATGATGTATCGAACATCTAAATAAAAAATAATTCTTAAAAGATTTTTGAAATGTACTTGACCCTTGAAACAACAATTTAATATGCGATTTTATTTTTAATGCCGTCTGTTTTATATTATTCGCACAATTTTTATTTGTAATATCCAAGAATGTCCTCGTTTCTATATATTTATTTCACTTTTACAAATAATGTATATCACATATAATTAAATAAAAAATTATCCTAATAAGTTCTTTGAACTATGCTTGATCCTTAAAACATCAACTTTACGCTATTTTATTTTAAATTCTTATTCTAATATATAAGGTGACGACTGCCCTATTTAGTCACAATTTCTTTTATAATGTCCTGGAAATTGGCCTAGTCTTTAATCCTTGAAACACATTAATTCTACTCAATTCAACTTTTAATTCTTTTCGACATGGAGCGGTCACATGAGTGTAATTTCAAAAAATATACTTTTACGTTTATGTAAACGTCCTTAATCATTAAAATATTCATAAATTTACTATTCTAAGAAAAAAAAATTGAATCCTACTAATAGTCGAAATGTGTTGAGCCCGGGTAGTACCATTATATTTTTTTTTAAGTATAATAAAACTCTTCAGGGAACATCAAAAGTTATGTATACTGAATTGCCAGAAAAAAAAAAAGTGATATATTTATAATGCAAAAAGAAAAGAATGAAAAAAGGACGCGGTTTCAAATTTTATTACGATTTTTACACTTAAAATAGGTTTTTTGGTTACTTTATTTCTTTTTACACTTTGTTTTATTTTTGTGGTTTTTTTGTTTTTCTGTTATTTGGTTGTATTTGGTTGTCAGTTGTCGTCACTCCCGTACATCATCATATCCGCTACACTTGAAAAATATAAACAAAAATTGGATATTATCATATTATAAATATATTGTAATATAATATATAGAATATAGATAGGTGTATATGTGTGTGTTGAAATAATATCCGATTGTGGTTACTTTTTCGCATCGCATACATAAAAAAAGGATATACGAAACAAAAAGTGTCAATCCTTTGTTATAATATTTAAATTAGAATACTTTCTTATTTTTATGATGCGACTTTAAAATGGTTTTAATATTATTATATATACCGACGTCTGTCTATTGGTGGTATATATCGACATTGTAAACAAATTTTTGAATATATTATAGAAATTTCAAATTTAATATTTATTTTAAGCTCTTTATACATTTGGGATTAATATTACTTTTATACACTATTTTTAATATTATATGTATTATAATGTATATATATAAAATATAAAATTTTAAAAGAATATGACTAAATATTACAAATAACAGCTTCATCATTTTCATTTTCGTCAGTTGTCGCCGCAATTTTATAATATATAAATTTTAAGAATTTAATATTATATGAAAATTTTCCAATTAGTAAATTTTCCCAATAGTATTACAGATTTTAGTGCGAGGCCACAGATTAATGAAATCAGTGTTTCGATATGTTAAAAATTTACAGTTTTAAACAGAATTAGTGAATTGGTGGATGGTTCAGTAAAAAATTGTATCCCACTTTACACAAATTCTATAAATAAAATATATCTTGAGCCATTTGAGTCACAAATCAAAATTTTGTAATTTATAACATTTAATATGCGTTCCTTGTGTAAAAACACAAATATGTCCTTTTGATATTTCTTTTATTAAAAACAGGAAAAGCTATGAAGTAGTATTCAATTTTCAATATCGCTATATTTTTCTAATAACCTGCGGGTGAAATTAAACTAAATAATGAAAAAAATTTGGGTGTTCATCGAATTAAATTTTCCGGAAAATCGACTTCTATGAATTATCATATTTTTTAATTATGGGCCATAATTTTAACAGATTTCCATTTTTGCTTACTTCAATGCAAATTATAATCAATTTTCAATATTTCATAGCAGATATTTTTAAAATGGATTCACGCGCACAAACGATGTGACCGATTTTCCAATCGATAGCAGAGAAAATTTAAAGAAATTTGTGGTACTGTATAAGGTTGATAATGGTACAAAAAATATATACAGTACCATCGTATTTCAAAGAAAATTTCAATGACATCAAATGGATAATTGGTGGTCATATTTTTTGAAGGTGTATATCGATTTTAAAAATCTCTTCTATGAAAGTTTGGAAATTGATTTGTAATTTTTAATTTTGTATACAAAACTGGAAATTTGTAAAAACTATATGGCCTGTAATTCAAAAAGATGATAATTTTTAAAAATGTGATTTTCCTGAATATTTACTAAATGAACATTCTAATTTTTTTTTCATAATGTAGTCTACTTGCAACTGGTCTACCAGAAAAATATAATAATATTGAAATATGAAAACATTTTTTCACGGTTCGTCACTGTATACCGCATATACATAGGACATAGGTGAAGATGTGGATGATGTTTTCATGAAATTTAAACTATATATAGGTAGATATGTAACCCTGTGTTTTATTACTGAACTCAAAATCATCACGCTGCCTTATTTATTTACAAACATTTTGTTATCATATTTTTATATATAATTTTAAAGTAAATAATTAATAAATTTTCGCACTTTCGTTATAATGTCTCAGTTAAAATATTATGTGTGTGCAACTATTTTATTTAGCACAATTCCTTTTGCCGTACAGTTTCTACACCTATACTGGATATTTATTTATAATAACATTATAATTGAACTTTTAATCTAAATTTATCAAAATGAATATTCAATTTGTTATGTCAGTAATCAGTAACTCCTCGCATTATATCATTTTTGAAAACAAATTACGCAAACTCTTATCTTTTCTACAATATACACTGCTAATGCTAATATTAGCCATATATTTAGTAATATAATTTATATAGGTCAATTTTAATACATTATATACCGATAAAAGGTTTTCTATAAGGTATACGACTCTCTGTATATGAAAAATATAATTTATTTTAACCTTTACCAATCGTGTATATATATATATTATACGCATATGCATATGTAAATTGTAGTATAATACTATAATAATATAGTTATTATCTGTATTATAGATATAGTATATTATACTATATATTATTTATTTAATATATATAAATTGTCTGGTGTTGTTGTGTATGTTATTGATACAAAATCTTATTGAAAAAAAATGAAAAGCATCGACCAAATAAATACATATAATAGTAATCTTTTATATTTTTTGATGATATGATACACCGCTGCTTTTTTTTCTCTATTCTATTCTATTCCATTCTATATTTCACATATATAACTCAATAAAGTATTTTTCAAAATGATGATAAAATGATGGATATATTACAGTACATATATACTCTGATACTATAATAGTACTTAAAGTATTTATATGTATTTTATATATTATAACTATATAATTATATATTCATATATATATATATTGATTTCTTTTGCCACCATCAGATACAGTTTTATGTCCATATATATGTTCCATATATAATAAGATCTTTTTACTTTTCGATATACAATATATAAATTCATACTCTTGAAAAACGTACAATAGAAAAAAAAACCAAAAGAAAAATCGGTTCTTATATCAGATTCTTATATATCTATATATATATATATATATATATGTTGTGTGTGTGTGTGTGTGTGTGTGTGTGTATGTGTGTATATAAAAAATTCAACAAAAAACATTATTATCTTGAGAAATTTCCACAGAAACATTTGCTATATATATATATATATATATGTTTTTGTACCATATAATACATACATTCGTGTATGATGTTGTATATAAACCATCCATATGCGGGAATTATATATATTAATGACATAAAGATGATGACGATGATGGTGTATGGTGTTGCCGATATTGATGAAGAAAATATGGAATAAAAAGCGTATATATAAATAGTATATGTATTGAGAAAGGAGCAAGGAAAAACTCGTTGAGTGAAAATTATATACTTTTTTTACTTCCAACTTTGTTCCTTCACTATTATTATGTTGTTATGGATACAAACTATTCGTTACTATATATATATATATATATATATATCTCTCCACAAAGATAGTATACATATTTTATAATATTATGTTCATACGTTGTCGTTATCTTCGTCTTCTATTTCATATATATTTGCCATATATAAATAAATGACATCAAAAAATTTCTGTAAAATTTATCAATTTATTTCTATATATATACAATTATTTTATAAGAAGTGAAGAACATAATCATAAGAGCATAAGAATACCAAACTTATAATTTGTTAACCTTTTAAAAACCAATATAATATAATATAGTCTTCAACGTAGTGCATTAACAAATTATATCAATTATATACAAGATATAAGATACAAGTGTCTTGCATACAAAAGATATAGAAAATGCAATAGTATCTATCCATCTATAACAATAAATATATGAGATAGTGAATTGAGCTTTGACTACATTAGCAGTTATAAACATTTTAAGTGTTAACCCGAACCGAATATTTGAAGATGTGTTGCGATATATATATTTATATGAAGACGTTAACATTATTGGGTTAATAAATTATTTTTCAATTTATTAAACAATTTTTATTCTTGTAAATTTCTTGTTATTTATTATACTCATCGTGTACCGTACCGTACCTATATATGTATAATGGAAAAAAAAGTATAAGAATTTTTTTTAGAGGTAGGTACGTATGTTTTTATAAATTTTTAATAAATTGATTGAAAATTGATGTTATTAAAAAAAAAAAAACTGTTTATATGTATGCGATGAAAATATGTTGTGTTATTATTATTATTATTATTATTATTATTATTACTCGGTAAAATATTATTAAACTTTGTACATTTAATTTATTGCATATGCTATATAATATTCTGTAGCTATACAAGCTGACCGTGAAAGATATTTGCGTACAGAGTATAATAGTGTTAATATGTAATGAATAAATCTGATTATTATTGAACATTAATTATACGCACAATTTTTTTGTTACCAATAATCGCAGATTTCAATCCTAAAATATTCATGTATAAATTATAATTTATGTTGCAATTGCCAAAGTCATTATTATCTTGTTTTTTGATCGAAATTCAAATATTTATTAATCTATATTGATATTACAATACGCACAATCGGATTGTCCCCGGAGATGGTTATACATTTCTACCGGCTTTATTTATTATTTATAACTTTACTCTAATATTTTCCACTTATAAACTTATATAAGAGCACGATTGAAAATTTTAAACTATTTTTAGTTACAAATAAGTCGACACCGAAATTTGTTTAAAATAAATAAACCCTATAGAAAGTTTTAATCAATAATAATCAAAACATTATTGGCTAAATTGTAAACCTAAGAAGTTTAAAAATATTGTTGTCTAACTGAAAAGTTCGGTTTTGAGGGTTTAAAATACTGGAAATATAAACTCAAGTTTGATATATTCAAATTGCGTTGTGCCGTATATTATATCAATGTGATTTTAAAATACATAACATGTTTTAATCTTCGATGGTATTTAAAATACAATTTTAATCCTAAAATAATTATATTATTAATTAAACATAATACCAAAATAGTTTACAATATTGTACAAATATGTATTTGGTTTGAAAATTAATCGTAAATGGTTTTTAAAATCGACGTATAAACTTCGTCGTGTTTATTATTTAATATTTCTTAGTTTATAAATATCGTGCGTAAACTAATTTTGGTTTATGCGATTAGTGTCCAACATTTTCAACCGTATGCCATTTATTTTTTTCTATCTAAATTAAATTAAATTCCAAATAATTCACTTTTAACCGTACTACTTTTGCTTCTAAATAATCCAGTGGCAATTTATAGTTTATACGAATACATTATAATATCTTACGATTTGTATTATATTTTTCTAAATCCACACATAAAAATGATTCACCTGCGCAATTAGTCATTACACGCAGACATATTGATGTATTGAATGGAATGATCTAATGAGTTGACTATCCATAGTAATTAATATTCTCATGTAAAACGAATAAATAAAATAATTTGTTATACTTAAATTTATTCGATATAATTATATACTATTTGACGTCGATGCGGTATCATCTCACTGTAATATAATTTCCATACTACTTTTGATTTTGCCCAACAATTATCGATACAATAATACTTATGCACCAGTTGGATCTATTTGGTATTTTAAATATGGTATAATTCGGCGAAACTATAAATACCTATTTTAAGAGTTTCATCTGTGCACGGGCGAGCATTATATTTCTTAAAAATATGGTTTTGATTTTCTGAATCTATAATATATATGATTTAAAACATTATTTTATGTCTGTAGATTAAAAGTCTGCAGCATATAACAGCATATAATTTAAATAATTACAGCGATCCAATTGAATAATTATTGGAGATATGTTTTCACTTTTCAAATGCAATCCGCAAATGTAACTAATTCTCGAAATTAATATAATATATTAATTACTCACGAAAAATACTTATTTTACCACACGGAAAGAAAAATTCAGCAAATGTTCTTTGTTTTTTGTAGTGTTCATTTGCATTTGTAATAAAAAACATAATTATTACATTTTGTAACCAGCCACTACTCACGCAAATTTTATACTATTAAATATAATAAACAACGATTAAATTATTTGTTCAAACTAAAACTAAAATTATAATGCCAATTATATTTATTTTTTTAC
Organism: Bibio marci; assembly: GCA_910594885.2. NCBI lineage: Eukaryota > Metazoa > Arthropoda > Insecta > Diptera > Bibionidae > Bibio > Bibio marci. The sequence continues at coordinate 44,231,753 of OU343114.1, forward strand.
GCAGTTCGTAGATTTCATTTCACACAAAATGCTATACGAAAAATACTTGCGCTTGGACTTATAATTAAAATTAATAGATTCTAGTTTTGCCAACATAAAACTGAGGTATTCCAACGATTATATATCATTCTGTAGTGTGACACTGTCTACCGATCATAGTGAGGTGCGTCAGACATTAATACTTGTCGTATATATGTGATATGTTGAAAATATTAAATTTAAAATGTCAATGTAATCAATATTATATATATATAATTTAACAATTTGTGTGATTAAATTGTATCTAAATATAATTAATTTATCTATTTAAGACATGAAAAAGGTAAATATAAGAACAACAACAACAACAACAACAACAACAACAACAACAACACCAAACAACAACAACATTGTACATGTTTATATTGTACAAACACATATAAATATTTTTGTATGTAGTTTATAATACACAAAATTTGTCCTTTCATTTTATCATATAATCCATTTTCCATACATTGCATATTTGTTGTTAAATGTTAAATCATCCTTAAAATTAGATTTTCTTTTAACAAAATAAATTACCATATACATAATATTGTTTCGATATAATAACCCATCGTAAATCGATTCACAAAGGTTATATTTTATTTAATTTAATATAGCTATTTATAATCAACTATATGTACCGCGCATCGTATAATGATGGGATTACTTAATATATCCCAATTATATATAAACAATATTTATAAAAGGTAATGCTTTTACATAAAAGTTCGATCACACATTTGTAATGAAATGAAAAAACATTTTTCATTAAATATTTTTTCTGATAATGTAAATTTTTGTTTAGAAAATTCAGCTTTATCTATTGATTATTACACTCATAAAATTCAATTTAATCTATTTTGAATTGTTTAGATAAATATTTGAATTGCTTGTGTAATATATTTTATATATTTATGATAAAGTCTCCCAGTATATTATTTGAAAAGTTATATAACACTTGTTAAAAATACTAAGATCTTGTAATTATTTAAATTGATATTGTAAAACTGTATAATCGTTATTTTGCAATCGTTTAAGTCTGAAACTATATTCTTAAAATCGTCTATATATACATTTATTTGTAGAATAACATTTATAAAATGTATATATAGATAAAATGCTACAAATCTGAATGTGCCAAATTAAATATTTATGCATTTGCTCTTGAGCTATAGTGCGGTATATGTAGTTTTATTTGTGTATGCTTCTACGGCTATCTATATTTAATATTATATAGTAATAAAATTGCATTTAATTATTAAATATATACCAATAAATAAATATATAAAAAGTCAATTAAGTTTCTTACTAGACTATACTTTGTTCTATATATAATCTAGTCTACTATATATAAATTCTATTTAATTGATTAAATCTATATATTAATTAGATTATAATGTATTGTAGTATACGTACAAAGTCAATTATTTATAGTATATATACTTGTATTTGGTATACTTTATCTTTATATATATAATTTTAATACTTATTTATATAACTATTATTATCTGCGTATATAATAAACTACAAGGTGAATACACTTTTCATGTACAGAAAGATGTGTTCTACTTATATGCTTAACAAAACATTATGGTATTATTATGACTATATTGATACAGAGGTGTACCAGAAATGTCCTTTTTTTTTTTTGTGCGGTGACATATAAAACCGATTATATCCCGAGTATACATATAACATTGAAATGGGTCATCTTCGGTTACATCACAGCACAATTCCAGAATTACTTTTATTATTGCGAGAGTAAGACTATTCGTAATTTTTTGTTACATCATTTCACCTTTACGTTTCATTCCGATCTTATATTTCCATATATATATTTAACTATATACAACAAATATATGGTTTTTTACAATATCATACTATATCTAATATGGAATCTATATAATTTACATATATATTATGTATAAATGTGTGTGTAATAACATAATGTTAATCGATATATAATATATATATGGTACAATATATGCACTGTTACCATAACATCCATTATGACAAACAATCAATTATTTCTTCAATCAACATCATATGGAACCATTACATAATTTATATAGGATAATATACATGTAACAAAATAGAGCATCTGTGTCTTCCTTTAACTTCAACATAATATTATTATTATTATTATTATTATTATTTGATAGATCTATATCTCTTACAGTGGATATAATCTTAAGGTTTTTGATATATTGTATGTATATGCGATAGAGAAAAAATTAATGAAATTAAATTAATTGTAATAATATATATTAAAATACATCTATCTACAATATTATATTCTTAAAGTTTTAATATCTTTAAATATTATAAATTTTATTATATTTTCACTTTACTTTCGAACTTTACATATTCATTTATTTGAATCTGTATATTATAAATACAGAATAGATAAATATATATAAAGTACGTGATCGTCATGGTTGTGTCGTAAATATTTATATTTACGTGTCAACCCCATTCTATCATATAATATATAATATACCATATAATACAATATATATTTAATCCTTTCTATAATCCAACAATGTTATGATAATATTAAGTAAACCACACAAACATTCATGATCCCTTATCTTAAGTATTGCTCTTGCATCTATTGTATATATAGGTTTTGAAATTAAAATATATATATATAAACGGAATAGTATATAATACAATATATATTTGTGTGTTACATATTCATATTATGATAAATGCCAAACATTGTTCTTATACTAAATGATATATATAAAATAATTTAAAGAATTAATTCATATTTCTTGTCCTCGTATACGCATTTTATTTGTTTCATATATATATTTACATAAATATATAATATTGTGTTCTAATAAAGAATACGCTAATCATTTCTATAAAAATTTTATTGAAATTTTATTTAACACCTTAATCGCCATGTCAGTCATATGTGTCTGACGCTAAGAAGTTCTACATGAGCCATGTCAGACATATATGTCTGACATACGCGATTGGGTAGAAGGCCACGTCAATCACAGATGTCCGACGCAAACGATACATTTGCATTATGTTTCGAAAGCTGGCCTATCAGGAACAAAACCTGAAAGTTTCTTGGCTTACTACAAACAATAAAATGAAATATGGCAAAAAAAATTTTTTTTCTGTGATACATTAAGTTTCCTTGATACATTTTTAACTAAATTATCTAATAAAATTACTATGGCCCATTTGAAAATTTTTCTGATATTATCGTGGCGAGTAACGTGTTAAAAAAAATTCGAACAATTATTTAGAAACTTTACCTATCTGATATATATATATATATGACTCAGAACCAATGACAGCAGATAGTTAGAGTCAAACATTGTGCAAGCATATCGGTCCGCTTGTTCGCCACAATATCACTGTGAACATAGATAAACGTGTGACGCTATTGTTCAGTGATATTATACATAATACATTCATTCATTTAACAACCCATATTTGATAGTAGTTTTAATACTGACTTATGGTACTGAAAATTTTGGTATACTAACCCATATATAGCCGTAGGCGAACCGATATGTATGCACTGGAAAATCCTATATGACTTATAACAAAACCCGAATACGTACGTATGTACGATTAGTTTTTCTGTGGTGAAGGAAATATTCCATTTATACCCATTCAATCCTCTTCGATAGATTCGATATATTTATTTCAAATTGTTTATATGAAATACAACATAATTTTGTTGGGCATATCAAAATCGAATATCATTCGTCAACGACACCAACTTCAGGAATTTAGCAAATTTCAGATTGTTTTACAAATAGATCGAAGGAAATAATTTTCAATATACAATCTTGGGGTGTGGTATGCACAACACTCGTATCCGTTGATCCAGTGTTATCTTTCACTTAAAACAAACTATTGATATGTACTTTATATTGTTAAATGGTTTTGTAATAGTGTATATCTATATAAATTAACAAAAAGGTTAGCAAACATTAGGTTCTACATATATTATTTACACGCCAACAAATTCATATTAGTAACAATATATAAATAAATAAATATGTATAATTAATTTTAAATATATATACCTAAAATAAAGGACGTGTTATTTATAACGAATATTTAAGTATCTTGTAATTAAGTCGCATGCTATAGTATGTTTAAGATGCGTGTATTTAATAAATATCTTCTCGTGGTTTTTTTTAAATAATTATAGCCATTAAAAATGAATCTTTTTGAAATTCTTGTATATAATGTATTTCTTATTATACACATCTAAATAATTATATTCATATAGAAAGTTTACGCATTGTGTACTAATGCAAATTGTATTATTAATTCTGTATAAACATTTAGGTGTATTTGATATGTAAATAAATATATTACTTACTACACATAATATAGAAATTATTATAACATCGTATATTTGAATAAACTGTTTTGTTTATAATTACATTTTATTAAATGATGAAATGTACATAAATTGTAAATTGTTATATGAGTAAAATAATTTACGCATCTATGCCCTGGAAATGAAATCCTTTTTCTGTATCTACTAATTATATAAACCATAAACATAAATTACCAGATTTCATTCCTTTTACCATATTATCTGTACCATTATATAATAAGCTAATGTGTGTGTGTTTGTGTGTGTGTGTAATGGGAAAAAATTTGATGACAAAAATGATGATGATAATACTATAATAATAATAATAATTATAATAATAATAATAATAATAATAATAATATAATATTTAAATACATTTTCCTTTTATATATAAATTATTAATTATATACTATTTATATAATTTTCTTATGTATATTAATCCTTGTCGTTGTCGTACATTATATACAACATAATATTTGTCATTTGTTTCGGTTTTACGCCAGTGTAGTGTTTTGTTATTTTCATACACATATGCATATGTGAATACAATTTACAACAAATATATATCTACATACTATTAATACCTATACAATAACATAATTATATTTATATCTAACATATATAAGATAAAAGCTTTTATTTTATTGTAAATAATACGATAGTGTAATCAAAAAGTACCAAGTTATTGACCCATTTTCAACAATATATAATTTGTACTGGTTTCCATATAATATTGCTACGCTTCCATATATTGATCCTTTCACATATGACATCATTTTGCAGCTCTCAATAATCCGAATTTTTTTCGTTCATATGTAGTTTGTCGTTAATGCGTTGAAGATCAAAAAACTGTGCTTTAGAATATCTTCTATATATCACTTACTTAAATCAATGTCATATAAATAATTTAGTAATGATTTTAAAGACACATAAATTTGTAAAATGATTGGTATTTTTTTAACTTATATACCGATACATTTTGATCAAAATATTGTATATTTTAAAGTTTATGCCGCCATAGAAAATTATTTGCATTCAAAAATATTTACAATTTATCTATTTTTCATCTATATTTTTATTTTCTTAGATTTTTATATATTTTAATATATTTTAGGTATGCTCGTTTTGCATATTTGAAATTTGAATTTATTACTGCTAGTTATTAATTATAATTTATAATATCATCATTAATTTCTGTTATTCCGCAAGGAAGCATATATAGAAAGAACAATAGTAAAGCGCCCCATCACGACTTTAACAGATTTTATCCTTTATATGCTCTTCGGTATATAATATAATATACAATAAATCAATTAAATACGAATTGAAAATTTCAAGAATATATCTGTAATGAATACGATATTTCTCTATAGTAATTCTAATTGGAATATTTTGATGCTGTATACAAAGTGGTGTCGAGTAGTCGGTCATATATCAATAGTGCTTTTATTTGTTAAATTAAATTAAATATGAAAGAAAGTACAGAGAGATTACTGTGTTTTGGAAATCATTTAAAAAAATACCTAAATATTTGTGTATGTATTGTATGTATAATAACGTTAATGCGTACAACGATTATATTATATCCAACCGCACAAGCCAAGATAATAAGACTGTCAACGCGATGGGATTATTTAAATATATTATTATAATTTATTGGATAAGTCATCCCACACACTCTACCTATATCTAAGTTATTGCATTTAAATTGGCAAAATATTCTGCCTGCAATAAATAATAATTAAATAATAATAATTTTATTTTTATGGATGAATAGCCTGTGAAAAAATTATTAATCTATGAATAGCGTCAACCACAAACAACATATTTTCAAAGATATACGCTTTTTTATCCCATAAATAAACAAATATGAAAATTCAATTGAGTAATTTTCACTACGAAAAATACTGAAAAATTTTTCTCACGTCCGCTTTCACAATCTATTAAAGAATCAAACAAATCAATTCAAAACCGTGATTAATAATGATACGATGAACTGAAATCGCATTTTATTTTGCAGATAAATTCTATATACGTATGGTATATTGAAGTTACCAGAAGAGTATAACAAAATTTATGCCAATATAAAAATAAAATCTGGTGTTTCAAGGATCAAGGATATTTCAAGGACTTTGGAAAAAATTTTTTTTTTTAAATTAAACATAAATATGACTTTATATATAGAACACTGAAGATTAAAGGATTAAGGATCTGTTTCAAGGACGGTATAAAATGATATTTTAACACGAATACTCTGCCAGCTATATACGATAGTTAAGTCGTAGAACGTATATATATTACAATTAATTTAGTTTGGCATATAATGGACTATAATATTTGAAAATGTCGTTCAACAGAGATTGTTTTAAGGGCTTTAAGTGACTAATTTTGAGAATTATGCGTATATAGAACTTTAGTTTAAAGGCACAAGTATATGTTTCGCAAAAGAACCCTTAAACTATAAATACATTTTTTTTTTGTATTGTACATTATAATATAATTTGTATGTCTAAATTGTATAAAGTATTACCCGTATAATACATCTATAAATATATGTATTAAAATAACACAAGAAACAAATAAGTTTTCTATAATCTAACATCAACATCAACATCAAGAATATAAATTTTACATAAAATTGTATATAATATAACAACACCATGAAATATTATTGTGTATATGCAGACAAATTTTTCTATACATTGTATTACTACTACACAACGTTATACTACAATATAACAAATAACAATTCTTTTAAAATTGAACACATTAGTTAAAATTTTTTGTATACATGTCGCACCTTTAGCTATTTCATATCCATATATATATGCCATATTATGTGTATATGGTAAGTAGTATATGGTATGTGTAGTCAAAAAACTGCAATAAATAACTAAATCAAAAAAATTTCCTTAAACAATAAATATTGTCACTGGAGGACAAACCGAGAGCTGTGCGAAAAGAAAAAAAACCAAAAATCTTTAGAATTTATGTTATTTGTCATTTCAATAATAATATGGAACATAAATCATTTCATTTATTTGTAAAATTTATGTTGGTATATTTTTCTGTATATGCAATCACTGTGTATGTTTGTTTTACATGATTGCAACCGCATAATACTATTCTATATTTGACATAATATTATTATTATACTAGAACCTTATGCTGCACACATATTTGCATTATATAAAAGTCACTTTTTATACTTATTGCCATAATATGTGTATAAACTTTAGTTTACCCTTTAGTCTCTATATTTATTTTAGATGCATATGGATAAGTATATTATTGTATAGACTTATGGTTATAGAGACCAAAGCGTGGAAAACTTTTTCTCTAATTTTAATAGTTATATTTTATCGTTTCTACAAAACTATATATTATTCAAGTCATATATAAAATTTTCAATGATTACTGGTTACAAGTATACAATTTATAGACTATATGTTTATGTATACGTACTTTTAAATCTATATGATGGTTATATTTCTTTCATTTTTATTCCTTACACACACACACACACAAAGCGAAGACGGTGGCATTACAACATAACAATTGTTTGATTGTGTCAGAAAAAGTTATAAAATAATACAGGGTTTCATAGATAGACAAAAGAAAAAATATAAGTAGATGTAAAGCAAACTTTAGCTATATATGCGCTAACCGTCAAAATAAAAATGAAAAAAAAATAAAAATAAAATAGAGTCAAAGAAATGTTTTACAACTTGATAAAGATAATAACATTTTTATAAAGTTCTACTATTTTTGTGGACAGTTGAAATTTTACGCTTGATGCAGTAGAAAATTGACTTTCGCATGTAGCATCCGAAGATATAGTAAAATTTAAAACTTAAAACGGAAAGACAAAAAGAGTGCATTTATAGAAAAAAATATAAATTTTTAACAAAAAAAAACCTTTTTGATGTCATCCAGTAATAAAAAATATAGAGTATAGAAATGTAATATTTGTTTAAAAATGCAGCCGTTTATATGTGCGGTATGTGATACATATATACACATCAAATGCATAACAGACGGAGGTTTTCCCTTAAATATTACATAAAATTATGCATATTATTATGATATTTTGAGATAAAATCCTCATTTTTATACAATATATTTTTATAGAATTTATATATTCTTTCACCTGAATCGCACATATAATTTATAAAAGAAATGTTTGTGCATGTTCTATTTGATTTTTTGTTATTGTAAAATTTATATCGTATAAATTCTTATGTTAATAACATTATTTCTGGCACATATATTCTATATATTTATTATTTTAATAATTTATATTTTGATGCATAAACATAATATTATTATGTAAAATAATTTTATGATGTGAATATAATTTATTCATTTAAAATGGTATTTGAATTTATTTTCCGACCGACAAATTTAATTGTACCAATGTGAATGAAATTAATTCGTTGTGTTGGGTATATACGCAATGAACAAAATATATATAATAATAGACATCAGATTTGAACACATATTTAAATGAGAAGATAAAAGCATTGTTACTTTAGGGTTTTTACATAGAGACACAAAACACATTCATTAAAAATATTTTGTCTTATGTAAATACAATAATATTATACTAAAAATAAGGCATATGTTGCTGTCCGGCCATTTTTCGATCCCTTCATATATAATTGATGGAATTCGCACTTCACAGAGTCAATTTTTCATCGATCTGAATTTGTATATATAATATTCATTTGATGGTAAATACTACATACAGTGTATTAATATTTTCTTCGCAACTATAGATTTTAACATTTCTTTGAAATATTTGTTCACTTATGAATATATCCGAATATTGTCGTGTATAACGAATTATTTTTCCATGTTTGCATATGACAAATTCAAGTTTGATGTCAATGCTCGTTGCAATTCAAATGAATTGTTGTCGGGTAGCGATCAATCATCAATCAGCATCTGAATATAAACTAAACACACAACAAAATTTTGTTTTAATGAATATTATGTATTTTCACTTTTATTGTGTCAAATTGACATGTTGACATATGGATGTGAGTTCATTAGTTTACTTTAAGATCGTTTAATGTTGTGAAAATATTTCCTTCCCATCAAAATAGCACGCAAATAGTTTTTCGTTTACTCAATTCATATTATAGCATCAATTTTTCTTCCCTTTGCATCTTTTCGATTGATTTCTTAACCATTTTTAATAGTTTATTTTAACTTTTACACATTTATTCAATTCAAAATAAAGTAGAAGGAATGAAAAAAAAGTGCAATTACCACTATACTAATTACATTATTAAAATTTGTACATTTCCTAATGTAACATATATATTAAATATACTAATTACATAATTTACAAATATATTTTTAGATAAATTGATAAACTTTTTCATTTTGCACAATTTTGTTAACATAAAAAATGTATATGATCCTTTTTGTAAATATTTTAATCGGAAGAAATTTCCAAAGAAAATTAAAACTAAAATTGTATTGTATGTACAATAACTTCAAATTTCTTAAATACATTTAATATAATACAACAATAAAATGAACAACTATATATATTTAATACAATACGTAAACTTAAACTCGTCAAAACTTTAAAATTACATCCCCATAGCTATATATAGGAATATATATGAATTTTACAATTATAAAGTCATTTTAGTATATATAAATCCTTGTTTTAACAAATTTTACATAACTATACCATAAAACCCGAAAATATAATATTGTATATTAACACAACATAACCACAATGAAGATTGAAATATTGTATAAGTATACGCATATATGCACAGCCATACAGTGTGTCTAGTAATTATAACTATATATGTCCGTTTTTTTATTTCAACGCATTGCATATTTATGTGATTTCGGTATAAAATTATAGTCATATGTTTAAAATTGTATGTTTTAATTGTCACACACACACACAAGTAATATATGTATCATATGTATACCGGCAAAAGGATTCATTGAAATTTAATTATTTAAATTAAAATTTATTGAAGTATTTTCATTTAAATTTGTAATTTACAAATATCACTTTGAATATTTTATGTTTGAACTTTGAAGTTTAGACTTGTACGAACAATAAGAATTGATATTCATATCGAAAATAAGGATGGATCGAACATACCTGGAGGAGGAATTTAATGCGGATAATTCAAGGGAATAATTTTAGAGTGTGAAATTCACATGGTATAAAGAATGAATATCTATAGAATGACCAAAATCGAAGCCCACCAGAGTAAAACCTTGGCTCAATAAAAAAAATATAAAATAACGCTTTTATATTGTGGCTTCATGTCCGAGTAACAGAAATTAATGATAATGATGATGGCCTACAACTTTTTAAATCTGTGCCACTTTAAATGGTTCACATAAGTAAAATTCAATTATAACCCATCATACCAAAAATGGTAACAACTCACATCACATTAAAGATCGCATCTATATTACTCTCATCATCTTATATGATAAAACCAATATATTACTCCTTATATAAGAATATGTAATATTCAAAGTATGTATTGTTTTCCTATATACATAAATATGTATTTCTAATCTGGTCTAGTGTATTGGTATAAGCTTAAGTTGCATATATATGTAATATGAAAGTCTTATGATGGTATGAAATAATAATATCATATATTCTTTAAAAAGAATATAGTATCGTATCGTATCGCATAATAAGAAAATGCATTTTATTGAAAATTGAAAATTGAAAATCCATCCAATTACAATGCATTGGATATGACAAAGAGTGAATTGAATTTTTCTATATTTATTTATTGATAGCTAAAGTATATAGTTCAGTCAATATATTCATAAATATATTATGTTATTATATTTTGTATTCCATAAAAACATAGTAAAATGTATATGTGAATTTATCTACAATAAATTATTGTATTATAGTTATTCATTACATATTGGCTATATGTATTTATTTCATATGTGAATGTGTATATTATCTATACAGAATTTATAATAAAATGCTATTACCATATATAGAGATTTATTGGATATGTGTGTCTGTATCACCACCATTGTGTATCGTATCACAAATCTATTTTTAGTGTATTCAGAAATTTTATATATATATTGTTGATATGGAGAGCTTTTCTATAGAGCTTTTTTTCTGAATAATTTTATTTTATTTTTACTTTTTTTGTATTTTCTCAACAAAATGTATTCCAAATAAATTTTATGTGAAAATGACCATGATAAGAATATATTACAATAATAAATTGTGTTGTATAATTCGTTTAACAAAATATTAATAGGGTAGATCGCGTGGAAAATATAGCTTCCTTTTAAAAATTTTGATTTTTCATTGAATGGTGTATCTGAAGGTTATACTGTTTTTGCTTTACACCTCATAGAAGAATACTTATCAAATTTGTTTGGTTAATTCGTTTGTTATTACTTATTATTATTAGTTCACAGATCAATGTTTTTTTTTTTTCTTTTGATTAACACATTTAACATTTCCATAGATCATATAGTTTTGAATGATTAATTAAATGTTTAAGATATGGTGTGAAATTGCCAAAAAAAGAATCATAAAAATATGGTGGTGGGTCTACCCTACTATAATTTATGTATTGTATGTAAACCGCACCATTTGATTAAGATTAATTTAATGTTTTGTATCATCTGGCAAATTTTTATAAATAATTTGTTTATCTTTATATTTTTTTTTTTTTTATATATCATTATTTTATTAATTTATAAATTTAAATTCATTATTACGTTATGGCTGCTAAGACCACACAAATGTGTTTAAAATAATTTAATTTATATTTATAATTTCTATATTATTAGAATTTAGTAGTACTCTTTTGCAATTTGGAGGTGTCTGTGGGGAAGTATTTAGCATTAAAAAAAATTACATAAATTATCATAAATATTCAATTTATTTAAAAACATTTTATTTCTACTAATAATATTGTTTTAATTATATATTTATACAATGTCTATAGATAAGAAACTTTTTCCCATATACAATATATAATTAGCATTCTTGAAAATTTATAATAAATAATTCAAATATATATTCTAAAATAATGTGTTTTGTTAGTGTTTTTCTGCGTTTTTTTTTTTTTTTTTCTAAACGGGAGATCTGTTAAAAACAACATTTGAACAACAAATTATTCAGATATATATTCCACATTTAAGGAATCTACCAAATATTACGGTCAAATTGATATGTATTAATTTGTACATTCAGTACATTAATGCACTATAATTGGTCTGCAATTATTTTGTATAATTTTCCTTTTTTCATTCGGACCCATTAGTTAATTTACACAGTTTAGTTTAGTTTTCTTCGTGTTTAATGTTTTAACCACAGTTTAACTTTACTTCTCTTTTATGCGTTTGACACCTTGTGCACCGTACCCATAGAAAATATAATCATTTCCTTTAAATTATAATTTATTATATACAGGAAAGTTTATTCGGGTGCTATATATGGAAATTATGTTACACATAAATAAAAATACGTATAGGAAAATTAATTTTAATTTTAATACGAAAATACTAAATTGTACATATAAAATTGTTCAATGATTATAAAATTATGTAAATTAAAATTAAATGGCATTTATAAAGTTGTAGTTACTTTAAAATCGTATATATATTGGTGTTTTGTATATAAGTAGATAGATTTATATTATGTAAATTATATACGATATGTGCATAGATTACAATAAATAAAATATATGATGAAGTAATTTGCATACATTTTGTATGAGTATATAAATATAATAAAATAAAAATCGAATAAAAATCATAGGAGAAAATATGGTTAACGTAAACCTTTGTCATGAAAACTAAGCCCACTCTGACGCTGAACTAAAAAAAAATATTGATTTTTATTATGAAATTTTATTTTGCTTAAGTAAATTACTTAGGGAATATGTCCTGATTCATAATGAAAATACACAACCGATCTATTAGAATTTTTTTCTGAATAGCAACCACATGCAGATTCCTATTGAGTCTTATTTGCAGTACATGCAGTACATAAATAAAATAATCTTGTATCGTTGGCATTGATTTATATTCCTCCACAAAATGATTAAAACAAACTTTAAACTACAGCTATGATTCATTGAACACGCAGAGAAACTTAAAACTTTCAAATATTCCAATACAATAAAAATACTTTATTAAATTTTTATTTTATTTTTCGTATGCCATGTAATTGTTACCATAAACTATAGATTTTTATATTTGTATCGATATTGTTAAAATATTTATTATCTAATATCTAATATCTATTACTTTTATATTAATATTTTAATACTTTAACTTTGTCCTTTGGATGTATTATAAAATTATTTATATATTGTTGTTATTATTATTATTATTATTATTAATAATGTTATTATATCTATTTTGTATTTACAGACATTTCGACATGGATTTCCACATTCACCAACAGCCCTTGCTTATGATCCAGTACAAAAACTTTTAGCAATCGGAGATAAATCTGGATCCCTTAGGATGTATCCTTTTTTTATTATCATTTTAGTTTATACTATTTTTAAACATTTAAATTTTCAAATATAAATATAATTTAGTTTGAGGGTATATACAAAAATATATTTTTTTCAAAAAGGTACAGTATAAACTCTATCTATATATATTTGTATATTTTTTCTAACAATAATATTAAGCTATACACGTTACAACATAGCGTTTGTAAATTTGTTCTGTTTAACTAAAACCATTATTACATTCGATTTATTATTAATTTTTGTGATATTTATTTTATTATTTATAATGTATACGTTAATTTTAAGGAAATTCTCATAATTAATTGCAGTATTTTCTTAGAAATTGCGTTTTAAATTAAACAGCATCGGGTTTTAATTTTTACATCGATATTTACAGTATCAAATAAACAATTGTTTATAGGTTAAATAAATAAAAACTAAAACAGGGTTCAGAAGGAGCACAAACAAAAAACACCCATTGTCAGTCAGTTTATCTAATTTTAAATAAATATACAATATATATATTGTAGTTACTTAAGATTTTTCTTGACTGACTTAACTATATTATAAGAATTATTTTTATACAATTTATTTTCCGTCTATAAGATAATTGCATTAAAAAAATTATATTATAAATTATTTACATTAAACATCATAAATATTTTATAATGCAAAAATTATATAGAAACCGTACGATATTTATATACCATCAGCTGATTTTCTTATCTTATTATATCATTAAATTTCATTTTAACATTTCACACCATATTGACACATAATTATTTATGTATTTAATTGATGTCATTTTAAATTTGTATAATATCTGTAATATAATTTTTAACAACAATATTTTACTTTATTATTAATAATAAACTATTAGAAAGAAAATGTGTATGCAAAATGGGTGTGATTTTGTTTAAACGAGACCTTTTTATGTGCGTCTATAATCGGCGTACACTTATGACTTTGCGTTTTTAAAATATAATATCTAGTATTTGCTAATAATTTTATTCTCAAATTTTTGGGGAATTTTAGGATACCATAAAAAAATAAGAATACTATGGTCTACTCTACGTCTTCAGAATTGTGGAAACTATGTTTAGAGAATCTATGTGCCATCTGCAATATATCTGAACAAGTGAAAAGGACTGAGTAAATATATCGGTTGGGAGTAAAAATTCCCGTAACCAAATACTTCTAATGTGTCTGGCACTGAATTTGAACATTGTGGTCTGTCACGCAACAAAATCATTTTACCGTCACTAACTGGCCCATTCTGGATGTTTTACTTTCAATACATAGTTTAATTCTGTTTATCATTTACATAAAATTCTGCTGAATCATAGAAATCTCCATTGGTATATTTTTTCAGATAAAGCAAGTGATAAGCGAAGATAATAAATGTTGTTTTCACTATCACAGCTCTTCTTGACACGCATGCTAAATGTTAAAGATTTTTTCTGCTGATAAACCCATCGTTTTTTTTTGTGTACGGTAAAAGCCATCTAATTTTTAGCCCGCAAACTCATACTGGTACACCTATTACTTGACCGCGATAGTAATATATCTTCTTTTTATGATAATCTAAATCTAAAATATTCAAAACATTTTCGTTATTAAATATATAATATTTATAATAAATATTATATTATAAGCGATGAAAGAATGATAAATATTAATTGTGTATTCAATTTTATTATAATAAAAAATAGCTTTCGACCGCAATAAAGATAATATATCCTGCACGCTTTATATTTTACAATACATATATATAAGCAAATCAAAATCTCTGTATAAAAGATGCCGTTGGCATTACATAATATATTGATTATCTCAAAAATAAATACCCTTTCCTCTATACTCTTTAAACAGATTATATAGCTTTGTTATAACTTATAATATATTTCAATTAAATTTTAGAAAATACGTTCATGCATGAGGTTAGAGTAATTTAATTTTTGATTTAAATATATAAAGGTTTTCGTGGAAATACGAATAAAATAAACACAAGTTATAGTGGAAAATTTTCCGGAAAACCTCATTTTCACAGACACGATTCAATAAAAATTTCATGTTTCCTCAACAAAAAAAATCTCACAATTGATTAAATATCCTATAATTTCTGATACACCATGTGACTGACTGACTAAATAAAAACTAATAATAAGCATAAAATCTTTTTGTAGAAAATTTTAAATTTATTTCATTTAACCGATGGCATTTAAAAATACTAATCCGTAAATTAGTAAACTTGCGTTCGTGTACTCGTGTACATATATTTTTATATATATTTATGTGATACATATAATTAATATTAATTAAATTTTATAAGTATATATGCATTCTTATCTTATACTATTATATATTCAATGTAACTTATAAGTATATTATATTATCAAAAGGGTTTAATCGTAATGTACATAGCATAAAATGTTGATTATATAATTACTATACGTGATTTATTATTATTTCAACTAATTAAATTAAATGTTGTCTTATATATTTTATACCCAATACATACCATAGAGATATAGATAATATGTGCTATTGTAGCGGAACGGTCGCTTATAAGAGAAATCTAATGAAATAATATTATTATAAGATAAAATAGAATGTTGAGATAAGATTTATTTTCGCTCACAAATAATATTATAATAAAGAAAAAAATAAATATTAAATAATAATTTAACTAAAAGATAAAAATAAAATTTATTAAATTTATCAACGCAATATATATAACGAGCAATTAGAATAATATTGGTTGTATAAATATAAATCCGTTTTGTATAATGATTTCATTTGGATTCAGCAACTAGTGTCTGGATATTATGAATTTTAACTTCTTGAATACACCAGGAAAAATTTTTGGAACTGTTAGTGACTGAATATAATGAATTTTAACATCCATAATACACCATAAATTAATTCTAGAACCACTAGCACTACTAGTGACTGAATATAATGTATTTTAACGTCTAGAATAAACGAGGAAAAAATTCTAGAACTACTACTGCCTGGATATTATGAATTTTAGCTTCCATAATACACCAGAAAAATATTCTAGAACTAATAGTGACTGCATATAATGAATTTTAACTTCTAGAATACACCAGAAAAAAATTCTAGAACTACTAGTGACTGAATATAATGAATTTAACTTCTAGAATACACCAGAAAAAAATTCTAGAACTACTAGTGACTGAATATAATGAATTTTAACTTCCATAATACACCAGAAATTAATTCTAGAACCACTAGCACTACTAGTGACTGAATATAATGCATTTTAACGTCTTAAATACACCAGAAAAAAATTCTAGAACTACTAGTGACTGAATATAATGCATTTTAACTTCTAGAATACACGAGAAAAAAATTCTAGAACTTCTACTGCCTGGATATTATGAATTTTAGCTTCCATAATACACCAGAAAAATATTCTAGAACTAATAGTGACTGTATATAATGAATTTTAACTTCTAGAATACACCAGAAAAAAATTCTAGAACTACTAGTGACTGAATATAATGAATTTAACTTCTAAAATACACCAGATAAAAATTCTAGAACTACTACTGACTGAATATAATGAATTTTAACTTCCATAATACACCAGAAATTAATTCTAGAACCACTAGCACTACTAGTGACTGAATATAATGCATTTTAACTTCTAGAATACACGAGAAAAAAATTCTAGAACTTCTACTGCCTGGATATTATGAATTTTAGCTTCCATAATACACCAGAAAAATATTCTAGAACTAATAGTGACTGTACATAATGAATTTTAACTTCTAGAATACACCAGAAAAAAATTCTAGAACTACTAGTGACTGAATATAATGAGTTTTAACTTCCATAATACCCCATAAAAAAATTCTAGAGCTACTAGTGACTGAATATAATGAATTTAACTTCTAGAATACACCAGAAAAAAATTCTAGAACTACTAACTTGTGCCTGGATATTATTAATTTTAACTTCTATAATACACTAGAAATTAATTCTAGAACCACTAGAACTACTAGTGACTGAATATAATGAATTTTAACTTACATAATACACCAGAAAAAAATTCTAGAACTACTAGCGACTGAATATAATGAATGTTAACTTCTAGAATACACCAGGAAAATAATTCTAGAACTACCATTACTACATATTATACACAATACTCATATAATTAATATAAATGTATTATGTTTATTCATTTTCTGAATATTCTAAAAGAAAATTCATTGTAATAACATTTTTTTTTCAACAACTCGTTTCAATTATAATACTTAATTTACATATCAAGTGGACAACTTCGTTTAAGTTAAATGTGCACCATTAAAGTATTGTTCAGTCATCATTATAAAGTATATGTGCCTATGTTGGTGCATATACTCATATATTGTATATATAGATACTTATATTTTCTATGCGCGAATGAACCTGAATTGAATACTTACCATATATAAAATATGTATATTTTTACTCGTTCATGGCAACGACGGAGTGTATCTATTGTCATAGATAGAAGGTAATTTTCAAAATAAATTTATTGTACTTTTGCTAGTACAGCAGCGACAGTAAATGTATATATATAAATACATACCACATATATTATATGTATAGCACAATTTTCAAACATAATACCACCATCATCTAACCACACGTTTTATAACAATATAATAGCAGTGCATTTTGCCTTTCGTTGCATATGAAAATATATATATATGACTCCATTCTTTCTATATGAACCTTTGTGCATAGTATACATTTTATAATATTATATATATCTACTTGTAAATGTTTGTTGATGTTCCCTGAATATTATATAAAATTTAAGTATGTCTATCCAATGGAGACTCTTCAATTATATGCTATATAATATAAGTTTTGTATTATCGCTATATATGGATATATGGATGAACGAATGGAAAGAAAAAAACTCATCTTGAAATTTGTATAATTGGTCGGTGGTGGTGTGTATGTGTGTCAACTTCAGAGTATATTATCATACAATTCATATAATTATTTATAATAAATATAAATATTAATTTGTTCATTTACTTACATTTTATATTACGTTGTTTTTCAGTAACACATTTAACACATAATTAATAACTCACATTTTGTATATGAACATTTATTTAATTATTTTTACTAACTAAATGTACCTGATGATAATATCAAATTTTTAAAAATACCATAATATAATAATTGAAATGTAATATTAACTTGAATATGATTATTAAGTAGCCATGACCGTCTTGTGGTTTCATGGTGATGAAGAAGTTATATATTGGCAATTCGTGCATTAATGATTTGCTCAGCATTTGTTCTTTCTTATTAAACTGTATTTTACATATCTGATTTGTTATATTTGTATAAATTTGATAGATTTTAACTGAATTGCGTCTATATTTTCTTGATATTTATGAATACAAAACACATTGTTGTTTTATTTTCGTTTATATACAGATGAAGTAACCGCAGTTCATATAGAATATCTTTGTGACAATAATTTAATTATATCCATCAAACAAGATGGAAAATAATCGGTATTGACGTATCGGTTTCAGTGTCATACTTTTTTTTATAAGATGCGTATAATGATGCATTTATCGGCAACAGTATCATTCGCCATATGTTTCTTTGTTCAAGGTTGTTGTGACTCTAGATTATAAGAGATTTCCTTATACACTATATCGTTTTGTCATTGTACTCGCAATTGCATTATCGAAAATATCGAAGTAAAACTACCACGGTGAGTTTTTTTTCAACCTTAACTGTTATCTCTGTAATGATGTAGAGCAGTGGTTTCACTCTTTTGGTATAAATATAAATTACAGACCGGCGTATTTTTTTTTTCTGATATATTAAGATCACGAGCATTACTATAAAATTGTATGCAACAAATCGTAGGTCAGAAAGACGGAATTTATATAATTTATATAATTAATTTATATAATGAGACTATGCGTAATGGGAATTATGTGATGTATGAGTAATTTTTGGAAAAATCGTCTCATGGCAATTCACAACAAAAGCTTAATTGTGTCTAGTACTTTGATATTCCAATAAATTATTTTTTTAAATTATATAGGCTACGTAGTTTCTGTATAGGTGTTGGGCAGAAGGTTGGCGGTAGTTTGAGATTGTGCTCATCTTCGAACTTATTATAATATAGTGTGCGGGAAGGTTCCAATGAATTAATCGTTTGTCATATTGTTTGTATTCATCCATGCATATAAGTATACGTGTAATATTTAACTTGTCTGTACATGCATTCTCATTCAGTTACAGATATGGTTTATTAGTCACATATTTAATTAATAAATAAAGTATAATTATATGCAGAAATAAAGATAATTTACATAAGGAAAACTTCTTTTTGTTTTATCTTTATCATCTTTATTTATAAATTTTACATTTTATTATTATGTTTGTATTTTTTTATATATGATAATATTAATTTTTAATATATGTACTAAAACACAACAAAACAAAACAGACATTATAACGCAGCTAAATAAATTGGCATGTGTTTCTTGTTTTTAGGAACAAAAAAAACAAAAACAAAGAAATGCATAAAAGTTTTTATATTTTTTCTGCATTTCAATTTATAAAGTTTTATTTCTTTTACGCGCCGCGGTTCTGTTTATGACATTTTTTTTTCGTTCCTATTTTATAACCAATATTATTTATGTAATTGAAAATATTGCAGAAAGTTTACGAAGTTGTTTTATTTTAATAATTTTATAAAGTTTTGTGCTTCAATGTGTACACATATATATTTCTTAATTGAAAACAATTTAAAGAAACATATATATTTTGTTGATACATAAATATTAAAAAACAAGGAAACATTGTAATAAGTTTTCTTCAGTAACTTCTTATATATCAAATGATTTTTTGTATGTTTGTTGTTGAATTGTAAAAATTTATGACTCTGCTTAAGCAACCATATATAGTACAGTTAGTCACTATATATATATACAAAATAAGGATATAAATACAGTTGAGAAAAATATTTATGATTTAAATGGACAATTTGTCGTTGGGACATACAGGACACAGCCCCGTTTTCATAAACTACAGCTTCAAATTTAAAAGAAATATATATTTTTTTTAACGTGACGTTAATTAAGCACGCCAATAGTTTCATTCTGCTTCGTTACAATTAACAATTTAAGGTAATTGTAAATTGGAAAAAGTGTATATGTAATAAATTATAATATACTCATTGGAGGAAGTGTATGCTTTTACCAATTTGTGACTGACTGTTAAAAAATATATGACAATCTATGAATAGTTTAGTAGAAAGGAATAAATAGTTAGTATGTAATTGTATGCAAATTTTATATTTTATTTATGTGTAAAGTGCTTTTTGATATCCTTTTTTCGAAAAAATAAATGTAATGGCATTTTAAAATATTTGTTTTATACCTAATACATAACAATATATATATATATAACTAACTATATTTACATATAGTTGCTATATGGTAACCTTATGCAGAACATTTTATAAATATTATATGGAATATGTATGGATTGTATATTTGTTGTATAACTATGAGGACGCCACTCGCATTTTAACATTATATTCAACTATTTTTTCTTTAAATCCCAAATCGTTTTGGTGAAAAAAAATTTAATTTTAATTATCAATATTATTAAATTGCTTATTTTTATACTAGTCACAAAAATGTGAACACCATATGGTGAACGGTCCAACCACGGCAATCACGTATAAGCACTGCTGCCCAAACATTTTTCTAATTTATTAATTATTCCAAATTCAATGATTATGCATATTATTATAAAACAAACACATATTTGTTTCAATTCATTAAAAAAAATATCAACTGTCTTTATTTTAAATATAAATGTGCACTTATAGACTCAAGAGTCAAGGCGAAATAGATTCTTCTATGAAGCAAATAGTCAGTTTTAAAACAAATAAATAAAGTGATGGTATACGATTCATTGTCAAAAATGAAGATGAAGATAACAATATGTAGAAATTTTGATTTTGACAGAAATACTTACAACTGACTGAAGGAATACTTAAGGACACATCTTCTAAATAGAGCTCTGAATATAAATTATGAATACAAAATTGTACAAAAAAAACCACAGAACATATACTCAAAAACTATGCTTCATTTATTTGCAAAAGAATAGAAACTATGTGAAACTGTCTGGCTGACCGAGAAGTGTGTTCATTGAAATGAAATAAATTCAAAAGGCAAGTCTCGAGTATATACTGTAAAGCAGGCAATTGCCATAATAAGAAGTAAAAGCAATGGGTACAATAGATCGTTTAGATCGCAAGTATTTTAAAACCCCTGATTTTAGTTAGAGTTTGTTACAGCAATAATCCAAATTTTTTTTTTGACCAGTTATTATTAATTTAGTGTTTGCATTACTTTCTACAATTTAATTTTGCTTTGTTTACCCATAATACGAATGTTTCGCCACTGGTAAACGCACGTATATTTACAACAAACAATATGTTTCCGTTGCCGTTTATACTCGTCTTCCATACACAGAATTTTCTAACAATTTTTTCCTAAGAGTTTCTCGTTCTATATATGTTTAGAACCAATCGCCCCATTGTCGCCACACTTGTACAGAATACTCAAAGAATATATGTATTTGTATAAAAAAAATCCTTTCAAGAAATTATGTAAAAAATATAAGTTAAGATCAATTGGTCAGAAACATGTAAACATAATATGTATTATAGTAACATTCATCAATAAATAAGTGATATCGTTTCATATCGTAAATCTTTTAATATAGGCTATCGACGATATTCATCCATACACATAATATTAATAGTAAATAATATATTGGTGTACGCATAAACACCCAAACGAATTATCCGATCTATAATATATAAATTTTCATATGTCCTCTATATATTTCAATGTACAGACAGACTTCGACTGTTGCTTATAAATAATATAAGAATGTACCCATAAAACGACAACAAAAATCTCACCTTTTTAAATTCCATAAAAGTAAATCTCTGCGCTATAAATAAAATGTATCCATACGCCAATTTATATTCAACAACAACAACAACAACAACAACTAAAACAACAGCAACAACAACCAGAATATTTTTATTATAGAATACAAAATATAGAATATATTATTTATTTATAGAATATATTTTGTGTTTTTTTTTTTTTTTTTTTGAACTCATACCCATCGAATAAATCCTATATATCCCTGAGGTAGCGTAGATTCAATACATTTGGGATAGAATGAAAAAGGTATTTATAAAAAAAAATATATATATATTGTAATATTACAAACAAAAACCAAATGCATCTATATAATATAAATTGGTATTATTTTAGAAAATGTATGCATCATTTAATTTTTTTTTATTGCCATATTCTGTATACATTTAGTGGATTGCATACATTTAAAGAAATATTGAATATTATTCTGGCTGGAATATGTTCATTCAATTGACATTAATTTAAATGATGTCACCATTATACAGAAACTAAAGTTTAATGTTTTGCGTATATGGAACGGAACGAAAAATAAATATATCGTCAATAATAATGCTTATGTACTTTTTTTTTGAATGTGTATACCTATGAATGTGGATTTTTTTTTTGTATACATGTCGTTAGTACTATATACTATTTATATTGTTAATTATTTATATTAATTATTTCATTACATTTATTTTCGTTAATCTAATAATAGTTAATAATAGTTTTGTTATTATTATCCATTGTAAATATGGAAAAATTTTATGTTAAAACATTGTTTGCAGAAAGTTTTACCTCATTCTTTTATTACACCTATAGAAGATATAGTGCAGTAGCGGGAATGCATGCGATTTGTTTGTAGAAATTACGATGCTCAATCTAATGTAACTTGTATAGAAAGTGTGCGGTTTTGCCGATTTTGGATCAGCGTAAATTTTATGTAAACGTATTAACACATTTCAATTGTCGCCTGGTGTACATATTGCCCCAGTAACAATATATCAAAAATTCTATACCCATCGCCATTTATCTTTATTCCTTAAATCTGTTTTTATTTTAAGTATGGTATATATATATATAGCGAATATTAAAATTGGGTCACTGTAACAATATACTCTGCTGTTTACTTTAACAAAAAAATATAAAATTTATCAAATTTAATAATAAATTTCATATATTTTATTATTGTCGTGTCACATAATAAAATTTATTATATATAAATTCTATTTGGCAAAGGAGGAACGAAAAAAAAAACAATTACACTTCATTTTATTTAAATTGATGCTATACTACCCTCCATCAAAAAATAAATAAAAATAAATTCAGAAAAATTAGGCCAAAAAAAAAAGAAAAAAACCGGGAAAAGAAACCTAAATGAAATATACAGATTTGAAATATCTATTATTAAGAAAGAAAACATATAACTAAATTCTTTGCTATATTTATACAATGAACACACGAAGAGGTAGAGGAGCGCTATTATGGATATATTTTTGTATATGTATTATACAGTACAAGAGTTGCAAGTACTAGTATATATATATGCATAAAAATTGCTACCCGTCTGATAGGTCATCGTGTATTACTAGAAAAACTACACGCTTCACAACCACTGAATTGTTTCAGTCGATGATTGAAAATTGTGTTGAAACATTGTTCTATAAAAATTTCATATGATTGTTGAAAAGTCATAACAACATTTTAAATGATTTAATTTTATTTATAAAATATGTGAGAATTATCACCTTCTACCATCGACATATCTTTCGGACTCATCATTTAACACTATACACACACATCAAAATCTAATCGATAATCGTATAAATTCTTGGTTTCTTAGTTATTGTAATTAATGGGAATAACCTGCAGCACTTCAACATATTCATTTCAAAAGCTTTTAAGTTAAAATGTTCAAGTCTATATATACGTATTTACTTACTTACTCTATGGCGTTACAGTCCAGGTGCGGTTTTAGCCATCTCGACAACACGCTTCTCCAACCTGACCCATCCGCAGTCAATGTCTTTCAATCACGAATTTTAACGATCTTTATATCACAATTTATTGCATCTAACCAGCATCTTGCCTTTCTAATCACTGAATCATTAACTAAGTTTTAATCGGATGCTGTCTTCCCACAACATCCCATAGTAATTCTCATACACAGCTGCCAGATGGGCTACTTATTCATTATCCGTAGCTAACCCAATTATATTACAGGCCATTCCATTATCCGTTACCTGTAGACTGCTATTTTGTAAGTATATTATACCCAACATACCATCCGAATTATAGGTACTGTAAACCTGCTTGAGTTTTTCAAAATAAAATGGAAGTTGTGATTCGATTTAACCGCAGCTCATTGAAGGCAGAAATTTAATAGAAAAAAATTATCAAATGATATTTAATGCCATCATAAAATTGCTAAATAAAACAAGAAGATTTCTATTTTTTGATCGAATGAATGAAACGCGAATATAAAATTATTTGATGGGAGATTACTCAACAGTTCATAAGAAATCCTTGCAAAATAATTAAATTTAACTAATACATTCAATTTTACTATATCAAAACGGTAATTAATAGAAATTAAAATGGAAAAGGTAAAGTTAAGAAAATCGAAATGTTTTTATTGATTCATTTATTTAAACACAGTGCCTCACCTATAATACTTCCACCAATACTTTTTGAACTTATCTAATTAAATTGTTTAATTAATCGGTATCAATGTAATCAGACAAATGACACTTTATATATATTTAATAGCATTCTTTTAGTAATATTTAATAGCGAATCCTTTTGGTTCGGCAGGAGTGTTGTCAAATATTCTCATAAATCGTATTATAAACGAATAAATAATATTCTTGTAATTTTGCCGGGAAATATTGGCGTCCTATATGAACGATCTCAAATGGATTGAAGGTATTGTTATACTTCTTCATAATTTACTCGAACAATTGGATATATGGGTATTGCGGTATCAAAAGGATAATGGAAAGAAAGTCAGAAATTTTGCTCATCTTATGTGATGCATATACCGGCGGCAGACTATAAACATATATTTTTAATTAAATTTATAAAAATATGTGCACTAACAAAACCGAACGTGTGTAATACACTGTGTGTAGTTAAAACAGAAGCCATATAAAAATATTCGTATATTCATGACTAAATATAAATTTATATAGGACAACGAAAATCTAATATCTCAATAATTTATTCTGTACTCGTTTTTCTATTTTTTTGACATCCAATTTAATTTCTTCCAAAATTCATTTTTTTTTTTTTTATGTTGTTTCACAATAATATTTCAAATATTATATATAATTTGTACAAAAACTATGTACGATTTCTATGCGATTGGTGTACGTGTGTATACCATATACGTTCTACCACACACACATGCAGACACAACCAACACTGAAACTTTATCGCCTGCCAGCGATAATACATAGGGTTGGTGTTCGTTTGGGTGGGTGGTGCGTTTTCTGTTTTTTTTTTTCCTTTTTTATGGTTTTACACAAAAAAATGTTCAATACGAAATTATTATAATATTGTCCGTATATAAATAATTTTTTATGATTGTCCTTGACAGCCTCTTGCCGCATATGTATTTGCCACTCTTGTATTTATATTATATTTTATTTTATTTTATTTTTTTATTTGTTTGGTTTATTGTGTGTCGATGATGTTCATTTTTCTAAATACAAATAGTGTACGCGATGCGATAATACAATATATAGTTAGAAAAGATAAGATATAATGGAAAACCATTTTTTCATATATAAATAATTCAATAAATTTTTTAAATAATTTATTTGTTTATAAATATTGTGGAATAAATTTTGAAAATTCGTAACACATAAGCCTATCATAAGCAAACCACTTAGTGTCACCTAATTTTTCTATACACTAAGCACTTGGGATTTTTCGACAAATTTTATAAAAGGGATTATGTAAAGAAAATACAATAAATAAAATACCCCACAAACACTAAGAAATTAATTTCATTTTACTAATATTTTATTTGCTTGACGTAATAATAAAATACATAATAACGTGAAACAGCAGCACACTTACTTTAGTTATGAGCAAAATACAATTCAGTTCAGATCATTTCACTTAATTTGTCAATTGACATAAGCACCAAAATTGGAAATTTGTGGATTAAACGCTTATATTATATATTCTTGTTTTCTTCAATAATTATTTGCATTAATTGCAAATGTAAGCACTTTTTTTCCCAATGTATTTCTGTTGGCTATTAAATTGTAGTAGTTCTATCGTTGACATCGTCATGTGTTTTCTGATGGGAAAATGAATCGTTTTTCTGGTATAATTGAAATAACATATTTGTAACATTTTACTTATTCGTCCAGATATATAAAATTTAAATTAATATATTTAGGCGATATCGTTATTAACTGCAATAGAAGGACGATGTTTTTATATCAACCATTATTACACCACCAGTGTACACAATATCATTTACTGAATATACCCTCTCATCAAAGATACCAAAAACGAATAGCGTTTAATTTATAAACAATTATAATCCTGCCCCATCCATTTTTAATTTATATACAACAAAACTATACTTGGTATATTTTATTTGTTTCTTATATAGAATTTTCTGAATTTGATATTCCAACTGTTATATTATCCAGTCATATTACTCCAAGTGGAGCTTATGGCATTTATTAAACAGTCATTACAGTCAAATTGGTAAATTACTCCACTGCATGGGAGTATATAACAATTCACCAATTGTACTGCAATTAACGATAGATATAGATGTTTTCATAATTCTATTCTTTTTATATAGGTGATTAGTCCATATAGTGTCACATACAAAACTGAATTACAGTCACATTGGTATATAGGAAAATTAATAATAAAACCGATGTCAAAAAACTGAGAAACGAAATGAAAAGAAAAATTAATAATGTTAAAATAAATTTGATTTAATTTGAAACGAATTTATATAAAAAAAAACTTGGTCAAAGAATTTCAAAAACTAAAAACGGCAGTTATTTTGTATCCCTAAACCACCACCACCAAACAAGTAAACAAATTCATTACAGATTCATAACATCCCATTATCGCCGCACATTGTTATTATTTTAATTTTATTTTTTACGGTTTTATTTTATTCATTTCACATGACAAGAATAATATACTACAAAGATTGGACATTTTTCTATATATTGTATATATTTATATTTGGAGTTAGACAGACACCGACCTATTATATTTTCATCTTATTTCAACGAAATTATTATCATTTTTCCATGCAATTTTATTACTTATAAAAGTTTGCGTGGGCGTGTGGATGTGTGGTTTTATTTCCATGTATTGTATATTTTATATAAGAATTTATTATTTATATACACTACACACGACGTTACAAATTCTTCGTAATTTCAGTCACGTATATAAATATATATTGATGTTATTACAACGTTTTTCGGTGAGGATAGCGCGCTGACAAAGATAATATGGTGTCAGCATATTTGTACGATATTATGGCGACATCAATGTTTTATATTAGGATAAAAATTAATAGATATACCCAACGTTTATATATCGGTGTATAATAAGGTTACCTACTCCGAAAATTGGAATAGTATGTGTTTCAACTGTGACGTCAGAGGGTCTTGATTGAATTTCTGTATAAAATAGAGGGAACATGGTGTATTGTTTTTGTAAAATAAAGAATAGTTTATTATAACATTATATTTTGTTATTTTATTATTGTAAATTTTAATTGTTATTATTAATTTAATGTTTTTATAAATTTTTTAAAATTTTTTTTAATAATGGTTTTTATTAAATTAACAAAAAACAAAACGAAACAACACATTCTATTGAAGCGTATTATTTACAAAAAAAAAAAGATATAAATTTATTAATAGAAAAGTTAAAAAAATTTATAAAAACAAAATTGCACACACATTTAAATAGCTTGTATATTATACAAAGGGGAGTATTGGATAGAAGAATAAATTTCGACGAGAATTATGGATTTTAATTCATATTAAGTAGTGTCAGCGACATCTACCAATGTATGCTCATGTAGGAACATATTGTACACGGTCTCTACCATAAGGTATGTTATCTCTATGGTTGCCGTATTCAAATTTACCTATACTGACACAGTCGACAAGCCTTTATTAATTACAACAAAAATACCACAATAATTGAAAAAAAAACTAATTTATTGCAACGAATAGATATAACAAAAAAAAAAGAACGCTTTATTTCCTTTCCATCTCTATCATTATAGCCTCTCACCTCTTCATTTATACTTTCTTCGTGTATGTGTCCATCATTATCACCATTATCAAATGAAATAAATATTTAATAAATGTTAGTGTAGAAAAAAAAATATTCGGGACGGTCGTGCATTTTGTTTCAGCTTTTTTTTTTTGTATGTCGCGATTCGCGTTTTCTATTTTTTCTTCTTTTAATTAATACATTATTAATAAAAACAAATTGCCAATTTTTTAAGTGTTATTTATAGAATTTAATTAATTTTTAGTTTTTAAATTAAATTAAAAGATTTAGTGAATGTTTTTAATTTTATTGGAAATTGTTCAAAAGTGTTCCATTAAATTTTAAATTATTTTTTTTATATGATTATGTTATTATGAATAGTTCTTTGTCTGCGCATATTGGCAATCGGGTATTTTCGTTATGTGTGTGTGTAAAATAAAAGTCGTGAAATACCATTACCTTACCGTTTCAATTATTTTTACCATCGTTCGTTCGTTTCGTAGTGTGTTGCAAATTGCAGCGACGCAGTATTTGCTTGTGGTTTTGTATTTGTTGTAATGTATTATGCGATACTGCTTATAAATTCACATTCATATTCGCAGTCGCACACACTTGCACAAATGCACACTCACTCAAGGTTAGATATTTAATTGTTCTTTATTGTTTTTATATAATACAACAATTTGTTTCTTTTTATATTTATTTATTGTTAATGATAATGTACAGTCACAGCCAGACAATTATTACATATTCAAAAACAGACACTATTTTTTTTTTGGTAAATTAATTGATGATGATGACTTGAATTAAATATTATATTTAATGAAATTATGGAGATTTTGTAGATTTTGTTCGTAAGAGGTTGTTTTATTTTCTCTGTTACTCAGTGGCTGAAATGTTACATTCCAAATGATGATGATCGGTGTAAGAAATTTACAAAAAGTAATTAAAATCAATTGTAGTATTAGTTGTTTAGTTGGTTATACCATAGATTTAACAAACACACACACACACGCACACACATATTTACTGATAATTATTTTAACACTGTACAGTACATAACATTATTTATAACGTTTTTTCAACACAATTACATATCATATCATTAGGATTAATTTAAGTATTGACTCTAGCTATAGAGAATAATAATAATATAGTATCACACCATAATTTACCAATTAGTAGAAATGTTTTTATTTATAACCTGTGTCGGAGATCTACAAATATTATGGCATCTGGTTAACTTTTTGAAATTTTGCACATTTTATTGAGAGTAAAAATGATATATAACAATAATAATTATATTAATTACCCCTTCTCAACGTGTTATGCTTCTTATTCCATAAACCTAGTCCCTATAGACGCACTAAGATTATCCTTTTAATTTACTTATATGGAACATTTACTAAAAATATATATTGATGACATTATTTAAAAAACAGTGCGATCGACCTTAGAATTATGAATATCGATTTTAAATTTTATAGGAGGAAAAATTAATTTCGATTAAAATTATGGTTTTTAATTTATTTTTAAATGGTATCAGGGATATATGCGCCATATATAGAAACCATATACACTTATAGGAACATATTGTACACGGACTGTACCATAAGGTGTAATATCCCTGTGGTTACCGTATTCAAATTTACCTATACTGACACAGTAGACTAGCTAAATAGTCATTATTTATTAACACAAAAATTGAAAAAAACTAATTTATTGCAACGTATAAGATATATAAAAAAAATGAACGCTATATATAAATATATTTCCTTTCCATCTTTATCATTATATCCTCTCACCTCTTCCTTTATACTTTCTTCGTTTATGTGTCCGTCATCATCACCATCATCAAACGAAATCAATTATTCAATAAATGTTAGTGTAGAAAAAAAAATATTCGGGACGGTCGTGCATTTTGTTTCTGTTTTTTTTTTTTTGTATGTCGCGATTCGCGTTTTCTATTTTTTCTTCTTTTAATTAATACATTATTAATAAAAAAAAAGTTGCCAATTTTTTAAGTGTTATTTATAGAATTTAATTAATTTTTAGTTTTTAAATTAAATTAAAAGATTTAGTGAATGTTTTTAATTTTATTGGAAATTGTTCAAAAGTGTTCCATTAAATTTTAAATTATTTTTTTTATATGATTATGTTATTATGAATAGTTCTTTGTCTGCGCATATTGGCAATCGGGTATTTTCGTTATGTGTGTGTGTAA
Source organism: Bibio marci (assembly GCA_910594885.2). Taxonomy (NCBI): domain Eukaryota; kingdom Metazoa; phylum Arthropoda; class Insecta; order Diptera; family Bibionidae; genus Bibio; species Bibio marci. The sequence continues at coordinate 44,263,160 of OU343114.1, forward strand.
AATAAAAGTCGCGAAATACCATTACCTTACCGTTTCAATTATTTTCACCATCGTTCGTTCGTTTCGTAGTGTGTTGCAAATTGCAGCGACGCAGTATTTGCTTGTGGTTTTGTATTTGTTGTAATGTATTATGCGATATTGCTTATAAATTCACATTCATATTCGCAGTCGCACACACTTGCACAAATGCACACTCACTCAAGGTTAGATATTTAATTGTTCTTTATTGTTTTTATATAATACAACAATATGTTTTGTTTTTATATTTATTTATTGTTAATGCTAATGTACAGTCACAGCCAGACAATTATTACATATTCAAAAACACACACCACTTTTTTTTTGGTAAAATAATTGATGATGATGACTTGAATTAAATATTATATTTAATGAAATTATGGAGATTGTGTAGATTTTGGGCGTAAGAGGTTGTTTTATTTTCTCTGTTACTCAGTGGCTGAAATGTTACATTGCAAATAATGATGATCGGTGTAAGAAATTTACAAAAAGTAATTAAAATCAAGTGTACTATTAGTTCTTTAGTTGGTTATACCATAGATTTAACAAACACACACACACACATATTTACTGATAATTATTTTAACACGGCACAGTACATAACATTATTTATATCGTTTTTTCAACACAATTGCATATTATATCATTAGGATTAATTAAAGTATTGACTCTAGCTATAGAGATTAATAATAATATAGTATCACACCTTACTTTACCAATTAGTAGAAATGTTTTTATTTATTACCTGAGTCAGAGATCTACAAATATTATGGCATCTGGTTAACTTTTTGAAATTTTGCACATTTTATTGAGAGTAAAAATGATATATAACAATAATAATTATATTAATTACCCTTTCTCTACGTGTTATGTTTCTCATTCCATAGACCTAGTCCTCGTACACGCAATAAAAAATATCCTTTTAAATTGCCTATATGGAACATCTATTAATATATCGATGAGACATTATTTGTACAACAGTTTGTCCCACTTTAGATTATTATAGATGCGTAATGACTACCTATTTAAAATGCTATATGTAGAAGAATAAATTTCGAAGAGAATTATGGTTTTAAATTCATATTAAATAGTGTCAGCGACATCTACCAATGAATGATCATGTAGGAACATATTGTACACGGTCTCTACCATAAGGTATATTATCTCTATGGTTGCCGTATTCAAATTTACCTATACTGACACAGTAGACTAGCCTTTATTAATTACTATTATAATACCACAAAAATTGAAAAAAAAAAAACTAATTGCAACGAATAGATATAACAAAAAAAAAGAACGCTTTATTTCCTTTCCATCTTTATCATTATATCCTCTCACCTCTTCCTTTATACTTTCTTCGTTTATGTGTCGATCATCATCACCATCATCAAACGAAATCAATTATTCAATAAATGTTAGTGTAGAAAAAAAAATATTCAGGACGGTCGTGCATTTTGTTTCTGCTTTTTTTTTTTTGTGTGTCGCGATTCGCGTTTTCTATTTTTTCTTCTTTTAATTAATACATTATTAATAAAAAAAAATTGCCAATTTTTTAAGTGTTATTTATAGAATTTAATTAATTTTTAGTTTTTAAATTAAATTAAAAGATTTAGTGAATGTTTTTAATTTTATTGGAAATTGTTCAAAAGTGTTGCATTAAATTTTAAATTATTTTTTTTATATGATTATGTTATTATGAATAGTTCTTTGTCTGCGCATATTGGCAATCGGGTATTTTCGTTATGTGTGTGTGTAAAATAAAAGTCGTGAAATACCATTACCTTACCGTTTCAATTATTTTTACCATCGTTCGTTCGTTTCGTAGTGTGTTGCAAATTGCAGCGACGCAGTATTTGCTTGTGGTTTTGTATTTGTTGTAATGTATTATGCGATACTGCTTATAAATTCACTTTCATATTCGCAGTCGCACACACTTGCACAAATGCACACTCACTCAAGGTTAGATATTTAATTGTTCTTTATTGTTTTTATATAATACAACAATGTGTTTTGTTTTTATATTTATTTATTGTTAATGCTAATGTACAGTCACAGCCAGACAATTATTACATATTCAAAAACACACACCGCTTTTTTTTAGTAAAATAATTGATGATGATGACTTGAATTAAATATTATATTTAATGAAATTATGGAGATTTTGTAGATATTGGGCGTAAGAGGTTGTTTTATTTTCTCTGTTACTCAGTGGCTGAAATGTTACATTGAAAATGATGATGATCGGTGTAAGATATTTGCAAAAGGTAATTAAAATCAAGTGTACTATTAGTTCTTTAGTTGGTTATACCATAGATTTAACAAACACACACACACACATATTTACTGATAATTATTTTAACACGGCACAGTACATAACATTATTTATATCGTTTTTTCAACACAATTGCATATTATATCATTAGGATTAATTAAAGTATTGACTCTAGCTATAGAGATTAATAATAATATAGTATCACACCTTACTTTACCAATTAGTAGAAATGTTTTTATTTATTACCTGAGTCAGAGATCTACATATATTATGGCATCTGGTTAACTTTTTGAAATTTTGCACATTTTATCGAGAGTAAAAATGATATATAACAATAATAATTATATCAATTACCCTTTCTCTACGTGTTATGCTTCTTATTCCATAGACCTAGTCCTCGTAATATCCTTTTAAATTGCCTATATGGAACACCTATTAATATATCGATGAGACATTATTTGTACAACAGTTTGTCCCACCTTAGATTATTATAGATGCTTTATGAATACCGATTTCAGATAGGATATATCTATATAGTATACGATGAAATATTCGATGAGGGTTGAATTGAAAAGTAAAAATTATATATATAAACCATATGTTTATGTCCTTTTTATTATATATATATATATAACAAATATACCTTATTTATAAATTATATACAGCCGCACGTATAATTTGTGTGTGAAAATAAAGTTAATGAATAATCAACTAAATAATTGTGTATAACATATATGTTTTGTGTGTGTAACTTTTTCATCATCACATATTAAATAATAATAATAATATAGCCATTCATTCAATTATTGTTAATATTAAATTCAATATATAAAGGATTATTTTCTTATTGTTGTGGATTAATATTATATATATTAATTTCCATCCTTTTTATTTTCTTTTTTGTTAATCAATAGTAATTTTCCTATATACGCATCTAATAACTATTTTATACACATAAATTTCTTAAATTACTTTGACTCTTTAATACTCTATCTATAATATATATCGATAATAAATCAGTAGATATAGAGTTACACATATAAAATAATAAAATGTGAAATAAATAACATTTGAAACTATCGAAGAATAGGAGAATGACAATTTTAAAGTGTGTATATATGCAATAATAAAAATAAGGGTTTTTCTTCTTCTTCTTCTTTTTTGTATGCAAATTGCCTATATGCTATAAAAGGAAATGTTATAATGTCACACCCAAATATTATGCAATATACATAATATAGACAGTTACAAATAAAAAGGTACATAGTAAAAGTAATAAATTATCAAAGTTGTAAAAATTTCTTTCTATCTATATTATTTACAAGTATCTCTTTCTATATATACTCGTATATAATAATAATATACGAAATTATAAAAAAATATCCTTTATTATCCTTTTTGTCAAAAGATTACTTTAATATAATTTAAGTATATATATGTACCAGTTTTATATAATATATATATAATTTTGGAATTCAAACAGATAAGATACGCACCCATTTAGGAAATCACATATAATAGGTTTTTTATCTGATTATTATATAAATATTTGACGCATATATACAAATTACAAATGTATTATATAGAACATATATAGAAAATTAACTGTTTCGTGCAGTTTTAGTTGTTTGTTATCATACAAATATAAAAAGTATAAAAAAAATCATTTTTATCTACATATAATTTATTTATTATGTGTTTAATTGGGTAAAAACCGTTTTATATATGATAAAATCTTAAATTTATATTCATTTAAATTAAATTTTTAATTTTACAATTTGTATTTTAATATTTACAATCGATACAATATATACATCGTTTGTTTTAAAAATTCCCAAAATTTCCGAAAATTCTCATAAAGCAGATTTTCCGATCAAAAACGACGTTTTTTTAAACACATTTGTTTGGCTGTGACTGGTTTCTATATTTCCAAAGCTTCATTTGGCTATGAAATACCACTACTAATAGACTAATGGTTTGAGAGCAATAATTTTGCTTATGGTAAATAATGGAATGTCATGAAAAATATGAAACAACATATGTTAAAGATGCTTCTTTCTAACATCTAATACCACATGTACCATATGATTTCACTTCTGGTATATATGAGCTTTTCTGAAAGTTCAAGAATTTTTGAGACAAAGGGTGTATATTGATTAAAAAAAACATTGAATAATGAATATCAATGCAAGGGGCAGTTTAGTTAAATATTCTTTTGATGGGTATACTTTATTATATAGATTATAAGGGTAAAATTTAAAGATGTTGGATTAACTTTTAAGTTTTTAACTCATACCATAAACCTATAAGAGATAATAAATATAAATTCATGTATAGATTGTATTGGATTTGTATATGATATTAAATTTAAATAAATTGATTTGTTATTCGTATAATAGAAAAGTTCATAATTTATATGAAAATTTCTAAATTTTAGTTAAAAATATAATATTATATTAATGTTATAAATCGGATTTACGGTTGATATGCACTGGTGTTTGGTATATATGCTATAATAAGTTAACATATTGAATATTTTCGATGAACTAGACATTAAATCCGATTATAAAATTAATATTATACTATATTTATCGTCGCATTAAAATTAAATTAAAAATATAAGTTAAATTCCAATATAGAAATTTAAGAAATTTTGTGTTATATGTTCTTTGGTTATTCAATTAAGTTTGTTGTTTTGTAGATGAGTAAAATTCTTAGACATTTTCTTCGCTGCATTTTATATTGCAAAATTAGCTTTTTAATAGAAATCGAAATTTTCAACGAAATTTTGCTAGTTTTTAGGTCACAAAATTTGTGCGATTCAAATCAAAGTTTTTGTATCTTATTATTTTATATATTAATAAGGCATTTCCAACTATCACATATAGTTAGTTGCAATATTTCCCTACGATTAAATTTCATCCAATATTGAAATAGTTACCAAAAAAAAAATAGTAAAAATTCAGCAAAAAAATTGAGTTCAACCAAATGATAGGTAAGGTTAAATTGTGTTAATTACAATCTCTGCAACACCCATACTAATCCTCATTCATGATTCCCTTTCATAAATATATCCTTAGAATATCCTGAAAGGTTACCGTTTTTGGCTATAATCAATATCATGCTAAATCTTGTGGAATTCTCGTTGGTTTGAGGTTGTCACAAGGTATTATAGTGTTAAAAAACACATTGTAATTATCCTTCAAAAACATCAGGTGCTCTATAGTATAGGATCAGTCTATTTCTGTTTCTATTAACTTTTTGTTTGAAGTGTCATATGCACTTTTTTTTTTTTTTTATGGAAAAGAGTTCTTTACCAAAAATCTTGGAAAATCAATTCCAGAATTCTGAGCAAACACTTATCTGACATGTTTTTTTTTTAAACTGCAGGTAAAACATTTAATATATACATAAATATTGAAGATATTTTCACAGTTATTTATGAATTAAATTTATGGTTTTTAGTAAGTGTGGAACCTAGTATTCCTATAGTTTCGCATAATAATTGCAGTATTTAATATGGCAAAGAGACCCTATAAATATAATTACTTTTATTTCAACAATACAATTATTCCAACAATACGACACAATAAATATATATTGTACAATATTTATATATAGAAATCGCACTTTATATAAATACATAGAGACGACTGTCTATAAATAAATTACAACAATGGAAAAACATTAATTCAAAATCAATGTTTAAAATCTTATCGTTTTACTAAAAACAGTTTAACATGGGGATTTACATAAAAAAAAATATATTAAAAAACAGAAAAATTTTATTTGTGAACTTAATTTTATCTGTATATTCTCAACTGGTATATAATATTAAGTTGCCTTTAATTTTTGTATTTTATATATTTTGTATTTTTATTTAATATATAATTTAATATATATGCCGAAAAGCTTTTATATTTATGTATTTGAATATAAATATATATATAACAGATAGAGTGCTTCCGTATCCGCGTACAGCAACAAAGTATTATCTAGACGTTTTTCTTTGTGTTTAACAATATTTCAGAATTTAACAGATATTGTTTTTCACTTTACATATCCGCTCGTGTTATGAAATTTTATTAAAACTACATGGGCATACCTGAAAATTATAATGAGTATATGGATATAACCTTTGAATTTTGAAATCAATACGACATTGGCTATTTTTCTTTGCGTAATCTTTATTTATTTTTTCTTGTTGTAAATAAAAGTAATACAATTTTGGCATATAAATTCAGTGGCAAAAAAAAAAATAAACAAAACTCACCTAATTTTTTCTTTATATTTCCCACATCGTGTTCACATCGTTAAAATTTAGATTCTGCACATATATTATTCATATATTTAGTCTTTTTTTTTATACATATATACTGTTTTTAGTAGGTGTTTTATATTATCTCGATATATATATAGTTTTATATATACTGTTGTGGTAAACGTATTTATATATACACATATAAGCTATACAGGCCCTTGCAGACAGAGATGCTGCGGGACTTGGACCCATTGACATTTTATGACGTTCTATTCTGGTATTCAGAACCAACGACGTATAAATGTAGTGCGATTTGGTTCCTTTTTTTGTTCCTTTTTATATTCATTTAATCAAAATTTTTCATTTTAATTTAATGTTTATTTTACAAATTAACTTACAACAAACGATTTTTGTGTTTTAAATATACATTAAAATTAATTATAGCAATATTTAACTGACAATTTTATTTGATCCCACACCACGCACATTATAATCTTACTGAATTAAATGATTCCGTGTTGCATCACCATCATTTGGGGGATCCTTTGAGCCACGGGACTCGCGTCATAAAATGTCCTAATGCATCCCTGTGCAAGGACCTATATATATACAATATATATATATGAATTATATACTATATGTGTATCTGTATTATTATAGTAAATAGAGGTTGGCCAACAAAACTCATCAAAAATATCCATTAAAGTGAAAATGCATAAAAGGACTGCTGAAATAATATCACACATAATAAGTACAGTCGGTAACTTTTTTTTTTTTTCCATCATACAAAATTTCACTAAAATATATATATATTGTTATATACAAATACACATATAATCTGTATTTAAAAGCCCATAGGTATAGATATACACTATACCATAAAAATAATATCGTTGTACTGCAGCTGTAAATACTTTAATGTGAAATAAAATATAAATTATTATAGGTATATAATAGTATAAAAACCCTATGTCATAAAAATAATCGAAATGGATACGGAATTATCAATATCCTCAGCATTACTTCACGTTGATTCTTTGTTCTTTATACATTTTTCGATCGACGCACATATAAAAACTACCACCACTTTTAATGCTTTTGAATTTGGTTTACACTGTCATCAAACTTTATAGCAGTTTCACAATATATAAATGGATCATCAACAACCGATGGATAACGGTATCAGATCCAAATATTAGAAATTCAATTCGATTATTTTGCGAACGAGAGGAGGGGTGGTGTATATTTTGTGAAATGAATTTTGTTACAAAGGGTATAACAAATAACATTGTAATATTGTAGTAGATGTATTATTGTATATATAGAGAAAATAAAAGAAATTTTTATAAAAAAATTTGAAAATGCCCTTTTCCTTTTATACATTTTACACATAATACTCTTATATGCACAAAAATATATATATAGATATATGAAAAATGGATTTGTTAACAAGTATTTTATAATTATTACTTTTGAACAAGTCAAACCATAAAGAGAACTGTACAACATACATAAAAAAATCATGTTTTGAAATCTAATGATAAAAATATATATTTATCGTATGTGTTCAGTTTACATTTACTGTTTCACAGCGCAAACAAAAAACACTAACTAACGCTAAAAGGTATTATTTACCCATCATCATCGAATTTAACCTAGTTTGTGAAGTATTTTTCTTTTAGAACCCTTTAAAAAACATATATAAATATATGTAAATCCATCGTTGTTTGTATGTATATTTATAATTATATATTTATAGTAGAGTATTGAGGGTAAAATAAAAATTATGAGCTTTTTTTTTCTATTTAATAGCACATAATTGAGGGTATATAATGAAAGAAGAAAAAAAATAACAACACTTAAAATACAATCTTCTAATATATAGACGATGTGATGAAATGAAGGAAAATTGTGAGGAAAATTGTAAATATATTGCTGTATATAGATTGTTGCAACATGTATCAGATTAAATTAAATATCCTTTGCAAAAATAAACAGAAATAATAAAAATAGGTTATATCCTTAATATATATTGACAGATTTTTCTTTTGATTTTCATATACAATACATATACAGTGTGTATCGTAATAGATATCTACTACTCTTATATTGAGTCGCTGTGAAGTGTATTTTAACAGTTTGAACTTGTACGAAAATCTATATCTATATATATTAGGTTGTCAACTATCTCCCTTCCGCCTTTTTGCTCTTTATTCAATGCTTTATAAAAAGTGTTACAGTAATCGGATTTAGTTCAAATATGCGCCGTTTTGTTCGATAATCTGTTTCCATCTAGACTGCAACTTCATAATACCTCCCTCGTAGAAGCCCCCCTCCTTATTTGCGAAGAACTCGGACAGCCACTTTTCACAAGCCTCTTTTGAGATCAACTTTACACCACCAAGGGCGTTCGCCATGGACAGGAACAGGTGGTAATCACTTGGCGCTATGTCCGGGCTATATGGTGGATGCGATAAAACCTCCCATCCGAGCTCCCGTAGCTTCTGACGAGTCATCAACGAAGTGTGTGGTCTGGCGTTGTCCTGGTGGAACACTACACCCTTCCTTTTGGCCAATTCTGGACGCTTCTGGTCGATCGCCTGCTTCAAGCGGTCCAGTTGTTCGAAGTAGATGGTAGAATTAAGCGTCTGGCCATATGGGAGCAGCTCATAGTGGATGATTCCCTTCCAATCCCACCAAACACACAGCAAAACCTTCCTGGCCGTCAATCCCGGCTTGGCCACTGTTTGGGACGATTCACCGGCCTGCGACCACGACCGTTTTCGCTTGATATTGTCGTATGTGATCCATTTTTCGTCGCCAGTCACCATCCGCTTCAAGAATGGGTCGAGTTCGTTCCGTTTCAGCAGCATTTCGCAAATGGAAATTCGGTCCATTAGATTTTTCACTGTTAATTCATGTGGCACCCAAACATCAAGCTTTTTTTTGTATCCAGCCTTCTGCAGATGGTTTAAAATGGTTTGGTGACTAACTCCCATCTCCTGGGCGATGTCACGAGATGCCACATGCCGGTCTAACTCGATGTATTCCATGATTTGATCGGTATTTGTCGTCACAGGTCTTCCGCCGGCTGGCTTATCCATGGTGTCGTTTTCACCGGCTCTGAATCGTCGAAACCATTCCTCCGCGGTTCGAAGTGATAGAGTACCATCCCCCAAAACACCATTAATCTCACGGAACGTTTCTCTAGCGGATTTGCCTTTAACGAAGGAAAACTTTAAAATAGCGCGAATTTCGGCGTTAGTGAACTCCATGTTTACACGTCTATAACTGTTGAACGCAATATCCAAACTAATCATACATAGCGTCGTTTTGTTTGTTATGTCAAGAGCTTTCAAATTATGTACAGTGTTGCCAGATACGAGCTCTGTAGCGCTTTGTACATAGCCGCGAAATTAAAAAGACAAAAAGGCGGAAGGGAGATATTTGACAACCTTATATATACCATTATTACTATACATTTATATTGAGACACTTGAAAATGTTGATACTTTTAATAAAAAGCTAAACTAAATTTAATTTTAAACTACTTCAAATCCTAATTTAGTTAAAACAAATGTCTGTTTATATTGCTACATAACAATATTTGTTTGTTTGAGTCCTATTTGTTATATGTTGCCTTTTTTTTTTATTTCTTAGACTTAATTCTTTACATTCATAAAAACATCTTGTTTATGTATAGGGTAACAAATTTCACCAAATGCCAAATTTGACTTCATTAATATTATTGAAGTTTTTATACCGTATATTCAAGAAGTATTTCAAAGAAAGGAAATAAATATAAATGTAATTTGAATAAGGTGGTGCTATATAGGTAATGACTAGATACGGTGGATGTGGCAAAGCATTACAAATAAGCTGCGATACATTTTTGTTTCGTGTGTGTGGTGTCCCATATCCGGATCAATTAATAATTTATCACCTTCAAGTGAACGCAATCATGAACGTTGTTGTCCATCTTTTGCAACAGAATGATATTTAACAAACCAATTTTAACAGTGCTTAGTTTTAAAAAGCTTAAACACAGCACATAATTTTTTGTAAAGAGATATTAAAATGGTGAATATAATTATTTACTGGATGACAATTGTTGATAAATATCGTATTTAAAAATATATTGTTTTTTTGGTACTTCAACAATGGTCATTCAATTGGGTTTGACATTTTGAATAGCGTAAACATTCTTAAAAACACAATCCATGTGAATTGGTGAAATTACAGTGAATGGTTTTTAATGCGTTTTTTATTACAATTTTGTATGACCGCTTTTTTAAAAAATAGACTAAAGAAATTGTCAAATTGCTTTAATTCGCTCTCGCGTATATCCCATTTCTATACAATTGCCTAACAAATGCCTAACAATGATTTTCCGATAATATTTTCAAATCACCTATTCTCACCAGTGTATGTTTTAGTCGTTGTTCTGACAATACTGTACGCAGTGGCACAATAGAAATGTTCGACGTAATCGATTGATTCAGACACTCTCTATATATAATATTCGATATTTATGACCATATACTGTTAATTATTAATTCATTCATAAATTAAACCCTATATAGTTAACGTTGACGTTTATCATATGAACGTTAAAATGCTCCATTTACTGATGATGAATTTATGAAAATAAAATATATATTTATTATTTAAAGTGATATAAGAATTAATCGCAGATTTCGATCTCTCTTATACTCCATAGAAATCTTATTCCATATAAACCGCAAAGGACTAATATAAAAACCGTAATTTTTTTAATGCACAATATTTCCCATTATAGCTTGTAACTATTAATACAACATGTATATACGTAACATTCACTTATAATACCAAAGATACGAAAAAATTGGTTTTTACAATTTATTTACTTATTTATAATACACGCATAAAAAAAGTCTTATATATTACAAACCCATTTAAATCAAGTAAGTCTCTATTCTATATATAATGTTTTTGGATATACTTATGGCTATATGCGGATATATTATACGGATTTGTTATTGAAATAATTTTTACTTAAAAAAAGGGAAATTGAAATCAACTTAAAGTATACGAGTATATGTATATGAATAGGCAAAACTGAATTTTTGGCAACAGATGGAATTAAGATTGAAATATGTTATATAATAAGGAATATATTTTGCTATGCACAATATTATCAATACACTTTTAGTATACATTTTTCTTTAACATGAATATATTTATAATGTATTATTATTTATAATCGATACGTTACATATTCACGTATATAAAACTATATATATATCCGGATATATATTCTAAATTTTGAAATATTAACTTTTGCCTTTTTCTTCATCGTCTTTGTTATGGCGGCCTAGCGTCTACATAAATCTAAACGACTGTATATATACCTTAATAACATACAATTTATATAATTTTCCTTTTGCATTGTGCGTGTTCGATAATTTATTGTGTGCGAAAGATTTAATAATTTTTGTCGAGAGAATAAAATTTTCATTTAAAAGTGAACTTAAAATATGTAACATATACATTGAGAAAAATGAAAGTTAATTGATATAACAAATGTTACATTTGGATCGTTATCATAATTTTTCATTTTATATGTATTGTACTGTACATAACAAATACATTTAAGTACTCTATTTATAATATACATATTCGATATATTGTACAATATATTACATAAACATTTTCTTTTCAAATTTATTGATTTCGGAAATAAATTGCAATAATGATATAGCCTATAATAGCATCATTTAATATTTATTTATAATATTTCTTTATATTTTTATCCATTAGAGAATTTTATTTTCCTTATTCCTTTTATTGTTACAATATTAATATAGAAAATGTATAACAAAAAAACAAATCACAATTTTATCTTACGTAGAAATTTATATTATTTTTCGATATTTAAAATTATTTTGTAATATAATAATATATATGGAATATAATGTTATTTATTAAGGATGTGTGTAAATTTAGGATCACATGTAGTGTGTTATAATGAATGATATATATATATATGTTAATTATTGTTATATCATACGGGTTTGTATATATTGTATATTGTTTGATGCACGACTGTGTCCAATGGCACCATATTTATTCAGAGGTTAATATCGAAAAATGATTTATTGCTAATTAATAACAATCTGTACTATAATTTCATGTACTTGTGCCCATAATTTGCAACTCGTCCTAATTTTCTGTCTTACTATAATTCATATTAAAATATTTATTATATATTTTATCACAATTTTTGATTACTGTTGTGGGGTAACATATAGGCGTAGAAGGCTTCAATAAAGAAGAGCCATCTTGAATTATAACATCCACCTACGGTTTTGGATTCCATTCCAAAGATTACCTTGCTTAAAATTCATATATGTCCGATGTATTTCCATTTTCGACATTTCATTTGAATATCAATTCTTTTGTTTGATTGCACCTGTTCTTCCCAGTAACGAAGCTTGCTTGATTGGTTTGGGTAGATACATATACAATATATATATATATTAGAAAGTAAAATAATTTATTCATTTTTCAACTACAAGCTAACAGTTTCATAAGTAAAGTACCAGTAGATCTGGCTGTGGAATAAGATTTTTTAACTTTAACTTCAATGGAATTCCATTTTTTTTATATATCTACTTTTACTATAAAGGCAACACAATCCAGAACTATATTCAAAATAAAAAATTGAAATGTAGTTCTTGCAACACCAAATGTATTACACTAATAATAGAATATTAAAATCCAATCAGAATGAAAAATCGTTATCAATAATCAATGCCAAATTTAAATTTATAAATTTTGAATACACACAATTTCAAATTAAAAGACAATATGAACAGATATATTCATTTAAAATTTATTTGCTATAAAAACATATAAAAGCCATTCTTCATATTTGACTCAACTTAAATGCATACTGAATTATATGATTGTGTTTGTGATTGACTTTTGGATATTTGATAGTATGATATAATAAATCGTGAGAGTCGATATAAAAATAAGCAAAATATATATCAAAAACAAAAGATAAATCCATAGTTAAAAAATGACTTGAACAGATAAATGTTTGACTACGAAAAGATAAAGATAAATTTAAAAGATGATTTTTATGCATGTTAAATATACATCTGCTTAAGTCATAGATAAATTATGACTTCCTAAACATTTCCTTCATATTTATTTCAAATTGATTGGTTTTTTGGATTGTATTTTATTTAAATTTAGTGATTTATATAAGTAAAGATCAATTTATGATATTTGTTTAAAAAATTTTTGAATATTTTGTATGAACATAAGTTTTAAAGTATTTTTGATATAACCCGTAAAAATCTGTTTTAACATACATTCTTCTGCAGTTGACAATGGAATTTTCTACGGTAGTCACTGTCTGTTCAATTGTCTATATGACGCTTCGTGGCTACCTCTTTAAAAGCCTCTCATTTTACTAATTGTTTCAGTACATTGAACACAAAAGATTTTGTCGAAGGCACACTTATTTATGTGTTACTATATTTTTGGGACAAATTCACGTATATTGAAATGCATTACATTATTGATTATCAATTTTCTTTTAAATTTAATCAATACTTTAACAAAAAAGTTTACACTATGTAGAATATATTTAACAGATATAATTATGTATAGAACAAAACCCTTAAAAGGATATATATATGTATAAACAAAAGAATAGCCCTGTGTGTGCCTATATTTATACCTACCCATATACAAAGTATATTACAATGTATAAATTCATAAACCTCTCCATATATTGTATATTTATATTTTTATATTGTATTATTATAGGTGTAGAACAAAGAAAAACAAATCCTCTCACATATAGATAAAATTTTGTTTAAATGTAAGTTACAACAACAACAACAACAACTACAACATTAACAATACAAACAATAACCTTTCTATTATTATCTGCGCTTTAAAGCTTAAATAACAAAATTTTGTATAGAATTTATACTTATCCGCATAGCTACAATATACATTTATTCTCGTATGTATTTACGATTCAGTGTTCCTATATATATATACCTACTCCACCAACAGTGATTTTTAACCTAAAGTTTTCGGACATATGCGGTCAAACATTTTTTTTCTTCATCTTCTTCTATTATATATACCAATAGGTACGTATAGGCGCACGTGATTTGATATTACTACTAATTTAGTATTCTATCAACGAATGGATTGGCATTGTTCCAAAATAAAAAAATATAGAAAAAAAATACAACAAAAACAAATATTTATGTGAAAAGTTCACTATGTCTTTTTATTATTTTTTTTATACATGTATGTGTTACCTATACACATATATGTTATATAAAGCTTTTCTTATATGAAAAATGTTTTGTATTGTAATATAACACACATATTATTGTTTTATATATATATCCACCATAATAGGCAATGGATATATTTTCTCTTTATATATATACAATATATATGGTAAGCTTCTGTTTCTAATATCTATCTGATAATATAAATAGGAAAAAAAAAAAAACAAAAAGGAATAAGAATAATATTCAATGAAAAAAATATAATTCAAAAGTCCTTTTTCTATTTTTATCATCATATACATACGTATAACTTCCGTAGGCATATTCCAACAATATTGTATTATATTGTAACAACAAAAAAATCTGTTAGTAATTTCAAATGTCTTTATTATTACTGCAGGTGGATACGATTGATTTATATATTGTGTTTCATGTTTTTGTGTACAGCTAAAAATGGGAAAAAAAAAAACTGAAATCTCTTTTCCTATTATTTAATGTGAGATATTATACGTATTTTTATTATTATTGTATTGTAACATATATTATATGGCAATACCTTTTTATTCAACAGTTATATATTTTATATATATATAGAGAGTTTGTTATATAACATATTGTATATATATATATACATAAAAGCATAAAAGCTACTTTAACCTCGTGTCATATACGATTTTTGTATGTACAAGTATTATGTTAAAAGAATGAAAAATCGGGAAATCGGAAAATGTAATATTCCACCACGCGCGTATACAACATTCTATATATATACACTGGGTAACATGATTATAAATTCAGTAAATTACAACTATAAATATACAGAAATATTATACTATACAAAGGACTTCAATGTTAATTGATTGCTCATAATATTTAAAATAAATTTTATTAAATTAAATATATATTAGGTTCATCCAATCCAATCATATCAATATCGAATTATATCAACAGTTTTCTGAATATACGATTAAATAAAATTCTTATAATTCGATTATTTCTCATTCAGATTTTGATCAAATTTGTAATGTTAATGTAATAGACACAGACTAACACTATTTGATATATTATTATGAAACTGTGGTTCTTATGTTTTTAAAGAAAAACACGTTTATTTTGAAATTACTGGATATAAGTTTTTACTGAATATAATTGGCATTGTCATCGTACAACATTTTCTCAATTTTTTTACCAATTTATGAATACCATCAAAATAAAATTTCTTCTCTTTTGATGTGAACCAACAAGAATCGAGTTATTTTCGGTGGTTTTCATAATTGTGCAAGTGCTGTGCACGCAGACATCATGTTCCATCGATTTTGAAAAGCGATAATCTAATGCAGTTACCATGTGGTGAATAAAAGACGGTTGTAGTACCACATCTCATCCAAGTGCTTACATCGTTTCTTTGCGTTTTGCGACATGAGGACGAACTATGCCGTTTTTTTTTTTAACCAGTTTAACGTGACTTTGGTAAATTTTGATTCTTTTTCTTCTAATAATCACTTTAAATTAATTATTTGTTTACAGTATAGAGTTCAATTTTGACAGCTTGGTTTGGTTTCAACCGACATTATACACTAATTCTAATATATCCAATCCAATCAATTGTTAATGAAACGTTGGAATCACTTTATGCACAGCTTCTTTCTGACTGATAAAGCATGTTCATCATATAGGCTTTGACAAGCATTCGAGGATATTCGGCATCAGTTTTCACCAAATGAAACAATAACAAAACGTTTTTCACGACATTTTCAACAAACAAAATAAAAACAACATTTAGCTCATAAAAAAAATCCATTTCCAGCTGTTGAGACTTCTGCAAGGTATTTTTTTTTTTTTTATTGAATTTGTTTACCAATTGTAGATGTAATAATAATGTCACAAAAATACCAATGCTCAATGTATGAATTTGATCAAAATCGAATGAGAAATGGTTAAAGTTTCCCGAATTGTATGTCATTTTTCGTATAACGACATTCTCATCGCAATACATACCAAATTTAATTAAAATCGTGTAAGTAATTAGCCAAATTGTCCAGCATCTCAAAAAATTAAGTTTGTAAATAATTTTAATTTTATTTGTTCATTTGTGTACTGTTAAGCTAATCCGTGCAACGGAAACATGAAACATTGTATACCAAAAGTTCATATAGTGGATTAATACCATTAATTAAGAGTTGTTAATTCTAAAGATTTGACGTGTATATGAATATGATAAAATAATATTAAAGTGCAGATTAGCAACAATAAGATGTGATGGGTGGGGGAATGCTTCATTAATATAACGAAATGCACTTTATATAGAATAGAAAAAAATAATCACATGCAGATGCTTTTTTTTTTCTATTGTGAACTTCCAAATTTGTAAGTTTTATAGATTGATATTGAATTGGAATTTATAAAAATGTTTTGGCATGTTCGACATATCGTAAAACGAAAAACAACACAGTCGTCCTAATGGAATTACAGTTGTTTTTTATATTTTGCTGTTTCATATTAAAATCTGAAATATTTTCGATCACAAAAGTAATAAAAGTGGGATACCAATTGTACATTTGAAAATGTGTAATGGTAATCCATATTCAGAAACCACAACAACGTCAAGATGTGTATGTAATTAACTGTTAAAAAATTAAAATTATATTTTCTCTCTACACTGAACCCAATAATTATATATAAAATAATTTTTTTAGTACTTACTATAACAAAATTAGTTTACATTTGTTCGATTTATAAAAATAATATTGACAAAATCAAAATTTCACATAATTTTGTATTGGATATTTTAAACACGTTTTTTTTTGCTGCTTATATAATATTGGAGTGAGTGAACTTATAAATATGTTCGCCAATATCTAAATTAATATATAACAAATTATATTGTTTGGAAAAATTGATAAGTTTTCTTATATTGCTATTATTATATTTATATATAAATTCTAGGGTATTTGACGTTGTGTTGCTGGTTTTAATATATAATATATTGCTGCTATTTAATATATTACGATACATATAATATTTGAGTTAAAAAGTAATAAGGTTAATTGCAATTTTCTTTTGTTATATATAAATATATACCAAGTTTTTGTGCACGGTGTGTATTGTACTATTATAGAAATGTTTATATTTAATATATATATATGTTTTTCAATAATATATGGTTTTGTGTAACGTGTATTTATATTAGCAACCATAAAAAAATAATAATAAAAATATAATAACGCAGAGGAATAAAAGAAAATCAATGGTATTATTTTCCGGAAAAAAAAAATAAAAATTTCTTTTGTTACAAAAGAAGAAAAATCATTGTGGACTTGAATGGGGAAATTTTTTTTTTTTACATTAAACAGTATTTATTTACATTCAATGCAAACCCTTATATTTTGTATATGTATATGATGTAACATAATTACAATCAAAAATGTTATAATGTCAAGTTTTATATTTATGTCGTCTTCTATATACCTTAAATGTATATAGAATGTATTAATAATCAGAAAATATTCCTGTGACATTTTATTTAATTTTTTATAAAATTTATATTAAAATTACACATTGTCATAAACATATCAAATTGGTTTTTATATATAATTAGAAATACTTGTTTGTAGTTTAATATTTTATATTACAAAGGACAAACATTTAATTCTATATTAATATAGACGATCGTTAGTTACGTTTAAACACTGATTGTGAGTCGTAATTATATCATTTGTATTATTGTAGTACATATAAGGAAAATGCAATCAATAAAATAAAGATTGGAGTTTGTAATTAAACGTATATTACAGTGACTATAACTGGTATATATATCTATTCTGTATGTACTTAACGTATATATATATGCACCACCATATGTATAGCGAACGTTTCCCATTTATGTATTTAGACGTATTTATTTTCCAAAATTAATTAAATGTAATATTAGATAATGAAAAAAAAAAGTAATTATAAAATTCATTATAGGAAAAAAATTAATATATATATAATATTTGATCAAATAAGTAATTTACGTCGTTTCATATATTTTTATATGAAAATGTACAATTATATTATAGTATATTTTTTGTAAAAAAAACTGAGATTTTTAATTTTATAAATATTTATTATCTTTGTTTATCCTTTGTGCACATGTAAAATATTCCTACACTCAACACAATTCCATTTGTCCTCACCTATGTGTGTTTTCATAAACGTTAAAATATTAAATTTTTAAATTAAAATTTTTATTGCAATAATTTTATTGAAGATTATATTGTAATAATTGCTAAAGATTATATGAGATTATTCATAATTTGCCATAATTAAATGTATTTAAATCGCCTGACTAAATAATTTATAGAATATAATCAAAGAATTATTATAATCAATCAATAACATTTTTGCAATTGATCGTTAATCTTTTTAAATTACGGTACATAGTTTTACTGGATATCCATTTTTTGTGTACAAAATTTCTGATTACAAAACAATTTCCAATCTTTCATCGAAGAGATTTTTAAAATCGAATCACACACATTCAAAAGATATGACCGATTTTTCGATTAATGTTAGTGAAATTTTGTATGAAATAATGATATCGTATAAATTTTTTATACCATTTGGTTGTGAATAAATTGCTTAAAATTTTCTCTGCCATCGATTGGAAAATCGGGCATATCTTTTGAACGAGTGAATAGATTTTAAAAATCTCTTTTATGAAATATTAGAAATTGATTATAAATTACAATTCTGTACACAAAAATTGAAATCCGTTAAAAATATGGCCCGTAAAAATTTTTATCTAATTTCACCCTTACAAGTTATAAGAAAAATTTAGTGATATAAAAATTGAAGGGCATTTCTCTGGTTTCGCCACTCAATATCAATTGATAGCATTTGCCTATGATTGATTATATCAATGGAAAGATTATAGGAATTCTTATATTGTTTCAATGGATAAAATCTTTTTGTATATTTTTGGATTCCTTAAAAATTTCTAAATGATAGTAATCGGATTGTTTTGGGTGTACATTTATATGTTTATATTTTTATCCTGTACGTTATATTTATCTGTAAAAAAATATTTCACTTTGATGTTTTTATATACTACAACATATTTTTGATATATTATTGTATTGTTATACGCATATTTATTTATACAATGTATATAGTTTCTATGTTGTGTTGATAGGAAAGAAATTTCGTAATTTCGACAATATATAAAACAAATATCTTTTACGGAACAAAATGTCATCTTTCTAACTATTTTATTATTTTGCACTCGCATAGAATTTCTAGTCTTCTGCCAACAGAATTTTACATAATCTTATGCATTGATAAAAGTATTACGAATTAAATAGTGTTGACATTTGTCTAAATAATTGTTAATTGCTTAGACTTGTGCTTTCTCCTTGGTTCATTTGTCTGAATTGATTGTTTGGTATGTTTGAAGCAACTCAAAATACTCACCTCTTTTCTGACAGCATGATCATTTTTATTTGCTGTAATTCACCTTTTGATGTGATTGGTGTTGTTTCATCATATGTTTATAGACCATGTTTATTTTCGATCGATGTTAAAGTAGTCAAACCTTTTTCATCACCGTTTTTAAATAATTTATTAAAATAAAAATATAAAGAATATTTTTCAATTCAATTAATATAAAGAGAACACAAATATTTATGTAGCTTCTTAAAGAGTTCAGTACATTTTTTAATTATTATCAATTTAAGCTCTCAGAAATAGCTTCATCCGAATCGATTATGGCTTTAATTTTCATCATCAGTAACTTCAATTGCGGTCGTCCTGTTTGTTGATCATTTTTGATTGAAATTACTTTCTTGCCAACCCAATATTTATATATGTATTGAATTGAATTTATATCTAATATATTTAGTATATTATAATGAAAAATTCTGTATACATATTCTGATTGAATAACCCTAGAGCTATTCATTATTATCAAGTACTGAAAATTCTATTTTATATCACAAATTTAGTTCTTTGTACAATATATATACAGTTTATTATACATTATATGCAATCAATAGTATAATAGTTAATTATATTCCCTAGTTTGTATATTATATACGATAAAATATATAATATTAAATCATAAATTGAACAATCCCAATATACTTTGATTCATTTCATGTATACTCGTGCACACAAGTACCTACACATTTATATAAATATGTGTTTATATAACCATTTAATATATAATATAATTGTATAAAATTCGTATAGTATTTAAAATGAGATAAATATAGTTATAGGTTGAATAATTATACATATAAAAGCAATTATTTTAATAGAAGAGTTAATTTACAATTCAGTGAATCAGGAAATTACCTGAAAATAATTATTATATAAATATATACATATATATTAAAATGTTCTATATAAACACACCTATATTAAAAATTTCACTATTATCTGCTATTATATAACCAAACCCAAGTACCTGTATACGTTTACATAATTTAAACTTAAAATATAGTTTACTTAAATCTCTTTTCAACATAGACATTATATTATAACCCGGCATTTAATCATTTACTTATATATATATTATATTATATGCGTATAAAGGTGTATGTAATAGGGAAATTTTAATAGTAATTGTAAGCGGATTTATTTTGTATATGAGGTTTTTCCTTTTTTAATATATGAACGCATCTACACTCCGTTACGCTTGTTGAAGAATACAACAAAATATAACTTCATAATTTTACCGATTCCTGTTGTGTGTGTGTGTGTATGGGTGTGTTTTAATTCCAATATATACGTTCACTTAATTTAATCTAATATATAATTTAACTCGTATAGAAAGTATTTTCTAAAATTATTCCTTTTAGTTAACTGAAACGATAGTCTCACGCTGTATCATAAACTAATTCATAAGCTTCATGATTATTATATTTCGAAAAAAAAAGCTGTTCCATATTTTTTAAGTCATGGAAATAATATGATTAAGACGATCGCAGGACGATAAGAAAAAATAATGCACTGTGTTTGTGTATTTGTCCGAATAATTTTACGTTGTTATATTGCAATTTTTGATTATTAACTACATATGGTTAAATTCTGCTCCGAATGTTTATTTAAGGATCAAAAGGAAGAGTAATGTTGTTAAACAAGCGACACGGATTGTTTATAAATATAAGCATTTTATAATTATTATTATTATATATTTTATATATGAAAATAATTATGTACATAAATTTATATATTATTTTATTTATGTTATATATGAATATCTTTATTTATTTATGTAAAATTTTCAATTTATATTTTAAATTTTAATAATTTTTTTTAATTAATATTATATTTATTATGAAATTATTATTACAAATTTATGTATTGTTATTTTATTTATGGTTATTATTTTATTATATAATATAAATAATGGATATTTCTCTCTAAACCACTCGTATAATATACAATGTTTTTATTAAAATTGAATGGAAACTTGGAAAAATGTTGAAAATTACATTTTAATTATAAATTCAAATATTTTTTATAATAACTTTTAGTTGAATTTCTTTCAAAATATGTTAAGTTTTATACAATATTACAATAATTTAATTTTTTAGCTTATTTCTTTTTATTTTTAAAGCATACATGGAACAAAATTAAGTGAATACATTTTCCAGCTAAAATTCATACTATAGATTAATATTTGGTATAGCATATTTAGTATATTGTTTTTATAAATTTGCCCACATAGTTCTCAACCTTTGAAATAGACCATATTTCGTAATCCTTATAAATATTGAATCATTTCCATCAAGAATTGCACATAAATTTTCATTGGGATTCATATCGGAACTTTATAGAGCCCATTCCAATGACTTTTACCAATCATTGCACATTTTTATGGTTTTTAGTTTAGTTTATAATCAATTTAAGCAATTTAATTTTTTCAACTTTGCATTAATAATGTTGATATAACTATAAAGACATTCTATAGCAAAATTTGTAATATAAAATAAAAAGAAGAATTTTTCGCACTAATAAATGATTTGCATTGTTCTATCCATTGGTCTAAGGTTACTTGTTGTTATGGAAACAATCAAATTTAATGTTTCCTTAATTTATTGTCGCGTTTACGGTGTATTTTTTGTTTTCACTTTTGTAACAATTCGAAAATCATCAATTTTTGTGAAGTTCAACGCTGCCCTGATTACGGCCTGGAATATTTCCGAAAATTTCACCCATAAATTATTTCTTATAAATTTCTGCAGTAACTCATTTACAAAATTATTAATTTTCTTATACTCACACACATTTCTTTTCGAATTGACATTTTTTGTAATTTAATTACTTTCACTGCGGATTTTAAATTAATCGATTTTATATAAAAATTCAATAAAATTTAATAACAGAATCATAAGTCGTCCGCATCACTAATAATGAGATTCTTATGAGTAAACAAAAAAGAATTTCAACTAAACAATTATTTTCATTATTTTATTTTTAGGCGTCATTCAGCATTCCTTCGCACATAAACTAAACTCGATAATATTTATTTATTATAAAGGCATTTGTTTTTTTATATTACAGTCTTTAAACTATGTTGTGATATAAAACAAAATTATTTTCTTGTTCAATTATTTCATGCATTAACTTCATAAAAATATCAGATTCTGGTACTAAATTCTGTACCAGACAACAACAGAATTGCTCCGTTTTAACTGTGTAAATCGTCATTTTATACGACAGTGATAACTGAAATATTATTTCTGTTTCTATTGTAGGTTTATATTCCAACGCTATAGCAACAGAATCTGAACCAGAATATCTCAGTTCAACACCGTCTCTTTTCCAGACCACTGCATTTCTCTTACTATATTCTGAATCAGAAAAAAATTCTGTTTATACCACAACCATATAGTTTTACATATGAAAAAATTTTGTTTCAAATTAAAATTTTATAATGCATTCAATATTATTATTAATATTAAATACAAGTGTCCACTGAATTTTGTGAACCCCCGTGCGTTGCGTATATATGTGGAAAAATTTATTGTATATATAAAAAATTTATTATAAATGTTATATAAATATTTATTTATTTATTTATTTATTTATTTATTTATTTTAAGTTTCCGAAAAAAAAAAGAAATCTCCAAAAAGAATCTTTTAAAAATGTCCTTTTTGTTTTGCATATCCCTTTTTTTTCGGATCCAGTTAAACGATTAAATTGAAGAAACTTCTGTTATATACTTACTGCGTTGTTTTGGTTATTCTATATATTCTATTTATTATTCATTTGCATGAATGTATGCCATATACTTGTACGTATACGGGGTCAAGTCATAAACAAATAAATATAGAGATGAACTTCAAAAATAGAAATAAAACAGAAAAACATATAAAGGATATAAAAGGAAAGCTCTTAACAGGTAGTTTTGTTTCTTCGATTTGTTTTATTTATCCATTAAATATAGAATGTCATTAAAAAAGGTTTCTTTTAATACTATCTATATTTATTTATATATGCTCATCCTAATTTCTATTGTGGGATTAAAAAAATACAGATTTTCATCATTTATGTGCATAAATGTATTTGATGTTGATGTTGTTCTTTTTTCTGTTACTACTACTATATACGGATGTGGTATGTATTGTAATATAAAATACTAAATAAAATTATCTTGTATAGATTTTAGTATAGATACTATATTTTTTTTTCATGAATGTATCATGTCATCCAATTGAAAAATGAGAATATATGAAACAAATCTGTTTAGGTTATGTGTGGTACGTACCATATATATATATATATATATATGCAAGTAATGAAGTAACACAACAAGTATTGCTAACTGTGTACATGTTTAGTTTATTTTAATATTAAATTATAATACTACACAATAGTGAAATAGTGAACCATATAAAAAATTTAATGTTTTTACTTTTATTGAATAAAAATGTTATCAATATTATTAACCATTGAAATTTTCATTTTATTATAAATTATATTGAATGTGAAGGATGTTTTGTACTAAAAATAGTTATTACAATATATATGAAATGTCTTTTGCAAAAGAATGTTATAGAATTATTTTGACACGTAACACTTTAAATATTTATCTTCTATTTATTTTTTGCTTTGATTTTTATGATCTAATTTAAATTTTACTAAATAAATAACAAAAATTAAAGAACTGTGTATGTTTGTCAATGATTTTCCAACCAGATCGTTCAGATCTGTCAGAACATGTACTCCTCAGTTTATAAGAATGAAATCTCTTGAAATACGGTATAGATTATAGGTACACGTTGAGGTTTAACTATATATATTATATAATAATAACATAATAATAATAATTATCACTACGTAAGAGACTTTAACTCCTTCCGCATCATCTCCTAACAATATTTTTTTCTAATAATATTCCAATGTGATTAACTACTCTCATACTATAATTGTTAATATTGAAGATTATATATCATTATATATTTATAGAAACATTAAAAGCCATTCATTTTAGGAGATTACAGTTCATTGCATTTGTTTTTTTTTTGTTACGGATTCTAATAGTGATCCTGAAAATCGTTACCTTTGTCAATTCTTTACAGACTTTATTCTATCTTTGTATTTCCTTAATTTTTTTTTATATCTATAAGTTTTTCATTGATTGAATTCATAATATTTCGCCGGCACATTAAAATAATGAAAAATTTAATAAATACAATGAAAAGAATATGGTCTTTAATTTTATCCCACTATCGAATGTTATCATTAAATATTTCCAATTTATATTGTTTTATATTCTCCAATTATAAACAATATATACACGTTCAAAAAACAATAACTAATTAGGGTATATAGATGAATCGAACACGTTGTCGAGCCATTAAATCGAACAATTTAATTAAATATATATTTCTATAAAATTAGTATTATTATTTTTTTCGGATACAAAATATAAATTATAATAAAGAAAATTTATTGAAAAATTTGATGGATATCAATTAAATTTGTATTATAATTTAATAATAAATAATATATTTTAAAATTTAAATTTGCATTTATAAATTTTGTAATACAATACAATCGATTATAGTGCTGCTCGACGTATATTTGCGGCACGAAAGGAAGAAAAATAGAGAAATTCAAATTATATACTTTAAATTAGAATAATAATAATACTATGGAATATGTAATTATGTACTATGTAAAATACATAATTTATAATATAAATAGATTTAATACACGATTAGGGTGTAAAAATATTTAATGAATAATTCGGTTTTTATTCGCATTAATTATCTTTGTTTTTAATTCTTCATAAATACGACTTTTAATGATAAATGAATTAATGATTTATGAAAAATTATATATATATCTTATCGTTTTTTGCAATTTAAAATGTAGCCAATGCCAACAGGAAACACAGAAAATTGTTTATGTGCCAGAGACTTAATAATTAAAAATTTATATTATATAAAAGTTCACATATATACTATTGTACTATTTACTACTATACCATATATATACAATATATATCCTTTTACCATATGTTTTAAGGACGTAGAAAATATGTACTTGCTGCATATGTATATATTCATATTCAGCCGGAAAATATTATAGTAATAATTTAAGTTTATTATTATTTCCGGTAAATTTATAATTAATTTTTAATATGCCACTTATATATGGTTTTTTTTTTTTTTCATTTTTTTCTTCAATTTATGAAAGAAAAATATGTGGAATATATAAAGTGGAGAGTATACCACGTACACAATGACGTAATATACCTATATATATATATATATAAATATGTAAGGACGAAATTAAATTTATATATAACACATGGGCTGAAAAGTTTCCGAAAATTCTAAGAAAAAAACATTTTTTTTGCAAAATTAAACTTTATTCATCAACATACATCCCTTCGCGGGCGATACACTGATTTCAACGATCTTCCAACATTTCGATATCATTTTTATAGTACGATTTCGTTTTTTCCTCAAAATAGGCTTCTGTTTCGGCGATCACATCTTCATTGTTCTTAAATTTCTTTCCAGTGAGCATTCTCTTGAGGTCTGCATACAGGAAAAAGTAGCTGGTGGCCAGATCTGGAGATTACGGTGGATGTGGAAACAATTCGAAGCCCAATTCATGCAATTTTGCCATCGTTTTCATTGATTTATGACACGGTGCATTGTCTTGATGAAACAGCACTTTTTTCTTCTTCAAATACGGTCGTTTCTTAGCGATGTCATGCTTCAAAAGCTGCAACAAAGCTATATAATATTCACTATTGATGGTTTTTCCATTTTCGAGATAGTCGATGAAAATTATTCCATGTGCATCCCAAAATATAGATGCCATAACCTTGCCAGCCGACTGTTGCGTTTTTGGTCGTTGTGGACGAGGTTCGTCGCTTGTTGTCCATGATGCTGACTGCCGATTTGACTCCGGAGTGTAATGATGGAGCCATGTTTCATCCATTTGTCACATATCGACGCAAAAATTCTGTTTTATTGCGGTTGAACAAGCCCGAACACTGCTCTGAATCATCGATACGTTGTTGTTTTTGATCGATTGTGAGTTCGCGCGGCACCCACATGGCACAGAGCTTTCGCATTCCCAAATATTCATGCACGATATGTCCAACACGCTCCTTTGATATCTTCAGAGCCTCAGCTATATCGATCAACATCACTTTACGGTCATCTAAAATTATTTTGTGGACTTTTTTTATATTTTCTGGAGTAACAGCCTCCCATGGACGTCCACTGCGTTCATCGTCCTTGGTGCTCATATGGTCGGTTTTAAATTTTGCAAACCACAAATGTATTGTTGAAAGAGATGGAGCAGTGTCGAGATAATGCTCGTCAAGCAGTTTTTTGGCTTCAGAAATATTTTTTCCAATCAAAAAATAATGTTTAATCAACGCACGAAATTCGTGTTTTTGCATTTTTTTTCAAATAACATAAAGTAGCTACACTCATAACGCAATATCTCACAAACTAATGGTCGGACTGCTGTCAAATTATGACACGTATCGTTTGAAGGTTGGTACTAACTAAAAATCATATGTAAAAAATTGTAGTGGCGCCACTTCTTAGAATTTTCGGATACTTTTCAGCCCATGTGTTATACTGTGTGTTATTTTCTTTTACTTTATTATGCGCGCAGAAAAAAAAAGGATAACAAATAATATTTCAGCAACATATTTTATACTTGCAATAATGTGTTGTTACACACGCACGCACACATCCAATTAATTGTTGACGCTGTAAAGCCACGAGTTCATTTAATCCATGTTTAAGGTGACAGTTTTAATTTTTTAATTACGTTTTTTTTTTTTTTTTACCCAGTTCGTAAATTAGTTTTCCTTTCAATTATTCAAATAAAAATTTTTAAATTTATAATTTATTTAAAATAAATTCTCTTCCATTGAGTTTATATAACACCCTGTGTGTGTGTGTGTGTGTGTGCACACTTTATATAAATAAAACAATACAACATTATCATTATATATTTATAATTTAAAATGAAAATATATATTATGTATATAACTAATATGTATTATATGTATGTAGTTGTATATATAATGAATGTTGAATAAATTATATACTGTATTATATTTTATATAATACATAATAATAATAATAATAATAATAATAATAATAATAATAATAATAATAATAATAATAATAATAATAATAATAATAATAATAATAATAATGTAATAAATTTTCCATATTGAAAAACTTTTCTCATAAAACATATAGAGAAAGCATTATGTATAGTGAAATTCTTATATAATGTACATTATATTATTATTGTGTGTGTATATGTGGCTATATATGTATATAAGGAAATATATAAGAAGTAAATTAAATGCAAATGTTTTACCCATTAAAATGATATAATTAAAAGTTATTTCTTTTTTTTCTTCTTCTTGTTTTTTTCTTTTCTCTCCGGAAAATCTAAAATATAATGTAAATGGAAAAAAATGTAAATTTAAAATATATTTTTTCCATCTATTATATTATTTATTTGTATATGGATGTGTGTGTGAGTGTGTATATATAATAATATAGTAATATTACATTTAATTTATTTAAGTATTTACAAAATAGTACAATATAAAATATAAATCTTTATTAAAAAGATAGATATGTAGCAGACGAATACATACACCACCACACCCATTATCCGAAAAATACTCGGAATGGATTAATAAAAGAAACAAATAATTCTTTGATTTTTACAAAACATATTTTAATTATTCGAAATATTCTTTCACAATTGAAATACACATTGGATTTGCATGTTCTACATCTACATCAAATATCATTATTATATGTGTGCCGTTGATTAGAATGTTGTTGAATAAATATATACTGTTGAATGTGTTGAAATTGATACAAAACGGTTTTATTTCTATCGATAAATGATGTTAAGAGAATAGAAAATATAGTCATATGGAGTTAAATCAAATGTTGAAGCAAAAGAAAATTGATTTTTACTAAAAAAAAATAGAAATCAGTGATAGATAATTGTCACATACGATGAGAATGTGCATATTTGTCTTCATTAATCACCTTATTGCTCTCGATATTCAGAACAAAAACAACGATTGCAGTTTAGCAAACAATTCAATATACAACAAAAGAAAATCCAAAGCAATAACCACTTTGGGAATACATTCATAGTGCGGATAATACCTTTTAGGAATCAAGAAAATATAAATTAGCATTATTTAAATTTTTACTTTTATATTCATCGCAGCCAATTGATTGTATTCACACCTTTCGTACACCAAATTTTATCTATTAAAATCTCATATGAATTATTGTTTTTGGTATACCAAATTCCATTGGCATAACTATCGCACTGAAAATGTCATAAAACAGATTGACAATTTCCTAAAATAATTTCACATTACGTAAATCAATCAGAAACTCATCATTATGGTTATTTTTCAGACAGTGCTACTACTGTACGTACATACACAATTGAATTTGTTTATTATGGATAAATCCTGAAAAATTTTTTTTTAAATATTATATAAAGTTATTTATATTTATTAAATAATCTTATTTTAGAAATGTTCGCGTAATAATGAAAAGAAAATCTTTCACATAAATCTATTCAATATGAACGAAAAAAAAACCCATGCTTCCTTTTTTATTTTTTTCTTTACTGTCGAATAACATTTGCAAAAAAAAAATTGTTTTTATGTCTTGAATTTATAACTTTTTTATTTTTTTTTTTTTTGTTAGTCCCAATGTGAATAAAGAAATAAGCACCGCTCGCATATGTACACTGTCTGTTTCAAAAATTCCAGAACATTCGGAAAATCTCATCTCAACCATAAAGGTAACATTTATATGTGTGATATTGGTTGTTAGAAAGACACAACTTTGACTAATGTTGTATCAAAATTTTATGACAATCCATATCAATAGTTTACAAGCAAAGCTATATTGCAATCAAACTATTAGTCTATATATATTAGTAGCAGCTGTATAAGCCTTTTGAATTGAATTTGTGTCAATAAAATTCAATCATTTCCTAACCAAATGATGATGATAGGAAATAGAAAATAGTCGCAGCCATCCAAATCAGATGAATATGGTGAATATGGTTGAGTGTTAAAATGTAGTTTCTGGTCAAAAAATCGGTTAACAATTGATGATGGATGTGATGGTGGGTGATGTGTATTTCTAACCATTTTTTATCACATATAGATGTTTGGCTTACCTCTGGTTTTATGAGATTTTCTGAAAGTTCTAGAATTTTTGAGACAGAAGGTGCATGTGTAACATAATAGCTTTGATTTACAAAAAAAAAAATGTGTATATTGTTGTAAGATATTTAATTATTAGCAACAACCATATAAGAAATAATCGCATAAATATTGTGAAATAATAAATTGTAATTTATATTGCCTACATTATTACTTTTCATTATATATGTCAGAGGTATCGGTTGCCATAAACTTACTTACCGTCGTTAAACAGTTTGTGTAATCTAAATTATTTTCTATTTTAAAATCGATTAATTTAGGTTTAATATTGTAGGAATATTGAAGTCATTTTTAAGTCAAAATTTTGTTATTGTTATTTGCAGTAGTATTTCTTATACAATACTATTTTTTTTAATAAATGTTGACTAATTTTTGTATGTTCAATTGAAATGGGATTATATGGAAGCATTTTCTTACAATATACTTCATAATATTTACTTACAATAATATTTAATTACAATCAGTACAGTTTTGCGGAAAATATTGTATATTGGTGATGATCTTTTCTCATTAATTTGTATGAAATCGGATATGCGAGTTTAGGCAAGGATTATATTACAGATATAAATATATTGTCGTTTCTGAAATTTTCTTTAAAATTAATTAATCTGAACAGTTATGGTAAACAGAATTGTATGACCTTTTGAACCATTTCGAATAAAATATATGAACAGATTTTTTGAATTTGCTAGAAAATAATACCCAGGTCATGTTTCAGAAATATAATAATATGGAAAACTGATACAATTTGGTCATTTCTCATCCAATTTTGAATGAATTTTGTATTATCTTTATGCAGTTTTTAAGGAATTTCTAATTAAACCAGAAACTAACAGTACACATTGCTAAAAAAGATTTCAAATAATCTGATGATAATTGAATTAAACTTCAACACGGTATTAAATAATATAATTCTAATTCTTAATGTAAAATTATGATCAACATTGAATGAGAAATGGGCAAATAGTATTAATATAATATATATTCCTGTTGTTATATAGGTTTTATGAAAATATTCATGAAAATCGAAAATTTTTCTAAATTGAATGAGAAATGGTTTAATTATATAAAATATAAAATATGTGATCCTAAATTTTAATCTACTTATCATATTTAAGGAACTTTTCATAATGATATATGCATACAAATTTCTTTTCAAAATTTAATAAGTTCTAAATGTTCAAGGAATTGCATACAATGAAATTCCAAAGCTATTTTCAAATTTGCATTAATATACAATAAGTAAAAAATGTTACAATATATCAGAATTGTTTTAACCCAAATTTATTGTATTTTCATTGTTACACTTATGATTCGAGAGTTTTATAGTGTGATATCAAATATTTGAAAAAATATTTCATCCTATATATAGTTCGATAGATTTGTAAAAATATAAATAACAGATCCATGACATTTACGCGATTTTAAGTGGTGTGAATGCGCGAGTAAATGATCAATATCTGTGACTATATTTTTTTTCTATAATAACAACTTATTTTTAGTTATCGTCCAGATAAATCTATCCAGATAATTCAGTTATCACTGTATACCAATAAAAATTTTACATTATAAATAATAATGACTGATTATAATTGGTAAAATATAAATCCAACCGTTTTCAATTATTACATAGTTTAAAGTACAAACAAATGTCTGATATATTTGCGGTTAGTTGACATATTGAACACAACATATAAGATGCCTTTGTACTTATATTTTATTGAAAAATGCATATGTTTTCATTTTCATTTCTTACAGACATTTTTTTATTTCATCTCATCCTGTGTGTGTGTGTGTGTATGTATATATTCATGTAACCTGTATAAATAGAAAAAGGCTTATTGTTGGCACTAGTATATGATATATAAATTTAAAACTGAAGTCACGTTCATATTTCCGTTGTTATCCACAAATTGAATTATTATTCATATTGTAATAAATCAATTGTATATAATTTATAAAATATATATATTGTAAATATAGGATACGGAGTGAGTTATATATATGTTAGATTACAATTGTATAAAATGATGTATCTATGTGTTCAACTCATAATACAAATGCGATCGTATATACTTTTATACTAAAGTTTTTCTTCAATTTATGCACCATATATATTTTGATGTGGATGTGCATCTACACTGCAATTTTACTCTGTATACATTTACATTACAATATTATAAAATATCTATATGCATATCCAGATAACTATTAAGTATTTAACAATATCAAAATATATGGTATATATGAATATACAGGGTGTTCCAATTTTCGACGGCAATACGAAAACACTAGATTCTCTGGGTCATTTTGCGTCGAAAATATCGAGTGTCTGGAATCAATTATCTGTCACGTCCGTATTGTTGGTTCTGGATAAAACCAAAAAAAGATAAAATTTTTCCATAGCGAAAATCAATTTTATGCCTACATTGTTGTAGTTATTTGTGTATATCTTTGGAACCAGTTGAGACCAATCGTAATGTTATAGCTTAAACGAAAGCTTATGAATGTGGCAAGTTTTTAAACTTATACCGAAAAAAAATTTTCATCATGATTTTTCGACTTATGCTTGAACAAACTTTCAAAAAGAAAAATGGCGTTCAGCTAATCCGCAACATTCCTGTAAGTATCTGGATAACCACATGTCCGAATTGCCTTATCTTAACGTCAAATTAAAGATCTCGGTATGCTAATGCTAATAGTGTATCAAAAATTTAAAATCGGTTAATTAATTATTGAGATATTGATTTCAGTAGAGTGCAAAACATGGTCTGATTGAAAATTTGGTTATTTGCGTGTAACTTGGTACCGAAGTCGAATCGGCCAAAATGTTAAATGATATTTTCGACGCAAAATGACCCAGAGAATCTAGTGTTTTCGTATTGCCGTCGAGAATTGGGACACCCTGTATAATATCATCGATATACTTATGCTCACGTGTATATAAATTGCTATATCCATCCATATATTCAAATTCAATGGTACCTATATATATAAAAACCTTTTATATACCATCATTACCATGGTGTCGGTATATTTTATGATGGGTATATAGTTGTAGTAGTATGTCCTATGAATACATATAGTTCTTCATTTTTCGTTCAGTGTGCCTTTGTGTGTTTTATTTTTAATTTGATAAATGGTGTGTACATTTTGAAAATTTATTTAACGTTATCTAGTCTTGTGTATTATATTTCCTTTCAAGTATATTTTTATATTAATATATATATAATGTGTTTATATAAATAAAATGAAAATGTTTTTCTACTGTGAGGAAAAATGGAAAATTCAGCAAATTTTCACAATTATTTTTTTCTCTCTCTCTCATTCCATTTATTTGTACTTATAAAATAGCTATTAAATAATTCTGTGTTTTATACCTACTCGTATATATTTTATGTAAAATGAATTTTTTTCATTTTTTTTTATTTCTATTTTGAATAAGTGAAAGAAAATTGTTTTTTTTTTTTCTTTTTTTTAAGAGGTGATTGTACGATGCACACACACACACACCCACATCTATTTTAAATGTGTTTTCCTTTGTTATTTAAAATTTAAACAATTAAATAAAATGAATAATTTATTATACTCATTTCAACTAATAACCTATTTAATTTAGCATATATTCTTTTACAATATAATACAATTTATTATAATATATTATATACACCTATTTTGTGAAATTTTGTACAATGATTATAATGATTTATTTCTATATGGATTATTATAATATGATATTTTAACACAGTTTTAGATCGATTAAATTTTAGATAAGGTTAATGATTATATTCACAATTTTTCTAATTATACTCAATATATATATAAAACAAAAATTACATTATTTCTGTTTTTAAATTATATTTTTGTACAAAATGAAAACATGCAATTTTTGATTTTTTGTACATGTTCGATATTTATATTAGATAAAGATCTGTTTTATGTATAATATATATGGTATAGTGTGAAAGTATGCAGTTATTATCAATGTATCGTGTACTGTATTTTAAGTATAATAAATTTTAAAGTTTTAATGAAATTTTTTTATCATTTTATTAAGATCATGACATATTTTAATGAACGTTGTTGTGCGTTAATATTTTTAAATCGATAGCAAAATATTTTATGTTAAATTAGTATGTTTTTCTGTGCGACCCGCATATTCAGGTTAGACATAACTTTGGTTTTACAGTATGAGTAGAAGTCTTAAGTAGCGAGCTTAAAGAAAAATTAACGTAAGCGCCAGTTTATCGAAGCTTAAACTCTATATATGTTTTTTTTTTTTTCTAAAATTCAATGTAAGAATTGTATTTTATTTTAAAATTGTTCGATTTTTTTGTACGAAGATGAGGAATTTAACCATTATATACTCTACCAATATTCATTTCAAACGCAAAATGAACTTGTTGAATCGTTGAATGCAGTTCACTGAGCAGTGCCAAACGTTTAAATGTATACTCGGTGTATAACTAAAAAGCAAGGAAATTGGAAACCATACGAATTTAAGCCAAGACATGTTGAACTGCGATTTTTAAGGGTGAACAATTGCTTCAAAAATACAGGTTTTTTTTTTACATAATATCGTCATTTGCGATGAAAAATTGATAGAATACGGTAACAAAAAGCATAAAAATTCGTGGGTGTTAATATAATTATGATTCGAAGCTCATAGCTCTATATATTTAAAGGAATCACCTTAATGTATGAAAATTTTGGTCGATTGGTGGTGGATAACATCAAAAAATGAATTGTTCTTTTGACACGAAATCCGTATGCTGTTATAGAAAGATAGGAATAAGTTTTGTCTAGCAATAGACAATACTTTAAAAAATAACAATTGTACATTATTTTTCACAATTTATTTATATATTGGGTGTTATTGTATTTAGTTTAATAATTATTTGCTATTATTTGTTTTAAAAAAATGCAAAAATGTATGTTATAAATATAAAAATTGTAATTCAAAATGATTTTTTCACATATTATTAAGATTTTTGAATCTTTATTAAGCTCCATTAAAAAATTTACGGACATGTAAAACTGAACAAGCGAGCTTAAGTTTCACATAAGGTTTTGTTAAGAAGAAGTTTAAACTCGCACTAAAAAAACTAAGTATAAATGCTTAACATTGATCATTTTTTCATGTCTTTTGTCAAGAAATTCAATGTTATAAATATAAAAATAAAAATATATTTTATTTTCAAATTTATATATCAAAATTGTTCTAATATATACATTTATTTTATATCGATTTATTATTATATATTATTTATATAATTCAAAATAGATATGGTGTACTAGAACCACCATCACCCACCACCACATTTAGATTTAGTATACTAATACATAATATAATCCTATATATATATATAGAGAATAAAGCTAATAGTACTTATATACTTTATAAAAACTTTGGTAAAAACTAAAACTAGAAACTAAAAATAAAATGATAAAAGCTATAAAATTCATGTGTTTTCTCACATAATAAAATTATATATATATTGACTATATTGAGATATATTTTTTATATGTAAATAAATTAAATTGCTGCTAAAATAAACCGAGATGCTTAACAATTTTAGTATAATATTATCGCTTTTTTTTTTTTTTATACATACACTATTTTTTATCTAAATTTTTTCATTTTCACAACAATTTGCTAATATTGCTGTTAAAATATAAAATACGTAAAATGTCGGATGAAGAAGATATCATTTAAAAAGTTTAGCACAAAAAAAAATATAAATATATATTGAAGCGCTAAAAATTCATCGATTCAATAAGCACAAAAATCAATTAATTAAGGTTTTTTTTTTAACGAACAATTGACATAAGGACCATGAATAGATGGACAAATAATAGAACAATGTTTTTTTTTATATTTAAATGAAACCTTTTAGTGTTGGTCATATCATATTACATTAACTTTTATATTTGGTTGAAAACATGTTAATATATGAAATTTCTGAAACCATAACCAATTAAAGTCGGTACATACATAGTGGGTTAAAAATTTATATATGCAAAATTAAAGAAATAAAAATATTAGTGTGGGTATTTCTTGAGATATTTTGTTGATACATTTAGTATTTTAAGGTTAAAAATAAGTGTAGAGATTAATTTCAATTTCTGGAACAATGGATAATTAGTTTAATATTTTTATGATATTGAAATATCGTAACTGTATAATGTTGTGCGAATGAGTTTATATACAAAAAGTTTTATGAAGTTTCTAAAAATAATAATGATAATTATCAGATTATGATTCAGTAATCTATATTTGTACAGATGGATAATTTATAGCCATTTCTCTTATAATTTTAAACAAATTAAATTCAAAAAATTAAAATATACGAATATTCATTTTCTGTATATATTTTTCCAAGTAAATTTCATTTCACATTATATAATTAAATATAATTCTCAATATTGATTTTACATTAATTTTAATACAATACCATTTTACAGCAGCTTGTGAATTGATCCAATTCTCCACAGTTCACGCTATTAACCGATTTTTAATAATGTTTGCATTATCTCAGCTTTTATGAAACAGTTTTAGAATATTTTATCATAACACATAAAAATCGAAATAACTAAAAGTAAATAATAGAATATAGCCAAATTGAACAATTGAAATAAATAAAAATTCACAATACAAATTTACGAAATGTGGCAAATATTAAATAATATATAGATAATTGATGTGACGTATATTCTGTGAGCACGAAAATAAAGCAAAGCCAAAGGATTTCAATTGGAACAACCTTACTACCACCCACAACGCTTTGTAAATCTTATCAGATGCAATGTAAAAATTAAGTTAAACGAAATGATAAAATATACTTTCTATATACTTTTTTTTGGTCCCAATCTATATTTGTTCATGGTTACCCAAAGATGTGTTACATCTATTTATAATATCAATATCTTTTTATCACCCTGTATATGATTATGTTTAGAAAAAAATTATTACTTTGCCATAGCCGTTACATAATAAAGTGGCTTGTTTTATCTAATTTATTATTAAATTATGTACAACGTTTTTATTTAATTTTGTTTTCACAAAATTTGATTTCATATATTATTGTTAACATTTTTGTTGTCACCTTTCTGTTAATTTAATTACAAAAAATTATATAAATTTCGTTTCCCATTGAATTTGTGTGTTTTTCTTTCTGTTTTTATGCATTTTGCAAAGAAAAACATATACAAAAAAGTACGTTCTTTCTATATTGTGTTGTGCATTACTTTAATTTTGTGTTATTTTTGTGTACTTATATAATAATTTGTTTTGTTTGCTAAGAGAATAATCCTCCTGTGTGTATATTTTATATATTTATTCATTTAAATTTGTTTGGATAATTTAATTTTGTTGTTTTGTTTTTCTTTTGTTCTTTTACCAAATAGAATAGCAACATAAATTTCTGCGTTATTATGTTAATGTTTTCCAATAGAATTGGATAAAAAATGAATTAAATTTTATATACGTCTAAAATTGGTATGGAATAATAATTTTGTGATGAACAACAACTCTGCAATCACGTTATAGCTAATTTATATATTAACTTAAAAATTTTCCACAAACACATAATGTTTCAGAATTGTAAATGGGTCTGGTTAAACTGCCCGTTTACTATTCGTTGTTCATATATATGTTATTATTGCTATTAGTATATTCTTAAAATATATATAGGCAATTTTGCTATCTAAAAATGGTATAACAAAAAAATTTATATAGATTTCTTGATTTTTTTTATTATACGAAATTCATGTATAAATTCAAATAAATATTTCTTTATTATTAAATTCCAAATTGAATTATATAAATTATGTGTACATTTTCCTGCACATCGACAACGAATTTTAATCAATATGACTGATGACACTGTAACAACATTTAAAGGTTATAATAATAATTTAAATGAAATTTTTAACACTTGAATAAATTTTACAAAAATTTCTATTTTATATTTCTATATTTTATTTTATTTTATTATAATTTATTTGAATTATTTCAATTCATTTAATTTGAATGGGGTACAATATGACAACTATCACATGCTTGACAAAATTATATAATTATTTTTTCTATATATGACCTTAATTTTTTTCATTTTATTTATTTAAAACATGATTTTAATTTTAAATATATACATAAGATAAAATAAAAGTGATGGAAAATTAATTGTTTTTATCTTATATATTATGAGTACGCATTAGGACTTGTCACGCAATTGTATATTTCACAAATCTTATCATATAATAAAATATATAATAATACATGTATTTTAATAAAATATAATATAATTATATTAAAGTCGGTTTTCTTTGTGATTTAATAAATTTGTGAAATCTTTACATAATCTTTGCATTTCATATTTCATAGCTTTTGTACCTAAATTTTACAGAAATAATTTCTTTGTTATAATATAAACTGATGTACAATAACGTCCTGACAAAATTATAACTATAATTTAAAAAAATTAATAAAATAAGGTGCTCATTAATTTTCATATAAACGATTTTGCAATGATTTATTATTGTATCGTCGATGTATTCATATGTTACACATGCAAGAGGGCTGTGTATCATTCATTTCATTGGTGGAGAAAATAAAACAATATTTATCACATTTTTTGTTATTTTCCTACAATAATTTTTAGCGGCGGAATCCTTTAAAAAATATTATTTAAAATTATTTTGTATCAAATTAAGGGATACGAAAATGTTATTTATCTAAAAATAAGACGCGATATATAAAAATTTACTTTTTTTATATAATTTTGTGTTATGTGAAAAATGAACAGCGGAAATAAAAAGTACTTTACATATTTTGTAAATGTTATAAGATTAAATATTTATTTATTCATTTTTGATGTAATGGAAAAGAAAAAAAAAATAAATAAGGAAAAACCTTTAAGCCTTTAACCTTTTTACTTTACACATTACATATATATATATAGAATATATGAATATAATATACTACAGGTGTGTGGTACGAAAACGTGATCATCAATTTTAATATACCTATAATATACAATAATTTTATACACAAATACAAATATACTAAATATTATACAACCTCTGTCCCATACTAAACCGGGATTGGTTTTGTAAACACCAGAGAAAAGGCGCACTTTTTTGGTTTTTTTGTGATTATATGTTCTGTGTGTGCGTTCTTCAATAAACTGATAAAAATTCATGACATTATGCATTCAGAAGAAATAAAAATACAACACATAAAGTTACAACTGTTTATGTGCGTCGGCCGAAAAATGTATATAAAAACGAAGAACCAACATTAAATTTTGTTTTAAAATTGGTAAAATAAGATACTCAATCGTATATGATTTGTTTAACTCACGTATGTTGTGTTAAAACACAAGTTTTGAAATCGCATGAATAATTCACAGAAGACAGAGAAAATATAAGTGATGATGAAAGTTCAGATCGCATATCTGAAGTAATTTAATGAAAAAAATCGTTGAAAAAATTTGTGATTTCGTGAAAATTTCTAAGAAATCTTCAACGAGAATCATTGAAATGAAGCTTTGCATACCACAAACAATAATTCATCGTATTTTAACTGGTCTACGATAGATGAATCCACATCAATTAAATGATGATCAAAAATTGTACCGAACTGAACTAATAATAAATTTTCTTTACTTAATCATACACAGTATTCACGTAACACTTGACTAATTTCTGTTGCCTAAACTTCATTTGGCTATGAAAGGAAACCGTTTTGTATTAGTTGAAGACATTCAAAAATTGACGACCGCACTGTTCTCAACAGCATTCCAATCACAGACATAAAGTCACTTGGTGAACGTACAAAATGATGTATTTGAGTTGAAGGAGATTTTTTTGGATAAATAAAATGGTTTTTGTGAAAATTTAATATTTATTTATGTGTTTTTGTTTTTAATCCATTCTGGTTTATTGTGGGACACGCGTTGTATATTTATACAAATAAATTGTAGTATTTGAAATCTAAATATCGTATTTTATATATTTATAATATTAAAAATGCAACCATATTCGGTATATATAATTCATTGACAATGAATGATTGTTCCCATAGTAATAAATTCCCTATTTCCCCCAAATGAATTTTCACCACTTGCCACCATTATCATATGTGTTAAAAAATAATTTTCTTTTATTGTAGATACTAAATATATATGTTCTCAGAAATTGTATTGAAACGTGAAAAACAATGAGAGAATTTATTATTTTTACATTTTCTTTCTTATATCATATTTTATATAATAATAATAATTTCATATTCTTGCATATAATACAATTGGTTACATCGCCATATACATAAGATGTTTGAATGTGTATATACAAATCCAATAAAAAGCTTTCTTAATGCTGTATTCAAGTATTTTTTTTTTACTCAAGTATATCATGTAATGAGTTTTTGAAGACTATTAGAAATGGAAATGGGCTAATTATGATATATAATAATATATAATTGTAATGATGAGTGTATTTTTATGTAAATGATTAAATTTCAATTTACAAGTTTTTGCTATGTGTGCGTTAAGAGTTATATGATTTTCTTAATTTATATTGTACCTATTATTATTTTATAATATTACAGTATCCATCCAACAATATGTGCAACATCGCGTTTACATTCATTACATGTATGTAGATTTGGATTAATTATCACTTGCAGACGGTGTTGCTGATGGTGTGTATTGTGACAATCGATTTCGTGGAAACATTTTTGTTTCGTGCTAAAACATATTTTCTTAAAATTTATTATAAATGCCAATTCTATAGTGGTTATGTGCATCTCATTTTTATCATAACTGGTTGTTTTTCCGTGGTTGGTACTTATAACAATACGTTCAACCTATTTAATCATTCTGTAAATTAGTAAGACATTTACAGGGGTTTATCACCTCTTCCGAAAGCAGTTATAATGGCGCCACTAACCACCACCCCATAATAATTCTAATTTTTTGTAGCAACAGTCAAGCTTATATATAGTGACACATCTATTAAATTTTGTTCATCACAGCATTTCGGTTTTGTCGATCTTTTTGATTCAATTTCTCTTAATTCCACCACATCATATACGTTCTTCTATATTTTGCATATGAAATACTATTTAAATAACGATTTTATGATATTCGTACGTTCTTGCTTGCAATATCCAATTCTAATTTATAATATCTATTTAAACAATTATATTATATTGTAAAATAAAACTTAAATTTTAATATAGAAAATTGAAGAGGAGAATGTGAATTTGCAAGGACAACATCAACAGATTTTATATATATGGAACGGTTTATACAATGAACAACTTGCATATACAATTGAAATTTGAAAGACATCGCTAAATTTTTTAATGAGAATTATAACCATTTCAGTGAATTAATTTTTCATTTATGTATTGTATTGTATATGAAGAAGTCATAAAAATATTAAAAAAAAAACGGTTCTACAAAACATTGCCTTCAGCATCATTGTACGCAGTATATTCACTGATGATGTAAACAAATGTTTAATTTGTAAATTTAATATAATTTTATTAAATTTAATTTCATTTACAAATATCTAACATATATATATATATAATTTCATATATGGCTGTGTGTATCCTGTATTCCGTATACTATCGTCATATATGTTATTTCATATAATCATTTCCTTTTGTATATATATATATATATATAAACAGAGATATGGTACCTATTCGTTACGTACATTACATTCATGTATATATCGATTATATAAAGTTTTTAAATATGTTTACGTACAAAAACTTCTTATAATAATATATATTTGGTATGTGTGAGTGTGTATACATAACTTTGTCTGGATATATATTACAAATAATATCCTTGATATATATATATATTAAAAATTTCATTACTTAACTATTGTGTGTGTGTGTGTGTGTGTGTGTGTATGTATAATATTATTTGTATTTCTATATAAATAAATATCCATTAAAAGTTTACTGCGTGCATGAATTTCCTCAAAAATATAATGTTATTGTAAATGACGTAACTTTTCAAAAATACATTTATATTTATAAATATATGAAGAGAAAAAATAAATTATATATTATATAAAAAAATAAATAAAATACCAAAAAACTAGCGAAAAGGAAATAATTATTTATATTATGTTTGTATAATTTTATGTATTACACAGGGTGCTGCTCAAATATATACTCGTTAATAATTATAATTATATCCATATACCCTTATAAATTCATTAATCTTAATGTATAACTTTGAATATATTATGTAAATCGAAGCATTATTTATATTGCCATATAATTTACTATTCTGCTAAAATAATTTATTTTATATACTCGTATAAAAAGCCGCACATGACATGTTCAAATAGTTTTTAATATTAATAATAATTGAGTTAAACAAAAAACAACTCAAAACTCAAAATTTTATTTCTT
The DNA here is from genome assembly GCA_910594885.2 of Bibio marci. NCBI lineage: Eukaryota > Metazoa > Arthropoda > Insecta > Diptera > Bibionidae > Bibio > Bibio marci. The sequence goes on from OU343114.1 coordinate 44,306,226, forward strand.
GTGAAGAGTCTTAAATAATAAATTTTCTTATGAAATTTCCCAATGTAATTATATTATAATATTATAACCACTGCATAAAACTAAATGTATAGAACACCCAGTGTATGTTATTTATGCACATATGTATATTATCAAAAATTTGCCCAAAGAAAATATTATAGTATTCATTCTAAAAATATTATAAACTTTTTTTTACTCAAATTTAATCGAATTATTATTAAATTATATTTCATATAAATAAAATTTACATAAATATTCAATCGAAAGCATTTCTATACATATATTAATTAAAATGTTTATATTCTGTGTATGGCTGGATGGGTGATTGTGTGTATGTATTTATATTTTATTTTTAATCATTCATCTTAATTGAATTGTACAATAATATAATAATATATGTATTTTAATTTTCCATCGCATCTCAGGCAAAATCATCAATTCAAAATCACTATACATTTATATAAATTAAATAAATTTTTAAATATATCAATAGAATAATTTCCTAAACATAGCTAAACTTCCAAATACTGTAACTCAACCAATATATTTATTGTTTCATTTTTTTTTTATTAGTTTACACAAACTATCATTAAAAGGATCTGGATATGTTCTAATAATTTAAATTTATTATTATAATTCTATGTGTTTTGCTTTTGTAAACTACTTTAAATTTACGATTTATATTCATTCAATTCAAACTAACTCCATTTTTTAATTTAAATAGTTACCTTTTAAATGGAATTTTATGGGATATGCCTATAATATTCATCCAGTTAATTTAAATGCTTTTGTGCGTGCTATATAATTATAGGCAAACAAAATTGAAAAAAAAGAGAGAATATTTGCCAAACTAAATTTTCCCAAAAAATCGACATTTATGAATTGCTATATCTTTTAATTACGATATTTAGTTATAATGCCATTTCCATTTTTATATATACAGAATAGCAAATTATAAATTCAATTTGCAATCTTTAAGTAGAAGACATTTTTGAAATTACGATCCGCTTTCAAAAGCTAAAACAGCTTTTCTATTCGAAATATTTAAAAAATGATAAAATTTGAAAAAATTGATAATTCCTAAAGTTATCTATATTTTCAACACCAGAAAAATTTGTGCTGTCAATTGCATATTAATTAATATAAATGGAACTCAATGTCTTTCAAATGGAGAATCCAAAAACCATTAATTTATAAATAGTTTTGAAAGTGTGTCATCTGTAAGTCAACAAATTTCATTGAGTAAATATTTAATAAATTGTTAACTAAATAATATATAGTAAAACGTTTAGTATATTACAAATTGAATTTGTTACTACAAAGATATTATATTGTATATAAATTCAGTCATTATTCTATTTAGAGTATAATATCTATTCTATAAAATTAATTAAATTTCTACTAATATATGTTTAAGTGTATGTATATGACTCTTCTGAAATATGTAATTTCACTTATAATAGCTTAATTCTTAATATATATATATATTTGAATTAGTAAAGTTATAAATTACAACTCTTTTAGAAAATCAGCAATATTTTATACCAAATCATCTTACAATCATATATCAATTTATTTACTTTTATCCTATATGCATATGGCATATATAGATGAACTATATGTTTATATGGCATTGTGGTTTATGTATATATAATATTATTTTATGGAAACGGAAATTATGGTGTCATAATTTATTATAAAATATCTCATGAGGACAATTTTGTACTGTGTGTTTGTCTGAACGATCCTGCGATCACCTTGTACAAATACAGGATTCTTTTGGCAAAACAGAATACCTCGAGTAGTGTGTAATAAAGAGTTATTTAACTGGTACTGGTGTACTTTGTGGGCTAATTTGAAGGTTGTAGAGGAAGCTGAAAGAGTCGTATACACATAAAAGGTTGGATTGAAATAAGGTTGTAGAAGAGGCTGTAGAAAAACATATAATTTATTAATTATGTTTATAATTATTATAAAAAGTCAAATAGATAGCACATTTTCCTACTATAAAAACATGATGTTAAACATTTAATTATATCAAAATAATATTCTGTTTAGTAATACAAAGTATAATATTGCAGCACTATGACAATTTAATTTAATTGTATAATTCTTTTCTTTTTTATACGAAAACCATAATAATATTTTTTATACAATATTGAAAGAATCATAAAGAAAGAACACTTGTAAATTCAATCCAATTAAAATGTCATCCAAATTGTTATAAATTTAGATAAGGTTTTATCAAAAGCATAATGTGGTTGCACTTTCTATTTTCGTATAATATAATAGTTATTATGATCATTAAATTGGTATAATCTTTTATAAAATGGTATTTCTCTGTCTTTTTTACTTTTCATATAACTTTAGTTTGATGTATATATGTTTTATAATTACTTTTAGAAAACTTTTAATAGGCAATTATGTATTATATATGGTCTAATTGCATAATTATAATATAATGTACGAGCTATAGTTATTATATAAATGTATATGTAAAACAGAATTGTATAATCCGAGTATATGGCTATCAGATGTTAAATAAATAATAATTTTGTTCTGTTTTCAATCTTCTTGAGTTACGTATTTAAATATTCGTCGCATAGAATAATGCAGCACCCTCAAAATAAAGTTGATATATCATTTCAAATTCTAATTAAAACCAATAAAAAGTATTTATCTATATTTAGAAAATTTTTCATTTATATTCAAATGAAAATTGATTCGTTTTCGTTTGCTCTTCTGCTTATATCGCCAATAATAAATTCAATCAATATGGGAAATTATTTAAAGCGAAATTAGTGACCGGAAAAAAAAAATGAATTTCTTTCAAAAATATTCATTTAATATTTTATTATTATTATTATAATTTTGAAAACAAATAAAACTTTTACATATTGTAATATTTTCTGCAATTTATAATATAAATGTGTAGTTTCAATAGAAAGTTTTACTTATTAAAATGGAATATCATTCTTTGAATTAAAAAAAAAATATAGCCAGAGAATTATTATGAACTAGATGAAAAACAAACTTATACATGTAAGATTATTGTTAATACATATTCCAATTGTTTTGTTCCTATATAGTACTTGTATATTTTATAGAATGTTTCTGTCGATATTATTATCAGAAATAATTTCCATCTGATTGTACAATCAGTTGTTTATCAATTTACGCAATCATTTTATGAATTCCTTTAACACTTCTTTTCACCCGATACATTCAGTAATCGATTTTTCAATTTCACTCTAACAAGACACAGTCACACACAACACAACAACACAAAATTATTTACTCAGTATCGGCGAACGTTATACACACATTTAATAATGATTAATTATAAATAAGGATATTGAAATTTGAATTATTCATTCATTGGCGTTATAATAATAATTTCGATTTCCAATTGAAAACATATATTAATAAAATTGGTTGTGGGTATTTATTAATACACACCCCGTATATATATAGAGGTATATAAATCTACAAAATTTTATGCCATATAATGTGAAAGTTATGGTTTTTTTTTTATGGCTTTATGTAATATTACAGTGCGTTTTGCTAAAAAATACTTTACTTTTAATATTATCGAATATTTTTTTTATGAATATAGCGTTTTTTATGTTTTTATTCTTATCACTTTTTACAACAATTTGCCCGTGGATTAATTTAATGATGATGCGGGCTATATGTGATGTTGGTCTCCAAGTGTTGTTGGTTTATCTGCATAGACAAATTCTTTGATATTGTTTCGTTAGAAAATCATAAGATCTTGGAAGTATAAGTTCACATGTCATTTTCCGAAATTTTAATTTGAATTTGTCATTTATTTGTAAACGCTACTATTAACAATTTTAAATAAAATGTTTTCAGAATATTTCATTGCCGTTTCGTATACATGTAAATGTATTAGTTAAAATTGTCTATTTTAATTTATAAAATTTGAATATAATGGTATTATATTATAAAATTCAAGAATATGATATATCCTTTAAGGAAATTTAATTAATTTATTTATATAAGATTCTTATATGTTTTTAATATAGTATATTACGGGGTGGCGTGTGCGGGTGTATACGTATTTTATAATGTTTATTCCTTATGAATGTTAATTCTTTTATTATTAAAAACTATAATGTATACACTCACACACAGACATATTTATACGATATATATTATTTAAATGTAATTCTCATATTAATTATATCATTTTGTCTTTTAAAAAATTAATTACATCTAAAATTAAGATCTGTTTTGTGTTCTGTTTTTTTTTTTTTTTTTTTATATTATTGCATTGTTGTTTATGATGGCTATGGCGTATGTGTGCGCATTTTATCAACACAATATACAATATAAAAGATTTTAATTAGAATTTTACAAAGCTATTTATTCTGTTTATAATAAATAAGGACAAAAAAAAAAACTATATAAAGAAGAATTATAAATTCTTTATGTAAGAGATAAAAATAAATGTGTGTGTGTGTATTGTATTCCATTCAATTCCATATTACGTAAAAAAACAAGTGAATTAAATCCATTAATATGTAGTACAGTAATGATCCAAAGAAAGTGCCCACACACCTGATAAAACTAAGCTTGGACTAATTTTTGAAGTGTAATTATGTGATGAAGGAATGCCTTGTTTATGAGAATATATTTGATAATAATTTAAAATTGTCAACAGACACAGACGAAATAATACAAAATAGACAATGGTGTAAATTATCAATGACATTCTTCATTAACGTTTCTTCCAACGCAGTGTTTGCAACGTCACAATCGTAGCTGCTAAATCATTGAAAACTAATTCCTATATATGGATACTGTTTCTAGATACAGCAGATTCGCCATATGTTTTCGCCAACCGATCGATAAATTTCATCGCTTTATATACCTTTTTTTTTCAAATCGAATGAAAATTAATCTCTAATAACTGAATTTTTATGTTTATTGTTTTTATTACGATAACGTAAAAACCAGTGTTCTGCCATAGCCAGTGCGCTACTCACGATACTTGTACAAGTACGATTTTCAACACAGCCACCTAATATATAAGTTATAAAATTTACATACATATTTGCAGTTACCCAAATATATATAAACACATTGTTGACCGGCAATTTTAATATTTTTTCATAAATTGAAATAATTTGTAATTACTTACTTACTTATTTACTCCATGGCGTTACAACCCGGGTGCGGTTTTAGCCTTCTCCAACACGCTTTTCCAACCTGACCTATCCGCAGTTAATGTCTTCCAATCCCGAATTTTAAGGATTATTTACAATAATTTGTAATTAATTACTCTGAATTTCCATCTGATTTTAATGTAATTCTGCATATGTATTATATAGCTTAAAAATGATATTAAACAGATTTTATAAATTTACACAATTTATGGATTATGAAAACTTTGATTATTTGGTCATTTCTCATCGAATTTTAATCAAATTTCGTGCAGTTAGATTCAGAAAGGTATATACATATGCGATTATATAGTTTTTTATAAAGTGTCTATAAAAAAATGCAATATAGAGCATTTATAAACGTTGATGCGATGTTCCCGTATGATATAGGTGTCGTGTGATTTTGATCTGTTAATAAATAGTTATAGTTAATATAATTTGAGACATGAATGCAAACATCTGTATTTATTCACAACATGTTTCCCTCTGAATAACATACGAGCATATGTTATTGTATTAATTATAAATGTGTATAAGTAAATATTGTATTACAATATATTTATAGACAAGCATCAGCACTGCTTACCGAAAACCACCGAAAACACCATAAATAATATATAACATATGAATCTAACTTTTATAATTTGAACTTAAATATATACATAGTTTCTTATTTTTCCGTCTGCTTGGCATAAATGTGTACACACACAAAGTAAATAAATATTATACGAGCATTATGCATATACTGACAATATAATTAAATTTTCTATATTATTACTATTAGTTTAGTATTTATATTTAACATATATAAAATATAATGTAATGATAGTAGTAGATTATTGGGTATAATTATATATGTATACGCGGTGCGGCTTCTTTATATATGGTATATATTTAAATTATAAATATAGTTACTAAATACATACATAATTTAGTTATATTTATTTTAACCGTAAACTTAATTGAAGCATATATATATATATACTTATAATATATATATTATATGATGAAGAAACCACATATAGTAAAGTTTTTCACATCATAACACAAATACAAAAACCACATCGCATGCACATCATTTAACAACCAACCAAAAAATATATATATATAGAATTGTACTTAGCATTTACTACTATATGAACACATAGAACATATGTATAATCTACATCCTCATCCATATAAAAGATAAAATCCTGTTTCAAAAATATAAGTTTGTACCGTTAAAATTTGGAAATATATGCTAAATTGTTAAAATGTGATAACAATAATATAGTTTTAAATTTATATAATTTACAATAAAATTTGCAGCAAATCTCGAATGTATTGTATTGTTTATAGTGTTAATATTTTATTTTCTGTCAAAACATTTTTAAGTGTTTTATGTTGACACATGCAAAAGGACTAATATTTTGTTGTTTATAAACACCTATAATTTTATTTGTACCATATATATGCGTACTTATACAATTAGATTTAAAATTAATTATTCAAATTTCACTTGTTCACAAAGTAATATTTTCCTACTCATAAACAATTATTGCTATAGTTTGTATATAGTAGTGATGGGCAAAATCGCTCATTTTACTGAATTAATTCATTTAATTCTGAACGAATTTGAGTCTTTTGATTTTTTGTTTGTTTCTGTTTTAGAATTTATAACACATGGGGTGAAAAGTTTCCGAAAATTCTAAGAAGTGGCGCCATTAGAATTTTTTTCATATGATTTTTAGTTAGTACCAACCTTCAAACGATACGTGTCAAAATTTGACAGCAGTCCGACCATTAGTTTGTGAGATATTGCGTTGTGAGTGTAGCTACTTTTGTTACTTGAAAAAAAATGGAAAAACATGAATTTCGTGCTTTGATTAAACATTATTTTTTGATTGGAAAAAATATTTCTGAAGCCAAAAAACTGCTTGACGAGCATTATCCCGACCCTGCTGCAGCTCTTTCAACAGTACATTTGTGGTTTGTAAAATTTAAAACCGGCCATATGAGCACCAAGGACGATGAACGCATTGGACGTCCATAGGAAGTTGTTACTCCAGAAAATATCAAAAAAGTCCACAAAATAATTTTAGATGACCGTAAAGTGTTGTTGATCGAGATAGCTGAGGTTCTGAAGATATCAAAGGAGCGTGTTGGACATATCGTGCATGAATATTTGGGAATGCAAGAGCTCTGTGCAAAGTGGGTGCCGCGCGAACTCACAATCGATCAAAAACAACAACGTATCGATGATTCAGAGCAGTGTTTGGGCTTGTTCAACCGCAATAAAACATATTTTTTGCGTCGATATGTGACAATAGATGAAACATGGCTCCATCATTACACTCCGGAGTCAAATCGGCAGTCAGTATCATGGACAGCAAGCGACGAACCTCGTCCACAACGACCAAAAACGCAACAGTCGGCTGGCAAGGTTATGGCATCTGTATTTTGGGATGCACATGGAATAATTTTCATCGACTATCTCGAAAATGGAAAAACCATCAATAGTGACTATTATGTAGCATTGTTGGAGCGTTTGAAGCATGAAATCGCTAAGAAACGACCGCATTTGAAGAAGAAAAAAGTGCTGTTTCATCAAGACAACGCACCGTGTCATAAATCAATGAAAACGATAGCAAAATTGCATGAATTGGGTTTCGAATTGCTTCCACATCCACCGTAATCTCCAGATCTGGTCACCACCGACTTTTTCCTGTATACAGATCTCAAGAGAATGCTCACTGGAAAGAAATTTAAGAGCAATGAAGAGGTGATCGGAAACTTTTCAGCCCAAATGTTATATGAACAAAGCAACACGAAAGTTTGAATTTAAATGTTATGTACTTCACAATACAAATGCAAGCTTAAACATATATATGTTCATTTCATAGTGTTGGTGGTGTTGGTTACATTTTCATTTCTTTCGTTATAAGCATGGTTCCAAATTCCAATTTCAATCGTTTGAAGTTCCAACCGTTCATTCGTTTTGACATTAACATTTGGCAATTTTACAAATCAATTAAAAAGCTTATGCATTTTCATAAAACATTTAAAAATATCTGATAAATTTCTGAGAGAACGTGAACGACTGAACGATATATTATTAGAAACGCGAATTGAATCATTCGATGACCTTACTGTTTCATTCAAAATGAACGAATCGTTCGTGAACGACCCATCTCTAGTATATAGTAATATAATTATATATATATATAGTATATTATATTATATATATCTATATTATATGTTAATATATATATATAAGTACATATCCGTAAACATATAATATACAACAAACTATAGAGACCATAAAAGTGTATATAAAGAATTGTAAATTTTTGAAAAAAAGCTCTCTATATTATATATGAAGGAAATTACACATATGGAATTTGTATTTTATATACTAATAATTATTTATGTATGTGAAATGTTTAAATGTGTTGAAATTTTAGAGAAATTTTTAAAATTCCTAATAATAATATAAAACAACATTTTCTTTATACAATTTAACCTAATTTAATTTTCTATATAAAATCTATATATTTGTATATGTGGAATTGCACAAAACTATACACACATATATATGGTGTATAGTGCTCCCAATATATTATATAATATTGTATATTAGAATTTATATAACTCTATTATATATAACATCATATAATATATAAATGTATGTACTAATTTGAAAGTTTGTCATACATACACAATATCATACTATATCTATGAGTATATATGTAATATAATAAGCCAGGATACATTTGAGTGTTATTATTCTATTATTCTGTTATATTATGTACGAGGTATCTATATATATACTCTTTCATAAATTACATAAATATATTAAAACTCACAGGGAACACTAACACACCGCATATTTATAGTTTTATTATTATTATTATTATTATTATCATTATAATATCAGATTTTATAATCATATGTCATTTAAAATTTATATATTATAATGTTGGGTATATACGCAGGGTATCTCAATAAGTTTCAATACAATCATGACAAATATTTCATCTTTAAATTAGATACATTGTTTTTTTTTTTCTTTAAATCAACAAATTACAGAAATCACAGAAAGTTCAATTTTATTCCTCATCCAATTTTTTTGAAAAGCTTTGTATATATACGCAACATCATTTCATAACGCATTATTAAATACAAACTTAAATACATATGTTTATTTGTAAATTGTATGTGCTTAAGAATTAGACGAACATATTTGATTTTTTTTTTTTTTTTTGGAGAATTTCTGATAAATGTCGTGCCGGTGATATTTCTTGAGACACCCAGTACACATAAAATATATATAAATGTGAAACATGAAATTTTGTTGTATTGTATTATTTGTATATAAAAATATATTAAAATATATCTGTAACGAAAATATATTCCACAATTTGTTGTGCATATTTATGTGTTTTTCTATAATATATATTGTATATTTATTTGAGTATATAAGCAGTTAATGATTTTCATTTCTGATAACATAAATAACCGGAAATTGATTGTCATGTGTGTTAATATGATTTCATTTCATATAACTATATATCTATATATATATATATTGAAGATTATAAAGAAATGTTTATGGATATGTATATTATTTATGTGTCTGTCTGTCGACTGAAAATTTATATACACACGGGGTTAAAATTTAGTGCACACTTGAATTTAAAATTGTATTTAGTGTTATAACTTTATAAAAATTAAAACTATTTTCTCAAGTAAATGTATATGTAATAAATAAAAACATGTCTATATAATAAATAAATATTATTGAGTTTTGGTTATAAGACACCCCCAATACAACTGGCACCGAATTGTGTTATTTCAATAATTTTATGTCGCAACAACTGGGTAGGAAATGTTTGTAACTATAAGATGTTTACACCCAGAAAAATAAAAACTATTTAAATCAAATGTATTTTAAATATAGAAAAACTCATATATTTTAGCCAAATAATATTTGGCTTTAAATCAATATTGAATTTCTTCTTAAATCAAAATAATTGAAAATTAAACTTTTAAGCTTAAATTATCTTAATACAAAATATACATTTTCTATTTGAAGATTATACGTTATTCTTTTTAATCTAAATAGTTTAATTATTTGTAATGATTATTTTTTCATTTTATAAAATTGAAATGTTTATAATTTAATTCAAATAGATTAACTTTTTTAACATCAAATAAATTATTCATTTTAAATATCAAGAACTATTATTATTATTATTATTATTTCTTAAATAGAATGTCCTCTTATAATTTCAAAATTGAATTTGAATTTATGTTAAGATAGATTTTTGTAATAAGGAAAATTGATGATTTCAACACTTTGTATTCCAATTATGTTTACGAAAAATACTTAAAAATGTAAATGTTAATAAATAAAAGATATTTTATTTTGATTTTACAAAAACAATTTAATTTTTTATAATCATTAAATTAAAATCAAATAGCAAAAATTTCAAAAAAATCGAAATTAAAAATTAATGATCAATTGCATTAAATTTAAATTGTTATGCGTTTCGGTTACTCTTTCGATATTTAATAATGGAATGCAGCTACACTATGCCTGAGTATTTTTGACCATTTTTTATATTTGGAATACAGTAGCATTATTTTTGTTTTAATTTCTCTTACATCGGATTGTAAATCGACAATATTTTCTGATTGCGTGAAGCAATTTAAAAAAAATTCTTCTATGAAAGATTGGAAATAGATTAAATTTTGTAATTATGTAATAAAAATTGGAAATCCGTTAAAAAAAACTATTGCTCGTAATTAGAAAATTTGATAATTCATAAAAAGCGATTTTCCCGAAAATTTTCCATTGTTCTCCGAACTAATATTTTACAATTTATTAAGTATTAGTAGTTACTTTAAGAAAACAATATTTGAAATAAGCTTATTCAAATATTTCTTATGTCTAGAAAATGTTTATTCATTTCTTTAAAAAGATCATAATTGAACACAAAACTCGCATATTATATAGTTTAGAAATTTTGAATTTTCTATATATCTAACGACTAATTTGGACACCAAAATATTATCTGCGTATAATTCTGTGCGTGTGAACAGTTTGTCACTGGACATATATTTTCATAAACTTTCACCGTTTAATTTTTAAAGACTATTTATAGTATTAATATAAAACCCAAAAATGAATAAAGTTTGAATAGAACTTATAAAGAAATTATTACGTGATCATATGTTTTTCAACATATATTATTATATTTAACTACATAATATTTTTCTATTAATTTTTACCAATTTGATATTCGTTTGTTCCATCTCTAGAGAACGGCGTATATATATATATATTAAATCCCCAATATTCTTATTATAATGCTTGATAAATAGGATATATATCTATGCTATACAATCGTATATGAATTTATGAATATAAATATATTAGTATACATCACAAATACATAACCATTGATATATAATTATATAAATGTATATATGAAATTTTGCCAATCATTATCGAAAATGAACTAATAATATTATTATTATTTTGTTTTTCCACAGTTGTGTATATAAGAATCCTTATATAATAAATCAAATTTACTCTGCGTATATTCCATTATATACAAATATATTATATTATGTTATTATATACATTATATCGATATACATTATATACAATATATGTACTAGAAGGGATGATTTCTCTTCTTATATATTTTTATATATAACATATATATTTTATATTATTTATATATATTGAATTTATCGTAGTAGATTGTTATCTGAATCCTATATATATATACACTTGTTATATATATGCTATAGATTCACATATAAAAGAATACGTTGACTCTGAAACAAACTGCCGTCATAAATATGGTATATATATATGGACTCTGTATATATATATTGATATTTGTAAATAAAGCATCAAAAATCAAAATAAAGTCTTTATCAAAACAGTTGGTGAAGAAAAAAAATGTGAATTGCTGACTTGACAACCGAATTTTTTTTTACTTTCTTTTTATAATGTTGCTTTGATTTGTTATATATTATGTGCACATCACAATAAATCTTCAAATTCAATTGCTATTCTATTCTATATTCATTCATATATATTTGTATATTTATTTTATATTATAAGAACACATGTATTATGTTACCGTAAAATGGGGAACTCGGCTGCACTCTTGGTGGCATTATATTAACCACAAATTTTGATTTACTTGAAATTGATATAAATTGAAAATGCAATTGATTTTCTAAATAGATAAATTGTGCTTATCGTTTAAATGGAACCGACTAAGGGTGATTTAAAATGCACTGCGTATATATATTGCATGCAGAATAGAGATTTTTCTAAAATTTATATTCATATAATATATAATTTATATAGTTTATTAATAAATGATGATTTCTATATATTGTAAGTACATTTCTTATAAAAATGCATTGACAACGCGAAACCAGAATTCTCATTTTGGTTTGGTTTTTTCCTCATTTTTTTTATTAATTTCACCGATAATCATATACATATATGTGTTTCTTAACAAGTTCTTTCAAAATTCATATTCAGATCAGTTTTACGTATATAGAAAATTGTGTAGAACAAGGTAATTTACGAGGGAACGCAGATAACGAAGTTTGTAAAATGAGATTATATTACCGGTATAGTTTTCATCAAGTACCTTTCAAGAGCAGTTATTTGGACATTGGACAACTGGATGATGAACACTACGGGATTATTTGTATGAAATTTGTTATGTTGATTTGAAATTAAATTATACAAGTAGTTCCTCACAATTTCTTACAAAATTTATGCTACACTTAAATATTGAGCAGATTGTATATAACTGGATGTTACGTCTTACATGATTCATTTTAATGAAATTAGGCTTTAGTACGGATCATATCAACCAATTGTTTTTCAACATTAATCTAAATTGATCAGTAGTTTTGTTGGTAATATATTATCGAAGTGAATTGAAGTACTAGTTTCGTAATCCACAATCTATATTTGTTAATATAAACTTCTTCAAAATTGAATGAGAAAGAATTTAGTAAATTGCTATCCAGAGTAAGAATTGTCTAGAACTTACAAATTTAAAAATTAGCAAAAAAATTCTAAATTTGAGCAATGCTTAATATTTTATCTGCGGCTATCTACCAGAGGTTTTTCGTATATTATAGAGGTTTTTCTACATGGCACAATAAAATGCTGTTTCGTATGAGTTATATGGAAAAAAAATTGAATCTAACACTTATATTTTTTATTCTCAGATTCTAAATAAATCTGATACCAAATGTATTGGCTAATCTCATACAAACAACAAGTTATATATGAAAATATATGTAGGGCATTACGTACTAAAACTTTTCAAGTCATGAAATGAAATAAATAGATGTAAAGATGCGCTTATATAAAATTTTGTCGTTACTCCTTTGCTGGTCTTTTCAATTTCAATCCTGATTCCGCATATATTCAAATAAAAAAAGTATACAATGAGAAGAAATACCCCATTTTACATTATTTTAGTATAAATATGTTTATTTTATATAAACTACAAATCATACATGTGTGCGCTGTATTTTCTCTTTATACTGTACACAAATAAATAAATATAATTTTGGTATATTTACTTTTCGTGCTTTTTCTACTTTCAACAAATTTATTTGATTTTTCCTCAAAAAAAAAAGAAGAACTTTCATTAAATTTTCATATATATAAAACATGTATGTTTATGGTATATGTAGCGCACAACCTCCCGAACAATATTATCCATCCATCCACCATTACGACAAACCCACATTTATATTAAATTTATTTGTGTGAATTTCAAAAACATGTATATGTGTGTTTGTATGTGTGTTAATAGAATTAATAAAATAATTAAAAATAATAGCATTGCTTAATATTTTCGTGCTAATGCATTTATACACCTATATTATTTTTGGGTTTTTGTATAGGTTATATTATTGCAAAAACCTATATATCATATGAAGTGGAAGTAAAATTTAAGAGGGTATAATTTTCTATTATTATTATTATTATTTTGTTAATATTTTTATTAGAAATTATATGTATATGTAAGGCGAGAGATAGAAGAAAAACATACACACACACATTTCTGATGCCAAAAATTGTTTTTACATCAAAATATAAATGTTATTTTATTTCGGAAATGATAAATGGTTGTATAAATGTTTTCTTTTAAGTATTCTTATGTCAAATTGAATGAGACTTAACTATTATCGTATATGTTTATAACTTAATTGTTTTTTTATACAATATATGTTTTTTTTGTATAGGTTATGTAATAGCTTACAATTATTCTTATATATTTTATCTTAATAATAATATATGATATATTTTTTTCTCGTATATAGACTTTAATTGATTATTAATATTTATAGAAGAAATTATTTTCAATAAATTACGAAAGTTCCTTTTTCTTTCCCCATATAAAATACACAGACACACACACACACAATACAGTCTAAGCAATTAAATTGATTTCACCAAAAAAATTTCCAATTTTATCCATAATTATTACAAAATATTTGTGTTAAATTCTTTTGTATACAATATTTTATGATCATTTATAATTCAAATAAATTATTTCCACTATTCACTTTTTTCTATACAATTATACCTTTAATTAGTGAAATATTTTGTCTGATTTTTATCTGCGTGTTTGATAATATGTTAATTTGTCTGTGTATTATTTTGCAAAATTGTTATTGAATGAATATATTATTAAATTGGTTTTTTTTTTTTTTTTCATTTTGCCCTTAAATAAATATATTTTCAACAACAATTGAATTATTTTGGTTATATATAAACAATAACTTTGATGATACTTGTATAAAAATAATGAAGAGATAATTTAATTCAATATATGTATATTGAAGTCAAAACAATCCTACTTAAGTTTAAGTATTTTAGATATATGTATTTTCTTTGTTATTTATCTTTTATGTATTTTTTCTTATAAATAAATGTTATTTAATTTTTTCTCTATATTATAAGAGGGCTATATAAGTGTGCGAACGGTAATAAAATACTAAAACAATATTATAACAATTTCTATTTGATTTACATTATATTTAATTGAAAAAAAATGACATATATAACAATAACAGGCGTAGACCGAATACCATTATAATGCGTTTTTGTTCACTGTTTGTTGTATTAGGTGATTGTAAAAATAAGAAAATGTTTTTCATTCCTTTCACATTACGCACCTAATAATAACTTTCCAAAAATTATAATTACTTGCAAAATATCATAACTTTGTTCGTCCACAAACCTTTTATGTGCGCATTGTTTATTTGACACTTATTATATATATGTAGCTGTCGCACAATCATCAACACACCATAGACTTCCCTCATCAATACTTAATTTGTGATTATATGTTCTGTGAACGTTCCTCAATAAATTGTTAAAATTTCATGAGAGTGGGTCGAAATATTAAGGTGTATTTATAAATTTGCAAAAATTTACATCTTATATAGGATTTAGTTTCAAATTTCTATAAATTCAAATTACAATAATATCCATAATTGTAAACTCTTCGAGTTATTCTTGTTTTTATTTTAAAGCAAAAATTTGGTATATACATTTGTATGGGAGGTGTTAAATAGTCTCGGTCGGTTCAATCTCGTGTTCAAACTAACTTCTGTGTCGGCATAGATAAAAAAAATGCCATCATAATCTAACCGCATTACCGAGATTCAATTAAGCGAAAGCACAAATGGATAGATTGACTAACAATAAGTGTTCATCATATAATAGGAAGTTTTTTACAATTTCATCCAGAAGAACCAATATAATAATATATGTTCTTCTGCAATGATATCAATTGTATTATATAAATACCCGCTATATGTAAACTTTGACTTTATAGCTAAATATTTATTTGATGGATATGGACACAAATTTTATGTTGCGTCAACGATATGGCAACAATTTTTGTATAACATATTTTATCCATTTATAAAATTCATATTTCAAAAAAATTGGTGTCACTTTACAAAGTTTTTCATATATATATAATATATACTTAAGTACACCTAAATATATTCGAAAATGTATTAGTAATAAAATACACAATAATAATAATAAAACACAAATCATTTGTAGAAGATATCATAAAAAAAAAATAAATATTATAATAAAAGTTGTGTTTTTTTTTCGATTGTATAAAAGTTTTATTTTATTTTATTTCATTTTTTTTCTATACATGTATAAAAACAATCAAAGCTATCAATTTTGACATTATCAATATAGAAATTATGTATTTCTCTTATATTATGAAAAAATATGTACAGATATACACACTCTGTCCGCCGAAAAATATACGAAATGAGTTCCTAATATACATATGGATTTGGTGCGGCAATACTATTTTCAATTATTTATGCGTATTTTGAATCGTCAGTAACATATAAAGTCAAAGTGTCATGTATAAAAGCCAAATGCATAAGTGGCAGTAGTTTTTGTGGTCGTCGAAAAATGTATACACAAACAAGAACAAAGAGTTTCGTTTTAAAATTGGTAAAAATTCTATACCTATATACAAGACTCAAATCGCTTATGGTGATAATTGTTTTTGGTAACAATAAATTAAATGTTTGTTATAAATGCATTTCGATTATTTTTCGAATAGAGGGTGTATTTTTATAATCATATATATAAGAATATATACAAATAAAATTTAATATTCTCTATATAGTTATACACATATCAGCGGTAACAGACACCTTGATAAAATAAAATATGAACTAAAACTTTTGACATTTGTATATTTTATTATGTCAAAGTTGTGGTTTTTTATGCTTCACCATATCTATGCATTCACATTGTACATGTTACATAAGTTATATATCACTTTCCTATTCATAATATAATGTATTTTCATCGCATCCACAATCGATCGATATATACTTCACCACAAATCTTAAGTATTATTGGCATTTGATTATTAGCTATACCATTTATGTGTATTATTTTGTTGAATTGAAATAAAAATGTACGTTGTATTTTTATTTGTATATACGCGGAAATAGTTTTACACTATATGCAAAACAACGCAGATACTGGCGTATAGATTTATTATAAAATAAAATATATAGCAAAATGTCAGAACGATATTATGTTTACACTAGTGCTAATATACAAGCGTGCGTAAGTTTTTCACTGTTGTTTTTTTAATTTATTTGAATTTTATTATTGTTTTACACTGTTTTATGCATTTAATATGTCGGTGGACAATTTTTTATTAATTTACGTATTTACTTTATTCATTTTTTACGATGAAATGTGCCGAAGAAACACATTATTTGCTTGTAAAAATTTACTATAAACTTCTTTTAAGGATATACCTTTTATTCTATCTCTTAATTTTATTAAAATTTATTTTTATATCGATTTTTTAAATCTTTTGTTTAATTTATCCTTAAAAAATTAAAACTATATATTTTAATTTTATTTATCAACCGTCGTTGTTAATAAAAATTTAATGCTTTTGTCTATATATTTTCCGATACGGTGGATGTGTGTAGCGATTTTAAAATTTTCTTTTATGAAAGATTGGAAATTATAATTCAATCTTTGTAATTTGTTAAGAAATTAAAGAAAATCTTATAAAATTATGTTTTGAAATTCAATACAAAAATAATTTAGAAAAATTTGTTATCATCAAAAATGTTGTACTACCCACAGATTTGTTTCTACCATTTTCTTATTTGTTCATATTTATACTCTTCTCAGAATAAATAAGCCTATAAGTAAGCCAATAAGAATAAAAACTATATGGAAATCCATTTTTTTTTTTAATTATCCTTGTTTTACATAACAAGGACTAACGCCACAAAATTAAATTTTTTTGTATTTTTTCGGAAATTAGTTTCCGAGTCCTATGTCTCAATTGATTTTAATAAGTTCTATGGTTTTGAAAAATTCTACTTAAGCTTTTGAAATAAATTTTGGTTATATATAGGAATGGAATATTCTTGTCAGAATTTTCAATTAATCTATAATTCTGATTTATTCCATATACAATTTGATTATTTCCATTAAAATATATATAAATTTACATATTTTAAATATACCATTTATTGGATACCTATAAGCCATAACCCTATCAAATATTTGAAAAACTTAGATTATAAACGTATATAGTAGTACCACATATATATCAAACATTATTAAAATATTCTTACCGGTTGGATTACTTTTGTTTTTTCATTGTTCGAATAACACTATGCCAAATTAATCCTTTCACAGGACATCGATTCAACTTTCGCAGTAGTAAATTATCAACATATGAATTGTTGAGTGTATTCGCTTCTATAATTTACCTTATGCTGTGCTGTATAATAGTGACTTATCAATTAATACATGTAAAATTCTAATGAATTAAATGTACATTGTTAATAATATACTATTTTTACAAATTCATTAATTATTTAGCTAAAATCACGATATTAATCGTAATTTTTTTTTAAAGAAAAATGTATATCTTCTTATAAAATATAAAAATAAAATATCAAATCAAACTAAAGTAAAATATCATGTTATTTATATAGTTGTTAAGTGGTTTCGGCAGTATACATTTGTGTCAAAATGTTTATGCGTGTGTTTATCAATACAATTTTCTTTATGCATCAAAATATATAGTATAAGTTTTGTAGTATTTATCTATACTCCCCTATATAATACACTATACCTACTATAATATATGAGTATTTACTATATAATGTAGTAATTCAAATGGTATAAAAAAAAAAAAGGAAGAGCACAACAACAACAAAATTTCTTTTTATTTTCCCTCTCATTGTATAATTTATTTATACAATATATCAATACGCATACAAACAAACAATAGTATATAATGGTATATTGAAAGACACGGAAATTCATTTCGAAGGATAAAGAAAAACAAATTTTCTATATATTGTTTTGTGATTATATAGACGTCGTCGACGATACGCAGTCACTTTTTTATAACTTGGTATAGGTCAGAGGCGTTCCATATCTGAAATTGAGTACATATCATAGAATAGATATTCTATAAAACTGAATTTTCCGGAAAATCGTCATTAATAATTTTTGGAATGCTTTATTTTCTCGCCAAATTACTAATGGATTTTCAAATTTTCTTACATCTATACTGAAAATATTTTCGATTTATACAAGATTTTTAAAATCACTTCATATGCAATCAAAAAATATGGTTGAAATATAGTCCAATCTAATTTAAGTGAATATTAAAAAAATGCGTGCTAAAAATAACATAAAATTATATATACAAGGGAAAAATGGAATGGATAATACTTCAAAAATTATAAAAAATGGATTTTCCTGAAAATTTGTTCTCTTTATAATTTTATTGCTAATATTAATTATTAAACTATTATATGCTCATATAAAAGGTTAGATTTTTAAGCACACCTCTGGTATAGGTACATAAATATAGACGTGCTCAGATAATATTCGCATTGTTAAACAAAATTCAAATTAAAGAGGATGTACATTTAAATTATATTAAAAATCTAAATAAAAATAAAAAAATTATATGTAATTTAATATTTATAATTTTCCTTTGCCAGAAATGAAACTTGAAAAAATAATGGATCAGATTTCATTGTGTATTTTTATTTTTTGTTCTGTACATTTCTATACATTACACCTTTGTCCAAAAAATAACCGGAATGAATTAAGAAAAAAGCAAATTTATTTTTACATAAATATAGAAAGATGTTGTACAGTTATTTATAGAAAAGAAAATAATCGGAATTTATGAATCTTCGATGACGCAGTCAAGAACTTGTGTGTTGGATAAAAAATTGTCACCATAAGCGAACATTAAGTATGAGAAATGTTTCGGTAGCATTTTTACTATTTACAATAGAGATGAAGCTATCAGATTCATAAACATATTAGGAAATCATTTCTGTTATTTTTCGCTCAGACGCTGTAGTGCCTGTTTATTGATTTCAAAATTCAAAATTATGATACATTTAAATAGCAAATATTTGCTTAATTTCGACAATACTATAATAAATTTATGTACACGTATATTTAATTAAATTATTCCAACACCTTTTAGTAAAGAAATGTAAATTTTTTAACTTTTAATGAAACTCATGTATTTTCATTAAATCCTATAACTACATTTTTGTAAACAAATTGAATTTTTTTTAGATATAAATACTAAACAAAAATTTAAATATAAATATGCGTCTCTTTACTTACCTAAGCATATATTAATCATTTTTATTTAGAGTTATATATTTTTCATAAATAATAAAATATTTTGTATACATCAAAACACAAAAGTAATATTAATAATAATAAATAAGTGTTCTCAAACGAAGAGAAAAAATTTTCAAATGAAAATTTAAATATCTTATTTTTTTGTATATGATAATGCATTATTTACGAGTTTTGTATAGACATGAGAGCTGCTTGTTTGATGAAGGTAACTATAAAAATATGGATTACATCTTACAATGTGGTATTTCAATCATTTTATACGGCTTCGATGACTTCATTGATTTTAATTAATATAGATGTCAGATAAACACCGCACCTGTTCATATGTTTCTAATGAGTAGTCACTCGTAACGTAATGTAGTATACTGTTATGAACCTATTTAAAAATTCATCGGATTTTGTTTGGTTTATTATCGTACGCACGGTAGCTATCTTGCAAATGTTTTTGTTAAATTCAAATGTTCAGTATAAAATTAAATGCCAAGATTACTTATTCCCAATAACTTAATTGATAATCTTCGTAAACCCAAATTATGAAACAATCTGAAAAATATAAGAATTAATAGTTTCGATGGTTTTGGACTATATGGATAGTTTTTTTTATTGATGATTTTAATGAGTTCATTTGTTGAATTCAATCAACATCCAAGCTATCATAGCAGAGATTCTTAAAATCGATTAACGCATTCAAAAAATATATATGGACAATTTTCATTTTGATTTCAATTAAAATTTTAAAAATGCGTTAAGTTGACATCCATCAAATGGTACAAAAAATGTATATGACAAATACAAATACTTGATATTTAAAATTATACCTATAAATAAATATTATTATGTCATTCATCTCTGTATAATGTATTCTACTACGTTCATCATTAAAATTGATATACTTCCTTTAAAAAAAATGTATCTTAAATTTCACTTTTCTTTTTAAGAAATACATAACTTTGTTGAAACAGAATATATTTAAAAATAAATTACACAAGAAATATTCATATATTTTAAAATATATAACTCTTAATAAATTGTGTCACATTTTCAAATTACAATTATACAAAGTCTATATATAAGATATCTTAATCTGTGTAATCAAAGCACATATGAAATTTTTACTGATATGTAAATATAATTTATGATTGTATAATTTATTCATTCTATTATTATTTCAATATCATTATAATTTGTTGTATATATATTAAATTGATTATAAATGCGAACATCTATGATGCGATGTAGTATATTACTTCGGATTTAATATATACATTTAAATTTTGTATATATAGAAATAAAACATTTTATATGAACCATAAAACTAAAATTGTTTTATATTTCTAATTTTCTGTAGAAAAATATATTTAGTTTTTATTGATGCATTTAAGCCCCATATAATATTGCAGAAAATAAAATGCAACAATGTTATATTTTCTTGTTCAATTGAATAACTATTTTTATTGTTACATATATATATCGTAAAATAAATGTAATAAATTTTAATATTCAGTCATATATCAATGACTATTTTGTGTACCAAATAAATATTTCCGTTGACATAATAATATTTATATTTTTATTTTAATTATAAACTGGAATTTTCTATTTATAAAAATGCATAATATGACGAAGAAAAATATAATTACTATATGTTATTAAAGTTGATATATGTGTGTAATGGGCGACAAATACATTGTACCTATCACTATATCTAGAGTTCAGCTGTTTTTTTATTACATATATCCATGTCCGGTATATTCGCATTTACTACAAAATTAATGTTCATATGAACACGTATACATATTATATACTAAATAGGAAGTTATTAAAATAATAGAAAGGCGTCATGATGTATACACAATAAAACGCATACGCATATGTATGGCTATAGAGAGTATTTAAGTTTGTAAGTAAAAGTATACCATTTACATGTTCCTTATATACAAAATGTATGACTACAAATTGTCTGCGGCATTTAATTACATAATAATTATGTGTGGTGGTTGGTTACCAGCATACATACATTCCGGCAAAACATTCTATGAATATATATGATTTTGAACGAAACAATTTAAAAATTTATAATATATTCTATTCTTATGTAATTTTATATATTGTATATTAAAATAATTTCCCATATATACAAAAGATTCTACAATCATTACTCCTCGTACAACATATGATTTTATACATTTAGAATGAACCTGCTTTAACTTAAGCTACACATTAAATAAATAAATGTTCAATCAATGCGGCTATGGTATAATTGTGCCCACTATTTATATTCTATAGAAAAACTTGGATGATGCGTATCAATCATCGTCATTCTTAGTCGCACTACATAATAAACATTGAACACGTAGCTCGTAATAGTAAATAATTAATTTATTTAACTCTATATATGCACATGTACGAACAAATGTATATTCACATCAGACATGTTCAAATAAAATTTAAAGAAAATTTTGTAAATATTGTAAATAAATAAATAAATAAATACGATTATTTTTAACATTTCTTTGTTATAATACTATAACAAAACAAAATTATCTACGTATGAAAAAGTTTTGTTATATATTTCCGCATGTTTTAAATATTCTTTTATCATCGTCTAATACATTCAATTTCAATTTATGTATACATTTAATATTTCTTTTGTACAATATGTATAACCAAATAATATATGATATGAAAAACATATATTGAAATATGAAAATGTTAATTTCCTTATATTTTATCAAATTTTCATTTACTGTCGTTGCATTTTATGAATTTTCTTTGAACAATGAAATATTATATTGTGTATTTATTCATTTCGATATAGTGAAAAAAAAACCCTTTTTGTTACATTATATTATATTTTTTATACTCGTAATATATAAAAGTTTTTGATAAAATGAAATTTATTCTGAATATTTTATTTATTTATTTATTATCGAAATATTTCTTTATTCCATTTGGCATTTTTGTAATATATCTCGCAATATACAGATTTATAGTATTATTATTATTATTATTCAAAACTATATATAAATAATATTGATATACCATTTGAATTGGTGTAGCCTATTTTAAAATTCAAACATTGTATATAATCAAATAATACAGGACGAATATTCATAAAATATTCTAAAAAAAAAATATAAAACACTTTGTAAAATGATTCCGGATTATGGTCCGTCTGTAAATGAAACTAATGGTCATCTGCAATAATTGTCGAACGCTACAATATAATCCCAAATCTATATATTTTCATTCTAAAATTCCCATAGTACTAATAAACTGACTGCATGAATTCAAATTTTGTTACAATTTGTCTCGTATAGTTCAATTTTTCACCTGATTTAGATATTTTAATTTTCTATTATTAGTGTAATCAAAATATCACCTTCAAAAAGCATTTATTTGAATAATAAAAAATTATTATTCAAATTATAATGGACATCAAATAATAACTACAACCTTTTTTCCATAATTTTGGCATTTTATCGATATCGATTTTTGATCTTCTTTGGTCATATCGATCAAAATAAGTGCTGAAATCAAAAGAAACTAGGTCTGGTGAATAGGCTGGTAGATAGGCCATATTAAATATGTATACACTGTCGGTCGAACCATTCTTATGAAATAAATTAATTTTTCCGTGCCAATTTTTGGTTATATTTCCGTCAATGATCGGTTCAAATTTATCAAATTTTTGTTGGTATAATGATCACCATATATATTATAAGTTTGCCCATCTCTTAGTAGTTCATATTGCACAACTGTTTTCTGATTCTACCCACAAATATACAGCAAATACTTCTTTCCATCGCTATTTTGTACTATGGGTTGCGGCTTGGTCAAATTCTATCGATTAGAATTGTCGACATTATTCATTGCCAATGTGCCACTTGGTCAATTCATACGACAACCGTTTTCCATATCTTTATGGATCTTTCCAAAGGAATTTTAACATCTAGAAATAGTCTGGTCTGGTCATCATCTTATATTTTTGACATTTTTCTTAAATTTTGCCATTGAGGTTACACGTTTACAAGTTTTTTTTTAACTATGCGAAGTGGTTTTTACCTTGCACCAAGAATCGATAACTTTTCGCTTCCATATTCTTCAAATGAAATGAAACATTATGAAAGTGTGGCTCTATATTCGAACAGCGCTTGATATAGCTGGTTCAAGACTATCAGACATTTACAAAACAATGAAAATCTATGTTATATTTATATTTTTGCCCTTAATTTACGCTTCATTATTATGTAAGTACATTTCTGTGTAAGTAAATTTTCTGTGCGTAATTCTTAAACAATTTTTATGCGGTTTAGAAAAACTATCAATGATATGTCCGTCCAGCAGATGGTCTGTTTATTTACAATAAATGTGACAGCAATGCTCTCTGCATATATATTATTCTATTTAAAGAAATTGATTAAATCATATATAAATAAATATATTATACAATTTAATGTGGCACTACAATTTATTGAGCTATGTGGTGAAGGAATTACAATAATAATACTTATTTTCTCTTTAGAAATTGTAAAAAATATCACATTTTATTGTGGTGATGCGATTGAAGAATAACTCGGTGTGAACGTATAAAAAATTTATTATTGAGATAAATTTATGTATATGTAATATTTGTTATAGTATTTACTCGTTTATATATTCATCTGCTACATGCATTTATATGTTATTTTTAGTGTATTATTCATGGAATTTGTACGATTTATCATATTATTTAACATAATTTATTTCATATAGTAAGACCACAATGACACTTCTCTCGCAGCGTACACAGAAGTGCATAGAAATTGAATTATTATAAATTTGTATATATTATTTATTGCGGTCGCCGCATATACATTATTGATATTTGTATTCGAATTGTTAAGAAGAATTGTCAAAAATAATTAAGAAGATACGTTTCAAATTTACCAAAAACAAAATGTGTCGCGTATTGTTGGTTCCTTCTAAATATATACTATTACTTAATAAGGATAAAAATTTTAAAAATATTAAATTTCATATTCTAAGCATAAAGCATTAGTATTTTATAAAGTAAATATATACAAATATATTCTATGCTATGTTAATTTACCATCCTACACTGTATCTGATATACATCGTCTTATAAATAAGTGGATCAAATGTTCAAAATGTAATAAATATATATGTATAAGAAAATATTTATATTATAAGAAGATGTCAAATCATAATTTTATTCATTGTATTATGTATACGATATATGTTTTTTTGTGCGTTGTCTATTTTCATCATAATTTTGTCAACTTTGTTTTATATAATAATAAAATACAATATATAAATAATAAGTATTTTATATTAAATGGGTTTATTCATCGTTGGTCGTATAATTTCAAAAATATAATTAGAAATTAGATTTAGGTCGCATGTCACTTAAGTTAACATGCAAAAAAAAAACAGTTGACAGTTAAAGCATATTATACTACTTGTAATTATTAATAAAATCTAATTTATTAGTATAATGTATGGTATAATAAATATGCAAGAGTAACCAATTTAAAAAATATTGTAGAAAGCAGTTCTCTTATCATATTACATTTTTACATTAAATAGCTATAACTTTATTTTTTATAAATAATATTTATTAAAGAATTTATTTATATATTTTTTTATATGATTTTTTTTTCATATTTATTTGCGTTGGTTTTTAAACTATAACTCTATCCAATTTTAAATTTTAAACAATTATTCATCGTGATGATGTAAAATATATCATTATTTTAATTTATATTTTACATTTAAAAATTGTTTGTTTTTATATACTGAAAATGTTTTTTTTAGTTTCATAATGAAATGGTAAAATTTAAAATACAATTGAAAAACAACTTAAAAATATTTTACAATGTAAAAATTTAAATGGTCTGCATTTTTGTTTATTTGTTCACATAGTCATTGTAGCGGTGTATGGGAATGGATATATTGTATATATAAAGTAAACGCTGCACGATGTTAAAATAAGCATTTTTGTGCAAAAATTGTACGCCAATATAACGAACGAATGTAAAGTTATATTTATGATGTAAAATAATATTGCAGACAATAAATATTTATATTGTCACGTAATTAAAATAATCTGCATTTTATTAAATTGATGTCAATGTTTAACCAAACGCATGTTCCCCATTCCCAGATCTGCATCAACAAAGTATCGAATAGCCTTTATTGTTAATTTTTTTTTTATTAATTATAAGTTTTTAATGATATTTGTACTATTCAATTCAATTCAATTCTTTAGTTATTATTCAAAATAATTGTATAATGATACATTTAGTTACAAACAAACTTTCAAGATTATAAAATTTTAACAGTAAGCTAACTTACTTTATCTAAAATTATTTAATATATTTGTTTAAGAACATATAAGGTCGTATATTGTTTATTGAGGTTTGTTTAACATTTTTGATACACTCGATGGAAAAATTTTTAAAAACCATCTACAAGCAATAACTTATTACTACTGAAATATTTATTTGTATATATTTCTCGCCTAATTCATATATGCATTTTGTAATTATCTATTTTATTTTGTAAAAACCATTTATAACATCAAAATCCAACCTAACTTGTAAGTGACAAACATAAACGGTTCCGCACCAATAAATCCATAATGTAACAACATCCGATATCTATTTCTATCTTCAAAATCATCGTTTGAGCCTTATAACATTACATTAATACCGTATTATATATATATATATGCAACATAATTAATATTTAGTAGAAGTATTTTTTAGAAAAATTCTTCAAAATAAAGTATTTCAAATTATACTTTATATTTTAAAAATATTTTATTTTAAAGAGTTATTTTACATTCACAATATTTAAAAGTATCTTATAATTTATGTATGAAAATTTAAATTAAATATCAGCATATTTGTTAAAGCATATATATAGTTAAACTGAAATGATGAAAAAATACCATCGTCGTCTGTATAGACTCTTTATATTTTGTCCAAATTCATATTAAACGATATATATCGTAAAAGAATAAAAAGTGTTGTTAAAGCTCATGACATTCAATCTATAGAGAGAGATTGTGCGGGTTCTATCTCCGGTATTGACATCTGAACAATTTTTTCATACTAAAAATTAATCAATTGATGATTTTATAATCATTTGTTTGTTTGTGAAATTAAAAAACTGAATATCTTTATTCAATTATGGTATTGAACACTATTCAGATTTAAGAGATTAATAACACAGACACAATTTTATGAGTGATTCCATCATTTAGAATAATTGAATTAATATGGCATCTGTCGAAACCTAAACTCATACATACGGAGTAAAACGATAATATGATTTGGTGTATGTGTGACCAATCATCAATAGTACGTGAACGGAAAAGAACCTAAATAATATTCTGAATCGTTAAACCCAGATATATTTATTTAAAATAAACAAAAAGCGTTCACTTTATCGACCCGCTCTCCTAAACGTATATATATATATATTGTATATTTGTTCGTAAATGTATACATGACTATGAGTACCGTGTAATGAATATTGTTTAAACAATTTGTAATTTCTATATTATACATAAAAAAAAATATATATATAAAAAAAAGTTACAGAATAAAGTCAGAGTGAGTGAGAACATATCGGCAACATTTTTGTATATATCCTCATACGTATTATGTTATTTATTAACAATTTTACAAAATATTTCCATGTTATTATTATGTAGCACAAAAAAAAAATAAATACAATTTTTATTATGAATTTTTCTTAACCAAAACATAAAATAAAAATCAATACAATTAATGTATACTATATAGACTTGGTCGTCCTGGTGTCGATGTACACATACGGCATGAAGGTGATTCCGAATGTGCTGTAATGCATATAGTATTTTTAGTAAATGAAGGTGCATTAGTTACATCAACAGCTGATGATACACTACATTTATGGAATTTTCGACAAAAAAATCCACAAGTTGTACAAAGTTTAAAATTTCAAAGAGAAAGGTAATTATTAATATTTACATAATATTTTATTATTCCATACCGAAGATAATGGATGAAAAATTTTATTAATTTTTATTATTTTTTTTTTGTTTTTGTTATTTACCCTATTTTCCATACATGAATCGACAACAATAATAATAATAATAATGATGATGACATAATGATGATATAAATAATAATAAAATTTTAACAATGCATATAGAATCACATGCCTTCATCTTCCTGTATCCAGTAAATGGCTTTATGTTGGTACGGAAAAAGGAAATATTCATGTAGTTCATATTGAATCGTTTGCATTAAGCGGATATATTATAAATTGGAATAAAACCATTGAAGTGTAAGTAAATTAAATATTCTATATTATATTTATTATTTGTATATGGTATTTTGCATATAGGATATTCTTCCTAATATATATTATTTAATAATGCGATTATATTTAAAATGAGAATGAAGATAAATTTTTGATTTTTTGTTTGAATTTGTTAGTATAGAAATTTTGTTTGTTTTTATTGAATTGTTCAATGTTTTCATTAGTACAAAATCCGTATAGGAAATGACATTGTAAATTTTGAGTTACAATAATATATAGCTTAAATGAATAAAATACAATATATTGTATCATATATTTTAAGTAATTTAAATATAATAAAACTTTAGCCAATATCTTATTGTATGCCATGAGGTGCTTAAACGATCTCATATATGTTCACACGAAAAATGAATTAATTAATTATAGAACGATAAAGAATCAACACGGCAAAGATATCGTTCAAAATAAATCGACACGGTCGTTTTTAATAAAACGAAACTAAAACATTCATTTATCCAATTTTCTTGTATACAAGAGATCTAAGATTTTACACCCAATATCACTAATAAGGTGTTACACGGGATTTACATTTTATTCTATACAGTCACTTACTATTGTGATTTATAGGTATTTAAGAAAAAAGTTTATACCCAAGATTTCATCAAGAAACCTGGCTTTTCGCAGATTCATAATAAATGAAATTGAAGTGGGGTCACTATTTCACGTTGTACAATATATGAGAACCTATAGTAATACAATAATTTGTTATAAGTTACGAATTCGATAAAATTTGTTTCACTTTTCCTCATGTCGGATAATCAAATTTTATTTAATTGACATTTAAAAATTATTATTTTTTAGAGCACGAATTTTCACTAAATTTTCTCAATTTCTACTAAATACAATTTATGCAGTATATAGTCAAACCGAATTTATTGAACATTTAGCCAAAATTGAGTTGTAATATTATCTTGAATGGAAATAATAATAATAAAACCATGAATTACTTTATAATTTACAATTATAAATGTTGTATTCACATTACAATATCACTGTATTTTTCTAATAGTCTGCGGTTGAAAGAAAAACTAGATTTTGAAAAGGAGTCTACAATTTTTTTAAATCTATTTTCAAAATTCAATTATTATTTTCAATCCTTTGTAGATGAAAATTTTTAAAATCGCTTCACAGATATAACCGATTTTCTTTTCGATGTCAGTGAAATGTTTTATATTATTCTGTGTTTATTATATCAGAAATGTCTTATATAGTTATCAAATGAATATGAATGCGGATGGTTTTTGTGATATCGATCAGATTGCTTACAGTGATCTGATTACGATAGTGTATAGGATTAAATTCAATATATGTTTTATAAACAATTTATAAAATTCTTTACTTCTGAAACATATATTGTACATTTTTATATTGCTAATATAGAATATAGCCCATAATCCGATATATTTTAATTCTCTATTAACAAAAGCATATATATTGTATAGTATATATTGTGATCTCATTTTTATACACGAGCCCTGTATTATATAAATTCAAATCTAATTCTATGATATTGTTCATAATAAATTCTATTTCTATTATATAAAATAATAAACTATATACTAATAATATTTAACAGATTAATAGCTTAACTCGTGTAAATTTATAATTATAAATATAAAATAATATAATATATACACCGTGTCCAGCATCATCGAATAATTGTTCTAATTAGTATACAGGAATACATACGTATTATGTATATAATAAATATATGCACGTATTTTATTATAGGTTTATTAGTAATTCACGTATAATACTATTGATAGTGTATATGCATTTCTAATGTATATTTAGTATTAACATCTAAAATCTATGTCAGTTTATATATACTTTATTTTATACTACAATTATCTTACTTTATTTTTAATGATCTATAATATTTATAAACTATATATTCTATATCATGCAGTATGTGTAATTGTGTAACAATGTATCATAAGGATATTGGATAAATCCATTTAAATTTTAAAGAACACATATGATCGTGGCAAATTTGTTCGGTACCATTTTAGTACATATACTCTGGGATGGAATTTTTTTAAAAACATTTCATATATATATGTATGGAAATCTCTCATTCGAACATATTCTAAAAATTCTAGCTAGCTATTCAACGATTAAATAATATGAATAATTAAATTAAATAAAATGTAAATAAGTTAATTTATTTATTTATATCGTCTATGTTATGTATTGAATTTGTATAAGGAAATTTAATTTAAATGAAACATTTGTTAATTAAAAAAATATCACATTTTTGCTTGCCTCATTTTTAAATCATCTGCTGAGATTTTGCATAATGAATTCTTATTTATCTATTTTATAGATATCTGTCTATAAATTATACACTTATTTATATTACCAACATATTCAAATGTAGATGATATAGATAATATCTATATTAGATATATTTACAGATACTTTCGATTGATAAATACATACTCGTGTATGTATATGGTGAAAATAAAGTTAAACAAAAACTATTTATTTATTTACGTCATGACAACAATTCCCAAGACGTATAATAATTGTATATATAGATAGACATATATTGCACAGACTATAGATGGAAACATGACACATGTATAAATACGAGTATATATACTAAATATACATTTATATATATGTGATTACTGATTAACTATCAATTTAATTGAATATCAATCAAATAATGACAAAGAAAAATCGAAAAAAAATATTGAATTAATTAAATAAAATAGTTTATAAATTATAGGTTAACGCTCGCCATATATTACAATTAATAGTTCTTCTTAAACAATTGGTATTGTATTCATTCAAATATTATATAATACAGTAAAAGTTTGTTACGTAGAACATCCCTCTGATTCGAATGTTTTGTAACACATACAGAATTTCTTAACACATCACTTATATTTATCGGAATCATGCCATAAATAAATTCAGAATTTTAATTTTCCAAGTAATTTTGATCAAACTCTATTTACGTACTTATATTTAATGTATTATAAATTTACAACAGTGTTTCTCTGGATAAAGGATATAAAGCAAGTGTATTACAATTATATTTATTTATTTTTACGATCACTTGTTCATACGAAAAGAAAACTAAACATACAGATGTTTAAAGGATTAAGAACATATCGGCAGTATCTTATATAATTATAATTTTATATTTTGTTATAACATATATGTGATATCTTTTATGATATCAGAGAATTAAAGTTAAATTTAAGTATCACAATGATATTACATTATGAATTTACTTATATAAGGAGGCATTTTGAATTAACACGTGCGATAGATCATAAGAAAGAATCACTGAAAGACTACATGGATGCGTATTTTTCCAACTTCATCATATATAAGTTATATGTAAATGGTCTTGATTCAATCGAAACATTAATACTATAATCAATTTCATTATTAATTCTTTCACATATTATATGTGTTACAATACTATAATTTCCTTAAAATTACCTTATAATATCAGTTCCAATTCAATTTCTTGTTTATATTTTACTTATACTACACATAAAGTGTGGTCGTAATCTTTATATTTAATTTCCATTTTCTATAAAATCTTGAATTCCCATAAACTAAAAAAAATTATCATTCTAAATTCCTTGAAATTACTTTAATATTTAAAGAAATATTAGTTTTATGCAATTCTTCGTTTTTGATTTTCTCTGACATGACCTTATTTCAACGAATATCCATATATAGGTCCCGAAAATGTCCTTAATATTTGAAACACCAATTCCAATTTATGATATGACTTATCGAATGTGTGCGACTTATCAATTTTTTACTGTATAATAATTAAATATAATTTTTATATGTATTGACAGATATCTGATATAAACAAATTGTTAGGACAGCCTATATATTAATTGTTTGTTTATACTGTCACGTGAAAATGTCGGGTTATAAATTTATATAAATATTTACGTTATATAAACTAAATCATATGTTATACTCACACACATGTACCTCCGGGTATATGTCTCTTGTTCAGTGTCGCATATTTCTATACCTTTTTCATTTATATTATCTATTTGACATCATGCTATTCAATACGTTCCGAATATATTATTGGCACGTATAAAGTTTCTAAATTTTAAAATTATATATAAATAATTTCGTAATTTTGCGATTGATTTTGTAGCAATTTCATCAAAAATTGACCATAAATTTCCATTTCAATATCTGACGTAGATTCCTTTAAAATCTATTAAATCCACATAAAATCTCTAAATATATTCTTAATCGAATAGATGTCTAGAGGTTTCGTTTGTTTATTTAAAACATATTTTAATAATTGGATAATATTTAGAGTTACCTTGTAACGACACCCAGTTGTTATATTGGCAATGCAATACCCACGCTTTGTATATTCTATTTCTATTTCGTATATCCTTTTTCTTGTTACAATTACATATGTACTTGACATTATTTATTTATAATTTAACATTATTTTCATTTCTACTGAACGAATGATTTTTTTTTTTTTTTTTACAAAAATCATATCAAGTTTAAAAAAATACTACTTCAAAAAACAATTGAACAATTGAACTGGATTCAATAAAAATCAGTAACATAAATCTTAAAATTTTCTATATATATACAATTATCTGTATATTTGTACGAGTACTTGTACAATATATTATTGAAGTAGATTATTAGTATTTTATCTTGACTTTATATAGTTAAATACATATACATAGAATTATTGATTGCACTTCAGCATAATTTTTAATAATGTATACTATAAATTAACCAGATTAGGTACTGCTACAGAACAGAACTATTGGCAGCCGGTAGCGTTTTTTCCTATGTCTATATTTGTCCTGCCATGATTGTATAAGATCTGTTTTGTCAATAAAATGATAAGTGTTTTGCTAGAGCAACGAATAGTCGTGAAAATTATTATGAAACTTGGAAAAACCGGTACTGAAATTTATATTTTGTTAAAAAAAGGATATATATAAATATTGTATGGCAATGAATGTTTATTACGTTCGCAGGTTTTTTTTTGTGTAGTTTAAGTGTTAGCAAGATTTGCGAGAAGATTCCATGTGGTTTTTATCTGTTGACCATGGTCAAATCTACATTAAATGGAACAAGATTACAGACCGCTGAAGTTGTGAAAGAAAATGTGGCATGAAGCAGACCATTCAGCACTGTTTTATTTTGTCCGCACCACTACACTATGTGTATATATATATAAAGCATATAAGCTCATGTAATTTAAACCATATTCGTATAAATACATACATTTATTATATCACATACAATTATTATTATTTTAATTGAAAAACCACAATGACTATAAATAATTTGGCATTCAATATTGTAATTCAAAATTAACATTGTTAAATATATAACATAAATAATATAAAATATACATATAAAGTGTCTGGTTCGAAAAATAACCGGAATAGATTAAGAAAAAAGCATTTGAAATGTTCTACCTAAACTGAAATACAACGATTTGCACGCGATTCAAGAAATGCAACAAATGTCTTCAATTGATGAATATCGGTTATTCTTTTATCGCCAAATGATGTTTAGGGAATTGAAGGTATGGAGCTAAATCGACTGAATATTTGTAGAAAATCATTCCATTTATCATTCGGACTGAAGTTAGTTGTACTATATATAAATTATAAACTGTTGGTATTTATATTTAATATCAATTATATATTACCAATAAAAATAAAAATTAAATTAACAATTTTAAATTGATGCATACATTGAATCTGTCTAAATTTACAAAACTATTCATTCAAGTATCGAATTTATTATTAAACATTTTCTATTTGTAAAATATTTTGATTGCTTAAAATAAACTGTCTATAATATAAATTGTATATAATTACGAAATCTAAACTATTATTATAATATACTGCGCAGTCATTTATATATTTAAAAATTATGAAACAAATACAATACTGGTATTTATATTTTCAAACATTTTACTAACAAATAATTAAAATTAATACAATATTAAATAATTGTAATTTTATATTACAGGAAAACCACCTCTAATATATTTTAATAAATAATTTTGCAGCCTAATTGTATCAGTTAGTTTTTCCTTGCACTGTATCATATCGATTGAAAATACATAATCTTTCCCATTATGGAAACGGATCATTTTCGAGAACGTTTATGCTTGAACAGTATTTGGTTTTATTTATAAAGATAGGTTTCATTAGTTAAACATGTTTTTAAATGTGCATAGAGATTATTTTAAATTATCTTTCATACCGAATCGGTTGTTTGCTTGCAAAATCGTTTTGAGTCCACTGAATTCTATGTTGATAAATTTTACAATGAATTTAATAACAAAATTATTTTGAATAATGTAAAAAATCATAATTTTTAATTGTATTTTTTAACATATTATTGAACGTCAGGCACATTAAAATTAAATGGTTGGTAAATAAATAAGTAAAGAATAAATCCATAGAAACTGCCAATGAAATTCTCGAAAATAGTTATGCGTTATCACTTTTTTTTATAGTATATATTGAACAACGAATTAAATAAATGTAGCATTGGATTTCGTATATAGGAGGATATAAATATGATAGAGTTAGTTATTCGGGTGCACTGTATATATTTATTTATTTATCAATTTATATGCCATTTTACTAAATAATACAAATGCCATAAAATTATAAATAGAAAATGGAAAATCTATAAACAAATAAGTGTAATTTATATTTATGTTTTGGTGTGGTGTGGTGTGGTTGATGGTTGTATAGGGTAATTGCATGTAAAATAACAATATTTATATATTTTTGATGTAATTGGTTTACGTGCTTTTAATAATTATTGTGTTTACATGATTTATGATTGTTTTATTTAATATAAATATTATCAATAATAATTATATAATACACGTAATGTGTATGAAATTATATATTTAAATTTAACACGATATTACAAATGTTACTAATTCTGATGTTTTGAAGACTTCAAATTTATTTTAACAAATTTTATAATTCTGAATGTTTTGTGTTTGCAACTAATAATTATTACTACTCTCTCTCTCTCTGTCTCTCGGTTCGTCGTAACAAAATGATAAAAGTAATTGTTTTTGCTGAATAACTTTAAATACAAAATAAATATTTACCAATAAATATTAATTTTAATAAAACACGGCACAAAAATTAATTCGTTCTTCCTATTTGGAAAAGAAAATTTGAGATTTGTTGTTATCAAAAATTCTATAAAATCAGTTTTTTTTATACAATTCCCTGAACAATATTTAAAATAATAAGTTTTTTTAAATATTTATTGTATTATGCAGTAGACGCTACTATCCCGCACACAACCATCTGTGCATTATAACCTAAATATAGTCATTAGAATAATTTAACAATAATTTATTAGATTATCTAGAAATTTTTCACTTTAAATTAGAGGTATCCCAATAACTGCTATCCATATCATCTGTTCAAAATATTCCCAACAGAGAACAATTCATGTATGAAGTAAACAAGCCATAATTCGATATACTTTAAACTTGTTTAATAATATAATAAGTTTTTTATGCAGATAATTTATATGATTTTAGAATACTTAACATACACCTGCACATTTGTTTTGCGTATAAAATTTTTATCCCACATAAATGTTAAATATTTTTCTTGGATAATAATGACTTTGATATGATATTTTTTTCGAATTATTGAAATTTAGACATTTTATAAGAATTTCTTAATTAATTGTAATTGTCGCCAACCCCCAACCCCCACAAAACTTTAGAAACCATTTGAATATTAAACAAATATCGCATAACAAATGTATGTATATTTTTTATGACATGATTGGTCTTAGTTTGTTTCTCTTTTACTTATACTAACATTTGCAAATTTAGTCCTTTTCCAAAACATATGTTATGCCAGAGTACCACAGCTTAATTAACAAAAAGGTATATATATGGTTTTTTAGTATATTCTCTCAATTTTGCATTCTTCTTATTAAATTTTATACAAATTAAACAAATCTCATAAAACTTAAATTGCATTAAGTTTTGCTTCTCGTATATGTGTGTCTCTGTACACAGTTTCACTTTGTCAAAATATTTAACATGAAATTTATTTTGTTTAATGATAAATTAAAATTTTATAATTGCAAATAATAACATATGCATTATATGTTATTATGTATATTTTTACATATATATGTTCTTACTTATGTAATTTAGCATATTGTGTTAAATAATTAAATAACTTAATTTAGTATATTAGATTCGGTAGTCTTACTTTCCCAATGTATGTTAATTTAATTACTATATATATATATATATTCTATCATTCCAAATCACAGCATATAAAGATTTTGATCAATCTTATGCATAGCGTATGTAGATATTATAATTTTCAAAATTATTATTACACTATCTATATACATTCAGATTACAAACATATGTGTATGACAATTATTACATTTGTAAATACAATAAATTTTACAATTTCCATATTATCTGCAATATAAATTTTAAGAATTAAATTTAAACTTCCCAAACTATATATATATATATCGCGTATGACTAAATATTTTATATATATATTCAAAAATGAGCAAAAGATATATTATAAGAAAAGTTTTTTTAGTTTTGCAAAAACTTTTAATAAAATTTAAATGAAAAATATATTTTCTATATATGTCATCGAATTTTATATATTTATAGAAGCTGAATAACGGGTGATTCCTTTTCTTCTTTCCATATATTAGATATGATGTGAACATTATTCTTGATCCCTTTATGAAATTTCGTCTTTCATATGAGGTGCAGCACGGCTAAATGTGAAAATTATGCTAATAGAGTCGTTGAAATGTTCTCTAGATGTTTGTAATATATTAATTTATTTCTATTTCAATTCCATGTAACAACATGTAAAAATGTTATTTGATCCCTAAAAGGTGTTTTGATAGCTAAAAGCTATAACCTTTCCTAAGGTCCTCGAAATGTTCTTGTCCGATGGATATTTTTTTTACTTTAATCCTTGTTTAAATTTAATCGACCACATATTCCAAATAAAGTTTATTTGGCATGCGAAAATTTCCAAATTTTATAGACTATATAATTTGTTAGTGTTTGCTTTGAATTATGACCGCAAACATTAAATCCGTATCGAAATAATACTGTTTCAATAAAATAAAAACACTGTATTAACAACATTGGAATTCTGTGCATGGTTTTTGCTTACCTGCACATATATACAGCATAATGCAGATATGCGTCCGATATAATTTTCTGCGGCTACATATATAAACAGTTAATCATATTTAGCAGAAATATGTTTTGCGATTTTAGGAATTCAATTTAATGTGCAATAATTTTTGTTAATTTAGCAAAATAGTTAGAGAAAATAAAGCAAAACTTCTGCTTTCATGCAAATCATAGAAAAATTGTTTTTCTGCAATCGTAGAAATATTTTGTAATCGGAAAAAAAAACATTGCAAATTATGATGACCAATTTCGAAATATGTTTGTCGAGCTATGTGTACGATACACTTTTTCAGTTTGTAATTTAAAAAGTTGAATCAATATTCCCAAGTTTTTATAGATAGTCGAACAAAAAACACATGATATGAAATATTTTCAGTATAAGAAGAAACTTTAAATTACAACAAATTCCAAATACACATACAAATTTATGAGCTTCGTAAGTCTTCATGAAATAACGTCACATCTGTTTGTCCAAAAATTCTATACTTATTATTGTATTTACTGTATGCATATAATCAGCGCAGTTATTTCTGATTTTATTAGAATATATAGAAATTATTTATCTTAAGTAAATTGAATTTTTCTAAAGTATGCAAAAATTTTGTCTCCGTTTATATGAAAACAGTTTCTATATAATAGCATTAAAACTTTAGGTAAACAAGAGTAGAAATTATTTTGCCAATACCCAGCAAGAATACATTTTTTTCACTTCTTTCAATTTACTGATTAACATTAATTGGTCGATTATCTGAACCAAAATCGGTGTACGTTATTTATACGATAAGTAACGCTTTTGGATAACCTTGTATTTTAATGTAACATTGTATATATTTACATATGGTACACATAATTCTTATATAAATATAGTTATGTAGAATATAAAATTCATATGTTTCACAGTTCCCTTAAGGAACAAACTGATAGTTTTTTCTGTATAATATATAAATTCATCTTTATGTAAAAATATAAATGATGTGATTATATAACTTTTGGTGAAATTTTTGTTTATATGATAATTTATGTATTTTATAATTATACTATAGTATGTGGTGTGTGTGTGTATGGTGTTGGTGTGAATGAGCCTACGTGGGTCTATGAATATGTTTAAGAAAAATAAATTTATATATATTCAAACCCTTGTAAGACAAATTATAATTTTGTCATCTATATATAAATAATTTTATAGAATATGTTTGCAAATAAATTATAAATGTGTAATTTTCAAATGCATAAAATAAATTTTAATTTGCACAATCTTAAATATTTTCTTATATTTTATAACATTTTTTTGTGGCGGTGTGTGTAAGAATATGTAATAAAATATATAAATTTTATTAAATTTCTAAATGAAATTTTATAAATAATATGAATTGTCCTCTATATTAGTATGTATGCATTTAAAAGGGTCACAACGTCAACATCATAAATTTATATATACAGATACACGTATATACGTGTTTTATTGGAGAAAATAATTTGTACAATATTTGTATTAATAGCATAACATACAAAAATAAATTATTGCGTTATTAAGTCAACATTTTATATTTTTCTATATAAACTTTATATATTTAGTTAGAATGAAGAAATATATAGATAGGGTAGAGGCACCAAATTTCAGCCCCTAACCAATATCCAGCCCTTTATATAAGAAAATGTATCACAATCATTAGCGTACTAATGTTTATTTTATAAGGGACTGAAGACTAAATAGGTGCTGAGCACATACAAAAGTATATACTAATGATGATTTTATATAAGGCGGGATTAATTCCGGCACTTAGACCAAACATTATTCATTGTGCTCACCCTGTGAGTTAATCTTCGATGTGTCTGGTTTCAGATGTGATATAAAAGTTGCTTCTTATATATGATCCGTTCATATTGTGGATTACGTATCTTCCAAATATCCTAGACACATTTATATACTCATGATTGTGATATTTTTTTTTATATCGGGTCACTGAAGACAAGTTAGGCGCTGAGTACTGGTGCCTCTACACCGTATCGTAGTATATAAACAAATAGATAAACAACCATATTATAATATATAAAATATAATTATTATATTGTCTTTATTCTTATAAATACAAAAACACCAACAAAGCAACATTAATATTTACTATATCTTATATGTATATTCATGTATTTTTAAGAAAACTGTACACATAATATATACGAGGTGTGCCCCAATAAAATAATGAGACTAGTGCTGTAAAAGACAATTTATTTTAAATTTATCCATATACAATAGTTAGTTATTATCCCCTATACTTTATCCATACAACGTTCCATGCTGACTCGTGCCGCGTTTTATTTCACGTTCTTTCTTCAACGTTCTGAAATTTTGAATCTTTTAATGCAGATTTGACTTTCATGGAAAAGCTAAAATTAACATGGTATCAGGTCAGATGAATAAGGCGAATGATCACATTATCATAAGCGTCTTTTTGTTGAATTGTAAGAATTTTTAGATTCATTTTGGCACACACAATTTGCGTGTTAAAATTGTTGCCTTTCATATTGTTTGTCAATTCCTACAGTATTATCAATCTCACGAATGGCCACATCGGATCCGATAAGGATCGACAATCGAAAGAGAAGAAGTAACGCTATGCAACTGTCGATTGTATACGACTTTGTCGTATGCGTATAGTTCTTCTGTATAGAAGAATTCACCAAATTATTTTATAGCCACACCTCGTTTCTAAACGTATATCATTTTAAATGTACCGCATTTATATATATAATGAAATAATGATAAATTTTCAAAGCTTATTGTCCAAGTTAAATTTATCTCAAAGTAAAGCTTTTCTATTTTATTTGTTTTAACGTAAGTAACTAAAGCTATATATATATATGTTGTAGGTTGTATATGTATTTGAAGTGTATTATATTTTATATACATATTTTATATGTCTGGTCCTTGGTGACGTTGTTGTTTTAAATTCTATTTTCAAGCATATAATGGTTTATGAGTGGATTACATTGTTCTTATTTAAAATATAATATTATAAAAAGCAACAAAAAAAAAACAAGATAAACAAAAAAACAACAATGAGAATAAAATATAGAAAAACTACAGATCCAACTTTTTTACCTTTTTTCTTTATTTTCTCTTTTTTGTTATAAAATATTAGTAAGATCCTTTTTTAATCCATCTTATATTTAAATAATTTTCTTTTTTCTCCTTAATTCGACATCTAGATGAATATTTATTCTCTTATTGTATTTATTAACATATACACAATTTAATTTGTAATAATTTCTTTTGTATCATTTTTACGTATATAATTTATTTTTTCGTTGCTTTTCGATTACAAGCTGCTGTTTTAATTTTCATGTATTGTAGTTTTTACAATAAATCATTAAAAATATATTTTTTGCTGGATATTTATACGGGGATTGGGGGTTGGGAATTTGCCGAAATATATATTATCTATATACATATTTAAATGGTGTATGTATATATGAAATGATAGCTATATAATTACTCATCATCATACAAAATTAATGAAATAATTAAGTAAATAACTTATCATTATTTTTTTTGTGAATTGGTATTATACTTTTATATAGAAAGTTACTAACTTGATTGTAATGAATGTCTATACTCCATACTTGGAGTAACATGTGCGACTTGATGCGATATAATAAATATTTGGTATATATAATAAGTCTATATAGATTATTCAATTTTATTTAATGTGTTACTTCATTTATTTCAAGATAATCAACCTACTGCTGAGCACATAAATATTTAATGTTGGATGAACTGTTACCTTTTTTGTTTCATTTTCACCAGGTTTTATTCATATAATTGTTTTGACTGTTCCTATCATTCAGATCGTAAAGTTATTTAAATTGATTCACGAATTCGCTTTGATTCTTCTTAAAACGATTCACAATCTTTGCTTATAGATAGTTTATTCGAATTGTTTTTTAGCCAACCATGTTCCGCATATAGTATATTTTCATTGAAATGTATTACATTGAATATGAGCATGATTCAAAACCTGCTTCTAACCTCTCTTCCATATAATAAATATATCACTTTTTCCTTTACAGTGTAAAAACAAAGTTTTGGCATTTTGGTAGAACTTTGGAAAATGGGTATATGACACTCAAGCTCTCACATTCGGTTTCGGAAAATGGCGATAAATAATATAGGATTGTGTGAATATAGTTCCCATGCCATTTTTGACATGTCGAGACGCATTATATTTCTCTTCACTATTTACGTTTATAAAAACCTGGCAATTTCAATACCAAAACTTTTCAATATATGTATAGCGATATTGTAGCCGGTAAACACATCATAAATATTATTAACATAATTTTATATAATATATTGTTTACGGTAGCTTAAATATTGTATGTTTTCAATTTCAAAATAATTTCTGTTGCTGATATAGAATTAATTAATTTCAATTTTATATTGTATATATTATAT
Source organism: Bibio marci (assembly GCA_910594885.2). Taxonomy (NCBI): domain Eukaryota; kingdom Metazoa; phylum Arthropoda; class Insecta; order Diptera; family Bibionidae; genus Bibio; species Bibio marci. The sequence continues at coordinate 44,348,732 of OU343114.1, forward strand.
GCGCACATAATTCATCAAAATAACAAATTAATATGTCATCATGGTCACATACAGGGTGTATTTAACAATATCGCATGTGTTAAATAATAATAATATCGCACATTTCTTTCTTTTTTTTTCTTCGTAAATGTACGAATTTTAAAATTCAGTGTTTATTCTCTATAAAATAATAATGTTTCACTTATCATGTATTTGTATTTCTTTCCATTTCAAAGTAATTTAAATAGAATGTTTTTTAGTAGAAAACAATGCTTAAATCATAAAATTACATATTGAAATATTATATTTAGAATTGAGTCGTTTTGGCCCGCCATACCTTTTAATTTACCCTGCTTATGTATAAACATAAATACATAAAATTCATATAACCGCTATTTTATGGTTTATTATAATAAATTATCAAACATGTGTATGATAAACTTAATTTCAAGGTAAAATTAGTAATTAAAAAAGATTGAGATTTCGATAACATTATTTCAGATTTAACACAATTTTAAATATAGAAATATGATAAAACTATAATTCTATACTCAAATGTAAATGTTTTAAATGCGGTGAGTGACATATAAAATATCAAATATTATTGATAATGATATCAACTTTAACACACACATAATAGCTGTGTCATATTTTTATTGTAGTTTTTTATGTGAACAAAAGCTTTAGAATTAAATTTATCACCTATAATATCAATCAATTTATTCAAAAATCAATTATATGCGCTATCACTTATTTCACATAATCACTATTACCCTATTATTATTATTTATATTATTATTGTTATCATTATCATCAAATGACATAAATTTCAAAAATATAATTATCATAAATCATATAATTGGAAGAGAATTATGGTTTATATTGTTGATAGAGGATATATAAATACGCTTAGCTTTCACAATTTTGTATATCCTTTCTATGCATTTATACGAGTATACTATATTTAAATTCGTACACAACATACGTTTTTATTTATTTATATTTTCATTAAGGTTTTTCATATTCATATATTTTATATTCGACCTAATAGACTATGCTTAATTAGTACGTATACCTATTGTAATATAATATACATGTTTTTGTTATGTATATGTATTTATTGTATATATACCGATGTCCATTTTGATCCTTTATCAATTTTCTACATTAATTTCCAATATTTTCATAAATTAAATATATCGTATATTTATTTCTATACATATTACTTTAACGATGTGTTAACAATATTATATTATAATGTTATATATGAAATACCATAAAATAATTAATAATATTATCTTTTATAAATAAATATTACGTATATATACGTTGCCAAAAAATAATATAATTTATGCGATAATTACAATAACCATATTGACGGGTTTTGGGTATATAGGTATATTTTGGCTTGAACACAAAGTAATTGCATCTATTAATACACAATTTTATTCAGTAACGTATTGGATACAATTTGTTCGATGGCATTTTGTAATCGTTTTGCCATTTTCATAATTCTTTGAACTTGATCACTCATAGAACTTATGGTCTTTACAACTGAACTGAAAGTGCGTTTTGACATCATCTCACATTGTTGAAATGCATACCATTTAAGAAGTTTTACAAAAAAAAAAGAAATTAATGCTGTACTCTGGTGCTAGCTTAGGCTACATGGATGGTCGAGTGTTTAAAGATTTGTATGACCATAATATCTATTCAATTTACCAATTCTGGTGGCACTTTTCTTAAATTGCATTATGTTCAATTTGTTTAGTTGTTGAAAGTACGCACATACATATATCTGAAATGATGAAACTTCTATTTCTTTACAATCGCACCAAACTGATTTTATGTAACCTTCCTTATTGATGAAGTATAATATTTTCTATGTTATTTGCACTAGTTATCATCTATTGCTTGCTCCTTTTTCAGTTAATATTATTGTGTATATAACCCTTTTTTCATCAACAGTTGTCAATCGTTTCATAAATGGATTATCAAATGGAAAACCTGAATGTTGAACTTCATCTTGGGGGGAAAAATCATCATAGTATAATTTAGTAAACCAATTTTGGCATTGAATCCATTTGAAGACTTTGTCACAAAACACGTGCTCAACATAAGTTGTTGCCTTGTTTTTCATTTACGGAAGTAAAACATCAAAATATGATAAAAATGCTTGTTTTGATTTTCTCATTTTAAACCAACGGCTTTACAGAATTACGACTTAAACAGCTGTATACTATCAATAAATAATATCGGTTTGATACACATAGTTAAAAATTCAAATGTGTAATCACTTAGTTGTCAGCCCATTATATATATATTTTGTTATTGAAAATATTTGTGTATATATAAAATCCAATTTTTTCTTGAAACTTAAAACCAATCCTATCACTGAAAGCGATATTTTTTATAATAATTATATATTTAATGTTGCGGCTATTGGAAATATTTTCAATTATTTCTTCTGATATAGCATTTCATTGTGAATTTTATATATTATAATACATTTAATACTATGCGATATATGATACAGTTGCAATAAATCATTATGTTTCTACTACCACTTTGCCAGTTTCGTATACTATCCCGCAGATTGTAAATCCATATATTTATAACGCAAATGTTCAAAAAAAAAGCATTTTGTTGTAGGAGTAGAACCGCCGATTTTCAATTTTATACTTAAGCTTCGGTGTATATAGTCCATAGGAACTGGTTAAGTTCGAAGATTAGATAAAATCTGAACGCACTCTACCAAATCGATCGCTCTGTGCTTTTCGAATTATTTCAATATTTTAATAACAATAGAATTTATAGAAAAAAATTAAATTTTTGAACTATATTTCTCAATATAGACAGAAAGTTGCATTCGATGGCTTCAATCACCTATAGTAAATTATTTCTAATGGCCACCAACCACCTCTATTTGTATAACTAATGCGATATTATTGTTATCTTTATTTTTATTGTAAATTCGAAAATCGGTGAAAAATTAATTCTAAAGAAAATGGACGTTTGCGGAAAATTTTCAAGTTTTTAAAAAATTTCTTTATTTGATATGTGTCTTTAAGTAAAATATATTTTTAAATCAAATATTTTAGAAGTTTTTTTGTAGCTTCAAAATTTAAATTGTTTGAAATGCATTCTGGAAGAAGTATTTATTTCCTTTCCGGGATTCGATGCAACACATAAATCACTGAAATCCAAGGTTTTTTGTAAATATTGTGATCAGTGATCGGTGACGAGGCGCGTAAATGGACATAACATAAAATGACAAAACTTTAAATTATTAAATAGTGGTACACCGTATGCGTTATTATCAGAAATTGGGGATCCAAAATAAATTTATTTCAAATATTCAATCAAATACACAACCATTAAATATATTCCTACTATATAATTTACCTTCGTTAGCAATAGTTATTAAATTGTTAACAAAACTAAAGTTTGTTTTAATGAAATTAAATCGGATTATGAAATATATTTTATATAGTACAATATATATATATTATATTCTCGATGAGAGGTTGTATTGTGTATCTGTGGGTGTTGGTGTATTGTTCTTGATTCTATTCTCTTAACTATACCTATTCAAAATGTATATAATTTATACATTGTAAATAATATAAAAAAGATAAAAACCGCATATGTCTACATTTTTGAATGCTTATACGTTAAAAAAAAAAATGTATTTAAACTTTTTAAAGTTATATAAACACAATAAAAATTTGTTATCATCAATGTTCATTCATTCGCATGAGACGAAAACTTTAATAAACTTTTATGTTTTAATAGTTTTATTATATTAAATATAGGTTTTATCGTAAAGTTTTTTTTTTTTTCTATTCAACTTTATTTTATTACAATAATATGTTATAAAAAAAAAAAAAATAATAAAACAGAGAGGCATTGAACATATCAAAAGTTTATGTATTGTTTTAGCATGTAGTTACATATTCTATTATTATATTATAATATAATTAACCACCAACATATCGTCATACTCAAATAAATTGAAAAAAAAAAATAGTAAACGCTTGTTATATAATATTTCAATTGCAATTGAATTCAATAATATTATTCTGATCCTTTATAATATGACGTATGTGTCTATATTTTAAATTTATAGTACACAAATAAATGAATTATAAAAACTAAAAATTGGTTATTCCTTTATCCTTTTTTTTGCATCGAATTTATTATTTAAAATCAATTATATTTTTATATTTTATGAATATTATATAATGGTTTGTATCGTAGCTATCTAGTGATCTCCATATACTAAATATAATACCATAAATATGTTGTAATAACATGTAAAATACCATGGCATATATAACCAGCATAACACAATATTTATGTTTATATACGAATGAGTACATTGTGTGTTTTAACTTTTAACTTTTAACTTTTAACTTTTAACTTTTTTTTTGCATTTTTTATATATTTGTGTGTTTACAAATAATTGAATTATTTTTCAATTTATCACAATATGGTTTTGTTATTGTTAACCAATATAGTGGAACAAAAAAAAAAAAAAACCAATTATAAATAATCATTTTTATATATGAATTACAGTCATCGGCACAATAAATGAGTTATGTGTGAGGTTTTTATTGTATATAGAAGCAATATAAGGTATAAAATAATGCGATATAATGATATATAACAAAATATTTTCTGTAACAATTATTGAATAATGAATTTTCACAATTTACATCCTCATTGTTATATAGAATAATTATAATTTAAATTTATATCACAAAAGAGATACAGAAAAAAATTTTAATTTTAATATACGCGGTTAGTGTATAATTTATTGTGCACAAAACTGTATCTCTATATAATGTAAAACCATCAACACCAACGTACATTTTTAAATAATAAATATGTTAAAAATTGGGCAAAAAAATAATAAAGTTATCACTACAATTTTATGTATTCTATATACGAATCCGAGTGTCTATCTATAAATATATATATATTGTTATTATATATAATTTTCTGTGTGTCTCTGGTAAATAGTCAATTCAATATATATATGGTTTCATCAAAATTGATAAAACATTATTCCTATATATCCTATTATATATGTATAAATAAAAAATGTATAACTACAACAATATTTTGGTTTATTTATTTGTTGTGACTTTTTTTGCACTGTTCCGACGACGGACGGACGGACGGATATAAATATATGTTTATGAAATGTCAAAATAAAATAAAAACAAACATACAAAACAACAAACAAAATTGGATAAAGGCTTGACAACTTTTACACATTTAAATTATATATATATAAATATGCTCATATATTGGTTTCGTTTTGTACGAGTCATTTATCATTTTTTTATGGCGGATATATATATATATATATGTAGGTCTATTCTATGGCATACACCACAATATAACATAAAACATTGATTGGATTAAAATATATTATCATTAAATCATATATAGTTTTTGATATATGGTACACAATACACATAGTACAAAAGAATTCTGAATTAAAAAATTAAATTTTAAGTCAAAAAAAGGTATACTAAATTTTTGTATGGTTTTTATATTTTATTGTTTTTATTTGCATATAATAATTTAAATAATATAAATATATAATACAACTTGATATTTAATTATTTATACTTAATCTATATATTGTATTTATGGAAAACAAATTAACAGGCTTGAATTGAAGCAAAGCTATCGCAATTCATATAAAAAAAAGCAATTAAGTACCCCCTACGCAATTCAAATATTCTAAATAATATTTTCGAAAAAATTTATATTTGAAATGAAGTGCTTTTTATACTTTTATTGAATTAAATCTCATTTTATATATAAATTTTGCAAATGCAAATATTATTTGGTATTTATATTTGAAAAATATTTGTGCAAAGTGCCTCCATATATTTTTGTGTTTTTTATAAAATGAGTTATCTTTGGTTGAAGTGTGTTAAATGTATATACGCTACAAATAATAGTTCGCGAAAACTTCCGTGTATATAGCTTTACACTATTCGTTTATAATCATTTATCCTTCTTGCAGTTGGTAGTAAATTTGTCTGTGATAATGTATTACTTTCCTAATGGATGCGGACACATTCGAATGTATTTGTGTTTGTATCGAATTTGATATTAGATGTTTGTATATTTTTTTGTATTTTGTAATTCTGTCATCCTGCAGTGATATGCAGTTTTTATGACTGTAAGCTATTGTTTGCATTCGACCAGTCACTCGATTATATGTATGTATTTACATCTTGTAATAACATTAGTATAGAATCCGTGATCCGTGATCATAAATCTTTTACAAAATTTATCACACATGTGTACCGTATTTTGTATATAGTGTATTCTCAATTATTTTAAAACATTGATCACTGCACACTTCGTTTTACGACATAACTATCAAACATTACATTTAAATTGATAAATTACTCTGTATATGTGAGAATCTAATAATTCATCAATTGCGGATTGAAAATATGTTTCGATAGATTTATTTATTAATTCAATTATTCTTATGATTGATTCCGTCCATGGCATTGTTACCAATTGTACTGTCATTATTATTTATTAATAATGAAATTCGATATATGAATTTTTAAAATAAAAACGAATTGTCGACAAAATAATTATTTTCTATTATTAAATTTTAAATTATTTTATTACGTTTGTTCTTCCTTCGGCTATAATCAACATCTTATATTATTTAATAATTAATTCAAACTATTCAGAGAGGGTGATCGTCGATTTAGGCCGAATATATTTTAAAAAATTTTTTTTTTATATTACATTTCGTACCGCTTTCACACCGTCATACCAAATTAGTTTTTACCAAATTATAGTTGGCGGTGATTTTAATTTGGTACATGTTAGTAATTTGTGGTGGATTTGAGTGTCACACTTAAAATTGTTTCACACTGACAATACTAATTTTTGGTACAGACTGTGTGAAATATCATATCAAATTTGACTGTTAATTTTGTTGGTAAAAGCTAATTTAGTTTGACCATGTTAATGGTGATATTTTTTGGTACTCGGTAAGATAATTTTAACTTACCCAACATTGATTGTGGAACGACTCAGTGATGGTTTATATACTATTTTGATTTTTTATATACAGATTTTACCAAATTGAATGCAAACTTGAATTTATTAGTATTTAATGGACTTTTGTAATTATAATTTTGAATGTTTTTTTGCATATTATTTATTTATTTTTTTCTTAAAAAGCCTTGTGAACATTCTTGCTACGATACTGACCTACGAAAATATTATAGAAATAAGATGTGGAGCATTTGTTGTGTAAATCCGTTCAAGTTAATAATCTTGCTATGACACATTATTGTTAATATATTTCTAAAATTGAATTCAATTTGACATAAACAAACCGGGTAGAATTTGGAAATGTATTAACAATAATACAATGATACCATTAGTAGAAAGTGGCGATTTGTTGTGGTTATGGTTTTTTATTTTTTATTATATCAGGTGTATTTCATATAGAATAGATTTTTAAATTCGTTTCATGTGTTCAAAAGATTTGATCGTTTTTTTCGTTTGATGTCAGTGAAATTTTATATTAAATAATGATGTTGTGTAATTTTTTTGTACCAGTTTTAAGAACATATTCCTTTAAACTCTCACTGACATCAAAACTTAAAGAACAACTACTTCTCAATTCTATATACCGAAATTTCTCTAAACAACACAGAAAATTTGTACTATATGTGTTTAATAAATAATTTCAACATAATTAGTTAGTAGATCCTGCGTGAATATCCTATTTAGTTTTCACTTCTTTTTCTTTTAACAATCTTAATTTCTGCATCTGACTTTTGTAAATACGCACCGCTGCGTTTCTCTTTCTTTTAATTTAAATTTATTACTGAAATGATGACAATTAAAAAAATTTAAATAATGTACAACTCATCTCTATGAACAATTATTCTACATTTTTACATTTTTTTTGTTCAACCACAATGATAATTACTGCTGCCGCTACTAAATTGTTATCAAATATTTTTCATATTTTTTTTTTTTTTATTGTTAAACTTTTCTTTTATATTATAATCTTATTTAAATACAACAATAGAATAGAATATTAGAGATAAATATTTATAATAATATAAAACTGGTATAAATAAATATAAAATACAACAACCGCAAATATACTTTACATATACTTAATTTACATATATATGATATTGGATGTTTACGTTGACAATTAGCATTTTTTAACGATAATTTAAGTGAACAATACATGCCAGGTCAGTGATTCTTGAACCAGACGCAACAGTTGCGCGTACGTAAAACCCATTTTTACGTATGAAAATATATGCGAAAAAGTATATTTTTGAAATTTAGAGTGTATAGTGTAGAGTGGAGTTAACTCTTGGTTCTATGAATCTCTCAGCGCAAAGACGTTAGAGTATGTATTTATTATTATCTATAATATTTGCCTTTTGTTACTTTATTTTAAAAAGAATTTTCACTTTCATGCTGAAATAAGAAAACATCATGCATTGCAAATCAAAGTGAATATAAAATAAGGAATAATTCTGTAATATTTATTGTATTGTCATTGCATTTTAATGAAAGTATAGTTTTCATCGTTTACCTGTTTCCCATTTTTTCGGGCAATGCAACTATGCATCTGCGATAGAAGTAATGTTTTACCTCCTATGCGAGCCAAATATCAAGCCATTTGGTTTTTCGCCATATCGATGTGAATAAGAGGTTAAAAAACCGTTGCACTTTACAATAAATCTTCCCGCAAATGCGGTTTTTATTTTTTTTTCTTTGCACAAAATATTTCGCAATCCACACAGACAAACTATAAAAAATTGTATGTTAACACTTCAAACAGATGTCATATACTAATTTTTTTTATTTTATTTGGTGAATATGGTATATACAGTTTTACAGAGCATATGTTGTCATATGCAGATAGAGACACGTATGATATTTGTAAAAAAAAAATAACAAAAAAAGTCTAGTTTTCAATGTAAAGATCCAACCCGCAATATTTATTATAATATATACAGACACACCTATATAATAGCGATAGTATTATTAGAATGTAGATTGTAGATTGTAAAATTGGATAATTTCAGAAACAAAAAAATGAGAAAAAAATAGTGTATAAATATAAAAACATATATGACAACAAACATTTCATATACAAAAATTTTCTTTTAAATTCGCAGTCAAAAAAGCAAATATGACAGGAAAAAAAGCAAAGCAAAAAATAAGGGCTTTTAAATGTTTATTTTCAAACATTTATTTTACTTATGGTATATATATATAAATGCTAGTATTTCTAGTATAATATATATATACGTATATATATCTGTTTTGTTATTATATGCATATAATATAGTATATATAATAGTATAATACTGCGATAATATAGATAGAATGAATGGTACAGTGATATGGTTAACTTTAATGCAATTCAAAAAAACTGCTGCTGCTATCTTTTATATTTCGTTTATTGTTTGTTTGAATATAAATATAGTGAAAATTTCTATATTAATCTTTATTTTTATATCCGAGAGATTTTCATTTAAATGCATATTCATTATAAAATACAATGAATTGTAAATTGTACTCGGTATTTATATATAAATTATGAATACCCGCACACGTACACAAATTAATAGAGTCTATATTATGTATAATTATCTTACATTTTGATTCAAGTGTTATTGTAAAATCCTTTCAATGTTTATAAAATTGCAAAAAGCCGTTCGTAACTGACGAGTTAAAATAAAATAAAATAATAGTATGTATAGGAAAAAGTCTAAATTAATAGTACTGCGAGTTTGTTAAAATAATACAATATATAGTAACTAACTAAGGTAAAAATTTTTCATTATTATTAGTACTTTATATTGTATATTATATAGTAACAGTATACGTATAAAAAAAATATATAAATGCATTAAAATACTTCTATTCATTACGTACACAACGCATAACCTCTATCATACGTAACCACTATCATACGAAAAACCTCTTTCATTCGTAATAATGGTCCTATCTATTTTTCATAAAAAAAACCACCTTCATTCGAATATTTGTTAAGCGAATATTTATAACTATAGGGTTTTACTAGTATTATTCTAACATAAACTTTAGGATAATAATTACGTATTTTAAAATGATAAAAATTACTATATATCACTCGAACTCCTCCCGTGAGAAGTGCCCATTTATAAAAAATTATTATTGAAATAACTCGAGTAATTTTAAAACTATCGATATGAAAATATGAACTTAAGCTTTTAAGTACGCACAAACGATTTTTTCGTAATTTTTCTAATACCTCACTATTTTCCAACCCTCTCATAGTATACTTGAAATTACCATTGAAATTAAAGTACAACTTTTCGAATTATCGAGAATTTTTAAACTACCCTCTGTACTTCCTGATGTGCCTGAAAATATGTTTGATCTGTTTCTCGTCAGTTTCGTTCAATTTTATATTCAAATTTCTTTCATACTAAAAGAGTTACGGCATGTGTCTATTATCAATAATAAATATAACTTGTAAATTATTGGAAATATCCTTGATGATATTCATTCGTCAATTTGACTCCTGTTTCATGTTTAATTCCCTTTCATGTGAAATGCAAAATGTTTACTATTTATAATTCTGTCTGGAAAATCCTAGAAATGCTCTTAATCCTTTATTTTTCATTTATATTCTCTTTCCTTCCCTCTATAATTCGTTTTCATAAGAGATATGACACGGCCATATTTTTGAAAATTATCCTTAAGTGATTCTACAAATGTCTTTGAATCCTTAATTTTTTAGTTTAGTTTTAATTAATAGTCTATTCAATTTCTTTTCAAATGAGACACCACATGGTAATTTCACACATATCTTTAGAAAACCCCATCAAATTGTCTTGAAACATGACTCTGCAGATATTCTGATCTTTGTAACAATTTTCCTATTGAACCCGAATGCTAATTCTCTTCTATTGTATATTTGGACAGCGATTTTATATCAAAAATATTAAAATTATTCGTAAAATAAAACACTATTATTAATTGGTCTTAAAATAAATTAAAAAATGATATATAAAGTGAGAAATTGTACGTCAAACAAATTAAGTTTAGCTTGCACCTCATTAAAGTTGTATACTGACTTTTACAATTAAACATCATCCGTAATGATTTTACAATTAATAATATTATGCCTCTATCATACCTTTATCATACATATCCCGCCGTGAGATTACGAATGATTGAGGTTGTGCCGTATAATATGTAATATACAAATAAATGTATACGTTAATATTGTTTAAGATAAGGGCAGAAATACATTGTTATATAAAAATATGAAGGAGTATACATAAAAAGGATATAAAACAATTGTTATATATTTTTGTGAATTGTATCATTTTTTAGATAATCGCTATTGCTTAATATTATTTTGATTTTTCAGTTCGTGATAAAATTTGGTTTTTTCTTTTTGTTTAATTTAAAGATATCTTCATCTGTGCCAATCTATACTTTAATATTTTTAAATTACTTTAAAAAAACTGGATCTGCATATAATATGATACAATTTTTTATGAAATTGCAGATGATGTGCGGTATATTTTTGTACAAATTTAAATTATAGGTATATGCATTATGGAAATGCAGCAATTTTCAAATATTATTATATATCCATACAATAATATGTTGTTTCATAATTATTGTTTTACTTACGTAAAATTAATCTGCATATTATAAACATAACCCATACGGGATATTTTTAAGTTGTATGTTTACAATATATAAGAGAAAATATGCCAAAAAAATTATGTATTGGCAAATGGCAAATGGCCTAATTTTACCAAAAATTGAAACATTGCCAATTAATTATAAATAAATATGATTATACAAACAAGGATAATATTCAAATTATATACGCAATTTTAATACATAGATAGTGTATATAAAATGCATACAAAACTATTATGAATCTTAATATTATTTCTATTTGGAAAATTATGTGAAATATGTTTTTGTTTATACGACATGTGGTGAATATAAATTTTAGGCATTACTTTAAATTTGGTTTTTCAAATTGTTGTTCTATTTTTCTTATATAATAAATTATTTTCAAAATTATCTTTACACCATAACTAATGACTAACATTCAATTAATATTCAATATAAATATCAAAGAAAGAGTCAACGTGCCTTATACTACTACTATATTACTACTACTACTACAATATATATTTTACCAATTTTTCATTTTTCATATTTTTCTACTAAAATGTAAATATTTTAAACTTTAGACTTTAGATATATATAGTCATAGTCCAATATAATATTAAAAAAAAGTGAACATCAATCAAGCTAATAAATCAAATTAAACTTCTCATTATCCCATTTTTTATGTATGTGTGTTACTTAAATATTTATATATATTTATATAAAAACGAAATAAAGCTCCCACATATCCCACGAGTATCAAATAAATACGAAAAAAATGTATAATATAAAATTTATTTTAAGTGATTCGTTTTAAATATATAAGTTTTTCTTTATGCATATGCTCATGCTGGTATTGAAAATCGAATTTTTGCTGATATCAACATAATGTACGAGTTTCCATAATCAAACTCTGTCTGTTATAGGGTATATATAAAGTAGAAGAAATTTGCCAAAAACTAAATAAAAACTTATTATTATATTGTGATAACGATAGTAGTATAATAAAAAATCAAAAGAAAATGCCATTTTTTTACTTTCGTCAGATACAGAATGATTTATGGTTTGTGAAAGGATTATTTTCATTTTATATTACAATAAATAAATATTCTTTCTATAATTTTTTCAACATTGACTAAAAAAAAACTGACTATCAAATATAAAAAAAAAACGAAAAATTATCTATCTGCTTTAGAAGTCGAAACTATAAACAGAATTAAATAAATGTTATATTTCTTTAATGCTATAATATGGACGTGTGTATGTATTGTATGTTTGTATATATTGTATTATTACAAAAAAAGGATAAAAGGAAATTTAATTAATCAATTGTTTATTTACTTCAATAACCCTTTTTTTTCGTCTCTCTTACTATATTTATACAAGCATTTATAGACTTATAGTACACAAACATATATAGAATTATAAATAATACATGCTGTGATAATCTAGTTATGTTTACATGTTATAACATGATTCTGAGAGTATAAAAACAATATGCATTATAGTACTAAATAATACTACTACTACTTATACATATATACCTATACTAAATGTATTTTATTATACCATTATAACTATTTGGTTGGTATATATACTATTCCTAGTATATATACTATTCCTAGTATATATATACTATAACATATATCAGGAAACGACAAAGGTAATTAGCTTCATAAATTTTATATATACATATTTCAAAATGAATGAATGAAAGATTATCTAAAAAGTTCTTATATATATGGATCAAAGATTAATTACATTTTGTTATATCGTTTTGTATTTTACATTTATCATTCACGTTTCATTTATGCGTATAGGATGTCTGAATAGTTCTCGTCCGCTGCTGACACATGTCGATATGTGCGTATATTGGAAAAAATCCATTCATATGTACAACTTTATTAAATTATTTGTTTTGGTTCGCTTGAATACCAACCACAAATTCATCAAGAATTGTTAAAAGTGTGTATTTTTCCACTGTGAAAAATGGGCTATTCTTATAGTATATTAAATCTGAACGAACATGTTTTGCAGATGATGTGTGCATGTTAAGCTCCTTAAAAGACTGTAATAACATCACGAATAGCATATGTAACAAGTCCATGCGGATATATGCGGTGTTAAATGATCGATTTGGAAATATTTTGCATGCATTATTACACCTATTAAAGAGGTTTGTGCGAGATGTGTGTCGATTTTGCTATCAGTTGGAAAGATGTAAAAATTCGTGAGAAAAGGCATAAGAAAATATGATTTTTCATTAAGAGAAAGCACAAATGTTTTGACGATGACAAAATTCAACGAATTAAATTCAAAGTATTACTCGCATATTTATTCATTTGGATATTGTCTATTGTCTTAAACTTAAAATAATAACTGACTAGAAAGCATTTTGCATTAAATAACGAAGGATGGATATTTTTTTGCAGACCTTTCGGAATCGTAATTTAATGATGCGGTATTGAATTTGAAAATTTTTGAAATAAATGGATTGAATAAAAATTATCTTTCATTGTTAGACCGAGAATTTTTCAGACACCAGTCTAGAACATGTATATTTGTTTTTTTTTCTTGGGTACTTTATCTACACGTGTATGTTATCACAAAAGAAATGATATGGGGATACGCAGAATAATGTGGATATTTTTTTTTTTTTAGAATATTGCAGATAATTCTTTTAGAAAATATTTTAATTTAAAAGTTGTTGAAATCTAAATTATTAAAGTATATTTACGTATATGCGAATATAGTGATTATTATTATAATAAGAGACAATTCATAGCATTTAAATTCATATTTTACATATGCATATTTTATTCCATGTGTTAAATATGTGGAAATCGTATACTTTTAAATTAGAATTCCATTAGAAACCTGTGTCACCATAATTCCTTTATTTTTTATTTAATTTTAAATGTCTTCAATTTTTATATATTTTGCATTATAATATAAAAAAAACGAATATTACATTTATTAAGGAAAAATCTATATATTCAGATAATTTCAAACCGTAATTGATAAATTCTTATATATATACTCCCATGTGTGGAGTAATATTTATCATCTGAACTGTAATGTATGTTTTTGTAGATGTTGTTAAATTTAACACTTATTTAATTTATATAACAAATTGTCCATGTGCGGTACCAAACTAATAAATACAATTGTTTTAAAAGTTCGTCTCCACCATAATACAATACATATTCAGACTAACTGACTATTTAATTATCTTTCATCATATTTTATATAGTACAATATATATTTTAAACATGTACACTTAAAAAATAAATATATACTAAAAGTGTACGTGTGTAATAAGTCCATCATATAAACCCTAAAATTATATAAGATCGAATACTATAAGATTCAACACTATAAATACTATATAAAGTCTACACACAATAATTTCTGTACACATCCAATAACGTCGACATACAATAATCTCGACAAAATATTACTTCGATACATAATAGCTTCTGTATATACACATTAAGATATCCTTAAACTAACCTCTACTTGCAATTACATATAATTATAATAGTCCAGCTACCATATAAACGATATGGTCCTTTTATAATAATAATAATAATAATAATAATATATTAAATAAATTAATGTGAATGATTTTAAAAATTGAAAGTATTAGATCTTATGGAGTCTTAGGGTTTATGAGGTGCTTCGGTGTATAATATAAAGAATACAGTATACAACGCAACCTCTATCACACGTATAATCACATGGAGATACGTATATGATAGAGCCATAATATTGTTGTAAAAATAAGAATACAAAACTTTAGTGGCCAGAAAGCTAAACTTAATTTGTTTGACGTACAATTTCTCACTTTATATCCTTTTTTAATTCATTTTCAGACCAATTTATAATAGTGTTTTATTTTACGAATAATTTTAATATTTTTGATATAAAATCGCTGTCATATAATAGATCAGAATATCTGCAGAGTCATGTTTCAAGACAATTTGATGGGGTTTTATAAAGATATGTCTGAAAATACCATGTGGTGTTTCATATGAAAAGAAATTGAACAGGCTATTAATTAAAACTAAACTAAAAAATTAAGGATTCAAAGACATTTATAGGACCACTTAAGCATAATTCTCAAAAACATGGCGTGTCATATCTCTTATATGAAAGGGAATTATAGAGGGAAGGAAAGAGAATGAAAATGACGAAAATTGGATCAAGAGCATTTCCAGGATTGCCCACAGATCATTCTATAGAAAGTAAATATTTTGTATTACGTATGAAAGTGAATTTAACAGGAAACAGAAGTCAAATTGGCAATTGAGTATGATCAACGGCATTTCCAGTAATTATTAAAAATAGACATGTCGTAACTCATTTATTATGAAAGGAATTTGAATATTAAATTGCACGGAATTGACGATAGAAGGACCAAAAATATTTCCACAAACATCAGGAAGGACTCTGAGGGCAGTCTAAAAAATCAATCGCAATTTCAAGTACTATGAAAGGATTGGAAAATAGTGGGGTGTTTGTCAAACATTTTTCATCTCAAAAGATTAAGTATAAATTTACAAGTTGATAGTTTTAAAACTACACGAGTTATTCGAATAATCATTTTTTATAAATAGGTACTTCTGATCATGTGAGGAATTTTTATCATCTTAAAATACGTAATTATTATCCTAAAATTTATTAGAATAATTCTAATTAAACCTTACTTGGAAATATTCTCTTAATAAATATTCGTATGTGATTTTTATGAAAAATAAAAGGGACCGTTCATTTTTATGTATGATAAAGGTTGCGATGTATGTATGTACTATTTTTCTATCTATATATAAGATAATTGTATATGCAAATTATATTATATATATAATCATATACTTGATAATATCTACATTAGAATTAGACGCCAGAATGTCGAGACTATATATATAAATGTATGGCATATTTATTGTATAACAATATATATGTGAGAAAATGTTAAATTTTACCATCATTTATAAATTTTATTTATATGTAAATATATATCTTTAAAAAATACATGTGAAATAATTATTTATAATATTATGGTGTTCGTTGTGTTATGTGCAATGATGTATTCACGCATAATACATGTGTAAAAAGTAAAGTATAGGCACTCGTTTCGTATGGTTATTTAAATTTAACTAAAATTTACCTGCGAAAATAATTCAAATTTCGTTTTTATATTTATAGATAACATTAATTTTTCGGTTCTTTGAACATTTAAAAGGATAAAATACGACAATTTCGTATAATTATTTTGTCGTATTATTATTATATATATTTTTTTTTTTTTGTAACAACTCCGTGACATTTAACAAATACATTTTCTATATTTTTTTTTCTTTTCTGGCTATAATTTCTGGTATATACATAACTTTTCCTATATTGCATATATTTAAAAGAAATAAATACGTTTTACAAATTACATATATAAAATAACATCATATATTTTATAACAATAAATAAATAAATATAAAGTGAACCAAATATTTGCGGGTAAAATAACTATATGCGAAACAATATATAATATAAATTATACTTGATCTGTTTAAATAAGCGTATAAGTTTCATATGCCCAAACACTTGTACAAATAAAGTTGAATTGAATAAAAATTTATTTATTATTTAATTTATTTGCATTTAAATTATAATTAAATACTTCTGTTAAATAATGTTGACCATCTTGATCGACCTACATATTTGTAGTAAAAACTAATGAGCATCAACTGAACCATAGTATTATTATACAATATAATAAAAATATAATTTAAATTGGAATGAATGAATTTAAATTAATATATATGTAAAAAAAAATATAATATAATATAATGTTAAAAAAATATTTAATTTTGGTATGGTCGTTCATTAGGTATTTTACCCCATATGTTCGTACATATAATAAACTTATAGACCCTATAGAACTATATAGAATTTATTGTAAATGTAATTTTAATTGTATTATATACCATATATATATAAGCATATGTATATAGTTAAGTACGACCATAACGTACATATAAATGTATATATAACGAAACAGGAAACAGGAAAAAAATTAGTCTAACATAAATTTAAAGTGGATTAAGAATAATATAAAAAGAAAATATATTGTACAATATATAGTAATGGGGAACATAATATACTCCACTCCCTCTCCAACTCTCCATATACATTTGTGAACACAAAAAATAATAAATTATTTTGTTTTTCTATATGTACGTGATACGATCTCTGTAAATTAATGATGCAATACGAAATATATTATTCAATGGTAAAATGAAATTTTATATTTTATCCATAATAAAGTCATTGAATTTTCAAAAAGTTTTTTTTTTCAATAATATTAACCTACTGACGACTGTTATGGTTATAAGTTGGTCACTGTTTGGTGGATATGGCACAATTTCGTAGAGTCAATTTTGCTATTTTTAAACCTGATGTGTGTGTGTGACGGTGAAAAAACACTGTTTTATTTGCTAAATGTGGTCGTTTTATTTTAATTTCATCATCTGCACAATAATATTCACTATTTATTATATTTCCATTTGTAAGATAATCAATGAATATTATTATACAACTCTGTTGAAAAATTCCAGTATTAAAATAAATACCAAAAGATTTGTTCAAGTAAATGTCAGGAATTAAACGTAGTATTCCACGATTGATTAGCATGATTAGCTACCAATGTGCCACTGAGCTGATTACCATAAATATATAATACAAAGTATATAATATGTAAATCGCAGGGATGTAATTAACACACTAAATAGTATCGTCGCCGAAACTATCTCAAAATATCGACATCTTTGCTTACAAATTTTTGTAAATTATATAAAAATCCTTCAAAGAGTTTTTTTTTTGCCTTAGATGGTCTGAAACAATGGTTAATGAGGAGCTTTAGGAGAAGTGAGTGCAAATAAAATGGGGATGGAGTGGACGCACTTTTAGGAGAAATGTGGTATGGACATAATAATGTAATCTTTCGAATGGTATCCAGAGGCCAACAGCAAAGTGGACCGATCAAGGATTACATGGAGAGTAACTGTACCTACCGATACCGAATTCCAGCATGTTAGAACCTGGCCTAAAAGTGAAGAATTTTATATATATATATCTATAAGGTGATTCTCTTTTATTATTGATGTGTATATTTATTCCCGCGATAAGTAATTTATGATGATGAAGATTTACTATAACCAATCGGATATAAGTTTAATCCAATTCAATTCTAAATAATCTTAAAATAATAAATTGTTACAAAATCTTCATCATCACACCACACCCACCCATCGCGTTTTAGTACCATCGAAATATCCAAATGAAATTAAAAATGTTGTTAAAATTTTAGATGTGCTTAATTGTATAATTAGTAGATTATATTATATTATTAAATGGAGGTATAGTAATCCTTAAATATCTCATTCATGAAATATCACACAAATATTATAAATAAAAAAAGGAAAAATATCTTTAAAATAATAAATCTTTCTTGTTTATATGGAGCCAGAAAATATTTTCCAAATAATAATCTAATTTATTATCAAATAAATACAGTCTTGTTAAAAAGTAAATATTTACAAATTAATTTTCTAAAAATATTGAAATATCGTATGTATTTGCGAAAATATGCAATTTTATTAATTTAGTATTTTCGATTTAATTTACTGTAACTCAACACGAAGTTATTGTATCGATGAAGTTATATGGTATACAGTGAAATTTTATTATTCAATATATCATATATTCTTCGCAGCACTGCGAATTCTTAAAATTAATTCTCTTGTATTATGTACAGAACTGAAAAACACCGGATGACTAAAGATCATTAAATCGTTTCCGAATTGCATATCATTTTTTAAGTTTCACAAAATGTTTTCACTGCACTTACTTGCAATGCTAGATATTAAGAACACTATATGAAATAGTTGTTGTATATAGAGTATATATGAAAAGAAAATGCCATGTTTTATTTATTAGAACGCATACGTTAATTGATGATGACCATTATTCATTATTTCAGCAATTTTCGGTAGAGTTTTTTCAGTTGTGCACTTACTTTTGAATATGACTTTATATACATAGTTATATAATGTATTATAACGTATAATATTATTAGATATATCGTTCCACTTAATTTATTGTGACAAATATATATCTTGATATTTATATAGAATACAAAAGAAGAAAAGCATATTTATAGAACTATATTTATTTCTATATAATATATAATATGTTCCATCTCGTATATATGTTTAAATAAATAAGTGTGTACAATGAAAAATCATGTGTGAAAGCTTTCCGTTTAATCATTTAAGCTTCATATATAGGATTTATAAGAATTATTCCATATGGCTGATGCCTGATAAATATATATATATATATCTATATATTGTATGCAGACAGACCGGTTCTTCTCTCCTCAATAACACAGTTGTATAGATTAATTTGGTTTTTTTTATGAAATTATGTTATTATAAATATATAGATTTGGAAAGAATTTATGTACCAGAATAAAAGAATGTTACTGTTTTATAGAATAAAAATCGTATTATATAAGACAAGGACAATGAATTCATATATATATAAAAAAAGAAATTTCATATTTTAAATACGGAAGTATACCGTTGTGTGCCGTGCAAAACCCGATCTGTAGGTGTATATATTTTTAAACTTATTTTGATATAAATAGTACCTTGTAATATCCACGACACTAAACACAAGTTTTATATATTCTATTGCGTATATATCACTTTCATCACCACTGATACCACCTCAGTACATGATTTTTTTTTATCGAAATAATTCAGTCTTGCTCCGTTTACGATTTATTCTTTGTTGTAAAATGTGGACCAGGAGCGTATTAATTTGTGTTCCGGAGCGAGAAACTTCTAAAAATTGTACAAATACGATCTTTTTCATTTCAATATTTCAAAATATTCAAAATATGCTAGGCGCACGGTTACACATATTATAATATTATATAATACAATATTTTACATTTTTCATATTTAATTAAAAATAAAAATGAAAAAAATTAAATAAATTAAAATGTAATTAAAAATAAAAAAAAGAAATATGCCATATATTGTTTCAATATTATATAAAATTTTTAAAAATAATATATTCACAACATCATATTCTCTTTGAAGTCATATATGAATTCATTTTGTATATGGAATTAAAAACCAAAAAAAAAATATATATATATACATTCACTCACTCCACAATCCACATTATTTACATTAAAAAAAAAACAAAAAAACAATAGTCGCATCGATATGAACATTAATTTTAAATAATTAAAATTTATATTTTAATTAAAATCTGAAAAATTATAGTACATAAAAATATAGATTTTATGCTTAAAATATTGATGATAATATTAATAATAATAACAATAATATAACATTTTATACAACTGATCATATTGGAGCATTTTCAAAATTTATAATAGCTTCATATTCAAATGGTAATTCATTGGTTGGTTCAATTAATGATTCAATAGTATTTAATTCTGTTGGTATTAAATCATTTGGATTTGGTAACGAATCAATTGGAGGTTTTACATATGGCACATTTTCATTTAATTTTTGTGTTATATAATTCACTTCTTCAACTAGTGAACAAATTGATTTTAATACATCATATAACTCTTCGTTTGTGTCATTACAAATTGGTGGTATATCGATTGGTGCTGATGCATTCAAATGAATTCCCTTTATATATGTACATATACAAACATGCAAAAATATAAAAATGAGTTATATTTTAATATTTTAAAAATTTAAATAATAATGTTATTATATATAAAAAAAAAATACTAAAATATACGAATACTAACCTGAATTGATAAAAATACAAATATTATTAATTTCATTTTGAAAAATAAACTGTACAATGTTTTTAATTACAAAATTCCGCTTATATATATAATCTTTTTAAAGAATTTCTTATTTATTATTTACCTATTGTTAGTATTCGTAATATCAGCATCCATACGACGTACTCACTTCCAGATGATGTTTGAACATAATTAAATATTTTATTAACCTTTAAATGTTTACGAAATTTGATGATCTTGAAAATGTTGATATAAAAATATAGTATGCTGATGGTATATTGAGAATTTCTTATTATGAAACAAAAAATTGTTAAATTGTTACAATTACACAAATTAATTTATATATGGCTAAAAATTAAAAAACAATTAAAACTATTTGTGGGTTAATATTTTTAATTTCAATAATGTACATATTTACTTTTCAAAAATATGGTATATAATTTTCATTAATTTGTTTTTCCATTCATATGTAAATTAAAAAATTATTTTGTTAACGTCATTATTTATTATTTGCAAATAAATATGAATAAAATTAAAAGTGATGAATGTGACCAAATAAATAAATTCTATCAAATATATCTATATTGATCGGAGAAACACATGTTTTAAACTTTTTATACATTAAATTTGGTAATCTTTTGCCCATTTTTCATGCGGTAGAATTTCATAGTCTACACTAATGGCATTTCTCACAAAGCATTGAACTGCGTAATGCTTTATAATTTCAAAATATATCGAACCAGCACTTCGTAATGTTTACTTAATTATCGAACAGTTCGTGGGAAAGTAATTATTTTTTGGTCCCACTGCGTAGCTATAGCCGTCAAACAAACGCTGATGGAGCACTTGCACTTGAACTTGCAGTGATGAAATTAATGGAGCGAGAAAAATGTTGTAATAGACTCATGAATCGAGAAATTGTGCACATCGTAAACAATGTGTCATTTAACTTTTTTGCAGTATAGTTATGCACCAATACCCATATCATGAATTTAATTTGTTAAATTAACAATGTTCTCGCATTCTCCACAAAATTTTATAAATTCAGCAGACAAAAGTAACCTTTTTTATTTTTTTTTTGTTTTACAAACATGAAAACATATGATCTGTGGACAGATATATATATGAAACATGTGTTTTTTAAGTCCACAACAATTTCCTGTTGTTTTGGATTATAAATAAGAAAATTGAATTTCGTTGAAAGTGGTGTTTCGTAAAAGTAAAAGCACGTAATTGTGGACATTTATTTATTTTGTTTATCTCCGACTTATAATAATCTCAGTTA
Source organism: Bibio marci (assembly GCA_910594885.2). Lineage (NCBI taxonomy): Eukaryota > Metazoa > Arthropoda > Insecta > Diptera > Bibionidae > Bibio > Bibio marci. Next base: position 44,371,579 of record OU343114.1, read on the forward strand.
TTGTTTACTTTTTGAAGAAAAATTTTTGTTTCAGGAAAATATTATGTTTTTGTTATTTTCATTACTCTTTACTTCATTCTTTATATAATAATGCATTATAATAATATCGCTGCAAATGAGAAACATGAAAAAATTTAGAAATAGATTCATTTGTTAACAAACGTGTACCTACTATGGAATAGAAAAATTAAAATCTACTTTTTGTCGATAGTAGTGTACATTTGCAATTATGAAATATACTACGTACGAAATTTAGATCGTACAGAGAAAAGTAAAATGTAATTATTTTATTTAGTAGTTTTTTTTGAAGTATATACAATTATATAATTTAATTTACGTAATATTTCTTCTATTTTTCTTTAATTACAGATTAAGAAAATTACATCCTGGTGCTGTAGTTACATTAATCGATAATCCATTAGATCCTAGTAAAGTAAGTTTTGTTTTGTAATAATCAAAAAATTGGTAAAGGTATACTTTATTTATAGTATTTTAATTGTTATTTTGTTCACATTGGTGTATTAGATGGTTGAAGAAGTTTTATTCAATATGCATAATATTAAATTAATTAATTAATTTTTGGTAAAAGTGTGTAAATGAAAACATAATTATTTTCTTAATTTGTTTTCTCGTTTTTTTTTTGACGTATTTTTTCAATAAAAAAAAAACAAAATTCAAAAATAAAATGACATAACCAAAGCTGGCACAAATGTCAAAAATCGACAAAAAATAATTATTCAATACAAAATACTTTAGTTCATGTTATTCTTTAAAAGATGACGTTGTTTATGAAATTTATTTATTATATGCAAATATGATTGAATTATAATAAAAAATTGTTTAAAGAACAGACGCTACTCCTAAAGAATATTATTCTCTTTGTTGATTCTTGTCTTTAGGTCATATCCATTTGTGCAACAATGCATTAAAGAAAAAATCTAATAAAATTAATTAATTTTATATATGTTCTTAGCCAAAATCGCAATATTATTTTCTATGTTATCGATCAATGCAAACCTTACAACATGAAAATGATAATTATGTATTAAACCATTTGTAGAATTCTAAAGTATGTGTTGTCTTTACTCGTAAGCAACTCATAAGCCGTTGTGTGAGTGATGATTTTCCGATTTTGTAAACCTATTAAAATGTAAATGATCGTGTGAGGTTGAGGTGGTTGGGGGCTGGCTGATGTCGTTTTGTACTTTCGCGTGGTTGTGTGCTGTTGCTGTTGAATTGATAAAGTCAAATAAATTAAAATTAAATTGAAGAATTAAATTAAAATAGATCAGGTATTTTTTTTAATTACAATAACTATTATAAATACCTATATAATTATAATTTATTTTTTAAAAATAAAAAAAAGTGATTACTGCCTCTATGGTCAGTACTAAATGCTTAAAATATTAAGTAATTTTAACCTTGAAAGTAGAATGTAGATATAGAGTTCAATTTTGTTCTTGTTATAAATTTTATAATTTTTATGGTTTGTAAATTCTTTTTTGGGCTGGGTGAGGTATTTGGATGTCATTAATATTAAAAAATAACTACTGTCTACTGTTGGTAGCGAATAATTTTAGTTTTATATTTCATTTTTCATTCTACCTAATATATATTATATATGCAATACATACATTAATACAACAAAACAAAAAAAAAGAAAGAAAAATGAATCGATGACGTCAAAAACAAAATGAAAAATTTAACAGTTAAAAAAAATAAAATATTTTTTCTAAAACAATTGAAAAGTTAAAAAATTCATTGAAATTATTTAACATCTAATAAAAACTAAATTATATCTAATATTTTATAAAAATATATATATATTTTTTTTTTAATTACAATCTAAAGCTTTTAATTGCATATGAGTGTGGACAAATAGTTTTATGGGATTTAAAGGCAAAATGTGCAGAAATTCGATGGCAATCAGCAGAACCATTAAGATCTGTGGCATGGCATCATGAAGGAAAATATTTTATATCATCACATATAGATGGATCATTATGTACGTGGCCCTTGCGACCAACACCAAAACCTCAATTTCATAACTTTCCACATGGTAAGTATATTTTTAGAATATCGTAACAATTTGTGATAGCAATCCCTTTTACATTTGTATTATGTATGTTAGGTTAGGTTGATATTAAATTAATTCATTTTCTTATTTCAACAGCTAAAATTAATAAAGATGGTAAATTAGAGACTTGTAAACCAATACACAAAGTAGATTTGACTACAACAAAAGCTGGGTAAATGTTTTTTTTTTTTTTTTTACTTCAAATATTGCATTATTAATTTTCTTCTTTTTTTTTTGCTTAATAGTGAAACATTTACAATATTTTCGGGTGGTTTATCAATGGAAAAAGGTGGGAAATCACCATGTATAACAGTATTACAAGGTAAAGGTACAACTGTATTAGAAATGGAACATCCAGTAGTTGATTTTATAACAATATGTGAAAGTCCATGGACAAGTGGTAAATTCTTTTTGTTTTTTTGTTTTTTTTTTTTTTTATTATTTAATATTTAATAACATTTTCTTTACATTATTATATATAATTTTATTTAGATATGCAAGAACCATATGCAATTGCTGTTTTATTACAAAATGATTTAGTTTTAATAGATTTATTAACACCAGGTTTCCCATGTTTTGAATCACCATATCCAATGGATATTCATGAATCACCAGTTACATGTTGTACATATTTTGCCGATTGTCCATCGGATTTAGTACCAGCATTTTATTCAGTTGGACGTAAAGAGGGTGCACGTAAAACGGGTTTTTCAGACCGCGAATGGCCTGTATCAGGCGGTGAATGGTCTCCGGCATCATGCAGTTATTCTGAAATTGTTATAACAGGTCATCAAGATGGTTCAATTAAATTTTGGGATAGCAGTGCTGGAACATTACAAGTATTATATAAATTAAAAACAGGAAAAATATTTGAAAGACCACGAACGCGATCAATTGACGGTTGTGATGATGATCCATTAGCTGTTCAAATAATTTCATTGTGTGCTGAATCAAGGCGTTTATGTGTTGCTGGTACTAGTGGTCATGTGATATTATTTAAATTTAGAAAATTAGAAGGAACATCTGAATATTTGGTTAGTATAAAAATATATTTTATTTATGTTATGTGTGTAATTAATAATGTTTCTTTGTAAAATTTATATATGTATAAAAAAAAAACTATAGGTATTAGAAATTCCTATTTTTTATGAAAATTTTGAAGAAGGCGAAGGTAGCCCTGAATGTGAATTTATACCTAGATCATTGCCAAAACATACTGATTCTACTGATAGCGATAAAAAGGTATGTAAATAATATAGTTTATTATTTTTACGTAATTCTTTAAAAAAATAAAATACACAAAACCAAATTTTAAACCGAGAACAGATTGCATTACAGACATTTGACAATGTGATATTATGTTATTTGGAAAACCATTTTTAATTTACTAAATATAATTAAGATAAGATTGTGGCTTGCTCAAAGCCTCAGTTCTAAAGCTTTCACATATGTTCGCTTCTATACTATAACTACATTGATGAACGACAAAAGTTTTTGACTATTCAAAATGTCGTTTAATCAAATTTTAACAACTCGCGCATATGTTTAGTCTTCATAACTAAATATATTTTTTATAAATAATTTTAGTTCACATTTATTAACCAATCGTTTACTGCTACAATAATTAATGTATGACGGATTTCCACTATTTTTAAATTTAATTACCGAAAATTTTTCTTATACCAAAGTTACCAATAATAATAATTAAGTTGTATCCGATTTTTTACTCGATATCAAAATTGTTTGTATTAAAATTACTAGTTAAATTACTTATATAATTTTAAGTGTTATAATATAATTACCAATGAACAAAACTTTACTTATCGTAAAATTCCAGAGAACGTTGTCTAAACATAGACACAAAATATTTGTTTATTTCGACTTCATAAAGTCAACACAGGTATACAATAAATTGGAATTAGTATAACTTTATTTCTGTGGTTAATTGTAGCATTTTAATCAATGGATCGCTCATTAATATTACGAAACACTTTTTACATAGATAATAGTAAAAAAAATTTTCAAATACATAGAAAATATAAAATATATTTATTTCGATTTTAAAACATATACCTATATTTTTATAATTTTGAAAAGAATAATTTTAATATTCTATATTAATTTAATAAAATTAGTTATCATTAAAAAGAATTCCTATAATAGTCTATATTAATTGAATAATATTTATAATGATAAGAATAATTTTAATATTCTAAATTACATAACGTTAAATAAATTTATTCTTGTAGATTAAAAATCAGTTGGAAGCAAATATTGTGCAGTTTTGTCGATTAACTTTAACCAATTGACTGTTTTGATATAGAATGCTTCTCTCCACGCCATATATTTTCCCGCCTCAATTTCAGCTAATAGATACGTCGGTTTTTCAAATTGTTCAGCATATCTTTCGGTAACAATTTTCTGGATCTATTTTCATAATAACGAAAAAAAAAAAAACAAATAATAAAATAATTAAATTAATACAATATTTAAAAAACTAGTTAATAAAAACATATTCATTCATTATGTAATTGTGCTAAATTGTACCCGGTATTTTTCGATCATCCGTATATAAATGTCAAAATAATTTTAATAAACATAATTTAGCGAATTTATTACACATGTTTCCAATAGAAATTCATAAACAGACACTAACAATATTGAAAATGGTGCATTTTTCCAATCCTCAAATAATGGAACTTATAAGGAATTGTTCGTGAAATTCGATTCTGAATCTAATAAAAATACACAAACAGTCCGAAAAATTGTTCATTAGATTTTTAAGTTACATTCGTTTAATTATGATCACCGCTGCGCGTTTGCCGAAATATTATATATATATTAATAAAATTTTATAATTATATGTACATAAATTTAATATTACCTTATTGAATTCTAGACGATCATATGTGGTTCTCATTACAAATGATAAACATTTCGGATATGCTCTATCAAAATTATATATAAATATTTATTAACAAGAGTTATAATTCATTGTTTTGATAATTTCATTTAAAAAGTTGCACTTACTTATCCGTATAATTATCGGTTTCATTTGCATTATCTTCTATAAACTTAAGAATGCTTGTTCGTCCTTCTACAGTTTTACTTAACGATTGGCACATCAAATTCATTCTATCTGAATTTTCTTCTTGAAATATATTTTTTAATAACATTTCAAGCTGATCTGGTTCACGAGTACATGTTAATGATATCGTGACTTTTAAATTATCATCGTGTGTCATAGGTAGTAATCTAGAACTATCATTTGATAAATTATAAAAATAATCCCAATGTTCTCTATTGCCATGTCGAATTCCTGTACAGAATACTGTAGCTGCAATACGTTTTGGAATACTTTTGAAGACATGCCTTTAAAATAATTTAAGTAAATAAATTGAATAATTTAACGATATAAGTTCAAATTAAAAAAACTAATAAAAATATAACCAACAAATGTCCTTTATATAAATCGGTTACTTTGTCTAAACTATATTCTACACATTCTTTTGAATCTATGCTACATTTATAATCATAAATAACGGCCTGATATAACGCGTTCTCTGTTCCATGATTAAAACTTTTACCTATCGCTATGTCAGAATTTTTAAAATGATGTAATTGATTAAGCATATATTTCTGAAATAGAGAAGTGAAATATTTAATTTTAAAATCTACTATTAAACCTAACATAATTAGTTAATATAAATTATATAATATACCCTTAGTAAATCAAAATTGTCTGTTCCTCGGAATGAACCTATAAGATAATCAAAACAATGTATTGCAGCCTTCCATGGTACATAATAATTTTCATTTACAAGATATTTAGTTAAATTTAAAAATATTTCATATTGTTGCAGTTTATCATGAATGTAGAAGGCACTTGCTAAATGGAATGAATCGTCAATTAATTGGGCTCGATTCATTTGATGAATATGTTCATATTTATTAACATCCATGAGTGTATCTGTTATAAGCTTCCAATTATGTAAATCATAATTAACACGATAGTATCCAGTTTGTTGTATATTAAATATTACCCATTCATTCGGTTCTAATTTAATGTTAAATTCTTGTGATGCATTTTTTATTATATGCTTTGGTATTGTATTTACAAAATCTAATTGATTTGATGTGGTGTAGGTAAGTGGTATCGGCCATACGGTTTCTTGATTAATTATTGAAAAATTTAAAAATCTATATTTTTCCTGTTCAATTCGAACATTATACTCTTGTCGATTTATTGTCACTATTGGATATCCAGTATTTCTTGACCATTCATGCATGAAATCTGATAATAATACGATTATCGTAATATTTTTTAGATTAAATGCAATTTGTTTTTGTATTTCGTACCAAAACTCCACATTTATATCATCATACCCGGGCCCAAATCGATATCCACTATAAATTTATATAAGTTGTATTATTATAATGTATTATATTATATGTAGTATGTGTTTTGATTATTGTAAGTAAATATGTAAATTTATGATTTTTCATACTGAAAATTACTCCATTGAATTAGCGTTAGGTCGCTTAGGAAATTAAAGAGCGAATATCTATGAAAATATAGTGTTGTCCGCTAGTACGAGATTAATAATGTGTCGACACATATAATGCTAAAGGGATGACTCAGTCATCAGTATAATTGAATTAATTAAGAATCTACCAAAATATAAAATGCAGACCTATTGGTAAATTTTTCTATACTCTATATATAAGAGGGATAGAAAGATAACCAAATAGTGGTCTGATTCGATATTCCCCGAAATATTTGAAAAATAAAATTTGATTGTTCTTCTAGTTCGGTTGCATATAATGTGCATGCTTTCATAATACATTTGATTGATATACATAAACATAATAACATTGTGTAAACGTATATTAATGTATTATATAAAATCTATAAAATTGATCCAAATAAACAAAGTATATAATGATATATTTTTGTATAACTATAATTAAATTACCTGTTAAAATAATTAATTAATCCCTCCTTAAATGTTTTTGGTTTTACAAAATGTACTAACATTCTTATTAGCGATGCCGCCTTTTCTGTATTGCCTTCCAAATATAATTGTTCCACTGGTTTAGAGGCTTTATATAATCCAATTTCTTCGGGATATATATCTTGTAGGAAAGCATTATGCATTTGCATAACACCAAATGCATTCATTAGATTCCAATCGGTTTTTACTAAATCAATAGCTTCATATTGTAAATAAGTTGAAATCCCATTTGCTATCCACAATTCTTTCCAATGTTGTCCTAGTTTAGTATTCGAAATCCATTGACGTATTACTACGTCTGTTAATGTAAATACAATATCTCTAATTTTATCATCGGCTAATTCTGTATACGTTAATCTTTCTTCACTGAAAATAATAATTTTGAAATTATGAACACTAAAACAAACTGACGCACACACGCACACACCCAGTCACACATGTAAATAAGATTAATTTTTGGTTTTTATATATAGTCTAACTAATGTTGTAAAAATAAAATAGAAATATACATTTTAATTAATTAATATTTTTATATTATTTAAGATTTAAGTTTTAACAATTAAAATTTTTAGTGAAATTTCATGATACTAAATAAGTTCTACCACTTTTCATTATATCGATGAAATTTCCGACAGTAATAATTTTTGAAGTTAAAAGTATTCTGCAGATTTCATGTGAAATTTATGTAACTTCAAATAATTTGTAACTATATATTCTATTTTATGTCATATATATTATACTCGTACATATTAAAATTACTATTTTACGAGTTATACTGAAACAAACACCTTATTTTTTTGCGGATTGTTGTTATTTTCAGCAATTATACAACAAACACTCATATATACACATAAATAAATAATGTTTATTAACTGAATTATACTTAATCCCATATGTACGACTACATCATTCTTTAAGTGATTTAAAGCTATTATATTTATTTTATTCAGTAATGATGAATTGAAATATGTTTCAAAATGGTCGATGGCTGTATCACATATTTTAACTGCTGTTGACATATAGCTAAGTTGGTCTTTATGATAAATATTGCACTTTTTTTCTCTTAGATCATATAATTCCACTAAACCAAAGGCCAGTTGACTGACTGGCATTACCAGAGTATCATGAAATTGCGTACTTATTAAATGTGTACCATCAGAAGAAAGAGATCCGAGTCTGTATAAAATAAATATAAATAAATAGTTATTATTGCGATAAGGTTTAATATTTACAATTTGATGTTGCGTAAACAAAAGCATTTCATGTCTGAACTGTTTCTTATAATCAAAAAATTTTCGTTTTAGTATTCGAATTATAAAAAATTTGTTCTTTCATCATACGTTTAATTAATTTTACTACATCATTCAGTTAAAATCAAAATTATACATATGAAAAATTGTATCTGTGTTATAATTAAAAAATAATCAAAAACTAAGTATGCAAAAATATTGTCGTTAAGTCAAAAAAAAAAAAAAGAAGAAAAATCTTAATTATAAAAACTTCTAATATTAACCCGACCGCAACATATACTTGTCCAATAGCAAATTTTTAATGACCTCAGTTAATTCTATAAAATGCAAATGCCTAACCGAATTTATTTATTTAAAAGTCGTTCAATGGAACCGTAAAAATAATCATAGACATATTTGCAAAAATGTAAGTAATTGTCAATTTGATATGGTATGATGATGTTAAATGATTTTAATTTTACACATACAAGAATAAACACAAATAATTCTTGACATAAAATTTTGTAGTAGCAAACTCGCATTTATTGCAAAATAAAATGGGATAGATTCGGTCATTTAGCACCTCCGGCATGAACTCATTTTTTAACATACATTTTCATTATATATTTTATTTTTATTCAATAATAATTAATTCATGTGTGTACTGAATAGTTAAATAAATAAGATGCCCTCGTGCATGTGCACCATTTACGCTTGTATGTATTCGATTCTACCCTACAAACGTGTAATACATATATATAAACTAAATCAAATAAAATGTTAATTATTATCATTTTAGATTATTATAATATTCCAATACTTACCGTTTTCTATTTAATACCTCCATATTACTGATGGCGGTTAAATTTTCATGATGGGTAATGATTAAACTAAAAACCATAGGAGTTATTGTATCTTCATAACATGGCAACACATTCCGTCCGTATATTGGTTTAAAATTTGTAAGTGCCATCCATTTATTACCTCTAAAAAATAAATGCCAATTACAATATAATTTTCTATGCATTATATACGAAATAAAATATAAAATCTTTTCACAAGTTTAATTATCAGATCTGACGCAATCGTTTTAGACTTACAAGTAACACTATTCAAGTGTAATTGGATATTTTAAATCGTAAATAAATTAATTAATTAATAATATTGAGTAGATATTATTATTACTAAACAACAATAATAATAATACTCAAATTTACATTCGAATTATATTCTTACCTGTTATCAACATTTACATTGACTTTAGTAAATCCAATGGGAATTGTATTCAAATTACCTAAAAATCGTATAACTACATCATAATGTTTATTGATTTCCATTTTGTCAACGATTTTAATAGTTAATTGTCCATTATCTTTATCATAATCGTATTGTAAATTAATTGTCTCTATTTCAACGGATGTTATTTTTTCCATGGATGCATCCAATAGAATGGATTTAGTCGCTACATTATTTGTTAGTCCGATGAAGGTAACTTTTCCATGAAATGTAAAACTAGGTGCCAATTCCGTTGTTATCTCAACGATACAAGTTTTAGGTATAAATTCCGCTTTTATCAATTGTATTGTTGATAATATTAAAAATATCACAATCCATTTAATATTATTGTGGTACAGCATCATCATATTGACGTTTAAATATGAACAATAATGATGTATAAATTTTAATTAATTTTTTTGTTCCACCGTTGATTCCAAAATTTATCTAAATTATTTCATAAAATAATATTTAATTAAAAAATTTACAAAAACTAAATCCTTATACAAAGTTATTTGATTTGCATTTTTTTTTTCTTTACACATTTTTTCAAACTTTGTCGTTTGCGTTGAAACACACACACACTCAATTAATTTTAGAAATGAAATATTTAACACTTGTTCTTTTTCTTGGATTACTAAAAATATTACATATATAGCAAATAGTTTCTTAGTTTCCAAAAATTATCAATTATGTCTGTAAGTGACAAAGGAACGATAAAATGTATACGCTACTACTGTGCAGTTTAATGTTAACCCAAATACGTGTATCAATAATTCTAGAAATTTTCCTTTCATTTCATAAAATAGAATAATATTTTTATTTAAAAAATTCAAATAAAAATTAAACCATTTGTTGTGTACATAATATTTAAAAAAATTTTAAGGTCATTAATTCAAAGTTAGAATTGAATTAATTTTTAGTTTTATCTATCTTAAAAAATAATAATGCAGTGCAAAATTGTATTCATAATTATTTAAAAACTATTCCCCATTATTATAATGTAATTGTTTCAGTTTAAAATATTTGATTTATAAAAATCCATTACAAATTATTTTAACTATATGTACTCGTATATGCATTATGAAGAAAACGTTACTTACTGACGGTTAATTTTTGATAAAATAAAAACTGTATCTTAATTGTTTTAAATATAATTAGTCAAACTAAATAACCTTTAAAATAAAATAAATTTCATGAATTTTTAATTTGATTCTCGAACTTTTTGTTGTAATTATTATAAGCCATTAATAAATTATTCGTGAATCAAACTGAATTATTTTTTCTCGCGACTAAATCTTATTCGATATCAATTCAAAATATAATTTCAACATTTTATTTTATCTTTTATCTTTATTCGCGGACGGTGAGAGAATGGGTATTTCTATTAAAATGAATAATTGATTGAAAATATTACTTTTTAGTTTATAATTATTAATTATTACGGAGAAGATTTGAAAAAATAAAATAATTATTAGAAATGTATACCAAATTTTTATTAAAATCTATTATCTAAAATAAAATAATATTAAACATATAGTATTCAAACTTTCATACCTGATTTTATATATAAATAAGAATAACTAATAATTTTAAAAATATTAAAAAATGAACAAAAAACCACACAAAATATAATTAAAATAATGAACTCAAATAATGTTTTTTTTTTTTTTAAATATAATTTATTTGTTCATAAATTAATTAAAACTTATTATATATATGACACATTTTTACAAACTAAATTTTATTCATATTACATGCAATAGATTTGATAAAAATTATTTGCCTAACGGAATTTCTCTTTAACCCAAAATTGATCTATTGCAATATTAAATTGTAAGGAAACAAAATTGTTAATTATAAAACAATAGAATATTTATTAAAAATAGTGGATTTCTACACGGTAATTTTATACAGTAATTTGTATTGTATAGAACATTTTAGCATTAAAAAATACCTTCTTAGGTTAGTTTCTAATATATATATATATATATGCTCATTGATTTATGTATTAGCAATCTGTCGAAGTTTCAAGACATTTCCTTCAACGCAATCCAAAATACAACGCATTAACGAAAAATGTATATAAATTAAACAAATATCTAATATTAAAATTTATAAAATTGGTAAAATTGCAATAGCAAAACACTTGAAATGATTAAAATCACTTATTGCTTATCCAGAACATAAGTTTTTGAGAGCAGCATCGACAATTCAAAGACGAGCCAGAGAAGCTATATGGAGATGATGACATGCATCCAGATCGATTACCGAAGACAACAAATTACGCGAATTCGGTATACAAAAAAACATCCATTCTTGAGATTTTTGTTGAAATAATTTATCTTCAAAATACTAATTTGTTGTTACGATTCCTTAGGTATTATCCACTAAGAATTTGTTTTTAGTTCTGCAACGATTATTCCTTTCTATTAGCTTGGAGTATTAAAGAGTTTGTGTATTGCTGGTGTTCGTCGTAAATATCGAGAGCCATACAGTTATTGTACGATATAATGCACCTTAGTGGAAACCATATTAACATAAATTGAAGAAATTCGTCATACTGAATAACAAAATTAAATCAACGACATATAAAAAGTCATTTGATGCGGTTGAGGGAGTAAATTGTTCGAATTAATATAATAATTTTAATAAAAAATACATTGGAAAGCTTTGACTTTTCAGACTGTTCAAAGGTTAATGCCAAAGGGAAAATCAAAGTCAATTTATACAAACAAAATAGTGATTTTTTTTTTTAAATCTTTTCACGGTATGCATGTAATGCTTTCAAATTATTATCTTTCATTAATATTTATCTTTTATATTTTATTTTATATTTTAAATTGTTTGTTTTTATAAAAGATAAAATTTAAGAGATTATAGACAATCATTAAAATCATCGATATAATGATTCATCTTACATTTATATTTAACAATGATAATTTTTTTTTTTTAATTTTAATTTTATCATCGAATCGTCTAAATCATACAATTTTCCGATTTCGTATAAAATTCGATACGTCTTGTAGTTGTAATTTTATTTTATATTAAAATAATGAAAAAATTATTAAAAATAAATGTAATTTATATTAATAACAAATAATTAATTACATTTTTATAACATAAACGTCGAAATTTGAAAGTTTTCTTTATATTACATATATTATTACAATATATCGACGTGTTCTTCGAGTGATGTGAGTGAGCGACATAAATATTAAAATTATAGAATTTGCTATATATCGTAATTTTTGTTTTGCGTTTTTGAATAACGCTCAATACAATTATAATTCTAAATAAATATTAAAAATATAATAATTATTCATTTATATTTTATAATTAATTAAATATATAATATTATATTTACCATCACGATAGTTATATTTATTAAGGTTATATTTTCTATCTTCAGCTATCCATAACGATATTCTATCATAGAATTTTATACACCAATTTATATTATCATTTGCAATATTTACAGCTTCTGTAAACCTCCCTTTATTGTTCACATAACCTTTCTCAAGTAAAATGTTGACAAATTTTGCAATCTATATTGTTATAAGATAAATAAACATTAATTATAATAATATTGGGTCTTATGCTGAAAATTATTGCTATCATGACGATGGCTATAAATGGCCAATGGTTATGGTATATATCTTTTTTCGGTATTCTAAAATATTATTACTATCATTTGTTGGAATATATTATTATGGAATGTATTAAAATATTAAACTATCAAATTTGATTTTTTCCAAAACGGCTGCAATAAAATTGATGAAATATGTAAATTAATTTAATAATAATTACTATATTGCTGACACTTCATAGCCCAACGATCTTCGTGATTGCAATTATTGTTATATCGATAACCACTAATTTTTAGCATAAGATCAATTACATAAATTCTATCTATTCTTACTAACTCATTTATTTTAATTTATAAATTTCGCAACATTCGTGTGATGCATTAGCTTTAACTATATGACAGTGTCGACCACATTGTATATAAATAAAATAAATAATCTTTAATAGATTGAAACACTCTTGTGCCAAAAATTATAGGTAAACCGTAATGTGAGAAAAAAATTCAATTTTTTCGGTTTTATTCTTCAGACTGATTTACATTTCATAAACTAATTAATTCATTATTCGTACCTTGTTAAATTTTTGTTTGTCACACTCACATTTCATTGGATGTATTAAAAGCGGTTTCAAAATATAAGAGAAACTATATATTGAAAAAAAATAAAATAAAAATAATTAATTAATAAATAATAATCAATATATTAAAAAATATAATGAATAATAAATTAATTTGGAAATTGTATACAAACACGTCCATAGGTGGAATTACAAACAACGAATCGAATAATAATTTATTACTTTTTCGTCCTTCTATACTCTTCGATAAATGTTCAATAAATGTTGCTTTTAATAGTTCATTATGGCGTGTAGTTTTTATTTCAAATAACACTTCAGTCGTTAGTGTACGCAGTAAATTAACATTTCGACTACACGCTAATCCTGATATTAACCTTATACCTTCTAATGTAAATATTTCATTTTGGAATTTTAAATGTAAGAAGTTCCATTCGGCATCACCACCATTTTTTATTGCTGCACAATATACAATAGAACGAATATTTTGAGTAATTCTTTAAATAGAAAAATAAATCTGTTAAATTCTTATGTTTTATATTATTATTATTTGTTTTTTTATTTTTTTTTTTACGGATTATCTGCTCCATTATTTTCGTTTTTCCATACATTCAAATAATGTTTACTTAAGCCAACACAATTTTGATTACCCATACGACATGCAACGTCAAGAATATTATATTGATGTAAAGCATCTTTTGATCCGTGCCCATAGTTTTTATTAAAATTAATATTATTATACGCTGCATTAATTAATTCAAGGTAATATTGCTGTATGTATAAATTGGATATAGGGAGATAATAGAAATTAAATATAAAATTTATATATTTATATTAAAATAATATTAACCCTTAACAGCTCATAAATATATTTATTGTGTTGAAATATATCTATAATATTTTCAAAATGATTTGTTGCTACCTTCCATGGTAAATATTCAATTTCATTGACTAGATACTTTGTTAACTTCAAAAATATCTCAATATCTAATGGTTCATCAATGGATCGGGATAAATGAAATGCATCATCAATTAGTTGAGCTCGATTTATTACATGTATTCTATTAATATTATCCTTGTTCATTAAATAATTTATTATAAGTTTCCAATTATGTGTATTATAAGCAACACGATAATATCCCGTTTGCTGTACATTAACTATTATCCATTCGTCATTTTTTAATCTAATAGATTCAAAAACATCAGTAACATTTGTACACCAAAATTTTGGTGTTGTATCATTGAAATTTAATTTTGTTGATGTTGTATAGGAAATTGGTATATGCCAATTTGAATGATCATTATCATCTTCTTGAGTACTTGGGGAACAATCAAATCTTTTTTGTGTAATATGTAGACTACCATTTTCATAAGATACATTTACTAATGGATAACCAGCGTTTGTTGTCCAACTATTCATAATTGTATAAATAACATTATTGTCATCATTCGCATTTGCATCTAGATTATTATTTTGAATAATTGAAAAAAAGTCTTTCTTATTCTTTATCCCATATGGATTTCTATAATATTTTAAAAATTGAAATATATATTTTAATAATCGAAATGATCATTGTTATGAAAATGTGTTGGGGGATGTGCGCACACATATATAGATAAGAAAGAAAAAAAATTACTTTTTTAAATATGAAATTATTCTTCCATTAAATTCTTTTTCCGTTAATATATGTGATAACATTCTCATGATTGCGGCAGATTTCTCTGTATATATTTCATTATTAATTTCCAGAAGTTCATTAGTTTTTATTACATAGTTCATTAATTTATATTTATTTGGTAGTACATCTGTTGCCATTGCATTATGCATATGCAGAATACCAAATTCATCCCTCATATTTAATTTTCTGGGCAATACATTTTCAATCGCTTTATACTTTAAATAAGTTATAATTCCCTCACAAATCCATACGTCTTCATTCATAAGTGGTAATGAACTATCATAAATCCATTGACGTACAACTACGTCTGTTATTTTAAACACAATATCTCGTATTTTATTGTTATCCTGTTCATATTGTTCAATAGACACAGATTCATCACTATATAAAAATAAAATGACTATACATTATTTGGTACTAAAAATCTTGAAAAATATTGTTAAGTTATATAAATCACAAATTTTTTTGTTCAGAATTTTTTTTACAACTCCTCTTGAGGGAAGCTTCAATGAATCTAATTTCTTAAATTTACTATTAGAATTACACAAGATGTAAATTGACACGATTACTTTGACAATTAGAACTTAAAGGTTTGGTCGCTTAACGTACCGTACAGCAATAAAAAGAAGGAATCGAATAGCACGAATGATACATCCAAAGAGTTGATTATATGGAGTATTATAGCTGATGATGGGGTATTTGAATATTTTCATGTATTGTATACTTTGAGATATTTATTGTGGGGGACTTCTACTATTTTTGTTTAATTATTAAAGCAAATATTATAATCAAAAATGTTTTATTTTAAAATACTATTAATAATAGTTATTTATATATATTTTTTTTTAATTTACCTTATCAAAACATAACCCAAACTTGTATCCACACCTTTTCCAGAATTACCGATAAATAAATCCGATTTACTAACGGGTAATATATCAATTTTTCCTGTAGGTAAATCCCTTTGAAAAAATGTTTCAAAATAATTTACCATTTCTGAACACGTATAAATTGCATCTGTATATCGATGATGTAATTCATTAATTTTTATACTACATTGTTTTTCACTTAAACTATCTAAACCAGTAATGAGTGCGAATGCAAATTGATTTATTGACATTTTAGGAGTTGGTTCGAATATAGATAATGTTTCAGTATATTCACTATAATAAAATTTTATTAGAATATAATAAATTAATTTTTAAATAAAAATATTTAAGTATACAAAAAATATTGCTTACTTTCTATAGTTATATATTTCTGAATTTGAAATAGGCGTATATTTAATATGGTGTCCTAGCATTAAATGAAATTGTGTGACAAAATTTTTGTTATCAAAACATGGAAACAAATATCGTGCAATATATGGTTGACCACCAAGTGATGTTGTCATCCATTCAGTAAAATTTCGACCTGTATTGCTATATATATGTATTAAAAAATATACAATAATTTTATAAACAAACAAAAGACTATGATGAAAATTAGTCGTTTTGTAAAAATGATTTTACTAAATCTATACGAAACACATTTTGTTTTAATGGAATCGCTCTGCTTGCATATACGTATTTAGAATGAGCGTACACAATGTTGTTTTTTTGAACTAATGCTACAATTTACCCATTATTCTTATGGACAAATGATGTAACTGATATGGCATAGACAAGTCATTCGACACAATTTCATGTTGGTAAATTACTTCACATCATCAATTTGCCTGCACAATTATCGAAAAATAGATGTTTCCTTAATTCCACTATTTTTATGTGAGTGCGGTTAACGCTTTATTTATATATATATAAACATTGGTAATATTTCAATAGCCGCAAACGCCATATATTTTCAAAGACATTTGTCATTTTCATCAATGGGAATAAATGCTAAATGCTAACTCAGGTCAAAAATGCCAGTATTAAATTTAATACCAAAAAATTTCTCTTCAAAATTATTGTATGATTGATCAGCAAGAACACTGTACCCCCACTGAATGCAGCTGTAAATACAGAGGACTACAATTAAAAAATATGATGACGATTGTGATCATGTAATTTTTCTGCTCTCTATAGTTGATTTTCTGTGAGAGAAATTTGATGGTCTAAATATATTCGTCCAAAGATTCAAAACATAAATTATGTAATATTGTGAGAAAGGCAGTCACACATATAGATTAATCAAAGAAATTGCATATAGTATAACTAACTGCTAATGGTCAACATTTAAACAAAATTCAATTATAATTTCTATTTATGATTATGATTATTGTTATTATTATAAATATTTGTATGCATACCCGCGATATTTAAATGCAACATATACGTCAGGCGTTCCCCATATTGTCCCTACAAATTCAATGAATATTTTATATATTAGTTTAGGTTGTAATGGTTTTGACAAATGTAATGTTAATTTTTCATCATCTTGATTATAAATAAAATGCGTCACATAGTTAATAGTTGATTGACTACGATTAGCATGCATTACTTTGCATAATTTTATGTTATCCATAGCTGCATCTAATATAATCGTTGTACTTGGTGTAGTTGTTTCAACAAAAATTGTTACATTACCATGAAATGCAAATGTCGGATACAATTTTGTTATTATAGTAATTTCATATCCTAAACTTGGTGTAATTATTGCTGTATTTATATCAACCTTAATTAATATTGTCATTAAAGTTATTATTGAAATCCATTTGAATTTCGTCATTTTAATAGAAACTGTAAATAATATTATATATTTAAATAATCTTCATTATAATTGGCATTTTTTAATATTGGGCATATATTTATATTTTATTTTTATTTTAATTTTCTTAAATTATGTACCTATTTACAATACAATAAATAAATAAAAAAATAGTATTAAATTCAATTAATTTATTATATTTTCGCTTCTCATCATCTTACGAAAATTTCATACACAATTTTATATATTCATAAGAAATAAAACTATACACAAATAAAATTTAATTTAAAAAATTAAATTAACTTTATCACTTTATTATATTACATTTACTACTAAATGTTACAAAAAAAAAATTCCAAAATTTAACAGTAATTATAGTTGTTTGTAATTTAACTTTAATTAATTAACCCCTCAGTGGTTATGGTAATTTTTAGTTTTCATACTTTATATTGATATTTATATTTGTATTTTGTTTTTGTCACAATAAAATTTGTACAACAAAATCGGATGGAGAAAAATTTGTAAAACAATTCTGCAAGGATTAAATTAACGAGGATATGAAAATTTTATATACACTTTTTAAATACAGTAAATTAATTCGAACTCTTTAAGTGTAACATTCTCATCAAAAATATGATAATATCCTACCTTTAACTTATTCATAAAATTAAATTTGAATTGAATATGTATGTAAGTGAAAAATATGTATTAAATATTAAACCTGTCCATCAGGCCAGGAAACAGCCGTGCCAACCAGCCAACAGTAGCTATAAAAAAATTTTGTCAAGCTGGGCGCAATAGAAGCATCCCATTTGACGAAGACTGACTGCCAGCTTCAAATGTTAAAAATTGTATATAAAATATACCTTGATACCAGCATCAGATGATTTTGAGGCGTGCGTACCAGTTGTTGTAACATTAATCAAACGTAGTCGATTGAGTAACCACGCGGTCTGCCATACGTATATGTAATAGGTCAATATTTTAATATACAATTTCCATGTCTGCTGATTTATCCTTAATTTATTTAAATAAAATTTCAAAAATATATTAATTAATTTTCATTAATATATTCAAAATTCATTTTTTTATTTTTTAATTTCAGAATGATGGTATGCTTAGGGTAAGATCCGGTCCACAACGTAAACCGGCCGGTTTTCAAGCTCAATTAATATGTTTAACACCATGGACAAATGGTTCACATCCCGGACAAATAACATCTTTATGCATAAATTCAAGTTATGGATTGTATGTTAATTTCTATTTAAATTTAATTTCAACTTTTTTTCTTAATTTAATTTAATTGCATAAACAAAAAAAAAAAAAAAACTAAAAAACAAAAAACAAAAAAAAAAAAAAATCAAATATTATAAACTATTTAGAATGGCATATGGCACCGAACACGGTTTAGTTATTGTTGATATTGTTCAAAAAATTTGCCTTTTAAATGTGGCCAGTCCAGATTTATATGGTGCACAAGATCCATATGCACGTGCACCACGTAGTCCAAAACGTTCTGACACAATGACACGGGAAGAACAAACACGTTCACCGAGTATCGATCAGGTAAGTAAATTTTTAATTATTTACGCTTTGTTATTTATATACTAAAAAATTAAAATAAAAAAAACATATTATTACAATTTGAATTTAAATTTAATTTTTAAATAAAAATTATACAATTTAATAAATAATTAGAAATCTGAATATTTTATATTTAGGTTTTTCAGTTTATTTTATTTTATTTTAAATATTTTAATTTTTTTTTTTAATATTTATTTAATTTGGTTTTTTTCTTTTTCTTTTATTTATCCCTTGAAAATAATTATTTTATATTTTTATTTATTTATTTATTTTATTTAATTTTTTTTTTTTTTCTATAAATTTCTGGTTTTAAATTTAAATTAAAAAAACAAAAAGAAATCAGAAAATACACACACTTTAAAATATTAAAAAAGAAAACGGTTACACGGTTATTTGATGATAAAAAAGAATGTATATTTTTTTTTATTAAAAATATGAAAAAGTCATAGCATACCAGAAGATGAAGTGAATATTTTTCTAATGAAATTAAATAAATTTATTAATTGATAATAATAATTCAGATAATCCTAATTAAAAAAAAAAAAAAAAAAAGAGATAAAGAGATAAAAAAAAGGTATCAGTTATAAATGAGATATTGTATAAAAAAAAAAAGAAAGACAAAAATTATTTTTAAAAATTTTCCAAATTTGCAAAAA
Organism: Bibio marci; assembly: GCA_910594885.2. Classification (NCBI taxonomy): domain Eukaryota; kingdom Metazoa; phylum Arthropoda; class Insecta; order Diptera; family Bibionidae; genus Bibio; species Bibio marci. The sequence goes on from OU343114.1 coordinate 44,391,943, forward strand.
TGAAATTTTTTAATTTGCAATGGCTAAAAAGTAGTTGTTGATATATTAAATTCGCTTATTTTATATATATAATTTTATGTTTTTCATAATTAAATTCATTCAGAACTGTTAGATTTTCTTTACTTTTCTATCAATTCTTTTTCTAAATTTTTTCAATTTATAATTTTCATTATTTATAAATGTTTTTTTTTTAAAAATTCGCATTAATATTTTAAGTCTATCTATATCACCACCACCACCACCTCTGTCATACGAGTATGTCTTGTAAAATATGAAATACTTAAAATAGATATCCTTCGGGAAGCATAAATGAAATAAATAATATTTAGAATAAACTAGTCAGAAATATGCTAGACAAAGTAATTTATCTGGTAATTTGTGACACATTCTCTTTATTTTCTATTATTTATTTCATTTATCTGATAAATTGAATGATGAAGATGAAGAATGAGCTACTATTTTTTTTTTTAGGTGACTTGAAACATTTATCAAAAATCTTAAACATTGATAGATATTTTATTAGATATTTTATTATTAAAGAAAAAAATGGTTAGGGAAATTATGACAAAAAAATATTTTCTCATCCAATAATTAAGTATTCTCAAACATATACAAATTTTCCGCATGTGCTAAATAACGCGTTCTTGAAATTGTAATTTTTTTTTTTTCAATTCTTATATCAATATTTATTAATAATAGAAACAACAACTTAAATTAGAATCACCCAAAATAATAAATGTTGTCGAATTTATTTTAATGTTAACTCTCGCTTTTGTAATCTGCAGAATGAGTATTCATAAAAAATGTAATAAGACTCATGAAACAGAGCCTTTTCTGTAGAGAAATGTTCACTGTATAATTTAGCTATAAAGTTGTTAAACACAAAAACCATATCACATTTCAAATTATTTTTAAATTTATTATTGTAATTAATTTGTTTGCATAAATTTTTTGCTGAATTTTGATGTTCATTTTCAAAACAGTGAAATACTGTTTTGTTGTTTTCGATTTCAATGTTTAATTACTAGCAGTTTATGTGAAAACTAAAATACTAAACGTTTCACATAAACTAAACTAAAATAATATTTTTATAAATCTCAATCGCAACAAAAGAACTTCTTAAATGAACACAAAATTGATAGATCATTCGCCACGAAAGTATTATCAAAGTATGCAATTCAATTAGAAATATAAAAATTTTAGTTTCGTATCTCTTTTTAAAGACTAATTGTCAATACCTAATAATTTCGTAATAAAGATTCGTGTAGTTTACATTTACTGCATCAGCGCGTTGCTACAACTTGTTTTAATCAAATATTCTCTGACGATTTAACTTAAATTATATTTACATTTATTTACTTATATTAAATATTTATGAAAAAGGTGAAATAAAAAAGTAAAATCACAATTCAATGCAAATCTCAATATTTTTATACTTAAATATTAAAAATAAATAATAAAAATTATTAAATTATATTTTTAAGTATTAAAGAAAGAAAATATAACTTAAATATTTATAAATATAAAAAAAAAAAAACAAAAAAAAAAAATACCACCCTTACTTTAGTTGCCTGATCTATCAAGTAGTCCACAAAAAGTATCCCCAACGGTAGTACAATCCTCCATAGCAACAACGGAACAAGCAAATTCACGACCTCCATCTCCCGCCAATGAGGCTGATGAAAGTTTAACACCATCAACTCCATCAACGCCAACAACACCTATTGTGCCAACGACGTCAACATTTATTACCGGTACAAGTGCAGCGGTAACATCAACATCAACAAGATCAGCGTCCACCACCGATGAATCAATGGCACCCACTGCCATTGATGAAGCTGAACGCATTGAAGCATCACAATCGCGTCGAAAATCGTCATCCTGGAAAGGATTCAATTTAAAACGTCAAATAAGTAAAGTTAATATGAAAATATCAAATACATTTGGTGATAATACAAGAAAAGGTTCTATATTTTATTATGGGCCAACTGAGGGTACCCCATTATCACCTGTTGAAATTTCACCACAGGATGCAACAAATTCCAGTTCACCAACAACCGATACAGATAAATCGGATTTTACAACAGAATTAGAAAAAGATATTGTTCAAAGTTTAAACGAATTAGAAATTATTAAAACAGCGCACAGTACCAATACTAATAATAATAATAATAATAATAGTAACAATAATAATAACAATAATAATAATAATAGCAGTAATAATAATACTAATAATGAAAATGTTATCACAAAAACGAATATAAATGATTTAACAAGTGGTGATACCACAACTAGTACTTCAGATGATGAATCAATACCATCGCCAAGTTTATCGGCTATGCATACAATTGCACAAAGTGTACCGAAAAGTATTTTACAAAATTCTGATATGAAAACTGCAACAGTATCCTCTACTAGTGACATTGAACGTATAAAACAACGGACAATGTCACAGCCACAACCATTACCTGGTAAACGTGTTGATTTTACAAATGAACCAATTGTTAAATCCTTAGCATTTACAAATGTAGATGGTGCTAATATATCACGTCCATCTGATTTACAATTATTTGATGACAATGGTAAACCATTACGTCCACCACGTACAAAAAATACACAACAATATCGTGACAAACGTAATAAACGTTTATCCGTACCGAATATAAAATATTCACGACAGGATATAAATAAATTAAAAGATTTGCGATCAACATCGGAAAAAGAAACATCAACATCATTTGCTGGCAATATTATAAGAAGATTTAGTAAGTATTTATATTATAATAATAACAATAATAATATAATAATAAGATTACCAAAAAAAAAACGTTAAACCTAACATCTATCTAATATTTATACTATTATTATTAATTATGTCTTTATAATACATATGTATACAAATCATTATGTAAAACAAGCAAGCAACATCATCGATTATTGATACATTATATGCTGAAATTGTGTTGTCCTTTATTTCTATAAATATTATACATGTTTTTCGTCTAAATATAAATATATATATTTCGTTACATAATAATTATCTATTATTATAGAAACGAAAATGTTAATATTGATTGGTCATTTTTTTTTTTTTTTTTATTACTATTTGGATTAGATGTTAGTACATTAGATTTGGTAAAATTAAGACTATATGGATAATACTATATTTTTCTAGAAAAATGAAAATATAAATTACTATACCATGATAGTTTTTTTAATTGCACAAAGTACATACTATACTCGTATATATAAACATAATATTATATTAAAAATGTGACTGTTAAATAAGTCAGACATCTATCTATTGTATAGAGATTAATCGTTCAGCGGCGCAGTGGTTGAAACGTATGTCATTGCGAATTTGATGCCTGGCATAGAGATTAAAAATTTGACAGTATAATATTTCATAATAAAAATAATTCAACTGAATTATCATTGTCTCCACCACATGCACAACAGTATGAGTGATTTACTCACATAACAGAACACAATGGATCTATGTGTCGGAAATCTTTCACCTTTTTAAAAATAAAATCACGATGTAGAGAAATTATAATTTCAGCAAAAATTGTATTCCATGATCTTCAAAATGATATTTGAACTTTGTGTGCAATAATTCCATTTTAAATTTGAACCAACAAACAATTATTATTTTCCATGAATTTATTATTCTTTATTATTAAATTTTTTACGGCTGCTTTTTGCCGTTTCTTTGCCTGTCCACTTCCGAATGTCGTACACGATTTTGATAAAATAAATACCAATAATAAAACATAACTTTTTAATGTAAATTAACATTTACCTGATTTTTTGAACCATAAGTTTTAGGGGGGGTGGTTGTAGTTGTAGAGTAGGGTTGCAAGGTACATAGGTTTTTTGCAATTGAAATGTGAAAACAATTTTGATGAACAGAAAAGCTTTCTACTAGGTGTCAAATATGTATACTTGGTTTCTATGGTATTTTTTTATTTCACTATAACAAATACAACAAATAACATCGCAATTGTTATAACAACAACATCTCTTAGATTTATCCTTATCAGGCAAGACATCATAAAATAGTATTCATATTACAATGATAATATTTATTCCTAATTGAAATTTTTTTTCACGATTCTTCTCTGACTTATCAACCCAGTGGTTCACATATACCATATATATGTTTGTGTTTATGAAAATTTTTATTATTTGATCTATTAGAAAATCTATATATTTATATATCAGTAAAATTAAAATTTAAATCGATATATAATTTTTAAGATTATGTGTAAGAAATTACCAATAATCGAATTACAAATAACAAATCCAAATTTTATAATAAAAAAAAAATAGAAAAATGATCTATATCAAAAAGCGGCTTCTTCTCTATTTTTGTCACTCATTTTATACTATAAAATTAAAACAAACAAAATAATATTTTTACTATTTACTTTTATGTGTTGTTTTTATATTTTGTTGATATTTATAATAATAATAATAATAATAATAATTATAATAATAATAATAATAATAATAATTAGGTGTATGAAATATGTAAAAAAATAATAAGCATTATATTCTGGGATTTATAATGTTCAAACCATCGTACACATGAAATTCATATAATATTATTTATTGTTAAACTCGTACGACAATGTATGAATAAAGAACAATCTATTTATTATACAATACAATTTTCATATGTTTAAAAATATACTGGAAAAATAATGAAATTATGAAAATTTAATTAATAGAATGAAGAAAATATAAAAATATTTTATTTCATACAAAAGAAAAAAAGGTGACGGACAAAATGTACACAGACACACCATAAAAAAAAAAAAATATAAATATCTAAAACATGCGAAAAAAAAGCTATGTCAAAATTATTGTTAAACGAAAATAGAAAACACGCAAAATCCGGTTAATATTTTCTTTTCATTAATATAATTTTGGTTTTTATTTTTGTCGTATAGCCTCCCATTAAAGAAAATAACACAAACAAAAATCATATATTTATTTTTCTTCATAAAAAATTGTTCCTATAAATTTTTTGTTTTTACTCTGTCCATGTTAATTTTCCCATTTTTTTTTTATTTGTTTCTTCTGTTAATAATTAAATATAATAAATGAATGAAATCCATAAATTTAAATTTTATTATATTATTTTTTTCATTAATTTTCCAATCATAAATACATAAATTAAAAAGTCATTAATTTTTGTTATTTATTTTCATTTGTTAGTTTTTATTTATTTACCTTTTTTTCTGGTTTTTTTTTTTTGTACGAATGTGCATTTTAAAATAAATTTAAATTTAATTAATTAATAATATTCACAAAAAATTTAGTTTTTAATTTTTTTGGATTGTTTTATAACTAATCTATTTTTTTTTTTTAGAAATTAATTCATAATTTAGTTCATTGTGAACGAAAAACTAATAATTATTATTAATTATTGTGTGTTTTTTTTTCTTTTTTTTGATAAAAATTAAGTATTAACAGTTTTTTTTTAAAAGAAAATGATTTTACAACAATTTTCATGTTAAATTCATAATTCTATTTTGATAATTTTAGTATTTTTTATTTAATTTTCATTTATGTATAACAAAATTCTAATGTTCATGTGCTATATAAATAAGCTCTTCAATATTATTTACGAGCGGTCGCGCAGTATGGCATAGTAACAAGTATTTTATTTTTTTATGAAATATTGATTAAATTTTTAAAAATTTATTTTAATGAAGACAAAGACAAAATAATACAAAAATTGATAAGAAGAAGAAATTGATATTTATGTACAAATAATTCTTCAAATTTGTATGAAACATACATCCAGTAATGGTATTATTATGACAGAAAAATTTGGCATACATCCTCCGAATGGATTGTGATGCATATGATTACAATTGCCATCCATCATCATTTAAATTTAATACATTACTAAAGTGGTCATGTAAGCGGTGGTATATACCATATGCTTATCATTGAATTTGAACAGTTCGTATTTGTTTGTTTAAGTTTGTTGCACAAAATTGCACATTCGCATTCATTTTCATTAAATTGGTTAATTATACTTTTGCATTAGAATAAAATTATGGTTAAAATTTTAATATTTCATATAGAAAATTTTCAGAAATTAAAACACTGTAGTTTGTGTCATGTGCGCTACTATACAATTTTACACTGCGAAACTAAATCAAATTAAGTTTACTTCTTGTTATTTTTTTAAGTAAATATATATTATTTTGTTTTCACTAAAACTCCAATGGAAAAAGTGAATGCAATCAATATTTCATTAAACATACATTATATATACATGAGTATAAAGATCCAAATGTTATAATGGAAATATAAATATCCATGATTTGCAAAACTGACTCAGTCTCAGTGTAGAATATATGCGTAACGTTTGCTACTATAATTGGAATCCATCCATCCAATCATATTTGCTAAATTTAGAGTAAAAACAATTATGTTTCTTGAAATTATATTGGACCTTTAAACTTGACCTAAAAAGTGTCCGTACATATTTTCTATATAGAAGATTTAATAAATTTTTAATCACTATGTTCAATTTAAAAAATCAATTATAAACTATATTATGAAAACGCATGGGATTTCATTATAGTTATTGCAGCAATAACATCTGTTGCATAAGATGCAAAACACTTTCTCTATCTTAAAAAAAAACGATATAAACCTGGAAAACTATAAACAATTTCCAATTTTGTCTCATTTGTTATTTCATTAATTATTTTTTTAAAAAGTGATGCATTCCATTCCTATAATAAATAATCACACACACACACACACACACACTGTTTACAATTGTTTGTAATATACAATTTATAATTTTTATACTGGACCTATACGATAATAATATATGATATTGTAACAATTCTGTTCTTCCAAAATATTAATTAAATCTATCAATGAATAGTTTTAGTAGTAGTGTAGTAGTTTTTATTTAATTTTATAAAATGTAATCTTAAATTTGTTCATTGAGTTAGTTGATGGACAAAATTCTGATTTCGATTGAGCAATAAAATAAAAGTCCTTAAAATAATATAGTGTTTGTGTGTTCGTCAGTATCTCGAATAGTTTCTATATAATTTTATATAATTCGATTGTAAAATCATTTTTTAATAATATTTAATTTTTATCAAATATATTTAAAGAAAAAAAAAATAAAAAAGAAACACTTTAATTAAAATAAAATATCGGAAAAAATATTTAATTAAATAGAAAAAAAACAACAAAAATATTGGAAAAAGCTTTTACAGAGCTCGCGAACGAATTTCACACTTATTTTTATTTTATTTTTCAGTATAACTTTTTATTGTTAGTTTATTATTTATCAAAATTTTAGATTCAAATTTAACCATTTTAAAATATTTAATAATAAATTTTTGTCATGATGTAGAATTTTTAAATTTTAATTTTAATAATAATTTTAGAGACGAATGTGAATAATTAGTTTTCCTAGATTTTTTTTTTATAATTAAATTTATTACGTTAGCAAAAACATTTATTTCGTAAAATTAAATGATTTACACTTACTTTAATTATGTAAAAGAGATCCGTTGGTTTTGAGATATTTATCCTGTATATATTCTGTGGCAGTAGTCGCTCCGTTCCTCGTATGTAAATCTATTCGTACTTATAAGGATATAAAAAATATTTCTTTTACATAATTAATTATTTAAAATTAATAACTAATAATTTACAAACAAATTTTATATTACAATTTTTTACTATATAAACAAGACGAACAAAAAATACCACCGATAAAACAAAAATTAAATAAAATTAAGTCTAAATTTTAATTTTGCAAAGCTTATTTATTTTTTTTTTTTTTGTTAACTATTCTTTATTCTAATTTAATTATAAATAATTTTTTTTTTTAAGCTTTATTACTTTTGTTTTTTTTTTTTTTTTTTTATTTAATTATTAAAACAATTTTATGGGTGTAATTAAAAAAATTAAAATTTCTTTAAATTTACTTTTTTTTAAAAAAAAAAAAAAAAAAACAACCAAACAAAACATAAAAATTAAATAAAGAAACATTCTCATTTGCTTCTGGTGATGGTTTGACTTAAATAAAAATTATTAAAACTTAACGAAAACTAAAATATAATCGTTAAATTAAATTAAATGTTAAAATAAAACATTTGCTTTATTTGTTTATTTTCTTATGCTTTTTTTATTTATTTATTTATTTTTTTTTTTTTTTTTTATATTTTTTAATTATTATTTAATTTTTTATTTTTTTTTAATTTAATTTATAAGAATATAATTACTACTTAAAATACACAACACACATTCACATGTCACAAAAACGTCATGTCTATAAATAATTAAAATATTATTTAAAGAATTATTAATTGTGTAAAAACAATTATTCTATTTTATTCCAAAAAAAATTATAAATTTTAATTTATTAAATTTATTAAATTTATTATAGCATGACATTGTGAATATATAAAACAATAAACATTAAAAAAACAAAAAATAAATCAAATATAAATTATAAAAAAAAATAAGAAGAACACTTATTTTTATTAAAGAAAAAAAAATGACAATATGCTTTTTGCAAATTTTATTAATTATTTTATTTAAAATTATTTATTTTCATTTAAAAATTATTATTTATTTATTAATTTGTTTAACTTTTAATAAAAAAAATACAAAAATAATAAGCTAAAAAAAAAACCAAAAATTATAACGATATACACGCAACGCAGGCGGCGGCGACTGAGTGAAATATAGAAAGCGAGCGGGTGTACATCGACTTATTTCTCAAAATTTTTCCTATAATATATATTTAAATTTTAAATTAAAAAATTATAATATTGCAAAATCATAAAAATTAAAATTAAAATTAATTATAATAACATAAAATGAAGTTATATATATTTAACATTTATTCATGTATATTTATTTATTTGGTATTATTTATTTAGTATTATTTATTTATTTATTTATTTATTTATTTTTTATTTATTTATTTATTTATTATTGACATATTTATACATTTTTCGTCATATTGTTGTTCAACATTTCTTCTTCGTCTGCGCAACCAAATATAATTGTTGAAAATATTAAAAACATTATATTTTGTACAAAAATTAACAAACAAACAAAAATGTATATTGTGTTGTTGTTGTTGTTGTCAATCGTCTCACAATATACAAATTTTAATATAAGGATTCGTCCGATTCGGATGATCAAAATTGTCTCAAATATTTATTCGGAGAGCTTTTTGGTAATTAAAAAAAAAAATTTTAACAGAAAATTTTATATTTAATTTTAAATGTTATAATATTTATAATCATTTTATCATTAATAATTTGTTTTATATGTTTTTATATTTGTTTATTTTTTTTTTGTAAATCAACATTTTAATTCATTGTTGTAATTTGTTTGTGCCGCCATTTTTCTTTTATCGTACATAAATTAATTATAAATCATTTTAAATTAAAATTCTTAAAATTTCTAATTAAATTAATGTCATTCATTATAATTTTTTGTTTTTCTCAAAATGTAACATTTTTCTTCTCTAATCTATAAAATGATAACAATAATAATAAAAACAAATAAAAATATATGATTCTATTATATATCATTTATCTGGAATTTATTATTATTTATAAAATATATATATGTCTTTTATATATTTATAGTTAATCATTATTATTTTGTTAATTTTTGTTGTACATAAATATTATATATATTTAGAAAGTGCTATGCGCTTGTATAATTTTTATTATGTATTATTTTTTTAATGTACATATAAATACACTAATGAATAACAATTTTAACATTTGCTACATTTGATAATAATTAACAAAAATTTAAAATTAATTAATTGAAAATAATTATAATAATAATAATAATATTAATAATAATAATAATAATAATTAGGAAAAATATTGATTATAATAGCATTAGGCAGGTCGATGTGCAAAAAAATATAAATATCGTAATTCATTTTTTTTTTTCCCATATAATCGTATACACATTAATAAAGTAAGAAAATGTGGACATTGTATTTCGGAATTTTTATGAGAATACTTATTTGTAATTGTGCGTACATATTATATTGTATTTTTTTTTATATGTACCGATTGTGCGCATAGATTAGATGAAATTCTCACCAAAATTAAATCCAATAATAACCGAAAGGATGATATAAATTAAATTTATTAATTAATTAACTTTGTATCACTCCATTTTCCTACAATTATGTTTACACACCGCCGAAAAAATCGTTTTCAATTTAAACATTTAATTTAAAATATTATCGATATAAACCACTAATTTCGTGTGGTCATTTACATTTTTATAGAATTTTGCCGCCAGCATAGAATTATGTCTACAGTTCTTCTTGATATTTTACTATACTGAAACGATACATAAATGCGGCTGTAATATAATTTTCTAAATTTTTGCAATTGATATGGTTGACATCAACCATTTACTTCATATCCCAAAATTTACTCATCCAAATACTTGATGTGTGGGTGTGTTTGGGAATTATTTGGATTTGGGATGTAGAATAATTTTCGAAATACACAATTTCCAATAGTAAATTGATATGAAAGAATCATTTTAAATATTTTAAAAAAAAAGACTGAATTAACGATGCTCAACGAATTTTATTGGCAATATTTCTTCGCCTTATGTTCATTAATTTTAATATATAAAATCGGATATGTTATTGGAAATGTTTTTAGGGTTCTAGGATTGAAGATCCCGGAAAAAGTATACGATTAATAATATAACAAATATGGGGAGTGTCTGGGTTATAAGTTTACATCCTTCAATTAATGGGGTGTTTAAAAATATTAATTCTAGATATTTTTTTCAAAAGATTGAGTACAAATTTTTCTCATTCATACGATATTCACGATAATCTGTTTTATTTATATATATTGAATTTTCTCATAGTATTGATAAGATTTTGCTCTACTAAGAAATTATAGTCAGCTGATGGACCACAGACGAAAATATAAATTAAATTAAATAAATAAATTTCATAACAATATAGCGCTCCACAACACCTTCAACAAAATTTTTGTGGGTTAAAAGAAAATGTAGAGCCAACATTTTTCGGAACGTTTTCTATTTTATTATAGATTTCTTTATAAAATGTCATGAAAATGGATAAACAAATGATTTTTATTTTTGAAACGGGCGAAATGATTATAAATACTAATCGTCCATTGACTATATATTATATACGAGTATATATGATAATTCATGTTATTCAATTTCGAGCTTGTGACATCCACCAAACAATCAGTACAGTCAAGTTGGTTGGCGCATTGGAGTATATAACAATTTACCAGTTATTATGTAATTATCTTTCATTTCCTTATTCCAATAATTTTATATGAGTTATTAGCCAATCCATATAAAATATTTCTGATTTTATCAATTGATTTTAAAAAGATTAATCTGATTTTATTAACACCAACTGTTATCCTTAATTTATTATTATCCCATGTATGACATACAAACCATATAAAATATACAATATATATATATTTATAAGTAATAATAAAATAGGAAAGCGCACACACAACATTATAATGTAGAGGATAAAATATTTAATGGAACAAACGTATAAAAAATTCCGAAATACAATACCAATTTTATTACTACTAACAATAAATATTAATTATAAATGTATTTGTGTGTTTTGGCAAATTTTTCTGTTTTCTAAAATTACGTGTTTTATTATTTGAGTAGTAACTGTGTTTTTTTTTTTTTTTTACTAATAAATAGAAATATTATATAAAATTTAAATGTATCCTTATACTTCTAAAATAATATATCCCCGAAACTATATATTTATAAAAAAATTAAATCAAAATATTTACACACACATTTATATATTAGTATAATTTTAGGGCATGATATAAAAAGTATTATATTTTTTCTTCCCGAATAATTTTATATAAAATAAAATCTATGGTCATGTATTTATGTGTTTGGCAAAAATTCATATTTTATATTTATTTATAATAATACATGTAATACATATAAATTAGTATATAGAGATAAAATAATAATAATAATAATAATAATATAATAATTACATTCTTAATATGTTTTGCACTAAAAAAAATAAACCAAAATATAAATATAAATATTTTAATGTAGCGACCTATAGAGAGACTATATATAGATAAAGTTAATCCATATATATATATATATTGTGTAGCCACACCACACCGCAGCAGCCATAATATATCTATTTTATTTATATAATTCCTTTCCTTTGTCACGTACATACATTTAAAATGTATGTGCTTTTATTGTATAATGAAAATAATAATATATAGCTATTCCCTGTATTTAATTATTATAATACATATTATATATATATAGTCGTTATAGTCATTTATAGCCGGAAACATATATTAATATATATTTTATATATATATGAATAATAGTATCGTAGATAGATACCAATAATTATACACAAATCACAATTTTCACCATAATTTATTATTGTTTTATAATAAACGAAAATACAATATATAAGAAAAAATACATGCTAAGCAAATAATATACAACATATAGTTTTAGATTTATAGATATATAAACATAAATTCACCAAAAAAACCCTCCAACGTATATTACATTAGTATTATTTCCTATGTTATAACCTTTTATTATTGCTAGAAATACGGAAATATTTTAAAATTTTGATGATCAATATTTTTTTAAAAATTTTTTTTTTTAAATTGATCTATAAAATTCAAATTTTTATATTTTTAAATATATTGTATAATTATAGGTTAACATTGGTAAGTGATTTTTAAGTATAGATAGTATACATATACAGACTATATATATATATATATATATAAATTATATAATAATAGTAATAATAATAATAATAATAATAATAATACTACAATTTACAACCGAATTTTATACATAAATTTGTAACTGATTTTTATAGATAAATCTCGTCGAAGTATTATTAAATTACAAAAACAACAAACGCCATCACAAAAGTACAGTATGTGTGTATTTTATAGTTTATCAAAAATTATATAATAATTTAACATTAATTTGCATTTGTTATTATATTATTAATTTTTTGGTTTTTTTTTCTATTAATTCGATATTATTATTTCTTAACTTTAATATACAATAAATGTGTATTTTACATATTCTTAATTTCTTCAAATTGCAAATAATATGTTACATTTTGACAATTTTTGGTTTACGTATGTGTGTGTGTATATTGGTGTATATATTTAGATACGGTATGGCATATAGATAATAGTTTTTATACTATGAAGATTTCAATTATTTACATATGAACACCTAAGTGACCATCAGAAGTTTTATTTTAAGACATTTCTCCCGACAAAAAATTTGCATAATCAAATTGATAAATTACTCCATATATAGTACATTGTAATTCACTAATTTTATTTGTAATTATATGTTTTTATAGATCCATTGTTAATCCTTTGAATAGCACTCAATACCATTTATTCGCTCTCTATAGATGATTAACGAACAAATGATAATTCATTTAATTATAATTTAGTATACATTTGTTTTCTTTTTTTTTTGCATCCACCACTTTGGAATTCATTATTTAATATTTTGCTTTCAACATTAACAACAGAATTTTCCATGTATTGTAGATCACACATTACATATTATTTCTATTATAATTATAATATATTTGCACCATTTTGATGCTCAAACAACTGACTGACTACATGACAGTCAACATGCATACAGAGCTACATAGATTGCTTCTAGTTTTTTTTCTTTAACTGACAAATGAGTTAAGATATAGATTATAATTGTTTCCATATATGTGTTATAATGTAAATTCGCTACCATATTTAAATCCATACATTTTGCCATCACAAACTAATACTTAATTATAATTAATTATTATATGGTACGAATAGCTTTAGTATGCTCCTCTTAATTTATATTAACCGAATTTGATTATTTTTCCGCATATCGAAGTTAACGCTAGTAACTAGTCCAAGTTTTTCCAATTACAATTATCCATATATTTAATTATAGTCTATCTATATATTCTGTTGCACATACATAAACCATTGACAGTCGATTGTATATAAATAATTTGTGAATTTCAATTTCCTCTATATATTTTGAATATTGCTAAAAAATATCGAGTAGAAAGTAAATAAAAATCAGTTGGTATTATAATTTAATAAAATATAAAAATCCTTATATTTATTTCTACTAAATAGATTCTATTCTATTTTCTATATTTATATGTGTAAGAAAAAAAGTTAGAACCTTTTACTTTAGACACTTACCATTAGAAATTTACGATTAATTTAAAAACCATAAAAATTTATAAAATTTAAAAATTATATTAATTTGTTGCTATAAATTACTAATTTAGAAATGTTAAAGTATTATTATTATTAGGATTTTATATTATAAAAATTAGAACGATGTATGAAAATATATAATCAGTATCGTTAGTCACGGTGCGTTTCGGTTTTTGAGTTTATACCATAGTATTACTTAGTTTTTAATTGACTCAGTATTGCGTGCGTATAAATAATTAAATAGAATATCATCTTCAGATAGTAGTATTTTTTAGTTAAACAACAGAATATTACTTATTTTTTAGGCATTCTATTTACAATATTTTGACGGAATGATAATGCCCGTGCCCTCCATATGGTTATAATTAATCAAATTGAAATTAAAATCATTACATGTAATAAATAATTTTTGTAGTTCATATACACAACATGTACAAATTCCATTTAAATTAGATTATACAATCCTTTTATTCTTATAATTATTTTCGCAGATTTTTCATACGAAAAAAATCCCAATTTATACATTTTATGTGATGTTTTATTTTTTTTAGCGTCATACTATATTTCAGTCATTTTGCGGTTAGCTCATACGACAAACTCACATCATTTTTGAAAATTCATATAGTCTCCGAAAACGCCGCAATCATAAAAATATAAATTTAAACATAAAAAATATTAAGAATATTTCGTTAATTCGAGAGATCACTTACCTACACTCTTCAAATACAAATTGGGAATAATTAAATACGTTTAATTTTATTAAATTTCACTTTTTCTTATTGTGTGTTTTTTTTTTATTATTACCTATGGCTAATAAATATGATCCGTCATTAAATTAGGACCACCAGTCACACTTAGCAGCCCAGCTAAAATATACTACTGTCTTTTTATATTAAATATTTAAATATCTTGATAAAATTTATCATATCATTATTTATAATTTATATTTTTGACTCTGTGACTGCGTACTATTTTCATTGTGTAAATATATATAATACTTTGTAATATGTAATAAATTTGGAGGTTACTGCAATTAATGATTACTATAAATAAATTAATTAATTAATTTTATTATTGTATCATTTTATTAATTTTAGTTAGTGTTTTTATTTAAGATTCTGTTGTTTTATTATACAATTTCTTGTATTTTATTTTTTATATTTACTTTAAACTATTATAATTTGCGCAAATTGCATATTATTATTAATAAAGTTAACAATTAATTACTATATTTTAATTTAAATTAATTAAATATATAATTTAAATACATATCTTTGGCAAAAAAAAAAAAAATGTTAATAAAAATTCTTAACGCTAATTAATTTTATTTTAAAAAAATATATATAACAAAAAATATATATAAATGATGGTTGGATTTCTACCAGAAATAAATATTGAAATTATTAAAAATTTCGAAATATAATTTACAATAATTATTCGATTAAAAAACAAAAATAAAACAGAAATTCCAACCATTCCAATTTAAAGAAAAAGAAATTGTTTAAAAATAGAGAAAAAAAAACACACACACAAATTTATTTATTTTCTTAATTTTTTTATTATATTAATTATTTTTTTTTAATTTTTATTATTATTATTTTTGTTATAATAATAAAAAAAAAAGAATCTCTATAAAATTTATAAATAATATATAATAAAAGAAAAATATTTCGAAAAAATCCCAAATAATTTAATCTCCCAGATGAATGGATTATGTGGACCATCATCTGTATCGTCATCGATAGCAACAACAAATGCATTGTCGTCAGCAGCCGGAACAACGGCGGCTGCAGCGTCAGCAAATGCCGGTGCATCTTCAGCAAGTGGTTCAATTCAATCACAAACAACATTTATTGGTGGATCCGGCATACCAAATAATACATCATCATCAATACAAGAACGAACGACGTCCGGTTATTGTGGTGGTAGTATCAGTGGTGTTACTGGTGGCAGCGGTGCAGCCACTAATTTTGGTAATCAAGGTACAGGCAGTCCAGTACGACGTGTTGGTAGTAGTTCACAATCGAGTTTACCATCAGATTTAATGATGCGAAAATCCAGGTCACAAGGTGGGAAGAAATTACAAAAATGCCTATCCACAGCATCATATGGGGAGGAGTTATCAATTAGTCGACCACAGATGACCCCATTGTCGCATAATCTTCTAATGACGCGGCAATATTGCAGTTTTGGTAGTACCACGTCCTTAATGTTTTATTTTTAAAAAAAAAGAAAAAAAAATAAATATATTCTTTATTATTTATTTTTTATTTAAGTTTATTATTTTTTATTTTGTAGTAAATGCTTTTTATTATTATTTATTTATTAATTTATTATTTTGTTCTTTTTTTTTTAAAAGAGAAATTTCATATAAATTCATTTATTCCATTAAAATTAATCGATTTATTAATTAATTAATTTACTTTTTATGAATATGAAATTTCTCTTATAATTATTTTATTTCACAAAATATCATCATGAAAAAATCATTAAATTTTCATACAAAAAAAAAAGAATAATCATTTTTACAATATCAAAAACAAAACTTAAAACTTAAATTAAATAATAAATCAAAGAAAAAAAAAACAAGTAAATATAATTAAAAATAGTATAAAGAAAATTTAATAGATTTACTTTTAATTTTTTTTTTAATAATATATTTATTTATTTTATTTTAATTAATTTTTTTTTTTTTAAATCACATACAAATTTATGATTATAAAAAAAAATTAAAAAAAAACCAAAAAAATTCATAATGAATTAACACTGGCTTCTTTTCGTTTGTTGTGTATTCAATCAATAAAATTAATAAAATTGGATTATCAAAAATGTGAATACATTTTTAGACCGCAGTCAAGCGATAGGTAAAAATAATTGTTATACATTTTTTAATGAAAAACACTCTTACACACACACACACATTCACATACCCAAAATAAAAATAAAAAAATTGTTTTTTTAATTAGTTTCAAAATAATAATACTACTACCTACCTGACACCACACATACCACTTAATTATTAATTATAAAAACAACAATTATATTTTTTCTGTGTCTGTTAATTCTGTAGAATTTTTTTTTTTTTTTTTTTTTTGTTTTTATTTAAAAGTTTTTAAAATTAATAAAAGCAAAAAAAAAAAAAAATAAAAAATAAATTAATATAAAATATATCCTATCACTTTTTGTAACTCTGTCTCTGTCTATTAGTTTATTTTTTTTTTTTACTTTAATAATTATTATTTATTTAATTTTACAAATTAAATTAATTTCTTGTGGTGTGTATTTTTCCAGTAATTTAATTTTGTATATTTTTTTTATTTTTTTTTTGATATGCATTAAAAGCATTAAAAAATATATTTCTTTGAAAGCAAAGATGTGCAACCTCTTTTACTTAAAATAAAACCTATATTTATATTTATTATTTTTAAAAATTGTTATAATGAATATTAGATGGCAAAATTTTGTTAAATGGCTTCAAACACACACCGACACACACAAAATCTCTTTATCAGTTAATAATTGGAAAAATTAATATTTTAATTAACAAAATTTTTTTGTTTTTTTTTTTTTGTAAAATAATTTTAATTTTTGAAATTTTCACCAAATATTATATTGACCTGTTAATTAAAAAGTAAAAACCAATTTTTGTTTGGGTTTTGTAAAACACCGTAGTTAGAAAATTTTCGTTTTTAACTATAGAGAACAATTAATTAAAGTGTAAATTTATTAAAAACATATTTTTTTGTATAGTTGTACCATTTTATTTTTTTTTTTAATATTAGTTAAAGATGAGAAAATTAAAAAAAATTAATTAATATGCAGACTATCACTTCTTTAGAAATAAAATTCTAATTTTATAAAATTAAATTATCTAATAATTCTTTTTCGAAAAAATTTATATACGAAAAAAAAATAAAAAAATATCACGTAGTTAAAAATAAATAATAATAAATTTTATGTATTTATTTACAAATAAAATTATTTTTCATTTTTAAAATATCACATTTTTCTCTCAAAATTACACAAACTTTTTATTATTGTGTTAAAAATATTAGACAAGTAGTAGAAACATTAAAAACTAAAAACTATATAATGATAATGCTAGGCATGCTAAAATAAATAAATAAATAAATCAATAAATAAATCAATAAATAAATAAATCAATAAATAAATAATTTAATTAAATATTATAAAATACTATTTAATGATTTTTTTTTTTTTTTTTACTTATTGTTAGTTTATAATGTGAACTAAAAAAATATTAATTAAAATTTTAGAATAATAATAATAATGAAATTCCTTATTTCAATATAATATGTCCTTTTTTGGTATTGCATATGTGTGCGTGTTCTCTATATATAAAAAGTTTTATTTTTAAATTACTATTAGAAATGTGCGCATAGCAGTAGTTTTCGTTTTTGTTTTAGAAGTAGCAAAAAATGTATATAATAATATTAAAATTAGGTCAAACAAAAATAGTTTTTTATGTGCAAAAGAATTTTTGGCATATCGCCAAAATAATCTAAAAAAATTTATTTCTTTTTTATGATAATAATAATAATAAATTGTACATTATAAGTTTTTTTTTTTGCTTTCACACATTATATTATGTGTATGCAAAATATATCTGCATCCTTATTATTATAGTCACTCGTTCGGTCTTTGTTAATTTGGTACAATATAAAAAAAATGTTAATCTCTAAGAATTTATCTAATGTTCATATTAATTTATTTTTTTTATCTATTATATAAACATTTAATTTACTAATTAAAAGTAATTTTAATATTGTATTTATATTGTTTTATCGCTAAATTAAATGTTGCTCTTATAATTGCATTCATTGGGATGTGGCACGCAGAAATAAAACAAATCAATACAGTTTTATGTATAACAGAACTTCTGTGATATATTATTTTTCCTTGCATTCTGAATAGCAAAAATTATAATTGATAATTCCGTAACACATTTAACGCTTCATACATTTTCAATTCGATTTAAATGTTGATCCCCTTCGATAATCGCAAGATAATTACGTAAACAATTAAATATTAAACATTTCTTATTGTAATGTTATTTTTTGACAATAAATGCCATGCCATTGAAACTTGTTCTTGTTCGAAAAATATACATATTGACGACAAATGATTTCAGACTATATGACTTTATCCACACACATATGTTATCGCATAGTATATATTTGAGTACAGATAAAGTCTATACATGCCAGTATTTATATACTGCCACAATTGTAACTTCATGCTAGCATTTCCATCATTCAAATAATCGCTGCTATATGGAGTTTTTCAATAATGAATGTTAAACATAATAAAATGGTTTAGTATAACTACGTTTTTATTATTAATTAGACAAACCTCGAACACTTGTTTTCGATGGAGCAGATGTGTGGAGTTCAAAAAATTAGTAAATTCATGTCTGATTTGGTTGAGTTGCAATCGCTCGGTAAAACAATATGTAAAACACGACGTACACATTCACCATTCAAAATATTCTAAGTTAGTTTCATTATCATTTGAACCGATGCCCAAAAATTCAATAGAATTATTGGTTTACCATTGCAATTTGCAATTCTTTAATAATAAAATAATAATTATTTCTTAACAACATCTTTTAAATATTAATTAAATTTATCATAAACTATTAATATTATCTTTTATTATTAAATTAATATTAAATAATTGCAATTTTGTTTCTGAATTCGTCATTTAAAAGTTATCAGTAATTTTTTTAATAGTTTTTATTAGTTCACATTATAATTAAATTTAATAATAATAAATAAATTAAAAAAATCATTATATATATATTTAATTAAAATAAATTTATAATATAAAAAAAAATATAAATATATAATTATAAATATAAATAATTACAAATTAAAAATAAATATAGACAATAATAAAAACCATTTAATTTCAAATTTCATTCTTTCATAAAATATTGTATATAATTAAAATCTCATTTATTATTATTTTATTAAAATAATACATAAATTTTCAGTTTTAATTAAATCCTTTTGTGTTTATATAATTTATTATTTTTTAATTATTTAATTTTAATTACCGTATAATTTTACAATATAATTTCCATTTTATTTACATATAAATTTTAATATTTTTATATGTTTATTTTTTTTTTATTTTATTGTGTTAATATTAATTTTTTATTTTATTTTATTTTTATATTTTTATAAGCTTTTTTTTCAATTTTTTATTATTATTAATTTTTTTTTTTTTTTTTTTTTAATAACAAATGATTATATAATTTAACAAAAAAAAAAATAAAATAAAATAAAAATATATATTTAATTTAATAAACAAAAAAAAAAAAAAAAATACAAATAATAATTTTAGGTAAGTAAAATTATTAATAAATTAAATATTTAATTATTTTATTTTTTTTGTAACTATAAAATCGTTTGTTATTAAAAAAAAAAAAAAAACAAAGAAAACATATTCTTAATTTTAACTTTTAATTTTTTTTTTTTAAAGATGTGGTACTATCTAAAACTCTGTGTTAATTCTTTTTAAACCGTTAAAGTCTTTACACAGTTTTTTTTCTTATATTTATTTCCTGTAAATTATCAACACTCGTGTATTAATTACTAACTTAAAAAAAATATTCGCGATAATTTTATTGTTTTTTTTTTTTAAATTAAAATTAAAAATATTATTCAATTATATATTATTATTTATTTGATTTGTGTTTTGTGTCTCTTTTACTAATTTAATATTTTTTGTGTAATCTATTTTTTATTTAATTATGAATTTATTTATAAAGATCGTGTGCGTGCGTAAACCTTTATAATTTTATATTGTGTTTGTCAGATAAAAATAATTTATATATTTTATATGTGCGTCAAATGTAAAACATACTGTGTTTTGTCTTCTCTTGATATGTTCCTCTTCCTCTATATGCTTTTATAAAAATAAAAATATATATTTATAATTTAAAAAAAAAAAAAAAAAAAAGAAAAAAAATTTCTACTAATAAAAAATAAATAATATATTTTTTTAAGTATTAATAGAAGTTTTTTTTTTTTTTTTTTTTTTTAAACACAACTAAAATAAAAATGAAAATTAATAAATAATTTTATTGTTTGAAATATTTATTAAAGAAAAAAAAATTAATAATTAAAATTAAAAAAAAAAAACAGAAATAATTTTAAAATTATTAAAATAAAATATTTAATCTGATTTTTTTTTTTATATAAAAAATTAAAAAAATAACAATTTTCTTGCATGGTTTTTTTTTGTTTTTGCCTGCATTTTAAATCTTAATTTTTTCCCGTTTTTTAATATTTATATTTAATTTTTTTTTTAATGATGCATTATGCCTTTTTTTTTTATAGCTTTTATTAAAATTTTAGAATATTTCTGCTAATTTTTTTCATTTCATAATTTTTATATTTCATTAAAGTAAAAGAAAAAAAAATTAATTAATGATTTGATATTAAAAAAAAAAAAAAAAAATGCACGCATGCACAATTTCCTTATGTGTAACAAAAAAAAAAATCAATTATTATGGGAAATTTAAAAATTTATAAAATGCTTCCAATAAGATTGTCGTAGGCCTTAAGTTTCCCAAAAAAAAATTGTAATCATCTTTTTACTGTCGCATTCGAAACTTTGATTTCGTGATGGATTTTTTTTTTTTTAGCAACTTTGAAATAAAAAAAAAAATGTTTGTAACAATTGAAGTTTTTCCACAGTGTACAATAAATATTTTTAGTTAATTAAGCTTATTAATCGATGGAATATAAAATTATAATGTCATTTCGAAAATTATGTTGACGACACATATTAAATAATTACAATTGCGCTTATTAAAAAAAACGATGCGTAGAAAGCTTTGTGTATTATACAATATTTGTTTTAGTTTAAGTTTTAAATGATGGATTTACATATAGAGAAGGAAAAGATATTATATAATTTTCCGAACAAAAAACAATATAAAGAAAAATAATTGTATTAAAATTAAAATTTATATTATATTATTTTAAAAAAAAAAAAAAAAGTAATTAAAAGATATTAAAAAGATGACGCGCAACATTTGCATGTATAGAAAAGATTGATGGCATGTTTTTTTTTTTTTAGATAGCACTCTGTTGCATTTAATTGAATTGTAATTTCTTGATATTTAAACTATGCATTTGAAGAAAAATTCTTTTCGTTTATTATTTATTTATTTAATTATTATTAAATGCGCGTGTTAATTTCATTAATTTTTAATTTTTCTATTTTATTTCTAAATTTTCAAAAATTTTATTTTATAATAAAAAAAAAATATATTTATGAATAAAATAAATATTTATTTATTTTTTTTATTTTTAAATATTTATTTATATTTACAAAAACTGTAATTAAATATATTTTTATTATTATAAAATAAAAGGAAAAAAAAAAACGAAGAAAAACAAGAAAAAATTTAATAAAAAGTAATTTTGTTTGTTTTCCTTTTCCAATCAATACTTACTATTTTCCTAATTTTACCTCTTTTCGTTAATTTTCTTCTTAAAAACAGCTATTATATTATTCTATGTCTATCAACAGAAAATGAATTAAAAACATAAATATTATTTAAGTGTTTTCACAATTTTTTTTTTTTTTTTTTTCTTTCCTCTAAATATCTATTTCTTTAATTATTTATTATTATTAATAATTTTATTATTATATTATTTTTTCGTTTTTTTTCTAATTTTGCTTAATGATTTAATATCCAAAATTTGATATTAAATTAAAAAAAAAAAACGAAAAATTGTTATTAAAATTAAAAAAATAATAATAATAAAAAGTCATTATAGCATGATTACAAAAAAAAGAAAGCTATTTATGTGTAATTCAGATTTGTGTGGCGATGAAAATTCTCCCTTCTATTGTATTATATTGGTTGTACTATTTTTAACGATGCATTATTTTAGAATAAAACAATATAACAAGTATTTTGTCCTTTATTGACCAAATGCAATGGAAATGGAAATGGAATAATGCGATGGGGTATAAATTTAAAATTATTAAATTATTTAATATTATAATCTCTAAAAAATATTATAATCTAAAATAATATTATAATTAAAAATAGGACAACAAAGGGCGAGCCTTCATCTTAATTAATTTTTTTGTTTTTTTTTAAATAGATTTCTTACGTGTATTATTTCTGTGGTGTGAAGAAATTTTTCAAGTAATTGTTTTTCTTTAAGAATGTGTGAAAAACAAATGATTCACAGCTCAATTTTGTTTAAATTAATTTTTTACATATTCAAAAATTTGTAAACAAATTATTAAAGAGAACAAAAAAAAAAAAATTTGTGCAATTATAGAATAACGAAAATAAATGTGTGTTTATGGATAAGTGTGGCAAAAAGCTTTTAGTGAATTTGGATATGATATATTTTGTAATAGAATAATTACATGTATTTTCAAAAATAAAGCCTAAGCATTAAGTAAAAAAATATTGAAAATTGAAACGATTACAATTTGAAATTATATTTTCATGCAGTACAAAAAATTTCGACATGCATCAAATTAATTTATTTGTGAAGGAATGTATTGGTAGATGCTGCTTATAACATTTCCGGACAGTTTTTGGTTATAAAATACATATCCTAAAAAATCAATCAGCATTATTGAAATTTGACGCGAATAAATTGTCCAAAAATTTTTTACACATTTTGGTTTCGTTATTCTAGTATTTTGTTTTCAAATTTTTGCATAATTAAAAATAAATATGTCAAAATTAATTTAAACTTTAAAAAAGCTGTGCTTACTTTTACACACACACACACATTCTATTTTCAAGAAAAACAATTTGTCCAAAAGCTTTTTCACACTATATATTTTTTTTTTTTTGAAAACATTTTGTAAAAATCAACTAAACAAACTAAAAATCTCTACAAAAATCTGAATTATATTTTCTATTTTTCTGTGTATATACAAATAAAAAAACAAATAATAATTTTTATAATTATGGAAATAATTAAAAAAAAATTAATTTTTTTTTCTGCTGCACAAAATATGCACATTTTTTTTTTTCTTTTTATTTATTTAAATTGTAATAAATAATTGTAAATACATTTTTTTTTAATACTACCTACACACATTGAAATAATTGAATATTGATTTCCATAATTATAAAATATTATGCAAACGATTTAAAAAAAAATGTCTTATTTCAAACTATAAAATTTTTTTTTCATTCACATCAATCAATTTAAGATACAATTTGAAAATAAAAAATTATTGTTAAAGTTCTTATTAGAAAATGTGAAGGAAAATTTAGTTTTTAATTTTGTTATTTGAAATACATCAATTGTAAATACCATTTATATATTTTACATTTTATCTAATCTATATTTTATATTGAATATTTTTCAAAACCACTGGCCGAGTAGATAAATTGGATAGTTCATTTTCACGATCACGTTCATCATCGATGTCTAGCTTAGAAAATATATCATCTGAATCTGTTACATGTTTAGCATTTGCCGATAGTTATACAAAAAAAAGTGGTATGTATTTTTTTAATTAATAATAATAATATTTTTTTAATTTTTTTTTTTAACAGAAATCAATTTATTTAACTCGTTGAATGCACCACTTTTTTGATGCCGTCCGAATAATGGAATTTATTGAGGACTGACAAATATATTTTTGTTGCATCGATGATTTCGGTATTTCATCCAAATCTTTTTCCAGCCATATAATTATGCATTTTTCTTTCGGAAAGCATAGCTTGGTGGTATCAAATGTGTAAAATTTATAACGTAATTCGTGTACTTTGGCCATGGCAATTGCTGATATTTATACTTTTTTCTTTGTTAAATGCGATTGTTTTAAATTTTTATAAAATTTCGTATTACAGTTTCGAATGGGATAATATATGAAAATATTTCCTGCAATTTTGAATTAATTCCGATTTTCCACCTATATCATTATTATATTTATGATACTACATCGCACATATTATGTGGATCACATGGGAATGATTTTGTTGAAACTAATCAATAAATCTTAATTCACTGTATCATTACATATATGTATGCTATTTAATGTGGTGTTTATGAGTTCGGTATTAATATGAAAATATATTTAATGTATTTTTCACTATATAAATTATTCAAATTCATTACCAATTGTTGGTTGTTGGACAATATTAAAATATTTATAATTGACACACACACACACACGTAACAACGTTAATTCGAAATTAAATTATTAGTGAGAAATGTTAAATTATCCTTTAAAAACATAAATAAATATTCTTCAGAATTCTATATGAAATATTGGTCTCATTCAATATCTATTCTGCAATTTATAGTCTATTAAAAATATAATTTATACAAATGATACCGAGTATTTATTTACTGATTTAATTATTTATTATTTTATTAATTTATTCTTTTATATATTAATTAATAATTTATTTATTTATATAATTAATAGATCCATCAACATTATTACCTACACTATGGGTTGGCACCAGTTTAGGATCTGTTTTAACGGTATCAATAACATTACCAGATTCTGATATTAGAAAAACTCAACCAGTTGTAGTTTCAATTTTAGGTAAATTTTAAATTACTAAATTTTTTTTTGTAACAAACAAAACAAAACAAAAAATGTAAATTAATGATTAAAAAAAAAAATGTTTCTATTTAGGTGGTCCAAGATTTCGATTAAAAGGTTCAATATTATCAATGTCATTTTTGGATTGTAATGGTGCACTTATTCCATATTCATATGAACCGTGGAAAGATGAAAATCGTAATAGTGATAATAATAATAATAATAATAATAATAATAAAAAAGATCGTAAAAATAATGATTTAACAAAATTTTTATTTTAAATTCTAATAATATGCAAAAAATAATAATTTATTTATCATTTCAATAAAAATTAGGAACACCAACAAAAAATACAACACCAATGCCATCGACCGCGGCCGCCGCCAACACATCAAATCGTATGAGTCCAACGCTAACCGGTAGCAGTGCTGATTCATTTAGTGATAGACAATTTATAGTTATAACAAGTGAAAAACATGCAAGAGTTGTTGCATTGCCAAGCCAAAATTGTGTTTATAGACAACAAATAGCCGATACCGATTATGTTGTTAAAGCCGAAATTATTAGTATGAAAGGTATGTGTTTATTGATTGATAATGTTGCATTAAAACGAATTATTGACCTATTGACAATTAAAATAATTAAATAATTTATACAGACAGTGTTTGTTTAATATGTTACATATCAACGGGACATTTACAAACATATAGTTTACCTAGTTTAAGACCACTTATGGATGATGATTTTTTACCATTGGCTGATTTAAGGTATGCTA
Source organism: Bibio marci (assembly GCA_910594885.2). Lineage (NCBI taxonomy): Eukaryota > Metazoa > Arthropoda > Insecta > Diptera > Bibionidae > Bibio > Bibio marci. The sequence continues at coordinate 44,418,628 of OU343114.1, forward strand.
ATTTTTTATATTCTTCAATTATTTTTTTTTTTCCTATAGTTTTTTTCCGTTTTTTTTTTTTTTTTTTTTTTTTTTTTTACTTTAGTAACACTTTATATTTTTTAATATTCATTTAATTAAAATAATATCCACAAATTATTTACTATTTTTAAAATACACTAATAATAATAATAATTTAACTAACTATACTCTAACTAAAAAAAAAAAGATAGATAACAATTAAAAACTAATTAGCTTTTCACTAATTCTTTTCCCTTGATTTTTCTACTCAAAATCAAATAACAAACTATCTCAGTTTATAATATATTTTTTAATATATAAATAGAATTAAAAATTAAATAAAATAGTTAATATTTATAATAATTATTTTTAATTATATTGCACACCACCTACTACATATTAATGCAATTGAATCAATGTTAAACACTGTGTATAGCAATTATGTTGTTAGGATATTGTTGTATAGTCGTATATGTCACAAAATATATATCCCTCAAAACCGCCTTCTAGACAACAACGACATAATTCAAAAATTAATATTTTTCAGTGAATTGGTGAATTATCTAACAATAACAATAAGTGAACAAAACTTACGTTAAACAATATCCGGTGACCTGTGATTTTAATTAGGAGGATTAATATATTACTAAAAATCTATTTTATGGAGCGGCATAAAATAAATAATTAATACAAACCCTGTGTAGAATATTTAAAATCTTTATTACATGGAGTATATTATAAATTCTTCGGTGAATATATTTTATAATTCACAAACAAATCTATCACATAGTTTTCATGATGAATATCAGTAATAGTAATTGCTACACAAAAAGTGGGTTTACCTTAATGCCAGTCACAACTCGAACTAATTGAATTTTGTAAAAAATCAAACGATTTTAGAAATGCTCATGCACAACCACTGACATATGAAAGTAATGTAATTATACCTTGTTGGACAGTAATCAGTATTGTCATAATGTCATTTGTGCGCGTTCGTGGAGTGCTTTGAAAGTGAAGCTATGATACACTTTACAGTTAAATTTATATAATGATTTACTGATGTTTTTGAATTATGTCGTTGTTGCAACAAATTAAATTAACGATATATACATAAGCTCAATAATGTTCACATTTCTATCTATTTAATTTTATAAATTTGTTTAATATTTATATCAGAAATTATTATTATTTGTTTTTTTGCACCGTCCCTATTTCAATTTTTTACTATCTTATACTAAATACTACTACAACGCTACAACTATATATATATATTTTACTATTATAATTTTAACTATTGATATTTATACCAATATAATTTCTATTAATATATATATAGTCAACAGCAATTGTTTGTTTATACTATATATTGGTTTTATGCAACACAATTAAATATTTTAAAGCCAAATAAATAAGCTTATTCTTTTTATTATAAATATATTTATGTATTTGCAATTATTATTAATACTAACAATTAATAAAATTAAATAATTAATTTCATTAACATTAAATATAAATGGTAAAAGGTATAATTAAATTCATAAATTACATATACTTAAATATATACTAAAACAATTTGAAAATTTTTATAACCGATTTTATTACATTTATATGTTTAACAGCAGTGTCCGTATGTCTTTTATTGCCCAGGTCCATAGCATACAAAAGAGTGAGAACGGTGTGGTAATTTAATGTAAACTTTAATTGGAACAGTTTCATTTTCATTTTCATTTTTTTCATTTCAATTACGCATATTGTTGGCAACAATATATAAATATATATATTCCAGTCTTAATTAAAAAATCTAGTTGACTTAGAATATGAGTAAAAAAAAATAATACACCTTCCCTCCTATTTTTAACAAAATGGTCACAGATTTATAGTTATTATTATTGTATGAAAGGTATTACTATTCAAAAATAAGCCGTACGGAGTTAGTCAGGCAGTAATTGTAACACCTATTTGTAATCAATATTTCTCTTGTTAATTGAGCCCGGTGAACATCGATTATCGCATGAATGCTATTAAATAAGTACATTTTTGGCGGATTTGAAGCAGTGATAAAATAGACCTCCTTATTATAGAATTCAACACTGAATAAAAATTACGGAAAAGTAATACATAAAAATAAATGTTATTGATTTTAATTTATATATACAATTTTTCCATCTTTCGAATAAATTCTCAATGTATACTCATGGAAAGTACAAAATGTACGATTTATATTAATAAAAACATTGACAACATTACATCTTTTGTCTGAAATAAGGATGATCACCAAAATTTAATTATTAATATCCAACACTTATAATATAAAATATATTTATAAACGTTATGTTTAATTGCAATTTTTAATTTTTAATCTGAACGCACTATCGACAATAACTCAATCAATTTAATAGTAACATATGCATTGATCGAAAAACCATCCAGACTGTGGGTCACAACACACTTTTATTTCATCATAATATGCACCATCAGATACTACTGCACGAAATGTTAACCACCCCCAACTTATTTACAATTTTCTTTGAATAAATATGAATGGTTTCTATTAAAAAATATACAAAACGAAAAAAATTTAAGTATCAGATATGCTGTGAAATTTTCTTTGAACAATTGTTATATTTATACATAGATTAGGATAAGCATATAGATAAAGGATAATATAAAAGGAAACAAATTCACACAATGTTAAACCATTCATCCGCCATATTCTCCACTAGAATATCATTTGGTAATATATCAATTGTAAATACACTTTTAATTTTGCAGCATTTTAAAAATTTTGAAGAACAGTAGAAAAATGCAAAACTGAAATCATTTGTTTACCATTTTCCTTAAAGATTAAATGTTACACGTCTTGGTATTACTTTAAAATATTCATTGAACAAGTGTTTAACATCTGAGCATTTACTTTTTTAGTTCAATTGTTTATATAAGGCTATTAAAAATAGAGTTATTTTCAATTGAAAATTACCATTTTTATGCGTACGATAAATTAATACATAATTTGTTATTTGTATTCTATAAATGAATACTAAATTAATATACAATTTTCAATCAAATAAATAATATGTACCTACTGTAATAATATAGTAATTTTACTTTCATATACATTTTTCAATACATTATTATATTACATTTCAATTTAAATCATAAATTTTATGTACATATTTTATCATTTATAAAGTAATATTTCATCATATATCAACATATATATTATATATATTATACATTCATTAAATATATACAACAAATATATATATATACAAAATGCATTAAAAAAATGCGGAAATAGAACAGGAAAAATGAAAACAAAATATATTCATAATTATCCTTTTAGTTTTTTTCCGAACAATGCTAAAGTAGTTTTTGGTTATTTTAATAATAGTTTTATTATTATTATATAATTTTTTTCTTTCTTTTGTTTATCATTATTAAAATTTGGTTGTACTATACAAAAATAAACAAAATCTTTAATTAGTACATGAAAAATTAATTCTAACAACACATTGCAGTGTGTGTTGTTTAATATGTTGTTCTTGTTATTCTTGTTGTTGTTGTTGTTGTTGTTGTTGTTAATATTGATGTTGATGAGGATACATATAAAAAAAAAAAAAAACTTATATGTTAAAAAAATTGTTTCAATAGCTTTCAGACAAAATGTAAGCAAGGAATTGTAGATCCAATGCTCTCAATATGGGGTCAACAATTAATTGTACACGAGGATACAAATCAGTAAGTTATATGGCATCAAAAATTTAATTTAAGGAAAAAAAAATAATAAATAAATAGAAACACACATACAAAACTTTTATAAAATACATACATTTTATTTTTTTATTTGTTTTTTTGTTGTTATTACACATATAATATTAAATTAAGTATATTCAGTACAACAAATAATGTATTTTATAGTAAATAAATAATTAATTAATTTCATATATACAAAACACACACACACACACACACACACACGTACATATTTATTTTTATTAAAAAAAATTTGACAAAAATCAATCCTTATTATTTTCATTGTAAAAAATATACATATTCATTTTTTCATTGCATATAACATAATTACACACTCCACATACAGTCACAGACACACGTGCAATATACAAATAAATTTAATTCATTTAATGTTCATTCATAACAATATAAATAAAATAAAAACAATTAATTAAATTAAATTAAAATAAAATAAAATAATAAACTATAAATGTGCTTTTATAAATATACGCACCATTTTCATATTTTCAATTTTCTCTATAAATAAATGGATAAAACACTTTAATTATTAATAATAAAAAATAATTAGGCGCATGAATTTTTTTAATATATTAATATTTAATGTGTGAAATTGTTTGTTTTTCTTTTATAAATTTTTTTTTTAAATTTTAATAAAATAAAAATAAAATTAATTTAATATATTTTCGGTCATATTTTATTAATTATTAATATTATTTATTAATAAAAATTAAGAATAACATAAAAGCTAATAGTTAAATTAATTTTATTGTATATTTTATATTATTTATTAATTATTATATATTATATTAATTAAAATTTAAATAATAAAAATATATTAATTTTTTCTGTCGTAGAATTTCCAAAACATTTTGCTTTAGTAATCGTGGTCATGGTTTATATTTAGCAACACCAGCAGAATTACAAAAATTTACTATTTGTGCTGAATTTTGGTATGTTTTATTTTATAATTTTAATGGTTATAATAATATATTTATGTTGAATCTTGTTTAAATATAATTAAAATTGAAATTGATTGGATTGCACAAATTAGCCCGACAAACAATGTGTGAATTGTTGCTGGCTAAACTTAAGAAGAAAGGAGCTTTTGCATGTAGAAACGTTGGTGAAAAGTGGCGATTCATTATGATACGATAATTCTTAAAGTACAAATACATGGACAAAACATGGTGAACCGGATCGCCGTCAACGTCAGATTATGCTATGTATCTGCTGTGATCATTAATGTTCACTATGAATTAATGAAAACATCACAATTTATTGTTACCAATAATAACTAACCCAATTTGATCGATCACTGAAAAAATTATCATTATGAATATACCGAAAAACATCATAAGATAATGCTACAGCAAGTGACCATGGCCAGATGTTACAAAACTAGCCAAGGGAAGTTTAGAAATTCTTGGCCGCGATAGTCTTACTACATACAGCAGCTGTTTTCACTCCACTCTTCCATCACATTACATTGTTGATTCGATCACATCGTCTTAAGAGCGACTTTTCGCTGTGCAGTACTTGAATACTTTTGAATGGAAAATATGTGGAGAAAGAAAGGCCAATGTATTCTAATTTACAATACATTTACAAATTAAATGTTAAACGAAAATTCCTATATAAAATTCCAGATAAATTTTTGATTATCATTAAAATCTACTTCGAGAGAAATTATTTTATTTCAAAATAAATTATAGAGTCGGCGGCGTTTGCAACATCACCGAAATCAAAATCTTTTTATTAAACATTTTTTTTATTCTTTTCTATTATATTTTGAATTTATAATATTAATAAAATTAATTTTCTTTTTCACAGTCAATTTATTAATGAAATGATGTGTGATTTATTTGCACCACATGATATGCCTGAACAACCAAAGGAAAGTTTTTTCAAAGGATTATTTGGTGGCGGTGCTAGAAATTTAGATCGTGAAGAATTATGTAAAAAAAAATATATAAAATATTTGTAACAATATAAAAAAAAAAATCTATACTTTCTCACTCACTATATATTAATTTAATATTTATAAAATAGTTGGCGAAACAAGTGGTAAACCAAATCGTTCAGTTGCAAAACATATACCGGGACCAAATTTACAAGAGCTTGGTTCACGTGCTAGTTCAGCAACGTCGGAAATAAGTCGTGCACATCAATTAGCCATGGAACGTGGTGAAAAATTAGGTCAATTGGAAGAACGAACTGAACGTATGCATAATCAAGCCCAAGAATTTGGCGGCACAGCGCATAATCTTATGTTAAAATATAAAGATAAAAAATGGTATCAATTGTAGATGAAAATAAAAAAAAAAAAACAGCTAACAAAAACATTTTATATTTTATAAAAAAAAAAAAAAAAAAATTTAATTAAAAAGAATGTGTGTACCAAAAATTTTATTAATATATTCATATCTTAAATTTATAATTTTAATGAATGGTATATGTTTTAAAATTTTAAATAAAAATAATGCGATTATGTGTCCTCAAGTAACACACGACATAACTATAATAGCTGATATTTTATTCTAATTTTGTAAAAATTATAAGTAAACGGGCACAATGGCAAACACACACAACACAACAAAGATTGATAGAAGTAATAAATTTGATTTGCTGCGTCTACAAATTTTTTTGCTGCTCCCACAGGTAGCTAAATAAATTAATGAAATTGTAGCTTATTCTAAAGCTTAATAAAAAAAAATATTTGTTTGGATATTTATGTTTATTTTTATATAATTTATTTCACATCTAAAATTGATGTATTTTCAAATTTTTAATTTTTTCCTATAGTTATTATTTGATCACTAATTGTTTTTATCTATGCTTCTATTTTTTGAAATTCATCAATTATTATAATATATAGCATTCCAATTAGATGTCATATTGAAATTATCAATTATATTGCTTCATTTTTGCTGAAATCAAATCAATCACTATTGCAACAAAATCAATTATACAACATTCTATCAATTAATAAATTGCAATGTAAAAGTCATATAAGCACAGATACTTTTTTTTACTGGATTTTGCTTATTAGATTCTTCTATACAAAACAGTTGGAATTAAAACAAAATATTTTGCTGTAATTGTTTTCAATGAAATTTTTGTATGGAAAAGTGAAATTGAAATACAATTGTGGATTGCAATTTCCCAAGCTATTTATAATATAACTTAAATCATACACAAAATAAAGTTATTCAATTTATTTTGCTGTATTTTAAGACTGCTTTTCTACTTCCAGCTAAACGGTAATGTTATCAATGTTGTGTCAGTGCTTGTGTGATCTTAATATTTTTAGGCTATAAAATTTTATCGTATTTGTATGAACATATACCGTACAATCGCTCCACATCATACGTATTATCCAAGATTATATATATCTGCGACGACTCACGCAGCAATCACATTTTATTTTCGTATACAATAATGTTATCTAAAATATTTAACAGCATACTTGAAGCCAAACTTTAAATAATTATTGAGTTTCAACTTTAAAATTTCCATTATTAAATTTTCGGTTAATTATTATTGTATATTTTATTCAAATTTTCAAATTAATATATGTGTTGCTTTAAGTGTGACATAAGACTGTATATATGCTCTCAGATGACATAACGGATATTACTAATTTTTGTTTAAGAATTGGATTTTGTCCGATGATATTCTCTGATAACAAAAATGTTAATTTACTAAGATTAGTTTCTAATAAATTCGTTGAAAACTAATACCCGCAAAAAATTTCGGGTGCTAAACCAATGTTTCTAAAATATTGTCGGAGTAAAAATCACCAAATAATTATAATATTATTTATTTAAAAAAGATTGAATCCAAATCTAAATTTTTATTTGTCAATAAATGTGTGTGTGAGACGATCCGGCGTCGTTTTGTTAGATATATAATCTTTGGTATTTTATTTATGATGAAAAAATTATTAAATTGGATATGAATTAATTATGGTTATGTACTCGTATATATTTTATAAGATATAATTATGTGTTATTGTTTGAAAAATAATATATTTGAACTTATAATTTTAATGAAAATAATTTTCTTAGGTTTTAAAGTGTGTTTCGATTTCATCATAAATAATAATTCGATAATCATTAAAAGTCATCAACATCATCCAAACAAAAAAAAAAAAATAAAAAAAATAATATATTTCTTAAAATATTATTCAATTATTAAATAATATAATTAATTAATAGCGTGAATCATCAAAGTTTTAAATTTAAGATATAAATATATAATAGAATTTAGTGTACACACACACAAAATAACACATACACACACACACATAACACAAATATATTTGGCAATTTAATTAAGGATTTAGGGGCAGACAATATATCTTAAATGGTCACATTATTTTATTGTCTGTCCAATTTCCTAATAAAACATATTTTATAATTGTAACCAACAATTTTTTATTTTATTTTATTATTTTTTTTTTCTTTTGGAAATAAATTTAAAAATTTAAATATAATAAACATTTTATAGCTTTAATAAAATATAGGAAATAAAAAATTATTTATTTTTTAAATATTCAATAAAAATAAAAATAATATATATTAATAATAATAATTATAATAATAATAATAATAATAGAATATTTTATACAAAAATTTTTTGGCATAAAACAATAAATTTGTATTGATTAAAAAGAATATAATATTTTTGGAGAAATGAAATATTTGTTAAATTATGTGAAATTTTGTTATATTTTGTTTGTTTTCTTTTTTCCTTTATTATTATTATTAAATAATTTATTTACATAATTTAATTTTAATTACATATCGCACACATACACCGACAGACAAACAAAATAAATATTTAAATATTAAATAATATATAGTTCAAAAGTAATTTTTTTTTTATATATATATATTTAATTACAACAATAAAACATATCTCTCAATATATATTTTTTTAATTTTTGCTAATTATTTATAGTACATTTTTTCTTTTTAAATAAAATATTATAGCAATATATTTTTTTTAATTATAATTATATTTTATTTTAAAGTTTATATTATTTACTCTATTACCAGAAATTAATTTTAAAAAAATATCAATTTTTCACATAATATTTCAAATATTTTATAAATAAAGAATTAAAGTATAAAAATAAAAAAATGAAACAAAAACATTGATGTATTCAATTCCAATTTAAATAAATTAAAAATAGATTTGTATATCTAAAATAAATAAATTAATTAATAAACAAAATCAATTATAATATTAAAATAAATAATAATTTTTAATTTTCATAAATGTGTGTATTTCTTAAATTATTGAATTAAAATCAAAATGTAAAATTTATATTTTAGTGAAAAATAATATATGCTTTTAATAATAATAATAATAATAATAATAATAATAATACTAATAATACTAATAATAATAATAATAATAATATTACTTAATTTGAAATTAGATGAAATAAATTTAAAAAGAAAATAAGAATTTAAGGAACAAAAATTGTGACGATTTTGAAAATTTTCTATTTGAATATAAAAAATTGTTTGTATATATATTTACACACACACACACACACACACACATGTAATGCAAATGCAAAAATAATGCAGTAAATTATAAATTAATAGTAATTACAATACATATATAAATAACTAATAAAATAATGATAATAATTAAATTATATTTAACAAAAAAAAAAGGTAGTAATGAAAGATAAACTAATAATCGTGATAATTATAAATGTATAATCGTTTTTTTTTGTTTAGAGAATTTTTAAAAATGTACATGGTTTTAATAGCATAAAAAAAAGCATATATTAGACAAGAGTTAGACGGACGAGGACGGGAAAGAAGTTTATTCGAAAACCATTTTCGAGTAGCGAGTTGCCAATTTAAATAAATGAAAAAAAAAAACTTGTAATGATAACATAAAATTCACTAGAAACTCACTAAAAAAGTTTTTAAATAGTAGCTAAAAAAACTAAAAAAAAAAAAGAGTAGCAACTGTAAATTTAGCAACAGTTTTTAGCGTTATGAAATTATTTTAATTTTTCCCATTAATTTTCCATGGCGGGTTTTTTTTTTCTTTAAATTTAATTTAAAATTAATTTAGATTTGTTTAAAAAAAAATTAATCGACATACAAAACACACACACGACTTATTATTATGTCTAATTTTAATATTACTTTCATCCTTCGGTATATATCTTATAAAGTATTAATCAGAGATTATATTAATATGGAACAACCCGCCGCGGGGTTAGTCTCTTCCATTATTTTCAACAATGTTTTAAATGCATTACTCTTACTACTGCGCGCGATGATGTTACCAAAAGAAAAGACACTCGCAACAAAAATATTCGGATATTTTTCAATTCATTATTCTTTATTCTACCTATATACATGATAGAAATTATAAAAATTTGATGGTATCTAATTATTTTTATTTGCATATGATTAAATAATGCTTGCATTCAATTATTACCAATTATATATTATTAAAAAATAAGTTAAAAGCATGTGCGGGAGAAACCAACCAATAAAACAGTAGTATTTAGCAATTTAAAATGCTGATTATATAAATTCACTAAACAAAAACGCTAAGTCAACCAAACAGACAACAGTGTAGCAGTAAAAATTATCACATTTTCATGTCGATACTATTTTTAACAATTACACAGTTACACATTTGTCAAAACGAACAATTGTTCGCATTTTATTACACATTTCCAATAATTATTAATCACAAATTTTACAAATAATTGTCATTTCATGTAATTTCAATACAATTGTGTATTTGTGAAACATTGACCATCAATAAAATAACTACATCGTGTTTTATTTTTCCAAAAAAGTTAATCTCTCCGTAATTTACTCTAACCTTTGGTTTCGACAATTACATTTCTAATCCATGTTACTCTTGCTCGATCTATCTTTCACTTGGTCTGTGGATTCATCACCATGAATTCCGTGGTTGTGTCCACTACATTAATCCTTAAAATATATGCGCGAACCATTCCAATTTTCGTCGTTTAAATTTTCCAATATTTTGGAATTCTATTATATTTAATTATACAACATTGTCACTAAATATGTTTACTGATTGTTCTGTTTAATTAAATATCTGTTTTTGTAATCGCATCCTTGAATATATTAATTTGTATTAATTTTCTCGGATAATTTATTTTAAATTACTATACCAACATTTGTTAAGAATATTTTCCACTAATAATGGTTAATAAATCATCGGTAATAAATGAAACGATCTACGCACTTTAACGCTTATAATTTTAGATATTAGTGGTGTCCCTAAATAAATTCACTGAAATATAATAATTAATTATATCATAACAAACGGTTTCCAGACATAATCGTTTTGGTGTGCAAAATTAATATAATTAATATTTTTAAAGCCTTAATTGGTTGCGTACTTGAAATAATTTTTCATATAAAAACAACACATTAACATTTATAATTTCTTTGGTCTTTATTTAATTTTATTTAATTGTTAATAAATAAACATTTGACATTGTGTTTTTGTAGAAATTTCTAAAGAAGTTTCAGAAAATATTAAACAAAAAAAAAAATAAATAAGAAATTAATTAATTTTTAATTAATTGACAAAAAATTGTGATATTTAAAAAAAAAATAAAAGAAAAAATTACTTTTCAATTTAGAATTGATAAAAATAATCGCTAGAGAGAAAAAAAAAACAAATTCTTATGATTTTTATTGAAAAATATTTTATTTTTGTAAATAGAAAAGTTTGTCTTTTTTTTTATTTAATTAAATATTTATTATTTAAAAATTCTATTCAAAAATATAATATATTTATATTAGCAATTTTTAAAAGACACAATAATAATAATACATATAAATATATATTTTTATTTTTAAAAAGAGCTTTTTTTAATAAATAATTTACAGTTTTTCCATTTTTTTTTTTTTTATTCTTTATTTTAATATATAAATATATAAAAATAATTAATAACTAATATATAATAATAATAATTAAAAATTAAGAAATAAAAAATTGTCAAATAAATAGCAAAAGTTTAAAAACTATAAATATAGAAAGACAAAACTCGTTAAAATATATCTGTGGTTTCAATAATGAAAAATTGATAAAATTAATTAAAATTAAAATTAAAAAGAAAGAAAAAAAATAAAAATAATTTGCGTTGCAATAATTTTTTTCCGTTATTCATTTTTCATTCGAAAATTTTTGTTTCTATTCAATTCCCATTCACCATTTGTTAATAGAGCTATAAAAAAAATAATATAATTTCATTTCCATAAAGGAAACGCGTATTTAAGTGCCATAAATACATATATTTAATTATAGTTTATTATTATTATTATTATTTTATTTAATTTAATTGTTGAATAACTAATTTTTTTAGTGTATTGCAACGCGCGCGCGAATTTTTGTAGAGAATGTATTTTTAATAAATTAAAAATAAAAAGAAAAAAAAAATCATATTATAATAAATAATATAGAAAAATAAATTGTAAATTAAGTAATTAAATAGATGAAAAATGAAAAATATTGAATATATTTTTTAGCATAATATAAGCTTTTACTATATGTTTTTTGAAACACATTAACACCTTTCGGTGGTATGAATTAAGATTATTTAAATGTTACTGCATCTAATGCAACAAAAATACCGAAAAATTTAACAAACAAATTTTTATTCAAATTTTATTATTTTTTTGCTTATTTGGTAAGTGATTTTAGTTATTATTGTAAAAGATAATCTTTCAGATTAATCTTTATCTATAATTGATTTTTATTTTATCTTTTTTTTTTTTATTGTATAAATTCATTATTTTATCTTATCTTTTTCATTATTATCTAAAAATTTTACTTATCGATAAAATATTTATTAACAAGAAATTTCATTGAATGAAATTGTTTTGCGTATATTTTTAGGCGTGAAGAAATATTAAGAGTGCTACACTTTTAGTTATTACAAACACACACACACACACACACACTTCAAATTTGATTTGTTTTTTTTTTTTTTTTATACATATAAAATCTGGGATGTGTCTTTTATTAACAAAATGCTTTGAAATATTTATTTGATGCTTCTCGCATCAATTGGTAATAAAAAAAAAACTTAAAATTTGTATATAAAATATAATATTACAAAATTCTTAAATAGAATAGAACAACTATTGTGATCGGTCGCCTATATACATATTTTTAATATTTTTTTGTTCATCATAAAATCATCGTCATCATCAAATTTCATTATTACTACCAAAGATTGTAATATTTAACAGAAGATTTTTGGATTATTTAAATAATTTAATGTACATATACCAAAAAATATCATTATCATATGAAATATTAACAATGCCACACATATGGCTTAAATTAAGTTTTGAATATATCGTAAATTTTTATAATAATTGAATAAATTTAAATGCATGTGAATGCAGATAAAACAAGGTATATACAAGGTGACAACTATAATGCATCAGGAATCCGAAGTTAAATTGTTGGTATTGGAAGAATATAATTTTGAAATTGAAAAAGAGGAAATTAGAAATTACAAAACAAGGGCTAAAAAATCAATTTCAATAAAGAACTTTACAACGTGATCTTCTGTGCAGTCTATATAAAACATTATTAAAACCAATATTAATGTATGGTGCATGCTACAGAACCAGGAACAATTATTTCAGATTTTTAAACGAAGGTTGATCCCGCTTAATAAAGACAATGGCACAAAATGTACACGATATGTGTTCATATTATATACCTGCTAGATATATTGAAAGAAACATTCATAATATTAGCGTACGCTTGGTGCACCTCTATTCTAAGAACTATATAATCACATGTTATTCAAAATTTTGGCCACTATTATGAATGCAAAACAGTGGGCACAATGTGGGTAGTTATGTTCCATATTTTGTGATAATATTTGTCAATTAAATATGTTTCTAGCCCAGCTGAGATTTCATCAATAGTTAAATGATCAGAATACTCCTTGATGCGATGCTGATGATATACTAAAATCACTTTCATATGCAAATTGTAAAATAAATTAAAAATAATTTAATTACTAAAATGTATGAAATTTGATGAATTTGAAAGAGAAAGCCAAACCTGGAAGAAACTACTCTTCATGGCACTAGTTTTAAATACAATTTCGAATGCAACATTAGTTACATGGATTCTATGCTAACATATATTGTGATGAATGGCATAAAATGCCTATATAGGCTTTAGTAAACAAATAGTCGGTAAGATTCTTATCAAACAACACAAAAATTGCACCTAGTTATTGATACCTTGCTGTAAGTAAGGAAGCATGTAAAAATGTAACGAGGAACTACTCGAACAACTCCATTGCTGGTCATGGCAGCTCTAATTGAGCTCCGACAATTTCATATAATAATAAAATAAAATGTCATTGAGCGAAATTATGAACAAATTTGGTTTTTCAGTGGGACTTTATTAGGTCACCAGCGAAATGTTCAAGAAGGTAGACAAGTTATTGTGTATGATGACATTGAGGTAATTTTGTAAATTGGTTTTCGGCTGATGAATTTCAAGTAGAAAAGTCGCAAAAGATAAATATATAGATACTGAAATTGATTGTTGATGGTGATGATGATGATGATGATGATGATGAAAGGTATTGATATAAAAAACCTTATTCTATTTTAAGATAAATAATATGATTCTATTTTAAGATAAATAATATGATTCTATTCAGATAATATTTGTTGTTATTTGAAAAAATGCAAATAAATATGTATAGTTGGTCGGAATATACACGATCACAAGGATTTAAAAAAAAAAAATGTAATGACGACTTTCAAAGAAGAGATTTTTTATATTTTTTATATATTTATTTTTTATACACATCAATCAAATGACCATCTGATTTTGTATACAAAACAAAATTGCTATACATTGAGCATAGATAAATATATATTTGATTTATCAATGTTTCTCAAAATACACAGAGTAATATTGTAAAATATTGTATTATTTTTGTGCAGTATACAGTACGCAATTGATGTTCAGCGTTTAGAAGAAATCTCCATGACACATTGCCTTTAATGCATTTCATAATGTGAAATGAAAAACGAAAAGTGAATAGCTTGCATTCAATTTTACAAGTACATGTTTAAGTGTAATCTAAATATAAATTTTGTGTAGATGACAAATTTCAATTGTACATCTGTGCACATTAGAATCAACACAAATGGAATAGGCATAATGATAAAATACTGTTCAACATTTGCCATAGCAACCACAGAAGCTTATAACCATTTGTTTATGGATACACACATATGTTATATGGTGTAATATTTATGTACTATATTTAGAAAAAGTTAAAATAATATTACTGAAGACTATTATGAGTAACATTTTATTGTTAAATAAATTGAATACTTCAAATTAAGAAGAAATGATCGCATTTTGCACAGAAACTGGTACTGTGTCATCGTACGATAATGCACCCACCATCACATTCATCATTAATATAGATGACAAAATTGAATGAATTTGCTTTCGACTTCCACATCTATTGTATTCAGTGATACTACTTTCTTTAAAAACTTTAATAATAAATTAATTCTATTATAAAATCATTTACTAAAATTTAAACGTGACAACTTTCATCTTTTTCTTTTTTCGTTTTTTAAAGAAAATAATAAATTTAAATTACTTTAATTTATTATTATTTTTATTTATTTGCCTTTTTATTATTAGAAACTAATTATTTTCAATGACAATAATAATTATATATTAATTATTATATATAAAAAAAAAAAATACAAAAAATAATTGAAATTATATTACATTTTTAATTATTTTTGTTTTTTTTTTTTGTTCAAAATTAATACAAAAATTATGTTATTATACATTTTCTTATAATATAATTTAATTAATTATTTAATATAATAGAATAAATAAAATTGCTTATATACATTAAAAGTTTAAAATAAAAACACCAATATTTCATTTCATATTTCATTTCATTATTTTTAACTTTATAAAAAGAAACTGTCTTCCTTATTTTATTTTATTTTAATTTATTTTATTTTATTAAAAATGTATTATAAAAATATAAATATTTTATAGAATCTAAAAAATAGTCTGCAAAAAGTAACAAATTAAATAAAAAAAATTATATTTTTAATTATTATTATATATTATTATTATTAGCTGAAAAAAAAAATTAAATTAAATCGCAATAAAGTAAAATATATTATATTTAAAAAAAAAAAAAAATTAAATATTAAATATATAAAATACAAATACATATAAAAAAAATAAAAAGAATAATATATATTAATATATAAATAAAAATAATATGCCTTATACCTCAAATATATATTAATTATTATTATTTAATTAATTTCTTTTTCATTTTCTTTTATTGTTTTCAATAATTTTAATTATTTTCAAAATAAATTAATTTAAAAAATTGCATTATTAATATATGTATATGTAATATACAAAAATATATATATATCAATTAATTAAAAACCCATAAATATATATATAATTAAAAATTAATAATAATAGCTTTTCATTTTTTTTTATTAACATAGAAATAAAATTATATAATATAATTAAATTTAAAATATATAGTTTAAAAAAAAAACACAAAAAAAGATTTACAAACATTTATAATTTGTTAAACCACGATTTTCTTTCTTATTTATTTATTTTTAAATTTATTTTTATTTTTATTTTTATTTATTTAAAAAAAAAAAACAAAATAATATATAAATTTTTTTAAAAACGGGAAAGCGGAATCAATTCTTATGTCAATATATGAAATATGTATTTATGACCATAATATTTATAAATATTGTATTGTGTATTTATTGAATTTTTTAAAATATCTATAAATATTTTTATATTTCTCCGTCTTAAAAGCGAAAAAAAAAAAAAAAAGAAAAACATGAAGAAAAATGTATTTAAAAATAAAAGAAAAACCAAAAAATTATTCTGAAACAGAGATTATCTTTAAAAAATGTGAAAAGAAAAAAAATTAATCAATTCATCTTATTTTTTAACTAACCATTTTTTCTTTCCTATAAATTCAAATCAATTTTAAATTTTTTATATTCTTTTTCTTTCATTTTATTTGAATGGTTAAAAAAAATAAAAATTATTTCAAAACTTGTGGCAGGTCCACTGTTTTTTTTATTTGGCAAAGAAATAAAAATTGATTTAAAAAAGTGAAATAAATAAGAAAAAAATAATCAAAATAAAACTTCCTAAAATTTGGTCATATAACGAAGAAGTTATTTAAACAATAGTATTTTTCATTATAGCGACGGACAGAGTGTACGAGTGTATAACAAAATACAGAAAAAAATTTGTGTAATTGTATGAAAATATTAATAAAATTTATAAAAAAAAGACATCCAAATCAAAACAATTGTTTATTAAATGCACAAAAAATTTATTTAAACCAAAAAAGAATAAATAAAATATAAAATAATAAAAAGAAACAATTATTAATTTTTATTTTATATATTGTTTATGTTATTGTATTGTTATTTAATTTAAAACAAATTTATATTTTGTAAATATATAATAAATATTAATATAATAGTAATAAAATAATAAAAATTATGAAAATTAAATTAACTTTATTATTTGTATTTTGTAAATGAATAGAAAAAAAAAAAAAAAAAACATTGAAAATGTATTTGTATTTTATTTTTAAATATAATTTCGTACAATTTAAAGTGAGGTTTTTTTTTTCTGTTTTTTAAAAAATATACATAAAATAATAAATAAAAAAAACATTGAAATAATAATAATAAAAAAAAAAAAAAAAATGAATTTCTAATAAGTTTAGAACAAATTTTACAATAATAAATATATAATAGCGATTTAATATTTAATTAAAAATAAAAATGAAATACAAAAACAAATTATTAATAAATTTATTTGCAAAAAAGGCGAAAAAAAACTATTAAATAGTAAACTATTATCCTCTATTAATTATTTGTATTACGATGGTGTACTTTACTATTTCTGTAAATCAATAGAGTATTTTACGTTATTTTCTTTTAAATAACAAACACATTCAAAATTAAATTAATGAATAATACCTAATTATTTTATAATTAAAATTGACGTTTACACACAAAAAAATAATGAAATAAATAAATAAATAACAAAGATAAAAATTCACACAAACCCACACTCACACACAAAAATTATAATTTATTAAAATAAATAAATAAATTATATATTTATTGTAAAATGGGTGCAAGTCCTTAAAAATTCTTTTATGTTTATTGTATACAAAAATGAAATTTTAATAAATTGATAAATAAAAAAAGAAATAATAGATTAATAATATTTAAAATAAATAAATAAAATAATAATAATTATTGTACGTGTAAAATATAATATGAAATAAATAAATAAAACTTATAATTATAGTTAATAAAAATAATAATAAAAAACACTAATCAAATGTTATTCCTTGTTGTTACGAACTTAGAATTCAATAATTCAGACCATATTCTAGTTTCTAGTACAATTAGTATTAATTATTAATCATAATAACAAAACAAACATATTATATGGTAAATTCGAATATTATACACACATTCCGTTGTATTTCATTCAAAAAGAAATAATGCCAAATCGAAAATTAAAATCATTCAATCTACATTAAAATGAAAATACGCTAAACTGAGATAAGATATAATAAATTTATAAAATATATTATATTCAATACGAATCGGTAAGAAAATATAATAATTAGCATATACAAATACCCAAAATTCATTTTACTAATGAGCAACCGGTATGAAAACATCGAATAACCTTTTTCCATAGTTACCTCTACTGTCCGCAGCAATACAACAATTTTCCATTCATTTTAGTACGCAATAATTTTAGTACCATTCCCCATCACATTTGAGCAATTTTGGGTTTACACAATTCTATAAACTGTCACATTTTAGCAAAGATACGCCATTCTGCGGTTGTTCATTTGTAGCGTGTCAAACGATAATATTTTGCTAACAATCATCCATCGCATATATAAATTAGTGCAATATAGAAATTATTTATAATTAGTGAAAAACCATTGTCGAAGTAATATATAACAGGTAAATAATAATTTAAAAGTGTAATGTGTAATTTTTCATATTATACGATCTAATTAAAAACTTTGGAATAGTAATGGAGAAAATTTTCCATATTAAATTCCAAAATGGTAACTCCTTCTAGATGAAAAAAAACTTTCAATGTGTGTTTTGTTTTTGTGTATTAGTATTACAATATTTAATATTTCTTGTTCCTCTGTGTTACTTGATTTTGTGCTTTTTATTGTGTATGTGTGTTTAGGTTTGAAATGGCGTTATGCAGAAAAAGACAAAATCATTTAGAAAATATTGATAATATAGCAACTTTACTACCCCACAAGCAACCAAGAAGAGAATTTTCAAGAAATTATTATATAAAATTAGCCGCAGAAAGTCCAAAACATAGTGAAGGCGACGAATCTGAATATACTTCAGGTTCCGAATATGATGGAATTCATGGTCAGGAAACAGGTGAAAAAAAAATTTCTTATCTTTTTTTTTATTTGTAAGTAAGTTTAAAATTTAATAATAATAGAAAAACTATATAGAAATAATTTGATTAGTTTATATATTATAATAAGAGTATGTTGATTAGAGATTAGAGTTACATAGTATAAATTCGTTTCGTTGTCATAAAATTATTGATTGTCGTGAAGTACAAATTCTTATCATTTTTCTTATTTCTCATAATTATGTGATAACATTAATTTTTTTATACGCATATATTTATATACAAATATATGGATAATATATAATTGTATTTTAACAATAGTATTGTTTTTATTTCAAAATAATAAATAAATATAAATGAAGTAACACATTGAAAAAATAAAAAGAAAAAAAAATTTCCACTATATTACAAATAATTGATTACGTACACTTATTATTCATGTCTTAACGTGTTTTGCTTTTGAAAATTAGTAATCTAAAAATTAATTATATATTTTCTTCATGGTATTGTATTTTGCAAATTTTGCTACCAGCCAAATCATCATGCAACACTCGGTAGCGCAGTTGCTTAAGCGCCGATATATATATATATTAATCATGAAATATAGCGGGTTCAAATCTGCTATTTTTCATAGGAAATTTTTCGGTATTTATTTTAATACTAAAATTTTTCTACTGGGTCACCATTTGTTCGTTGATGGAATAAAAAGAAAAACGGATATCTTTGAAAATATGGTGTTGGACGCTATTCAAAGATTAACAATGTCTGCACACACATAACTATGGGCTAATCACCCATATAAAAATAATAGTATTATGAAAACATCTATCTTTCGTTAATTACAGTACAGTACAGTACACAATTGGTAAATTGTTATATACTTCCATGCGGAGTAATTTACCAACTTGGTAGTAAGGAAAGGTTTATCAGATGACATAAAAGCTCCACTAGGAGCAAAATATGAGTTTAAAAAAAAAAAAAAAAAAAAATCATCATGCAATATATAAAATAAAATACATAATATGTGTTTGTGTATATATGAAAAAAACATTTGTGTACTTTACTTATTGTGCGCGTGTGCAATACGAATACTACGATGTGCTAAAATATAAATTTTCAATAATTTGCATATTGAGTTTCATTATTTTATTTTAACATACACATACTTAGTCATTTTCGTTTTATTATTTATTATATATTTTTTTCGCAAATTATTTTTATGCAAAGAAATTGTAAATTTATTTATTCATTTTATTTATTATTGTTTTGAAAAAAATTAATTTTATTATATATCTCTATCTGTTGCATTCATATTATCATTTGTGGATTCTTATTGTTGTTGTTGTATATTATAATTATATTACAATTTAATCATAGTTTAAACAATTATATTAGTTAATGTTTCGTTTCCTTTGACTTTTTTTTTAATAGAGTAAACGTCACCGTCTAAATGCAATGACCTTGAACCTTTAAACAAGATTCTTAAAATAATTTTTTTTCGTTACTATATCTATATATATTTGTTTCAGTCTCTATCTATTTCTTCTGTCTGTGAATATTCTCTCTGTACACTAAAATTGAGGTAAATACAGTAGTTCCGCACTAATTGTTTACCTGAATAACATACAGTTTTACGTGGTTTTAACATATGTTCAGTCTTGGAATTACCTAATTTATATTAATTGTCCTATATGGAACTGTATTATTTGTAGATTTTGTACTTAATTAAATAGAACCAGTTTCTTATGTACAAAATTATATAAGTTAACCAATGGATACTCGTATAGTGTCAAAGAAATCTTAAAATATTCTAATTAATAATAAATATTTTTATTGAAATAAACTAAGTTTTTCCATTTTTATTTACAAAATTATAAAATTCAATCAATTCATTTCGTAGAAGAAATATTTTTACAATCACTTCACGCGTTCAGAACACATTCCGCCCATTTTCCATTTGATGTTATTGAAATTTTGTATATATGTTTAGAATACAGTACCACTTTTTAATTTTTTTTTTTAATTTCTCTTACAATATAATCGGATAAATAATACTGGAACCATTCTATTGTATGTATTTTTGAATGGACTTGTGGTTGTTGCATCTACTGCCACGTTATAACTTATCAATAATTGTTGTACTTAAGTTTAAAAATACATTAAATTAGAAGAAAAATACGATTTATATATCATTATTTGGTTAGGTTCCAAAATACAAGATACTCAGGGGGGAACTCAAAAGAATTTTCTAATATTATTACAATATATATGTCAATTTAAAAAATAATATGTTAATGACTGACTGTTAGCCTAACAGAAGAAAATTTAAGTATTTCATTGTATTTTTTTTTATTTCTTTATTTTATATTATTCATAAAAATATAAAGCAGATGTGGTTATCAAAATAAATATAATCATTGGCTGCTGGCACCCTAAAATAAAAATTATAATCTATTCTTGCATTAACACGAATAATAGAACATATATTTTATTATATTGCATATAACTATGTTTATTTGTTTATTTTCAAATACCAAACATGTCCTGTGTTATGGATTAGTAATAAGGGTGTATTTAACTATATAGAGTATTAATATCATATTATGGCTATGTGAAGCCAAATGAATAATGTATATACTAAAGTGAAATCCCTACCCGGCACACAATCATGACTAATTCATAGTTCAATGTTTTAATTTATATCAATACTTGTTGAAACATGTTTTATGGTGAAATTTGGAAAAATATTGATTCATTTTACTGGAATTTCTTTTGATGTGTGAATATAATATGTAACATACAAAACAAAACATAATTGAATATAATTTTTGAAAATGTTTAATACCAAATAGTCAAAAATCAAAATATATTCACATATTTTTATTGTAAAATTCACGTCTATTATATATTTTCATTGTAATAGTTATTTATTTATCTTTTTCGGTATTCCTTTTTGGTTTACTCTACGCACAAAAACTAAATAAAATTACCTCCTTATCAGTATCTTTTTTTTTATTATATCCTTATTCTTTTACATGTATGAAAATACGTTTATTATTTAAACATTTTTAAGGTTTACTTTAAAAATACAAATACTTACGTGAAAAATAAGCCTATTCAAGTATTATACATACATAGAGGATATTTATATTGATATCTAAGATACACAAAGCGTCTCGTTGTGTCTACAGTAATCATATGTCATATTGAGATTAAGACCGACTATAGATATAGATAGAGTGATGAATCTTAGTGCATACGCGTAACACTGCTTTTAAGATATTCCAGGAATACGTCAATAAAAGAATTTAAATAAATTTTGATTAGTTTTAAAAATTTTTATTGATTTTCAAGGTTTCTTATGTAAGTTTTCATACAATTGTTGTGTTAACTTTACATTTTATGTTATAAAACTTTCAATTTACAAAATTTAATTTTACAATTTTTATGCTTTTAGTATATTTTTAAGAGTCTTTTTTTTTTTTTATCCTCTTTGGATATAACCACACACACACACACATTGTTTTATAGTAAAATTTGGCATGGTTATGGACGCAAAAAATAGTTTCACATTCACATAGTTATAATAATTGTGATGAAAAATTACTTTCACAGGATTATTATACTATTGGCTAATTTTTATAAGACAACAATTGAGTAAGAACAAGAGTTGTTGGTGGTTACCTCCAATGGAGCATATTCAAAAAAAAGACTATATTTATATATTTAAATTATATATACATTATATGTTTTCGTTATATTTTTTATTATTTATAAAATTATATAATTTGTAAACATTATCGTAAAATGTGTATATTTATTTCTTGATGATAGATATATGTAAAGACAGTAGTGATACTGATGATACTACCGATTCATATGAATCGGATAAATTTGCAACATTGGATGTACTTGAATATGAAATTGCAACAAGTTCAAGTGAACCTGAACTTTCGCATGATTCGTCAAGTGGTGGAACAGATGTAAATATTTAGAATATACTTTTATTTTATTATTATCTGTTGAATTTAGGAATTATATTTTAAAAAAAAATTATTATTATTTTTTTTTTTAATTTCTTTATCCAACCCAATAAAAGGAATTTGCATTTGCTGCTGCTGCTACTGCTACTGCAATATTAGATTGTTATAAAACTTCAAGTTTTGAAAATACAGATTTTGAAATATTTGCTGATACTGAAGATTTTTCAGATGATTCAATTGATCCAGAATTAGGACTAGCCGATTATTGGACATGTGTAAAATGTAAAAATAGAAAAAATAGTCCATTATATCGTTTCTGTGAAAAATGTTATAAGGTAAATTTTTTCAGGGTGATAGTAGTTGATGTATTATTGATTCCAATTTATTTTTTATGATATGTTAAAAGTTGACAAATAATAACGCAAAAAAAAAAACAGACCAATATACACACAACTTTTAGGTACATCATTCTCATATATATTATGATACGAGAAAGAAATAGTAAACAAAAAATGACAAAAGTAAATACATTTTTTTTGTTGTTAACTAATTGTACATGGTGATTCAATTAGTGGCAAATTGAATTAATATAGAAATCATTTAACTAGACTAGAGACTAGACTAAATAAATGTTAGTCATTTAAAATCGATATCATACAATTTATGCAGTAAAAAATTACATTATTTGGTACACCATCATTTGTAATTATAGTATCATTTGGAAAAATGTCAATCACTTCTCATTGTGGTTGAAATTATTGTTTGTTTTTTTTTTTATCACACACAATTTAAATAATTAAATGTAATTATGTTTTAAAATAGATTATAATTTTTAAAGTATATATTTTATATCACTACATTATCACTGAAATGTGCAAAATTGAATTATGTTAAAATTAACATGTTTCACAAAAACTATACATTAATTTCCACTCAATCATTTTGAATAGAAAATTGAAAATTTATGGTAAATAAATAATATACGCAGGTCATGTTACACCAAGTGAAAAGTTTTATTATAGTTAAGTTAGTAAATTAGCTGAACAATTTCAGTAATATTACGTAAAACCTCCGATTATATAATTAAAAATACAAAATGTTATATATAGTTTTTGATTAAATATGTTAATTTTAATAATTTAATTCAATTAAAAGTTTTATCAGAGATTGAGTAATTCAATGACATGCATTTGGATAAAATATAACATAATATATCGACCCACCATTGGGTGTCACCCCTATAATAATATAATTAATTGAATTAATACAATATTATCTGTATCGAAATATAATTGCAAAGATCAAATTGGTAAATTGCTATTTACACTTACACAAATATTAATTTACCAACTTACCTGCAAAGTTAAATATTGCTGTTCGAATGACACATTCATTATATTGTCATGTATTTCTCGACATCACCTGAAATGTTTAAAATTTAAATAATAAATAAGAATATTTCGGTTTTAATTAATTTACATTTGTAGTGATATAAAATATGGATTTTCAATCTTATTTCTTTTACATGGGTTGGGTTAAACAACATAGCTTAGAATTCGAAGATTTATATATAAATAAATTCAATGCTGCTTATTGGTACAGCGAATGTAAATCAATTCGGTAAAGCGGTAATTTCGATTCTGCCTGTATTGACATGAGAATAATTTTGCCAGTATTCATTATATTGAAAATTAACACAAAACTGAATTACTATTTGTTCATTTGTGGAATCAAAAAATAGATATTTTTGATAAAATTATATTCAATGCCATTTATTTAAATATAATTGGAAACCAATTAATGAATTATTTTATATATTCATAGTAATTTATCATACTTCTATCTATCTCTATAATATATGATGATAGATATTTAATCCGTTAAGTTCACTTAACCGTCAGATTAAAATAGAACCCGTGCAGTTGGTTTCGATATTTTGCCAAATATTTAAATAAAATGTGCCAACATTTCTTGTTTCTAGTCAAAGGGGATATATTTCGCACCGTTAAGATATCGGGAGAATAATTTCAATACGTTTCTTAGTTGGTACGTTTCACTGTAACATCACGTCAGATGTAAAATACGTGGTCCTCACCATCGATCAAATCTAAAAATTGAAAAATGTAGAACAGTTTTCAGTAAAATAGAAGTAAGCTGTAGTAAAATTTAATCCCATAACAATTACAATAAATAAATTGGATCACCCTTTACTTTTATTTTATATAAATGATAGAAAAATAAAACGTAATTTCAACTATTCATGTCCTAACAAGAATGTATGAGATATTAAATAATGTAATTTAAATATTTTTTAATTTTTTTTTTTTTTGTTTAAACATGTGAGTGTTTGTTATTGTTGTTGTTTTGTGTAAGTAGTTACAAAAATAGAAATGCAAAAAAAAAAAAAAAGAAAGAAAATCCATTGATGCATTTCAAGACAGGTTTATACATGTCTCGATTTTATTATTATTAATTATATATTTAGGTAGGTTGACGTGGGGCGACGTCATCGACGCTGATCATATGTTTTGTGTTTTATACATGTGTATTGAAACAGTTATAAGTTAATTTTATTAATAGTTTTTTTTTTTTTTTTTTTTTTTTGCTTTTATCATCAACAATTGTTGTTGTAACAGAAACGTTTTTAGAAAAATGTATTGTGGTTGTGTGATATGTATTTTGTCTATTTTAGTTTTTGTTTTCATCTATATTTCGATTATTACCTGTTTTTGTTATATCTCTCGTATACAAATTGTAATCTGTATGTTTGTATGAATATATTAAATTATAAATGGTTGGTATAGTTGAAAAACATGTTGTTATATTTTAAAATCATTTGTACGCGTGATGGTGCACGTTTATAAAATATTTTATAATAATTAACATATATACTATAACATTTGTATGTACAGACCGTGACAATAGAATAATAGCCCAATGTTAAAAATGTTAAATTATTTTCCACTGAAAACCAATCATATATCCATTCTATTGACAAAGCTGGAAACAAAACAATTGTGCGCTTGATATGTTTTAATGTTTAATTGAATTCCTGGTATATTCCACATATTTGTTGAAATATCCTATATTTGGCAACAATTCCCCAAACACATAAACATATAATTGTCGATTTCTCGGATTAGTGTCCGTTTTTTGTCTGTATATTTAGCTTAATGCTAAAGGCCTTCCCGCACGACGAGTTTTACTGTAAATTTTGAAATCATTAATAAAATTCGATACTATCTTCTTTCCTTTTAAATACGGTTAATTTAATAGAATAATTGTGATTATTTTTATTCAACACAACATCGACGTTGTAAAAAAACATTATCTAGTTCTAATTAGTTGTTGCAACTAAAAATAAAGTTAAAGTATATTTTAAACAAAAATAATTGTATTTTATATTATTCATTGTTCAATAAACACATAAAAGTATGAAAAAAATTTAGGGATATCGGTTATTTTCTGTTGTCGCGGACTGTTGTTATTCAATTCTATATATGTTTTTTCGTTCGTTTAATCTCATTTTTTACATTTGTATTTAAAATGATGTTAATTGATATGATCTTTGGGTTGTTGTACATTATATATTATTTTCTTCGTGATGAAAAGAGGTGATAAAATATTATAATAGGTCTACCAATATGTGTGTGCCGTTTTTTTAAAAATAAAACACATTAATTCCGGTAATAACAGTAAAAAATTTTTATTGAATATAATTACCATCGTTAAGTATAACCTTTTTCCAATTTTTTGGCAATTTATGAATACCATCAAAATAAAACTTCTCCTCTTTTGATGCGATCCAAGAATCGATCCAATTTTGGACGTCTTCATAATTGTGGAAGCGTTGTGCACAGAGTCCATGTGCCATCGATCTGAACAAGTGGTAATCTGATGGAGCAACATCTGGTGAATAGGGCGGGTGTGGTAACACATCCCATCCGAGTGTTTCCAATGTTTCTTTTACCGGTTTTGCGACATGTGGACGAGCATTGTCGTGTAAAAGAATCACTCTTTCATGTCTGTTGGCCCATTCTGGTCGTTTTTCTTGCAATGATTGATTCAATTTATTCAATTGTCCTTTGTATACCTCACCAGTAATAGTTTGACCAGGTTTCAATAACTCATAATACAGCACGCCCTTTTGGTCCCACCAAATACACAATAAAACCTTCTTTCCATGAATATTGCGTTTTGGCGTCAATTTGACTGGTTGACCTGGATCAGTCCAATGCTTAGTCCGTTTAGGATTGTCAAAATAAATCCATTTTTCATCACCAGTGACTATTCGATGCAAAAACGACTTTCGTTGCTGTCTTTGAAACAATATTTCGCACGTGGTTTTTCGCTTTTCCATGCTTCTTTCTGTCAATTCATATGGAACCCATTTTCCTTCCTTTTGGATCTTACCCATATTGTTTAAACGATTAGAAATGGTTTGTTGACATACATTTAAGGAATCAGCTAGTTGTTGTTGCGATTGCGCATCGTCTGCATCCAACAATGCTTGCAATTCTGTATCTTCAAATTTTTTTGGTGGTTTTCCACGTTCTTTGTCATTCAGATCAAAATCACCACTTTTGAATCGTTGAAACCACTTTCTGCACATTCTTTCTTGTAAAGCATGTTCACCATAAGCTTCAACAAGAATTCGATGACTTTCAGCAGCAGTTTTCTTCCAATGAAACAATAACAAGAAACCTCCCCGCAAATCAGTTTTTTCTAGTACAAAACACGACATTTTCAACAAAGGAAAAAAATATGTCGTTTACACTTTTAACTCGTAACACAAACTGAATGATAAAGATATAAAGTGAATACGTTCACAAAGAAATTTTCAGCCGAAACCACCATCGTTTCAGTCAGCTACAGCGATTAATCCGTGAGCGGCACACACATATTAGTAGACCTATTATGTGTGTAAAAATTTTAACTTTACAAAAAGGATAAAATTTTGATATAATTTTTACCATTTTCATATAATAAGATATTTCTTCCATTGTTTATTTATAGAAAATTCTCTTGTCTCACATACACACAGGTTTTAGGAATAACATTATATATTAAACGTCTTCCGCATAAAATGTTACTCTATATAAAAACTGTAGACACTTATTTACTAGCAACAAGACTTAATAAAGTTATAGTAGAAATAAGTAAAGAAAGTAAATTTATGATTGTTAAAAATAGATCCCTGCCCGGAGCCATATATATATTTTTTTACTAACAATGTTATTTACACCCCCGTGTAATGATGAAGTACGTACGTGCTCATTATTCCTATTTCGATCAAAATATATTAATTTTTTTCTAAAATAATATTTGAACAAAATTATTTATTTAATTTCTTTTTTTATTATTCAGTTTTATATTATCATAATTCATTAGCAATTGTTGCACATACAGAGAGGAAATAGAATATATTTGTATGTGTCGTATAGATTATTTATATTCATGTGGTATTTATGTAATTGAACTCAATCAATTGTACAAAAATGTGATTCAATTGTAATTACTTTTGGAATTGAATTAAATACAATACATTATATATTTTTTTTTTAAATCGTGTAGAAACATGTTGATATTATTTATAAGATAATTTATTTACTCATATTCGTATATATATTTTTATATTATAAAAGAGAGGTGGAATTTATTTTTAAATTTATTATTTTTAATTATCTTAGCACTATCTCACAGTTTATTAATACAATATAAATCATGCGGAAAACGGAATACTAGCTTTAACTTCAACTTCAACCTCAACTTTGACAGCTGAAAGAAAGTTGTTAGTAACAGAATGGAAACTTTGACTTCAACTTTGACTCAATCAATCCATATAATTTGTAAATTAATAAATATGGAAAATGAACGTTTAAATAAAGTTGTACAACAATCAATAATAATTAATAATTTAATAATTGTAATTGTTCAAATAATAATTTCATTTTGAGATTAAAGTTGGCAAAAAGTAGAAAATAGATCTACTAAAGTGTCGCGTCAACCTCAACCTGGGCGTCAACTTAGTATTGCATTAACTTACATTTATGATCCATATGTTCTGCTAAGCTGTCAAATCAAAGAAGTTAACTTCAACTGACTTAGATTTGACAACTTAGTAGTAGAACATATGTTAAGTTAAATTCAACTTCAACGGTGTCCGATGTTGAAGTTAACGCGTCGCTTGCGTAGATCTATTTTCTACTTTTTGTCAACTTTAATCTCAAAATGAAATTATTATTAATTAAATTATGAATTATATAACACAAACAAAATATGGATTGTTTTAGTCAAAGTTAAAGTCAAAGTTTCCATTCTGTTACGAATAATTTTCTTTCAGCTGTCAAAGGTTTGAGATTGAGGTAGAAGTTGAAGTTGAAGCTCATATATAATTACTTACACAGGTACAGGACCAAAATAAACAATAAAATTTAATAATAATTTTAATTGTTAATTGGTAACTGTTAGAATAATAATATGTTGTTTTTTTTTCTATTTATAAATTTTAACTTAAAAAATTAATTTTATATAAATGGTAACACCAACATAAACAATTATTATTAAATTAAAAATTATTACAAATAGATATAAGAAATTTGATGGGGGACACACATTATAATTATATCCATAACGATCGGATTTTTTTTATTTTTTTTTTTTGTGTATGAAGAAGCTGAAAATTATTGGAGATTGGGTTAACCGAAATGACTAAAGTACAGGTTAACTCCAACTAACACTTATAAAAATATAGACAAAATTACACCTTTTGTATTTTGGTGATCACAACAACCTGGTAAAATTTCATTTAAAAATCGGTAGATATCACCTTAGGTGGTCTCCTTATTATCGAGCTCGGCCTAATTATTTTTGCACGAATATTAGCTAATGTTAATAGTTCGATAGAAAAAACCCAAATCATACAAAAAATCATGTTATATGTATTTAAAATTATGCATAATTAATATTGTAAATTAAACTAATTTAAATTTGTCTTCTTGTTTATACACTAGCATTTAAATCTATTATTATTTAGTTTTTCTATTCACAATAAGTTTTTATTTCGAAAATCCATAGGTTTTGTTAATCGGCATAGTATAGAATACCACATTACCTTATTGTATATAATAATACATTTATTCCATTTAGGTCATTACCCTTATTATTGTTATGTACACATAAAAATAATGTTGTGTCTGTGTATCTTGTGTGCGTAAAAAAGAATGTGTATTACCCAAAAAGAAATTAAAATGTTTTGAGAACATCAATTTGACCCCTATGCTATTTATAGATTTCATTGTTATCTATAAGTAGCAAACACAAACAAAAAATTACACAAACCCAAACTGTAATGAATTCCAAGCAATATAGATATTGTATAAATAAGAAATATTTTTATTTTTTATGATTCATTTATAGTTTTCTTTTTCTTTCAGTATTGTTTACATTTGGTAACATATGAAATTTAAATACGTAACTTTTTTTTCTTTCTTTTTGTTTTCTTTTTTTCCTTACCTTTTCTTGTCTGATCTTGTTTTTAGTTTTTACAAAATATTATATATATAATTTTTTTAATAATTTTTATATTTGCATTTAACTTTTTTTTTGTCCCATATTTATTAAAATAGAAAAATTAAAAACATTTTTTTTTATGTCATTTCAGTTACGTAAAGAACTTTTTCCACCAAGACCCAAAAAATTGCGTAAGCGACGTTCAAAAAAACTGAAACATTTATCATCTGGTGAAAGTAACAAAAAAAATAGTAAAGAATATAAACAATCTTCTGCGGCGGCATCATCATCATCATCATCATCATCGTTATGTACAGTTTCTAATATTTCCGAAGCAAGAGGATTAGAAACAAAAGACAATAATCCAATACCATCAACATCGTCAATTGCAATGCAATCATCACAAAATGAAAATTTTATGAAAAATTTAAATATAATTAAATTGGATAATCAAAATAGTGATAATTTTTTACAGAATAAAAATAAAAGAAAACGTCGTACTGCAAATTGTTCAATGGAATTAAAAGAATATGGAAAAATTGCACGTTATGGTGCTACTATAACTACGGATGATTCAGATTCTAGTCAAAATGAAAATTACAATATAAAAGAAATTAAAAATAATTTCAGTAATGTTAATAATCTATTAACAACAAAATCAATTATTAATCATCCATCAACATCATCTTTCTTATCAGGTAGTTCGTTAGTGTCATTTTCATCATCATTTATAACACCGCCATCATCATCATTATCATCAGCATCATCATCATCATCATCTTCATCAATAATAGCAACAACAACAATTGGAACAACATTATTAACTGATCGTTTAAAATTACAATTAAAAGATTCAGGATGTGATTCATGCGGTAGTAGTAATAGTAGTCAGGATTTATCACCAATTGAGGATTTAGATAAATTTAGTCAA
Organism: Bibio marci; assembly: GCA_910594885.2. Lineage (NCBI taxonomy): Eukaryota > Metazoa > Arthropoda > Insecta > Diptera > Bibionidae > Bibio > Bibio marci. Next base: position 44,450,347 of record OU343114.1, read on the forward strand.
GATACATTTTGTTCTGATATTGAAGTTTTTAATCGTATCAATAGTAATAGTAATATTAATAAACCAGCAGCAAATGGGTCATCGTGTGATAGTATTGCTAGCACATCATCTGAACATATATACCAATCATCTTCAATTGTATTATCAAATATAGAAAATAATATAATTGATTCTCAAAATACATTACATTGTACTGATTCCGGTATATCAACACTTAATAGTCAATTATCTAGTGATGAAAATCTAAAAACTAATAGTTCAAGTAACTTTTCAACACTTTGTTATCATCCAAATGATCTGCATGATTATAATTTTAAATTAACAAATGATTTTGATGATATAATTAATAATAAATCATTATCTGATTCTGAAATTAGACCATCATCGTTGTATACAAAAATTTGTATCAATGGTGGTGGTGGTGGTGGTGGTGGTGATGATTTTGCTAGTAGTAAAAAGAGAAGAAATTTAAAGCCTTTTAATCTTGAGGATTATATTAATGCCAAAAAAATTAAAATTGATAGTAATACTAATAATAATACTAATAATACAAATAATACAAATATTAATAATAATAATAACAATAATAATAAAACCAATAATAATAATAATAATAGCGATTTGTATAAAAATATTAATCAAATTAAGGAGAAAACTGATATTGAGAAAAGTTGTCAAATTAAAATCATTGGTAATAATTCTGTTAATAATAATAATAATAATAATAATAATAATAATAATAATAATAATAATAATAATAATAATAATAATAATAATAATAATAATAATAATAATAATAATAATAACAATAATAATAGTAATAATAGTAATAATGGCAATAATAATATTAATATTAATAATAGCAATAATAAGGTTAATGATAATAAAAATAATAATTCCCATAATATATATGATGCAAATTCATGTATAATTTGTTTTCAAGATACAAAAGATGGTGTATTTGTACATGGAACATTTTTACATTTATGTTGTTGCTATAATTGTGCCGTAAAAATTTGGAAAGAACGGAAGCGTTGTCCAATTTGTAATTGTAAAGTTAAAACTGTTATGAAATTATTTACCCATTAATATTATTATATTTATTATTATTATTATTATTAATTATTGTTATTAATTATTATTTATTATTAATTATTATTATTATTATTTATTATTAATTATTATTATTATTAATTATTATTAATTATTATTACTAGAAATTCCCTAAAAATTATTATTAATAGTTTTAAAAAAAGCACATCGTAATACCTACAGAAAAATATCAAATCTCTAATATTTATATTAAAACAGAGTTTATTCGTTTATCACACATGATTTCTTGATAGAATTCAATCAATTGTTTTGCTACACAAAACTTTCCATTTCCTATCAAATAATATCTGGAAAAATTGTAAACAATTTAAGAACAAAAAAAAAAAAATGTTTTAAACTAAGAAATAGTTTAGTTGAGACTAGTTTATAAAAAAAAATTAAAATGTTTCTTTAGTGCGTACATACATTCGACAAAACATCTCAATTTTCCAGTTTCATATACTAACCATCCTATTTCCGAATTAACAATTATTTTCCTTTTCCATTTACAAATCCCATCCTGTACTAACAATTCTTTTCCTCATTAACACATTCCTCTTGCTTACTAACCACCGATCTGTCCTACTCTAACAAATCCGTTTTCCTTACTAACAAAACTTTGCTGCACGCACACTAACAATTTCTTTTCCATATTAACTATCCTATTTGAAAATCGAATGGTATTTGCTTCAACTTTAAATTCAACCTCAACTATTGGCAGCACAAAAATTAGCAAAATTCTTATAAATATTTATATTATTGAAATATCATGATTCGTGGATTACAATTTTTAATAATTATTATACACATTTTTGTACCATCGCGTGTGATAAAATATCAAAAGTTTCAAAGATACTATGTGTGTGTGGGGGTGTGAGTGTGGGTGTGGGTGGGTGTGGTGTGTAGGTGGGTGTGTGTGTGGCAACATATTTTGCTAAGATTACGTTTCAATTTTATATGGATGTGTGTATTTTCTTTTAAAATGTCATCTTTAATTTGAACATTTGTTCAATGATAAAAACTCAAATTTCTCTAAAACATCATTAGTTGTTTTTCGCTTTTAGTGATGGTCATTCGAGAATATTTGTGCGGCTTTGATTGCACCCTTCTTAGCTGTCTAAATGGAAAACGTTTAATATTGAGCTAACATTTATGTATAATGACTATATTATTATTTATTATGGTAAATAATCATCGTTGAAAAACATTTTTTAAACTATCAATGCAATTATTTTTTTTTTTTTTTACTTAACATATCATGTGTGATAAACTTACATTTTTAAAAATTATCAAATTTAAAATTAAAATTAGACAAATATGGTTTAGGGTTATTTAAAATTCGTTTTGCAATGCAATTAAATATTGCGTTAACGTAATCAAAGTTATTCAAATAATAATAATAATAATAATAATGTTGAACAAACAAAATGATCAAGGAAGAAAATGTTGGCTGTCGAAATGCGTACCATATACAATAAAATCAATCAATCCATATGTAAATGTATATTAAAAACATATTTGCTATAATAATTTTAGCTTTAGTGCTTCGGTAATCTTGCAATTATTATTAATTATTAATAATAAAATTATCTTTTAGATGTGAAAAAAAAAAACGGAAGAATGAAAAGGTTTTTGTATTCGGTGTAGTAAAAACCATAAAACGTATATTATTATATACGTCATTTGATTTCGTAAAAATTTAATAATATATTTACTCTAAAAGTAATTTTAAATAATGCAATTCTATGTCTTACGTTTTTCTAAATTAATATAATTATAACTTGGAAAAACTTTATCGGTAAAAATTATTAATTTGAATTTTTCTTTTAATTTTATAGGTGTTAACTTTATTTTATTTAATTATAATTTTCTATCCGTTATATTTTTATTTTATTTAAATAGAATAGAATATATAGAAATTAAATAATTTATTTAACAACAGTCGTTAATATTATAATTATTATTATTATTATTATTAATATTATTATTAGTATTATTATTAGTATAGAATATATTATTATAAAATAATTCTTAAAATTTAGTCATTAAATTACTGTAGTAATGCATGATGTATGTCGGCGAGTGATTATTAGTATGTTTGTATAATAATAGGTAGTAAAGGACAATTGTTCAGAGCAGAGAAAAACATATAAATAATTTAATTCATTATTATCAGTTTTTATTTTCAATACACAAATTACGACGTATTCCAATTAGATTATATTAAAATGGTAATTTATGTGATTAGTAAAAATGGTAATAAAAATAGACGAATAAATATATGTTCTTTGAACTTTTGTATCCGTATTACTTATATTGTGCTAATACGATAATCACACGCCTTAACGATTCATGCATTAAAATATATTATATTCTACTCTTGATATCGATATTTGTATTATTCATATATTATTTATTATTTTTTTTTATTGTATATTTAGAGAGAGAATTTAACATAAAATGTTTTTAATTAATGGAAAATACCGGATCTGTTAATTTGTACTAAAAATATGAAACATTACAACCATCACATTCGCATCTAATTAATTGATTCACATTAAAGTGCAAAACCCAGCAATTTGTGTTAACACAAAAATGTTTCGATACATTTACATCTATAAAATTCAGTATATCCACCGGATTTAGATTGTTATGTTTTTTATACGATAAGTTAAGACACAGTTAACAGTTCGAATATTTTCCATTAATTTTGAAGTTTCCCCACAAATCAAATAATCAACTGAATACAATTTCTAAATTTTAATTTAACTTTAAGATCACGTAACGTAAAATACATATTTTTTTTTTTCCTGTTAATTGATTAAATAATTATTTTTAAATGAAGAGACATTTTGTTTGGACTAAAATTATAATTTTCATATATTCTATATTCTCTTTATTTAAAAATAATTAAATATAATTATTAACAGTTGAAATATGCGCAACTAATTTTATTATTAAAATAAATACTTTATTTTTATTTTAATTTTTTTTTCAGATTATGTACATATAAAGTTTGTAAATTTTTTTTGATTTTTACTTAATTTATTTCTTCTTATCTTCTACTTCCTTATTTTAAATTCATTTGAAAAATTACCATAATATAAATGTTGTGTGTTGTGTTGATGATGGTGTTGATATTTTCTTTAAAATAATAAAATTACAAAAAATATTGGAATTTCTATTAAATTATCTATAGAAATTAATATAATTCGATTTTGGAATTTAAAATAATATATTTAATAATACTTTTTATTAAATATAAATTAATATATAATGAAAATTTAATAAAAAGAAAATGCTTTCCATATTAATTGAACCAATTGAAATTGATACTTATTTTCGTTTTGACATTACGTTTAAAAAATAGATTAATATAAAATTATATGTACAGTGGAGTTCTACTGTTCAATTGAATTCCCATATTCAAGCAAAATGTTCTTTTAAACGAATATTTTTGAAGTACATTGAAAATTGAATGAAAATTTATCGACATTCAATAGAATTCCCATTCAATACACACAGTCCCGTTGCGCGATTACATTGAATAGGAATTTCTCTGTTTTATTGGAACGTATATTTACCAAATGATAATATATTATTATCCCATTTTTAATTTAGAAATATTATATTAAATAAGAAATAAGAAATATGTTGTTCAACAAAAAACAGTTGATTAATTTTTTTCATTGATTAACGTCATTATTTGATAAATTAGTAATTAAATTTTTTTGAGAATATCAAAAACCATTTCTTTATTATATTCTTTTTATTCTTTTTGCTTTTATATTTAAGTAATTTTAATAAAAAATATTTATAGAAGTATACCTTTATCTCTCGTTTCCGTATACTATAAATTTAATCAATTAAATATTTTCACCGCTTATATTTCTTTAATTTTAAAAATATGCATTGTAAAAAGAATTTATTTTTTAATATTAATTATGTATATTTTTATTTTTTTATTTATTAGATAAATATATATAAAATATTATTACTGGAAGTAATTAATTATGGATGTAAACTTCATTTGTGTGTGCTGTTGTGCATTAAGGATTATAACGTTTTTCAGAAATATATAATAAAATAATTAAAAAAAAAAAAAAAAAATAAAAAAAAAAAAAAATAAAAAAAGAAAACAAAAAAGAGAAGTAAATTAAAAAAAAAAAAAAAACAAAAAAAAAACAAAAAAAAAAAAGGTTAAAAACCATTTTATCTATTTAATAATAATAAAATTTTTCTTTTTTCAGATAAAAAAATAAAAATGTGTTTTTATTTTACACAATCAATCTCATTACATTGTTACTGATTTTATATTATATCTGGGGATATTAGCGTACTATTGTTTACATAGTCCAGGTGACAAAAATATATGAATTGAATATTGAATTTATCCATTCGTAATCCGAAAAAACGAACAACAAAAACAAAACTACACAAAAAATGAATTATCATTAAATTATTCGTCTGATGGTGGTGTATTCGTCAAATTTTTTTGATAAAATTATTTGTTTTAAAAGTCATCCTGCAAATGATTATTTTAATTTATTTTTTTTTTATTGTTTCGTTAGAAAAATAGAGTTCATGATGATGAAAAATATGCGGTTAACATCGTTAACATTTTTAAAACACATTATTAATATCCATTTTTTGATTTTAGGCATAAAAGAATGGATATTTAGTTTATATACCTATTTTTTTTTCCCCATTAAATATTTCTCCATCAGGCGAACGAAACAAGTCAGCGTTGTAAATTAATTTTCTCTTTCTCCTTTTCGTATGCATTTGATTTTATTTTTCATTTTACTCATTTTTAGTACATTTTTTTTTATTTTGAATTATATTTTTACTTCTTGAGAGGAGGTGGTAAGCGGTTGTAGGTAGATGTCTACGTGACAATCGTGACATTTATCACTGGACTTGAAACTTGTACAATAGTAACGACGGAATTTGATTCAGATTGGAAGCATATATCGTAAGTTGAACCATATATTATTAATACAATAAATTTTATTATTATATTATACAATACACATAACTATTGTATAATTATAAATTTTTATTAAATTTACTGTTTATGTTTTAATTACAATGAAGAAATTTATAAAAAAAAAAAAAGTGCAATTTTATTATGCACCGCACAAATAATATTCTTATGGAATGTACTGTTTTATTTTACATGTGGTTGGAGGTCGATGTCTACGTGACATTCATTCATCATTCGACTTAAAACTTGTACTATTGGAACCACAGACTTTGATTCAATATTGGAAGAAAATATTGTAAGTTCAACTATATATTATTAATATAATAAATTTTATTATTATATTATAACTATTGCATTATCAGCACATAAAATATGTTTTTCTCATCACAGGTAATCTATTGTTATAAAATAAATGATTTAATTGTTTATATTATATATTAATTATAATGTATAATAAACAATAAAGATTCAGATTCTACAACATTTTCACTTACAACAGCATCAATATTTGAAAAAATTAAAAAAAACTAATCCATACCTAACCTGTAAATTGAACATTTAATATTTTTGGAATATAATTGAAATATAGAAAATGTGATAGTAATATTAAGGATAAATCTGATCGTAGGTAAATTCCTACTTATTCCATATTATATTTAATGTTTAATAAATTAATTAAATATAATTGATTTTAGATTACATAGAAAAATATATATTAGAATCCACCAGCATCAATCATTATCACTACAGAAACAAATTGAATTATGAAATCGTAATTAATCTACAATATCAACATTACACACAATGACAACAATTAAATCAACCAGAAAAATAACATGATCAGTATTTATCATATGCAATATAACAACATAGTATTATTACCACAAGAACAAATTATATTGAAATTGATGTCATTTGAATGTTAGTCCATCGGCTGTGTCATCAATAAAATGGTAATTACAATTTTTTCATTCAGTTTACAACCATTAAAATTGTACGTTTTATTTATAATTATTATATTTAATATTATAAAATATAATCTATTTCTAGTCAAAAGCAGTTCAACCAGATTCAGTTTCATTGTATTGCCACATTTTACAGCTGCTACAAAAGCAATGGGTTCGCCACCATAACAAGAACCACCAGCATCAATCGTTATCACAACAGCAACCTATAGAATTATGAAATGGTAATTAATCTACAATATGAACATTACACACAAAGACAACAATTAAATCAACAAGAAAAACAACAATCATATGCAATATAACAACATAGTATTATTACCACAAGAACAAACTATTTTGAAATTAATGTCATTTGAATATTAGTCCATGGACTGTGTCGCCAATAAACTGATAATTGCATTATTTTTTTCAATGATTTTACATTCACCTATCACAATCAATTGAATAATTTAAATATTATTAAATTATAAACACAACTATCATTTCAATTACAATAAATTGGAAATATTTCTATAATTTCATCGACAACAACTCAAACACGTGAACGTGTGCCAATAATTCCCAGTTAGTTGGTAAATAGTCAATAACCAACTTCAACAAATGTACCATAATAAATATAGTGCAGAATAATGTTGCAGTATTTGTTCCACCACGAAATCAACGATGTAATTACGTATTTTGAAGAATGAGGTAAATTTCAGTATTTTCGTTTTTGTTTAATCCGCATAGTCTATATATTTAATATTAAATTAAGTATTATTATTTCTATTTCAGATAGATCGTATCAATTATTATGATATATAACTATTTGACAAATAATGCAGGATGTGCGAAACGCTTTAATTAACGCAAGTAAAATTGATTACACAAAACTTCTAATACGAACACCATCAACTTGGATTTGTATCATCAATTGGAGCACATGTGGTTTCATCCATTCCACATGCCATAATGCATTACAGTCAATTGACTTTTCTGTAGTCGTATGAAAAACAAACATCATATTCTTATAAATCGATTGAAGAAGAAAATGATATACACCTCAGAAATGATAAAAGAATGAAATTATATAAATAACAACAATAAAATAATATAAATAAATATAGGCTAATATCAGTAATTATATGTGGTCTTTATTTTCATTTAAAATAAGAAATATAAAATAAACTATATATATAAACATAAACTTAATATTATTAAATACATAATTAATTTAATTTAAAAAATTTATACATGTCTAATTATTTGGTTAACTTTATCAATCCTATACCTTTACCTTCAATTGAAATCTGAAAAGAGAAAAAAAAGATAATTTATATTAAAATATCACTATTTTCTATACTTTACATATGTAATTCGACACATAAACCCCAATAAGAATACTACTTTCAGACATTTTTGTTTTATGTTACCAAAAGTTAGGTTATGTAATTACCTATCGTTTGATACCTATCCCACCCGCCTACCACTTCAAACGGCTGAGTTATAGCGTTTTTAAGAAATCCAAAAAAATTTCCACTAAAATACCAGGCATTTTTCAGACGAAGTAACAGTCGCGCAGAATTAACAGGAGGCAAATTTTTTTTTAATTTTTTTCTTCTTCACTTTTGACCCACTTAGAGGCGGAATTTTCGAAAAATCTCAACGGATTCTTGTTCGCACGATCACCCCCGATCGTTTTCAGCCATAATTTTTCACGGGATTTTCCGGAATTTTCATTTTTTGTTTCTCATTTTTGACCCACTTAGAGGCGGAATTTTCGAAAAATCTCAACGGATTCTTGTTCGCACGACCAGCCCCGATCGTTTGAGCCTATTTTTTTTGCCATTTTTTGGAAATTTTTTTGGAAAATTTTTGGAAAAAAAATCCATGTTTTTATGTTACCAAAAGTTAGGTTATGTAATTACCTATCGTTTGATATCTATCCCTCCCTCCTACCACTTCAAATGGCTGAGTTATAGCGTTTTTAAGAAATCCATAAAAATTTCCACTAAAATACCAGGCAATTTTAAGACGAAGTAACAGTCGCGCAGAATTAACAGGAGGCAAATTTTTTTTTAAATTTTTTTCTTTTTCACTTTTGACCCACTTAGAGGCGGAATTTTCGAAAAATCTCAACGGATTCTTCTTCGCACGACCAGCCCCGATCGTTTGAGCCTATTTTTTTGCCATTTTTTGGAAATTTTTTTGGAAAATTTTTGGAAAAAAATCCATGTTTTTATGTTACCAAAAGTTAGGTTATGTAATTACCTATCGTTTGATACCAATCCCTCCCTCCTACCACTTCAAATGGCTGAGTTATAGCGTTTTTTGGAATTTTTTTTGGAAAATTTTTGGAAAATTTTTCCATGTTTTTATGTTACCAAAAGTTAGGTTATGTAATTACCTTTCGTTTGATACCTATCTTTCCCTCCTACCACTTCAAACGGCTGAGTTATAGCGTTTTTAAGAAATCCATAAAAATTTCCACTAAAATACCAGGCAATTTTAAGACGAAGTAACAGTCGCGCAGAATTAACAGGAGGCAAATTTTTTTTTAAATTTTTTTCCTTTTCACTTTTGACCCACTTAGAGGCGGAATTTTCGAAAAATCTCAACGGATTCTTGTTCGCACGACCAGCCCCGATCGTTTGAGCCTATTTTTAGCCATAAATTTTCACTGAATTTTCCGGAATTTTCTTTTTTTGTTTCTCATTTTTGACCCACTTAGAGGCGGAATTTTCGAAAAATCTCAACGGATTCTTGTTCGCACGACCAGCCCCGATCGTTTGAGCCTATTTTTAGCCATAAATTTTCACGGAATTTTCCGGAATTTTCTTTTTTTGTTTTTCATTTTTGACCCACTTAGAGGCGGAATTTTCGAAAAATCTCAACGGATTCTTGTTCGCACGACCAGCCCCGATCGTTTGAGCCCATTTTTTTGGCCTTTTCCGGAAATTTTTTTGGAAAATTTTTGGAAAAAAATCCATGTTTTTATGTTACCAAAAGTTAGGTTATGTAATTACCTATCGTTTGATACCTATCCCTCCCTCCTACCACTTCAAATGGCTGAGTTATAGCGATTTTTGGAAATTTTTTTGGAAAATTTTTCCATGTTTTTATGTTACCAAAAGTTAGGTTATGTAATTACCTTTCGTTTGATACCTATCTTTCCCTCCTACCACTTCAAACGGCTGAGTTATAGCGTTTTTAAGAAATCCATAAAAATTTCCACTAAAATACCAGGCAATTTTAAGACGAAGTAACAGTCGCGCAGAATTAACAGGAGGCAAATTTTTTTTTAAATTTTTTTCTTTTTCACTTTTGACCCACTTAGAGGCGGAATTTTCGAAAAATCTCAACGGATTCTTGTTCGCACGACCAGCCCCGATCGTTTGAGCCTATTTTTAGCCATAAATTTTCACGGAATTTTCCGGAATTTTCTTTTTTTGTTTCTCATTTTTGACCCACTTAGAGGCGGAATTTTCGAAAAATCTCAACGGATTCTTGTTCGCACGACCAGCCCCGATCGTTTGAGCCTATTTTTTTGCCATTTTTTGGAAATTTTTTTGGAAAATTTTTGGAAAAAAAATCCATGTTTTTATGTTACCAAAAGTTAGGTTATGTAATTACCTTTCGATTGATACCTATCTTTCCCTCCTACCACTTCAAACGGCTGAGTTATAGCGTTTTTAAGAAATCCATAAAAATTTCCACTAAAAAATACCAGGCAATTTTAAGACGAAGTAACAGTCGCGCAGAATTAACAGGAGGCAAATTTTTTTTTAAATTTTTTTCTTTTTCACTTTTGACCCACTTAGAGGCGGAATTTTCGAAAAATCTCAACGGATTCTTGTTCGCACGACCAGCCCCGATCGTTTGAGCCTATTTTTAGCCATAATTTTTCACGGAATTTTCCGGAATTTTCATTATTTTTTTTTCATTTTTGACCCACTTAGAGGCGGAATTTTCGAAAAATCTCAACGGATTCTTGTTCGCACGACCAGCCCCGATCGTTTGAGCCTATTTTTAGCCATAAATTTTCACTGAATTTTACGGAATTTTCTTTTTTTGTTTTTCATTTTTGACCCACTTAGAGGCGGAATTTTCGAGAAATCTCAACGGATTCGTGTTCGCACGATGTCCCCCCATCGTTTAAGACTATTTCCAGCCATATTTCTTTTTTGACCTTCAAAAGTGTGGGTTATAACCTCATGCCGAAAAAATTTTTTTGCCCGTAGGGCCTTCAGATTTTCAGTGTTTGTAGAGCTCGGAAAAAAAACAATATTTGTCGACCACTTTTCCAAATTTCCTTAAGGGGGCGGAGTTATGGGGCTTCGGAAGTACAAAATGGGTCACTTTTGCACCCCTATAACTCCGGAAATACCCAATATTTCGCCAGGAGCTTCTCACCAGCGATAGTCCTCCTCAAGGGCTACATATTATATTATGGGAGTGACTTTCTATCTATAAGGGTTTTCCAACTAGGGGTGCCTAAAGTTTGGAAAATGGTTTGCAGATCAATATTCCGATGACTGGAAAGTCGGGAAATATTGAATTTTCCAAAAATCTAATGATGCAGGAATGTAAAGGAAAGTTCAATCTTTGTTCAAAGATTTTTTTTGGAATTTTCCAGTGAAAAATGCGGATTTTCCAGGCACAACGAAAAACATCGATTTTTACATGTTTTCAATTGGGAATTTTCCGACTTTCCCAATGGAATTTTCCAATGCCCAATTTATCACATATAGTAGACTATATGCCACGTACTTTAAGCCCTATCACAACTCTCTAAGACTAATGGTTTTCCAACAATAAGCGCCCAAAGTTAGGCTTACACGAAAATTTCCAAATCTTATATCGGTTATAAGTCGAGTAATAGATTTTTCACGGAAAAAGTCCAGAAGCTTTGTTGTGCGCCTTAAAATCCTCTATAATATGGCTGGAACAAAAAATGGCTACCTAATTTATTTTTATCGTGAACTTCAAAAAGTCCGTTTTGCGAAATTCCGGGAAATTTCTCCAGCCCAAAGTAGAAGACTTACAGATGTCTTATAGCCATAAATGGATATAGATGGTAAATGTACTGTGGGAGTGGTACTGAAAATTTTTCCTAACTATTACAGTTTTCCCGGAATTTTCCGATTAAAATTAAAATTTTCCGGATTTTCCTGAAATTTTCCAGATGTCTCAGTTAGAATTTTAGGAACATTTTTTACCACTTGAGGACCCGAATCTATTTACGGGTTTTCCCGGAATTTTCATATAACGGTTTCATATGCATGGTGAAAAATCCATGTTTTTTTTTTACAAAAAGTTAGGTAATTTAATTGCCTATCATTTGATGCCTATCACAACCTCCTATCACTTCAAACAGCTGAGCTAGGATTTTTGCCGTTTAAAAAATATACCATAATTTTTCACTAATTTCCTTTCTTAATTTTCATATGTATGAAAAAAATTTACTCGTCGAATGAAAAACAATTATAAAAATAATTGTGAGTGAATTTAATGATAATTGTTATATAACATCATTGAAAATTAAATTTACACACGAAAACAACAAATACAAGTGATTTGTTTTTATTAAAGAATTTCTTTTCCTTTTGTAATGTAAATAATAAATAACACAAAATAACAAGTGTGCACCTGCGCACGTTGAGGTAGGTCGCGTAAATTAGTTGTTTGTTATTATCTATCTTCTTCTACTTTTATTTGTTGTACGTAGTTGTTTGTATTTTTAGACTACACGAACGCTGTATGTACTATGAAGTTGAATTATTATGAAGTGGTTATTTTGTGATGGCTGACAGTGAACGCTATGAAAGTATTATGATGATTTTGGGTGAACTTTAACGTATTTTAAAACAATTTGATATACATATTTAAAAAAAAAAAAATTTTAAAGTGAAATGTGAATATTTTTCTACCTATTTTTACTATATTTTTGTTGTTAACCATGGTGAAAAAATACATGAACTCATACGGATTTACTGACATCATTCTAATACGAAATCTGTACGTCATCAAAAAATCATTTTCTCAAATACCAGCTGCCGAGGATCATGTTGGGAAATAAGTTAGGTGATTATTATTAGTGAGTATATATTTTATTTTAAATTGTCTACAAACTTAGGTTATTTATAACGTTAGTATACTATATAGCTAGTCATATTACTCCAAGTAAAGCTTATGACATTTACTAAACATTAATTACAGCCGAGTTTGGTAAATTACTCCGCATGGGAGAGTATATAACAATCCATCAATTGTACTGCAATTAGCGAAAGACAAATGTTTCCATAATTCTATTATTTTTTATTGGGTAATTAACCCATAGTGATGTGTGTGTGCACACATAATTATTAATCTTTGGTAGTGTCCAATACCATATTTTCAAAGGTATCAGTTTTTTTTATTCCATAAACGCGTAAATGGTGACCCAGTTGAAAAATTTCAGTCAAAAATGATCGTATTTTATAATTTCTTAAACGCTCCAGAAGAACCACAGAAAAAATTTATTAACGAAAAGAAAATTAGTATTAGTACTGATTGTTGAGTTTGTTCAATATTGTTCATTTCAATGAATATAAATGAAAAAGTACAAAAGTTCACGTCGAACATCTTTGCAAATCGTGTATTGTCATGAAAGAATATTTAATATGAAATAAAGCATAATCTATGGATAAATATTATTATAGCCATATCTGTCTTAATCTTTAGACCAAATAAATACGACATAAAACAAAGTAATTGTTTCTTATATTCTTCCTAGTCGGTAATTGTATGACAATGTAATTTTAGAAAATTGCAGAAAAACAATACACAATTTATGTGATTAAACATTATGGAATTGTTTTTAGTTTTTGGTGTTACTTCAGTTGGCACAGAAATCCCATATTCAATAAAATACATTTAATTTTATTATGTTTCGTATATTGCTCATTTTTTTATATTTTTATTGTTATTATTATAAATATTACTCTTCGTTTATTTTTATTTATTAAAAATTTCATGTACAAGGTGTGCACCAGTGCGATGTTGACTCATGATGATGATCCCAGCAAAGGTTATAAAACGCTCATTATTCTGAACACTTATCTGTCACTGACAAGTGACAGGTCAATGTATTTAACCATAACCGTACGCCGAATAGTCAGCAATGCTGTATTTTTAAAATTTAATCTGTTTCGAGTGCAATGATTAGTGTTATCGCATAAACACAATTAATCAGCCATGCCATCACATCGTATCATGCATGAGTATCTGACTCATAAGCTGCTGTCAGCATCACAAATATATATATATATCTGACAGAAAGATCACACGGCGGCGATATACCATAGAATTAATTTACAAGTTCAATTTAATTTAATTATTCATGAATGTGATGGCTGCCTAGTGATTTTTTTCCTTATATTATAATAAATACGTTTGTCGAAAAAAATATTAAATAATTGCAGGAATATGTAAAAATTATTAATTTCATACTTATGTAAGTATCACCCTTTTTATATATTTTATGAAAATAAATTGTAAGTAGTATTGTTTCCTTTTTTTTTTTTTTGATGAAATATAAAATAGATTTTCGTGTGTAAGAAAATAAAAATAAAATGGTTTCCATCAGTATCAGTACCACACCACTGCCATTCATTACTATCGTTCTATTGATGGATGCTGAAAAAAACACACATCTCTTCATTGAATGAATTTATAAGTTAAGAAAATGTTAAGTTAAATTATATTTAAAGAATAATTGTAAATATTTCAACAAAATGTGAGTATCAATTTTTATAAATTATTTCATTTGTATGTAAACTAAAATTGTTTGCATAGAGTTAACTACTAACAATAAAAATAAAATGGCTACCATCAGTTTCAATACCACACCACTGCCATTCATTACTATCGTTCTATTGTTGACTCTGAAAAAAACACCTGTTCATTGAATGGATTTATAAGTTTTAAGAAAATTTTAAATTAAATTATATTTGAAGAATAATTGTGAATATTTCAACAAAATGTGAGTATCAATTTTTATAAATTATTGCATCTGTAAGTAAACTAAAACTGTCTTTTTCCAAATTATTAACTACTAACACTTCATATGAGTACTTTATTACACTAACACATAACTTTTGGACAAATAGTATATTCAATTATTATATTTAAAGAAAAAAAGTATCCATAGGCGACATTGATTTCCTATTGGACCAATTGATTTGTGAGATAATTTTATAAACATTTGATTCAATTTTTTTATTATTAATTTGTTTGGTTTTAATTTTTGTTAATATTCTGACAATAAATTATTGTAGTGATAACCAATAATCGGTTCTTTCTTCTATTACATATGATGCCATAGCTAATTGATGTAAATTTTGTATCCGGCATCTATATTATTGGAATGACGATATTGTTAACAGTATTGGATTATTTTGCGAACATAATTATACTATTATCATATTATCCTTAAACGTATTTTAAATAACAAAAATTAATTGTTCTAACCCAGTTTCAGCAAAATTTACCCTTAATTTTGTTAGAACTAAGCTAATTATAATAATAATATGTAGAAAAAAGTCTATTTTAAAAATAGAATTATAAATTTTACCAACAGATCAAAGAAAACTAAATTAATTTTATTTTAATTTTTTTTAGTTTGTTGTATAATAATAACAACATCAACTGCAATAATTAATTAATATTTTCTTTCATTAAACTTTCTGATTTAGAAAAAAATATATTCAAATGAAGGGATTTGAGAAAATGTATGTACTTATTTTGAACATACAATATCGTATTTCGTACTCTATCAATCTGTAACTAAAATGCAATAATTTTGTCTCATACCTTAAATGCATCCAGTTTGACCATAAAATAGTAACAACAAAGACTTAAAATGACTAATCCGGTTTACCACCTGACGTACAAATTTCGTTTGTTGTAGCCATTACCTATTTTCGAAGTGCTTAGTTTATCATCTACCTGACAGAGCGATGCTTTGCTTTTGTCTTTAAGTCCAACAGATTACTTTGACTTTAAGCCCCCACACCGATAAACTGTAATATTTAAAACATTGGTGGAGAGGATAGATCATATGACAAGAAAATTAACATGATTATTTCTTTAGCAGCATTTAATCCTGAACAAATAGCTGTGTACTAAATATAATCAAAATGAAATATGAAATGATCAAATTGTCAGGTTTATTGATAACCTGTTGTGTGCAAGTGGATTATTATTCTATATTAAATGTTTATTTTTATATTTATTTAAAGATAAAATATCAGATTGTGTTGTAAGGTGCGAAGAAGACTCTAGTGTTGGTGATCGCAGTTATATATCAGATTCAAAAATCGGTATATACAGTTAAATATCATCGCCAAATTTTGGAAAATTGAATATTAGTGAATAAATGCAAATTTTTTATTATCATCATTATTACAAGAATATATTATATATCTATTAATTAATGTTAGGATAATATTGCATTTAAATACATTATTTTACACAAAGTTGCTCGCATAACACCCATATAATGTTGAATGTGGTGATACCATCGTTTGTGTAGGCAAGGTAATATGCACTCCAATTAATATAACCTGCTGAATGACAAGCAACAAATCGCATTTTATTAATAAAACAGCAAATTTTGCGTAAAATAACAACGAAAAACGATACGATATAGAAAAATAAGAAATGAACGATGATCCAGTAAATAATCGAGATGAACAATTAACACAACATTATGAAAAAATTGAAATGCATTACGTGATTTATACATAACATTAATTAGATGTAAACAAACAACGCAAATGTTATGTAAATGGATTGAAGAAGGTGGTCCTGTACCATATTGTTTTCAGCCATATGGGAACAAGTTCGAATATAGTTATTAAAGCATATTGCACGATTACCAACAGTTCCAATAATAGAAGTATAAAGAAGTATAAAATTATTAAATTAATCCATTTGTATGATAAAATAATATTAAAAATTTTATTTTTATCTGCAGGCAAGCACATTTGCAGTTACATGATACGGATGGAGTGACACATTCACAATGGGATTTAACATGAGAGCGTATTCACACATTTAGGATTTATTTAAAGAAGAAGGTAATAGTTTTTATGTTTTTATATAGTTTTTTATTTTCATACTACGGTTATAATTAATTTGATTTTGCATTTAAAATATGATGTTGTGGATGCAGTTTATAACCCAAATAATAACAGATGGCTAAAGTTTGCGTGTTCTTCGCAACGTGCAATTTTACAATTTATTTTAACATTGTATTATATGAATACAATATATAATCGAATGTAATCATGGTGTTTTCTGAGTAATACGAATTGCCTGTGTTACATAAAATACAAACCCCAACCTTACAATACTAATATCACCATTTATAATTGTTTCCATTATATGTTCATTAAAATGTATAAAATAATGAAAATACTGATTTTGCAACATCATCATGAACAACAGTATTAATGCTAATACTCAATAGTATAAAAAAAAATGAGCAGCATTTTTGGAATATACATCAAATATAAATATTTGAACTATTTTATATTACTCCGGTCTTTCTCAAATTGATTAAATATCCACAAAATATAATTTTATTATGGGTTAAAGCACAGAGGCAACTTTTATTTATAATAGTTATATGTTATTATAGTATTAATTGCATTTATTTAAACTAATTTTTTACAGATTTTTAGTTCCAATTATAAATTGTAACATACCACAGATACAATTGGTAATGTATACACAACCACTACTAACAAAATTACATATCAATCATCAAAACAACTATTTTAATCGCAAAAGAAATAATCTACAATAACAGACATTGTCGCATCAATATCTTTAATAAAACAATATATCAACAGTAAAACAACAAACCAACACGTGCTATCAACAAATACTACGATATTGATGGCATTTTATATTAATCCACCGAATGTGTCAATGAATTTACAACCACAATCAAATGAATATTCTAATATTGAATTACCAGCACTACAGCATCAACTTCATTTACAATATTTTGGAAAATAATTATATGATGTCAAATAATATGCCGTCATTAGTAACATCAGTGGCATCAACATCGTTAATTATAAAGTCAGCTTACCTAACAGCTAATAATCAATGCATCAATTTTACCATAAGCGCCAATAAATTTAAAATACAACCTTAAAGTTGTGCACAACAGCAAAACAACAAACCAACACGTGTTGTGAACAACTACTATGATATTGATGACATTTTATATTAATCCACCGAATGTGTCAATGAATTTACAATCACAATCAAATGAATATTCAAATATTGAATTACCAGCACTATAGCATCATCTTCATTTACAATATTTTGGAAAATAATTATATGATGTCAAATAATATGCCGTCATAAGTAACATCAGTGCCATTAACATCGTGAATTATAAATGCAGCTTACCTAACAGCTAATAATCAATGTATCAATTATACCATAAGCGCCAATAAATTTAAAATACAACGTAGAGTTGTGCACAAATATTTGTTCAACGAACGAAAGTGAAAAGATATAAGATAAAATTACTCAGTTTAGTCAACTCAACAGTAAAACTCATTGTTAAATGTGGAGCACACATTAAAATTAATTTTACAGTCAAGTAAGTAGATTACCTCTACCGCCTATGGGTGTGTTAATAACAAGTTACAAATTAGTTTGCCATTATATAAATGTTTTCATTTATTGAATTATATATTAATCCGGAGGTTTAAAAAGTACGCAAAATGTAAATATTAAACCCAATTAGTATTTCTATCGCTGCTTGAAAGTTACATGCAACGCAATATGTAATGTAAAATCAAATAAATGGAAATCACTTAATGAAAATTAGAAAACCATCAAAACAACATTAATGACGAGCTGTAAATTTATAATTAGAAACATTTTTATAATTAATGAATAACATTTCGCACACTTAAAATATAAAACTACAAACTACAAAAAATGCAAATTTGTGCCATATGACATTGTGACTTTGTTAATTTGAAGAATAGTGCTCAACTTCATATTTTTATATAAACGAACAACCGACGGCAATTCAATTGATTTATTTTCAGTATGAAAAGTATATTAATCAGTTAATTATGTCAGAGGGCAGCCAAATAGTTACAGCAAATTATTTGTTTCGTATAAACAAAATTTAGCAACAAAAAAAGTATTGAGTATTTGAACTTAAAAAAATACATGCATCAATATTTTTGCTTATATTTTTGATGTTTAAATATAAAATAATTATATAAAAGGTGACTGGACAATTCACAGAATAAAATAACCTTGCATAAGCAACACTCGTATATATGATTTACTTATATGTAATAAAATATTTATTTTAGGCTGATTCTCAGGAATGACAACGTTCTAAATACACACACGTAATAATTATGCAGTTTTGTAAATGCAAATATATAAAATATTTCTCGCCTCAATATTTTAATACATGTAACTAAATATAAATATGAAGTGTTGCTCCAGTAAGGTTATTATATTCTGTGATAATATAAATCGAATGGTATATATTTGCAAAGAACCTTAACTTAATACATATTTCATTTTCAGATATCGATATTAGATGCTCAACTGTAATATGCAACACTTTTACATACATCCGTAAAAATACTATGATGGATACGTAGTGCCAAGCTGAACGTAGTTGATAGATTACTGAGACCAATAACGGACAAAAGTGAGTAATTTAATTAATTTTTCTTTTAATGAATATTTTGGTGTAACAAACCAGTGGTTGAGTTTTTTTTTTTTATGAAACCTATTTTTTTTACACTTTGTTCGATGACCTTTTGCCATCTTTTTGACAACTGCTTTCTTCCTCAAAGAACCGCTCTGACTCTTTTTATCAGGAAAAAAAAAACTGAACTGAAATCAAAATGCAATGAATGGTCAGCATCAATATTGCATTTTTTATCGCTCAATTTCAGAACTACCAGGCATCACCAAAATGCAATCCACACATTTTCATTTTATTTTTTTTTAGTTGTATTTTCTACAAATTCGAACGTACAATATCGTATTTCGTACTCCATCGATCTGTTACTGAAGTGCAAACATTTTTTCGTATACCTCATATGGTTCCAATTTGCCTAGCAATGAATCAAAACCGAGAAAATAGTAACAACAAATACTTAAAATGACTAATTTCTCAACGACTACACAATTATTTGGTCCATCCTGCAATCCATAGGACTTACTTCTGTGAAGAGGGTGAATTCAACACACTGTCGTCCGGTTTGCCACCTGACGTACAAATTCCGTTTGTTATAAGCATTACCTATTTTCGAAGTGCTTAGTTTATCATCTACCTGCCAGAGCTTTGAGAGAGATTTGACATTAATGTTGTTATAATATTTTATATAAACTGTAATATTTAAAAATTTGTTTAAATATATTATTTTATATTATTTGTTTTCGTATAGCAAAGCGGTTGAAAACAACAAAACATCACCGAAATTTGCAAACTTAAACAAAAACAATTTGCTGCTATGAAGAAAATCATACTTGTGTAATTTAAGATTTTAATTTATAAGTTATTTATTTATATTTAAGTTATAATTTAAGTTTAATAATTTTAATTAAATTGGATGAATTAAGCTAATTATATTAATTAATTTCCATTTAATTATTAATTAGTTTAATTCATTAATTTAAAATACACAATTTAGATTTTAAGAAACTAAAATATCTGAGATAGATAGGTATTCTACATAACGTTTTTTTTAAAATAGAAATTAAAGTATCAATTACGCGCGGGGATTGTATTTTGTAATCACTTTTATATTTTCCATCGCTGACAGCTTTTTGTGTTGTGGCCTGGGGTCGCGTCGTATGTTAATGTCTCCATTTAGAATTTAATGGCTGTAATACTCATCGATCAGAGTATTATGGTTGCAGGATAATAAATTTAGGCATTGCATGCGATGTTCCCATCATGGGACCCCCATGGTTCTAGTTGGCTGGGCTTGTTGGCTACGCCTGGTTGTGCCTACCAATATTACAGATTTAATTTTAATATATTCCAATCTATTGTGAAGAATTTTAAACTAATTTTTTCACTTGAATGGAAACTGGTGAAGAAATTAGAAAATTGTCGACATTATCCACTGTGCCACTTGTGTTGTGCGCAGTCATTGGGATCTATTCGTCCCCTTTTTACGTTTTTCCCAAAGTCATGCTGAACGATATTAGATATAGAAATAACGAAGGCATTATTTTAAATGCTTATAAACATGCTCCGAATACGAATAAATTCCAAATAAAAACACATTTATATTTTCAAATTTTTTTAATCGTCTTTTGACAGTATAAATTTCATTTAAATTAATATGTACAAAATTTCTTTCATTCTTTTTACATGTTGTATTATTCGGAGTTCTATACTCATTCGTATACGGATCATGTTTAATCCCCATATTAGTATTGATTTATCTGAAAAATTTTGCGCGCATACGCAAGTAGAGTTTAAATATAAAATATATTTATAAATTTAAATGAGAGCGTTTTGTTTGAATATGTAAGAAACATGTAACCTTATTCAGGCAAACCACTCTCATGGAATTAATTTAATAATTTTTCTAGTTAATCAATACTTAATATGCAGTACTTGGGTTTTTTTCGTCAGCAAAGTTTATATTGATTGAAATAGTTATCACTAACGCATTCTGTGCGTCAAGTGCGCGTTTGATCCATGGATCGTACGTATTACAAATAAAGTATATTAACTGTCTTTTGCTTGTCCATTATTTGAATAGTATCTAAGTAAAATTAGTTTTATATTGTTTTTTTCTCAATGCTATATCCTATCGCTATATAAAGAATTCCTATTGGGGTGTTATCGTCTCCGAGAAGTATTGCTAACTAAAATTTTATGCATTCGTATTTGATTAGGTTATTTTATCACACGTCATAACTTTGTTAATACAAAATTACGGAGTGCAATTGGTGAATTGTTACAAACTCACATACGAGAGTAATTTACTAATTTGACTGTAGTATTTATTGGATGTGCACAACAAGGAATGGCACTATTATGAAATGGTGGCTTAGCGTATGTCTTCGCACACGTCTCATATGGTACACTCCTAGGTTGAAAAATATTATAATGTTTTCTTTAAATCAATAAACACACACGCATCGTAACAATAACTCAAAATCAGTCGAATATTGTTTGATACACGGGTTGATTATTTGGTTGTTTATTCAATTACAAATTTTTTGACTCTTCGAACGCTAGTATTTGCTATGTACAACGAGTGGATGTGCGTGGATGTGTTTTTTTTAGAGAACATGTTATTTTATTGTTTCAACTTCAAAATGTTGGTGTAAGGGGAGTAGAAAGTCATCTAATTAAATTTGTATTAACACTTGTTGTGAATAGGGGATGCGTTCCTGAGGCTGATCTTAATAATTTATGATATGAACGAGCCATCGGGTGTGTGTGTAAAATTGAACGAGTAATATCATTTGAACGAATTTCATTCTGGTAGTCTTAATAGTGGGTAGGATTTATTGGAAAAAGACGTACAAATTTTATTTATTTGTAATTGATATAATGGTTATAAATCGGCCGGTTTTTAATTATTTACTTACTTAATATTGGTGTAATCTCTCAGGCATGTGCAATGATCTGGTCACTCACATCCTGGAAATTGTTTTGCGTGGAAAATTAATAACTTACATAAATTGGTGCGTTGTGGAAGAATATCTATTATCTCTAACCATTTAGGCTTCTATTGTATATTTTGTGTTTTGTTATTTATAAAAATTTTGTAATAGTAACTTACATATATATAAGTTTTAAGTTATAATTAAGATTAAAAATTGTATTGGTTAATAGTTTAAGATTCAATCAAACCAGACGCTTGTGTTTTATTGTAAACATCTATTAATAATATTTAATATTTGTTTTTAATGAACCAATGAAAAAATTTGAAAACCAATTTTCAAATATAATAAAACACAAGCACTCTGGATAGTTGAGGAACGAGATTTTAATTTATAAGATTTAATTAAAGTTTAATAATTTTAAGTAAATTGGATGAATTAAGCTAATAATATTAATTAATTTCCATTTAATTATTAATTAGTTTAATTCATTAATTTAAAAGACACAATTTAGATTTTAAGAAACTAAAATATCTGAGATAGATAGGTATTCTAAATAACGTTTTTTTAAAGTATAAATTAAAGCATCAATTACGCGCGGGGATTGCATTATGTAATCACTTTTATATTTTCCATCGCTGACAGCTTTTTGTGTTGTGGCCTGGGGTCGCGTCGTATGTTAATGTCTCCATTTAGAATTTAATGGCTGTAATACTCATCGATCAGAGTATTATGGTTGCAGGATAATAAATTTAGGCATTGCATGCGATGTTCCCATCATGGGACCCCCATGGTTCTAGTTGGCTGGGCTTGTTGGCTACGCCTGGTTGTGCCTACCAATATTACAGATTTAATTTTAATATATTCCAATCTAATTGAGAGTTTTATACTAATTTTTTCACTTGAATGGAAAACAAGTGAAGAAATTAGAAAATTGTCGACATTATCCACTGTGCCACTTGTGTTGTGCGCAGTCATGGGATCTAGTCGCTCCTTTTTACGTTTTTCCCAAAATCATGCTGAACGATATTAGATATAGAAATAACGAAGGCATTATTTTAAATGCTTATAAACATGCTCCGAATACGAATACAATTCCAAATAAAAACACATTTATATTTTCAAATATTTTTAATCGTCTTTTGACACAGTATAAATTGTATTTAAATTAATATGTACAAAATTGCCTTCATTGGCATTCTATTTACATGTTGTATTATTCGGAGTTCTATACTCATTTGTATACGGATCATGTTTAACCCCCATATTAGTAGTGATTTCTCTGAAAGAATTTTGCGCGAAAACGCAAGTAAAGGTCAAATGTAAAATTTATTTACAATTTTAAATGAGAGCGTTTTGTTTGAATATGTAAGAAACATGTAATCTTATTCAAGACAAACCACTCTCATTCATTTAATAATTTTTCGTAGTTATCAATACTTAATATGCAGTAGTTGGGTTTTTTAAAAATCGTCAGCATAGTTTATATTGATTAAAGTAGTTATCACTAACGCATTCTGTGCGTCAAGTGCGCGTTTGATCCATTGATCTTTCGTATAAAAAAGTAAAGTATATTAACTGTCTTTTGCTTGTCCATTATTTTAATAGCATCTAAGTAAAATTAGTTTTATATTGTTTTTTTCTCAATGCTATATCCTATCGCTATATAAAGAATTCCTATTGGGGTGTTATCGTCTCCGAGAAGTATTGCTAACTAAAATTTTATGCATTTGTATTTGATTAGGTTATTTTGTCACACGTCATAACTTTGTTAATACAAAATTACGGAGTGCAATTGGTGAATTGTTACAAACTCACATACGAGAGTAATTTACTAATTTGACTGTAGTATTTATTGGATGTGCACAACAAGGAATGGCACTATTATGAAATGGTGGCTTAGCGTATGTCTTCGCACACGTCTCATATGGTACACTCCTAGGTTGAAAAATATTATAATGTTTTCTTTAAATCAATAAACACACACGCATCGTAACAATAACTCAAAATCAGTCGAATATTGTTTGATACACGGGTTGATTATTTGGTTGTTTATTCAATTACAAATTTTTTGACTCTTCGAACGCTAGTATTTGCTATGTACAACGAGTGGATGTGCGTGGATGTGTTTTTTTTAGAGAACATGTTATTTTATTGTTTCAACTTCAAAATGTTGGTGTAAGGGGAGTAGAAAGTCATCTAATTAAATTTGTATTAACACTTGTTGTGAATAGGGGATGCGTTCCTGAGGCTGATCTTAATAATTTATGATATGAACGAGCCATCGGGTGTGTGTGTAAAATTGAACGAGTAATATCATTTGAACGAATTTCATTCTGGTAGTCTTAATAGTGGGTAGGATCTATTGGAAAAAGACGTACAAATTTTATTTATTTGTAATTGATATAATGGTTATAAATCGGCCGGTTTTTAATTATTTACTTACTTAATATTGGTGTAATCTCTCAGGCATGTGCAATGATCTGGTCACTCACATCCTGGAAATTGTTTTGCGTGGAAAATTAATAACTTACATAAATTGGTGCGTTGTGGAAGAATATCTATTATCTCTAACAATTTAGGCTTCTATTGTATATTTTGTGTCTAATTATTTGTAAATATTTTGTAAGTTACTATAGTCTATAAGTTTTAAATTATAATTTAGATTAAACATTGTATTGGTATTTAAGATTCAAGCAAACCAGACGCTTGTGTTTTATTGTCAACATCTATTATATTATTTAATATTTGTTTTTAATAAACTATCAAAAAAATTTGAAAACCAATTTTCAAATAAAAATAAAACACAAGCACTCTGGATATTATTTATATTTTATCAATAATTTTGTTGGTCTCTCTCTCTGCACGAGGCATAATAGCCAATATTTGTGTAGTTAGACAAACCAATAAAATATTGAGATTATAATATATTCATGATCGCGTATTTATAATTTATTCGTGAATTTGAATTCAATTTAGTTTTATATTTTAATTTGTATGAGTTTTTTTTCAAATGACATTATGTTATTTTTTTCTCATATTTTTTGATTTTTTCAAACTTCGGGAATCACTTTGGCATATTCTTTTAATATGTTACGTACAGGGATTGTCGCCTCCCTACAAAGTGATTACGTGTTCGGGCTCACATGCAAAGGAATATCCGTGGTTTCCGATAAAACCGTTCTAAGCTGTAGTAACGAGTTTCTACAAAAAAAAAAAATTTTTTTTTATTTATCGCCTGTGTATATTAATTTTAAATTCTCGAATTCCCAGTAGCATAATAATAATTGAACTAAATTTTTAATTTTTATAAATATAAGTGTTCGGGCTCACATTCAAAGGAATCTGAGCTTTTCGATAAAACCGTTCTGAGCTGTGAATGATCACATTTTTATTTTGTTAGATTCAAGCCCGTGTATGGCTTTTAATACCCTGCAAACACCTTCGCGGAATTTTATAAATAGTAATTTTCAGGCTGAAATTATTGAATTTCAGCAGTAGTGTAATCATTGGGAGCTACATTATCTAACTATTTTTTTTCCATCGTGAATAGGTTTTCCATGTTATGGCCGGGGTCGTGGCACTTATCAATTAGCGTTAATTGAAGCCTGGCACGCGCACGACCCTTGTTCTGGTTGCCGAACGATTATTCATGTGATTGTAGACATTCATGTTCACAGCAAGGAAAATTTGCCCTATTTAAATAGGTAAAAAACACAAATTTTAACCTTTGTGAATATTGGTCTACTCTCGCATGTGCAGTAATTTTGTACTCATAACCGGTGAATTATATTACATGGAAAATTATATGTTACGTTGTAGCACTATGTGAGGACCACGTCTGAATGAAGTTCGTACGAAAGGCCTATTTTAATATATATTGTATATTTATATCAGTTTTTTGGTCGCCATAACCATGAATACAGTCGATACTAATACTCTACTTTGGGTTTTGCGGAGAATATCTATAATCTGTAAAATTTGGAATTTAAAAATTACATTAGTTCTATTTTTAATGTATAAAATTTCCACAAAAACTCTATTTAATTTCATATTTATCAATTCTGTGGAAATTCCAAGAATAAATTATTCTTCAAAAATTAAGGAGAGGTAATGGAGGAATTAGTAGCGACATCAATAATAATTTAGTGTGGACTTATTTATCGTATATTTATTACTTATGGTGACATCTGCTTGCTAATAGATTATTTCCGAAGCGTTTAGCTGGGGAAAGTGGTGAATATGTACATGGTTTATATATGAGATGAAAGTGTGTTTGACGTTACTTTCGTTGTTGCTAGTGCCATCTCTATTCGCGTAGAAAATTTAAGAAAAATTTGTATTAAAGTAGTACTAGAATAATAATGTTTCCTTATTAACATTTGTAATGTTTACAAATGAAATTAAAAAAATAACATTACCACTAGCATGTGATTATGCTCGCCTAATACTTCATCTCATAAAATCGTATATTTTGTGTATTTTTTTGGCATATTTATTTTGTGTGTGTATTGAATGTATGAGTTTCACAATGTCAAAGAATATTACTTTTTCATTAAAAATATGGTATTGTAATAGAATACATTTTTGCCATACTTCAAATTTTGATATTTCAATCAATTTTTGTTTTTGTAATTCTTTTCTTCATTGACTTTTGTTTTCTAGCTCGTCGGAAAAAGAAAAGGCTGTAAGTAATTTTAATAAAAATACATATAATTAAATAAATAATAATTATAATAATAAAATAGAAATACAAATAATATTAATATATATTTAATTGTTAATAAATTATAATTTTTAGGGCACTGCAATCACAAGATATTCATCAGAAAGTTTTGGTGCCGGCCGGAGCGTGCATTATCAGCACATAAAATATGTTTTTCTCATCACAGTTAATCTATTGTTATAAAATAAATGATTTAATTGTTTATATAATATACTAATTATAATGTATAATAAACAATAAAGATACAGATTTTGGAACATCATCACGTACACCAGCATCAATATTTCAAAAAAAAAAAAAAACTAATTTATACCTAACCTGTAATTTGAACATTTAATATTTTTGGAATATAAATCAAATATAGAAAAAGTGATAGTAATATAATGGATAAATCTGATCGTAGGTAAATTCCTACTTATTACATATTATATTTAATGTTTAATAAATTAATTAAGTATTATTTATTTCAGATTACATTTACTACGAACAATTATGAATATTATTTTGATACAAAACCATATGAAAACGTTTGCGGAGAAACAGTGATGAAAATATATGAGGCCTTGATATAGGATTAATGAAAAATTCCGAAGTAGTAGTAGAAAATATGATGATATTATAATAGAATACGATTTTTTTCTACTTTAACTTTTAAAATTTCAAAAATATTTTATTTTTGTAATTCTTTTCTTCATTGACTTTTGTTTTCTAACTGGTTGGAAATAGAAAATGCTGTAAGTAATTTTAATAAAAAAACATATAATTAAATAAATAATAAGAATAATTATAAAAATAATATTATTAATAAAATAGAAATACAATTAATATTAATATGTATTTAATTGTTATTAAATTATAATTTTTAGGGCACAATCACAAGATATTCATCAGAAAGTGTTGGTGCCGGCCGTATTATAAGATCAAAACATACATCTAATAACGAGCTATGAATTTATAATTAGGAACATTTTTGTTAGTAATTAACTATAACAGGTAATTAAATAATATAACGATCACGAATTGTATTTATTTACAAAAAACCTCAATACATATTTCATTTTTAGATATTAATAAGCTCGTGCAATAAGTAAAATTTTGTCCGCAGAAATAGTACAAGATTAAAAAGTAATACTAAACTCAACATAGTTGATTGATTACTCATACCACCAGTAACAGGATACATAGGTGAGTTATTTGATTATTTATTTTTTTTGTTACAACTTATGTTTAAATCATAAAAACAGATAAAGACAACATGATCGATGTGACAACACATCCCAACCAAGGTTAAATGTGAGTATTGACGAATGCGCAAAGAAGTGTGCATTGTCATGGTTACTAAAAACAATACCTTTTCGATTTGCCAATTATGGTCACTTTTCTTGGATTATATTGTTTAAATATGTTAATTATTACACATCTGAATTGGTCGTTTGTGTTGCGTAATAAAATTCAAAATATAGAAACTTCCTTTGTATTCCTGCACCAAACAGAAAATATAATCGACTTTTGATATATACCATATATAAATATATTATTGTATATACAATCCATTTTTCATTTGAATTCCTTGTCCGATACTTAATCATTCTGTAAATTCGTAAATTGTTTTTAATTCAATATTTATTCTTAAAATATCACCCATTGCCATATATTTAAATTTAAATTTAAATTCTTTTATTATTTGAGTGGATATGATGCCTTTACCACTAGCTGGTGCACCAAGTATTAATGTACGATATATTCTAGTTGTTGTCATTGTGTTGTTTGTAATAGTAGTTGTTATTGTATATATATGAATATTTAAATAAACAATGTATTAAATATTGAATTTATTATAAGATTAGATATTAGTAAAATAATTATATATATATTACCCTTTAGCTGAATTTCTTATTTATTTCATTTTCTTGTATAATAATTTATTAATATTTATTTAAATTGTTTGACCTTTCACCACAATAACTGAAACAATAATGAAATGTTTTATGTAAAATATTTTGTTTCTATACATATTTTTCCGTATACTATGTTTAATTTTCACTTCAACTAAACATTATTCGAATGCTAAGTTTAATTTCCACTTTAAATAAATAAAATAAAAAATAAAACGTAGTATTCGAATTATTTTATTTAAAGTGGAAATTAAACATAGCATTCGAATAATATTTAGTTAAAGTGAAAATTAAACTTAGTATACGGAAAAATATATTTAAAATTTTATAAATTTATTTGAACAATTTCTATATAATTTAATTTAAAAAAGAAAAGGGATATATTAATAAAAGAAAAGATCAACAGCTGATGGAGGAATAGCTAGAATTATTTTAACAGCAACTTTTCAAACTACTCCGACTTCTAAAATAAGGGACCAATTGATGTACTAAAATTGTACGTTTCAATCATTATCACAACAGTAACGAATAGAATTATGAAATCGTAATTAATCTACAATATCAACATTACACACAAAGACAACAATTAAATCAACAAGAAAAACAACAATCAGTATTTATCAAATGCATATAACAACAGAGTATTATCACCACAGCAACAAAGTATTATGAAATTTATGTCATTTGAATATTAGTCCATCGTCTGTTTCGCCAATAAAACGGTAATTACATTTTATTCATTCAGTTTACAACCACTAAAATTGTACGTTTTATTTATAATTATTATATTTAATATTATAAAATATAATCTAATTCTAGTCAAATGCAGTTCAACCAGATTCAGTTTCATTGTATTGCCACATTTTACAGCTGCTACAATACCAATGGATACACCACCATAACAAGAGCCACCAGCATCGATCGTTATCCCAACAGTAACGAATAGAATTATGAAATCGTAATTAATCTACAATATCAACATTACACACAAAGACAACAATTAAATCAACAAGAAAAACAACAATCAGTATTTATCAAATGCATATAACAACGGAGTATTATCACCACAACAACAAACTATTTATTATGATATTGATAACATTTTGATATTAGTTCGCCGGCTGTGTCGCCAATAACCTGATAATTACATTATTTTTTTCAATGAGTTTACATTCACCTACCACCTTCAATTGAATAATTTAAATATTATTGAATTACAAACAGAACTATCATTTCAATTACAATAAATTGGAAATATTTCTATAATTTCATCGACAACAACTCAAACACGTGAATGTATGCCAATAATTCTCAGTTAGTAGCTAAATAGTCAATAACCAACTTCAACAAATGTACCATAATAAATATAGTGCAGAATCCACCACTCATCGATGTAATTACGTATTTTGAAGAATGAGGTAAATTTCAGTATTTTGTTTTTGTTTAATCCGCATAGTCTATATATTTAATATTAAATTAAGTATTATTATTTCTATTTTCAGATAGATAGTATCAATTATTATGATATATAACCATTTGACAAATAATTCAGGATCTGCGAATCGCTCTAATAAACTCAAGAAAAATTGATTACACGTAACTTCTAATGCCAACACCATCAACTTGGATTTACATCATCAAGTGGAGTACATGTGGTGACATTCCTGCCATAATGCATATAGTCAATTGACTTTTTTGTATTCGTATGAAAAACCAATATCATATTGTTATAAATCGATTGAAGAGGAAAATGATATACACCTCAGAAATGATAAACGAAATAAATTATATAAATATCAATAAAATAATATAAATATATGCTAATATCAGTAATTATGTGGTCTTTATTTTAATTTAAAATAACAAATTTAACATATTTATCCCATACATTTTAAACTTATTAAAATTATTAATTTTAATAAATGTATAATTAATTTAATTTAAAAAAATGTATACACGTCTAATTATTTGGTTAACTTTACCTTCCATTGAAATCTGAAAAGAAAAAGAAAACAAAAAAAAAATATATAAATAAAACGTTAAGTATAAAATAAAATTAATTAATGTTTTAGTCGCTCACTAATGTTACACACTATTTGTAATACATAAATTGCTATTTTCTATGCTTTACATAAGTAAATCGACACACAAGCACCAATAAGCTTGATGGTGTATGCGGTAGGGGTGTTGAGTATATTTATGTGTGGTATGAATAACACGAGTTCGAAATTCGTTGACGGTTCGCATATATTTTTTCAATATGAAAAAAAAAAAAATCACTTGGGTACATGGGTGGTCTAGGTGAAAATTTGGAAGTGGAAAAAAATAATGAAAAAAAAAAAAAAAATTATATTTTTTTTTTTTTTTCAAGTCCCGAAACTTATGAAAAATAGGTCATCTCTTCTGGGCACGCCTGTAAATCGGGCAGTAATATTAGAGAACCCTGTCTGAATTAAAAAATATGTACCTTATATATCACGACCGACATACTAATATTAATAACAAGCATAGTGTATGCGAGAGAGTTGCTGGGTGTGTATATCAACAAGTGATATGTGTGGTGAGGGTTCGATTTCTCGCCGAAACCGAAAAAAAAAATTTTCTTAAAAAAAAAAATAAGTTTCACATAGGCAGCGCGGCCGGGTGTGTTTACAATTTCTGAGTGGAAAAAAAAAAGTAAATAAGGAAAATAAAAGGTAAACAGAAAAAAAGAAAAGGGAATTTCTTTTTTGCTTTTTGCAGATCTGAAAAAAAGTCAATTAAACATTTGGCACTAAAAAGCTCACAGCGTCCGATCCAATTTCTTTTTTCACAGAACGTAGAGCACATCGATGCGCAGTTTATAGGCAAGTTCTGGACCCATGACCACTCCGGGAGCGGAGCTATGGCCATTCTACGGTACCGTTTTATCCGACTTTTGGGACCCCATAACTCCGGGAATACCCAATGTTTCCCAGTAAGACTAATACCAGTTGTAGTCCTCACCTGGGCCTACAATTTATGGAGGAAAATTTTTTCCCATCTACAACAGTTCTCCGGCCATGGCTGCTCAAAGAGTGGAAATGCAAATGTAGACCTTTCTTCCGATGGATGGAACTCTAGGAAAAACTCAGATATCCTAAAATCTAATGATACAGAAAGGTAAAGGAAGGTCTAATTTTTACGATAAAATTTATTTTGGAATTTTCCGATGAGAAATGGAGATTTTCCTAGAACAACGAAAAACATCGATTTTCGCATGTTTTCCGATGGGATTTTTCCAGGTTTCCCAACGAAATTTTCCAAAAGCCTTATTATCCCATATAGTATACTATATGACCTATAGTTTAAGCTATAACACACGACTCTAAGTATTATGATGGTCCCACAATAATTTCTCAAAGTAAGGCTTACCGAAAAAAACCCAAATTTCACTCCTTAATAACTCCGACAATTTAATTTTCCCAGAAGTGGTCCCAGGGGAAAAATGTGGTCCTTGTCCTCCTTTATTGGATTCCCAAAGGAAAATGCGCTAGCTCTAAAACTCAAAATCTCAGAATTTTTCATGTTTTGGATCCGTTTTTCCGTCACCACAAAAGTTATGAGACGATTTTCCACATTGTGTTTGAAATTCATTGAAATGTCCCAAAACTTACATAAAAAGTGTTTTTTTTAACGTTTTGGACAATTATAGGTACCATTAATTGGTCAAATTCGGACATAACTTTTGCGGTGCCTTTTTTTTAAAATCGAATTAATGGTCCGATTTATCTGAAAATTTCCAATTATCTCAATTACGATATTAGAAACACATTTTACCACTAGTGAACATCGAGATTTTCACGAGTTTCCCCAGAATTTTCATTTAAAGTTTTTCATATGTATGAAAAAAAATTATGTTTTTATATGAAATTTCATGGGAAGAATTTGCTCGTCGAAGGAAAAATAATTAAAAAAATATTTGTGTGTATGTGTGTGTGTGTTTATTTAAACTTTTATTCTAATAAAATAAGATTAAAATATTTTTTTTATAAAGGTTTTGTTGGAAAATCAACACCGCAATTACAACAACAAATACAAATCATTTATTTTTATTTACATTTGTTATTTTCCAAACGTAACATTTCGGAATTGCCTGAAACTTTCAAGTCATCTTAATTTATAATATTAGAAGCATTTTTAATATGTAAGAAGAAAATTAATATTTTTATATAGAAGATATGGAAGATTTTCCCCAGAAGCGAAAAAAATACAAAAAAACACAAGTATTTTTTCCAGGAAAATGTTTGAGATTTCATATAATATTGTTCAATTCAATTTATATCATTATTCAACGAAACAATGAAGTTTGGATCACACAGAAAAAAAAAAAAAACTACAAATACACTTAAAAATAAATAAATAAATTAATAAATATTATATAAAAAAAATTATTAAAATCACACTATATTCCAAGAATACTGCATAATCGAACTACCGAAATATTCACAAATAATCCATAATACAAAAATAAAGTAAATATTAAAAATTTGCTTGACAAAATTATTCTTTATTTACGTTTGGATAAAAACAAAAAAAAAAAAAAAAGAACAACAAAAATGTTAATCGAAAAATAAAAACAACTTAAAAAACTTGATAAACAAATAATTAATCAATGTGTACGCAAAATAAATTCAAAAATACAATACGATCGGTGGCGTAGTGATTATGAAGCTTGGTCGCCGTAAAAGTATTTAGAATTCATTTGACGTTTTTTTTAATTTATTTTAATTTTTCTTATTTTTAATAATATTCCTAACCTAATATTCACTTAAAATACTTAAAATAAATTAAAATAATAATAAATACCTTTTTGAATGTGTCGTAAAGGAACCAAAGAAAAACATATGGAACATTGTATTTTGTAACACGACACTTTAAAAATTTCATATTGGTAAAGGTTTGATTTGAATATGACATCTACCAATCATTCCCTTATATTATATTGAAGCCAAATGGTGACACCAATAATTGAACAATATGGAAGGCACCAAATGCTGAAAATAAAAATGTTTATACGTTAGGATTAGATGATGAAACTATAGGATAGTTTTCGTTTAGTTTTTTGTACTTTGTTTTATTAACGTTATACTTACAATTTTATAAATATCAACAAAACCTTCAGATGGAATTCTATTGCTTGTAGTCTTCCTTTTGTGTTTACATCTTTGTAATTTGTAAATTCAATGCCAATGAATGAGCTATAGACGTCTGTTTATGATACGTAGATGTCTGTTTATTTTTTGCTGTGGTTAAAACATATATATATATGCCATTGCACCCAATCTAAACCTGTATTATTAATTTGTATTATATCACACATTTTCTTATTTATATACATTACAATATAATATTAATATTTATTATTAATTTACAATAATTTTAAATAG
Organism: Bibio marci; assembly: GCA_910594885.2. Classification (NCBI taxonomy): domain Eukaryota; kingdom Metazoa; phylum Arthropoda; class Insecta; order Diptera; family Bibionidae; genus Bibio; species Bibio marci. Next base: position 44,485,080 of record OU343114.1, read on the forward strand.
CACAACCAAAACAAAACCCAAACGACAAATTGAACAAATATTCCAAAATTTATATTTTTGAATTACGGACAATATTTTTAACGGATTTCCATTTTTGTATATATTTTTGTATCATAGAAGAGATTTTTAAAATCGATGTACGCATTCAAAAGGATTTTCCAATCGCTGGCAGCGACAATTTAAAGAAATTTGTGGGTACTGTATATAAAGGGAACACCCAAATGATACAAAAAATTTATACAATACCATTATTTCATACAAAATTTCGCTGACATCAAACGGAAAATCGGTCATACTTATTGAACGTGTCAATAGATTTTTAAAATCTCTTCTACGAAAGATTGGAAATTGACAATAATTTGAAATTTTATACAAAAAAAAAATTGAAATCTGTTAAAACTATGGCCCACTTTTCAAAAAGATGATATGATGATGATTCTTAAAAGTCGATTTTCCGGAAAATTTAGCAAGTAGACATTCCAATTTTTTTTCATAATGCAGGCTACTTTCAACTCGGCCAACAGAAAAATATACTGATATTGTAATTTGAAAACATTTTTTCACGCTTCACCTATGCTTGAAATAATTATGTAAATGTTATGGTATAAAAACTATTTCATATCGCAATCGCATCAATATTTCTTATTTTAATAATTTAATATATAATTATTCTATGTGTGTGCTAGCGTGTATGCTTATATTATTGTTTTAGTTGTTAGTGCTTGTTTTTAGTTTGATTTAAATTCCCAATAAAATATTTATACCACAAAACTTATAACTATACAAAATTAAATATCAATGGGAATTTGTTTTAAAATATATAAAATATGATTCTTGTCATAAATAATAAATTATACAGAAACTAAATAAAGATTAATTTGTTTTTTCTTATAATGATAATCATGATGATGTTTCCGAGATTGCTGGTGTTGTAGTTGTTCCTGATGAGCTTATGATGATAATCATGATAATGAAACTGATGATGATTGTCATTATCATTGAATTTGTTATTGTTGCTGCTGTTATTATAGTACTGTTAATTCATTTTGTTACATTTTATTTAAATAATTTTTTTACATAAATTAGCATTAGTTAGACAATTATTTAAATTTATGCATTTGTTGCGTTGCACCAGCCGGTTTAATTACAGTTACACCTAAACAATATACAATTGTATAATCCTTAATGGCATATAATTTAAATAATTTGCCCCGTAATGTATTATCTAAATATCAATTTTGATCATGTATTTCTTCATTTTATTTGGCTTTGTGATATTTTAGCAATTTCTATGACTAGTTTAGTTAATAGTTTAGAAGACTAAAGTAAAGTACACACCAATTTTTCGTCGAAAAAGCGAGCAGAAATTGTAAAACTAATTTTATTTTGAATTTTTATTTATTTAAATTTTTATTGTAGGCGAGAGATAATACAACAACAAAGTAATTTTTTGTCAATTTCTTTTACTTTGATCATTAGCAGCGGAACAAAAAATACAAATGATAGTATACCGTGCGATACCGAAATTACAAAAAGTATCTCCTTATTATTATCAAAATATATGATAAGTACAAAACAACAAGTGAACTCAACTACTCTTCATCGAGTTCCTTTATTATTGTGTATTAATTTGTTGTTTTCTTTGTTCCGCCGCTAATGGCAGATGAAAAAAGAAATTGACAAAAAATAACTTTGTTATTGTATATTATCTCTTGCCTACAATAAATATTTAAATAATTAAAAATTTTAAATAAAATTAGTCTTGCAATTTCTGCTCGCTTAATATTACAACTCAAAAAATCGAATATTTTGGTTATTTTTCGAACTTTTTTTGTGTGTATTGATGTATTGCTGGGAATGTGTATATGAAATACTTTGCATTTCTGTCATAGGGAATACCTGCATCATTTCTTGACCAATTTCGATGCAATTTTGTATATTCGTTTGGTATAAGTTTATATATAAAAATACAAACAACTTATAAATAAAAGAAGATAATTACAAAATCCATTTGGATGCTGAAAAGAGAGAAGAAAATTTCTTTTTAATGTAATTACTTTTTAAATAATTTAATTATCTAATTTGTAATACCTAATCCATACTCCCACCACTTCAAACAGCAAAGCTAGGATTTTTAACGTATACCACTAATTTATCTTCAAATTTGGCTTTCAGTATTTTTGATTTCCCTGCAATTTCCCAATTACCTTAAATATAAAACAGAAAAAAATTTTTTCACTATGTTTTCAGTGGTTTTCCCCAGATTGTCATGTGAATTTTTTTTATCGTCTAAAGCAAAATAATTGTGTGTGTGTTCATCTGTAAAAGAAAATTTTTAAAGTTAGAATATTATTTAATGATAGTTTTTATATGGTTTATTTGAAAAATACAATTCACACACGAAAACAACAGATTCAAGTCATTTTTTTTTATTTAACTTTTTCTTTACCATTCGAAATAATGTAATGAATAAACAAAACCAACTTGCCAAATTGATAAGAAATTGACCAAAAGACCATTCAGTTGTAAAATTAATAAACAAATAATGATGGATTACAACAACATATTTGTAAGATCGTTGTACCGATCGTGTAAAAGATTTGAAAGATCACAAGACATTAAATGCAATATTTATATAAAATCAATTGAATGTAGAGCAGCGAATAATTTCTAAATAGCTAAAAATGGAACACATACTAAAAATGTATTTTAAACAATGAACATTACAAGATTATAGATGGATAAAATTTTAAAAAACTGATGATAAAATTTACAGAGATAATTATATAGTGAAGGAAATCTAAATAACAATACTTCACAACATCTAATATCTTCACTAGGATTGTAAATATCTGCTGATAACACAAAAATATATCGACTAAAAAAGAAGAAACCACCAAATACCAAAAAAAAAGGTAGGCAAATTTTATCTTATATTATAGATTGTTCTATTATTACATAGATTTCAAAATGTTGTAAAGAATTATTTAACACTAATGATCGAAATGGATGAACACCTCACACAGCGTATCATCATCCAATAGATAGATCTCGTATTTGTTGTATTTACAAAAACTGGTTTTACAAAAACATCAAATCGTGATGCTCAAATACACAAAGACATACATTTGATACATTAAAGGATTCTTATAGTTATCGGCTATTCAAATTATGCAATTAAGGCGTTAGTATTATTCTTCACTTCTCGCAAACAGTGAAGATAAAGAAAACTGCTACAGCTAAACGATTCCTTTTAAACATTAAAACATTTCTAATTAAAATTATAAACTTTAATTTGAATATTAATGCATGTAGAAATAATCATGCGCTTATATGAATCTTAAAATAAAACTTAGAAGTTTTATTGGTTGTATCCGACTTAAGTTATTGTGTCTTGTTGCTAAAATGTCGATAATTGAAAGATGTAAATTCTAAGATGGTATCTGAAAGTTTCCTAATTAATAAGTCAAAGTTATCAAATGTATTTATATTGTTATTTCTTAATTTAGTCATAATTTTAATGTAATTATATAAAATTTATTACATCATTCGAATTTAACAGAAAATTACTAAACTGATGAATTTCCATTTGTTCGCTATTTTATGGAATCGTATGAATAACAAAAAATTTAATTGCAGGTAAATTACGGATATAAAATTGATCAATTGTTTTGTACTAATCTATGGTCTGTAAATGTGTAATATTTGTTGGTTGATTTTACTTTTTCGTATTCGTCTTTTCAATTATTAAAAATTTTAAAGTCTAAAAACATATTATTGATATGTGCATAACAAAAAACTAAAATCGGGAATATGAGTGTCTATCTATATTATCTGATAGATGCCATATTATCAAACGGAAAAATTTCCAAAAACCTATAGATTTACGAATCAGCAAATACTATCTGCAGATCATGCTCGCCTAATACAAATTCTTGAAACTGATCTGATATTCTGATTATTAACTTCCCAAATATGCCAGAAAGAAATGCAGAAAATACTAGAGCCTAGAGAATTATGCTATATATTAGAAGAAATATAAAATATAATTAAAATAATTATTTACCGCTTTATTTGGCACAATACGGAATATATTCAAAATCTAAATCTTACTTAATTATTTTTAAAGTGTCTGTCTTCCAATTAATGTTTTGTAATGAAAAAAATATATTATAACGATTGTAATGTAATCGATCAAAAGACAAATAAATACAACTAAAATATAAGTAATTTGTTGAACGTACAAATGATAATTCTGTTGAATAATATTTAGTAAATGTCAATACAAAGAATTTAACTCACACAATTGAGTTAACTTGTGTTTTAATCACAGCGCCACCGAAATTGTAGGTCAGTCACATTATTAGAAATATACCCAAGAATTAGAGAATGGTAAATATAGTGATTATCCCAATGGAAGATAACAAACTACTAGACCAAGCTAAGTCATACCGCAAATTCTAGCCAATTCTTTTCCCCCTGGCGAAATTGCAGTATGAATACTAAAAAGGCAAATCTATATACTGTACCAATTTTGCATCATATTGTCAAAGATATTCAAGGTGTCGTTGACATTATTTATAGATTTTAATGATGTCTTTGACGCGAACGCGAACTACATTTAAATGGACTAATGCTTAATTATAAAAGGGAGATAGATAACAGTGTTCAAATATGGAATAGGTAGGCATACGCAATAATGCCTGTAGGTGTAAACAGCACATGAAGTACGCGGCATGTATTCATTTTGAGAAAAACCTTGTTTAATACTACCATATTCGTATCTGACATTGAATTAATTGATTGTATAAATTGTAACTCTTCAACGAAGCGAACATACAATATCGAGTTGGTGTTCTATCGATCCGTAATTGAATGGTTTTCCAAAAATTGTAGCGTTTAATTGTCAAAAAATCTGTTGTGAAATTGATGGTCTATATCGAATAATTACATACGGAACTGTGTGATTATAAATTTTATTATAAAATTAAATACTTACAAAAATTTTTAATGCATTTTCACCATAAAATCGTATTACGGTACCTTTTTGTTAATTATTCAATTAAATTCTCTAATTCTTGTTTATCTTTTGATTCAACAAATGAATCAAAAATACTTTTTATAGCCTGGCAATTTCGGCCCAATAACAAGCGATGTTGTGTGCATCATTGATTTTCGATATAAAATGATTTAATACAGCTACTGGTTATTTGAAAAAATTTTTAGTAAAATAAAAATTAAAGAAAAAATAATATAAATAATTTACCGATTTAATCGTCGTAGGCATCAAAGTTTTCTTCTACATTATTTTTTTATCTTCCAAATTTGTGTCATCAATAGCACATAAATTTAACAAATTTTTTTGTGAGTCTGGCGATTCTTGAATTTATAAAGCAATAAAAAAAAATCAAATAAAAAAAAAACAAAAATTCAATGTATTTAACCTTTCCTCATATGTAGTCACATCGCACACCATCATCATCATCATCAACTATTTTTTTTAAAAATTTACACTAATTTACATTAAATTTTTCCAGATTCAATCATTATCACAAATAACAACAGACATTGGACTGTGTCGTTCATGGATTCGATTAACATTAAATGAAAATCTACTGACCGCCTATTTACAATCCATACGTAAAAATGTAACGGCCATAAAATCTTATTATAAACAAGATGCATTTTTACGTGACACCGAAATGATTGAATTGAGTGAAAAATTAATTGGTGGCATCGAAACATGTATAACCTTTGAGTTACCATTAAATTCATCGTTGTTAAATCAATGGACACCACATCCATTACAAATGGCCGGTTTATATACACCAACATTACGTTCATGTCCGATTGGGTCCGGCATTGATATTGCCAATTCGTTAAACGATGAGATTGCGTCAATAGCACAGCCACAAAGATCAAACGAACCACAATCGTCTGCAATTGTTATACCATCTTGTATTGATAAACAATCGCAATTGCAACAGCCGCAACCACTACCAACACCACAACCACCACCAAAATTTCAAACAAATTCACGATTAACTCGTACAAGTTCATTATTAAAACGTAGGATAAACGTTAATATAACCATTGATGAATATTTTGATGTTATGTTAAATCGTGGTATGAAATGACGGTGAAACAATAACTGAAACAACAACGACAGCGTAAACATAATTCATCATCACCAACATAAGTTGATTGTTGTCCATACCGAGTTTAAAATTTTATAAAAATTAATATTTTTTAATTAAATACTAGAAAGAAAATTAAATACGTAAACATTACACCAACGACTATCAGCCATTTTGACTTTTATTATAATATTTATAAGAGAAGAGTTAAAGAGTGGAATGTATACAACGTCAAAAATTGACAGTTGAGTTGAGCAAAACCAAACAAAATTTCAAGAATATTATTATCACTGAACGCATTTGTTCATGAGTTCATCAGCCGAAGCCAAAATCGTATATATTAGTTCATTTTCTCACAGGTTCTCGTTTTCCAATCATTTGACATTTTGACAATTTGTTATTTGAGTACGTTGAGCATAAAAATACAAAAAAAAAGTGAGGTTGTAATATTAATTAAAATCAAATCGTCGGTCAGTTCGGTTCGTTATCATTAAATTTAATAAAAAAAATTTAAAAAAATTATTTTATTATTGTTTGAGACATTTATTACGTGTGTTCAAGTGGTTTAATTATTATACCTTTATAAATTATAATTTAATTATTGGAAAACTAACTAACAAAATTTAGTAAAACAAACCAATAAAAATTCAAATTGACGAAAAATATTACTAACCCCACAATTTTTCCGATATTCAGGTATAATTATTAATATAATATTTAAAACATTTTCCAATTACTGTAATAAGTTGAAATTTAAATCGGCCTGTTTTTAATTTGTGTTAAAGTTTAAATATTTTAAGAAAATAGTGGTTTTTAATTTTAAATATATTTTTTTTTATTTTAAATTTGAGTTTTTTTTTTGTATGAGCAGGTTGGAACAACATTTATAATGTCGCTGTTATACCGTGAATGGGCCATGTACTGATAATACAGATTTTACAATATCATCACGAACAACGTGCCATCAACTTCAATAGTATATTAACCTAACCTGTAAATTGAATATGAATATCTATGTATCTGCAATTTATATTACTACTACTTCTCTCAAATTTATTTAATAAATCTACAAAATATAATTTTATCATTGGTTAAATTACAGCTCACAGGTAGGTTTTATCATTATTGAATTATTATTAATTAATTATATTTAAATAGTTTTTGTAAATTTAATTTATTTAAACTAAATTTTATTACAAATTTTTAGTTTCAATGGTATACTCATGGATACAATATCAAATGGATAAACCACAACCATCACCAGCACCAACATTACATCCCAATTTTCAAATACAATTATTTGAATTGCATGTTCGTAATTATTATACATGTTACAACTCCAATAACAAAAAATTAATACCACATATCGCGGTCTTCAATATTTGAATATAGATGGCTATGGCATCAATAAAAAAAAAAAAAGTATTCTATACATCTATATTTTCACTATTTTTTCTCCACAAAACATAAAGGCATATTTCCCCACTTTCAAGGATATATATATTACCGTCCACCCGATCAATGGCTACGTTTATGCGCGTACGTAGCTCGAACTATTTTTCTCTGGCTCGAACTTATATGCGCACATAAATTACATAATTGGTCCTACCTAAATTGTCAATAAATAAAATAAATATATAAATGATAAAGAAATCAAATTTACATTTAAAATAAAGATCATATAAAAATTATTTGTCAAGAAATAAAATCTAGTTAGAGTTATATAGATGCGAATTTACACATTAGCTCGAATTGCATGCGCGCATAAACGTATTCAATGCCACGAATTTAATTATCAGAACAGAATAGTTCTATTCATTTACAAAAATAATTTCATATGATTTTATTTAATGATGGTCGCTGTTGATGTTGACATTTGTTAAATATTGACACTTAGTATATTTGCTAGCTGTTTACATCTACTTTTTACGTAACCTTTAATAATTTGAATTATAATAGGTAGCAAATTTATACGACGTACTTTTTAAAACTGTGTTTACGAACATATACTTTTAAAGTATTTTATGTAGTATTTTGGTATCGGTGTAAACCCAGTATGAGTTAGTTGAATTGATTGAGTCAGTGCGTGAGTGCGTTGTGTGTACGTTTCTTCTCTCCCATTTTTTTTATAATTGAAAAAATTTGTGAATGTGTGTGTAACTTACGTATGCGCAATTTTATAGTCGGCTTTTTTTTTATATATTTCTATTTACCTCCATGATTTTTATATATAAATTTTCATTCTCTTGCAAAAATTTTGTCAGTTGATTTAAAATCGTCAATCGTTTAGTGTTGTAATATAAATAAAGTTTAAAAAAATCAAAAATAATTTGTGATTTTTTTTTTTTTTTATATTCTATTAAAACAAAAATAAATAATTTTTCTTCCATAAATTCAAGTGGATTTATTTCTTTATACAAAAGTAAGTAATATTGTTTAATTTTGATGTATATATTTTTGTTGTCAGAGAGGTAGCAGGAGCACCTGCTAAAAAAAAATAAAAAATTCTTTGTTCAATATATTATATATATTTTTTTTTTTTTATAAATTTCAAGCAAAATTCATGTTCTTTTTTAAAAAAAAAAAAAAAAAAAAAAAAAAGCAACGCAAAACCGGAATTGCATAGGCGGCGTCTTATTATTTATTTTTTTTATACAGTAATTTCTATGTCTCAATACTTCAGTACTAATTGAATTACAAAAAGGGTGTATTTTGTTTCCGTTGATTAATTACAAAATTATACTAAAATTATTATAACGCAATTTATTTTATTTTATATTTAAATTGCAATAATATATGAATAGTGACGACAACAAAACGGCGCAATACTATCGCAATTTATAATCTTCTTGGAAACGGCATATAGAAATTTATAATTTATTTTATTCAAAAATAAAAAATTGCACAGGAAATTCATGATTCATCCTTTTACGAATTGGTAAATAAAATATATTTTTGTAAAGTACTTGATATAAATACTAATGAGATAGACAAAAATGTAATATTAAATAAGAAAGTATATAAAAAATAATACGAAATTTTATGTTTATAAAAAATATATGCGTCGCAGCAAAGGTATCTTTTTTTTTTTTTTGAAAAGCGAAATATTAAACATTTCCGAACAAAATATAAAAATACACCCGCGTTAATTTAATTTATTTTTTTTTGTAATATTTTGAATAAACAAAAGTTGTTGACAAATTCTAAAAATTTGATAAATTTTTTTTATCATAATTTTTTTTACAGATTTTTATATATTTGTTTTGTTTTTGTTTTTTTTTTTTATATTTAAAAACGTTTTTATTGCTGTTTATATTTTGGTGGTACACAAGAAAGGGAGTGGTTAGAATATGTTAGTTGTTTTTTTGTAATAATATTTTAAAATATTTATAATATTTTTTATAAAATTTTTACCTATCAGTAATTTTCCTTTTTCTTTTTTTTTTTTTAATTGTAAAAATTTAATACAATTCGGAATTAAATAAATACAAAATACAATATTCATATATAAAATCTGAGACAAAACATATAAATTCAATTGTATTTAATGTGAACAATTAACAAATCTTAATTTTATGTGAAAAATAATGGTGAAAACATTTTATTGGCATAAACACAAAACAATAAAGATAATTTTGTCATGTGGAACGAAATTACTTTATTTATGTTTTTGTATCTCATAGAACTTCTCGTCCTTACCCACATGCATTTGACATCATCTTATTTGTTAAAGTTTTTACCATTGTGTAGAAGTGTTGCAAACTTTGTGAAATATCGGAGCTATGTAACATCACATATCCTAAACAAATTCCAATAATCTATGACGAGTAATCAACATGGATGTATGACTTGATGGAACACAATATACATTTTCGATTTGCAAATTCTAAATTTTTTTTGTTGAATTGCATTTGTTCATTTGTTTGTTAGTTGTTCGCAATGTACACATATCTGAATCGATTTATTGGTTGCAAGACAAACATTTAAATTAGACAATTTGTAATCATACCAAACTGATTACATAACAAAATTTTATTTAAATAAATATTAAAACTCTGGATATTGTTTGCCCCCGCTGGTTCATCTTCCTGGTCCTATATCTTTTATGATTTATATTATAGCAGGGTAACGCAATCTCATATAAAGAAATATTGTATGTTTAAATTTTATAAAACAAAATTTTAAACCAGCACAGAACGAGAGGTACTGATAATATGAATAATATTGCTCTTCCGCTTGTTTATATTTAGTTTGATTATATATATGCTACATATGTTATATTTGCCGTCATATTACACATATGTTAGCACATACATATATTTTCTATATTGCTAATATATTTTTATTCACAAATACATGCGTTTCTTATTTAACACGTTGAATGTGTGTTTGTAGTAATTTATTTTATTGTTCATTTATATTTTATTTTATTTTCGTTCATATTTTTGTTTTTAAATTTTTATTCCTATACAATATAACAAATAATCATATGTTAGATGTGCAGCAAACAGCACAATTTGAATTATTTTGAGATTTAATTTAAAAATTTTGTTTTCTTATTTGAGAATTAAATATTTTTTGTTAATTATTTGAATAACTTTAATAGAAATTTATCATTGTTTAGATAGATAGTTTATTAAACTATTAAACAAAAATTTGGCTAGGATTTTTAATATTTTATTTCAATTTGAGTATTTATTTATAATTGGATTATCACTAGTAATAACATTGCTATTCAAGCAATCGAAGAGATTATTAATTTTTGTAAAAATAAGCTTGTGCCAACAGCTACATCCTTACAATCAGTAAAGTGCCCACATTCCATATGTTTTAATAACTGCAGAGCATGTATTACTGAGAATTTGAACAGCCAAAGTAACTTTCATTTTTTCAAATGAATTAGAGTAAATATGCTTCTGATTGAGCTTAGAGCACATTCGAGTTGGTCCTTGTAGATCTAACGAATACATTTTTGTAATTATATTCCAAGATACTGTACCGTGTTCAGTATTGAAATCGTGCTTTATAAGTTGGTTTCTAAAAGATTTAATCAAGTGTGGTACATCATACCCGCAATATATCTTTTTTTCTTCATACAGGAAGTATGGTTTATCAGCTGATATACCTAATCTTGAAACAAATTTCTATTATTTGAACCTTGATCGCATATAACCGTACGAATGTTCAAACCAATTTTAGTAACAATTTCAATATTTTGGAACAATAATTCTTTCAATTTTTCGCCATTGATATTTTTGTCTGCAAAATATGATACAATATATTTCCATTTTTTGTGTAAACCACGGACCATGAAAAAGCAAACATGTTTAGGTAAATCTTTTTTTTCTGTGAACCCCATCATCAGAAAAACCAATAATTTCTTCTAAATTAACATTATATTGTAAATCACGTCTAATTGCTATTTCATCAAAAACTAATACGGTTTCTTTATTTAAAGTATTATCATCTTTGAAAATATCAGTTAATTGTGAAATGTTCTGCAGATTTATGCCATTTTTGATTGGTGACTAGTTTTGTAAAGATCTCACGTATGGTATTTTCTTAACTAAAATTCTTAAATTATTCGTATGATTTTTATTATCACTTAAATTTATATAACAACTATATTCAGTACGTATTACAAAATATATTTTCAATAATTATACGTTTTGTATTATCTCGTCAAGTGCACAATACCATCTACTTTAATTTTTCTAAATATATAATTAATGATTAAACGTTATCCTATTTGATACCGTTTTATAAAAAAGTTATTTTATATTTTTGTCTTTAAAATAGCCACTAGATTAGCGATTAATACAATTTAAATTATCAATACAAAATAGCTACTACACACGGAAGGTAAATTTAATTGCATTTTTTCTCGAAGTAAGTTGTAACTACGCGGGGAACTCAAAAAAATACTTTGCGCAAGCAATTTTTCTTCTTTAAACCAAGTTTGTATTTTCTTAATCCTAACACTTTAGCGAGTTGCGAAATGTTTTGTGAATTTTGATTAGTTCGGCGTTGATTCTATTTTTTTTTCATTTTAATATAATTTTTTTATTTCGATCCGTTTTTAATTTAAGTTTCAAATTACGTACGATTGTTTGGCTTGATAATAATTGCTTTTTTAATTTAATGTTTTCATTATAAACTGCACTATGTTGCCGTCTGTAGTACAATTCATTTTGTTCTTTTTTGATACAATTATCACAAAATATTATTTTATCAGGTTCATTATTAACAACAGATCCTATTGTTTGAACATACTTTTCACAAATACTTCTAAAACAACCAACATCCGGTGGATCATCTACAAAATTATAAATATCTGAATCATTGTTAACATTCGTTGTAGATGCATCACTCGCTGTGAATAAATTGGTAATTGGTAAGCAAACTTCTGATTCTAATAATTTCTCTTCGTCAAAAAACAATGTCAGAATTGCTGTTTTCAATGCGTACTTTTGACCATAGAACCTTCTCTCAAAATGTTTGTCACAGATTCGAGTATATTTAGAAACGTCGCTCATATATATTTGGCACTTCGATGCCCATATTATCCTTCTTTAATCATTAGGAAATGAAAATAATATAATAGGCTGACCCGAAAAGCTTGATCGTTTACATGATTTCACTACGCAATACGCGCTAGACCGACGCTTTCTAAAAGAATTATTTTCCATATTATAAATACTCAAATTGAAATAAAATATTAAAAATCCTAGCCAAATTTTTGTTTAATAGTTTAATAAACTATCTATCTAAACAATGATAAATTTCTATTAAAGTTATTCAAATAATTAACAAAAAAATATTTAATTCTCAAATAAGATAAGAAAATTTTTAAATTAAATCTCAAAATAATTCAAAATTTTTCAAATTCTGGTGTTTGCTGCATATCAATGATTATTTGTTATATATGAATAAAAATTTAAAAACAAAAATATGAACGAAAATAAAATAAAATATAAATGAACAATAAAATAAATTACTACAAACACACATTCAACGTGTTAAATAAGAAACGCATGTATTTGTGAATAAAAATATATTAGCAATATAGAAAATATATGTATGTGCTAACATATGTGTAATATGACGGCAAATATAACATATGTAGCATATATATAATCAAACTAAATATAAACAAGCGGAAGAGCAATATTATTCATATTATCAGTACCTCTCGTTCTGTGCTGGTTTAAAATTTTATTTTATAAAATTTAAACATACAATATTTCTTTATATGAGATTGCACTACCATGATTATAGTAAACACAAAATTTTTATATATCCAGTTATCAACGGTTTGTTGAATCATTTTTGTAGCGTTTCATAAACAAATCGACGAATTGGCAGTGCTTTAATAAATTCATTTGCATTAAGTATTGGTTTAACTTTGTAGGTACAATTGATGACAATTGTTATTCTTGTTCATGATTTATTTGTGAAATTGTTTAATATTACTTACTCCATGGCGTTATAACCCTGGTACGGTTTTAGTCTTCTCCAACACGTTTCTGCACCGTGACCTATCCGCAGTCAATGTCTCCCAATTCCGAATTTTAAGGATCTTTATAACACAGTTTACTGCATCTAGCTATCTTGCCTTTCTAACATTCCAAGATACAAGTTTTAATCATTGTGATTAAATTTTTATTTATCCTGTCCGATTCAAAACCAAATTGTATAATTTATAATTGCTGGTTTTTTTCCGAAATTGGTACTTAACCATACGTCCAACCTACTGAATTATTCTGTAAATTTGTAGGGCATTTACACGGGTATATCATCTCTTCCGAAAGTAGTTATAATGGCGCCGCTGATTCGCCGTTACTGTGTTATCACTGAATCATTAACTAAGTTTTAATGGGATGATGTTTTCACACAACACCCCATAGTAATTCTCATACACACAGCTGCCAGATTGTCTGCGGCTACTTATTCTTTATTCGTAGCTAACCCATTATATTATAGGCCGTTCCACTAGCCGTAACCTGTAAATTAGTATTACAACAATATGTTAACTGGACAGATGGATAAGTTGAGGTTTACAAAATTTCATGTGTTCTTTGAGAGTTAAAGTTCATATAAATCTAAAAATAAATTTACTATTAAATTTATAATTAATTTGTAATCTTTACTATGATGAGTAGTTATCAACGAATATCGTAAATAATAATTTAATAAACATTTATAACAAAACCATTGACTTTAAAATAAAATAAATATCCAAAATTATAATTTCTTTATTATTATACAAATAGTCACCACACACAATAACAAAGAAATATTTCAATTAAAATTGTTGCCAGCGTGTACATTTTAACAGAAAAACATCTATATTGGATAAAGAAGAAATAAAAATTCTTGTTTCATTATTAAATGAATATTAATTGGTTTTTTTTCTTCTTCCATTCATTTTTATATGACTCTTTTTGTTGTATAACAGAACATAAAAAAATAACCATTATATATATATATTCCGAATCATCATTTACAAACCACAATCTCACATATAATAATAATAATAATATACAAAACAAAACAATTTTTAATAAAAATTTCATTTGTACAAACAAAAATAAGAATATTTTATTGATCACATATATTTCGTATTTAAATTCTTTTAATTATAACCACATTCTTATTCCAAATTAAAATATTTTAATTTCAAAATATTTCTCATAATATTCCTATCATCATTATAAAATTAAACTATAAATTTATAAAATCATATATAATTCAAGTGTTGTGTGCTTTGCACTCGTATACATACAGAAAAAAATATGCACACTTCATCATATAAAAAAATACAATGGTTAGGATGATGATAATTAAAAAATATTGCTCTAAATATATTTATGTTATAAAATTATGCATTGTAACATATTTATGTTTTGCTTCACATTTTATTTTTCTAATAACATATGTTGGTTATATGTGCAATTTCATTTTTGTATACAAATGCATATCTCTAACACATAATATATAAATGTCTATATGCAAATTTTATTTTACATTAAAATATTAAATAAATATTTTGGTTTTTGATTTTGTTAATCTTCTTATCAATATCATGTTTTACTCAATTTTATCATGCTATAAAAAAATATTATTGACTGGCCAAAACAAATAAAATGGGTGCGGTTCTTCTGTCATTTATTATTTTTCAGAATATATATGTAAAAAAATTAATTTGATTGATACAAAGACGATTTTATTAACGTTTATTTAATATTAATATAAATATGGAATTTTAAAATAAAATACAATAACAACTATTATCACAAATAAATCAAAATCGATATAAATTTCAGTGGTAAAAAAAATGTCATATTAATAAAAATGAATCACAAATTGTATTATCGCAGTTAAAATGTTTGAGTTGTTACGCTATACTTATTTATACTATTACAAATAATCAAATATCAAGCGGAGTTTTAACGCATATGATGAAGTGCGTAAAACAACTATTCCAAAGGTGCAGTTTATCAAAAAAAAAAAATTGAAAAATTAAATGTTCACGGCTCAGTTGTTCACATGCTTTAATGGAATTATCCATATCACGTATAAATATCCAATCATTGAATGATTATCTGTTTAATAATGTCATAAGTTTAAAAAAAAACAGCATTATCTGTTTATCAAAAAACTCTAATATTTATTCGATATCGCTTTAGTGCATACATTCCAAAAATAAAAATTCGGATGTTTTGCCATGAAATGGTATATCAATAGTTGTTGTTTATTCCTAATCCTATATTTCTCTGTGTGTTAAATATCGTGTATGTTTAATTTTAGAATTGTATATTATCAATTGTTTTCAATAAAATAATGAATAGATTCGAAAACTATTATTCCTCTTCACCGTCGTCTAATCGCCCTTCATTCTATCATCAATCAATTAAATTAAATTAAAAATAAAAATCAAATTATTGGTTTTAGATTTTAATTTAATCGAATCAATTTTTTTAAAGTTATTCTCTAATAGAAATATTTAAAGAAAATTTTGCTATTGGAACGTTATATACGAAATTGGAAGTTATCGAAAACATTAATTTTATCACTTATCTATGAGTTGAAATTTCCAATATGGTTGCTTTGAAGCTGCTCGAATAATTCAAAAATTAAATCAGAGAAAAACATTGTATACGTATAACAACTTCGACGGACAAATTTCACGAAAAATGTACACAAACATTCACACAAATGCTGCAAAAGGCAAAATTCAAGTGAAACTGAAGAGAATGTTGCTGATATAAATCATTTATTTATTGTCTTTGAATTTTTGTGTAGATCTTGGAAAATTGATGAATGATACTAAATTAGTGAGTCAAATGGCTGACACGTGATTATCGCATGTAATGCTGTTTGTGCCGACATTGTTAAGTTTGTCTGCGTATATAGCCATCCAACATCATATTTTCTAAGATCTCCGTTTATTATTGTTCCACAAACAAATAAATGTTAACTAATTGATTTTTATATATATGAACATATCGAAAAAAAAAACGTTTCTTGAAAATTACGAGATTTGAGGAATAAACCAATTTTTTCCTTATTGCTTTATATACAATTTTATATTATAATTACTCCTACTAAAGTCTAAAAAAGAGTAATTATAAAAACACACATTTAATTTGTATGTGCGATACAAATTTTTACATGAACGAGAGATGAATATAGTTAAATGCAAAAATATTTTAAAATATATTAATAATAGAGCAATAATTTTCCTTGTGTTTATTTTTATGTGCAATTTTTTGAATATAATTTCATTAAATTATTAAATGGTTGTTATTGTTGTTGTTGCTGTTGTTTATTACAAAAATAGATTTTTTTGGAGTATTACCAAAAATACTTTTTTTTTTTTTTTTTTCTTTTATTTAAAGAAAGTTATAACAAAAAATTAAAAAAATAAATAAAAAGTGGAACATTCTTTTGAATACAGAAATAAAATAAATTTTAAATAATAATAATTCTCATATCGCATAAATTTATAATAATTATTTTCATAACACCTGAGTAATGAACATTTTTGTAAATTTCTATACATTCAATAAAAAATATTATTATATTATATAATGAAAAATTTGCGCAAATATTATAAGATTGGCGAATGTTTATTTTTATCTTACATTATGTTTCAAAATTATTTGGATACCAGCTGTACCGCCGATATCAAGTGAGCGGTTTTTTGTGAAAATAAAACACTAATTTTAAATGGGAAAGTAAAAAACATTTTATTCAAAATATTGGCCATTGCTTTCTACACATGTTTGACCACCTTTCTGGGCAATTTGTGGATACTGCACGCCAATAGAATTGTTCGTCTTTTGAAGCAAACCCCAATCAGACACCCAATTTTCGGCTTCTTCGTAGGAATCGAAGTGTTGCTCAGCCAATGCGTGTCCCATCGATGCAAACAAAGTCGGAAGTAGCCAAGTCTGGTGAATACGGCGGGTGGCATAGCACATATATATGTATCATATATATATTGTGTATTGTGCAAATAAACATGTATAGAGATGTGGGATAGGTACTGTAATTATACTGCAGTTGGTAAAATCTTCCATTTACATTTTGCCACATTTAAAATACAAAATTTTTTTTTTCCATGTATACGAAGATGTATGTGTTGCTTATATAACATTCAATGCCATATTGAAAGACTTTCAAAGACTACCAATAAATGGTAATTTATCATCTAAACTAAATAGAGAGTATATTATACTGCTGAGATGGATGGTTATCATGTGAAATTTATTGAAAAATATTTATGTTGTTATTAATCGCATTATAATATTGGTATCATATAGAAGTTCATTTTAATTATTATGTCGTGCCGAAGATATATTAAAAAAACAAATTTTTGTTGTTGTCTGTTTACTTTTGAAATTCACTGATACTGATCCAAAATTATATATACAATATATGCTGGTATATTCTATATTAATACTATGTCATGTTATTATATGTATCACAAAATTATGCGATAAAAATTTAGAAAATATACGTTAACAAATTATTGAGTTGTGTTATATTCAATTTTTGTTGTACATCGCAATATTTACAAATATTTAAAAATAAAAAAATGATGTGTGATATCAATAAATGCATTTTTATCGCAAAATATATCGGGGTTTTTTTTTCTTTTCACAGATAAGAAGTTATAGAAACATTTATCTAAAAAAAAAAAAATATAATTTGTATATATGAAAAAATATAGATAATTTATAGAAATTGCCATCAAATTCACATATTCAAAAATCATTGCAATTTATTGCATTTTAATTATAAAAATACAAAAAAAACACAAATTATTTATATGAAATTCTTGAACAAAAAAATTAAATATTATTAAATATAAATGAAATAAATATGAAAGTGTATTATGTATTCCATTCAATCAATAATAAAAATTAATTTTTGCGTAGGTAATTTATTTATATTGTCGTCGTCGTATATACGTAGATTTTATCTAATTTTTTTTTGTCGTTTCTATATGTTTTTATTATTTTTTAAAAAAAACGTATACACTTAATAAATTAACGATATAATAATATATACCGCATTTATATATTATTTTAATGGGTGGTCAATGACATGCGTGTGTGACGTTGTTATTGAAAGTTAAACTACAAATAGATAAATATAACAACATTTATAATTAGAAAGAAAACAAAATTATACAAAGTTTTGTTTGTTTTCATATAAATATTTTGAAAAAAAATTGTGACAGAAAATCTTTATTTATAATTTATTTAAAAATTAATGTTTTTTTATTATCTTGAAAATTGAAACATATTTTGTATATACACTTAAAAATATAATATAAATAAATAAATAAATAAATAAATTATGTTAACCTTGGCATTGATAATCAATTTTTTTTTAATTGGTTTTTTTTATATATAGTTCGTTAAAATATTTTGGCAAATTATCTAATATAATTATGATATTAATATTTAAATAATAAATTATTGAAAATATGTGTATTATAGTGTGATATGAAGGTATGATATATATATAATGATTAACTAGTATATGGATGAACATTCTATGGTCTAAGTGCGTCTCCTATTAAAAACAAATTATCATCATACAATATATATGAAGAATAATTTTTTAAGAATTTTTAAATTCAAACCGTATGTGGTATTTTTTATAGAGACCGCAACTTTACCGATGCATTTGTGTGGAATTTAAATCTGTAATATCATTACAAACGACACATATATACGTCAATTCACCTCGTCCGTTCGCACCCATTATAAATATGAATAGATAATATCATCATATAATAATTTATATTACTTGTGTATCTATAACCGGCAACATAAAACTTTTGCAGGAAATATAAAAGAAACGTTTGAAAATTCATAGTATTTATTAATTCATTGATTTTATGAAATTTAAGTCATTTTTTGAAATAATGTACCAGGTATAGGAGTATGAAATGAGCCTTTTTTAAAGGAAGAAAAACACATTATTTAGAATAGAAAAATCAAAAATATTTTATTCAAAATAACTTCCATCGCTTTCTACACATTTTAACCACCTTTCAGGCAATTTTCGTATACCACGTCGAAAAAATGGTGTTGCTTTGGACGAAAACCATTCAGATAGCCAATTTTCAACTTCTTCAGATGTTTTGAAGTGCTGTTCTTTCAAAGCATGTCCCATCGATGAAAACAAATGGTAGGCCGAAGGAGTCAAGTCTGGTGAATAAGGCGGGTGTGGTAACAGCTCCCATCCAAGCGACTTTATCGTATCCTAAACTGGTTTTGCTTTGTGTGTTGGTGCATTATCATGTTGCAAAATTACCTTAACAGATTTTTTCTTTCTTTCTGTCCATTCTGGTCGGTTATCTAATAATGCATGGTTCAAATCGATTATTTGTTGTTGGTAGCGAATCGTATTAACAGTTTCACCAGGTTTCAGAAGTTCATGAAACACCACACCTTCCTGATCCCACCAAACACAAAGCATTCTCTTCTTACCGAATCGTTTTGGTTTTGCAGTCGATGTTGCTGCTTTACCTGGTGTAATCCATGATTTTTTGCGTTTAGGATACTCAAAATATATCCACTTTTCATCACCAGTCACGATTCGATGCAAAAAAGACTTCCTTTTGTATTGTTGAAGGTGCAATTCACAAATGGTCTTCCACGTTCTTCATTTCTCAAATCAAAATCTTTGTCTCTAAATTGTTGAAACCATCTTTTGCATGTTGCTAATGATAGAGCATGATTACCAAAAGCTTCTACAAGCATTCGTTGAGATTCAGCTGCGTTTTTTTTAAATGATAACAAAAAACTAATGATACCCGCAAATCGTTTGTTGAAGGCACAAAATTAGACATTTTTAACACGATAAAATTTTATGTTGTTGTATTACAAATTGAATTTACCACACTGAATGTTGTTGACAGATATCAAAACAATACAAAAAACATCGCATTAAGGCTCTTTCACAATTACTAATATAAGTACAGCCATTTATTGGCAGCGGCTCACTTCATACTCCAATACCTGGTATACACACACACACACACATTTCTTCTAAATATCTTCTAATAAACCAGATATGGAATGAATTTATCAATTTCACTACTTCAAGTTTGCGTTGAAAATATTATGTTGTTTACTTTTATTAAAATTTCCACCACTGAATTTGATAATTGAAATGTGTATAGATACAAATATACCCATACAACATATATTATACTAATATAATATAATTCCAATTCATATTATATGCATTAGCAAATGTTATTAATAATTTATACAATATTCAAATTTTCCATTTCTCAATTTAGAAAATTCTTATTTTAAAAATAAAAGGCACATTGACCTTGGTCGCGTCTATTTATGTGTTTGAATTTTTTATAAAATTGCGTTTTGATTATATGCAAATCTGTCTGTTGATGATTCGTATACTATACGAATTAATTGTAATGAAATCTATATATTATATATATATATTTATTATATCTTTCTTTCGCATTTAATCAATCATTTTTAATTAAATTAAAAACATTTCATCATTTCATAATTTATAAAAATTATGCTATAGCATTTTATTTTGTCTTCAATTGTTAGAAAATAAAGTATATAATTAAAATTTAAACATTTAAATTGTTTGTTAAAGTGTTAAACAATTATTTTTATACGAGTATACAAAATTATACTTTCTACTCAATATTATTATAAATAAAAATTTTATTGATAAAAATTAATATTATTTAATGAGTTATGATTATTTAAGTTGAGTTATGCGGTTGGTTATGCTTCCACTGAGAAGTCGATAATGAGGGCAGTTTGAATGCGTATATGTATTATAATGTGATGGAATTATTATATTTTTGGTTAGAGGTAGAATATGTATAGAATGAATGAAAGGTAATAAATTACAAAACGATTGGTAAAATATTTTAAATGAATAATGTAATGACTAAGATGTTGTTCCGTTCGACGTGTAAAGAATAAAAAAAAATTTGTATAGTAAAAAGCATCAACACCCACCCAAGTTTCGGAAAAAAATGCCGTCGTCATTTTTGTCTGTGATTTATTAATATTTCATGCACACATGCTCCACACTCTACTAACAAAAATTATAATAATCCCATCCTTATAAATCTCATTATACATGAACTTATGTTGATCCAAATAAATTTCAATGGTTTTTAGAAATTGGATCTAGAGCATAAGGGTAGTTACCCTGTGAGTATTGATTTCTTAAAAATGGAAACTATTCATATATAGTCTGTATTCATTAAAAAATTGTATATTTTCTAGAAGTTAGCGAAACAGCGAAACTGTTTGGCTGAACCTATTTTCATTTGAATTTTCTTTAAAAAATTGTTTGTCGAAATGAAGAAATTATGATTTACTCTAAATGTTGACGTTACCTCGTTCCACTCACAAGATACTAATAACTATAGTTGAAGAGAAAGAATATATTCACAAAAAAAAAAACATAAATTTGTTTAAATTTTCACTTTAAATATGTCATGCACATGATTGTATGTAACTATAATGCATATCTCACGGGTGATACGACATCCTGTACTATAATCTAATTTATTGATAATAAAATGCATTATCATAATTCATAAATAACTAAAATTTATGTATATATAATTTAATAATAAAAATAATAAACCTCGCCTCTCCCGTACATAAAAAGTTAATAGAAATTAATCGACATCATATAAATTTTATACTAATTGGATTAGATTAGTATAGAAATTTAATTTGCTGTCTGTGTTATTCATTCATAAAATTATTTTTACTATAAAATATTTAATATTTATTTCCATTTATGGTAATGACTTTTTATTTTTTTTTTATAAGTAAAATAAATAAAGTAATTGTAATTTAATAGTAATGACGATTATTATTATTATTATTATTATTATTAATTTATATATATTTACATATACAGTCAAATGCAAAAGTGAAGGGCAAATTAAAAAACAATATAGTTTATTTTAGTAATATATCTCTTAATTCAAAAAAAAAATATATAATGCAGCATAAACTTAAATATTGTCATCGGATAAATAAGAGATCATGCCTATAAGAGGAAATTTTTGTGTTTTCGTTTGTAGTTGCTATAATTTTGTTAATGTTTTACAATTTACTGCGTGAGCCTCAAATTTAAAGTAATAATTTTAATGAAAGCAATTTGTGGATATATGAAATTCATAAATTGGTAAAATGGTAAAATTACGTTATTAATAATATGAAATTTATTATAGATGTTTTCTCTAAACAAATTCGCATTTATCGATTCACTTTCGTATATATTTGTTTTATTAGATATGATTTTTAGTTCACAAAGTATAAGTTAAATTGATTTAATAATTGGATAGTAAGGGAGCAATTTCTATAATGAATACTCGTGATGAAATAACACTATATCTCCATTGTAATTGCAAAACTTTGCAAATATCTTGTATTAGTTTTGTGATCGAACATTGTTGTTTGCAAACAAATTACTTTTCTTTTAGTCTGATTTTTATCGCTGATTATACAAACCAAATTTAATGTGATATATTGGTAACGTTCAGCTGTTAATATATATTAATTTTACAGATTAATAATAAGATTTTTCCATGAATTGTACTTTTTATAGTCGATGTTGATTTACCTCGAACACGTTTACAGTTTTCGTATAGTATAGATTCACACCACTTCGTACCGCACACAGACATAATTTTGTGATGGAAAAAGACATTATAAACTACCACGATATTTTTACCGATTTTGAAGTAATGTCAAGCATATACGTTTCTTTAATAATATTTTACATGAATTTGTTTTTCACACAATTATATCCTTTAAATTTATTATCTTTGAAATTTTTTCATTTAACCTTAATATTATTTGTCTTTTAAATTCACCATTTTTTGAAATCATTCTTTAGAATTTTTGTAAAAACAAAAACGATGTCAGTAGCAACATATTACCATCAGACACCAGACACAGACAAATTAATTAAATGACAAATGTTTATAAATAATATTTTGGTAAATGTGTTGCTGTGACTTTGGCTGTTACATAACGCATTCCCCACAAGTCTTGTTTATTTATTATCATAGATTGATAATGTGACAGAAATAATCTAAATCAATTTTAAAATTCTAAATTCCGAAACGAAAAGGTTTATTTTTGGAAAAAGATTGAATTGAATTGAATTTAGTAATTTCATCTTGCCGGAACCAAATGTCGTCCACATCAATGTCACTCAATATAGAGAACAAAAACAAATTATTAATACCTTCAGCCAAATAGTTCACATATCGTGATGATATCTCCCCAATCAATAATTTTTATAGTCAATTCATGATAAAATGTTATGGGTGTCTCATAAATTACATAAGGATTTATTGTTTAATACAGTAATTTTATTTATTAACGTATAAAACCGTTGAACCAGAAGTGTGAGGTTTTGTCGTACTGAATGAAATTGATAAGTTTAGCAAATTTAACATACACTGACTTTTAAAGTGAGATTCCTTAAAAATTTGTAAGCATTATTGTTTTGTTGTGAAGTGTATTGAAAATGTATTTAAAAAAAAAACAACATACTGTATTTAAACGTAAATTGTAAACTATAATTTGTGAGGTTGTCGCGTAGCACACGCATATTCTACAAATAAACTAATCTTATAACATTTTTTGTGACTAAAAATAGAAATAATAACATAAATTTTATGATTAAAATTTATTCTGAAGTTATTATACAAGTTTTTTTTTTTTTTTTTTTGCTTAATACTAATTTGAAAGAAGATGTGACAAATGTATTAAGAAATATTTTCACAAAAAAACCAGTTTCATATACAAAATATGATGATTGCGCTGCTATTATAGATAGGAATGTACAAAAAATATATATATGATTGTACATACACTTTTGGGACTCACTGTATCAATATAAAAAGTACATGTACTCGTTTTTATGCATTTTTAATATATAATTGTATATATTTTATTTGTTTAATAATTTTGAACATGTTTTAACATGTGATAATGTATATATAAACTTGTATTTTATACATAAAACAACGATAAATAAAAGAAAATTGTTAATCGACAACGTCCTCATCATCATATTCGCACACATATTGATTTTTATATTTATCTACAATATATTGTATTTTGTATTATTATTTGTTATTGTAAATATATCGCACATTATGATTTGAATCATATGAAATAAGAAACTGGAAAGAAAAGAACCAGTAAATATGGTATAGAAAAAAAAAAATTTTAATAATATATGGAAGTCGTTTTAGTGTATAGTATTTAAATGAAATAAAAAAAATATTATAAATAAATAAATGGCAAGAAATCAGCCTTGTATAAATAATTTTTTGCAATATAAATGGGAAAATAAAAAAAAAAATCGTATACAAACACTAGATTTACATTTTAAGAGATTTTTTTAACGTATTTTATTATGAGTCATGAGACTCTTTTTTTTATTTATTTATATACGATACTCGTTGTTTAAGTTTGGTCTGATACATTCTTCGCATGTTATTATTTTTTTTTATAATAATATCATTTCTTTATTTATCGTATACTTATTTGTGCCATATATTATTATGGCGCAATGTAAAAAAAAATAATATTGTACAATATATGCGAGATCTTGTATGGAAACAATTTTTTTTTTTTTTTTCTTGTCTCCTCTATCTACTAAATTGCGTTTTCTTAATATTTTAAATTAAATAAAATTACTTCAAATTTATGTTATATATAAATAAATGATGTATTATAATAATATGATTGAGGTCGATATATGTATACGCGTATTATATATGTCCATATACGAAATTTAATTAAACATATGTTTATAGCTATATATTGGATAGCATAAAAAATGTCTTAAAGACATTACTCTCGGTAAGAGTATATATATTTATATAGTTTCAAAGTTGATCTGTGTTTATAAGACCAATGAAAAATTTGTTCCAAAGCTTTGAAACGTAAAGATATGTTATAATATGACAATCTTCTTTTTGTATTGTATAATAATTAATTTATTCCATTTCTTAATCTTTTCAAATTACATAATATTACTAATTTTTTTTTTCTGATTTTTCGAATTAAAAGTCATCATAAACATATCGACTTTTTTAATTACATTATTACAACACATATATTTTTAACTGGTTTCCATTTTTGTATACTGAATTGCAAATTATAATCAATTTCCAAACATTCATATAGAGGAGGGTTTTTTTTTTTTTTTAAGAACGCTTCATGCGTTCATCAGCGATTATCCGCATTTAATGGTAATGACAATTCAAAGAAATTTGTGTACAAATGCCTAAACGATGGTACAACAAAATTTATATTTATAGTATCCTTATGTCATCCAATTTTTTTTTTAGTAATATTAAACAGAAAATCGGTCATAATTTAGTCTACTTTCAACTCGACAATATTATACAAAAAAAAAAGTAGTAACAATGAAAACTAAATGCTAATTCTCACAAGTCACGTCATACTGTCTTTC
Organism: Bibio marci; assembly: GCA_910594885.2. Lineage (NCBI taxonomy): Eukaryota > Metazoa > Arthropoda > Insecta > Diptera > Bibionidae > Bibio > Bibio marci. The sequence goes on from OU343114.1 coordinate 44,511,260, forward strand.
ATCTATATAATATTTTGAATCCTTTATTTATATACACATAATATTCACATTAATATTTCTGGCTAACAAATGATGGACGATAAAACCACACACACACACACACATCTTTATAAAATAAATAAAAAACAATACTTATATTTTTTGTTATTCAACAACTGACATACTCCTCATATAAATATTATCTTTGTTTATTACAATATATAAATAATAGTGCGTATAAAGTTTTGAAATTTATATTCATCTATATGCCCTTTTTGGTTAATATGTGTCTATTGTAACATAAATTGCTTGGGGTTCGTTTATTATTTGTTTGCAAAATAATTATAAAATGAATATTAAGTTTTTATAGAGAGAGAGAGTATACAATACGCGCAGCACATTTGTATATATTTTTACCATATATATTTAAATTGTATTAAATATTGTAATTTCATTGTTTAAATTCGCTTCCGTGTATTGATTCTACGCATTCTATATATTTGATGTTAATATTCATATATATACCATATATCAGATTATATAGATTTGAATTGAATGGATGGGTTTTTAGACCCTTATTAACAACTATTTCAGTATATATCTTTATAATTGGTTTCTATAGAAACTTATACAAATATATGGCCTTGTGCAAAAATAAAAATATACATTTAAATATCCTAAACAAAAAAAAAATGTTAATATAATATATAATTTTTTCCATTAAAAGGCTTAGGGGTACTTAAATTTAAAATTTACATAAAACTACAAAACAATTATATACAAGTTAAATGAATTTTAAATATATATCAACGGCGTTACATGAAATAAAATAACATTCAAATGATAACGATCGCACTGATTCATTCCATTGATTTGTTAACAAACAAAATTGGACAGGATTTAGCGGGAAAGTATAATCAATATATACACAGCATCCGAAAAAAAATGTACTATTTGCTAGAAAGAATCCATGCTATGGACCGCCGATGGAAAATTAATGTAATTAATTCAAAAAAATATTTCCCCACACAAACACACACAAAACACAACTATTTTTTTTAATATTGTATATTATTCAATATATTGTAATAAAATAATAGCTGCGAGTATAGTTCATTTAACATTGAAAATATAATTGTAAGATAACCAGAGCAAAATAGGTACAGTAAAAAGTGATTTACGCACACAATCAATTCAAGCACAATTCGATTAATGTACATTACTATCTCTACGATTAATGCACCATCATATTTGCTATATAACGTTAAAAATGATGGTCACTATAAATAGAAATTAATGTAAAAAAAATAATGCTAAGTAATAACTTGAATCTTAATCCCATTAATATAATTTTTATTTTTGGAAAATTTCCAGAAATTTTTGAAGCAAATATCTTATCTATATGGGCACCCATATTGCATTCAGAAATTGTATAAAAATTAACACGTAGTTTTATTTTAAACATATTTGCTAAATTTATCAATAGTTGAGCTCAAAAAATTCCAATAATATAAATTTGTTAAAAACAATTTTATGGACTGACAGACAAACTGACATCATTTGATACAATAATTCCAGAACATCGATAATATCAAGTTTTACCAATCAATAACAATTAATTTAATGGGATTAAGATTTCATTTAACAACATTTATTACATTCTATTCTAATAGATATTCTAGTTCTTGAAATATGGCGTGGAAAAGATGAAAATTCGACTCACCCATCATTTCTTCGATTAATGAATGCATCAGTATCGATCCAGAAATTTGTGCGTGAATCAGCTTTTTACTGTATTAATATTCAAATTGTTTTTATACATTAATTATTATTATCACATCCAAATCTCTACACCACTCTAAAAGTCTAATGTCTAAACTCTAAAGTATATATACGCAGTTGTATAGAGTGTCGTATATATTTGCTTGATAAATGATATTGAAGTTTATCACTTTCAATTTCTCGATTAAATTGAAATTTTATAGTTTCATAAATTGTTTTTTTGTGCTAATATATAATTGAATTTATTAAACAATGATCGCACAAATATATAACAGCAAGATCAATTGGTAAATTATTATATAAATTCTTAATGCAGATTTATTTATTAAATTGGTACTTTTATATGAATATATGGTATTATATAGTCTATAGATGTAATATATGCACCGCCACGTTTTAAGTAACTGATGTATTCTAATAATTCGATAATTATATTAGACTTAAGCGATTCTTGTTATTCTATTTCATTGAAATTCATTATTATTCATTTTAAATATTACAATTATTACAATTATAATAATATATTATGTTCTAAATGTATTATTTTGTTACATATAAAATATTTATATATATATATTTTTTTTTCTAGATAACGCAAAAATAATTCTTTACAAATTCTTATAGTTCCATTTGTTGTTTCATTAATTGTATTTGTTATGATAACTATATTTTCTTATCAAATAAACAAAGTACAGCATATATTTAAGTTTTATTTTTTTATCAAAATTATGTGTACATATTTAAAATATTTCTTTCTCGTAAATTTTTAAATTTTATATAATAAATTATCTTTAAATATATATATTTGTTTAATTATTATTATTATTATTATTATTATTATTATTTATATTATTATGATTTATTTAATATAATTTGTAATTCAAATTAATAATTAAAATAATACGAATATAATTTAAAAATAATATATACTGTCATAAAAAATACAACGACAGATCCTTTATACCTTTTATAATAATATTTTTAATGATTTTATGTCAATGTTAATTTATTTATGTCATTGATTGAATATTACTAATATATTTATTTATTTAAGTTATTCTTAAATATATATGTCAATTATTCGATTTTATTTGTTATTGTTTTAGCTAATATATTATTAATTTTTTTTTGGTATACATATGTCACGTTTTTCTATTTATTTATAGAAATGTTCGTATTGTAAATGATTTACAATAATGCTAAATAAAATGTGCTATTTTTAACAAAATAAATATAGGAGACAATAATAATAAATTTTGAATCTGCGAATTGTTATTGTAATCATATTATTAATAATAGTATTAATAGTATATGTGTGTGTATTATCTATGGAGATACAAAATTTTATACAGGGTGTCCCAATTTTCGACGGCAATACGAAAACCCTAGGTTCTCTAGGTCATTTTGAGTCGAAAATATTATATAACATTTTGGTCGATTCGACTTCGGTACGAAGTTACACGCAAATAACCAAATTTTCAATCAAACTGTGTTTTGCACTCTATACTGGAATCAATATCTCAATAACTAATTAATCGATTTTGAATTTTTGATAAACTATTAACATTAGCATACCGAGATCTTTAATTTGACGTTAAGATAAGGCAATTCGGACATGTGTGGTTATCGAGATACTTACAGGAATGTTGACAATTTGATGAACCCCATTTTTCTTCTTGAAAGTTTGTTCAAGCATAGGTCGAAAAATCATGATGAAAAATTTTTTTCGGTATAAGTTTAATAACTTGCCACATTCATAAGCTTTCGTTTAAGCTATAACATTACGATTGATCTCAACTGGTTCCAAAGATATACACAAATACACTACAACGATGTATGCATAAAATTGATTTTTGCTATGGAAAAATTTTATCTTTTTTTGGTATATCATTGATTTTATAAAAAATATGATTATATATTTATATTTACTATTTTTTATTATTTATAATTCATTTCATCGATATAGAATTCATCATTATGTGGTATTTATTAATTGAAGATATAAAAACAAAGAATTTAACCAACTTATTTTAATGCGCGTAGTCGTATAAAGAATTTTAATTTATAAATATATAAATAATAATTTTGATTGTAACATCCGTCCGTCGTTTTGATTTAAAGAAATTATATTTTAATATAAACATAATATGCATTCTAATTTCAACATTATTATTATTATTATTAATATATTATATTATCGGATCAGTGCCGTAGTCATATATATATAGACGGTTATCCAATCGAAAGCTGCAGGTACAAGCTTTTTATTCCCCCTAAATATAAAAATAATGCCACTATTATTATGGCGGAGATGAAAAATAGATTTATATTTATATATAAATTTTATTTGCATTGATGTTAACATTTAACGTATATTGCCTAATTTTTACTTATCAATTTTTCACTCTATACACATATATAACTCGATGTCTCATGTCTCCGGTACCATCATAAATACACAGTAAAATCTTCTTTCCATCGGATATTACGTTTTTGACGTCAATTTTACTGGTTGATCTGGATCATGTCCAATGTTTAGTACGTTTAGGATTATCAAAATAAATTCATTTTTAATCACCAGTGACAATACGACACAAAAACGACTTCCATAGCTGTTTTCCAATCAAAATTTCACACTTGGTTTTACGCTTTTCTTTGCTTCTTTCAGTCAATTCATATGGAACCCGTTTTCCTTCCTTCGACATTTTACCCATTGTGTTTAAGCGATTAGAAATGGTTTTTTGACATACATTTAACACGTTAATCGCCATGTCAGTCATATGTGTCTGACGCTAAGAAGTTCTACATGAGCCATGTCAGACATATATGTCTGACGTACGCGATCTAATAAAGTTACCATGGTGAAAATTTTTCTGATATTATCGTGGCGATTAATGTGTTAATGAATCTGAAACCAGTTGTTTGAATCGTGTCTTCATCAAACTGAATGATAAATATAATATAAAGTGAATTACGTTCACAAAAACCATTTTAGGCGGCTACAACAATTAATCCGTGAGCGTTCAAATTATATTACTATACACCTATTATATAGTTTCATATAATTTTCATTAATTTTTATGATTTAATTAATCAATTTTTTTTTGTATTGTAATATATATAAAAAAACCATTATCGTTTAAATAATATTTGTTATAATAATTTTGAAAAACGTTTATTTATTTTTAAAATGTATGTATGTTACAACTTTTATTAAGAATTAAAAACATTGTTTAATAATTTGTAAATAAAATTTAATCTTTATATATACATATTTATTTATTTATGTGCATATTTATAATAACAAATTATTATTATTAGTACAAGAATGGCGTATTTGATAACAAATTTTTTGTATTTTCTTTTTTTTTTTTGCGATACACATACCTTTGTTAATAATTTTTATAATGTTATTATTTGTATAAAAATATAAAAATAAAAAAAAAACATTGTGTATTTATTTATACATGTTTTTTTTTTTTTATAAATACGAGTATATGTAATAGAAAAAATATTCATGAATCATATCCATACACCAGTTGTTTTATATATAATTTTCAATTTTATATACAAATTATTGTAACATATTATATATATAATTTCTTATCGCACCAAAAGCAATTTTATAAATATAAACACATAATATTGAATAAAACCGACTGTGATGGATACAATAAAATGGAAAAGTTTAAATTTAATTTTTTTCATATAGCATAAATTTACATTTAATATATATTTTTCATTCATTCCCCATCATAAGTTTTATAATACCACATTCTTATTGTATATATACAATATATTTTTTAGAAGGAATGGTGTGTCAGCAAAGAAGTGTATATATATATACAATATAAAGAACATCTTTAAATAATAATTCATATTTATAGAAGTTGCATCTTTATACAATATATATATATAACATAGAAATACTTATAAATATAAATAATTTAATTGAATTTTGCAATTTCATAAATTTTTCGTATTCCATATAAATAATATAGTCGCTTCACTTCGTGTGTGTATATGTGTAATGCATAAATTAAGAAATATGATGCTGTGTAAAATGTATCTTAAAATAAGAAAATTGTCTCCATATATATATAACATTTCTATTTGTATTATACATATATTTATTGTTGCTGTTATGATATTATTATGATGGTAATGGTTATATACATATATTTTTTTTTTTTGTCATCTCTTTATTTAATTAAATGAATGGCGGATGTATATATTATAAAATGTTATTAAAATAAAATTGTTGTAAAACCCATAAGAAAATATAGCATCATTAATTAATCCATCCATTTATCAACATAATAATAATAATAATAATAATAATAATAATATGCATTTTTTTTGCAATATTCATATTTTTATTTTATTTCCATATAAGCGCTATACTATTATAATATTAATTTGAACTTGAATAATATATTCTGTATAAATGAACTTGATTGATATAAATAAATAAATAAATAAATAAATAAATATAAATATATTAATAAATTTCTATATATAAATAATAGCCAGTATAGACTAAATTTTTGTATATGGTTAAAAAGGAAATAATAAAATAGTTATATTATACGTGTAAGAAATATTTTAATATTTTTATTATTGTTTATACTAATTATGAGAACACAGTGTTTAGTATAGTTTTATAAATATAATAATAATTATTTATAATAAAACGTAGATAAGTTTTTATTTATAAGCGGTGTCTGACTGCAAAACGTGATTGAAATTAATCAAATTTGAATCACTTTTTCGCTATATATTCATATACATAATTGTATCCATATGTATAATAGCTCAATTGCCTGTGCTAAAATTGATATTCTTATTTCATATTTATTTAATGTTAATATTCCGACAGACTGGGCCCCCTTCGTTAACAATCGCATTGAACACCAGTTTATATATAAATAAAATATCAATTATATTATTTTCAATTGAAAAATATATATACCAATACAGAATGAACACAATTTAAAAAAATAAAATTATTCCTTGAACACTCATTCAAAGTATATAAAATAAAATGTCAATTTAAAGATTTGCAGCTATGAGGATTTATTCCTTTTACAAATTTTACACTTTTAAATCCACCTTATATTTTGAATATATATATAGAATTATATAACTGAATCGTGAATTTATGAAATTGATTATCGCAAACTGACATCCACATCTGTTACAATAGATATAATTTTGCAATTTAGTGTATATCCTTTATTTTCCTTTTTTTTTTTTGACACACTACTGAACATATGTGATATGTTAGACGCGTGGTAATCGATCGAACGATCGAACGAACAGAATAAAACAGTTTTACTAATAACATTTTTGTATCACTAATTTTTGGATACAAAATAATTTTAAATATAATATTTTTTAATAGATTCTTTTTAAAATTATGGTATAGGAAAATACTTTAATTAATTAACAAAATATTTGAAAAGAATTCAGTTCAGTTCGGTTCATTCGTTCAGAAAAAAAAAACTATTTTTATTAAATTGTTTTGTTAATAAAGAAAAAATTGATTTTGTTAAATTTTTAACAATAAAATTATCCTTTAAAAAAATATTATATTTAAAATTATTTTGTATCCAACAAATTAGTGATAACAAAAATGTTATTGAATTATTAAAAATATGTAAAAATTGGTTTTACTATGTTTGTTCGTTCGGTTACCATGTGCCTTATTTCTGTAAGATGGTTTTATTTTGTGGTAGTCGATATCATCCCATGTATAACCGCTGCATATGAATATTATTTGAAAATTGAATAATAAATACACAATAATTGATAAATTAATTTTATACACAAATTTATGGTGAAAGATATTGATTATAATATTTAAAATATATTGTACATAAAAAATAGATATTTTATTGGATATATCTGTGTGGAGTCATATATAGTCTTTGTTAGTCGTCTATATATTGTATTTATACAACCAGACAAGTCTGAGGGTACTGAAATTTGTTTTGTTAATTTTGGATTATATGTTTTTAAATACCTTTTGCTTGAACACAGCATATTAACGTTTACATTTTTATTTGAATATCAAATTTTTCAATATAATTTTCAATTATAGTATTCACTTAATAATTTTTTCAAGACGAGAACTTTATAGTGCTTTAACAGTTTTTGAAAATGAATGACGATGCCGGTGAAATATGTTTTGTTTGAATGATTATAGTTATATAGATATTGTTATCATTTTCACACGCACAATTGCTGTCATACTGTCATTGCAAAACGTATAATTATATATATGTATAAGCTTAAGCCTTTTAAAACAAATTTACTGTCCATATATTACAATATTTAACTAAAACATTTATATATTCATGTATTATACGAATTGCAAAGATTGTGGAGTGTATGTAGGTTAAAGAAATGGGTGACAAAAATATGTCTATATATTCATTTTTTCAAAAACCATATGAAAAGTGTATTTCGCATTATGCATTAAACAACACATATGTAAAAAAAAAAAATAAAATGTCGTTCAATGAACCCTCTTCCTTTGTTTGTTTTTTTATTTTATTTTTTTCTATATAAACGCCTGTTTTTATAAATTAAAACATTATATATCTTTCGAATGTTAATAAATATATACAACAAAAATATTGTATTTTTCCATAAAAATATTATACATTTATTTTTATTTAAATTTTAAAATAAAATTTATCATCTTATGGGTATAGATTGAAACCACCCACTTTGATGAATGAATGTGCACCGCCAGCACCATGTGTTTTTTTTTCTGATATATAAATATAATACAATTCATAAAAATAAACAAAATTATTAATGAATTCATTAAATAAATGTAATTGACAAAATACATAATGAGTAATGAGTACAAAAATAAAATAAATAAATACATTTCAAACCCCTTTCGGAAAAGTATTTTTAAATGATAATATTTTATAAAACAGAAAGAAAAATACCGATTTGTCATTGAATGGAATTAAACATAATATAATATCTTACGATGAATCATTTTGTGAACAAAATTTATGACTACCCTTATTTCATTTTTTTAGATAAATGTATTTGTCTTTCTTTCTCTTCTTGTATGTATAGGGGGGAAAATAAACTATAATATTATTATATACATTTTATTTAAAAATAAATTATATATACATTGTAAGAACAATTACAAATATTTAACCGACAATTTGTTTATTTAATCTTTATACTAAAATTGTATACTACAAAACTTAAAATAAATACAAATTATGTCTACAGTTTTGTGTTCGACAACATTATTTCTGTACATAAATATTAAAAACAACACACTCTTGATAGTATTTCAAAAAATATGTTTTCTTTTCCTCTTAAATGTGTATACTATGAACATATAAATAATATTAACCCTCATATTTATTAACTTGAATTTGTTATACTGGCCTTTTTAGTTTTATGAATCATCTCGTATATGTATTTATTAAAAATAACAAGATAAAAATTATTGCTATACATACAAATTTTGACTTGTTGTTTTTTATATAGAATATATTATATGTTTTGTTCGTTCCTGCGATAAACTGTGTGATTTCATGCAGAATTGTTGAAGTTCAACTGCGTGCCAGAATAACTGCGTCTACATCAATAGTAGTAAGGTAATGTAATTGGTTTTAATGGATTGTTAAAAACTACACAAAATTTATACCATACTAATTATCAGGCGATTAGAAAAATTACTGTGATAATTGTTCATGTGTATAGTGATACACCTTGAGCCATTGTAAAAATGATTGAAAAATTCTAAAAAGCGATTTTAACAACATCAAACCACAATTCTACATCAATGTTTACCGTCATTTATCATCCGCATCTATTGAAACGAGATGGCGAAGCTACAAAAATAGCTTTCAGTTTTTAATACCACTATTTTTTTCTTATTACCTGGGTGAAATTATACTAAATTATGGAAAAAATTTTGGGAGTTCAACAAACTAAATTTTCCGGCAAATCGGTTTTTACGAATTATCATCTTTTTTAATTACGAGCCATATTTTTAACGAATTTCAATGTTTGTTTATACAGAATTTCAAATTATAATCAATTTCCAATCTTTCATAGAAGAGATTTTTAATATCGATTCACGCGGGTTCAAAAGATATGACCGATTTTCCAACCGATGGCAGTGAAAATTTAAAGAAATTTGTGGTACTATATAAAGTGAACACCCACAAATGGTACAACAAATTTATACAGTATCGTTATTGCCTACAAAATTTCAATGACATAAAACGGACGGAAAATCGGACATATGTTTTTCAGAGTGTGAATTAATTTTAAAAATATGTTGAATGAAAGATTTGCAAATTGATTATAATTTGCAATTCTGTACACAAAAATTGTAATCCATCGGCTGTAATTAAAAAAGATTATAATTCTTAAAAGTCGATTTTCCAATTTTTTTTCCATAATGTAGTCTACTTTCAATTCGACTAACAGAAAAATATATATAGTGATATTGTAATATGACGCTTCGCACTTGATTGAAGGTCATCCCGAATATGTCCTTGTGGGCTGTTTCTTAGGAGATGATATGCGATAACAATCAAAAGATAACCCTTTAAAGAAATCATTATAGGTGATCAATCATTATTATTATATTATATATTGTTGGGTGTCGCAATAATTCAATGTATATTCACATTTCAAATACATAATCGATTGTTGATTCTTGAACTATTTATATAATTTATACCATTGTAAACCAAAGAATGATTCGCGACGATTTAGCTTATAGTCCGTATTTTGGAAATAAAGCAATAAAACATTGTTATAGTAGCAATAGCACAATGAAAGTTTTGATACAAAACAAGTAATATGTTTTCTTTGAAAAATTATGCGAACAAATAATTTTATTGTCATTCCAACAATGGATTCATGTTTTATGCTTCCTTATATTATATATAGTTAAATCGTTATCGTTATAGCTATACCAGACATTTTTTTTTGAAACTAATGAGTTTCACACGTTCATAGAACTTTTCATAATGTTTTTAGAGACCAATATCATTCGTCAATACAATTTACTACATCTTTGAAGCAATTGTGTATGTTAGCTAAATAATTGTGTCTGTATAAATGTTTCTAATGGAAACGTTTTAACGAAAAATAATAATAATTTTAATAAAATAAAATATTGTTCCATTTCATATTAAAATATAAAACGTGTAAAAATTTATATTCAATTTAACTGAAAACAATATAAATGGGGGTCGTCGTTGTACAAATATATTTATTCTATTTTTGCAAACGTTTTCAAATATCAAATTTTTATTTCTTTATTATTAATATAGTGTAACAATTATTAATATTATATGAATAATTTTTCGATGACTTTTTAAATATTTTATTAAAATTTATAAATATATTTGGTAATCAAAATATAATATATTATTTTTATAATTCATCATTATTATTATTGTTTATATTTTAAATAAATTAAAACAATTGTGTAATTATTATTATATTTTATGAAAAAAACAAAAAAAAATGTATGGAATCGTGCTTGTTATTTAGTTAATTTTTATATGAACAACAAAAATAAATAAAGAATATATTCTATTTAACACAAAAAAATTATTATTTATCTATTCATCATTTAATATACACTCGTAATTTATAATAAATTATACGCGTATATTATTAAAATAACATTTTATGGTAATATAATAAATACTACGCACAGTTTTGTCCATCATTGATTTGTCGTCGTCCCACAGCGAAAGAATTATATTATTATATAAATAATTAAATCGTATATATACTGGCATTCGAAAGTCTCTATAATATTATTTTAAAAATTGAAAAACAATTACGTTATTTCTATGGTTTTTTTTTTATATTTTTTTAGCACAACACGTTAACTTAAAAAAAAAATACAAAAATAAATATATATGGCAAAATGAGCCTAGTCTGTATGCAAGTTTTTGAATTTTAATTGTAATTATGAATGATATGGATGTGTGCACTTGATTCTTGAATGGATGAAATGAGCTTCAGATTTTATGGAAATTATCAAAGAAATCAATATACACATATTTGGAAATTGGAAGGAACCGTTTTATGTTTTGCCTGAAAAATCTTTCGAATGTAAATATATAAATTCAGTGGGTACAAATAGTATATACTAAATATACATTAATAAGTCCAATTGGTTAAAATTAAATATTTATTTATTAAATAGTACCCCGTTCTTCCCTATATTATTAAACACTTCATTATTTATGGTTTGATTAATTTTATGATTGTTGTATAGCATTTACGTTTTATTGTATATTTTGATAAATTATTTTTATTAAAAATGGAAATGTTTATTTTTGTAATTAATTTTATAATATAGGATGTCTTATTATAGTTAGTTGAATATAAGTGAAAGTATACTATATATATATATATAGAAAGAGTATAGATTTTACATGACTAAAATTCAATAAACTATCACATTGAAATCATATATTAATTGTTGAACAAAATATATAGGTCAATGTGAGTATAATTGAGTATAACATATAAAAAAATTAATTAAAATACTAGTGCTCAGGAGAAAATATCAATCAATTTCTAATTATATTTGCCCACACCAACCAACCACACGTTAACATTTATTATTTATAGATTGTATGTGTTGTTCAGAAGACGACTATAATTTAAATTATTATTATTTAAAATAATTTAAAAGATTAAATTTTATACAGAATTTTTTCTAATCTAATATAATTAGGTAATCGCAAATAAACAAAAACTTTAAAAAATTATAAGTTTTTTAAATAAAATAATAACAAGAATACTTTAAAAAAAAATAATTTGATAGCAATGCTGTACAATAAAACTCGAGATTGTATAATATAATGTTGAGAGTAATAGCAACAGTATAGAGTTGCATATTTTTGTTGAAAAAACTTTTTATATTTATATACAAAAAACATCAAAAAAATTTAATAATATTTAATAATGGACAAACTTCCCCACGACATCTTTTCTAAATTAGCAGCACAAAGTTTATATAAAAAATTAATATTTTCAGATCAATTTCAGTACAAACAATTTTAAATTTAAATCCCTCTTATATTATGAAGTTGATTCAGTTTCTTATTTGATATACTATTAATAAAATTGAGTATGTACTTGATGTACTACTTATTAAAAAAAAATAATATTATATTTCTTTTTCAACAACATCATAAACAATTTTGAAATTATAAATATAATTTTCTAAAGAATTGGGTGTTATTTCATTAACATTATTGGGTTATGTAGGCCTGCAATGCGCATCATATGTAATTGGTTTATCGTCATATAGACCATATGATTTTATGTAGCCAACAAAAACAAAAAAAAAAACAAAAATGATTTAAATGCGTCAATTCACTTGAAATCTTAGATACCAAATATCCCTGGTTCATTTCTCGAAATTATTGAATTATTGAATATTGTTTATTATTATAAATTGATTATTGGTGCAGTTTCAGTATTACATGTGGCATTATCTTTCTGGCACCACATTCATCGGCTACATCGATGTTATTTATACGAAATACGGTTCAGTTAATAATCCATACAATTAAGGATTATTTTCACTCCATATACATATACGGTAATTGTGTTTATTAAGATGTTCATATCATTCCGCAAAATTACAACGCTAACGATTATAATTTGGTTTCAGTTTCTTAAGTAATAATTGTAGATAATTTGCCACGTGTTTACAATGACTAATTAATATTTATGGTTACATTATCATTAACAGCAGCTATAGCTGTATATAATATACGAATATTTCTAGTTGTTACTTCATTCACACATATGATGTGAAATGAAAATATAAGTGGTATGAAATTTAACAATAATTCTTCGAATAGTATAGCAACCTCTATATAAGATTCGTCGATTATTTACACTCTGTATCACTCTGAAAAAAAAAAAAAACACACGCTGTACAGAACAAAAACTGTATTTAAAATTTTCTGTTAATATTTATTACTTTGTTTTCAGCATATATATATTAATATTATATCGTTTCTTAAAAGATGCACAAATTTCACCTACTTTCACATTTACACGAATGCATTTTTTTATTTTTTTGTATATACTCTCTTTATTTAAGTTGTAATAAGTAGTTTTTTTTACCATACATTAAATTTTATGTTGGTTTTTTTTTTGTTAAATATTCATTATTTTATTTATAATTAATTAACTACTACACACAATCAAATAACACATGAATCATATATGATTCATTGACGAAACAAATTGTCATTATACATATATTTTGTGTGTGTATTTTTATTTTGGTAAAAATTGTATATATTTTGTCACTTTTGTAATTATATAGTGATAATGATAATGTTTTTAATTTTCATGCGGAAATTCCTATATATATAATTCAAATTCATGTATATGTTTAAAAAAAATAACATAAACTTAATTGTCTACTATTTTTCTACAAATTTATCTATCTATCTATTTATATATGGTTCATACAGAATATCTTAAAAGATACTAGCCAACAAAATAATACATTATTCAATTGATAATAATTCTCGAATTTTAAAATTTGATACTATACAGTACAATTTTATGTTTAACATTTCAACCAACCAAAATAAATGATGATGATAAAATGTTGTCTTCATTTTTAATTTAAAGATATAAATTCAATACAATATCAGTTTGTTTAAGCTACAATATACATCAATATTTCTATTAATGGCTCTATAAAGCTCTTATATTATACTTTACAATATAATATTAACATTTTGTATAATTATATTTCGTAACGCATATTTACAAAAATAGAGGATCCCAAAAATTAAATTTAAAAATTAATTATAATCATAAAATCAACAAACACTAAATCGTTGATTAGCATATCTTTTAATACACCCTCTCCTGTGGATATATGTGATAAAAAAAAAAAAAAACAAAGTCTAAAATTATAGCAAAAAAATGGAAAACGACGATTGTGTGTGTTTTGTACAATGAAAAATGACTACATGTGAATAATGAAAAATTATAGCTATTATATTTTGTGTTGGAATGAAAAACTTTTACGATTACTAATATTAATATAATAGAATTTAGTATATATGAAGTATGTTATATAATTATAAATACTATAATGATGTGTGTTGTCTGGATGCACACAAACGTATACATATTATAAATTTGAAAAATGAAAAATCTTATCATTACATGGTCGAAGACATTTTTTAATCATCCTATGGATGGGTGGGTATACACGACACGACCATATCACTTATTTTATAATAATATGTAATATAAAAACAGCTGTTTCTCAACTACGTACGAGTATACATTGTCTCATTGCATGGTTTAATTTAAAATACAATAATAGTGCAGTATATAAAAAAAAAACGAAAAAAAAAATCCGCATTTTCATTTATTTTCTTTATTTTTCTTTTACACAAAATGGAAAACTGTTTCTTCCTATATAAATCTATAATTTATACATAAAATATAAAATAGTAAAAGTTTTTATGTGCATGAACAATGAAATAAAAAATTTTGGTTCCAGACATTACGTCACAGCGTAGACGCTTTTTAATACCCTTACAAAATCAGTTAACCAACCCAGCCAATGCCAGCCAACTCACACACTTAACACAAAAACCACATTTTACCATTGAAATTCTGTATATTGTATACAATACGCTGCAATATATAAATTCAATATAAAATGTATATATAAATAATATAATACTCTTTCCTCTGTAACTACATGCATATAGTTACTCGTATACGCAGGGTTGGTTGGTGGTATATATACGAACAAATACCATATATAATATTCGAAAATTATAAAACAAAGCTCACCCCTAGCCAGATAATCAATATATTTTTTTGTACAACTGAATAGACTACTAAAATAAATGAAATTATAAAAGGAAACAACATACATTTGGTTAGCTCTATAGTCTGTTCTATATCTATTCTATTGTATATATATATATTTATTTTATCTGCATTCACCTCTTTTCATCTCACACATCGGATCATCTCACATCCTAAATATTTGAAATCAACTTTTTTTTTGTTTTTGTTGTTGTTGTTTTTATTCTATCTATAACACTCTCCAGTGCTGTGCTCTTGAAAAATCATGTTATTAGTAATAGTAGTTGTGGATGAACGTGCCTTTGTATATTTATAAATAGCTATATATGTATAGTACTATTTTTGGATATTCGGATATTTAATGATTTTATAATGATATTTATTTTTTACATTGTTGCTAATATTATTTTCGATCCTATGTATATATACATAAAATAGATTTGGTGTAGACATACGACTCTAATCATTTGTTAACCTGTGTCTGGCGATGTGATTGATAAATGATGTGATAATTTATAATTTATTAATTCTAATTTATTATTTGTTTTATGTTCTTATTATACAATATAAGTTTTTTTTTTGTTAAACAAGAGGCAATCCGATTATTGTATTTGCACATATAGTTACAAATTAAATATTAATTCGCTTTCATAGTATTGCACCGTACTGTGGAGCAAGAGTTTTGTCATAACGCCGTGAATTTTCAATATGCCGACATGTAGACAAACACGAATTTATTAATCATATAATATTGGAATTTTAATATAAATAATAAATTTACATTATTTATTGATTTATTTTATTGGATAATTAAAATAATTTATAATTTGTAGAACGTCATCAGTTTCCTTATATTGAATTAAAATATTTTTGACATTTTACCGGCATCGTCAACGTTGAGACGTATCTCCCAGCTGTGTTAATATGATACATTTTCAATATTTTGTTTAATCATACAAAAATTTAATTTTTTTTTTTTTTTTGCAAACTCAATTGAGTTCAATGAATTTTAGTTCAATTACTAAACTTATTTTAACACAAGATTATTATATAGTATAGAATTTTATTAGTCACATCTCTGTGTTTGCGGGAAATTTATCACTTGGGCTGCGGCGTTTTTTTTTTTTTCTATAGCTAAAATATCAATATTTATATAAACTATTGCAAAATTATTCAATGTATATATTCATTTATTTATATGTGTAAATTTTTATAGCCTGAAAAATAAAGTTATTGCTATTTTTTTGAAGAAAAATACATCGTGAAATGTTATAATGTGGCATATAAGATAACTAAGGTTTATTGGATTACAGAAATACACACAAAATAAACGTTTCGCAATAGTACAATTTCTAAATTACTCCATATTGAAAGTGTATAAAAATACATCCAATTGATGTGTAATTGTTTTTTTATATGCTTTATTAATTAAATTGTTGTTATATGGTTGAATCACCCATATACCATATATGTATAACTGTTGGTTTCCATATGTGTGTGGAAACATTATTATAACCTCTGCTATATAGCGTCTGATATTCCATAAACGAACAAATAGTATATATAATTAAATTGAGTAATTTTCATATGGTGTATATATGCGGGAATTGAACTTACCGCTCGCCGGGCATTGAATATAACAACCATAAAAATACAAAATTTAATATGCAAACTTTAAGGGTTATATATGGTTTGTTCTCTATTTATTTATATATATATGGCTATACTTTTTAAAATACTATAACAATTTATAAAAAATTCTATCCCCATAATATACCATATATAAAATTTTTCAATTACATATATTTATGTATTTAGTTTTGTTTTTCTTAAATAATAATATAACAAATTATTCAATGATATTGCAAATATAATAAATTTCTTCATATATATATGAACGCAATTAATATAAAAAAAAATCAGTAGAACATAATTATTGCAATATATGGCAATATAAAACAACTAATTAATATATTATATTGATAAATAATTTCAAAATAAATATACTACATTAAATTTTGATTTTGATTGATTATTTATAATAATTACATGACTACTACCACTACTACACAACACACATGAAACATATAGTTTTATATCGTTTTAATTTTCTTCTAAATATGGTAATGATAATGTGTTTTGGCTTTTACTATTCAGTAATTTTAATTTTTTTTTATATTTTATAGACAACATTTAATTAACATATTAAAATATAAAAAATATTTATGTAATATAAAAATATATTATTGTTTTTAATGCAAGTATTTCATATATTTTTATATTAAATATTATTAAAACGCGGTGTGATGACTAATTCAAGTCGTATACGTTTTTTTTTTAAAGTATAAAATTATGTATGTCAAATAACACAATCTGCCAAATGTAATGCATAATATATGGTATATTACAATTGTGGTACGTATCATGTATTTACATGTACAATTTAATAAAAAATAAATATAATATGAATGAACAGATTGAAATCGCAATTTTGGTGTTACATAGTACCGTACACACAAACACACGTATTCATACCGTCAAATAAAATAAAAAATTAACTTTCTTCCATATAAAAAAAAAATAAAAAAAATTAAATATTTTTTTGCCAAAACCTACACACACTACTCTCATAAAATTTCTGAAAATAAACATAACAAACTGGATTTTATTATAATATAGAGAATATAAAAATTAAAACCATATGGTTCCTCGATTATATATTCTATATATAGATTAGATAGATAAGTAATAATACATTTAAAACAAATTGCAAATAAATTAATTTAAATTACGATTAATAAATATATTTGGTATTCATGACTTAAAATAAAATTAGTATACACCACATTTGGTTTTAGTCTTTTGCGATCACATGAATGTTTAACTATATATATATAATATCTCAATACCAAATTTATCATATTGAAAATGGCACATATGCGAGAGTTATATATACAAAATAATATGTTTATATACTATATAAAATATATATATATAATACAATAGTAAACACACACACACACACACACACACCACAACATATAATTACATGAAAAACTATGTCCAAAAATGGAAACTTGCGGCGGCAATGTAGAGCCACAACATAATAATATATTAACAATGTAACAGTTAATAAATAAATATAAATGACATCGACTTTTGCAAATGGAAATAATAAAAAAAAAAAAAAAAAACAACAACAAAAATAAAACATAAAAGATCTCACATGATCAAATGGTTTTTTTTTTTTTTTTTTTTTCTAAAGTTCATGTTATAATACATTGTATATTTAATTATATATTAGAGAGATATAGTATGATATCAAATTCCTATATATTATTATAATCCATTTTAATTTATATATATATATTTTTTTTAAATAAATACAAAATAATAAATAAATTTTAATTAATTTAAATTTTTTTCTATTCTGTATAGACTAACTACAAAAAAAAAAAAAACTATATATTTAAAATGGCTGCACCAGCATTAAAAGATTTACCAAAAGTAGCCGTTGATCTTAAAAGTCAATTAGAAGGTTTCAGTCCAGATTCATTAAAAAATATTGATACACAAGAAAAAATTGTACTTCCAACAGCAGATGGTAAGTTTAAATTTTGGTTTTTAGTTCATATGAGTTCATAAAAATTATTAATTAGTTGTATATATTTATTATTATATTATAGTTGAACATACTCGTCTTCGCTGCGTACTATATATACGTACATATTTTTATTAACAGGTTTATGATGGAATATAAAAAATGATTGTGACCAAAAAAATTCTATTAAATAGTATATATGAAAAAAAAACAAACATAAAACACATGGGGCTGGGGTTAAGAAAGTTTTTCTTGTTTTTACTTTATTTGGGAAAAAATTAATTATAGTGCGTGCGATGATTTTGAACCGAAGATAAATGATAAAATAAATAATATACACTGTATCTGATCTGTTCGATAAAATTCATTGTACATTTATTTAGGATTTTTTATTGTACAAATTCAATTAATTTCTTCCCGACAAAATTAGCAATTTGAATAATCCAAAATCGGAACTATATGCGATGAAAATTCGATTATGTTATTTATTATATAAAAAGTATTGGATGCATATAACTTTATTACAAATTATGGTGAACTTAACATTTGGTGGTTATGGGATATCGATATTAATATATCAATTTGAAGTGAATATTAAACGAACTATATGATCACAAATAAACCAAAACAAAAGTGTGAGTTCATTCTCCAGTCACAAAAATTTCTGCAAAAAAACCATTCTCAATACAATTTCTTCAAAAGATTGTTTGTTTTTTTTTTTTTACGAACAGAATAAATATTGAAGATATTTATGGAAAATACTTAAAAACAAACAAAACCTATCGATTTGGTGAATTGGTAAATACTCGCACATACATATATACGACGAGGAATATGTATAGTTGATGCTATTTAAAAAACGACTAATACTATTCTGTCAATGAGAGGGAACGACTGACTTGTCATATAGTGTCTGGGAAATTAACCCCCATATAGCTTACTTAATTATCCCACAGTCCTACTATGAGTTTAAACATATACTGGAATCTCCGCAATATAAGCACTTCTATTACGGTCAACACCATGCATATTATACCACATTAAAATACATTAATTGCAATATAGTGTGTTATTTTAAGAGCAATACAATTTTTGAAGATATAAATAAAACACAGACAAATTCTTTCATTTAAGACATTTAAAAAAAAAAAAAACTAGCCGTGGTTACAAACCATTATTTAATGATGAATGTTCAAAAAAAAATAATAAACAATGCCACACGTTTTGTTGGTTTTATTTGTTCATAGACCAATGATTTAACGTAGCCATCAGAGAAAATAATCTAAAGGTGATACAGTGATATTCGGGGATAATTCACAGGTTTATTTCTTGCAATATAATTGAATCGTTGAATTTATTTTTATATAATAAATTAATTTTGAACTAATATGGAATGTGGCACCGAACTGGCCAATGTCAATTAATTTTGAACACACATTATTATGTGACGATTTCAGCTTCTTTAATATTTTTATTTAGTCGATAATGGTTATTTGTTGCATTTTTTTTTTTTTATTAAAAATTCAATTATTTCGACATCAATTTTGCTGACAGTCTTTGTAATTAATGTGAATATCTATTATATTTTCGATACTAATGTGTCGTGTACTGTATCGAATTTAGTTGTTATCTATTAGGAGTTCAATACAAATAAATATAGTAAAGAAATATTGAATATCATACCAGATTCAAATGATAATTACTGAGTATTTGAAATCGATTTTGTTAATCATTATATATATATTATGATCCATTTTTACATGACCATGAGTTAATATTATCATCAGTTATCAGTATTATAATTATGATTAAAATCTAAAGTGGTGTGTATATATCGTTTACGTGTACGTCGAGGATGCAGTGTTATATATTGTATATATAGGTTATTTTATAATGTTTTTAAAGTCTTTTCATTTACTACGTCAATAATACCATTGAAATGTGCTTATTTTATTTATACTTATAATACCATTAAAACAAAATTCATTCAATTGAAAACTTTTCGATACAAAAATTTCCTTTTAATAGAGGAATGATGTGGTTAATCAAAAATGTGTACGTATATATATTTACGTGCAGTGGCAAGTACGTGCATTTGGTAATCAACTAAAATATTTATAAAAAACTATACATAAAAATTAAATATTTAACTTATTTAAGTTTTTTTTTTTTATATAATAAATGAATTATAATTATTTTTAATTTGTTTGCAAAAATGTAAAACGAATTTTAAATTATAATTCATTTATTATTTTATTATTATTGCAAAAAATACAAAAAAAATATATATATATATAAAAATGGCAGATGTTCTACAAGAAAAACGGCACATTGCTATATTGCAAGGTGTAGAGAATTTTGACCCCACAATATTAAAACAAACTGAAACAAAAGAAAAAATTGTTCTACCAAGTGCAGAAGGTTTTTTTTTTCTTTTCTATCTATTTCTTCTATATATTTTTATGATGTTTCACTAAAATTTATTGTGTGTTTATTCGCCCATTAATTAAATAATTACTATTAACAAACAAACAAAATTTAACAAAATTAAAATAAAAATAATTATAATTTTTATCGATCCGTAAAGAATAGAGAGAGTGTATACAAAATGTTAAAGGATTTTTTATATGTTTTGAAAATTAGTCTACCAAGTGTACCGGAATGAGGTGAGCGTCTAGATAGGGATGTTAAATGTTGCACAACAAATAATTTCTGTCCGTTTAAAAGCTATGGGAAAGATCCAAAAGTGTGGAGAATGGGTGCCACATGAATTGAATGAAAACCGAAAAAACAAAAACACTTTAGAAATTTTGCTTGCCAGACACGAAAGAAAATCGGTTTTACATCGAATTGTTACTAGCGATGAAAAATGGATTTATTTTAAGAATCCTAAACGGAAATAATCATGGGTTAATCCAGGGCAACCATCAACATCGACTGCAAAACCAAATCGTTTCGTCAAGGAGACAATGCTGTGTGTCTGCGGTGGGACCAGAAAGGTGTGGTGTATCATGAGCTCCTAAAACCTGGTGAAATTGTTAATGCTGATCGCTACCACACGACAACAAATTATCAATTTGAACCATGCATTGATCGAAAAACGATCTTTCCCATTTAAAATTAGTTTTTTATTTTCACAAAAAAAAACGCTCATTTGATACCGGTCCACCTGATACATATAAAATTATATATAGTGTTTAGTTGAAATTGTAACACAACAATGGAATGGCCCCAATTTAATATTTATTTTATTATTTTTTTTGCTACAACTCACGTTTTTTTTTTTTATAACTAATAATATCCGAAAAGAGAATAAAAAGTATGTGATCGTTTTTATTATTGTAATATAAATATACCTATAATTTTTTCTTCTACATATGCGAGTATATTTGTTTGTGATTGTGTGCTATACCTGGGTATTATATGTTACATAAGGCCGCGCCACACAACTAATCCATTTTTTTTTTTTTTAAATAATTAACCATTGCCATAAAATGTATATACAAAAAATGTTAAATCGACAAACTTATAATGGCCGTATAATATAAGAAACCGCCGTAAGTGTCGCAATGCATAAATCATATATGTTTTTTGAACACAAACGTTTCCGCGAATTATCTTGCGATCAAATTAATTATATAATATACAAATGCATGCGCCTATATAAAAAAATTTAAATAATAAATTTTCTTCACTATAGCACTAATAAAAAAAAAATGATTTATTTCATTGTGTGTGTGGATGATATCATGGAACCGCAACAATTGTATATACTTGTGTGTGTTTGTCGTGCTTTTGCCAAGCATTTTTCCATTAATCATCGGCAAATATGACAAATATTTGTGAAAGTATTTCATCCAGACAAAATAATTGGCAATTGCATCCACCACAGTTATGTAGCGAACGAAGTGTTTACATACGACGGTATAGAAATAATATAAAAATTTTAACAATTTTTTACATATAAATAAATTTGAACCATCACCGCTGAGATCGTTTACCTCTGTACCACGACGTTTTGCTATAACATGTATACTACAAACTAAATACTGATGTGTGTGTAAACAAAATGTTATAGATACTCGTATTTCTATAATATATAAAATGTTATTGATGTGTGTGTATTTTGTTGGCATTTTTTTTTGTTTTGCGTTATGTTTTGTCATAATTTTATAATTCATATTTTTAAAATAACGAAAAACAATTTATTATAAAAATTACAATTTTAATTTTAGTGTAATTTTTGGTTTTTATCCAAAAAAAATTAATGAAGACACAGCGGTCATTGTCATTCATTTACAGCTTATAATAATTAATATTTCTGTAAAATAAATATTGTATTGTCTATTAATTAAAACAACATAAATTTGTGAATATATCACATCCAGTTAATATTATGAAAACAAATTATTTAAATTAATAATAATTGTAGAAAAATTATTTATTTTTGATATATAAATAACAAAATACAGTTTCAATTTAATTTCCATATATGCAAAATAATAATTAAGTTTTTGAATAAATATAAATTATTCGCAAAATGAAATGATTAAAATTTATATTATTTCGATATAAATTTTTTATGATTTCAATGTGAATTTTTAAATGAAATTAATACTGTAATAAAATGTATATCGTTAAAGGTATAATCAAAAATTTATGAAACGATAATATAATTTAGAATTAAAAAAATAATCAATGCTTGAAATTTATTGATATTAATAGAAATGTCGAATCTGTTATCGTCTTTAACAATTAATTTATATACACGCATTCATATTATAATTAAAACACTTAGAGGTGCAATGGTAGCACGTTCATGGTAATCAATCGTTAAAATCATGTAGTATTTATTTTAACATTGGCATATGTTCATCTGTACTACCATTGTTTCATGCACACGCCATTATGCTATGGCTAATCACTCATACAAAAATAATAGACGTTAAGAAACATCATAACATTTCGATTATTGCAGACCAATAGGTGGATTGTGTATTTACACTTTCATGCTGATTAATTTAACAGCTTCATTGTATTGAATGTTTTGTATTGTAATTTTTTGACCCGTCGAAGCAACATGTCTGTCTTGCATTATCATTATAAAAAATTAATTTGCTATGTATAGTCCATGTCCATACTCTTTGTCCTCTCGTGTGTCAAAATCGTTATTTTTAAATTATTGAAACCATTAATCGATGGAACGTCTTCATCCCATTTACCATTTTTCTTTCAGTTGTGTGACCCCATCCAAATAGTGATTTATATGATTCGATAAAATAAACTATTAACTATTATTATATAATATATTTACAAAATTCTATTGACGAGACACATGCGAACGTGTGTTTATGGGCAATGGAATCATTAGACATAGATAGATATTATATTAAACGTAGTCAATTTTTAAAATTGTCGCCAAAAACACTATCTTAAATTGTTAAGAAAAATTTATCAATTTTAAATCTACTACAATATTTTTAAATATATTTTTATATTTGTGTGTGCACATGTTTATAATACATTATAAAATATATATGATATGAAATTATTTGACTTTAAATTAAATTATTAATTTACATATTTCAACAGAGAAGTAGTACTTGATATTGAAATAAGAAATTGTTTGACAAAAATGTAAAAATTAACCCTTTTCCATCAATATTATCAAATACATTGAATCAATCATTGTTTTAGTTGTGCGTGAACCCCGTTTCAAAATCATTGCATTTTACAATCATATTATTAAAATTCATAAATTGTTTAGTGTGTTTTTATACGAATATTTTTCAAAAATTATTTTAATATGTGTGCTATAATAGTGTACAATGTGGAATATATTTCAATGTGGAATATATTATACAATTAATCAAAATGAACAGACAATCATATTAATTTTCTGATGAGGGATCGGTTATTTTTTAGTATATCATACTCTTATTTTTTGTTATATACATCTTAACAATTGATGTCATAAAAATGAATAAATTATTCTTGAAAAACCATTTATTCATTCGCGCGCATATATTAATATTAATAATAAATAATCCATTTATTTACTTTTAACAATATAATATAAATTGTAATTTAAATTTAAATATATACGATCAATAAGTTTTTCTTGTTTCTTATTTTCAATTGTGCCAGCAAAAAAAAAATAGTTATACATATTTATATTTTATGTTAATGCAGTTATTAATATATATTTACTTTTTGTAAATTTGCATTTTTAAATATTAAATATTCTATTTATTTAATATTATAAATACGCACACATTCTCTGTCTGAAAAATAACCATGTAATGGATGAGGACAAAATCAAATAACCGATAATATTGAAAGGTTATGAATTAAAATAAAAACCAAAAATTTACCAATTTACCAAAAACGGTTCATTGTTCAAAAATCAAAAATCATATTCGAGTTTACATGCTTTTTTTTCATGAGTTCGAGCGCAGCAACAATGCGATGTTACTATAATATCGCCACGTTCAATTGTACGAAAATTAATTTAAACTAATTTTTTCAACTAAATATTCAATAATTTAATATGCGTTTTATGTTATATTGATGGGTGTTCTTAATAAATTGTGGTTCATTAATATCGCAGTTTTGGTTCCTCATACTAGTATTTAAACAATGATCATTCGTTCTTATGTCATATATGAACAGCACTTTAAACATAATCAATCAATCGCACCAACAATAATTAGCGTTACAACAGTTCCATATATTAAAAATTATTCCGGTTATTTTTCGGATAGAAGTTGTAGGTATTTACTGATTTTTTTATTTTATCTATTATTATTGTATATTTGCGATGTGATCTATCGTAGCGTGTCATTTTATTTACTTATTTCTAGAATAAGAAATTATCTTAAAAAAAAAAACATTTAAAATAATACTTAATATAAAATTTGTTTTTATATTTATAATTTATGCATTCTCTCCTTAACACTGATTTTTTCTGTAAAATTTCTTAATTTCTTATATTTTTGATCGTATGCTTTTTTTTTTTATCGCAACGCAATATAAATCGAACTCTAATTACAAATTGGAAATCAAAATGTGACCTTCTTTATATTTGTTATACGATTTATATTAATAATAATAATGTTAATGTTAATTATATGTATATTTTTGTGGTGGTGTTTGTCCGGTGTTGGTGTGATAATAATCATCAATGAATTATATATTTTTAAATTTAACGAATCGGATTATATACGCTCAGTGCATTCTCTCATTATATAAATAAAAATTATATAATTAGAAGAATAATTTTAATTTATTTAATTTATTTAATTTTTTTTTTTTATATTTTATAATTTATCTAAAAGTATAGTATGCGTAATACGAAGTAAAGTAGAAGAGAAAATACGATTTTTATATAATTATAATTAATTAAAATATTTCTATAATTATATAATTATTATAATTTTTTAAAACACTAATTTGCAATGTATATTATAACCGCACATACTTTAAAGAAAAGAACTGTTTTTAATGGAAAAACAAAATCTTATATTTTAGTTACTGCGGTTGCAATCAATTGATATATAGGTGTTTAGATATTGTATGAAGAGATGAATTGCAAATTAATATTATCATCATATATATGTGCTGTCAACCGTTAAACACATGAAATCTATATATGCTTGAATTATTTTTCTATATACTCCACATATACCATATACTTAATTTTAAAAATTAATTCCAAATTATCTTAAACTTATTCTCTGTAATTTTAAATGAATAATTCTAATACATTTAAATAATATATATAATCGTGCAAATTACTTCTGTTTTTTTAATAATAGTTTTCTTAAACAATTCAACATTAAATTATATTTTTTCAGTGGCGTTGCGTGCATGTAAACAAGGTAAACAATGTTATAATAACCATAAAAAAAAAAACGAATATTTTGTATCAATATTTTTGACACTGACTAGATTTTATATAATACAATTGGTTAAAGTTTACTATAGTTTTTTTCTTGTGTTATAAATTAAAATATATGTAAAATATCGCCAATATACTTTCCATAAATAATTAAAGTTATATATATATATATAAAAAATGATATAAACGATAATTAAAATGTAATATAAATAAAAGGGTACTCACCAATTCACTTTTCGCCAAATTAGCCGCAATAGAGGAGCCGCCTGTAATAGATGAATGCATATATTCTGCACTTATGATTCAATTTGCAATTTCATTTCACAAATAACAAAATCGAACCACGAAACACATTTGCTATAGCTAAAAAGAGAAAAAAACAAATAAATAAATATTATTACGTAAATTTAAATCAAATTAAATATAAATATATTTATTACTTTTTATTACGTTTTTTTTTTTTTTTTTTCAAAATAATTTGGTACAATTTTAAACATAAATACAAAAACACAGCAACAAGAACAACTACAATACCAACAACAAATGTTATATACAAATTTCTGCGACCGCGGCGTCACACAAACACTATCATATTTTTTTATTTTTTTTTGCGCATGCATATAGGAAAAAGTCAAAATTTAATTATTAAAAAACTAAAAATCTATACCATCTTTTCCAATAAAATTAATTATTCTATAAATTGATAATTGTTGGGAAACAAATAAAATTAAAATAATTAAAACAATTACAATATTTAATGTATAAAATATAAATAAATGAGGAGCACCACTTACGCGCACACCACCATTAAAACAAACAAGGGGACAAGAAAGTCAAAATTTATTGTAGGCATTTTTTTTTTTAGACACACTAACTAAACATTGTAATAACATTTATATAAAATATAACTTAAATAATATTAAATATTAATATTCGGTTTATAAATTTACTTTACACATTAATTATTAAGTATAAAATAATTTTAAATGATTAAAATTCTATTTTTTCTTTTACCCTTTTTTTTTTTTTTTACATTTACTACGACGCGTGGAACACATAAAACAAAAACTTACAATAATAAAATTGGAAAAATATAAATGTGTCATATAAAAAACGAAAAAAAAAACAATTGAATTTATTTTCGCCAAATAAGATTTATTTTTTTTTTTTATTATTATCGTAATTTTATTTGAATTTTAACGAATTTTCAATTTTAAATATTTTATTTTATTTTAATAATACAAAAAAAAAAGTGTATACATTTTCTTATCAAGTGCTCAATGAAAATATGATGAAATTTGCTTACAAAATAAATTTATCGATTTTGATATTATGTATTTAATATTATTTAAATGTTTTGCAATAGATAATGTCTTATTGCATTTCATAGACGTATAATTTAATTAATTCAAGTTAAATATAAAATTATATTAACAATAAATACATGAAAAGTTTATCAAATGGAAAAAATGGTTGATTTTTTACTGAAAGTACTTATCAATTCGAACAACCCAAAGCGGGTTAACATGTACATTTTCATGTGTAAACATTTTATTAATCGCTAGTGTAGTTTTTTTACCATAAAAAGTATTCGCTTATAAATTAATTAATAACATTAATTTTATATAAGAACTAATAAAATCCAGTACATAAATAATATTAATTTTTTTCTTCTCCTAAATCCATTGATAATTTTAATGAATTTATTCATTTATTTTTGGTTTGCTAATTATTTTATTATTTATTTATTTATTTATTTATTTATTTGATTATAAAATTCGTAAATGTGAGTTTACATTTTTTTTGCAATTTATTATCGTATAATTGAAATATATAAATAATGTATTGCTGCAACAGCCTATGTGTTTAGATGTCATATGCTACTACACCTGCAGTCATATACTAACGCAAATATGCATAATTTCAATGACGATTTCTATAACTATATATATATTAAAATATTTTCCATATGGAATGATTAAAATGTTACTATTCCAAAACCAATATCATAAAATATTATTCTCACACGTAATTAGACCGACAAACAAATATTTGATATAATTTTTAAACTTTTTTACACGTTGTTATTGTTCACAATAAAATTACCAAAATTTATTTATGGTAATTTTCAAATAATTACCATCTATAAAATCTAAATTGCTAATATTTATAATAAAATTCTTGTTATGATGCAAGTATAAAAACTCATTGCAGTCATAATTTAATTTAATAACTAAATTGTATTCGGTACATGGAATATATTTTCGACTTCACCATCTCTAGATCCACACTCAATATATGTATAACAATATAATTGGTATATTTAAATTTAATTTAATCACTCATAATCAGTAAAATTTAACAATTTATTGTACGTACAAAATATATTCCATATATTCCGTCCGCTGCACATCGACAATTAAAATTTTAACATAACTATCTTCTTTTTTTTTATAGCATGATTTTTAATTTTGTTTTAATTTTTTTTTTCGTTTTTTGTGTATTTTGATATTGTTAATTGTTTTAATTTTTAATTAATATTATTATTTTATTCATATTTTTAATTCAATATTTTCTTCTTCTTTATTTAATTGTTTTTATGTTTAGATGTTGCAAGTGAAAAAAAACAACAAAATATAATTGCTAGTATTGAATCATTTGATGCAAGTAAATTAAAATCTACTGAAACGCAGGAAAAAAATCCATTACCAGATAGCATGGGTAAATATTAAATATTATTTTTCATTTTTAATAACCATATCTGATTATATCGACTGTGAACCAGAAATATTAATTAAATCTTTATAACGAGTTAAAACTTTTACATTAATTAATAAATGTAGTTGTGAGTACCACTTTTATTATTTACAAAAATATAATAGAATAGAATAGATGCTCAAAGCTCGATTTTTGTAAATGCATCCTTTGGCAATTGGTTGGTAATGTAAAGAATGAAAAAAAAAAAAGTATAAGAAAAATAATGTTACATTACCACATTACCATTGCATCATTATCTTTGTGATTTTTACATACACTTGTTAAATCGAAAGTTGTATTTTGCATGTAAGACATGTAACGTCATATAACGTGATATATTATAACATTGCTACTTTACATTACTAAATAATATATATCATAACATCACATAATCATTGACACCAACCATATTCTATTATATGTCCACAAAATCATTAAAAACTTGTACAGGAATAGCAAAATTCTGGCAGCCAATATAAATGGTTCTAGAAATTGTTTGGAAGTGGGTCCACGTAAAGTTAGCTGAATCAATCGAATATATTGTTTACAAACTTATTTTATTTTATGAAAACTTTCATTTTACAGAACAGACATCTTTTGTGATTCCAGTACTTTCATCTAATTATTAATTACAATTAAGAAGATTAAATGAAAAGTCAAAGCTTTCATATAACTTTCGTTGTTAGTGATAATTTTTGTAACGATATAGAAAACAATAGAGAAGAGGCATATCATTATCGTTTAAACGTAAACGTAAATTTAAGAAAAAATTAAAATGTTTAAATTACTCTAAGAATGGTTTCTTTATACACACCACATATTCTCCATATTTAGCGAAATTGCCATCTTTCCTTGTTATAGATACATATTTTGTAAATACAATATTCCGAAAAAAAAAACAGCCAATAACGTGAATGTAATTGTGTATCTGAATTAAATGTGCTGGTCAGAGGAAAATCTAGCTGATAGGTTGTATTAGAGTAGCTAAGAGAATGGAATTTAACCGTATCTATTCCGATGCAATTTTGCTAAGGCTACTAATGCGTCGAAAACCTAACTGCTAGCTTTGCCTCTCTGGAAAAATTGGATATTACATCTTTAGTGTCTGCTCAGTATATGATATTGTTTATATGTATGACATGTCATGTCTGTGTGAACAGTTGATATATAATTAATATTACCCTAAAATATTATTAACAACATTAAAATTAATTATTAATTTTACAATTTTATATTAATTTCAAATATATTTTTTTTTTTATAGCTATTCAACAAGAAAAAGGAATAATCAATCTCATCAATGGTATTGCAAATTTTGATTCTACAAAATTAAAACATGCTGAAACCTGTGAAAAGAATCCACTTCCAACTAAAGAAGTTATTGAGGAAGAAAAACAAGGCTGAAGCATGAACACAATTAATTATTATTATTATTACTATTAAATAAGAAAAAAAAAAAAAAAAAAAATTATTAAAATAAATAAAAAATACTATAAAAAAACAAAGGAAAAAAAAACAAAAAAATAAACAAAAAAATTATTTGCTATTTTTTTTTTATTTTTTATTCTATTTTATTATTTCATAATAAATTTAATTAGATTAAATTAATTTTTTAATTTTTTTTTTTTACTTATTATTTCATGTATTTTATTTTGAAAAGAAAAAGCAATAATTTTGAAACTGATTCAGTAAACAAATTATAAATATTTTGGATTCGAAGGTTGTTTAAAAATCTAAATATATCATTTAAAAACAATTTAATAGTTTTTAAGCAACCATTCAGAATAAAAACAAAAACGAAAAATACAATTGATAATTTTAAGAATATTAACTATATTTTAAAAAATTTAAAATAAAATAAAACTAAATGCAAAAGAACGTTTTTTATATTATAATTATTTTTTCCAAACGCAAATATATTAAATTCAATGTTTTTTTACGAAACATCAATTGAAATTAAAAATAGTCTATTTTTCAATTTATATCTTTTAGATTTTTTTTATATTTCATTTCATAATTTGAATTTTTGTTTTTTTTATAGTATATTAAATAAATTATTGAGAAATAATCATTTTAATTATTTATTTTCATTAATTACATTAATTGAACCAGATATAAATTTATTTTAGCTTTTTATATTCTTATATATAATATAAAAAAAAAAAAATTAAAAATAGAAATTGCAACGGTAAATAAAAATGATAAAATAAAATATTTACCAAATTGCTTTTTTATTTTTTTTAATTTAAAATAAAGTATAAAATAATTTAATATTGGTTTTAATTTGAAAACAATAATGCTTTTACCTTATATTTTTTTTATTATATTTCCCTATTAGTGTATGGTATTAAAAGCACAGTGCGGTTTCAACATTCTCCAACCGGACCATTCCGTGCAGCTAACGTCTTCTAGCCCCGAATTTTAATGATCCTAATATCACAACACTGCGTTTATCCATCTAGCCTTTTGCTCAATATACTGTATTTAAAAATTAACTTCACTTTTAATTATTTAGATTTTAGATTATGACTAAAAATAATTAAAGTGTAAAATTCGCACAAAAATCACATTTAATTGAATTGAAATGAAGTGATTCTGTTTCTGATTTCATTCTAAAAATGAAATCCTAGACCTTCGTGCTATTCCGATTCTTAATTTATATCAATCATTTACCGAAATGATACGAAATGATTTGAGTTTGTTAAGAACGCAACGCAATATAATGAAAAAATGAAATCAATCATTCAGCTGGTTTTGACCGTTTTGACGTTTAATTTGACATTTTCGTGACTTTTTTTTAAAAATACGCTGCTTCTCTAAATGAATATACACCCCTCTCGAATGAATTCATTTTTCGGCTTGCTTAAAATTGTTGCATTTCAAGATGAAAACATCGAACTATTTTTAATATTCTTCGTGAATAATTAATAATAATTTTTTAAATTTACGTAGGTTTTTTTTTAATAAATTTAAATATTGTATTTTACAAAAATAAATTCTGGGTTGTGCTTTTTGTTTTGGATATCGTTTATATTATATAAACTTTATTTTGCGAAAACTATTTCTCGCTGTACGGCTATTGTATCAGTCAGTCTCAGTTTCTTAATATAGAAAGAAATTATATTTGTTAATTATTTTTGCTTTAATACCGTTTTTTGCCACAATTCGATTATGTTGACCTTATATATATTAACATTTTTACACATAAATACAAAAAAAATCAATTTTGTCGATTGAAACATAACGTTCATTTTTCTTAATTAGTTGTCATTTGTTATTACCGTTTTTATAAATTAATAAAAATAAACTGATAAAATAATAAAATACTTAATTTTTATATTATTTTATTAATTATAAAATAATTATAATTAATAACATGACACCACACATTATTAGCGTACGTATTTGAGCTAAGAAAACTGTCGTATTTTTAAGTTCGCACATAACTAGACTATTATTATCCTAGAAAAAGAAAGTATAGCCGAAACAGACGAAACAGTCTGCGTGTATATTCGCCACCAACGGCAATGACCGTAACATAACCGGAAAAATTTTATTGAAGAAATGAGAAGCAATCATCAACAACGGACGACATATTTATTTTAAACAGAAGAAATAAAGTTGATTCTTTTTTTGTGAGGTATCGTTTTTTTTTCTGTAGTTTTTTTTTTTTTTTTTATTTTATACTTCAAAATTGGTTATTTATAAAAAAAAAATAATTTTTATGATTTAATTATATAGTTTTGAATATATATAAAATATTTATTTAATTTATATTTACACCAATCAATATCAATTCAATTATTGATAATACAAAAGGGAGAAGTAAGTAAATTATTTGCGTTTTTATGTTGGCTGTTAATGGTGATCCTCCTCCGCCTCCCTTGTCCTCCCTGATCTCTGCTATATGCACATCCTATTTTTGTAATTATATTTACCACTTATTTTTTTATTATTGCTTTTTTATTGTAATATAATGTAATTATAATTATATTTTGATAATTAAATATAACCGTTATAAGCGTTATCGCGTATTTTAGATACATTTATTTTTTTTTTGTACAGTTATCCAAATTCTTTTATTTTAATATGTATTAAACATTTTTTTTTAGAGTAAAAAGTATATAAGTATTCACTATAAATATTTTTATAATAAATTTTCTATATATAGTTTTTAGAAAAAAAAAATTATAAAATAACATAATTATGATACGGGTTTCTTTAACATTTTAAAAATAACTTGTGCACTTGTGCTTTATTTTGAAATTAAATATTTATGTAATAGTGAACGTTACGTGTTAGGCACACGTAGTTATTATAAACAACCAAATTAGATAATTGTAATTTTTTAGTATGTTAACAGCACGTATTCGACAATTTGCATCTGGCAGTCGCCAAACTCCAGATCCATTTGATCAGTATTTGGACCAAGAAGGTTTTTATCGAAAACATACAGCAAGAGATGCATCTTGCTTATTTCGTTGTATTTCCGAACAATTATTTGGTAGTCAACAATATCATGAATTTATACGTGAAATGTGCGTAAATTATATGATGAAACATAAAAAATTACTACAAAAGGTATTTTTCGACAATGTAGTTTTGTCTTTCATACCAAAATATAAAATCTCTTTTCTACACTTCTATAGGATATCGCTTATGACATTGATGATTATTTATGTGCTTTATCCAAATTAAAATGTTATGGTTCGATATTGGAATTACGTGAATTAGGATATTTATATCAAAGAAATGTAATTGTGTTTGAAGCATTTAATATAGGAACATGGCTGGTACAAGAAAAACAATTTACTGATTGTTTTAGAATATTTTATACACCGGAGAAACATTTTGATTCAGTTTTTACAAAAACTCATATTGAAAATGCTGCATTTTGTCAAGCAATTTGTTATGAAATTTTGTATAAAAATGTTTTTAAATTACCTGATGTAACGTATGCTATTGAACGAATGTTACATGATCCAGTGGAATATCCAATTCAAGGGTCGCTTATAAAATCAAAAATTGATGATTATTATGATTACATTCACTTAAATGATGGTCGCGATTTTAAATTAGATCGTCCAAGTAAATTAATTCAGTATACGGTGATTGGTTCAATAAGAGAAAATAACAGTAAAATATATATCAAATCTATAAATTTCTCTTATAGAATATCATCTGTACATTGGTTTATTGTTTTATGAATAACCAATTTAAAAATTATTTTTACAGAAAATACAGCTTGTATATTAGATGATTATCAACTATGTCATTTTCATAATAATAATTTTGAAGAATTGCGTTCATCATTGGAAAGAGAACTTTATGATTACGATACAAATAAAGACTTATCGAAAGTTAAGCGTATGCTAGATTCGTTATTGTCAGATAAATATTTATCTTGTGTCATTCAATTACTTAACGAAGGTATAACACCATTTCCGTATAAAGTTGCTAAAGCATTAGATCCTGATATTTATCGTAATATTGAATTTGATATGTGGAGTGACTTGCGTAAGGAAAAGGAAAATGTAATAAAAAATTGGTATTATGGTGGTGATCATCTTCAGGTAATTTAATTTTTATAACTTTGGTGCGGTGTCCAGTTTGTGCATTATATGTTATATTGTCAAATTTGGAATATTGTTAATTTGAGATCAAACACTTTTATTTTTTTTTAAATTACATTTATGCATTAAAATGGTTTCTTATTATGATCAGTCATTGTTGAAAATGGATGTATAGATTCTAAATGCATTTATTTAAACTATAAATATATAGTGATTTTACGATATGCTTCATTAAGAATAAGTATCCGAACAGAATAAATTTACTTTTACAATTTACACTAATTGATAATATTTTGTTACAATTCAATGACTAAAAAAAGATAAAGAAATATTTATAGCAAACTTTTAAATTAAAACACAAAGAAATTATTTATTTCTCTTTTTAATTTAAAAACCTATTTTATACATATTTGGGGCACGAATTATGGCAGTCGAAATATAGTGTAA
Source organism: Bibio marci (assembly GCA_910594885.2). Taxonomy (NCBI): domain Eukaryota; kingdom Metazoa; phylum Arthropoda; class Insecta; order Diptera; family Bibionidae; genus Bibio; species Bibio marci. The sequence goes on from OU343114.1 coordinate 44,547,192, forward strand.
ATGTCAAAAAGAAAATTTATTCTTTTGGGTTACTCGGTTTTAATGGGGTTTACACTTATAGATTTAATTAACCTATAAAATTCATAATCTAATAATATAAAATATTTTGTTTTGCCTTATATTTTTTAGGCCGGTGTAAAATGTTTAGTTAAATTACATCCATCTCAACAAATCTTATATACTTGTTATATACAAGAAATTTGTGAAGATAAAAAAGGACCATGCCTTGTGTTTATCGAAGAATTAGGTGGGAAGCATACAGTTCCATATTCATTTCTTAAACCCTTACCAAGAAGTGAAATAAAACATTGGACATTACCATATCGTTTACAAAGATATCAACGCAAATCTATTATGATGATAAATAATAGTATTAATAATAATATTAATAGCAATTGTAATAGTAATAATAATAACCATCACATAAATGCATCGTTTGTGGTAAATAAACGCAAACGTTCATTTAATTTAACACAAACGAATGATCTAATTAATTATAAGCCAGGAGCTTTATATTATACAGACTATACTGATGATGATGATGATGATAATGATGTTGATGATGTTTATAAATTAAAACATTTTACATCAATGTGTCATTTTCGACGTGAACCATATGAATATATGGCAATGCCAATTATAATTGATAATAATAATACAACTAATCCACGTCCAAATGGTAGTGCAACCAGCCAAACAAATAATTCAACTAGTAATAATACTAATACCAGTAATAATAATAAAACTGTAAGCAGTACCACAAATGCTGGTGCTATAAATGCAAATGGTACCAATAATAGTAATAATAATAACAATAATAATAGTAATAATAATAATAGTAATAATAATAATAATAATAACAACAACACTAATAACAGTAATAATAATAATAACAACAACAACAATAATAATAATAAAAATAATAATAATATTAATACCAATAACAACGTAGATACTCCTCATTTACCGAAAAATACAATTCGAGGTAATCATACTGATTTAATAAAACAAGAAACTCCAAAAACTGTATATGATGACAAAGAATTTGATTATGCGACAAATCATTTTAATGATAATTATATATTTACCCAACAACAACCTACCGTTGGACCATGTTATTATACAACATATGGTTATGGTGAACAATTATATGCATGTGAACCACCATCAACTGCAACACCAATCTCGACTACAAATGGTGGAACAACTATTTTACCAAATACTGTTCCATTATATAGTACGTATCCGCCAGGACATATTAATGGGCCAATATATACAGGTTCGAATGGTCTAACAACACAACCACCTCAACAACAAACCACACATGGGTCTTCATTTGGATTAGGTAAATATTTTAATTAATGTCTATAAAATATTTACATAATAATATATATATATATAAATGCAATATTATTTGACAATATGAAACATGACAGTTAAAATTTGACATAATTTATTTCGTCAACATCAAATATAAAAAAGAAAAAAATTAACCTATCTTCATCGTTTTATCATTATTTTGGGGGCTAAAATCGAGAGAATACAACTAACCAATTGATTATAACTTAAATTTTTACAAAATAATTAATAAAAATTATTTATTATTTATACAATATATATATCTCTACAAAAAAATCTACTTTGTAGAGGATCGTGTAGGTACTGAGCGGATTATTCACATAAATATTGCATAGAAATACACCAAACGTGGTTGTGCTTTTGTCAAAATCTTTATTGTATGTACTCAATTATTTACAAACTTCCATAGAAAAATCTAAATCGTGTGCTTGTTAAACACCGTAAAACATACTAATAAATTAATAATTAAATTATTATTTAAATTAAATTTTATTTTATTTTTAGGTCATTGTAATATGTATTCGGCTGCTGGATATTATTTTTCTGGTAACTCATTTAATGGAATGCCAAAACTTTATGTATTACGTAAAGATCTTTTATCATCAGTACATCCAGTAAATTTTGATGCGTCACCAAGTTACGTACAAAATGGAAGTGATATACCAGGTACGAATTTTCGCTTTCTCTATGAATAGATGAATTGTAATATTGAATTAATAATAATATTAAATCGATCGTATATTTTTGTTAAAATTAAATTAATTTTTTTAATTTAACCATATATATTTTACATTTTGAAATCTTTCATATTTTATTAATTAGTTCATGATACGTCAACATTAAGATTTTTTTATAATTTGGGTATTGACTTTGGTAAACAATTTCAAAATCAATATGGACGTAATGCATTCACAACTTTAGCCCAATCCCATCAACAACAGCAATCAAATTCTCAATCGGAATCAAATGATATAAAAACACCCGAAAATTGTGTCGATAAAGATGTAAATCAATTGAGTGCGGATTTTCAACGTTCTATTAAATTTGATAAAGAAATTACTCATCATCATCAACAACAGCCTTCAGTAATATCATTAATATTTATAATAAGTTAAATAATTACTAATTTATAATTAACATTTGTTTTATATTTAATTTTCAGAATAAAAATAATGATAATGGAACACGTCGTTTTGCATATTCACGTAGTAGTCGCAACACAAAAATCGTACAAAATCGAAATAATAAATCTTATCATAATAATAACAATAATAATAATAATAATAATAATAATAATAATAATAATAATAATAATAATAATAATAATAATAGTAATAGTAACGGGAATACTAATACAAATAATACTAATAACAATAACAGTAATAATATCAATAATAATAATAACAATCATAAAAATAATTCGGCAAAAGAAAATCATTATAATAATAATAATAATAATAATAATAATAATAATAATAATAATAATAATAATAATAATAATAATAATACTCATAATCATAATAATAATAATCATAATAATCATAACAGTCATCAAAGTCATCATCAATTATCGAATTCAAATGATTTAGATAATCAAAAAAATCAACAACAAAATATAACTGGAATAAATGAATATAACAATGGTGGTGGTATTATCACTAATGATTATCATCAATATTCACCATATGTAATACCACAAACTTATCAACATTTTGTACCATGTTACCCGATCGAAGGTAATATGGGTGATCAACAAGCAATGTTTATGCCGCCTCCAATGGGAGTAACTTATAGCATGTATCCACCAGCAGGTAGGAAGACATTTGTTTATTTATTTTTTTTTTTCATATTTATTTACAGTTGATTCCTATTGTATGTCCATAATTTTTATTAATTCTATGATATTAATTGTAATAATCTAATTAAAAATAATAGCTATTTAGAAATATAAGTTTTAATCATAAAAATAATTTATCTACTGCTAGAGGGTGTCTTATCACGCTAATTCTTATGACTTATTAGTGTAATTAAAATGTTACTCCAAGTGGAGGTTATGGTATCTACCAAACATTCATTATATCTAAGTTGGTAAATTACTCCGCATGAGAGTATATAACAATTCACCAATTGTACTGCAATTAACGAAAGATAGATGTTTCCTTAGTTTCATTATTTTTAATGGATGATCAGCCCATAATGGTGTGTGTGTGTGTATGCAGCATTGTTAATCTTTGATTTGACATTTACAAATATATGAAATTAAAAGTGGGCATAAGCAAATACCTTATATGCATTTACCATATTAGAACCATTTTGTTCGTCTGCTTATTAGTTTGTTCGCATTTAAATATCCGAAAGAGCTGGTTCGATCTCAATGAAATTTTGGATATAATCTTTTGTCTATCCTATCGGTAATACTTCGAATATGAACTTTACAAATGTTCTGCTGTAAAATGAAAACAATTTCTAGAAAAGCTTCCATCCAAAATTTTGGATTTAATTGTTTTAAAGCAAAATCCCGGAAGGAGGGTAGTTGTTGCGGAGTACCCATTGTAGTTCTCTTTTTCACATTTCTAGAAACCAAAAAATTTTCATGAAATTTTCAATTCTCATTAAATTTTGTTGCCATTTTGTATTAAGGCTTTATTGTTAATGGGGGCCTAGTTTTGATGAAAATTTGGGAAAATTCCCAGGCCATAATACTGAACTGCGAGTTGTTTAATATTTGGATAAAATTTTGTATTTGTATCGGCCTTAATGTGATTTTGTATTTTTATAGGATATCCAACGTATGCAGCAAATACATCACCACACGCTGCTATAAATCCATATGCACCACCAATGCATCAACAACCAATTGATGGAGTACCATTGGCAAATGAAATAATGGAATCAAATGCATATCCATTTTTAAGTTTACATCCATCACCATATATGTATTCGGGACAACCGCAACAGCCGCCAGCTCCACCTCCACCACCGCCACAGGTAATTTATAATTGATAATAATTGGACAATTATATTTGATGTTAAATACGCAAAAACCAATTTATTATATGAGTTAAACAAAAAAAAATTTAGGGTTTTTGGTATCCACCACCAACATTTGTGGCACCACCACCAGCACCGCCACCACCACCATCAGCTATTCCTGCACCAATACTATCTCAACCATCAACTGCAGCCGTACCATTTCCATCATCTGGGAATTAATAAACGTTAACGTCAGTGTAATTGCATCAACAATGGAACACCACAACACCAACCATCAATAAAACAAACATTAATGATATTAATTCACTCATGAGTTAAAATATTTGATATATTTTTCAGGGCAAATTTTATTTCTTTAATTTTTTTTTTTTAGTTTTTATTTTAAAAGTAGTAAATTAGGGTATTTCAATTTCTATAAATAATATGCGATTAATACATTGTTGACTGGCAATTTTATTATTCTATATTGGCCAGGGTTTCATACATTGAAATAGAAAATGCAAGTGCAATGACGAGTTGAACCACGTCACCGGTGAACAATGTGTTGATTATGGGCAAATAATATATTACTTACATCGTACATTTCTTTATTATTATTATTATTTTTTTTTTCATTTCCATTTAGTGGGGTATTTTTCATTTTTATTAGATGTTTTATCTTTTTTTTTTTTTATTATTATTATAATTACTACTATGTTTTCTATATATTATTATTATCATTATTAATTATTACTACTTTATTATTATTAATATTATTACTATTTAATCATTATCATTATATACATAGATATATTACAATAATTAAGAATAAAATATTTCAAAATAATAATGTTCTGTTTCAATATTTATATAAATATATTTTTAAATTACAATTATATTTCATATAATAATAATAATATGTAATTATAATGGCAATAATAATAAATACCATAAAACCAATCCGAGTTTCGAGAATCACAATATTCCAGATTTTGTAAATATATTTATATAAAAATTAGAAAAGAATATTATATAATAATTAATTAATTGTTGTTCTTTCTAATTTTTTTTTTTTTTTTTTTTTTTTATTTTGTTGCGGGGTTACAATAAAATTATAAAATTTATACGTTGAAAATAATGTTTTTAATAATTTTTATAAATTTAAATTCAATACTATAAAATTAACAGATAACAGATAACGTAAATAACATTTAAAATTTTCATACAATTAAACGACAAAAAAGACAAAAAAATAGAAATCAATAAAATAATTTAAATTTAAAAAAACAACAACACAATTTTACAATATTAAATTTATACATTAATATCCATATTTTAGTTCTACCTTTATTTAAGGTTTAAAAACATTGGACTTTTATGTCGCTGATTATGAAGATATAAAATATACAGCATTTGGTATCGATGGTGGATAATATCGTTCAACTCCATTAACATTAACTGTATTTGATATTTTATGCATATAATGTATTCATCCATCGTTATTGATGGTGTATTTGTTCAACAGGTAATTTATAATTTCATATTTAATTTTATTAGTTTTAAGTACAAATTAGATAATTTTAATCCTAAAAATATGTATTTTTTAAGTTTAGTTTCTACTATGTAAAAATATTTATATTATTAAATATAATTTTTGCATTAATCTATATATATGTTTTCCACTCTTACACGTTTGAGTGGAAGTTTACAGATTATTTCAACAGCAAGTGCACATTCCACTAATTTTTAGTGGAGTGTTTCATTTTAACAATATACACTTCCACTAATAAGATGGGAATCAATATTAACGAAAGTGTACAAAATAATTAAGTTTTAATTTATTAATTTTATTGTATCCACTTTTGAAAAGATGTATGGTTGAATTGATTTGTGCCACCAGTTACACAAATACAAAGTGAAACTATAATTAATTATCCATGAAACGACGCGTATACGTATAGAATTATGTATAGTGGATTTAATCTACCCTGCGTAACATTATTTTACACCGGATCATAAATATATATTAATTCCAATGTATGATTTTGACTATAATCTTTATAAGAAACATTTGATTTTGTAAACTATTTATACGCATATGATAAAGGAGCGATAACACGAAACAATAACATACAATAGTTTTTCAATTTTTTTTTCTGTCCACAATAATTTTATTATAATTTTAATTTTTAATTTTACAATTTAACATTATTCATTGGTAAACCTGTGACACCTAATCCAATTACTTTGAATAATGAACCAGCCGGTGGTGGTTGTTTTGATTCACGTTCAAGTGATGCTGTTGTTACAAATAAAATATCTAAATTTGGTCCACCAAATGCAAGTGATGTTATTTGTTCAACTGGCATCAGAATTTCAAGCTCAATTTTACGTGTACTAGAAAATTTATAAAATAATGATAAAAAATTATAAGTTTTTATATTGCATATATTGTATATTGTATATATATAGTAACGTTACGCAACGTGCAGATTAGAAATTTTCCTGTATTAATGAAATGAAGAATAATTTTTTGATACAAAATCCATTTTACCAACTTAGTCTTTGTGAATGAATTGATATGTTTATTCCGTGTCATCATAACCTTACCAGACGGTGTGGCACTTACACCAGGTTCAATAGTAATAAATTCGTATGTTTCGTCAGCTGTTATATGATTCATGTAACCACTATCTCATGCATATTTTCAAAGATTTCTTCAGTTGTGGCTGATGATTTCTGACGACTAGAACTTATCATCAAATTTGAACCAAATACACATATTTTGTTGTATATTAAATTTAACGGTTGATATAATTAATAACAATAATTAGAATTTATCCATTATTGAAAAATATACATAACAATTTTTACAATTTAAAATGAATATATAAGTGATGAAGACATGAAATAATTGATATAAACGAACCGATAATATAAACATAATATTTGGAATAAATAAAAACATTGGGTCACATGGAAAAAATTTAAAACTTTTTAGATCATAAAAACGTGTATTATTATATTTACTTTGGATTAATTTTTAAAACCTTAGATCCACCCCATGTTGCAACATATAAAATACCATTCGAATCAATTGTCATGCCATCGGGCACAAAAGTTGATTTTTCTCCATTGTTTTTCAAATCAATTAACACACGTTCGTTTGCTAAATATGTAGAATTTATTTGAAAAATTTAATTTAAATACTATAATTAAATAAATATACATTTAATTTAATTTATAACTTACAAATAGCTCCAATTTTTATATCATAATCATATTCTTTAACATCAACTTTTGCTGAATCAATGTAATAGAATTTTCCAGTTTTTTCATTCCATGTTAAACCATTTGATACACCAATATTGCTAAATAATTTTTCAACATTTGCATTTTTACGACATCTATAAAAACTACCCTCTAAATCTTGCAAATAATTAACTGATTTCATAGTGCCAGTATATAAACATCCTGTTGGATCAGCTTTACCATCATTTAAATGATTCATAAATTTATCACCTTTTTCAACTTCCAATGCAATACGTACAATTTTAACTGTTGTTGATATACCATCCCATTTAATGATAGCAACACGTTTTCCAATACCAATAGCAAATTCATCGGTTGTTCCATCAACTGGTATAATAAATGATATTACCGTTTCACCTTCTATTTGAAAACAATTAAGAGGTTATTTATTAATAAATTCAATACTACACATGTATAAAATGTTGTTAAAATATTATCAATTTTATTTATTACACGATTACACATACCAACACTGGCCGTATAAATTTTATCTTCTGCATAACTATAACGATGAATTTTTGATGGTACAGCCATTGCATCAATATAATATAAATTTTGTGATTTTATATCCCAATGGGGTCCTTCTCCAACTATGCATCTTGGTGATTGTATAGCTTCCACTTTATAATTTGCCATTATAAATATATTTAATAAATTAAAATATTTTGATGTTTACAATTGAATAGTATTTTATCGCCTGTGTACTAATTTTTGATAATTATTTTTTATTTTATTTTTTTTTTTCTTTGTACAAGATAAAACAATATTATCAAGTGAATGAGATTAATGCAATTGAAAAGTAAATATGGAGACCGATAAGCGTCATTTTATTATTTTACATAAATAAATTATCTCACTTGTTTTGTTTTTTTTTTTTATTTTTGTACTTTAATGTTTATTTTATTGCTATGTCATTAATAAAAAATGGTCCAAATATTTTGCAATAGAGAAATTCCGGGTTTCATTATTTCTTCAAGTCAACACACTTTGTTAAATTGTTCATTGTTCTTGCAACTTTTGTGATTGTCATATATAAAACAGCAGTAATTTCTTTGTGTAGACAGCTCACGCCTTCTCAAGTTATAGCAACTTGGAAAAATTAAAATATATTTTAAATTTACATACGTTTAATTTTTTATTACTTCTACATCTCTCGACGTTATTGTATCGGTGGCGTGTCTACATAGAAATTAAAGTTGCATATTTCAGTATATAATATATAATTATAATTTCCTGATTTAAAAACTAATCGCAGAAATTTTATGTGATTTTAATATAAAAAATATTTTAAAAATTCTCCTAAAAAAACTAATTTTTGTATTGCACTACTATTATTTTGAACACATTTGTATGTAGGTGTTTGATTGTAGTATGGCAATGTATTTAATATAAAATTATGATTATTAACATCACAATTATACATAATTTATTAAAAATTATTAATTTTATAAATTTTATTTATTTTAGAGTACTATGCTGCTGTGTTTAAATAATCAAGCAAATGATTTTGATATATATGAGGACCTTATGATGATGATGATGATTATGATGATGTAAATTGTTTGGAGAAACATATTAATTAATTATTGCTGCACAAATAAAATATTTAAATTTCATCGATCCATCACAAATTGATGTTATTTATTTAACAGCAGGTATAATTTATTTTCATACTAAATTTTAGTATAGTATTAGATAATCTTCGCTTAACATTCGCTTGGGCAGTATATATATATATATATATTTGTGTTTATTTCAAATATGTTTAAGTCAGTTTTGGTACTACTACACAAAAATAAAAAATAAAAACACCAAACAAAGATTTCAAATAAAGAATATCGCATACAAATCATATATGGAAGAAATTTAAAACAAATATATTTAATAGTCAACGGAAAAGATATAAACATATTTCTGCCCATGGAAACGTTATTAAAATATGTTCAATTCCAATTAGATATGTGTACTATTTTGTAAACTATTTTAACTTTAATTTATTGTTTAGCAATAATTGTTGGTTATTCATTCGTTCAAACTTATTATTTTTTTTTTAACTTTTCATTTATGTTAAAATTACTTGTTTCTTAAAATTAACTTTAAATGCATTTGTTATATTATTTTAAGCTAAATATGTATTTTTGTATGGTATTTATTACCAATTTCTCTTAATTTGAATAACATATTATGGTATTTCCAAATTTCAAATTTTACTGCTCACGTATATAATATACTTTTTTGCTTTACAACGACATCTAATTTAACTTTTATCAAATTAACAGAAAACACATACAAATATTTTTTAGTCAAAAATTGATAACATCGCATTCATAAAAAAAAACAAAAATAGCAATTCGCCACATTTATCTTAACTCAGAACTAAAAAATGTACTATATAAACGTAGTAATAAATATCAGTAATATTGTAATTATGGCGTTGGATGACCATTGTCAGAGAATTAATTTATTATTTAGTGGTGGTACGTTTATCTTTTTTTATGGGGTTGGAATATTTATTAAAAAGAAAATATTAGCATTGGTGCAATTAGTGAGATAATGGTCTATACTGTCTTTCTCATTTTTTTTGTTTTTTAAACTATAATCTTAATCTATCAAACATCCAATAAAAAATTAGGCATCATAAAAATAAAATCTGGTTTTATTATTTAGAAAACAATTATTGATTTTCAATTTCGCGTATGTTTAAGTAAAAATAAAACATGTGATAGTCTCCACTCCACCATCAAACTATTATTTATCAATAAAATATCTCAAATTTGGTCTATTAACAATGCAAGTGATGTCATTTGTTCAACGTTCAACTGATGGCATCTTAATTTCAAGTTCATTTAAACTATTTCATTGTTATTTTAAATCATACGTGTGTTAGTAATATATAGCCAACATCTTTGTTAATTTTCATTCATAATTTACTTTAATCTAAATAGTATGAGAAAAAAATCACTGAAATTGTGATGATAAATTTTTTGCGGACGCAATTAGGCCACAAAAAATGTTCCATCATCGTCAGATAACGCTTATCATGCACTGTTTTTGAATCATACATGGTTATTTATTTCATTTTATTTATATACCAATATTAAGTAACATGTGATGTGATTGATTATACAAAATTAAGTGGAATAATATTTTTCTATATATAATCAATAAACTCATAAAATCCAGTGTTAAAAACTCATTTGATGATGTTTATATCTAATCTGCTTACGTGTGTCAATGAAATAATAAAACAATTATAATATTTTATTAACTTACTGTAATAAATTTTATTTGTCAAAATCAATTGTTTAATAACTAAATTTATTTATTATTTAATATTATTAAAGTTTTTTATAACTAATTACTAACAAATGTAATGTTAAAATATAAATGAATACTGATTGGAAAATTGATGCGGCACCGCTTCCATCACCGTCAATACCCGGTATTCCTGAATGTTCTTGGATCCAGTCTCTAAAATGAGATACTTGAACATATATTCCCGGATGAAAACGTACTCCACATGGCTGTATAGGAATCCATGATGCAATACCGACTTGTGTGCCATCTACTAATAATGGACTACCTGAATCACCCTAATTTTTATGAAAACATAAATTATTAATGAATAAATTTTAATAATTACAAATTTTTATATTTGAATGATAAAACATACATGGCATACGCCAGCAAAACGATCCCCATTAATTATACAAATGTGTTGTGGAAATATTTGTATTGGAATGATTTCCTTAATTCTTTCTCGGCAATCATTATCAGAAAATATTGATATTTCTAATTCTTGTAAACGGGTTGGTATAATGCCACTGCCATTTCTCCCCCAACCAATTGACATTGCCGATGCACCCGATCGTGTTTCAGTCATATAAAGTGGAAGCGGTGCATATTGTTCAATTATAACTGGTGAACTTGTCTTTGAAATTATAATTGATAATATTTTAAAATATTTTATTTCTTTATGTACTTATCAACAATATAACAATTTGAATTCATACCTTTAGCAGTGCAACGTCATCAGTTATTTCACAATATTCAGTATTGGAATCGCATGTAAGATAGGAAAAATTGGCATGAATAATAATTCGTTCTATGCCAACATGTGGCGCCTCAGGCGATAGATCTACTGAATTGTACTGAATGGTTACACTTTCGAGTTCAGTTTCTATGCTAAAAAAATTTTGCACAATTAATTGTTTTTTTAATTTATTTGTTAATAAAATCTAAAGTGTAATTCGATCATAATTTATTAAAAATATAAAATGTAATACAATTAGATTATATGCATATCATATAGAATATCTATTGTAATACAATAGTTTAATACTGATAATACTTACTCTACAAGATAAACACAATGGGCTGCCGTTAATACCCAATCTGGACTTAACATTGAACCACCGCAAGAATGACTACCATATTTTTGTAACGATACCTGTTCATTGGAAAATAAATTATAGTATTAGACAATTGAAATTCAATAATGTTGTTAATCTATTATACCATGAATGGATATTTTTCGATATTATCAACATCTGTTCCAGAAACTATACGACCTTGGTTAAGTTGTGAATCCGTTAAGGCAGCTGTGTGTGTATATAATGTAAATTATCAATTTATTTATTAGTAATTATGATCATATATGATTTTTAATTGTACATAAATTATTGAATGAACATTTTATCGTTACATTTTTCTGAAAATTTTTATTCAAACTCTTACAAATTATCGGATACAATATTCATTACACACAATAATGTAGTTGATTTTATTTTTGATAATTAACTCTTTAAAATAGGCACACATATTTCGTTTCTTCATTGCAATTTTATTTGTATACATATTAAAATAATACTCATAAATTATTTAAACTATTTAATCTGTTACTTGTCTTTGTATGGAATATAATTTAATTGTACACACTATTCAACATCAAAATTTTCTTATTTTTTCTGTTTCACAAGCTATAATTTTATTTTTATTAATTTCTCTATCAATCATTTCTAATATGTAAATATATAAAATCTAACATTCAAAAACACATTCATATTAAAATTGTGATAATTTACGTATATTCAGATTTTTAGAACAAATATTTATTTTAAAATTTAAAATTACCATAAATTACACCACTCAATAACAATATTCCAATTATATATTTAAACATTTTGCCAGTTTACTCATTAATGTTCTAATGAAGATCGAAATAAATACTAATTTTATTAATATTGGTTTAATAATTATTATCTCAATAACGTTATTATCGATTTATTGCAAAAATATTATTTAGGTTCTTCGCGGTACTAATATAAGTATCAGTTATAAAATTATAATAATAATAATAATTATAATAATTTATCTGCGAATAAAGTTATCATAAAATTAAATATGCAGGTAGTCAGGTACAAAGCGTATGCTCATGCTCTTCATGATAAATTAATCTATTGTTTGATTTAATATCAATTTTTTTTTCTTGTAATCTTTGCGTTTATGAATGGTTGTTCAGAAAATAAAATTAACACTTTGATACTCGTATATGATTTTTAACACCCCATAATATGATTTTTATTGGCAACATATTAATTAATTATGGTATTTTAATTTATAAAATAAAAAAAGGGAAACTTATCAAATAAGAATTATATTTTTCTCATTTAAATTTGTATTCATAAATTTAATATTAATTATTCTTATTGGTATTATGTTGATAGCAAACGATTCGTAATGGCTCTTTCTGTTAATTCATGTGGTATCCAAGTTTCTTATTTGTTTAACCGTTCCTATTGCATGTACAAATTTTGCCAAAAATGGATATGCCTACAGTTAATGTTATTGACAATTAATTCTTCAAAATGTTAACATTGATATTCATCGATTAACTATTCCACTTCTAAATCCTTTTTCTGTGTTTTGATAAAAAACGTGTCTTCTGTTTGTGACACTTAAACCATTTTCTGCATATTTGTAATCATGCTTACCGTACGCATATCTTATATATATATATATCTTATTCTAAATGTGAAAAGTGGATGCAACTTCTGTACTAATATAAAAGTATTAACACATTCGCTGCTAAGTGAAATTTTCAAAAACTAGTCCACCATGCCAACTATTTTTTTTTTTTTTATCAATAAACGTTCTACGAATTAACTCGTAGATTGCACCTATTAATCAACTTCGGCATACAATTTAACTCGTAACCGGTATAAACATTGGCCGGTATAGTAATCGTGTTAAACTATGTATGCTAGGACTGGTTCAAATCAAAGTGACCACAATAAGAATTATATTTATTATGTAAATATTTGTATTCGATTCGAATACATTTACTTTAAATATATATTTGAGTGAAATTAAATATAAAAACATCGTTACCTATCTTATTTAACTGTTATTAAATTTACAACCACACATAAATAAGTTTATAACCAAATTAGATAAGATTCATATAAAGCTAATCATCACATTAAGCTTAGATCCAAACTAAAATAATATTAAATATTGGATGTGTGTATATTTATACTAAAAATAATAATGAATATACAATAATTAAAGCGAATGCATTCATGATTGAGAATATATTGTAAATATTTCTATGTTTTTATTCCGATACTTTTCTTACAATATTCTATCAAATCAAAATCTGTATATTTTTATTATTATTAACTTCAGTAAAATTTCATAAACGCTCCATATACGTTGCGTCATTACCAGTGTATGAGCAAATTTCTTTTTAATTTGTTATATTTTTCTGCAATTGGTTCAAAACGTAAGACGAAATGACCTTGTTTTATTTGATTTGACAAATAAGTGATTACCAAGTATTTGTTTATGAAAACTAATTGCAATTTTTTCATAAATCAAACTAACTTCATTCATAAATGTATTGTGCATTTTTGTTCGATGATATGTTGGCATCTTTTTCTTAGACAACTTCATAATTCCTTGTTTCGAAATTGTTATTATTATTGAAATTCTTAACATTATAGACGTTTCACAAAGAAAACAATAAATGGTAGTAGTTTGTGCTTAAATTGATATTTTCAACAAGAGATGCTTGCAAACGTAGTTGTGATGGCCATTTAAATTTTCGGGTCAATGCATTCCATTCCTGCCCCATCAGAATCCATATAAATCATACATAAGTGAGCGAATCAACAAGTTTTTTGATTTCATTAAAAAAAAGCAAACTTTTCATAATATTTGATTCTATTCTTATTCCAAATTTATTCATTTATTTTAATGAAAAAAATAGACCAGTAAATAAATTTTAATGCAGTATTATAAAATATATAAATAACTTAATTTTTGACTATGTTTTAGGATCGATTAAAACACAAATCAAAACATAGTTTAAATCCCAAGCACAATAATTTTTTATTATAATTTTTATTATAATTTTACAATTTAACATTAGTCATTGGTAAACCTTTAACACCTAATCCAGTTACTTTGAATAATGAACCAGCCGGTGGTGGTTGTTTTGATTCACGTTCAATTGATGCTGTTGTTACAAATAAAATATCTAAATTTGGTCCACCAAATGCAAGTGAAGTTATTTGTTCAACTGGCATCAGAATTTCAAGCTCAATTTTACGAGTACTGTGAATTTTTAAATTAATGGTTAAATTACGATAATTTAAATAAATAAATAATCACACATATTAATGGCATATATTTACTTTGGATTAATTTTTAAAACCTTAGATCCACCCCAAGTTGCAACATATAAAATACCATTCGAATCAATTGTCATACCATCGGCTGTAAAACCAGGCCGTTCCCCATTGATTTTAAAATCAATTAAAACCCGTTCGTTTGCTATATGCATAATTAATAATGGAAAAATATTAATAAAATGACAAAATAAAATATTGAAATTATATTTTTGGCCAGTGTATGGTGTTATCATTAATTATATGTTCAAAATATAATTACATAAAGAATAAAATACTTGAAAAATAAGTGAATGCATCAATAAAGTATAATGATATGTATTGTTTATGTTATCACATTATCATAATTTGTTCGTGCGATTTTAGTATGACAATGTATATTTTATCAATCTATATATTCTTCACATAATAATCCGTAGATTAGATATATTCTATATAATTATGTTGACTATAATTAATGAAAATATATATTTGTGACATATCCTATCACTTATTATTAATGTTAATTAGTTTATTTACTTACAAATGGCTCCAGTATTTATATCGTAATCATATTCTTTAACGTCAAATTTTGCTGTATCAATGTAATAGAATTTTTTTGTTTTTTCATTCCATGTTAAACCATTTGATACACCAATATTACTTAATAATTTTTCAACATTTTCATTGTTACGAAATTTATAAAAACCACCCTCTAATTCTTGAAAATTATTAATTAATTTCATTGTACCAGCATATAAACGTCCTGTTGGATCAGCTTTACCATCATTAAAACGATTATTAAATTCATCACCTTTTTCCACTTCTAATGCAATACGTAAAATTTTAACTGTTGTTGATATACCATCCCATTTAATGATAGCAACACGTTTTCCAATACCAATAGCAAATTCATCGGTTGTTCCATCAACTGGTATAATAAATGATATTACCGTTTCACCTTCTATTTGAAAACAATTAAGAGGTTATTTATTAATAAATTCAATACTACACATGTATAAAATGTTGTTAAAATATTATCAATTTTATTTATTACACGATTACACATACCAACACTGGCCGTATAAATTTTATCTTCTACATAACTATAACGGTGAACTTTGGATACTTCAGCTTTCATATCAATGTAGTATAAATTTTGTGATTTTATATCCCAATGGGGTCCTTCACCAAGTACACATCTTGGTGATTGTATAAGTTCCACTTTATAATTTGCCATTATATAAATATTGAGTAATTTTAATATTTTGATGTTTACAATTGAATAGTGTTTTATCGACTGGTCACAATTTTTTGATAATGATATTATTTACTATATACACTTCATCAAACAATATTATCAAAATAATTTAGATTACCACTACTACTTCAATTTAAAAAATAAAAACAATAGATATCGCTAAGCTTTACTCGTATTACATAAAGAAATTATCTCATTAATTTAATCAATTAAGTGTAATCATCTCTTGATAAAATATTTAATCGCTTTTAAGAATCAAACTTTTTATTAACGCTTTCGCCTATACATTTCAAATTATGTTAAATTTTTTCTGTTTGCTTTGCTCCGGCATCAATTTTCGTTAACGATATGCCTTGAATATGTTATGCTATGAGAAAAACAAAATCACAGTCTTCTTCAATCATCTAAGCATCTGATGCCAAACATTACATAGTCAAGTTGGTTAACTACTTCGTATGTGAGTATTTTAACAATTTAATAATTGATCTGTAATTATGTTATTGTACATACTTTATCTATTCAATTATTTTTGAATAGTCCATATGATGGTTTTTGTTAATTTCACAAGATATTGGATTTCTTATTTTAATAAACGTACATTTTTAGTTTGAAAAATATGCGCAACTGAATCAGTTACTTATATAGTTAATCGAAGTTGTTCAAATCTTTTAAGGTGTTTTTATGTGTATTCTACGACGGAGAGAGTATATGTCAATATTAATAATTTTTGTTATTGCACACAGAAATTATGAATGCAAAAATTCATCGGTGTATAGGCCACCGGAACGTTAAAAATTAGTTTTTCCACCTAACACTCAATGGCAATGATTGTGTGCCACCAATGATATGCGTCGACGCCGAGAGACAACCGTAGTCAACGTGTTAAACAAACTAATTTCTATATTTTCTAAACAAATCACATGATTAAATTTAATTTTTAAAATTTTTAATAATTAATATAACTAACCGTAATAAAATTTAAGTGATGGTATTAGTGTTTACCTTGAAATCAGCCTTTATTTTTTTTTTTACAAAAAGTATTTTTCATGTGAAGAAATTTATGTTGATTGCTTCATCAAATACAATTTGTAAAGACAACCGTTGGTTTGTGAAAGACAAGGAAAATACAGTTAGCATATACATAATATGTGAAAGGTAATGATTCAAATGGAAGGTAATTGGTTACCACATGAATTGGGTAAAGCGACGGACAATAGGAAAAATGAAAACCATGTAGAAATTAGTTAAATTTAACTTTTTCATGTTAACACCGTCTGACGTCGTCGAACGGAACGGTTCACAATAACATGTTCCATATGAATCGATATATTTTAACTTTTTATTTACAATCAACGTCATGATGTATATATCTCACACACAAAGCCGTATTTCAAGGTAAACACTCAAATATATTATATGTACATGTACACATTATTACATAGCTCTGTGTTTTTATTGTTGTAATTAAAAATTAAAAAAAAAATTACATTATGTCTTCAATTTGTTAGTATTTTAAATCGTTTTTTGTGTGTATTTTTGATTAAAAGTTGTATTTTTTTGTAAATAAACTACCATCAATATCTAATCTGAATATTTTAACATTGATTCGCTAACCTGCTGTATTGCAGATCCATTCTATGGGACCCACAATACAGCTGATCATTTTTTTGATTTTTGTATTCTCTGTCATGCCACTATAGCCGGTTTATTCAAATTGATAGATGGTTCTGAATTTCTTTAAACAATCCCATACACAATACGAACTTTAATCTTTTTCTTATTACTTATTTTTTTTCTCTTCATTCGTGATTCGAACGTTTACTAATTTACAAATGTCATCAAAATGTTGAACATGATTTTACAATTAAAATAAAACTTATATTTTAACAATTTTATTAAAAAATATATGGAATATTTTCTATATTTCAATTATAACACACATTTTATTTAAATTATATAAATTTATAATTTTACTTTACTCCCTGGTAATCCAGTGACACCTAATCCAGTTACTTTAAATAATGAACCAGCCGGTTTAGGTTGTGGTCCGGAACGTTCTATGGCCGCCGATGTAACATACAAAATATCTAAATTTGGTCCACCAAATGCGGCCGATGTTATTTGTTCAGCTGGAAATTTAATTTCCAAATCAATTTTACCGGTACTAAAAAAAAAATTGTTTTCATCATTTTCATATCAATAGAAATTAATTAAATTGAATAAAACAAAAAACTCGAAACACAATACTTTGGATTAACTTGTAACACCTTTGATCCACCCCACGTTGCAACATATAAAAATCCATTAGAATCAATGGTCATACCGTCTGGAACAAAACTTGGTTTTTCTCCATTTATTTTAAAATCAATGAGAACACGTTCGTTACCTTAAGTAAAATAAAAAAAAAAATGGTTAAATATTCATATATCATATATTATAAGTACTTACTGATTTCACCAGTTTTAGAATCATAATCAAATTCTTTAACATCTAATTGACACGAATCAATGTAATAGAATTTTTTTCCTTTTTCATTCCATGCTAATCCATTTGAAACACTAACATTGGTTTTTAATTGTTTCATATTTTCTTTATTTGAATATTTATAAAGACTGCCTTCGGCAGCTTCGAAAATATCACCACATTCTTCTAGACGCATTGTACCACCATAAAACCGACCCACTGGATCCGATTTGGCGTCATTAAAACGATTTGTTTTATATTTATCTTCTTTTTCAACTTCTAATGCAATACGATTAACTTTTGTTATATTCTTTTTGCCATCCCATTTAATGATACCGACACGTCGTCCAATACCAATAGCAAATTCATCTGTTGTACCATATACTGGTATAATGAATCCAATAACTGGTTCACCCTCTAATAGAAAAAAAACAAAACAAAACAAAAACAAATAAAAACGGAAGCATTAATTAAATATTGAACACGTTTTTAATTTATGATTATAAAATTTTTATTTTCACTTTTTAAATATATTTACCGACTTTTGCTGTATAAATTTTATTTTCTTTATAATCATAACGAAGTATTGATGCTTCATTACCATAAATATCAACATAATATAAATTTTGTGATTCAATATCCCAATGTGGTCCTTCGCCTAGTACTGAAATTGGTGATGATGGTACAACTTCAACTTTATATGTTGACATCTTTATAATAAATATATAATTAAATTGTACAATTTTAATATAATAAAATTATTAACGACTATCAAATTATAACTAGTAATTTTGTTATATTGTAAATTCTTATTTTATATATTTATACAATAATAGTAAACAATTTTATGATAAAATAAACCAAATATTTATATATTATTGCAATTGTAATACGAGTACACTCTTATATTTTTGCATCTTGTTTATTTATTTGTACAATTTGCTTTGTACAGCAAAAAGAAAAATAATAACGACAGGTAATAGGAAATATAGATAGAAAAAATTAACAAATTGATAACTATAATTATAAATATCAATATTGATAACGATAACAACGTATAATAACAAATTAAAATGTATGTATTTATGAAGGTTTATCGTATGTTTAATCAGCCACTGTGGTACATTTCTTTAATACACTTCTTTTCTATTCTATTCGGTTGTGTACTCATTAATTTCATGCACATATATCGATTTATAGTTGAATTTTTATAAATGTTTAGTTATTCCGTATATCAAATCCATATTGTTGTGTGATAGTTGGTATTTCATATGTCATTCAGTATAAAATTGAATTTGAATAGCATCGATTGAAAATTTACATAAATTATTTCGGCACGACGGCGGCAGGTCATATGATAATGATAATGACGAAATCTTAAAAAAGCGTTCTGTTCAATATTTATTTGATAAAATTTTGTTCTGGTGATTTTTCATGCAAAGATGAACAACATTCAGATCGTCCAGTTAAAGTTGATGACGACCAAATAAAATATTCGATGCATAATAGCATCATAACACATGATGTTTGCAAACGATTGGAGATTGAAAAATATACATTACTGAAGTGTTCAAAGTCAATATTATCGCAATCGATAAAAATAATACTACACATAAATAAAAAATAAATATATCAAGAATTATTTATAAAATCAAATAATATACTTAAAAATATACTGAAGTTCATAATTTCAAATAAATCGACTGTATATTTATTTATTAAATCATGCATTAAGTATTCAAAACCTATATAGCTCAGAGTACAGAGCACATATGTTGCATTATTATTAATTTTTTTTTTTGCAAATAATATTTGTTAATTTAAAATTTTTACTTTTATTTTTAGTAATTCATGCAGTAAATTAGAAAATTAATGAATTTCTGGCAATGATCATTAGATTGGGTTAATTTCCGCACATTAATGAAAATATTACAGCAAGATATAATTTTATTTTCTACTTTTTCGCATCACATCAGATATTTTTACTGTCCACTGTTTCAGTTACAGTTTTTGAAGCCAAATTAAAACAAAAAAAAGCATGCAGGTAAGTTAATTTTGGTTCTACAGTAAAAATTGAATGTTTTTTAGTACTTTATATAATAATGCATAATCCATCCAAAGGACATCATTTTCATTTAAAGGATATTTGCCGGCACTAAAATTCAACTATAGGAGATTATTTTTCATTCACACACACTCACACACGTACGTTTTAAAAACAAATCAAAATGGAACGTGTAGACATTGATTTCAACGATGATGGAAGCGGTGATTGTGGTTTTCACGTAAAACAATGGGTTAGTGGGATATGACAGCCGTGTCATTTAATATCAATATGAACTGTTGAAACTAAACGAAACAGTAACTACTGAACGTTATAGACTACAATTTACACATTTGAATGATTATTTCATTACAAATTGTGATTCTCGAATCGATGCTCTTGCAAACTTATAGTTTAAGGTTTACATTTAACGATATTATTTTTAATAATTGCTATAGATCAAACTTTCATTTGAAACATATAGGACCATGAAAAAAATTCGAAAAATCTAAGCGGTATTTTCGGACAATATTACGCAAAAATAGAGGCTACGAAAGTAACTTGCTGTAATCGTCGTGCTTATATCATGACATCATTTTAATTTAGTCGAATTCCTATTTTTCGTTTACCCACTTCATAGTCTTTTTTTTTTTTGGTTATGCATTTTTATTCCATACTTTAATATCCTACATTGGATTATTATTTTTAATAATTTATAAATTGTCCTCTTACGAACATTTTCACTTAAAAAATTATGAAATAATCGATGGATATATTTAGTACAAAGTTTTACGTATCACCCGTTGTATATAAATAAAACTTACATCAATTGATATGACAATAAAAAAAATCGTATTGAACGTAGATCGCGCAATAAAAGATTTAATATTAAATGAAAAAATTATAATAAATTTTGTAGGGTAAAAGTGTATGTAACACTTACAATTTGTTATATTCTTCATAATTTAAATTACAATACCAATTACTTCATTAACAAATAATACAATATATAATTTATTTTTTATTTTATGAAATGTTAAATGTAACAATATGTATCCTAATAACTTTGTTTTAATTAGCTTCATTTAAATTTGTTAGTATATAATTAATAAAATAAAACAGAAATTTTGTGAACACACTATATAGGAAAAAAGGGAACTGCATAAAGTAGTGCCCTCTCTCGATTTCAATGAAATGTTTCCATGTTGAAATATTCATCCAAATTGTATTTGAACGAAGTTGGCGGCTATCCAATTACGTAAATTTTCGAGTGAAATATATAAGTTGAGCATTCCAAAAGTAAAATAAGATGGTATTGAAATAATTTTTAATATCGGATATGTCGCAATATGTTTATTATATTTAATTTTAGTATAGTTATGTTGTGATAATTCTAACATAATGAAATATTTACATATTTATTTGTTCACATGAACACTAATAGTTAACACAACATATTACGAAAATCTATTGCAGTTGTTCGTTTTTTACAACAAAAGCCATAAATAAACGAAAAAGTGTTCAAAAACTATAGCGCCACATGTCCACGAATAAGCACTTTTACCCTTTGCACTGCAACAGCATTTACTATTAATTAAAGATTTCGACTATTGGCGGCGCGGAATACTTAAAATTAATTTATCTTCTATTAATTTATTTAGTTGGCGAAGAACTCACATTTTTTATAAATAAAATTAAATTAAATAATATTATAATTTTAAATTTTTCACACATAATCAAATTAACCATCTTGAAATGTAATAAAATCAAATAAAAAATTCCAAAGTGTATATAGAAATTAATATACTCGAATTATACTACTATTTTATTGAATAACTTAAAACTGACTGAATTAAATAATTTCAAATAACAATCATTTTAATAAACATTTTTATATAATATAATGGTATTAACAATAAAATAAATGGCAATAGCGCGGCGAGTAATCGAATATACGTAAAAAAAAATTACTTTTACTTTTTGTGGATTTATTATTAAACTTGATTTTGTTATGTTTGCCTTTTTTTTTTTTACTTTTTCATTTGGCTTATTATATTTGACCACCACATGCGGTATTTGTGTGGTCCAATGTAAATTTATTTAATATTCAATTATTAATTAGTTATAATTTTTTTGCTCTTGTGTTGTTAATGCAACAAAACGAAAAAAAAGTACACCTCGTTAACCTTATCTCTGTGTGCTGCTCTGTCTTCGGATAGACAAACACAATCCAGTGGTATAATCAAATCGTATATAAAAAGTTGCCAATTGTCGATTGAAAATTATTCCAAAGTTTTCTCAGGAATTTAACATTGGTAAATTTTGCTTATAGTATATATAGTACAGTTTAAAGTTATACCAGAGTTCTTTATACGCCGGTGAGTACCACTGAATTTTTCACTATGATGCTAATCAATCGTCTTCAGGATCTTGAAAAGTTTTACAAAGTTATTGATAAATTTCAATGGGCTGTATGGTAATTACACCGGCGAGCGGTTAACGTTAATCTACTTGTACACGCAATTAACAAGAGATATAATACAGAATTAAAATTGTATAAACATAATTATTAATTACTTACAATTAATTTATGTATTTATTTCTATTTTTTTTTCTATAATATAATTTTAATTAAATGTTCAGAACAAAAAGTAAATGGGTTGAAAAAATTTACTCACTTTTCCTTTCCACTTTTTTTTATATAATTTCTTCAAACAAATTTTTATGTAAATTGCGTGGATGGTTTCCAGAAAACTAATTGAATCTACACAGAGTCGAATAGAATATAAACTGATAAAAATTTTTAAATAAATTTAATAATTAATATACAATATTATTTAAATATAATAATAAAAAAATATATGTATGGAAAAAAAATCAATCTTTGACCTAATATTTGAGATAAACTCATAGGGTGATTTGACATTTTTTTGTTTTTCTCATGGTAATTTGATTTAAAGAGTATATTTTTTTTTATTATTTTTATAAATTGTTATCTCGCTTTTTATGGAATGGTTAAACAAAAAAAAAATAAATAAAATGTTATAATTAGATATTTTTGATCTTTGTTGCCTTACAAGAAATACAGGCTCATTGAATTAATTTATACTGTACACCCTCTGTCCGAAAATGAACAATAGATCTGGTAACTGTATCTATTCGGTGCTGATTGGTTTTATATATGAAGCAAACATTAATAAACTGTCAAAATCTCCTCCATGGCTACATGCACGATAGAATTTCTTGTGATAACATTAGTTGACAATTTCTCTATAATTGTTGTTGTTTGTGCTGGTATAAAACTTTTAACATTTTAATCCACACACAATGTATAAATAGATATTGGTGGAATATGCCTTCATCGTGTGTCCATATACGTTAAAAATCAAAAACTAAATTAATTCAGGTGTGATAAAACATAATCTAATATGGGTTTGGCTTTTTTAAAGTTTTAATGAATAAAGAGCAGTTGTCAAGAAAGTTTTGAGAAATCGATACCTATAGGTCAGTTATCGCCCGATTAACTACTATAGAAACTTTATCAATTTGGTTATTTCTCAAAAGATTAATACCGTTTCTAATAGAATTCTGAAAAATAAATACTCTGACCACTTTTCCTAAGCACTTGCCTGAAATTGAAACTGATTTCATATGGTAATTTCTCAACCGATTTTAATGAACTTCACTATAGCACCTGGTGATGCATTGCCATTTATCTGAATGGAATTTTTATTAAATGTCTTTATTTATTATTAAAATTATTATAATTTCTATTTTTAATATTTTTCTTATAAATATTTGTTTTTTTTTTGTTTATGTACAGTGTGCTAGCGTTTAGTTTGAACATCACTGGACTAGTTTTGCATAGTCAGTAACATCTTTGACATGCAGTCTTGCCAATTCAGATGTCACTGGGAACGATTATTATACTGAGATCAACGGAACGGACGAAAACTAATCTATTGAAGTCAAATCTATTAACGAAATGTTAATACAAATCTCAGATGTTAAATGTAAAACCTGGTGACAACAATAATTTTTGGTTTAAAATATACATTGATGTCATAAGTGGTAATAGAAGCTAATGATAATGATGATGATGATGATGTATTAACTAAAAAATCACTAACACATAATTAAAAAGTAATGAATTTTATTTAAATTCAATCCATAACAATCTATAAATAAAATGTTGTTAATTTCTAATACAACTTGAATTTACAAAGTAAAATGTGTCCATGGCGTTTATATATACATATGCGTTTAAGCGCGTATACATCTTAAGCTTGTGTATAGTAGTTAGTTTAAGGAGTATAGTACAAGTATAGTATAAGTATAGTAAACACAAAGTGCACATAGCTTAGTGTAAGTAACAATAACATA
This sequence comes from Bibio marci, assembly GCA_910594885.2. Classification (NCBI taxonomy): domain Eukaryota; kingdom Metazoa; phylum Arthropoda; class Insecta; order Diptera; family Bibionidae; genus Bibio; species Bibio marci. The sequence goes on from OU343114.1 coordinate 44,572,657, forward strand.
TAAGTTATTTTGTCTATATAGTATAAGTTTTATATTTATATCTATACTATTTATAATGTTGTTACTATTAACTATAGTATATACTAATAATGTGTATAGTAAATACAACTACATTTGTAAATATAAATGTCTCTATATAGCAAAAAATTAAAAACCGTACAAAATTAATTATAAATTTGCTATACACGTCTCTTGCCTATACCAATACCCGTACTATTGCTTACTATAAAAGTATTGTAATATTATTATTTTTTTACGTTTTTTTTATAATAAATAATGTGTTACAAAATAACAAGTTTTCTTATAACAAAACAGTTGTTTCGTTATTATGTAATATTCTATGTATATAACGATACTATACTATACTGCTATACTACAATAAGGTTTCTGTTATGTTGTTCCATAGCCACTACACTAGTTTTAAAAAACATTGAGTATTTTATATGATTTATTTAGTTTTTTTTTTTTTTTTAGAAATTTGTAGTCCACAACAGTTCCAGGCAATTGTCAGAGACGTGCCGTGAAAAAAAATATTCCACTAATCTTTGGATATGAACCAGATGTATGGCACTTACAGATATATATATGGGTTAATAAATTATTAATGATGACAAACAAATTTGTGAGGATGCAACAAAAAATAGTCTTTATAAATATTTTGAAGCTTTAAATTTCGCATCAAATTATTAATGGATTTCTACATTTTATTACTGATGCTGTGAAAATATATTCTATATGTATTTCATAAACGAGATTTTTTAAATTGCTTCATACAAAATACTATTTATAGCTGAATCGATGTCACGTGGTAGGAAATTGATTATATATTTTTATTATCTGTGAAACAATTTGGAAATCCATTATAATACATCCTCAAAAAAATGTTTTTCCCCTAAATTATTTATTGTTCTATATGTCTTGAAGAATATCATTGCTAATCAGTTTTATGATATCGACCAGATTTCTTACCGCACGCCATTGAGTAATTCTCATTATTCATTTTACCTTATTTTAAACAAATACATATTATTAAAATAGTTTTTTTTTTATATAGAGTAAATCGATGTGTACGATACGTATTAGGTACTAATAAAATATATAGTTACCAAATATAGTTATGTATTTATACTAGAGGAATTATTAAATTACAATTTATATATGTTACCTTACCTGTGCGGCGGCTGTGTTCATGTATTTTTATCTAATCTAATTCATATATATATATATATTTATTTTTTTTCGAATTCAAAGCTATACGAATACGTGTGTATTATTATTACAATATTTATCATCTATATGTTTTGATTCCATCTATTTTTTGCGCATAGTTTTCTATTTTAATAATATATAATATTATTCTTCATATATGTATGAGGTGGTGGTACCAGACTTGGATGTGTTTTTTCTTTTGTATTTTTTGCCTATTTATTGGATCGATCATCTATAATTCTATATATATCTATAAGAAAAAGAAAAATAAATCTATTTTAATGAAATTATTATAGAAAAAATTATAGTTGGCGATCCTATTTAATAATAATACGTTGCGTTGCGTTGCCATATAGACATTGATTTGTTTATTTATTTTATTGTATTATTTTTGTTTTGTTTTATATATTTATTTTGCGATAGGTCAGTTTCGTTTAGCATTAAAATTGAATGTATAAATTATAAATAAAAAGACATATATTCTTTATTTTATAAAATTAAAAATAAAAGCAAATTTTTTCAGAGCTATTTTTAGTATTTGTATTATGACACATATGTAATTTATATTTATATTTTATATATCCAATATAAGTTCAATGATCATATTGTAAATATGAACTTTGTCATATAATATAGTACTCTTCTTAAACTTTTGCTTGTTAAAATAACATATTAAAATTTTTAGAAACTTAAATTTTATTATCTTACAAAATATATTAACTATACATTCGTTCACAAAACTTTTGGAATCATTTTTACACAAACCTAACCTGCCTACCTTCGCTCAAACCTATATTAACTCACAATATTCTATTCCCGTAACTTCGAAACTTAACTAGAAATTCTACCGTAACCTTCTCAACAACTTCACTCACCTACTTCCGCACTTGCAGAATTCTCTATTATTTATTTTCTGAAAAAAATACTATATTAACTTGATTTTCATTGCATGACATTTACTATATTATTTTAACTCACAGCCATATTTTATACCATACAAAACCTTCACGCCTTTATTCTTAACCCTTTCAGTCTTAATTTTCCGTTTCTTATTTTGGAATCGATTTCTAAATTAGTAATACTAAAAATTTTTTTCTAAATATGAATTCTATGTATTTGTGTTCAATATAAATACGCGATATGACGATGAAATATAAAAACAAAGTCAATATATGCAAGGGATAATATACCGTTACGGAAAAAGTGAATGTACCAAATACGGCAACCTTAAAACCACTCACCACCACGACCCACATCTATGTTTACCATCTTTATATTATAATTTTTTTTTTTTTTTTTTTAGGTGAAGGACGTACATGCTAAGGACGAATTCAGCTGTAACATTATTGATAAACTCAGCACACTTGGTTCACTGTATAGTTCATCATTTCTTTTAAATTTTATGAATCACATTATAACGTGTTCTTTCCGTATTCAGGTAATTTTATTTGGATTAAACACAAATATGAAATACTAACAATACATTTTTAAACAATACATTTGATAGCAATAATGTTAAGTGAAAATTACAATTTTTGCCATTGTGTTACATGACTGCGAACGCCTAAGCCTTATTTCACAACAAATAAATAAAGAAATTTAAAACGGCAAAGTTAATATACATTTTAAAATCAATGCAGTATGCAGTGTCGTGTTCAGATCAAATATCATTCAATCAAGTCAGTGTATCGAACAAGTTTTAAATTTAATTGCTTCTAATAAAATTCCATATTACTTTTCCATTTAAGTAATCCCACCAAACTTCATAGAGTAAAACAGTTAATTTCATGAATTGCTGCCCATACAATATAAAGTAAAACCATTGTAAAACCACTGTTGACTAAAACCTTTTGATTGAGGTTTTCAGCATATGGTCTTCGTTTCAACTGCAGTTAGGGTTTGAATCTTTGCTATTTTTATGTTTAAAAATAAAAAACTGCTTATCAAAATATATTAAGGGCAAATTTCTTTCATGGTCCCGCACCGCAAACTGGTACATTGATCAAATTCGTTTATAAACCGTACATTTTTTTATGTATACGCATATACCCATAAAGAGATGAAGCGTGGTGTGGTGTATAGAACAAATTCTTTCGTCTGGTTGATTTTTTAGAGAATAGATTTATTTATTGTGTCAACATTATCTATAGAGATAATCGACATTTAACATCAAGCCCATGGGTTAAAACTGTTTTTAAAATAGTTTTGTCGAATTTCAGTCACTTCAATAGATTGAATAACCAATTGAAAACCGCTATAAATATGTATATTCCCATAATGTATTCCGAAATGAAATTATAATAATTTTTATTCATTTGTTTTTCTACTAGGATAAAATTAAAAGGAATCGATTTTATATTTGAATAAATAATAAAACATTGAACTAAATGAGATGAATTCGCTTTTAATTTCATCAATCTCAAAATATATCATATATTCGCGTATACCAAAATCTACATTAATAGATATAAATATAAATTATTGCAAAAGTATGTTTCAATATTATGTAATTAATATTATATTGTATTTGTTTCTATATATATATATATAAAATTAACTAATCGATAAATGTGAACGGGTAATGTACTGATGATGATGGTGATGTGGTATGGTGTGGTATATGAATAATTGTTTCCATCTGTGTTTTTATATATATAAAATATATGAATTCTATATATAATGGTATTAAAAACATAAAGAAACTGTTGGATAATTTTCTATATATCGTTAATAAATAATAATAATCATTATCATCATGTAAATAAATATACATTCTATATTTTTTTCAAATGATCCCAATTTATTTCAATAATACATATGGGTAGTACTGTTTAGAACGTATGACACAAACAATCGGACTCACTCCAATTTTGGAATTATTTTATGTGAGGGTGTTAACCTATTTAAACCATATTTACACAGGCTTGATAGGGTGATTCGAATAAAAAATTCTAGGAACAGCCGCTCTAACTGTACATTTCTACCAAATCTCTTAAAATATTAATAGTTACACATATTGTTCTACATATAATACAATGCAACATACTAAAATTTTAAATTTGGTCATCCATGGGATCGAAAGTTAAAAAAACGATTTAATTTAAGTGTATCCAACCACAGACAAATTTCCTCTCTTTTAAATGCTTGTAAATTCGAACATAGAAGTAATCTCAGATCTGATGTTGATGATCTTTTACCTGTGCTCATATGATATCACTAGATTAACACGCTGAAAAAAAAATTCCAAAATAGGAACGTGCCGAATTGAAAATCGCTGTTTTATTTGTAAGTCATTCTAAATGGATTTGCCCATATATTTATTTCACTAGAAGAAATTATTTCATTGCTTTTATTTATTAAATAATAAATAGTATAGTGGGCGAATGATGATTTTAGCTTCATCTTTGATATAAAAAAAAAACAAATCAAATAATTAAAACAATTTAAGTACTTATTTAAATCTTTTGTATATGTGTCTGTATATAAAAGTATTAAATTCCATGGAAATTATGTTAAAAAATGTATTGCATGTACATGTATTAATTGTTATTGATTAAATTTCCGAAACGCATATATGCGAAACCATATAGAATAATTTAATAAATACAGAAGAGGAAAATAAAATACAAACAATTCCAATTTTATTCTTTACTATGTTTTCCTATAATTAGAAATTGAGAATTAAAAAAAAAACTCATCCTTCCAATTTATTTTTATCTTTTTTTTTTTTTTCCATATTCCTAAACCGCGCGGCTACGAATAAAATGGAATGAAAACTATATGAAGAAAGATAATAATGAATTTATCAATGTATTTATAGTTAAATTGTGTTAATAAAACGTGATCATAGACAGAAGTCATGCTAACAATAAGAAAAAAAGCAATAACATTAGGTTGTTCTGAACGAAACGTTACTTTGACATGGCATATTTACACCATTATTAGTTAACATTTATGTGTATTGATCACGTTACCCGCCATGCAAAATATATTAAAGTTTCGATTTGTACATATATTCATTCGTGTCGTGTGATAGACTAAAGGCAATTTATCTATGTTACTCCATACGGAACCATAGAGCATTAATAAAATCACATCTTTTCAGGTGCACCGTGTACTTCTTGGTCGGCTCACCCTCCTACATTGATTAATTTTGAAAACCCTTGTTCATTTTATATTAAAAATAAACCACTTTTTAATTTTTTTCGTAGGTTGCCAAGTTGCTGGGAGCTTTGGAAAGGCATCGATTGTTTGCTTTGCTGATAATTATATGATGAACGCATGTTGTATTAGAACGTGATCATGTAGATGTAATTTTATAATGTATGGTGGTATCACAAGCTTTGGAAATCTGATGAAAATGTTACTGTTGAACACTATCGACAACAACATTAAATTTCAGTACAGTTTTTAAATAAAAGCGATAAAGATGAGTAAGATAAAATTTGATTTCATGGCAGCGGATGTTGGAAAATCGCATGAAAAGAAATTAAAAAATGTGAATATATCGCCACATCAGCTTTCTGTATTTTCTGTATAAAATCAGATGGAAATTAATATATTAATAATCAAATAAAAATATACGATATAGAAACTTTCCAACAAAAGTGTAAGGCAATCGTAAACGGCATCTATCTATGATGGAGTATATATTACTTGCGGTCATCCACAATAACTTGATGAAAGCAGAACGGTGTGCATCAATTTCTACTAATGTTTACTGCAAGCAACTGAACGAGATGATGCAGAAAATGTGTATTATATGTTAACTAATATTATAGGTTAAAATAATAGAATTAGAAAATCATTTATATGTCTATGATTACAGATTAATTGATGTCAAGTAATTTACCAACTTGATTGTAATGAATGTCTGGGAAAGTGTTAAATGCCATATGCACTATGACTGCCACTTCTTCAGACATCTGAATTACTTTCAATTCCTAACAGTGCCTTCGAAAATGATGGATGTTGATGATTTCTCATCTTTCAAGTTTTTACAGCAACCTCATCGATCAAAATTAGTTGACAAACGTGTGTTGATGATGGATGTATATTTTTATTAATAATTAATCTTCTTATATACTTTAAAAAATCACAACAACCAAAATGTTTTACTGCAAAAAGCAACATTGCATTTATCGAACAACCTAATAATAATAGAAGTGTAAATATACAGTCGAGATATATATTACTGTATACATAATTTCATATATAGAGACCCACACAAACACACTAACGTATAAAGTAATACGATTATTATTTATTCTCTATATATGTACAGTAAAGATATATATTCCATTATCACATTTCTATATTAAAAATCGACCCAGAGGATGTATAGTCTAATTGAAATTTATTTGTGTAAAGCTGTAAAGAATTTGGATTCAATATGACACATTTTTGTTTGTGTATATATTATAGGCAAAAGGTGATTTGGTTCCGACAACAACAACAACAACAACAACATCAACATGAATAAAAACAACATCATCATCATCATCAGCAGCAAATATCCAAAATATATACTTGATAATCAACTTTTATATTTATATTATATACATATTTATTTTTTTACTATATGGTATAGCCATATTCATAATAATAAAATACTATAATACTACTAAATTTATGCTGGTTGGTATCGGTTATTATGGGTTAAAAATACGTAAAAATTATAAAATGTTTCCCAATTTATTATACACGAGGTATAAATAATAATAATATAGAAATAACAGATGCGATATTTTATATACGAGTACACTTTTATGTTTTTAAGTCAATAAAGAATGGGGCGATGATGACAAAGAAGCGGTAACGACGACGAAGTTAACGATGATAAAATATAAAACATAATATTCGAGAATCGTTTTATTTGGATGGATCGATGTTTCAAGAAAATATGAGTTCACAAACATATTATTTAGTTTATTTAACACAGAAATTCTCTGATATACATTCGTTTTTAGCGATGATACTTAATACATATCATGTTTTGGAAGGGGAGATAGAATATGTATGGGTATTATTTTATATTATTCATGCATAATAGTATTTGTGGACTTAAACAAAAAAAATGGAAGTTATCTTTTTATTTGGATAGACAAAAATGTTTGCTCTTTTTTTTCTCGTTTTCTTTATTCAATCACAAAAATATTTACGGTTTTTTAAAATTCAATCTACACAATTTTGGTCTTGCATGAACTTTTTAATATCTAATGATATGATATATTTAAACTGGGTTAAAGAATGGGTCTTTATAATAAGAAATCTTTGACCATTACTAATATTTTATTTTATATAAACTTTGAGTTTAATGTGAATATCTTATCGAATAAATTTATTTATTTCTATAATTTGGAGTTACACTATTTGTGTTCTCCTGTGGTTTATTCGTAAAGACGAAATTGTTTAACTGTTTGTTTAGCTAACGAAAATAATTTTATATTATCAGAAATATCAATTATTTCCACTATTATCTAAATCCCATACAAACATTTATGATAAGTAATTTAATAATTTTATTTTTACATCAACTTCTAATATAAACGTTTGATATTTATTATATATGTTTGCATTAATTATCACACCAGACACACACACTTGTAGATATATATCAAACTACCAGTACAGCCAAATTGTGTTGGTCTTTTGATATTTTTATGCGTACAAAGTAAACAAAGTTTCTTTTTTCCAGTACATAGTGGTATTACAAATATTAATCAATTTTAACTGGGACGTAATAAGATATTTATTCCACATATTAACACCTTTTTTTAATCTATTCAACTTTTTAGGATGACTACGTATCGATGTCACATAGAACGTGAGCTGATTTGAATTATTTAAAAACAATGATTTAATGCTGTTGATGAACAAAACCGATCCAGGAAGGATGAAAAAAATGTAAGATGAACTTTACGTCGAAGTGTTGTGATTCTGTGTGTCATATTCGTGTTAGAGAGTATGTTACTCAATTCAGGTGAGATTAGAAAAATTGTTCAGTATTTTTCAAACTGATATATGCTTTTCACACAGTTAAATAAATATAAATAATGTTAAATCAACCATTTCTAGTGGATTACACATCATAGAAAAGATTCACATATAGTCAAAGTTGTTATATGAATTGCCAGATCGCACATCGTTTTTTATATGTTAATTTGCTTGCTCATGTCAACCATAAAAATAATAGGTATTTTTGTTTGCAAATATTGTGAATGATAATGAAAAATAAATTTATATAATAATTTCAAGATATTATCAATGGATCTTTGATCGAACAGCTAAGTTGACTATAATATACATCACAAAATCCAAACGTACCACACGTACCAATTATGCGGCCTATATATAGATTTAATAGACAGTCTCTAAAGTTTAGTTTATCCTAAAATTTGGTTAGGTTGTCCGATAACTGGAATAAATTCTGTTCCAAAGTCTTCTTGTTATACATAGCTGTATTTTCTCTTTGGAGTTAGATCAAAATCTATAATAATATTTACAAATCATGTATAATTGGATTCATAAATAATATTTACATTTCGTATTGTTATGTATTTTAGATATATGAATTGATTATGAATAAAAAATGATTACTTAAAATTATATCATATTACTAATGAATCAATTATTATATGCATATACACAACACATACACGTAACCTCCAATCGATACTATATAATATCTGGTTAAAGCAATAGAATCAATTTCACATATTCTATACATTTTATTTTTCGTATATAATTTATTATCGATGAATAATAAATGACAATCATCATTTATAAATATTCAAAGAAACTAAAAACATATTGTTATAATACAATACGAATATTCGTTGGTTGTCTAACAAACTACATTATAATCAGCATCATCATCACCATCATTAAGCCATGTGATCCCAAGTAGATCGAGAAGAATCTACAAGGCATTCAAATTACAGTCAAATTTGCGAAATTACTCCGCATGGAATTATATACCGAGTGTGTAATTGTGCGGTCTGCAATTATCGGAACATAGATGTTCTCTTAATTGTTAAAATATGTGATTATAAATTTTCCATTGTGATATGTTCAAAAATATTCGTTAGTATATTAAAATTAATTCCACCGGTAGTTCACGACCGATTAACATACCCTCGTCTTTTTGAATAAAATTCAAATATATACCTATATATCATTCCAAAAACATGAATTTACATGCTTTTCATTGTTAAATACATATATATAATATATTTATTGTATATAAAAATAAAACATATCCTAACATATATTTCTCCTGAATCACACATATAAATTCTGTATATTCTATTCTATAGTATCCTTAATATTGATTTTAGTTTATTGTATAGCTTCGCCGTCATCGTATAAGTAAGATTCAAAACTATGTATAATAATAATAATAATAATAAATGCTATTTTAATAAAGTTCTATAGCCAAATAGTGATGATGGATCATGAGGATTGAGCAGTGTATGGTATAGTGAAGAAGTAGTATATTTCAACGTATATACAGAACGAATTGAAGAAAATAGAACGAGAAACAAACACGTAAAAAAAAAATTTTAGATTCTTTATAATTCTTTAGAATTTTCAATATTATACAGAGATACACAGAGTGAATACATACACCTTTAGAATATAATCTTCCTTTGTATACAAGATATCTTGACATCATCATCATCATCAACTTTTTTCCTTTTTCCTTTTTACTTTTTTAAGTAAATCTTAAATTATTTTTTTTATGGTTTCCTCGTTTTATTAAGTGTAAATAAATATGTTTATATGCATTTTAATAATTAAAACAAGGCAATAATATAATAATAATAATAATATGTAAAAAATTAAATGGTGTGTTTGATTGGCTTAATTAGAATTATTAATCATATAATCAATATTTTTTGAATGGAGGGGCTATGTGGGAAGATTATTAACTGATTGATTGTCCTATTATATTTGTTTTTATAACTGAAATAATTTTTTATTGAAATTAGTTTACAACAGAAACCGAAACAGATTATACGCAAAAGCTGGATTATTATCAAATGTGGAATGGGAAAATAATTTTGCCTGTTCAAATCAAAAATTGTACCATAAGCTTATAATCATAATAATGATTATGTATATGGTTTATTTTATAGCTATCTATTTTAGTTATATTTATTCATCTCATTTTAATTATAATATTTTGTATATATAGAATTTGTAGTACTATGGTCTATGTATACTATTTCTAAATTGAAAGATACACATATATAAAGATGTGCCATCATTTGTATAGAATCAAGATAATAAAACACTTTATAATATGTTTTTCTAATATACATACAAAATTTATAAAGTAATATCATATTAACCCGTTTTTGTACACATATCTAATATCTATTATAACCCATTCTTGTTCATTAACAGATATCAATTGTTTTTTTTTAAGTCGGCACATTGTGATTGCTCTATAATCGTCTGTACCTAGTGAGATAGTATGGATTGATCGCCAAGACATACGCCAGCAGACACCTCAAAATGTCAAATTACTTTATATTTGAATATTTTAACAATTAACCACAGTCAGTACAAAATTTGCCATAAAAGAAAAAATTAGTACTTAAATTACGGCATTTGGTTTCGAAAATGATTTCAGACTAAAACTATAAAAAAAAATGGTTTTTAATCAATAATCTTCTTAGGGATTGTTTTCGGAATATAAAATCTAAAATTTTTATGGTTTAACTTTTTCTGTTGTAACAAACATATAAATTCTTAAAACGATGGATTTGTATGTATTCATCATCTAATTGTGAATATTACGCACTATGGGTTATGGCTTAGGATAGACCATAGCAAAAAATGACGCGTTTGACGCATTTGTCGTTCATTAATAATAACGTGACAATTATTCCATAATGTTTAGATCAAACATATGTAATATAAATTACCAGGAACAAAAAAATTATTATTTTGGTTTCTGTAAAATATACTGACAACTGCTTACATATCAAACAAAGTTCAAAAGTAAATTAGCTATTGATTATATTTTTTTTGGTTTTTTTTACAGCTTATATTTGCCAGCCACATGGATACTGATCTCGTATGCATTGTTAAATATTGGTTTGATGAGTTTGAACGTGGTCACATACAATACCAGTCGCATCTTATAAACACAAATGTGGTTCACCAAAAAAAAACAATAGCAAAAATCCAAAAATGATAACACAAAATTCATAATATCGATTTTAATGATTGAAACGTGAAGAGTTAGATTGCTGACATTTGCACAAACATTTGTATATGAAGGGATTTACTGTCGTAATAATAATACCATAAATGATAAAGGTTATGGCAACTGTTTGTTTGGGCGTGCACTTTGCATAATACTGATTAATCGACTATATGCAAAAAGATAAAACTATAACAGGATAGTATTATGCATCGATACTGACCAAATTTAAAAAAGTGTTCACCATGACAATTATCCATCTAGTCATTCATCACAAATTTCCACATCAGTAAAATGGAATCAATTGTGGTAAGAATTACACTTTTATATATTCACTTGATTTAGCACTCATCAATAACTATTTTTTTTTTTTAGGTTTCCAAACACATTATGAACCATTTTTCATCAAAAGATGAGGTTGCGAGCGATCCCGTGAAACTAATGAATATTTTGCAAAACCTTGGAACAATGGTATTATCATTTAATTATAGATGATATAAAATTAATAGCCCACGTATATGATAAAATATTTTTTGAAAAATATAATAGTTATCGTTAATTTACACATGTGTAATAATATTACAATTATTCTAACTGATCCAACATTTTCAATTCAATGCGATTCGGATGCACACAATTTGTTAACATTGCCTGCATGAACAGGTTAACATATTTTTGAGACTCATCACAACAATCCGGAGCCAGTCAGTTTTACTTAATATCATTTCTATAAACATTATCTATTTTATATAATTAATGTCTACCTACAGAGTTTTAGAGGCACAGCCAACGTGTATACATTCAATTTGATAGAATATTGTTGTTGTTATACATTTATTTATTTTTTTATTTACATCTTTTTAGATATATTAGAGAATACTTTAGCATGTCTCATTTTTTTCTTGGTAGATCGTCGTATCGTATATCATTCATAATATAAAAAAAAAAAAAAAAATATTGTGTATATTTTCTCTTTATAGAAAATAGAAATGTATTGAATTTGTATATGTGTGTGAAGTATAGTACCATATATTTTTCTTAAGATATACACATAAAAGAGTTGCAAAATAAATATTGTTGTTTAAAGTAGCATGCCAAATAAGAAGCCCCTGATCGCGAGACTATAGTCCCTTCTAAAAGGAAATCAGGTTAAAATCGATTTTATTTACAGCGTTGGTTGTCTGTTTGTTTTATTTTAAATTATAATATCATACTTCACTGAACACATATACCGCGTGTGTGCCTGCGGTGGTGGCATTATATTATGTGTTATTATTATATTGATCTTTTAGAAACAGGTGAAATTAATATTAGATGAAAATATACGTACTGCATAATTCCCATAAATGGTTTTAACCGCTGTCAATAAATGGTAAAAACAAAAATCTTAAAATACATTTATGGAAAATTAATGGGAGTTAATCAATTCAATTAGTGACTTGGCTTGAATGTACACAACTCATTATAAACATATACACAAAAACAGTATAGTAGACATTTTATTGATAAATTTCATAAGTAAAATTATTGTTGTTGGAAGTAATTTTTTAATAAATTCCGTAAAAAAAATTTCTATCATTAAACATCTGTTCTCTGATTTGCGTTATACAGTTATTCTTGAAAAATTATGCGTCCAAATTCCAAAGACCAAGTATTTATTTTCTTGCTATATTGTATTATAGTATTTTATTTTATAGATTTTAATAAACCAAAATGTTTTTATTTTTGTTGTATTTTAATAGATAGATATTATTATAGTTGTTTTTCATCCGTCAGTAAACCAGCACCACATAGTCCACAATATAGTCAAAAGAATATTATATTTATTTATTTATTTATTTATTTATTTATTTATATGTAAAAACCAAATGGGAAGAAAGAGAGAAACTTGTGATCAACCAAGCGAGTTAGTCAGTGTATAAATAAAATACACAAAATATACAGCTGCAATATATTTTTATGGTTAGGTTTAAATATATTATAGTATTGGTCATATATATAAAAATGTTTCCATACCACTCCTTATCAACAACGAAGCGTACGCGACGTCATATTATTTGTACAATATATATTAAATAATGTATTTCAGTGAATTTATATTTGGATGATATAGAAGAAATATGTGTGGAATATTATTTCAAAGAACGGAACGAAATTCGGCGTCTATCTTTAAAATATATATATATTTCTTTAACTATTGTGTACTTTTACACATATACATACACGCTACAGATAGATAGATAGATAGACTATATATATTTTATATTGTATAATATAGAAAATGTTAAAATATTAATAATAGATAATAAATTAAGATATATATATGATGACGATGATTAATAATATACATTATTACTTAACATCGTGAAGTTTTGAAACATAATGATAATTGATAAAAATTTAAAATAAATAAAATCTAGTAGAAAGGGAAATTTTATTAAATGTTAAAATATTGGAAAAATATATGTAGTCACCAGATAAATTACCTAACAAAATATATATAGTACAAAATTCAGATGCGTTTTAAAAAATCATATACATTCTCTCTACTAGGAATTTGAAAATAATTAATGCCTTATAAATATGTATAGTAATTCTTGTTAATAGCTAATGAAACTTGCCGTAATTAAACTAAATTATTCGATGAATATATTGAAATTATAAAATTGGTTTCACACAATAAGAAAATACCTAAAAATGTAAATTCTTATTTAAACGATACAGGAATTACAGGTATCCAAATTAATAGTGAATATATATTAATATTTGATTCACACCATGATATGGCTGTTACATAACTAAAAGTTATCGAGTAATATAGAAAAAAAAAACAGTGTGCGTTATCAATATATTTGTACAAATCTTCCAGAAATAAATTCGGAATATTTTGTTAAAATGTATGAGCTGTGTTCTGTAACATTTTTTGCGATCCAATTTATTTGCTGTCGATGTATAAACGTTGTTCGAAAGAATTGTATTGAACCTATTATTTGTGATCTTAGACCATTTATGGTTAAGACTAGAGTAATAATAAATTGCAACTTAAAATACTTTAAAAAATCTCCGGTTTTAGTAAGATATGATTTGTAAGTGATTTGTATCTTATTATGGTTTACATTCACTTGAACTTTATGCTGAGTCACTTGGTCATTTTTGTGTCGTATAACTGCATTCGGGTATTACATTTAATAAAATATTGTACTGGGATTCACACATGTGTTTTTGGTATATTGTGTAGATTTTAGATTGAGATTAAGTCTTTATAACGCCTGTTTGATATCTGGTGCACGTTGGATAATTAATTCTTTCTCATTTGTATTGTACAATATAATGATGATAATGACTGTCTGTAATCACTTCATATATGTCTGTCTACAAAATGCAATGTACTTTACTACTTGTAACATTGAACTTTTGAATATCCTATTTTAAATCGAATTATTCATGCAATTAATGATATATAATAGCAATGGTTAATCTATTTGGTTTTTTGACATTATAAAGCTTTATTTTATAAACATATTCATAACTGGTCTTCAGTCTATACATTAGTATTTTCATTTTGGAACAAAGTCACGTTTTTTGATACATTATGTAAAATTAAGCAGTATTTCCCATCGCATAAATAGTAATGTAAAATTTGGTATAATTAAAATTTTCATTTAAGGAATTCGACCCTGGATATTTTATTGTACAAAAATGTCGCTTTTAACAAATTGAAACCAGTCTATTAATTCGAGTTATTCCAAACCAAGATACATAAAAACGTATGTGAAATCATTTTAGAAAAACCGCAGATGTTAACTATATACACGAATTTTATGTATTTGTTATTAGCGAACAATATGGGTAGGTATAATCAGAAAATGTTCAATCACTGGGTTAAAGGGTAATAGATATATTATTATTTCACTATAAAATAGAACTTCATTTTAATCGATCGTGAGAATTGCGAACCCGATCAATTAATTTGTCAAATGCAATAATAATGAATTATTATTATTATAATTAAAGAACAATTGATGAATTGTAAGTAATTTACGGTAATTTACTAACCTGACGACTGTAAGTACGTATTGTAATAAATCTGGCAATTATCAATTTATTCACTTGAAGTAATACATGACTTGTTGATTATGACCAGTTATGGCAAACTGGAAGTATGGGATATATGGCTACATATATGCTCTATTTACCCATATGATTTGCCATAAAGATGACTAATTTTGTAGATGGCAAAAATGATATATAACTGCAGTGATTTCTCAGTACAAAGTATAAGTACATTTTATGCAATCCATCAAACCATCCTTAATTCGTATTGGCTCGACAAAATAAGGTCGAGTTCAATAAGTCAAGGTTAAAAAACTCATTTTTCTTTCCAAAAAATGCATTTGGAAATTCTTCTTACATATATTCCCAAACGGCGCCATATAAAATTACTGGAAAATTAGAAATGTCATGACAACATACAATTAAACGACCGCAGTGTTAGTTTATCGAACAAAGTGACACGGAAATTTAATATGATGATGTGGACGAATCCTAAATAGGATTTCAACAACAAAATTGCTCGATAAGCAACTTTATTCTCTCTACTGTGTCATGTATTTTGTTGAAATATTATAAAATGCATCAGAAACAGTTTTGACAGTATCTGGATGAATAATGTAAGCAAATAAAACAAAATTGAAATAAATTATATTTTTATAAAACATGCAAAATGAAATTATAATACAATAAATAATTAAACAAATAATGGATGTATAGAAAAAATATAAAAAAAATAAAAACAATTAGATAGATAAATAACTAATTAAAAGTTATGAAATTAATCCAACAAATGTCATTTTTACTTCGTCAAATTCACTCTCGACATGCTTTGTTATATACTTCGATCTTTGAATGAAAATGTATTACTAATTTTACAGTAATTAATTATATATAAATTATTTTACAATTATAATATTGAATGTTTTCATAGCACAATTATAACAATAAACAAATTAATGCAAAAAATTTATCGGCTCAAAACAATTTTATTTACAAAAAAAATACTATTTCTATTTCATACGAAATAAAATGTTTGTACATGTATTTTTTATTTATTTATTTTTACGCATGCACACGAACAAGTTAACAAAGTAGTGGCGAAAAATAACAAATGTCAATTTGACAATCAAAACTATTGTATTGGAATTTTGCAAATAATTTTACTTTTTTTTTTTTTATTTAATGTTTTTATATTTTTTTTTTTTATATAATTTATTTATTGTTTGTTTGTTGTTTTGTGAAAAAGTGAATAGTTATATTTTTTTATCTATTTTATCGGATAACACAAAAACTGTATTTATAATTATATTATATATGTAATAAAGAAAAAAAAAAAAAAAAACCAAATAAAACCATTAAAAATACTCCACAAATATGATGATGTTGTACAAAGAAAGCCTGTACAATAATTTTCAAAAATGCGGAAAAGAGAGATCAACAAATACAACATTCCACATTTCACAAATTATATAAATATATTCTATAAAATGCCACAACGAAATTACGAGAATCAAAAACATAATTCCCTTTACGCTCGCTTCTCCACAAAAACCAGTACAATCAACCAAACCAAACAATATGAACATCGCATTTTCAGTTTTTGTAGTACTCATTCAGCACAACACAGTCATCATAATAATATCAAACAATATACAAAATAGCAAAGCAACACACACAGCAAGCATTTAAAAAATACTACGGACATACGGTCGATTTCTGATAGACTTATGTTATGACAACGGCTTTAATATATTCCAATTGGAATGAATGCCTTGCCTTGTCTTCACTTCATTTCATTTCATTTCGATTTTGTGATGGCAAGAGGTAAGACACGGAGTTTTGGTTGGTTTTATTATTTGTGAAGTCAACGTTAGTGAAGTTGAATGAAAAAAAAAATAAAATAAAAAAGTGAATAATTTCTAATAAAATTTACGATCTTGAGCACCAATAAAAATATAAAAAAAAAAAAAAACAACTAATCTTTAATTAAATTAAATTTTTATGTAATTATAATAAGAAGTGACATTTAAAGTTTTCTTTTTTCTTCTTTTTTTTTTTTTGTGTTCAAGTGGTATTAGATTAGAAATTTATTTTTTTTATATAAAATATATGTTCTCAATGTGGTTACGTCGTGGTGGAAGTGGTGGAGGTTAAAATTCAGGGTTTAAGAAAAAATATATAATATTACGAAATTTGGAAAAATACAATAATAAATAAAGTGAAATAAATAAAAATAATAATAAACTATAAAAATGATGAATGAAGATATAATTAGAAGAACAATAAGTCGATCTGCGTGTCGATTATGTTTGGCCCCAGAAACAGAATGTGTTCCAATTTTTGCAACAGCTGCTGCAGATAAAGAACCACTTTTCCTAAAAATAGTGTCTTGTGTAAATATAAAGGTAATTTTTTTTATTTTTATGTGTTTCTATACATTTTCGTTTTCTTTTTTTTTTTTATTATGAATAATGTTATCAGAAATTGTGTGTCTAAATGACACAGCTACTACAAAACGCATAGGGAATAATAAAATAATTAGTTATGTAAAGAAAAAATAAAATATGTAGAAAATAAATGATAAAATGGAAAAAACCTAATGTGAAAAAATAAAATAAAATCTAATTTCATCATCGACTTCCACGTAATTAATAATTAGGGAATTGACTCATTTTATGTGCATATGATGATGATAAATGAATGTCATGCCATAAACAGTAAAGAGAATTGAAGTCCACCATTTTGGATTTCATAAGATTCAAGATGGTGTGACGACGTCGACACAAGCACAAGGTTGCTTGTTAATTTGATCATAATATTTTATTGAGTTCAATTCGTTTTTGTTCTGTGTAGTGTCTCACTAATGTTTCCACTATATTCTATAATCTCTATCTATATGAATATATATTATTATATTATATTCAGTATGTGGTGGTGGTGATGTGTTATGTTTTGTGGCAGTACACCCATTTTTAATTTTCGTTTTTTTTTTTTTTTTTATATATTTTTCTGTTTTTGTGTTTCTGTATCAGAGAATCACAATTTCTTTTTATTTTATTTTCTATTTTTTTCTATTACACGCGGGCCTTTATCAATAGGTATATGTTTTCAAATGATTTCTAGTAACAAAAAAAAAATAAAAAAAAAAAAAAATAATATAGCTTTGCTGTACTCTAGTACTACCAACAATAATTGTTGTTTTTGCTAATGTATTCTCTGATGATTACTTCTTTACTCGTTTTACAGCACAGTTTGGCTATTGTTCAATTCACATGATCATCATATTATCATGGATACGATGTTCGAAGAGTATTAGTGTGTTGATGATTGTAGTGTTGTTGTGAAGTAGAAGCTATATATCATTCATTATATGTGTGTATAGATAGATATATATTTTTAAAATTGTAGTTGTGCATAAGGAACGGATGTAATATAAAAATATTATAAATACATATATATAAATGGCTGTATGAATACTGTGCTGATGTCTGTAAATTAAAATGTGGGCACGGATGCATTTTTTGGTTTCGTTTTATATAGTTTTGAATAGAATTAAAATTTGGGAAAATGTACATGAAATTTACAGATTGTGCATTTATTTATTTATTATTATTATTATTTTTTTTTTCTCGTCTCCCTCCCCTTATATATTCAAATAAATGTAAAATTTAATTAATATTTGTTGAGTAGAGAAGTTTAGGTTTTTTTTTTTTTTCGTTTATGGATCTAGACTGGCATTTCTCATAATTAATTATCGAAAGATAACAACGAAAAACAAAGAAACACGATAATATGGTATCATTTTCACATTGTTAATTGATTATAAGCGATTTTATTGTATAATCATATTATATTTATTCAAAAGAAAAGTTAATTATATATATTCCTAACCCCATTTAAATAGTTAACTTACAAATAATAATAAATTCATTTGTTTTAAAAAGGAAAAAAAAATTATTTTAAGAAACATATGATTTCTATATACAAATAAAAGAAAAACCATATAAATGTCGTTTATATAAGTTTTGGGCAGGGTTTTGTGTTTTGTATTTTATAACCATCTATAAACTTGTACAAAAAAACATTATATAAGTTTTTTTTAAATTTTTTCCAAGGAGATATAATCACATATGGTTCCAAGAATTCAGTGAGATAAGAATCATACGATAACAATAATATTGATTTATTCATTTTTTTGTTTTTTTTTTTTTTTTGTAAATATATGTATAATATAATTTTTATAGTTTCCATTTTGTCAAAACACAAAAGTATTCATAATACAATGTATCATGATTAACCAACAGAAGGTTATTTGGTTTATATATAAGTGTGTGTGTGTGTGTATGCAGTGCCGATGACTAATATTTATGGAAAATATACTAATTCTATAACAAAATATGATATATTAAATTACACACATTTACGCAATTAGCGTTATAAAATGAAACCTTGAAGTGAAATATGTGAACAACTACTAATTTTAGGTATTTCTTTAATGTTTTCCCGAATAGCCAAGACACAAACCAGTTTCAAGTTCTTAAAGTTATTTGGTTTGTTGGTTTTTCACGTAGATACACGATAACTTGCACTCATTTCATTAGTGGGTCACCGCCAGTCGTTGTTACCCGTATAATTATTAATCATGTTGGAATTTTCAAAATTAATTAAACACTTCTTTAATAATTATTGTTCGATTAATTTTTTTAAATTGCGTTACTTGTTCCGGGGTATTTCCAGTCAAATTACAGACACTTATAAAAATGTCATCCTGTATGTATTTTCCATCTTTTAATTCATTTTCAGGTCAGGTTACTATAAATGACTCCATATAACATATGTATTGCAGTCGTTAATAACAGACAAGTTGATAAATTACTCTTCGTCCATGGGAGTATATAATAGTTCTGTAAATATTAGGTATATAATATAATTAATTCATGTTAGTTTCAATTATAGAGCATATATGGGGGATTTATAAGACTTTTAATACAGTGAAGTTATGGTATAATAATAATTATTTAAAAAGTTAAATGTTTGTTTAACGTTTTTTTAATTAGTTCATATAATATAATGTTGTGTATACAGACTTTATTAATCTCTCGCCATTTGTATAAAAAGTAAATATAACATTCATGTAAATTTCGACATTTTAAATCCATAGTCTTGCAAAATTCAAAATGTGTGTAAAGTGAAAAATAAAAAAACTATATAATTTATGCAATTTAAAATAACATTTCTATTTTAGTGAATGGAATATAATTTAATGTATAACCCTTGAAAATCAATATATATAAAATCTTAGCCAATAATAACATTAGTTTTAACACAGGAAAATTACTTTTTGTTTTTCTCATCTGTCTCTTCCTTCCTCAAAGTTTTACACTTTTTTATAATTCATTTATTTCTTTAGGCGAACAATAATATAATGAAATATATTGTATTTGATGTAAAATTAGTAGTACTCTACTGTAATATTTACAATATACCAAACCCGTATACGACAACAACAACAACAACAACACTATAATTATCAATCATTATAAGATTTACTATATATAGAAAATATCATCCCTTTTTATCATCACATTTACTTTTACTATGTACAAAAACACAGGGTATTAATGTGAGTACCAATATATTTTGGTGGATATGGTATTTTGAAACACCCCCTTAAAATAGGGTAATTTTTAACTAATATATATAGATGAAATAAGCATCACAGCTAAGGTATATACACTGCTATACTTTATAATGATATAATGGAAAATGTGTAATGTTCCTTTTTTGGAATATTTTGGAATAATTAAAAAGTTTCTCATAATACATACAGACACACACACACACACACAAATGTTCATATTCACTGAAAATAAATGAAGCATTAGCAGACGAATGGTTTTAATGTAATGAAAGAATTAAATTGAAATGATGGATACATTTTCCATATACCATTTATTTTATATATATTATGTAGAATAAAGTTTTTCATTTGAGGAGAAAAATGATTCTGACATTAATAAATCCTTCTCTTGTTTGACTTCATATATATGGTATAGTTTTAAAAGCTGTGTGATGGTTTAGAGATAGAGGTAAGACTATACCAAACCAAATATTTTATATATATAGCATATACGGCAATTTTATTTATAATCGTGATGATGATGATGATGGTGATTTGCAACTTCTTATACATTATCCTCTTCATATATTTTTGGGAGGGTTCCATCATATTGATTTTTTCTTCTATCTTTCTCTACACACATTTACTTCCAAATGAAATATAGTACTAGATGATATTTAGACATAGGTATAGATGCGGGAATGAATGGTTGGTTCTTTGGATGGAATGGATGGATGGATGGATAAATTAAAAATATATATATATTATATGGATGAATAAATAAAATATTATATTCAGATAATTTTTGTAAATATATGAAATTGCATGGTTTAATAATGAAAACAATTTTAATTTTTTTTATGAAAAGGATAAAATTCTATTATTCAAAACAATGAGATCTATTTTCGTCCTTAAACAGTTGCTCACCATCTTATAATTATTCCATTACTTCAATATTTACTTAATACCTAATTTCTCTTCTTTCCATTGTCTTCTTTTGGGTTATATGATAAATCAAAAGAACTTGAGGCATTGCAGTACAAAAAAATACACAACAATATTTTGAATAGAAAAATTGGAATAAAAATAATAATATTTGTTTGGCATTTCATTAAACGTTGCTATGTTTTATCGCTCTTAAATTAATACCCTATCATTTGTTTTTTTGACCACAATGACTGAGATGCAAATTGTCACTAAATTAGTATAATAAAATACGTGTATAGAGTAATTTAATTTAATTAGCATAAAAACGAAACAAAATTGAGTGGGGCATTATATAATAATATGGTATAATTTAAAAAAAAATAAAATTGATTTCATAATTCGAGACAGATATTTAATTGATGATGCAATACTGTCTTTTATTTGTATCTAACATAAATCTCACCATTATACACTTTAGCATTGAAATTGATAAATTTTCATTAATAACATAATTTTACTTTTCCAATATTTTGCAGATACAAAAAAATGATCGTTTGTCATCAAATATATGTCATGCATGTATCAGCTATTTAAATTCATGGCAAAGCTTTAAAAATCGTTGTAATGTAGTCCAAAAGCGACATCGTGATACACTGGAGTTATTAATGGCACAAGCACGTGCTAAACTAAAATCAGATAACCAACATCGATTACAACAACA
Source organism: Bibio marci (assembly GCA_910594885.2). Classification (NCBI taxonomy): domain Eukaryota; kingdom Metazoa; phylum Arthropoda; class Insecta; order Diptera; family Bibionidae; genus Bibio; species Bibio marci. The sequence continues at coordinate 44,595,403 of OU343114.1, forward strand.
ACAACAACAACAACAACAACAACGGCTAATGGATCAACAATCTCAACAACAACAACAACAACAACATTCGCAACGTATGCAATTGATGCCATCCAATCGTATATTAAAAAATGTATTAAGTCAACCGTCGACTAATACAAATCATTATCCGCAACAACAACAAGAACAACAACAAGAACATATTGATGAATATGTAAATTAATTTTTATTATTTATTTAACGAAATTCTGATAAATGACGGTAGCTTAATTTTTTAATTTTTTTCATTCATTTTATTTGTTAGCAACATTTTATAAAACAAGAACCAATCGATGTAGTAAATAGTGACATTGATGAACAACAACTACTACAAGATGAAGATGATGATGATGAAGAAAATAAAATGGAATTAGATCCCTCGGAATTTTTAGCACATGACGATAACGATGAAGATAATACTAATAATAATTCGTATTTGGAACAAGGACCACCAATTTTAACATCGCTTGGATTAACACATATAAATCATGTAAATCCATACAGTTTTTTGGTATGCTTTTAATTTTTCAATGTTTTGTTTCTGTATTCTATACCTATCCATTAGTTCATTGTTAATTGTAATATATAAAATCATTTACTAATATTATTATGGGCGGGCGGGTGTGGGGTTGGGGCTGGCGCTAGGAGGACGACATTCTATAATTTTAATTTTAATATAAATTGTAAGAACTAAAAACAAAAAATTCTACACAAATTACATTTTTGTAACTGAAAATATAGACGAATAATTTTACAAAAGACTCTGTCAACCGTTACAATAATATAGTTTAACAATTTCTATAGTCACTTAAATTAATTACAATTTAATAATGCTTTTAAGTATAATTTTAATAATGTTGTCAGTCTTAACTCTTAATTTAATTGCAACATTATTCCGTCAATGACTATAAGACCATTTGATTTTTTTAAATAATAAATTTTTATTTTCCTCCTTGAATTGACTACTCATAACACCAGAATCATATTTTCAAAGCTATGTGAAGGCTCCACGGAGCGTTTTCCTCATTTTTTTTTGTTTTGAAGAATTTTGCTATTGCACATCATTGTCGTCATAGTACAAAGAAAATTAATTATTTAAATACTAAGTGTAACTACTTTACTACAATTTATAAAATGAAAAAAAATTATGGAAATACTCGTTTCGTCATATAATAATATTAATAATATTAAAGTTTAATAAAAGCTGATGTATATTTTGTAATCGTTAATGTTTCATAATTTGTATTGCGGGTGGTGTAATAAAATAACGAATACAACTTACATTTAAATTATAACTTCGGTTCATCATTTTTTTTTCTTCCTATTATTTTGCAATCCTAAAACTATTGATAATTTTGTAATGATACATATATTATTATTAGTTAGATCTTTTATTATTATTATGATTAGTTTAATTAAAAACTGTGTATCGAAATATTGTAGTTTCATTTTATTATTTTATTAAAGTAATTTATTTATTTATTTGAAAATATTGCATGCACTTTTAATGTTTTTAGTTTTGTACCCGTTGTACCATTTCATAGATATTTATATTTAAGAAAAAATATTTTATTTGCATGATATTTAAATTATTAAATTAAATCCATTTACGTAAATTGAGCAAAACCAAAAATATTAATATTTCGTAAATTTTTTCATTAGAAATTTTAATTTTCAAGCAAATTATCATTGGTAAGGTAAAACACGAAGAAAGAAAATAAATGTAAAATTATAATAACAAAACATAATCTTCATTTACTTATAGTATTTAACTATGTCAGCACAAGTTAATCGAATCGTTTCTTTAATTTAATTATAATTATAAATTTGTTATTTATCAAAACATTAATTTTATATGATGAGGCTTTGCGTTAATTTTCACATTTAAAATATATAAAAACAGTATAACTATTTATTGAAGCTGAAATACAGAGTAATATATTCTTGTGAAGACAATTTGTTATATAAATTATATTTATAGCAAACTCAATAAATGTTTTAATTAAAATGTTTCGTTTCTTTTCCAAAGGTCTCAATATCGTTAGCAATATCCTATTTTTCAATTTCATAAATCAAGTATGCAGTGTCATTTTTTTTTAATTAGCATGATAACAGATTTATGAAACGAAATTAAAATTATCGGAATGATGAATAGGCTTTCTATGAATTTTAATTTTCTATGGTCCCAAAGAAATGCCATTAATTGTTAAATTAAACTGTTTTTATACATATAATAAATATGAAAATGAACGCCAAAAGCTTATTTCATAAAATTATTGTTTTTGATACTATTTATGTAACCAATGTAATAATTGACTTAGATTGAATAACTCTACCAGAGGAATGAGATATAAATATAATTTTACATTTGCAATTCTAATTATCATTGTTTTGTTTCCATTATTATTATTATTATCATTATTATCATTTTTAATAATACCTATAAAGTATAAACAGATCGCAGTTAAAATTATAATAATCATGTAAACCTAGTTAAAATCATTTATATATTGTTGTTAGAATAAAATTAATGACATTTATCACATTCACATAAATTTTAAGAAATACATTTAATTTATACAAAATAGCTTAAAATTAAATTTGTTTAATAAATTTAAAAAACAATTTCAATTTCAGAGTACCGAATTAGGGTCTATTGTTGCCGATAACAATATAAATCAAGATAACAGTGACGATCAATCATTATTCGATGGATCATCGTTACCACCGCAACCATCAATACAAGATCCAACATCGGATGGTAATACACAACAGCCGCCACCAGCCTGTACAATATGTAACATGAAATTTTCGAATCGTGCAAATGCCAGGCGTCATGAACGTAATATTCATAAAAAAATCGGCCCAACAGCAATGCAATCGATAAAAACACAACAATCACGTACACAACGTGGTGCTGCAAAAAAATTGCCACGTGATCCGATTATAATTTATGATTATTCAAAACCCGAACAATACCGTCATTTACTAACACAACCGAAATTATTTTTCATTAGACGTCATTTGGAATTTTTTGAACAATTTCAAACAATGACCTGTATATGTTGTATTAAAACATTTCCAACATATAAATTTTTTATGGCACATATGCGTAAGCGTTATGCAACTTTATCACGTAATTTATGTTTTAAATGCTTACGGCAATTTGATACAAAACCACAATTTATAGCACATTTAAAAAAAAAAAATTGTATCAATTTATATAAACTGTTTATGGCTGATGCATCAGTTTTAAAAGATCCATTGGAACCGGCGCCATTGTTCGAAAGTACGAAAGATAAAATTTCGAATAAAGTATATGGTTGTAAATTGTGTACGAAAACATTTCGTTTAAAACTAGATTTTCGTGGTCATGTGTTTGAAGCCCATGGTGATGGTCATAAAAAAGATAATATGACAGGTGGATGTAATTTTTGTAATATGGAATTTACCGATCCGGTTGAACGGCGACGTCATCATAATAATATGGAATGTTTAGCATTTATAATATGTGGTACATGCAACGAACAATTTAATAATCATACATTATATGTGTCACATGTGTATGCAGCGCATGTGACAAATGGTGCAGAAGAATTTGATCTTAATGGTGATGATTTCTGCGGTGACAATGGTGATATTGCAGATTTAGATTTACCTGATACAATTGATTCAAAATCAGCTGTAAATAAATCTGATGATAATTTGAAACGTTCGGATAATAATTTAAATAAGTCTGATAATGTTGGATTGTCCGCTGCCGGTGCTGGTATTGTTCGAGATCCGTCTACTATTAAAACCGAACAAAATACATCTGTGGATGTTGCTAAACCTGCAACAACACGTTCACGTAATCCTCAAAATTGTAAAGTATGTGGTAAACAATATAATAATTATTATAATGTATTAAGACATATGGAATCAAAACATCCGGATCAAGTCCCAACTAATTATCGTTGTGATAGTTGTAATATTGGTTATCCACGACAATCCGATTTACGTGATCATATGCAATCCATACATGGTGAATTATTCACAAAGGTGCGTCGTGAATTTTTCAATTGTCGTATGTGCGGTGCCGTTTATGATCATAAAGATATATGGATTGAACATCAAGCAACATTCCATTTACGCTTTTCGTGTAATCAATGTGATATAGAAACTGTAAATCGTGATGAATTTGAAAAACATTTATTAATCCATCAAAAACATAAATGTTTTACATGTAAAATATGTCAACATTCATTTAATTCAGAGCGTGGATTACAAACACACTTAGCTGTTATGCATGGCATGAAAAAAGATCAAATGGATGCACTTGATTTGGAAACTATTAATATGATTAATAATAGCTATGGCGGTAACAATGGTATGATAAAAATAAAAAAAGAATTTATCAATAATGAAATTGATATTAACGATAATAATGGAGAATATGATGAAAATGCAGCTGATGGTTTTGATGATGATAATTATAATGATGATTTAAAAGATGGCGATGACGATGTAAATAATGATGGAGATGATGATTATGATGAGGATATCGATGACGATGATGATATTAATGGTGTTGATGAAGACGTCGATGATATCGATGATGGTGGTGTTGATGATATTGATGATTATGATGAGGATGATAATGATGATGATGATGGGAATGTAAATGGTAATGATACTAACGTTAATAAAAATAAAAATAATAATAATAATAATAAATTAGAAAATGATAAAGCTAATGAAATTACAGAAATAGAATTTAATGATGAATTAGTTAATGAATTTGAAGAAAGTAACAATGTTAATAAAAATAATATGATGGATGATGATGATGATTCTGAATATCTGGATATACCAAAAAAAATTAAACTTCCTGATAAAAATCCAAATTACAATTATAGTAATGCTGTAAATGTTATTGTAAAAAATACAAATGCAACCGATCGAACAATTAGAAGTTGTAAATTATGTGGTGCAACATTTAGTGGTGGTATTGCATTATCAAATCATATGCGTTCACATTTTCCGACTACATACGCAACAAGTACACCAAATTCATCACAATCAGGGGGTAATCGTCAAGCTCAACCATCAAGTGGTGTACCAACACCTTATCGTAGACCAAAACATAATAATAATCGTTTACGTTGTCGTATTTGTCAAAAGCGTATTCATACAAAACTAAGTTATAAACGTCATATGTTAACAGTCCATCAAATTACAGATTGTGTTTTAATTCAATGTACCATGTGCTCGGCTGAATTTGTAAATGAAAAAGGACTAAAAGTTCATATGTTTAGATCACATGATATGAATAAAAAAAATAAGACCGCTGGTGTTGGATTACCAATACCAAATACGTCAACCGGCTCAACGAATGATTCGGGATTGGCGACAGTGCCATCAGCCGGACCTACACAAAAAAATAAAATCAAATCAATGTTTGAATGTGATATTTGTCATACAGTTTATAGAAGTATTGATCAATTAATGGCACACAAAAATATTGTACATGTTAGGTAAGGCTTTTTATTTTTATTTTTTCTATAATGTATTTGTTTTCTTACCTTTGATTTTAAATATTTTAATCATTTACTTAATTTATTATTTTTAATTGTTATTATTATAATATTTTTGAAAAATTGGTTTTTTGTTTTTCATAGAAAAGTCTCCTTTTTTTTATTTTTTATACAAGTTTATTTATTTTTTTATTTGTTAACTTTTGAGAAAATAAGAATTTATTGATACATTCGAATACACATTTAAATTTATTATGTCCAATATAAAATAGAAAATGGAAGTAGGATTAAAATCTATATTGTAAAATATATATTAATCTAATATTTGTTTTCATTCTAATTATGTATTATATATTTATTTTTTTTTTTATATATTTTAATTACAGTAATGAAAATAGTAATACTGATTCATTCATACAATCAGATAATTTACCGACAAATGATAATGATTTTGATCAAGCGATACCATTAGAAATTGAATCATGGTGGCAATGTCGTTATTGTGATGATACATTTAATGCACGTAAAAAGTTAACCATACATATGAATAGTCATGAAGAACATGATGTAACTGATAATACATGTAAAGATTGTGGTACTGTTTACAGTACACGAAAATCGTTGTGGGTTCATTGTCATAAAAAACATCCACGTTTACCAAATCCATCATCTTGTGAATTATGTGAGAAAGTTTTCTATGATAGAACAGAATTATATTATCATTTAAAAACCCATTCAGAGGCTGAAGTTTATAGGCAATTACAAGATATGAAAGTTGAACAGGAAGAATTTGAAAATCAGCAAAAGTTAAAACAGCAAAGACATCAACAGAAACTACTTCTGCAACAAGATAATAATGGTGATAATAAAAATGATACCAATAATATTAGTAATAATAATAATAATAATAAAAATAATAATAATAATAATAACAATAACAAAACTAATAATACCATTAATAAAAGTAATAATAATAATAATAATAATAATAATGTCAATGTTATTCCGGTCGCCAAATTAAAAGTAAAAGTTGATGAAGATTTAAAATGTCATATTTGTGGTATTCAATTTCATGATAAACGTGTTTTAAGTAAACATTTACGAGTGCATGAAAATGATTATAATCCATTATTAAATATGTTATCCGATATGTGTGACACATCGTCTAATATAGATACAAGCAAAAATAATAGTAAAGACTATAATTATCCATCATATAAAGAACAAATGGTTGATGGTTCGTTTGCATGTGATATGTGTCCAAAAACATTTCCGTTGATGACTGCATTAAAAGTGCATCGTGGTTGGCATTTTCGTAGTCCCGATGGACGACAAATAAAGGATCCATTAAATATATGGCAACCAGGTGGAAACTCTGGTAGTGGTGGTAGCCGTAGTAGGCGTTTATCATCGCAAACATCATCAAATAGTAATCGGCTGAAGCGTCAGCGTTCAACAACAAAACCACCAATATGTCCATATTGTAATGCAACTTTTGCAAGTGGTAACAATTTACGTCGTCATATTGTGGAAGTACATAAACGTAATGAGGCTAAGCAGATGCGTGAAAATGGTACAGTTAGTGATTCAATTGTTATTGAAAAAGAACGTCAATGTCATGCATGTAATCTAACATTTGAAAATCATGTACAATGGGTTAACCATAAAATATCCGATGCACGTGTTATGAAACCATCCAAAACATTTGAATGGGGCTGTGAAATATGTGGTAAAGTATTTACACGCAAAGAACGTTTACTAGCTCATATGATACAACATTTAAGTGAAGATGAAACTATGGTTCATACAACTGGCGGTGATGGTGAATGTAATGATAATGATCACAAACCATCTACGACAACAGCTAAAAGTGGAACGTCAGCACAAAACGATGTTTTAATTGGTTATGAAGGTAGTAATTCACAAAGCTCAATGGCTTCATCACAACTATCTCAATCACAACAATCGCATGATTCTCGACCACAAACTGATGATATTGATGATTCAAATCAACAACGTATTATGCAAAGATTTGAAAAACTACATGAAAAATTACAGCAACAACCGCAAGTACAAGCCGCACAGCAACCGCACCAACTACAACAATCAAAACCACAAAAACAAGACTATGACGATGACGATAATGACGATGATGACGATGATGATGATGAAGAAGAAGAAGAAGAAGAAGAAGAAGATGATGATGATGACGATGGTGATGATAATAATAATGATGATGATGATGATAATGATGAGGATGATGATGATGTTAATAATAATAATAATAATAATAATAATAATAATGATGATGAAGAAGAAGAAGAAGCTGATAATGATGTTGATGAAGATGAAGATGACGAAGATAACGATGATAATGGGCAAGAAAATGATGAGTATGAAGAAGATCAGGAACAAAAACAATATCAGAAACAGATACATAAGCAAGAAATATTAGAAAAACAAGATGACGTTGTTGAAATACCAATACTAATCGATAATTCTGCAGCATATCCATGTGATTTGTGTAAATTATTTTTCCGTACTGCAAAAGAATTAAGACGTCACGTATCAATTCATATAATAAATGACACTGATTTAGTTAATAAAGATAATCCAGAACCAAAACAATCCATTCTATTGGTTCGTCCGTCTACGTTAGTACCACCAACTTCATCAACAGCCGAACAGCAGTATCATCTTCAACAACAACAACGTCAACAATTACTATTGCAACAACAACAACAACGGCAGAAACAGCAACAACAAGAGCAGCAGCAACAACAACAACAACAACAACAACATCATCCACAGCCACAACAACATCAACAGTCACAACAACAACCACAACAACTACCACCCCAACATCCACCACAACTACCACTACAACAACTACCACAACTACCACCACAACAACAACCACCGCGTCCACCACCACAACAACAACAACCACCACAACACCCACCACTACCACAACACCCACCACTACCACAACACCCACCACTACCACAACACCCACCACTACCACCATCACCACCACCACCACCACCACCACCACCACCACCACCACCACAACAACAACAACAACAGCAGCAACAGCAGCATCAACAACAACAACAGCAGCAGCAGCAGCAACAACAACAACAGCAGCAACAGCAACACCATCAACAACAGCTACAACAACAGCAGCAACAGCAACATCATCAGCAACAACAACAACAGCAACACCCACAACAACAACAACAACAGCAGTCACAACAACTACAACCACAACAACTACAACAACCACAACAACAACAACTACAACAACAACAACTACTACAACAACAGCTACAACTACAACAACAACAACAGCAGCAACAGCAACAGCAACAGCAACAACAATTTATACAACAACAACATATAAAGCAGATATCATTATTATCAAATAATTATAATTGCCAATTATGCGGTACAAAATGTCGAAGTCGATTAGAAATTTTACAATGTAAAGAAAGTCATTCAATTCCGACAAATTTACGATGCAGTGAATGTGAAATATTTTTTGCCAATGAACAACAAGTATTAGAACATGAACATTTATGTCATTTAAATTTACAACACGGACAACAACAACACCAACAACAATCAATTTTTTGAAAATTTAAAAAATAATAATTATTATTATTATTAAAATAAAGAATAGGAAAATAGAAATTCAAATTACTTTAATGGAATAATAAAATATATTTTATTATAATTTTTTTCTTTATTCTTTAATCCTTTGTGTATAAGTTTCTAAATTTTTTTATTGTTTGGATTTTTTTTTTTTTTTTTTTTCTTTTCTAGATTCATTATTTAAAAAAAAAAGAAAAAAAAAGAAAATTATAAAACAAAAAGCAACAAAATTATAAGATATTATTAAGTTTTTTAGTATAATTAATTAATTATTATTTTATTTTTTTTCTAATATAGATTTCATAAATACTATAAAATTTTCATAATTTAATTAATAATTACACATAATAGAACTTAACCGCATGCAGAGGTAATACTTATATAAAATCTACTTATTTTAAAGTGTATTCCATTGATTACAAGTCGCAATATATATATTTTTGTATCATTTGTAGTGTACTCTTATAGAGCTACTTTCTGTTTTGTTATTTTATGCATCAATTGACAGTTGATTATTAAATATAATAAAATATAGATAGAATTAATTCAAAAATTAGAAACGTTCCCATTTATTGCATACATTATTAAATTAACTTTTAAAATGGGAACAGAATTTTTACGTGGATTATTATTTAATGATTTCAACTATTGCCAACTCTGTGGCACTAGTTTTGCAGAAACATTCCCATTTCATTAAACTTTCACCGCAATATTTTGTATTTGAGGATTAATCAATATCTCTAAGTAACACTATTCAAGTGTAATTGCACATTTTAAATCGTATGTGATTTTTATTTTTAAGTTAATCAAATTAATCTTATGATTAATAACTTGGAAAAAATTTATTAAATATTATAATCTATTTTTGTAAATAAATATGAAATGCCCTCAAAATTCATGTAAAAATGTCCACAAGTTATTTTTGTTGAATATGTTTTGAAACAAAACAAAAAAAAAAAAAATTTAACAATACAAATTCTCTCCGGTTACACTTGAATAGTGTTACTTGTGAGAGAAGTATTTTTACTTACCGTCGACACGGTATTCATCTCAATTGAAAAATAATTTATAAACAATTAAATTAAAAATGTTTCGTTAATAATTCTATTAATTCTCAAAATACTGTATATATATTGTGACGTTGCCAATGGTGGAAAAAAAATGTAAAATAAATATCTTACACATAATAAAAGTAAAAATTGAAGTGTGGTTTTGTTCTGTATATGTGTATTAATTAATTGTATATTAAATAGGACATACATTTTTATATAAAATTATATATTTACAAAAAATTAACCAAATAACATCTTCTAAAATTAAGGAAATTATTGCAATATTTCATAATTCTCATGACTATGCATAAAAAAATACGATGAGGTGAAATTGCCTTTAAGAATAAGCAACCTAATGCCCAGAAAAAAAAAAAAGCACCTTAATTCTACACAAATTATAGAATTATTAACACTAAAACGGTACAATATAACGATAAATTGATTTATATTTTATTATTTAGTTTAATTTATTTAACCAGCTTCATTTAGAACTGAAATATATTAAATAAATTAACAAAAACCAAGTATTTTTTCAGTTTTTCTTTTTACTTTTCCCTATTGGATTTCGATTTAATTAATTTACATTTACAAAATAATTAAAAAAAAATGAAGTTATGCCCACCATTTGTTTCCTAATTTATAATTTTTATTTTATGGACATAAAAGAATTATTGTTTAGTTTCGTAAAATGATAATATTAATTATTAAAAAAATGTAAAAAGTAGTTATATTTATAAAAAAAAAAAAACAAATTAAATATGTAAATGAATTATTTCTAAGTATATTAAAACAAAATTTAAGTTTATTTTAAAAAATATAGTTTTTATTTTTCTTCAAGACATTGTATCAGAGGAGAGCATAATCTTCAGGCAGAAGTATTTCCCAATATTAGAACGGATGTGTATAGTATCAAAACTTCAAAAATGTTGATTTGAATAGCTCAATATTTGCTGGACCCAGACAGCTGTGGTGTATTATCTGTATTGATTTGCAATAAAAAGCACCACATATGCAAAAAGTAAGATAAAGGTTGATTTTCAATAGGTTAATGCCCGAACAATTGTTGCCGGCGCAAATAGATTTTAGAAGAACTTGTCTCGAACAAGTGTGTTACGCAGTTGCTCCATCAAATCAGCAATATTTGGATAGCACTTCATTTCCATAATTATGAAGACATGGAAAAATGACTCGATTCTTCGATCGCATCAAATTATATGTAACAAATTATATGTAACAACTGTTTTTAACTGTTTAAATTTATAAAATAATTATATTAACATTTTCTTTTTATTTCAACAGCGTTCAATAAATATTATCATCGAATTTTTAATAATTAATATATAGTTGATGCATCTGAATCACTATAATGTGCTTCGGAAATTGTTGTTAAAGTAGGTAAAACATAATGTATAGGTGATAAAGATGATGAAAATATTCTTGGTCTTTTCAATCGATTTTCAATTGTTGATGAATGTTGGCTTAAATTTGATAAAGTTTCTGGTATTTTTTCAGTTTCAGTATCCGATACGATTGTTGGGTCAGCACCACTGTCGTGAATATGGTCGCTAACATTACCAATTGTTTCTGTAATAAGTCCAACATTATCAATATTATCATCGTCATCATCATCATCATCATCATCGGCACTGTCCAATGTGACAATAATATTTTTTATATTTTTACAAAATGTATCAATTACAGTTTTACCATTATTTGGTAGTTTTAGCTTATATTTTTGACATAATTGAAATCTATCCGAAATTTAGAAAATATATTATTTATAACTTCTCCAATTTTATATATTTAAAATTTATAAATAATAATATACATTTTTATTTATACCATACTTACATATACAAAGGAAAATTGTCTAAATAATCTTCACCAAAATTACACAATTTTATAAAAATATTAAGAATTTTAATTAGTTCGTCATCAGTATGTTGATGAACAATATTATTTGCATTTGTTCTTGTTGTTGTTGTTGTTGTTGGTGATGATGTTGAAGACATAAATTCATTATTCAAAATACATGTATAAATATTTCCAATAATTTTATGATGATCATTTGTAAAATTATTATTAAAAAATTTGGATAATTTTTGTAAAAATAAATTAATTTTTTTAATTGATGTGAATTGAACTAAAATATAAGCTATTGATTCACAAAAAATATTCCCTTGATTTCGATAGTTCATACAAGAATAGAAACATATTGATTTTATTAATTTTTCCATTTCATTATTATAATGTGTTGTTGCCTAATTGGTATTAAAATAAAAAAAGTTAATTATATATTAAAAACTATTTATAAAACACCTTAATTAAAGTGATTAAATGTTAATATAATGCGATTTTATACTTACATTAGCATATAACATAAAAATTTTCCATACAAGCCTACACCTTATGGCCACATTAAATGAATAAAGTTTTGAAAGTGAAATTATCATTGTACGTGCAAAATAAATATTTTTTATATCATTATCTGTAAAAATATAAATATTTATCGTTAAAAATTTGATGGCAATTGCTCAATGTGGAATTTTTTGGTATTTATTTTAATACTAAAAATTTTCAGTTGTTTGTTCGTTCACATTTGCTTTTTATGAAGAAGGTAAAGGAAGCATTAAATCTCCCTCGAAGCGACTTAAAAATGTTCTGCTGGGATCACGCACCAAACTATGTAACACACACATGAATTTTTGAAAATTTCGTTAGAATTTATTATCAACTTTATGTACTTTTTTTATCAGGCATTTATATGCAAAAGCAAAATTTTTGGTAACAGAATTAACATTCTTTCGCTTTAAGATGACGTAAGAAAAAAATACTTTGTTCATATGAAGGTGCAAATTAAATAATTTCAAATCCACAAAATAAAAAACTGAAAGTTGTTTTCTATTATAAAGTATTAGTCTATTTCATCCATTAGTCATATATATATTTGAGTAACTATTCCACTCATAATCAAAATTAGACTTAAAATTCAAGTAACCGCATATATAACTTTGGACTATAGATCAATTTGTGAATGCTAACGTGATGTATCGATTAATAGTAATTTCATCGATATAATAGATATATAAAAACATACCGACTACATTTGTTAGATAACTATCTAAAAAATTTATAACATCTTCAAATGTATTTGTTGAAAGATCTTCACACAAATAAATAAATTCTGTATTTTTTAATTCTCGTTTTAATGAGTAAGTTATTCGACAAAATGAAGTATACACCTATAAAATAAAAAAATAAAAATAAATAGATTACAATTTATTAATAACAAATTCAATATATTTTGTTACAATAAAAATATAAATTTGATTACCGCATATGCAAAAAATGGTTCACAATCATGCAATTTTAATAGACCTTTTAAGTGTTGATAAAATAAATTAAAATCTTCTCGTATTTCTAATAATATATCACCGGTTTGACGTAAACTTTCTCTAAAAAAATATACCAATAAATTCGAATAGGTAATTATAAGTATTCCATCTTTTCCATTAATTCTGGGCTCATTAATTTGATGTTTTAAAATATTTAAAATATTGAAAACATCTCTCGTTTCGGTTACACTAATTGAATAATTATCATGCTCTACCATTACACAAAATCGTGTATATATCGATAATTTATTTAAATTTTCCATTTCATTAGTTTCACGTTCACATTGGATCATCATTAAATAGTCACCAAAAATAGTATGGGTTAATGAATTTGATAATTTGAAATTTATAAATATTTGATATAAATATTTTATGATAATATACTGCGATTGTTTGAAAAATAATCCATTTAAAATTGACATTAGTTTATCGTAATCCTAAAAAAAAAAAAAACAAATAATAAAAATAAATAAAATTTTAATTCTATTATTTTGATTTATATTTCTATTTTTTATTTCGTTTTAGAAAATATTGACTGGCCCAGAAAGTTTCCATTGATCGATGATTTTTTGATGTCAATCCTGTGCATCGATTCTCATAAAAAGTGACTCTCAAATAAGTGCTAATTTTGCCTAACTGTATGATATGTGAGTTTTACTGTGATTGATTTTCACCATCTGATATTTCTTATACAGCGCATCATCGCCATAAATTACAAAAAAAAGTTTAGCAGCCTGAATTGCATTTCTTCTCTTTTTTGTAATAACATTTCAAAATTTCTTCTTTCTTTTCAGACGCGACGCTATGACTGGATTACCATACAAGAAATATGCGGCTTTCAAGTGATTTATCGTCAAAGTTTCGGACCATTCAATATTATAATTTCTATGAAATTTTATAAATATATGAATACTTACAGTAAGTAAATTACGATAGAATAAATAAATATCAACATTAAATACATTTAAAAATATTTTAATTATAACTTCATTATTATTATCACCAACAGTTTTCCACATTTGTGGTAATAACTTTAAGAAATTATTAAACAAATTTATATCTGAAAGTATAAATTAAAATGATTAGTTTAAGTTTAAAAATTGTAAAAGTAATATAAATAGTTCATTCCATCCAAATCGTGAGAATTCCCATACCGCGTACGTAGTTTAAAAAAATTCAAATAAATCGAATAAACATTTGTAAAGTTAATCTATTGGAAATGTTAAAAGATCGCATATATTTTGTTTACACAATTTATGTATAATTGAAATCCAAAGGTTTAGTTTAACATTAAAAGAAAATCAAATAAATTAATGGTAGTCTACACTAATTCTAGTCGTTATATTTGGGTTGATGGAAGGGCGCCCAGAAGGTATGTGCGTTGTGTCTTCTACTTGTACAGAAGTTCAAAATTATTCTAATAATATAATTTAGTGGTTAAATCTCATGTCACATAATCGGCAGGTGCATTACGTTTAATATAGTGAAAACGCTATTCACAGTTAAATAAAACAATTGGGGTATTGCATCGCAGCAATCTTAAAACTTAAAATACTATACTGGAGTAAAACAGAGGTGTCCGCGGAGTAACAGAAATTTATGATGATCATGAATGATGATAAATAATATGTACCGGATATAGTTATTAACCTTTTGTAAATAGTTCGATGAATATATCCCCCCAAATTAGTTTATTTATTTTTTTTAATGTTTAACAACAACGAATTCTTACCTGCCACATTTTGTTGACTAGACGTACATTTATGAAACATAATATTTGATGAATGCACTATAATTTTTATAATAACTATTGAAGTTTTAACAGATGTTATACCAATATGTTTTTTTAATAATTCATATAATTTACGAAAATTTTGAAATTCTTTATATTTCCAACCGCTTTCAATTATTAAATTCACTTTATCTACATTATTCTATTGTTGAATAAAATAAAAGAATTAGTAAATTAAATATTGTTTACAAAAAATATAATTGTTTAACTTACTTGATATTGAACAAAATGATTAATTATATATTCTAAAAAATTGCGTGTATTTTTACACTTTCTAAATATTAATTTTAATGTTAATTTTATTATAATAGAATTTTCATCATATAATTTCATAAATATAAAATCATATTGTTTCGCATCAGTTAAATATCTATCAAAAACACCTAAGTGACTATATGAAAAATAAAAATAAAAATATTAATTAGTGTAAAATTAAAAGGATCTTATTATTTAACTTGTTAACTGAAACATTAGTGACACATTAAAAACAATAAAATCATATGGTATTATACCCTGGTTCATCACAATCTATAAGATCTGTGGTGCTCAGAATGTGAGATGTGCACCGGATAGTTGATAAGGAATGTGCGTCAATTGTAAAGCAAGGAATCCAATCACTGCACTGATAAGGTATATAGATTCATTAGTCTTATCTCGTTGGAGATTCTGAAAGATCTACACCTTAGAGCACATCTTAAAATGTTGTTTATAATCAAATACAAGATATCCAGAATTTAATTTAGGCAAAATAAATAGTATCATAATATTCGATTCCAAACTCAACTCTAATACAAAGGAGAAGGATTGAATATGTTTAACGCATGCAAGAAGAAATTCGGTAAGAAATGAAGACGGAAACTATACATTGGGCACTGGATGACAGCAATCATCAGCATTGGTTTGTTGGGAAGCGGTTAAGACCAATTCTTACCTGAAGAAGATCTGGTCTGGTCAGAAAATCTGAAGTTCCATCAAGTAATTTTTTCAATATACCATGTGAGAATATTATTTCATCAATAACCAAGTCAATTTTAGATTACCCGATAAGTATAACATTGTTCATGGAAAGCTGGTAGAATGCTTCCTTTTCATCAACTGATATGTGGGAGTATGCAATTGAACGAAAGCAATGTTTTAAATTGATTTTTTGTGATTCTGTAAACGTTTATGCGTTAGATAACATTATTAAAAGAACACAGCGAATACTCAATTCTCCAGTTGAAGGGCTACATGAAATTAAAATCAATCCACCACCAACCAATTGATGTTCGCCGCTATCATAACACCTAATTTCACCCAATTTACATTAATTAAATTCGCGAACATTTTCTGCAAGTTTAGTTGAATTTAGTGGGAAATTTTGTTCGTTTTTCAATGGTATCACTATCAATTTACTGAAATATTGCCAAATCAAAACTTCTTATCATATTTTAGTTAAAATACGATAAGAAATCATTTTGTTTTTTTGGCCGAATCATTTTATGTATATTTAATAATTTATTCGTTAAAAAATAATAATAAAAACACTTACTCATGTATTTCAATAAGAATTAATAAAATTATTTTTTGAATTGAAATACGTTTATCCATTAATAAATAAAAAAATATTTCTTTCATATCATCAAGTGAACAAATTTCCAACATTTCTTTTCCAAAATACAATTCGTTTTCATCCATCTCAATATCATCACGTGCACTTTTAATTTTAGATAAAATAGAATGTATGTGATTTAATACAATAGTTAAAATTTGGTATTGACCTGTTGTTAATATTTTTACGTAAAATTGTTGACATGTTTTTGTATTTAAAAATTGTAAATTAAAACTTAACATATGAAATAAATCATTAGTTAAATTCTTATCATTAATTAAATAACTGTAATATAAAAAATTTGTTATTTTAGTTTGTTTTTATTTCTATAAAGAAATAATATAACTTACTGAATTGCATTTTTTAATATGGAAAATAAATTTGTAAAAATTATATTTAAATAATCTATTTCTTGTTGTATCATTCTTTTGTTAACTTCATTATGTCTATCTCGAATGCGACTTTTTCTTTGTAAAATACTTAGACAAATGTCGTCATCCGATGACGAATTTGATGAATCTACCCGGTCCGTAGCTGATTGATTATTTGAAATATTACGTAAAGCTTTTAAATTTATTTCATAAAATGATGCCAACGCTAATAGAAAATATGTTGCGGCATAGCTAACAATTTGCTCGGATTGTGGAATTAACGAAAATTCTTTTAGAAAATTTGTTAGTTTCGAAAATAAATTATTTTTATATAAAAATCCATTATTATGGGCTTTTTCACATAAACAATTTAAAAATGTTTTTAATTTTTTTAATTTTTTTTCAGAAATTTTTCGTATCGTCTTGGTGGTGTTGATGATGATGATGATTTCGATGATTTTATGAAAATAGATAATCGATATGAAATATTAACGATTAACATTTTATTAAATCAAAAACAATTAAGAGATGCTAAAATTATACATTAATACATAAAAATTATAATAGACTTACAACATCGCGACGTAAAGTTATAAAATAATTTTTTAATAATATTTCAGATTCAATACAATTTTCCGGTAGATTTAAATATTTTTTATTTGCAAGGAAATCTATAAATAATTGCATTAATTCATTTAAGGCTTTATTTTCATTCTCTTCATATATTTGTAACCATTTTGACAGTGCATTCTAAAAATTTTATTATTTATTTATTCATTTTGTTTTTTTTTTTTTAATTAATGTAATCAAATATACTTTTGCAGGTGAATTTAACAATATTGAATAAAATGTAGGCATTCTTTAAAAATAATCAATTAAATTTCTATAAAATTGATAATGAAACCGAAAATTATTTACTTGTTTTGTTGCTATAAAATATTTCTTTTTCTTTTTTAATTTACCGGTTTCCAGTTATAGTATTGACATTTCATTAATAACGTATTGTTGAAACATGAGTATATGAAAAAATACTATTTTAGAGAAGAGAGAAATGAAATGTCAAATGTCATTTTAAACTGTCTTAAACCATTTTGTTAACAGAAATAGTATAAATAGATTGGTATTTTAAAAGACGATTACGTGACAAAAATAAAATTTACAAATCAATGTTGGCAGTAGAGTATATTTTTACATTCGGAATTTTTCTTTGGCATTATTGTATTTGATTGCATTATTGAATCTAGAATAAGTATGCGTTCAAATGGTCACATAAGATTCAAAAGAATTTTGTACACTGTCCTATCTAGTGTAAAATAATATCTACGGTATTTACTTTTTTTTTTTTAATTTTTTTCAATCTTGCTCTTTTTACTCGTTTTTTAATTTAATTTCTAGTGTCACTGTCAATCAGTTATCAAAATTTTCATTATAGTTTCCGTCTCCGTTGAAGTCAATCGTATCATTTGCATAGACACGTTTTTGTTTTATCTTATTCATATCGTTCTATTAAAATAAATCAAATAAAAATGTATAATAAAATCTAAATGATTATTATAAATATATAGTTATTATAAAATCAGTTTATCAATTAATAACTCAATATAGTAACTTTTTTGTAGTGCAAAGTAATATTTTATTATTTTACATGTGTGTATGAGTGTGTGTATACCACATATTTTAATTTCTTATTACGCATTTGTCTACTACCCGCAGTGATCCGCAGTATTCTTTAGTGAATCTTTAATTGTGTATTTTAGAAATATAAAAAAATAAATGTTTAATAATTATATTTATTGAAATTCTTATCAAAATTAATCCTTCCGTTGCCTGTCTACTGGTGCCACTTGGATAGTATTTACATTGGTATTGGTGATTAGGTGAGTACCCATTTTTCATTAATTTTTATATTATAATATATGTATTTTTGCGAAAAGTATAATAAGAGCCGCCGTTGTGACTTTTTTGCTATTATTTTTATATTTTTGTTTTATATTTATTAAATATTAATACTAAGGCTAACTAAGCTAATACAGAAAGACAAGAAAGGTGTCGTTTTACACGAGCCGTTTTCATTGATTGGTGCGCTCAGAGATCTTCAGCCGTAATCTCAATAAATAAAGTCCACAAAATAAAAATATATTTTAATATATTTTTTCGCTAAATAGTTACCGACAAATGAAAAAAGATAGTTTGAGCAAAAAACGTGTAATAATTCTGGTTCTGATATTTGCTTAATTTCTATAAAACTAATCAATTGTCATAAAAAATTGAAATCCTAGTAAATGTTTTATTATAAAATGAAAAGAGAAAATAATATATGGAAAGAAAATATTAAATTGTGTGTAAATATTATTGTTTACAATGAATTATTGAATACAAATATGTAATATCATTTTTATTATATTAATTTAATATAATATTATATTGCTAATTAATGTGTGATTTGCAATATGCAAATGAAATTTAATAATTTAATGAATTATATTTTTCATAAATAAATATTATTATCTATTTATTAAATTTATATTCATAAATCGGCTGTTATTGTTTCGTGTGCTAATAAGAAAGTGATAAAATATATTTGGAAAACTATAACTTATTTATATTTCATAAACAGAAGGTGATTTTTAAGCGTGACAGAACTTTAAATTTGAATAAAACACAAACTGTTTCATATAATTATATATTATTTTTTTCTTTTGAAATATATGATACTTTGACAAATCATCATGGAACGAGTTTTTACCACTTCAACTTCCAAATTGTATGGAATTTTATTTATAAAATCAATGTTCACAGTTCTTCGCACTATTTAACAGCTAAACGTGGTCTACATTAATAGATATTATTTTCTAAAAATAAACGTGTAATCCATCAATGTTTAAAATAAAAAAAGTAAACGTTATCATAAACAGTTTGTGGTTATTCAAATTTATAAATTTATCTATCACACGTTTAAAAAAACACCCTGCATTATTAACTGCATATAAAAAATTATGTTTATCTATACTTTTTGTAATCAGTATCGTAGTAGGACTACCATAAAATTTAATTGTTCAATATATAATCTAATAAGAAAATTGCTATACAGTAGTTTTTCACATGTAAAAATAAATGACTAAATGCATTTTAATAAAATATCTGATAAATAAAGTATGCACCATCAACCAGTACAGTATTAAAACAATATTTATAATAAAAAATTATAAAATAGACTGGTTATTGTAAATATTAAAGTTAATAATTTGATGCAAATATATACGTACAACAGACGACGAAGAATAAAAAAATTACATATTCATTTTGCATAAATTATTTAAATTTTTAAATCGTTTGCATGTTTTTACCTGTTCATAGTTATAATATATTATCGATAAAGTAAATTCTCCATTATAGAACAAAACATTTTATTGATGTTTAATTAAAGAAAAGTGAAACGGCTTTCATTCGTCGACCACTCAAAATCAGGGAATATGTACATTTTTTATTTTTAAATATTTTCAAATTTCTTTGGCCATTATAAATGGAGCCAAAAATATAATTTCCCTAGCACACTATATTATTATTCAGCATCGTTTCCGATTGTGTACGGCGGTAGACACATACAAAATAATGTGTCGAAAACTAAAATTTCTATAGTTGGAAAACAGTAGAAAATGAAATATTCAAATACAATAACTTGTATTTGACATGTTAAATAACATCGACACCCATCATATTGCAAATTGGTGATTCAAACATCAAAAGTCTGTCCTATTACGTTGAACTTACGCGAAACAACCGCATAACGCCTCTGTGATCACTTCTCGTCTATAAGTTTTTGTAAATAAATGACGGTAACTATTGGTAATGTGTGGAGATTAGAACGAAGTGCAAGCAAATCGTAATTTATAATTAAATTAAATCGAGTGAAATCCATAGGATAAGATGAATATAGAACAATAGAACTATACTGTAAATTGGTGAGATCAAAGACTAGATAAAAAAATATATATAGACTTCACTGTACAACAAAATTAATGTATTAAATGACAGGTTTTTAAATTGCTATTTATTATTATGGCCAGTTTTTCTTTTTGGACACACACGCACAGATAGAAAGGTTTTCTTATAAACGAAAATTTAAATATTTATACGACGAACATATATTTTTGTGTCGTAATAAATAAATAATTAAAATAT
This sequence comes from Bibio marci, assembly GCA_910594885.2. NCBI lineage: Eukaryota > Metazoa > Arthropoda > Insecta > Diptera > Bibionidae > Bibio > Bibio marci. The sequence continues at coordinate 44,616,974 of OU343114.1, forward strand.
TATAACAAATAGAATACATTTTTTGGATAAATTACATAAATTGGTTTAGTTGTTTCTTACATAACATATGTTTATAACAATAGGAACATATGATGTTAGTCCGCGAGCCAGCATCCAACATCAATAAAAAACGCAATCATATTCTATTTATAGCCAAAGTCTTCAACGCTCGCTATGTTTTATGGCTTTGACAATTACAGTTCAGCGCCAAATACTTTGGTCAGCCTATACCTTTGTTCTTCTTAACCTGTGGTTTCCATCCGAAGTTTTGCTTTGTAATATCCAAGATTGTTTGAAACCATTTATTTACAAAAACTTGTTAGTGATATGATATACAGAAATTAAAAATTCACAATTTGGTATTAATAGATAGACTTTAGACGAAAGCCATATGTTTTATTTAGCATGTTTAACACTATACAGCAATTTTACATATTCTATTTTCTTATATCCTCATCATCAGTTGTTACGATACAAACGAGATAACAGAATTCATCGATCTTTATACAATTATGCAATCTTCAATTTTGAATGGATCACCATTACCAAATAACACGTTGATCTTAGGACCCGTGTATATCGTTCGAAAACTAATGCTCTTTATTTTGCATATCAATCTTCTTACAACAGCCATCAAATAGCATGGGTAAAATCGAGTTCCACAAGTTGATTTAATGTTATAGCCAGCTAATACCACGAGAAGTTGTATTAACCGGTCTCATTATACAATCGACAACGATGATGCAAAATAGTGGTGAAAGGATACTTTACGACAGTACTCCACTTGGAATAGTTGTTCCAGAATGCAATACGTTACAACTGCTGTCCCTATCATATATCATTAAACTATATATATACAAATTAATAATACAATTAATGATGATAATGATGATGTTCAATAACGTTAAAGACCGCCATGCATACAGAGTAGATTTTGTATTTCCACAGATTTTTATCCGCCTTAACTTGATTTATATTTGCATTTTCCAGTATTGAATGTTTGAATTGCATCCCGAAGTTTAGTGTGTGTTAAAGCATTTACATTTAGGCAACGTGGGGATTACGTTTGACGATACGACATACGAGTCGGTCGAAGGATTTAGGTGTTATTATGGAGAAAAATGTAGTATATATCCGAAAAATATTCAGTTGAAGGGTACATTCGATTTTCTGCAATTTACCAACCAATATCACTACCACAGCAATCATTTTACATGGATAACTATTTCGTTTCTGATTCGTCCATCTGCAGATTCCATTTGTATATAGTTGTGAATTTTTTTTTAAAGTGGAAAAACCAAAACTACCAACAATTGGTTCATTATTTGAGCACAAGTTTGCAAATAATTCCTCATTTTAGTTCATGTCCACGTGGAGACGCATTACTTTGTTTCCAGCAGCAGGAACATCTCAAATTTCGAATTTAGTAGATCATACCCATATATGAATTACAATGTCTTCCTTCTCTTGTATCGTTTAAGGTATGCTAAAGTTGTTGGCATAGAAGAATGCTTTTTTTTTCATCAGCAGCAAATGGATTGCGCGAGCAATTTCCACAAGTTTAGTAGCCGTATCAGCAATGTTCGAACGTTTACTATAGTCTCAAATTGTGTCCGTATGCCAAATACATTTGCCGTTAAAATCCTATATCGCGAGTATTGTACTGAATAAATTTGATTAGTTTACGTGTCTCTGGGGTTGCCAACTATATTATGCTATAAACACAAACTAAACATAACTACGTTCAATCTTACACTGCAGAAATTTCTAAAATGTATACATAAATTATTTTAAATATTTATAAATATCGAAGAACCTTTAAAGCGAATGTGCTGATATTATATTATTGATAAAAACCGCATCTCTTCAAAATACAATAATATATATGGTATAATTATAACCTAACAAAATATAATTTAATGTATATGATTTTTCAATTTTAAATTCTCACGACGTAATAATGTTTATATACACGAATTATGAAATGTCCATTCATTCCATTACATTATATTTAATTATATTATGTATGTAAAAAAGGAAAATAAAGAAAAACAACCATTACCATTTTATTTATTTTAAATGTTAAAATTATAATAATTAATTTCAATATAATAATATGAATTACCTATATGTATTTTATAAAATTGATGTTATTCAAAAGGTAAACAACAAGAGAGATGCTAAAAAACACGTGTTTTATTAAAACTCATATACAAATACAAATAAGAAAATAAAAGCGAAACATTGGTAAATTTATATGCTACGATTGATACGATATTTATGAGATAATATATAAGAAGTTTGTAGATAGGTGTATCTGTGTATATGCATAAATTAATAATGTGGTATCAAATGAACACCAACAAATTAACACTTTTCATTTATAATCTCAATATAACTATTTTTCTTTCCAACAATAAATTTTTGCTTAATTCAAAATTGAAACTCAATGCATATAAATACAGTATATGTAAAATATATATAGAGACTTACTTTAAATACATAAAGTAGTTGAATTACTTGTTTACCATAATAAAATATAAATAATATATATATAAATCTGATGATTGCATAACTTCGTGCCCGATTTGTTCACTTTGTTCTGATATAACTTCATTTATTTTGTGTTTAAAAAAAATATATGGTATCAAAATGTAAAATGAAAAAGTGCATTTTTGTCATCTCAATCGATTTTCGCAAATGAATATGTGGAATGAACTGCAGTACAGAAAATCATATAGTCTGTTGATTTTAATAATGTTGCTGCTGTTCTCCGTACGTTAAATGGCTTTTTTTATAGTTACTTTAGTATCCAATGATCAACCACACTCTGGCAGACCATCGAGTTTGTTGTTTTGTAAGTGCTGTGATAGAAAATAATCCACACATACTGAGAGTTAAAAACATTTATAATTCAACCGTATTTAAGGATAAGGTCACTCAAAGAAGATTGCATTCACTTCCAAGCAAGATAAATGCCCGTATCACATCCGCATTGACTGAAAGAAATAAGCTCAGCATAATATCAGCTGCGCCGATGATATTGTCTTCTTATATAACGAAAGGGAAGTTTGAGGTGAAATACTTTGTATAGGATTGTTTAAAGAGAACTAAAATTAGCAAATAGATGTGAACATGTCCAAAGGCAGCACAATACAGGTGTTACATAATACACCTTCTAATAAATGAGTCTGCCATAGCATCTTTGGCCAGATTCAGCAGAGAAGAATTAACTAAGGGAACTATTGATTTGAAAGACTCCGAAATGGAGTAACTGCTTCCAAATAACTATACATGATAAATAGAAAGGACTTTGTGAATAATTTAACATCACAGTTTAATACTGCAATGTAGGTGCACAAACAGTAATGTCTTTCAAGTTGAGGTGTATGTCATCGAAAGATGTGTTAAATTTATAATCTCGAAATAAAAATTCGGCAATACTTAATTACTTACTTACTTACTCCATGGCATTATAACCTAGGTGCGGTTTCACCCTTCCCCAACACACTTCTCCAACCTGAGCTATCTGCGCTGTTAATGTCTTCCAATCCCGAATTGTATGGATCTTTATATCACCATTTATTGCATCTAGCCATCTTGCCTTAGGTCTTCCGGCTCTTCTTCTACCTTCTGGATTACCATTCAACAGTTTTTTCGGCACACGCCGCTGCTCCATGCGTAATACGTGTCCAAGTCATCTTAATCTATGGATTTCGATTGTTTTGACAATATTTGGTTGACCGTACAACTTGTCTAATTCAAAATTGTATGTTCGTCTTCAACCATTATGTTCTTTGCGACCGTATCAATTATGTCACGGAGTACCTTTCGTTCAAAAATCCGAAGTAATTGTTGATAATACTAAATATTTGATCAGATGTATATCGATCTGCGCACAGAAACCACACTGGTATTCTTCGATAATTTCATTGGCGTATGTTACAAGTCTATGCTGTATTTAATAAAGTTTTTCCTCTGTAATTATTTCAATCTAATTTGTCACCCTTTTTGTTGTACAATGGACAGCTAATACCATCCTTCCACTCTGCTGGCACCTTTTCATTATTCCAAATATTTACAATTTGATCGTGCAATTGATACCATAATGCATTTCCACAATATTTTTAAAGAGTTCACCTGGTAAACTATCACATCCAGGTGATTTATTATTCCTGAGCTTTTGAATAACATTCTTTTTATATTGTGTATTGATGGTTCAGCTATAAACAATTGGGCAATTTTAAATTGCACATCTTCTAGTATGGCAATACAACTATTGCAATTATTATACAGATAAAGCTATGGAGCAACATTAAGTTCGTACTCTACGTATCCCGAAATAGGATCTGCGATTGAGTGTGAATGGGCTAAACAAATTTAGCTGGTATAATTGCAAAATGAAGAAACCTATGGCCAAACAAGAAAAAAATTAGCAACTGCTACTTTCATAGGGCAACAGGATTAAGATGGAATGAGCTAAGCTACATGGAACAAACATCATATATAGTTTAAGACAAAAAAAAATACAACTTTTAGGTGAACTTCAATATAAAAAAATCAAAAATTAACAGAAATGCGATTGGGATTCTGATAGGAAAACATACGTGAAGCAGAAAACTGCAGTTTAATGAAACACAAAAAAAAAAAAGGTTTTGTAAATCTGTCTAAGAAAGCCCAGAACATCTACTCAAAAACATTGTGCAGCATTTATCTGCAAATGAAATTTCAGCCTGGGATCTAATTGCTTGAGTGTGGCAACGTAGAATCACCATTAAACCCACTACATATCTGAAATTAATTAAAGCACCGGCACTTATAGGAGGAAATCTAAGGTCGTAGATCTTTTAGATTCTAAAACCACCATATTTAATCTGAATCTTTTAATCACAAATTCATTAACAATTTTTTTTCCGAGGAATAATTTCACTTCAAGCAACAATTGTATATGCATCCATTTCTGTATGGATTTATTTAATCGGATGGCCAACCAACTTCATTGTCGTCATTCTATATACCAATATAAATTTGGAATCAAAATGTTAGTATAGAAAACGTTCGGAATAATTATATATAGTAAAAAATGGATTTTAGTTTTCAAATCGGGCATGAAACTATGCAATTATCGATATTATATGTAAATATACCCGCGCATATATAACACTATCGTATAATGACACAGTTGAATGTCTCTTTTATATATACAAAGCTTGTTTTATATATTCCATGTGAAACACACACACACACACACCCCCATACATATGTAAATAAATATAAAAACTACACCATATAGAAATAATAAGTTTTTATAATAATTATACTTTAATAGAAAGTGAATTTTATATGTTTTAGCAGACAGACTTTAACAGCCGTACGTATCAGACTATCGATTGTATATTCAAACGTATAAAAAAAATAACTAAGTAACCAGAAATAAAAATGTTAAAAAAATTATTAAATTAAGACACAAGACACAAATCTTTTTGTAGTTTTAATTAAATTAAAATAAATAATAATAATAATAATAATGAATGAGAATGAATGAATGCTGGCTGGCTGGCTGCGATTGATTTATTTAAAAAAATAGTGAATGTTATATAAAAATATAATTTTTTCTTATATACAGAAACTCACATTATTATTATTATTATTATAGAAATAGAAAAGTGTTTTGAACTTTACGCGTACCATTACACCATACGACAAATAAGAAATAAAATAAATAAGTAGAATTTTTCTTGAAATCATAATATTGTATATTTATTTATTGATTATTAAAAGTTAATTAAAAATATTTAAGTTAAAAAATTATTTTAAGTTTTAAACCAGTTTTTAGTAAAAAGTGTTTCTTTTTTTTTTACTATTATTTATTTATTTATTTATTTATTTATTTATTTATTTATTAATTTGGTTTGAAAAAAATTAATTTTTCTCATGTTTACATAGTGTTTTATATTTTCATTATTATTTTTAAATTTCAAAAGTGATTGTATATTAATAATAATAAATATATTTTATATGTGAAACACACACACACACACACAAATATGCTATTATAAAAATATATATAAACCTAATTTAGTGTGACGAAAAATTACATGTAAAACGTGAAATTAAGAAATTATTCTTGATATTCGATATAGATATATATATATTAAATAATAAGTAAATAAAATTAAAATTAAACATTAAACGTATAAAATTATAATTATTAAATTAGTAAAAATGAAATTTTTAATAACACAAACTTTATGGATGGCGGCGGTGATGTTGGTGACCTTATTATTTATCTATGAAATTAATGGAATACCAACAACAGCAACAACTACTATTATTAGTACAAATAATCAAGAACAACAATCCAAAATTGATGGTATGTATGGAAAAAAATTTAATTTAATTTTTGATTGTAATTGTTATGTTAATTTAATTTATATATGAAAATTAAGTTTTTATAAATATGCGTGCAATATGCAAAATTATATATTATAGAGAAAGGATATCTAAATTATTTAATTTAACAAATATAACAAATATAACAATAGATTATTTCGTGCGTGATTGAATAGGTTTCAATATCATATAAAATTTATATGGTAAATGGGTATAGAAAAAAAATATATCGTCTTGCCACAAGTTCAAATTATACGCATTTGATTATAATTGACAAGGATTTTCTTTAAAACTTAAACACGACTGATAACTATACGAACATTTATTTTTATGGTACATATTTGTATCAGACTGATATTTAATTGCATGACCATAATTATAATCTATTTTAGAGTATATAATAACAATTTATTGCTACAATATTAATTAAGAATAAATCTAAAGTCATTGGAAAACAATCTATTTTATTTATCTATTTGAATTTCACTGTATATAAAAATAGCGTAATTTTTGTTAAAACCATCTTTTAATATTATCTAAAATATTGTGAAATATAAATTTAGTTATTTTCTTTATTGAAATGTATATTGTAATTGTGTGTATTGTGGTATATATAGGAAATTTTGGTAGTCGGTTGAAGGACACGAAAAATATGTAACAAAATGTAATCTTTAATGATGACGACTAATGCGAGTCTATGTCTTATTTAATATATTTGAAATTAATATCACCTCCTTATAACACACGGCTATTGGTGTTACATCCATTTTCCTTCAACAATTTCGGCATTATATTTCATTATAATGATGCGGATTTTTTTTTTTTGGGCCTCCAATGACTAAAACGTTAATGGTTTATCGACGCATGAATTAACGTAGTCCACAAAGAAAATAATCGAAAGTGGAGGTACATTTCTCGAAATGATATTGAATCGTGAATTTTATAGTTATCATACAAAGTAAAATAATACTCTGCCATGATTGCCATGAACTATAACGGTAGCTATTCTTATTTTATTTCGATAGAACAAGTTGGTGTATACAATGGAGTTTGATTACTTTTTAATTTATTAACGTAACAGTATAACCAGAAAAAAAATACAAACATTCAATTCTCGCTATTTTTCATAGGAAATTTTTCGGTATTTATTTTAATACTGAAATTTTTCTGCTGTGGGTGACCATTTGTTCGTTTATGAAATAAAAAGAAAACCGGATATATTTGAAAATATGGTGTTGGTGGACGTCGCTACTCAAAGATTAACAATGTCTGCACGCACATATCACTATGGACGCTAATCACCCATATTAAAATTATAGAATTATGCAAAAATTTATGGTTTGTTAATTGCAGTACAATTGGTAAATTTGTTATATACTCCCATGCGCTCAGTAATTTACCAACTTGACTGTAATGAATAGTTTATTAGATTATATAAAGCTCCACTTGGAGCAATATATGGCTTTTAAAAAAGAAACCATTAACCAGAAATTAACCTGATTATTGAATAAAATATTTTCGATCGACTTATATAATTAATTGTTAATGGGACAATTGTGGACAGTTACATCGTATCATTTGATGTTGTTGTTGCTAAGTAAACCATATGCAGATATCGTGAAAATATTTTCCATATATTTCCACGTATATAAATAGTGAATGGGCACAATCCAAATTTGTTGTGAACGACGACGAACTGATTGTTGTGGACTTTCTTCAATTATATACAATTTCGTTAATATATATAGCTGCGACGTTTTCTTCTTCTACTACGAACCCCAGTTATGTTATTGTTAATTTACTTAATCATTAATAATGAATGGTAAACCACAAAATGTTATATATAAATTTAACGATTACTGATTTTGAAAATAAAATTTAAAAAAGCCTTATATGGAAGTTTTTTGTTCATTTTCAAAGTTTACCGAAAAAGACGTGTAAGCTATTTAGCTATGATTTTAGAAGGGAACATTATCACAGCGCTATATAATGAAATGTGTATAACTTAAGAAAACAGCCTGCATAAGCTACCACTTTTGAGTTTTTCTATATATATAAGATCATACTATAAAAAAATCAATAATTGTTATGACACCGCTGCGACTCATTTAATTTTTACAAGTCGCATAAAATTCATTAGAAAATACATTTTAAATGTTTAAAGTATAATTAACATTATTGAAATTGATTCTAATCGACCTGTTTTCATACAATTCATATCATTAGCGCTGCATCGACACAACATAAAATGTGTAATAATTAAAACAAATATTGACGATCATTTTCGATGTTTTGAAATTATAATTATATAAAATTATTTGATTTCCCTCAATCAATTATTACACTTATTGTGTTACTGGTTAACATTTCCAAAATTGTATTATTTCGATTAAATTTGGTATGCGATTTTATGGTTGAATTATTTATAGCTACGATATAACCCATTCATTTAAGGCTATATATAAATACACAAGGCAGTTTCACTTACAGTTAAACACAACATTACCAGCCCCCCATAAAAATAACATTAATAATGTGAACAAATTTCATGATTAAGCACAATAAATTATTTAAAATTAATATCCTGTTTCCATTTTTACTATATTTGTCCACAATTTGAAATTGATTTGTATAGGACATATAGGTTTCACATATAATAGTATACGAACATTAACTCATTGATTAACATGTGATCAAATATTGTTGTTAACTGGTATTTGATCAGTACTAAATTTGAAAAATTTATATTTTGTTCATGCATAAAAGGCGGTTAAAATTCTATGCGGATGTAAAGTAATTGCTTACATTTTTCCAATACGGACCTTCTCATTCGCGTCCATATGTGCACTATAATTAATTTCAAAATGGATCATACATAAACTTTAAAAATTATTTATTCCTTATACATTTGTTATTCTATAAAACTCTCGTTATAACAAAATGTCCAAAAGGTGATGTATACCGTTCCATATGACATTCGCCTTCCCTATACCATTATACGCACGTATTGTATGTTAATGAATATTTTTGTATATACCACACAATTAACCGAGAAAAAAAAACACATAGGAAATATAATTATATTTAAATATTTTTAAATTACAATTTTCTATGTGGTTTTAATACATTTGCAAAATACTTTTGTGACATCATTTATTTAATTAAAGTTTTTAAATTATAATAGCTAATTAAATATTTGCAAAATAATTGTATAGTTAAATACTATAAATATACTATACAACATTCTGAAATATTTGTCATTATAGCGAATGAAAGTGATGTTTATTAAATGATTATTCTTCATTTTTTTTCCTTATAATAATATATGTTAAATATAACATTCTTGTGGTTTATTTAAATATTGTTTTACTATGGCTTACTTCCATAATAATATAATAAAACTATATTTCAATATTTGACCGATGAGCGCATGCATTTATTAATTCCGTTTTCTATTTCGATAAAGAAATGTTAAGTGAATGGTTTTTATATGGTTGATGGCATCGTCCCTATCACTGCTGGCGAAAGAACGAAATTATATATTTAGGCCATATGCGTTTAATGTTTAATCTATATCGATAGCATTTCATATATGAATTTTGGTAGAAAAATACAATATTATACGTGTCTATAAAATCGATGAGAAAAAGGATGTGATAATTTTTGCGAGTATTGCTATTCCAGCAGATTTGTTTTGTCAGGCAAATAATTTTAAATCATATACCACGTTCATCTGATAATTTTATACAACTTCATACATTACCATATTTTATATATTTAATTGTTGCTGCAGAGTAATATGATTTTTGTTGAAACTATACATTGTGGATTATATTATTTAAAAAAATTAAGTAAATATGGTCCATTGATACTGTTTTGATCACACACAAAGGCACATACCAAACGTTGAAGCTCTATATATTATAATCTTGCATTTTGTTTGTTAATAACAAAGTCTGTTTGTATTTGTAGATGAAAATGCTGTTAAACACTTTTGTTATATTTACTTCCTATCTATTGTATAAATTGGTTAGTTTTTTTTCTACCACGCAAATAGATATAGAAAATAGATTTGCCCGCGATCATTTCAAATGTATGTGGTAAATCAAATTACTATAACAATTTATATAAAAAGTATATATATGTAAAATATGTATTTAACAAAAGTGAGTCACATAATTTTAATAAATATAGTGTAGACAATAATATAAAGTCACAAGTATATGTATGTCAAAGGAATGATAATTTGTGTAATACTTTAAAATGAACACTATTTTTATACTTTATAATTGTTGCGATTGTTTGACAACAACAAAAAAATAATAACAAATGAATTCAGAAGTGATCGCATATATATTTATCCACCGCACGCTTATTTGGCAGACATTCTTTTCATATTCATAAGTCTCATATCTAATGAGATTGATGATGGATAGGCATTGAACGATTTTTAATTAAACTATATGTAGAATACCGTAAATCAAATTAGTATTATGATAACTTGCTGTGTTATTTGTCGGCGATATACCATTTGCATGTGTAAATGAATCAATATACAATATATACGTGATATTTTAGCTGAATTAAGGCCATTTTATATATGGTACTCATTTATATTATTTCAAAATAATTCAATATATATTAACTTATTTCACAGTATTACACCTATTATAATGTAATTCCATGTGTTTTTGTTATACATACCATATATATATACGATTGCACTTTTCATATAATATATACAGTGGCGAGAAAAAAAATTGTAAACAAGTTTTATTTATTTATTTTGTTGTCTTTTATGTAATCGCGTGCGTTTGGTTTAAGCGGAAGGAACTGCAATTATAAAATTTTTTTCATTATGTTTTCACACTATTAATTTGGTCAAAGTCCGCCCTCCATTTTAAATCATCTCAATGTCAGTGTGCTCTTTGCCACCACTTTTATTTCACATATAATTAATATTGAATTATTATATTTTGTATAGATGGAAATTTGTTGAATGAGTTCAACAACTATACTCAGGAATATCATTTAGAGTCAGAGTATGATAATATATTATATGATTCAAAATTTTTGATTTTAAATCAAAGTTTTATTTCCGGCACGAATGTTCTTATTATTATATCACATTTTTGTTTGCCTAATATATATTGGATCGGTGATATTAAATGTGTTCTGCACAAATATATATGAAATATAGAATTTAACATCAAGAAAAAGTGTAAAATAAATAATACTCTCGGCAATTTACAAAACACACATCATAATTATAAACATATGTTGATCGCTGATGTTATATACAAACGTTTCCACTTGCACGCACAATTACAACTTATTACAATTAACTATAGAATTATAATAAAATATGTGTTTCACATCGACTGTCTGTATATTTCAATGCAATATAAAATAAATAAACCCTATCTTTTTAAATTAAAATATATAATTTCTATATTTATGTATGCATATATAGGATGTATTAAAAGATACCGTCAGATCTTAGCCAATGACTCCATTTATAATACTGATTCTATGTATTTATACTTGTAAATGATGAATTTTAAGTATAGCAATTCATATTTTTCAATATTTCGTCCTTTTTTCTGATAGTCTTTACCGGTGAAAACCTTTTTCCTAATTCTGAATATGAACATATCTTATTAGTTTATATTGAAAGAATTTTTTTGTTCTGTATATATGCGGATAAGATGTTGTTGTCATAAATATTTCGTCGCGGTTTTAAAGCCATATGGCTTTATGTTTCCGAACCAGTGTTATACATCAAACGATATAAACGGATATATAGGATTTCTATACCGTCAAATACATCCTGTATAAAATAAATATATTTTACTAATTTTCCACATTAAAATTTAGTTATTCATTCAGTTAAAAAAATTATAAATAAATTTTCGTATACACCGTAACCGATATTTATGCACATATTTTCATATTATAATAATACATAATATTATATTACGAGTACCAGTACTTACCCAAATGAAGAAATGAAAACAATATATAAATTTAATTACACAATTTTTAAAAATAATGTTATCTAATTTCCATTACAATATGACGGAGAAATACGGCGTGCTGTTTGCAATGAAATTAAAATTATATATATATAAGTTTTTGATTTTTTTTTAAATTGGTCAAATTTAATTATAAATTAACTATTATGTACACCACTATTTGTCCGAAAAATAACCGATGGATTATGATTTACCTGTTGTTTTTACACGAACAGATGTATTATTCTTTAACCGGAATACATTGATAAACATAAAGCGTTTCAAGCGATGGACACACAACAACCAGTGACAAAGGCCGAAGAAGTATCATTCAGTTTTCAATATCGCTATAATTTTCTTATAACCAGCGGGTGTTATATTATTAATTAAATTAAATTATGAAAAAAAAAATTTGGGTGTTCACCGAATTAAATTTTCCGAAAAATCGACTTTTATGAATTATCATCTTTTTTAATTACGGGCCATAGTTTTAATGGATTTCCATTTTTGATTACATCATTGTAAATTATCAATCAATTTCCAATCTTTCATAGCGGAGATTTTTAAAATCGATTCACCCATTCAAAAAATATGATCTATTTTCCAAACGATGGCAGAGAAAATTTAAAGAAATTTGTGGTACTGTACAAAAAGTGTGCACCCAAAATGGTACTAAATATTTATACAGTACCATTATTTCATATAACATTTCAATGACATCAAATGGAAAATCGGTGATATGCTTTCAGAGTGTGAATTGATTTTAAATATCTTTTCTATGAAAGATTGGGAATTGAATATAAGTTGAAATTCTGTATACAAAACTGGAAATCCGTTAAAACTATAGTATGCGTAATTCAAAAAGATGATAATTCTTAGAAGTTGATTTTCCGGAAAATTAACTAAGTGGACATTCTAATTTTTTTCCCATAATGCGGTCTACTTTCACCTCGTCTACCACAAAAATATAGTGATATTGAAATCTGAAAACATTTTTTTACGGTTCGTTACTCATAACAACCACTTGCACTTATTAATTCATTGTATATTTTGGTTTACACTAATTTCATATACCGTCGAATCGACATTAGAAAGTCATGAGCCATTTCTGTTTCGGACAGAGGTATATTACATACGAATAAAATTTAAATCAATCATTTCCTCTTCTATAATTTTTATATTATATTTTATTTCTTATTAATTATTTATTATTTTTATATATTATTTACAGTACGTGGCCAATAAATTGTTTGAGTTAATTAAGTTAATAAAAGTTCAAATGTTTTTTTTTTTTTTTACTCTATGGCTATATTAATTGGTTGTTATTACCATAAAATGGCCACATATAATTGTATTATTTCTATTTAGATTAATGTTAGAAAAATGTATAGACAAATAAAGTAAAGGTGAACGAATGTTTTGCGTGTGTACGAGCAGCTTTAGTATAAAATATTTCTCTTCTTATAAATTATCTTTTTATATATGGTCATCGAACAGCAAGTTGTTGAATTCATATGTATTAGAAATATATATCTATTGTAATTAATATACATATTTTGAATTAGTTTAAATGAGAAAAGATAAATTAAAAAAGATAATTATATTTTTATAGATAGAAAAAATTAAATCATTTTTTTTTTATTAATATTAGAGAAATTATAAAAAGGTTATAAATATATAATTTTTTGTTTCTATATTATAATATAACTATATAACTATATAATATATACGTGAGCTGTCTCATTAGTTCTTTAGAAATTCATCAAAAACTGTTAAAAGTGTATAACGATCCGTTACCTTCATTTTCCATTGTGAAAAAAATCTTTCCATGTAAGTGATCGTACAAGTTTTAAAGTTAATTAACTCGAAGGTCGCGTCCAAAAACTGCCATAAATGCTGCAAATCATTTAATAAGTCCATAATATGCTGTTAAATTATCGACGGGGAAAAAGCGTGTAACATAACTTTAATGACCGTGTAACCTTTACTAAACAATTGACCAAAAACCTCACATGTTTCGGTAACTTTTTTTTTTGGATTACAAAGGTGTTTTATTGATCATAAAGGTAAAACAAATACCCCTGAATTATTATTTTCGTAATCTTTTAAATGAATTGAATGCAAAATTGCGTGAGAAAGGATATCCTTTAAATAAGAAAAAAAAAATTATTTTTGATAAATTCAATAATGCACGTGTTCTGTTCACTTAAGTAATTTGATAACTACAAAATTTAACAAATTAAAGTACGTATTGGTTGCCACTCAACATTTTATATGTTTCCAAACCTGCGTTTAAAGCATTTTATTTTTAATTGAAATGACGAAGTTATTATAACCGTGCGGATATAAATGATTGCAGAAATTTCGCGTAATCACTAACTTTGATCACATGGTATTAAATAATTGGAAAAGCGTTCGAATAATTGAAGTTTCAGGACAATTTATTGACTTGAAATATCGGCAAAACAAAAATTATCTGACTCGAGAATTTTCCAAACACACCTCGTGTATAAATTATTTTAAGGTATTTATTGAATTTGTCTATATAAGATAACTCTTTCTTTCTATATATTTGCAGTGTGTGTGTTCGTGTTTACTGATTTAATATTATTTTTTTTTACCTGTAAATACTATACAAAAAAATAAAATACGTAATTATAAAAAAAGGAGAGAAAAGAAAAAAAATTTAATTAAATTTCATACCTAAGACCATACGCAAGTATTTATTTTATACAATCTAATTATAATTATTATTATATAGTTAGATGAATTATGTGCTCGGATTAGTTGAATATAGAGGAAGTAATATTTATAATATAATAATAATAATAATAATAATAAACGGAAAGTTTTATTAAAAACTTACTACTTTTAATTGATTGAAAGTTGTTATTTATTTATTTATTTTTACAATAATTATATTGATTGGAAAATTGTCTATATTTTCCCAAATGGTATACAGAGATTTTTAAATTTTCTTCCGCATATGAAAGATTGAAAATTTTATTAAATATATATGGCGTTAATATTTATAAATATTATTGTATATTTATAAAAGATTTATTAATATAGACACACAAAATTAACCTCGTACAGTTTATAACTATTTAAGAAGTTATGAAGATGTTTATACAACAGTTGACTTCGATTTTTCACTAATTTTTCACACATTGCATTGAGACTTGGAAAGTTCTTAGCACATATAGTCAAGTATTTCTGTTTTAGTATAACCATTCAGATTTCAGCGACCACAAGTCTCACCCATCAATGACAAGGTGACTTCTATTAATATTTAAAAAAAACAGTGTAGGAAACATCTTGTCTATAGAATTTATTGTTTCGTATGTTTCCTTATTAATATATGTACAGTTTTGCTGACAAGCCACTCTTTGATCGTTTGCTACGAATTAAATTTAATTAAAATTTGATATTTAATATATCTTTTAAATAATATAAAAGTAAAGTTGTATATCGTGCGCGTATTCCATAATTATTTAAAAAATATTGGAAACAGTAATTATTTCTATAAATTTTAAAATTATTAAATCGTATATATATTGTATTAATTCAATGCGATCACTTCAATTATTCTTTTTTTTTTAATATATACCTAGTACATTTTCTGTCCGAAAAATAATCGGATTGGATTAAGAAAAGTGCTAAACAATTAATTTATTTTTATAAAACTAATTGTATTTATTCGAAATATTTTAACTCAACTGAAATACAATACTTTGACGATTTGCAATAAGCGCATCAAATGAGTTTTTTTTGTATGATGCTGAATGGAAAATTGTTGAGTATATGGCGCCAACGTTGACTGTTCCATATCTCTAAGTATTATGCAAACCACGGTTTTCTTTCATCGCCGAATAAAGTTTAGGACATAGAAAATAATCATATGATGGAGCTAAATCGGATGAATAACATTAGAACAAATAAATTTGATTTTTAGTAAAAAAATGATAATTGTCAAACGATGAGATGTTTGTAATATCTGTACCAAACATTTAAAGTGTAATATGTTAATAAATTACTCCGCATGGCCGCCTATAACAAAAAAATTCACCAATTGGTCTGCAATTATTAAGAGGTATTCCATTATTTTTATATGATTACCACTGCATAAGATAATACAAAACATTAACATTTTTATCACCTTGTAACCAACTCTTTGTGAATAATAGCTTTGGTTGGAATCGTAAAAAGAAATGGACATTGTTTGGATATTTGATTTCGCAAAACGAGAGATCTTTTTTTTGTATTTCCTTCATTTAACGATCGCCATTTAGCACTTGTACGCCTATAATTTTTAATTCGCATTGAAATTACCATCATCAGAATTATTTTTAAGAAACATTTTTAATGATATAACTTTGGAATGATCATTTTGGTATAATTTTTAATCATCTGTCAATTGATGTATGACAATCTTTGAATTCATCTTTTGGTATTTATCAATTTTTTTCATTTAATATCTCATAATAAATTGTTGTGTTTCGTATACTAAGTTCCATTTTTATAAATCTAACTTAAGATTTCTTACAAAACTTTCATGAAATAACGTATTTTTGTGAATATTATCTTCTGTAAAATCGTTGGCCTCGACCCTTCGTCATCATCCACGCCTATACATATTCACTGCCGCGTTTGTAAATCGTCGATGCCTCTCATCACATTTCAAACGTTGTTTTGGTAGTATTTTTTACCAATTTTAAAATGTACTTTTATATATTTCTTGTATTTTATACATTTTTCGATCGACACACACATATTTGTATTGTATTTTGGCTCTCGCACTGATGGAAATATGTAGGTCGGTTTACAATCACAATCACAAATCAATCCGGAGCCAATGGGCCAATATGTTGACTTTACTATAGATCCGCATATATGTTAGAAAGTCATTCCGGTTATTTTTTGGACACATGTTCTATCATTTTATCATAAAAATAAAACAATTATGTACTTGAATGAATTGTTAATTATTATATTAAATATATTGAAATAGGTGTACATTGCTTGATACACATATAAGTTACACCAGTTATGCACGCAACATGTACACATTTTTTATTAAATCTCATATATATCTTAATATACAATATATTATATTGTATGAACATTTATTTAATGATTTATATGACATTTTTTATATATTAAATATAGAATAATAAATTATAGAATTGAATATTTTTTTGTAATATTATACATTTAAAACAAATTAATTAACAGATTCTATAGATAGATAATTATTAATTGTTATCTTATATTAGATTATAACTATTTATATATATATTGTAATATATGCATTGAATTGATATATATGATTTATAAGTCACAATTTATATATGGATATATTATTTGTTTTACTCCCATTAAAAACTAATTAATTGTTCAAGGAGATGCGATCTTGATCACGATAAAATATGTATGTACATTTTTCTTATGATTAATTTCAATTAAATGTTTCTATGTAGTTTTTATATTGTATAAAAATGCATTAAGTGTGCATTAACACAACATCAAACACACGATCGTCTCTTATAATAATCTATAATCTATTTATAATTCTATATTTAAATCCCTTTTAAATGTACATTATTTATTAAATTCATAATATTATTTTATAATAATTAACATAACATAACATATTAAATTAAGTGGTAAATTCTTTATTAATGATATAATAATATTTATTTAGTTAACAACATATTATTGAGAATTTATTTAATATTATAATTAGAAACTTTTTTAAATATCCACAAAATATGCGGTGATTTTAACAATTTCTATGGCAAACAAAAAATGTAATAATAATAGATTTATTTTGTTTATTTTCAAATTAGTATATTTTTGTGTTACATTTAATTTTCACCAATTGCAATAAAATAGTATAAATATATGAAATTTAAAAATAATTTAATTATACACCTTATCCAAATCTATATATAGAGTATAAAAAATATTGCGAACATTACATTTATTTCTGAATATTAAAAAATTACCAATTTCAGCTGCAATGAAATATTTAAAAATGTGTAAAAATTTGCCGTTCAAAAAAATGTGAATAATTTTTCATCAATTTGTCGATCTATTATTCGACAGTTAGAAGACTTTGTATAATATATAGAATTACTATAATATTCGCACATATACACAATTCCTCAGTTGTAATATTTAACAAAATAATTACACGGGTAAATTTTCAAATTCGAATTTAAATCATAATTATCAATAATCATGTAATGATCAACTTCAAATATATGAAGCTTATGATATAAATTCATCTTGACATTTATATTATACATTTACAGTATAAGTCCTCAACCCCAAAATGTACCTTCTAAAATATCAAAGAAATGAACAATTTGCAGCCGAATTTTAAGATCTAATGTAGTTTAGGATTTTATATCATATAAAAATTATGGATAATTAAGGAAACATCTATATATCTTTCGGTTATAATACAGACCATTGTTCAAAGTAATTTACCGACTTGACGCTTATGATAATGAATGTATATATATGTTATAGTGTCAACAGGCCCATATCTTAAATACAAATGTATTAATATTGTTTAATATATACATAGATTTTTCTTCTAATAATAAGACTTGGAACAATTGTTATTTTTGTTGTATTTTAGCAATTTAATTATATTTTAGTTGAATCTTCTTTTTGTTTCTTGCTGTGTGAAATAGAAACATTTCCACATCACCCCACACGTAGATTCTTAATGCGTTTTTATAAGGTTTGCTCATTACATGCCTAATCTTTTACAGAAAATAATTATTTTTTTAATTATTTAATTATTATTATTAATTATTATTGATCACCTGCGGTTTAATTTTCCGGCAAAAATCGACATCCAAATAGTTCAATTTTTCCTGAAGTAAAAAACTAATGAAAGTAACTAACATAGGGGTTTTCTATTTTCGTTAAACTCCTACTATCGTTTTAGATTGTCTTGTGGTAAGTTGATTACGCCTAATTGATTCACCCCGACATAATCTCAGGTTAATTGTTTTTGTTATATCTGATCGGGTTGTAATTAAATGATAAAAATGACAATCAATTTTAAATTAATATTTTAATTGACAAATTAATCTATTGACAAAATAATATATACATTCTCTCTACTCGATTCCTTCATCTTTTGCAATTGCTTTTTAGTTTATGTAAAAAATATTAACTACAATAAATAAAAAATATGAAAATATTTTAAAATTAAAAAGTTGTTTTACAATAATTAAAGTTAAATAAAAAAAAATAAATGATTTAATGATTTAATTTTTACAATTTGAAATGAATTTTATTCTCACAATTTAATATATTAATATAAACTGTACTGGCTTAGGCACCAACGCAATATAAAACAAAATTAATATTAGTTTCCTTCCTGTTTATACGTATATGATTGAAATTTTTTATTATTAATAATTATATGCATATTTTTTTTTTGTTAAAATATACAAACACCTGTCCGAAAAATAACCCAAATGTGACTTTCTAATAATATATAAATGGTTCTGGGTATAACACAATCGCGTAATATTGATGCAGTTGATTTTAAGTATTGTGAACCAACCAACAAACACTGTCATGACATTTCCTTAAATGTAAGTCAAAATACAACGTGTGATAAGTGTTTATCTAAAATACAAATCGCATCGACGATTTAAAAACGGCACATAAGTTTAACGACGAGATCGATTACCGAATAAAAAACATTAAAAAAGTGCGTGATTCCGGAAAAGTTGACATTGAAATTCAAATATGCGGAAATGGAAATTGATATATATGAAATTTTAACTGAAAAAATTGATCTACAAAAGGTGAATTTAAAGTTTGTTCTATACATAAATTTGACCGATGACCTAAAATTCCACTGAAATGATCGCTTCCAAAGACATCATTAAAAATGTTGAAAGTAACAATAATTTCTGGAAATGAGACATGGTGTTTTTAATAGTAATCGCACGCATATAATAAGGGGGGTCAAAATACTGAATGAAAGAAATTTAAATAACAATTTTCAGTTGATGAATTCTAAAATCAAAACTTTGTGTTTTTACAATTCAAACCGAAGCTATGGTATTATCATCCACAAGGAATTTGTACAATATTGTTAATTTTTTGTATTAACTTATAGTTTCTTTAGTGTTTAAAAATCGTTTACTATAATCAATTTTCGTTGTGAATTTCGATTATTGAGCTATATAAAATACTTACTTACTTACTCCATAGCGTTATAACTCAGGTACGGTTTTAGTCTTCGCCAACACACTTCTCCAATCTGACCTATCCGCTCAGTCAATGTCTTCCAATCCCGAATTTTAAGGATCTTTATATCACACTTTACTGCATCCTTTTGCCTTAGGTCTGCCGGATCTCCTTCTACCTTCCGGTTTACCATTCAACATTTTTTTCGGTACACGTTCCTCTTCCATGCGTAATACGTGTTCAAGCCATCTTCTTAATCTATTGATTTTGATTGTTTTGACTATATTTGGTTGACCGTACAATTTGTCTAATTCAAAATTTTATCTTCGTCTCCAACCATTATGTTCTTTGCGACCGTACCAAATATACCACGGAGTACTTTTCGTTCAAAAATCCTGGTTCTGTGTCATACACCAAGTCCCCAATCCATACGTTAATATTCGACGTATTAATGTTGTATATGGCTTGCTATATTATATGCAGACAGTTAACATTGATTATTTTTGTTAATAATAAATTAATTATTTTGCTGTTTTTCTTAATTCATTTCGGTTATTTTTCGGACACACATACACACGTGTGGTGTGGTATAATCGATATAATAATAAAATAATGAAGTAGTTTTAATGGAATATAATTAAGAATAATGCCACCATGTTTTTATATATTTATACTGACATAGTGGCATACAGCATACGCCTATAATTAAACTATATGGCGAATACAATCATTTGGAAATATTCCAATTTATATGTAATTAATTTAATACAATATATATATTTTTTTAATAACATTCAAGTTTCATTATCATTTAAAAATATTATTTGTTAAATAAATCAGCAGTCTATCCATATCATTTCAAATTATTTAATATTAATTTTGCTGTTCGTTATATATAAATTTTATAAATACCTTTCAAAAATACCTTCTTTTACTTTGATTTTTATTTATGTAATAATAGTCAAATTTATTTACGAAATATTAAATTTCATATATGTAACTATTATTACAATTACACGGCATAGTATGGAGTATGATGTTAGTAGGTATTCATAAATTATAATTTCCTCTTGTATATTAGGTTTATAAATATTATCAAATTCTTTTTCTTCTACACCATTCCTATTGGTCATATATTTTAATGATTTTTTTTTTAAATCATTAATATTTTATTATATAGATTTTCCATTTATTTAAAGACAATATAAAGTAATAATATGTTGGTAATAATATATAGCCTACAAACAAATCAATTTTAACAGTTTGACGCTTATATAAATAGCATGAATTACACAAAGAAATCAATATTATATAGATATTTTTATATTGAACTTTCTATCCATTGATTTATACAAATTACGCGAAAAATTTATATTGTGTAAATTGTGTACCTTTTTTGTTTTTTTTTTGAAATATATAAAATTTTACTGTACGAGTAAAAAATATATAGAGAATTTATATGGATTAGAAATGTCAAAACAATTATTTTAAATAATTTAAAAATATTAAAATATAATGATATTTTGCGAGAATATTCCTTTTGGTCATTTATACTCTATACTTTTTTGGTATATATTAAATAAAAAATTTTGTAATTTTATAAATACATTTAATTTTATATACATTTTTTATTTAAATTTATTTTTAACACAATAATATTATGTATTTGTTAGTTTTTTACATGATTTATTATATTATTTAAACGAGTATATTTTACAAAAAAATTTATAAATTAAACTATACGTAAAATAATTGGTATAATTGTAATTTGTGTATTTCGTACAGTCGTATTCGATGGGCGCAATATTGTAAAAGAAAGAAATTACCTATTTTTTTTTAATTTTCTTACTTTTACTATAACATTGCATTGAAAGTATTGAAAGTGCTACCGTTTATTTTACATATATCAATTAAATTATGTATTACACAAAAAAATAAATAAATATTATAAAATTATTATAAATATAATATAATTGCGTGATTGGTTGAACTAATTTAATTTTACGATGTTAATTTATTTTACCTTTTATACACATAATCACGTATTGCGATGATGATATAACACAATATTATTATAATTTATAAGCTGTTGAATTTTTTTTTTTGTTTCAACGTTGAAAAATAATAGCCGAATAAAAGTACGCACATGTAATTTTTTTCTAATATGATTTATTTATGCTATTTATTATAAAATTTTAAAGTTTTACATGAACACATGTATTATTGGTAGCTTTGTTTAGTTTGCGCCCGTTTTTACATTATGTAATTGTGAAAAATTAATATATTTTGCTTTAATTTTCTATAACATTTTTCTCACCTCTCTATGTGGTGATTTTGTGTCGATAAAACCTCCTACGTGACTATCCAATTTTGCACTACTTCAATATTTCGGAAGTGTGTACCAACCACGCTGTGTTGCATTGATCTGCCAAATGGTAGAAGGTGCTGAATGACTGGTACGGATATACATTTGAATTGTATCAATGTATCTGTGATAGGTGTTGCTCGCTATTGCTGATATTTTTCACAACATTTCCATTGTTCAATTGACGTTAGTAGCCATTAGGCAGTATAACATTTTCATTTAATTTTTGGAAAATTGTGAAACATTACTCCTTGCGAGGTACCACAAAATGCAGAGCATAATCTTATGAATATATGAATATTCTGTTTTTATACAGTAATGTTCTCATGTGTCTGTCAAATAATTTTTAAATTTAGGATGGTCAAAATAGATCCACTTTTCATCGCCAGTTACATTATATATCACACAGAAAATATTTTCGTTTTTGATTATTTTAAGCAAAGACAAACAACGCACGCTGTTGTAACGGTTCGTAATCACATTTTGTGGTGTCAATTCTTCTGATATTCATTTTTCTTCTTTTCAATGTCGAAGGCTGAGAAATACCATTCAGTTTTTAATATCGCTATATTTTTCTTATAACCTGGGTGAAATTATACTAAATTATGAAAAAAATGTGGGTGTACACCGAGTAAAATTTTCCCGAAAATCAAATTTTATGAATTATCATCTTTTTTAATTACGAGCCGTAGTTTTAACGGATTTTCATTTTTTCTTACAGCATTACAAATTATAATCAATTTCCATTCTTTTATAGAAGAGATTTTTAAAATCGATTCACGCGTTCGAAAGATACGGGCGATTTTCCAATCGATGGCAGAGAAAATTTAAAGAAATTTGTGGTACTGTATAAAGTTGACAACCACCACCACCGAATGGTATAAAAAATTTATATAGTACCATTATTTCATACAAAATTTCAATGACGTCAAATGGAAAATCGATGGTCATATTTTTTGAATGCGTGAATCGATTTTAAAAATCTCTTCTATAAAAGATTGGAAATTGATTATAATTTGTAATTCTGTATATAAAACTGGAAATCCGTTAAAACTATGACCCCCGTAATTCAAAAAGATGTTAATTCATAAAAGTTGATTTTCCGGAAAATTTAGTATGTTGACATTCCAATTTTTTTTCCATAATGCAGTCTACTTTTAACTAGTCTGCCAGAAAAATATAGTGATATTGCAATCTGAAAACGCGTTGCCATTGCTTCTTTTTGGATAATTCTGAAGACATGTATAAACGTTTGAAAATAGCTACACATATATGGATAATTCCTATGCAAGACTGATTTTTCATCCTACAATGCTTACTGTTAAACTTTTTCCCGTTCAGACCGTCGTTTATTGTCATTATACTACACATATCAATATCGTACCAATTTTCTAAACCACTTTTAATTTGTTATTTGTTTGCGATGGGTACGTTTGCTTGCCACAATTTTATTGAGGAATATCAAATTTAAGGAAAAAAAAATATACGCAATACCAATGACTTACAATTATCTGAAATTAGCAGAAACTAAGTTAAGATCTATATATTACCTGTGCTCTATATATCTGTAACATTATGGTGATAGATGATGATATAAAGATTTTATAAAGTGGAGGATGAATGCGGTGTGTAATTATTATACAATTTTTTTAAAATATATTTTACTATATAAAAATAATAATTATATTAATACGTTAATCGCCATGTCAGTCATATGTGTCTGACACTAAGAAGTTCTACATGAGCCATGTCAGACATATATGTCTGACGTACGCGATTTGGTAGAAGGCCACGTCAATCACCATGGCCCATGTGAAAATTTTTCTGATATTATCGTGGCGATTAACGTGTTAAAGAACATTTTTTAATTTCATACTTTTTATTGTATGTTACCATAAAATTTAATTCATTTTCTACAGTTTCTTTGAATTGTTAATTTGTTTTCTATTTTATAAAAAAATAATTTATTAAATTTATTATTTGAAATTAGTTTTGTATTTATTTGCGTGTATAAATAAACTTAACGTATTATTATAATCAATTATATTATTATTTTTTATGATTGATTTAAAATTATGAACAAAGATGAAAATTACATGATATTTATTAATTTTCCGTTTTAATCAAAATACCTTCAAATTATATTTGTTTCTAAAAGTAGTAGAAATTTTGTAATTTTTAAAGAGGAAACATTTCAAATTTTTATTATATAAAAAGATACGCTAAATTTGCTCCATTTGAATATTTTTACATTGAATTAACCGGATATCCAATTGATGTGTCGTAATTTGTTTATTTTATTGCAAATATTAAATAATTTTATTTTATATTTAAAACAGAAGAATATTCATTCAATTGATTCAATCTCATCTCGAATTTATTGATCAAATGAATCTATTAGTGACGGACGCTTAAAATTGCGTATATTAATATTTGAAAAAATTAGAATAATTAATAAAAGCTTACAATCAGGAACCAAAAACGTTACGAACATTTGCTTCTTGTTTAAATTGTTTTTTTTTAATTTATATAATTCACAAAATTTTGCAATAAAGCCGCCCTTTTCATATTTCTCTGAGATAATAATAAATTTATGTTAAATTCCGGGTTTTAAATGAATTTGTTGATGATGGAAACAAAAAGGGAAAATAGTAATAGAGAATAAATTTTTTTAAATTCCAATGAGGAGGGTGAATCTGTATATAAGATTATTCTAAAATTTGTAAAATATTTGCTTTAACATAAAACACAAATAAATTGAAGTTCCCTTGAAAATATTCTGCGAAAATACTTGTTAACACACTCCTGTTTGTCGGGACACTCCGCTGCGTATATAGACAAGAATTGCTTGGAATGTATATATGATAAAATCGTACCAATAACTAAAATAAAATATGTCAATTTAGTAGATGATTTGAATTAATGTAATTGCAATACGTTTACATTCGACGATCACTTATTTGTCCAGTCACATCCTTAAATTTTTGGTATGGAAGCCTGAGAATTTTTTTTAAAATCTAATTTAATACCAATCACATTTATATAATATATGAAATAATATTATGAGAAATGTTCACTACACCGCCTATGTGTTGCATATAGTGCATTCGATCAGTGCAATTTTTCAAACCATTCGGTCAATATTTCATTATTTATGTGGGTTATGTGTTGTTTCATCGGCTTAGACCAATTCCAATTGACGTATCCACAAAGAGGATAATCTAAAGGTTTTTTTTTTATCAAATCGCAATATCTTGAAGATCATCGACAACGACAGCTTATTCATTTTTTTTGAAAGAAATAAGCGGGGACCGATCATATTGCCTACGAATAATTCACACCGCAAATAGTAAATTTTTTTAATCGCTTCCATGAACATTATTTTCACTCCATGTAGGACAATTTTTATTAAGGATTTAACCAAAAATGAAGTCCTTTTCACTGAATAAAATTAATACTCTTTATTATTTGTAAGTTTGATTTAATACAAATACTGATTTTTAAAATAATATATAAGTATTTTTGAATTTATGAATACCATCAAAATAAAATTTCTAATCTTTTGATGTGATCCAAGAATCGAGCCAATACTCCATTCAATTCAATCAATTGTTTTTTGTAGTGCTCACCAGTAACAGTTTGAGCAGGTTTCAACAATTCATAATATACCACGCCTTTCTGGTCCCACCAAAATACACAGTAAAATCGTCTTTTCATGGATATTGCGTTTTAGCGTCAATTTTACTGGTTGACCTGGATAAGTTCAATATTTAGTTCGTTTAATGGATTATCAAAATAAATTTATTTTTTTATCACCAGTCACAATACGACACAAACACGACTTCTTTAGCTGTTTTCCAATTAAAATTTCACGCGTGGTTTTACGCTTTTCTTTCCTTCTTGCAGTCAATTCATATCATAACCCATATTCCTTCCTTATGCATCTTACGCATTGTGTTTAAGCGATTAGAAATTAGGTTTTTAACATACATTTAATGCATCAAAGTCAGTTGTTGTTGCGATTGTGCATCACGTCTTCATCCAATAATGCTTGCAATTCCGTATCTTCAAATTTTTTTTTTTGTGGTTTTCCACGTTCTTTGTCATTCAGATCAAAATCATCACTTTTGAATCGTTGAAACCATTTTCGGCAATGACTTTCATGTAAAGCATGTTCACCATATGCTTTGACAAGAATTTTATGACTATCAGTAGTAGTTTTCTTCCAATGAAACTATAACAACAAACCACCCGGCAAATCAGATTTTTCTGTGGTACAAAACACGACAGTGTCAACAAACGAAAAAAAATATGTTGTTTACACTTTTAGCTCGTAAAATACAAATGATAAAGATATAAAGTGAATGCGTTCACAACCGAAACCGATATCGCTACAGCGATTAATCCGTGATCGATCAAATCATATTACAATACCTAATATATAATAAAACTTTAAAAATTTTTGAAATGATTTAAATGCCATTGAGTCAAAATAATAACTACATTTTTTTAATTTTATTAATGCATTATTATTGTGATTATGATAAAGTTTTTTATTTGAATTTATTTATACAATACATTTTAAATATTATTATAATATGACTTTCCCATTGTACGTGAAATTGTGTTATAGTTATGAATAAAGATATCATTAATCAAATTTAAAAATTATATTTCGTATCATCATATTAAAAATATAAAAACTCGTTATTTATGGTACATTAACCAATTTACATTTAAATTTATATGGTAACTTTTTCGTACTTCGTAAATATGGTAAAAATTAAATGATTAATGAATTAAAATATAAATTAGATTTATTTAATTACTTTCTTGTTTATTATATTGTATTAATAAAAATGTAATAGATTGGAGTGAGTGTAATAACACTTTTTTTTTAATTGTATTATTTCATTATTAAATAGCATATAATTTACGTAACTTAAAAATAATAATTATATAATTATATCATAATATTGATTAATTTTGATGTTAGATATAAAACAAAATCACTCTATTATATTTTACTATTATTATTATATTTATAATTGCCGAGTATCGAGTATAATAATAATAATAATAATAATAATAATAATAATAAAAATAATATTATTGTTATTATCGGAAATTTTTTCAAATTATTAATAATTCAAAAATTATATATTTTGCTTGACTTTATAATTTATATGTATTTTTTTTCTTACAATATATTTATACATAAATAGTTGTGACACTTTTGATATCTATTAATAATATTATTAATAAAGTGACATTAAAGTGTTATTTAATTATGTATATTTTATAATGTGATCGTGATCGATTTATGACATAATATAATGTATAATATATTCGCCGCATATATAAAATATAAAATATTTATTAGCAAGTGTTATTTTTTCTATATAATTATTTACCTGCTCTCCGTCCGTTACAGATTAATTTTATATCTTTTGTACAAAATATTATTAAAAGCGTTTTATCATTTAATTGAGATGTATTATAATAAATTATATCTATAACTAATATATTTATATATAAAAATAATAATTATATTATAATTATTAGTGTCACATTTTATTAATTATTGCTTATAATATTGTTTTGTGCGAGTAAATATTATACAGTTGCTATCAAAACTGTCCCATTGTTTGACAAAACAATGAATTAATAAATAATACTCAGATTTTTCTTTATTTTTAAATAATAAAATGTTTAACAAACATGAAAACAATTGATTTATAAACAAAAGAGATAAAATTAAAATTTTAATTCAAATAAAAATAACTGACTACATTTTTGGGACAGTTATGAGACGTAATAAAAATGATTGAATAACTTTGTGTTTAGTATTTCGTGTATTTTCCTTTAGCCTTTAAAACTACGGCAATACGTCTAGGCATGGAACTTATAAGGTTATCATAAGTATTTTGAACTATTTTTGAACATAACTCATGAAACCCATAATTCATTAATTCACTTCGGTTCTATTTAATATTTATTGAGCTCTTTTTTCATCGTCATCCATGAGTTTTTTTTTTTTTTTAAATAATGATAGTCAGTTTAAAATTTTAATTCTATATGTTCCATCATCGCCACTTTTTGGTATATTTGACATCGTGTTTTGGATCGTTGTCCTGTTGCCTGTATAGTATTCTTTTTAGTTTTTTCTGTGCAAAATTTCACAATAATCTTGGCCCAGTATTTTCCCTTCAATTTTTACCAACTTTACCACACCGTTTTTACGAAAACATTCCCATATGCCATTAAACTGCCGCCACCAAATTTTATAGTAGGAATTATATAAATATTACTAATACGTGTATTGGATTGTTTGCACACATATTCATGTCTATCGGATCCAATTCTATTGATTTTGGTTTTTATCACTAAAAAATATACTTTTCCAATCATGTGGGGGTGTTCAATGTTTGATATTTTTTACAAAATTGTAATCGCATTTTTTTTTGTATCTTAGTTACAATCTGGAGCCACGTAAAATTCTTTACACAATTTTCGCTGAAATATTTACAGAGCTTTCATTTTTTTATATATTTGGCAGCATCTACAGTATTTCTTTTCACTGTCCTTTACTAATTAAACTGACAATATATGAGATTTATTGGCTACACATAACTTCGGCTTTACCACCTCCTTTCGATAAATTGTTATCTCAGCACAGTTCTTTTCTAATTCTACTTACTGTAGATTTTTCAATTACTAATTTTGCCGCTATTTCTCTAGCGGATTTCCCCATTCTCAATAAAAATGGTTTTCAGAACATGTTGTTGCATACATATTTTATGATGCAATAGAGTAAAATTGGTATTTGTTATTAGTCCGTTTGCATTGGGACACTATTGAGAGCTACTGTACATTATAATAATATTATGATTTTGATTCATTATGTAATGCATAAGAATAAATTATAAATTGTGTGTAATGTAATGCAACAAAAATTTATGTGAAACAATATTGTATTTTGTATTTATGCGGTCGGAAAATATGATTGAAAAATTATTAATATAAACACCACACACAAGGTTTACTATTATTATTATTATTATTAATATATAGTGCATTTATACAAAATTAATATATGAACGATGTAATTTATAGTATATTGAATGATTGCATATTATCGTGCCCTATCTATTGGCAAACTATTTTGCAGGTTATTGAATTTTTCACTGCACTTGTGTGCCATTAATATTTTACTACACCAATTTGCCTTTATATAATGAATCAATATCCTATTGCCAATATACGCACAGTAGCACCTTCATTGGATACAAGCTATATAGATTTTGTAAAGTGACTACTAAATGTTGTTGTATTGAAGAATAATTTTGTTATCGCATGTTAGTATAAAGATCAATTTTAGGTCATCTATATTAAAAGAAACTCAGAGATATATATTTTTTAAATTTTATTTGTGGTTATGATCATATATTGACATTAATTTTACCATTGCAAAACTATACCAAACATACATAGGAATCTATCACCTATATTCATTACAAAAATCAAACGGATCGGCGGATGCCTCGTGTAAAGCGTATTCCATTTATATATAAACATCGAGCACGAAAATATACAATCATTCAATTTAATATAAATATAATATAATAGTTAATAAATGTTGTATTTTTATAATTTAAGCGAGAATTTCAAGTATAAAACCTTATTTTACATAATTTATTATTCTACTAATATTATTTATTGTCTATATTTGCTATATAATATATATTCCTTTCTATTTCTTTATAATTTATTAATATTTTATTAACTATATATTTACAATAAAATATTATAAATTCTATATATTCTTCTTTTCTTGATCTTATAATTTCAATTGTATTTATGTATAATCATTTTATATTAAAAATTTACATATATGCGATACGAGTATATTACCACCATATATGTATTCCATATACATTTGCTTATATTGATATATGTGATTCGCCAATTATCATATAATTATATTGATTCTTAATTTATATACATAAAATGTCAATTTGATGATATTTTATTATATCTCAAATGAAATTTATATAATAAATGTAAATAGTTGTCTCTCTACCTGTCATTGTGTAATAAAAATATTGCAAATATAAGTTATTTTATAATTCCCGTATATATGATATAAAAATTAATTAATATCGTTCATCATGATCATTAAATTCATGGTAATTCGCGAGGAAGCACCGTATCGGGCATATAGAGACCATCAATAAAAAATAAACGATTTGTTTTGACACCTATTGGAATGCAAACAATTTTTGTTTTAATTGTAAAAAATGGAAAAAATCGATTGCAAGCGTTGATAAAAAATGTTATTGTTTGTGAAAAAAAACATTTTACACGAATTATTTACACATGTGTATGGGTTTTGCTCACAATCCATCAAAAAATCTTATGTGTCGTCTTATCAACTTTTCAATGTTGTTTGGACCGCGTGGATAGAATTCTCAGTGTTGATGTGGCTTGCGAGTTAAACGCTACACACCAAAAACAATGAATTAAAATCGATGAGGAGAATATGTAATGAAATAGAAGCATACCACAGAAGCTAAATACAATTCCCTCATATCGCAGTTGGTATAAAGGTTATGATGGTAACCGTGTTTTTTTTTTTATAGATGTACTTGGTGTAATTTTTATCGATTATATTTAGAAAAAGTACATCAATAACCAATGGTTCATATTATTCCTAATTATTTTATAGAACGTTTAATTAAACAATGATGCATTAAAATGTAACGAACATCTATTTTCTGCAGAGCTCAACGAATCGTATATTATTCTGCAGGTATTAACAAATATATATAGAAGAAAAAAATACTCATAGCACCGAAATATATATTATTCAATTCCGGGTTTAAATCCACTATTTTTTTTGCTGCTGGTGATCATTTGTTGGTTTATGGAATAAAAAGAAAAACGGATATCTTTGAAAAAATTGTGTTGCACGCCGCTACTCAAAGATTAACAATGTCTGCACACACACACACACACACACATCACTATGGAGGCTAATCAGCCATATAAAAATAATGGTATTTTGAAAACATCTATATTTCGTTAATTGCAGTACAATTGATAAATTGTTATGTACTCCGAGGCGCTGAGTAATTTACCAAATTGGCTGTAACGAAAGGTTTATTAGATGACATAAAGCTCCACTTGGAGTAATATATGACTTAAAATATATATAGAAATATACTCGTGTGTAAAAAGTGTTTCGAGCTAAATTGAGATAATTTTTATCAAAAAAAAATGTGTTTTCTTGTTGTAAATTTACATTCAATATTGCTTCAGCCACGAATATATTTCCATAATTCATAATTAAGATTTAACTATATATTTTTAAATCATATTGATTTCCTTTTCTTCGACATTTGACATTAATGGTTTTTAATAATAATAATTTTTAGCTGCGACAAGGGATTCTAATGGAGTTTTGCTAGTTTGTAGTATACTCATAAAAATAGAGAATACAAATTCTTTTCCCTCAATTTCATTTATTTTAAAGGTGATGGGAAACCATTGTCACATGAAGGAGTAAAAAACATGACATTTTTTGAAGCCGATGGGTCACAATAATTTTTTGAAAATTTGGAAATAATAGATATGTCTCTAAAATGTGCTTCATGGCACAAAAATTGTATTCATTACTTGGTTTTGGATACAGGGTGTATCAGAAAGGACGAAAAAATGCGTTAAATAAATGTAAATTCATGTGGCAGTAACTTGGTTGTTTACAAAAAAAATTCTAAAAAAAAA
The DNA here is from genome assembly GCA_910594885.2 of Bibio marci. NCBI lineage: Eukaryota > Metazoa > Arthropoda > Insecta > Diptera > Bibionidae > Bibio > Bibio marci. The sequence continues at coordinate 44,649,758 of OU343114.1, forward strand.
TCATTGGAGAAAATCTCTAACTTTAATTTGAGTAATAAATTTTTTATGATAATGTGACCTGTGCCAAAATTATGTATACTTTTCTAATAGGGTGCTTTATCAAAAATATTTTATTAGGTTACATTTTTATTTCTGTGATTTTATCTCATGTTTTGGTTACTAAAATTGATATCAGTTTGTTAAATGGGTTAACCAAAAGGGTGGAAATACAAGCGATCCCGAAAAAAAATTCAACCCATGTACAAATCAAAACAGAATATACGTATATATGATACTAGAATTTATAATTTATGATGTTCGCTTGTGTGAGTGATAAAAACGTTGTAATTTAATAGTATACGTACAAACTTTGCGCTATAAGATATTTATAAAATGATAAATTTTATTTTAATTAAAATATATAATTGTGTACAGGTTCAAAAGTTCTGTATAATATATATAATTAATTTGTTTTAAAGTTAGACACTATATAATGTGCATGTACGTACATTAATTAATTTATATTGTCATACATTTTCTATAAATGTAATGTATATACATTTTTCTTATACAAATTTGCATTTATACAAATTAAAATATTTATTATATTCTGTTCACCTCATAGATAAAATCTAAAAATATCGTAATTTATTACTTTTTATAATATTTTTATAATTGGAAAAATTTATAGCCTATATTTTAATAATATTGTACAATTTATATATTTTTTCACCTATATAGCAATGAAAGAAAAAGAAAAAATTGAAGATAGTTTCAAGGTATTACCTCACTTAATAATAATATTGATTTTTTTTTCTGTATTTTGTCACAAATTATATTGCATGTTTGCATAATTTTATTGAAATTGTCACCCGCACAACATTCTTGAAATTTATTACATTTAGACATTTAGCATTTACACATTTTACTATTTGAGCAAAGAAGGTCAAAGAATCAATAAAATAATCACATATATATTGTATATTTCCAATTATGTTATTTGTGTCTATTTAACCTATAATATATTAATAATGTGTACAATTGTTCATACATTTATATAGGTGTTGCCGATCTTTGTGTGTACATTTAATATTTTGATGGTTATTTGCAAATCTGTGTGCTATATTGCGTGTAATAATGCAAAAAAAAAAAAATAAATGTTCTTTATATAAAAAAAAAAAAATAGAAGAAAAAAAATTAATTGAATCCTTGTATTCAATGTAATTATTTTGAAAATTATAAGTAATTGTTATTTAAATTTTAAACAGCAACAGCGCTGTGTTGGTAATGTCAGCGTTTCATTTTGTTCTTGTAATGCGTAAACATTACATGACATAATTTTGTTACAAAACTATAACAACAATCTCATAATTTGATAAAAATTATACTTGATTTTGTTTTTAATTTTAATTTGAATATATGATTAACGAAAATAAATACATACACAACAGTGGCTCATCTGATTACACTGTCGGCCAGAGCCTCAATATTAAATCATTTATCGAATTTTTATCATTATTTTATTACCATAAAATTTATCTCTTTCTTTATAATCATAAAAGTAAAGTTTTTTCTTATTTTATTCTATGATTAAAATGTCACTTGATGGTCTTGTGATAAATCCTCAAAAATAGTCTGTGGATAATAGTTTATCTTTTTATGCAATTTTCAACTTGTCACTTGCTTACATTTCAATATACACATCCAAATTTTATAATATCCAATATCTTCCTGTTATAGGCAATTTAAAATGATGAATAGAATGTGTGATTACGCAAATTTAATGGGACATTTCTCTAACACTACGAATAAGTTACTGTTGCGTGATTGGAGTTATGCAGCAACACATTAAAATTATTTACGGATATGATCATTACGTTAATCTATCAATTTTCTTTATGATTTTGTATATATATTTATGCTATAAGTTCGGCTTGTGCTAAAATGTTTCATGTCGTATAAGAATTTTTATTGCATTCTTCTCGGTTATGCGAGAAAACCAAACATTTTATAGTAGTTATACGCATTTTTTAACGAGAATTTTGAGTCTTACGAAAATAATAGCATTTCAAAAATTTTAAAAAGTATCGATATACTCATCAGATCTTGGGTACACTTCTTAATGCCTGTTAATGATACGTTTTACATTTTTATCGAGTATTTCTTCTTCCGATTTATATAAATCCTTTCCGATTTATTAAATCCCTTTCATTATTTATCTCTATGTTAAATGACCGCGGATGTTTATTTATTTATTTACTGGCCAACGGGATTCAATGTACCACCTACTGATCGCTAATGACAATAAAAATTTAAATACACATAAAAATAAAAATATTACTTTACAATAAAAGTTAAAAAATAAAAAATTAAAAATTAAAACAAAGTTAAAATTAATTAGATTAAAAAAATAACATTTAAAAATTAGAGCAAATATAATTAAAAAATTAAAACAAACAGATTATCGGCGACGTATACCTAATTCTGTCGAAAATCCATAGATCTGATATTGCCCCCAGAACACATCACGGGACAAATCAAAATCAAAAACACTCGAATAATAATTAAATAATCCGTGACATATTATTTAATGGATCATATTTTCCATAGTTTGTGCTATATATGATGACTCAAACGCAAGAAGCATGGATAACGAAGACGCCCATTAGATACGCTAAAATGAGTAAGTGTGATAGCAACAAATTTGGCGCATCGATCCAATTTGACAAAAGATCAAAAATAAATAAAACCATAGCGATTTCAAACCTATGTTTTGAAGATTCCTAATTGATCCGTTGACATCTATGCATATAAGGTGGAAGTCGAAATCCATCCGTTCATCCAAGTTTCCTTAGAGCATCCAAAACAAATTTGTTTGTATACAAATTCAATGTAATTATAGACTGTTCATTGTAGTATGGGTTCCATACTACTGAAAGAATATTCCAATGGAGATTTGACAAAAGCTCAGTATAATAGCTCCTCAACTAAAGATGTTTTGATAAATCAACAGTGCTGCTTCTAGTATTTCGGCGACAGGATATTACTACACCGTTCACCATACTCAGAGACATCGAATATCATACCAGACTAATAACCTATTGATGTCAACCGCAATAACAAAGAGTCTGCAAAAATTACAATAATTTTATTGAGTTCTTATGAATTGTTTTTTTTTAACCATTTCTAAATCACAGAACAAATTTAATAAAAATAAAACAATCATAAAATATAAATTAAAAGTTTTTTAGAAAAGACTCCATAAATATTTTATAATAATTTATTTACAAGCAGTGGCGGTTAATGATTTTTTTTTCCACCCATTTCAATGAAGACTCATCTACAAATTCGATTCTGAAGAAAATGTGTGTGAAAACTATAAGAAAATTCAGGAAAAAAACCATTTTGTGGAAAAAATCGAATTTTATATAACATTATTCTTGTTTAGAATTTCGGCACATAATTTTATTAGATTTTTTTCTATTTTTCTATTGACGTATTATGAAAATTTCGATCAATTTCCAATCGCAACACTTCAGAAATTATAGTCAATATATTAGGATATCCATATTGGGAAAAAAAAGTGAATATCATTCTTAACACATTGAAGATGGTTCACGTTTTTTTCACGTTTTTTTTTCCAACCGTTGGAGACGGGTGACGTTTTATTCACGTTTTTTAAAATTTCAACCAATGATGTAGATAAATTTGAGCGCCCTGTTCAATTCATTCACAGTATACAACAAGTTAAACGATAAAGAAAGGGTAAAATATAAAACAATTTTTACTGCAAGTAGTAAAAAAATGGGTTAGTGATGATTCTGAAGTAGAAGAAGATGTAGCAGATGTTATACAACCTGGAACTTCTACTCCTACCATGCATGCTTATTTTTACTATCCACCAGGACGATTATCTGGTAATATGCGACTACATGTTTTAGAGAAAATTGTCGATAGCGGGGAAAAAAAAGTATCCACGTAAGACATGTCTTGTATGTAAGGCAAACAACAAGAGGAGCGAAATTCGATATATTTACCAATTTTGTTTAGTACCTCTCCATAAGGGGACTTCTTTTCAAACATATCATACGAAAAAAAAACACTTTAAAATAGCGTTATATATGTTAATAAATCTTTAATAATTTATCCGATTTAATAAATGTTATAATTGGTTTTCGAAATTATCATTTTTTATTTATATAATTTTAATAAAATATGCGGGAATTGGGGGTATATATGCTATTCATCACATACCGTCTTCAAAGTGTTAATTTTCACTGACGTTAACATTACAAAATTGTCTAAATTTTTCTTTCATAAAAGTGATTAGAAATTGATTATATTTTCATGTGGTTCGTTTACAAATAAAATCTATTAAAATCTATTAAAAAAGGACGATTCATATTATAAGTTGATTTTCCGGAAAATTTAGTAGGTCGCTTATATACCCATATATATAGTTTCTTTTGTCAAAATAAATTAGAGTCTTTATCGAATTTGAAAAAAAAATATTCAGTTCAACCACCACTGCGAATACCATTGTTGTGCAAACTATCACATCTACAAACTAAACGCGATCAACATAAAACTTCTATGAGTATAAAAGCTAAAACTTTATAGTTATTAATGTCATGTCTAAAATTGTCACGTATGCATATTTAAATTTTTAAATTATTAATAATAATTATGTAACATAACAACAATAATAATAATAATAATAATAATAATAAAGAGAATACAAATAATGTTTTATTATTTGCATATTCTTAAATGTATAAATATATGTAATTTGTATAATCACTAACCTTGCTTTTTATTTAGTCAGTCAATTTCATGATATTCACATATATTCACGACAACTAAATCATATCAAAAAATCAACATTTTTATATATCAGTGCATAAATACTAACTATAGCATTACTAATTAGTATAGCGTTTATGTTTGTACACACACACACACAGGTAGATCCCGCATATAACCGGGTATAGTTATTTTCCAAGTTATACGAATTCATATTTATCTGAATTTTCCGCAATTTTATAATGTATTAAACGATTTTTTGATGTTATACACATCCACGGTGTTGTACACGATCAACCCGTACCCATATAAATCAATTTTAATTATGTACATCGGACGCAGCAGCTGTATAGAAGAATTTGTTGATAAATGTGACATATGTTTTGTTTGTCTATTTTAGAAACCTCATTATAATAATTATTTATTTCTTAATTAAAAATTTCTATAGTTTTACGCGAGTATAATAATATTTAATTGGACAGTGTAAGATATGTGTGCGGTTAATTTAATTTTGAAGTACGTTGTTTTACGTATCTATACGCTGCATATCGAATATTCTCACATATCAATCATTAAATGATGTTTATTTATCTCATATATAATGGTTTTGTTTTTATTGTATATATTACAATTGTTACAATATAATTAAGATATTTATCAAATTTTTAATGGATTTAATGAATTTAAAAGATTTTTTTTATTTTATTATTATAGACATTGTAATTATAATTTCATTTTTCAATGTTAAATGTTAGTTGAGAATTTTTATATTTTTATAACATATTAAATATTTAGTTAGTGGTTTGGTGCGGTTTCGGTTTTTTTTTGTGTGAGAGCTTATGTTTCTATATTATTTAATACCAAATAATATACAATAATTTCATATTATATATTTTATGTAACATATATGCGTTAATATTGATATAGTTTTATACATTTACCCACATTCATTCCATTATTGTCTTTAAATTGTGCATTATTATTTTTCATTTAGTAATTATGTGTGCGTTCTTATTTAACATTATTAATTATACTTGTATAGTACAATAAATAGTTTGCGTATATATAAAGTAAAGTATATTCTTTTACATGAAACAGTCCAAGGGTACCATATTTTTAATGGTTTTGAATATTTATTGAAACAATAGAGACTAGTAACATATAATATATTTGACTGTATATTACAAAACATTTATATTGTAATGTGTATTTTAAGAGTTTTAGTTTATGCACGCATACATGTACATTATTTATATAATTATAATAAACACCTTGCAATTTTTATTATTGCATGACAAATTAGTAGTAGTAGATTTTTCATGAATATCTGTTCGCTGGAATTGTATATTTTACGGTTAATCCGTATTTTAAATTATAAAAAATGATTAATATATTGAAACTATGCATCCTTCAAGTATGGACATAAACATAAGTCGCGAAAAATATACTATGCGACATATTTTTATTTATTTTAAGATTTTGTTGCCGAATTCGTAAAACATTTTCTTCGTATATAGTACTTAATTTTTACGGATTGCAAACTAAAATTAAAAATATTAACTTTTCATAGTTTAATTTTCCATAAAAATTGTTATATAATTTAATTGTAATACCCTTAAAAACTGTTTTTATATAGATTTTGTAATTTTTTTTACTTATTTCCTTTACATCTACGAAATTATTAGTACTCTGTTAAGGTAAATAATAATAGTTTCCGTGTATCGGAAATATAGCTTTAAATCAAAAAAGTTATTAACTTACAAATTGTATATGTCATTTTAAATTATACCGAGTTTAATTCCGGTCGTACAGATATGCGAAAAGATTTATCAATATTTTTATATATGTAAATTTCCATTTGTGCATTTATATTAGAAATTAAAAAAAAAAAGTGAACATCTATCGTGTTCAATTCAGAGAATAACAATATGTAATCTTCACACCCGCAACGGCTCTAATGGTCTGTAATAAAAATCATTTGCAATTATAAAACATCTAAATCGTAACATAATTATACAAACCAATTGATGAATTGCTGTCCATACTTGAACGTACGGTGTAATTTATAACCTTTAAGACTTTGAGGACTTACGTGTATGCATAGGTAATCAACCGCAGTATTGTGCTTCGATTCGATATCCAATGTAATCATTGAAAAATTCACGCCAACACTGAAACACATTGTGTATGAAATAATTTTCTATTGTTTTTAGTATTTTAAATATAAATAAAACTTAAAGTATATAGAAACCATCAATAATTGGTATAAATTTTTATAATTTTGTAAATCTGCAGACGAAAAGTGCAACATAAAAACTGCAAGCATTTATGTGCAAAAGAAAAGATAACGCGAAATATTACCGGTCATATTTCCATTTCCATTTTTTTAACACGTAGCCGCCGTATATTTAAAGGTATACCACTAATTTAATCTAATATAATCTATAATCTAATTACAATTTATAATGAAAATATTCTTATCGCACAATTCGACTGTTCGTGGGATGTTTTTTTTTTTTTTTTAATCTATGGAAACATCTTCAGAACAGTTTCGCTTCCCGTCAATTATTCCAATGATAAAAGAAATTGTTTTTTGTATCGCTTAAACGCGCGGCAAGCAGTGGTGACTCGTGAAAAAATGTCTTCAGATTGCAATATTTTAATTATATTTTTTCCGGTAGACGAATTGAAAATAGATTACATTATGAAAGAAAATTAGAATGTCCACTTAGTTAATTTTCCGGAAAATCGACTTTTAAGAATTATCATCTTTTTAAATTACGGGGGCCATAGTTTTAACGGATTTCCATTTTTATATACAGAATTGCAAATTATAATCAATTTTCAATCTTTCATAGACGAGATTATTAAAATTGATTCACGCATTCAAAAAATATGACCACCGATTTTCCATTTGATGTCCTTAAAATTTTGTATTAAATAATGGTAGTGTATAAATTTTTTGTATCATTCGGCGGTGGTTGTCAACTTTATACAGCACCACAAATTTCTTTAAATTTTCTCTGCCATCGATTGGAAAATCGGCCGTATCTTTCGAACGTGTGAATCGATTTTAAAAATCTCTGGTATGAAAAATTGGAAATTGATTATAATTTGCAATGTTGTATGCAAAAATGGAAATGGCCGTTAAAACTATGGTCCGTAATTAAAAAAATATGATAATTCATAAAAGTTGATTTTCCGGAAAATTTAATTCAATGAACACCTAGATTTTTTTTCATAATTTAGTTTAATTTCACCCAAGTTATAAGAAAAATATATCCGATATTGAAAACTGAATGCTATTTCTTAGCTTTCGCCACTGGCGGCAAGCTCTCAAACTATCCAAACAAAGTATAAAGTTAAAAAATGGCAATATTTCTATTTCTATGTGTCCATTCAAAGAATTATACCAACTGCTTTTTTTTATTCAATTGACATAATGTCTTTTAGACTCTTTCCATGTTTTTAGTATGTTTTAAATTACCTTATTATCATAAACTTATAATTTTTATTATTCAATAAATTGTGTTGTTTATAATATTGATTTGGGTTACGTTGAACTCTGATGCCATATATGTATATATATAGCCAAATATTGAATTCATATATGGATTCAGTGTCATTGAACCAATTAATTTAAAAATAAATTTATAACTATTACCTAATATATTGAATATTGATTCATATTAATTCGGATTCGTTATGGAAATGCATCACATGAAAAAAAACGTCTAAATATAAAAAAATGATAAAATTTTTCAAATCAAATATAAGATTCAAAATATATTTTTTTTGAATACTTAGAGTACTTCCAAAATATATAGTGTAATTTTCAAATCTATTATAATTTCATTTTTAGTAAATTGAATATTATATTTTGTAAATATTGTATTTTTTTTTTATAAATATGCAATATGTTTTTTATGTAAAATATATTTTAAAATTTCATTTAACTTTCACTCTCTGCTTCTATTCGGCTCTAATACGCGTGCATTTACAAATATGGTTTTGTATTTTTTCCAATTTAATATTAAATATAAGATTGAAAATATTTTCAATACGATGTTTCAATATTTATTTAACGCATTGAATAAATATATAATGTAATTAAATTTACAATAAAAATATATGTTTTTCTAAAGACAAAAAAAAACTGTGTGATTTTTCTTTTATATGTTGCTGATGCATATATTTTACATAATTTTTAGAGTGTATCGAAATTGTATATAACTTTTATACTTGCGCTACCTAAAATATCGGTATCTACAATATAATAACATATAATACAGTAGAATCTTGTCGGTCGGTAATCAAAGAAATTTCATACAACCGCGAATATTGACACTTAATTTTAATTTTTCGTATCCCACACATTACTTACGACAATCGACTAAAATAAAATATTTAGTATTTTAGTATACAAATACATTTATTTATTTTCACATCGATTCCCACACATTCTACGACTCTGGAAACTTTTTTGCCTATCTTTATAATTAATTTCTATTGTGCAATTATTTTCAAATTTTCTCTATACAAAATAATGAACAAAAAGGCACGGGATAATGATTTGTGATAACTAAATTCCTTATTCCTCTATAAATGAATTATAATCTACTAAATCTATCAATAGACCAAGCAATATAATTAATACTAATTTGTGATACACGCAATTTGTTGACAACATTATAAATCTTTTATAACTTATCTTAAGAGTCCTTGCGTAAATCGATCAATGTACACATAATAATTAAGTAACGATAACTATTAATCAGATCAAATGCGATAAGAATATTATTTTGAATTAATCAGGAATTTACCTATAAAATGGGAAATGCAAATTAGGTTAACGATTTCAACACAGCATAAAGTAATCGATGATGAAAGTGATAAAAACTTTAAAACAATCTTAGACGTTTATATTATATTAAATTAATAATTTGTATATGTATCCTAAAAAACTCTATAATTGATCCAGCTTCGATCGGTTCGTTAGTATGTGATCGCCTTTTTCGTGCGCGCTTCTACTGTAAATATATGTATTATGATAATGTATATTGATAAATACTTATAGCGAGTAGAATGTGTCATCGTGAGGCGGCTACATAAGACAAAAATAATATAAGCATATAAATATTATGATGAAAATAAATGATAAAATATATTATAATACATAAATTATAGACATCATCACCACGCACACACACATCCATCTCAACCAAATAGATAGACTATATTGTTATGGGTCAGCAGCATAACATTTTTTTTATTCGTACATATTTATATATGCATAAATTTAAAGTGAAATTCATATGGTTATTTCTATTTAAATAAATAAATAAATATAGATATTATGAATTTATTCATTGAAATAACTAACAAAATAATTTATAGATGTGTTTGTGTGTGTGTGCATGATAATAAGTATTATATTGTAATAGAATATTTAATAATATCTGACGATTGATTATATGCTCATATTAGTTAAAATTAAATAAAAAAACATACCCATTACATTGATGTTTATTACACAAAAATATAATAATATACATATTTTTTGAAACTTTAAATGAAAATATTGTTAATAAGTTAGTAAGTAACAAGTGACGTTGTAATCACAACTATGGTATATTATAATAGAAAATTTCACAGATAAGATTATGAAATTTTATATAATTTTTCTGTACACAAGCAATATAAATATGTAAATATGAACATATAATTGTTTTAAGCACATTACATCTCAACAGTAAATTATATAATTATATATATTTTATAAATACTAATTACAATTTCATAGGTGAATAGATAAAAATTTGCGTTATTGGTATTTGTTGTTATGTCATTTGATTTCAAATACAATAATTATATGTGTTTTTTTGTTATATTGAGATGAGAAACATTTTAAAAATGTATAAAAATCTATCTAACTAAACACAACCATACAATTTTCACAGAGTTTAAGGACATTAATTACGAAATATATCTCTTATTTATTATATACTTATTACACTTCATATATCTCCTTATGTCCTTATGTTGTTCTAAAATAGTAAAATTATCAATAATAATTTTAATGCACTAAAAGTGTAAATATTACTTGAACATTTTTTGTTTCAACAAAATTAGAAATTATATATGAAACCACAAATTATAAAAATTGTTCCGATTCAATACATTAATTTAAATAATGTCAAATCAAAGATTATAAAATGATATTCTAAAATATTAAGGATGTATTTAAAAAATATATGAGAAATTATTTCATTCACACGCCATAACGTAATTCCCATATAAATTATTTAAATTATTGAGGAGATGGTATATATATTGGAATTAGTGTATGTGTAAATATTTTGTCATCACAATTTATTTAAATTTAATTTATATTAAAATATAAAGTTTAACAATTTACATTTGACGATATCTGCTTTCGTCAATCAATTTTGCAGCAGCTATATCGTGTTTGGTGCTGTGGTTAGTGTTATGACGAAATTTAAAATAAATTTTCCACCATTTAATACACATCCTATCATTTGGCTAATTATAGATTAATAATAATATTATTAATATTATGGTATATTTTAATGTGACCCATTATCTGATGTGAGAAATTTTAAATTATAAATAAATTGAGAATATTAATTTTTTTGATATGCTCCGTAAAATCTTAATCTTTAAAGACAATGTTCTTCTTAAGAGAAAGATATTAATATAATTTGATTGGAAAAATATTATCTTGCTGAACACTAAAAACGGGTAATTCGGTTGTTCGCTTCTTCAGAGTGTTCTACTTCTTCAGATCAATTACAAGCTGCATATTAAATAAAACGCCTATAAAAAAACGTTTTTTAAGATAACTAGATAGAGTAGTTGAATATATTTCATTTTATATATATGCAATTATGGTCGATATAGTAATTTTCCGTAATAATTACTCAATTGTTTTATTAAAAAATTATATCGTCTAACGAGTGCAGTTTAGTGCAAATTCTGCGTATAGCTTAATATTTTTATTTTATAGGCCGCTCTAACTATTTACCAAAGATATATTTAATTGTGTATGGAAGCATAAAAACGTAAATGAAATTAAAATCCATATAATAATATCAATTTAGCAACTTTATTTATTTAATTGAAATTCAATATATTTTCAAATCTTAATTATGTTATTATAAAAAAATAAAGAAAAAAAATATACATAAATACAAAAAAAAACAAATGTAATTTAAATCATTTACGAAGGATTTATTGTCTCATTAATATTATAATTAAATATTTATGCGTAATATAAATGAGCCAGTGGCGTTTCGCGCGAGAAATTCGTTCAATGCACCCGACTGCGATAAATATTCTTAAATGTATAAATTTAATAAATAAATTAACCAACGGAATGTGCAACAATATAAATTTTCCGGAAAAATTCACTTAAATGTTTCAATTTTGCTTCAACTTATTTATGGATTTTCCATTTACTTTTACGCATAAGCTAAAAATTGTATCAATTTTCGAACTTTTCATAAAACAATTTCTCAAAATCGCTTTACGTGTACAAAAAAAATGGAGTGGCGATGTTAAATATATACAATTTATCATTACAGAATTTCACCGAAAAATTGGTATGCATTAATCCATATTTTCATAATTTTTTGGAAACTTATTATATTTTTAGTGAAATCTGTATTCAAATATCTTAAAAATCATAAAAGTTAATTTTTCCTAAATATTGTGTTTACTGTATGCACACCCAACAAATTTGTGGCCACATAAACTATTTATTGATTAAAATTTATTCGTATTTAAACAATATCAAATTCATATTGCATAGATTATGAACGCAGGTTTTTTGTTTTTTTTTTGCTGGGATGACATAAAGTCCACAGACATAAAGGCAATTGACGTTGTGTCCATTCCATAGTATATAGACATTTCATCAATTAACATAATGTCAAGGTATTCTATATAATGGTGAGAAATAGCAGTCAGTTTTTAATATCGCTATATATTTTTATTATTAGGTTGTCAACTATCTCCCTTCCGCCTTTTTGCTCTTTATTCAATGCTTTATAAAAAGTGTTATAGTAATCGGATTTAGTTCAAATATGCGCCGTTTTGTTCGATAATCTGTTTCCATCTAGACTGCAACTTCATAATACCTCCCTCGTAGAAGCCCCCCTCCTTATTTGCGAAGAACTCGGACAGCCACTTTTCACAAGCCTCTTTTGAGATCAACTTTACACCACCAAGGGCGTTCGCCATGGACAGGAACAGGTGGTAATCACTTGGCGCTATGTCCGGGCTATATGGTGGATGCGATAAAACCTCCCATCCGAGCTCCCGTAGCTTCTGACGAGTCATCAACGAAGTGTGTGGTCTGGCGTTGTCCTGGTGGAACACTACACCCTTCCTTTTGGCCAATTCTGGACGCTTCTGGTCGATCGCCTGCTTCAAGCGGTCCAGTTGTTCGCAGTAGATGGTAGAATTAAGCGTCTGGCCATATGGGAGCAGCTCATAGTGGATGATTCCCTTCCAATCCCACCAAACACACAGCAAAACCTTCCTGGCCGTCAATCCCGGCTTGGCCACTGTTTGGGACGATTCACCGGCCTGCGACCACGACCGTTTTCGCTTGATATTGTCGTATGTGACACTCCGCGGTTCGAAGTGATAGAGTACCATCCCCCAAAACACCATTAATCTCACGGAACGTTTCTCTAGCGGATTTGCCTTTAACGAAGGAAAACTTTAAAATAGCGCGAATTTCGGCGTTAGTGAACTCCATGTTTACACGTCTATAACTGTTGAACGCAATATCCAAACTAATCATACATAGCGTCGTTTTGTTTGTTATGTCAAGAGCTTTCAAATTATGTACAGTGTTGCCAGATACGAGCTCTGTAGCGCTTTGTACATAGCCGCGAAATTAAAAAGACAAAAAGGCGGAAGGGAGATATTTGACAACCTTATATGACCTGGATGAAATTAAACGAAATTATTAAAAAAAAAATTTGGATATTCACCAAATTAAATTTTCCGGGAAAGTTAAATTTTATGAATTATCATTATCTCTTTGAATAACGTGTCATAGTTTAAAAGGATTTCCATTTTCGTATACAAAATTGCAAATTATAATCAATTTCCAATCTTTCATAGAAGAGATTTTTTAAAATCGATTCACGCATTTAAAAGATATGATCAATTTTCCGAACGATGACAGAGAAAATTTAAAGAAATTTGTGGTACTGTATAAAGTGAACACCAAAATGGTACAAAAAATTTATACAGTACCAATATTTCTTACAACATTTTAATGACATCAAATGGAAAATGTGTGATCATATTTTTTGAATGCGTGAATCAATTTTAATAATCTCTTCTATGAAAGTTTGAAAATTGATTATAATTTGCAATTCTGTAAATAAAAATGGAAATCCGTTAAAACTATGGCCCGTTATTCAAAAAGATGATAATTCTTAAAAGACGATTTTCCCGAAAATTTAATTCAATGAACATGAATTTTTATAATTCAGTTATCAGAAAAATATAGTGATATTGTAACATTTTTTCATGCTTCGCCATTGTTTATATGAATACAGCTGTAATTGTTTGTATCAACTAACTATGGAAATACACTGAATGTTTTCAATTTCAATCAATTGACCAAATAATGTCCATAATGAAAGTGATATAACTTTATTTCTGTTGATACCTCATTGTTTATTACATAAACTATTGTATTTATTAAACACATAATAATTATGAACGCAGATTTTTTTTTATGGTACGCCGCCTGTGATACTATAAAATGTATAAAATCTGGTGTTAAAAATACTTGTCGCAATAACTTACTCTATATTTATCAATACATTTTTATATAAATAAAGTAATTTAATATTATTAAATTGTAAATGAGTACGTACTACTACTAATTTTCGATAATTATCCTTGAACTTTGTTTATATGTACAATGTTAAATTTATATTTTTTTATTATAATAATTTATGAAATCAACAAAACGTGCAAATTTCAATTATTCGCATTATGAAAGATATGCGCGTATTGTATCTGTATACATAAAAAAAAATATACGACCGTATTAAAATGAAATAAAACTAAATTTTACATAATAATTTTGTAAAATAACAATTGACAATTGAAAAAAGTAGAGAAAACAAAACTATGTTAAAATTATAATGTGTGTGTAGTAATTGTTGCCAATAATTGTTATTATTATTATTATTATTATTATTATTATTATTATAGTATTATTGTATGTAGCGTTTCATTACACACATTTTGTTAATATTATGTTACATTTTTATAGAGTGTAGTTTTTTTTTCTTATGACACAATGCAGAGTTTTTTTTTATTTTATTTAAAAACATATTTGACGGTTGATAAGCAATGAAAAGAAACTTTTTTTAGTACAAATATTATTTAATTTTTATTGATTTGTTTTTTTTTATATGTTCAATGAATTTCTTTATTGGGTATTGTGTTAAACAACAATTTTTATTTTGTAATTTACTGATGCTGAAAGATATTATTGTATATTACTTATGATGCGTGTATTTGTCTCACTATTATGATATTATATATGTAAATAACATAAAAATTATGATACAGAGGCAACATATACGACAAGATCATTACAAAAATTACAAAATATCTCGAAACACAATAACACCAACAGCTAGCTAACAATAGATAATTTCTAAAAAAAATATATTGTATATGGTTGGTAATGTATTTTTGCTTAAATATACGCAGTGACAAATTTTTTGGTAAAATTTATATAATTAGCATAACAAATTTATGTGCAAAATTAACAAATAATAGTTAAACATTAAACACGTATACGTTGTACGCGGTACGGTGTGCCTATACCAATATAAATAAAGATAAAGATTATGTAAAAAATTATATGAATAAAATTTTGTGAATTTATTTATTGTCTTTCGTATATACAATACAATATAGTAAAAAATAATACTAAACCATTACTCATAACCCAATTGGCAATATAAATAAATAAATAAATATTAGAAAACTAAAAATTAATAAATATTAAACAATTTTATGTCTTTTAAGCATACTATAATATTTCAATATTAGACAACAAATATAATTAATTAATACAAATATTTTTTTCAGTATGTAACATTATTAATAATAAATAAATACGTGTGAAGGAATTATAATTCATAAAAATGATACAACCTCTGTCCAAAAAATGCACCGAAATGTAGACAGAAGAAAAACGGCAATAATTTATGTTTACAAATAATTATAAGAAAGGTCATTCCTGAATGGTATACGAAAAATAGATTTATGTACCAATTTATTGTCTTACTTATACTGATTGGCATTAAAAACCAGCTGTGGTTTTGGCCTTCTCCAACATGCTCGGTACCCTTAAGTCTACCCACTATCCTTGTTCCTTCTGCATTACAATTCTACAGTTTTTTTTTTTTTGCACACTTTGTCATCCTACGTATACGGCATGTGGTACGTGTGGTGACAACATTTGAATTGTTGCGTACAAAATGTCTATTTCAAAATTATATTTTCGCCTCCAAATTAATTTATAATAATAAATTTTGTTCTTTGACGGGACCAAAATATTGCCACTGAGTATCCTTCGTTCAAAAATTGGCAATAATTGTTCCTGGTTTATGCACCATGCCGCCGATCCATTATACTAATGTTTTACCATATACGAAGATGGCATTTTAGATCGCACTGCAATGTTTTATTTTGATTGATGTTTTTTTTTTAGCCCGTATAGTAAGTAGCCCATATTTCCAATTACTACTCTGTGGCGAATTTCCTCTTCAATATTATTTTTCACATTTATCAACGATCACACGTGTACATGTGTTTTGTCTGTATTTAGTTTGATCATCCAAAACATTCCACCCGCATATTTCCACCCAATACATCTATATCATTAGCATATGCTAATAGGTGACATGATTTTGCAAAAATCATTAGATTTTTATTAATGCTTACAACTCTTAATACCTTCACCAGCGCAATATTCAACTATAAATGTCTGAACCTATCTTCCACAGTATATACAGGTTTGTGTTTATACATTTATTTTTAAAGTGTTTGATTCATGTCTCGAGGTACCTTTTCCTCCTTTACTCTTATGTCGTCATAACCTGTCCAGCTATAATTTTTTCCTAAAAACAACCGATGATATTATCGATTGCACCCATCAAAAATTTAATAATCACGAAAATTAGTGTATTTAATATAACGAAGATATAAAACAAGTATGTTATTAATAAAAAATAAAGAAGACTATAATCAAGAGTGACTATATAACAAGGAAATCTGATTCTATAGCAAATCTTATTTTAGCAAATACATTTAACATTAAATAATAAAGAAAATAATATTTAAAGGAATTTATTTGTTCAGAATGGATTACTTTTTCATGCTTTCTATGGATGGATTATTTTTTCATGGCCATCGGAATGTATACATACACTATCAATCCAGGGTTTCACATCACTTTATAAAACCTCGGCAGCATTAACTAGCATTAAGTAGCTGGAAATTTCGTATACATAACACGGGTAACCTCTGCATAGGTTCTGAAAATAACCATTTATCATTTATCCGATTAATTTTTTAGTCTTCATTGAAATTTTTATAATCACAAAAACCAATTTCATGTTGAGAACTTCTGGGTGCTTAAACTTGTTTAAAAGGAATTTACCTATGTGATAGATATACGCATAACGTATAGAACTTGTAGCTTCGGGTTTCGTGACCGACTCGGCGAACTCTAGTCTTCAGACACTTTAAGGTCTCTCGCGAAGGCTTTTATTGAGTTTGAAGGATTTTCGTCGACGATCGCTTGTGTATGTGCAATAAATTGTGCAGTTTTAATAGTGTCCGATCGTTCCTCATGCTTTTTGAATTTTGCAACAGATTTTGTATCGCCAGCTGATGCTTCCAATTCATGGTGAACGTTATGTACGAATGATCGAACGCTTTATAGAGAAAATTGGAAATTCATCTGTGAATTCTTTGTTGAATTAGTTGGATTAATTCGCTGGTGAATTAATTTATGAAATTAGAACTATTTATAAATTCACACAATATTTCACCGATAAATTCTTTGGTGAATATTTTGATGAATTAATTGATGAGTTCATTAATGAAATTCGAAATACTTACAATTTATGTATGCATTCAATGAAGAAATTGGAATTACATACAAAAAGTCCCACTATGGGATTATACATTTCTCGAACGACGCACAATAAAAATTACTTTCTATACTCTGAATGGAAATTGTCATGAAACATAAAATTATTTCGATTATTTTTCGAACAGAGGGTGGTGTATAAAAATGGAAAAGTTTTTATACTTTCTCAAATGTGTGACAATATGCGCTCGATGTGTGATGTAAATTTAATATTTTTTTTTTAAATGACATTTCTTTTCGCATAATTGTATTATCTCATTTAGCTAAAATATTAATTATTATTTTTATAAATAATTATACACAAAGAATTTATTTATTTTATATTACAATAATATATTTTTTGTTACAATGCTACTCTTTATTTACAAATTATATATAAATTGCATATCCATCGCATGTGTGTGTGTATTATAAAATAGCATCAGATGGGTGGACTGCGTAACCAAACAAAAAAAAGTACTATATAACGTTAAATGGTGAGGTGTGTAAATTTATTTAAATTTCCTGTATATTTTCGTCGAGAAATTATTATCTAAAAGAAATTATATAATTATATTCTTTAATAAAAGTGACAATTGACCGAAATTTCAAATAAATATTATTAATACCATAGTTATATATGGCCATTTAACATTTCTATATAATATTATAGAGGTACAAATAAATGTACATAATATAATCAAAATTTGATTACATGTTTGTATATTTTCTGTATAGGCACCACGTAATTGTTGTTGTTTATAAACATTTAAATATTATAGTTTGTTTTTTTCTCTTCAAATGATTGATTTTTTTTTTTATTTTGCGTTATTAATTATTTTTTTGTTGATCGATTACTATTATTATTTAATATTTTGTGTATAATATAATGACATAATTTTTCTGTTTTTTAGTATAAGCATTTAAGATTATGTAAATAACTCTATATGTTACATATAAATAATACATAAACTCGTCTCGTATGTAATATGCGGCGGCGGCGGTATATATTGAATTTTAATGATAAATGTTTATTATTATTATTTTTAAAAATATTTATTTATAATTTTAACAAATTGTATATTGATCAGTAAAATCGAGGAATTTCAATTGATTTATACATTCCTTTGAAAACAATTTCGATTAATGAGAGATTTCTGTGAAAATCAAAATAAATGATAGTCTGAAATTCTATCGGTGTAGATTCTATAAATCTCGTGTTCATCGTATCATCGTATCCCAATTTCTCATTTTTAAGTCATCAAAATTGTATTCGAGTTCAACGACTTTGGTAATTCTGAATACTTATCTTTATTTGCATTCATTCGATTGTCTAATAGTTATTTACATTATCACTACCGCATAAAGATTCACTTCAAATCCCCGACTGATTGACAATGTTCACGCATTTATAGATCTATTACAAATATTAAATATTTATAAAAAATTGATATTTTGATTATAGAAATAAAATCTATATTGACAATATGAACCGTATGTGTACTACATTTGTTATAAAAATTAATTTTTTTTTGAAGGAACTACTAAATAATTTAATAATAATTATATCTGAATTATTTATATATTTGTTATTATTAAAATTAAATTATACATTTTATATTATTTACCATGCGGTGTATGTATTCATAGACCCAATTTTCCAGTTCTGCAGATGTTTTGTATAGTGTTGCTATTTAATTGCTTGTCCCATCGATGAAAAGAAATGGTAATCGGAAGGATTTAGGTCTGGTGAATATAGCGACTGGGATAACAAATCCCAGCGATTTTTTTTGTGATCGTTTTGCTGTCTATTCATGGTTCAACTTTTATCACTTGTTATTTATTTCGGTCACCAGTCTAACGAAAGTTAGAACCACGTGGAAACAATTTATTATTATACAACTCCTTTTGTGGTTCCGCAATAAAGTGAAGGCTGAGAAATATCATTCAGATTTCAATATCGCTATATCTTTTTTATAACCTGGGTGTAATTAAATTAAATTATGAAAATTTAATTTATGTGTTCACTGAATTAAATTTTCCTTCTTTTATGAATTATCATCTTTTTTAATTACGGGTCAAAGAATTAACGGATTTCCATTTTTGATCAAAAAATATGATCAATCGTTTGGAAAAAACGATGGCAAAGAAAATTTAAAGAAATTTGTGGTAATGTATAAAGTGATAACCCAAAAAAATGTATACAGTACCATTATTTCATACAAAATTTCAATGACATCAAATGGAAAATCGGGGGTCATATCTTTTGAATGTGTGAATCGATTTTAAAAATCTCCGCTATGAAAGATTGGAAATTGATTATAATTTGCAATTCTGTATACAAAACTGGAAATCGGTTAAAACTATGGCGCCCGTAATTCAAAAAGATCATAATTCTTAGAAGTTGATTTTCCGGAAAATTAACTAAGTGGACATTATAATTTTTTTTCCAATTCAACTCATCTACCAGAAAAATATGATGATATTGTAATCTGAAAACATTTTTTCATGCGTTGCCGCTGCTTTTTTCCATATGAATATTGCGTTTTGCCGTCGACATAAATGGTCCAATGTTTAGTTCGTTTCGGAGTACGAAAATAAATAAATTTTTTATCACCAGTAACCAGTACGATACAAAATTTCACACATGGTTTTTATTGCTTTTATTTGTTTCTTTCACTCATAATTCATTCGGGAATCCATATTTTCCTTCCCTTTTTGTATTTAAGCGATCCAAAATATTAATTTGTTGACTTGTTTTTAATGAATCTGCCAGTTTTTTTTCTTCTTGCGATTGTACATCTTCTTCAATATAAATATTACGCTTGTAATTTGGTATCTTCAAATTTATTAATTTTGTTTGTTTTCCACATTCTTTATCCTTACACATTAAAAATCACCACATTTGAATCGTTGTATTCGATTACTTTTTGCACCAGTTTTCTTTCAATTTAAAGCAATGAATAAAAATTCAGTAATCACAAATAAAATAGTTCAGCTGAAATAGCTACAGCGATTAATCCACGAACGATCGTTTCATATCACCTACTATTATAAATATACATATTGAATTCTACTTTCATTTAGACGATATGAATACTAAATTATAATATAGTAAAATTGTGTAAAATAAATATATCTATTCTTGAAATGTCATAATTTGTATTGCAATATTATATGAAAAAAAAAAAACGAAAAAATGGCTTTGAATAAAAACACTAAAATACCATCAATAACTATTATTATAACAACATTATAAAGAAACTAAAAAATCATTTTAAAATTACAAAACTAGAGCAAGAATTTATTATTTCTTTTTAGGTATCTCTATATTATTGTTAAAATAAAATACAATATATTTAATATTTTTAATAACAATTTAAAAATATAACCTATTAATTTATTAGATTTGTGTTCGATTGGTAAAATTCACGCCCTTTTTACAAACAATAAAATTAAAAATTTATTTCATTTTTCTGCAACATAATGTTGCACATAATAAATTCTGTACTATATTTTACCAGTATTTTAACCATAAATATTCATGTAAAACATGTTTTATTTACAATATTTTATATGTACCAATACACCAATTCTATGTTATTCATTCGATATGAGTTTTTTGATTTATTTATATCATATTTATTATTATATTATTTAATATTTTAATAGCATTTTTAAAGTGATACAATTATAAATAAAATGTATAAAATTATTTAGTTTTTTTTTCTAATAATGTTTCTAATATTATAATTTATTATAATTTATTTGTATAATTGGTTAAATTGGTTTTAATGATTACATATATATTCATGTATTTTATTTTACGTACTCATGGTACGACGAGAGTAGTAATTCGTTCGTTCGATATATTTGCGTATAATTTTATGTTGGATTTTTTATTTTTTTAAATTAATATTAATAATAATATAATAATATTTTGCTTTTTTAAGTTATATAATAAAAAATAGTATTAAGAAATAATTATTTTTGTTATGCATTACCACCTCGTGTTGTGTGTATATCGATTATGATGATTATATATTAATTTTATTTTTAATTTCCTAAATGGATCGCGTTTAATATTAAACAACAAAATATTTCGAAATATACGTTATAAATTTTATAATATTATTGTTCGGTTTTGATGGTAAAGTATATTTTTATTATAAAAGAATTCACAAAAAAAACGATGTAAAACATAAAAGAATAAACTTTCGAATAATTTTGTAAATTATGTGGATATTTAATAAAAAAAAGTAAAAAATATGTTATATACACACACACACACACACACACACACACACCCGGGGTAAAAATTGAGTGGTGGAGACTTTGAAAATGATAAAAACTACATGCGAGACACAATTAAGTGCCGGACAACTTTTCCAACTGACATTTATATTATTATATTTGATGTTTTAATAACTTTATTTTGCCTTTTTGAAATTTTTCTATTCACGCTAGATTGGGAAAATATTTGTCCACGTATAGTTCCCAAATTTTATGAAATCTATTTCATAATCTTGATAGATTTTTTTAAAACAAATTTGCATTAATACATTCGATGCAGAGGTATTCATTAAATTTTTAATGCTATAAAAAAAACACCCCTAAAACAGCTCACACATATTTCTTTTCGGTTGAACAGTATTTTAATTTAATTACTTTTATTGCATTTTGCGTTAATAAACATTATAAATACACCATCTGGTGTCCCATTAAAAAAAGCCGGAATATGGTTATGTGTAAACCATAGAAGACGTAGCGCTATCTCTTGTGTTTGTTATGTTGTGTGAACGTTCATCAAAAAAACTGTGAAAATTTCCATAACATTACATTCAATAGAAACGAAAATACAACACATAAAGTTACATCTGATGTTAGGTTTGTCGATCGTAAAATTGGTAAAAATGTTGTGCTCAAACGTATTATTTGTTTAAAATCACAAGTTTTTAAATGGTATAAATGATTCACAGAAAGCAGAGATGCTATAAACATTGAAAAAGTGCATGATTTCGTAAAAATTTCATCGAAATGGAGTTTATGGAATACCGAAAAAAATAATTCATCAAACATTTAACTGCGGTCTACGATAGGTGAATTTAAAGTTTGTTCCACATCAATTAAATGATGATCAAAAATTTCGCCAAAACTAATAATCAAATTTTTTTTTACTTACACTGAAAATAAAATTATTCCTTAAAAGTAGAAAATACTCATTTAAATAGCAAATCTTCTGCGTGTATACGTCCGATCAAATAGTCTGCTGTTAATACAGAAACGCATACGCTAAATTCGTAAATAATCTTTATTCCTCTCACCATCGGAAAAGTTTTACTAAACTTCGATATGTCTGCTATTTACGCATATGATATATATCAACAAATCTAGCTGCTTCGCAGGCATATTATATTTGTGTTTTGTATATTTAGCAAAAAATTTTACCAATTTAGAAGAACTATTTTTACGGCAACGCAAATATAATAAATTTACTGGCAAAAGTTATCTGCTTATGTAACAAAATGTTTTACTCATTTCAACAATAGTTTCTGCCATATGAGAAAATGTTGCTCCGACTACGCAGATGAATCTGATGTTACGCAGAACTTTATATTTGCTAGAATTTGCACCAATATTACTGCCCTTATGTGGCTTGATTTTGCTAATGGTGTGCATATTTTCTTCTTTGGTTGCAAATAGGCTTATATAGCAAAAACAGAGCTTTTTGCTAAAATAATATTTTTTTCAGCAAATAAATAAATAAATAATTAAATAACAAATATTGTTTAAAATTAATTAATAACTATTTCAAAATAAGGAAATATAAATATAGTCGAAATATTATAATAAATTTTGATATTTAATTCTTAAATATAAATTTTAAAAAATTAACCCAAACTAGAGGGTTCGATAGTTTTAATTTATAGCAAGCTTTGCTTTGAAATATAGTTAATGATGAAGACATTTCCTGGTATGATGTTGATAGCAGCTTATAGTATAATACTTTACAATGACTAATTTGTGACTAATTTCTATTCCCTAAACTTTATTTGCCTATGAAAGAAAACCGTTTTGCATCAGTTGAAGGCATTCAAAAGACGAGGACAATCGTTTTGAACAGCATTCCCTTCACAGACAAAAAAATTCATTTGAATCACTTGCTGAAACGTGCAAGCCGATGTATTTCAAATGATTGAGATTAGTTTGATTAAATAAAATATAGTTTTTGTGAAAATTTAATATTTTTGATTTTTTATTAATCCATTCCAGATTATTATGGTACAGGCATTGTATTTTCAATCCCATTTAATAACAGACTTTTGGATTGTACCTTTTTATGTCATATATGTATATTCTCGCCTTATCTATTATCATATAAAAGAATCCCGGCAATACGCAAAACTCTATAATATTTTTGATTGACATGTTTTTATGCTTTATTCGAGAAAATAATTTCAAATTATAATTTTATAAAACGCTTAAAAACGAATTAATTGGAAGTGTGTCAACTCAAATTTAGAACCCGTGTGTATTTGAATTGAGAAAATTCGAACCTAAAACCATCGCAGCGTTTTCAATTACGCTATATAAATAAAAAAATGCATAATACAATGAATTTTTAAAATTTTTATTATATTCAAAATGAAAAAAATAGTGTTTCATCACAACTATAAAATGTCTTGTAAAAAAAACTCTATAAAACCATATATACCCGAACTCGTATAATAAAATATTATGAATCATTTCATATATTTTATGGTATAATTTAGTATTTATATTTAGTCATTCTCTTATTATATAATATCATATACAACATTTTATGTATTATAAAACATTTTCATATTATAATCTTTATTTTATCTTAATCTATACAATAAAACTATTTTTATTTTGGTATAAAAATCTGTTACAATGATAATTTTATATGTTTTATTCATTGGTACTCTTTAATTTATACATTATTCGCACAGCAATTTTTAATTTATAATTTATTTTATAACAATTGAAATAAATAAATAAAAATTATATAAATTTTGGAATAAAAAGAATTACTAAAGTATAAAAAATCCAAAAAGATTAGATATTTATTTGTTAGAAAATAGATTATAAATACTCACCAAATCGGACCTATTCACAACGAACGTTTTCCAATGTCGATTTTGAGTCTTATAGCGTTAGATCTGCGTGGCCTTCTTCCATCTGGAACACTATTCAATATGATACGTTATCAAGTCTATATTGATATATTCTTGTGTGAGAAATGTATGTACCTCTATTTAGCATGTTTTTAGACATTGCAAAATCAATAATTCATTATTTCATACTGCATGTGTACTATAGTTAGATGATATATTATTTCCATAGTTTCCTAAGCAGATCATAATATTATTCATATCCTTCACCTAATTGCGGGTGAACATGTAAATTGATGAAAGTCAAATTGAAAAATTCCGTGCTTAAACGTATAGGCTTCATAATGTGTATAGAGTTAAAATCAATTTTTGATTGCCATTGCCACAACCTACAAAACTAGTTTCTTTTATTCGATCATAAAATCTATAATAAAATGTATATAGTTTTCCTTTAAGTAATTTTTTTTCGGGCCACCTAGTTTCTATAACTGTTATATCCAGTTAGTAAATCAGTATGTGTTCTTGTAAAGCACTTTATCCCAAAACGATTCTAATATTTCAGTTTTTTAATCGTCGTTCTTTTTTCATTTGCTTGAGTCGTTGTCGTTTATCCTATATCCAATCCGAGGTATAGTGTTTAAGACTATTGTTGTTTTTCCGAAGTTGGCAGTACATGAACCATATTGTAAATAGGATATTTAAATATAGGGGTATATTTCTACCTCTATATACTAAATCATATCATATAATAATTACTTTTTACATCATTATAAATTTTACATTTCAAGGATATTTTTTTAAGTCATTACTCCAAGTGGAGCTTTATGTCATCTAATACACCTTTCATTACAGCCAAGTTGGTAAATTACTTTGCATGGGTGAGTATATACCAATTTACCAATTGTACTGCAATTAACGAAAGATATAGATATTTTCAAAATTCTATTATTTTTATATGGGTGATTAGCCCATAGTGATGTGTGTGTGTGCAGACATTGGTAATCTATGAATAGCTTCCAACACCATATTTTCAAAGATATCCGTTTTTATATATATTCCATAAACGAACAAATGGTCAACCGCAGCAGAAAAATTTCTGTATTAAAATAAATACCGAATAATTTCCTATGAAAAATAGCGGATTTGAACCGGCTATATTTCATGATTAATAATATATATTTCGGCGCTATACAACTGCGCTACTGAGCCTCTTATAATTACGCTGTGTCTTAAAAATTCCCAATTTCTCATAAACCAGAGGTTACATCTGTATATGTGATATTGGTTTTTAGAAAGATACGTTTTTCTTTTTATACCATGAACGAACAAATGATCACCCAGTCACTGAGTGTTTTTTTAAGGATTTAAAGATAGCGATATACAATGTAAACAGATGAGTACCCACTGTATCTCACACATAATAAATAATTTTTTTTGACCACAACGATTGATAATAATAAAATTCGATCCGCAAGCAAAAAGTGTTGAATTGAATTCAATTTTCAATAATTTAGATAACTAACAGTGATAACTTAGCGAAAGTTTTATTGAATTCCGTAATATATTTATTTGTTAACAAAATTCTCAAAACAGTATATGTTAAACAAATTTAAATATATAGATTAGTATAGAGTTGTATAGAACGAAGTACTCCACCACCATTGTCCAAATATTTATTGGTACTGGTCAAGCCAGATTATCAATACACATTGCTTCAAAATGCACGCATCTAATGGAATACCATCAAAATAATCAGTTTTACAATTTCACAATGTAGTTGTGGACATCATATTTATGTTGTTATACGTTCAGTAAAGCAATTATATAGTAAATATAGTTATAATGTAAAATTTAATTATATATAAAATCAATATATGCATAGGCTTTCTTTCTTTCTTAAACATAACACAACTTCCATTAACCATTTAATTTAATGTTTTACTTCTTGCATTATTATTATTATGTATATTATTTTCAAAATATTTGATTATATAATCATATAATCTATTTACTTTTACATGTACATAACAATAAAATACAACTTAAAATTGAAAAAAAAACAAAACACGATTTATATTTGTCTATTTATTTCCATAACATCTTATTATTATTTTATACTTACTATAATTTTAACATACCTACAATTTATTTTTTGTTCCCATCTAACAAATTATATAAAACAAATAAAAAGATGCCTTCTTTTAAAACAATTTATTTAATTTTTTTGTTATTTCATTTAATATTTGACCATTATACAGTTCCGGAATAATGTTGTTGTTGCGGTATACTTATATTGATATTAATATAAAGATATAGTATATGATGGAATAATATGTACATGCGATGTACTCGAATGTATTATAGATAATGTTTACACTCTCATACCAAACTCATACGATACGATTCGAATATTTATAATATATTGAATAAGACATAATTTATGTCTTTTATTCGTAGAAAAAAAACATCAATCAATTTTTTAAAATAAAAAAGAAAATAAATTACGTACATACGCGAGTTAATGTTTTTTTGTAAAGGAAAAGAATGAATATATTGAAGATATAAATATAAAAATACAAAATGCAAAGAAAGATCATCATCATTTCATATCTACAAAACAAACTAAATATATATTAACTGGAAAAAAAAGTGAAAGTTAATCATTTTAAAATAATAATAATATATAGTTAAACATATATGCCATAAAAATTAGAAGATGTAGGTTTTTGTTTGGTACGAAAAATAGTCAAATCAGATTAATTCAAATGTTTAATTAATTGTATTTATAAAATAAAATATGTGCGCGATTAATTTGGCGACTATTTAATTATTTTAGTATATATTTTGTATACAAATATACACAGGATTATTAAATAGCTATACTATGTAAGTAAACAAGATTCATAGGAATAATAAAAGTGAAATGGATATGATGAGGAAAGATCATCATAGTCAAGCACAACATTTCATAGGTTGTTATGATGGACAATAATATTCTTTAAAAATAATTGAACACACCAATATTTTATTACATAAAATTCGATTATTTTCAGTTAAATAGGTATATTAGTATGAAACCGTTGGTTTTTGTTTTAAAGAAATTTTTTTATTGAATACGCAATTACTATTGTCAGGTACAACTTTTTTTTTGCAATTATTTTTGACCATTTATGATCACCATATATAAAAATTAAATTTCTTCAACTTTTTTGATGCGATCCAAGAAACGAGCCAATTTTGGTCGTTTTCATTATTGCGGAAGTGCTGTGCACAGAGTTCATGTGCCATTGATCTGAACAAGTATAGTAATCTAATAGAACAACATCTTGTGAATAACACATCCCACATTTCTATGAACGGTTTTGCGCAACATGAGGACCAAGAATTGCATTGTTAAAAATCATTTTGTCGTGACTTTGGCAAATTTTGGTTAATTTTCTTGTAATTAAATTGCACGACAGAGTACACTCAAAAAAAAAAATGGGCACCCGAGACAAATTTTTGAGTACTGGCGACAAACTTTTAATCCATATACGTCCGATCACACTTTTCAATGATTCGACAAAATCAAATTTGTAAAACTTAAAAAATCAATTTGAATACAAATTTGTTATTTACTTAACAAAATTTTTGTTCTACTTATCACGCACATTTGTCTAAAATTTTTTAAAAAATACAAATTTAGTTTTTCTGTGTTGTGATTAGAACTATTAGGTTTGTAGATAAAACCAATTTATTGTCAGAAGAACAAACAAATTTGCTATAAGAATAAATTTACAAAAACTAGTTGTGTATATGTAAACAATATTTTGTGGTGAAGATTAATTTATTTTGTAAAATGTTTATTCTTGTTACAAATTTACAAAATGTAATTTGTTCAACTAACTAAAGTTGAATCTATATTTACAGTGACGCAAACAGTGAGATTTAATTCTGTTTGTTGAATGAATAAAGAAGATTATAGAGGTGACAAATACTCAAAAGTAATTCTGTTCAATAAAATTAAATGTTGCCGGTCAAACAATTTTTTAATGTTGCTGCAACAAGATGATAAGCTATCGTAACAAATTCAAAAAAACTCCTTTGTTCTGTACACAAAATCTTTATTAGAGGTATACAATTTATTTTGTATTATTAACACTACATATTGTTCCTGTGACCTGTGAGCTTGTAGAAGTGACAAAATCTCAAAATTAATTTTGTTCTAGAAATCGCAATGTTGTCAGTAAAACGATTTTATATTGTTGTTGGAACAAGTTGGTTTGCTATGGGAACTTATGAAAGATACCAATTTACTCTTTACAAAAAAGGTAGAAATTCTCTTTTGTATCACTAGCATTACATATTGCTCCTTAGACCTGTATGCATAACTTGGAATAACAAATAATGCAATTACAAATAGGCTTAACTTTTAACAATAATTATTATATTTAATATTACATATTATTACTTACAGATAATTTTTATAATCTAAAGATTAATTCATTTATATATTTAATTTATAAGTGATGCTATCGATAAACACATATATTTACCTAATTACACAGAGGTCATCAGTAACAATTCCTATTAATAGTTGTAAATTTTTTGTTTGCGCTTTTAAATTATTTAGCGATTCCTTGAGTTCAATTAAAGTTGTAGCACGCAAAAGAAACGAGTTTCTGGAATCCTCTATTGTATATTTCTTAAAAACATTTTTTCCATTTATTTTAGTTACGTTTCTGGAAGTGGGTATTAACAAGCTATGTAGAAGAAATAATATAGTAGCATGTTTGCCATCTATATACAATTATAAAATTAATAAAAAAAATTATTTTAAGTAAAAAGCTATTGTATGAAAAAATTAATAATAATTACCATCTGAAATATTTGCATTTTCACACAGTTCGAGTAAAAGATTTTTGGAGTTTTTATCTTTTATTTTATATGTAAAAATTGGAATAATTTTCGAGCAAAATAACTCCCATTTTCCAAATAATGAACCACCTTTGCCAGGATGTAAATTATCAAAATCAATGTTAATCTAAATATGAATTTAAAATTTAATTTGACAAATATAGTAAGAAGTAAATTGCATAAATATTACCAATTGGTGTCCAAGAGGCATATTGTAGCTCGGCCAATTTTTTATAATATTCGAAATATCCGGCGTATTGTCAACAAATGTATTTTGTCTAAACATTTTACTACGTTCCCGCATTTGTTTTATTTCATCCCATCTATCCTGTTCACGCATGTATTTTAATTGATTGTGAATTGTTTCTCCATCAAGTTCACTTTTGTTCTGTTTGCTCTCTGTAAATTTGATTAGTTAGTTTAATCTTTATTTTATGTGCACAGAAAATTAGATAAATTACCAGTTCTTGGTTCTGCTAAGAATTTCCTTTTTATTTTTACATCTATTAACCCATTTTCTCTTAATTTTCTTAATCTGTTATGATATTTTGAAAATAGCATACCTTTGGATGTTTTCTTATAAATTCTAACAAAATAAACTTCCTGCAAATAATATATATAGTTAATAAATTAATCACGAATTTGTTTAAATTTAATTTTATCACTTTAAATTATTTTAATGTTATATTTCGTTACCAATAATTAATTTCTTTTATTAATACCACGATCCGATTCTGACAATGGCGACAACTTTATGAAAAGAATTTATGAAAAATTTGTTTTGAACCTACCAACCAAATATGTATAACAAAGTATTTTGTTTATGGAACAAAAATTGGTATTAAATTTACAACATTTTATTGTCATAACAAAACAATTTTTGTTACAATACAAAATTTTGTACCAGTGACAAAAAAAATGACAATTTAACTATAATGATGTGTACCGAAAAAATGGTTATTATAAGGATAACCAAATATAAAACAATTATTGTTATGTGTACAACTAGATACATTTGAAATTATTTAGTAAAACACAAATTTTGTGCCCCGTACAAAAATTTCTACGAAATTACAACATTTTATTACTGCAACAAATTACATTTTGTTATCATACAAAAATATTGTTCCAAATACGAAAAAAGTGATAATTTAATCGAAATGTTGTGTACCCAACAGAGCAGTTATTGTAATGTAAGCAAAATACTAAATAATTATTGCTGAGTGAATAAAAATGTAAAATTTAATTTAGCTAGTAAAATACTATTTTTGTATCTGACACAGCATTTAATGATACATTTAAAAAAATTTATTGCTGCAACAACAACCATTTTGTTATAATCCAAAGTTTTGTTGCATTAATAATGAAACTATAATAATTTAACAAAAATGTTGTGTATCGAACAAAGCCGTTGTAGTAAAGAAAAACCAGTATATAATCGAGTAATTAATAAATGTCACCTTATTTGAAATATCACAAGATGTTCTGGAACCTTTCTGGTTTCTTCCATGGTTTTTGCCATTTCTTGACTCTTTTTGAAAAATGTAAAAATGAAATATAAATTAAATTTTAAGCTCGCTTACCCATTTCTTGTCACATATGTTCCGTATGAAGTATGCCAATTTAACATAATTAATTGTTTATAATTATACTCTTGCAGTTTAAAAGTTTTCAACTATTTTTCATATTTTGGTAGAGAAATATTACTTACCTTACCAGTCACACTCACTTACTTACCTTTTTTTAGTAAAACACACGGAACTCTAAAATGTTTTTTTCACTAAGCTTATTATAGTTGCATCACGTGAATATATATACTTGTTATAACTTCAGAATATACAATATATATAAATTCTTGACGTATGTTTAAATATATAAATGTTACAATAATATAACATAAATACCGTTTGACCACTTACTGACTAATAACAACAAAATTATAGATAATTGGATAACATTAATTTTTGTTTAATAAGTTCTTACCAAGAAGGGCTTCGAATGCCATCTTGTCAGCGCCACGTTTTTTTTTTGCTGTAATACCGTTTTCAGTTTTAAGCGGAAAATGCTGTGCTAATGTAAAAAGCTTTCTGCTGCCTTTTCCGACCGGGGCAAAAATATTTTTGTCCTCAAATGAAAATGGCCCTGTCCATTGTTGTTTTATAAATAATATTTTTTATTTCACTATATAAATAACAAATTTAGTTACTTGTAAGTAATAGAAAATATAAATTTTTAATTATTTTTTAATTTCGAACAATTTGGAACACTTCAAGAAAAAAATATTTAAGATTGTTTATAATCTAATATAGTTTCTTAAATATTAAATATTTTTAAAGCGCTTTGTTTTTTTTACGAATTATCTGCACATATTACCAATGAAATTTTAATTTTATTTCAAATTACATGTAATATATATGGTATAAATATTTCACATTTATTTTATGGTATATTCTAATATTTTTATAAAAAAAAATAAAAAGATTAAAGATTTAATAAATAAAAAAATGGAATACAAACAGTACCGCTCACAAAATAGATCTCCGCGATTTCATTGAAGGGTATTTTGTCAACAATAATTTGTAAATGAAGTCAGGCGTGGGCTGAACTACCTTTTCATTTTTTTACAATACATAACAACATTTTCTTTCTTGACTGAAATATTTCTGATTGAAATATTTGTAACTGAATTGTCTTATTCCAACTCAAATCATATCCTTGATAAGGAATCCTTACATTAGGAATGATCCTGATCCTTTAGAAGCTAATATCATGGCATGTCAAATTTTTAAAAATAGCAGATAAATATTTATTTTCAAATCTTGAAGAATAGTTTTTGCCTTGTTTTAGTTAAAATAATAAAAACATTTTATAGAAGCAAAGAATTGCCAATAACAAAAAATTGTTCTGATTACAAAATTGTTAATAAAAATTAAAATATTGCTTATAATTATTTACAAATTAAATTTTGTTGAATCATTTAAATTTTGTTGAAATGTGGTTTTAGTTTTTGTTGTAGTCTCACAATGTCGTTTCAGTAACAAAGGATTTTTTCTTTTTACATATTTAATATGAAAAATGGCATACAAATTGAAAATTGTGGAATCATGAAGATTTTGTCGCAATGTGCTCTTAGTTTTTGTTATGACAATAAAAAGTAGTTTCAGTAACAGCTAGGAATGGTTCTTGACAACAAATTTTAGTTAAAAATGGCGTACAAATGAAAATTAGTCGATTCAATAAAATTTTGTCAAAATGTATTTTAAGGTTTTGTCCTAACATTAAAATAATGGTTTCAATTACAAATTTAGTTTGTAAATGCCTACAAATTGAAATTTGTTGAATCATAAGAATTTTGTCATTTTGTAATTTTAGTTTTTGTAGTAACATTAAAAAAGTTGTTTCATTAATAAAATGTTAGTTTTTGCTACAAATTATTTTTGTATATGGCCTACAAATTTGCCTTTGTCGTGAGCGCAGTTTTTTTTTTTTGAGTGTAGAGTTTAATATTGACAGTTTGGTTCGGTTACCACCAAAATAATACACCACTCCTTACAGCTGGTTCCATCAAATCCTGAGATATTCAATCCACTACTTTTGAAGTATTGAAAACATTCTTTACATCTTCTTTGAAGCACCCGATTACCAACTAAAGCTTCGAAAAGCATTCGATGAATTTTAGCACCATCTTAGATATTGCATTATTTATCTCTTAAACTATATTATTTACACGTTTTGTAACTATGTGTAAGATTATATATTTTGTTATTGCCTTCCCGATCAGCAAAAATGTCGGTTAATAAAACTATCAATTTCTTATGCTTATTTCAAGAATTTAATCCTATTTATTTATTGTATTTATTCATTAATTAAGGAATACTAAATATTAAATACTAATTCCATACCTAGTAACACTGTCCGTAGTTTGTCCGCTAAATTTCCGCATTATATGTAGTAGTCCGTAGTTTCAATCCGAGGAAATATCTATTACGGATGTCTGCGTGAATTTTATATGATGAGTGCAATCCCTTTCTTGGATTTTTATAATAAATATCCTTGGATTATCCGTATATTTCTGATGATAATTTCAACGGATTCTTCTTAGATGTATTTCTCGTTGCTATTATTCCACTGAATATCCATAGAATTTATATTCGAATTTTGTGTCAGCAGATCCACGGATTTTGAAAAAAATATCTTTGGGTCGTTCATGTATTTTGGCAAGTATAATTCCCGTGAACATATTAACAGAATAAATTTTCTTATAACGATGATGTCAAATCGTGGTTTGATTCAGTTTTTTACCGATAGACCAGAAGTTCTATGAGCACGGAATGAAGATGCTGACGGATGGCAAAAATTCATCGATTGTGCATTTTTAAACAATAAATAATAAACAATAACGAAAAACCGCGCAGATAAAATCCATGAAAATTTTTACAAAATTCATATTCAAATATATAGATATGAGTTGCTGGTTGTTTTAAAAATTATGAAAATAAATTAAATTGAGTGAGGATTATATCTAAAGATAAGCGAATTATATAAAATTTGAAGCCACCGTCTTTGATACTTAGTGAAATAAATTATGAATACAATACCGCGGATATATATTGGACATATTATCCTGACAATCCAAAGATTTTAATTTAACTAAATAAAATACTATATTATATTAAGTGGAAAATCTATGGACGCATTCTTTGGCCAAATTCCAATATATTTTTTCCGTGTAAAATATATGGATTTTTTCCTCGGAAATTTTCCTCAGTTTTCAAAGTACGGACAAATTGTTACTAGACATCGACCAATTTTGAGCAAATTTTAATGTAATAAAAAATAATATTACATCAGCATTTATTTAAAAATTGTAAACCAATGAATTAATACTAAAATTGAAATGAAGTGTGATAAAAGCGTTGCATTTTATCAGAATTACATGTATACACGGAATGGTATATACAGAAAAATGTTAAATTTAATTGAAATTGTATGAAATGAATACCCAAATTTTTAACATAAATTCAATACGAATCAGTAATTGCTCGAATATATATAGCAATTGGTAGAGTATGAATATTCTTTATTCTATAATTTAATCTTCCATAATGTTTGGTTGCATATATAAAAATTTGTTAAAAGTATAATATTAATACAATGTATTCGTATAAAGGGACGAAATATGATTTGAATTCGTTTTGCCCGGCCATTTGATTTTAAGAGATTATTATCATAATTTTTTAGGAAAGACAATTATTATTTTATTGCATAAAATAAATATCCAATTAATTCTTATGTTATTATGGTATTAGATAAATAAAAGATTGTATAGTAGTAGTGTATGGTTTTATTAATATTATTATTTTAAGAATTTCAAAAATTCTTTCTAATAAATAATAATAATAATAATAATAAATTTTTGTGTCGTTTCAAATTACATTTATTTATTATTTTTTTTTTCTTATTCATTTATCATAGGCTTGGCCAAATTTTAATATGATTTTAACACTCCTATTTATGCGATACAATATATACTTTTTTATACATTCGATATAAACGCATATATAGTTATTGTAATTGTTTGTATTAATTAATTGTGATTTATTATTTATTTATTTATTGTATTTATTACATTTATGCGTATACAAAAATTAATTGTCTTGTTATAACAAAAAAAAATATATATTGATATTTATAATTAATGAATAAGAATTTATTAAATAATATTATAATAATAATAGATTGTTGGCTATATATAAATATATAAAATTTATAAAAATTATTCAATAAATGTTATTCATAATTGTACTTATAATAGACAGACGCACATGTGTTGTGAACTATTCGTATACATTTATATAAGATTTAAATTTTAATATAAAAATACTCGTATTAACATGAAACTAAATATATACTTAAAAAGGATTTTATAATAAATTATAATATATTTAATTTATTGATATTTGAACATCAAAATCAATAATAGAAAATGTAAAAAAAAACTGACTGTTTTGATCGATGAGATGCGATGACAATTGCATATATTATTTTAATTGTCAATCAATTTGAATTTTATATATAAATGTGGATAGTTAAATAATATAAGAATTATTTGTATTTTACAATAATAATATTAATAATAATGAATATTTATAAAATAAGTAAATATATATTCGCTTTTAAAATATAATTTACAGTGAATATACGATATTAGCGAATATTGCATTCAATACGCAAAATAATTCACTGCTCATTCAATTATAGCAACGTATATTCAGTTTAATTTTCATATCAAAAATATTGTAGTCAAGCGGATTTGTTCAATGAGGTATATTTTTGTCACACACACGGTTGAACTATTTTTTAAACTATTTTTGCGATTACATATAGGTCCACACCGAAATTTCATTAAAAAGTAAACCCTAGAAAGTTTTAATTAATAATAATCAAACAGATTAAATTTTAAATCTAAGAAGTTTAAAAATTTATAACACTCCGTATTTTATCTATGTGATTTTAAAATACATTAACACAATTTTGTAAATTGTAATTTTATAATATTTTCTTCTATTTTCCGCGTTGTCGAAGGTGTTTTAATCTTTGATGGTTTTTAAAATACAATTTTAATCCTAAAATTATAATATTTATTGCTTAAATATAATACCAATAGTTTACAATATCAATATTGTACAAATATGAATATGGTTTGAAAATTAATCTCAAATGGTTTTTAAAATCGATGCTTAAACTTCGCATTGTGTTTATTATTTAATATTTCTTAGTTTATAAAAAGCGTGTAAACTAATTTTGGTTTATTGATTAGTCCGAAATTTTCAACCGTGCAGTGTCACTTTGGACTATATATACAATATTCACTGTATTATACAGATATTTAGAAGACGATGAAGGTTAATTTATAATTTGGAAAATACCATTTTAAAAATTTAGATTATTTTCTTATGAATAACCTATGCGATGATGTTATCTATTAATTATTGTATATTATTGTGGTACTGGCGAAAACACTTAATAATATTATCTCATTATATTAAAGCTATTATTAAATCAATTATATTTTATTATGTAATAAATATATAAATAACCAGAAATAAATATACTCTTAAATATTTATTTAATTTTGCAAAATAATAAAAAAAAACTATTTTTTTTAGATAAATATTTAAAATAATTGTTTTTTTTTTTGCATATTATTTATATTTCATTATCCACACACAAAAGTTCGAGAGTACATATTTATTTTTAAAGTTAAATAATGACAATTTTTCATATTAATTTTTTTTTTTTGTAACAATAAATAAATCGTACAAAAAATTGTATAATGTGACGCGATGATAAAACCAAAATCTATTCTTATAATTGAAATTGTGTGTTGCATTTTTTTGTTATTTTTGGCAATTATTTCATTTTAATTTTTAGTAATTTATTTTTGTGGTGAATGCGTTCACATTTTTGATGCAGATCAAAATTATAAATTATTTTGTTATGAAATTCTGTTTTGTGTGTGTCGGTTAATTATTTTTATATATATTATGAATTGAATTGATTAAATTAATGTTTCTATATTTTAATAATATTGCTAATATTTATGTGCAAGTATAAATTCAAATATTGTAATAATGAAATTTTGTTCAAATATCGCTTATACCAACTAAAGAAATATTTGAACAATAAGTTAATGCAAATTATGTTTTTCTTAAAATCTTATTTGTATGGTTAATAAATTGTAAAAAATATTTTCCCGGAGATGTTGCAGAGATTTGTGCGGATAAATTGATTTTTATGCATTACCAACTTTACCATAGACATAGATTTTCTTTTTACCAATTATAGAAGTTAACGAAGCTTGGAACAACTATACACTCTCAGATACCAATGAATCACAACAAAATTAAACCATCCATTTTTTTTATATAAGTTTAAAATAAAAAATAACTCATCAGCAGTGGCGAAGACTGAGAAGCAGCATTCAATTTTCAGTGCAGCTATATTTTTCTTATAAGCTGGGTGAAATTAAACTAAATTATGAAAAAAATAATGTGGGTGTTCAACAACTAAATTTTCCGGAAAATCAATTTTTATGAATTATCATATTTTTTTAATTACGGACTATAGCTTTAACGGATTTCCATTTTTGCTTACAGCATTGCAAATTATAATTAATTCCCATTCTTTCATAGAAGATATTTTTAACATCGATTCACACGTTCAAAAGATGTGACCGATTTTCCAATCGATGTCAGAGAAGATTTAAAGAAATTTGTGGTATTGTATATAATTGACGACCAACAAATTTTAACACTACCATTATTTCATACAAAATATCAATAATATCAAATGGAAAATCGATGGTAAAAATCTCTTCTATAAAAGATTGGAAATTGATTATAATTTACAATTCTGTATACAATGCTGGAAATCCGTTAAATCAAAAAAATCAAAAAGATGATAATTCTTAAAATTCGATTTTCCGGAAAATTAACTAAGTGGACATTCCAATTTTTTTTCCATAATGCAGCCTACTTTCAACTCGTCTACCGGAAAAATATAATGATATTGTAATCTGAAAACATTTTTTCACGCGTCGCCATGGCTCAGCAGGTATGACTGACTATAGGACTGGTGCAATTAATTTTAAGGATTCTCTTTTCCATAAATTCAAGAATTTATTATGAAAAATTGTGTACATTATTATTTTTCAAAGTATCGTCCAACTTTTTCCCATCTTTCTAACAGCATATGGATTCCGAGTCGATAGAAAAACTCACAACCTTTTATGCTGTCCACCAATCGATCTAAATTTTCGTATTTTCGTTAAAAAGATTGCAAACGTTGCTCAGCCAGCTAGTGTTAAATGGTTCGAAACAAGTAGTAATCCGATGGAGAAATATGTGGTGATTATGGTGTTTATAACAGTCAATTTGTCTTCAATTATCTCAAGATAGATGTTTGTTATAATGACGTGGATTTTCTATATATTTAATTTCTTATTTTTAATATATGTGAAATGCTGCGGATAACTTTTATTCGTTATCGCCCAGCTCCCACTTATATATTTTACTATTATACTATTAAATAAACAAATATTTCAATTTATACAAATATTTATAATTTTGAATA
The DNA here is from genome assembly GCA_910594885.2 of Bibio marci. Lineage (NCBI taxonomy): Eukaryota > Metazoa > Arthropoda > Insecta > Diptera > Bibionidae > Bibio > Bibio marci. Next base: position 44,688,914 of record OU343114.1, read on the forward strand.
ATATCGTAATAATATGAAAAACTAAAATAATTTAATATTTATTAAATAATAATTTAAGAGGGTGTGCCAAGGGACTTTATATATATTGTTTATTCCAATTTTGCAATATTGGTTTATTTACGATATCTTTTTAGCATTTTTTCAAATGGTTACCCTATAAATAGTTTTGGCTTATATGTGTGGATAATCTTATTGTAATTAGTCTCCCTTACACTTTATATAAAGCTCTAATTTTTTGAAAATAATCAAAACTATATGTGTTCTTGGAAATTCCAATTGTATTGAGTCCAAAAAATTATATGGAACTCACTCATATGCGAAGAAAAAATCTTGGTCTGATGCATGGGATTTTTCCGAAATACTTTCAAGCCAATAAGTTTAATTTTTGAACCTAATCAATTTGAATAAACTCAAACACATTCAAGTACTGACAAAAAGGTATGTCCAAATATAATAGTAGGCACTGTAATCAGAATAAGGGAAATTAGTACGCAATTTTAATTAACTGCGTTGCATAAATACATATTGTACCAATTTTATTGTTATTGATAATAGAGCATCGTTTCACAATACTTTATTCTTTCCAAACAAAATTAAATTTGTTTTTTTTTTGTATAAGCTTTAAAAATTTAAATAATTATGTCTTTCTGTCACTCTATCTCCACTTTGTTATTAATAAATAAATGCAATTTTTTGTTGTTAACATATGCATAATAAATAACTTGTTTTGCACACATGAAAGTAAAAACCTAACAAGAAATTTTATAAACGAATCTTAATTGAAATGCTTAAATAATATATAAATATTTGCTAAAATGTTTATAGCATTCATTTAACTATTGTAAATTTCAGATTATAACACATATTTCTATAGTCATTATCGCCAAAATATTTATTTATTTTTTGTATTATATGAAAAAAAAATAATAATACAATAATTAGTCCCAAATTAATCCATATTATAAAACTTTCATATATGATATGATCGTAAATTAACATATATTTACCGGTTTTTTTTTGGTTGCTATTTGCATTCATTTAAAATTTATAATAGTTAAACGTTATACGAAACGTTAATTTTAACCTTACATACACTTTTATAATCTGTTATACAAATTTAAACAAATTATTATTTAATAATAATAGAGACGTGTGAGAAAATGCTAATTTCTTACAATCAAATCAATAATTATTTTGGTTTTTATGATCTGAAGTGCGAACAATAGTGTACTATATAAAAGAAACAATAATACCAATAATCACCCGTATTTAGAGTTTCTTAGCACACTACTGTTAATTTTTACACACATTATTTTTTTTTCCGTATTAAAATAACGCCAAATCGATGAGGTAATTTTTTAAGTTATCCATGGAATAATAATAGCTGATTACTGTGTGAATACGGATGATAATATACTTTTAATTATAAATACATATATACAAATAAAAATTCAATTATTGCACCCATATTTGATTTATCGTTAAACATTGTTCATCAATATAACGAAATAAATGAAAAGAAATGTCCTGACCTCATTGGAAATTGCTGTTTTTAGCGTTAAATTCTCCGCCAGCAGTATTTTGGATCTATTTTACTCAATATGTGTGTATCCGTTTATAACCTTAGCCGAACTATATGCACATTCCATAGAAGTGTTCTGCGGCTATAAAATGGGTTAATGAATGCCATCGTATTTCATTCATTTCAACTCTTTTCCATATTGTCTTTGTTAATGTTGTCAAGGTCATTTCGTCTGCTCACACAATATATCTGGATTTGATGGTGTAGTAGCTAATTGTTTAAATGACTGTTTATAGCTATATCAGCCAAGATAACAATGTTTATTTTTTCTGTATTACATGTCGAACGATTAATTTGGGCACATTTTTTGATGGTACATATATCTGTCTCTGCATGGAAGACAATCGACTATATTTTTAGTGAGTTCCTTGGTCTTAGCACTATTTGATAACATTTTGTGTATGGTGGTTTTATTCTCATGATTCTTGATTAATATAGTATTTTTTGTTCGATATACGAGTCTTCCATCTATAATGTTATTCTCAGATATTTAATTGCCTATTTTTCCTTAAACTTATCATTTGCATAAAAATATCAATCACATAGACTTATGATACCTCTATACTACTCAGTTTTGTCAGTAATTCATGTAGACTTCAGACATCAGTGGTGATAGTATCCACATTCTTCTGAACATATACTGTCGCTGTATTGTTAATCGAACGACGTTATTTCCTATATTTTAATTTTATGTGTTATGGTTTTCAGCATATAACGCATTCATCTGGATTGGCTGATGTTTATTCTCCTTCTTTCGTTGAGGCTTCTTTCATCGTTTGTTTGCCTATGCTGTAAAGTTTTGTGAAAAGATTTCTTAATGTATACCTTTTTTGTTGGAACGAACATATTTTTATGTTATAAAGTGCTTCCCTTATTTTGCTGTCGTTCTCTGTCGTTTAAAATTGAACAAAATTGTATAAATGGTCATATTTTTAATTTTCCATTGTATATATGATCCTGTAACATCCCTGCTGGTATTATTTGCTAAGAACTGTATTATAAAAAATTATTAACAATTAATTATTAACATGTAATCCAAAATCTCAACCTATTACACACGGAATTTCATCGAAACTCGTTTATAAATTGTGAATTTCCACAAGACGGATGAAAGCAAACATAAACTGCTCGAGAATTTGTATATAAATCTGTGAAATATCAACAATAATTTAATAAATAACCGAACAAACGAACAGAATTAAATTCTGTTTTCTTATGACTTACTTAGATTATAATAAAATGTTGGTATCACTACTAATTTTTGATAGAAAAATAGTTTTAAATAATATTTTTTAAAAGATTCTTTAAAAATATTATTATAGAGAAATACTTTTATTAACAAGAAAAAAAATGGATAAAAATAGTTTTTTCTGAACGAATGAAACGAATGGAGCAAAAAAATAATTGTTATCAAATTTTTTGTCAATATAAAAGTATTTTTCAATTATACAATAAGTTTTTAAAGAATCCTTTAAAAATTTTTATTATTTAAAATTATTGTGTATCAAAAATTTAGTGAAAATCTAAGTAAGAATAAGAAAACAAAATTTAATTCTATTCGTTTGTTGATGGTTTTCATTTCATTCGTTCAGAAAAAACTATTTTTATCCAATTTTTTTTGTTATTAATAAAAGTATATTTCTACAATCATTTTTACAGAATCTTCTAAAAAATATTATTCAAAATTATTTTATATCAAAAATTAGTAGTGATACAAAAATGTTATTGTACGTTAATCTAAAAATATACTTTTAAATACAATATATAAAAACATTTCTATTTAATATTTCCATTTGTAATGTTGCAGAACTTTCAAATAGGACCCCACAAATATTATTTTTTACGTTGATTATAACAAAAGATTCAAACTTTTATTGAAAAATTAGTTTTATGTTTCTCTCTTTAATTTGGTTTTTAAAATATAATTTAGCGTTGATAGCATAAAAATTCGCTTTATGCAAATCCAATTATATATATATTGATATAGTTGAAAGAAAGTATATGCTGCTTTAATTGAATTTTTAAAGAACATGTATTGAAAAATAACTCGTAACACGGATATTGACTTTCTTCTCCACAGGATACGAATGATATATAAATATATATTATTATAAATAACTCATACTCATATTGTAAAAGTAATAAAATTATAAATTACGATAATAAATAAATTAATATCACGCACTATAATAATAATAATAATAATATATGTTTTAATAAAATGTACACTTCAATTTTCAAAAACATATCCGCTATCCGGTTAATTTTATCTTTTATCAATAATATTTATACATTTATATTCAATTTTTGCGTGTTATTTAAATGCAAATATATACAGTACACGGAGTTACATAGTGGTGACATGTATACAATTAATTTCAATTGATTGTAATTTTTTTAATATTACATATATTTGAGTTAAAATAAATATAGTTGATATCGTTGATACGAGAAAACGAATACTTTTTTTTTTTTTGCATATTTGTAATCGAAGAAAAGGTAAACAAGTTTAAATGTAATTAAAATTGTACAAATTAATATTACCATATATATGTGTGTGTCTATGGTGGAGGTATCCACGATGAATTTAGAGTGCGTATATATAATTATATAAATAAACTATATTAATATACGCACTTTGCCGGCTAACATTTCATATATTGTAATTATGATGATGTCAACTTGTCATTTATTATAAATATTATATTAATGCTAAATATGTTATTTGATTTTATGATTTTATGGGGAGAAAGTTTTAATAATTGTTATTTTGTTTTCATTTGAACTTTATGTATAAAACTTAAATATAACATATGCTGCGTGTGCATATCGTTCTCAGTTTAATAACAAAAGCATTAATTACCTAGAGGGTATTTATAATTTTTTATTCCTATATCTATAGTATATTTTATTCATAAGTGGTAGTCATATAAAATCGTACAGCACTAATATGTAAATGTTTATAAATATTTGTGTAATCGACGATTATATTTTAAAAAATTTGACATTAAATTTACAATATATACGATTATTGTATTATTAAATAATAATTTTTATTAGTCATAATCTAATAATATAATAATAATAATAATAATAATAGTTAATGTTAAATTATATAAGTTTATTAACATATTTACAGCATATAATATATTCACTAAATATTGTATTAATAGTTATAAATGGTTAATTTTATAATTTTATGTATGGATACATTTATAACAAAACACTTGTGTATATTTATCATATATTATTATTGATGGCACTTATAAAATCAAACTGCAATATGTATTGTAATAATATCAGTGGCGAAATGTGATCAATATTACTCTATTTTCTTATAAACTGGGTAAAAAAGTGTAAAAAAATGTAATTGATTATTGAGTTCACAAGTTCAAAAGATATGGTCAATTTGCCGTTCGATGTTATAGTGAAATTTTATACCAATTTTGGGTATTTCACTTTATATGAATAACATCAAATATTTCACTTTTATATCGAATAGGAAGTCTTAGTCTTTTAAACGTTTAAATTTAATTTTTAAAATTTTCACCATATGAATGATTAAAAATTGATTAAAGTTTTTTAATTATGTAAATGGAAATCCGTTAAAACTATTTGACTGTCTAATTAAAACATATGATAATCCATAAAAGTTGATTTTTTCCGAAAAATTTAGTTCACTACGAACTCACACACACACACACACACACACATTTTTCTTCATCCATTATTATATTGCTATATTGCTTTTATCCAGTTTGTATAAGAAAAATATACCTAAAAATATATAGTGATATTGAAAAACTTAATACTAATTTTCATGCTTCGCCACTAAATAATATAACATTTGATCATCTTCTAATTAAAATTCATAACATATTTTATTTTACTTTTATTGTATATTAATATATGTGATTTGTATATGGTTTGGCACCGCATAGTACATCGATTCAAGTTGAAATGTGATTCGTATTCACATATGTGAATAATATTTTAGGTGACTCAATTACATAACAGAATAAGCACAGTCACAGTGATTCAGTTAAGAACCATTCAATTTAAATAATATACAATAGAACTAAACGATTCCCGGCAAATATCTTGGAATTATTTAATAAATAATTTAAATATAAATATTACATATGAAAACTTTCTCATCATCATTGTATCAATAAAAAAGCACATAAAAGTTAGCATTGTAATAAAAATCAATGAATGTACACATTGAAATCACATACTAAACAATTATGAATAATTGTAAGAAAAATATTGACACATATAACATGAAATTATTATATAAATATATAGCCAGCAGAACAGTCAATATATTAATTCATATTTAGAGAAATTCTAAAAAAGTCATTCATTCATTATTGTTTTGACAATAAAATCCTCAATAAAATTCCGGTAGCAAAGGTTATCGGTTGTTGTGTAAACATTAATTTTTATTAAATTCTGTGAAAAATGGAACATGATAAAGTGTTGTTTAGGTTTAACCATTTGCACGTTAATTTGATTTTATAGAAAAAGTTTAGCAGAAGCTAATCGATTGCTTGAAGAATGTTATGGTGTTCGATGCGTCGTTCCATTCACATACAATGATTGGTTTTAGTAGATTGAATGAATTAATTAATGTGCGAAAAAATTCTTCCAACAATGAATTACAAGTATTATTTAACGAAAACTATATGCTGAAAGAGCTATAGGAGTTACTGAAGCACTTGTTTCTCATCGTTTATATGTCTTAAGCAAGATCCTATGAAGACGGAAAGGTAATAATTTTTTCAAACATTTTAGGCAAGGCAATAATGAAATTAAACGATAGATTTTAAATTAGCTGCGCCTTGTTTTATTTCGTTTCATATTAGTGCCGAAATTGAACTGTCTCAACCACCGAATTTTATGACATGTATGCGCTCTCTGTAACGCCACATTGAATTACAGACTAATACATATTTATAAATTTAAAAGAGTTAATTTTTTAATAACATTACATTTTTTTTTTTTATTATATAACAAATTTTACATAAGTACTTTTAAAACAAAACAATTTTTCATATTACATTCTAATTTACAATTTATTTCTTTGAATACTTGTCCTTCAATATTGAGTGAATTTTAAATGAAATTTCCAGAATTTCATTTGAAATTTCCCAATATTTAATTGCATTATTCTCTACCAACATCGTAGTAGAAATGATCAGGTGCCGCTTTCTCGGAGTTGTTCAGCAAATATGTCCTGGATATCAATTTCAGGATGCTAACTAATAATTATCCTTATTAGTTTGTCCTAAAATTTGATCATAATTCAAATCAAATATAATTCAGAAAACTGTTGATATTATTTTTGTTGATCCTATTTGACTGTGTAATATTATTTCCGAACAAAACTATAATGTTCGCACATCTTTATTTGCAAATCTATTTATATGTAGTCGTATGTTATAATATGATAATATCTGCTGAAAAAAAAAATTAATTAGTAATTCTTAAATTAAAGGAATTTATTAATTAATTATGATATGGGAAAGGGTGAGGGATATTATATAAATAGGATTTTTAATGAATATTATATGAATTATGAATGATGCTGTAAAAAAGTTAGTATTAGTATTATTTTATTATTATTAGATTAATATTTAATATAATTAATATAAAAAAATAATCAATATAATTTATTTTATACCATAATAACCAACTCTCTGACCTTCAACCTAAACCCAAATTCATGAAACAATATTTGAACGCAATGTTATTAAAAATTTTACAATTTTTTAGTAAATTAGACAATGAAAACTTAATACTAAATTAATCAAACCGTAGCCGAAAGCAATGTACTTATATTTAATACCTACCTTTTTACCTGTTTACCTAATGAATTACCATTTAAACTAGCAATATGCTGCTCCAACGGGGCCACCAATATCCACAGTCATAATGTCTGCCATTTCGAATTTTTGAAGTAGAACTTTAAATCCACCGTCGTTTACTGCATCTTTACCATCATACCATACTTACTGTTGTATATATGTACTTAAAAATTATCATGCTATCGCTGGTTATGGAATAATTTGTGAGGTGTGATTTTAGAAATACATACGCATTAATTTTATAAGAACAAAATATAAATATAAATACTTACCACAAAAACGTAATTTATACACATTTTTATGACTTTTATATTTTTATAATTTTATTATAATTATAAATGTTAAATGAAACTACAAAATATTCTATTCATTGCATTGGTGTAGAAATAAGTTTCGTGTTCTTTTAATGTAATGCCCAACTTATACACATAAGATAAGAATATAGAACTTTAAATATTAGTGTACTAGGCCCTAGTAACACTGTCCGTAGTTTCTGCATTATATGTAATAGTCTGTAGTTTCATTCCGAGGAAATATCTATGGATTTCTTATGGATGTCCGCTGGAATTTTATATATGATGAGTGCAAACTTGGATGACATTTTCTACAGATTTTCATTAAAAGTATTTCTCGTTGCTATTATTCCACAGAATATCCATAGAATTTATATTCATATTTTTTATGAGTAGATCCACGGATTTTAACAAAAATGTGTTTGGATCATCCATGTATTTTGACAAGTAATACCCGTGAATTGTCCGTATTAGCAGAATAAATTTTCTTATGACGATGATTTTATCGATAGACCAGAAGTTCTATGAGCACGGAATGAAGATGCTGAACGATGGCAAAAATGATAATGCAAAGATTTCAATTGACTTAAATAAAATACTATATTACATTGAGTGGAAAATCTATGTACATTCTTTGGACAAATTTTAATATATCTTTTCCATGGAAAAAAAATGTGAACTTTTTCCACACAAATTTTCTTCATTTTTCAAGGTTGACGGACGGACAAATTGTTACTAGGTTGTTTAGGAATTAATCTTTGAAAATATTGTTGGGTATACTTTAACTTTAATTTATATATGTAAAATGTTATTTCACTATATGAAAAAATGATATTTCACAAGTGCAATGCATGAAAACTTTGAAAATTATAAGTTAGGATTAAAAAGCGTACAAATTTATATCTGAAATTAATGTATTGACAAACAACATAAATATGTAAACTATGTCATTAATTCGGAACAACAACAACGATAAATGATTTGAATATTGAAATTGTATTTAATTTTTTTCTATTAATTTTTTTTTTTAAATAAAGATCAAAATGGATACTAAAATGAAAAAAAAATGGATACTAAAACTTATTGCCACACCCATGTAATGATGCATTTGCGTTTATATATAATTTTCAATTTTGACAATTTTTGTGTATAAATCACGTTAATATGTAGAACTAATTACGCATAACAATTCGATTATCTGCCCGAAGTATTATCTTCTTCAACTTTATAATAATATAATATAAGATATTAATTCATATAATGGAAAAGAATGAGAAGACGGTTTATGTTAACATTTGACATTGAAAGAAAAATTGAAATATGAAAAGATTTGTGCTTCTCACGGTAGTATGTATAAAATATTTTAAGATTTTTTTTTCCCCCATACCAGTTTCTATGAAAATGGCAATCTCAAAATATCAGCAAAAAAGACAAGACAAGACATGAAAAATTAAAGGGATTGATTTAAAGTTAAAGAAGATATAATACTTTTTAAATTAACCATTTATATCGCATTAATCCACCGATTCCAAATCATACCTCACAAATTTCTCATGCCAAACTTCCTTTCTGAATTTGCGTTTCAGCTGCAAATAAATGTAATATTAAAATATTTGTTAATTTAAATTATTCGCATAATTTAATATTGTATTGAAATGAAAAAAAAAACAACAACAAATAATGTGCAAATGTGTACGTGTAATTTAAATTGAATTTATTAAATATTAACGCAATTTAATATATATAGTATAGTTTTTTTTCAATAAAATCAAATTACACCTACACATGCGCGCGCATATTAAAATAAAAAAAAAAACACCCTTAAAAATCTCACTCCATAAAAAAAAAAACGTAATATACGTAATATACGTGTAACGAATTTTTTTAAGAGGTAAAATTTGTACATTTATAGTATATATAGTAAAACTTACCCTGATTCTCGACAGGCAAATGGCCGCCATGTTCACGTAAAGCCAATGAAATTTTTTTAAAAAAAATTTTGATTTTTGAAAGCTGGAAATGTTTATCTAAAAATAGAAAATATTTTATTTATTTAATATAAAATTCAATTATATTTAGATTTTTGGTTTTTTTTTTCTGGTACCGAAACATTTTCCAAAACTAACATATTGTGCATAATTATATACATTTATATTTTTCAAGAAGCCATTTATTGCTCCAAATGGAGCCTATGCGTCATCTAATAAATCTGTCCATACACCCCAGTTGGTAAATTACTTTGCATGAACGGAGTATTTAACAATTTACCAATTGGTACTGCATGGAAAGGAAAAATTTTAAAAAATTCTATAATTTTCATATGGGTGATTAGCCCACATATGCATATGTTAATCAGTCAAGACTAATTATATAGCACTAATACAAATTCGATTAATTTGTAAAATAGATAAAGGACAAAGTGTTTTCTTAATTTTATAAATTAATCGAAACATTTAAATAATATATTTAAAATACCCGATTTTTATGAAATTTAGAAAAATTTGCATACAAGTGCAAAGGAATTTTCAATTTAATGAAAACGCCCTGATTTTATATATATATATATATATCTCTAAGTTGTCTCAACTATACGAATAATACGCAGTTAGTGACATAGATTATGTTCTAGAATATTCTAATTATTTATAATAAATATTTATCAATTATACGTTTAATTACTTACGTTGGCGAAATGGTGGTGGTCTGCAGCTTCTGAATTTACTAAATTTTCTAATAGACAAGAAAAAAATAGGAATTAAAAAATTTTCCAAATAATAAGAAAAAATTAGAAAAAATTATCCAAATAAAAACTAACCTGCGAACGCCAGCATTTAAATATGACTGTCGTTTTATAGGCAAAGGCTATATGAAAGATCCTATATTTTTCTCAATTTTCCATGTGTATGTGTTTATGTAGAATTTGCAGAGAAAAATTATTAGAAAATTATACGCAATACAAAAAAGTTATAAATTATACATGTATGCATTTTATTATATATATAAATGTATTTATTTGAGTATTCCCAAAATCATGGTGCTATGTCTAAATATGCCAACGTAATAATCACCCAAATAAAAGTGTTGTTATAATAAAAATTATGCGGCCTTATATCATAATGTAATTATAAATTTTAAAAACTTGATTCAGTTGACCTGTGCGACGTCATTTCATAATACATTCATATAACCTTCATATTATTCAATTTTAAGTCAACTTCTTGCCCGGTTTCAGTCTAATCTTTATCCCTCAGAAATTACATTTTTACATCATGTACCACCTCTTTTGTCAATCCACTTTTTTCCCACCCTGTTTTAAATTTATTTCTAGTGTAACGTTTTTTTTTCCAATGTTCTTCATACTTCTTTCCAGTTTGATTATCACCCTCAACATCAATTGTTTTGGACCATAGCCACAATCATCCGCTCAGTTCCGCCTTCGTCTTTAACAAATCACTCACTGTTTACGTTTAAATAAAATAATTGCAATTGGTTTGTTGTTGAATTGAGTATTTTTTGCAATAAATTACTATATATAATTAATTTTGTAATAATGTATAATCCGAATTTTTTGAGATCAAGGTTCTAATCCAAATCGTATAGGATATCCATCCATGAATACAATATAAAAACAATATTTGAATAATTCAATGATGAATGTGATAATACTTACAATGTATCATTATCAGTATCATAATAAGGTGAATTTTATTATGATATAAATGCCCCCAATCAATTTTTGGGATATTTTATCTTTATGTTAATTTATTTTGGGGTTAATAATCAGAGGTGCTAACGATATGTAGTCCCGTACGCAACACAAAATCTAGGTTAACATATACATTAAAAAATCAAAACATATTGAATATTATACAAATCATTTTTCATTTTAATGTAATTGATGGTACATGCGCTTCTTTTGCTTCCTCAGATCATATCGATATCCATACATTTATAAATAATATGCTCTAAATATATTATGGTTTTCAATACAATCATAATCTATTCCGGATATTTAAATACAAATATACATTATGACAATAGTATATGTGTAAATTTTCTTTTATTCTATAATTGCTTATCGTCCAATATCAATCAAATATAAACTAAATGCTATTCAAAATGTAATGTAAAATTTGAAATAAATTATATGGACAACAATTTTTTATTAAAATTACTATAATAATATTCAAGAAATTATATGAAAAATGAAATTTGAAATTAATCGATTGTCTTGTTGCCTGTATCAAAATATTGTTCATGCGCTTATTGCCAACATCTCAAATTATCTTCATCTGTCTATATATAATTGTTTGTACTCTTTTAGTACATATATGTTATATATATATATATCTATTGATACTATTTATATAAATTGTAGGTAAATATGCTGTGTCATGGCCTCCATTCATATATATATAGGTTATTCTTTATATACATGTACTCGGAAGTACTATATTACTATATAGAAAATGAGAAATTCAATTTCATACAAATTTCACTCTGAACATTCCCAATTTTTTTGTGCGAATGCGTTTCCACATACATATGTATTTGTAAATTATATATAGCCATATAATATTTGTTGAATGCAGACGAAGCAACAGCACCATAAAAATTGTATCTTGACCTTTTGACACAATAAATATTGTACTTTTATACTATTTATTGAATTTTTAGGTTTTTAAGTTTATATAGTCGGGTATAGTTTAACTAAATGTAATGTAATGTACAAACATAAATATAAGATTGTAATTATGCAATTTGAAAATGAATAGAATATGAAAATATAAAAAAATATACCAACAATTGGTTTGTATGTACGATCACAGACATATCATCTGGTAAAATATAATTTCGTTTATCGGAATTGTCACAAAATCGCACAGTTCAACTTCAACACTGCAGCAAAACCCGAATAACTTGTAACATATATGTTAACTAAGATTCGTTAATTAGAATTGTTCAGGTTTGTTTAACTTTTACGGCACAGGTTTATTACGCAAATTCCCTTTCAACTTCATTGCCTACATTCTCTTTTTTTTTTTTTTGTAATCTCCTAACTCGCTTTCTAACTTCCTGGCTGCCCTCCAACTTCATCAAACTATACCTCTACTTCATTTTAGGAATTGTTAAATGGATAAAATATTTTCAAAATTTCTATCATTTGATTTTGTGAGGGTGTCGAAATTAAAAGAATCCAAAAAAATTACTTCATCTGTGACCTATTAGTATAGTTTTGAAATCACTAAATTCTAATATCGATTTGGAAATTTTTAATCATTATATTTGTTTTAATTTTACGCCGTACATTTGTATGTGTAGCGGTCAAAAAAATTTCATTCTAAAATGTCTCAGAAAAGCCAAAATAGTCTATGTACCCTAGTAACACTGTCCCAAGCTTGTCCGCAAAATTTCCGCATTCTATGTAGTAGTCCGTATAGTTTCAATCCGAGGAAATATCTATACAGATTTCTTACGGATGTCGGCTGTAATTTTATTGGATGAGTGCAACCCTGTCCATGGATTTTTATAAACAATTACCTTGGATTATCCGTATATTTCCGATGATAATTTTTATGGTTTCTTCTTAGATGTATTTCTCGTTTCTATTGTTCCACAGAATATCCATAGAATTTATATTCATATTTTTTGTGAACAGATTCACTGATTTCGACAAAAATATCTTTGGATTATACATGTATTTTGACAAGTAATACCCGTGAAAAATTCCTCGGAAATATATAGATTTGAGTTGCTGGTTGTTTTAAAAATTATGGAAATAAATTAAAAAGAGTGAGTATTATGTTGTAGATGATAAGCGAAATAAACAAAATTTGTCACCACTGGATAATTGGATAATTGGTGAAATAAATTATGAATACAATACCGGGCGGAAATATGTTGGACATATTACCCTGACAATCCAAAGACTTCAATTGACCTAAATAAAATACTATTATATTAAGAGGAAAGTCTATGGATATTCTTTGGACAAATTTCAATATATCATTTCGAAGGAAAATATGTAGATTTTTTCTCGTTTTTCAAAGTACGGACAAATTGTTACTATGGTATGATGCTCTAAAGATTCATCAAAAACAAGCCTGCAATTTCAAAGATTCAAATATCAACGCATAGAGACGGATAAAGTACGGTCATTGTATCATTTTTTCAATTTTGTATGGTATATTATTTGGTATTATAAATATAATTTATGTTCCATATTTATTCTTTTATATTATTTAGATGGAACATCTATTTCGGAAACTGAAACTGATTTGTGGATAAGTAATTGGGTATTGTATATATATAGTCTTTGATTTAAATACCAATATGATTCGACGTCCCAAATTAGTGTAATGAAAACTGCTTATTGAACAACTATTATTTATTAAAATGATTACTTAGAAATAGATGAAAAGATATATATGAAAAGATTTCTGCTTCGATTCATAACTACAAACCATTACTATATAATTTGAAATTATAGACAATAGCGAGTCTCTGCGAAAGTTTAACACACAGTCAAATAACACAACCATCAGATTAGTTTAATTATAGGAACTATTTTTTAGAATGAATATTTTGAACTCTGTTTAGAAAACATAGGTAAAATTTTATGCAGCGTTGGTGGAGAAAATTGAATGCGGTGAAATTAAGATGAATCCGGCAACATTTTGCAAATTCCATTTTTGTTCGCATAATTACAATAATAGCAATTGTTAAATTGTATTTTTTCACATGTGCAATAAATAGCTATAATATATCGGATACTACAAGTATCTGATACATTTAACACACTAATCAATCGGACAATAATAATTTCTAAATTTAGGTAATTATTTTTCGTTTCAAAAAATAAATTATAATTATAATAATTTTATACAAATTTACAATATTAACGGTGCAAAAAAATTATATATTAATTGTACACAGGGATAGAAAATATTATTCGTACACTTTGTTTTTATTCTTTAATTTTGTGGTATATAATAAATTCTTTTGGGGCGGAATAGTGACTCTTATTGTCAGTCATCCGTCAGTTTTCGGCCACTCTGTATATGATAAATAATGACCTGACTTGATTGAAGAAGGCAGTACCCTACATATGGTTGTTTATTTAAAAAAAAAGACTAATACTTCAATTATACAATACTTTTAATGTCCTCAATTTAAGAAGGACTTTAAGGTTAACCATGTAATTTCTTAAAAAATATTCTGTCTATCCTCATTCCAATAATGTCGGCGGATGTTTTCAGCGATGATTGAGTAAATATAAGTTTTGTGCTGCTTTCTATTGTAAATAAATTATAAAATAATTATTTTAAGTAACTCGCATATATAGAGTTGTTGAAAAAATATATGTAGTTGATTGAAAAATATTTGGTATCACTGTAAATTAAATATAATTATCCAAATATACGCATATTTATATAGCACTTAAATTATAATATTTTTATATAATTCGGTGGCGCAGTGGATAAAGCGTCGTATATCATTCAATCCGTTGTATATAGGTTATGCGGTTTTGATTTCATTGTGTACTGCAAAATATTATAGTATTTTATAATAGGTTTGCATAAGTTTTATGTTTAAATTTACCCATAACACTAAAATATAATTTACTTAATTAGTTACTCACTGAATGTATATGAATTCGTTGTACTGATGTATGTCCATTTATCAGGTCTTTTGGATCATTATGAAAATGATAGCCAAATCTTAACCAGTAAATACAGCAACACATTTGTATTAATTTTATTTGTTATAAATGATATTTATTACTTGTAAATGTAATTAAACACTCATAGGGACCTCATACATAATTGATTGATATTTATTTAAATATATATTGAATATATTTTTTATTAAAATTTTGTTTGTAACAATTTAGAATTTACCTAAAAAAATGAAAAATAATACATCAACAACACTAATTATATTTGAAGAATTGAATTTCGAGACGGATATATAAAATTAAAATTATTTAAAATTAGAAAGAAACTATGGACTATAAACTAAAATAGGAAATAGGTTATGGCAAAAGTAATTTTTGTTTATAGATGTTTAAGGGCTATTATTTGTGTGTAATGTGAAATTCATTAATGTGAATATCGTCTATAAAACACTCCATATTTTTTCAAAGATTTGATTCCGCATAACAAATGAACAAATTAATGTAAATTCATTGTATGATGATGACAAATACCGAAAAAAACCGCATAATCCGAGGTAAAAATTAGAAAAAAAAATTTATTTTCATATTTTCCTTAATGTGTGTGCATATCTATCGAACCAGACGAGATTGAAATGTGAAATAAAGTCTGTATCCGAGCGAGCTTAAAAATTCCTCTAATTTATTTTGCGTGAATTATTATTTTCAAATAATTATAATAGCACGAAAGTTCTGCAGAAGCAAAAGAGAAGCAATATAATATAGCTTCAACGAATTTATATTCATATTTTTTGTGCGCAGATCCACGGATTTTGACAATAATGTATGTTGGCAAGTAATACCCATGAATTTTCCGTATTAGCAGAATAAATTTTCTTATGACGATGATGTCAAATCGTGGTTTGATTCAGTCTTTCACCGATAGACCAGAAGTTCTATGAGCACGGAATGAAGATGCTGAACGATGGCAAACATTTATCTATTGCGCATTTTTAAACAATATATAATAAACAATATTTCTAATAGGAAATATATAGATTTGAGTTGCTGGTTGTTTTTAAAAAATTATGGAAATAAATTAAAAAGAGTGAGACTTATATCTAAAGATAAGCGAAATATACAAAATTAGAACCCATCGGTCTTGGATAATTAGTGAAATTATGAATACAATACCGGGCGGATATGTAGGACATATTACCCTGACGATCCAAACCATTTATACATTCCTTTAAAGCACTTTTTAGATAAATGGATTAGAATACATTCATATTTCGCAAATATAATATAATAAATATCTCACATAATTGGCTTATTTGCGTATTCTTCTCAAATCTATTCGTATGCTCTAATTTTTAAATAAATAATAATTAAATAAAATTAATAATACCCACTCTCGATCAATAATGGGTTAATACAAAATTTATAATAATAAACAATAGTTACCGATAATAATAATAGTTATATTATGATTTATGTGATTTTTAGTAAGAAATATTTAATAAAAAAAACTATATAAATGGAAAAATATTTATAAAATTGGTATGGTATTTGATATGTGTGCGATGGGATTTATCATATCAAGGAAAAACGTGCATTAATCTCACGACATCAACAAATAGTCAAACACTCTACATTATAAATATCATATAACTTATAATAATAATAAATATTTAATATAATAAATTTCTTTAAACATAATAATAATAATATACTAGAAAAATTTTAAATGATTATAATTATGTCAAATCGTGTATTTAATTTAAATTTTACATAAAAATTATGATTCATTTTCCAACATTTTAAAATATTAAATACAAACATTTTAATCATATTGTCATATTTCACACAAACACACCACAGACACATATATTACCATTTATGATTTGAATTTAATTTAGTATAAAAAAAAAATAATTAATTTAATTTAACAAAATAAGAAAAAATGTATTGTAAATTCAAATGTAAATTTCATAATTTTAATTTCATGTACTCAAATTCATAGTTTGTGCATAAAATTATGGTTAATAATTATTATTAATATAATTATTTATACAACGTCGGCGAGGTAACATTTTTCGGTCACACAACAAATGATTTGTCGCACTGCAATCTCATTTTATTGTAATAGCTACTCTGCCATAAAATATTGTGTTCCTGATCTACCGTCTGCGTCTTCCAAGTAAGATAATAACTACATTTTCCTTGGGTTAACTGCATATTCCTCTCAAAATTATAGAGTTTATAATTTCAAATAGAAAAAAAGTGACCGAACACTGGAACTATGTGGGGCTGCCGGCCAAATATAAATAGGAGAAGATTACATTTATTTATATTTTTATGATATATAAAACCGTTTATATAATTTGATCATAGGGTTTAGTTTACTTTTAATTACATTTTACATTGACGATCTAATTAATCAAATAAAATTATACTTGCATTTTTAACTGTGTTAACTGGTACGTAAAGTGAAATATGAAATTTGTGCTAACGGGCCAAAGATTGAAGATAATTAGTGTCATATACATTATGTGTTATTTTTATAACATATTTTTTATTAATTTATAGCTATTTACTTACTTATTTACTTCATGGCATTATAACCTAAGTGCGCTTTTAGCCTTCTCCAACACGCTTTTCCACCCTGACCTCTCCACAGTCAATGTCTTCCAATCCCGAATTTTAAGGATCCTTATATCACAGTTTACTGCATCTATCCATCTAGCCTTAGGTCTGCCGACTCTCTTTGTACCTTCTGGATTACAATTCAACAGTTTTTTCGGTACACGCTCTTCTTCCATGCGTAATACGTGTCCAATCTGTTGATTTCGATTGTTTTGACAATATTTGGTTGACCCTACATTATAATTATTTACCATTAAGTATTATTAATGTGCGTAACATATATATTTCACTTTAATGCACTTAATATATATTTTAATATTAATGGGAATTGATGGATTGAGTGAATTCTATATAAATTATTTTTCTCACGCACAAATTTTTTTTATTATATTAATTATAAATATTTAATTTTTTTTCTGTTTTTAAATAAAATTATAAATATGATACAAAAATTAATTCATTATTATAATTAGTATCACCTTCATGGAATATAAATTTATGGTACAAATACTATAAATAATTGCATTATATTTATATATTTTATATAAAATAAATATTTAAATGCAATTTCATTTTTTATTTCTGTATTTAAATTGATTCAATTTTATTATTGCAAATATTTTTTTAAATAATATTTCAAAATATATGAGTAAATATTTGAATATATATTTGCTATATATATTAATAATATTTAATAATATTTAATAATAAATATTTTATATATAAAATTAAGTAATTCATGGAAACGCATCGATGCATTTTAATTTTTTTTTAATATTGTATAAACTTACAATATTAAATTTTATTTATTTTCTGTCTTTTCTATTACCTTGGATTATATTGCTTTATATTAGAAATAAATATTCGTAAATATATGTATAGCCAATTTTTAATTCTTTTATAAGATCAAGTTAATAAACTTTTATGTTTTATAATACAATTTTTAAAATTATTAAATACACTATGTATACTTAGAATAGCAGTTAATAGAACCAATACGAAATGCTGTAATATGCATTCAAGTGCAAGCAAACAGTACACACTATTGTAATACTATCCATCATTATTATTATTATTATTATTATTATTATAATAAAATTACATTATAATCACAGCTTAAACGAACACAAATTACCTATCACATATCGGACATACCATTTACGTGTTAAAAAGACATATATATATGACAGTTTTACGTGATAAAAATTAAGCTTTCCCATCTAAAAATTTACGAATCAAGAGTAAATCGCCAAATTTACATTTAAATGATTTTGAAATATTCTTTGTTGCCCCTTATATCAAAATCCTGAATTATCTGGTGAAGCGCTGGTATACAGCAACAGAATTAAATCATTTGTCTATTGCCATATATAGATAATATTTATACACTAAATCACCACACTCGGAAATTGTTACACCGGTAGATTTTAACATACACATAAATCTTTATGATTACGCCACATTTACACAAAATTAATTTACCAGATCTCCAGTACACAACGAAATATTCTCTCCAGAATTGAATGGAAATGAGGAGCAGCCGCCAGCTATTTATTCTTTTTAAAATACTGTCAATTTTTCTGAATCTATGAATAGAAATATATTTTCGTATCAGAAATGAGAAAATTCATAGTAAGTGATAAAATTATTAAAACTAAATTCAACACACAGAAAGCAAAGACTGTAAACGATTTTAGAAAAATACACAGTTGAAAATTTCGGACTAATCCATAATCCAAAATTAGTGTACATGCTTTTTATAAACTAAAAAATATTAAATAATAAGCACAACGCGAAGTTGACGTTACGATTTTTAAAATCATTTGAGATTAATTTTCAAACCAAATTCATATTTGTACAATATTGTAAACTATTGGTATTATTTTTAAGTAATAAATATTATTATTTTAGGATTAAAATTGTATTTTAAAAACCATCGAAGATTAAAACACGCGGAAGATAGAAAATATTATAAAATTACGTTTACAAAATTGTGTTAATGTATTTTAAAATTATATTGATAAAATACGGCACATCACACGAAGTTATATGTTTTTAAATTTCTTACGTTTAAAAAATTTAATCTATAAATGGTTTGATTAATATTTTAAAACTTTCAAGAATTTACTTTTTAATCAAATTTCGGTGTGAATCTATTTGTGTAACCGCAAAAATAGTTTAAAAACCACCACAACCGTGTAGGTTATTTACTCTTATTTTTAAACAGGAATATTAAATAGAAGTTAACAATGCTAAATTCATATAATTTCATTAAAAAAAAATACGTATTCCATCAAAAAAATATATAATTTCTTGTAATATATCTGATCAATTCAATAAAATCTAATTTCACTCAGACTTTCTCTAGTCTATTCCAATTAATAACGAAAATGAAATTGCATTAACAAATTTTTAAGACCAATTTTATTGGCTTCGGTCTCGATGGCATCCCTCAAATTGTTTTTAAACAAATGCTCATCATCTTTAAATGAATTCACTGAGAAAACTATATTTCATAAATCATACTCCACTGGAATAATAATAGTTTGAAAAATAGCTGATGTTGTTATAATGCCCAAAGGTTGGAATCTAACTGATTCAATATATACCTATGAATTTTGTAGTCATCAATTTTAAGTGTCAGTAATCTGATTGTTGTTCAACTGTGATTGGAAAATCACCAGAATAAGAAACTATTATCGGAAAACCAATTTTAACACTGGCCGGTAATTTTTTTATTTTGTCTACACAGCACACAAATTTTTATCTAAATCTGCCGCTGCGGAGATAGTTCACCTTTGCGGAAATAAAATAGCAAATTAGAGTAGTGGCACCCCCATAGTATTCAGCCCCTAATCAGTATCCAGCCACATATAAGAAAATATATCACAAACATTAGTGCACTGAATACAAAATTGATCGATACACATTTTCTGAGTAACAATGAAATCCGTAATTACTTACAATTAGTTATCGACTCTTAATATTGTAAATCGAATTTTATTACAGCAAAAATATTATTAAAACAGGAAATTAATATTATTTTATTTACTCAAACCATAAGTTTTTGTATGAATTATATTTTAATTATACTTTTGTAACTATTTTCTAACATAAGTCAATTACTTTTTATCATTTTCAATCAATCACACATCATTAATTATTTTATTTTTATTATTATTATTAAAATTAAAAACTATATAAATAAGTATATAATTAAAACCATTTTAAAAAGATTTTATCGTATACGTGTACCACAGGTACATTCATAGTATATTCTAACTTTTATATTTATGCGAGTTAATTATATTATTTTGAATATTGTTCCTTATTTAATATTATAAGATTTAAAAATGAATAAAAATATATTTACTGTTGCATTTTATTGAACTAAAGTTCAATAAATTTTATACATAGTCGGGTTTTTGTAGAGTTCAAAAAATATATAAATATACGAAATCATATGAATCATTATAAGATAAAAACTATATTTAAAATGTCATTCTAATATACAATAAGTTTACTAACAGTGTCTAACTAAATATAAACTGTATATTTATTGTATTATTATTATTATTATTATTATTTTTTATTATATTATATCCATAAAAACATATGTTGTTTTGCTGAACCCGTCCATTTGATTGCCAAGGCTAGATATTTATTTACAAGAAATATATGATATACAATATATAGATAGATATTTGTTTGAATGTAATAATATATAAAGCTATAAATATTATATATACTATTATTATAATTTATTTAAACTATAGATAGTTTAGTATATAATAACATTTATTTATTTATTTATTTATTTATTTATTAATTTATATATAGACAAAATACGAGACGAGAAGATATAATTTACATGAACATTTTTTATAACTTTTACTTTTCATTTTTTGCTTTTGTGTTGTTGTGTTATTAAATAATAATATCTTTATAACATGAAATGAAATGATATTATATTGTTGATATTATAGATTTTTAGAATATCGAATGGGAAATTGAAAATAAAAAATAATCGTTGTTTTGATTGATTAAATCTAATTTAAACAATATCTTCTATATAGAAGAGGGTATATAGTTGACCCGGAAAACCTGTACGATTTTTGATATTTTGAATCATGTCTCATTTTGTAGTATGGCAAATTTTTACATTTTATCGAAAAGAACACTTTTCTAATTGATATTTAGCAGAAATAATTAACACGTTGATTTCATACATATACAAAACTTTGAAAAGCTCAATTTATATAGTGCAAATAAGAGAAAATTAATAAAAAATTAGAATTCAACACAAAATTAATTATATTTTTTTAAAATTTATGCAATTTATAAAAACTACAATTGAATTGACAACTTAAAATTTCAAAGATATGGTGAGAAATTTTTAAAAATACAAATTTTTTCCATATGTCCATTTTAGAAACAACAGAATTTATTTGAGGATATGAATTAAAATTGGATTATATTAACAGTTTTCTTGATACATCCTTAAAAATATATAAACCCTCTAAAGTTCCTTATGGTAATAATGGGATCATTTCACACGCATCAAAAGACAATTATGCGATGACATTTTTTGCCACATTTATTAACATTCAAATTGGTATATTATTCTGCATTTCACTGACCACAAATTGATCTGTATAATTATCGAAAGACCGATGATTCCTTCAAACTATTATTTTTATTGTGTGTGTGTGCAGATGTATATTGACATTGTTAATATTTGCGTATAAATTATTCATTACACCTTATTCTCAAAGATATTCATTTTTTTAAAATTCAATTATCAAACTCATCGGAAAAAATATTAACTTAAATTTAAATGAAGTTCTAATAAAATTGATAATTGAATTAATTGATTGTATACCTTGTGGATTAAATCATCTTTTGGTATGAAATCTAATCTGAAACCTCGATATTAAAAGTATTCACGCTGTTCACCTCCCCAAATCCCTAACTAACTCTTATAGCCAATTCTCTGTAAACATTATATTCTCCTTTATACATAAGTTAAATGTACATTCGTATATTTCAGTGCTATATTCCTATATTTCTGAAGATTTGCATTTTCGTCTATGGTAATTTCTAGCCCCCTCTAGATATATCAGGAACCAAAAGTAGGCTAAACTCCAAATTTTACAAGACAATAGCTTATGACTCCGACTTATGATCAAAACCAATTCGAATAATGTTGGGGTTGCAACGAAATTTGAGATTTTGGTCTCAACTCTTTAGATATATAAACAACATTTTATCACATACTTTTTTAAAAAATGAATAAATTATCATATCCTATTATCGCGATATCGATTTGTCAAATGTTAATTACCGGAAATGTTTTTATATATAACTTCACTTTCAACTTCCAAATAATTTCATTAAATTCCGTTGATAAATTCAAATTATTCTGACCGCTGAGGTCAGGATAATTTACCTAAATAATTTTACCATAAAGTCTATCGCCAAGGCGTTTCATCAACATCGGTTAAGAAGTGATCAACATAGTTTGTGGAAGATGTTAAGAGAACGTCGAAAATAAGTCATGTCCAATTTCAGTGTAGAATCTGTAGAAAATTTGATTAGTACATAACTTGATATTTTTTTACTACCACTAATAGAGGGTTATATTATAAATCGCTTTGCTTACACAGTGTTTTTAATATTAAAAACATAAGCAATTGATTATTGGAAGTGTTTTTGCTAGACTTTGTAAGAGTAAAATATTTACAATATTTTTTTACAATTACAAATAAGAAAAAAAAAATTAATTCACAATAAAATCTTATATTTCAAATAAAATATTTCTAACATTTCTTTTTCGAATTACAACTGGTGGCTGATTCAAACGTTTCAAGAATAATTTCTATGAAGGATCTGTATTCCAGAATCCTAGATGTTCTCTGTTATCTTCGAAAATATTATTAATTCATATTTTATACTCCTTTTTCATATCTTTCTCCACAAATGACTGATTTGTAAGTATGACATTGATAGGTCGGGTATTTAATTTTCCAATTAATTCATTATACTCTATGTTGAAAGCAACGGATTTCTATGTTTGCTTATAGCATTGTAAATTATAATCAATTTCAAATTTTTCATAGAAAGAGATTTTTAAAATCGGTTCACTCGTTCAAAAGATATAACCGATTTTCCAATCGATATCAGAGAAAATTTAAATAAATGTGTGGTACTTTATAAAGTTGACAACCACCGAATGGTACAAAAAATTTATACAGTACCATTATTTCATACAAAATTTCAATGACATCAAATCGGTGGTCATATCTTTTGAACGTGTGAGTCGATTTGGCCCGTAATTCAAATAGATAACAATTTGTAAAAGTCGATTTTCCGGCAAATTTAGTAGGTGTACATTCTAATGTTTTTTTCCATAATGTAGTCTACTTTGAACTCGTCTAACAGATAAATATAGTGATATTGAAATCTGAAAACATTTTTGCACGCGTCGCGGCTGATGATTAATGTTCCAAAATATTTATTAGGGCGTTTTTTTATTTATTAAATTAAATTACAAGATCATTTTATTTATAAGGAACAAAAAACAGATAATAATAAAAGATTATCAATTATATATTTAGATCATTTTTTTTTCTAAAAAATAAATAACGTATTACCATGAATATGTATTTAACATAATTTAATTGAACTATATAACGCGTAAATTTTTATAATAAAATTAAAAATTAATTATTATTCAATCAATCAACAGAAAAAAAAAATCTAAAAATTTATTTTTATATAAATCGAATTTAAAATAACCCTGTTAATGAACTCTTTCTCTCCCATAATAATATAAAAAATTATATGTGATTTTATTTTTAAACCATAAATTTAATTTAACAAAAACCTAATAATATATTAATAATGCATTTTTGTTAAATGTTCATCCTTGATATTGAAGACATTGAATATTTATTTTTATATTATTACAATATTAAAGAATATATAATTGTACATAATTATAAGAAAAAAATTAAAAAAATTAAACAAATTATAAAATGATTTATGTCTATGTGTTAGTTAGTGTATGCGGTACTTTAGCAATAAATCACATGGAATATATATTTATTTATAATGAAACATAGTTACATTCCAATTATGTGATCACGAATGTGATTTTTTTTTTAATTCTTGCATGTAAGTAAGTAACAACTACTTAAGTATTTTTTTTTATTTGTTGAATAAAATAACAATTACTGAATGAAAGAATATATTATATGTGAGTTCAGTATGAATTTAAAATCAAGGTTATCTTATTTGTATATTCATCTATTTACTGCTCAGTTCACTTTATAGATACATTATTTTTATTATTACAATATTTTATTTGCATATATTGTACAATATATATAATTGTGAATTTAAAAGTGAATTAAAATACCATAATTTTGTTATTATTTCATATTTTTCTATCAGGAAATATTAATTTGAATCGAATTTCTATATGTTACAAAAAACCACCAGCTTTTATATATACTATACCCTAGTAACACGGTCCCTAGTTTGTCTGTAAAATTTCCACATTTTATGTAGTAGCCCGTATAGTTTCAATCCGAGGAAATATCTATGGATTTCTAACGGATGTCCATTGGAATTTTATATATGATGAGTGCAACCTTGTCCATGGATTTTTATAAAAAATGTCCTTGGATTATCCGTATATTTCCGATGATAATTTCTATACGGATTCTCCTTAGAATTATTTCTCGTTGCTATTATTCCACAGAAATATCCATAGAATTTATATTCATATTTTTTTTTGTGAGCAGATCCTCGGATTTAGACAATAATATGTTTGGATTTTTCATGTATTTTGGCAAGTAATACCTATGAATTGTCCGTATTAGCAGAATACATTTTCTTATGACGATGATGTCAAATCGCGGTTTGATTCAATTTTTTTTTACCGATAGACCAGAAGTTCTATGAGCACGGAATTACTATGCTGCCCGAACGATGACAAAAATTCATCGAATGTGCATTTTTAAACAATAAATAATAAACAATAACAAAAAACCGCGCGGTTAAAATCCATGAAAAGTCTTACAAAATTCCTAATAGGAAATATATAGATTTGAGTTGCTGATTGTTTTTAAAAAAATTATGAAAATAAATTAAAAAGAGTAAGAGTTATATCTATAGATAAGCGAAATATACAAAATCGAAATCCACCGGTCTTGGATAATTGGTGAAATAAAGTATGAATATACAATACCGCGGAAATACATGTTGAACATATTACCCTTACAATCCAAAGATTTCAATTGACCTAAATAAAATACTATATTATATTAGGTGGGAAATCTATGGACGCATTGTTTGGACAAATTCCAATTTATCTTTTACATGGAAAAAAGATGTGGATTTTTTCAACGGAAATTTTCCTCATTTTTCAAAGTACGGACAAATTGTTATTAGGATAGGAGTAATTATTAATTGTGTTGAGGAGCATGATACCTCTCCATTTTGTGCAAATACACCGATCAACCGCCCCCCTTGATTATCAAAACATTTTTACAATCATTAGGAATTTACCCAAATCAATTGTATTTATTGGCAACAATTTATTAGCGATGTTTATCGTAATTTTTATTGGCAACAATCATTAGTCGAATTTTCTATGCTTTACGTATTTGGTTTCTGATGGTTCGCCCATAATATGTATATTTTTGTATATTTGCAAATATCGTATGTTTTCCATCAACAAACAGACCATTTTATTATTTGAGCACAAATCTGCTAATAATTTTCCCTGTTGTTTCATATCTTCAAGTACATGACGACCAATATTAGTTTGGCCAGGTATATTATTGGAACACATCTAAATTCACATTTAGATCACTGATAAGTATTAAAATCTATCCATTTTCTCACTCTCTTTCTGTTTAACAATTGTTGTATGTTAAAAGCTGCTGCTAGTAGAATTCTTCCTGTAGATCAATTTTTTTAATATGAATCAAAGCGATGTTTCTGATTCGAATAGAGTGTATACTTACCAACAAAACCAATCGTTCGTATCTAAGTTAAATTAAAATAAATAAAATTATACATTACATTTAAATTTAAACAAAAATATAATATTTGTTTTTGTATTAAAATTAATTAATTTTTAATAAATATAAATAACAATTAATAAAATTAACAAACCATGAGAATATAATATTTAATAATAAAGGGTCACTGTCATTTTTCGATAAAGTTCTTGCAACTAACAATAATATTATTATTAACTGTATAATGAAAAAAAAAACAATTAATATTTCACATAATTATATCCATCAGATAAATCTGTAAATACAATAATTAAATATATTATTATTTATTCTTGAAATTTAATTACATATTAAATAAATGAAAAACAGAAAATAATCAATGTCATTAAATTATATTAAAATTAAAAAATCATTATACCTATAATAATCGTAAGTATCTTGTACGTAACGTAACAGATGTGGGAAATTTATATTTTTAATAAATATAAAACAGATAATTTAACCTCAAAAGAAATTTAATAATGCGTATAATAAACTTTGAATTAAAATTATAAATATTTATTTTATAATTTATATGAAGAGATTTTATTTAATTTTAATTTACTATGTTTTTTATAATTGTTGTATTTTGTGTGCATTTGAGAATATGATACAGTTGATACGTTGCTTTTGTGTCCATACAAAAACATTTGATCATTTGACGATCTCTATACAAACATTTCATATGAATTACAAAATTGTTTATTCTTGTCAACCGGATGATTGTTCTGTTATGGCTATGCTTATGATAATCGTTGGGCTCGGAATTTTTTCATTTCCGTTATCTATATTATTTAATATGTCCCCATATCTTTGTTTCCAATAATTTAGAGGGAAATTTTGTCTATTCCAATTTTTACGAAGACCATGACATTTAATATTAAATCAATCACTTGTTCTCAGCAGAATGATTTTATGAAGAAGACGATCAACAGCTATATTATAATTCTTTAGAATTTGTTACCATATTTGTACACAGAATTTTGTTGACCCGTGTCGGGTATATAGATTGCATTTTCACTGATTTTTAGTAAGGCATTGAACAAATTATTTAATTAAATTTTACATCAAACCTTGATTTGGATAAAAAAATTTCGTATACCTTGGATAGAATCTTATTTGCGAAATCTTACATGTATTTTATGGATGTGCGTGTCTGATGTTTTGGAGGATGTCTCTGGTATGCCTCATAGCCATTTTGGTGTGCGATTACATTAATTTTATTTATTAACAATATGTCGTGTTTTGTTAAAACATAATTTAATTAATTAATTGTTTTATTGATGCTGCTGCTGTTGATGTAAAAATTAATATTTGGTGGAGGATTATTATATTGATTTACAATCCTGATATAATTGTAAATTTTATATTATTGCTGCAGCATCAACAAACTAATTTTAAATGTTGACAAATATAACTTTATTCGCATAAATGCGATATTTTCATTTATTCGTATAGAAATTTAATGGTATAATTCTTCTATATCTTCCTGTTCTATAAGAGATCTTGGAGTAAACCTTTATAAAAAACTAATTTTTAACATTGATTTTGAGGTAAACAGATCTAACTCCGCGTATATATTAGGTTTCATAAAACGTGAATTACTTGCGAAATGTCTGATACGTATTTGATATTATTTATTTTTCTTGGTACATCTATAATGAAATATACCTGTCAGGTTTATTCTCCTCATTGGTGTATATAGATTTTAAAAAATTTGAAACGATTGTGTAAAGATTTCTTGTTATATTTGCATTTAAAAACCTTCCTCAATATAAACCTATGCGGTTGCCTTCTTATGAAAATAGACTACGTCTGTTGAGAATGCCTATATACATTTCAGAGACAGAAATTATCCGTGGGCTATCGTTTATAGCATCACTATTAAATTGTAGAATTGATTGTCCTGATTTACTTGGCTAAATTATGTTTGAGGATCATTTCAAAAAATTTGCAATCTATAACATATTTTTTTTTCAATAAATACTTACCTTACCAATTTTTTGCTTTTTTTTCTTAAGTCATATATTGCTCCAAGTGGAGCTTTATATCATCTAATAAACACTTTTCATTACAGCCAAGTTGGTAAATTACTCCGCGCATGCGAGTATATAATAATTTACCAATTGTACTGTAATTAACGAAAGATAGATGTTTTCATAATTCTATTATTTTTATATGGGTGATTTGTCTGTCCATAGTGATGTGTGTGCAAATATTGTTAATCTTTGAGTAGCGGCGTTCTACACCATATTTTCAAAGATGTCCGTATTTGTTTTTATTCCATAAACGAACAAATGCTCAACCGCAGCAGAAACATTTCAGTATTAAAATACATACCGAAAAATTTCCTATGAAAAATGGCAGGGATTGAACCGGCTATATTTCCACTGCTCTACTGAGTGATCGTACCAATTATATGGTCGTTGTTATAGTCCATTACATGTAAACTCTATGTTAATGATAATATACAATGAATTTAGTGAGAAAATTGATTTGAAAACTGTAAGAAATCAGAATTTTAAATTGTATTTTTTATATAACATTATATATTGTGCACCTCAGACATTAGACATTTAGTGGTGGCTCTTAAATACATATGGTAATCCCATCGTAATCTAATAATTAAAATATTAACATCATCAATATTTGTTTTTATTTTACCAGATATTAACATATTCGTGATATTTTAAGTCTATATAAATATATTGTATAGAGTATCACGTTATCACGATCACCAGAATTTATATAAACAATAGACAATATCATATTATACCAAATACAAAATTGTACAATATATATTAAATATGTATAAACCCTGAAAGGTTACGATTTTTTTTTTAAATTAATTATCCTTTCAAGTACCCGTTGATTAAATACCCATCGTTGTGTATAAAGGATTGCTACAACTATTTACAATTTATTTCATCCATCCAAAGGACGTACCATAAATCTTACTTTATATTTATCAAATGTATATTTAATGTTAAATACACTGGCTGATTAAATATTTTATTAAATACACTAAAATTTTCCATAATTTTTATACGATTTGTTCATCGCAAATTTTAAGATAAAATTAAAATTAATATTTTGGGTGAGAAATGACCGACAAGTCACATTTGTACACAAATATTATTATGGATAGAAATAAGAAAATAATAATATTTCTTCCGCGTATACCTACATTATTTATTGTTGGATTATATCACGGCGTCGCATCTTATAAAACAATACATAATTTTCCATAAATAACAATTCATTTCTTGTCATTTGATTGCACCATATAGAAATAAATAAATATATTGTATTTGTAGTTAACGTTAAATAAATGGCAAAATGCAATACAATATATAATTGCAATAAAAAAAAAATGTTAATGTTAATGATGTCGCAAGTCATAAGTCACGATTTGTCTCTTCTTTTATCATGCATTTTTTATTTTTATCTTTTCTAGTATATGTATTAGATATTTATTAATATATTTTATATATTATTATATAAATATTATATAGAATTATTGCCATTATGATACTTATATACTACACCTACTCACATTTTAGCAGTGCCGAAAGCTGAGAAATAGCATTCAGTTTTCAATATCGCTACATCTTTCTTATAACCACGGTGAAATTAAACTACATTATGAAAAAAGTTTGGGTGTTCATCGAATTAAATTTTTCGGTGAATCGACATTTATGAATTATCATCTTTTCTAATTACGAGCCATGGTTTTAACGAATTTCCAGTCTGGTATACAATATTTTAAATTATAATCTATTTCCAATAGATTTTTAAAATCGATCCACGCGTTCAAAAGATACGATCGATATTCCAATCGATGGAAGAGAAAATTTAAAGAAATTTGTGGTACTGTATAAAGTGATCACCCAAAAAAATTTATACAGTACCAATATTTCTAACAACATTTCAATGACATCAACTGCAAAATCGGTGGTCATATTTTTTGAACGTGTGAATCGAATTTAAATTTAATCTCTTCTATGAAAGATTGAAAATTGATTATAATTTGCAATTGTGTATACAAAACTGGAAATCCGTTAAAACCACGGCCCGTAATTCAATAAGATGATAATTCTTAAAAGTCAATTTTCCGGAAAATTTAGTAAATGGACATTACAATTTTGTTTTCCATAATGCGGTCTACTTTCAACTCGTTCAACCACAAAAATATAGTGATATTGAAATCGGAAAACATTTTTTCACACGTCGCCACTGCATTTTAGATAAATATTTGTATATAATGTTTGAGAAAATACATAATATTACATTATAAAATTATATACATACCTAAAACCTCTATATATAAAAAATATATATAATACAAATATGGTACTTTCAAAATTATATACTATAAAATTTTATATATTATTTAGTTGACATTTTATCTTTTTAATTAAATCATATATGAAAAAAAAATAAAAAAAATACCATCATTATCTTTTTCAATTTTTTTTTAAGTCATGCATTTTTTATTGCATCTAATGAAAAAGTGAATGTTCATAATTTTTCGAAAGATCATATGTATTTATTTGTTTAACTTCTATATCCATTCATCTATTACATATATATATATACTCGTTTCATGTTGACGATTATGATATGATCCCCCATAAATAAAACATAGCAAAACAATTATTCCTAAAATTTTATTAAATATAAAAAAATTTTTAATGAATAATAAATTAAACAAATTATTTTATAATTGCGTTTAAATATTAAAATCACGAATAATCGATTTATTAAATGTTTATATTTCATCAAACAAACAATTTTATCATTTTATGTTTACATAATTTTGCATTTGTTTTGTGGTTCAATAAAATTTGTAAATATATTTTTATTAAATTTAGTGTTAAAAATTAGTATTATATACGGTTCAGACGAAGACGCTAAAAATAAATCGACCATCAATAAAATTAAATAAATTAATGTTCAAGTAAATCTTTATTTCTATTTATTCAATCATTTTGAAATTATCAAAACGGTCAACAAAAACCTATCCACCAAATTATTAATATTATATTAATATTTTTCAATTCTTTTTTTTTATTTCAGATCATTTAATTGAAGATGATTCCGATATGTTAATGGAACCGGATGAATTAAAAGAATCAACATCAATTTATGCATCCGAATTTTATCCAACAACAAATACATTTCGTCCGATCGTTCAAACATCACCGGCTGATTATGTAAATGTAGAACGTTCATTAGGTGGTCATGTACATTCCGAAATTATATCGTCATTGACGTCACCATCTCAACAACAACAACAACAACAACAACAACAACAACAACAACATCAGCAACAACAATTATCATCACCTGAATTACCAATTGATGCTCAAACACAAGAAGCACAAAATTTTTTTCCAGCATTTTTTAGAGATGTTGTACCACCATTAGGACATTCACGTCCATATTATACACAAGAACAACAACAACGTCATCCATATGGTCGTGGTGGTGGTGGTAATGGTGGTAATGGTGGTGGTAATGGTGGTAATGGTTATGATGACTCAATATTAGGTTCTGGTAATTTTGGTGTTATACGTGGTGGTACATTTTATCAAGATAGTGATCCACCAGTACGCGGTTTACCAACAAATGATTTTTATGGATTCTTTAATAATAATAATAATAATAATAATAATAATGGTCATGGTCGTCCGCATGCAATACCATATACACAAAAATTAACATATAATGATAAACAATTTGCTAATTTCCGTGATTTTGCTGATATAAATACACCAAATGATCCTGCCTATTCACAATTCATTGTTGTTTATGCAAATAAAAATGCAACAACACCATCAGCATCAGCAGTAACCGCACCATCATCATCATCATCACCAACATCCCATTCAAATCCTAAAAATATTTTCGAACAATTACAATTGTTAGATAAAGAAAATGATAAACACAGTATTGATGATGATAATGTAAATGGTGATCAAATTAATAATGATGATTTTGATTATGATAATGATAATGATGATGATGATCAACATCATCACAATGGTAATGTGTTGACAAAACCAGAAAAGAAAAATAAAAAAATAAGTAAAATTAAATTAAAATTACAAAGTACAAAAATAGCAAAATCATATAAGAAAAAATTAAATCCAAAAGATGGTGATTATGAACCACTTTTAGCCCTAAGTTAAATTTAATAAAACTAAACTATGCAAAGGCAATTTTTTTTTTTTTTTTTTTATATAAACAGAAGAAATAAAAAAAATGTATTAAATTTTGAAATTGAACACACTCGTCGAGGTATTAATATAAATTATTGTGTTATTGAAAATCTAGAAGTTGATTTTCAAAATTAATACACTTCTCTCTTATAAATAAAATATACAAAACTGTGATTATCAAATTTCTATATATTTTTTTTTTATTTTCATTCATTTTTTTTTTTACCATTTAAATACTTATAAATGAAAATAAATACATAAAAAGATGTGTGTGTGTCACCCGTTATTTTTGTACATAAGCTTTTAAGCTTTTACGGTATTTCTATTGATATATGGCAAAGTTTAAAATGTACACAACGCAGACACCACAAAATGCATTGCCAACATAATCCGAATGATGGGTGACACTAAAAATTATTATTATTTTAATTTTTTTTTCTTTTTAAATATAAAATATATGGGGTTAAAAAAAAGTTATTTTTTTAAATTAATTATATCTTTTTTGTATTAATAAAAATGGTTAATATAATAATAATTCAAATTTAAAATAATTATAATCAAACATAATTTTCATTATAAATCATTATTTATTTTCAATATTTTTATGTGTACATCGAAGAAACTTATATAAATTACAATGAATTTTGTGTATAAGTTAATATCATATAGTAATAAAATTAAAATATATATTAATATAATAATAAATAAATAAGGTATAATAATATTAAGTAAAAGAATATATAAGAGACCTTATAAATTAAATACTAATATATTCTTCATATTTATAAGAACTTTATTCATAATTCTCTATTGTGTGTAATAATATATTAAATCATCAAATTTAAGATATTTATGGGGATTTGAATATTATACAGAATCAACGGGATGATTGTGATACACAATTTTATATGTTCTGAAAAGTGTGGCATTACAGATTGCAATAAATGTAGTTTGGCCTGATGGAAAGAAAGATATACAACTGCACACAATACTGAACGTCAATCATATCTAATCCATTCCATAAGATTTCAATTGTGAAAATAATAAAACTAAATTTAACTATTTGAAAACGTTATGGTAAATCGAATTTTAATAATAATATTAATAAATTTACTATTTTATATATTAGATTACAAGATCTATTGCAACACACCAGTGGCGACGTATGAAAAAATGTTTTCAGATTGGAATATCACTATATTTTTCTGGTAGACGAGTTGAAAATAGACTACATTATAAAAAAAATTACTTACTAAATTTTCTGGAAAATCGACTTTTAAGAATTATCATCTTTTTTTAATTACTGACCATCGTTTTAACGGATTTCCAGTTTTGTATACAGAATTTCAAATTATAATCAATTTCCAATCTTTCATAGAAGAGATCTTTAAAATCAATTCCCAGCACGTTCAAAAAATATGACCACCGATTTTCTATTTGATGTCATTGAAATTTTGTATGAAATAATGATACTGTATACATTTTTTGTTCCTCTCTAAGATACTGGTTAAGTCCCTCATTTTATTTTAACATATACCAGCAATCAGAAAGTTGCTAAAAAGTTTCAAAACAATTACCTTGCAAATAAAATAATTTTATATGTTTTCCTTAATTATAAATTGAATGAATCCCGCGAAGAATTTCTACTATTACAGTAGAAATTCTGCTATTACAGCAGAAACCGATTTTATTCGACAATATAAATTTTGCATATACGCAGCAATAATTACTGTAGAGAAATTCAATTTGCGTAAAAGCATTTTTATATTTTTTATAATGTCGTCGAAATGAACATGAATATGAAATTTGCTCTAATAAATTTCCAGCATAATTACATGCCATCGAAAAACGTTGTTATTTACAAAAGAATTTTTATTTATTTTTCGTAAATTTCGGAGTTGAAAGTTGAAAAAAATTGGACATTTCTAATACAATTTTAATCAGAATTTATTTGAGTACTATTATATGTGTGTTTGCAATGAGGTATTATAAAGTTCCATATATATATATGAGCCAGAATAGCTGTCAAATTATTGAGGAAAATTATTAGAATTATAAATAAATAATTATTATTAGATATCATTTTGTTATCTTTCTCTTATAGGAATTGTTTTTAAGTCATTCCTTTCTTATGTAAAATATTTTGGTGAACAATTATCATTGAGATTTTTGATTATTGGTTAGAAACTGTACTAGTGATGGTTTTGAAGTGAATTACAAAGCTTGATGTCTTGGTTAATCCAAAAATTGCAAGATGAAAACTATAATAAACTATAGCAGAAAAATCAATAAATTTCCTATCAAATTCAGTATAATTTTTGTGCAGAAATCCAACGTCAGCAGAGGTTTTTTTAATGGTTTATGACCTGTAATTAATTCAAGCACATCATTTAAATATGTGTATTGTTTTTTCCTTTCTAATTTATTACAAAAATGTTAATTTTTTGAAAATTTAATATTGGCATTATGTAAATATTGGAAATTCATATAAAGGAAGTAGATGACAAAAGTCTTTGAGTATCGTCAGTTATTTTTGTGCAAAAAAAAAAAAAACAATCACTCCCGTCGGTTGGTGGTGTATTTATTGGAATTACGTTTTAAATGGTAAACGTGTTTTCATGAATAAAAATAAACATTTTATGACTGTTAATTTGGCGATCTAGGAAATTAAGATTGTTTTCAATGCAGAAATGTGTTGGGAAAACTATTTCTATCAAATATTCTCGTAAATATGATTCAGAATACAAAGAAAATAACGATTCCTACACCTCAATTCGCACGGATCACTTTCGACAGAAAAAAGAAACGTACTGCTGTTTCTATATGAAAATATTAATTCAGTGAGCAATAGGTTTTTGTTTATTAGTATAGAAATTATAGCCACTGTTTAAAAATTCTCACAATTAACTAAATTTAAATAAGAAATAACATTAATTCAAATAAGTTTAATTTAATTTTACGTATTATAGGTCATTTCACACTGTATAAAAATTGTGCCGTGTATTTACAAAATTTTTATGTACAATTTATAATAATTTAATTTCGCACTTAAATCAAGTAAATTACAGTAATTAAATTAATTTTTAGTATATTAAAATTTATAATCCTATTTATACTTTTTCCATAAAAAAGATACAATAAAATAATCCAGAAATTTGTGTTTTATTTTTTATATAATATAAATTAAATTTATATAAAAATTAGATATATAATTTTAATAAAATTGTGTAATTAATAATTTATATATAAAAAATAGTCTGTCTGTCTTCCATGACATCATTTTTTCATATATATTTTATTAAAATATAATTATTATTTTGTAGGCTTTTTTTGTTTGTTTTTTAATTAAACTATAAACGTATATTATTTTTATTTAAGTGTTGTGTTATACCTTTTTTTTGTAAATAGAATAAATAATTAAGAAATAAATATTTTAAAAACACTAATAAAATGCTAATTTTTTGTATTAAATATTAAGATGATAGCAGCCGCCGTTTTCTATCAATTGCGGTTGGTGAATTTTTACCACTCAAGGAAATTAGAAACGGATATATTTATATATTTTTAAAGATTAACAATTATTCATATAACAATAATATGGAATTAGGAAATTGTTATATACTCCCGCAATGCGGAGTTATTTACAAAGTTCACTGTCATCATGTGCATCCATCACAATATAAAAAATATATCGCATCATTAAATTCTCGATATTGTGATTAGAATAAATTATATTAAAGGAATTTAAACTTGTTATGTTATCACTTACTGCTGTAACCTGTATAACATAGTCGAATTCTATAAGGATTAAAACATTCAAATTTAAGTGAACATTTGAATAAAACTTATTTTATCCATTGGCAATCACTTTTGATGATTATATGAAAAATTATGAAATTTACTAAAGCTATAAATACTTCTTTTATAGATTACATCCTATTTGATGTTCTGTTCGTTAACTTTTGGTTCCATTGAACATTAACCCAGTCTAAACAGTTTTTGTATACTCATGAAAACATCACTAATTTCTCTATGGCTATGTTTCACAACTTCTTGTCGAGTTGTTATTTAGTGATTTATTGCTATATATAATTTATTTAATGTGAACAAAAAACGTTATCAGAGTTGTGACATCAAATAGTACCTGCAACGTCTCATCAAATATTTTACTTGAAATATATATTTCGTTTCCAAATTATATATAGATATTTTAAAATTATACTATAGCGAAATTAATTCTTAGGATCATTCACTCGTTCGAAAATAGCGTCCAAAAAGTGTCAATTATTATTTTCGTCTTAGAATGTTGTCTCCTATCATTCGCACACTGAAGCATCGCACAGCACTCGTGAACGTACCATGTTTAAACGCACCTATCTATCTATCAACTATTTATTGTACAACCTGTATACCATATATAAAATTCAGTAAACGCATTACAATTTATGGTATTTCGTTAATTTAAAATAGGTATAAATATGAAAAACCTACATACTTCATTTTATAACTTTTTACACCATAATACCACATTTGTAACAGAATTAATAAATTTATATTCATACGAGCAGTATATGTTCACACAAGAAATAATTTATAAAAATATGTTCTATTTACTAACTAATATTTAATTTAATGAAATTGCACCTATATTTACAGCATAAATAATATACATATTTTTTATGATAATATTTACCTACTCATATAATTAATAAAAATTAATTAAAATATTAATTAGTATTTATATTTATGTAAATTAACTATACGTAATATTATAATTTACAATGTATCACACACGGGCAAATGAATATGTTGATATATATCTATTTTTCAATATTCTTATTTTGTATAGTTTATTTTAAAGATTCTGGATACACTCAAGGAAATGCTTGTATTTTAGTAATTATCGGAGAGAAAGTTAATTAAACTTTGACACAATAGAAATATGTAGATATTTGTGACTACACACACACACACACACACTTTTTCTGTTCGATATTAATTATATTTTATTTTAAACCTTCTATTGTTTGTTAATTATTTATGTATATTTAATTATCTATTCATTTAACATTAATTATAAATTTTGTAAATTGATTTTACTTTACCATCATACGCAGCAATCAATTATATTGCAGATATTATATTTTCAATTATTTTAGCATTTCTTATATATTAACATATTTTATTTATTTATGCATTGTTGTGTAAAATGGTAAAATTCGATTATAAAACCGGCCACTATTGCCTGACAATTTTCTGGAAATTATTTTACTGCAGCAATAACTTTCTGCGGCAACAACATCCAAGAAAATTTATCAATATCTCAAACAATTTTGATGCAATTCATTATATGTACAAATGCGTTGGTGCGTAAAATGCGGAATTATAGGAACGATAATTCTATAGCAATTTTGTAGAACAATTTTCTTTATTTTCTTTTATAGGAATCTGTTTTATAGGTTATTTATCTATTATATAAAATGATTATACAATTAGTTGTTGTTAAATGTTGTCATAGGTTGCCGCCAATTGTTCCATGTATATATTTTTTTTGAATATCGCTTTCTAAGTCTATGTAGTTATACTTTTCTTATAATATTACTTTACAGTTTAGTTTTTATAATAAAATCATGCCCAGAATTTGTTGTAAAATGAAAAACTCTGTTCGAAAAAATTGTTCTTTATGTCGATTTTTTAGAATTACAATGGAACACGATCGTATTTACACACACAGTCATATATGATAATTAAAATTACCATAATATGCAGAAATCTATTAGAAACCATTATGATCGTGGTGAACCTGTTTATGGTGGTATGAATTTTTCTAAATATCAGACATGTAATTTGTCCGTTTTACAATAGCAAACATTTTTATGAGATGCGATAAATTTTTTATTCTGCAAAGAAAACCAAACCATTGTACAGAAAACTTCAAATTATTCTTAATAATAAATATATACACAATACACGTTACATATGTATCTGATACTTTATACCAAATGCGTACTGGTATCAAATTAAATAATTAAATATTAAAAATCTTATATTAAAGCAATTATGATATTGAAATAATAAATTACGCTGTAAAATAAAACAAATTTTTATGCCATAATTATTTTACAGTTTAATTATGAAATAAATGTTTAATGAAACAATCATCATTTTATTTCTACTTATACATAATATGACGAAATGTTGCAATATGCATTATCTTTTAATGTTAAATGCATTTATGTAGTGGATCTTAACTTAACACATTGGTGAACCCGAACAGTTAAATTTATGATACAGAATATGATATTTCAAATGTATCCGGGATAGTTCAGTCAAACCAAATATATAAATAAAACATACAATTTATATAACGATACATAAAATGACAACAAGAGATTTGTGTAACATAAATGCGTCTTTTCGTATCCATATCTCTAATTTGTTGAATTTATAAACCGTCTTTATATTCACCAATGTGTTAAGTTTTGTGCATTTATTATTTATTATTATTATTAGTATAGCAATACTAATAAAATACATGAATATATTGTATTAAATAATGCACAATAATATATAGTAATATAATAATAGACGGTTTCTATTTTAATTATAGCTAATCATGAGACGAATCATATATTTTCATTATACTCGTACACATTTATAAATACAATAATAATTTATCTATTTTTATATAATTATATTTATCTAAATACAATTTATTTGTATAACTCGAAAGATGGATGACAAAACTTATAATTTACAATTGTATTTTATAATAAATATGAATTACAATTAGTTATAGTAATACGATCTGCACACCGAGTGAAAATAAAAAAAATTACTTTTACAATAGATTCCAGATTCCATCCATAAATAATCTTCTAAATGAGTTTTTTTATGCAATATTAATCATAATATTAACCATAGTTATAATTGTTTTCGAATGACAGTTTTTACAGGCGTCCCAATTGAAATATATGCGATATAAATATGTACCGCATATATAAAACCAATTATTTCGAAACAGAAATTTATACAGAAAGTCTATACACACGATATTTCATTAAAATTAGAACAAAAAATAAATACTAAATAGCCTAGATTTTGATATATTTATAATACCTGCTCTGGATATCCTTTTCTGTATTGGAAGTTCATGAATAAATTGTTTATGTAAGCAAAAATCCATATTACACGCACCGGCGTTAATCAAAATTAGATAAGAATTAGCCAAATTCTAAAATTTATAGAACTCGACCAGGAAAACGTGGTTTTGAACAATGTATAATTGTCCATTTATTCCTTTATATAATTGTCATAGTATTATCAAATTACGAAGATGATTTCAAATATAGATATTTAATGTTGGGTATCGTAAAAATATTGGCCGTTTTTACTAATTATTCACGGCAGCGTCGCGTAAATGTCATCCCATTACATAAAAATAGTTTAGTGTTAAAATTAAATACAATTGTAATTATCAAATCATAAATTTATGTAACAGCTATAGAGAGCTATATACGAAATTTGATGCAATGAAACATATTTTTACTGCACGAAAAAGTTATTATTATTTAATTTTAAAGTTTGTTTGTTAGCAGCAACTATTTCAATGATTTTTTCTTGCAATTCATGTTTATACGGCATATAATTGATTTTTCTCTATAATGACATCGTACATAATTTTCACGGTCTGGTACATACCAGAAGATCGGTTCAATTATAGCAAGTTAAAGCTGAAAATTATCTAATGCTAAACATTTAAATAATTAATATCAAAATCGATAAATTTATTTCGTATTTCATTATTTCATATAAAAGGACATCAAATTATTAAATCATCGCAATAAGTGTAAGTGACAACATCTATTGGAATAAATTTCAAAAAAGAGCAAATTTTTAAATTTGAAAATTCGTTAAATTATAAATATAATTACGATAATAATAAAAAATAAATTCGAATTTCTTATTTGCTCGAAATAAATTCAATTGTTTTTTCTTTTCTCATGTGTCATCAAATTTTTATATTTTCGATATTTATCATTGCTGGTTTTTGTTTTGCTTGTGTCACATCGCGTTGTAGTAAATGAAAAATAGGAAAAAAAAATTGCATATCATAATCATTTAATTAGTTTATATTTAATAATTAATGTAAAGTAGCGAATTTATTATTTTAAATTTATAAAAACCTAATATTACAATAAAATTTAATATTACTTAAGTTATATTTTCTATAAATATTATTACAATGTTTAGTTAGTTAGTGTGTGTCTAATAAAAATGCCTACAATAAATTTTAACTTTCTTTTTCCCTTGTTTGTGTTAATAATGCGTAAGTAAGTGGTAGTCCTCATTTATTTATATTTTATACATTAAATATTGTAATTGTTTTAATTATTTTATTTTATTTGCTTCACAACAATTATCAATTTATACAATAATTAATTTTATTGGAAAAGATGGCATAGTTTTATAGTTTTTTAATAATTAAATTTTGACTTTTTCCAATATGAATACGCAAAAAGAAAAAATGTGGTTGTGTTGTCTGTGACGCCGCGGTAACACAAATTTTTATATAGCATTTTTGTTGTTGTTGTTGTCGTTGTTCTTCTTGCTGTTTTTCTATGTTTAAAATTGTACCAAATTATTTTGAAAAAAAAGTAATAAAATAAATATATTTAATTTGATTTGATACAACAAACAACATTTATTTAAATTTACCTAATAATAATAATATTAAAATTAATTTATTTCTTTTGTTCTCTTTTTAGCTTTAGCTGGTACGATTCTGTTATTTGTGAAATGAAATTGCAAATCGACCTGTATGTGCAGAATATTAATTCTTCTGTTACCAGCTCCTCTCTATTGCGGTTAATTTGTGGAAAAGTGAATTGGTGAGTACCCTTTTATTTATTACATTTTAATTATCGTTTATATCGTTTTATTATATATTGTAATTTGACTTTAATTGTTTATGTAAAGTATATTTGCGATATTTTACCTATATTTAAATTTATAATATAAGAAAAAACTATAGTAAACTTTAACCAATTGTATTATATAAAACACAGCCAGTGTTAAAAATATTCGTTAAAAAAGATTTTTTTTATGGTAAACACTGTTTGCCTTGTTTACATGAACGCAATGCCACTGATTATAGATGTCATTAGAGAGTAGTTTTCAAACATACTATAGATGCAAAAAAAGAAGGTGTGATGTTTGCGTCACACAATGAAAAATTTTTAATGAACCAAATTAATGAATTATTGATGAAACACGAGAATGGAAATCGATTCATTTATGAAACGATTGATTACAGGCGATAGAAAATGGATTACGTACGCCAATAATGTGTGAAAAAAAAGCAATGTAAACCTTTGAATTCCGACGATGCCTATAAAAAATATACTTGGACAAGTTTTTCGATAATAAAACAAGAAAGTTTTATATTGCGATGGCTATATCCGAAAAATGGCAAATGATAATTAATCAAAATTTCACATATTTGGTTTAATATAATAAAAATTGTTTAAATTTTATTAAAAAATTCACAATACTTTTTAGACTACCCAATATAGAAAGAAGAAATTACGATATTCATAGAAATGTTAATTTAATTAATTATATTTTAACCGTATATTGCTCCACCTTTAAGTTCAGAATTGTCAAGATGTAAAGAATTTTTCTTATCGGTATATTAACTGAAAGAGTACACCTCCCGTTTTTTTTTTCAAGAATTTATCTTTTCTGTGATGGGAAACATATATCTATCTTTATTCTAGAAAAATCGCATAAACCCAAAACCGCATACCACATAATTCATATAACGTACTTTTTTATTGCACTGGGTGTGGACATGGAGAAGAAAATTACTTTAAAAAAAGTTTTATAATAATATTTGGTATGTTATTAAATTGATTAATGCAAAATTTTTGTGGAGGTGAACTTATTCACATTTTTTATAGATTTTGTATTGTTGTAAAATTGTATATAAAAATGCAAATATATATGCTGAAAAGTGGTGCACACCTGTGCTTGTACCACTTACATAAAAATGTATATCTCCCATTTATTATAAAATCATAAAATAAATTTTATAATTTATATATTATTTACAATTAATTATATTAATAAATTTAATTTATATTATTCAACTCCTTTTTTTTTGATCAAAGTGCTTAAATTATTATTATATCCATTTATTATTTAGCTAAGTTCATAATGGCTATATATACACAAATTACGTATTATTAAAAATTATATGTGTAAATTAATTTAATATAAATCGATGTAAGCAAACATTTAATTATAATATTATTTTAAAATTTGATTCTTATCATATATTTCTAGTGTAGTACACCAAAATACTATATTAATTTCTGAACCCAAATATGGTTATATTTTATTATTGTATATTTTACACATAGATACAAAGATTTCGTTTATATTTCTAATTTAAAATTATAATAATATAAACTTTCTATATCAGCGCAGAAATCTTGTTTTTTATATGCAGATAATTTAATTATATAAAAAAAGTAAACAAAAAATTTATTATTTACCAGTGCGCTCGCTGTATGAGTAAAATTATACAATAAATGAAATAATTAGTTTAATTTTAAGTGAATGACATTATACACCACCTCCACCACCAATTTGGGTGTTCGTTCGTATGGTGCACAAGCATCAATGTAAAAAAAAAAAATCAAATAAATCATTTTAATTATTTGTGATTATTTAATTTTTACGGCATGTGTCCACGCAAATAAACCAATTATTAATATTCTATATTAATTTAAAAATAAAAAACATAATATTTATAAAAAATAAATAATTATAGGGTCAATGAGGGCGATAAATATTTAATATTATTTACTATTTTTTTTTATTTATGTTTATTTTATATCAACGTTAACTTTCTTAAACGTTCATTGCTATTTATAATAGACAAACTTGAATACAACTTAAAAGACAAAGACACAATATCCGGTTTAAAAATGTATCGGAAACTTCCTAAAATTCCTATCTTTATATATATCGTCTTACTTATAAATTTATATATCGTAGTTTCGTTAAATATGTAGCCGGACACCTTAATACCCTATGTACATTAATATGTGAAAGTAATGGTGATGCGAGCGAGATCAAAAGATTTTCACTTTTTATTTGAAAAATTATACATATAAAATAAGATGTTGTTTATGATAATATGACATATGAACATTATATTTTTAATTTATATTCTTTTTTTTTTAATAAACACACACACACACATACATATTTTTACTGCAGTTTAT
Source organism: Bibio marci (assembly GCA_910594885.2). Classification (NCBI taxonomy): domain Eukaryota; kingdom Metazoa; phylum Arthropoda; class Insecta; order Diptera; family Bibionidae; genus Bibio; species Bibio marci. Next base: position 44,733,548 of record OU343114.1, read on the forward strand.
TGAACTTTCAAATATAATTTTTTTATGATATTTTAATAAGATAATAAACTATAACAAATGCTTGTGAATTGTGACCAATTTGTGGACAGACAATTTTTCAAATTTTAGATCTTGTTGAAAATACAATTGTTACTCGTTTCTATGTAACTACGAGTATTTAGTATTTACCACAACAATTCTTTTAAATATTAAATACAATAACAACAAATAATATTACATCCTGTACCGCATGTGAATTGTTGTGATATATAGCATCCGCTAGAAAGAATAATTAATGATATGCGGGGTTTAATAATTAATTGTCGTTGTAAAACTTCAAATTCCTATTTATTTGTAATAAATATTTAAGCGTTTAATATACGCCTTGAATAAAAATATCTATGAGAGATTGAATATATGTAATACCAAAAGTACAACTCTAAAATTGCCAAAACATTTTGGTGGATAGTTGTGTCCATGTCTTTCTCCTGCATATCGTCTAAAAATATATTATAAAAAATTTCAGTTCAAAATTTCAAGAATAATATAAATTAAATGCATGCGAGTTCAGGATATAATTTCTCCTTCATTTCCTTTGCATAAATCGTAATTTAAGTTATTGTAATGTAATTATAATTATTTAGGATATATGTTAGAGCACATCATCTGACAGGATTTGGGATAGGACACACCCAACTATATATACATATATACGCAAGCTATTTTAATCTTGTCATGTAAATGTATAAATTGAAAACTTTATTTAAAATCGTATTAATAGGTATTCAATTTTATTAAGACGTATGTGAATATGACCGATTCCAGAATTAGTGCGTTGATTGATTTTTATTATTATATACTTATTATTTCGATTTTAATAGAATCCTATCTATAACACCACCGATGCCAAATGCCATTTCCTAATGCTCTGTAGTTCAACTCCTAAAATCAATAATATATGTTTTCATCATAACTAAAACTACGTTTTGGTATAAAACAGAATCTTTTCTGGTCCCAAATTTCATACAATTATCTCAAGAAAAATTCTTGACTAGATTCTGTTGCTAAATTCTGTACCATATAACAACAGAATAGCTTCAATTTTAATTCCGTAAATCGTCATTTTAGCGATAGAAATAAAAAAAACCAATCAATGTGAATTGTTTCTGGACCTAGCTTCAGTCATGTCAAAGTTTATTTATTTGATTGCATTGTTTGTATACGCACACATTTTTTTGATTTAAAATAAAAAAATAATATAACAAATAAATCTTTGATTGCATTGTACATATTTTTGATTCAAAATAAGTCAGATACTGAAATATTATATTTGTTTCTGTTGCCACTTTATATTGCAACGCTAGCAACATAATCTGGACCAGAATAGCTCCTTTGAACACGGTCTCTCTGTTCACAGACCACTCCCGTTTCTGTTACTAAATCCGGGTGCAGCAAAAAAAATTCCGTTTTATACCATAACGTAGCTTAAACCAGGTGATGTGTCGAACAGAACAAGCGACATTCTACGGTATCAGTAGACTGGTGAACATACAAGCTAGGCTATAGAGATGATATTGAATGATGAATATGAACCGTGTCGATAATGTAGAACACTTCATTGAATTTTTATATAATATCTATTTCAATCTAATGAAGACAAAAGTGAAAGTGTTTGCCGAATTAAAAAAAAAATTTTTACATATTATTGGAAAACTAAGTATTTTCATTATTCCTATTATACGCATTTAACATAATAAGACAATGCAGCGACTCAATGAAAATAAGTATTCGGATTATTACTATATTTTTCTATTATACAGTGGCGAAGGCTGAGAAGTAGCATTCAGTTTTCATTATGGCTATATTTTTATTATAACCTGGGTGAAATTAAACTAAATTATGAAAAAAATCTGGGTGTTCATCGAATTAAATTTTCGGGAAAATCGACTTTTATGAATTATCATCTTTTTTAATTACGGACCATAGTTTTAACGGATTTCTATGTTTGCTTACAGCATTGCAAATTATAATCAATTTCCAATCTTTCATAGAAGATATTTTTAAAATCGATTCACACGTTCAAAAGATGTGACCGATTTTCCAATCGATGGCATAGAAAATTTAAAGAAATTTGTGGTAATGTATAAAGTTGACAACCACTACCACTACCACTACAAAAAATTTATACAGTACCATTATTTCATGCAAAATTTCAATGACATCAAATGGAAAATGGGTGGTCATATCTTTTGAACGTGCGAATCGATTTTAAAAATCTATTCTATAAAAGATTGGAAACTGATTATAATTTGCAATTCTATATACAAAACTGGCAATCCGTTAAAAATATAGGGCGTAATTCATTGGGATGATAATTCTTAAAAATCGATTTACCGAAAAAATTTAGTAAGTGGACATTGCAATTTTTTTTTCATAGTTTAGTTTAATTTCACCCAGGTTAATTAATTAAATTAATATCAATGTAAATTTAAATATAAGTAGACCATTTAACAGTTTCTTGGAATTTCTTATAATATTTTACTTAATATGTTTTATATATTGTAATATTAAGATAAGTTCTTAATTTTTATGGTTACATATTAACAAGATATTCTATTATACTCTGTTTTTTTAATGGTATAATATTTCATAAATTGTTTTTTTAATTTATATTCGAAAGGAAGTTTTCATATATATGTATTACACGGAAATTATTAATAAATTTAATTTTATAATTCCATTCATATTTTTTTCCATATGTACACCTATAAAATATACGGACACATTGTGCACATATATTTACGTACAGATATAGCTTTTATAATTTATATCTAATATACAATATAATAATTAATCAAGGTAATTATACGTATACATAGTGTGATTTCCTATGTACCTATTGATATTGTATTATATGCTAATATTTTAATACAGTTTTATATGATTATCGCTAACACATTTCTCACAATTGTTCAAATGACATTTATAAAATTTACATCCATCCGCATGATGCACTTAAATATATATAATACCATTTTCTTTTACCATATGATCATTTGCCATATTTTACATAAATGTTTATTATTCTGCATCACTTTTATATTATATTTTGTATAAAATTTATTTTATTTACATATACTCAATAAAAGCCAGGGAGTGCACTTAACCTTGTTGTAAGTTAATACAACTGTCATTAATTTTATTTTTCTACTATATTATAATAATTTTTTTTTATGTTATTATAATGTAATGTTTAACTTTACCATATACGCAATATAATAATATAAAAATACACATACACATAAATAAACATATAATTATATGCTCTTGATTGTGTTTTATTATAATATAGAAATATGTATATTTACATATGAATATCATTTTATATTGCTATATAGAATTACACATAAATTGCAGCTTGCATTTGTTTTTATACAATATATTTGTTATAATATTTACTGATGTCGCCGTTTCTATATATTAGAAATATAATGAAAATTTAAAATTATTAACTTTATATATTCATTATAAGTTTAATGTATTAGAATTAGATAGATGTGCATAATATATTGACAATAGATTTATAATATACATAATTATCGCAGAAAAATATATATAAATATTTCATTGTGTTTTTATTACATATAATAGGTATAGTAATATGATTTGATCGCTCACGGATTAATCTCTGTAGCCGTCCAAAAAGGCGATGGCGGTTTCGGTTGTGAACGTATTCACTTTATATCTTTATCATTCAGATTGTGTTACAAGTTAAAAGTGTAAACAATATATATTATTTTCGTTTATTGACACTGTCGTGTTTTGTACCAGAAAAATTTGATTTGCAACAAACCTTTGTTGTTATTGTTTCATTGGAAGAAAGCGTCTGCTGAAAGTCATAAAATTCTTGTCGAAGCTTATGGTGAACATGATTTACATGAAAGTCATTGCAGAAAATGGTTTCAACGATTCAAAAGTTGTGATTTTGATTTGAATGACAAAGAACGTGGAAAACCACTCAAAAAAAATTTGAACATACGGAATTGCAAGCATTATTGGATGAAGACGTGATGTACAATCGCAACAACAACAGGTAGCTTCATTAAATGTATGTCAAAAAGACTAATTTCTAATCGCTTTTAAACACAATGGATAAGATGCAAAAGTAAGGAAAATGGGTTTTTATATGAATTGAATGCAAGAAGCAAAGAAAAGCGTAACATTTTGATTTCAAGACAGCTAAGGAAATCGTTTTGCTGTCGTATTGTCACTGGTGATCAAAAATGGCTTTATTTTGATAATCCAAAACGAACTAAACATTAGACTGATCCAGGCCGCAACCAGTAAAATTGACGCCAAAACTAAATATCCATGGAAAGAAGGTTTTACTGTGTATTGGGTGGGATCCGAAGGGTGTAGTATATTATGAATTGTTGAAACAACAATTGATTGAATTGAATCGAGTATTTGAAAAAAAAAAAACGACCAGAATGGGCCAACAGACATGATTCTTTTGCACCAACAATGCTCGTCCTCATGTTGCAAAACCGGTAAAAGAAACATTGGTTGTACTCGGATGGGATGTGTTACCACACCCGCTCTATTTCGTCAGATGTTGCTCCATCAGATTATCACTTGTTCAGATCAATGGCACATGGAGTCGGTGTACAGCGATTCCACAATTATAAAGACGTCCAAAATTGGTTCGATTCTTGGATCGCATTAAAAGACGAGAAATTTTATTTTGATGGTATTCATAAATTGCCAAAAAATTGGTAAAATGTTATACTTAACGATGGTAATTATATTCAATATAATTTTTTTACCGCTATTACCAAAATTAAATTAATAATTTTTTAAAAAAACGATCAAATCATATTACTATACCTATTAAATATATTATAAATATATATATACAATTAAATTTTATATATTTTATTGTCATATTGATTTAATTTAAATGATGAAACTCAGTGAATCGTTATTAATATGTATAAACTATATATTTATTTATTTGTATTCATTTAACTATACAGATCACTCTCGATGTAATAGCCTCACACACAAGAGATCGGGACATTATACGTTGATATAAATATAGATGAAGTTTGTTATATGATCATACGAGATACTGAAAAATGTTTAGACTAAATTTAATATTACATTTTCTTGTAACGTTTTTGCGTATATGATTAAATTCTAGTAATCAAAAACAATATTCAACAGCTGGTTTTAGTGATCATTTTATGATATATATAACTGCTGCGTGAGAAGAATAGAGAAAAATAATAAAATGGAAACACCATTGATCATTTCGAAGATGTCAAAATAAGGAATAATACAACAAATAGTGTAATAAAAGTGCATACGAATTACATATACACTTTGTTCTTATAGTATTTTCTATAGGTTTATACGTATAGCTATATTAATTTATATGGGTAATTGAATATCCCGTATAGGAAGTCTTATAGAATACAAGGAATATTTGTTACATAAATTGTTTTTTAAATGTTAAATCGAAGGGACTGCGAATTAAAAGTTTACCACATATGAAAAGGGGAAGCAACACTAAGTAGCGCAGTGGTATATAGCACCGAAATATATATTATTAATCATGAAATATAGCGGATTCAATTCATGCTATTTTTCGTTGGAAATTATTCAGTATTTATGGGTGACCATTTGTTCTTTTATGCAATAAAAATAAAAACGGATATCTTTGAAAATATTGTGTTGGACGCCGCTACTCAAAGATTAACAATGTCTGCACACGCACACACATCACTATGGGGGCTAATCACCCAAATAAAAATAATAGAATTATGATAGCATCCATCTTTCGTTAATTGCAGTACAATTGATAAATTTTTATATACTCTTATATGCGGAGTAATTTACCAATAGCTACACTTGGAGCAATGTATGACTTAAAAAAAAAAAAAACATAAGTAAAAGGTGATTACGAATTTGGAAAATTTTGTTACATCGACAGTGATCTGTATATATATATATCTCATTAAACTGATTCAATATATTATTTTATACCTATGCGCATATATTGATTTAAAATTACAAAAAATTAATGCATATTTATATATTATTGTACAGAAGAATAAATTTATACAATGGATATAAAAAACAATTGACTTATGACTTTGTTTATTATAGAATTTTATTATAATAATATAGAATAAAATACATATATTATTAGTTAAATTGAACATAAATATATTGCTGTGTTTAAACATTAAATAACTACTAATTTATATTAAATTGTAATATTAATTTATTTACACACATAAAAATTAATATTATATGTTCCATATATAAAATGTGTCCTTATAAGGATTTATGGATATATATAAAATATAGAAAATAATTATGCAAGAAATTATATGTTTGCTATAATGATGACGTTTTTATATCATATGCGGTGGTGTCTCTCTCATAATTGGCAATACAAATTATGGTATAAATCGTGTATGTTATAGTATCGAAATTGATTACAAATAATGGACCAAAATTTATTTAGTTCCATACCACAAATTTTGCATATTTTTTGAGCCACAGTTAAATTATGAAAATTTCTATTTCCTTATATCGATTATTATTAAATAACACATATTTTATATATTTTATATCTCAATCTGTGTGTTTTTATTAATTTTACTTATGCGAGTGTATTTTAGGTGTTTGCATTAGTTTTAGCTTTTTTTTTTTTATACACTTAAAATTGCGCAATAGTTTTCATCATAGCATATATACGGATTAGATTAGTAGAGTATACTCTACGAAGGGTGGTAAATCAAATTATATGCTTATACGCTATATAACGTGTATCTCCGCTTTTCTGGTGGATAAATAAAGGTTGCGTATCGATGGAAACAGATAATGGCGCTTTATTTGATAAATAGAATTTACCCATTTTTATTTATACTTTATTATCTGCAGAACACAGCGATCGTATACTATTATTGTTTTCAAACAGTGGTCAAAAATTAATTATGAAAACATTTTCGGTATAACTTTTAATACAGCGAGATTTAATTACTACACACATCACTATAATGATTATCTTATACTATAAAAAAAATCTAATCAAATTAAAAATTGCAGATCCATTGTGGAGTAATTTTTAAAATTTAACAGATTTTCTGATGGCCATATAAATTGTGTCCCTATTTTTGAGTCTAAAATTTAATTTGTGTATTTTTATGAGTTTTTCCATAATGCCTTTGAAAGCGGAGAATATTGATAGAATATTTATCGGACTCAAATCGAAGGGACTTAATAACCTATTTTTCTGGGTGCATGGACGGACATAATTCTAGATGTTTTCTATAACATATTAGGATATATTTGTATTTGCTAAAACGGTATTGAAAATACAATTGATAGAAATTATGAGATAAAAGCACTAATAATAAAAATATGTTTGTTAAAAATTCGAAGCAGACGAATATGTGCCGGCGACTATTAACCTGATCAGTACAAAGTAAATTGATATTCTAATCACCGTGCAGTTTTAATGATATCATATAGTGTTCTAGGAACAAACGCAGCCACGTTTACCCTAGTAACAATTTGTCCGTACTTTGTAAAATGAGTAAAAAATTGCCGTGGAAAAAATCCACATATTTTCCATGGAAAAGATATAGAGGAATTTATCCGAAAAATGAATAAATAGATTTTCCACTTAATATAATATAGTATTTTATTTAGGTCAATTGAAATCTTTGGATTGTCAGGGTAATATTTCCAATATATATCCGCAGTATTGTATTCATAATTTATTTCACCAATTATCCAAGACGGTGGCTTCAAATTTTGTATATTTCGTTTATCTATAAATATAATCCTCACTCTTTTTAATTTATTTTCATAATTTTTAAAACAATCAGCTCCTCAAATCTATATATTTCCGAGGAATTTTGTAAAAATTTTCATGGATTTTATCCGCGCGTTTTTTTGTTCATGTTTATTAGTTCGGGCAGCATATTTATTCCGTAATTCTCACTCTTTTTAATTTATTTTATAATTTTTAAAACAACCAGCAACTCAAATCGATGTATTTCCGCGGAATTTTGTAAGACTTTTCATGAATTTTATCAGCGGTTTTTATTTCTTATTTAAATGTAGCCGTTTTATCTGCCAAATTTATACAAAATTGTACTATTAATTTTATTATTTAATCTTACCAATTAAATTATTTTGTACATGAGATAATATAAATATCATACTTTTTATTATTTATTATGTATTTTGTTCGAAAAAGTTACAACCCGATCTGCTCACAAAAAAAAATGAATATAAATTCTATGCATATTCTGTGGAATAATAGCAACGAGAAATACTTCTAAGGAGAATCCGTTTAAATTATCATCAGAAATATACGGAGGATATTTTTTATAAAAATCCAAGAATGAGATTGCACTCATCATATAAAATTCCAGCGGACATCCGTAAGAAATTCAAAGATATTTCCTCGGATTTATAGTACGGACTACTACATATAACGTGGAAATTTGACGGACAAACTACGGACAGTGTTACTAGGGTAGTTATCGACAGAGCGCAGTAAGGGTATAGAAATACTTGGTTTAAATATAGATTTTATATGAATTGTATATTTAAAGATCAGCATTAAAACTAAAACATTATAACACGTATAGTTTTGCCTCTGATACGTGCAATATTAAACGACATTAGATATGTCTTTTAAACCTTACCGTAAATTATCAATTTTATTATTTTTAAATAAAAGTAACCAAACCTGTTGAATGCAGTTTTATATTTACGTTGAAAATTGCAGCCCCTTCACATAGGCAGTTAATTGTTTGCCCGTGCATTCTTTGTGATATCTGTTTTGCATCGTTTTACCACACTTTAACCAATGATTAACGCATCGATTTGTTGTGACCATAACTAATGCAAATTCCAAATACCCAATGTTATTTCATAATTTATGATATAAATATAAAATCTATATATAATTAAAAATTCATGAAATTAATTGTAAAAAACACATTATTTATAATGACTCATATAAAAATACATGTTCTGAAATGCACATGTAAAATTTATATATTATATGTTAAACTTTAATGTCTATATTTCATATAGTAAATTTTCTCTATTATAGCTAAAAAATAATATAAAATTAAATTTTTTTTTAAATTTACCAATCCCTTTCATATCTGCTATGTATACAACACCAAACAATAAAATGTTCAATTTATAAAAGTAATGAATTGACCTTCGTCTGATTTCTTTGTATACATAAATACGAGTATAAATACGTAAAATTCAAAGTAAAGAAAATATACTTATAATAATGCCATTTTTCTAGGAAGGTAATTTAGAAATATATGAATATTTATTATATGTATTATAAAGTTATATAAATTTACTGTCATTTAAATCATTATTATACTAAATTTGTTATATGGTACGAGTATAATCAGATGGAATACAGCTTAGCGTTTATAAATGCATGTTTTACGTTTACGATTGAGTTCAATATTTTTTTTTATTATTATATGGCTGTCAAAAGAAAATTAATTTATAATGGAGATTTATTATTATTGTTGTTATATATTCCGAATATATTATTATATTTATATATTTAACTTATTTATTTATTTATTTATTTATTTAAATATTTATTTTTCATAAGTAATTAATAATTTATTTAATTAAAATTAATTTATTTTCAGACATTGTAAAAATTATAAATGCGGAACTACGGGGATACAATTTAAATAAGGTAAAATTTTAGAGTTAAATATCAATATATTATTTTTTTATGTATATAAAATACCTATAATAATACAATAACAGTGACGTTTCGTGCGTTAATTTACCTATAGCAGTTGCGTAAAGCGATAGTAAACCATTCTTTTTACACCCTTACGAGTAGCGATTACTTAAATACTTACATATACACCAAACCATTCTTCAGCGCAGTAAAGTTGTTCAATTACTAGCCGTATTTGAGTACCCAGTATGGGACCGGTATGTATAATAACATCGATGATTATCTGCTTACTTCTTGTCAGCACTTCTCCATATTCTTGCAATACTTACTAGATTACATTAGTACAGAGATGCCATTGGTGGTAAGTACTTCTTTTATATAGTTGAATTATTCATGTGTACAGCACAAGTGTAATTTTCATGGAAACGGATTCGGTGAGTTTATTTTGGCTTCGGAATCGATGAACTCTTCGAAATGAACTACTTTTACACATGCACTATCAACACTTTCTAAAACCTCGATGTAAGCGGCAGCGCATTAACTCAGCCCCTGCGAAAAGAAGTACAGTAACATAACCAGACATTCGTTTCTCACAACTATTAAAACCATAACAGTAGCTGGAAATTTTGTGTGCATAACACGGGTAACCTCTGTGTAGGTTCTTAACATTGTCATCTATCATTTCTTCCTCAGATACTTTAACGTCTCTCGCGAAGCTTTTTATTGAGTTTGAAGGATTTTCGTCTACGATCGCTTGTGTTTGTGCAATAAATTGTGTAGGTTTAATAGAATCCGAACGCTCCTCATGCTTTTTGCATTTTGCAACAGATTGTGCAACGCCAGCTGATGCTTCCAATTCAAGGTGAACGTTATGTACGAATGATCGAGCGCTATATAGAGAAAATTGGAAATTCATCTGTGAATTCTTTGTTGAATTTGTTGATTAATTCGCTGCTGACTTAATTTATGAAATTAGAATTACTTATCAATTCACAGATAAATTCTTTGGTGAATAATTTGATAAAATAATTGACGAGTTTGGTTGGTGAATTTAATCATGAGATTTGAAATGCTTACAATTTATGTATGCATTCATTGAACAAATTGGCACCACATACAAAAAGTCCTACTAGCAATTCACCAATGGGGTTTTTGCCATTATGACTCCACAGATTTTTTTTCAATTCAATTATTCTTGTGCGTTAATCGCCCGCAGTATACTTTTGTGTGCAAAAACATTTTAGGTTAATATCTATGTATCGAAACCATATATATTTTTAGAAAGATATTAGTTTTCTGAATTTAATATAAACGAACAAATATGTTAATTAAGTTTAGTAATACTTTTTTCATGTGAATAACAATGATCGTAATCTTCGGATTGAATGACATTTGCGTTTTAACCACTGTGTCACTGATCCACTTTGAATATTGTTCCAGCAGTGCAAATGATAACGGGAAATATCATCCAAAAACTAATGTAATACCACAAATGGTGTTTGATGATCGACGTTTGAAAGTTCATGTTTTGTATTTAGCGATTTTATCTTCAACAACTCGTAATTATTATTGTAACCGCAGTTGCTTTAAAGAAGAAAAAATTCATTTTTCATCAAGACAGTGCATGTGTCTTTTGACGTAATGACAAAACTCATCGAATTACAAATACAAATTGCTCGAACAGTCAACGTGTATTAACCAGATTTGGTTCCCTCATGACTATCTATATCTGTTTCAAAATCGAAAAAATTAACTGGCTAGTTTTATCCTGTTATTTTATTATTATTATTATGGTTCATTAGTATCTATTCAGAATATTGCAGAGTTTGGCAGGATGTGATATGCACAATTGCAAACGTTGTTAAACCGGCGAAGACTTCATTGCCATTTAATTCATATTCGTTATGTATGTTGTTTATATGAATATAGTATATAATCAATAATATGTATATAAAAAGTTAAATATTTTAATTACATAAACTTTCAACAAGGTATTATTATATACACATATTTACTTTTTTATTATTACAGGTATACTTATTATTATAATATATTATACTTTATTGTAAACTTATGGTATATGATATCCAGCGGTGTCGCTTGAATTTTTCGATTCGGTAACAAATCCTATATTTTCATCCCATTACCTAATTCTTGAATTGAATTCATGTTTATACGGCATATAATTGCGATTTCTCTATATAATAACATCATGCATAAGTCCGACAGTCTTGCCTGTTACATATACAATTACCAGAAGAGCGGTTCAATTATAGGAAGTTAAAAATCAAAATTATCTAATACCAAAAATTTAAATAATATTTAATAATGTCAAAACCGATAGATTTATTATGTAAGCAAATTTTATTACTATATAAAAGTACATCAAATTATTAAATCATCATGTTAAGCGTATAAGTGACAACATCTATTGGAATAATATTCAAAAAAAGGCAAATTTTTAAATTTGAAAATTCGTTAAATTATTAATAAAATTACAATAATAATAAAAAATAAATTCGAATTTCTTATTTGGTCGAAATAAATTCAATTGTTTTTTTCGTTTCTCATGTGTCATCAATTTTTTATATTTTCGATATTTATCATTGCTGATTTTTGTTTTGCTTGTGTCACATCGCGTTGTAGTAAATGAAAAATAGGAAAAAAGAAATTGCATATCATAATCATTTAATTAGTTTATATTTAATAATTAATATAAAATAGCGAATTTATTATTTTAAATTTATAAAAATCGAATATTACAATAATATTTAATATTATTTAAGTTTTATTTTCTATAAATATTATAACAATGTTTAGTTAGTGTGTGTCTAATAAAAATGCCTACAATAAATTTTAACTTTATTTTTCCCTTGTTTGTGTTAATGATGGGTAAGTAAGTGGTGCTGCTCATTTATTTATATTTTATACATTAAATATTGTAATTGTTTTAATTATTTTTATTTTATTTGCTTCACAACAATTATCAATTTATACAATAATTAATTTTATTGGAAAAGATGGTATAGTTTTTTAGTATTTTAATAATTAAATTTTGAATTTTTCCAATATGCATACGCAAAAAAATAAAATAAATGTGATTGTGTCCGTGCGACGCCGCGGTAACATAAATTTTTATATATGATTTTTTGTTGTTGTTCTTGTCGTTGTTCTTCTTTCTGTTTTTGTATTTATGTTTAAAATTGTACCAAATTATTTTGAAAAAAAAGTAATAAAATAAATATATTTAATTTGATTTGGTACAACATTTATTTAAAATTAATTTATTTTTTTTTCTCTTTTTAGCTAAAGCATTTGTGAATTGAAATTGCAAATCGAGCTGTATGTGCAGAATATTTATTCTTCTGTTACCGGCTCTTCTATTGCGGCTAATTTGTGGAAAAGTGAATTGGTGAGTACACTTTTATTTATTACATTTTAATTATAGTTTATATCGTTTTATTATATAATATGACTTTAATTATTTATGGAAAGTATATTTGCAATATTTTACCTATATTTAAATTTATAACATAAAAAACAATTATAGTAAACTTTAACCAATTGCATTATATAAAATACAGCCAGTTTCAAAAATATTGTTATAAAATATTCGTTAAAAAAAATTTGTTTTTTTGTGGTAAACACTGTTTACGTGCACACAACGCCACTGATAATATAATAATAAAATATAATATGATATAACTTCCGATAATTATCTTCCAAATTACTTAATATGTTAAGCGTGCTCGTTTTACAATTTTATAATACATACTTTGTACATACAACCATTCATATTTATATATATTCATTTTTGATTTGATTACATAAACGATAAATATTTTAAATTTTAAGAAATAAAGTTATAAATACATAAATAAATACATAAAAAAAAAGAAACATATTCATTTATACTTTTATAAGACTATACAATGGCAGTGTGCTATGAATGAATTGCATATTATTTAATATATATTTTCATATTATTATATTGTATTGTAAATATATATGGAAAGGGCGTTGATATTATCTACCCACAACTAATAATAATCTATCGAAAAGAAATAATATTAATATAAAAGAAATATTTATTGATTTTTTTTTTGTTTGTTTCATAAAGTTTTCTATACAGATAATAATAATAATAACACATTCACGCAGTTAAATCTGACATTATACATATAATTATAAAATTTTCTTCCCGTATACATTTAACACCGGTGACATACATTTCATATTTTTTTAATAAAATTCAAACTCAAATGAATCACACCATAACTCAATCAAAGCAATCAATTTATCAATTTACCTTTATCTGCATGACACACTTATATTGTTTTGTTAGTCTATACGAAAATGTCATGATAGTATCGATCTTGGTGATCGCATATATACTTGTTAGAACCACATCTTAAATAATGATCCTTGATATTATTTGATCCGAATACAAAGTATGTTATATGCTAGAAATAAAATACAGTACGATCATCATCAATATAAAAGCGGTGTTCTAATAAGATTAAATTCTAGATAATATATAATTTAATTTTAATGCCTAAAATAATATTATAAAACTCCAGAGTAATTGGTACAAAAATTAACGAAGTTATAACCATTTTCCAGAAATTATTTTACTCACAAAATTTCTCAGTATTTAAACATTTTTTTTTTTTTTTTGTAAAGTCACTTCTTATATAATTAATGGTTTCTGAAGATTTTTGGATGTTTTCCATTTTGTTTGATAACCTTTTTTTTTTACATCTTTCCCGGTAACTTCATGATATTTCACACTAATTGAATTTCTCGTAATTATCCACAAAACAAAAATGCACCAACTATGCGCTCATTATCATAATTAAAATATACTTAGCATTCGTGAAGTTTAGCAAAGAACGCTAATTATATGTTATTCTGATGGTGCAAGATTATTAGTAGTGGATGTTGTACCTAATCCTAATCATTCTCCAATAATGTTTACACATTAACCAATGATGTATGTGGCCTTGCACTGTCATGCGGCGGTTTACAATACCTTTACTATTTTCTAATTCTGGGCTATTTTCTTTTATAACTTTTTTCAGTTTCTTTATGTAAAAGTTTTTGTCAATAAACATTTGAATGGCCTGTTGAAATTACACAACACCTATGTAATTCCAATAAATTGACAGCATATTTTTATTTTTATATTGTTAGTTCTGGTTCACATCACTCTTGAACAATATGTATACGTTTTCGTTTAATGTCATTGTAGACAATCCGTTTTTCATCGCAGTCATGATTCGTTTCAAAAATCGTTTCGATTTCTTTACGTTTGTATATAAAAATGTATGTTGAAAATAATATTGAACTTCTTTGAATTTATGTGGAACCCAATAATGGACAACTTCAGTTGGACGCAACACGAAGGTTAGCCATATCTTTGAGTGAAAAATCTCCGGATCAGAATTTTGTAAAACAATTATGACACATGTGTTCATATATGGAAAATTAGCCCGAAATAATTTCAGACGTTTATCTCTGTGTAATCATTTAACCACGTCGACCGTTGGGATAGTTTGATATTTATAAATAAATTATGAAAAACTAAAATAATAAAAACAGAAAGTTAACACTTTTTTACCCAAAATATTCCGCGAAAATGATATATTATTATTGAAAAAAGTATAAAAACTTTTGTTAAACAATTATTAAATATTAAATAAATGACACATTAAACATTTATGTTAAATTTATACATTAAAATTATAAATATTTTATGAAATAATTTAATTTATTATGCGCAAATAATATTACTATTTTCTAATTTCTTTATATATTTAAATATGTAAATAAATAATATTTTTACGATACGATACAAAATAAGATTTTGTAATAAATATTAAAAACATGTAAAATTTACATTATTAAATGTACACAGACAAAAATAGCTCGTTTTTAAGCCACCTACTATAACAAATATGTTAACAATATCCAACATTGTCATCAAAAATTGTTGCAACACATGGAATACATTTATTTACTGCAGCATTTTTACTATACAATATAAATGTTAAGAACTTAATTTAGTTTTCGTCTGTATATAGTTATCTTTATTTTCTATACAATTTTCTGTTACCAATCCAATCAGGCAATGAGGTGCTGCTGCATGTAGATGATAAAATAAAGTCGAGACTCATTTTAACACTTCTTCATCTGTTCGAAAGCGTGTAAATGATAATCAGAAGGTGTTATGTACTGTGGTGAATACACTGAAAAGTTTCCCGTTCGATAGCTGCTGTATACTTGACATCTTTTGCAATATTAGCTCAAGCACTGACATGAAAGAGAATGACTTATGTTTGTTATTCACTGTGGTTGTTTTTTTTTTTCGTAAACAATTCTTTGTTCAATTAATTGACGACAATATATTAGCAGTAACAGTTTCTTTGTGTTTTAGAAATTCGTGGTATACCTTTTCTTGATACTCCCACCACACCAAATGTAAACCATTATCTTGTTTCCGTGTGAATGTTTCGTTTTTCCAGCGATGTTGATGGTTCCCTTTGGGTCTATCCATAAATATTTGCGTTTTGGCTTGTTAAAGTAAATTAATTTTTCATGATAACTTATGATGAAAACCATTTCTTAAAAATTCCTGGATTGTTTGAGTTAAGTTTTTGCCAAATAATTGATCTTGATCAGCGTAACCATTTTTTCAAGCATTCAATAAATTTCTGTTACACTTTTTCTAAAATCAAAGTAGTACAAAAGTATACGAAAAAAACACTTTATCGCGCTTTTTATTGATATTTTCACCACTGATAACATAATTTCGCATAGAGAAGAAATGTCAAATGTTTGGTAGAAAAATACAATACTAATGACTTCTAAAATTGGCAGGTGCCGGTGATCTTCGCCCGCATAAGTAACACAAACTAATTTAAGATTCTGCTAAACACATAAAAACACAAAATAACTAAATACATTATTTTAATAGAAAATTAATTGAAATTTTGTGATGTACTGACACTGTATGAATGAGAGACAGTCGGTCACCTTTAAAATAATTTATATTTTTCAAAATGCTTTGGGTTTATGATATTTGTATGGGGTTTTTTTTTAGATTTTTGTATAGATAAAATGTAAACGCAATATTATTATTGCAAAAAAAAAAAGTCAAATGAACAATAAATAAATAAATAAATAGTAAATATTTGCTTACGTATTATACGAACAATATAACAACACTATTTTGCAACTATTCACAATATTCCATAAAGTGTAAAAAATATTTCACCATTTTTCGTGAGCAAAAGTTAAATAATTTTTTTTATATATTTTTTTTCATTTTCAAAATATTATTATAATAATTGAAAAATTATGTTTTAAAATAAATTCTAAAAAAACACATTCATTTACTATTTTTTATTTGTTTTATATTTTTACAAACTTTACCGCATACAAATTAATTTTTCTTACAAAAACTATTGCATTGTAAATATAATATAAATTTCAATGTGCAAATAAATTCATATTTTATGTAACATATACACAATTTGGAATAAAATTATTAAATAATAAATTATTGGCTGTCACTTGGTGGTGGTATATAATTATTTAGGTTTTGTGCCTACACATAAATTTATATATTTTACCTATAATAAATTTAAAATAAAGTACACAATCCTTCTCATCACTATATTTATTTTATACAATTAATATTGTTATTTTAATCCCAACTTCACATATAAATAAAGACTTTTTTTATATAATTTTTCACAAATATAATCTCTTTATTTATTTAACTCGGATAAATTTAAAAATTGGTAAATTTTGTCCACATAAAAACGTGTGTCAATAAAATTTTGTTTATATTCTTGGAGCTGTTGTGGGACACATTATGCATACCACAATACCAATATCAATATATATACGACTGTAGTTACCGAAGGGTTAAATTTAAATTTAAATTATATATTTTTTATTGATAAATGATTAATGAGATCCGGATTGCATCTTTTTAATTTTATTGCGTATCTGTGTCTCTGTATATCGGTTTGTGATATGATAATAAACATTTTTTATAATTAATTTTATTTTGATAATATGGTGAAAGTTATAATCATTTGTATACAAAAGATGTAAATCATTGATAATAAATCATATTTTTTATTAAATTTTTTATATAGAAATTATGTGTGCATCTGTAGTCTGTACGTACAGACAGAGTGTAGCATTACGTATAGACATTTTTGTATTAGTTTATAAATTTTGTAATACAATACCAAAATATTTTGTATCTATACTAATTATTTATATACGCAAGTCATTTAACTATCCAAGTAAAGCTTATATTACATCTACCAAACATTCATTACATCAATTATTATATAGTGAAATTGGTAAATTAACCGGCAAATAACATTACTGCAATTTTCGAAAGGCTTAGATATTTCTGTAATTTCATTATTTTTGGCTATCCGAAAAAAAACCGGAAACAACACCCGAATAATATGGATTTAAATGTGATAGATAGAAATGTGTTAAATTATGTATGACTTTTTTCTTTATTCTTCAATTAGTCTATAATAATTATGCAAACAAATAATTTGTAATGGGTATTGTTTTGCCATTTTTCCAATGAATATATGTTAGTAATATTTCATATCATCATCATATGTGCGTGTGTATCCCAGTATCATTGTTTCTATAATTTATACGATTTTAGATATCTCAAGCATAAGTTCATAATCTGCGGTCGGTCAACACAATATTATCATATGGATTGTTGATTAGTTGATATAGAATAAAATTTAAAATCTATACTTTAACATCAGTTTTTTGTCCATTTTAAGAAATAAAAGTTGTTTGTTTTGAACGTAGTGGCGAAGGCTCAGTTTTCAATATCGTTATATTTTTCTTGTAACCTGGGTGAATTTAAACTAAATTATGAAAAAAAACTGTGTGATCACCGAATTAAATTTGCCGGAAAATCGATTTTTATGAATTATCATATTTTTTAATTACGGGTCGTAGTTTCAACAGATTTCCGATTATGCTTACAGCATTGCAAATTATAATCAATTTTCAATATTTCATAGAAGAGATTTTTAAAATCGGTTCAAGCATTCAAAAGACAACGATTTTCTAATCGATTGCAGAGAAAATTTAAAGAAATTTGTGGAACTGTAAATAGTTGACAACCATCGTATGGTATACAAAAAATTTATACAGTACCATTATTTTATGCAAAATTTCAATGACATCAAATGGAAAATCGGTGGTCATATCTTTTGAACTTGTGAATTGATTATAATTATGTATGGAAATGAAAATCTGTTAAAACTATGGTACGAAATTCGAAAAGGTGATAATTCTTAAAATTCGATATTCCGGAAAATTTATTAAATGGACATTCTAATTGTTTTTCATAATGTAATCTACTTTCAACTCGTTTACCAGAAAAATATATTGATATTGCAAACTGAAAACATTTTTTTAACGGTTCGCCACTGTTTGAATGAATGAATGTGCCAAAACAAAACTAATGTACATCTATACACAATATTATTTTTCGCTCGTTTAATGAATAATCGATGCGCCAATTCCGTTCTTTAGCTAACCATACAAGCAAGACATATATAATAATAATGCAAAACAAAACAGAATTTTATGTTTATAATCCTTTTTTCTCGACAAAATAATGTGACGCATATAATTTATTTCTCCAAACGATTTCTATTTTAAACATACAACTAACGAATAACGTTAATTAAATTTTCAAAAACGATCCATGTCTGGAGAATACGCCGCATATGCTCGAGAATTTCACAGAACAAGTATTTATACGATAATCTATCTTGATAAATAGGTTTAAGAAGCTCTTATAGTTAATAATTCCTTTCCAATTCCGTCTCCACATCATCCAATATAGTATACGTTTTATTTAATTGTAAATTTGATTTCTACACAGAGAACTAACTATATCTAATTGAAATTTGTACTAATATATACTTTCGTCTTTTAACATATAATTTAAATGATTCTAATATATTTCGTTAATATTCATCAAATTTTGTAAATTGATTACTGTGACATCCTATATAGGCCTATATTTAGTCATATATTTTTCATTTACTTAACCTATATATAATACATAAGTACACCACCACCTAACATGAACATTTTTTATATAGACTTTAAAAAAATTCGTTTAATAAAGATTAATGTTTCATTACAAAATTGTAAATGTATGGTATCATTTACACTATTTATTAATATTACGTATAACATACAATTTATACAACGTGTATAAATAATAATTAACACCAAATTTTTGAAATAAATACAATATTTCAGTATATTGCAATAAATATCTTTAACATGACGTTTAATTTACGATACATATTTGGAAATAGCATTAATTTTTCCAATAATTTTATTCTTCTTTTTATTATACATAAATCATATTTAAAAACAGTGCGTAGTTTATGGTTATATTTTGAAATCGTTATATCAATAAACGAACCAACACAAAAAATGAATGCAAGAAAACAATATCCATATTCGAGAGTTCACTGGAACAATACCGCCATTCAAAATGATAAAAATAAATTAAAGGAACCTTCTTATATGCAAAGTGAAGAATCTTACACAGCAATTAAAATATTTAAAAACATTTTTTTTTAAGTAAAAATACCAATCGTTGAATTGAATATAAATTGAGATGAGACTGGAAATATAAATTTTAATCACTCTGAACGATTTAACAGTTTTATAATTCTTTGTTCGTCGTCTGCATATTATAAGCATTTTATACGAGTCAAATACATCACATTTTAAAATTGAATTGTTAATATCCGCCAGATCAATAGCAAAGTAGTCTAAATATTGTATGTTTTCAAAATAAAATTATTAAAAATGAAAACTTGGCAAAATGTACCGAAATCAAAAATGAACGAAACTAAATTATCAGATCAGAAACAAGAAATGATATGTAACGGGCTATATACTTATCCACCATCAGTTTATAGAAATGAATACATATTTTTTCTGTTATTGTTAAATAAAAATCTGTATAAATTATATAAATAAAATCAATATATGGTTCAAATTCAAGGTACGATAAGAGATCCTAATATCGTGGTTTGAGTCAATAATTTGCGAAATATTTAAATAAAACAAAAGTTATTATACGGTGAATGAACACCAACAGGTGATGAAATATATAGATAAAGAATATTCCAATGTATCGATTACACTGCCTGACTATTGATTGGAACGATTTTGTTAGTGCGGATAATACGTTTTTAAATCGTAAAAACAAATGAGCATTGTTTTGATTTTTAACATCATTAAATGAGATTTTTTCCATCAGACTTTAATTGTCATCCGTACACATTTTCAATATGATGCTTTGGAATTGTCGCGATGTGACTGAAAAACTTGTGCTTTGGATAAACTATTATCATTACATTTGTCAAGCGTTTTTGCTAATTTTAAAACAGAATTTCTATGTTATTAGGTTGTCAACTATCTCCCTTCCGCCTTTTTGCTCTTTATTCAATGCTTTATAAAAAGTGTTACAGTAATCGGATTTAGTTCAAATATGCGCCGTTTTGTTCGATAATCTGTTTCCATCTAGACTGCAACTTCATAATACCTCCCTCGTAGAAGCCCCCCTCCTTATTTGCGAAGAACTCGGACAGCCACTTTTCACAAGCCTCTTTTGAGATCAACTTTACACCACCAAGGGCGTTCGCCATGGACAGGAACAGGTGGTAATCACTTGGCGCTATGTCCGGGCTATATGGTGGATGCGATAAAACCTCCCATCCGAGCTCCCGTAGCTTCTGACGAGTCATCAACGAAGTGTGTGGTCTGGCGTTGTCCTGGTGGAACACTACACCCTTCCTTTTGGCCAATTCTGGACGCTTCTGGTCGATCGCCTGCTTCAAGCGGTCCAGTTGTTCGCAGTAGATGGTAGAATTAAGCGTCTGGCCATATGGGAGCAGCTCATAGTGGATGATTCCCTTCCAATCCCACCAAACACACAGCAAAACCTTCCTGGCCGTCAATCCCGGCTTGGCCACTGTTTGGGACGATTCACCGGCCTGCGACCACGACCGTTTTCGCTTGATATTGTCGTATGTGATCCATTTTTCGTCGCCAGTCACCATCCGCTTCAAGAATGGGTCGAGTTCGTTCCGTTTCAGCAGCATTTCGCAAATGGAAATTCGGTCCATTAGATTTTTCACTGTTAATTCATGTGGCACCCAAACATCAAGCTTTTTTTTGTATCCAGCCTTCTGCAGATGGTTTAAAATGGTTTGGTGACTAACTAACATCTCCTGGGCGATGTCACGAGATGCCACATGCCGGTCTAACTCGATGTATTCCATGATTTGATCGGTATTTGTCGTCACAGGTCTTCCGCCGGCTGGCTTATCCATGGTGTCGTTTTCACCGGCTCTGAATCGTCGAAACCATTCCTCCGCGGTTCGAAGTGATAGAGTACCATCCCCCAAAACACCATTAATCTCACGGAACGTTTCTCTAGCGGATTTGCCTTTAACGAAGGAAAACTTTAAAATAGCGCGAATTTCGGCGTTAGTGAACTCCATGTTTACACGTCTATAACTGTTGAACGCAATATCCAAACTAATCATACATAGCGTCGTTTTGTTTGTTATGTCAAGATCTTTCAAATTATGTACAGTGTTGCCAGATACGAGCTCTGTAGCGCTTTGTACATAGCCGCGAAATTAAAAAGACAAAAAGGCGGAAGGGAGATATTTGACAACCTTATATATGGTTCTTTGGTCAGAGGTAATATTTCTTTAAATTATATTATGCTACATTTTTATGGTAATATGTAGGCCCATGATTTTATCAGATGTATAGTGAACTCTAGGAAAGATGAAGATTTTCAAATATAAGAATATTTTGCTATACACAATTACCAAAATATCCTTGTAACACTGTCCGTAGTTTGTCCGAACAATTTACGCATTATATGTAATAGTCCGTATAGTTTCAATCCGAGGAAATATCTATGAATTTCTTACGGATGTTCACTGGAATTTTATATATGATGAGTGCAACCCTGTCCATGGATTTTTCCAAAAAATATCCTTGGATTATCCGTATATTTCCAATGATAATTTCTACGGATTCTTCTTAAAAGTATTTCTCGTTGCTATTACTCCATAGAATATCCATAGAATTTATATTCATATTTTTGTAAGCAGATCCACGGATTTTGACAAAAATATCTTTGGATCGTCCTTGTATTTTGGCAAGTTATACCCGTGAATTGTCTGTATTAGCAGTATATCTTATAACGATGATGTCAAATCACGGTTTGATACAGTTTTTTTACTGATGGACCAGAATTTCTATGAGAACGGAATGAAGATGCTAAACGTTGGCAAAAATTCATCGATTGTGCATTTGAATGGCTGGTTGTTTTTAAAAAATAATGAAAATAAATTAAAAAGAGTGAGGATTATATTGTAGATAAGCGAAATATACAAAATTTGAAACCACTGTCTTGGCTAATTAGTGAAATAAATTATGAATACAATATCGCGGTTATACATATGTTGAACATATTACTTACACCATCCAAAGATTTCAATTGACCAAAATAAAATACTATTATATTAAGTGTAAAATCTATGAACATTCTTTGGACAAATTTCAAGATATCTTTTCCATGATAAATATGTGGATTTTTTTCACGGAAATTTTCTTCATTTTTCAAAGTACGGACAAATTGTTACTGGGATATCTGCATATAAACATTTTAATTTTAAACTATACAATTGGACACAGAAATAATACTATTTTTAAATAACTTATTATATATTGAAATTTAGAATCAATAGAATAATTTCTTCATTGCCAAATATTTTTCTAAATTATTCCTATGTATGATCAATTTATTGAATATAGATATTTAGATTTTGTTATTAATATCGATCAATTAAAAATATTTTAATTTATCAATTTACTGAATGAATAAAATTTTAATTTATCGTTTATACATAGTGTCCCAAATTTTACTAATTGTAATTCAATTAATTAATATATATATAATAAATTATTAGATTTAGAAAAGTTATGATTGCACAAATAAATCATAAACTAAAATTGACACACCATATTTAATTTATGTTTTTGTATTAAAAATCAGTGCATTGTCGTTTATTATACCATATTATTAATATCATATACCATATTTCCTTATATTTTAAATTTGAACGATTGCCCATATATATAAAAAAAACTAAATAAAATACCAATGAAAAATCCATAATATGATTGATGTCTTAATTACGATCAACAATATTCAAATCGTATTCATGAAAAATTAGAAAAAGTCTATAGTAACAAAGAAATTCATATACATTTAAATTTAATGTTATATTGCGATTGTACTAAGATATACAACGATCTTAATTATAATATAATAGTTGTTCTATATAATTGTAATACTTATATTAACTGAATTAGTTTCTTATAAATTATTTATGTACATAATTTAATTTTTGGTACATATACTTTTGTATTATATATGGAGACCATAAAAATGAATTAACAAAAACAACAAATCACCTGCTGCTTATATACCTTGAACACGATCTTTTAAGTACCATTAATTAATTATCGTTTTTTTTTTTTGTTTACTTTCATACAATTGTTGTTGTGTAATTAAATTTAATTTCATTTTTATTATTATCAATTATATATTATTAAACTCTGATTATATCCTTTTGAAATTAAAAATATTATGTAATTAATTTCAAGTTTTTTTGGTGTTTTTAAATATCGATCGGTCGGCAGGCACATTATATGGAGTACAAAATAATTTTTAATTTTAAATATTCGCTTGTATATGCATGAATGAAAAATTTTTACACGCATAAATATGCGTTAATAAATTGTGCACTAGACAAAACAATGCGAGCTATACTTAAAATACATATTATTATATTAACAATAAAATTATTTTATTCCCACATACAAAAAAAATGAAAAGAACGAAATATTTTAAATAATTTTAAATTCACATAAATCAAGAATTACATAATTTATCCAACGCATTTACATCACACAAGCTCGCTGTGCATGCAAAAAAAGAAGAAAGAAATATTATTTTAAAACCAGAAATATGACAAATAATATTCCCATCGTTTATACGTATACGTTTTTCATTTATAAATTTATTACAATATATATAAAAATTTAAATTACATATTTATAATGCAATTTTAAAGAACTCATAAAATATTTATTTTATACCCCCTCGCCGCCGATACACATAACAAAATTATATTGCACATTAGGTTTACAAAATATTAGTTTAGAAAAAGAAAGTGTTTTTTTTAATTTTTTTATTTATAATACCGTGATTCCATAAAATTGATTACACAAAATAAACACTAATTGTATACAATATTTATATGGAAAATAGGTACAAATACAATATAATAAAATACAAAAAAATCAAATAACAAGTACAAATTAATTGGTAAATATTCTAGATTTAATACACATGGTGTAAGAAATGAGACCAGCACCAACATCAGCCGTCTACTAATTTGACTAATTTACATAATCCATGACCTTTCGTCGATATGATGTCTTTTACTTTGTCCATTTGTTGTAACAATAAATTCAAACATTTTTTTTATGCTTTAGTTTGTTATGCGAATATGCAAACCGCTTGTATAATGGTAACTTTCTTAATAACTTTGTATATCTATGTGTGACCACTAACGGTCAGCATACATACAGAAACTGCTTTGTTTTGGCTGGCAAATGAACTATTTGAAACATTGAAACACAAAGAAAACGGACGTATATATATAGAAGGGTACTTTGACTCACATATGATATTTAAAGGATATCTATATATAAAAAGAAAAAAGATGAACATCCCCGCATGGTTGTACGAAATGCTGAACAAAAGTTGAATACCATTATAGAATATAACTATACGCGAAGATGCCGAAAAGGTATGGTATTATTATCATTAATGTGGAGTCTTTGTAGTAGATGAACTATTATGGCTACATTAAGCAATGTCATAATTATCCCGATGATATTATCATATTGGCAAAAGTACACCGTTTGAGAAAACTCACTGAGAAATTATTCAAACGCACCCAGTCGCAAACTGATCGATCGTAGTGTCGTTGGGATGGAAACAAGAAACTAAATATTTAGGAAAAATACTAGATACTAAATAGGCACAAACACTCTGCAGACATGCAAAAATCTAGCAGAAAAAACTTGAGGATGTAACACTAAAATAGCTGTGGCAGATGTATTCAATGATAGTGAAACCACCAATAACCTTTGGCATAATAGTTTGGTATTAAAGATTACAATCAAGAAAATACTGGATAAATTACATAGATTTGCATGTCTATAATCGTCAAAGGTGTCATGCGAACTTGAACAACGACAGCAATGGAGGTGTTACTGTGATTTGTTCCAATACACACTGCAATATATGAGACTGCTAAAGCATCTGTGATAAGAATCAGTAGAGGATTAATAGGAAAAATATTATTGGTTTAAAAAAACCTGAAATAAAGTCACTGCTGTAAGTACCAGCAGACAACATAATCAATACTTTAAGAAAAAATCCACATCAAAGTTAACTAAAGAGACATTGGCAATTAACTTTGTAACAGTTGGAACAATAAGTATTCACATGTATGGTGCACAAACGAGTATAGCAGAAATAACAAATTAACTTTATACTAGGTCACTCCCGATATAATGGGAAATGTAGAAACGCAAAGCCGAAGAAGGCATTAGTGCGTTCCGGTGTTATACAATCGTATATTTTTAAGATCTCGAAGGCATTATTATTATATTATTAATAAGATTAAAATATCGTTGTAAAAATGATAAAAGGAATGTTATTGCGATGGATGATTGAGCGACTTTAAAATCATGAAAATTTTGCATATTTACTGAAATTGTTTAACATTTGAGCCTAATTTTTTTTGTGACGTTTTTAGTACACGTAAAATAATTCACATACTACGTACGGAGGACACACCTTATATCCATTGAAATTCAATTAATTTGTCTTATCTACATCTATTAAATATACTTATCAGAGTACGTGTACCTGTTTTACACCCTGCGTGTATAAATTAAGAAGTTCGCTATATTATAAATAAATATATATATAATAACAAATTGATAACCACAAATTGTAATTGATAGTTTTTAAAATATTGATTACAATAAAAAATAAATAAATACATTAATTATAATCTGTTGGCATTGTGTACCGGTTACCTGATTGACTATTATATATTTTTAGAATACATTTATATTATTACAAATTATTTATTGACAGTTTTATAGGTAAAATATTAAAGAAACATTTCTAAAATAAATGTAGTATTAGGTGGTTGCATTGAAAGCCGCCGTTTTTTTCTTATTTAATGATAAATCTCATATTAATCAAATTTCTTTATAGTATATTATTCGAAATATATATCGAGTCTTGGAACCAATCATAAATTTGAATTTTATTTTTGTAGAAGTTAAATTCCACTATAAAACCATTTAGTAACCTATAATTGTATGTTGAAATGCGTATCGTCCGCAACGAGTGTTACATCAATCGGAAAATTGGTATCACTTGGAGTCAATTTCAGAGAGGATTCACTTCTCTTCACATGGCCCGTCAGTGTTTTTTTGATGGTTATAGTTACGTATGGTCACTGTACATGAACAGCGCCGCATTTAATGCCAACATATCTGTAATTGTACGTTAAAATTTAGTTAAAATTTTAATTATAAAATATTGCATTAAAATTTTTAATAGTCATTTTGATTAATATTTAATTAATGTAATCAGAATAATTGTATATGTTTTGAATAAATTAAAGCGGCGTGCACACACGACTGGTGTATTTGTTAAGTTTCTAATAATTAACCAGTAATTTTTATACAATTATTTATTGGTTAATTGTTAGAAACACACGAATTGTTCTATCGGAATATAGTTTCAATTGTCAATGACGTGGATTGTGTTTAAATTACAAATAAAAAGAATGTATCATCTGTGGACGATATTTCATTCATAAAAAGAATTGCCAAATGTATGAGTCGTGTGGCGCAGTCTTTAGTTATATCAACGACTGAGATCTATATCGTATAGATATAATTAATTTTTGAAAATTATTATAAATGATTGATATGTGTATGATATCTAGATTTAAAATAACATTATGTAAATTACAGTAACAGTCAAATGTGCTTATGTAAAAAAAAACGTGTGTATCCGTTTTCAGGACTATGGGCCGTTTGTTATGTTTATTCTTTAATATATTCCATTCTGTACTGAATAGCATATGTTAATTTATTATTCTGTGAATAATTATAAAATCTGATTTTAACATATAATAATTATAACTATCGATTCTTATTTTAAAATTAAACATATATAATATTTATTAATAACAATATTATAATGTCTAGTAAATACACATAATTGCAGAATATTTGTATAGTTTGGCCAAAGTAGTATTTTGTAAAAATCCCAATATATGTAATATTTAGAAATGTTCATATGTTCATAGTAACTTAAAATATATTCGGGGATCGCTTGAAAACTCATTTGCTGTTACATATCTATTTTGTTTATTTTTAAATGATTGCTACTGTATTTCAAAAAAATTTAATTTATTTTAATATTTTCCAATTAAATAACCCACAGCGTATTTCTTATAACTGATCCATTATTAAGTACACCAGCATGAGAGTATACATTTACCTACATAAATAAATTAAAATTGATTGAAATGTAGAGCTACCGAATTAAAATATAATTCATAATTTTTTTTTTGCGATTTGTGATATTGTTTGCAATTTATTTTTTTATTTTACCATTTGAAAGTATATTAAAATATAATTTATTGAATTGAATTTATTTCTATCGTACAAGAAGAGGATAAGTTTATTGCAAAATTATGTTATTTATTATTAAATTAAAGTATACCAATACAATACCGAAAGTAATATATAATTTATTAAGTCGTTACTCAAAATGAGTTAATAGAAATGTCAATCAAATGTTATGCATAAATGTATAAGATAAAAGATACAGGTGGTGTGCGTTGATGAGATAAAAATGCGAGTATGCAAACGGCAGTATTTATAATTAAAAATTACACAAAACTAATTCATTCTATTGTTAATTTAAATTCGATAATATTTATTACTCACCACTTTCCAATCGATATAAAATATAACTTTAGCGAATGGAGAATTTCAATTTCACTTTTAAATGGAATACATACGCAGCAATTGATATTTTATGCATTTGAAAATTAAATGAAATGACTTATGTTATTATCATTTCATAGCTGCAATATCAAAATTTGGTGCTAAATAACATATACCAGGATAATTATTATAAATAATTGAATATCAGATTATTAATAATTTTTCAAAGCATGTGGTATATTTAGCCAAACATTAATCGAGCTTATTTTTGTTTTCGTTGTTGCTTTAAATCCAAATCAGCTGTATGTACGTTTAAGTATTGTTCTTTTCACCTTCCATTCGAACCAATGCTCCCAAAATCCAAAATAACTGAAACATAAACAATACCACAATTAATAAGAATGGAATTAATAAAGTATTGCAGACTAATTGGACATTTATTATATTCTGCGGTACGTACAGTGTTCGGATTATAGTTAATGCATCAATAGATAAGATAAAGTTACTTTGTTTTTTAAGGGAAAAAAAACTGATAGTTAAACATAATTTTCTTCCGGTCTTGTAATTATCATGCCGAAATTTTGCTAACAAACTACGGACAGTGTTACTAGTGTTATCCTTTTTCTATCAGTTGATGCATAACATATTATATTATATTATAGACTATATTGAGATTAATAATAATATAAATATTAGGATTTATTTTTATGTAACCCATTCAGTGGCAACGCGTCAAAAAATGTTTTTCAATTGCAATATCTCTATATTTTTCTGGTAGACGAGTTAAAAAAGTAGACTGCATTATGGAAAAAACATTGTAATGTCCACTTACTAAATTTTCCGGAAAATCGACTTTTAAGAATTATCATCCCAATGAAATACGGATTTCCAGTTTTGTTTATTATAATCAATTTCAAATATTTTATAGAAGAGATTTTTAAAATCGATTCACAAGTTCAAAAGATATTACCGATTTTCCGTTTGATGTCATTGAAATTTTGTATGAAATAATGGTACTGTATAAATTTTTTGTGTATCATTCGGTGGTTGTCAACTTTATACAGTTCCACAAATTTCTTAAAATTTTCTTGAACCATGGATTGGAAAATCGTCATCTTTTGAACACGTGAATCAATTTTAAATATTTATTCTATGAGAGATTGGAAATTGATTATAGTATTTGTAATTCTGTATGCCAAAATGGAAATCCGTTAAACTGTGACACGTAATTAAAAAAGATGATAATTCATAAATGTCGATTTTCCAGAAAATTTAATTCGGTGAACACACAAATTTTTTTTCAAAATTAAGTTAATTTCAACCAGGTTATAAGAAAGATACAGCGATATTGAAAATTGAATGGTATTTCTCAGCCTTCGCCACTGAATCCATTACAGAAATACTCTAATTTTTTCAACTGATAAATTGACTAAATCTATGCTTTTCTATGCTAATTAAAATATCGTCTTTTTCGTACGTTTGCAACTTGATAAGAGATAAGATTGTTTTTGTTTGAATGCTTTAATGATAATATTTTTTGCAAAAATGAATCGTAAACTATAGCATCTTGTCCATGTGGGATATCAAATACTTGCGCCGCCTATTTTATTAAGATAAAAGATTTTTTCTATATAAATAAAAAACCGATTTAATTGGTTGCTTTTATCAAATAAGGTATTTCTGCAGTCGGCGAGTTTATTTACAGAGTAATTTATCAGTTTGACTGCAATACTATAGATAGTTATGCATCAGCACGAGGGGCAGTTTTTAGAAAATTTTTTGTGTAGCAATGCCACTGTAACTTATTATCATATATATTACAAATATTGGAAACAATAAAAATAGTTTAAAAATTATGTGAAATTCATCTAAATACTTATTTACTTACTGCATGACGTTAAGTGTGATTTTACTAACTTTCTCCAACCGGAGCGATCAGCCGCTAACGTCTTCCAATCCAGAATTTTAAGGATCTTAATATCACAGTTCACTGCATCATCTATATATAAATATATTGTTCAGTTATTATATAATAATTTTATATAAAATAAATTAAAAATGATGTAAATACAATATTAACGCCAACATTGCATTGCACAACATGAAGATTATTTCATCATTTAAACATATTGATATTTAGTAAAATAATAAATTTATATGCTGTAGAGAAAGCATTTCTTATAATTGGTATAATCAACAATTCATGTACAATTTATTTATATTTTTTCTATTTTATTTATATGTACCCAGAGAGATATGAATATCGATGCAATAGTCAACAAGCATAAATTAAATACAATGTATGTCTACATTTATTATGTGCATATTTGTATAGATTTCTCGGTTTGTCTGTACATCTGTTATTTATGGATTTTAATTTATATTCATAAAATTATGAATAATTATAAATTTTTATTTGATTATATAAGAAATTGTTCGAATGATGTTGTATTTTTTATACAATTGACAATGTCGTTTGTTGGTGTATAATTATTTGTATATATACATTACGTGCATAAATTTATATTATCGTGTATCATATTTGTTATGTAAATATACATTTCCTTATATAATATTGAATTTAAAACTTAAGTATATATGACTTATAATTTATATAATAACTACAATATATGGATATTTTTTTTTGTATACTTACTCTTACAATAATTATATTTGTTAATAAATTTGATGATAGATGGTTAAAAATACATAATTATAAAATCATTATTAATTCATCATTCAAATCGCTATTCTAAATAAGATATAAATAAATATTTATTAATAAATGGGTTATTCATTTTCTTAAGTTAAAGTATAACTAATTATGCATTTTATTTTATTTTATTATTACTACTATAATATTAACTAATATGAGTATATAGTTTTATAACTTGTATTGTATTTTATGAACATTTGTTAATATAATACCGAGTATTTATTACAAAATTTGAAAATTTTTGCAATAATTTCAACATAATTTTTCTATACACATTTGTACAATATCATTCTGTTATCCGATTTTAATTTATTTCTGTACACATAAAATCATAGTAAATTTTAAATTCTCATTACGTTCGTGTAAATGTTTAATACAAATGTTTTAATAATTCATTAAATCTTTGGATGGCTGCATGGATTACAAATATATAATTTATATAATATATTACATTTAACAATTATTACAATTTTACAACTTAACTTTTATTAATTTAATATTAAATTAATTTTATATAACAGAAAAACATTTTGTATTTCGATTATATTGCGCACAATTGCCATTGACGTCCTTTATTTATTTATTAAAATACCATTAATTTCATTTACATTTAAGAAGTAAAATAACAATATCATAGTGTTATTTAAATATATCAAGAACGGCTACTGAAGATGCAAGCCTACCTTCAAATCAGGTCCACACCGTAAGAGGTAACAACCGAACAAACCAGTCGACCCATTGTTAGTACTGTATCTTAACCAAAAAACCGATAAACATAAGATAAAATAATATATTATATAAAATATTTATCATTTAAAATTACCATATCCCGTGGATTGTAAATATATTAATAACTAGTAATATTTCATACAATAGTGTACGAACCGACACACAGCGTCTGTACCGTTAACATAACATGAAGAGTTACGTAATCCCTGAGCCACGAACAACGGTTCACATCTACACGTATTAAACGATATCGCCGTTGTCAAAACACTAATAGAACCAGAGGACAATTATAATAACATTGTAGACAACAGATCATTTGATCATCCCCTCCAACATGCCATCAGCCGGTATAAAAATGGGTTCTAAGATTTGGTAGTCGAATTTATATTATATAGAGAATTCAAAATTCACCACGCTACCAATTTCTCGATTGAGGCACTGGAATGAAAATTCGAAATTCATTCACGAGAATCAAATGCAACGCATTCAGGAACTTCCATACATAGGAAATTCATATAGTGATTATGGTAAAATTATTTCGATTGACGACAAACATTTGATTCCAAAATTTAATTTAAAAGTAATATTATTTACATTGTCATTCAACAAAAAAATCATTAATACAAGAATAATTTACGAAACCTTGGATGGATTAAAACAATCACATAATTGGTGTGATATAGTTATACTGAAAAAGTTTTCAATAGATTGAAGATTCCTCTCACATTTAAATTAAATTATATATTCTATTAAAAATATATCCAACATCAATAATATACAATATTTCAACAAATTTATAATGAAAGGCAAACCAATATATCCCACTATATATATATATGTCTTTCAAGGCGTATAGCCATATTCAGTAGTGCAAATATATGATTATAACTTGACACTCCTAATGGTTCTATTTCAAGATAGACTTCTAAGATCAAATTTCAGACATCGTCTTTGTTTCAGACATCTTCTTTGAATCGATTCCAACTTAGTCTTGTCGTTTTCTCATGTAATATGACGACGACCAAGATAGTTACAAAATAATAAATCCCATTACGATATCAGCACGATTAAAGTTTCCTTAGGTGCAATTTTCCGAACTGTATTTTATGGTATTTTATCAAATGCTTTACTAAAATCAGTGCATAGACAAAATCTCTGATGAGAGTACTACAATTAATTTTTTTAAAACAGTATAAGTAACATATAAAATCATGTAAATTAATTGTAGTGGTTCTAGCCGAGGACACTAATTTCCAACATAACTCATATCATTAATGAAATAACATCCTTATTGCTGTAATATGACGTGATAAAACTTACCCGAACTTTCAGCAAATCTCATAAACCAGAGGTGATATCTACAATGTGATATTAATAATAGAAGAAAAGTTATTTCGCTCAAACCATTAGTCTAGTCTATTGATGGCATCGATTTACAAGCTTTTGAACGTAATTTATATCAGCTTTTCTTTCATATATAGCAAATAAATTATAATTCTACGTCTTTGTTGAACATCATAATTTCCATATACACTAAAAATTAAATATAAATAAAACATTTTCTGCTTCGATTTTGAAAAAAAAAAAAATAAATAAAAAGACTCGAATTTTTCTGTTATTATCAACACTATATTTCAAGAAACATGGTGGTGAAAGGGTTTCATAATTACATTATAAATACTTGAATAATTTGCGTTCATATTCCTCTCCAAATTTTAATTCAAATTGCATGTACACCTTGAGAATGAGTTTATATATGTGCAGTTTCTAAAAAGTTAATAGAAATTCTATTAAATTTTGGCAGAATCAGATGTTAGAAACATTTATGTGGGTAATTTGACTGTTTCTAATCTATCAATGATCAAATTTCACAAATGTGCGGTTGATAATGCGGTTTTTTTTTATGAAAATCTGCATAATTTTATCATTTTTCATTCAATTTTAATATAGTTTCTATTTGAATAATTTTCATACAGTTCCTAAAAAACGCAGATTCTGGAAACTTTGATTATTTTACCGCAATATTTATAAGTAATAAGTGTTCCCATATAAAATAATCCATCTGTCCTGGGCTGGGTATAAATTTTCTTTGACCTTCTTTGAAATGCTATATATTTTCTCTTGCAAAAACGTGCATACAAAATTTCATTAATATATTGGATGATAAATGATCAAATTCTTGTCCATAGGTTTCCAATATATGATCTGGAAACCTTCATACAAAATGCAAACATTCTAAAATCTACAAAAATTGTTTGTATATATAGGTATTTGGTATAGCCATTGTTCGAGAAATAGTTTATGAAGATGTTTACATGTAATAACGTTATTTTGAACCGTGAATCTTTTAAATTTTAATAAATTATAGCTCAACAAATATTTTCAATATACCATGGATAAATTCAAACATTTGACTTGTGATTCCAAAACTTACATAATATCAAATATAATATTAACGGCAATTTAATTAACAATAAATCAAATACTAATATTGTGCTTGAAGCTTAGAGAATTGATGACTGCCTCCAGTAAGTGCTTTATGTGTGAATCCTCGTTAGTGTACTTTAATTGAATCTTTAGTGTATCATAAAAACTAAACATTTTTTAAATTGTATTTCTTTTTAAATAATGTAACTTATTTATAATTTTTTTACAAAAGAGATGAGAAATTCAATTATCTTATGTATGAATCGAATAAAAGTACATAATAAAATATCTTCCTGAATATATACCATTTACTGATTACTTAATTACTTTGAATTTTTTTCACATTAAGATATTTATATATACATTCACTTTTATCTAACTAAATATATATATATATAATATATATAAATTTAAGTATAAGGCATTCAATTGTATATAAATTTTATATTGCATTACATTAACGATTACAAACGCATACTATTTATAAATATAATATATTTTATATAGATACATTTTATGTATGGTGCTGTAACCATATAATTAAAAAAAAACTATCATCTGTCCTGTAAATTATATTTACAATCGCTAATATTATAATATTATATTTGATAGTCTTTGGTGTTATTTCTGGTATATCATTAAAATTTTAAAATCATCATTTATAAATTTGTTCTGCCGCATAGTATACTGTTGTTTTTAGAAAAGTAGGTAATGGGTATATTCAAATAGTTTTGCTTGAGTAATATCACATCATATGTTACAATAATTTATGTGCATTGTACATTGGATTGTCAAAATATTAGTTACAGTACGATTTTTATGCTATACGTAAAAGTTTCATCATCATCATTTGTTTCTGTTACTGCATCAATAATACTTTTGTTGAATCAAAGTTTTCACCTCTCACCAGGTTTTATCATGGGCTTCGGCCTTGGCAATTGCAAATTGATAATCTCAATCATGTGGATTCCACTCCAAGCTTTTGTAATATCCTCCACATTCCTTATTATTATTTCCTACAATTTATTCAAATTAATCAAATAAAATTTTCATCCCTTCGTCTCCAATACAAGAGCTTTCCTATTATTTTGGGAACCTACTGTATATATAGTATGAATAATACGTCATACTATATATTAAATTAAATGCGTGCAAACGTAATGATATTATACAGATGATGTTACAAATATAATTGATATTTATTTCATGAAATTCTCATTTGACAGATTATTGAAAGATTTAATCCCATATATAGTTTTATAAATTATTAATATATTAAGACTGATCGTCAATTGCAGATGTCGATATAGTCAATTCTCATAAGTATTGCATATTGGAGACGAGCCAGAAGTTACTGAAACATTTTTGTTTCAAATACAAGATACAAGAGAATGATAACCACACCAAGTGATCGAAAAGCCAATTGTTATCCGGTACAACATCGAGTTTTATCTTTGTTTGCCAAGCAAAAAAGAAAAAGTTTTATGTGTTGTATTGTAAATGACAGTGAAAAGTGGATCTGTACTTAAACAATCATCCTAAACACAAATTTCATGCTTGAGTAATATCACATCATGGGTTTACCTAGGAGAACCGCGGTCACAAGATTATGCATTTCTGTATTTAGTGGAACCAGCAAGAAACGGTCTGAAATTATTACTGCCCAAATATCTACCAATGTCAATTGAACCAATTTAACTAAAAATTGTTTCGAAAAAGACCAGCAGTAGCATGTAATAAACGTAGTCATCGTCTTGCATGTCAGCACTACGTTACACATTACAAGATCTGTTAAGGGATGTTCTTACGCACCTAGCGTATTCACCCGACTTCTGAGCCTTCTGATCATTATTTGTTCCGATCTATGCAGCACGACCTGACTTGTTCACGCTTTCACAATGTTGAAGAAGTTGAAAAATTGATAGTTGAATCGGTCACTTTAAAGTCTACATCGTTTTATCATCGACATAGTATATCACCACATTGCCAAAGAGATAACAAAATTAACCAAATTTGATATACACAATTACCAAAGGTAAATGTTTTCTTAATAAATTGATTGTTGTGAATTCGTATTGTTGTCAGCAAATTAGTAGAACCATTTGTTAAATATTTATTGTAGTTATGTAGTACGCGAGTAGTATATAATTGTGAGCTAAAATATAAATGCATTCAATAAAAATCAATTTACAAATGCAAATTACTTACTTACTGCGTGTGGTACTAAAGCCCAGAAGTTGTTATAGCCATCCTCATCAATGGCATCTCCAATCGGGTATATCTATCCGCAGCTAACGTATCCCGGAATTTATGGATCATTAAATCACCGTGTTTATTGCATCTGCTATTTTAACTTATCGTTATTACGAGGTTTGTGGATCACTCAGCGGATGAATATTAATAATCACTGTTCGACTGATTTTTATAAAAAATGCTTTATTATTATTTACAAATTCAAATTCATTAATTTGTTGTTTATAATATTATCTTACTTACTTATTTATTTATTTATTATTTATTAAGTTTTGTTATTTTATTATATTAATTGATATTTAATTTATTTAATTATTTTATATTTTATTTATTTAATTATTATATATTTTATTAATTTCATTATTTTGTTTGTACGTCCTGTTGGTGTGGTGGTTTTTATGTTTTGTAATCGTTTCCTTGTCCACTTCACGTCTTGTTTTGTCAATTGTCACGGTCTATGTGAAACAGTTATTTGCATTACTGAACACATACCTATGCCGGGTTCGCACCGACGTCGTCTTGCGATGTGTCCCCACAGGTTTTGTTTAATTCTTGTCGGTTATTTTTCCATCATTTTTTTTTCCCCATTTCAATCGAATAATTTTTATTTTCTTACAAATACATATGGTAAAAATATGAAAGTTACGATTTCACAATATCATAAATTGAAATTAGTATTATGTAAACTATTTAATTTAAATGTATTAGTTAATTATCGTCTCTTCACCGCTAGGCATAAAGTAAGCTATGTGAATTTTCAAAAAAAAAGTTAAAAAGTTTTACTACAAAAATAATAGAGCAAATGCGCAACTATTACATCAGCCAGCCTGTAAAAATAATAAAATTCAATACAAAATTTCAGTTAAATTTACAGAAATAATTTCTTTTGTTTTATAGATCATTCACACCTTCTTCATTTCTATTTAACATTTTTCGTTTCAAGGTTATTTTTATTTATTTCATTCTGTGTGTGTGTCGTCGTCGGTGTTGCATTGTTTTATATACGCATGAAAAATAGAAAAAAAAAAACCAAACCAGTAATAATTAATTAATATTTAATATCTATCGATTATTTATTAGTTGTAAACTAAATTTTCCTAATTATAAATTAGTATTTGTATTAATATTTAATATATTTTATTTATTTTTTCTTTTATTACAGTGTTTGTTGTGAGTAAAAATAAAGAAAAAAAAAAAAGAAGTACATCTTTAAACTTATAAAATTGGGAAGAATAGACAACATTTTAATTCATCCTTATTTTTTTGGTTTCTTCAATAATGTGATTGTGTGATATGCGCAAATTAAATGAGATGTTTTGTTGTTGTATTTATCAGATAATTGATTTACCTTTTTATTTGTTTATCCTTTAAAATAAATAATAATAATGTCGTGTGGTTTGATTGGAAAAAAAAGTGCGTAAAGTAATTAAAGTTTTTTTGTAATAAAAATAAAAGTGTTAGAATTTTGTGTTCGCTCTAAAAGATATACGAAAAATAATTGTGTAGTGCGGATACACGTCGACGTGTGTGATAAATTATAGGTAATGATCATTAATTAAATGATCATTAATAAAATGTAAATTTATGTTTTGCAGAGTCTCATTATTTGCGTAAAAATATGTACATACAAAAACATACATGATAAAATTATATGTGAAAAAAGTGTTGTGCACAGCCTGAACTGAATTCAATTCAAAACGAAAATATATGGCCATTATTTTGTAGCGGTAATCTTTAATGGCGGTGTGGCTATTTGATGATGGTACATGGGTAAGTGAACATTTGTTTTACATTTTATTGTTTTGATTATTTTTTTTTTTTTTTTTTTTCGGTTAAATTTCTTCCTATAATACATTTCATTTTGCAACACTTGATACATAATTAAAAACCAATTTTATATATCCTATAACTATTTATTATATAATTATTATTGAAATATTTATGTGTAATAATTATACATACGATATTTATTATAAGTTTTAAAATTGATGAGTATAAAATTTTTTTTAAAAAAATTGTTATTCAATAATGTTTTGTTATGCACATAAATTAATGTGTCTGCGCGTCTACCGCATTTATTATTTTTTAAATACTATACCATAAAAAGTGTTTATTAGTAATTATTAATGTGTATATATATTCATTATATTAAAATTAAATGATAATATTATACATGTTTAAGAAATGCAACAATTAATATAAATAAAATACCATCATGTATGGAATGGCTGCCGCAGCTCATCGATATTATATAATAATAAACGTAATATATTAGGTTGTCAACTATCTCCCTTCCGCCTTTTTGCTCTTTATTCAATGCTTTATAAAAAGTGTTACGGTAATCGGATTTAGTTCAAATATGCGCCGTTTTGTTCGATAATCTGTTTCCATCTAGACTGCAACTTCATAATACCTCCCTCGTAGAAGCCCCCCTCCTTATTTGCGAAGAACTCGGACAGCCACTTTTCACAAGCCTCTTTTGAGATCAACTTTACACCACCAAGGGCGTTCGCCATGGACAGGAACAGGTGGTAATCACTTGGCGCTATGTCCGGGCTATATGGTGGATGCGATAAAACCTCCCATCCGAGCTCCCGTAGCTTCTGACGAGTCATCAACGAAGTGTGTGGTCTGGCGTTGTCCTGGTGGAACACTACACCCTTCCTTTTGGCCAATTCTGGACGCTTCTGGTCGATCGCCTGCTTCAAGCGGTCCAGTTGTTCGCAGTAGATGGTAGAATTAAGCGTCTGGCCATATGGGAGCAGCTCATAGTGGATGATTCCCTTCCAATCCCACCAAACACACAGCAAAACCTTCCTGGCCGTCAATCCCGGCTTGGCCACTGTTTGGGACGATTCACCGGCCTGCGACCACGACCGTTTTCGCTTGATATTGTCGTATGTGATCCATTTTTCGTCGCCAGTCACCATCCGCTTCAAGAATGGGTCGAGTTCGTTCCGTTTCAGCAGCATTTCGCAAATGGAAATTCGGTCCATTAGATTTTTCACTGTTAATTCATGTGGCACCCAAACATCAAGCTTTTTTTTGTATCCAGCCTTCTGCAGGTGGTTTAAAATGGTTTGGTGACTAACTCCCATCTCCTGGGCGATGTCACGAGATGCCACATGCCGGTCTAACTCGATGTATTCCATGATTTGATCGGTATTTGTCGTCACAGGTCTTCCGCCGGCTGGCTTATCCATGGTGTCGTTTTCACCGGCTCTGAATCGTCGAAACCATTCCTCCGCGGTTCGAAGTGATAGAGTACCATCCCCCAAAACACCATTAATCTCACGGAACGTTTCTCTAGCGGATTTGCCTTTAACGAAGGAAAACTTTAAAATAGCGCGAATTTCGGCGTTAGTGAACTCCATGTTTACACGTCTATAACTGTTGAACGCAATATCCAAACTAATCATACATAGCGTCGTTTTGTTTGTTATGTCAAGAGCTTTCAAATTATGTACAGTGTTGCCAGATACGAGCTCTGTAGCGCTTTGTACATAGCTGCGAAATTAAAAAGACAAAAAGGCGGAAGGGAGATATTTGACAACCTTATATTATGTCTGTTGAAAATCTAACTAAATATTATATATTTATTTAATAATAAAATTTATATGACCTTTAACCTGACAGGGCTGAAATTTCTATCTAATAATAATAATAATAATAATAATAATAATAATAATAATATAATGCCGTAAAACAAAATATTGCAATAAAAATATGTTGAAATTTATATAGATTTCTTTTATACTCGAATCTAAAATCCTATATTACAATATTATTATTATTATTATTATTATTATTATTATTATACAATAGCCATAAATAATAGACAAAATAAACTTTTATACATTTTATGATTATACATATTTTAAATAATTTTATACGATAAATTCATAAACACCATAATAACATATATAACAACGAACGAACTATTATCACATTTGCGTTGCAATGTAAAATTTTCCAATTACATTTATGAATTTTTATAAAATAAAAAGCTGAATAATAAAAAATAAAAAAGAAAATTACGTCAAAGATTAATTGAATTAATATCTAAAATAAAAGAAATAATTATTATTATTAATATGTTTTTAATATATATACTATTAAAAATTTACGGCGGCATTTCTTATTAATCTTTGATAACATGTAAATATTTATGTTATTTCGCAAATACATATAAAAATAGTG
This sequence comes from Bibio marci, assembly GCA_910594885.2. Classification (NCBI taxonomy): domain Eukaryota; kingdom Metazoa; phylum Arthropoda; class Insecta; order Diptera; family Bibionidae; genus Bibio; species Bibio marci. Next base: position 44,774,854 of record OU343114.1, read on the forward strand.
CGCTATCAATAAAAATTATGTTAATTTAAATATTAAAAACAAAAAAAAATTTGAATAATTAATTATTTAAATAATTATTTATGATTATTTTTAAAATTTATCAATATAATTTAATAGTTTTTTTTTTAAAATTCATAAATATGAATATGAAATTTTTCGATATTCATTCGATGGTTTGTAACACGGATTTTTATACTTAAATATTATAATCGACAATAATAGACAAAATATTTTCAAATTTAAAATATTTTTATATAAAGTTAAACGTTACAAATGTATATTTCAAATTATAAAATGAAGTATGGAATACGTTTTTATATTTTTACTTGAACATAAAGAAAATTTACATTTATGTATAATTTTAAATGTGAAAACAAAATAAGTTTATTCGAATATTTATTTATTTAACTTTCAGAGATCACAGATATAATAATAATTTATTGAATTTCATATTTCATATATACAATACAATTCCAAAATTTTACAGTAGACATCATTAATAGTATTTAAAAGTAAATAAAATTATAACAAAAATTGATTTAACTTAAAAATTATAATCAGCCAAATAAGTTTAATAATAATAACATTCATAAATAAGTGAGAATTTATTAAATTGAGTGTCGCAACATGATTATTAACTTACATAATCAATTAAAATCAATTAAATGTGATTTTAAATATATCAAAAAGAATTAATAGTTTATATTTCACCTTCATCATTTTTTATATTAAATTATGGAATGATATTATCATTACGTTACCATTACGACAAAACAATTATAAAAGTGCGATTCAGAAAAATTAAATGATCGGTGTTAAACCTTTCATATCACGTCATATAATCGACAGATAATCCTTTGAATTTTGTTACCTAATTAATTTTATCGATCATTGCTGCTGTTTTGTAGAATCTGGTAGTGGTGGTGATATATTTTTTGCGTTCATACGACCACAATGATATTCAGTAAACTACTTATGGAGTGAAAAATAATATCGCTTTAGGCTTAACAACTTTATCTTTTATAATTTTACCTTGTGCCATCATGTAAAAAATGCGTGTGTGTGTGTAATTATAAATAGGGAAATATCTTTTATTTAGTTAGAATCAGTATCATACTTACTTACATAGATATAACAATTTTTTATATGTCTTTAAACTATTGAAATTATTTGAACTTTTTTGCCTGCTATTATTTATTGCATTTCCGTCATTACGATTATTGTATTTATTAGATGAAATTCATAAGCCAATAATTTCATTAAAAACTTTAGGGTATAAATGATACTGAAGATATGAATATATAGACTTTCAAAATATTGAATTTGATTCTTAATTTAATTAAGGAGGTTTGTGAAGAGGAGGTATGTCTTTACTTTAAATTAATACTTTACAATAATTACATTAAAATTTAGAATAATTATAGTTATTTTATTTTTTATACCAATCACCACACTCACACACACACACACACACTCACCATTTATCATAAAAATATTTTTATATAAATAAATAATTAAAAATTACAAAAAATATAATTAAAAAATTAAATGCTAAAATTTGTTTAGAACTATTTGAAATATTAATTTGATTTAAAATTATCGGTAATTGTTTCTCTGTCCAATCCACAAAATATTCCGAATCTGTAATGGCATTTAAAATTCTATTATTTCCAATAAAATCCATTTGTTTTTGTATATAAAATGTTTTTAATTGTTGTATTTGATTTTTATTTTTAAATCGTTCGGCTAATGCGGACAAAATTTTCGAAATTATCGATGTACCAAATCTATGGTTGAAAATAAAATTTTTATAATTTAATAAAGTTTATCTATTTTCTATGCGAACAAACGAAATATATAAATTTATATTTACGATGGTAAAATGTTATCATAATTTAATAAAATATAGTCTAATACAATTTGTAAATTATCATCTTGTTCGGAAAATGTAGATGTTACAGCTAATAATTTATCATGCAATCTTACATCCATTGAATTGATTTTATTTAGATAATGCTATATTTTTGTTAATATAAAAATGTGTTTAATTTATATTAAAAAAAAAACATTGTAAAGAAAATTAATATGTACATGCTTAACTTAACTTAACTTAACTTAACTTAACCCTTTTCTTCATATACACTATTATTAACCTAGTATTATAAATATTAACTATAATGCTTAGTGGGAGCAGTTGGTATAGCGGTTAACTAAATCGTTTGTAAATTTTTGAAATTTGCTTGAAATTTGATCGTTATTTTCATAATGAAATTTTTAATCAGGTGGTTATGGAATCGAAAAACTAATGTCTTTAAAAATATGATGTAAACATTTAGTTCAAAAATTGAAAGTATAGTTAATTGACTCTGAACATTTCTACTGATATTCTATTGGGAATATTAAGGATACAAGATAATTTTGTAAACAAAATTTCTAATTGTTCTTTTATTATTTATATTTATATTAATTCCATAGAATTTTTGATAAATATCAGAAACTAAATATTTTATTGGTATTATTTCATTGCCATATAACGGAGTTTCCAAAATGGTTTGGTAGTTGTCCAACCAATCCCTTGTTTAGAATTTATCATATGATCAAAGTTTTAAGATGAATAAAGTAGATAAAGTAGAAATAGTGGAGTTTTAGTGAAAACTATCGGCTTTTAATCTTTATAGAATGTTTAAGTGAATATCGAATGAAAAGTATTTTAAAATATTCTAATTAAAATATTCACTTTGTGTGAGGAATAGAATGCACTTATGCCGAGTAGATGTTAGAATGACGGATTTTTATCATATTTGAACTTAAATGCAGTATTAATATTTAACAAAATAATTCTAATGTTTTATAACGATAGCTTTAACTCCTTCCTCAAAATACTAAACCGAAAATATTTTTTTTTGTTTACTTCCTTTCTACATAAACCCTTGTGCAAGCCGGAATATAAGTACTAAAGAATAGATTTCTATAACAGGTACATGAATGTTTAGCAAAATTATATGTTATAATTTTAGACAGACCGCGAATTCACTATTTATATCCAAAGAAGAATTGTCTCATTCAATGTTATCTTTTATAGACTACACCCTGACACCAGAGAAAGCAAGTAAGAAAAAATAAAATACATACAATAGTTTGATTTCCATCCTTTGTACAACCTAATGCTTTTAATATTACTATTTGTTCACTTGGAATAGTTTCATTTTTATATTTTATCCATAAGAAATTCCAATCATCTTGATTTCCTTCAGCCACTGCTGTACAGTAAATTGTTGGACGTAAATTTACCGGTATTCTATTTTTTTTTATAGTTAAATAAAAGTTTATTTATTTTTTTTTTCTGGTTAAATTATGCTACAGTGAATATTGTATATATAATCCAAAATGAAGATAACAATAATATTTAATTGAATTCAATATTTTGAATAAATTTGCTTGATTAAAATATTTTTGATACGGAAATTTGGCTTAAAACGTTGCCATATAATCAGTATTTATTTTCATTTGAATTTAATGTGATGTGTTTATATTGGACTGAATGATCAATATTCGCTCATATCGTGTATGAGCTTGTATACAATATTCACTGTAATATACATGTTCTCATAACAATTAAATTTAAAAATTACTTGTGATCTGGATTTGTTTTTAATTTTAAAAATTCTTGCTTTGATTTATCAATACATTCATTATGACCATATTTACAAATAAATGATAATAAATTCATACGATTGTATTTATCTAAACGTGAATCCATTGTCGATTCTTCAAAATTTAATTTGGTATAAATATTTTTAGTTAAATCAATTATGTATTTCTGTGTGGGGAAAATAATTTTTTTTAATAAACAATACTTAATTTTTTTAATTTGAAAATTCATATTTGAAATTACCTTTAATTCTACAAGTTCAGTTGAATTAACATTTTTAATTAAGGTATTCCAATTGTTTAAAGCCGCCAACCATGGTACATAATGCTGCTCACGTTCCAAATAATTTAATATTGAAAATACCAATTCAAATTTAACTATACCGGCTCTTGCAAAATTAATAACATCATCAACAATCTATAATTATATTTGTAATTCAATACACATAAATTTAATAATTATTTAGTTTTTGTAATGTTGAAAGCACAATGCGAACTACAACGTTATATGAAGATGAATTCAGTGTTAACATTTGCTTCATATTAAATATGCAAATGTGGAGTTCAAAATAGTGTATCCCTCTGAGGTTTACAGCCTCAACTTTATCCTATTTATTATGAAGTAAATATCAAAGTTAAATATCTGTTTCATGTATAAAATTGAGGTTGAAATTCGCATTGTATTTTTTTTAGCATCTAATGAAAATCGATTTGTTTTTCTGCACTCTAGACAAATAAATCTTTTAAAAATTATGCAGACGAAATGGAAATCGTATAATTTTATCGATTGTGTGTGTATGAAAGTGATAAATAATATATGCGAAATTTTATTACCTGAGCTCGATTAATAACATGTATTCTTGTATATTGATTACTATTTAATATAATTTTAATTTTTTCCCATAATATTGCGTCATAATTGACACGATAATATCCAGTTTGTTGTTTATTAAATATTATCCAATCAAATGGTTCTGTTAATGTAATTGTTATTGATAGCGGATCAGTTTGTTTATAAATCATATTAGCTGTTGTATTTTGAAAATCATTTTCCGTTGTTGCATATGTAATCGGAATTGTCCATCTTGCATTGTTATCTGTACGTGTTAAATTCTTGATAAAAAAACGTTGTTGTGATACATAAATTGTATTTGTATTATTTTGTAGAGTAACCATTAAATATGGATAACCAGATTGTGTTGTCCATGTATCCATTATTTGTTGTACATTATATTCATTATTTATAATTTGTGCTTGTAAATTTTGATATAAATCATTTGGTGTTACGGTCTGGTATTGTCTATATAATAAAATAATAATATTTACAAAATTTATATAATTTGTATACAAACAAAAAGTATAAGGTTGATTAATTTTAAATTTTATGAAAATATAATTTACCTATTGAATAAATATGTTTGTAAACCAATTTGAAATTTTTCCGTACCCATTAAATGTTCTATCATACGTATTATTGCTGAACCTTTATTGTATGCTATGAGATCAAATATTTCCGATATTTCTGATGGTGTATTAACATCATGTGTCATCGGATGTGTTGTTTCTAATGCATCCATAACAAAAACACTATGAATTTGGTCGACGACATATTGTAAATGTAAATCCCATTGTGGTTTAATCTTTGGGAAATTAATTTTTGAAAAAATTAACGTTAATTTCTAGTTATTATTTTTATTTTATGTAAAATTTGTTTTGTTGCAATTTTGAATTTGTAAATAATGATTCTCTATAATTTGTGCAGAAATTGCTATACACAGTTTCGACTCCCTATCCAAAAAATCAAATTAGTTTTCAATCGGCTTCTTTTTAAGATAAATAAATTCTCTTTAAAGTTATTTGAAACTAAACTTTAAATTAAATTAACACGAATAGTAATAGTAAAAACAATCAACATATATTAATTAAAGAAGTAAAAGTAAATTTTAAAGGAAAAAAGTTTAATCAAAATGATATAATTTGTTGTCACATAGAATAATTTGTTTAAATCAATCACGCTGATGGAAACTGCATGAGTGAACAATCGGTTATACTTGTCGGCCGCGGTGATAAACATATTTAGTGGATATGACTATTTGTCTGGCCGTGTCAATCCAATAGGTACTTGCACCTCGCTTATTACAATAAATTGGAGGTATGAAATCGAGTGGAGTGATAAATGAGATGATGACAAGGAAAATAACTCTTACTTAATACTCATAAAATAGACATGGGTATATACGAAACTTTGTGCTTTTCCAAATAATAAAAACAAAATTCTATCTATACCGGTGTTGTGTTATATATTAATCACAAACAACTTACCATAGCCGTTCCAAAATATTCAAAATATCTAGCAAATCCTTCATTTAACCATAAATATGACCACCATTCACATGTTACTAAATTACCAAACCACATATGTGCTTGTTCATGCACAATAATAGTGGCAATTCGTTGTTCAGCTAATACGTTTGATTCTTGTGGATCGTATAATAGTGCGGCTTCACGATACGTTAATATACCCCAATTTTCCATAGCATTAGCTTTAAAATCTGGTAATGCTACCATATCCATTTTTGTTATTTGATTTGTATAATATGATTGATTCATGTATTGTACTAATTTTGATAAACTTTCTTGGCCAAACGTAAAACTATATTCAGTTAGTGGATACGCATCGGGACGTGCATATATTGAAAAATTATTCGCTAATCTACCAGTAAATTTAGATACGACAAATCCCAGTAAATATGTTGACATATTTGGAGTTTGTAAAAATGATTCTTCAACAATGTTTGTTCTATATATAAATAAATATGATTAGTAACTAATAATAAAGATGTAAATATTCTATAATTTGTTACATACAATGGATCTTTTTTACTTAAATCAATATTTGTATTACTTATACTTGGCTGAAATGTGTCGGGTCTAAAAATTTTTAATTTAAATATTGCTTTAAATTTTGGTTCATCAAAACATGGAAATACACGCCTTGCATATATCGGTTGTAGTTGAGTTGCACCCATCCATCTGTATAAAGAAATTTGTGTATAACATAAATTTGAAATTGTAACGTATACGAAATATATAAATAGATAGAAAAAAATATACTCTGTTCCATTTGTATCCAAATATGAACTTCTATAAAAACCATTCATATCATCCGAAATAAGTCCGCTATATTCAATGTATAATATATAAGTATTGGTTGGTTCTAATGGTACCAGATAATTAAATATACATTGTTCGGTTGTTTCCACAATATCCACACTAATTGCTGTTGTGGCCGTTAAAGTTCCATACTTTGTTAATGTATTTACAGTAATGTTTAAATTTTTTGCATTCAATACAATACGATTTACAAGCACCGTGGACTTTAATATTATCGAAATTTTGCCTTTAAATGAAAATGGTTTTTCCGGTGGTAAAGCAATTTCAAAAAATGGTGTTAATTCTATACTATATTCTATTGGTTTAACATTATCGGACAAACGATATGTTTCTTGTGTTTTTATTTGTTGGAATGTTAAATATAAAATAAATACAATTATTATCATATTCTTTGCCATAATTCTGTGAATTAGAAAAATTGTTAACTATTACAACATTAATACATATTTCTGATTAAATAAATTAAAAATTAAATCAAATAATGTACATATTGTGGTATAGTGAAAATTAGAAGGAGCGTAAGTATATTTTGAAAAATCCCTTTCTAAATATTCATAGACAAAAGGTTCAGTTTAAATTTTCAAGTAGATTGCTTTCAAATTATTCGAGTTATTCAAATTATTATTGTTTTGACTATGTTGACGATATTAACTATACTAAAAATTTGAGAATACCAATGTTTCATCATATATATTGTTGCATTGCATTTTTAAGGTATTAACCAAATATCTATTACGGATGACTAAAAATCTTTACAACTTTTATCAATAAAAATTTAGATAAATGTTTATCACTTAACTTTCAGAAATGTTTTAGATTAATTTATATAGAACGTGATTTAATAATAGAAGCAGAAGATCATTACTTCTTGTTCCGTGTCACAAAATTTATTATCTTATTTTTATTTAAGAGTCTTTAAATGTTGGGTATCGCTGATTTAAATGTTTAATGTCAACAATTAAATTAAACTTGAGAATGCATTTAATGTATATTTAATATATATGTATAAATTGATAATACGCAATTTAGTCTATCTCTCTATATTTACACACAAAGTGTTATTATAAATAAATTGTATTTGTACAATATAATGCTGTTTATAATCGTTTATTTATTTAGTTAGTGTGTGTTATTGAATAATAAAAATCAACGTAATGATTATAAATTCTTATCTAGTTTATGGAATAATGGATAATCACAATTATATACAAACAATTAAATATGAAAACCAAATCTTATCATTATATTTTATAACTATATTCTTATCTCTATATAATATATAATGTAATTGTTTTTGTACACCCTTTGTCGAAAAAATAACCGAAATGACCGTTTAATATAAAAAAAATCTTGGATGAAGTCTTAACTCAAAACGATGCTCATTTATATTTACGATACATAAAAGGTATTAGTTACACAAAGAATTTGTTCCAAGTGATACAACGGTTTATGTTTTGTTTTACCATGGTGTCGTATTCGTCGTGGTCGTCCTGAATATCGAGAGCCAGGGAGTTATCGGCTGTTGCACGATAATGCAACTACTTTCTTTCACTTTTTTTTTTACTAATAATCAAATTTATATGCATAAATTTTCGCCTTATTCAAAGGATTTAGTTCTATGAGAATGTTCCTACAGCTTCATTTTGCGATGAAACGAAATCTGTATAATAAAGTCATTTGATGCCTTTGTTGAACGATGTATTTCGGTGGAATGAATGATGATAATATTTCGAATAAATAAAATTACTTTTGTAAAAATAAATTAATTGTTTGCTTTTTTTCCAAATTCATTCTGGTTATTTTTCGGACAGATATATATAGGTATATTATAAAATAAATAACCAAAATATAATTATAAATTATTGTTATATTGTCGAGAGATTGTATATTTTTATTTGTTTTTGATAAATTTTTTTATGTCATGAATTCTAAATAATACAATATTATTGACTCTTTTAAAAGTTAAATTATTATAAAAATATTATACTAAAATAAATGTAATATATTTTGTGTCATTTTATTAATCATACTATCATTATCGCGTATTAATAGACAAATGTCTGTATTAATAATAATGAATAAATGTGAAGTCAATTTTAAAATGACGTAATCGGGTTTTTTCTTTGTAAATTTATCTTTTTGTCAGCTATTTTAATTACATTTTAATTGTTAACGTATAATCTATAATGATCAATTATTGACATATGTATTATATATAGATTATAGATATATGCGTAACGTCCATACAGATACCTTAATTTAAATTAAATTAAAATCACTGATCTATATAAGGTAAACTTAGTAGTAGCTTGTAGTATACTCCAAACATGTTGCAGACGATTTAAATTCGGTGATAACATACTTCCGTTTCTATCAGTGTACGAATATAAACAAAATCTCACCAGTGTAATAAATATTTAAGGACTATAAAAGCATATTCAAGCTTATACGTGATATAACATAAAAGTTGAAGGTGAATCTGATTGGTTAATATTTAATAAGCGCAAAACAACGGATTATATAGAAATAATTGATGAATCGATATAATATTATAATATAAAGTAAAATTTAGATCAGACCTAGCTAGTTTTTATTTTTAAATTCCTGACACATTGGTATCCAGAATATATGTGGTGCATTTATTTCCAAAACCTAATAACTTGGCAGTTTCGTCATTTTGTATGTTTGATTGGAATGGGATTATATAAACTTATCCTAAAATTATCACAATTCACAATTTTTATTCAGGAAAATTCTACTGAAATTATCACCAATTTGGATTAAATATAAGATGATATATAGTTTTGAATGGGATTATATGATATTATTCACAATGTTATATTGAATTACATTACATATGAGATGCAGCTCTATTCACTATTCTTATAAGATCGTTGAAGTTTGAAAGTTACAGTATTACTGAATTTTTTTTTTGATTTCTATTTCATATAAGATGCAGCAGTACTGTAAACGTGAAAATTATTGTTGCATAGCATTGGAAATAACCTAAGTTTATTCTTATTACTTAATTCTTGTTTACATACGATGGCTATTTGTTTAACGTTCATTTCTGAAGATGTACTGATCTTTTACTTTTAACACAAAAAATGTTTTATACCTTAAAATTGTTCTTGTAATGTATCAATATTATATGAGAAATTTACAAGTTTTATAGATTATTGAAACTGTCTTTCAGAATCTCCTATATGATACGTATTGTGCATTAAATTTGTGGTAGATGGTGAACAATCCATTATATATATTTTTAATTTAATGGTCTATTTTGGGGTGTCAGGAGTAGCTCATATTCGGATTTGCAAATTTTCATTTTATTAATTTCTTATATATTTTATGGTTTATTATGGATGAGTGAACGGCACCACCACTTGATATTCCCATGTATGCGAGGTGCGACTTAAAATCAAATTTTGTTCTATATTATGCGATCATAAATATGCCAAAATATCGAACCCAATTAATTCCCAAATAAAGAAGGAAGAAATTTATAATAAACATTTTTTGCTTAAATATTTGAGTTATCGTTAAAGTATACACACTGCGTAATCATTCGAAGACAGACCGTTCACTGGACTTATCATTTGGTTGTTTATGAATACACAAATCGCAATACTATTGAAAATGTTCTGTTGACCGCTATTCAAATGTTAAGAATGTCTTTGCACATCACCACTACTACATTGTCGATTCATTTATTTCAGAATAATTGAATAATTAAAGTATTTAGATCATATGAATATAATTATTTAGATCAATTATTATTATTATTAAATAGTTAGACATTGGTGCTTAATTTACCAACTTAACTGTACTGTGTTAAAACAATAATTATTAATTTTTATCCACGTTTTACACTTTTCTATAATCCATATAGTTAAACCAAAAGAAATTTTTCAAAAATATAGTTAATTAATTTCATTATTCATCGTTTAGCTGAGTTTATTAAATTATTACAATGGATTTTATACTTCTTAATATTAATTATATTTTCACTGTCTCTTATATTGTACAATGTTTTTCTTTCTTTCACATAATAAAACAATAATTATATTTTGTCCAATCACATTACCTTATAAAATAAATATGCTAACACAAAGTTAAAAAAATATTAAATTTTTTAATTATGTTTTGTTACACAAAAGTTATGGTACATTCATTAAAAAATATTCGATCGACTAACAAAATACTTTAAGTCACACCATCTATTTATGCATTTTTTTTTTATTTGTATTTAATTATTATATTTTTATTATAAATAATATAACAATAAATGAAAGTTAAACATTAGATAAAAAATAAAAATATATTGCTTATCGCATTTATAAAAATTTTAAATATATAATATAATTTTTAAAAATTAAATTAATTTTAACAAATAATATTTACAAAAAAATATATATATAAATATATTTCGTATAAACTACAAACTACACGAAATGATCGTTTCACAGTAAATGATATATAATATTAATAAATTATATACAAATAATTGTATTAATTAATAATTTTATTTTCCTTTAATTAATTATCGAATTAAATTAAATAATTTGATAAAATTGTTACTCCAACAATTAACACTAATCCGGATGACGTTATTGTTGTAGCCATACTATTTATATAATCGGTCATTAAATCAATAATTCTATACATATTGCTGTTGGTCCAATATATATTATATTCAGCATTACTAATTGCATTATTTAAACCATCATTGGACCTATCATAACCATGACTTATTAAAATCGCGTTAATTTCATTTAATTGTTTGAAATTACGTACTCTTGATGCAATTCCAGTAAGCAATGAATAAACATTTAATCTAAAATATTATATTAAAATATATTTAGTTAATTTAATTATTATTTTATTTATGTGACTATGCTATTTACTTTGCGTGAATTATTTGAAAACTTGATTTTATAACATCAATTACAAGATCAACATTATTTTCATCTCCTGTATAGGTTGCAGTAAATGCAGCTGTTTTATCTTGTTGTCTAATATCATTAGTATTAATTATTTTACTAATGTATTCCTATATACAATTATTTTAATAATTGTTTATTATACAATTTTTAAGTTTTTCATATATTATATTATAAATTTACCCTTATAATTTTTGTATCTTTTGAACATCCTAATGCTGTCAAAATAACACTTTGTTCAGCAGCAACATTTGAATTTCTAAATTTGTCATAGAAGAAATTCCATTCCGAAATTCCACCATTTGCTATTGTTGTACAATACACTACGGATCGTATATTTGATGGTACTTCACTGAAATTATGTAAACGCAAATATTTTATTTAAATAATAAACATTTATAATTTCTAATCAACTAATCTTAAATATAAAAAAACAGACAATTTAAAAATATTTACAATATAGAGATTTCTTCTGTTTATAGCCAAATTTCTCTATATAAGCAAAAATACGTCGTTTTTATTTATAAATATCAATTTTTATAAAACAGTTTTATAAGACCAGGAACTATTTAATTTGATCATTTCTAATTACATTTTTAATATTTGTGAATTTTAACGAATTTATTTGAAAATGTTAACAATGGAAATGTACATTTGCTAAATGTAAGTTCTGGATAATCAATGCACGAACATATTTGCCTGATTAATATATCCAGAAAATCCATTGTTTAACTATTTTTCTATAACGTGGTCTCAAATTGTCAGCATCTTTTTTATTTCCATATATTCAGATCATTTGTGTAGTACTTAAATATACAATATTTGATATCCATTACCAGTAATAGTTTTATACGAGATTTCTGAAATATATGGTAAATCATTTCCTTCTGATCCCACCAAATACTCAGTATATTGTGTTGTTGAAACGTAGATATTTCGTTTTGGTTTTAATGGTTCTAGTTATGTGTGTTGGATCAACCTAATTAACTTCCTAGTACTTTCTTAACGGAAGTGCAGTTCATATAATAAAACTATGTATACAAAATTTCATCAAAATCGGCTGAGAATATTAAAAAGTTTCTATATGGAATGTAATCAAGATAATGGAACTAAACATCGATTTACCTAGTGTCTATATTGAGGTATCTATATATTATAAATATACCTACATTTTATCGTCAACTAGTTTTGCATATAGTTCCTTTGATTTTGTAATACAATCTTCGTGTCCATATTTACAAGCATATGTTAGCACAATTTCACGATTTAAAATATCAATATGTGAATCATCATTTTTTTCGTCAAATCCTAATTTATTATAAATATTTTCAATTAATTTTAATATATATTTTTTTCCTATTAAAAGTTCGTCATCATTCATTCTGTGTAAGAGAAATGCTAAATTATTAAAAGCTGTTGACCATGGAACATAATTTTCTTCGTTTTCCAGATATTTTAATATAGAAAATACAGTATTATAATTAATTAACCTGGCCCTGGCTAAATTCATAACATCATCAATAATCTATGTATAAATTTTTAATAATTATTGATATGAAAATTAATCATTATACATTATAATATAAAATAAATATAAAAACCTGTGCTCGATTTATTATATGGATTCCATCATGATTTGGTGATTTTAATGCATTTCCAATGTTATGCCAATTTTCTACATCATAATTAACTCTATAATAACCAGTTTGCTGTATATTAAATATAATCCAATTGATATTACTGCCAATGTTTATTTGTTTTGATTTTTCATTATTTCGTAATATTTCTTTAGATTGTGTATCAGAAAAATCGGATGATAATTGAGTTACATAATTTAGCGGTATAAACCATGTCGTATCCAAATAATGATCATTATTAATACTGTTAACAATAAAATGATTTTGTCCTACCAAAACATTTTGTTTATCAGCCTGTACTTCAACTGTTACAACTGGATAACCAGATTGTGTTGTCCATGAATCCATAATTAAATCAATATTTATTGTTGGATCTGCATGATTTTTTAAATGTTCATATAAATTTTGTGGTGTTGTTGTTTTAAATTCACTGTATACAGAATATATATATGTACCAATTCAACAATATAGATTATCATATAGACATAAATTCAACGTTACATATAACAATATTTTTGTATTTAATTATAAACATTTTTTATATTTACCGTTCTTTTATATATTCTCGAAGGGCAGTTTGAAATTTCCCTGAACCCATTAAATGTTCAATCATACGTATAATTGCAGAACCTTTACTATAAGAAATACTATCAAATATTCCCGATATTTCTGATTGTGTATTTACATCATTTGTCATCGGATGTGTTGTGTCTAATGCATCTATGGCAAAAACACTATGAATTTGTTCAACCACATATTGTAAATCAAGATTCCAATCTTTTTCAACCTTTAATAATAAATATATATATCATACTAAGCCAATATGCATCACACATAAATTAACAAATCATGTGAATAGAAAATATAATTTAATTTTTCTACAAAACAAAACAAAACAAAACATTGTCTTACCAATGCAGTTCCAAAATATTGAAAATATCTTGCAAAACCTTCATTTAACCATGTATATTTCCACCAGTCACATGTAACTAAATCGCCAAACCATAAATGTGCTTGTTCATGTGCAATAACACCAGCTACACGTTGTTTTGCTTTTGCCGTTGATGTATTTTCTTCATATAGTACAGCTGTTTCACGATACGTTAACAGACCCCAATTTTCCATTGCACCAGCTGAAAAATCAGGAATTGCAGCCATATCCATTTTTTCTATTTCATTTACCGCATCATATTCATAATCTATCCATTTTCCTAATTCATTAAGTAATTTAACACCAACATCGACGGCATATGCAGTTTGTTGTAAAGCTTCAGGACGTGCATAAACACTAAAGCTACCATTAGTATTACGTACGAATTGCGAAACAATAAATGCTAATAAATATGTGGACATTTTTGGTGTAGTTGCAAAAGCTTCTCGCGTACGATTTGATCTGTATATATGGAAAAGGAATAAAAAAAAAAACCACTGCATATTAACATATTCATATATTTCAATGCATACATATGATGCTTTGTTAGGAATAAGCACAAGACTGAATGGGTCCATCAGTCTGACTGTGAACCAAAAAAAGTGCAAGGTGGAATACACACAAGTCAAAATTTCATATCAAAGAATTTGATATTGTATAAGGAATGATCTCGCAAACTCGAATTTATAGAATTTATCATAATATAACAATTCAGCTGATCAAAATTCGAGTTTGTGCTCAATGAGATGATTTCTATACGTCAATTGTACTTTACAATTGCCTGCTTACACTTTTTTTGAGAGCGAGACATGCTCCCGGCGTTTTCATATATATTCATATTTAAATTAAAATTTTAAACAATCAATATTTATATATTTACCCGGCGGATACATAGCTGTCCAATAGTTTTGTATTACTAATTGTTGGTTGATATGATGTTGGTCGATTTATTATTAGATTGAAAGTTGCTTTAAAATTAGGTTCATCAAAACATGGAAAAACTCTACGTGCTGAAGTCGGTTGCATTTGTGTTGTGGCCAGCCATCTTTATCATACGTATAATATAGAATAGAAAAATTTAAAAAATATAATTAATACACTATCGTTGAATTTTTTCCTTACATACAGTCTGACAAAACTTTGATTACACACACACACTATTGTCAAATAATAAATATTGTATAATAAATAAAGTCAAAAACATGTAGAAAATATTAAAATTTTAAAAATTACTTTGTTACACCATTAACATCTTGATATGAGCTACGATAAAATCCTGCCATATCTTCACCTATTTCACCTGTAAAATTAAAATGCAGTATGTAAGTTTCATCGATTTGTAAAATTTCTGCCGTATATAAATGTAATTTATGTGTTTCCTCAATATATTCTTGGTGTATTATTTCGATGTCAATAGAACCGCGTAATAATGATGTTTCGATAATATTTAAATTATGTTTATGTAATACAATTTCATTAACATTTTCATTTATTTTTAATACTATCTCAACGGTACCATCAAATGTAAATGGTTTTATATCATTTTCAAAATATGGTGTCAATTCAATTTGATATGCAATTGGTTCAATATTTTTCGGTAATCTATATTTAATTTCCAGTTGTATGTACATTAGTTTTTCTATCATTTCGTTAATAGCTGGCATATTATTTTCAGTCCAATTTATGTTCGTTTGTGCCTCAACCAATCCATTTTGAATTTCTTCTGGATTTTCTAAAGTTGGTATATAATATGCTATAAGAATAATTTCTACTACAACAGTAATTCGTGCCATCAATCCAGATATTATTGAATTAAGATATCCACTGTAAAAATTGAATTGTTTTTATTATATTAATATTATTAAATAATGTTTAAATTTTATATAATTATACACATACAGTTCGGATAATTGCGTATAAATTTCTGGTTGTAAAACATAAAGTAAGACAGTTAAACTATTTCTTTTTTGTTCCGTATAAGCAGCTGTTAATGCTGATAATTTATCTTGTAATCGTACATTTTCTGATAGAATATTATCTATAAATATCTGTTAAAAATTAAAGTACCCCCATTATTTAAAAATGTGTGTGTGTGATGAAAGCAACAATAATTTAAAATTCACATACAAATAATTGTTCAGAGTTTTTAGTACATCCAAGTGCTGTTAAAATAACAGTTTGTTCGGCTGCATTATTTTCAGTTAGATATCGATTCCATAAATAGTCCCAATCCGATTTATTACCTTCAGCTATTCCCGTACAATATACAACTGGTCGTAAATTATTTGGTACTCTGTAACAATTTTTTTTTTTAGTTATAAAATAAACTTATTTTATAAAAAATTATATTTTAGCTATTGTTATTATTATCTATAAACACAAAATTTATTTACGTATACATATATTTTTTCAATCAATTTCCTATAAGAATCACATTTTAATGAATGAGAAATTGAAGTGATGGATTTTATTTTCATTAATTAATTTAGAAAAAAATATAAATCAATTTTTATTTGAAATAATTTCCATCAGATTTTACTACAATCTTTTGTTAATTTACAAAAAAATTATAAATTACAATTAGAAAAAGAAAGATGCGGCCACTTTGAAATGATATATTGAGTAATCGATCAATCAATTAGTTTGTCAATTTTTTTCATGATACCGATGAATTGTTTCTCAGTATAACCGAATGTGATATCGATAAAAAGAAGTTGTAATCTGATGAAACAACATACAACTTCCCATCATAACCAAATGTTTCTAACATCTTTTTTGTGGCTCTGGTAGTATGTCGTCAAGAATTGGCTGAAAAACTTCTGCTATCCTACTTTTGACTTAATTACCGCAAATACTAAGCTAAAAATTTAACAACATTTAAATAATTGAAACGCTTAATTTCCAATTTTCGTTGGAATTCACCATAAACTTTCACAATCATTCGATGATTTTCTGCAATATTTTGTTCTTAAAAGATAAAAAGTAATTCTTCCTGCAAATGTTGTATTCGATAATTTCACCAAGCGAAAAAAAATCTTGTTTTCACATACTGTGAATAAAAAAAATAGGAAAAAAAAATTCAGCTAATTATATCGCGCACCATGTCGCTATCAAGCGACATCTATTTGTTTTATCGGCACAAAAACATCCTAACATAGATAAAATATATTAATTAAAATGTAATAAAAGTTCATTGGAAACAGTTATATTTTTTAGATTTACGACTTAAATATAGTATACTTATTAGGCTAATGAAATGTGACTCACTGTCACTATACCATATACTGTTTTGATAAGAAATTTGTGATATAATGTTCTTATGACTCCAAAATTGACAATACGAGCACAACATAATCATTTTAATACATACAAATAAATACAAAATTATAAATATACCTGTAATTTGCATTCTCTTTAAATTTATTAAATTCTAATTTAGCTGTAGCTATGCAATCGGCATGACCATGTTTACATGCAAACGATGAAATTTTCATTCTATTTAATATTTCTAAATGTGTGTCATTAGTTTTTTCATAAAATCCTAATTTCACATAAACATTTGTAATTAAATTCAAGAAATATGACTGTAAACATTTTATTATAAAAATTAATTAATTATTATTATTAATATTAACAAATGAAATAAATTATTCACTCTTGAATTCAATTAAAATTTATGATCATGATCTATCTTTATTTTCGATAAATGATAAAATTACTCACATTTTTTTGGTGCATAAAAATTCTTGTTTTCATTACGGCACGGTGTTATAATTTTTGAAATTGAGTGAATAATATAAATAGATATTTAGATTTACCTGTACTGATGCAAATTGTTGTGATGGTGTTCTATTAATAATAAATGACATTGCATTCAGTGCAGCAGTCCAAGGAATATAGTGTTCTTCGTTCCTCAAATAATCAAATATTGGCAGTGCCCGGTCATATGTAATATATCCTGCTCTAGCCAAATTCATAACATCGTCGATAACCTTTTGAAAATAGTATTCATCAAAATAATATATGGATAAAAATTTATTAAAATTATTTATAGTATAGATTTACTTGTGCTCTATTTAAAACATGTATATCAGAATGTCTTTCAGATTTCAGCGCATCTTCAATATAACCCCATGTTACATCATCATAATTTACACGATAATATCCTAAAAGAAAATAATTAAAATATGTGTTCAATATATTTTTATTTCTAACCGTATTATCATCATGAGAAATCGGGTCAGTATATTCTAAAACTGATTACATATTCTTGGAAGCGTACATTTTTGTAAAAACTCAACGAAATTTGATATTGAAATCATTTTATGAAAATATATCCGTGTTAATTCAAGTGAAAAGAATTCTGATTTTATTAACTCCGTGCGCGATGGAGTTGTTGTGTGGCATCTAATGTTATACGAAAAGATGGCCGAAATAGTTTAAAAATATATTCTATAATTTATATCAATTTCACACATTGTCATCCTGTTTATACCTGTTTGTTTTAAATTACAAATAATCCAAGTTATATCTGTACCAAAATCTTCTACAATACTTTCGTCCTTATTTTTCAGCCATCTTGTTGGTAAAGTATTATCAAATGATAGTTGATTTTTATGTACAAAATTTATTGGTATATCCCAGGCTGTAGTCAGATTATGATCTTTGTTATTAATTAGAAAACGTTTCTGTGTAATCCTTGCAGACATTCTATTTGGTTGCACGTCAACAAATACAACCGGATAGCCAGGTTGAGTTGTCCATAGATTCATAATATTTGCAATATCTTCATTTGTTTGTTGATCAAAGGCCGCATACAATTTCTCTGGTGTGGTAGAGGCAAATGCACTACAAATTTTGTATTAATTACATGTCAAATATTTATTTTATACACATAAATTTAAAAAAAAAATTACTTGTCCTTTAAATAATTTCGAAGTGCATTTTGAAAATTTTGAATACCCATTATGTGTTCTATCATACGAATAATAGCGGAACCTTTATTATATGATATATTATCAAATATTGCAGAAATTTCAGATGGTGTATTCACAGAATGTGTCAATGGATGCGTTGTTTCTAATGCATCCATAGCGAATACAACTTGAATTTGTTCAACCACATATTGTAAATCTAAATCCCAACCAGCTTGTACCTACATATACATCATTTTAATTGCCAATAAATTATCGAATTAATTTCATATAATAATATTTAATTATTTTATTTATACCATTTGTGTTAGAAAATATTGAAAATATCTTGCAAATCCTTCATTTAACCACGTAAATTCCCACCAATGACATGTAACTAAATTGCCAAACCACATATGAGCTTGTTCATGTGCTATAACAGTTGCAACACGTTGTTTTGCTAATGCTGTTGATACCTCTGCATCATATAACATTGCTGTTTCACGATAAGTTAATAGACCCCAATTTTCCATAGCACCAGCTGCAAAATCAGGAATTGCAACCATATCCATTTTATCGACATTTCCAACGGAATAATAATCATAATCTAACCATATACTGAATGCATTTAAAATTTGTTGACCAAAATCAAACGCATATCCAGTTTGATCGTATGCATCGGGTCTGGCATGTACACCAAAATTTTGATTGTTTGTTAATCTACCCTCAAATTCAGATACAATAAAGGCCAATAAATATGTGGACATTATTGGTGTTGTCACAAATCTTTCAACGATTACACTGCGGCAAATGATAAGTAGATAGATATAAAAATACATAATTAAATAAATTACAATAAAATTAAGAAATATTATTATAAATATTGACTCACTCTCCTTCCGTTTCACTTGATACCATTCTTGTATTAGCAATAGTTCGGAAATTTTGTGGTCGTTTTATCGTTAAAGTAAATGTTGCTTTAAAACTTGGTTCATCAAAACATGGGAATACTCGTCTGGCGGATGTCGCTTGCATTTGTGTTGCACCTAACCATCTACATGTAATTATGCGTATATTTTGAAATATATAATTTATGATTTTATTGATACTTTTTATACGTGATTTCTTTAATTAATATTGAATTTATTTATAAGAACATACTTTTTCTCTCCATTTTGAATGTATGAGCTTCTATAGAAACCTTCCATATCGTCTAGTAACTGACCAGTATATTCAAATTTCAGTTGATACATTATATTGGGAGTTAGTGGATTTTCTACACTTAAAGTTAGTTTATGTGTATCAATATTATAATTATTAAAAGTTATTGACACTGTAGCGAGTAAAGTTCTTAACTCCATCGTATCATAATTTATATTTAAATTATTTGCATGTAAAACAATTTCATTGACACCATTTTGAGTCGTTTGCAGTGTTATCGTACAAATTCCATCAAATGTAAATCTTTGATTTTCATTTGAAACATTAAAATATGGACTTATTTCGATATCATAATGACTTGGATTAATTGTTGTCGGAAGCCGATATTCTAGATTTTCTTGTAATGGTTCGATATTTAGAAATGGCGATGCTTGTATTATGGCAATAAATATTGTTGAAAATAAAATTATATATTGCTGCATGATGTGATGATTTGTCGTCTCTATGATTAAATAAGAAAAAAGTATAAATATTTTCATGAATTTTAAAGGAAAATTTATTTATCAATTGATATTTAATGTCAAAATATAAATTTATATTCATTTTTAAATGTTCATAACAAAAAAACTTTATAATTATATTTATAACATGACGTAACAGATTTAATCTCAATTGTTGGCAATTTTTTTTAATGAAAGATTGAAAATTTCCGAAATATTCTTTTAAAAAGTCCGAAATATTTTACTTAATTCATCGAACAGTCAGACTGTTCTAACATTTCTATTCGCCCATGCACAGGAGTCTTTATTAAATTGTTTTGAACTCTCTATACATATCCTAATTCATCTGGCAAAAGAAAAATGATTTAACTGTAATGTGTAATGTGTCCGAGGTTATAAAAGGGATGGAGTGATATGAACAGGCGGACGCCAACGCAAAAACTGGAACCAGAGACATATGTCCAAATATATCATGGTACAAACTTACAAAATATGTATGGCAATAAATGATACGTATTTTAAAATGATATATGGGGCTCTAATCTGTACAGCAAATTTATGGTTCCTACTTGATGCAAGGCCAATATAGCATATTTTTAGACCATGTTCTTTTTAAGTTGAGTTTTGGATGCTGTTAAAGATAAACGATCAAAAGATAATAAAAGATAATTCAAGTAGATCGTAGATCTAAAAGATTATGAATTTGGGATGAAATGCTGATAGCCTACATTTTAATTTATATCACATCATTAATGGAACCGTTTAGTGTGTTAGTGCGTTATTCACCATATTAACTCAATTCCTTATTCTTATACACTGTTTATTTGTATGAAATTATTTTTTTAAGAAAAATTTAAAATAACAAAATTAATTATTATATAATAATACAATAAATGCAAACACCAATTTTAACTCTCACAATTAATAATAATATCTATATAATATACACTTACATTTAATTATCTCACTTTTACACTTTGAGTTATTCATTGACTGTATTTAATTAACTAAATTAAAATAAATAATTATTCTTCAACTGATTTGCCTTTTTATTAATTTAATTTTTTATTTATTTCATTTACACAAACCTTTCGGATCAATATATCATAAAATTGATCAAATTGATAATCTATTTATTACTTTCTTACTAATATATATGCATATTGATAAAGTTATTATATATACCATTTATAATCACAAAAGATAAAATACACTGCACATGTGGTCACAAAATTGAAGGACTAACCAATATTTTATTAATATTAACAATGATCGATTATCGGCTAGTATCCAATAAAAATTAATTAAAACGTATACTTCTATAGAGGAATAGATCATCAGTGACAAAAAAACTAGTATAGAAAGTATGCAAAGACACTTGCAAGTGGTTATAAATGTCAAAGATGGTTCAACTAAAAATTAATCAGAATAATTTCAAACCTATTTTATGAATAATATTGTAGTTTTTATTATAGGTATGCGAATAATTTTGTGTCAACAAATATGTACGAAACTTTATAGTTTTCGGTATTTTTCCATTATTATTACATTTTATTATTGTTAAATTATCGATCTAAATAAATAAATAGTGAAAAAACAATAGTTTAATTAATTTATTGTAATTTATATAATTTTTATGGGTGTGCGAATAATTTGGTGTATAAATGTACATATTTAAAAATTATTTTAATTATTTATTAATATATCCGCTTGAAAATTATTGATAAAATGTTTACTCATGCTTTTACGCGCGTCTGTATTATTTCTCATATCATTTTTTAATAATTTTAAAATATTGATTAAATTACTTATTGCAATAATTTTATTTATCTTTATTGACGTATACATATTTATTAAAAAATATCAAAAATTTAATGTATATGTATATTTATTATCCACTACGAAGTATTTTTATATCTGTACCCGTATATGTATTACAAAACGTACTCTATATTGAGATTGTTTGGAAAGACTTTGTTGAAGTTAACATTTCGTTTACTGTTTCTATATATGTATATTGAAATGTAGCATGGTGCCAGATGCTGTCGCATTGTTTGTCTTCATCAATTGTGTTTTTAGTCTTTTACTTAATGGAATATTGTGGTTTTATTAAAATTAATATCTAATCTATTTTTATGTGATGAAATGTTCAGTATAGACTTTCTATAGGTTCTGTATTATAGAATGAAATTTTGAAAATTTATTTGAACGCATGACATGAATTATAAAGTATTTAAAAACATTATCTGATCGTTTTTAGTAATCAATAAATTAAAAAAAAGTTTATTTCATAATTTTATTTGTTCATTTTATTACTTTATTTTTTAAAATTATATTTATATTTTAAATTTATAAAACATTTAATAAATAAAATTTTAACGACAGTTATTAACACTTTAGAGTATGTTACAATATAAAAATTTAATATATTTAACTGGAAACAAATCAGAAATACTTTTTTTACATCTATAACCGAAAATCTGTAATTACGTAGTTATAAATGGTACAAGCAAAATATCATAACTTTCATTACTGAAAAAATTACCTACACACAACCAAACGTCTGTTTTGGAATTAATTAAAATATCTTGAATCATTTATCGACTACACGCAGTTATGATCGCGGTTTCTTCAAAATAAAATTTGTTTTGATTTTATAATGTCTTATAGAAGAAGTAGCCGTACTTATATAGAAAACATTTTTGAAATGTTTAAATATATATTTTTCTTTAAGGTATGTTATACGTATAAAATGAAGAAATGTTCTGAAAACAATTTTTTCAAAGCTATTGGAAAGTTTTCCGGGAATGTGTTTTTCCATTGATTGGCATGAATGGAACTCTGTACTGCGTAGATGAGTGAATGAAATTATTGAAACACTTTTTATTATGAAATCACGCGGGAAGAAATGTTTTAAACAAAATCGTTGTAGTAATTAATAAATAATTATATATTTTTTTACAAATTTACATAAGTTAGTGTTAATTGTTTACTTGCTTTTTTTTCTGGGGTAGATTTCACAAATTTAAAAACGTTTGATGTGCGAAATACGTATCAATAACAAAATACTAATTTTTGTATTATAAACTTTGCTTATGTGCAGGATATAATCTTGAAGTTCTATTGTTGAATCTAAGAATTTAATTAGGAATCATGCAAAGAATCGAGAACAAGAAAACTTATTTTTTTTGTCTTAACAACCCGTTTTAAATGTATATTAACTCTATGGTTATCGCTCTATGATGATCACACTTTAAAATATGGTATAACACTCTTAATAATTTTAACTATAACGCAGCATCCATACATGCTGTTGTCAATTCGAACATGGTTATGCATATTTGTATTCACTTTTCAAAGTTAAAAACCGCAATAAAAGCGAAGGTTATAATCGACTTAAATTCTCCAGCAGCAGCTTCTTAAATAAAGGAAATAAACATATTATTTTAAAGGGTATTCCAACTTCAATTTTATTTTTTTCATCCTTCAGTCAATACCATACGTATATGTACATGGGTATGGGTATGTATGAAATTTTTTAATACCATAATTTCAGGAACCAGATGAGATAGAAATATGAAGCAAATAGTGACTGAATGGTTGAACACTCTAATTCATATTCAAATATATATTTTGGAAGTTCTGGAATTTTAAGCACCATTTCATTGTCCAATAATATGGTATTTCTTGTGCCATGTTAAACAAATTTTGTATGCAGCTAGAAAACGGGATTATATACACAGTTTTCTATTGAATTCTTCCAGAATAGCTAACTAGAGGGTTAAACCTTTCAGTCACTATTGCGTTCATATTTCTATCTCGTTTGATTACTGGGATATTATAAACTGTTCATACACAACCAACCAGCTTTGTATGGTATTGACTGATGTATAGTGTAAAATTCACATTGACAAATGTGTTGAAACTAAATTAATTTATGGATTTAAGTAAATTTTTATTAAATATAAATATTTTAGTAATCACAACTTAGCAATAACACATTTCAAAGTATATATAATATAGCAAAAAAATATATAAATAGTGATTTAAATTCTAAATTTATGTAC
Source organism: Bibio marci (assembly GCA_910594885.2). Lineage (NCBI taxonomy): Eukaryota > Metazoa > Arthropoda > Insecta > Diptera > Bibionidae > Bibio > Bibio marci. The sequence continues at coordinate 44,799,831 of OU343114.1, forward strand.
CATTCATAAATTATAAGTTTAATTCTGAAATCAAAATTAAATTAAAAAATATAGTCTTTATTTTTAATCAATTTAAAATTTATATAATCAAAAAAAAAACGACAACAAATAATCAACAATTTTATAGTTATTATATTTAATTAATTAATTATATATGTACATAAAAAGGTAATTATAAAATCTAATTTTAATTTATAACAGATAACAAACATTTGTGTGGGTGTGGGTGTATAAATTAATTGAAATTTTGTAGGGAAAATGATCGACACATAATTTTTTCAAAAATTTCACTATAAAAATCAATTGCAAATGTTAATAATTCCGTTTAAATGCTTTGAAATAATTATGTTTTTAAGTTGGTTTTTTTTTGTGAATTAAATTTCTATAAATATTTTTTTTTTTCCATGTACAAAAATAAAAAACATGTAATAATTTCTTTTTTTTTGATTTATTAATCATATGATATTTTAAATATCAGAGTATATTAATAAATTATATATATATATATTAGTCATTGAATATACAATTTTGACAATTTGAAATACATTGTATGTTATAAATATTGACTATAATATAATTTCATCGTTTCGTTATATTGTTTTGTGGTAAAGAAATACAAATATTTTATTAATTAAAATTATTCGTGATCGTGTAAGATAAGATTTGGTTTTTTATTGATATTATATAAATATTATACAATGGGTGCGCGGGTAAATACCCTATCTATATATATATATATATAAAATTTAATACAAAAAATTATACGTAAATGTGTATTTTTATTATCTATCTGCGTATTCAATGTTTTTCCTTTACAATTATCCTACAATATAAATATAATAAATTATAATTATAATTACAGTTTATACTCATCGCATACCATTCACATATATACGTGTATAAATTAAAATATATACGATAAAATTATTGCCGATATCACTAATAAACTACTACTAATTTTTATGGTAGCTGATGATCCTACAATATCATACATATACTCATAAATTAATGGTATATGTTCAGATGACCATTTTAAATTATATTCTGATTCACTTATTGCTTCAGCTATTGTATTAGATATTCCAAAGTCAGCTTGTAAATCAGTATAAAATTGTTTTAATTTATCAATTTGTTCGGTCGCTGTTATTCTTGCGGCTATACCAGATAAAATTGATGAAACACTTTTGACATCACCGAATCTGCAATTTATTATATCGAAAGGATAACAAACAATTATGTAAATTATTCACAATCACAATAAACTTATAATATAGTAATTTACGACTGACCATATCGAATAGGACATAGGATTTGACCTTTGAATAAAATTTGGTATTGTTATTTTACAGAGGTAATAACCAACCTCCAACCTTAATTATATTATTAAACTAAAAAAATATATATAAAAAAAAAAACTTACACTTCCGATATATTTCTATAATTTGTTAAAACATAATCCAATACAATTGGTATATTTTCTTCATGTCCTGTATATATTGACGTAAATGCTGTTAATTTATCTTGTAATCTAATTGAATCTGATAAAATATGATGAATATATTCCTATGGTATATTCAAAGAAATAAATTAATATTTATACATACACACACAAAAAAAGTTATTTATTGCTTAACACGCTTAATTAAACAATAATAATAATAATTATAATTACCTTCACTAAATTAGCATCTTTAGTACAACCCAATGATGTTAAAATAAGTACTTGTTCAGCCGCAACATTTTCCGTTAAATATTTTTTCCATAAAAATTCCCATTCTTCTCTTGTTCCCTCTGCTATTGCTGTACAATAAACTACCGGACGCATATTAACTGGTACTCTAAAATATATTTATATATATATTTTAGTTAGAAAATTAGTATATGAAAATTTTATAATTATTAAAAATTTATATGAAAAATATAATTACTTATAAGTTGTTGTCTCAAATTTAGCAAATTCTTCTTTTGAACGTGAAATACATTCATTTAAACCATAACGACATGCAATCGATAATATATTCATACGATTATAAATGTCTAATCTGGTGTCTTGTGGTTTTTCATCAAAACCTAATTTTTGGTATATATTTTCAATTAATTGTAACATATATCTCTATCGTCGCGGTAAATAGGTAAACAAAATTTATTAGAATTATTAATATTTTTAAACGTATACATATGTCAACTATATATGGTTTAAATGTAAATAGAAAAATAAACAATACATACTTTTCCCACCGATTTTTGATCGTTTTGAAGTCTTCGATAAATATATGCCCAATTATTTAATGCCGCCGACCATGGAATATAATTTTCTTCCATTTTTAAATAATCAAACATTGACAATGTTAAATTATAATTAACTAAATCAACTCTAGCTAAATTCATCATATCATCGATAATTTGAGCACGATTTAAAACATGAATTTTTGAATGATCTGGTGCTTTTAATGCTGCTATAATATTTGCCCATGTTATTTCATCATAATTAACACGATAATATCCTGGTATTGAGAAAAAAAATAAAAATGTGTTAGCAAACACTTTAAACATAATATATTTAACATAATTAGTTTCTCGGATTAACCAAATTATAAAAAAAATAAAACAACTTGTAGTATCGATTTTCCAGAAATGTGGTTAAGGAGTTTTCATCATATCATCGCACATGGAAAATTTCATGAAAACCGATTGAGAAATTATCAAATTATTAAGTTCCAAAAAGTTGATCTCCTGCCATCCATACGATCAACCATTATAAATATTGTACTATAAGAAATCAATTAGGAAACTACAGAATAAACAATATGTACCTGTTTGTTGTATATTAAATATAATCCAATCGATTTCGGTTTGTAATTCAACTATTAATGAATCATTTATATTTTGATTACGTGATAAAATGAAAAATGTATTTGTATTTGAAAAATTTGAATCATTATTATCAGCATAATTTATTGGTATTTCCCATTTCGTTTGATCATTATGATTTTTGTCACGTAATAAAAATCGTTTTTGTGTTATTGATAGTTGCATACGATTTTCGGAAACAATAACTGTTACAACTGGATAACCTGATTGTGTTGTCCATGTATTCATAATTGTTGCGATATGATAGATTTCAGGTGAATGTAATTGTAATGCATTGTATAATTTTTCGGGTGTTCCAGTTTTAAATGTACTTGAAATTGAAATTAATAAATAATATAAAATTAAAAAGAAAACATAAAATGTTAAATCAAAATAATTAAATAATATTAATATAATTGGTATTTATATACTTTAATTTTAAATATTCATTAAGAGCTAATTTAAAATTTTCTTTTCCTATTAAATGTTCCATCATACGAATTATAGATGCACCTTTATTATATGAAATACTATCAAATATAGCTGATATTTCGGATTGTGTATGTACATCATTTGACATTGGATGTGTACTTTCTAATGAATCTGTATTAAATACAGAATGTAATTGTTCAATATTAAATTGTTCGTCTAGATTCCAAGATGGTTCTATCTGTGGATTATACAAAATATATATTAAACCACTATATCGGCAACGAAATCTTTGCAATTAATTATGTTAATATTAATTTAATATAAGTAGTATTGTAAAAATTACCATAGCTGTTCCAAAATATTCAAAATATCTGGCAAATCCTTCATTTAACCATAAATGATTCCACCAATCACATGTTACTAAATTACCAAACCACATATGTGCTTGTTCATGCATAATTATTGTTGCAATACGTTGTTGTGCATATGCAGTTGATACATCTGCATCATATAATAGTGCGGCTTCACGATATGTTACAAGACCCCAATTTTCCATTGCACCGGCCGAAAAATCTGGTAATGCTGCCATATCAAGTTTTTCCATAGCACTTGCATATGATATATTCATATATGAATTTAATAGTTGTAACACTCTTTGTCCAAAATTAAAACTATATTCTGTTTGTGAATATGCATCAGGTCGTGCATAAACATTAAATGTTTTCCCAACACTTTCTCTACCCTTAAATTCGGCTATAATAAAGGCCAATAAATATGTTGACATAATCGGTGTTTTTTTAAATATATCACGTACACGATTTGGTCTATACATAGAAATTATTATAGAATTTTATGACATTTATTAATATTTATGTGATTTCATATTTGTATTACAATAAATTAATTAAAAAAATAAATTTGAATATGAAATATATGTGATTACCCAACATTTGGTTCAGTTATATCAAGTTTTGTATTACTGATTGTTTGTTCGAATGTTTCTAAACGATTTATTTTCAATATAAATGTTGCTTTTAATGCTGGTTCGTCAAAACATGGAAATACTTGACGTGCTGCAGTTGGTTCCATTTGTGTAGCTCCAATTACTCTTTATTATGAAATTATTTACACATTTATTTACTATTTTTGAAATGTTTTTTTAAGATAAACATTTTTTTTTCCTATACACGCTCTCTATAAATTTAGTAAATATCCGACGAGCGACAAAAATCCACAAAATTTGTTTGTATAAAATAACAAAATGTGGTTAATTTTAGATCATGTTTTGTCACAAAAAGATATTGTGAGTTAGGTTGACGCTTAGTATAATATTGGTACAATATTATATGTGACTGTTATGTAATATTTTGTTGATTTGAAAGTGTTGCGAACATAATTTGTGACTAAAAATTCTTAATATTGTACACACTTTAACGGCGCCAATAATAATTGACACAAATTTGTTACCAAAACGTTTGACACAAAAATCTTCATTTTATTGTCAAAATTAATCGTATTTGGCAATTTGATTTGTAAATAAAATTGTTACAAAATTATTAAAAATATATTTGAACACAATTTTTTTTTTGTGGATTTTGGCCGCTCGTTTAGTATTTTATATTTATTTGAAACTATTCGATAAAATATAGTATAGAGAGTAAGTTGCTTTTAAAAAAACAAAATTTTGCAAAAAAGGATACTTTAGATATTACGCACTTCAATTTTAGAGAGTTTGTATATATCGATTGAATAAAAGAATAATTATATTACTTTGTTACACCATTTTCTTCATATGTACTTCTATAAAATCCTGACATAGTCTTATTATTTATATGCCCCGAATAGATTATTGTCAATAAATAATCGACTGTTGTTTTTAATTGGGACGCTAAATGTATTGTATATTTTTGTGTCATACTGTCATAAGTTGTATTACGTATTGCAATGTTTGTATTCGTATCAATGGCTTCATTTAATTTTGTTGATGATTCATCAATTTCTAAATTTTGTGTGTGTAATACAATACTTGTAACACCTTGTAATGCACGTAATGTAATTTGAATATTTCCATCAAATGTTAATGGTTGTTTTACTGATTCGGCCACAAAATATGGTGATAATTCAATGACATAATTTACCGGTACAACATTTGTTGGTAACCGATAATCAATTGTTGTTTGTTTAATTTGTATGTCATCAACAGCATTACTATTATTATCATTTAAATTATCATCTAATGGTATTCCTAAAGTTCGGGCTATTAGAAAACCCATTAAAAATATAATGCGTTTCATTTTGATTATTTTCAGCATCTATCTATATTATATGTATATAAAGGTAAAAAATATTGTGTTATCAAAATTATCAAAACCTCGCCGTACTACACAGATCTGATAGAACATACTAATGTATATTATGTAATTTACATTATTATTAATTAGTTTTCAGTTAATAAATTAGTTAAAAATAATATATATGAATGCAAAAGATTTTGGTATAGATGTTAAAAACCAATATATAAACTTTATGTGATATTTCTTTGAAATTGTGATAGATTTATATATATATATGTATTAATGCAATGTTAATGTATAATGTGTTCAAATTACTTTATATTTTGGTTGATAAAAATAATAATAATTATAATAGAAATAACAACAAGAACAACAACGACAAAATGAATACAGGAAACCGTTTTTTTTTTTGTTAATTCAAACATTTTTGATAAGTAATGTGTGTGTGTATGTTTAATAAAAAAAACTGCAAATTCTATTTATGGTGTAATGAAAAAATTGTTCCAAATATTAGCAAATTAAAATTTATAGACATATGCAGCACGAACCGAAATATGAGAGAGATGATGTGTACAATAAATTATAATTTCTGCAATATGGGACTTAAATCCTGCGAATTTTATGTAATAAAAATGTGGAAAACTAAATTGGTGCACAGTAAAGTGCCTTGGGTGTTGGTGCAGATCAATTTTAAATCGATTATCGCATAATTGAGGAAACTATGATGAATTTTGTTACAACGATAACTGAAGTAAGTTATATGTAAAATAAAATATGTATATAAACCGATGAAAGCATAAACCCAATTAAAAAAGAAATGACTAGCAATTTCAGCAATCGCACAAATACTTAACCGACGATCAGATCGGATCAGATTACCTATTTTTCAATATTTTTATCATTGTTTTGTATCAAAATGTTTTTAATTAGTGTGTTTAATTGCAAATAACAAATTTATTGCGATCGAGATACTCGTTTTTGATGAGGCTCAACAAAATTAATCATAATTTATTCGGAACCATTAAATAGCATTACGCCAAAAACTAAAAAAGAAAAAGTTATATTTTATTTTGTCCAAATCCAGATAAAAAGCATATGAAAACAAATTTGAGTTTTTTTTTAAATAGGGTTTAATGGAGTTGAGTGTAAAATTTTAGGCTCAAAAGGAAATGAGACTAGAATTACTAAGACATCTTATGAGTAACAGCTATTGGGAAACCACATCTCTAAGTATTGTATTTATTTGACTATATAATTTATCCGTTTTATAAATTATTATTAAGTAGCAAAATGGCAACGATTTAGTGTGAAAAATATTGCATTTATTGTTTTCATATTGTAGTTGTAAAACTTAAATTGTTTTGTAAATTAATTTCGGAATATTGGAAAACATTCACATTTTTGACATTACAACAAAAACGACCATATAATAATTATGGTTCACATGTGTTTTACCACAGTGTTAATTAATCAATTAACTATATATAAGTTATATATAAAACTTTTGGAATTAATTAAGCATTATCTTTTGATAACTGCAAATCATTTGGTGAATTGTTAAATAATCCTATTTGCAGAGTAATTTATTAGCCACTTTAACTTTATTTAGTAGATGTCAAATATAGTCCACTTTGAGTAACATCATTCGATTATTATGATAACTATCATTTATCATACACACGCACACACAAACACTCACATTGTTAATAATTTTTTATTTACTGAACATTAATAATTAATTAAATTATTGTATAAATACACAAACACACAGACACACACACACACAATTAAATTAATAATCAATTATAAATAGTCAAATTATAGAAGAAAATCAATATCAATAAAAGCATATTAATTTTCTTATTAAATTTTAATTTGATTATTTATAAACATACAATTTTTTTTTTATGGTTAATATTATTTCCTTAAAATTTTTTATCTAGAATTTTTTTGTATATAATTGATAAATGATTAAAACAAAAAAAATATTGATAAATCACATTTACTTATTTTAAAATTAAATTATTTTTATAATTTGATGTATGAATGTGATGCGCGATATATATTGCTGATGAAAATTATATACAATATAATTTAACACAAAAATTCACTATATAATCAATTAAAATAATTTAATTATTTAACTTTGAACTAGTCTATAATTAAAGAAAATTAATTTAAAATTATTGCAATTTTGATCACATTAGCGAATTCACTTTTTTAAATTAAAACATTAAAAAAATTACACACATTTTAAATATGGAAAGTAACTTTGATTCCGCAGGCTAACAGTGAAATCTAAAGTGGCTGAAAGGTTGAACGTCTCTAATTTATATATAGGATAGAGACATTAGTACTCATTGGTACAGCACTGGTTCCTCTCTACATGCCCTATCTAAATAATTATAATTATAATGAAGTGGAACGAACCAAGAAATAGTTACAAGTACATTAATAATGAATTCTATATTTATTATATTTTCTAGTAACTCTGTGCTATAAATATAAGTATAAATTCTCACTATACATTGGCTAATCACCCATATAAAAATAATAGAATTATGAAGACATTTATTTTTTGTTAATTGCAGTACAATTATGGTGAATTGCTATATACTTCCATGCCGAGTAATTTATTAACTTGGCTGTAATGAATGTTGAATAGATGCCATAAGTTCCACTTGGAGTAATATGACTTGCTAATATCGTATAAATTGTTATATTCTAGAACTACAATTATTCAAACTGCATTATGTGTTACTTTTATATACTAAAAAACTTTAATTCTTGATTTAAGACGGATACGTAAACAAATTCAATTCATTGTTCAAATTTAAATTATTTAATACTTAATTTTTATTAAAACAATTACAAAAACAGAATTTTTTTTAAATTGTATTTATATATTTCACAACAATATTTAAGGTTTTTTTTTTAGGATTTCACATTTATATTAAATTATATATTATAAATTATAAATTAAAAAATTAAACTTTCACAAGAAACAAAATGAAAAAATTAAATACCTTAAATTAAATTATTTTTATTTTAATTTAATTAATAAAATCGATTGTTTTTTTTTTTTTTTTGTTTTTGTCATATAAAATATGACTCGAATAATTATCCATGCACAACTATAAAAATTAAATAATTATGACTTGTATTTATGCAATTTTAAAAAATATCTAGATAAAATAGGAAAAAATCAGTTGTTAAATGAAATAAAAAAAAAAAAAAAAAACATAAAAATAAATTAAAAAGCTGATAAGTTTCGATTTATTTATATTCGTTTAATATTTGATAAAATTTATATCTTATTCTAATATCTTTTTTGAAGAAAAACATGAAACCAATTATTAACCAAAATTACAAATTCGTAATCGTAAAAGAATGTTACTTTTTTTTATCTATGGTTTTTGTTTGTCTATTATTTATTTTTCTGGTATTAATTTAAGAAATTATTTACGGGAGCGTGTGGATAAAATATAGGTTTTTTTTACACATATCGTTTAACATCAATTTAAATTGTATGCAGGTCGTGTTTAACGGCGCTCTTTGACGAATTTGCATTACCCAATTACAAAATAATTAATTCCAACATAATATTGAAATGAATTAAAAAATTAATTAATATATATTGTTGCATATTCATTAAATACTTTATCCATATTATTTACGCAAGTTATGCCTGATTTCGTCTACAGACGATATATATTGTGGACACAAATTGGAATTAGACACTTTCAAGTTGCCATACTGCAGATTCTTCATATTTGTTTGAATCTAACGCATGAAAAATTAAAAAAAATTCTGAAACGATGTATAAAATTATTCCTACATTGCGCGTTGATACTTAAAAGAAAAATACAAATTTTTAAACGTAAAATCCAGTAAACACGTAATTGTCCATATCGATATAGTGTTTATACTTTAATCCCATTACAGTACAATTTACGTTTTATTATTTTATATTAAATCATTTTATCAATAAGATTATATATAAAATTGTTATTTTTATTTACCGCCCATATAATATGTCAACATATTTAATACAAGCTTGTAGCTCAAGTTAGTCGATCGAAAAGGGAAATAAAGCATAAATACATTTTTGGCGTTACTGCAGAATATAATGAACTAAATATTTGACCGTCATTTTTTTGTGTTTACAACAACACCACGCCACACGGTGCTGGGACGATATAACATAAAGTTTATTCCATTTATTTGTGCGGAGCAGAAATCTCTATGAATTGATTTAAACCCGCGTTTACAGCTCTTTATCAACCATATTGCTCCTATGCATGATGAATTCCATAAAATTGTATACTATATACGTACGATATACACAAATGTGTATGTACACATTATTTTCATGATGCATGTGATCCAGCTGTTGGTAAATATTTATATTTAAATCTGAAACCAAATTATTAAATTTTTATGTTTGCTTCATGGTATCATTGCAATTTGTACATATAGAGGAGATTATGTATTTTTGTTAAATATCATCACAATAAAGGAAAATATATTTTTGTCATTCATTAAATTTATAATGATGTTATGGTAATATGGATTTTTATGTGAACTTTTTAAGAGAACATCAATATTTGATTTTTCAATAATTGATGATGTGTACGTAGGTGATGTTATCTATTACCTGAATATTTGCGCATTCCATTGTAACTTGAGCAACTTATTTGATAATTCTCTTCTCAATGACTTGAGCTACTTGTTTTTATCGCAAAATGGCAATGATAAAAATAACTCAGGCTGTGTTCATAGCTTTTGTTGATCCAACTTGGTTGAGGTGTGAACTATAGTGATTTATCTCGAATTAATTATATAGCTGAGAGGTATTTATGAGTCTTATTAGTGTTAGTGCTTATTTTTATTCCACTTAAAAAATAAAAGCAGCTGATTGCCCATTACCCCATACCAAATTCAATTGAAAAACAATACTTACAAGTTATCATGACTCACAACATGGAAATTGTATATAAAAAATTGATGGATATCTATTGCAAATTTATTTTCTAAAAATAATTCATAAATAATAATTTTATATGTTTAAAAATAAAATGTGCGATCGTTTCCCAAACAATAAATAAAATATATCTAAATAATATTAATAGATATGAATATAAATTAATGTTTGTAATATTTATTATTACAACACACGTAATATTATAAATGATAATAAATAACAATTACAATGAAAACAATATAATTAAAAATTGAGTCATTGTTTTTATTACATTATTATTAATTTATATAATATTTATATTGTAAATAAATACAGTTGAATTATAAAGTGATAAAAAATTGCTGATATTTAATTATACCAATCCGAATAGACACACACACACACACACCACCCACACCCATCTTTCATTAATTAGTTTTATCCAAATAAATTAATGGAGAGATGTGTTAAATGGTGTAATTTCGAGGATATACGGTATTCGTAGTACCGTCCTTGATATATGTGCTAAATTTCACGTCAAAGGATTCATTTGTTGGTGTTGGTTGTGTACAACGTGAAAAGTTCATTTTTCGATTTTTTTTTTAAAGTCTGATTTTGTTGAGCAAAGAATTTGCATTAAATTTTATTTGCGGTATCAATTTTCTGCCGCAAATTCGATAGTGCAGCCATAACCTTTGGCCAATATGTAAAAAAAAACAAATGTTTACAAGTGGTATAAATCCTTCTGGTGCTTGAAAATATTCGGTTAACAATTAGAGACCTTGCTGATATTTTATGAATAATTAAGTACAACATTTTTCGTAAAAATATCAATTCCATGAGCTCTGCATCGAATATACCAACAGCAATTCTATGATTTTACATCATATAATTGATTGGTTGCATTTGCTGCACTCAACTGTCACAATTCAAAATAAAGTCAGCAATCCAGATTGCGTCGATAATGAAAATTGATCTTAATTTTATTATTTATTTGTAAAATAGTTTGAATACATAAAACTTCAATCTAACTCGTAGATAATGTCACCAATTAAAATCGGACTCCATCTCATTTTGTCTCAGCAACATAGAAATTAATAATCAGAATACCATATACACAAGTGTAAAAGACGTATAAGACGCATATTTTATAAATTATTCATTTCATAATCATAACCGATTTTGTGTGTCACACTTTTGTATTTGTGAAGACGTAATTTATGAATTGTGAAAATTTAAAGATTAGATTAGAATATGTGTATTATCTAACATTATCGATTAAATTAAGTAATATTGATAATATACTTTACTACAGAGTCACACGGCCTAATATAAATCGTATCTCTTTTTATATTATAGTTATTAATATGATTTTTTTTATTTATAGATTATTATTAAAATATTTTTTTGGGTTGTTGTTATCATTTTCAGACACTGCAATATTAATATTATTAATATATATGGGATAGGTTAATAATATCTATATATCAATATATATAATATTTGGGAGTGAATAACAATAATAATTATACTCTTTTACAGGGTCATCTAATTATATTTAATATTTAATACAATCTATATTTAAAATAAAATGTTAGACGCATATTATCTGTCCCTATAAAGATCCAATTGTGTATATAAATTATTAAATTATATAGAGAAATTTTGTAAAAATATTTCATTTCGCTTGTCAATTAAACAAACATGTAAACGGTTACATTTTGTACAAGCAAAAACGATTTTCTGGCTGTCTAGATGCAAACATTGAGAGAATGTTCTAATTGTCTTCCGAATATCATTTGTTTAGAACTATGTGCATACACGTACGTATATTATCAGGAGAACTATCTTTAAAATTTACGAAATCTAAAAATGAAATGTAGACAATATAAATTGTCAAAACACCATATCTAGATTACGATCTTATACAAATTTTACCCGATAACTAACCAAACCTCATAAATATATTAATGGTGAATTGTTTCGGTTAAACAAAAAAAAAGATCACTTTATTTTTTAAGTACACCTACTATTTATCTGAACAATATATACCATAAATTGATATAAAAATATATTAATTAAATATAAATACATGTATATTATCAAATTTAGTATGTTATCTCGGTATCCATTAAATCACTCATAGAAATAAAATTGATAAAATATATTTTTTGACAATAGATCATTTTATTAGTTAAAAATTTAAGCGAACAAAATAACATAAAAATGTTAAAAAATTATTTATTTTTTATATTAATTGGTATTAGTAGTTTTATGTTAAATGTTAACAGTGAAATTGATGGTAGAAATGATGACACCAATTTTCCAAGATTATCACAATATGTAATGCCAAATGAATATCAATTATGGTTTGAAATCGATTTAAATCAATTGATATTTTCTGGTAATGTTACAATAATTATAGATATATTGGAAGTAACAAATTCATTTAAATTAAATTCGAAAGAATTAACAATTGATACGGATTCAATTCAATTAACTAATCCGTCAAATAGTAATCAAATATTTCTATTAAATTCACTGTCTGAAGATGAAAACGGTGAAGTTATTGAATTTTTATTTTTTAGTGATTTACCAATTGGTAAATATGAACTATTTATTAAATTTTCGGGTAACATAAGAAACGATTTGACAGGATTATATTTTAGTACATATAAAAATGATGTTAATGAAAATGTGTAAGTATATGTGTGTGTGTGTGTGTAATATAACCTATGCGTAAGTAATATAAAATATATATATTAATTTTGTTATATAATAAATAATTTAATGAAATTATCATGTTCAATCATTTAAAAATGATAAATTTATAATATATTAATAATAGTAACAAGTGTATCTTATATATTTATATATATATCTTAATTTACATATAGTCGATTAGCTGTTACTCAAATGGAAGCAACTTATGCACGTAGAGTATTTCCATGTTTTGATGAACCACAATTTAAAGCATATTTTCAAATTAATATTATTAACAATCGAAACTATACAGCAATTTCTAATATGCCAGTGAATGGGGATGTAATAAATTTGTAAGTTGATATTTAATATCATTAATACGATAAGAACATATTTATTGTATAATTGGATATACTAGATAGTTTTGAGAATTTATAGGATAGAAGTGAGTATCGATCTAAAACATAGTAATGATTCGATAAATGTCACATCTCAAAATCAAATACAGTGACACTTATCGGATCACTGCGTATAAAAATGCAGAATTTTCGGTTTTAAACCCATTTGGATCATATATTTATCGCTTAATTTTGATAATGTCACATACATAAATTCAAAAATTAATCTTGTAAAGAGGTCGTAATGTATTTTCTTTAAACATCAATTCTATATAATTCTGTGTTTGATTACTTTGCATAGGAGGTGTCACATGCCTAATTTGAAAAATTAGCTTGATGTCCTTGAAAGGTCCTTAATTCTAGAATCAGCAATTCTAGTCGAGTTCCGCAGTCAAATTCTCTTTCACATGAAGTGTAGCATGTATTATTTCACATCAATTTAAAAATATCCTTATGTGGTTCTTGGAATGTTATTAATCCTTGAATTAGCAATATTTATTTTACGAGAACTTTTTTGGGGAATAAAATTCTTCAAGAACTTTGCTACAAAATGTTTCAATAATTCCGATCTTATCAACATACCGAATTTTGTAAAAATTTATGAAGATTCTAATTACAAAATTTCTAACTGATGATAAGAAATTTTTATTCTCTGCGACTATACCGCAACGATTCAAGAATCTGCAATTAATATATAGCTAGAATAGATAATCCGATCATTGGTAATTTTTGTTTTGCTTGTATATAATAGTTTTTTTTTTACTAATTAATAATTGATTTTTTGTAATTCAGAACAAATGATCTAACGCTTACGCAATTTCAAATCACAAATGTTCCAATGTCAACTTATTTAGTTGGATTTATTGTTTCAGATTATGAATATTATACACAAAGTGAAAGTTATATAAGAATTTTTGCGCCTGTATGTATTACCAATAAATATATAATCATTGAGTTAGAAAAATATAGATTTATCATTGTCCATTTATTTATTTGTAGCCACATCAAAAAAATCGATTGACATATTCATTAGAATTTGCCAAAAAATCATTAAATTATTTTGAAGAATTTTTAGGACACCAATATCAATTGCCAAAAGCTGATTTAGTTTCAATACCAGATTTTTCATTTGGTGCTATGGAAAATTGGGGTTTAATTACATTTAGGTTTGACCTATTTATTTTAGTACATAATGATTTCTGTTGTGGTTGTCTTGAAATATAATTATATTTAAATAAATTCATATTTTTTTAATGATTTTTAATGAAAATCTGTATAAACATACAGAGAACCATTATTATATTATGATGAAGATAATCCAACATTAACATTTGCTCGGAATCATCAATCCGGTACATTATTAATTACACATGAATTAGCGCACATGTGGTTTGGTAATGAAGTGACACCTGAATGGTGGAAATATATTTGGTTAAGTGAAGGTTTTGCACGTTTTTTTGAATATTATGCAACGTCACAGGTTTTATCAAAATAATTTACATTACTAATAAATCAAAAATTAAATTGTTTTAATTGTTTTCCTACATAATCGTATACACAGTTGGTTCCACAGTGGCGTCTAATGGATCAATATATTGTAAATAATGTACAATCATCAATGGGACAAGATGATAAAATTACAGCACGGCCAATGACATATGATGTATCAAATCCTACAGTAATTAATAATCTTTTTGATTATATTGTTTATGCTAAATGTTAGTTATTGTTATACATATACATATTACAAATGCACTTTTAAATAATTTAATTAACTATTCAAATTATATATGAATTAGCTTCATCTATATTACGAATGTTTCAATGTGCCATTGGTATGCATGTATTTGCATCGGCATTAAATAAATATATAACAGCAAGAAGTTACCAAACAACAAATCCAGATTATTTATTTGAACAATTTCAAATGGAAGTAGAAGCTTTCGATATTAATTTACCGGATACATTTAAATTGTTAATGGAAACATGGTCAAATCAACCGGGCTATCCAGTGGTATATGCTGAACGTAATTATGAAACATTTGAATTGGAATTGCGACAAGAAAGATTTTTAATGGATCAACAGTTACAGCAGAATGTTTCCAATTTTTCTATACCAATAACAATTACTACAAGTTTAAATTCAAATTTTGATAATTTTTCCACTGATTATTGGTTACTAAGTGATTCAATTCGAATACCAGCCATCACAAATTCAAACCAAAATTGGATTATTTTAAATAAACAAGTGATTGGATATTATCGTGTAAATTATGATAGAACAAATTGGCAACTATTAATTAATGTATTAAATTCTACTGCCTATGGGAATATTCATGTATTGAATAGAGCCCAATTAATAGATGATTCAATAAATTTAGTCCGAGCTAATTTATTAGACATTGATGTTGCACTAGACATACTATATTATATGCGACGTGAAACAGATTTTATACCATGGTCAACAGCAGCAAATGCATTTACATTTTTAGAACGAATGTTACGTGGCACACAATTCTATGATACTTATCAATTGTTTTTAAATAATTTAACACAATCGGCTTATCCAGCTGTAAAATTAGTTAATACTGAGAATAATCATATTTTACGTTTGCATAGACTTAATGTAGCTAAATGGGCATGTCATGCTGGATTATCAGAATGCATAACCGATGCAAAAATTGCATTTAATGATATTGTTCGTATATATATTTATCAATATTTATAATACACTTACTCATCTCATACATACACAAAATGAGTTTAATGATCTGCGATTTAAAATACATTTACAAGTATTAAAATGTAATTATAATTCTAGGTTGATGAATCCTATATTACAGATGAAATACATGAAATGGTATATTGTACCATTGCACGTCATTCATCCAACGATGAAACTTTGGCACAATTAGTTGAAGCTTATCTTTTCTCTTTGTTCATACAAAATAGTCAAGGTGAAGAAATGTCTCGTGCTATAAATGGTTACGGTTGTAATCGAAATCCAGAACTTTTAAAACAGTTAATTATAGTTTATTCAACATGATATACATATAGTTAGCTTTTGTACACCAAACTTAAAATGATTCTATTAAAATTAACAGATTTTTAGAGGTAACACTTAATCTAGTAGTCGATACAACAGCAGCTCAACGCATACAAATATTTAGATCAACTGTTCAAGGTAGTTATGAAGGTACCGTAGCAGGTTTAGAATTTTTAAATAGGACATATACAACTATTCAGAATAGGTAAAAATTAGAATTAGCGTCCATGAATAAAAATTCAACTCTTTTGGATAGTATTTTAATTTTTGAAACAGTCCATTCGGTTTCTAAATACCATGAAATTGACTTAAATTATATAAAAATATTAAAATTTTGTACATAGGTATCCATCAATGGCAGAAGTATTTAATATTTTTGGACCGTATATCGTTTCAAACGAATTGATTGACATGGTATATTATTTTGATATATTTATACAATAAGATTAACCACTATTTTAACGCTTAACGAGGGGTTTTTTGATTTTTAGTTAAGTTCCATAATTATTAGATATTCTAATGGTATGAATGAGGCAGTTCGAAATGCAGCTGTAAGAGCTGTGCAAATTGGTGAAGAAAATATTCAATGGATTGATAAACACGAGGAAGCAATTGACAAATGGTTAAAAACACATGTAAATATTGAAGTTGAAAATGCATCAAATAATATTGTAGTGAACGTAATATTATTACTAACTTTATTAATTTTATCATTATTAAGTTAATAAATTTGATTTGTTATTAAACATGAACTGCTTAAATCTTTAACAGTTTAATAATTGCAAATTAACTTAAAAAAAATTTAAATAGTACAGTGAATAACAAATATAAAAGAAATAAGTGATTATTGATAAATTCTAATGATTTAGTGTTGGTAGGTGAGCCTCACTATACACATGACTTTTGAATGCCGTAATATAAGCAGCATATTTCTATTGGAATATTTTTATTGAACAGGATTTTATTGAATCCTTTTTTCCTTTTTTTTCTTCTAATATATATAATTGACTTTGTTGAAAAACTGTTCTGGACACGCAAAGAAAATAAATATTCCCAATAGATTTAACTGGTAATTAATATCGCCGTCCATATATTTCCAATTGAAGAATAACTCTACATATATAGAAATGTTTCGTTGATTTACTTGAACTTTTGAAGTATTTTATGAGTAATCTTTATGATCTGAGAAATGGATGTTTCCTTTGTAACGTGAAATTGTGCTTTACTTGTTTTGTTATGTATGAATATAATCAAAATTATTATGTATAGGATAGTGGCACTAGTACTATGTACCTAACTAGTCTCCAGCCCCTTATAATAATTACTCTAATGTTTGTGATATTTTTCTTATATTGGGCTGAGTACTGATTGCCACTAGCCTATAAGAAACAATTATTTACACAATTGCCGTATGATAACATTTCGATATTATTCAATGCAACTGTGTCAAAAATTAATTAATTCGAAATTATAACATTTACACATAGGCACCACTAAAATATTTCCACTAGACGGTCTGTGTATTTTACTAAATATCTATAAATTATGATAAAGTTTTTATTAATTTATTGCTTGTGCTTTAGTGTGTTATCAGTTATAATATAAATTTAAAACTATAAATGAAATGGAAAACATATTAGTCGGGTATGCATAATTAATTTTTTATTTTATTTTATAATAGTATTATTAATACAATCTATTACATTTTATATTAATTTAATAATAGAAAAATAAATATGAAAAAAAATTTGGATTAAAATTGTATTTGTGAAATCAAAAGAAATATGGAATCGATATAAGAATATGGCTAACCTTTAATTGTGAAATTGAAAGTGACGAACATGTGAAGAGTGTCATAATGAGAGTAAAAATATGTGTGACAATAGCTGTCAATATATAAAATTAAATAATAACTTATAAAAATCACAATAATTGTTGCATTAATTTCATAAATTATTATTATTATTGCATTAAATTATTATATTATTTCTATTTAATTTCTATTGTATATATGTAATTTAGTGGATGTCGTGTATAGAAATGATTTGTACGGATAATGAAAATAAAATTTCCTAAATTATGAGTACTGCATTAATTTGAGAAATGATCAAGTAAATATTTCTTGAACCAGAAATTGTCAAATATAAGGATATATAGGAAAATGCAACTATATAATGTTTTATTAACTAATCAATTAATAATGTAGATTAATTATTGAATAATAATAAGTTTAATAATTTCACAATTATTTGATTGGTTTTATCATTTCTTAGACAATTAATAAAATTATAAACGTAGTTATTATCAATTATAAAAAGTTTTGCATTTATAAAATTTTAATGAACGTATAAAATAATTTAAGTGTACCTTATAATACAATATTATAAAATTTTAGTAGCATAATTAATAATTTATTTTAATATTTATACAACAAGACAGACGATTGAAAGTAGTGTTAATGTTAGTGTTGAAATAGTTGTTATTGTTGCTGAATCAGGTTCATTATCTGTTGGATCTATTGTAGTACTAGTAGTAGTTGTTGTTGTTGTTGTAGTAGTAGTTGTTGATGTTGTTGTGGTGTCTTCAGGTAATGTTGGCGTATCTTCAGGTATTGTTGGGGTGACTACTGGAGTTGTTGTGGTGTCTTCTGATGTTATTGTGGTGTTGACTGGTATTGGTGGGGTGATCTCAGATGTTGTAGTAGTGTCTACAGGTGTTGTTGTCGTGTCTTCAGGTTCTGGTGTGGTTGGTTCTAGTGTGGTGGGTTCTGGTGTGGTTGGTTCTGTTGTGGTTTGTTCTACTGGTGGTTCCATCGGTTCACTAAGTTTTATCACTACATCGTCAAACCGTTCTTTATTTATTATAATCCATCGAATATTTTCAAGTATAATATTGTTAACATTATTTATAGAAGTCAATTCCAAAAGTTGCATTTCAGTAATTAACTCTAATAATAATTTAAACTGTATATGAATGTAAATAAAAATATATAA
Source organism: Bibio marci (assembly GCA_910594885.2). NCBI lineage: Eukaryota > Metazoa > Arthropoda > Insecta > Diptera > Bibionidae > Bibio > Bibio marci. The sequence goes on from OU343114.1 coordinate 44,819,510, forward strand.
AATTTAAGCATAATTAATCAATAAGAAGAAATAATTATAAAATTTTATAAATTTAAATGATTTTAATTTACTTCTGCTTGAATTTGTTGATTAGTAGAAAGTTCTGCAATGTTATTTATCATGGAATTAACGTTTGACGATATATTGCCAATTAAATTGATATTATTAGTTAGAAAACGGATGACCATCATTAAACCTTCCTGACTGTTTCTGAATACAGCATCAACTATATTCGATCTTACAGTAACATTCAATGTATCATCTAACGCCCGATTTAAGTATTCTTCTAACAAAGTTTCATTGCTCATACAACCCATTGCCGATAAAAGTAAATTTTGATCATCCATTGAATTAGATAACATTCTTTGCCATATCGAATTAAAATCATTTTCATCAGCATTACGAAGGCCAGCACAATACATTACAGTTCTTAAATTTTGATGAATTTCTACTTCACCATTAATCACAGCCTTAATACGATTATTAGTTTGTATTCTACAATTCTCGGAACCCATTTTACAGGCCCAAATAATTGTAACTAATCGTGATTGTTTTCTTAGAATTGGTTCATCGGGAATGTCATCGATTCCGATAGCTTCAAAATAATTTTCAAATAATTCTTTTATAAAATCCTGCATAAAATTTGAAAAATATATTAATTTTAAGTTATTAAATGAATAAAATGTAATTACAATATATAATTGAATTAAAATTTTACTTTATATAGTTCATAATTATTAGTTGACGGCACAAAACGCTCCAAATAATCAAGATGTCTAACAGCTGAATACCATGGTACATATTCAATTTCGTTTTTTAAATATCTTATAATATTGAATGGTACTTCCCAATCGAGTATATTATTCCTTGCAAATGTAAATGAATCATCAATTAATTGTGAACGACTGAGTATATGAATGTTGTCAAACTGTAATTCAGCTAATTCATATGCAATTAAATCCCAATTTCGTCGATCATATTGTACTCGATAATAACCACTTTGTTGTAAATTAAAAATAATCCAATCATCATTCTCAACATTAATTACATTTCTATCTAGTCTTTTTGATCGTACATTTTGTGGTAACCAATCTATTGCTTTCGTATTTGTAAAATCAGCTGCTTCACCATTTGTATAAGTTAATGGTATCCAAAATGTACTTTCATCAATTGTTGCATCTGGATTCGTTAAATAACGTTCTTGCGCTAATCGTATTGATCCATCAGAATATTGTCGTTGAACATATAAAATAGGAAAACCACTTTGACGTGTCCATGATTGCATAATAGTTGCAACATCATACGTATCATCGAGTGTACCATCATCTTTTACTGCTTGTTCTAAACCAGCAAATAAATCCTCTTCGCTTGCTGCCGAAAATTGTCTATAAATAATTTTATTATTAACTTATAATGTCAATACAATAATTATTAGTGGCGTATATACTAACTTTTCAAGTAAATAATTTCGTAAACCTTTACTGAAACTAGCATCAGTAAATGCATTTAAAAACATCCGAAGAACACAACCAGCTATAAATATTAAAATTTATATACAAATAATTTTATTAATTACTTATAAAAATATTATAAAATATTTAAAAATAAATTACATTTTCCATATGCAATATTATCAAAAATCCGTGAAATTGCATCAGGACTTTCAATGTAATAACTCATTGGACGAGTGGATGTTGTTGCGTCAATTATAAATGAACTTTGTAATGTGTTTGCAACAAATCTGTCCATATAATGCCAATCGGGATAAACCTGTAAAAAATATTACAATATTCTAAAATCTATATTAAAGTTGAAATTTATCTATATATTATTTAGAGTAAAACTATAACATATTGGTTTAACCTTTCAAAGGTTTGATAAAATAATTGACGTTTTCAATTTTTGTAATAATATTTTTATTGTTTTATATTACTATTTTCTTAATACATTTTAAAATACGAGTATATAATATACATTTTATCTACATAATTTTACTATATATAAGTTAATATCATCTTTAATTAATACTCAAACTGACGATTGATAATATTAGTAACAGAAACACGGAGTATGTAATTGCTATCGCTGGAGATGGTGTCGTAGATGGTTCTGTAGAAGTTGTTGTTGGTATTGTTGTTGGTGGTGTTGTAGTGGGTTCTGCTTCTGTAGGTGTCATTGTCGGTGGTAATGTAGGTGGCGGAATTGTTGGTGGCGGAATTGTTGGTGGCTGTGTAATTGTTTCATTTAACGTTAATAATAATTCGTCGATAGAATTTTTGTTTGTGATTGTCCATCGTAAGTTTTCCAATATATTTTCATTAACTGTATTTATCACATTTTCATTTTCGAATTCTGTACCGCTTATCATATCTAATAATGTTGAAAACTGAAAAAAAGGAAAATAATTTAAATAAATTATGTTCGTTGCGGTGTTGTTTGGTATACATATATGTAATGTATATGTACATTTACACTTTACCTCTGCAGAAGTTTGTAAATTTGTGGCAAGTTCAGATATATCTATTATTGCATCATGAATATTATCGGCATTTCCGAATATCGTTCCAACACTGTTCCAATTTTCATTCAAAAACCGGATTGCCATAATCAAACCATTTTGACTATTTTCATATACTGATGAAAATATTCTTGTAATTATATTTACATTTAATCCATCAGTTGTTACACGACTTAAGTATTCTTCCAATAAAGTTTCATTACTCATACAACCCATTGCCGATAAAAGTAAATTTTGATCACCCATTGAATTAGATAACATTCTTTGCCAAATCGAATTAAAATCATTTTCATCAGCATTACGAAGTCCAGCACAATACATTACATTTCTTAAATTTTGATGAATTTCTCCTTCACCATTAATCACAGACTTAATACGATTATTAGCCTGTACTCTACAATTTTCGGAACCCATTTTACAGGCCCAATAAATTGTAAGTAATCGTGATTGTTTTTTTAGAATTGGTTCATCGGGAATATCATCGATTCCAATGGCTTCAAAATAATTTTCAAATAAATCTCTTATAAAATTCTAACATAAATGAGAGAGAACAAATTTATTAAGTATGAAATATATCATAGATAAATCGCATATGTCTCAGCTTATGTTTTACACAAGTTTGAATAAGTTTATTTGTAAATTAAAATTAAATGAAAAAATTGAACAAAAACTTTAAGAAATTAAAATTGCGTCTGTAACATATAGGTTACCGCGATGGATTGAAAGACATTCACTAGAATATTATATTATAATATATCAACCATAATTTTATTTATTTAATTTAAATATAAAAATGTGTTCGAAATGTTTGATCTCTACATTTTTGTTAATTATAGAGATAAGGAATTAATAATTGGTGTTATATGATTAATGCTCTCTCATTGCTAATGATTATGAAAATTAACTTTAACATAAACGGAGAATTATACGTATATATGCAGGACAGACTTATAATTCTAAATTTCATATACGTATGGTATATATATTAATTTTATTACCTTATATAGGTCAAAATTGTCAGTTGACGGCATAAAACGTTCCAAATAATTAAGGTGTCTAACAGCTGAAGCCCATGGTACATATTCTATTTCATTTTTTAAATACCTTATAATATTGAATGGTACTTCCCAATCTAGTATATTTTTCCTTGCAAATGTAAATGAATCATCAATTAATTGTGAACGACTGAGTATATGAATTTTTTCAAACTGTGATTCAGCTAATTCATATGCAATTAAATCCCAATTACGTCGATCATATTGTACTCGATAATAACCACTTTGTTGTAAATTAAAAATAATCCAATCATTATTGTCAACATTAATTACATTTCTATCTAGCCTTTTTGATCGTACATATTGCGGAAACCAATCCATTGCTTTCGTACTTGTAAAATCAGCTGTTTCACCATTTGTATAGGTTAATGGTATCCAAAAAGTAGTGTCATCAATTGTTTCATTTGAATTCGTTAAATAACGTAATTGTGCTAATCGAATTGACCCTTCTGTGTATTCTCGATAAGCATATAAGATAGGAAAACCACTTTGACGTGTCCATGATTGCATAATAGTTGCAACATCATACGTATCATCGAGTGTACCATCATCTTTTACTGCTTGTTCTAAACCAGCAAATAAATCCTCTTCGCTTGCTGCCGAAAATTGTCTATAAATAATTTTATTATTAACTTATAATGTCAATACAATAATTATTAGTGGCGTATATACTAACTTTTCAAGTAAATAATTTCGTAAACCTTTACTGAAACTAGCATCAGTAAATGCATTTAAAAACATTCGAAGAACACAACCAGCTTAAAATCAAAACATTTTAATTAATTATATTTTTTAATATATAATAATTATCCAGTAAAAATCACATATAATTTTTTATCAGTAAACAAAATTAAATTCTATATTGTTTTGCTTAACATATTCACCGCACGAAATTGTTCATTTACACGAGAAATAAGTTTTATATAAAGTAAGATATCTATTATACCACCGCACAATTATCAATTTTGATCTATAATAGAAATAATTGCGTTAAATTTTTTCATTTCAATACCGAAATTGTACTCGCAATCGGCGCCCATATTGAATCACTTTCACTATCTTTACTAACATATATAATCTTTATATCCTTTAAACAATTGCTAAATTATTAATTGGTGAACATATTAAATTAAACTCAAACTTAATTTCGTTTATCGATAAAATTTATGTGATATATGTATTATTTTTTAATAATTATTAAAATTACATTTAGCATATGCAATATTATCAAAAATCCGTGATATTGCATCAGGACTTTCAATGTAATATGTCATTGGTCGAGTTGATGTTGTTGCATCATTTATAAATGCATTTTGTAATGTATTTGGGACAAATCTATCCATATAATGCCAATCAGGATATGCCTGAAATAAATTATTAATTTTTTTGTTATCACCTATAACTACGCAATCATTTGGAACACACACATATGTGTTTTTTTTTTCCACTGTATTATGAAAACCGAAATGTTTATTCGTTTTAACTTATCATTTGTTACAGAAATAATTTAACTCTCATTTTCATCAATTATTAATTAAATTAACACAAATGCATATTAAAATGTTTGTTAAATTCACTAATTATATTACAGTTTCACACACAAGTACTTATCATTATTATTATCGTAAAATAACCGGAAGGGATTTTATTTATTCGAAATATGCACACTTAACTGAAATACATCGATTTGCATATTGCATCAAATGCCTATTTTTTTTTAAATATAAGATTGTTATGTTTAAATTAGGTGAAATTTGTAGAAAATAAATTTGATTTTCAGTAAAAGTCATCAGAGTTAATTGATGCGTGACTAAAATTTAGAATTCACATTTCATAGATCCAATTTTTTTAGTTTAAATATCATGAATTCCATGAATTTCACTAGGCGATTTGTTAACATAAGTTTCACAAAATCACGTATTTTTTGGCTATTTTCTTCGGTAATCATTGTTGTTGATGGTCAGCCACAGTACGTTCTTCTGAGGCGTTTGTGCATCGTCGATGTGTTGTTTCAATTATTGAATTGTATTTTGTTTTTCACTGAAGAAAATTTCATGAAACTTTGACAGTTTGTTTATCAATCTATCAGTAGATGATCCATCAAATCCATATATTAGATTAGATAGAAAGTCATTTCGGTTATTTTTTTGACAGAGGGTTTGTATATACGTATATTTTATATTTTAAAATACATCTTTAGTATTCAATTGCAATAAATGTTGATAATTTTAAAATTTAAATTTATTATTCAGGTTAGTTGATATCTACGTATAATTTATAATAGCTTGATTTAATCATATTGTCGTATATATACTACACTTCACATATAATTTATATAATCATCTTATTTACATGTTTAAATTTTATAGATTAATTTTTCTTCTCATTTTATTAACACTTCAATCTTTTATTACTTTATTTGTGTCTGAAAATTGAATATGTCTATATTGATTTAGTATCCACAAGGAATGACGTATCGGTGAAACTAATATTTTAGTAGTAATGTAAATATTGCTTTATTACCAAATTTGAATTTATGGGTTTACGAAAAATTTTGATCATTCAACATAATTAGAATTTCTCAAGAATCTATACCACAAACCTATATAATAATATAGATTAATTCTTTTCCATATGGAATACAATCGAACTCAAAATTTTCCGGATCGAATGGTTTGTGCAATGATGCAAACATTATTTTACTATATTAATTTGTACTTTCTGATTTACACAAATATTATATAGGATTACTTATAAATAATTACATTAATTCTAATGCTATTAACATGAATACACCAGGTTTTCTATCGTAAAAATATATGATACTCAAACACGTCGATTACACAATATCTGCTATAAATAATATTGGTATATCAAAATGATATTATATATTGTATATTTAACTCAATAATAGCAATATACTAACTCTATCTTCTAATGTTATTGTTTAATATCTATTGTGTGAATGATTTATTATTACATGCACTATTGTGTGGATGTAATGTATAAAATTATATATATATTTAACTTCTAATTTGATTGATTATTACATTTAATTATTGTATATATGTTTATATTATTATCTATTATTATCTGTGATATTTAACAGGTTGCGTAATCCAAAAAATTTGACATGAGCATGATCGTGAGTCAATTATTTGAAAATAAAAAATTATTCTGAATATATACTAAAATGATAAATTTGTTACGTGTTTATTGAAGAAGATTAGAAAAATATGTATTTGTATTTTGTAATCGCATATCGAAAATTGTAATTCGACCAACGTAAATATAGTGGGGTACAGCGTGGTAATGCTAATTTAAATATCTCAAATTAATGTAAATCTTCCCACAAAAGTTATTCAATACATGAATGGCATCATTGTTTTTATTTTTAAAATTTTATTTAAATAGTTGTCGGTAAAAATAATTAAAATAGTATTTTTTCCAATGGTTTTGTCCAATATTTTATTAATTTGGATTTTTTCGATTGTTTGTATATTTAATAAATTTAATTTATATATAATATTACACAAATTAATTTTTGTTACAGAGCCCTTTTTATTATACAGATTTAGAATATAATTATCAAAAACTATAATTTATTTGACATGAGGTTATGAGAACAATGATCAAATGAAACAATTTATAGGTTTAAATTGTTTGATAAGTATTTACTGATATGATTTAGAGTGATAATTTTAATTATATCGAAACCTACATAGTTATTACACTATTGTGGTTTTTTGTTATTTTTGATATAGTTACAATCTTGATAGATGAATTGAATGATTTTCAAGTGGTACTGTTCATATTTTTGCAGATACTTTAAATTTCAATTTAATTATATATTAACATTACCAGTCATTTCAATTAAAATATAGAATTTTAGAAATTTGATTATTTATAATAAGTTTTACTATATAATTATAATAGAAATTATATATGTAGAAATCTGTAATAGATGCAAATATGGCAACTGAAATTCATCCATTCAATATAATTAAATATTGGATTATATAATAATTATTATTATAACATTAATCATTTTTTTTTTGTTTGAAATATATTGGTTTGCCAATTTTTTTTAAATAATAATAATAATTAACATATAATAATTTTTATTGTTGTTAATATAATATTATCATGAATGAAGTTATTTGATAAGATTGATTATACCATTGATATTGTATATTAGAAAAAAAATGTATTTGTATTAAATAAATAATATTGTTTATTTTAAGTACGTACATTTCTGAAGATAATTATTTATTTTTAGTACTTCACTAATATAGCAATCGCATTTGATAATCAACATTTATTAAAATATGTATCAATTTTATTTTACTTTTAAATAATATTGCTTTTCGAAATTTATTTTAAAACAAATGTATTTAATTGAATTTACGTGATTCTTATATAACCATTTATTTTATGTGCATATGCGCACATCGCATCACGTATATTATAGTTTTTTATAAATTATATTATCGAATTACAATTCGTGCTACATACCATAATTTTCTTAGATAAAATAAATACACTCAATCTATAGCTAACAATATATTATTTTTAGTATATGGTTGGAAGAAAATACTTATCTCTATAATATATCTTTTCTATAATGTCACTGTATACCATTATACTGCATATGTTTAAGTAAATCTATACGCACAGACGAATATTCCATTGATAATAGGAAATGTATATTAAAACCAAATAAATTTGAAAATTTAAAATTATTCACCCACCCCTTAATCCTAAATAACTAACTAACTAATATATACGTGTCACAGTGAAAAGTCACAATTATACATCTACTAAATTTTTTGATAAAACCTCATTTTATAGTTCATGTAAAAATGTTTTGTTAGAAAATATTCGTCTATTATTTATTATATTTGTGAAAAGTTATATCGTTAAAACATATTCTAAAAAACGTGCTTCTACGATGCAGTTTTAACGAAAATTCAAATAAGTGTTGATTTTAATGTTAATTATGTGCAGTGCATTTGGTGTGGATCAGTACTTTTAAAGTAGCTGAAAAATAAATCTATTTTACATTACTTTCTCAAAAGGGTACGCGACGACGCACAATATTTTTGTATACGAAACATAATGTACCATTATTTTTAATTACGAATTTTTAGGTTCAAAAATATATATAATATAAACACACACACTCACACACCCATTATAAATAAGAAAAAGAAGGACTTACCTAGCGATATATAATTATTAAATTTTATTATTATTTAATATCGAAAATATAAACTTACCAAATCAGTTGCATAACTTGCATATAACGTTGCAAAACCTTCATTCAACCATAAATATGTCCACCATAATGGGCTAACTAAATTACCAAACCATTGATGAGCAAATTCATGAGCAATTGTTGTTACAGCACCGGATTTCGTCGAAAATGTATTAACACTTTCATCGAATAGAAATTGTGTTTCTCTGTGAAAGTTTAACAGCTCACATTAATTCAATAATAAAATTATAATAAACTTATATTTGGTGTATTTGAAATACATTTATATAAGCCTATGTAGTATGTATTGTATATACCTATAGGTTACTAAACCCCAATTTTCCATAGCACCTGCAGCAAAATCGGGTACCGCAACCTGATCCATTTTTGGTAATGAATAATCAACTTGTAAATAATTGGCTAAAGCATCTAATATTTTAATGCCAGCATCCAACGAAAGTTGTGTTGTATCGATTGCATTTGGACGTGCAAATGAACGATGTGGTATTTGACTTGGTTCAGCCGAATTATCAATATATAGAAAATCGGATACTATAAATGCAACCAAATATGTTGACATTTTTGGTGATTCTTGAAATGTAGTTGTTACACGGCCATCATCACTATATAATAATTTTTTAAATTATTTATTATTTTGATTCTATAATTAATGTTTAATAATTGTTTACTTTTCTTGTCTGTTTAATTCGGGCATATTCGATATAGCCGTATACACAGAATTATGAGTTATACGAATTGTAAAATTTGCTTTTAAGGCTGGTTCATCGTAACATGGAAAACCGTGACGTGCATCGGTTGATTCAAATTGTGTTGTTGCATGATAACTATATTTTATATATATTTATATGTGTTATAATAATAATAAAAATAATAATAGTATTTAAATGCAACATCGATGGCATAATATAACTTACATTGTTTCACCAATATCATTAACGTATGATGAACGATAGAATCCTGCACTATCAGTACGTAAAATACCATGGTATTCTATATCTATTGTATATAAATCACCCGGTGATAATTCATTTTGAGTTTCAATTGTTAAAAATTCTGTTACACTATCATATGTATGATCTAGATAAACTGAATTTCCAACACTATCACTTACGGCAACACTATCAATTGTTAATTGCCGTTGATGTAATGTTATAAATGAAGTTGTTTCTACTATTTGTATGCCAATCAAAACTTTACCGATAAAAGTAAAATTATTTGTGTCCACCCATGTTTCTAGTGATACATCGTAATGTAATGGTATTGTATTGTTTGGTAATCTATATGATATTAAATCTTCATCGGCAAATGGTTGTATATTTACACGTGGTATTATTACAGGTAATTCAGCATTTACACCATAACAAGTAATACAAATAATTGCACTTAAAATAATTAAAATAAATCGAAACATTTTTCTTCACACTATAACTATTACAATTTGAATTTCACACTGGGATTGACTAAATGAAAGTGAAGGAATAAATGTTTAATTTTTTTTTTTTTTCCATTTTAACCATTCAAGTTGATTTTATCACGCATATTATAATCCATAATCAAAGCAATTATATTTCAAGAGTTTATTTTAAATGATATACTACTACACGTGCACGCACATACACACACTTATATAAAGATACTTGAACAAATATTATAGTAAATATTTATAATGCAAAAAATACTAACATAAAATTTGAATTACTTTGTTGTGTAAGTCTAGCCTACATCTATTTATTTTGTTACGAAGTTCATTATAAGATTATAATAAAATATGTATACGAAACATTTTGCATTCTCACAAATTTCTACTGTAAATCAACACTTAATTATTTGCAACGAAATATTAACCAATATTTCTAAATATGTTAGTATACGAGTATTATTATGTTTCATTAATGCAGCACGGATGAAAAATCCTTTGAGCTTATATCTTTTCTTCCATTTTACCGCATTAAATTTTGTTCGTAAACCTTAAAAACCGATATCGCTTACAGTATTGGTATTTTTTTTATGGTATTGTTTAGGATTAAAAATGTAAAACAGTGATAAAAATATGTGATGGTTATTCAAACAGATGAGTTTTATGTTGAAAAAAACTATTTAAACAAATATGTATAAGCGGTTCATTGACATGAGCTGCATAAATGAGCTTTCATAATTTCTACATATCTCTATATATAGATTGTATTATTGTGTAAATAAAATTGTATTACATTTTGATATTTTTGATGTATCGTATTTATTTAAACTCTACCTTAAAAAATAATTTTGAAATATGTATATGTATATATTTTGAGTGAAAATGATAATTAATAAATTATAGGTTAACTTCACGTATAAATTCATTATATATTATCATCATAACATGATATTGTGGATGTTATGTACGTGAATAGTATTTCGTGTGAAAAGTAATGACATTACATTAATTATTAATAGATAATTTACGTAATTGTATATAGACAATAAGTATAAGAAATATTTTAAGTGGGTTCGTAATTGTTTCATTGAATCACTAATGTTTTTTTATTTATAAATTTTGTGCTGATTATTTGTTGAATGACATAATGAATAATTTAAATATTGATTTTAAATGTCTGACATTGTTGGTTGGAATCGAATATTTGCCATCTTTCGAAATAATTTTACCACCACTATTTAATAAATTACTTATTAAGAATGTATTTACATTCTGGTGCTTTGCGGCGATATTTGAGAATTCAATATTGCAGTGGATTTTTAATTGTCTGCGCAATATTAATACCATTGATTGCGAAATTCTTGAGACTCATTATTTTGTTAATTTCCCCAAATAATCTATGAATTTGTATTACTACGTGAGTCACCTAAGATTCATATACAATAATATTATCTTTACATTAAAAAAATACGATATGGTATAAAATTTCCTATATTGTGCAAGTAACAATTACATTGTTTATAATTACGTGCACATAAATCGTTAAAATTAAATTGCAACAGTTGAAAATGCACTTGTTATTTATTGTTTACGAAATGGATACATTTTAACACGATTGTGTATATATCTTAATTCAAAATCTTATAATCATGAAATAATACCAGGGGGTGAATTCTTTTTAATAAATAAAAAAATGATAAGTAAAAATTAATTATTTTTTCAGTAGACAAAATTCTATTGTTACTTTTGTGTCAAAATTCAAAGAATTACGAATGCAGAGCTTTAAATTTCAATTGTAAATTTATGTTAGATAATAAAATGTTTCAATTTTTCATTTTTTAGTACATGATCAAATTTTTTTATTTCGTAAATGCTTACACTATAATTTTGTAAATTGTAAATGTTAAGTCTATGTGCAAAGCAATAACGATTTGCACTTCTATTCTATTTTTCTTACGTCTCCATCATTGTTTTACGCTCCAATCAAGTGAATGTATATATAAGGTTGTCAACTATCTCCCTTCCGCCTTTTTGCTCTTTATTCAATGCTTTATAAAAAGTGTTACAGTAATCGGATTTAGTTCAAATATGCGCCGTTTTGTTCGATAATCTGTTTCCATCTAGACTGCAACTTCATAATACCTCCCTCGTAGAAGCCCCCCTCCTTATTTGCGAAGAACTCGGACAGCCACTTTTCACAAGCCTCTTTTGAGATCAACTTTACACCACCAAGGGCGTTCGCCATGGACAGGAACAGGTGGTAATCACTTGGCGCTATGTCCGGGCTATATGGTGGATGCGATAAAACTTCCCATCCGAGCTCCCGTAGCTTCTGACGAGTCATCAACGAAGTGTGTGGTCTGACGTTGTCCTGGTGGAACACTACACCCTTCCTTTTGGCCAATTCTGGACGCTTCTGGTCGATCGCCTGCTTCAAGCGGTCCAGTTGTTCGCAGTAGATGGTAGAATTAAGCGTCTGGCCATATGGGAGCAGCTCATAGTGGATGATTCCCTTCCAATCCCACCAAACACACAGCAAAACCTTCCTGGCCGTCAATCCCGGCTTGGCCACTGTTTGGGACGATTCACCGGCCTGCGACCACGACCGTTTTCGCTTGATATTGTCGTATGTGATCCATTTTTCGTCGCCAGTCACCATCCGCTTCAAGAATGGGTCGAGTTCGTTCCGTTTCAGCAGCATTTCGCAAATGGAAATTCGGTCCATTAGATTTTTCACTGTTAATTCATGTGGCACCCAAACATCAAGCTTTTTTTTGTATCCAGCCTTCTGCAGATGGTTTAAAATGGTTTGGTGACTAACTCCCATCTCCTGGGCGATGTCACGAGATGCCACATGCCGGTCTAACTCGATGTATTCCATGATTTGATCGGTATTTGTCGTCACAGGTCTTCCGCCGGCTGGCTTATCCATGGTGTCGTTTTCACCGGCTCTGAATCGTCGAAACCATTCCTCCGCGGTTCGAAGTGATAGAGTACCATCCCCCAAAACACCATTAATCTCACGGAACGTTTCTCTAGCGGATTTGCCTTTAACGAAGGAAAACTTTAAAATAGCGCGAATTTCGGCGTTAGTGAACTCCATGTTTACACGTCTATAACTGTTGAACGCAATATCCAAACTAATCATACATAGCGTCGTTTTGTTTGTTATGTCAAGAGCTTTCAAATTATGTACAGTGTTGCCAGATACGAGCTCTGTAGCGCTTTGTACATAGCCGCGAAATTAAAAAGACAAAAAGGCGGAAGGGAGATATTTGACAACCTTATATATGAACAGATCGTCCATGATTTATGACTATATTAGTTACAATAAATCGCCTAAATATGATCGATGTTAAACCATTCCTTACAAAACAACAATACGATGAAATAAATTAATTCTTTAACTATATTTATTAAATTTATAATGAAATTATATAGAAATTAATTATCTAAATTATTTTTAGACAACCAATTAATAATATTATATTCATTTATTATAAGCCATTCAATGTTCACAAAAATATTATCATGTGCAATTTTTATTGAATTTTCAAAATCAATATTTGTACGAGCAACATTTAATAAATTTTCCATCTAAAAAATTAAAAATAAATTACATTAATAATAATGCACAATATGGCACATATTTTATAGATAATAATTTATATATACCGCAACTATAATGTATTCAGTTGAACAAAGTTTTGATAGTTCAATTAATGTAGTCTTAACACTTTCATCGTTTCCAAAAATTACATTAGATTGTTCAAAATTATTTGTTAAAAATACGATTGCTAAATATAAACCATTTTGACTATTTTGATAAACAGCATTAAAAATTCCATTTCGAATATTTTGTGTTAACGAAACATTTAATGATTCCATTAAATATTCATATAATAAATTTATATTTGAAATACATCCAAGTCCATTAATTATAAAATTTTGTTCAATATTCGATACGGTTGATGTGGACATTATTCGATTTAAAAAATATTCTTTATCATTAGAATTTGCCGTACGTAAACCAGCACAATATAAAACATTTTTTAAATTTGGATGTATTTCATTGTTATTATTTATTAACTCTTTCAGACGTAAATTCGTCATTTCTCGACACAAATTCAAACCCATTGCACACGACCAATGAATGGCTAATGTTCGTATATATTTTATAGATAATAATTCATCAATTCCATTATCAATAATACCGTATTCGTTAAATAAGTGTTCGATTAATTGTTGTATAAAATTCTATATAGAATTATATAATAAAAATTATAAAATAGTAAAATAATTGTTATCGCCAATATTTTAATAGGAAAATTCATAATAAAATTAAATTATTATTAATTTATTCTAATAAATACTTACTTGATAATTTCCATAATTATAAATGCCCGGCAAATATCGATTAAAATAATTTAAATGATTTTCAAATGCTGCCCATGGTATATATTCATATTCCTTAAATAAATACTTCATTATCGTTAAAGGTACATTCCAATTTAAACGATTTGCTTCGGCCAATGTAAATGAATCATCGATTATTTGGGCTCTATTTAATACATGAATTTTTTTAAAATCACCATATAATAATTCATTTATAATAAGATTCCAATTTGTTTGATCGTATTGTATGCGATAGTAACTACTTTGTTGTTTATTAAATATTAACCAATCATTTGATGACCATTCACGATTCGTATTTTTTTCGATAGTTTTTAAATTATCCGATAACCATTCTGTTGTATATGTTTGCGAAAAATCTAATTCTTGAGCCGATACAAAATTGATTGGTATCCAATATTTTGTATTTGTTAATGTTTCCGGTGGATATGTAAAATATCTTTGTTGTCCAATTAATATCGAATCTGTATTATAATTACGATTTACATATAATATTGGATAACCATTTTGTTGTGTCCAAGATGACATTATTGTTAAAACATTTTTATCCTCAGCTAATGTATTATCTTCCTTAACTGCACGTTCTAAACTAATAAATAAATGTTCTTCGGTTGTATAGTTATGAGATCTATATTTAAAGTGCATACAAATGATGAGACAGAGTGTATAATAAAATTTATATTCTTATAATAATACAATATACAATAATTTACTAAACCTTTCTGTTAAATAATAATTTAAACCCTTTTGAAAACTATTTTCCGTAAATGCATTCATAAACATTCGTAAAACGCATGCAGCTAAAAATTAAAATTAATTCATATTTTTTTGTTATTGAAATTATTTTTTTGTTTTAACAATTTTTTCAAAATTTCGACAACAAGGTGTTTTTCTAAGTATGTGATAGTACTTTCAAATTGAATTCAAACACAAACTGTTTAATATTATATATACAATAATTATTTAAAAAATTAATGAATTACGTTTCTTAATGAACTTAAAGATCAATACACTCTTGCAACAATTGAATTTGTTAATCGATTGATGTATTGACATGTAATAGCGTCTTGTTTACATTCCATTAACTGTGCTTTCCTTCTTCATTTGGAAGAAATATATTTTGATGCTGCTAAAAGTATATGTAATTCACACAATATTGTTATTGAATATCTCATGTGACTTGATTTAACTCCAAACCACAGAAATTAGGCTCACCAAATCCAGAACACATTCTTCCAGTTTATGCGAATCAACAACTGATTTTTAAAATATAATTCCACATAAAAAAAATTATTAAATATTTTTGTTTTATTTCAATTTAAAATTCTATCACGCTTAAAAAGACACCCTGTATTTATATATCGAAAGTGTTTTTATTTCTATTACCAAAATATTATATAATAAACAATTAATTGTTATGACATCATTTCAATACCTTTATCATAAGCAATACTATCAAATATATTTTCAAGTTCATTTGGACTTTCAACATAATATGACATTGGATGTGTACTTTGTAATGCATCCGATTTCATAACATTATGCATTGTATGTACAACCATTTGTTCCATTAATTTAAATTCAGGATAAATCTATGTGGGCGTGTAAATAAATTTTAATTATTGTAATTGCATGTAATTACAATACATTAATGTATATATAGATTTAGGTGTGGTGCATATATGTACTTTATCAACAATATAATTAGCAAATAATGTTGCAAAACCTTCGTTTAACCATAAATATGACCACCATTGTGGACTAACTAAATTACCAAACCATTGATGGGTAAATTCATGTGATATAAGTCGTATGATTGAACGTCTATTAATATAACTTGATATTGTGTTGTCCCATAACAGTGATGTTTCCCTATAAGTTACTAAACCCCAATTTTCCATTGCACCACCGGCAAAGTCTGGTACAGCTACTTGACCTATTTTTATTAATAAATATGGTATATTTAAATACGTCTGTAATTCATTTAATATTTGCACACCATTCGACAATGGCAACTCGATTTGATCTATTAATACATTCGGTCGTGCATACACACGATGTACAACAGATGATTGTACGTTTTCATGATATTCAAAATTTGATATAATAAATGCTATTAAATATGTTGACATCAAAGGGGTCTGTTGAAATTCTGTAGTTATCATTTGATTGATTCTATATATATATATATATATATATATATTTATGGGTGTGTGTGTGTGTGTGTATGTAAATATAAATATATAAAATAATTAATTAATTAAATTTATGTCATTCTTATTTAAATATTTTTTTTTCGACTTTAAATTATCTATTTGTTTTCGGTTGTTCGATGTGAAACATTATTTTTTGCAACAAGATATTTTTGTACTATATTTATATTTGAAATGATATGATGCCGTTGCCTTAGTTAAAAATTCATTATCATTATCATAAATAATGTTACTCCAACTAGAGCTTATGATATCTATAACAAACATTCATTACAAGGCAAATAAGTAAATCACTCCGCATTGAAATATATCACAATTCATTATTTGATTTGTAATTATCGAAATATATAAGTTTCCTTAAGCCCGCACTATTTTTAATATGAATATGATTATGAATGACAACCAATAGCAGAACACAATGCAGTCATTAAATTAAGTTCTTTTGGAATAGGTCAATTGAATCCAGTCATTAATCTGTGTGTTACAATATGATTAAAAAATTGCTTCATTTTATTGCGTATGTCAATAAGGAAAATTTTGTATACATGCGTTGTGACTTTTATGGTAACTTAATTAAATCGTAAGGTACACAGTAATTCAATTTAATTACCTATTTGTGCAATATATTTTAACTAAGGAAAATGTTTTGTTTTCTATTGATATTCAAATTGTTCCGAATTTGAATGTCATTAAGACACAATTAAAAAATGTCATTTTCAGCTAGTCTCATATTTTCCAGATAGATTACGCGACGGGATGATGAATTTTGCTATCTATATGCCCTACTAATGTTTTCACATCGATCAGTTTGTATTGGAAAATTCTAACTTTTATATGCCAATAAGAAACTTTGAAGATCAGCACTAATTTATTTAAACAGTTTAAAATGAATTCGATTCCACTCTGACGATTTCTTTAGTGTTTCATTGTCGATCTTAACCAATTAATAATATTACAGATAGTTTTTGCTGCTATCATTTACCGGCATTCACATAATTACAAACTTTAATATAAATTTAAAATAGCAAATATATTGCACTTTGCCACCGCTTCACTATACAATAATTGTTTCATACCGAACAACCTAAAATCTTTAAATTACATTGATGTAGTTGATGCTACGGGCATATTTGAAATTGCCGTATAACTTTGATGATGTATTATTCGTATTGTAAAATATGATTTTATCGCTGGTTCATCATAACATGGAAAACCATGACGTGCATCACTTGGTTGAAATTGTGTTGTTGCTAAATATCTATATATATTTGCGTTATTATAACTTATAAATAGCATATAATATTTATACTTAAATTTCATAAATTATTATAGCAAACCTTCGATTTTGATTATTATCAAGATAAGATGAATGATAAAAACCGGCTTGATCATCTCGTAACGTTCCAATGTAATCAATTTCTATTGTATAAAAATTATTTATAACCAACGAACCAATTTGTAAATTAATTGTTATAAATTCTGTTACACTATCGTACACCCAATTAATATAAATGTCGGTATGTCCAATTGTCCATAAATATACATTGATAATATTTAATTGTCTTGCATGTAAAGTAATTGTTTCGATTTCATTAATGCACTCAATAACAATTTTAACATTTCCCGAAAATGTAAAATTTCCTTCATTTATTCGTGTTTCTAATATTATGTCATATGTTAATGGTATTGTGTCATTTGGCAAACGATATGATATTAATTCATCATTATTTTTTGTTAATTTATTTTCAATATATGATGGATTATTTAATGATGAATTGTTATTAGTTTTTGCAACTATCGGTGATATTATAAACAATAACAACGCAATTAATTTAAAAAACATTTTATTTAATGAAAAACTAATTATCTACTAAAAAAAAAATAAAATTACATTTCTACCAAAATACAATTTTTATTGTCTTATTTTTCAATATATAGGTAGCTATTTTAAATGATTTTATGACAATGGATCATTTATATATATTTTATTTTATTAAAATCTTATAATATTGAGTGTATACCTATAATTTCATCCTTTATTTGAGCAAATACAAGACAGAACAACTCTTCCGAATAAATCCAGCGCTAGCCATGTCGTTCATGAAAGATTCATCCGTAGATATGGCGATCCTCCACCTAGCACTCCAGCAACTCTTACGGAACATGCTCACTGTAAATTTTGTCAATAAATCTATATGTTTCCTAGGCACTATTCTTGGCAATAAAATAATGAAGTAACATTTCTCACAACTGCAATAACTTTTTTGAAGTAAAATTAAATGTTTTCAGTGAGATAAAAATAAATACTGGTAATATTATTGGTAAATTATTCAAACATATTCAAACATAGTGTATAACAATGTAAAAAGAATTTGTTCGAGTAACATGTACCAAAATAACGACGAAATTATAGGTATGCACCAAATATAATATATTTTATAAATTATTTGCACGTATACATTAAAATATCGATTTACTTTGAACCATACATCACTATATTGAAACATATGTATACAGTTAATAGACAAAACCAATACTTTATAAGCAATAAATAAAATTTAATAGATTATTTGGTGCAACAGATAATATTATTAATTTTAATATATTATTTAATCTATACCAATATATATTAGTATATGAAATTAATTGGGTTTATCAAAACGTTTCTTGAATATTAAAATCCAGCCTTAAATCCCTATATTAATTGTTGTACATTTCTCTGGGATAGATAGATAAAAATCATCATTAGTCTCAGTTTGATGTTAGACTTGATTTGCCTATTCGTTTTGTTTATTTGTTTTCATTTTATTAGTGGTGGTTATTTCATCATTTCATGTTTCGTTACTCCAACACTCTTAAGTGTAACTTATGATGGCATCTGCCAAACATTTATTATAATCAAATGTTAACGTAATGTTTAACTGAAGTATATAACAATTCATCAATTGACCAGACGTTTATCGAAAATCACTTGTGATCATATATCAACTCAAACATTCATAAATAAACTGTGGTAAGAGAATATGACATTCATTAAATTCACGAAATGAAATGATTTTTTAAGGAGTTGCAATTGGTTGTGTAAATGAAATTTTTGTTTATAGATTAATAGTAAAATATTATCATATATATTTAAAAAAATATAAGATATATTAATAAACATTTTTTAATACATATAATATTATGTTATCATTTGTCAGTTGACGATTACATTCACAAACATATTTTATAATATATAAGGTTGTCAACTATCTCCCTTCCGCCTTTTTGCTCTTTATTCAATGCTTTATAAAAAGTGTTACAGTAATCGGATTTAGTTCAAATATGCGCCGTTTTGTTCGATAATCTGTTTCCATCTAGACTGCAACTTCATAATACCTCCCTCGTAGAAGCCCCCCTCCTTATTTGCGAAGAACTCGGACAGCCACTTTTCACAAGCCTCTTTTGAGATCAACTTTACACCACCAAGGGCGTTCGCCATGGACAGGAACAGGTGGTAATCACTTGGCGCTATGTCCGGGCTATATGGTGGATGCGATAAAACCTCCCATCCGAGCTCCCGTAGCTTCTGACGAGTCATCAACGAAGTGTGTGGTCTGGCGTTGTCCTGGTGGAACACTACACCCTTCCTTTTGGCCAATTCTGGACGCTTCTGGTCGATCGCCTGCTTCAAGCGGTCCAGTTGTTCGCAGTAGATGGTAGAATTAAGCGTCTGGCCATATGGGAGCAGCTCATAGTGGATGATTCCCTTCCAATCCCACCAAACACACAGCAAAACCTTCCTGGCCGTCAATCCCGGCTTGGCCACTGTTTGGGACAATTCACCGGCCTGCGACCACGACCGTTTTCGCTTGATATTGTCGTATGTGATCCATTTTTCGTCGCCAGTCACCATCCGCTTCAAGAATGGGTCGAGTTCGTTCCGTTTCAGCAGCATTTCGCAAATGGAAATTCGGTCCATTAGATTTTTCACTGTTAATTCATGTGGCACCCAAACATCAAGCTTTTTTTTGTATCCAGCCTACTGCAGATGGTTTAAAATGGTTTGGTGACTAACTCCCATCTCCTGGGCGATGTCACGAGATGCCACATGCCGGTCTAACTCGATGTATTCCATGATTTGATCGGTATTTGTCGTCACAGGTCTTCCGCCGGCTGGCTTATCCATGGTGTCGTTTTCACCGGCTCTGAATCGTCGAAACCATTCCTCCGCGGTTCGAAGTGATAGAGTACCATCCCCCAAAACACCATTAATCTCACGGAACGTTTCTCTAGCGGATTTGCCTTTAACGAAGGAAAACTTTAAAATAGCGCGAATTTCGGCGTTAGTGAACTCCATGTTTACACGTCTATAACTGTTGAACGCAATATCCAAACTAATCATACTTAGCGTCGTTTTGTTTGTTATGTCAAGAGCTTTCAAATTATGTACAGTGTTGCCAGATACGAGCTCTGTAGCGCTTTGTACATAGCCGCGAAATTAAAAAGACAAAAAGGCGGAAGGGAGATATTTGACAACCTTATATATATGTAATCAACTATATGAATGTCCACTTAAAATATATTATACAATTTGATTATGCAAAAGCAATGTGAAATTTCGATTATTTCATAGCCGACAATTTTTATGATAATTTATTCATTAATATTATACAAATTCCACCAAAATTGGAATGTATTTACTCATTCATTTATTTATTTATTTATTTAGACAAAAATTCTATGAAATTTCGTCCATAAATGGAATTGTACAAATTACCACGATTTTAGTCAGTATCTTGAATTTTTGCCGTAAATACTATATATATAGTACAGCTAAAAATATTGCATTGAGCTTATAAGATGATTTTCTAATTTCAGTTCTACCAAATTTCAAAATCGCTGTGGTATGCACTTGAATGACTTTCGTGTTAAATATAGTAAACTGTAAACTCATAACAATTTAGAAAATCGATTGTGGTCAGCGTCAACTGTTAAATTGTCAAAATATTATTGATCCCTATATCGTTAATAAATATTGAAAGTGTCTATCGTCAGATTAGTAATTTCCATTATATTGGTGTTTATAAAATATTATATTTTTATTATAGTCATTTGTATACCGATCAATCAAGTAGTAGCCGCGTATATTGGCTGTAATTGACGTCCATAAAGAAATATTAATGAAATTTATTAAATTTTTTTATTTGTAATATGAAGTTCATCTTGTTTTTTTATTAATCCATTTAAATCCACTATTATTATATTTAACTATTTAAAATAATTTTTTCAGACCACTATGCTGGTAGAACTGGTTGTTTTCCAGTCATGTCATACGCCCTTTACACTATCTTAATATACTACATATTACTATCATCCCGACTAACTGAGCACCTTCAAATGAGCACCATCCTTTCATCATTCTTCGTTTTGTGTGTTCATTATTTACATATAATAGTTATAATTAAAAATTTATATTTCTTACATCATTGAAATAAAAAAACATTGTTGTTACTAAATTTATTGTAAATTTTTTGCCATTTAATAAACACTCGATAATTTTATCCTTCCCTTTATGCCTTAAAAACTTCAGCATGTCCAAAAACAGGAACCAGTTTATATAGTTAGAAATCAGTTCAACAAGGAAATAAAAAGTGAAAGCAAATCTGAGAAACTTTCTCTTACAACAAAGTCAATGTAATTAAAGAACTTCAGTTTTTAAATCAAGATATACACACCAAGATCTTTAATTAAACATGACGAATAGGCAAATTAATACCAAATCAAAATGATGTACGAAAATTCCATCTTTTGTTTGTTGATTTATCAATATTTAATAGATATAATCCGTTGATTTTACACCAATCCTAAAATACGATATTAAAGCATTAGATTACAAATCGTAACAATTTGCAACATTATAAATAGATTTGAAAATCTTTAAATAATTTGCAAATTAAACAATTAAACCGTCTGACAGGTATTCGAGAATTGATATCAAGCCACAAAATGTTCATTAGAACCTCGAATGCCGAACAACTTTAGAAATAAAATATTACTTAATATTTATCTAATTCTAATCTGGTTTTTATCTATTTTATATAGATCATAGCTATATATATTTAATATGTATATTGCCGATATATACAAATATGAGTTGAATACTTGTATGATTTATAAAAATGAATTACTAGGTTTTAATTAAATTAACTTTTTTTAATTTTATGATATTTGTAATTACAATATTCTGTCCTAACGCTACATTTATATAATATTTTATTTATCATCATACAATATATAAGTTAAAGTCTTAATTGTATTTAAAAATATATATTTAAATAATATAATTATGATATTTGTGTGTGTTTTTTAAATTTTGTAGTATTTAAGTACTCGTATATTTATTTATAGATATATTTATTATCTTTTTGATAATATTAAAACATATATTAAACAAATGCATAATATCAAATTGAGAAATGTTGCACATTAAGTTAGTCACCTATGAGTTTTTCTATGATATGTTATTTTGTATGACTTTTAGACATTCAACTACAATTACGTTTTTAGTTTAGGTTGGTTATATAATCCTCGTGAAATTATAGGAATTGTTTACTTATGCCATTTATGGATATATGGAAAAAGATCACAACACCATATTCTATGTTCAGTGGCATGACAACTATTTGTTGGTATCGATCTGATTTATATTTAATAATTTAATTACTATCCAAATAAATTTACTGTTCATAATATATTAATATTAATTAATGCACACTTTTATTAATTTTAATGCATCCACTGGGGACGTAGAATATAGGGATGGTGTTGTGATGTTTCATATAAGTTAACAAATCAAATATTTTCCATCATTCTGACGTGTTCCCGCAGATTATTAAACCAATTTTATACTATTAATATGTTGCATTATTAATTACAGTACATATATCATATAAACTAAAGTACATATATGTACTAAATACACTTATCTACTATAAATATATGGTTTAATTAATATACAATTGTTATAAAAGAATTAATATATATACTAAATTAAATTAACACTTTATATTTATAATTTACTGAAATTTTGAGATTTATTTATGATAGTGTTATGTTTCATTTCATTCACGAATTTCGTTGTAATGTATGAATTCCAGAAACGCTACCTGTCACAGATTAGTCTTTATTAATAGTTTTCTATCACCTCCTATACTTTGTAATTTGACTTTATTCTTGGTCAAACTTGATTAAATTTGTTATGTATAGTTGGAATAGTATTATACACTATTATAATATAATAAAAATTAATTATCCCAATTACAATACACAAATCAGTGTGTATAACAATAAAATCCTCATTCACATATAAATTTTTTCTAAATAGAAACTATATAGTCAAGAAAATTATACTATAAAGAACTGTTCACATAACACAATTATAAGACTTGTATG
Organism: Bibio marci; assembly: GCA_910594885.2. Classification (NCBI taxonomy): domain Eukaryota; kingdom Metazoa; phylum Arthropoda; class Insecta; order Diptera; family Bibionidae; genus Bibio; species Bibio marci. Next base: position 44,843,838 of record OU343114.1, read on the forward strand.
ATGTGTGGTTACATATAAAATTTAAATAAAATTGTATGAGAATTGATTAAATTACCAGGAAAAATTCTCTGCGTAATAATTTTCTAGAACCTCAGCATAGGACGAACTATTCATATAATTCTATTATAAATCAATCATGTATAAAATTTAATCAAAATTGGATTAACCTTAAATTTTTATGTATCTGGAGAAGTGGCAAAGAAAACCATTCGGTTTAACAATTTTTCAGAACTTGCATATATAGGAACAATTACTTTGTATGAGATAATTTGTTGTTTGCCTATACTAATTTTCACGGCAAATCGAATTTTATAAATTTTTAAAATCGATTTAGACGTTCAAAAAATATAGTTAATTTTCCATTCGTTGTCGGTGTAAATTCAAAGAAATTTTCGATATTATAATTTATATTAAATCGTCCAAATAGTTGAATCTGAATCGACATTTCACAAATGACAACAAATGAAAAATCGGCTATTGAACAATTGAATTGATTTTAAGAAACTGTTCTATGAAAAATCGAATTTATCTGAAAAATGTTTCACCAAAAGTCATACTAAAAGCAATATTTATAGATATATTACAATTATGTATTGTATAATTCCTGAAAATTTTAATAAAATATATTAATTACAAAACTAAATTATTCGCTATAGTATAAAATTAATTGATGTGTCCATGTTTGCATTAAATAGCGATGTATAATAGTCAATAAGATTCTAATTTAATTAATTGATATTATAATATTTTACACAACATTATTTAATAACCATTCATCAATAATTTGTCGGTTTGTAATCGACCATTTTATATTTTCCATAATAAATTCATTTGCTATTTTGATATGTGATTTATAGGGTCCATTCGAACCACCAAGAAGTTCAAATAATTTATGTGCCTATAAGTATATCAAATATAAATTAATGAAATTAAACAAATATAATATAATATAATATAAAGAACAATCATTTTCGTAATATATAATTAATATAAATACTAATATCTAATATGAACAGATTGATTCGTTAAGGCATTGCGCCAATCGATCCTCCATCCTTTATGGTATACAACGATTCAAAGTTGTATTAACGAAATTTCTCTATGCGATATCTGATACTGATTTACTGTACTATATAAACAAAATAAACTCCCACATGTATAACTATTACGTGTTTCGGTTAGTTCCTTGCAAAGTGATTACTTGCATTCAACGGAATCCAAGGTGTTCGATAAAATCGTACTACTAGCTGTAGTTAACGAACTTAAAAAATACTATAAATATATCAATATATTATAATTTAAATTATACATACTTGTTGAATGGAGTCATCTCTTATTGCATTTTTTCCAACATCCATTATTGTCAATTCTATTTCAGTAACACTATAAAATATAGTTGTTAATTTATCAATATTATCAATTAAAAATTGAACGGCCATTTGATAACCAATGAGGCTCATGTCAAAAATTGAATTATATATTCTAGTTCTAAGTACAACTATTGTGCTCTCATTCAATGTAAGTTGTAACAAATCATTTAGTAATGTTTCATTTGTAATACACCCCAATGCTAACATAATATAACCTCGATCGTCTCCATTGATATGCATATGATTTAAAAAAAAATTCATGTCATTTTCATCGGCTTTACGAAGTCCTGCACAAAATATAACATCTCTTAAATTTGGATGTATTTTACGATTATTATTAATTAATTCTTTTAAACGAGTATTTGCCATTTGTAAACAAGTTTCCGAACCATGCGTGCATGCCCAATTTATTACCTTTGTTCGCATATATTTCATAAGAATTGGTTCATCTTCATTATCTTCAATGCCAACATAATTTAATACATTTTCCGTAATATTACATATAAATTTCTATAATAAAAATTAAATTATTGTTTTTTTAAATTTTTTTTCGGTTATTTAAAATAAAATGTATATACGAAATTAACAGGATGGCTGACGGTGTGACATGTTATGTCCGCCAACGTGTTAATACAACTATAAAGTATATAAAATAAATTACCCTATATAAATCATAATTATCTAAACCAGCAAAATATCGTTGTAGCGGAAATAAATGATCAGTTGCTGTGACCCATGGTATATATTCCATTTCATATTGTAAATAACGTATAATATTTAATGGAATATCCCAATTTAATTGCTTTGTAAATACAAATGTAAAAGCATCGTCAATTAATTGTGATCGACTAATTACATGTATCCGATTGTAATCACCATCATTTAATTCTTGTGCAATTAAATTCCAATTTTTTCGATCATATTGTACACGATAATAGCCGGTTTGTTGTTTATTAAATATTATCCAATCATCCGTTGACAATGGACATTCGTCGGTTTCATGAATTAATCTAAAACGTTCATTTTGCGGTAACCAATAATCGGCTGTAGTAATTGAAAAATCTGGATTTTGTGCTGTTGCAAAATTTATCGGTATCCAAAATGTTGTCGGTGATATGGTGCTTGTCGGATGCGTAAAAAATCTTTCTTGACTAATAATTATTGAATTATTTTCATAATTACGATTAACATATAAAACTGGAAAACCTGATTGTTGTGTCCACGATGACATAATTTTACTAACATTAAATTCTTCAGCAAGTGTTTGGTCTTCTTTAACAGCTCGCTCCATTGCATCAAATAAATCATGTTCAGTTATAACTGAATATGCACTAATAAAAGAAATTAATTAATAAATTTTAATCATCGCAATATACTTAACCCCCCAATTCGACCGATACCACCATGCGAAGTAATCGTACAAATATAAAACAATCGCGTACAAAATTGATTTAGAAATTAAAATAAAATTGGAAAAATAAATTAAATTATTTTAAAAATTAGTAAAAATTCGATTGTTTCGTTTGGCAAATGCATCAAAACATTTTGTTAATCATTTTGCTGGAAAATTTTCATTGCATAGTGGTGATAAATTTCAGCATTTTACGATTTTGAAATAATCGATCGAAATGGGTGGTTACACCTGAGTTCTGTATTTCTTTATAAAATATATAGTTACTTTTCGGATAGATAATATTGTAATCCTTTGAGAAAACTATCTTCTGTAAATGCATGTGAAAACATACGTAAAACACAAGATGCTATATGTACACACATAAACATAAACAATATATTAATTAATTGTTAATTTAATGGTATCCATTGATTAAATTGTATTTTTTTTTAAATTTTCTTACATTTATCATAAGTAATTTTATCAAATAATCGATAAATTTCAAGTTGACTTTCAACATAATGTGTCATTGGATGTGTATTACTTGAAGCATCTATTTGAAATACTTGTTGTAAATTATATGGATACATGTAATTTAATATTTCCCATTCCGGATATATCTGTAACAATTTTATTTTTAATTTTAAATTCATATTCTTCAAATTTTGATGTATATTTTATTTTATATAATAAGTTTTATAAATACTTACTATATGAGTTAAATAATATGATAAATATATTGCAAGTCCTTCGTTTAACCACAAATATGTCCACCATTTTGGACTAACTAAATTACCAAACCATTGATGGGATAATTCATGTGCCATATATGGAATTGTTATTAATTTTGTTTCATATGATGTTGTATTATCCGTTAAAACAGCTCTTGAACTACATAATTATTATAGTAACAAATAACATAAATATATGCAATATGCGAAAAATTACCAATGGCAATGGTTATATATATATATTTATAAATACTTCACGATTGCGTATATGCTTTTAATAATAACACTATTCTCGAAACATTTTTATATAATCTATTTTTTTCTACAAAAGATTCTGTTAAATTTTACAAAACCGCATAATTAATAAGAATAAAATTATATGTTTAAATTTAATATTTATTTAATATGGAAATCTGACACATAAATTATGGCGGAAATTATATGAAATATCTTGATTCATCATATCATCATCAATATACATATCCTTTGTTGGAAAAATAACCGGAATCACTTGTGTTAATCATATGTGAATCTAAAGACTTCTGATGGCTACTAATTGATTTAAAAAAATAAAGAAATAATAAACATTTTTATAATTAAAAATAAATTAAAATTGAAAATATATATCTTAATTAATTTACACTTAATTGTTAACGTATACAAACATTTTACTTCACCATAAAACTTAACTATTAGATAAACAATTATATTATTTATTATATTTAAATTTTTTTTAAAAATAACCATAAATTGGTCTTTACGTAACGTTCCATAATATTTATTATTGGTTATACTCCGGTATGCGGTGAAGTTATATTTGCATTTACGTTTACGTTAAGTGTAAATTATTTATTATTTTAATATATTTCTATTTTTATATAGGTATTTCATATTTTCAATTATTTTTAATTGTAATAATTGTTTATTATTTCATTATTTTTATAGTCTACTTTTATTTTGGTTTTTAATAAATTTGGGGTGTTGTGTGTCTATAATAACAAGATATGATGAAATTGATAATATGGTATGAATTGTAAGGTATAACCAAATAATTTTGACAATGAGTAGTAGCTGATTATTACAATTTAATAATTATATAAATGTTCACACATTATTTAAATTTTTTAAAGAACCTGATAATTTTAATTAATTTTCATTTGAAAAATTGTATAATAAAATGTGAATATTGTTCAATTACTGAAAACTTAAACAAGGTTTAAAATAAAAAAAAGTGTCACTGTTAAATTTAGAATTTTTGATCTTTACAAAGTCGTACGTTTTTGTTCTCGAAGAAGAAGTTATCTCTAGGATCAATTATTATTTTCTACTTTTAGAATTTGAATTGAACACGAACGCATTATAATATTGTAATAACTTATCAAATATTAAACATTTCAACGCACGCACACAAATTATATATACATGAATGAAGAGAATATAGCCATTCTTACGCCAACGTGTGTCGTAATTACACAACAATTATTTAAATAATATATATATATATGCAAATTACTTATATGTTATTAAACCCCAATTTTCCATGGCACCTGTACGAAAATCTGGTATACTAACATGATCTATTTTCGGTAATGAAAAATTTATCTGTAAATAATCTTGTAGGTTATCTATTACCTTAGCACCGATATCAAATGCATATAATGTTTTATTAATTGTATTTGATGATGCAAAAATACGTTGTGGTAATTCATTGACATTATCATAATTGCTAATATTTACAAAGTCACTGATAACAAATGCAATTAAATATGTTGACATTAGTGGACTTTCTTGAAATACTGTTGTAACCGTTTCATTATCGTCACTGTATGCGTGTGTGTGTGTGTGTGTGAATTCATATGTAAATACAGGAGGTATATTATAACATTTTTACAGTATTATATAATAAATATTATCATCACATTATTTATAATTTTAAATATTTATAATCATTAAAATTTATATATAAATATATAAATTTTTATAAATAAATAAATGATAATGTGTAAATAAATCAAAAATTAAACACAACAATTAAAATAATATAAAAAATACTTTAAAATATTTGAAATTTGTGGCATATTTGATATCGCTGAATAGGTTGCGACATGAATAATACGTATTGTAAAATTTGCTTTAAAAGCCGGTTCATCATAACATGGAAAACCGTGACGTGCATCCGTTGGTTGAAATTGTGTTGTTGCTAAATATCTAATCATTTATTAATTATATAAATTACAATAATTAATTTTTTATTTATTATTAATTTGTCCATATGTTTTGTTATTTTTTTTTTTTTCTAATTTAGATGCGTGCGATGTTGTTCACTTACCTAACATCACCATCAGCATTTACATAAGACGAACTATAAAATCCATATAAATCATTGCCACGTAATGTACCACTATATTTTATTGTAAGTAAATATTTATTTTTTGGTATTAAATTTATCGGAGATTTTAATGATAAAAATTCAGTAATATTATCATAATTCCAACTATCAATTATAAAAATTGGATTTAAAATTGTTGAATTATCACTATTTGTACTATTATTATTACTATTACTATTATTATTATTATTATTATTATTATTATTATTACTTTTAACCGAAATTGTTACACTTAAAATGTCTAATTGTCGTTTATGTATTGTTATAACATTTGTTTCATTTATAATTATAATATTTATTTTAACGCATCCGATAAATGTAAAATTTGCTTGATCTATTCGTGTTTCGATTGTTATATCATAGGTTTCGGGTCGTGTATTATTTGGCAAACGATAGGATATATTTTTTATATGATGATGTTGTACATCTTTGGTTAAAATTATGGTAACACCACCACCACCAATAACACATAGAAATAATAACCACCAACGACACATTTTTTTTTTTTTAATTAATTTATTTTTCCTTTTTTAATATATTATCGCACACATAAATTTACTAATTATTAAAATAGTATACACTTTAACTTTTCTAACCAAATATTTAAATATTTATATATTAACTAAATTTTATGAGAAGAATGAACACAAAAACTAAAACAACACTAAAAAATTCTTAAAAAATATAGTATTTCCGTTTTAGAATAAAAATAACTAATAATACATATTAAAACCGAAAACAAACGTTTTAGTTTATGTAATCACTGATAAAATAAACATTTTTTTTTTATTTTACTTATAGAAATTACGTATAAATAAAAATTTAAATGTATTAAATGCAAAATATTATGTTATGACTATTTATGTACAAATAGTATCAATATTATAATACGGAATATTTGAAATGTATATTATATACTATGTTTTAAAATAGTATATAACATACAAATGTAAAATGTTATGTAAATAATAAATAGATTATATAAAAATATTTTCATGAATGTATGAAATCCAAAATAAACGAACACACTTCTATATTTATATATTTATATACCCGTTCCCGATCGTAACATATTTCCCTATGTAGGTCAGGAATTTTATACTTCTCTATATTCCATATTTCTATAACCATTTTTATATGTATATATTTACGTATACTTATGCAGGCGTTGTGGGGGTGTTTATCTTAAAATACAGCTTTTTTGATGAATGACGCATTATAGTTTTTTTTTTCCCCCTATGTAATTATTACAAATGAATGCTGTTTTTGCATCAAAGTAAGTCGTCATAATCTATTAACTCTTTAGTATTTAACAAGTGTTAACTTCAATTATTTACAATATACGCACAATATATCAACAAATGAAACAACTAAAGAATGCTTTTAACGATTAATAAATCTTTATTTAGATGTCAAAGACAAAGAACATCCAACTGTTAGCATATACATATACTGTTACATTAAATCGGAATGATAGAAAAGCATAAGAAAATTCTTTGCCACTTGATAGACACCAGGAAAATCTAAAAAGCACAACAGTAATTTTTATACATCAAATTATGTCTGGAGATTAAAAGTATATTCACTACGATTATCCTAAACGTCGGCAAGCATATGGGTAACATTAAATGTACCGGCTCGATTAACGATACCATCAAAATGCGGTATATACTATGAGCTGCTGAACTTGAATTAAAAACCATTACAGTTAAATGTATTTGGCTGGGAAGTTTTACTCTACCCGAATTATATACCACAAATATTGCTACATTACACCACACTTTGTTCCTTTCAATTAATTTTATTTAATTACTTGTTACCCGGCTAAAAAGATAGGCAAAGGTGTGAATATATAGCAATCGATGAACAATATACTGTCATTAAAATATCAGTTATTTATTTATTTAAAATAAATTATTTAAAATACACAAACAACCGAATTTCAAGGTAAACACCTTATGTAAAAAAAAAAAAAACCGCAAAATGTTTTATAAATTATTAACTCGTCGAACTTACGTATACATGTTAAATTTAAATCATTATTACTGGCACTACATAAAAACACATAAATTTTATACTAACAAAAAGTATAAATTTTGACGTCATAAAATTTTACGTTATCAATAAAATCCCAACATTTATTTCTTAGAATTTTAAAAAATCATCATAATTTATTTGGATTGTGCGTAAACAAAAACGTGTACATTCCATGATATTACAATATGTGAAACATAAATATGGTATATGAGTACTAACGTTAATATTATAATTTGTATATATACAATATTTTTTTATAAGATAAGGGATACAACGAGTATTATTATTATTATTATTCTTATTTGTGGATGTGGTTGTTTTGTATTTATATAATTTGAATAAATATGTCTCGATTCACGTTGTTTCGTTGTTTTTTTTTTTTTTTCTTATCTCTTATGTTGATTCAGAAAACTAAAAATTTATATAATATCGTCAGATGGGGCATTTTGAGACATATTTATTTATTTTTTTTTTCACTTAGAAATATTTCTAATGATTTTCTATAGTGGTGGACAAGTTATGAGGACGTATTAGTCCTGTAAAATTCGTTGAGGATCACATCTTAGTTTCGTTGAAGTTGATGTAAATTTTTTATCGATCCCTCTCTGTCGACGGAGATATGTTGGTCCATTAAAAATTAGCATTTGCATTTTTTTTTTCAATTTATCAATTTTCTTCTCTGCAGACAACAGATCCCTGACACTCAAACGACTTTTTCTACACATCCATATCCATCCAGTATATGTGTAGGATTCCATGTCTCCTCTTAGAACCGCTAACAATTTACATTATGACTTCTAACCAACTTGTATAATTGTAAACGAAGCTTAATTCACGTTGGATATAATCATTGAAAATCGTCAATAAATTGTTTACCCTACTAATTATTACTGCGCGATTTACCAATAAGTTAAGTTGCTTGTGTATAGGGGTGTATAGGGGTGAAATCTGCTTAATAACGGTTTTCTTAATTTTTATATGCAGCCGAGTGATGCGAGTGAATTAAATCCTTCATTGGTGCAGTGCATTCAAGCATGCCATTCTTTGGATCTTGTCTAGTTTTTCTTTGACTACTGCGTGGAGTATTTTTTGTCTACGTACCATATAGAAGAATGTGTGCGGAAATAAGTGTCAACTACCTCAACCGATTTTGTAGAACATATCGTTGAATGCTTATAGGTTTACAATGTTATATGATAAATTATTAAGTATATAGGGAATTTGAATGTAATAAGCAATTTTTGTTGAAAAAACTGTGCTATAATAAAAAAAAAATGGAATAATAATTCTATTTTTACTTGAAGTGTTAATTTTTGATATGTTATAATTTGAAAAATTTGTAATTATTAATAAAAAATCTGTAAACCAAAAAAAAAACCCTGTCCACAAAAGTGTTTCCAAAATTTTAGTTAATCTTGGTACGATTAGATATGAGATGGGTGTAGATTTTAAAAATATATAGAAGGTATTTAAACAATCACTCAGACATATGAAGGAGTTGGTGATAGCACTATGTTTTTTACAACACAAGACTGATAGCTTAGCATTAACACTAACAATGTCTTCTATATATTGTATATACAGATATTATATCGATGTCGCAACGAAAGTGTATGGCTGTGTCCCTTACCTTAGTTGTACAAAATCCTTTAATCTAATTGCCAATTTAATCTACAGGACGAAAATTTCATTGTTGTATATATTGTATATTGTGTACATGCCATACATAACATACATATATTTGGCATAAATTTTTATAATGTTAACAGTTACAATATTAAGTCATATTACATTTAATTAATTTAATATTTTATTGAGCGACATTTAACTCTAACCATTGATCAATGCTGTATCCATTATTAATTAGCCATTGAACATTTTGGAATATATAATTATTGGCATTATAGATATATGATGATAATGCACCATTTGAATTAGCACTTTCAATCAAAGTTTCAACCTGTAAAATTATTTTTTAATTTAATTTTAATCAATTATATAATTGCATTTAATATAATTACCCTTATTATGTCTTGATGATGTGATGCACGTTGTGCAATTCCACTAATAGCATTCCCAATATTAGAATTACTGTTAAATATAACAGCTGCAGATTCAAAATTATCAATCAAAAATTGGGTTGCTAAAACGTAACCTTCCGGACTATTTTGATAAACACTATTAAATATTGCTTGACGTATTGATTGAGAATTACTTTCATTTAACGATTGTTGTAAGTAATCGACGAGGTAATTTTCATTGGACATACAACCAAGTGCATTTAAAATGGTTGACTGATCATTTGGATTTGTTATTGCACGATTCCAAAAATTATAATAATCCAATTCGTTGGCATTACGTAGTCCTGCACAATATAAAACACTTCTTAAATTTTGATGTATATCTGTGCCATCAGCAGTTATTTCTCTTAAATAAGTATTAGCTGATTGTCGACACATTTCCGAACCATATGTACACGACCAATCTATAATTAATGTTCTGGCGTATTTTCTAAGAATTGGTTCGTCTTCAATATCTTCAAAACCAACATTTTCTAATAAATTTTCTGTAGAGCGACTTATAAAACTCTATACAAACATACAAGTAAAAAAATTTAATAATGCATACAAATAATCAATTATGGTATATATTTTAATACTATAAAATAATACTTACTCTGTACAATGGATAATTATCCAATCCAGTAATAAATCGATTTAAATAATTTAAATGTCTTGTTGCCGATGCCCACGGTACATATTCAATTTCATTTTCTAAATATCGTAAAATGTTAAATGCTATATCCCAACCTAAACGATTTGTACGTGCAAATGTACATGAATCATCGATTAATTGTGAACGACTGAGTAAATGAATTTGATCATAATTTTCATATAATGCTTGTGCAATTAAATTCCAATTTCTTCGATCATATTGTACACGATAATAACCACCCTGTTGTTTATTGAAAACAATCCAATCATTTTCGGTCCATGCATTATTTGGATTTTGTTCAATTCTCATAAATCGCGTGTATTGTGGTAACCAATAATCAGCCGTAGTTGTTGAAAAATCTGGATTTTGTGCTGTTGCAAAATTTATTGGTATCCAAAAGGTTGTCGACGACAACGAACTAGTTGGATATGTTAAAAATTGTTCTTGACTTATTGTTATTGAACCCTCATCATAATGACGTTGAACATACACAATTGGAAAACCACTTTGTTGTGTCCATGATCGCATAATTGTTGGAAAATATAAATCTTCTGATAGCGCACCATCTTCTTTAGCCGCTCGCTCGATTCCAGCAAATAAATCGTCTTCTACAGCATCATTATATGCTCTATTTAAAAATACAAAACAATAATTTCATATATTTTCATGCATTAGAACACATTAGTTAAATATTAAAATAAACAATAGAATTACACTAAAATAAAATCATACCTATCATTAAGATAATAATTTAAACCTTTAACAAATGTTGCTTCCGATAAGGCATTCAAAAACGTTCTTAAAACACAAGCAGCTGTAAAAAAAACATTACGATTATAAATAAATATAATATTCGTTTAATTATAAACTGAACGAATCAGTACGTGTGTAAAGAATTTATAATTACATTTATCATAAGCAATATTATCAAAAATTCTAGAAATAGCTTCTGGACTTTCAATGTAATAGGACATTGGTCGACTTGAACCAGATGCATCTGATACTAATACATTCTGTAAGGTACCATAAACAAATTGCTCCTTTATATTCCAGTCTGGATAAACCTATATAGTTGTTTTTGGATAATTTAGTAAAATAATTTACATTAATAGTTAATATTTAAATAAACTTCTAATATTGAGGGGTAGCCCCAAGAGAGATGAAACAATGGGGACGAATAAAAACTAATCGCAATAACTTTAATTTAAAACTTGATCTAGCAAAAAATAACCAGTAACTGGTTTGTAATTTGCAGTTTTTGCAGTTGTGCTCAAAAAAACTTGTAAATAATACGGAACATGAGTTTTTTTTAATTTACTTCCGCAAATGGAAATTGAGTCATCACCATCACCAAAACTATTTATTATGTACAAAAGCACTATGATGTCAAAAACAAAAGGAATTCGTAATTTTTTGTATTCAATAAATAATACTGAATTGGTATAGAAAAACTTAACATAACACTAAGTCACTCAGTAAGTTTAGCGTTCCTTTAATGCTTATCGATCGAGAAATTACCCACGGGTTCAATAAATCAAAGATATTTTACTAATGAAATTTTTCAGTTAAATTTTGGAATACGGTTATAGTGTACGGAATACAGATGGGTAGATCTGTTAAATATGAAGCCAATGTGCAGTTTGTAATGTGTATTCGATGAAATCTATGTGTTAAAAACAAAATTCTTTCTTATTTTTAAATATTCACAGACATTTTTGACACAAATAATCATTTAAAATACTATTAATTGATTCAATCTTATCAATTCATCATTTCTCACAGAAATTGAAAAATAAAATAACTAGGTGTTTACTTATTGCTTTCAAACACATGTCTTTAAATGTTTTGCATCAATTTTGGCAAAAATTAAATAATATGATATTTTAATACAATATTTGGTTTTAATTGTAAAACATTCGGTTTAATGCTGATCAATCAACATACGAATGATTAATTTCTTTAAGATTCTGATTTCCGAAATTATTATTTTCTATGTATGTTATGTTACATATTTATTTTTCATCGCATTTCCTTTAGTGAATAAGTTTTTGTTTACTTTTGAAATTACTTATTAGGCGACATCGTCAATGTAATGTCGACATCAACGATACCAATTATAATTTTTATCATCAATAACGAAAATAATTAAGTAGCTACCATTACTCTTATGTTACTATATAAGATTTTGTGAAAAGATAATATTTTATCAGTTTTTCTTTAAGGAGTATATAGTTATCGTATAGAAATATATTTATTTTTAAATAAAATAACACAAATGCGAACTTTAATTCGATGAAAAAATATAAATAGATTAACCTCTATTGCAAAGACACTTTATGAATTGACTTATATTGAATTGGTTTTATTTTTAATATACCGCGATAAGATTGAAATAAATATAATGATATGATATAATAATTTTAAATAATGTTAAATAATTTGTATACTATCATAATCCAGAGTGCGTTTTAATTTGATAACTGATAATAGGAATTTACAAATAATATGTATTAAAAATTAAAATTAAGTGTTACTTACTAAATCTATTGCATAATTTCCATATAATGCTGCAAAACCTTCATTCAACCATAAATAAGTCCACCAAGTTGGAGATACTAAATTACCAAACCATTGATGTGTAAATTCATGTGCAATTATACGAACAATTGATAATTTAGTGGTATATGATGATGTATCATCATCCCAGAAAAATGCTGATTCTCTATATGTATAATATATATTAGAGTGCATAATTACACATGTCATATATATTGCTATATACAAGAAATAAAAGCACATAATAGCAACCAGTAGCATATACCTACCTATAAGTTACTAATCCCCAATTTTCCATAGCACCAGCTGCAAAATCTGGTATTGCAGCTTGATCCATTTTTGGCAATGAATAATCCACACCTAAATAATCTTCAAGTGCTGCTAATATTGCTATACCACTGTCCAACGTTAAATAAGTTAAATCAATTGCATTTGGACGTGCAAAAACACGATGTGGAAATTGTCCAACATTTTCGGAATTACTAAGATACGAAAAATCGGAAATAATAAACGCAATTAAGTATGATGATGTCGGCGGTGTTTTTTCAAATTCTGTAGTCACTGTACCATCGCCACTATAAAATCATAATATATATATGAAAAAATATTTAGAAATTAAAAACTGGGAAATATATATTTTTTTCATAAATTTAAATTACTTTGGCAAACTTGATACTTCCGGCATATTTGATATAGCTGTATACGAACTATCATGAGTTATACGTATTGTAAAATTTGCTTTTAATGCCGGTTCATCATAACATGGTAAACCGTGACGGGCATCAGTTGATTCAAATTGTGTTGTTGCTAAATAACTTTATATGTGTACATACATATCAAATTAAGATATTTATACTATTAATATTGTAAGTAAAGGTAAATTAAAAACAAAATATTTACTTACACAGTTTGTCCAGCATCATTTAAATATGATGATCTATAAAATCCAGCGTCATCATTTCTCAATGTGCCAACATAATCTATAATAATTGTGTGCACTGAGTCTTGATTTAGTTGTACAGGTAAATTTATAGTTAAAAATTCTGTTACATTATCATATTCGTAGGGGAGAGGAACAAGCGTTTGTAAGAATAAAAATTGCACAGATAATATATTTAATTGTCTATGGTGAATTGTTATAACCGTTGTTGGTTCTACAATAAGTAAATCAATTCTAACCGTTCCGGTAAACGTAAAATTACCCGTATGAATCCATGTTTGTAATGATAAATCATATTCTAATGGACGTGTATTATTTGGTAATCGATATGAAACTATATCATCAGCTAATGGTTGTACATCTTCAATACGAGGTATATTTATTGGCAGTTTAGCGGTTACCAATAAAATTGACGAGAAAAATATTATAAACCGAAACATTATTTTCACTCAGAGTTAAAACAGAAACTGAACTAAATGTTTTATATGCAATTTTTTTTCTTGAATTTTTAGTACAATTTTAATCTCATCTTATAATCATTTTCAAGTATTTTATGTATTATAGTATAGGTGTATTGTAACCTATATGCGTCTATCAATTATTGTAATTGAAATGTTAACACTTTCAACAGTAATAAATCACTTGTTCTATAAATATTATAATAATATTATTATTGATATAATTATTATTAAATATTATTATTATAAAGATTAAATATTGTAAAAGCATATGAGTATTTTAAATGCTTGTGTGTATGTGTACAAAATATAGATACATATACAATTTATATTAAATGGTGATGGTATTAGTTTTGGTCACAAAATATTATTAATCATCTTTCAATTAGGTATTTATTCTGAATATACCTGTAAGGTTTGCATTGTGGAAAAAATTGAATTAATTCAGAAAAGGTTTCATATATTTGCCATAATAATTCTTTTTTGAACTTATCCTTTTCGGTTGCCTTCTTGTGAAGATAGATTAGGTCTGGTAAATATGTGCACTCTTCAGAGAGGTAGAGAATATTTTGAATGTTTATAACGAACCTAAACTTATTATATTGCTTGTCCCGATTTGCTTGCAAAATTATGTTTGTTGAAATGTTGGAAATATTATTTGTGGGATTTGGTTTAAAAATCGTATAAGTCCTAAAAGAATATTACAAAATCGAATATCTATTCTTTTTGTTTTAGGATGAAACGATTACAAAAGCTACACTATGGAATATAATCACAGTAAATTGCGTGTAGTTAAAATTTATATTACGAATTTTGATCGCGCATTACATAAATATATTATTTTAATACAATTTAAATTGTGCTATTAATAATTTGATTTTATCGACAATAAAACAATATGTACTAACTAATACAAAATCACAAAAAATTTGAATTGTATTTTTATCATGAATATAATGAATGGAAAGTAACAACCAATAAAACTACAAATAAAAATTCTTCTTATCTATTATAAATATCTTATTATATTATATTATATAATAGCAATAAGTACAATTTGTAACGTTATCTTAAAATTATTTCATATAAAGTACAATACTTATACAATTTATATTGGATACAATCTGAAGACTCTCAAAATGTCTTTTCTTTAACGTATGTATACACATTGAAAATCGATTGCCTCACCGCAACCATTGATGCAAACCTATTTTTTTAATTATCAGTATGCGAAGAAAATCACTATACATGTACATGATCAAGCTGCATATATATCACAACGGGTTTGTGGAGCCCACATATTATAGAATTTGATTTAACGTTATAATATATTCAAAAATTGGATGCTGTCACTAAATAGCAATGACAAATTAATTTAATTGATATATTTTAAGTGCAGGAAACTTTGTGAACGCTAATGCTTTTCTATTATTTAGGCAGAAGAACTAAATTGTTGTAAATCATTTAAAAATCAATATTTATAAATGTATGTTAAATGCGTTAACAAAAAATTTAAATATTTTATTCAAATATTATTTATACATAGAAATTATAAAACATTTACTAGAAGCCAATCATTTATATATTCACCATTGGTTATGGTCCATTGCAAATTTTGTAAAATATTATTATTAGCCGTTGTAATATAATTAGAACCGATACCAGAATTTGCAGCTAATTGTATTATAATTTCAACCTAAATTAATTAATCATTATTTTATATCATTCAATACATTTAATTCAATTGTCAATTGTCTTACTTGATCAATATCATGTTTGCTTGTAGCACGTTGTGCAATTTGAGTTATACCATTTCCTAAATTATTATTACTTGTAAATATAATCGATGATTGATTAAAATTATCAATTAAAAATTGACTGGCTAATGTATAACCTTCGTGACTATTTTGATAGACTGCATTAAATATTCCTTGACGTATGTTGGCCGAAATTTCTAAATTTAATGAATTCTCTAAATAATTTGCTAGCAATGTAATATTTGATATACATCCGAGGGCCGTTGTAAGTTGTGTATCCGATGTCATTATCATACGATCCCAGAAATAATTGTAATCATTTTCATCGGCCATACGTAGACCTGCACAATACATTACACTTCGTAAATTTTGATGTATTACTCGACCGTCAGTAATATAATCTCTAATACGATTATTAGTTTGAATGCGACACATTGCCGAACCAAATGTACACGACCAATTTATAACTAATGTTCTAGCGTATTTTCTAAGAATTGGTTCGTCTTCGATATCTTCAATACCAACATTTTCGAATAAATTTTCGGTTAAGCGACTTATAAAACTCTATACAAACATACGAGTAAAAATTTAATAATGCATACAAATAATCAATTATGGTATATATTTTAATACTATAAAATAATACTTACTCTGTACAATGGATAATTATCCAATCCAGTAATAAATCGATTTAAATAATTTAAATGTCTTGTTGCCGATGCCCATGGTACATATTCAATTTCATTTTCTAAATATCGTAAAATGTTAAATGCTATATCCCAACCTAAACGATTTGTACGTGCAAATGTACATGAATCATCGATTAATTGTGAACGACTGAGTAAATGAATTTGATTATAATTTTCATATAATGCTTGTGCAATTAAATTCCAATTTCTTCGATCATATTGTACACGATAATAACCACCCTGTTGTTTATTGAAAACAATCCAATCATTTTCGGTCCATGCATTATTTGGATTTTGTTCAATTCTCATAAATCGCGTGTATTGTGGTAACCAATAATCAGCCGTAGTTGTTGAAAAATCTGGATTTTGTGCTGTTGCAAAATTTATTGGTATCCAAAAGGTGGTCGACGACAATGAACTAGTTGGATATGTTAAAAATTGTTCTTGACTAATTGTCATTGAACCTTCATCATAATGACGTTTAACATATACAATTGGAAAACCACTTTGTTGTGTCCATGATCGCATAATTGTTGGAAAATATAAGTCTTCTGATAGCGCACCATCTTCTTTAACCGCTCTCTCGATTCCAGCAAATAAATCTTCTTCCGTTGCATCGTTATAGGCTCTGTATTTAAAATAAATTATTTTTCATTGCAATTTTTTTATAATTTATAAAGAAAATTTATCAGTTTACCTATCGTTAAGATAATAAGTTAAACCTCGTCGAAATGTTTCTGTTGAGAATGCATTCATAAACATTCTTAAAACAGATCCAGCTGTTTAATTGGATTTTTATAAAATTTATAATAGTAATCCCATTAAATTAATAAATTATAATATGTTTAAAACAATAAATCTAATAATACACACATACATTTATCATAAGCAATGTTATCAAATAACCTTTCTATAGCTTGTGGACTTTCAACATAATAGGACATTGGTCGGCTTGAACCAGATGCATCTGATATAAATACATTTTGTAATGTACTAACTACAAAATTATCCACTAAATGCCAATCAGGATGTACCTATAAAATATAAACAGCACGAAAATTGTATATGAGATTAGATTTTATTTTTATTTTAATAAATAATTAATTAAAATTTTAATACAATCAGTGACAAAATAAAATCTAAGGTGCCATTATTAGAGTCGAAATATAATGATATATAAATGTCAATAACATGCTATTTTGAAATTAATGAAATTCTGGTAATTGATAGTCATCTATACTAGACAAAAATTTCTGATGTATAGAATATATAGGAATTTGGTCATAATATGAAATAAATCGAGCATCGGAATTTTAAACTATATATTCGATATGATCGTCATCGAATCCATGAATACCAGTCTTTGAACAAAATTAGTTAATTGTCTTGCACATCTACTGCAGAAATTTAACAGATTCGAAAATATACATTTAAATATTGTCATAAAGTGTGTATATTTGATGTTGTTATAAACGCATATAAAGTTGTCGAACATATTATTATACGTATTTAACTTAAAATTTTGTCATATTCACATACCATATCTGTGATAAAATTAGCAAAAAATGATGCAAAACCTTCATTTAACCATAAATACGTCCACCAAGTTGGAGATACCAAATTACCAAACCATTGATGTACAAATTCATGTGCAATAACACGAACAATTGATAATCTTGTGGTATATGTTGATTCCGATGGATTATAAAAAAATGCTGATTCTCTAATAAAATAAAAACAGCAATTATTTTATAAAACTATAATTAAAGTCTATTATGAATTTTTTTTGTCTAAACTTATGTATATTTATTGTATGCGATGATTATGATTTGTATATAGATATAAATACCTATATGTAACTAAACCCCAATTTTCCATAGCACCAGCTGCAAAATCTGGTATTGCAGCTTGATCCATTTTTGGTAAAGAATAATTTACTCGTAAAAATTCTTCCAAAGCAGTCAATATTTGAATACCACTGTTTAATGTTAAATTTGTTTCGTTAATTGCATTTTCTCTTGACCATGCCCGATGTGGTCTTTGATAAAATGCACCGTTGTATGCAAAATCTGATATTAAAAATGCTATTAAATATGTTGACGTTGGTGGTGTTGTTTGAAATGTAGTTGTCACCGTACCATCTGGACTATATATATTCACGTACAAAATTATATTAAAATATAAAATTGTTGTTAAATATAATTATAATTAGTAAAATTTTAAATTACACTTTTTGCACTTACTTAGCAATGTGTTGTGTTTCTGGCATATTTGAAATGGCCGAATACGTAATATTATGAGTAATACTTATAGTAAAATTTGCTTTCAATGCCGGTTCATCGTAACATGGAAAAGCGTGTCGAGCATCAGTTGATTCAAATTGTGTTGTTGCTAAATATCTTTGTGGATACAAATAAATAAAATAAAATACTATAATACAATAAAAACTCTATATATATTATATTATTTCGGGGTACGGTCAAAGTTCAATTATTATAAATTGTACGATATGAGGGTTCAATCAAAATTTGCTTCCTCATCCCATTTGCCTTTTGTGTTGTTTCATTTATATAGAATTTATAC
The DNA here is from genome assembly GCA_910594885.2 of Bibio marci. Lineage (NCBI taxonomy): Eukaryota > Metazoa > Arthropoda > Insecta > Diptera > Bibionidae > Bibio > Bibio marci. The sequence continues at coordinate 44,863,456 of OU343114.1, forward strand.
ACAATTTAGAAATCTTCTCTACCATATATACTCCAATTCTGTCTCCCCTCAATTTATCCCTATATTTTGTACAACATAGTTAAATTTACATTTAAATCACTTGTCCAATTATTATTCCGATATTAGTGAAATTTGCTTATTTTTTAATTCTAGATAAATAGAAATATTAACGACCAATTCACTATAACAATTTTTGATTGATACTATTAACTTTATTTTAAGTTTTCATTTTATCACATTGTTCACCTAATCCTTTGGTTTGCCAAACAGTTCATTTGTCAGTACCACTTATTCATGTAATTATTATAATTAATTTCAAACTTTAATGGATTTAAAAAGAGTATAAAATTACACTTTTACACCGAATAACCGCAAATCATTATAACATTTATTCCATATACAATATATAAATAATAAAAATAAATAATACCTTCGTTCGCCAACTTGATTAACGTACGAGGACACATAAAATCCAGCTTCATCATTACGTAATGTTCCGCTATAATCGATTTTTATAATATACCGATTATTTAATAACATTGACATTGGAAGATAGATAACTAAAAATTCAGTGACAATATCATATTCCCATGTGCATTGAAAGGGTAAACTTAAAAACATTAATTGTATTGATAAAATATTTAATTGTCGATGATGTATTGTTATTCGATCTGTAGATTCCAATGCTAATAAACCAATGTCAATGTGTCCGGTAAATGTTAGGTTACCTTCGTGCACCCATGTTTGTAAAAACACATTATATGTTTCCGGTCTGGTAGTATTTGGTAAACGATATGTTATTATTTCATCTTCAGCTAATGGTTGAATATCTTCAATGCGTTTTACAGTTAACGGTGGTGCAGCAACATTTATTGCATTAACACCAATTTGAATTAATAAAATAATTAAAAAATATATGCATAATTTGTTCGTTAAACGAAACATTGTTTTCCTTCCAATGAATAATATTCAACTATTGAAATAATATTTGTTTTTTCGGAAAAAAATTAATTTTTATCTATTATTTTACGTTTATTTGATGATTAATTTTTGAAGATTGATTGCAATAATATCTTAGTTTAACAAGAAAAAAAATAAAATTAAATCTTTTGATTATGATTTATCAAGAGGAATGTACACTAAGAAAAAAGCATAATAACAAATGAAGAGAGCAAAAGCGAGAACATGGCACCAAATTGTTTGATGATTGTTTTAAAATTTTATTATGTTTTATAATGAATAAACAAAATCGAGGATCGTTTGTTATTGTTATTATAGCTTTTTTCAAATGTCTCGTAAGATTACGCACAACAAAAATTTAAAAAAACTCTTATTCCATTTTATTCCACGTTGTAATAATTACAATATAATTAAGATCGCAAAATTAAATTAAAAACACTCTGATAAAATTTTTATTGATAATTTACTATTATTTTATTATGAAAATTACTGATCAATTAAAGAATTGAAGTACATTTTATTTTATATTTTTATGCCCAATACCTTAATCTAATACAATATAATATAATTTTGTAGTTATAAGAGGGACTTCAACTGAAAAATGTCTGCGAATTTTATATAATTGACTACTTATAATATTAGGATTGCCTGATAGATAAGTTTAGGTGTAAAATTTAGAAAATTTAAAAAGCAACAAAAAATTTTGGTAACCACATAGAAAATTTTGCGGAAAATCGGTTTTTATGAGATGTCATGTTTTTTAAATACGTTTTAACGGGTTCTGATTTGAAAATTTTTAAAAACTTTTGATTTTCCAATTGATGTCATTGAAAGAAAAATTTAATCATAAATTTTTTTATTCCAAAACTTTTCGTATTTAAATTCATAAAATTTTTCACGCGACCTTCCTGATGCTGATACCAATACTATATTTATTTTTTTTATGGTAGTTGTTACTTATATTTAAACGAAATATGGTTATGTAATAATAATGTTGTAAATTTATAATATAAATATTTCCGGGGATACCAAAATCAGATTACTCTTTGGGTTCATTTTCGTTCGTCTATCGAGTGACATACATGGGTTGATTTCTCAGACGTCCCATGTTAGTACTCCTCGCTTTATGACCTAACTATCTAACATTACAGTCATGTGGGATATTCAAAGATTAACACACCATTTTGACTTATAATCACGTGTATTTAAATTATGGAAATAATGACAACGATCTATCATTTTATATTTGCAGACCAACAATTTGGTGGATTGTTGTGTACTTTCATGCGGAGTAATTTACCTACTGAACACTGACTTGAAGATGAATAAAATTCCTTTTCACATAATGTATAATGCGAATGGCCCACTTTGAGTACGTGTCTGTATACAAATATGACCTAATAGCCTAATAGGCTAATACTACTTATACAATATAATAATTTTTATAGCGAAATATAATTCAAGTGTTTTCTAGAATTTCAAATGACAATAAATTTTGAAAATAAAGTATACAAAGACGGGAAATTATCTATTCAAAAACTGTATTTATATTTTCAATACAAAATATTATCAATTAATTAATGATAAAATTGTAAAAATTATTTGAAAAAAAATTTCTATAGAAATATTCAAATTGTTTCTTTTTTTTCCCCGTTTTCATTTAAAATCTAATGATAATTTAGATAAGATTATTTTTTAAAATACTTTTATTCTTTTGGATTTTTCTAATGAATTGGTTTTTATCTCATGTATTATATATTCCAATTAAAATTTAGTCAATGGTCCCGCATTTTAACCAAATGAAACAAAATCATTCTACGAAACTTACTATACTTACTTTAATTTAGCACCCATTATCCCACAAATTAAGAATTGAAGATTTTCATGTTAATATTTTCAAACATAAACTGTGTACTGGACACTAACAATAAGTATCTCTTTGTTGCCCAAAAAATCACAAACAATAAACTAATCGAAAAATTATGTTATTGAACACACGCACGTATTTTGTATTAAGCGGAACAGTTGTGGTTATACTGGATTAATTTTTAATTCGATTTAAGGTATCTAATTTATCCTGAAGAGTTAATGTAAACCTAACAATAAGTACATTGTTTATGAATAGCCCTTACTTCGAATTTTGAAACATTATCTTATTAGATTTTTATTATTGTATATAGACGAATATTATGGAAATGTAATTACAATACGGAAATCGATATGGAAATGGAAATCGTCAATATTTTCAAAACGTGATTAATTTCATTTCGATAAATTGAAATAACAATAACATTCAATTTCAAAATTGTTAAGATAAACTAAATATTTTAATGTTTTTAATGAATTCATAATAAAATATAATTAATATAAATTAATATGTTTATGATTAAAAATAAAACCTGCGTTGACATTTATTGTTTATAGATTTAAAATTTAAAATTATTAATAATTAGCCGAATATATCTGAAATCCAAATAAAATAAATATTGTTATCATATTAACGTTAAATTTAGATGAACTACTCGGTGTGGTTATTTCAATCACTTCAGTTGTAGTTGTAGTTGTCTCATCATTTACTGTAGTTTCATTATTAACTACTGTAGTTGTTGTATCATCAAAACCAAAAGTACTCAACCAATTATCAATTGTTTGACCATTGAAAATGTGCCATTTCATATTGTCAAAAATTATAGTGTTCGCCTCGTTGGCCGTTGTCATTGTAATGCTATCATTTGATAGTAAAATTTCAACTAATTCATTTATCTGAAAAATTATAATAAATATTATTAAATTGTATTTATGTCATTGTTTAACAACTAGTATGTTAATTAGTATATATAATAACATTATAATGTATTACCTTTAGCCGTAAGTTATTGGTAGAAGCCAAATATGCCATATTATATACAATATTAACTAAATTATTTCTTCCAAAATATTGTGCGGCTGTTGCATTATTATCAATTAAAAATTGTATCGATACCAATAAACCTAATGCACTATTTTCTGATACAGAATTTATTACATAAACTCTTTCACTTATTGAATTAAAATTAATATTTTGTATTTCCTTTGTTAATTCTAATAATTGATTTAAACCAGATTCATTCGGAAGACATGACATTGCCGATATAAAATTTCTTCTTTCTGTTGAACTAGTTGTAGCAATAAATTTATTATATAAAGGTAAGAATGTGGCACCTCCTCGTGCACCAGCACAATACATAACACTTTGTAAATTTGGATGAATTTGTATTCCATTATTTAATAAATTATTTAATTTCGCATTTGCTTGTTGTAAACAAATTTCGGAGCCAAAATAACATGCCCAGTTAACGGCCAATGTTCGTTTATATTTCATTAACATTGGTTCATTCGATATGTCATCAATGCCAGTATGAGTAAATAAATTTTCAAATGCATCAATCATAAATTGCTAGAAATTATTGTATAGAAAATAATTTGAAAATTGTATAATTTTTATTTATATGGTGTGTATTTGTTATGGTTATACCTTATAATACGGATAATTATTAAGTCCAGGCATAAAACGTTGTAAATATGATAAATGATTTGTAAAAGATCTCCATGGAGGATATTCAATTTCTTTACGTAAATATTTAATAATATCAAATGGAATAGTCCAATCCAACCGATTTGTTCGTGCAAATGTGAATGCATCATCGATTAATTGTGCACGATTTAAATAATGAATACGTGCATGATTACCATAATATAATTCATTGGCTATTAATCCGTAATTAATGGTATCATAAAGAATTCTATAATAACCTGTTTGTTGTTTATTAAATATAATCCAATCATTTGTGGTCCAATTTTGTTCCATTGTTGGCACAATTGTTTTACTACGTACATATTGTGGTAACCAATCATCAGCTTTTGTATCGGTAAATTCTGGATTACGAGCTGTCACAAAATTATATGGAATCCACCAAGTACTTTTATTTTCTGTTGTTATTGGATTATTGTTTAGATAACGTTCTTGATATAATCGTATTGAATTTTCTGCATAATTTCTACTGACATGTAATAAAGGAAATCCGCTTTGGTGCGACCACGATACCATAATATCATAAACATTAATTTCTTTTGCGATTGCTTCATCTTCTGTAACGGCTTTTTGTAAACCCTCAATTAAATGTTCTTCGTTAGCAGTGGCAAATGATCTACAATATAATATATACGATTAAATCGTTGAGAATAATAAATACATGTAAAAACATATATTGTATTATATATTTATTGTTATTATAACCTGTCGACTAAATAATAATTCAAACCCTTACGGAACGTTGCATCAGTTATAGCATTTTGAATCATTCGTAATACGCTACCAGCTAAAATAAATTAATATTATTTTTATAATATTCGTATATAAATTAATTATTATAATAATTTACATTTATCATACGCAATGGCATCAAATAATTTGTCTATATCTGTTGGACTTTCAACATAATGTGTCATCGGACGTATCGATTCAGATGCATCTATATTAAATACATTTTGTAAAACATCTACTACAAAATAATCAACCATATTCCAATCAGGATGGATCTACATTTATATATTCAAAAATTGAAATATGTTTATATTTAATATATGCGAGATGCGACGCCGTCGCCGATAATATTGTAAAATTATAAATATTTTTGAATTGAATCATTATCTTATGTTGGCATTCAATAGCGTAAATTTGTAAAATGAAAGTCAAATGAATTGTCAGTATACAACTAAATATATATTGCCTACATGAACTACGCGATATTTTTTAATATCTTATATGTAACTTATATTTATAATGTATATAACTAAAAGTCAATTAAAATAAAGTCAATGTCATTTAAATAGTAAAATTGACTGAAATCTACAAAATTTAGTTAAATTTATTTGAATTTCGGCTCAGCAATTGACAATTGATTGGGTACAATAAAAAATTTATGATATGACTAATTTTTTTTGTCTGTTTGCATTTTACAACTTATTGATTATTTATAATATTTATATATGAAATATATTATTATATACAATTTAATTGTAAAATTGTCGGTATAATATATAATAAACTTTATGAAATATTAATATGATTCAAATTCTATATATCATTAATTAGATTAGATTAAATCACTTATTCACCGTAGCAATAACAAATAAATTATATTGCTATAGAGGTATTTATATTCTATATTTAGGTGCGTATAACATTATTTATTAACGTTTACATCAGCTCTTATGAAATTTAAGTAATAAGCAATAGTTATATGCTAAAAATGAATGATTACACTAGTCTGAAATATAAGCGTAATATGATAAGCAAAATTTTGTTGCACTAATTATGTAATTTTATGATTTATTTATGAATATCTCCTGAAAATTTTATATTAATTATATTTATCGCACATACCATATCAGTTGCGAAATATTCAAAAAGTGTTGCAAAACCCTCATTCAACCAAATGTGTGTCCACCATTCTGGAGTAACTAAATTACCAAACCATTGATGAGCAAATTCATGAGCTATCACAGTAACAATTCCTGTTTTAGTTCTGTATGAATCAACTTTTTCGTCAAACAAAAAATATGATTCTCTATAAAAAATATTTACATTAAAGATTTTAAAATTATTTTTATATTTATTTAATAATTAATATACAGGCTGACCCAGCTAATATATGCAACACAGAAACATGGTATAGATTCTGGGACAAAATCACTTTGTCCGTGTTCAAGTTATTGACATAAATCAATGATTTGAAGTTTATACATGAGTGCAAAGGTATTCAATCGTAATATGCATTTTGTTTGTTGAAATGATATTTACATTGATTTTATCGGTTGTAAATGTTGAAAGAACATACACGACTATACTGGCTTTTCAAAGAAATGTTCATGTTAATGTTTGCTTTCTTAAATTCTTTAATTGTTTAACTACGAATGAAAATATCTATTTTAAATAATTTTAAATTTATTATTTTTATAATATATCGTAAACCAGTGAACATTTAAATAATGGTTTTAGTTTTGAATCTTAAATGAGCTGTAAATTTTTGAATAATACAACAGTATCTCTAAAAATCTCTTTTAATTTGTATGTTGATCAACTATTGCCATACACAAATAGATTAAGTAAATGGAAATAATTTTCAGGAAGCATATATATAATCATTACGATTGTGAAATAGTACCTCAGGAGATATAACCCAGACTATTAAATCTTGTGTTACACTTTCGCAATGGGATACCGTAGATACTATGTAGTAACATTTTATTTAGTATCACATTAGTATATTATTACAATATAGTTATATTTTAAATCGGCGTTAACAAACCGATTATTTTTCATCAATATATGATGTTTTCTCGATTATATAAAAACCAACCAAATACCATATTTATATATATAGTAAAATATTCACCTATAAGTGACTAAACCCCAATTTTCCATAGCACCAGCTGCAAAATCTGGTACACCAATTTGATCCATTTTCGATAATGTATAAGTAATATTTAAATACTCTTCCAAAGCACTTAATGTGCTTACAGCTGTGTCTAAAGTTAATTGTATTAAATGAGCGGCATTTGGACGTGCAAAACTTCGATGTGTAATTCCTGATGCAGTACGTCGAATTGACGAAAAATCCGAAATAACAAAGGCTATTAAATATGTGGACATTAATGGAGTCTGTTCAAACGTAGTTGTTTTCGTTTCTAAGCCAAAACTTTCATGCAATTATAAAATATATAAATTATCACAATATAAAAAACAAGCTTTCAAAAATTGTGTAAATAAGAATAAAAAATACTTTGTAACTACACTTTGCACATTTGTATTTGAAATAGCTGTATAATTTTCACCATGTGTTATAGCAAGATTAAATCGAGCCTTATAAGCAGGTTCATCATAACATGGAAAACCATGACGGGCATCGGTCGATTCAAATTGTGTAGTCGCAAGATAACTATATTTGCAAATTAATTAATGAATTAATTTATATAATTTTATAAATATATTTCTATAACTTGTTTGTTTACATTTGCAGATGATGTACATGTATTATTACGTGAATAAACTTACACTGTAACTCCATTCTCATTAACGTATGATGAACGATAAAAACCGGCGTCATCTTCTCTTAAAATGCCAGAGTAAAAAATTTCAATAAAATACCTTTCACCGACCTCTAACACATTTCCTTCTGCTAGTCGAATGGTTAAAAAGTCTGTCACTGGATCGACAAGAACCATACCAATAGGAATAGGTCGTGCTGGATCACTCATTTTCGCAATTGTACTACTTAAAATTAATAATTGACGCGAATGTAGAATAATTTCTTTTGTAGTTTCCAATGCAACAATATTAATTCTAACCAATCCATCAAAAGTAAATGTATTTTGATCAATACGTGTTACTATTGAAATCGTATATAATTCTGGTCTTGTTGTATTAGGCAATCTATAACCTATGTCATTTTCGGCAAATGGTGTAATTTTATTTAATTGCTTGACTTTATCATGATCAAATGTTTTCCTTAAAATTCTTTCGGAAAATGGTAAACTTTCATCATTGCGCGAATAACCAATGTTTTTTTTAATCGGTGTTAAACCATTGCCCAAAACTAACACTGTTAAATTTATAATGAAACACAAGAACACTATAATTCTAATTATAGAAAACATTTTGACAATACTTATGAGAGTTAAACAACGACTAAATTGAAAGAAATATAGAAATTATATAGTTAATAATAGATAATTTCCGATGAGCATTCTGTAAAATTAATATAATTTACTACAAACTAATAAAAATTATTATATATCTAATAAAAGTTCTTTTATTATACTATTATAAAATTATATTAGGTGATTTTAAAGTAATTACGTAATTTTTAATCGCCCACAAAATTCTATTGAATGAAATTAGTGCAATTGTCACTTTTGTTTTATTTTGACATTTATATTATATGTACATCAAATTTTGTACTATTACACATAAATCTCATACTGGATACAACTATTAATTAATTTTATAGTTTATTTCCAAAATAATTTACTATCCAATTCTTCCGAGAAATAGGAAAAACCCTTTAAGTATGGGAAGAAATTATTTTCAATTAAAAAAACTATATTTCTTATCGTCTTTTTGCACTCATTTTATCTTATATACAATTAACAATTACACCTAATAAAAGTTATAGCATAATGCAATATTATTAATTTTTTATCGGCAGCAATCATAAAAGATCTGATATCATATCATATCATAATCATAATTGCTTTAAAATATACACATAACTTAAATAAAATGAAGGTAATACTATATTACATTGGATAACCCGACAATTTCATCTTTTATTTGGGAACTAATGATTTTAAAAGGATACAATTGAAATTATTTGGTGGTGATTAGGCTTTTGTATACACGTTTTTGAAATAACCGCTTCCAAACATGTCGTTGGCTGGACTGCAAATTTGCCATGCACTGCATAGAAATATTTGGCAAAGTAAATAAAAATGTTTATATTACAAATTTATATTTTTTAAATATGTTGTTTAGGTTCACGCTTAGACTATTATTGATTTTATTAATTTTTTATTAATTTTAAGAAGAATTTATTATATTTAATTTAATTTATTTAATAATTATATTACAATAACTGAAATCCAAGTAAAGCGAATAAAATAACTGTGTTAATTGCAAATTTATGCGATCCACTTGGTGTGGTTATTTCATTTTCTTCAGTTGTAGTTGTAGTTATTTCATCAACATCTGAAGGTGTTGTAACGTCAAAACCATTACCATTCAACCAATTATCAATAATTATGCCATGAGTAAGCTGCCATTCAATAGTTTCATCGATTATGTCATTCAAATCGTTGACTGTAGTTTCTGTAATGCTACCATTTGTTAATAAAATTTCAATTAATTCATCTATCTGAAAAATTATAATAATTTCTATATTGTAATAATGTCGTTGTTAAATTATATAGTATATAAAATAGCATTATAATGCATTACCATTTGACGTAAGCTATAAGTCGTAGAGGCCATATATGCCAAATTATATGCAATATTAACTAAATTATTTGCTCCAAAATATTGTGCGGCTGTCGCATTATTATCAATTAAAAATTGTATCGATACCAATAAACCTAATTCACTATTTTCTGATACAGAATTTAATACATACACTCTTTCACTTATTGAATTAAAATTAATATTTTCTGTTTCCTTTGTTAATTCTAATAATTGATTTAAACCAGATTCATTTGGAAGACATGACATTGCCGATATAAAATTTCTTCTTTCTGTTGAATCTGTTGTATCAATAAATTTATTATATAAAGGTAAGAATGTGGCACCTCCTCGTGCACCAGCACAATACATAACACTTTGTAAATTTGGATGAATTTGTATTCCATTATTTAATAAATTATTTAATTCCGCATTTGTTTGTTGTAAACAAATTTCGGAGCCAAAATAACAGGCCCAATTAATTGCAGAAGTTCGTATATATTTCTGTGTAAGTGGTTCATCCGATATGTCATCAATGCCAAGGTGATTATATAAATTTTCAAATGCTTCGCTCACAAATTCCTATATGAAAATAAATATTGTTTGAATTACTTGATTGTATATTATTTATATATATGCTATGATTATACCTTATAATATGGATAATTATTAAGTCCACGCATAAAACGTTGTAAATACGTTAAATGATTTGTAAATGCATTCCATGGAGGATATTCAACTTCTTTACGTAAATATTTAATCATATCAAATGGAATACTCCAATCCAAACGATTTGTTTGTGCAAATGTGAATGCATCATCGATTAATTGTGCACGATTTAAATAATGAATACGTTCATGATTACCATAATATAATTCATCGGCTATTAATCCGTAATTAATGGTATCATAAAGAATTCTATAATAACCTGTTTGTTGTTTATTAAATATAATCCAATCATTTGTGGTCCAATTTTGTTCCATTGTTGGCACAATTGTTTTACTACGTGCATATTGTGGTATCCAATCATCAGCTTTTGTATCGGTAAAATCTGGATTACTAGCTGTTACAAAATTATATGGAATCCACCAAGTATTTGGATTTTCTGTCACTGAACTACTTAAATAACGTTCTTGATCAATTCGTATTGAATTTTCTGCATAATTTCTGCTGATATTTAATAATGGTAAACCACTTTGATGTGACCACGATAACATAATATCAAAAACATTCATTCCCTCGGGGATCGCTTCGTCTTCTGTGACGGCTTTTTGTAAACCCTCAAACAAATGTTCCTCTCGTGCAACATCGAATTGTCTATATACGTTAGAAATAAAGATAAATTAAATTATGCACCCATTTTTGTATATATTTTATTATAACCTTTCCGTTAAATAATAATTTAAGCCTTTTCGAAATGTAGCGTCGGTGAAAGCATGTTGCATCATTCGTAAAACACAGGCGGCTAAATTAAAAAGGCATAGATAAATATCATGTGGTATTATTATATCAATTAATTTGGTAATTTATTTACATTTATCATATGCAATTGAATTAAATTGAGCAGATACTTCATCTCGACTTTCTACATAATGTGTCATTGGATTCGTAGACTCCAATGCATCAGTGTTTGCAATATTTTGTAAAATAGCAGCGACAAAATAATCCATTATTTTCGAATCAGGATGAACCTATACGTATAAATTGATATTCATCATTCATTTCAAAATTCTTTTAAATTGTTTATGTGTATTATCAACTTATACAATAAATAGATAAACAAATGTAATAAGATGCCTGAGGTGATTTCGGTAAACGTAATAATCATTCTCAGTTTTTGTACTTAAAATGAATAACATTTGAATACCAAATTGATGTTATCAAAAATAACTCGGTGTAAGTGAAAGGTAATATAAATGATCATTTAAATTCTCTATTAATTTCGACCTATATATATAACGACAGCATTGCAGACCAATAAGAATAAGCGATAAAATTGAAACAAAAAGAAAGCTACGTAAACGATAGCAAAACGAGGCAATCTCTACTAAATATTTGGAGCTTCATCTAGATCGACGATTAACTTAACAAAAACAAATAAATATAACAAGTGCAAAAACTTAAATTTAAAATTTATCAAAATGTACGGTTTGATAGATCGCAATTCTTCATTCTCTTATATAATGTAATATTGATTATTTCTCATGGACCGGCAAATCTCTACTTTTAAATCGTTGAAACTACTCTTTGCAACTTGTAATTGATGGAACATGTTCACCGTAAATCTCTACAATTTCTTGTCTGCAATAAAATAATGAAGTAAAAATCTCGTGTAACACCATATTTTGATTTTATAAACGAACATACATGTTTATTGAACCAGAAGTGTTGCGAAAATAGGAAAAGCGACAGGAACTTTTCTGCCACAACGATAATGCGCTGTGCTAAAATTGAATGAACTAAATTTTTAGATTTTGTACTTTGTCACATTTTCCTTTTGCCAATTTCTGAGGTTAGGATTGTTTACGGAACGAATTTATAAGCGGTTTATTTTGAGGCGTTGGTCTAAATGGTCAAATATAACACGTGTTTTCTTAAAATAAATGACAGTTTTTTTTGTTAAAGCACGTATACTTGTGTGTTTGGCAAATTATTACTATATGCATAAGATATCAAATTTGAAACTTGAAATAATCACAGCACAACATTTTTATATCATCATAAGATTAGATTACATATAATAACATGATAAAATGCAGAACATATATTTACAGTTTTTATATCATAATAAAATTGATAAGAATATGGGATTAGTGATGATAGAAGAATGATAGAAGAATAAATTGGTTATATAATAAAGAAAATATGATAAATTAAGTAAGATCTAAATTTTCTATAGTGCTGAAAAAATCTCATGAAGATAGTTTATTATTTAACTGATGGCCTAGATAGATTTTTAAATTATATGTTATATGTACTATTTATAATGATGTTACTATGTTAAAATGACCATATGTTATATAATATTATTAAAGTAAAATGCTTCAATATTCACAATATTCACTCGGTGATAAAATTATATACCAAAATGTATCTTAAGAACCCTTCCCATAACATAAATGTTAAAATCAAATTAATTGTTAACAAATTAAATCAAAATAATTACAACTCATACCATATCGGCTATAAAATATCCATAAAGTCTGGCAAATCCTTCATTTAACCAAAGATATGTCCACCATTCAGGACTCACTAAATTACCAAACCATTGATGCGTATATTCATGGGCTATTACAACAACAATTGCTCTTTTATTTATATGCGTATTAACAGTTTCGTCATACAATAAATTTGATTCTCTGCGAAAAATTATTAAAAAAGTTAATTATAATCAATTGTGAATGTTTTAAATATTGTATTCATTTTTGGTATTGTGTATTTATTTATATACCTATAAGTAACTAAACCCCAATTTTCCATAGCACCAGCTGCAAAATCTGGTACAGCAATTTGATCCATTTTGGATATTGTGTAATCAAAATTTAAATACTCTTCTAAAGCATTTAGTGTGCTTACTGATGTGTCTAAACTTAATTGTAATAAATGAGCGGCAGTTGGACGTGCAAAACTTCTATGAGGAATTCTTGATTGATTATTTAATATAAAATCAAAATTCGAAATAACAAATGCCATTAAATAAGTGGACATTATTGGTGTCTGTTCAAACGTAGTTGTCATCGTTTGTGATTCGGTACTAATATGAAATTAATATGGAATTGATTTAATATATATGTTTGTGTAAATAAATAACTTATATTTGAATAAATATATAGTATACTTTGGGGTTAAGCTTTCCACATTTGTATTTGAAATAGCAAAATATTGGTCACCGTGTGTTATGTCAAGTTTAAAAATAGCCTTAAATCCGGGTTCATCATAACAAGGAAACGCATGGCGTGCATTATGTGGTTCAAAATGTGTAGTAGCAAGCCAACTAAATTTGTGTATAATGACTAATTAATATTTGTTATATAATTGATTCACATATCAGTAAATAAATAAAGTGTATATATAACGTCAACACATATGGAATTCCTTGTTTTAGTTTTTTAGGCAATTCCCTATGCAATTTTATAAAGGAAAAAAGAAGAAAAAAGTGTAAAATTGTCCTTATTTAAATATGTATTTTTTTATTGTTAATACTATTGAAAAATATTTACGAATATTCTAGTATTCATAAAAATGTTGGTCTTCAACAACTATATTTCAAAGATTTTCCATCAAAATGTCTTTATAAAATGTTTAATGCAATGAAAATACCTGCACGTTGACGTTATTTACACATCTTTAAAATTATTTATTAAAAACTAACACTTGAACTCCGGAATCATCAATGTATGATGAACGATAAAATCCATTATTTGTATTACCTAAAATACCAGCATAAGAAATTTCAATTTCATATCTTTCACCTTCGACTAACGATACGCCTTCGGCCAATGGAATTGTTAAAAATTGTGTGGATTCATTATAAAAATGATTACCAATTGAAATTGGTTGTGACTCATCTAATCTCGATAAAATGACATTTTCAATAGTTAGGTCTCGATGATGTAATACAATTTCATTTGTATTTTCAATTGCTAAAATATTAATTCTAACTAATCCATTGAAATTAAAATTATTTTGATCAATACGTGTTTCTAATGAAATTGTATATAATTCCGGTTTTGTTGTATTAGGTAATCTATAATCAATACCATCTTCGGCGAATGGTGTAATTTCATTTAATTGTTTAAATTCATCATAATCAAATGAATCTATCAAAACTATGCCTTTATCACGTGAATAAATATCGAATTGATTTGTAGGTGATATACGGCTGCTATTGGTCGAGGTAAACAAAATTATAATTATCGCGAACCACAATTCAAATAGTCTAATTGAAGAAAACATTTTATATTTTATCGACGATGTCTGAAACACAACTGAATCAAATTTATTAATCCGTTTGTTTAAAGTATTCAAATAAGTTTTAAAGTTATTTATTATACACCTATTTATTATCATTTCATGTCTATAAATTACAGATAATCTGCTATAAATATAATAATAATACATATTAACAACATTTCTTATCTATCACTAAACAAAGATACAGACAATAAAATATGATATTTGATTTGATCTTTATAATAATAAATTGAACAAAATAATAAATAACCTATTGTGGGATACACATAAATTTAATATAATAATACAAATAATATTTTATATAATTTTAGTCACATCGAATATAATGAAAAATATTTTACGCGTCGTGAATTATTGATAATATTTATGTACAATTTATCATTAAGAATATATACCAATATTGGTCTAAATAATATACTATATACACTGTAAGGAGTTACTATAGATTTTGAGCATATTCATCAAACCACTCCTCAATACGTCTTGCATAAGAATTAAGCCATCTTACATTTTCAAATAGATATTGATAAGCATTATTTGCAGTATTCATTGAAATATAATTCCTTGATAATACCAATTCAATTAAATCGTTCAACTGTAAATATAATCAATTTCAACAATATATTTAAAATTGTATGTATGAGGATAAAAATTAAAAAATGTACCTGTAAACGTAAATTATTATTTGAGGCACGTTGTGCCATACCTGTAATGGCGTTTCCTAAACCATTACCACCATATATAGATTGTGCTGCATCAATATTTTCAATTAATAATTCTATAGCTAATTCTAATCCAGCTGGACTATTTTGATAAACGGCATTAAATGCAGTAGTACGTTCCGAATTCAATGTTAAATATGGATTTGTCGTATTTAAACTCAAATTTAAATATTCTGATAAAATTGATTCATCTGAAATACACCCAATTGCACTGATAAAACGATTTCTTTGAGTGGAAGTAGTTTCCAATGAAATGCGATTCAACGTATTAATATAATCGTCATAGGTACCACTTCGTAAACCCGCACAATACATTACAGATTGTACATTTTGATGAAATCCAACATTATCTGTGAGCAAGACACGTAATCGTTGATTTGTTTGTTGTCTACAATTTGAATATCCATATGTGCATGCCCAATTGATGGCTATAGTTCTAGCATATTTACGTAAATGTGGTTCATCTGGTATATCTTCAATACCAACTGAATCGAATAAGTCTCCAAAGAGATTTCCCAAAAAATCCTACAGAAAAAAAATTTATGTCACCGAAAAATTCCATTCAAATTTTTAAAAAATCACTTACTCTGAACACCTGATAATTCCGAATTCCAGACATATAACGATTAATATAATTTAAATGAGTTACAGTAGATTGCCATGGAACATATTCAATTTCACGTTGTAAATATTTTATTATATCAAATGGAATGTCCCAATCAAGTCGATTTGTTCGTGCGAATATAAATGCATCATCAATCAATTGTGATCGACTCAATCGATGAATTTGTTCATGATCACCATAATATAATTCATCAGCTATTAATTTATAATTGTCTCTATCGTATCGAACTCTATAGTAACCAGTTTGTTGTTTATTAAATACTATCCAATCACTAGAATTCCAAGTACGATCTTCACTGGGAACTATATCTTTTACACGTACATTCGCTGGTAACCATTCATCAGCTCTTGTATCGGAAAAATCAGGATCACTTGCTGTTGCGAAATTTAATGGAATCCACCAAGTATTTGATGGGATTGCTCCCGTGGTATACGTTAAATATCTCTCTTGACTAATACGAATTGTATTTTCGTTATAATTTCTTTCAACATGTATAAATGGATAACCGCCTTGTCTTGTCCACGATAACATAATTTGATGAACACTATAATCGTTTGGTAAAAATCCATCTTCTACAACGGCACGTTCAATTCCATCAAATAGATCTTCTTCGGCAGCGTCACTATATTGTCTTTATAAAAATAAATTAAAATACACATATTTATTTTATATTTTATTAATTTATTAATTGAAATTTTTGCTAAAAATACCTTGCGTTCAAATAATAATTTAATCCACGTTGAAATGTACTAACACCAAATGCATTTTGCATCATCCTTAAAACACAACCAGCTGTAAAAAAGGATCACCAATTGTGTCAATATTTTATGATTAAATTTTAAATTTATAAATTAATTATAACTTACATTTTGAATAAGCTATACTATCAAATAAGCTAGCCACATTATTTGGAGATTCTACATAATAAGTCATTGGTCGTATTGTTGCAGATGCATCAGTATTAAACACTGGTTGTAAAACATCAACGACAAAGAAATCCATCATATGCCAATCTGGATATGCCTGAAATAAAATTGTCATCAAATTTTTTCCATTTCAGAAACAATGACAGTTATAATTTACCAAATCTGTTGCTAGATATTCAAATAAGGTAGCAAAACCTTCATTTAACCAAATATATGTCCACCATCTTGGACTTACTAAATTTCCAAACCATTGATGAGTAAATTCATGTGATATAACTGTAACAATTCCTGTTTTTGTGCTATATGTATTCACGTTTTCATCAAATAAGAAATATGATTCACTAAAATAAAATAATTATAATTTTAAGATTGGTATATACAACAACGAATTTCGTAAGACTTTACCGATACATCACTAATCCCCAATTTTCCATTGCACCGGATGGAAAATCTGGAATTGCAGCTTGGTCCATTTTTGGCAATGAATAATTTACACCTACATATGTTTCTAGAGCATCTAAAATTTTGATTCCAGCTTCCAATGTAAGATTCGTTAAGTGATTAGCTGTAGGACGTACGAAACTACGATGAGGGAATTGTGGTGGAACATTATCATAATTAGAAATATTTGTAAAATCAGACACAATATAAGCTACTAAATAAGTTGACATGAATGGTGATTGTTCAAAGGAAGTTGTTACTGTACCATCATTACTATAAATAAAATTTTATTATTTTAACTTTTTGGCCAATCTTTTTATCTTTCATTTTCAAACTTACTTTAATGTTCTCGATTCGGGCATATTAGAAATCGCATGATAACTTTCACCATGTGTTATGGCCAATGTAAATTGTGCTTTCGCCGCTGGTTCATCATAACAAGGAAATCCATGCCGTGCATTTGTTGTTTCAAATTTAGTTGTTGCAAGGTATCTA
Source organism: Bibio marci (assembly GCA_910594885.2). Classification (NCBI taxonomy): domain Eukaryota; kingdom Metazoa; phylum Arthropoda; class Insecta; order Diptera; family Bibionidae; genus Bibio; species Bibio marci. The sequence continues at coordinate 44,881,633 of OU343114.1, forward strand.
TTTGACGATTAAAAATTTATCGTATTATAATTTACAAAATCCACACAATATTGATGGAATCTTTTGTATTTATAATTTTAGTTAATTATATCAAAATACATAGCCAATGTTCATTTGAAAATCTTAAAAACTCCTAATTTGGTATATTGTATAAAATATTTTAGTTTAATTGTTTTATAAATCAAAGGGATGTAGAAGGAAAATTATTAGAGGTCGCGCTTATAATTTCAAAGATTACTAAATATACAATCCTAAATATTAATCATCTTTTACACATTCAATATAAATTGAAATGGTGTTTACAATTTAAGTTACTTCTCATATGATTTCCTTTCCTAAAATGATTACATTTTATTTAAATTTATTTTGTTATCGCACATTAATTTTATTAATTATTAATTTAATTATATTTAATTTTTTAATTATATTTATTATTAATCCAGAAAAAATATTATATTATTTTGACAATTGATTGAAAGAAAAATATAGAAATATTTCTATATTTGTTTCAATTTTAACGCTTCGGTAATTAACTCTGCACATATTAAGTATTTAAGATATTATTCAGAATTTATAAGTATTATTTATTAAAACTCGTCTATCGAAATGCCAAATGCCACATAAGTTTTTCGTTTGGAGATTTCTCCATTATATTGTTATATAAATTGAATTCATTAATTGATAAAAACTTACACAGTATTTCCAAGTTCGTTAACATATGAAGATCGATAAAAACCATTTTGATCTGTTCTTAATATACCAGAATAATCGATTTCAATTGAATACGTACTACCCGCAGTTAATGAAAATCCTTCGGTTGTAAATGTTAAAAATTCTGTTACCGGATCATAGGTCCAAGTTTCAAATGGTAACGATACAGTTAAAATATTAATTCGAGCCGCAAGAATTGTTAATTGTCTTTGGTGTACTGTAATTTCAGATGTGGTATTTGCGACAATAAAATCAATTTTCACTGTACCAGTAAAATTAAAATCATTTTGATCTACCCGAGTATTCAGTGAAATGTGATAGGCGATAGGTCTAGTATTATTTGGTAAACGATATAGTGGAGAAATTTCTTCAACTAAAGGATTGACTGAAAATCGACGATCTTCAGGTAATGGTATATTTGCAGTAACATATGAAATAATGTATGTTACTACTATTAACACAACACATATATTTTTCCACATTATTATATCGTTTAAAAGCCCGTCGATGACTACTTGAATTTTTATTGTTAACTCTATTACTACAATAATTTGTTAACTGATATATTATAACTCTTTAAAATAATTGTAATATTTAATTACATTACTGATAAAATTTATTAATCCTTATAATAATAAATTTTTATTGCACCTATTATAAGTTGTTTCATGCCGTCTTGTTTAATAATCTAATGCAATCTCTATTTTATTGGCCTAGTACTGTATTTGAAAATAAAATAAAAATTATTAGTGTTGATTATAAGTCGTCGATTTTTTCGATGAATTTACATAAATTTATAGTCGAATAAAGCAGAAACTATATGGTGAATACGGATCGTTAATCTATATTCGTAATTTTTTCAGTGATATTTTAAATTTTGTACAACTTCTTTATCATTGATAAATCTAATCTAATTCGCCACACAAAATAACATCTTGTTTATTTTTAATATTTCAAGGGATATTTATATAGTTATACCAAAATTCAAGTAATTTTACGTATCCCTACTTAATCGACTATATGGGTTAATTACTCAGACAAACAGTAAGCCATCTCCCAGTAATAAAGCCCCTTGTTTTTTTAGCATAACTATCTAACATTGCAGTCAATATGATAAATTACTCCGTATGTAAGTCTATAACAATTCACAAATTATGTTTCGATAGCAACTTTAGTAATTCAATTATTCTTATTAATGAATCGTCCATAGGGTTATGTGTGGAGTTTATGTTTAACTGTAATGGTAATTCATTGGAATAATTTCCAGTATGGAAAATGTTTCTAATGTTAGTAACGGAATTGAACTCGCCAAATATTTTCGATATACCCAAAAATACGTTTTTATTGCTACGAATATGTTTATTTATGATAGAATTAGATAATATTTTGCAATATTAAAAATCAATCAACTATAAAATGTAACATAAACTCTTATCAGTTTTACGGTTTTACGTACATATACCATAGTATAGTAAAAACCTACTTTAACATTATAAGAGTCATTATTTGTAATCTCTATATAATTTTAAATTATCATTATAACATTTATTTATTATCACATTTTATGACAATTTGTACTATATATTATTATAGAGAATACATTCATTATTTATAATGTGATAATAAATAAATATTCTGAATAATGCGAATCCAATTTAAATTAAATAAATAATTTTCAATTTAATATATTTATTCAATATTTGTATTTCTTTCATAGAATAGCTTTGATTTGATAGAAAATAAAATTAACTAAAAAATATTTTTAAACAATTCATATTTAATTGCTGCTATCGTTAATACAAATATACTATTTTCTATTAATTTATAAATGAAAAGGAGAATTGTTGTAGCATTAAAAAGTCTGATATTTATAATTAGCGCAAAGATAAAATGGAGGTAAAGTTCTTAAAATACAGTAGTCAATTGCGCAACAATGTTTATATTCCAAAGGTTTGTGGCACCGAACGGACTTGATCATAATAGAGAAGACAACTTGACAAGTTCACGATTCGAAAAAGTTACCACCTTGCCTGGTACAACCATTACGAGAAGAGCGGTTTAATTATATGTAGCAAGCTAAAACGCAAAATTAACTAATGCCAACAATTTAAATAATATTAAATAGTATCAAAATCGATAAATTTACTTTGTATGCAAATTGCATTACTATAAAAGTACATCTAATTATTAAATCATGATTAAGCATAAGTGACAACATCTATTGGAATAAATTTCAAAAAAGAGCAAATTTTTAAATTTGAAAATTCGTTAAATTATAAATAAAATTACGATAATAATAAAAAATAAATTCGAATTTCTTATTTAGTCGAAATAAATTCAATTGTTTTTGCTTTTCTCGTGTGTAATCAATTTTTTATAATTTCGATTTTTATTATTGCTAGTTTTTGTTTTGCTTGTGTCACATCGCGTAGTAGTAAATGAAAAATAGGAAAAAAAAAAATTGCATATCATAATCATTTAATTAGTTTATATTTACTAATTAATGTAAAGTATCGAATTTATTATTTTAAATTTATAAAAACTGAATACTAATATTTAATATTATTTAAGTTTAATTTTCTATAAATATTATAACAATGTTTAGTTAGTGTGTGTCTAATAAAAATGCCTACAATAAATTTTAACTTTATTTTTCCCTTGTTTGTGTTAATGATGGGTAAGTAAGTGGTGCTCCTCATTTATTTATATTTTATACATTAAATATTGTAATTGTTTTAATTATTTTTATTTTAGTTGCTTCATAACAATTATCAATTTATACAATAATTAATTTTATTGGAAAAGATGGCATAGATTTTTAGTTTTTTAATAATTAATTTTTGTCTTTTTTCAATATGCATACGCAAAAAGAAAAAATGTGCCGCCGCGGTAACAGAAATTTTTATATGCAGCATTAATTGTTGTTGTTGTTGTTGTTCTTGTATTTATTATTGTACCAAATTATTTCGAAAAAAAATGTAATAAAATAAATATATTTAATTTGATTTGTAACAACATTTATTTTAATGTACGTAATAATAATAATAATAATAAAATTCATTTATTTCTTTTTTTCTCTTTTTAGATATAGCAAATGTGTCTCGCGGTTCAATTTTGTTATTTGTGAAATTAAACTGCAAATCGAACTGTATGTACAGAATATTCATTCAGCTGTTACCGGCTCCTCTAACGGCGGTTATTTCGAGGAAAAATGAATTGGTGAGTACCCCTTTTATTTATTACATTTTAATTATCGTGTTTATCGTTTTATTATATTTTATATATGACTCTTAATTGTTTATGTAAAGTATATTTGCCATGTTTTACCTATATTTTATTTTATAAGATATTTTTAACATATAGAAAAAAACTATGGTTAACTGTAACCACCAATTGTATATAAAATACAGCCAGTGTCAAAAATATTGTTACAAAATATTCATTAATTTTTATGGTAAACACTGTTTAACGCCACTGATTTCGATTTATATTTTAATTGTGTTGATAACAATTTATTATGATTTTATGATATTGAATTTTGACGATTCATTTCATCTATACGTTTAAAGCACCATTTTTGGATTTAGCGTTTTTAAAAATTATTCTCATAATATAATAGTATATTGTATATAGAAGAAAATATTAAATTAAGGAAACAATATTGTATATAATGGAAATTCTGGACGTACGTCTGTCCATTGTATTGAAAATTTTCTACATTATTTTAACCAACCCTTTTGTAAAGAGGAATAATGATTGACTATTTTCACAAATCAGGAAACTATCTACAAGATCTGTTAAAATAAAAATTGTCGAGGGCAATGCCAAACCCTCAACACATTTCATAAAGACGACAGATGAAATCTTATACCATCTGAATATTATATTTTATTTCACATCAAATTTTGTTAAATATTATCTCTGCAGATTGTACTATTTTTATATTAGTCAATTCTGTATTAAAATTATTCGAATTAACTTCAGATGTTATACTACATTTGATGTTTTAAAAAATTCTGATTTCTTTTTCTTGAACTCGGTGTAAAATGTGTGCTTGAATCGATGTTTTAGTATATTCCTTTTTTATTTTAACTTTGAAATTCTTGTCATAATAATAAAATCATGATATCATTTAACACAAGACTAGGTGAATAAATAAAAAGTTAAATAAAATGATTTTGTTTATTTTATCTCAAATAATTGTGTAATTAATTTACATTTAATGTATTGTGCTGCAATTATACTATATTTTTTTCACGATATTACTGAAGCGCTATTTGAAAATTGATCAAACCACTCGTCAATGCGTCTTGCATATGAATTAAGCCATCTTACATTCTCAAATAGATATTGATAAGCATTATTTGCCGTATTCATTGAAATATAATTCCTTGATAATGCCAATTCAATTAAATCGTTCAACTGTAAATATAATCAATTCCAGTAAAATGTGTTTAAAATTGTGCGTTTGGCGATAACAATTATAAAATTTACCTGTAATCGTAAATTATCATTTGATGTACGTTGTGCCATACCTGAAATAGCGTTGCCGATTCCATTACTACCGTATATAGGTTGTGCTGCCGGAATATTTTCGAATAAAAATTCTATAGCTAATTCTAAACCAGCTGGACTATTTTGATAAACGGCATTAAATGCAGCAGTTCGTTCCGAATTCGATGTTAAATATGGATTTGTTGTATTTAAACTCAAATTTAAATAATCTGATAAAATTGATTCATCTGAAATACAGCCAATTGCACTGATAAAACGATTTCTTTGAGTGGAAGTAGTTTCCAATGAAATACGATTCAACGTATTAATATAATCGTCATAGGTACCATTTCGTAGGCCCGCACAATACATTACAGATTGTACATTTTGATGAAAGCCAACATTATCTGTGAGCAAGACACGTAATCGTTGATTTGTTTGTTGTCTACAATTTGAATATCCATATGTGCATGCCCAATTGATGGCTATGGTTCTAGCATATTTACGTAAATGTGGTTCATCTGGTATATCTTCAATACCAACTGAATCGAATAAGTCTCCGAAGAGATTTCCCAAAAAATCCTACAGAAAAAAAATGTATGTCACCGGAAAATTCCATTAAAATTTTTAAAAAATCACTTACTCTGTACGCTTGATAATTCCTAATTCCAGATATATAACGATTAATATAATTTAAATGAGTTACAGTTGATTGCCATGGAACATATTCAATTTCACGTTGTAAATATTTTATTATATCAAATGGAATGTCCCAATCAAGTCGATTTGTTCGTGCGAATATAAATGCATCATCAATTAATTGTGATCGACTCAATCTATGAATTTGTTCATGATCACCATAATATAATTCATCAGCTATTAATTTATAATTATCTCTATCGTATCGAACTCTATAGTAACCAGTTTGTTGTTTATTAAATACTATCCAATCACTTGAGTTCCAAGTTCGATCTTCACTAGGAACTATATCTTTTACACGTACATTTCCTGGTAACCATTCATCAGCTCTTGTATCAGAAAAATCAGGATCACTTGCTGTTGCGAAATTTAATGGAATCCACCAAGTATTTGATGGGATTGATCCCGTGGTATACGTTAAATATCTCTCTTGACTAATACGAATTGTATTTTCGTTATAATTTCTTTCAACATGTATAAATGGAAAACCACCTTGTCTTGTCCACGATAACATAATTTGATGAACACTATAATCGTTTGGTAAAAACCCATCTTCTACAACGGCACGTTCAATCCCATCAAATAGATCTTCTTCGGCAGCGTCACTATATTGTCTTTATAAAAATAAATTAAAATACACATATTTATTTTATATTTTATTAATTTATTAATTGAAATTTTTGCTAAAAATACCTTGCATTCAAATAATAATTTAATCCACGTTGAAATGTACTAACACCAAACGCATTTTGCATCATCCTTAAAACACAACCAGCTAAAGAGAGGATAACTAAATTCTATAATATGTCGTAAAATTATAATTAATTTCAACTTACATTTTGAATAAGCTATACTATCGAATAAGTAATCAATATTATTTGGAGATTCTACATAATAAGTCATTGGACGTACTGTTGCAGATGCATCACTATTAAACACTGGTTGTAAAACATCAACGAGAAAGAAATCCATCATATGCCAGTCTGGATATGCCTAACAAAAAATAATAATTTTTAAATCGAATATTTTCCAATTCTATAAATAATAATAATTTACCAAATCTGTTGCTAGATATTCAAATAAGGTAGCAAAACCTTCATTTAACCAAAGGTAAGTCCACCATCTTGGACTTACCAAATTTCCAAACCATTGGTGAGCAAATTCATGTGATATAACTGTAACAATTCCTGTTTTAGTGGTATATGTATTCACGTTTTCATCAAATAAGAAATATGATTCACTAAAATAAATTAATTATAATTTATGTAAGCTACTAAAATAATACCCAAACTACTTTACCGATATGTTACTAATCCCCAATTTTCCATTGCACCAGCCGCAAAATCAGGCATTCCAGCTTGATCCATTTTAGGTAATGAGAAATTTACGGCTAAATATGTTTCTAGAGCGTCTAAAATTTTGATTCCAGCTTCCAATGTAAGATTTGTTAAATGGTTTGCGTTCGATCGGACAAAACTACGATGAGGGAATTGTGGTGGAACGTTTTCATAATTAGAAATATTTGAAAAATCGGACACAATATACGCTATTAAATAAGTTGACATGAATGGTGTTTGTTCAAAGGAAGTTGTTACTGTACCATCATTACTATAAATACAATTTTATTATTTGAACTGTTTTGCCAATATTTTTATATTTCATTTTCAAATTTACTTTAATGTTCTCGATTCGGGCATATTAGAAATCGCATGATAACTGGCACCATGTGTTATTCTTATTGTGAATTGTGCTTTTGCAGCTGGTTCATCATAACAAGGAAATCCATGACGTGCATCTGTGGATTCAAACTGAGTTGTTGCGAGATATCTGTTTGGTTCAAAAAAATTTTAATTTCTAATATTGTAAATAAATAAATAAATTCTTAATAATAAATTTAATGTTAAACTTTTGTTGTTTTGACAATTAAAATTAATTATAATATGTAGCAATTGTGTCCGAAAGATAAATAATCTTACGAACTAATATGCTATTTTATGGTATATTTAATGACGTAGACAACAAAGTAAATTTATAGTTATTGATATGAATACAATACGATTACGGTTGTAAAATGTTTATATCAAATAAATAATCTTCCATGCAATTTGTTATTAATTCATTCGGAAATGACTTATGTTATTTTATTATCTGAATAAATATCAATGAATTAATTTATGAATAATTTAAAATTTAATCATTGTAATCATTCATCTAACAATATTATTTCTATTTAGAAACTAGATTCCAAACTTTTAATTATTAAATTCAAAATTGGATTACTAAAATAGTACACTGAGCGTAAATTCTAAAAAAATTAATGCATACTTAAAACAGAAATTTGTAGCAGAGTCAGTCATTATTCAATGTAAACAGATTTATGCATAAATAAATTATTTTATCTCCGTATCTATTTTAATTGATTAAAATATAAATGAATATATCTGGTATTTGTCAAGATTTAATTTTTTCTGTATAGTATTTCATTTTTCCTTGTGTGATCTGGTTCATAAGTGAATAGCTACGATTAAGTAAGCACACAAGATTTTTTGCAATTTAAATTTTTTTGCTACAATTTTTCTCGCACTTTTGTTTTTCCTGGAGGTATGAAAACTTTTTAATATAACAAAAAAACACTGATCTAAGTTATACCATCGCTAACTGACTAACCCTAACTTTGTTATATTCCATTTGCAGGCTCATTCTCTTTATCTATTTTTTAATATAAGAATGATAGTACAACATTACGTGGTTTTATGTACGCAAACTTACGATCCAGCACACTGTACAGTGCAAATAGTAACAATATCTCTTTTATATATTCGAAAAAATAAAAAAATATGGTATTTTTAATATTTTTCTATGTATTTTAGTTTACATAATAATTAAATTTAAGCTGACTGCTTAAATAAAAATAAAGATAAATATAGACAAAATAGTTAAATTAAAGACACGATTTTCTTTATAATAATAATACGATCAACACTGATATTAAGAATAAATACGAAATTTATTAATAGCACTTGCCAATTAATTTTATAAGAAAATCTCTATGACATATTAATTATTTCTACAATTTTCTATTATAATTAACACTAAAATAACAACAAGTTCACAATATAATTAAAATAGCATGTACTCACATTCTTTGACCTTCATCGTTTACATATGATGATCGATAAAAACCAGCTTGATCAGTTCTTAAAACACCAGAATAATCGATTTCAATTGAATACGTACTACCTGCAGTTAATGAAAATCCTTCGGTTGTAAATGTTAAAAATTCTCTTACCGGATCATAAGTCCAAGTTTCAAATGGTAACGTCACAGTTAATATATTTATTCGAGCCGCAAGAATTGTTAGCTGTCTTTGATGTATTGTAATTTCCGTTGTAACGTTTGTAACAATAAAATCTATTATCACCGTACCGTTGAAATAAAAATCATTTTGATCGACACGTGTATAAATTGAAACATCATATGCAATAGGTCTAGTATTATTTGGTAAACGATATAATGGAGCAATTTCTTCAACTAAAGGATTTACTGCAAATCGACGATCTTCAGGCAATGGTGAATTTGCTGTAACGGTTATTATAAAATAACAAGTAACTAACACAACCAACACATTTTTCCACGAATTCATTATGTGAATCGTATCGAATCTTGTAGGTGACTACTTGAATTTATTTTTTGTAGTTCTACTAACAATAACTCATCAACTTATACTTATAAAAAAAATATAAGTACACATTTTTACTGATAAAATTTTTTAATCCTTACAATAAAAAATTTTATGATATTGCTTTTGCAATAGATTAATCTGTTTCTTGTCGCTTTGTTTTATTTGATGTATTGTACATACCTCATTTTATTGCATCTTTGCGCTCACTACTGTATTAGAAAAAAATAAAAATAATAATATTATTAGTCTTGATTTAGAAAAAAAAACCCAAAAATTAACTCCTCACTTTTTATTGATTTACAAATTTGGCAGTATCTGCACTGTTCGTTTATCAACGACAGCATCTATTGTGATTTTCATTCTTAGGGAATCGTCGTTATGAATGCGTATTGAGTAACATCCGATCATTCCACTAATAAACTAACCATTAACCTTATTTTTATCCATTAGATAAAAACTGTGGTCTCAACTGTTTTAAAAATTAAACTTAAGATCGTGCAAATAATTTTCAAATAATCATATTATCAGAATTTTTCGAAAATCGGGTTTCCAAGAAAACTTCATATAATTTCCTTTTTTTAAATAATTAAATCTTTCGACAATATTAAAAATTAGCAATAAATATGTTAATGTTTCTGCAGCAAGTTGAAAATCGTATTACTATAATCAGCTAGACTTATTATATAGTAAGAAATCATGAACTACGACTCGGCTTTGCTGATGATAAAGGTTTAAATGAAAGTGAATGAATATTTTAAAATTTATTAATAATACATAATTTTGATTCATCATCAGCACTACTTTCTATTCGCACGTTCTTCATATAGCCTGTCGAATCCATTCCAATATTCCATTTAATTAAAAATGTATTGTTTGTTTGTACTGCAGGTCATAGTATACGAAAAATTATTCAAATGCATATATATTTATAAAAACTTGTAGGCGATATGTGATGCCAGTCGGGTACCATCAACGTTTCACATGCGTATAATAAAACACATTGAAGTTTAGATGGCATACACATGTTATTTAAACAAAATGCCTAAAAATAAATTTTTTCTTTCATTAAATTCAGATTAAGATAATATTTTTCAATATTAAATCAATCAATTATAAAAAGTTAAATAATCTATTATCAGTTTTTCTATTTTCGGTTGTAATTGTTTGTACCACAAATAAATGAATATATCAGATATGGAATTAGGCGTATAGATAATTTCTAATAAAAATTAAATGGGTGTTAGTATCAATATGTGCGTGTACTGTGTGAGTATTAATTGTGATATTTATAGCAGATCACTATTTGGTTTCCTATTCATTCCTTTTACCGAGTGAGCTATACGGTCGCGTCTTTTATATCATAACTATTAAAGTATTGCAGTCAAGTTGGTAAATTACAACACCATATTTTTAAAGATATTAGCTTTTTGATTTGATAAACGAATTGTAACTATTCTTCCAATTTCATCCGCTGATCGAACTTTTTTTTTCTTTAATAACATGTTTCTGTCACTTCAACAAGTTATGATGGAAGCAACGAAGAACGATGGCTCAAATGATTTTAAACTCAGACATAGGTACACCAAAGCTTCGCAGCCATAAGGAATCCTATATATATACGTATATACAAGTTTATAATACAATAACGAAATTATTGAAAAATCTAGAAACTATTGTGAATATTCAAAATACAAATTAAGAGTAATATTTTTATTTTATTGTTTAATTTAATATTGTTTTTTGAAAATAAATGAGACAAATTAAATTCTTCGACTTCCACTGTTATTATGGTATAGAGGAAGTAGTATTTAATACAAGCCTATAGTTGTTAATATAATAAGTCAAATGAAACGTTTAAAGCGTTTATTAGTTATTTTATTTCAAAATTGTGTAATTAATTTACATTTAATGTAATGTGCTGCAATTATACTATATCTTATTTTCACGATATTACTGAAGCGCTATTTGAAAATTGATCAAACCACTCGTCAATGCGTCTTGCATATGAATTAAGCCATCTTACATTCTCAAATAGATATTGATAAGCATTATTTGCCGTATTCATTGAAATATAATTCCTTGATAATGCCAATTCAATTAAATCGTTCAACTGTAAATATAATCAATTCCAGTAAAATGTGTTTAAAATTGTGCGTTTGGCGATAACAATTATAAAATTTACCTGTAATCGTAAATTATCATTTGATGTACGTTGTGCCATACCTGAAATAGCGTTGCCGATTCCATTACTACCGTATATAGGTTGTGCTGCCGGAATATTTTCGAATAAAAATTCTATAGCTAATTCTAAACCAGCTGGACTATTTTGATAAACGGCATTAAATGCAGCAGTTCGTTCCGAATTCGATGTTAAATATGGATTTGTTGTATTTAAACTCAAATTTAAATAATCTGATAAAATTGATTCATCTGAAATACAGCCAATTGCACTGATAAAACGATTTCTTTGAGTGGAAGTAGTTTCCAATGAAATACGATTCAACGTATTAATATAATCGTCATAGGTACCATTTCGTAGGCCCGCACAATACATTACAGATTGTACATTTTGATGAAAGCCAACATTATCTGTGAGCAAGACACGTAATCGTTGATTTGTTTGTTGTCTACAATTTGAATATCCATATGTGCATGCCCAATTGATGGCTATAGTTCTAGCATATTTACGTAAATGTGGTTCATCTGGTATATCTTCAATACCAACTGAATCGAATAAGTCTCCAAAGAGATTTCCCAAAAAATCCTACAGAAAACAAATGTATGTCACCGAAAAATCCCATTAAAATTTTTAAAAAATGACTTACTCTGTACGCTTGATAATTCCTAATTCCAGATATATAACGATTAATATAATTTAAATGAGTTACAGTAGATTGCCATGGAACATATTCAATTTCACGTTGTAAATATTTTATTATATCAAATGGAATGTCCCAATCAAGTCGATTTGTTCGTGCGAATATAAATGCATCATCAATTAATTGTGATCGACTCAATCGATGAATTTGTTCATGATCACCATAATATAATTCATCAGCTATTAATTTATAATTATCTCTATCATATCGAACTCTATAGTAACCAGTTTGTTGTTTATTAAATACTATCCAATCACTAGAGTTCCAAGTTCGATCTTCACTGGGAACTATATCTTTTACACGTACATTTCCTGGTAACCATTCATCAGCTCTTGTATCGGAAAAATCAGGATCACTTGCTGTTGCGAAATTTAATGGAATCCACCAAGTATTTGATGGGATTGATCCCGTGGTATACGTTAAATATCTCTCTTGACTAATACGAATTGTATTTTCGTTATAATTTCTTTCAACATGTATAAAAGGAAAACCACCTTGTCTTGTCCACGATAACATAATTTGATGAACACTATAATCGTTTGGTAAAAATCCATCTTCTACAACGGCACGTTCAATACCATCAAATAGATCTTCTTCGGCAGCGTCACTATATTGTCTTTATAAAATGAATTTAAACTTTATATATTTTATTATATTCGATATCCAAATTTTTGCTAATAAAATAGTTACCTTGCATTCAAATAATAATTTAATCCACGTTGAAATGTACTAACACCAAATGCATTTTGCATCATCCTTAAAACACAACCAGCTGTAAAAAAGGATCACCAATTGTGTCAAAATTTCATGGTTAAATTACAAATGAAAACTAATTATAACTTACATTTTGAATAAGCTATACTATCAAATATACTAGCTACATTATTTGGAGATTCTACATAATAAGTCATTGGTCGTATTGTTGCAGATGCATCAGTATTGAATACTGGTTGTAAAACATCAACGACAAAGAAATCCATCATATGCCAATCTGGATATGCCTGTAATAAATTGTCATCAAATATTTTCCAATTCAGAAATAATGACAGTTATATTTTACCAAATCTGTTGCTAGATATTCAAATAAGGTAGCAAAACCTTCATTTAACCAAATATATGTCCACCATCTTGGACTTACTAAATTTCCAAACCATTGGTGAGCAAATTCATGTGATATAACTGTAACAATTCCTGTTTTAGTGGTATATGTATTCACGTTATCATCAAATAAGAAATATGATTCACTAAAATAAATTAATTATAATTTATGTAAGCAACTAAAATAATTCTCAAATTACTTTACCGATATGTTACTAATCCCCAATTTTCCATTGCACCAGCCGCAAAATCTGGAATTCCAGCTTGATCCATTTTAGGTAATGAAAAATCTACCGATAAATATGTTTCTAGAGCATCTAAAATTTTGATTCCAGCTTCCAATGTAAGATTTGTTAAATGGTTTGCGTTCGGTCGAACAAAACTACGATGAGGGAATTGTGGTGGAACGTTTTCATAATTAGAAATATTTGAAAAATCGGACACAATATAAGCTACTAAATAAGTTGACATGAATGGTGATTGTTCAAAGGAAGTTGTTACTGTACCATCAACACTATAAATAAAATTTTATTATTTTAACTTTTTGGCCAATATTTTTATATTTCATTATCAAACTTACTTTAATGTTCTCGATTCGGGCATATTAGAAATCGCATGATAACTGGCTCCATGTGTTATTCTTATTGTAAATTGTGCCTTTGCAGCTGGTTCATCATAACAAGGAAATCCATGTCGTGCGTTTGTTGATTCAAATTGAGTTGTTGCAAGATATCTGTTTAGTTAAAACAATTTAAATTCCTATGTATTCATTTAAAGTTAAATTAAATTATTTTAATTATGGATATCTACATAATATTTTAAATTAAATTAATCTAATAACTGAATTTTTATTTTACTATAATATTTTCACTTCTGGAAAATTAATATGCGTGAAACGAAGAGTAAATTAGTGCAAAATTAAAATAATATTTGTTCAATTTATTATTATTATAAATTGTAATATATCAGTAAAATATTCGAATACGAGTAAATGTATATTAAAATTAAACTAAATATTTTATTTAACTTATGCTACAATATAATTCTATTTCAAATGCTTACACATTTAATAAATAAGTATAACACTGAAACACAACAACTTCACAATATAATTAAAATAGCATGTACTCACATTCTTTGACCTTCATCGTTGATATATGATGATCGATAAAAACCAGCTTGATCAGTTCTTAAAACACCAGAATAATCGATTTCAATTGAATACGTACTACCTGCAGTTAATGAAAATCCTTCGGTTGTAAATGTTAAAAATTCAGTTACCGGATCATAAGTCCAAGTTTCGAATGGTAACGTCACAGTTAATATATTTATTCGAGCCGCAAGAATTGTTAGCTGCCTTTGATGTATTGTAATTTCCGTTGTAACGTTTGTAACAATAAAATCTATTATCACTGTACCGTTGAAATAAAAATCATTTTGATCGACACGTGTATAAATTGAAACATCATATGCAATAGGTCTAGTATTATTTGGTAAACGATATAATGGAGCAATTTCTTCAACTAAAGGATTTACTGCAAATCGACGATCTTCAGGCAATGGTGAATTTGCTGTAACGGTTATTATAAAATAACAAGTTACTAACAAAATCAATACATTTTTTCGCGATTCCATTATGCAAATCGCTTAAAAGTCCGTCTATAACTAAAAAATGTAAAAAATAATTTTTTTGTACTTACCGTCATTATTTTATTTAAAAAGTTTAAGAGTTTATAACATTTAATTTTCGATAAAATTTTAATCTATATTTACTTAAAATATTAAAACTTTGTCACAGCTTTATATAAATTTATATGTATTCATGTAATGTTATCATTTTTCCAAGTGATTAACCAATTGTTCGATTACAGAAGAAATATGTATAATTTTTATATTATTATATATTTGATTTTATTTATAATGATTTTTGAATTATCACGTTATCAATGTTAAATTATTTATAACTAATCATATAACCACAAATTTTCACATTACTAACGCTATCACCGCAGAGTATATGCAAAATCATCGACTATCAATGTATTTTGGAAAATCTCTTTAAAGATCTCACATGTTTTTCATTTACCACATTAGTTCATATATATTAACTATTTGGTTGCCAAAACTTGTTGATTAGGCCAATCAAAATTAAATAAACGAACTGTAACCCGCAGCTGGGTTTTCAAAGCCAATAATTTTTTAGATGTGTTCTATGAATAGTTTTTTTTTATTAACATAAAATAAACGAATCAATGGTAATTTACGCAAGCAGTAAGTGTAGGTCGAGCATTGACTCATACAGTTGCTAAAAAGCATATGCCTAAAGAGAATAGATTGAGCAAAATGGTCGTTCACACCCAATATGGCATCTGGACCTGACGCGGTGTTCTCAGCACTTCTTCTACATGGTTCATCTATACTTAGAACTTCTCTAGTAAAAATATTCCAAGGTAGCCTCATTTCTGGTTATACATTCCTAAGGTCCGTATGAGTGCTGTTCATCCATTAGGGAGAAAACGGGCTCATCAAACTTAATTTACCCCTGTGTAAAATGCAATTTGTCTACAATAGTGGATTGGATAACATGAAAAAATGCGATGAGAATATCACAACAATCGAACAAAACCTCACAACTTATTCAGCACTATGGAAAAGAAGTTGATGGATATACCTATGGGGAGATAACTCGTTTAATGCAACCGGGTATTGTGTGCGTTGTATTGATGGGTGGTGTAATAACTCACACACATACTTACATCTTTAAATGGTTAACAGTATAGTATTATTAAATCAATGTATTATTATACAAAAGTCGGTGTATATGTACTTTTTATATTTAGAAAAAAGAATAACCTAATCATCTTCAAGTACATTTCATATCTTTGATGTTTTAATAGATAAAAAGAAATGGTTAATTATAGAAATCAATTGATATTTTGTACAATTTGTTTTAATTTAATTTTCTGTATTTTTATTTACAATAAAGATTACTCGTACATGTATAAATAAAATTAGAATGCAATAATCATTACCACATTTCAAAAACATATATATTTATTTGATTTGTAGATATTTATAATTACAAATCATTTAATATTTTATCTAAAAAAATTTCAATCGCTCTTGCATTAGAATTAATCCATCTAATGTTTTGGAACAATACGTCGTATGCCCTTTCTATAATTACAATATTTGCATGACCACCTTCACGTACAATTTCCAATAACTCAGAAAACTGTAATAGAAATTATTAAATTAAATCTATTTAATGAATTTATTTTTTACATCAACACTAAATACAGAAGTGTATAATTATAAGAATTTCTTTATAGTCTATATAATGTAATAATTATACCTCAATACGCATATTTTCATTTATTACTAATGCCGCCATATCGGTTAATATGTTGTTTAAATTGTTACTGTAAGATAGATGGGCTTCATCAATGTTATTAATTAAAAATCGAATTGCTATCGCTAGTCCATCAGCAGTATTTTGATAGACTGAATTGAAAGCAGAATATCGTTCATTTTGTGAGATTAAATATATGTTATTAATATCTATAGATAAATTTAAATATCTTAATAAAATATCAGCATTAGAAAAACATCCCATAGCATTAATCCATAGTGCACGGTCAGACGAAAATAAATCAGTATATAAAGTTATATTCAACATTACTTCAAAATCTGTTACATCTCCATTTCGTAAACCAGCACAATAAATAACACTTTTCAAATTTTGATGAATTATTTCGTTATTTATAAATGATTGACGTAATCTTTGATTGGTTTTTTCCAAACAATTTACATATCCATATTTACATGCCCAATCAATTGCTATAGTTCTTGCATATTTATAAGAAATTTGTTCGTCCCGCACATCTTCTATGCCAATAAAATCGAATAATTTTTTAAATAAATTTCCAAGAAAATTCTATTATAATTATTACCAAATTATAAATTTATTAAAACATTTTACCCATAAAGTATATATAAAATAAAAACCAAATATATATTTACCCAATACACGTAATAATTACGAAGTCCAGGCATAAAACGATTGATATAATTTAAATGAGTTACAGTTGATTGCCATGGAATATATTCAATTTCATGTTTTAAATATTTTATTATATCAAATGGAATGTCCCAATCTAGACGATTTGTTCGTGCAAATATAAATGCATCATCAATTAATTGTGATCGACTCAATCGATGAATTCGTTCATGATTACCACCATATAATTCATCAGCTATTAATTTATAATTATCTCTATCGTATCGAACTCTATAGTAACCAGTTTGTTGTTTATTAAATACTATCCAATCACTAGAGTTCCAAGTACGATCTTCACTAGGAACTAGATCTTTGACACGTACATTTCCTGGTAACCATTCATCAGCTCTTGTATCGGAAAAATCAGGATCACTTGCTGTTGCGAAATTTAATGGAATCCACCAAGTATTTGATGGGATTGATCCCGTGGTATACGTTAAATATCTCTCTTGACTAATACGAATTGTATTTTCGTTATAATTTCTTTCAACATGTATAAAAGGAAAACCACCTTGTCTTGTCCACGATAACATAATTTGATGAACACTATAATCGTTTGGTAAAAACCCATCTTCTATAACGGCACGTTCAATCCCATCAAATAGATCTTCTTCGGCAGCATCACTATATTGTCTTTATAAAAAGAAATTACAATACACATATTTATTTTATATTTTATTAATTTATTAATAGAAATTTTTACTAATAGTACCTTGCATTCAAATAATAATTTAATCCACGTTGAAATGTACTAACACCAAATGCATTTTGCATCATCCTTAAAACACATCCAGCTGAAAAGAAAATTATAAGTTTTTATTTAAAAATATACTTTACCATATAGATAGAAAAGATTTTAAATTATAATTATTCACATTTTTCATAGGCAATATCATCGAATAAATTTAATATATTCATTGGCGATTCAACGTAATGGGTCATGGGTCGAATAATTTCCGTAGCATCTTGAAGAAAAACGGGTTGTAAAACATTTATTATAAAAAAATCCGTAAATTTCCAATTTGGATATAACTAAAATTATGGAATAATAAATAATATATATAATATAAAATATTAATAGCGATATTATAAATTTAATATCTTCTGTGCTCACAATATCAGTGGCAATATATTCAAAAAGTGTAGCAAAACCTTCATTTAACCATATATATGTCCACCATCGTGGACCAACTAAATTACCAAACCATTGATGTGCAAATTCATGTGCTATTGTTACTATAACATTGGTTTTTGTTATATATGTACTTTCATTCTCATTAAATAGAAAAAATGGTTCCCTAAATTATTAGAATATATTGTACATAAAAATGATATAGATATTTTTCAATTTTACACCTATAAACTAAACGGCTTTTACAAATGTGTACGTCTACGTACGCGTATAATATACCTATAAATTACTAATCCCCAATTTTCCATAGCACCAGCGGCAAAAGTAGGAACAGCAATTTGATCGATTTTTGGTAGCGAAAAATTTATTCCTATATAATTTTCTAATACATTTAAAATATTTACACCAACCGTTAACGAAAGATCAGTTAAATTTTTAGCTGTTGGGCGAGCAAAACTTCGATGGGGAATATTTTCTATTGATTTATTTTCATAATTAGAAATATTTGTAAAATCGGATATTACAAAAGCTAATAAATAGGTTGACATTAATGGTGTTTGGTCAAATGAAGTTATAACGGTGTCATTATCTTCACTATATTATATATATAAATGTAAAATATAAAATTCAATTCAATTAATTGTGTATTTCCATATTTTGTTATATTATTATCATTAGTTGCTGGTATTATGTACATACTTTATTCTCCTTGATTCTGGCATATTTGAGAGTGCATGAAATTTAACACCATGTTTTATATTTAATTTGAATTGTGCTTTTAATGCTGGTTCATCGTAACAAGGAAAACCATGACGTGCATTATGCGGTTCAAAATGTGTAGTTGCTATATAACTATATAATTTATATAGTAATTTATAAATGAAAAAATATAAATAAAATTAAAATAAATACTAAAAAAAAACTTACATTATTTCATCATTTTCATTAACATATGATGATCGATAAAATCCACGTGTATCAGTTCTTAAATAACCAGAATAATGGATTTCTAATGTATAATTTGAATTGGCCGATAACATAAAATCATTAAAATAAAATGTTAAAAAATCAAATTGATCGTTTGTGTACGTCCAATTTGTTAATGGCAATGATGCCGACGATGTTATCCATAAGTTTGCACTTTCAATAGTTAATTGTCTTTGATGTAATGTTATGTGAGAACTTGTCTCAATTACGAATACATTTATTTTAACGATTCCCGTAAATTTAAAATCATTTTTATCGACACGCGTTTCAATGAATACATCATATGTTATTGGTATTGTATTATTCGGTAATCGATATGTATCACTCGAAATGGTATCATCAACCGGAATATGTAATGTTTCGTAACCACAACATATCGCATTAGAAAATGCAATTAATAAAAGAACCGATTTTTTCAACATTTTGATTCAATTATTTCTAATAATATAATTTTCAATTTGAATTTAATTTTATATTTATTGTTCGCTTAATAAAAAATAGATGAAATTTAAAAGAATTTGATAAAATTATAACCCTTTACGACCCAATTCTATTTTTTTTTCTCATAGAAAATATAAAAAATTTTAATTACTATAACTCTTTTTTTGATACACAAACACTCAAAATGTGCTGGCATTTTTTTTTCTAATCCATCCACAAAGAGTCTGTTCAGAATTTTGCTGCTTATAGCTCGTAATCGTAATTAATTAAAAATATAATTTTTATTGATTGAAAATTGATCATTTAAAAAGTACCTATACACAATCGGTTAAAATGACTTGTAAAGAGTTATATAATAATAATAATATAAATCATCCTGCTAAAAACCACACACCATCAATGACTTTTAATTTCTTTATGTAACCTTTGAATAATTTATATTCGTCCATTTATTTATATTCAGAATTACGTGCATATATATTACGATAAAATATAACCAAAAAAATGTTAGTCCAACATAATTAATTAAGCAATAATTATCGTGTATTTGTTGATAACATTCTGTTTTTTTATTTGTACTTTGATTTTTATATAATAAATAATACCATAAATAAAGTATCATAAATTTTAATTTAGACTAATAAAATAATTATAAAACATTTACAATTATATTTAATGCAATAATTAAAATTGAAAATGATAATAATTTAATTGCATTGCTGCTACTTTCATTTTCTTCTAGCCAATTTTCAATTGACTCTATATTTTTGTTCATCCAGTTTATATTTTCTTCAACAATTTCATTGGCTCTCTGAATAATATTATTGGTAACGTAATTTCCCTCTTGTAATAGGTTTAGTACATTGTTAAACTATGTAAATATAATTACTTATAAGTAAATTAAATAAGTATAAATATAATACATTTTAAATTTTAACTTACCGATAAAACCAATTCAGTATTAACAATTTTCTGTGACATTCCAATAATAATATTTTGTAGAACCATTTGAGTTCCATATGTGGCACGAATATCATCAAATCTGTTTGACATTAATTCAATTGCATTAATTAATCCAATTTGACTACTTTGATATATAACATTAAATATTCTAATTCTTTCGGCTACGGTATATGTACTATTATCACCATCTAATGTACTCAATAGTATAAGTTTATTCATGGCATTATCTAATGAACAACCCAATGCCATTGCAATATCCATACGATCTGTAGCATCGGTTGATGTTAACATTTGATGTATCAACAATAATGTTGCACTATCACCAGCCGATCTTATATGATTACAATAAATTATATATCTATAATTTTGATGTATTTCATTGCCAGAAATTCTGAACTTATTAAATTGTGATAATGCATATTCATTTCTTACATTCATTATGGCTGATAAATCCAAAGCAATATTTCGTTCGTATGCCAAAGAAAATGATTCATTTTCCAGTTCAACATTAGTTTTTATAATTAAATTCGTTATTAATTTTATAATGAAACGCTGTAAAATAGAAAAAAAAAACCATGTATATAAATTACTATTCGTCCATTCAAATGGTAAAATCAAAGGAGTGTATGTTACAGGAACCGAAACGTTTTTTTTATTTTGTATCTATTAGAAGTTTAACTGCCACGTAGCTGAATACCAAAGTTTTATTATCATTGATCAACAAAAAAAAAGTATTCCTATTGAATATAAACACTAAAATTATGTGAAACTGGTGGCACACCCCTAAAAGATCCCGAAAAATCTTTAACTGCATTAAGAATTATGCAATTAACCTATATATGTGTAGAAAAACGTGATGTCATTAGGCAGGCGTGGCGGAAAAAGTGCTGGGCATGTAAAAGTACTCTCACATAACATTACACGTTATGAAAATGAGTTTAACAATTATATTGTTATTATAAGGGTGAGTTTTTTTTTTTAAATTGAGACTAACATATTCGGAAAAATAAATATTATAGCGCAAACTATCCGAAAAAAAAGTGGTTTTGTGTGCCCCCTGACTTAGGAATAAATTACGCATTCAGTCATTGTCACTTTGTCTATGAATATGTTTTTGATATATATATTTGGTATATAAATAAATCTTACTCTATATAGTTCATAATTTTGGCTGCCACTTAACATTCGATTTAAATATTGAATACAATTCATAGCTGCTTGCCATGGTGCAAATTCCATTTCATTTTCTAAATATTTTAATAGTTCCAAGACAATGGTCCAATTTAAACGATCGGTTTGTGCAAATGTAAATGCATCATCGATTAATTGAGCACGATTTAATACATTAATATTATCGAAATTTTCCTTTCGTAATGCCTGTGCTAATGCAATCCAATTATTTGTATCGTATTGTATACGATAATAACCAGTTGATTTTTTATTAAAAATTATCCAATCAAATTGATTAACATCTATTGTAATTGTTTTATTTTTTTCATACAGCCAATCATCGGCTTGGGTGTTTGAAAAATTTGAATTTATTGATAGTACATAATTATATGGTATCCACCATAACTCATTCGATTCTGATGAGTCCGTTAAATTTGTGAAATAACGTTCTTGTGATAGATGTATATTTTGTCCATCACGATGAACATTTAACAATGGATAACCCGATTGTTGTGTCCAAGATGAAAGTATACTTGCAACATTATAATTTTCAGCTAATGTATTATCTTCTTTAACTGATTTTTCTAATCCATCGAATAAATCATCTTCAGTTGCACCTTCAAATGATCTATATATGTGTATATTTTTGTTGTACCATATACATATAAATTAGAATTAAATAAAATTCATATAAAATTGTCAATTTTTAATAAATAATTTTATAAATGAATATACTTTTCATCAAGATAATAAAATAATCCTTTACGAAAACTATTGTCTGTAAATGCCTCTTGAAACATTCGCAAAACACATGCAGCTGTATATGTAACAAAGCAAATACATATTACATAATTAGTACTAAATAAACATATAATTTTTCAAATTTACAATAATAATAATTTTAATTAATTTACATTTATTATAAGCAACATAATCAAATAAATTTGATACAGCTTCTGGACTTTCAACATAGTAACTCATTGGTCGTGTTGATTGTTGTGCATCTATTACAAGTACAGTTTGTTTAACATGTACAACTAAATGTTCCATGTAATTCCATTCTGGATACATCTTTAAAATGTAAAACATATATATGTAGTATAATTTATTATATATATTAGGGTGAAGTGATAAGTACGCGTGGTTAAGCAATTTATTATATAGTTTCTCTAAGTTTTTCAAAAGTTATTATTTTACGAATTTATCGTATATATTTCAATACTTTTATAGAAAAATTCCCAAAGAATATGCTAATTTAGATTTTTAATTATTATTTATTCATTATACGAGTATATTTAAAAATTTGTGATCAAGCGAAATACCCTTTAACAGGATATATATATACAAAACTTAAGCCTTTATATATCCAATTAATGAATTAATCTAATAATATTTATATGCAAAAATTAACTACGTAAGTAAATAATTACCAAATGTGTAATATAATATGAGTATAAAGTTGCAAATCCTTCTTTAAGCCATACTTGTGACCACCATTTTGGACTGGCAAGATTTCCAAACCATTGATGTGTAAATTCATGACCAATAACATTTATAATAGATGTTTTTAATGTATAAATTGATTTTTCTTCATCAAAAAAGAATCGTGGTTCTCTAAACGAAAAACAAATAGACGCAAATATGTGGAAATTTTAAATTACCTATATAAATGCTGTATAGATCATGTACACAAATTACAAACCTATATGTAATTAAACCCCAATTTTCCATAGCACTATAATAAAAATCTGGTATTGCAACTTGAAACATTTTTGGTATTACAAAATCTATTTGCATATATTCTTCTAATGCTTTTAACGTTTGAATACCTTGATTTAAATTTAAATGTGCCAAATGTAATGCATTTGAACGTGAATATGATCGAAATGTTAAATTGTTTGTTGTATTTAATTCAATATATTCAAAATCTGATATTATATAACCAATTAAAAATGTTGACATTATTGGTGTTTGTTCAAATTCGGTTATTGCTGTATCATTTCTATAAATGTGCAACGATAATAATATTAATTTAAATTGTTTTAAATTGTTGGTATTGAAAATTTAATTAAATTATTTAATTAAGTTTGAGAATATATTATTTTTATTAAAAAGACTCAAAAAGGATGCTTTTTGTTTATATACCTCGAATTTTAACCTATATTTATTAAAAGCCTATATTTACAGTCGACAGAAATCATCAATGGTATGTTGTTTGATATAGGAACATCATAAAATCATTTTTTAATATTTCTTAAATATTATTTAATGGTTATCGAAATTGACCATTACTTTTGGATAACATTTACGTTAAAATACAATATATGAAAATTGATTATTTATGGATGCGGTAGACTATTGAAATATAATTAATTTGCAATAGAAATTGACTTTCATAATTTGAGAGATATAACTTCAATAATTGTTTATAAGTTGTGTGTATAATAGAATGGAAAATAAAATTATTAAAATTAATTTTTTCACACCTTTAAAACTTGACATTTCTATATGTTAAGCACTTTCACCACTATTATGTTCGTTCGAAAATAGATTAAATAATACATTATTTGTTCACTTTCACCAATAATTTACGAAATTAATTATAGTAGAATTGCAAAATTTTAATTTTCATCGCATCGTTCTTTAAGGTAACGTAACTGATGGCCAACTGGGGTTAGTGATTTTAAATGGAATTAATGAGATTAGATCTATTAAATATACACAAAAAATTAGGTATACCGTGTCTGGAGATAATGGCAGTTGAACGATGATCTCAAAAATGAAAATTTTTAACCTAAATTGGATCCATTCCATGTGTCGTATTCTGTGTTTTACCGAAATTTTGCCAGGTTGTGTTACTCATCGAAATAGAAAAGACGTCGAACTTCCCGAAGAAATAAAAACAAGACTTCTCTACATTTTTAACCCAAACTACTCCAAAAATTTTTAAATTTGGGCATTTTTTTGTTAAACTTCTTTGGTTGGGCGGCTAGTTGCCTCAATTACTTAAATGAAATTGAAACAAAAAGAATCCATTTTGACGTGTGCAACAAACACACCATTGAGTCTGCCTTTTATGAACAGTTTAAAAGAAAAGAGAATTAATTAAATATAAGAATCCATTTCTTTTTTTACCTCAAAAGTATATCTATGAATTTTAATAAATCTCTCTTGTTAAAAATTAAATTTTTATAAAAATATAATTATCTTATCTTATTATGTTATCATTATAAATAATACTAATAAATTATGATTGTGCACACACACACACATACATAATACTTACGGATATATTATCGTAGTACCAGGCATATTTGAAATAGCTGAATAAGATCGATCATGTGTAATACGTATTGTAAATTTAGCTTTAATACCTGGTTCATCATAGCACGGAAAACCATGTCGTGCCTCAGTTTGACTATATTGTGTCGTTGCAAGCCACCTATAAAATTATAAATATAATATAATGTGTAAGATAAAATCTATATTTAGATATAGTTATCAACTATTGATATGATAAAAATAATCACAATAAATATAATGCATTTATTTGTAAATCTATTTTTAATCCAATGTAAGTTTTTCAAGTATACGCGTATACATTACATTACAAATACACACACACACACACACACACACATAATTATATGTATACTCTAATAATACAATATATTTATCATTTTTCTTCTATTAATTTACATTTTATCGCAAAAAATACAACAATTTCATATCATCATGTAAAATTAATATAATTATTATTATCTGTGAATGTGCATATCGGCAATGTCATAAGTGATGATTTTTTTTACCACACAACCAATCATTAATTTCATAATGTAAATAAATGTTCAGAATAATTTAACTTACACCTGTTCACCGTCACTGTTCCGATATGATGAACGATAAAATCCTTTATTATCAGTTCTTAATACACCCGTATAGGATATTTCTAAGGTATATGTGATCGTTGGTTGTAATGTTTCCATTGCTGTCACTCTTAAGAATTCCGTTACAATATCATAGTCATGAACAATATTGATTTCATTTTGTTGATTATATAAATTTACACTTAATACATCTAATTGTCTATGATGTAAAATAATTTCATTTGTTTCATTTACAATTTCAATTTCAATTTTAACTAATCCACTGAATCTAAAATCAGCATTATTTATCCATGTTATTAACGAAATATCATATGCTATTGGTTTTGTGTGTTCTGGTAAACGATAGGTTATATTTTCTTCGGCACGTGTAATTTCATATTGTTTAATTCTATTAAAGTGATTAACATCATCATTATCAATGCTAATTTCTCGATCACTATATAAAGTATTTGGTTGTACTAGAACTATATTACAAAAATTTATTAACAATATTAATATTATAAATGTGGATTTCATTCTAATATTTACACTCACTATATGAATTATATGTTAAAACTGATTAATACATATTTTGTGTAAACATATTAATATTGGATAGCGATTTTTATAGAAGATAATAACGCATATATTTAAAGATTATATTTCAAGTGGAAATCTTAAGATATATATATACGTGCGGTTGAGATGATAAGTAAGGTAAGAACAATAATCAATTAATTCCTTCGGAATAATAGAATGTGGTAAATGTCTATGCTAAATATGTATTTGTTCGATGACTTCAGAATTTGATCAAATTATCTTTCCCCTGCCACAGATACTTTTTGATGTTCAAAAAAAGAAATAGTTTTTTGCTGTTGCCAAAACACCTCAGACAAATTATAAACGAACCGGAAAACATAAGCTATACGATACGACAAAATGTCATGAAAGAGGAAAATTTCCTCATAAAATCAAGATCATCAACATTTATTCTTTGGTTCCCGAACACTATAAAATATGAGTCAGAATCGCAGATTAGTAAAGACTACGACACAAACAATCTGCACAATTTTTGACAGAAGATACATGCATCCAATAGCGTATTCAATTATTCGCTGTATTTTCGTCAGCCTGTTGTCCACAAAAATGTGAAATTAGTGGGAGGAATCGTTTATCCATTATTACTCCATAAAACATATCGTTTAATTAAGTTAATAACATTTAAAATTTATTATTTTATTTATGATTAAATTATTATTACGCCTGTATTTAATTAATATTGTTTGAATTAATATTTGATTTATGCTTATATTAATTTCCAATTTTATAATTGGAAATGATTCCTTTTACATCTTATTATCTATAGTATTTTCTATGGATTGTTAAACGGTCGGTTATTGCTGATCGTCTCCCAGGTCGCGTCAAGTATATTATTTAAGTTTTGTTAAATTAAATTTATATTTTGTGCGGGAATAAATTAATTATGAAAATATTGTACTTAAATAAAAATATTATATATATATTAAATAAAATATATCATTATATTATACAAAATGTTTAACAAATACTTTAAATTATATCACGCATTTAATCCATAACTCATTACTGAAATGAATGATACACTTAAAAGTAATATTAAAATAAAACTTGATAAAATAATATTATTTGCACTGTCTGATGCGGCCGCATTATTATTTTCTAACCACTCTTCAATTGTTAATCGATGCGAATTTATCCAATTATTATTTTCTTCGATAATTGTATTACTTCTTGTAACCGTATCTTCGGTTATGTAATTTCGTTCTCTGGCCAGCGTCATTAAAAAGTTAAACTGAAATTGAATTGAAAAATGTTATATTATTTATATGGAAAAAGGAAAACAACAAACATTAATTTTATCTCATTACTTCATGAAGAATTGGTTCATTTGTTATATAATTAGATAATCCAATAATAATTCCATTTAAATTCGAACCAAGTACTGTATTTACTATACCAATATTATTTGTTAAATATTGTACTGTGATTTGTAAACCAATTCGATTATTTTGATAAACTGAATTAATTATCTGAATTCGTTCATTAATAGAATGTTGTTCTAAATTAACATTAAATGCTGTATGAATATAATTTTGTAATTCTACTACATTTTGAGTGCATCCAAGTGCACTAATAATTTGTAATCGTTCAGCATTTATCGTTGACGTTGTCATACGATTATATAAATTTGTAAATTTAGTATTACTTTCATGCCGTAAACCAGCACAAAATAATGTACTTCGAAGATTTGGGTGAATTTCAACGGAATCTATTACATAATCCCATAACGTATTGTTTGCCATAGTTAAACATTCTTCATTTCCCATCCTACACATCCAATCGATAGCCAATGTTCGTGCATATTTCAATAAATGTATTTCTTCGGGATCTTCGTCTTCAATACCAACTGTATCATAGAAATGGAAAAGTATTGACTGAAGAAAGTCCTATAAAAATAAAAATGTATGCTAAATATTTATATTACGAGTAATATACTATCAAAATCATAATCTTTCAAACTCAACTGTAAATAAATGATAATTTTCGCTACCCTCTAACATACGATTTATATATGAAAAACCATTAATAGCTGATGCCCATGGAATAAATTCATGTTCGTGGTGTAAATATTTAATCATATCAAATAGAATATTATAATTTAAACGATTTGTACGTGCAAAATTAAATGCATCGTCAATCAATTGTGATCGACTTAATGGATGTATTCTATCCAGTTCACCATTGTTTAACTCTTCGGCTATTAGGTTATAATTTTGTTCGTCATATAATACACGATAATAACCAGTTTGTTGTTTATTAAATATAATCCAATCGTTCGATTCCCAATTATTGTCTTCAGTTTGTTGAATTATCCTTGTTCGTTCACCTTGTCGCAACCAATCTTGTGGAACTGTATTGACAAATTGTTCATAATTTTGTGCTGTTACGAAATTGTATGGTATCCACCATGTATGGAAATTCGGTGGTGCCGAAGTATTTGACATATACCGTGTTTGTGTTATGTTTATCGTTCCCACTTCATAATTTCTATTCACTAATAATACAGGAAAACCAGCTTGTGATGACCAAATTGTCATTATTTGTTCTACTGTTATAGAATCAGATAATGCATTATCTTCTGTGACTGCTTCTTGTAGGCTTGTATATAAATCAAATTCATCGACACTACCGTATGCACTGTAAATTTAATTTATTTTAGTTTATACACACACACGTTAATTTTTATTTTTAATTATGTAAATATTTTAAAATTAATAAAAAACTCACTGTTGTTGTAGAAAATATGATAATCCTTTTCTAAACGTATTTTCTGTTAATGCATATTGCATCATACGTAATACACAACTAGCTGAAATTTATGTACGATTTAAAATAAAAACTAATTAAATTAAAAATGAAAAAATATTTGCATATTTAAATTAATTGATTAATATACATTTAAAATAAGCGACTACATCAAATAAATCTTCAACTGCATCTGGATGTTCAGCATAAAATGTCATCGGACGTGTTGTTTCTAAAGCATCCGAAATAAATGTAAATTGTAATGCATCAACAACAAAGAAGTCCATCATATGCATTCTGGGATTAATCTGAAAATGAGAAAAATGTGAGAATTAATGATTTTTTCACTTTTTATCGCACAATTTAGAATTATAAAACCAAAACTGTATATGCGAATGATTTAATGTCAAAGTGTGCAAATGTAAAATACTATGTTTTTAGTTTTTTAATAAATTAAACTGAATGATCACATCTATAGTGCAATGCTAATACTCCAATAATAGGACACTCTGACATATTTGCAGTATATATAACCTCTTATAGGTGGATTCATTTTTTCAAAACATTTCGTAATTCGATATTTGATTGCAAGTCAACAATGTGGATGATATTTACAGACATTTGTTAAAATCGGATGAGGTATACCATTTATCCAATTTTTTACTTTATCGATTTGAGTCAAATGATCCGATATTGTATATTGAAACATTAAAGAACACTGCTAATAAATACACACAATTTGAGGTGAATAGTGAATTATATACTGTACGACTTTTCGCTAATCAGTTACCTCTGCGGTTTCCCACCACCAATTAAATTACCAATTAAAAATAGTCATTCATATATTTTGTTAGTTAACACATTGTCGTCGTAGCGTCATTGTTAGTGAAACCCTCAAAAAAAAAACTATATTATTAAGAACACTGTTTTCTATCGTCGCTGGAACTCATATTCAAAAATTTAGCGAATTTTCGATTTATCCGTGCATCAGCCAAACCGAGCTACAACGATCTGAACCAACGAAAATTAAAAGGCACTGTTTCTGATAAGTGTAATAGTTGTGGAAGGATTTCCCATTCAATTCGCAATTATGTCTTTTTCACAACAATTTTTCGTTCAATTGACGTTGGTACAGTAACAGTTTCATTGGGTATTATAAACTCGTGGTAAATAAATCGTTGTTACTCCTGCAAATGTAATGCTTATTTTGTTTGTGATCGTGACTGTTTTATCTATGATTTTTTCCTTTTACGGAATTGTCAAAATCAATCAATCCACTTTGCATATCCATTTATAATATGGCACAAAAGACACTACATATTTTTTTGTTAGTGAAGCAAAAACAACGCGATATAGTATCGGTTCCGGTTCGCAATGGCATTTCTTATAAATTCGTGATGTCACGAAAACGTTTGGAAACAGCTGCTTCAGTGATTCCCAGTTCTTTCAGTTTTTGAGTTTTTCGTTCGTTCAATAAAATGCTTGTAAATCGTTGTTGGCAAACCTTTTTTTTATGCTGTTAAAAGTGTGGTTTACCATTGATATCATAAGCATAACTATATTAAATCTTCTAAACCACTTCATCACTTGTTTGCGATGGACTTTGATCAGCATAAAACCATACTTTGTAAAATCAAAATATAGTGTAAGCTGTAAAAGAGAAATCTGAAAAAACATTTTGTTTGCTTTTCATAAAATAAAAAAGGTTGATTTTTACCCAACTTACAACCGTTTTTACTGATTAGAAACAATGATGATGTGAAATATTACATAATAATGTCTAAACTATGTACTGTATGGTATTAATATTAGTAACGCTTCATATAGAACGACCTAATATTTATAATTTTCATAATAATTAACATTTAACACATATTTTCTCGATAATAATTAACTTTCATAACGCTGATTGCATATTAATATTACACACCATCATTATTTGCAAATTATTTTTAAAGTCGCGCCATGATGTCATGATGTATTTTACTTTCAAATTTATAATTAAAATGTAATAATAATAAATTATGCGGGATATGATGACGAGGCGCGATCATTTGAACACGAAATTTAAGTTTTATTTATAATATAAATAATAAAAGGATTTGCGCGGTTATCTAATCATTAATTATTTTTCTTTTAAATACCAGAAAAACAAAATAATCACATTATGACAATATGAAGAATTATTATTATTATTTATTTACACAATCCCATTTTTGTTAATTGGTAATTTTGATGCTAATCAATCTTATTAATATATAATTTACGATGACAATTCGATAAAATAATAAAATTAAATTGATAACATTTTATCATATAATAATCTTCTAAATATGTATGGTTTAACAAAATTTTAATAAATACGTATCAATGTGTGTGTGTAGAACTGTACAAATAAGTAGGTTGACAAAATAAAACTATATATTAAACGTGACAATTCACAAAAAATTCAAAAAAATGGAATACGCAAATTAAATATCTATTTATGAATCAATAGAAAATATATTGCGTTTTATTATTTATAATTTATACCATAATAAAATAATACATTATTATACACTTACCATATCGATAGCATAATATTCATATAAAGTTGCAAAACCTTCATTAATCCATAAATAGGTCCACCATTTTGGACTAACTAAATTACCAAACCAATTATGTGCCATTTCATGTGCAATTAATAAATAAATCCATGATTTTGTAACATAATTTGAATCGTCATTCCAAAAAAAATATTCTTCTCTATCAATTTTATGAACATTTATAATTAACTAATTTATTATATTATTATAATTTGTATATAATTTACTAATAATTAATGTTTTTGTTTTAATTATATTTGTTTACCTATAAGTGATAAGACCCCAATTTTCCATACCACCCCACGGAAAATTTGGTATAGCTATTTGATCCATTTTTGGTAATGGATAACTAATATTAAAATATTCTTCTAATTCGGTAAGCATTTCTTCACCAATTTGTAAACTTAATGCTGTTTCATTAATTGCATTTGGTCTGGCAAATGCACGATGAGGTAACTGAGTGCCCGTTATATTATTAGCTAAATTTTCAAAATCTGATATAACAAATGCTATTAAATATGTAGACATTAAAGGTGTGGTTGAAAATCTAGTGATGTGTCTGCCATCGGTACTGTAAAATGGATTTCAATATTTGTTATTGTATTTACAAATTATAGATAATATCTATATGTTAATTTAATAGTTTCATATTTACTGGACTTCAGTTGATCCTGGCATATTTGAAATTGCTGTTAAACTTATACCATGAATAATAGATATTGTAAAGTGTGCTTTAAATGCAGGCTCATCAAAACAAGGGAATGCATGCCGTGCATCAGTTGATTGAAATTGTGTTGTAGCTAAATATCTAAATATATTTAAATATATATGAAATTTTACAGAATCACATGACATAACTAAATTACAAATTAATTTGTATATATTATACAAGTATGAATTTGTGGCCCATCATTAGATAAATCTCACACACACATAATGATGCGTGTTATTGTCTAACATTGACAGTAAAATTTTCCTATTCTACAAAAATCAATATACTTCAATACATGTGCTTTTTTCGCTTGTTTGAAAATGTCTAATATTATATGTCAGAAAAACGTGATTTGCAGGGAGTTTTGTTGTTAAATAATTGATGAATTGTTGAAATATGGTGAACATGTTTTATCTAAAAATAACATGCCAATGGGGTGTTTTCGACCATGCAATAGGGATGGTTTTTATGTTTTTATATAACAGATTACTCGTATAAATGGAAAACCACTTTAAAAATCCTAATCGATCTAACTAAACACATTGAATTGATTCTGGTCAAACAGTAATATCTGACTGCACAACGTAATACCCAATGGTTTGCTGCGTACTTGGTGAAATCAAAGAGTGTGGTTGTGGTGCCATGAGTTGTTGAAACATTGGCAAAAATGGGAGTAGTAAATATGATGTTCGTAGAAATTGATACACCTGGAATATAGTTCTAACTACTAAATCTTAAATTCAAAAAATTTCAAATAACATCTCAACGAGTTGTGCTTTTTATCATTTCATAGAATACAGACTTAAATTATATTTTATGGACAAGGGATGAAGGGGTGGTCGCATTATTTTTATTTTCGAACAGATATGGGGCCCAAAGCAAATATTCAAAATTTCATCAAAATCGATCAAACCATTCTTTAGAAATAATTATCTGACTGTTTTTTATGATATTTATAATATTATCATGAGAACAAAATTTAGTTTATGAAAAATAGGAAGAATATTGAAATAAACGTCAACTCGTGAAATTTTATTTTGTAATGCAATAAAATTGATAATATAATATTCTTTAACGCAAATATAAAATTAACCGATTTCTGTTAAAAAAAAACATGATGTTGGAGAACCCCAAACTTTCCCATAAAATCTTATTTTTTAAAATTTTAATAATATTGTAATAAATAAATAATTAACGATTTTCCAATTTTTTTTTTTTACAGATTTAAAAATTCTACAAATTTCCAATGTTTCATCGTAGATGATCATCAAATACATATAGCCAATTCATACTTTATAATTTTTTTTGGATTTTCACAAACATTAAATGGATCAAAGTCCGACTCAACAAAAGTTCAAGATATATGGTATTTATAAAATAGCCAAATTCATAATATAAAATTTTATTTTGTATCCAATAATATATTTTTCATCATATTTTAAATGATGTTGCACTTGTACGCTATTCAAAGATTAACATACATTGTCTACACACACACACATACACACGCGATATTTTCGGATAATTGATCATCTTTCGTTAATTGGAGTGCTACCAATTGGTGAAAAATATGTAACACGGTTTACAATTAGAACAGTAAAACTATTACCCACCATACAAAAATTTACCCAAATGACCGACTGCCAAAATTAACTATTTATTACACGAGGAATATCAATCTGGCATTATCCATATTGGATGAAATGTTAATAAAAAACATAAATTTATATTTTGTATAGCGTTAAAAAATCATCCATATTTATAAGAACTTAAATTTTCTTGTCACTTTTCATTAAGTGAATTTTATTTTCTATATTAATTTGAATTTATTTTTTTGAAAAATCAACCAATTTAATTAAGTTTATTATAAATTATTTCTTATTTAATATTTTTGAAAAAATTAAAAAAGTGAACAATTCAAAATCTGCAATTGATTTTACCATAACATTCTACTTACACAATTTCACCATTATTATTACTGTAACTTGTTTGATAAAATCCTGCACTGTCATTTCTAAGATATCCTTCGTATTCAATAGTAATAACACCCACTGTATTTTCTAATATATTTTCATCCGGATTTGTTAAAGTTAATGTTAGAAAATCTGTCGTTTCATTTTGATTAATAGCAATTGTTAAATTGTTTGACAAATACGTTATAGTGGCATCAATTACATTTAATTGTCTGGCATGTAACACAATTTCAGTTATATTTTGTAAAAATGATACTTCAATGGAAACAAGACCATGAAAACGAAAATTATTATTATCATGAATCCATGTTTCTATCAAAATGTTGTAGGCTACCGGATTTGTACTATTTGGAAGACGAAATTGAATATTGTCTTCATTACGAATCTTATTATTTTCAATGATATTCACATCGTGTGGTACAATACCAATTTTCGTGTATACTAAATGAATTAATAATGTAAAAACTACACTAATTTTCCAGTACATGTTGACTGTTCTTAATTTAAAATGAAACTAATTTTGTTCAAATTTATTTTACTATAATTTCTAATATAGAAAGAAAAACGTATAAGCATAATTTGATATACGCTTTTTAATACATTTGCAGTCCAGTAGCAAACAAATCAAAATATTATACATAGTTTTTTATATTACGCTACCAATCAAATTTATTACCATTTGTTTATCATCATCAAGATAACGTTTATAGAAATAATAATTATTTTGGTATTCTTTTTTTATTTTTTTATGATAAGAGAAGTTATGAGATTTTTTATTAAATAATATCATATATTACCTATATAGATGAAACCCATGTATTTGACGGCGCTTAGAAAATATAAAAATGACCTGTAGCCGTACAGCCACCCACCATAAGCTTGTATTTATTACTGCAAACATGAATAATATTAGTTTATTGGAAATATTCAGCCTTTATGTATACGCATTAATTTAATAGAATTATTCAGTCTATATGTCTACAATAAAAGCGAAATAA
Organism: Bibio marci; assembly: GCA_910594885.2. Lineage (NCBI taxonomy): Eukaryota > Metazoa > Arthropoda > Insecta > Diptera > Bibionidae > Bibio > Bibio marci. Next base: position 44,917,428 of record OU343114.1, read on the forward strand.
CATCATAAAGTTATATAATTTGGAATATATATTACTGCTACCGAAAATTGGGCAAAATTAAACACCTTAGATGCCGACAATATATAGTATTAAACTATTAAATGTGCTTACATTCCTATTACATAAATCAAAATAAAAATATTTTACAATTTTACTAACCTTATCGAAAGCAGTAGTTAATAAACAAATTGTAGATACCACTTACCGAAATAAATTTTTCAGTGGAAGCTGGAAGCTGGAAGCAACATTTTAGTGCCTTTATACATATGCATTAATATGTGGTATATATCATGCTGTTCAAAATGTCTTGTTTATCGAATATGTTAAAATTTTGTTAATAATATAATAATAATAATATCGAGAACAAATAAAAAGAGAAAAGAAAATGATAAGATTAATACCGCTAGTGTACTAATCATGTGAAAAAGTTCTGTGGTGAAAATATAGAATTTTATGCATAGGATAGCTACGTATATAAATATCTTTATTTATGCTAGAGCCATCTATATTCAAAATAAAATACACAAAAATTTTGGCTGTGGGAGAAAAATTTAACTTTAGACATTTCGATTATTTATTTTATTATGAGCAAAACTCAAAAGTCATCACTCAACACTCAACTCTCAGCCAAACATCATATTCGATTATTTTTTTAAAATTCATCCACTCAACTGAACACCAGTCAGTCATTAGTCAACACTCAACTCAACACTCATCGAGGCAAGATATCAAGACAAGAAAATAAAAATATGCCGGTCGAGTCTAAGCGGAAAAAAAGCGGCAGTATTGTAAGTATGAATTTTAATTAATAGAAAAATGTTATTAATATTGTATTTTTTATAAGCATTATATGAATAAGTGAAATAAAATAGTTCTTAAAATTTTTAATAGGCTAGTAATACAATACCAATATTAGAGATGAATTCTGTGAAAACATATTTTTAACCTATAAAATATGGATGCTTTTATATGCCGCATGGCGTTTAATGGATTATCAAAGATTTATCACAAAACAAAAACTGAATTAATACAACAAATTCAATATTTTAGTGCTGTATAAAATTGTAAGTATAATTTATAAAATTTTCCAAAAACAAAACATATTTTAGTGTAATCATTGTTGTATAATTGGTTTTATATTCGGCTTGTACATTGAATGAATGTCAATCATTATCATTATCATAATTTCTAACAACATCAATACGACTGCTTTAATAAGTTAATTAGTAAATCGTTTTTTTACTAGATTTATTGAAATCCTTATGTATTTATTTTTTTTTTTTTTTTGTGTAAAATGAATTTTATCTCTATGTGATTACAATAATAAAGCATTTGTTACTTCAATCCAAATGCTTTATGCCTGCCAATTACAAAATACATTTCCTCTGTTTCAATTAAATTTCATAAAAATTTCTTCAAGTACTTTCGTTGTAATTTTTTAGTCAATATTTATATCATTATATTTGTGTCATTATTGTCATCTGCTAATGATGATTTATAGTTCTGCATTTTAACAGATGATTTGACTCTAAATTTTTGAATTGTATTTATCAATTTGCTTACAGAATATGAATGATAAACTTTAAAAATTTTCACAGAAGTATTTTGGTGTGATTTTAAAATCATTCTAGAAATTTGAACCAATATACTCAATTTGATAAACATTTGATGAGCTATAACTAAGTTATCCAGTTTTCCAGAATTTGTTTTAGAAACTTGTATTAGGTATCTTTTTGTTGGAACATTAGAAAAATGACTCGTATAATCCCAGTCGCAGGTTACATACCAAATTTGGATGAGAAATTACAAAATTACAATTATGCAAGCAAATATTCAAGAAAATCCAGCAGAATAATGATCCCAGTATATTCAGATTTTGTAAATATTATACATCAGAAGAGAAAATTTCATCTAGAGAATTTTTGGCTCGTAGAAAACTTTTATATAATATTTGTATGATGTCTGAGATATGGTCACAATAAAGTAAGAACTCATCAATATATACTAAATCTATTGATAATCTTTATTCTATTATGTCTGACAAGAGGTAGTGGGTTAACTTGTTGTTTGAACCATTTGTATATTTATCATAATATTCTATATTTAATGTTATATGTAAATTATAGTTTTATATCTTAAAGGTACGCAAATGCTGGAATTAGCGAAGAAGAATCTGTTGTTAGTGATAATGGTTATATACATAAAATGAACCATTATTATCAGCTTTAAATATCATACTGGTGAAAATTTACTATTATGTATTCAGTTCTCATTCCATATGGTCATATTTTGCACCAGCTACTATATTACCGCGCAAACAACCAACTATTTAGATATGGATGACATTTTATATTATTTCGCACTTCAGCAGTAGGGTCACCCATAAATCAATATAACAAATGAAATATTTATTTCATCTTGCGATGTTTTCATTAATTCAATGATTTTACAACTACAATCAATTGAATTTATATTGGATTTCCGTATACAAACATCATCGTCAATTACAATATTTCCATCACAAATTCAACAAAATGAAAACGATTCCAAATAAAATCTCAGCATTGTATTTAGATGCGATAATACTTTAATCAGAACCAAAGGTAAAATCCCATAAATTTTGTATTTAATCCATATTTAATATTTAATTAAGTATTATTATTTATATTTCAGATTTCAACTTTATGAATGTCTATGAATAAAAAAAGAAAACAATAATAAAAGATGTTTACGTCAATTGGAGTACACAATCACATAATTGAGATAGTAAGGTGCGATGTACTTGAATAACAGAGGTGAGTGCCAGTTAATTAATTAGTATACAGGTTATCATTATATTAGCATTGCTAATTTGGTGGATTATCCGGAATGTGGTTATATATTAAACAATTGTTCGGCAACTGTCGACAAATTAATATGTCTTTAATTTCATTTTTATTATTAAATTAAAAGAGTGAATAGCCCATAGTATTTTTTTGTGGTTATGTATTATTTATCCTCTATCGTCTAATAGTTCCTCTAATTTTACTGCATAACTATCTAACAATTGCTGTCGTGTTGGTAAATTATTCTTATGAATGAATCACCCAAAGTGTTGTGTATAGTCACATTGTTAATCTCTAAATAGTGTCCAACACCATATTTTCAAAGATATTCGCATTTGGTTAATACATGTTCACCGTGTTTACCATAGTTGGATGATATATTGTTGCCTGTCCTAAGACAATATTATTGTGGCCGGACGCATCTCCATATGTGGATATCAGTTTATCATAAAACACATCCTTTTCCTCATCGTTTTCTTCTCAGCAGTTGATTTGGTCAAATTGAAAGATATCGTTTTTACACGTAGTGTACAGTTGTGTGCATCAATCGGATTAACAGCAATTACTGAATCCCTTGAATCTTATATCCTTTAATGTGTCTAGAGTTATGTTGTAACGAAAATAAATTTCTGATTTGTTTTTTAACATATTTTCTGTAAAATATTTCAGCTAATTTTCAACAGTTCGAAATTTTATGAGAATTTAACCAACGCTATAACAGTTTTTTTTTTTAATTTCTACAATTTGTCATTATTATCGAATTCTCTAAGATAAACTAATAATAAAATAAAAGAAAATTACTGTTATTTTTATGTGCTTAATATTAAGTAGAGGCTTAATAAAGAAGTTAAATTTTAAAAATTAAACCTCTCGTGCATACACATATATAATAAATTCAGTTTTTCTAGCTGAAGGTACATATTTTAAATTCACGCAAATATAGTTTTTAGTATTTACATAAACCAATTTTATTTGTATTTATATAATTATAGTATGAACGAAGCACAAATATTACGCGACAATAAAATTGTGCTACCGGCTATCAATTTTTGGAAATAATGCTAGGATTGATTATTATATATCAGATTGTAATATAACTTATATGTAAACGAAAAATGCGTTCCGCCTTTAAGTTTACCCGGAAACTTACTTACTAAACTATAAATACGCCGAATATATATAAACAATTCTGATGGCAACTTTTCCTATCGCTACCGAGTGGACTATTTAGTATGGCGATTGTTTTGATATACACCACAATAGTATACCTTCTCCTTTTATCTCTCTGCCACATGGAGTGTCTCCCTATGTCGGCAATAGTACGCATAAAAAATAATCTCTTACTATTGTATTATGTGATAAAATAATGCTCCCTCTGGGGACACTGTCTGTTAATTTTAGTATGTATGTTCTATTGAAATCAACCTCTATATGCATGAGAGTAGCCATAGCTATGTCCCCATTGTGAATTTTGTCTTTGTTGCAGTGCAGCAATTTATTGTCGCCTCTGCAGATTTCAGTTCAGTTTGGTATGAAAAGATTTCTATTTGATCGGTTTGAAATACAACGAATCCGCCTTAGTTTAGTAACACTTGTCCCCTGTGTTTTGCCGAAACCTTACTTTGCGTGTCAGTTATATAATCCCTATCGCAAAACATATATCTACCGAAGTTTTTGTACCAACACCTCTTTATTATAGACTCGCACCGATTCATACGAATTGCCTTCCGATTATGGATTCTAACCTTATATGATTCCTTCATTGTTTCAGCCATAGTTCCAGTCCCGACTCTTTCACCGTACGTGATTGAATTTATATGTGTCTAAAGAGAACAATAAAAGAATATGAAATTTGGAATGTGAAATGGAAACCAATTGCGATTCAAAATTTCAATTTTATGTTAATATTTTATTAATTATATATTTGTTTTTTTAAATACATTTATATTCGCAATACAAATTAAATTTTTTTCAATCATTTTCATGGTTGTATTTCTTAGCCTATAATAGAGGATGAAATAAAAATACAATATTTAAAACATTTATCGTTTGTGTGATTTTACATATAATAATATTAGTTAAAATAAAATTCTTATCGGACGTAATTTATCATTAATTATAAACCTAAATTATTTACAAGTTAATAATAAAATTTAAAAGTGGAATTACAAAGTTATTTTACCCATCAAATAATATATTAAGGAAATAACCATGATAAATTCTGTTTTTCCATTTATGGTGGAGCATATAAAATCAGTTCATTTACTTAAACCTTCATACATATTCGGTATTGTAGTATGAACCTATAAGGCAATCCAACATTATTTTACCAAATTTCTGGTACATTCTATTGAGTTGTATATTTTAATTTACATTTAATTCTAATTAACAGAAATTTTTTCTCTTTATTTAATGCTTTGGTTGAACTTAATTATTTTGTTTAAATAATTGTAAATTAATTAATTATTATAACATTTATCATTGCAGTAATATGACTTAATTATATCAACATCAACAGTTAATTATCAACAACTTCCACAAGCAACACAACAACTTTACTATATACAATGTTTTTCGCTTTACCCAGGAATGTTATGAATCAATAATTATTATTAAGTTTAAGTTATTTAAATTTAAGTTTTAATTTAAGTTTATAGTTAAGTTAATTTAAGTTTATTAAGACAAAAAAAAACACTCAGTAGCGCAGTTGCATAGCGCCGAAATATATATATATATATTAATCATGAAATCAGAAATGTGATTAAGTGTTCGGGCTCACACACAAAGAAATCTAAGCTTTTCCCTAAAACCGTTCTGATTTGCGAATGATCAAGTTTTTATTTTGTTCGATTCAGACCCGTGGCTTTTAATACTCTTCAAACACCTTCGCGGAATTTTACAAATAGTAATTTTTAGGCTGAAATTATTTAATTTCAACAGTAGTGTAATCATTGGGAGCTACATTATCTAACTATTTTTTTCCATTGTTAATAGGTTTTCCATGTTATGGCCGGGGTTGTGGCACTTATCAATTAGCGTTAATTGAGGCCTGGCACGCGCACGACCCTTGTTCTGGTTGCCAAACGATTATTCATGTAATTGTAGACATTCATGTTCACAGCAAGGAAAATTTGCCCTATTTAAATAGGTAAAAAACACAAATTTTAACCTTTGTTTTGAATATTGGTCTACTCTCGCATGTGCAGTAATTTTGTACTCATAACCGGCGAATTATATTACGTGGAAAATTATATGTTACGTTCTAGTCCCATGTGAGGACCATGTTTGAATGAAGTTCGTACGGAATCCCTATTTCAATATATATACATCATTATTTTTTGTAATCATGACCATGAATATATTCGAATCTAATTCTCTACTTAGTGTTTTGTGGAGAATATCTATAATCTGTACAAAATTTGGAATTCCCTGTAGCATAATTTTTAAGTTTTATAAATATATGTGATTAAATGTTCGGGCTCACATATAAAAGAATTTGAGGTTTTCGATAAAACCGTTCTGAGTTGTGAATGATCTCCTTTTTTTTTTTTGTTAGATTCAGGTCCGTGTATAGAATTTAAAATTTAGTACGAACCTATAAGACAATTCATAATCGTTTCACAAAATTTCTTAGACGTTTAAAATATGTCTTACGGGAACTTAGTTCATGGAAGAAGAGGTTAATTAAGAATTATATATTATTTAATAAAATATACAAATTAAGATTATATTAGGTACACTCTATTGAGTTGTATATTTTGCCTATAATATAATAGAAATAAGAATTTAATAGTTAAGATTAAGTTTAAGTTATATTTAAATTTTATAATTGCATTATATAGATTCTTTAATTTTAGTTTTTATTTAATAAATAAAAAAACAACGACAATTAAATGGTTTAAAAAGGAATGTTGAAAACTTCGGGAAAATAGAAAAAACACAGAACTACTCCTACAAAATTTTATGAACTGAGTTATAAAACAATTATTTTATGATTTGGGTCGTAGAATTTTGCAGAAAGATGTAACGTTTTGAATATGTTATTATATTTTCTAAGAATTTTGAATCTTCCTGAAAGTATAGGGCGAGGCCAGGGAAAAAGTTAAAAATTTTTTTTTTTTATTATGTAATTTTTTATTAATAAAATAATTATCTACAAATTAACAATGTTTTTTTATTCTTAATACTAAGTATCTATCTACATTCTTACCGGCCGAAGGCCGGTTGTCGGCCTCCGGCCGACTTAAGTTTGTTGCCGGCCGTAGGCCGGCTGTCGGCCTCCGGCCGAATTAAGTTTGTTGCCGGCCGTAGGCCGGCTGTCGGCCTTCGGCCGACTTAAGATTCTTGCCGGCCGTAGGCCGGCTGTCGGCCTCCGGCCGACTTAAGATTCTTACCGGCCTTAGGCCGGCTGTCGGCCTCTGGCCGACTTAAGATTCTTACCGGCCGGAGGCCGGTTGCCCGCCTCTGGCCGACTTAACATTCTTACCGGCCGGAGGCCGGTTGCCCGCCTCTGGCCGACTTAACATTCTTACCGGCCGGAGGCCGGTTGCCCACCTCTGGCCGACTTAACATTCTTATCAACCTCAGACCGACTTAGCAATCTTAGGCAGACACAAACCTAGAAAACATTACTGAAAATTTTGTTTCACACATATTTTTCTTATTATATAATAAACAAATTTTGTGAAACCAATTTTTGGAATCAAGTGGAAAATAGTCTGGAAAAGTACATTTTCTTTCAATTAGGAGTAAAATTAATTTTAAAGAAAATGTACTTTTCTAGACTATTTTCCATTAGATTCCAAAAATTGGGTTCACAAAATTTGGTTATTATTTAATAAGAAAAATATATGTGAAACAAAATTTTCATTAATGTTTTTTCTGTGTCTTATAGATTGTTAAATCGATCAGAGGCGGATCGATTGTTAAATAAAGGGTGGTCAAATCTGAGTTAACTTTCTAAATTTGCCGTAATATTTAGCAATGTTGAAACAACCAATAAGTGTTGGTGTTTACTTTTATTAAAAAACTTAAGCTGACTCAAATTTGAACATCCTTTATAGAATGTTAGAATCTTAAATCGGTCCACAGGTCTTTGGTATATGTAATAATATTGTTTCTATAATAAACTTTACCCGAAGATATGTAACCAAGTATACATATAAAATCTCCGAACACCTATATACTTTAATATCCATTCGGATATATTCTATATAGGTCTTTAATGTTAATCTAAGTATTTAATTCACCTTAGATACACATCTGAATATTTATAGGTATACAGGGACCCTTGATATATGTCCATTGGGGCCTGGACGTATATTTAAGTATCAGTACTCGGATACGGGGGCGCTAGCTACATACTTGAGTTTATTGTTTAGATACAGTCCATTATTACATATACCATTTCCCTGTTTTCTTAAATATATACTTAAAATTAAACTTAAATAAAACTAAATAAAACTAAATTAAACTTAAATAAAACTTAAATAATAAATAATACAACTTAAATAATAAATAATAAATACTAATAGATAGACACAAACCTAGAAAACATTTCTGATACTTGTAACAAACAAATTTTGTGAACATAATCTTTGGAAGCTAATGGAAAATAACCTGGTAAAGTACATTTTCTTTAAAATTAATTTTTCTTCCATTTTCATTTTGTCCAACAGACTATGAAAATTCAATATATTTCTAATACTTAATGAAAAGTACATGATAGGTTCATCAATATATTTCCTAGTACTTGGTGGAAAATTCATAATATATATATCAATATATTTCCTGTACCTGATGTTAGTTTCATGAGAGGGGTTCATGAGTTTGGAAAATTCATGATACATTTGATCATGATGTTTTCAACGAATTAATAAAATATATTGAATTTTGATAATCTGTTTGGAAAAATTAAATTAGGAGTAAAATTAATTTTAAAGAAAATGTACTTTTCTAGACTATTTTCCATTAGATTCCAAAAATTGGGTTCACAAAATTTGGTTATTATTTAATAAGAAAAATATATGTGAAACAAAATTTTCATTAATGTTTTTTCTGTGTCTTATAGATTGTTAAATCGATCAGAGGCGGATCGATTGTTAAATAAAGGGTGTTCAAATCTGAGTTAACTTTCTAAATTTGCCGTAATATTTAGCAATGTTGAAACAACCAATAAGTGTTGGTGTTTACTTTTATTAATAAACTTAAGTTGACTCAAATTTGAACATCCTTTATAGAATGTTAGAATCTTAAATCGGTCGGCCCACAGGTCTTTGGTATATGTAATAATATTGTTTCTATAATAAACTTTACCCGAAGATATGTAACCAAGTATACATATAAAATCTCCGAACACCTATATACTTTAATATCCATTCGGATATATTCTATATAGGTCTTTAATGTTAATCTAAGTATTTAATTCACCTTAGATACACATCTGAATATTTATAGGTATACAGGGACCCTTGATATATGTCCATTGGGGCCTGGACGTATATTTAAGTATCAGTACTCGGATACGGGGGCGCTAGCTACATACTTGAGTTTATTGTTTAGATACAGTCCATTATTACATATACCATTTCCCTGTTTTCTTAAATATATACTTAAAATTAAACTTAAATAAAACTTAAATATATACTTAAAATTAAACTTAAATAAAACTTAAATAATAAATAATACAACTTAAATAATAAATAATAAATACTAATAGATAGACACAAACCTAGAAAACATTTCTGATACTTGTAACAAACAAATTTTGTGAACATAATCTTTGGAAGCTAATGGAAAATAACCTGGTAAAGTACATTTGCTTTAAAATTAATTTTTCTTCCATTTTCATTTTGTCCAACAGAATATGAAAATTCAATATATTTCTAATACTTAATGAAAAGTACATGATAGGTTCATCAATATATTTCCTAGTACTTGGTGGAAAATTCATAATATATATATATCAATACATTTCCTGTACCTGATGTTAGTTTCATGAGAGGGGTTCATGAGTTTGGAAAATTCATGATACATTTGATCATGATGTTTTCAACGAATTAAGAAAATATATTGAATTTATCATAATCTGTTTGAAAAATTAAAATAGAAAAATTTCATTTCTCCAACAGATTATGAAGATTCAATACATTTCTAATACTTAGTGAAAAGTACATGATAGGTTCATCAATATATTTCCTAGTACTTGGTGGAAAATTCATAATATATATATATCAATACATTTCCTGTACCTGATGTTAGTTTCATGAGAGGGGTTCATGAGTTTGGAAAATTCATGATACATTTGATCATGATGTTTTCAACGAATTAATAAAATATATTGAATTTTGATAATCTGTTTGGAAAAATTAAATTAGGAGTAAAATTAATTTTAAATAAAATGTACTTTTCCAGACTGTTTTCCACTAGATTGCAAAAATTGGTTTCACAAAATTTGTTTATCTAATAAGATAATGTTTTCTAGTTTTGTGCCTGATGAATAATATGAATAATATGACTGATAGGGCACCTGGGGAACCATTATATGATATAGATACTAGTTTATATATTCAGGTAATATCTCACATATATCTTTCCCTACATTCTTAAACATATACTTAAAATAAAACTTAAAAACTACAAAATAAACACTATCTACAATATTATAATGTTGATTGAATATTGGCTAAAATTGCTGTTTTATTGTTGTCTGTAAAAATATAAAAATAATGATAGTGTAAGTATGATAAAATAAATGGTAAGTTAATGTATAAAATTATGATTTTTTAAGTATGTCAATAACGATGATAGCATAATGCCAATAATAATATCAATTTACTGTAAATATAATGTCACTTAGCGATTATAGTAGTAAATTTATGTTAATTAGTATAAGCGTATTAGTATAATGTTAACAATGATGATAGTATTTACTCCAAAATTTCATAAAATATATACTGTAATAAAATTTTATTTTTAATTTAAGAACACGACGTTTATGTTTTAAGTAATTTGACGAGTGGTGAATTTAATTTTTTTTTTTGGGATTAGATTAGATACTTATGGGTTAGCTACGAATAAAGAATAAGTAGCCGCGGACAATCTGGCTGCTGTGAATGAGAATTAGTTTAGGGTGTTGTATGAAAGCAGCATTCGATTAAAACTGAGTTAATGATTCAGTGATTACACAGTAAAGGCGAATCAGCGGCGCCAATGTAACTGCTTTCGGCAGAGGTGATATACCCCTGTAAATTACCCTACGAATTTACAGAATGAATTAGTAGGTTAGACGTATGGTTAACTACCAACTTCGGAAAAACAACAAGTTATGAACTATACATGAGGATGAGTTTTATGAAAAACTAATGGCAACATATAGAGTTGCACCCGGCCACGACATTAAGATTGTCCTAGGCGATTTTAATGCCAAGGTGGGACAAGAAACAATATATCAACCAACTATAGGTAAACATAGTCTTCATAAATCAACGAATGAAAACGGGCTAAGATTGATTGATTTTGTCATGTCTAAAAACATGGTCACATAAAGAAATTCATAAAATGACATGGAGGTCTCCAGATGATAGACCAAGTAATTAAATTGATCATGTACTAATTGATGGTCACTGTTCAAATATAATGGATGTTCGAACTTGTAGTGGTTTAAATATTGACTCAGATCATTATCTAGTTCGGATAGTGCTACGAGCCAGAATTTCTGCCATTAATAACACACAACCCGTAGGATTGAAATGGACAGTCGAGACACTCGAACAGTCGGCGTTAAAACAATTGTACATGGATGCATTGGAACAACGAATTATTACAGATTTGGAGGCTTACCAGCAGGAAACTAATATAGTATAAATAGTATGTGGAAGAAATTAAAATCATGCGTTGAAGGTGCCGCAACAGAGGTTATTGGAAAGGCGATGGTAGTAAGAAATGAGCGGTTTGATGATGAATGTGGAAATGATCGGGATGCAAAAAAAGGTTATGGCGCAAGATGAAAGGTGCCTCGAAAGATGGGCCGAGTACTTTAAACATATATTAGATGTGAACACGCCAGTGAATACTGTGGAAGATGTGCAATTTCAAACCGCCCAGCCATTTATAGTTGAACCATCAATACTCGAGGTAAAGAATGTTATTCAGAAGCTCAAGAATAATAAATGACCTGGATCTGATAGCTTACCAGGTGAACTCTTTAAATATGGTGGAAATGCATTATGGTATCAACTGCACGAGCTAATTGTAAAGATTTGGAATAATGAACAGGTACCAGATGAGTGGAAGGATAGCATTATCTGTCCATTGTACAAGGGTGACTATACTATACCATAGACTTATTCCATACGCCAATGAAATTACCGGAGAATACCAGTGTAGTTTCTGCGCAGATCGATCTACATCTGATCAAATATTAAGTACACGGCAGATCTTGGAAAAGTGTACGGAATTCAATGTTGATACACACCATTTGTTTGTTGATTTTAAAGCGGCATATGATAGCGTCAAAGTTATGAAAAATTATGGAAGTTTGGTATTCCAAAAAAAATGAGATTTGGTGGCCAAGACGTTGGAAAATGTGAGGTCACAGGTACGAATCCGAGGTAAATTATCTGATCACTTTGAGACGGTTGATAGACTACGACAAGGCGATCCATTATCGACACTGCTATTTAATATTATGCTGGAAAAGGCAGTGAGGGGCTTAAATATTGATAAAAAAAGGCACGATTTTCACAAAATCGGGTCAATTATTAGCGAATGCTGATGATATAGACATAATGGGTCGGAATATGATAACTGTCAAGGATGCTTTCGAATCGTTACAAAAGGAGGCATCGGGTCTGGGTCTCAAAGTGAATGCAGAAAAAACAAAATATTTGGTGGCAACGAATACATCACGAATTCGAGATCAAACGGTTAATATTGGAGAACACAATTTTGAAATAGTCAATAGTTTTGTATACTTAGGATACATTGATATATGTTGAAAATGATATTGAAGAGGAAATACGCCGCAGAATAGCAACTGGCAACAGATGTTATTACGGGTTAAAAAAACAATTCCGATCGAAAACATTACAACGAGATCTTAAGTGCAAGCTATATACAACTTTAATACGTCCAATATTAACGTATGGGTCGGAGGTTTGGTGCATGACACAAAACCAGGAACAACTACTTCGGATTTTCGAACGAAAGGTACTCCGTGGCATATTTGGTCCCGTCAAAGAACAGAATGGTTGGAGGCGACGATACAATATTGAATTAGACAAGTTGTACGGTCAACCAAATATTGTCAAAACAATCAAAATAAATAGATTGAGATGGCTTGGACCCGTAGGACGCATGGAGGAGGAGCGTGTGCCGAAAAAACTGTTAAATGGTAAACCAGAAGTTAGAAGGAGAACCGAAAGACCTAAGGCGAGATGGCTAGATGAAGTAAACTGTGATATAAAGATCCTTAAAATTCGGGATTGGAAGACATTGACTGCGGATAAGTCAGGTTGGAAAAGCGTGTTGGAGAAGGCTAAAACCGCACCAGTGTTATAACGCCATGGAGTAAGTAAGTAAGAAATTAATTGTTATGTAAAGTGTCTGGGAAAAACATAAATCAAATTACATAAGATGTAGATAAATAATTAGAATGATTGTTGTAATTTAATAAAATTGCTTTTCCACATAGATATATTTGGAAAATATATAATGAGATTGGAGAGCGTATTCTAGTTTCAGATCGGACTGGAAAGAAAGAAAGGATATGGGAAGAGAAGACAATTAAAAGTTCGGATTTCACAGATCATATCGAGATTGGATTGGATTTTGCAGAAGGAGCTGCTGTACCTGGTCAGAATAGTAGTTGGTGTATATCCTAGCATCTGTGAAAGTAATCAAATAAGCCTATTCAATTGAATAATTTTTTGTATGAAGGTCTGAAAATATGTTCTCATGACATGCATTGTAGCACGAAACTACTGGCGCCACTGAATAAAGTGTTTTATTACACTCATGTCGAATCTTTCATGGTCACGTCTGTGGTCAGACATCACGGTCACAAGTAGTTTAAGAGTAAGCTTATTTGCATATAATTAGGTGCTTTGGCCCAAATATGAACAAATAATGAGGCAGAATTAAGCTTTGAGCCGTTCATTTGGAATATAACGTCGAATTGTATATTGTCGAAGACAATGAAAAACCTGGAGCGGAATGAAGGCCTTGACAAACATTTTTGTTCAACCTTTTTTTTTTTATTCCATTACTGGTACAATGGTCCTAAATACGATTGACGGCAAATAATAATGTCTCACTAAGATAACGTAATGGTGTTAGTTCTGGCACTATGATATATGTCCATATATGCTCAATATAGTCTTAGGATCTCCTTATTACAGGTTATTACATTACATTTTATATTACTTATTACATTTTAAAATTAAAATTTATACTCACTTTTATTTTGTTCTGCTGCTAATTCTACAATAACATTTTTAAATATATCTCCAATCGGCAAATGTTTTCCTCCGTCATTAAGCAACTTACAAAAAGTATAATTAATTTTAATTGTATAAAATGTGACTTTCAATGGATCTGTAAATAAAAGACAATAATCAAATTAATTATTAAATTCTGCGAATGCATTTACAAAAGAAAGGATATAAAATATTAAAATACCAACCTTCGAACATATTCGACACTAAAACGCAGCTTGTAATTTATTATCTGTTTCGGTTTATTAACATGTTTGTACTTCCTTTACTATATTAATAAAGAAAAAAAAATTGGTTACCCTTAAGTTATTTATATATTATAAAATTAATTTTTACAACAAAACAAGCTGATAATACTTACAATAAATATATAATAATAATACACAAGACATAACATTGTCTCCTTTGTAGTTTTTTTTTTAATTCAAAATATTATTAAATATTTTTTACGTTCTTTCAGTTAAGTGTATCAATAAAGGCACATCAAAAAATTAAAAAGAATATATAAATTATTACAGGTATAATTAAAGATAATTATAGTTTTATTCAGGTATGAATCTGATATTCGTAATTAAAAAATTGGTCAGCCAGTACAAAGTACTGATTTAAATTTGTTTCTTTATGCATGTGTTAAATATTATTCTTTAAGTCAATACATACAAAATAATAGTTGAAGATTTTTATCTCTATACAAAATAATTTGGATAATTTTTATTAATTAATCAAACAGGGGTAAAATTCATCTAAATTATATACGCGTTCATTCACACATGCAATTTCAAGAAATAAGCAATTCTACATTATTTATGGTTGTTAATAATAGGGGCATAGTGGACTGTTATATAAATTGAAGTGACTGCTTCCACAACATCAAATTTAAAATACAGATACAATAGTTAATAAACAAATCAAATTGCAACGCCACTACAATTGCTGATGATGTACGGATATAAAACTTAACCCCCAATCAAATATTTCACATAAAATTATATGGCCATATTTAATTGCTATTTAAAACTACTGCAAGAATAATATAATAATATATACTATAGCAGTTTTGGATAATATCTCTAACAGACTGACCATATAATGATATTAGTAAACCAAATAACGTAAAATTAATTACCTTCATCCCTACATAACTCTTCTTTCAAGTTTGGTAAAAGTTCAACAATACGTTGGCGTATTCAATCCTAAACACCATTTGTGCTGTATACTTGTATATAATGTAAGAATGAAATTATTTCATAGCGTTATTTCTATATCTTAACCGTCTTCATTATTTTACAGATCGTATCTGAATCTCGTCACCATCAACATTTATTTTACATCATAAATTTGTTGTTTTATTAATAATAAACAATTTGGCACCCACTGTTTAGTGGCTACAATAAATGATACTTCCACGCATGTTTGTATATATTTAATTCAACATATGGTATTGCTTGAACATGCTGTTGCGTCCAATACATTTGTATGTTGACATTGATATTATATCCAATAAAAGTTATTGGATACTAATGACTTTGATATGAAATCTGCATCCTGCATTCATTAATAGTAATTTACCAGCAGTATTATCAGTATTTAAAGCTAATAATGTTGTGCCACATTATGTATATAACCACGATCAACAGCTAACACCAGATTCTTCTATTATACACAATTAATTGTCATTAGTTCAAACTTTTCGTTTTTTATGGACATTTCTAGAAGTGTTACAGGAACTGCAAAATCTTATAGAAATCTGAAAATGAAATATGTATATGAAAAATTCCACATTATCATTCATATTCTGTGAGCAAATTGATATATGCAATTAAGACACTTAGATTAAAATCATAGATAAAAATTATGATTATTAACAGATGACAATAATGGCTCAAATATAATATTGACTACAAAATTACAACGAACGTACGTGAATAATTTCTGATTCTATTATTAAAGCATTTATTCAATATGTTATATTGGACGAAACAAAGGAAATGTATTTTGTAATTGGCAGACATGAAGCATTTGGGTTGAAGTAACAAATGTTTTATTATTGTAATCACATGGAAATAAAATTCATTTTACACAAAACAATAAATACATAAGGATTTGTAATCAATAAATCTAGTAAAAAAACGATTTACTAATTAATTTATTAAAGCATTCGTATTGATGTTGTTGGAAATGATGATAATGATAATGATCGACATTCATTCAATGTACAAGCCGAATATAAAACCAATTATACAACAATAATTAAACTAAACTATGTTTTGTTTTTGGAAAATTTTATAAATTATACTTACAATTTTATACAGCACTAAAATTTTGAATTTGTTGTATTAATTCAGTTTTTGTTTTGTGATAAATCTTTGATAATCCATTAAACGCCATGCGGCATATAAAAGCATCCATATTTTATAGGTTAAA
Organism: Bibio marci; assembly: GCA_910594885.2. NCBI lineage: Eukaryota > Metazoa > Arthropoda > Insecta > Diptera > Bibionidae > Bibio > Bibio marci. The sequence continues at coordinate 44,934,172 of OU343114.1, forward strand.
AATATGTTTTCACAGAATTCATCTCTAATATTGGTATTGTATTACTAGCCTATTAAAAATTTTAAGAACTATTTTATTTCACTTATTCATATAATGCTTATAAAAAATACAATATTAATAACATTTTTCTATTAATTAAAATTCATACTTACAATATTGCCGCTTTTTTTCCGCTTCGACTCGACCGGGATATTTTTATTTTCTTGTCTTAATATCTTGCCTCGATGAGTGTTGAGTGTTGACTGTTGTTGAGTTGAGTGGATGACTTTTAAAAAAAATAATCGAATATGATGTTTGGCTGAGTGTTGAGTGATGACTTTTATGTTTTGCTCATAATAAAATAAATAATCGAAATATCTAAAGTTAAATTTTTCTCCCACAGCCAAAATTTTTGTGTATTTTATTTTGAATATAGATGGCTCTAGCATAAATACGGATATTTATGTATGTAGCCCAGCTATCCTATGCATAACATTCTATATTTTCACCACAGAACGTTTTCACATGATTAGTACACTAGCGGTATTAATCTTATCATTTTCTTTTCTCTTTTTATTTGTTCTCGATATTATTATTATTATATTATTAACAAATTTTTTTAACATATTCGATAAACAAGAGATTTTGAACAGCTTGATATATGTGTATCTTCATAATATATATATGTATCTGACATTGAAAAAAAATTCTTGTATTAAACGAAAACTAAAAAACATTTTCTAATAACATGAAATCAACTGCAATTTTTATAAAATTATAAAAATACAGCTTCACCTGAATAGTTTGCAATTGCATAGCCTCAAGCGCTATGTTCCTTTAATAAACGTTCCCATAATAGTACATCTATATACCAATCTTGATTAAAGTTTAGGCTATTATTTAGTTATTATTTCATGCATATGGCGTTACAGTAATTCATGTTTTTCACATACATGACGCTTTTCAATATATTACAATTACAACCATCAATAGCTCAAAATGCTCCTGTATCTTTTATACATCGACACAAATATAAACTGCATCGACTATATGTAAATGTAAAATTATTGTGTCTAAAAGAAAAGAAATATAATTTTAAATAATTAGAATTAATAATATAAATCTATAGAAAAGTTTTTTTTTTTTCATAGTGTATGCCATAAATTCAACAAAAAGTATTAAGATTATATGATTGTCGTAATAATAAATTATATTATTGTAAATTTACATTTGTGGTATTAAATAAATAAAAAAAGTTATGATCAACATTAAATGCATTTTTAAATTTATATAAATGGTCATTTTCTGTTGTACTAAAAATAACAGTTTTCCGGTTTTCTGTTACAAAAAATCTGATCAAAAAAGTAATTATAATATTCAGTAATTGGTTATTTAAATAAATTTAATTACGAATAATAATTAATATTCTCATAATAAATGTTTCACATCCAAATTAATAGAGTAAAAGAAATAATTCTATAAATTGATTAAAATTACGAAACTATTTTTCTTTAATTTTCTTGTATTAATAACCGAACCGATTCATAAGTTTTCCAATCAGTTTGGATTCATTGAATGTTGCCATATTTTATATAATGGAATAACAATAAATTATACATATTTTAAATATATTTAAATTGTCGTGTTTTATTTAACGCACACAACCCTTATCGATAACACCAAAATTTTAAATCTTATATAGTAATTGTAAATAAAATTAAAAATTCCAATTAATTAATAGTCGAATACAACCCCATCATTGACACATTTCTTATTGTACAAAAAATGCAATCATATAAATCGAATTAAATTTAGAATTCAATAAGATATTTTTTGACCACCTTTATTGACTTCACCAAAATCGTATAGAAAACTTTTATAGACAATTAAAAAATTCAATAAAATAAAATATTTATATTTTGTATTAAACATTTCATTGAATTTTTAATTGTATTCAGTTTGTTAAATCGATTTATTATATCTTATCTAATCTTATCTTTTGCAAAGTTTTCAAATAGTTTCATATCATGATAAATAAGTCGTGGAGCTGTAAATAGAAATTATAGATAATGTGACGAAAAATTAATGCTTAATTTTTCCACTAGTGCAAATCATTAGTAGACTATATAGATTATAATAATAATATTAATATCAGGATATATTTTAATGTGATCCATTACAGAAATACGCTACTTATTTCACATTAATATGTGATAATATATACACAAAATTCAATATATGTACATCTTATCTAAGGTTACAATGTTCACAATGTGCGTGGTATTATATATATGTAGATAGCAGAAGGTTCCTGTACAAAGAACGGTATAATAATTCTAGACGAACCACATCGGCATCGGTACAAACCCTTTGAATAGAATTTATATTAGCAAAATATTTGCCATTCATAACCAAATGAAGTTTTAGAAAATATTTTTCCAATTTAAAATATAATTTTTAAATAATTTGTAAACAATGGAACATAATGAAATCTTTACATACATTCAAAGATGTGTCTTTCTCGCAGACAATATCTCATTAAAATGCCACCTTTGGTTTATGTAATTTTCCGAAAGTTCGGAAATTTGTATATACATTCAAAAATTTCAGGGAAATCAATTGAAGAATAAGAGATATTCTCTTCCAATTTTGATGACATATCGTTTACAGTTTGACCATCGCGATTAAATGAATAGTTTTTACACCATTAAATTGTTAAGACTAAAGTGATTGTTTCCGATTAACGCATAAAATTGATTATTTTATACTGATCTTATACTTTAAAAACAAAACATTTTTATTTCACCAATCATAAAATGCTATATTAAGATCTACCGCAACCATAAATACCTATAATACAATATTATGGTATAAGCCTTGATCATGGTAATAAATTGAGTCATGGTCCATATAGTGGCTTTGTACTCGAAACGATAATGTTTTATTAAGTGAATTTTTACTGTAATATTAAACGAATACATGCAATACTTAAATTTCATTGTGGCACACACGAAAACGCTTCAGTATTAATTTTGTTCCTTTGGATTATCAATTACTTTTTAAAGGTGTTCAGCCCATATACAACATTTGTAACCTCCTTATACAGCCGTTGATACTATTTTTATAAAAATACATCATTCATTTTCAAACAGTATTAATATAACAAGAATTTAGTCATAATTACATATTTATGTTACGAATAATCAAATTAATTTTGTTAGGATTAACGAAATAGTTAAAATAATTCAATATTTATTATTATTAAATATATTTCACATGATTAATTGTTTGTTATTTTTGTATCGATGATGACATCATATACTATTTTTTTTTTAATTGTAATGATTAATGGGGTATATGTGTAATATAAATTAATTAATACAATACGTATTTTCGTATATATACCAGGTGTAGAAATATGAAATTATTGTTTTTTAAGGAAAATAAAACGCTTATTTTAAAATGAAAAGATAAAAATATTTTATTCAAAGTATTGACCATCGCTTTATACACATACTAACCACATTTCATTCAATTTGTGGATACCTTTCTCCAAAAATTGTTCCTCTTTTGATGTGCTGGTCAGATAGAGAGTGTTGCATCCATGAAAACATATGGTAATCAGAAGGAGCTAAGTCTGATGAATAAGGCGGGTGAGGTAACAATTCCCAGCCGATCGTTTTGATCGTATCCTAAACTGGTTTTGATCTGTGTGACGACTGTGCATTGTCATGTTGCAAAATAACTTTACCATGTCTTCTTGTCCATTCTGGTCGTATAAATCCACTTTTCATCACCAGTAACAATTCGATGTAAAAAAAACTTTTTCTTTTCTCTGTTTGGCAAGCAAAATTTCACAGATTGTTTTTCGATTTTCCATTTGTCTTTCAGTCAATTCATGAGGTCCGGAGCCTATTAAAATACTTTTCAAATTGTATTTCAAATACAAAATATAAAATACTTTCGAAATGGTGTTGAAATACGTTTTGAAATAAAATACTTTCAATCGTAAGTATTTGAAATACTTTATCAAATACTTTTACATGAAATATTTCTGCTAAATTTTAGTTATAAATTATAAAATTAATAAATAAAACAGTTTGACTCAAAATTAGGAAAAGTCAAATTAGAGGAAAATGTATCAATATGTAAATAAAGGATAAGGATAATAATAAACTACTAAATTATTTGTAGATAAGTATGAGTTGATAAATTTTTTATGGGACAGGAACAACCGCCCAATACCATATTTTCAAAGATATCCGTTTTCTTTTTATTCTATAAACGAACAAATTGTCACGGTCACCCAGTTGAAAAATTACAGTATTAAAATAAATACCCATAAATTTCTTGACTGAGTGTCAAAATCTAATAACACATACTTAATTAATTTTACATATTTAATAAATACATAATTACATAAATGATTAATCAAATAAGTGTACTATACGCTTTCATGATGGTACAATTTTCAAACCTATCTTCACCCAAATTACTTCTTTATGGGTTTAGTATCATAACGAGTAAGGGAAAATAACCGCTCGACTGGTGTTGATGATGGAATAAACATAATTTGACATTTTGTATTTCAAATACTTAAAATATTTCGAAAAAGTATTTCAAAGAAGTACTTAAAATACTTTTTATTTTCCAAGTTAAAATACAGTACTGAAATACTTGATAGACTTAGCATGAGCCACCCATTTTCCATACTTTTGAATCTTTCCCATATCTTTTAAACGGTTGGAAATTGTTTTTTGTGTGAAAAATTTAACATTTCTGCCATTTGTTTTTGATGTTGTATATCATCTTCGTCCAACAATACTTGCAATTCACTGTGTTCAAACTTTTTCGGTGGACTTCCACGTTCTACATTTCTCAAATCAAAATCATTACCTTTGAATCGTTGAAACCAATTTCTATATGTTACTTCTGAAAGATCATGTTCACCATAAGCTTCGATAAGAATTCGATGCGCTTCAGCTGTATTTTTCTTCAAAGAAAAATAATGCAATAAAAATTCTCGCAAATGATGATTTTCTGGTACAAAGCTTTCCATTTTTAACTTTAAAAAAAAATTTGATGTTGTTTACACAAACGGCACGTTTACATTAATCGTTAACTGCAGAGCCAAATTTGTGTTACCGATAATTTCATATTTCTACACCTAGTATAAAAACTCTATTATGGATTATGATGTGATATGTAGATTATACATTATCCACGCATAACAACAGCAAATATATTTTTAATATATTCATAAGTTTTAAAGTCGCATGCTGATCAATATCCGAAGCTACATTTTAATTAAAATATGAGCAATCTATGGATTAATTATATATTTAGTGTTTTAGTGAATATATATATATATATATTATATAGGTCGTCAAATGGATAAGATGTGATTGGATAACCAACCAAGTTGCAAATACCTTGTTATTACTTTTGTTTATTTTTACACGTATATTTATTTAACTTTTCAAAATCGGAAAATCCGTAACTTAATTGCAATTCGAAATATAAATCTGCGTCACATTAACATTGACAATATTTTTTTGCGATTGTAATGCCGACGTAACTATACGTTTTTCAAACGATATTTTTTAAATTATTTATTATTACATATATGTTTCGTTGGTATTTGTATCGGTGCGATTTGATTCATAAATATATCAACTCAAATTTCTTAATATATAATAGTAAATTTTATAGTATAGTATATTCTTTGCCTTTGTAGTCTAAAATTTTAAATTATTTTTCAATATTTTATCATAACAAATCGATCATAATCAAAAGATAAAGTTAAAAATATTTTTCTGTAGAAATACGAACATTTCTTTTAAATAATTATAAAATTATATAGTTTTATGTATGTGCGTGCTGTAATTCATATTACACATAAAACTCTATGCTGTATCTATTCAAAAACTACCGAAACTTGTGTAATCAATCAACAAACAATAACATTGTTTATAGCTTCGTACTTGTTTACCAACTATTTCTATAAGCAACTATAGTTGTTATATTTTTTACGATAGAAGAAATTATTGCACAAATAATTTACATTAAATTGGGTATATTATGAATGAAATGAATACTATATAATGAAACGTTTAATATGCTAAATATATTATCGCCAGCGAAAACAACCAAATTTGAATTGCATAAACATTTTAAAAGTATATATATGGTCATGAATTAATTAAAGATGATCCATAATCATGATCGTCCATGAATGTTATATATCATGATAAGGATATAACGCTTCAAATCATATCTTTATTCAGGTACATTTTTCGAATAAAAATTAAAACAAATACTTACACCCAGAACCATATTACACATTCATAAGATCGGCAAACTTTTTATTAATAGCATTGAATCGATTATAAAAAATTCAAACAAAGCATGATTAAAATTAATAATTAGTTTGTCTGTTAATTTTGTTTACGCAGTCGTCCATAATTAAAATGTGAAACATTAGTGTGTTAATTGATTGGTTTGTATATATATCGCATTCAATGCATGTTTTTCGTTCCTATTTAAAATTATCCGCGAATATTCCTGATATAGTCCCATATATGAAATCGAATTATGTTATACGCATAGTAATAATATGAATATTGAACAATTACATATCGTAACAAATTTCTATATATACATTTTATAATTTAATTTTATCGTGGCATTAACACTGACAATGAGTTATTTGTTACCTATTATATAGGTATATATACCCAAGGTATTGTAATATATATATCCATCAACATACGTATATCGAATATACAAAGTGTTAAAAATCCTACTTTTTGAATAAATGAATATAATTTAAAAATATGCAAGAGAAATAAAATTAAAATATTCAATAAATAACTAATTTCATAGGTATTTTATACAGTATTGAAAACCAATATGTATATGAAGAGTGATGAGCCTATACATAAATGACCTGTAAATTAGTATATAGTTTTATAGGTTTATATATAAAATAAAATATAAAATGTTTGTATTTTACATATTATATTCCTATAAATAAATGTGTGGTATATTAATTTATTGATGATTGAAATTGAATAAAAGTTCACACATCATTTGATCAAGGATTTTAATAAATATTCATTTGATGAATTTTAAATAACATGATAAGGGTTGTCTATATAATATTAAATTGTTATTTAAATGAGTTTCTATTACACATATATATAGACATAGATATAGATATATCAATTGATTACGCAGGGACAGTTTTATAAATTTATGTATTTTATCCCGACAGTAGTTTATATCAAATAAATATATAATTATAGCACATATATAATATTGGATAAAAATTTACAGTAGGAATATATATAAAACAAGGATTAAAATAAATTATTATATAAAAAAAAAACAAGTAATTCTCACCGCATTTACATATAAATGTGTTATCAAAATTGGTGAGTAGCAATTATTACAATATTCACATTAATCATAATTCCACATTAATCACAACAAAAACCATTAATATGCATTATATGAATGACTGAAAATACAACTGTAGAGTCTTCCACTATACATAAATATATTTATTGAACGGTAAAGGTTTATTGTTCAAATTATTAGTATTATAAAATAATTGTACTTAAAATCAGATGTACTACAAGCTTCAGAGAGTAATAACCAATATTACAATGTAATAGTTTTAATTAATTTTATATAATAGAAATAAGTAGAATGTAATTTAGTACAGTAAATAATATATATGATTCGTGTTAAATTAATTTTAATATAGTAATAGTTTTTTTAAGTTAAGTTATTTTTTATAAATGTTATTTTTAATTCTTTTGTTCATAAGTGAGTTTACTACACAACAAAATTTACGCTATGCACATTTATCAATATTTAAAATCATATAATTATTGTTCACATACCATTGTGATGAAATGCCAACAGATCAACCTGCATCCGTTCCGCATCCGATGTACCATATTAAACGATCTGAAAATCATTATTTAAATATTATTTATATTTGCTGAAAAAATTGCTTTTAAATTTTGTTTAATTTTCGTAATAACATAATTATAATATAAAAAGTAGGTTAGACATATGGTTAACTACCAACTTCGAAAAAACAACCAGTTATGAATTCCACAACATGGCCTCGGATCGGACAAAATAAACGGCAACGATTCAAGCAACGAAAATTTAAAGACAATGATTTAAAACTTGCATCATGGACTGTTAGAACTTTGTTATGACAAGGTGCTTTCAGAGCACTTACTGATACACTAAGAAAAGCCAAATTGGATATAACAGCTATCCAAGAAACTAGGTGGGTCGGAAAATATTTATTGAAAGGAAAAGGATACACAGTTTATTATAGCGGCAACGGTTGTAGTAAAAGAATAGATTTCGGAACCGGTTTCGTAGTTTTTGGTAAAGCAAAAAATTCAGCAAATTGATTTAATCCAATTGATGAACGCATTTGTACACTACGTGTAAGAACGAATTTTTCAATTTGACCCTCATCAATGTACATATAGTTGCAACCGGTCACAACATTAAGATTTTCGTAGGCGATATTAATGCCAAGGGACAGAGAACAATATATCAACCAACTATAGATAAACAAAGTCTTCATAAAACAACGAATGAAAACGGCCTAAGATTGATTGATTTCACCGTGTCTAAAAACTTGGTCATTAGTGGTACATCCTTCCCACATAAAGAAATTTATAAGATAACGTGGAGGTCTCCAGATGATAGAACAAAGAATTAAATTGATCATGTACTAATTGATGGACGTCACTGTTCAAATATAATGGACGTTCGAACTTATCGTGGTTTAAATATTGACTCTGATCATTATTTAGTTATAGGAAAGTGCTACGAGTCAGAATTTCTGCTATTAATAACACACAATCCGTAGGGTTGAAATGGGCAGTCGAAAGACTTGAACAGTCGGCGGTAAAACAATTGTACATTGATGCAATGGAACAAGGAATTATTTCAGATTTGGAGTCTTACCAGCAGGAAAGTAGTATATAAATAGTATGTGGAAGAGATTAAAAGCATGCGTTGAAGGTGCCGCAGCAGAGGTTATTGGAAAGGGGATGATAGTCAGAAATGAGTGGTTTGATGATGAATGTGGAAATGCTCGGGATGCAAAAAATGTGTCCAGGCTGAAAATGCTAAAGCGGGCTACACGAACCACTAGTTGAAGACTATCATGCGAAGAGGGATTTCGAGCTTAAATTGATTTGTAAAAAAAAAAAACGAGAACTGGAACGAAGGGTTTATGCCATTACGAAGTAATTGTTCAAGATGAACAACAATCATAATAGAAGATTGTACCGGAATGTAAATCGTATTCGCAACGGATACAATCAACAATCTTTTTTGTGCAAAAACAGAGATGGTCAGGTTATGGTGCCAGAGGATAGGTGCCTCGAAAGATGGTCCGAGTACTTTAAAAACCTATTAAATGTGAACACGCCAGGGAATACTGTGCGGAAGATGTGGAATTTGAAACAGCCCAGCCATTTCTAGCTGAACCATCAATACACGAAGTAAAGAATGTTATTCAGAAGCTCAAGAATGATAAATCACCTGGATGGGGTAGCTTACCAGGTGAACTCTTTAAATATGGTGGAAATGCATTATGGTATCAACTATACCGCATAGACTTATTCCATACGCCAATGAAATTATCGGAGAATAGTAGTGTGGTTTCAGCGCAGATCGATCTACATCTGATCAAATATTTAGCATACGGCATATCTTGGAAAAGTGTAGGGAATTAAATGTTGATACACATCATTTGTTTGTTGATTTCAAACCGCCATATGATAGCGTCAATTGGTCAAATGGGAAATTATGGAAGAATTTGGTATTTCAAAAAAACTGATAGATTTGGTTGCCATGACGTTAGAAAATGTGAAGTCAGAAGTACAAATCCGAGGTAAATTATATGATCACTTTTAGACGGTTGATGGACTACGGCGTCCCATTATGACACAGAACCAGGAACAATTACTACGGATTTTTGAACGAAAGGTATTCCGTGGCATATTTGGTCCCGTTTCTAGAACAGAATGGTTGGAGGCGAAGATACAATTTTGAATTAGACAAGTTGTACGGTTAACCAAATATTGTTAAAACAATCAAAATCAATAGATTGAGATGGCTTGGACACGTAATGCGCATGCAGGAGGTAGAAGGAGAACCAGAAGACCTAAGGCAAGATGGCTAGATGCAGTAAACTGTGATATAAATATCCTGAAAATTCGGACTGTGGATAGGTCAGGTTGAAGACGGCTAAAACCTCACCTGGGTTATAACGCCATGGAGTAAGCCAGTAAGTAAGTATTATATGTTAAAGTATTCGTAATTAAAATTTCGAACATCTTTGGGATGCTTCTTGACAAATTAGCTATTGCGATCGATAATTTTTAACATCTACCCTAACACCTTTCTTTTCTCTATATAGTGGAACAACAAATGATTTCTTCCAAATATTAGTAAATACAACAGTTCATATAAGGATCTATTAAATATGCGACAACACAGCAGTTCTTCCGTAAATTTTTTGTTAAAACAACCGAAGGAATTCCATCTGGACCACAAGTATGAAATCTTTCTTATATAATAAATATATATTTTACATATATATGTGTATAAGTGTTTGTTATATATATATAATATGGTATAAGTGTCACAATATATGTACAAAAATATGTATAACTTACGCATAATCACATCTTTGATATTATTATATTGACTGCTAAACAAATTACTTCACCATATATCATCCATAGCCATACATTTATATGTCAACGAAATAATATATCAATGTGTATTATTATTAATATTATTTGTGGAAATCTCCAATATCTTCTTCTTTTTTCTTCTTTTTTTTCTGTAATCGCATACATCGTACAAAAAACTCATCTATAACTCATGTTTATTAATAAAAATCTAGAAAAACCAAGTGGAAGAAAAAAAATAAAAATATTATTATGATCATAAAATTGAATAAATCGCCACATTTTTATTTTGTCATTCACATCAATTTCTATTGTGTGTGCGTGTGTGTGTCTTGTCAAAATGAACAAAATTATATACATTGTATAGGCAGAACAAAAAAAAAAATACCAATTTTTATTCTTCGAGAGGGTATATAATAACAAGAGAGATATAGAAAAAAGAAAAATGAACAACTTGCCACAATTGTTGTATGGTATAACTAACAACAACCCAAAGGCAGCAAATAATATTGTACGGTACGTAATATACAATATATGAAGCATTTAGTTTTTATTTTATTTATACATTTGTCACTTTTGGATCACATCATCATCATCATCATCATCATCATCATCATCATCATCACCGTCATCATAATCATTATGATATTTTTGTATTGCCTGCATTTATAAACCATCTGTCCGAGAAATAATGAGAACATCATCTATTAATGGCTGCTGATTATTATATATCGAACTTAACAAAATATCAACTATTATTTAATAACATTTCCTTCATTGGATGTATGTCACAATGCAACGCATTAAGTGACAATAGATTTTGTGCGTCGGTCGGAAAAATTAATATAAAGAACAAAGAATGAACATTCAATTTTATTTTGAAATTGGTCAAAAATCAACCGAAAAACGCTTGAAATGCCTTTTAAAATCACTTATGGTGATAATTGTTTATCAAAAAAACAAATCAGTGGCGAAGGCTAAGAAATAGCCTTCATTTTTCAATGTAGCTATATTTTTCTTATAATCTGGATGAAATTAAACTAAATTATGAAAAAAATCTGAGTGTTCACCAAATTACATTTTTCGGAAAATCGCCTTTTATGAATTATAATCTTTTTTTTAATTTCATACAAAATTTCTATGGCATCAAATGAAAAATCGGTCATATCTTTTGAAAGTGTGATTCGATTTTAAAAATCTCTGCTCTGAAAGATTGGGAATTGATTATAATTTGCAATTCTGTAAGCAAAAACTGGAAATCCGGTAAAACCATTGTCCGTAATTCAAAAAAATTATAATGCCTAAAAGTCGATTTTCCGGAAAATTTATTAAGTGGGCATTCTAATTTTTTTTCATAAGAAAATTATAGTGATATTGTAATCTGAAAACGCGTCGCCATTGACTGAAATTTTAAGGTAATATCGACAATTTAAAGACGGCAGAGAAGATTTGGATGATAGTTGAACAATAACGATTAATAACGATCACCGGTGAAAACATTCAATCAATGCGTGATTTTAATTGAACAAAATAGGTTTACATTAGGTGAATTTCTTAAAGTTTATTCTACAGCAATTCACTATCATTACTATACTTAATTACAATTACCTATAATTAATCATTCCAATGACATATATACAATTAAAAACACTGGAAGTGACAATTATTTCTTAAAAACATTATAACTGGTGATGGAATATAATGTTTTTCTATACAATCCAGAAACTAAACTTAAAAGTGTTCAATACGGTGGTCACCAGATTAAGGTAATACAAAAAAAATCTCGTTTGATTAAGTCAACGATCTAAACAATGGTAATTTGTTTTTACGATTGCAAAAAGATAACATCTACAAAGATTCTTCTTTGAAGTGGTATAACTGATAATGCTTTGTATTAACTTGGTGTAAGCGTTGCGTTCGTCCTCAATATGAAGAGCCAGGCAGTTGGCAATTATTGTAAGATAGTTTGCACCTTCTCATCCGACGTCAATTACGAGTGATTCCTTTGTACTAAAAAATAAATTTATTTATTTCAACAGTCATCCGATTTAGCTCCATATGCGTGACTATTTTCTATTATCTAAACTTCATTTGACGGTGAACGGAAACCCCGTACTAAACATCATTCTAATCAGCGCCATTAAAAACAATAATTTGTATATATATCCATCGCATATCAAAATTTAGATCGATTGCTAAACACACATTCATTCGCAGTGAATTACTTCTTCTCTGGTATTTGTTTGTGTGCACGAACCGAGCTACAAACAAGCACGAACCGAGCTACAAACAATTCGTTGCAATGTATTCAAAAAATATCACCAAAAATTAAAATTTATTTAAGTTTGTTGACCCATACCATCCATACCATATTTTAGTTTACCAATTATTCAAGACAGTGATTCAAATTTTTTTATAATTCGCTTATCTACTTATAATCCTCACTATTTTTAATTCATTTCCATAATTTTTAAAACAACCAGCAACTCATGGATTTTATCCGCAGTTTTTTCTTCTTGTTTATTACTTTTAAAAATTTATAATCGATGTATTTTTGCCATCATTCAGTAATCTTAATTTCGTGCTCATAGAACTTCTGGTCTATCGGTAAATAACTGAATCAAACCGCGATTTGGCATTATCGTCATAAGAATATTTATTCTGCTAATATGTACAATTCACGGGTATTACTTGCCAAAATACAAGGACGATCCAAAGATATTTTTCTCTAAATCTGTGAATCTGCTCACAAAAAATATGAATATAAATTCTATGGATATTCTGTGGAATAATAGCAACGAGAAATAATTCTAAGAAGAATCCGTGGAAATTATCATCGGAAATATACGAATAATCCAAGGAAATTTTTTATAAAAATCCATGGATACACTCATTATATAAAATTCCAGCGGAGATCCGTAAGAAATCCATAGATATTTCCTCGGATTGAAACTACGGACTACTACATACAATGCGGAAATTTTACGGACAAAATACGGACTGTGTTACTAGGGTTTTGATGTAAAAATTGAATTCATCTAATCATTTAAATCGGAAATATTATTAATAAACTTAACACATATACCAACATATCCCCATACCTTAACCAGTTATTTGGCCATTTGTATAGGAAACTGTGAACAACGTTCACAACTAATTGATTAAACAGATAATATGTACATGAATTTATGTAATGTTAGATGAACAAATAAAATTACAACGAATGTTTGACCGGGGTTTAGTGTTAATAATGATAATAATTTGTGCGACAATAATATATAGATACCACAAAATTATAAGCTAACAATATATAGGTACATGTGTAATATATTTTAACGATTATTAAGTAATTGTCAATCAATCTTGTGTCTATCAAATATCCTCTTAGCAATTAGATAAGATATTGTAAAATTTATCTATTATATAAAATTATATACAATATAAGGATCATAATTCATTATAAGTATATGGGTATTATACAAAAAGTATTAATGTGTTAAAAATCCATATAAAATATACTCCGCTATATATTCATCATAAAAGTTTATAGTAGATATTAAACATATACATCTATAAAATTTTCTAATTTACAATTTATAATATATATTATAATTTAATTGTGTTCTAAATAAACCGAAAACAATTTACTTTTAATATGATTAATGAATAATCCAATAAAGATTTAAAAATAAAAAAACTTTATAATTATTTATCGCGCGCAATATGTATACAATATAATAATTACTTACTTATTTATACTTATACTACTTATTTATTATACTATATTAAATTTCATTATATACTTTAGTTGTTAATGAAACACAGGGTGTCCCACAAAATACCATCTATATAATATATGGTATACAGAATTTCATTGATATGTATTAAAACAGAAATTAATAAAAATATTCCAGGTGTCTTTATTTTAAATTAATTGGTAATATTGGGTACTGTATACAAAAGTGTGTGTTTGATTGTGGTAATGCATGAAAACTTGAAAACTCTCTTTTTAAACTTCAAAACGTATAGTATAAAATAATGGATTGAAGTGTAAACAAGATATATTTTTATTCGCATGAAAATGGAAAGTGGCGTAATAAATAAACTATACATTTGCGAGCAGAATTATTACTTTGTTTTCATTTAAAAAAATCCGAATTTGACTGGAAATGATAAATGGATATTTACTACGAATTCTAAGCGTACCTAAAAGCAACGACTAGAATGGGCAAATAGGCAGAACACATTAATTTTTTAACTTGACAATACCAAACATTTTATGAATGTATTAAAATTGATGAATGGATCGCTACAAAAAACGATGACTTCTTCAGACAGTGAATCCGCATATTGCCTGAAAGATGTACGAAGATTGTGGTTTCTGATATAGAACATACTTTGATTAATGTACCACTTTTATTTACTTGCTAAATAAACATTTTAGCCAAAAAACGGAACTTACTTATGCATACTTCGGAAAGTAAAATAATTATTAACAAAAAAAAATCGACGAGCGATGTGAGTTTATCACCACCACTTGTGTAATAATATTAATGATAGCCAAAGCAAGTATATACATTATTTACCTCTTCTCTGATAATCATTTGATTTCGTGTATTTATGCATTAGACAACACCAAATTTTATTGATTTAAAATAAAAATTTTCGAACTTTTTACCTCTTTATAAGAATTTTGATACAGATATCTAAAAAGCAGATTAAAATACAATGAAGTATTGTATTTTAACTTGGAAAATAAAAAGTATTTTAAGTACTTCATTGAAATACTTTTTCGAAATATTTTAAGTATTTGTAATACAAAATGTCAAATTATGTTTATTCCATCATCAACACCAGTTGAGCGGTTATTTTCCCTTGCTTGTTATGATACCAAACCATAAAGAAGTAATTTAGGTGAAGATAGGTTTGAAAATTGTACCATCATGAAGGCGAATAGAACACACATTTGATAAATCATTTATGTAATTATGTATTTATTTAATATGTAAAATTAAATAAGTATGTGTTATTAGATTTTAACACTCAGTCAGGCAATTTATGAGTATTTATTTTAATACTGACCTATTACGGTGACCATTTGTTCGTTTATGGAATAAAAAGAAAACGGGAATCTTTGAAAATATGGAATTGGGCGGTTGTTCCTGTCCCATAAAAAATTTATCAACTCATACTTATCTACAAATAATTTAGCAGTTTATTATTATCCTTATCCTTTATTTACATATTGATACATTTTCTCTTAATTTGACTTTTCCTAATTTTGCGTCCAGCTGTTTTTTTTTTAATTTTATAATTTATAACTAAAATTTAGCAGAAAGATATCATGTAAAAGTATTTGATAAAGTATTTCAAATACTTACGAATGAAAGCATTTTATTTCAAAAAGTCACCACCATTTCGAAAGTATTTTGTATTTTGTATTTGAAATACAATTTGAAAAGTATTTTAATTGACTCTGCTAAAAAGAAATATTAAATACGTAAATTATTAGAATGTTTACATTTGGAACAAACTGTATACAATTAATATTTTTATATAATATAAATTTTCTTTATAATTTTTTAATATAATAATTTTTGCAATTAAAATTAATATAAAATTTAACCATTTAACTTTAAATTATCATTTTTATTATGTTAAATTATAAGCTTTCAATATAGCTTTATTGTATTGTTACATGCACTCGCACGCAATTAACGCTATATATGCATCAATTTTTACTCCAAATGCCATAACTTCCAATTTATATAGTTAATATTTTTTTATAACGTACTACTTCTTAGTTTAAATTCACGTTCATACTTAGGTCATGTTTAATAAAATTGATAGTTAAATATATATTTTAGTACAAATAGCTTGATGTCATGTGAATCATATATAAATCTTCACAAAAACTTAATCGGATAATACAAAAACTATATTTACCATGAAAATTACATTGTATATATTCCGTGTCTTGCCAATACATTTGTTGTGTCATCTTTTAAATTTATCTTTGTTTTTTCTTATATTCAAAATTTTTATCTTTTAAAGATCTATTTTTTTGTTTTAAATATTTCATTATCTTTATTGATACATTGTTGTTTTGATACGGTGCATGCATAGCATACTTGTAAATGTACTGTATTTTGAATGAATATTGTCTTTTCAATTTGTAATTGTGAGTATTCAAAATACATTGAATTATGCGATAGTGTACCGCATTGTGCGACGAGAAAATTTTTACAGACGTTGTTTTACAAATGTTTTTTTTCAAATTTCTATCGAATCAAATAAGATAGAATTTTTATATAAAATCTGAATCAAAGCTTAAGTCATCTAATTTATATTTATTTTAAATAAATTAATACATATCATGGAAGATCTGGAAAATATAAAATGGAACAACTTCAACATAAATTATAATAAAATCAATAGCAAAATTTCAATATAAGAGTGGAATTATATACAATATTATATCAACAACAGTGACGAAGTCTGAGAAATAGCATTCATTTTTCAATATCGCTATATTTTTCTTATAACCTGGTTGAAATTAAACTAAATTATGAAAAAAAAAGTCTGGGTGTTCACCGAATTAAATTTTCCGTAAAATTGACTTTTATAAATTATCAGCTATTTTAATTACGGGACGTAGTTTTAACGGATTTCCATTTTTGCTTACAGCATTTCAAATTTATAATCAATTTCCAATCTTTTATAAAAGAGATTTTTAAAATCGTTGGATGCGTTCAAAAGATATGATCGATTTTCCAAACGATGGCAGAGAAAATTCAAAGAAATTTGTGGTACTGTATATAAAGTGAACACCCAAAATGGTACAAAAAATGTATACAGTACCATTATTTCATACAAAATTTCAATGACATCAAATGGAAAATCGATCATATCTTTTGAACGTGCAAATCATCCTTAAGTTAACATTCCAATTTTTTTTCCATAATGTAGTCTACTTTCATCTCGTCTACCAGTAGAATATAGTGAAATTGCAATCTGAAAATATTTTTTCACGCGTCGCGTAATTTTCTGATTAACAATTACAATTATACAATATAATAATCGGCAAGTCAATACTAAAACCGTTTTCCTGGACCAGCATCTAGAAACTTTGACAATTTGGCCAATTCTAATTCAATTCCATGACCAATTATGGTATATAAGATGTATAATGGGATTATATGAATAATTTCTACTAAACTTCTATGCAATCGACATTCAGTGTAATTTTGTGAATCTAATCCAAAACATTTAGCAACTTCTACAGAATGAATATTTTAAAAAGTTTTTCATTTTAATATATTGTATATTAAATATTCATCATAATTTATTTTTGTCTACCCGAACCAATCAAACACGTGTTTCGTTACTGTTTATTTGTACTTTCCTTTTGCAATTATGGATAAGGGAAGAGATTACATTTTGGTAAAATTTACTATATGACTATGTGAATAATAGAGGATAATAATAAAATTGTAGTATATATGGGTGCTCGTAGAATACGCAGATTATTCTTATTAATATTATTTCATTATTTTTCGGATTTTATATGTATTTTTCATTTACAAATCTATTGAATTCAGTCAGTCAGATGTATTTATTTAAGCATTGCTAATGTTAAAACTATAATATTCAGGTGTGTAGGCATAGGTATTATTATAAAATACATGTTTTTGATATGATAAAACAATGTCATAAATAAAAATATATATATAATAACAATAAGCCTATACAAATTTATCAAGAATGTAACCAAAAATTCAATATAACACAATATTATATTAAATAAATATACAAATTTTTCTATATTATCGCCTATAACGTAACGTTCATTTAATTTATTATAAATATGATATATTTATTTCAATATATTGTATAGTAAATGCAAAAGATTTATGTGTTTATAAGACGGTGCTTTTGAGTGCATGGGTTGAGTTACTATAAATAATATAAATTTTATATATAGAATTTAAAACTAATTTTATGTATTCGTCAAATAATCAACTTTTATTCTATAGTAATATAATTTGTCTCTCATCCCTTGGCTAGAAATGCACAAAATAGGCTAGAAGTGCAAAAATTGAATTTGGAAAAGGTAAGCAATAAATTGTATTTCTATTATTCATTAATTTTAACCATTGAACAAAAAAAAAAAAGTATGCATTACTTTACTGTGATGAAAAAATGTTTACTTTAAACTCCATCATTTTCTGGTAATAATTTGACACACATTTTTATACGATAGCTATATATTTATATATTATTTAATTGGAAATCCATTGGGTAAATATTCTTTTGATATGCGTACATTATTTACTAAAATAAATATAGGCCTATCTATTTTAAAGCCGCACGTATAAGTTATTGTGACAATTTATTATCAATCCACCCACGTATAATATCCGTATAGTATATATTTCATATAAGTAATATTTCCTTTGATTTGTCATATGTACAAGAAAATTCTTATCTTAAATAAACATAACACATATTACATAATCGGAACAATTCACGTAGATTTTTTAAAACATTTCTTATTTTTATGTCGCGAATTTGATTTATATTATATTAACAATTTTTGGTATTTGCGTACAATAAAATAAAAACAGCCTCATAGAAGTTGTGATAATTTTTTAAGAACAAAATATTATTCTGTATTTCTGATATCATATATCCAAAAATCACAACCATATATCATTATCATTAAGTCAAATGTGTTACACCAAGTGGAGTATGTAATATCTATACAAGGCATATTTCTTATATGTTAGTTTAGTAATTTATTTCGCATTTGTGTATATTACAATTTATCAATTGGCCAGCAAATATCAAGAAATATATACGTGAACTTAATTCCATAAATTACGAGTATTTATTTATAAATTGATTTAAAGTATGATCGCTAAATAATCAATAAAATATTTAATTTGCAATTAATCAAGATCATTTTCAAAATTAATTTTCCAGTCACTATATGCTCAGGATCAATCTAAATTCTAAACCATTACTGTTTTAATAATCAATTATACATGCGATACAATAAATTACTTACTTATGAATAGTTAAAATTAGGATGCATTTATTTTAAATAATGTATACATAAATAATTTAAAATTTTAAATCAATTGTTAATTTATTTATGTTTTGTATTTTATATAGCATCATCTTGAAATAAATTAATTAATAACATATATATTTTATATGAGTTTCATCTATAGTTACTCTATATACTTTTCTACATATTTCACTTGCAAAATTTATTTAATTATTTATATATACTCTTATATGAAATCTAATCGTGCACCTGTGAACATTTTGCATCAATTTATACATACAATATATAAATTGCAAACGTATAAGTATAAGTATAAGTGCATGTGAAATGTAATGTTCTGTCTATATCTATATTTATTTATATTTCATATATGACATATTAATTTTACCGCACTCAACATTGAAATGCAACTTCTTGTTCATCAATAAAACTTTATAGTAAATTTTGCATACACAATTAATTAATTATTATCTATATGTATAGAGATGTACCATTATATGTATACTTTAATATAGTAAATTAATATGCTGTTTACAATGTTCTCTTGTACTTGAATATTTCATAGATTGGATTACACTATACACACACACATATACAATATATATAGTATAGTATACCACTTATTATAGGTTATATATAGGAGATTCCTTTAAATTTAAGGAAAATGAAATAACTTTTCCAGTATATTTTACGGTATTATTTAATTTATATATATATAGCTTCTCTCAAAATATATGTATATATAGATACCAGAACATCATACAAAGGGTGTCCTTAAATTCACGAAAGATTTAAATTTTACATCATTTGTACTTTAAAGTTTTGCTAACGAAAAAAAACGTAACAGCTGAAAGGTCAGCTTTATCAAACAACGATATTCCATTGCGTTATAAACCAACAACAAATGGATGCTGATTTTTCGAACCACATCATTGTTAGCGATGAGGATCATTTTTATCTTCAACAATTAGTTAATGGTCATAATTGTTGCATTTGGGTTTCAGAAAATGCACGAGTGATTATTAAGAAACAAATGCATTCACTGTTTGTAACGGACTTTTGGCTGGAGGTATCGTCGTACCATTCTTCTTCGAATATGCGACTGTTCAAATTAAGTCGCTATAACGACATGGTCATCGAAATTTTTTATGCCTTAATTGTGGACGAGACCTATGGTTTTAACAAGACGGTGCCACATGCTATTTGCAACCCAAAAAATAATTCAATTACTGCATTAATTATTTATGTATAATTTCCCGTTTTGGTGATCAGATATTACGGCCCAGATCATACGATTTAACGTCTTTGGGTTTTTTTTAAAGTATAAAGTTTATGCAAACAGACCAATGACACGACCACCCGCACGTCGTAAAGGCGGAAATTGAGAGGCTGCTATAAACGAAATTCAGTTACCTTTATGCAAAATGGTTATGGAAAATTGCGACAAAACCGTGTGTATGTGCCAGCTAAGCCATCGAGGTTATTTATCCGATAAAACCTTTACAATTTTTAATTAAAAATCTGTGTTTTTTTATCAACATAACTATTCTTGCGTCAATTTTTGGACACCCTTTTTATATACATTTCGTTTCACTAGTTTAGGTACGCATCAATTTTTCGCTCTATTACCTTCTTGATTTGTTTAAAATTACATTTAATTTTAAAAATTATAAAAGTATACAGTAAAAATGTAGCAAGTGTCACTCTCGATGAGATTACTTCTATATGATCGGAAAAGTGTTACTCTTATGTATTTTTTTTTCCAAAACAATTATTATTTATAATATGAATTAGAAAACTGCAAATGTTAATAATAATAATGAAATAAAATATTTCAAGAAACGAATTGTCAGTGGATTTGACTATTAAAAACAAGGATATTTTTTGTAAAATTGTGCATTTTTTTACCTTATATAAAAGATAATTACACTATAGGATTCGTATTGTAGTTGCTGATTCAAGGATTAAGAACATTTCTACCCATTTGAAATACCCATTCTACTCGTATCCTTGTTTAATTCTCTGTGATATGAAGTATATCGTATGTAAAATTTCAGATAATATCATTGTCTGTACTTGAAATGTCCTTAATCTTTGTAACACCAATTTTACTCGACTTCTTGTTTGTAACCAAATTACGGTATGTACAAAATTTGCATCTAAATTGGTTTTCAAAACGAAAATTCAGAATTTTTAAATTACATAATCCGATTAATATGACAAAAATTACTTCTTTATCCTTTTTATGACACTAATTCTTTTTTCTTCATTTAAACCATATAATTCTGTGAATTCCTATTAACAATTTGTACTTTGAAAAATGAGGAAAATTTCCGTGGAAAACATCCATATATTTTCGATGAAAAAGAATTGAAGGGATTTGTTCAAAGAATGTCCATAGATTTTCCACTTATTATAATAGTATTTTAATTAGGTCAATTGAAATCTTTGGGACATCCGTAAGAAACCCATAAATATTTCCTCGGAGTGAAACTACGGACTAATACTTATAATGCGGAAATTTTGCGGACAAACTAGGGACAGTGTTACTAGCGATGTTGATGTTATCGTCAAAAAGTAGAGTTGTTACATATCAAAGGAATTAGTCGTATATTGACCACATAATCAATATGGGATTTGATGTTGAGTGTATGATAAAAAAAAAAGATCTTATATAGTTTCATTATCACCAAAAACGAAATAGACAAAAAAAACGTGGCAAACTATTAAGATTGTTTTTATATATGAACAATTTTAAAAATATTTCATTTTAAAAATTAAACCAAAATATTTTGATTGGGATCAAGTTAACAATAAATGACAAAAATTCAAGAGTGTACCTAAACAAGTTAAACGGAGTATATAGTAAATAAAAATATATGTACAATATATTTAGAATAAAATATATAACAACTAATAAAGGTTCAAAAGATTTTCAATATTCCCTTTTTAAATATCTTTAAATTTAAAATTATAGATTAGTTTATTATTGTTGTATATATGAATTGTACTATATTTATTATTAATATATCAATACCCTTAAATTTAATAAATAGATACCCAAAATAAGAAAAAAATCTGCATGCCTTTAAAATACAAATTTAAAAACTAATTAATCATTTTTACATCATTTGTATATTATATTTTAGTAATATGTTGTATACGATAAACAAACATATTATAGATATACGAATTATCTGAAATAATTATTCATTTGTGACAAATAACCTATATTATTTTATTATAGAAAATATATAATACACGACACCGGCAACCATAAAAGCATATCATATCACATAAGTATTTGAAAAATGAATAAATATCTGTATTTTATTTAATATATTGTAGAATAGAAAAAAAATCAAATTTATTTAAGTTAATTTAAAAAATATAAAAGGAAAAGTAAAATACATTTCCATCACTATTAATTTTTATCATGAATGAAAAATTAAGTCAATCAAAAATTATTCATAACATAAATTATTGTAAGTGTAAAATACATAAATAAAGAAAATGAAAATTAAGAAATAAATTTGAAATTATATATTTTTTTGCATATATCTATAGTAGGGATATCTGTTGTAGGTGCGTACAATAAGGCATATAGGCAAAGGGAAAATAATATACCTTTAAAATAGAAACAATTACATAACATTAATCATTCGATCATTTCCTTTCCTTTATACATGTACATAGGCTATATGGAGCCTAAAGAAAATCACATTGACCTTATTCAATCTCTACTAACTGGTATATCTATCTATGGTATATATATTTTTATGCTATCTTTTAATACCAATTTAATTCTATAAATACCTCTCACCTATATATTATTTTTAATTATAAATTTTATAGTAAATTTTCAGATTTAATTTATTTTATATTTATTATAAAAAATTGCTTTTCGCATTTTTAGGAAAATTTGGTAGAGAGGATTAATTTAATTTTATTTATTATATATTCAATAAGAATTTATATGTGTGAACATACAGAATACACCATATGCCCCATAATAACACCGAAATGGATCAAAAAAACACAAAAATGTATATTAAATTTTCACAAAAATCATTTTATTTATTCAAAATAATTTCCATCAAATGAAATAGAGTGATTTGCACGTTCAACAATTGAATCAAATGACATTTTTATGATAGGTCTGTGATTGCAGTTGCTGTTGAGAAAACTGTTGGTCGTCGCCTTTTGATATTGTCTTCAACTGATATGCATGACGGCATTCTTTCATTTTATAGCCAAATATAGTTTTGGGAATAGAAATTACTCACAAGAAACTAAATGTGGCGAATACCTTGAATGTTGAAGCAAAAAAATTTGATTTTTAGTTAAAAATCAATGATTATTGTTGAACGATGATCATGCAGTAACCTCTAACTGCCTGCGATTCTCGATATTCAAAACGAATACGACGAATACGATTTAGTAAACGCTTCAATACACTAAGGTAATATGGTTAGTTGAACCGCAGTTAAAAGAAAATCGCTTTATGAATAATTCCTTTGGAATCGTAAAAAGAAATCACCAATGTCTGGTGACCGCAGTACTTTAACATTTGGTTGCAGCTTTATATTGAGGCGGCACCATGTCTCATCACCAGTAATTATCGATTTTAAGAAGTTTTTATCACGTCGAGCTGTAGTTCTATGCGATATGTTTGCAATGCTTAATTCGGTGCAATTTTTGATCATCATTTAATATAGACCAATTTTTTCAGTTAAAATGCGATGAATTGTTAGTTTCCATGAATTTTGATCGAAGATTTCTTACAAACTTTTACGAAATCAGGTACTTTTTCCTGAATGTTCATCATCATTAACTAATCTTCTTCTTTGAATATTCGAAACCAGTCAAATTAAAAGGATAAACAATTATCACCCTAAGTGATTTTACGCATTTTTAAAGCATTTCTGTAGCTGTTGGGCTACCATTCTGACAACAAAATTTAATATATTGTAATATTTGTGCTTTATATACATTTTTCAACCAACTCCCAAAAAACAGTTGTAACTTTATGTGTGTGGTGTATTTACGTTTCTACTGAAGTAATATCATGAAATTTAAACAGTTTATTGAGTTACGTTCACAGAACATAATCACAATACGTGTTCTATGGTTTACATATATAGCCATTCCAGTTTATTATGAGGCAGAGGGTGTATTTTTGAGTAAGTAAAGCGTATATGATGGCCACTCGTTAAGGGAATGAAAATGGTAGTATATTTCGTTATGCCACAAAATAAATAGAAAAACGCGCACAAACACAATATTCATGCACTTTTAAGTATTAAAATCGGATATACTTTTTTAAGTATTAACTACTAAATACCTATAACATATACTTAAAATAATTAATAATAAAATGACAACTTATGATTTTCAAATGATATAAAAATGATATATAAAAATTAAAATTCAGAGAATTCACAAAACACATATACAACATAATTAATAGGTCTGCAATAAAATAAAGGCACTGTGATATTTAGTGTTAAAGTCCGTTATTAATACGACTGACTACTGATATCAGTTTAGTTATCAAACCATTTTTTAAATTAACATTGTTATTGATTGAAATAGGATTAAATATTTCTAATTATGTTTTATCATATACATTTCTATATGACACCAACATTAACACACTACCAACAATTTTATATAATATTCATTTGTATACGAGTAGGTGTAATTAAACATATATAAATATATCGGGTATCTACAATGCAATCCATCTTTTTCTTTATTTTTTTTAACAAATCAACAGTAAGTAGTCTCCATAATCCATTAAATTTGGTACATATAACATTATTTTGCAGTGTTAACATCAATTATTTTTAGTGCAAGTTGATTATAGAAAAGTTTGTGTTTAAAAAAAACCGTTTCAATGATTTAAAAATGGGAATTTAAATGTCAACAACTAAAAAATCCAGGTACAAAACAACAATGTAATCGATGAGAATTGTGAAGTTGTCAGAAGTATATTAAATGTAACCAAAACGAATTTTACCAATACAGAAATAGAAATGATGTAATACTTTGGAAATCAGTTACCACATGGAATTAACGATAAACAACAGAAAAATAATAAAAACAATGTGTAAATTATTGTCTGGCAGTCAAAAAAAAAGAAGATATTTTTGCACCGATTAGTGATTGATGAAAAATGGTTTCAATACTAATAGTATAAACTTATAGACCGCCGAAAGCAAGGATAAAGTCCAGTGAACCATTGACGCCTAAAACGATACGTTAAATGAAATAAGGTGTGGTGTATATAGTGAAGTGTGGAAACCGCAATGAAACCATCTGAGTTCATCGTTACAAACAACAATTGAAAAACTTCAAGTAAGGATTTTTAAGAAATCATTCAGAATACATACCAAGATTTTCTGCTAGGCAGCATAACCTAGAAACCTTAAACTCATTAATCAGTCACCAGACATTGTGCCATCACCCCTTTTTTGTTTGACCAACGTATCAGTTAATACAACGAAATTATAAATGACTTGATGACAGGATCACTTTAATGGAAATAAATTTCTTCTTTTGAAGAATTCATGTATTTCTATTGCAAACAATGGACAATAAATTACCTTAAAATACCTGATTTTGTTTATAAATTGATTTTTTTAAAACAAAGAGAGTCAGACTTCGCTGTACACATCCATTCTATCGTGTTATCTAATATTTTAATTTTAATTAATAATAATAATTTAATTGGAATAATACTGAACGTCACTTCAACACCTTTTAATTAATGCAATTACAATTAGTAGTGAGATAGAATACATTTTTTTACGAGCTTCTAAAACCTGGTGAAACTGTTAATGCTGATCGCTACCGACAACAAATCATCAATTTGAACCGTCCTTTGCTGCAAAAACGACAAGAATATCAAAAGAGACAACACAAGGTAATTTTCCTACATGACAATGCACCATCACACAAAGCAATACCGGTCCAGGGAACGTTAGAGGCACTTAACTGGGACGTTTTATCGCATGCGGCTTAGTCACCAGACTTGGCTCCTTCAGACTACCATTTGTTTTCATCGATGGGCGACGCCCTTAATGACCAGCACTGAAAAACGTCTGAAGAACTCGAAAATTGTGTCTCTGACAGGTTTTCATCAAAGGAACAACAATTTTTTTGGCGTGGTATCCACAAATTGCCTGAAAGGTGGACAAAATGTGTGATGGAAAATATTTTGAATAAAGAATTTTTGGGTTTTCGTTACATTAACCGGTACACCTGATATATATATTAAAATTTTATGTACAATTCAAATTTGTTATTTTCTTCAAATATTAATTATGGAACATGAACTTCTTTAAAATCAAATCTCTAAAATTAATCCTTTCACATTACTAAATTGTAACTAACTACAATATAAACGTAATTTTTAAATCTTGTATATTTAAATGGGATCTCGTGTGAAAATTCCTATATTATTTTATGTTATTTTTTTTTTATTTTGGAGTACATAAATCAAAATATAATAATTTATGAATTAAAATTACACAACTTGAAAGCTCAGAACTTTATATAAAAGTTAAATGAAATTCTGAAATAGAATAATTACAATGATTATAGAGGAGCGAGTGGTGATAATGTGGCAAGTTATAACATTAAAAAATGTAGTTCATAACAAATTATTATTTTAAAATTGTGTTGGAAGGTTGAAACATTTTTAATTTCCACTAAGCGCCTGAGCTATGCATCCAAACCTCCAAACATAGTATTATTTTGTATATGCCATGCACCTATACAATAAAATATAATAATGTGTTAATTACATTTAATTTTTATATTTTAAATAAGTTATTTGTAACTTTATCTTTTCATCTCTACACAAAAGTATATTTATTTATACATGAATAGTATTTTTTGTACCGAATACTAGTACTAGGTAATTTTATAACATGAATATGTTAATGCAAATAAAATATACTTGCAATGAATTAGAATTTTATGTAATAGTGTGTTATGTGTATGGATATGAAATGTCGCGCCTATATGTATATTTAAATAGTAAATGAATTTATAAATAAAGGTATTTCGATGAATACTGCGTCGATACATCTTCTGAGGTTTACCATTCTTCGATCTAATTTTTGAGTTCTCAAAGAAAAAGAATTGAAATGTTGTTCGACAATTCCATGCAACATCGATCGAAATAAGGGACAGGTAAAAGGGATCACGTCTTCTTAATACGCGTGGTTTGGTATATGACATGCCCTACCAAATATGCTTGGACTGATTTTGTAATATGCTGTATTGAACATTGTAATAGAGCTAAATCTGTGTCTGTTGGTGCATTCCCGTCGTTTTTCCTTCAATGCTCGGTTCAATGTTTTGCATTATTGTTTGTAGCGATCTCACGATTTACAAATTGAACAAAATACAAATGTTAAAAAAGAAAACTACGCCAAGATAGCTGTCACCGATAAATGATCGTTGACTGGTGACACAGCGATATCTCATTAGCCAAATTCGATTTTGTATAAAGTGATGGTGATATAGTATACCGACCATCTTACACGATTCCACTACATGTTTTAGTAGTTCACGCATCTTCTTTCGGATTCCACTAAAATTCACAGCAAAGTCTTCTTTCCATGGATATTGCTTACTGGTTGATGGCTAACACGAATCCATCGCTTAATATTGTATAAATATCGTCCATTTTAATAGATAATAATTGAGCAATGTGTTAACGAAATCGTCATTTCAAATGCATGCATCTAGTACTTACACACATATAATTTATTTTTTATAATAATAATAATATATTAGGTACTTTCTTTGGCAAATATAAATGTTTACATGTGGTAAAATAACTTTTAAAATCTTACTTTTTTAACTTAACTTAAGTATTAAACACGTAGTGAAAACATGTGAATTGTATATATTTTCATCATGTCATTATAGCCAGTGGCGAGTGGGAAACATTGGATAATTTGAGCATGATTAAAATGCAGAAAGTAAAGCAAACCATAAATAAATCAATTTACATACTACTTATAAGTGGTCCAAAAAATTTTGATTCTTGCTGTTTACATGCGGATAAAACTGAAAATCTGTGATTTTAAAGTACTGCGATTTAAAAGATCTATTGTACACAACGCCCAACACAACTTGTTATGGTAATTGTCATCTCTATACAAATATATACTCCAGACCTGGCGCTTGAATGTATTCCATGATATGAAGCGATTCAATGAATGCACTTCACCCATGGCAACATCTCGCAGGTTCTCTTCTTTCGCAGATAAATGCCCTATAGTTTTTGAGTAAATGTTCTGGCGTTTCTTGTGCAATTTTGCATTCATATAATTTATTTTAAGATCTGTATTTTGAAAATTTTTCCGTAACAATTCTTTCAATCACCTTTAAGTTTTCTTGTCGAAACCGTAACACCATTTCTGCTTACTATTTACTTTCATCTTTTTGATGATGAATCCTATAAACAATTCATTTGTTTGTCTTAAGCCTGGCTATTTGCTACACAACGGAATCTATTCCGAATATAGGTTTGTGTCTTGAGCCTTTTCCGGATAATCCAGATTTCTATGCTACAGAAGGGGGCTACTACTGAAAAATAAAAGCAGCAATTACGTTGCTAGTGAAATGATACAAATAGAAATATGGTATTGTAATTATAATTGGCAATATATTGGCGTATTGCGGTCGGAGGTATAGTTATTTAATGCTTTTTATATTATAGGAAAAATTATTTTTTTGATTTTTTTTGTCCATAAAATAAAGAGTTGATATTTTTTTAATAAATTGAAGCAAATATGTTGATTTGTTATATATAAATTTGAAAACTGTTTGGACCGCTCGCTACTGATTATACCACATCAGCAGTATTCTATATTAAATAAAATCATGTGTAATTATGAATTTATGTAGAATATAAATAAATATGTTATTATATACATTGAGGATTAAGATGATGTAGACGCGATGTTTATTTCATTGTAAATATGCATAAATACATAATTATATCATATGATTACATTACACATACACATGTATATGTGTATACATCAAAAGCTTTTGTAGATAAGTAGTAAAATAAAATAACATCTCAATGTAAAAGTTCCTAGGATATACTCGTGCATATGTAATATATCTATAAATAGAAATATTTCAGAAGAAAAATAATCATCAGACCGCATATCTTAAACGAAAAACATACAAAAACTAATTTATTTTCATGTGAACAGATACACACACACACACAGGTAATATTATAATTTATTATTTTATCTATGGGAATAGAAAATAAGTTGAGATAAGATAAGAAAATACAAAATATGTATTAGTATTATATTTAAATAAAACATCAAACAATTAACACATACAAATAAATTTTATGTATTTAAAAGTTAAATAGAGATTTTGTGGTATTGAAAATATTATCTCTAGTGCAATGTAAATTAAATTCAATATAATATTGTAAAATGTAAAGAATTTGATTATTTATATATATTTTTCTTTACAATACAATATTTGTTACTAACTTGTAATTAATATAAAGATTATATCTATAAACGATATTTAAATACCAACTATTTATAAAGTATTAAATTAAAGTTTTGTTATGTTATTTTGAATTATTATATAATTATACGAATACTATAGGCAATTTATATATGGCTATGTTTGTGATCTATACAAGATTTTTAATAGCACATGAAAGTCTTTCAATATCAATTTCATGTTTAAATCAATATACACGTTGATATTTTTAACAAATGCAGGAAAATTTAAAATATATACTTTTGTATTTTATTCTAGTATAATCTTTAGATGATTTCTATACGTAATTTTGTTTGTTACAATCCCGCAGATTTGAACGCCATATGTCTATACACATTGGTTTAAGTATTTGCGCGTATAGAGTTGAAATTTGATGTATGTTGAAAGTGTTATTTATTTATAATTTATATTTCTGTTACGGATAGTTATGAAATGATTCATTACAGATTTCAGTATATTTTTTTATAAAAGTTTCCAGAAAATCAAAGTGGAATGAAAGTATTGTACGAAACAGTTATGTAATTTTTTAAAAATTTTGAATTTTTGCTACGATAACAGAAAGAATGCAGCGTAAACTCATTAAAAAATATGTGCTTGGGTATACGGTGAAGATATACTTTATCAAAAGCAACCCTAGTAACACTGTTCGTAGTTTGTCCGTAAAATTTCCCTATTATATGTAGTAGTTCGTAGTTTCAATCCGAGGAAATAGCTATAGATTTCTTAAGGATGTCCGCTGGAATTTTATATGATGAGTGCCACTTTGTCCATGAATTTTTATAAAAAATGTCCTTGGATTATCCGTATATTTCCTATGATAATTTCTACGGATTGTCTTTAGAATTATTTCACGTTAATATTATTGCACAGAATATCCATAGAATTTATATTCAAAGTTTTTGTGAGCAGATTCACTGATTTTGACACAAATATCTTTGGATCGTCTATGTATTTTGGCAAGTAATACCCGTGAATTGCCCGCAATAGCAAAATAAATTTTCTTATGACGATAATGCCAAATTATGTTCTATGAGCACGAATAATGAAGATGCTGACCGAATGATGGCAAAAATTCATCGATTGCGCATTTTTATTTGTAATAAACAAGAAAAAAAAAACCGCGGATAAAATCCATGAAAAGTCTTACAAAATTCCTCGAAAATATATCGATTTGAGTTGCTGGTTGTTTTAAAAATTATGAACATAAATTAAAAAGATTGAGGATTATATCTATAATAGATAAGCGAAATATACAAAATTTGAACTACTTTCTTGGATAATTCGTGAAATAAATTATGAATACAATCCAAAGATTTCAATTGATCTAAATAAAATACTACTAAATTAAGTGGAAAATCTATGGACATTCTTTGGATAAATTCCAATATACATTTTCCATGCGGAAAATATGTGGATTTTTTCCACGGAAATTTTCCTCATTTTTCAATGTATATGGACAAATTGTTACTAGGGAATAGCGAAATGATGTTTTGCTCAATTCCGTTCTAGAAATTTCAATGTCGAAGATGGACCCAGCTCTGGTCGACCAACCACCGAAACAGTTGATGAATTCCAGCATAAATTGCGGTAGACCTGCACATCACAAACCAGTTTTAAACCATTTGAAAAAGGTGATGTTTGAGTCCCACATGAATTAACATTGCAAAATTTAATGAATCGAATTAATTGCGTGCAAATTATTGGTGAATCGAAACGAAATCGAGCAATTTATATGAAATTATTGATTACACAGGCGATGAAAAATGGATTACATAAGATAGTACTATGCAAAAAAAAAAGCTTTGTTGACACAATGTAAATTCTCACACCCATACTTGATGATTAAACAAAAATTGAAAGAACTTGGATGGGAACACAATTCACAAATTCATTTGCTAGTATCGAAAAAGGGATATTTTCTTAATTTCATATTATTTTTATATGATTGAATATATTTGGGATATTTTCAAGTTGCGCACAATAGACGTATACCGAAATTAAAAAATATATTAAAACAACTTTTATTGAACTATTAATTTGGTTTATTTACACCAAAAACAAATTTTAAACAATAAAAAGCAGATTCTATTTGTTTTGATTTTTTTTATTTTTATATATAATGTTTTTGAAATGTATACAAAATATAAAATACTGAAAACAAATGTTTTTGAATTTACTAAATTACAAAATTTATTTCAAATACATTTATTTGAAATGTTATACCCAACCCACTTGCAATATGGTTAAAATATATATATTTTTATATGAAATATTTTAGAATATAACTAAATTTTCATTTTGAAGTCTTTCCATTTATTGCTGGCTATACTAAATCATGAATAATTTAAAATTTTATATTAACATCAACATTATCAGGATTCATTGTTATGGTATCCGCATATATAGCAGACGCATATTACATACTCAATTACTGGTAATTTACTTCATATTAGAAGCACATATAAAAATTTGTCAATTCGTCTACAAATATCGATACATATTTTACTATTTACACATTATTTCCATATGAGTTATTATCACATATAATTACTACGACGTGTATATGCAGACATTATATTAATCTATGAATATATAGTGTACAACATCATATGTTTTAAATAATATTCGGGTTTGCCAGTGGCGACGAGTGAACAATTTTTTTCAGATTGCAATATGTATATATCAGTATATTTTTCTGGTAGACGAGTTGAAAGTAGACAACATTATAAAAAAAAATTGGATTGTCCACTTACTAAATTTTCCGGAAAATCGACTTTTAAGAATTATCATCTTTTTAAATTACGGGCCATAATTTTAACGGATTTCCATTTTTGCTTACAGCATTGCAAATTATAATCAATTTCCAATCTTTCATAGAAGAGATTTTTAAAATCAATTCATACGTTCAAAAGAAATGACCGATTTTCCATTTCATATCATTGAAATTTCGTATTAAATAATGGTACTGTATAAATTTTTTGTACCATTCGGTGGTTGTCAACTTTATATAGTACCATAAATTTCTATAAATTTCTCTGCCATCGATTGGAAAATCGATTACATCTTTTGAACGTGTGAATCGACTTTAAAAATTTCTTCCAAGAAATATTGGAAATTGATTATAATTTGCAATGTTGTAAAAATGGAAATCCGTTAAAACTATGAACGTTAATTAAAAAAAATGATAATTCATAAAAGTCGATATTCCCGAAAAATTAATTCGGTGAGCAGGCAGATTTTTTTTCATAATTTATTTTAATTTCACTCAGGTTATAAGAAAAATATAGCGATATTCAAAACTGAATGCTATTTCTGAGCCTTCGCCATTGGCGTTTGCATAAATGAACAAATATACTAAAACTCACTCATTAAATGTTTCAATTAAATTTCAGGATTAATTTGCGTAAATATGTTTTTCTAACCATTGTCTACTTTAAAATATGGATAAATCTTAAAAGTAAATGCGAGATAAATAATTTTATAGATTTATAATCCTGATATTTTAAGGGTATACTACATTCAAATCTATATATGATAGATGATGGTTACCATTTTATCTAAACTTTGATGTTGCCTTATGTACACCATCATATTATGATATGGTATAAAAAAACGGGTAATATAAATAATATGATTTTTTCTTGTATTGTATATGGCTTATATAAACTAAATACATACTTAATACATACAGGATGTCCCAATTTGCAACAGCAATACGAAAAATCATTAAACACAATTTTTTAAATTTGGTCTATATTCTCTGCTTTACTCAGATCCAACGACGAGGAACACGAAAATGACAAATGGCATTGATATCGTTGTTATTTGTTGCATAAATATCACGTTCACTGAACCACTGATGATATTTGTAATTCTGTGTGATTGTTGGGAAAACCTTGTTAATCGATATGGTTACAATGGGATTTTATAGAAGATTGTCGTTTGAGTGGTATAATTGATTTCGCGACGAAAATAATGCTTTGTGACGATTATTAGAAATTCAATGGGAGAAAAACAAAGAAAATGCTTGTGATATTAAGTTGTAACATGTTTGTTCCGATTATTTAGAATCGAATTTAAACTTATTTATATTTGCAAGCTTGATTATATCTCATGCCGATCTTGTAAAGTATTTGGAACTATAGGGAATAAAACAATATAAATTAATATTATATAGAAAACTATAGAAACTAGACAGGGCTATTGGAAAAATGTTGGTCTAGTTTTGAGAGAATCGAGTCTATATGTCAATTCAATTAATATAATTATTAGTGTAGCACACACACAGATACAACGGCTTACAGTACAAACAGAGGAAGATAGATTAGTTATTTTGTTTTTACAAGTTGATGTTATTCGATCCAGGTTAATCCATAAAAAATAATTTTCCAAAGTCAATTTTAAAAAAATATAAAAGTCAACCAAATTATATGCGAATTTATAGAGTATAAATTTTTAATAAACAATACACGCATTCGCATATATATTTAATAACAAATAACTCAGAAATATTTATTAAAACTTTTAGGCCACTGCAAAATAGCAAAATAGAATTTATAAATAAATAACAAACAAATGCATAATGTTAACAGAGTTTTGCACAAACAAAGCTTAAAGTAATTACTGAAAATGTGATCAATCAGCTCGAATACCTACAGTTTTCAAATCGTTGAATCAATCATTTGCATAGACTTTTTCTTTAAGTCATCAGCATAAATAGAAATCAAACGGATTTAAGTCACCTCTCTTAATGTTTAATAAAAGATTTGGGTTAGTTAATGCCGTCAAAACTTTATAATCGGTTAATTAGTTATTGACATATTGAACCCTGCGCAGAAAAGAGTGTAAAACACGGTTTAATTGAAAATTCTGTTATTTTCGTGTAAATTTGTACCGAAGTCGGCTCAATCAAAATGTTATATGCTATTTTTAATTCAAAATGACTCAAAGAACCTAGCGTTTTCGCAAATTGGGACATCCTTGTAATCCTGTATACATATTACGCAATATATAAGTTTTTGTTAAATTTTTTCTATTATTATCAATAATATATAGAAACTCGTACTTTGATATAATAATACAATACCTATAGCTATACATCTACTTAATCTATACATGATGTGAATATATATATCGAATATATTCTTAACCGCACATATATATATCTTGGAACGGTTTGCGTATAAAATTATATTCATAATGGATAGTTTAGACGACAAATTTTTTTTACAAAACGTTTTGTCATACGAAAAATTTCACGTTTTATTGTATAAACGCCAATTGGAAACAATTTAGCTGCTTATAATAATATTTGCGTTTAGACGTTGTTTAGTGCAATAGTTTATAGATAAATAAAATTAATAACAATTATTAAATGGAAAAATGACAAAGAATATATAATTTTGAATGGTGAATGTTGTTCATTTATAATCATAATTAGTTGGTGTTTTTATTAAAATTTTAATTATTTTTTGACACTGTCCTAAAAAATTAAAATTTTCAATTAGAAAATGTTTTGTTAGTATTTATTTGAGAATAATTAATTATCTAGCAATGTTCTAAAAATTTTATGTTTACATGTGACACAATTTTAAAATGAGAAAACATTTGTTAAAACTTACTCGTCTAAACCATCCATAATAAAATAAATAAAAAACTTAAATGGAAATTTTCGCATATGTTGCGTCAGATATTCATATAAAAATATATACAAATAATGATAATAATCGAACAAAAAATGATAATCTCTATAAAACACCATAAAAATAAAAATGCATATATAATTGTATTATTTATAATCTTAATAATAATAAAAATAATAACAATAAACGATAAACGAAAAAAAATAAATAGTAATTTAATATTGGAAATGGAAAAAAAAAGTTATATTAGATTTTTGTGCGATGCATGTTAGAAAATCGATTTTCACATATTGTATGTTTTACTCGTACATAAATTAACATTTAAATTCATATGTTTTTACACGCCCGTATGTACATGTTTTTTTTTCCTTTGCAATAAATAACCAGATTTTATAATAATATACGATGAACCATTAAATTTGATCATTGATTTGTAATAAATTTAGTGGTTGATTGAGTGTAAGTTTTATGTAATTGGATTTTTCAATATTATATGCTATACTATTTGAAAATTATGGATATGTAAAACATAAAACATATATGGGATCGCATATTGTCGCATATATGATTATTTCGTCATACTGTTGGCATAACAATAAATAAAAAAGTAAATATATTTTTATTTTTAAATAATTATTAAAATCTAGATAAAAATAGATTTCATTGAAAAGTGTAATTTTGTTTTGATTTTTACACAAAACATATACTCATAAATATATATTGTTCAAAAAACATTATTTAGAAACTATTTATAGAAAATTAATTTTGGTCTTATAAAATAATTTTATTTTAATCCCGATAACTTGTGGATTAATTTAAAATGAATATATCATAAAATGATACCAAAAATTAACAATTATTATATATAATTTTTCTTACAATTACAAACACACAATAAATTTCTCAACTAAATTACTATTTGTTACTGCGAGCTGTTTCGTTTCGAATATTTACTTATTTATTTATGAGAATTTTCAATAGTAATGAGTTTTGGAATTGTGCAAATATAATTTTTACTATCTAATCGCGCATTCTATATATTTCTTGGAATGGATCACATGACCCTAGTAACAATGTCCGTAGTTTGTCCGTAAAATGTCCGCATTATATGTAGTTGTCTGTAGTTTCAGTCCGAGGAGATACCTATGGATTTCTTACGGATATCCGCTGGAATTTTATATGATCAGTGCAACCCTGTCCATAGATTTGAATAAAAATGTCCATGAACATTTTCGATGATAATTTCTATCGATTCTTCTTAGATTTATTTCTAGTTGCTATTTCACAGAATATCCGTAGAATTTATATTCATAATTTTTGTGAACAGATCAACGGATTTTGACAAAAATATGTCATGCGATAATTGCACTCGCACAAACATTTTGTTAAATCATCAATTATATTTATATTTTCTTGTAATTGTAAGATTTAATTAATAAATTCATAGTATATAATTTTGCAGAAATTTGGCAGATAAAACACTTACATAGACAAGAAACAAAACAGGGATACAATCCATGAAAAGCCTTACAAAATTCCTAGGAAATTTATAGATTTGAGTTGTTGGTTGTTTTAAAAACTATGAAGAAAAATTAAAAAGAGTGAGGATTGTATCTCTAGACAAGCGAAATATACAAAATTTGAAACACTGTCTTGGCTTATTGGTGAAATAAATTATTAATACAATACCGCGGATATATGTTAGAAATATTACCCTGACAATCCAAAGATTTCAATTGATCTAAATAAAACACTCTTATATTAAATAGAAAATTTATGGATATTCTTTGGATAAATTCCAAAATATCTTTTCCATGGAAAATATGTGGATTTTTTCCATGGAAATTTTCTTAATTTTTTAAAGTACGGACAAACAGTTACAAATTGTTGAAGTTATAATACTTTGGACATATCATGAGTAATGACAAATATCGACTTCTACAAGTTATTATACAATGAAGGATTGAAGGTCGTAGGGGACCACGTCGCAGACTTATATATTGGCTTACAAATCAGAAATAAATTGTAAAATGTTAAATAAGAACTAAGTAAGTAAGTAAAAATGTATGAACTATTTTAAATATTCCGAACAATTTATATGTATAATTTTCGAATTATGAAGAAATTACGATATTATTACAACAGTTCTAACTTAATTTACTGTATTTTGAAGTTACAGATTGTTTCACGTATTCCAAAACTTCAAATTAAATTGTTTATTTCATCATTCTATCTCTAGATGTCATCCGGTTTCGATAGATATTTAAAATAAAATTATTAACAAACCTCACACTGATGTTTGACTCTAGTCAAATTACAGAAAATAGGTTTTTAAGTTGAAAACAATAAAAATCAATAAAAAAAATCTGAAAAAAATTCATATTAAACAGATTAATCAGAGCGGCACATAAGAAACACTTTCAGATAAGTCAGATTGATCTGAAAGTGAGTTATGGAACGATAAATCTGAATTTAGATCAGTCTGATTGATCAGACGTAGATAAGGAATACGCCATAAAACACCTTCAATTTATAAAATACTAGGTAAATGGTTTTTAATATTAAATTTAGTTATATTAACCTCAGAGAATTTTTATTATGCTTCTTAACAAAGACAAAGACAAAATTCAAGTAATGAACCAGTATTAAAGCAAAGATTCATATTATACATATACAGATTAATATGGATAGAAGCCATAACATGGAGTAACATGACTTGCGTAACTTCACGATCGTTTGGCAGGAACGTTATCCATAGCTACTATATTTGTATATGTTCCATATGTTTGTATTTGTATATTATTAACCAGTATTATCCTTGGCTAAATATATAGTTAAAATTAAAATTTATAAATCCTAAATATATTAAATAATCAAGGTATCCATTATCTTTATATAGAAATATTATAATATTTTTGTACAATAATAAATTAATTAATTAAAATGATATTATTATTATTATTATTATTTTCACTGCTCGTAATATAAAGCAAGCGTATATTTGACATATACATATTTTTTATCGACAAATGAACGTATATAACATAAAATTATCGTTATGGAGAACAGATCCCAAAGAGATTAGATTAGATGATTCACATATGACCCAAATTGGTATATACCATATATGGTAACTGATAAAGTATAATAATTTATAAATATAAAAGAGTAATAATAAACAACATATAATGATTTAATAAATTTTACGGACACCAAAATCTATGTGTATAATTTTAGATATAATATAAAAATATGATATATAGAAAAAATAACAAATATAACAACTTCATATATACAAAAAAACTCATATGTTAGATGTGACAAAGATAATAGAAATGTAAGATATTTCAAAGTTTAGTAGATGTTTTTATAAATATTTTTATTTCGCAATAAAAATGGTACCCAAAAATACATACTAATATCAATATCAAAACTAAAACATCGACTTCTTAAATAGTATATAACTAATTGTACCAATTAAATTTATTACACACAACTAAACTAACTGAGGAGAACATCATGCCATCACTTCTAACTACTAAATGTTTCACAAAAAAAAACGTAGCACACAAAGGCGAACTCACAGACTATTTGCTTGTTACAATTTCAACCGTTTATTAATTTAATTACTGCTGGAGCTGCCACTATATAATGATACTGGCACTAACGACGGCATGAAATTCTCATCTGTTAATCATATGTGACATTGTCCAGCAATGCACGGCGTTCTGAACGATCTCTCTATATCAATTGATTAAATCGTATTAATTATATGATCTTTATACTTGTGTGTTGTGTTGTATTTTGTTATACTATATTTAAAAGCTTTTTGGTGTTTATCCAAATATATATTTTATCGTACTAAAACACAAACATCAGAGTTATTAAAAGAATTTTATACATTTGTATAATTGTGTATATATAAATTTATATGTATTGTATGCTATAATGATATGTATAACAAAAATACATATATTGTTTGTGTGTTTTTGGAATAGACCTACATCAGTGTTTTATAAAAGTTTAAAAAATATAGCTTTTTTTTTTTAGGTCACATAATTTACTAAACACAAAATATGTATATTTGTTTATAATGACGTTGTCGTATATTATATATGAATATATTATCACATGAATTTGTATATATTCATATTTTTAAAAAATTTATAATAATTTCTAGTGAAATTTAAATAAAATGGTTTTTTACATTTATAATATATTAAATACAGACAACCAGTAACGAAGCGTCTCCGAATTAGTTTGTGTAGACAATTTTCACTAATTATACATGTAATTAAAACCAATTTGTGTAAATTAAATTAATTTAATGGTTTATTGGGTTTGTTGCATAAATGTTATTCTATTTTTTCAAATTTTGCTTGGTTATTTAATTCTTTATAGCAATCACTTTTTCAGTAATTCAGTAAAAAACCAAAATTATTTGTCCTTGTATAAATTTTTACTCTTTTTAAATCCATTAAAAACGTGTAAAAATTTTGCCATCATAGACAAACAAATTTAAACAGTGTTTTTACTAAATAATTAAAAATTAAAAATACAAATACTTTTTTTTATTGAATATTTTATATCAATATTTTTGACACCGACTGTATTTTATATACCAGTTACAACCATCTTAAAATATTCTGAAATTAACATTTAGTTTCATTTTACGTGACTTATTCGGTATCAGCATAGTGTTAGTGACTTAGTCTAGACTGTGCAGAGGAAATGAGTATAAACACATTTAGATATGCATATTATGTCGTTTATACATCCGTGTAAATATACCATGGGTCATATATACCTATATAAGGTGATATACACATGC
The DNA here is from genome assembly GCA_910594885.2 of Bibio marci. NCBI lineage: Eukaryota > Metazoa > Arthropoda > Insecta > Diptera > Bibionidae > Bibio > Bibio marci. The sequence goes on from OU343114.1 coordinate 44,975,005, forward strand.
AACAGCATTACCTTGAAATTTCAATGAGTAAAATTTTGGAGGGTATACATATTTTCAGTTATCGTTTCTATAAATATTTTAAATTTGCAAGAGATAATTTTTTTCCATGTTAAAATTATTTGTTAAACGACATTTCGTGGTCTTTTTATAACAATAATTAATTACACGTCAATTTAAATAATTTCATATTTTATATAAGTAAAGGTAAGGACGTTTTTAGTGAATAATATAATTATATATACTCTTGTTAACTTCACACTGGATTTCTTTTAAACAAACCATTTGTGTGTGTAAAAAACCATCGTTTTCGTCTTCATGACGCTTCGTCGCTTCCATACAACATCTATAATATATTATCTCATATAAGTACATTGGAAAATACACCATAATATACACCGCTTGTGTAAATAATATATATATACGGTATGTGGCCAATGTATTATAATATAACTTATATATACAGAATATAATCAAAATTTTATAAAATGAACAATAAAATTTAAAGAATTTATAAAATTTAAAATTGTATACTACTACTATTGCTGAAGGATGTTCACGCGAGTGTTTGCAGCGCTTTGGTTTTACAAAGGGGATGATGAGGGACTTAATTGTAATTATAGCTAATGGACACTCTTTGATTTAGACCCCGTTTGTTTGATATACTGTTTGACATCAAACGGAAAATCGGTCATATAGATTGAATGCGTTGAATTGATTTTAAAAATGTCTTCTATCAAAAATTGGAAATTGGATTATATGTTGTAATTGTTTAAATAAAAAAATTAAATAGAGTTAAAACTATATGGCCGGTAATTCAAAAAAATGATAATTCTTAAAGGTCGATTTTTCGGAAAATTTAGTAAGTAGACATTTAATTTATAATGTAGTATATATCATACCGATATTGTATTGTGAAAACATTTTTTTACGCTTTGCCACTTGTCTTAACCACAAATTTTTTGTAGCCATTTAATAAATATATACAAAAAATATATGTTAAACTTTGTAGAACTGTTATAGTATAATTATTTTTGTTATAACTTCTTCAATTTCGAGTAATAAATAATTTATTTCATATATATTTCGTTTCTAAAAATCAAACTGGCATATCGAAAAAGGTATAACTTAATATGTTTTTACAAAATTATGTTTAATGTTTCATTTAAAGTCATTAAAAGGTCGTAGACATGAACAAAATATCAAAATTAAATTATTTGAAAAATAGTATAAATGCGTGCATTAATAAATAATATTTAGTGTTAGTTTAAATGAAAGCCTCAATGCTTTGCAGTTAAAGGATAGACATAAAGTTTCTTAAAAATGCACGCGTGGACATATGCTGTACCAATTTTCAAACAAAAATTTTTCACAATATTGTATATGTATTAGTGACAGTGAAATTTTTTTAGGCATTGTATTATAAACAAAAAATAAGGCATTTCAAAAAGAAAGGTTTTTCTTTTATATAATTTCAATGAGGAAAAATGTATAAAGTGAATATATTATGTAATTGTATATTTATGTATATATAGTACTACATAGTTAGAGGATCTATAGATCTGAATATAGCTAACACTATGGATATATTTTGTCTTAAATATTTCACGGAGGCATACAAATACAATAATACAAACAGCACATATAGCAGTCACCGGATTTATATGAATCAATATAGTAATTAATGCTAAAAGAAATGTTGGCTATATACAATAACGATTGTCTTATTATATTATATGGTTTATGCAGTTAGGAACTATATAAATATTAAAATGTCGTCGTTATTTCAATTAATGGTTTACACAACAAACACCCTCTGTCCCATAAAAACACTGGAATGGATTAAAAAAACACAACAATAAATATTAAATTTTCACAAAAACCATTTTATTTATTCACAATAATCTCGCATCCAATGCAAAATACATTGATTTGCATGTTCAACAATTGAATCAAATGAGTTTTTTTTGTCTGTGTGATTGGAATGCTGTTGAGAAAACGATGGTCGTCGCCATTTGATATTGTGTTCCACTGATGCATGACGACTTCCTATCATTATAGTCAAATAAAGTTTTGGTTATAGAAAATAGTCACAAGCATGGCGATAAATTTACATGTGATTTCTTTACCGTATAATACTTTAAAAATATTCTGTTAAAAGAGGCTTTCGCTTGAATGGGAATTCAATTGAATAGAAATTCGAGTGTATATATACAATATTTGCGTATAATAATCTATAACAATTTATACAAATAATTTCTGTATATATTTTATATGCACTACATGTATTTGAACAAACAAAAAAGTAATAATAGAGAAATATATATATAGAATTTGGGCGCATGTAATCGGTGATGATTGATTATAATTTTTTCTTTCGTCAATTTTGCTTCCAGGCAAACAATATACACATTCCATATATCACACTATTTTTATAACTAATATAACATTGCACATATATGTTCTATATAAAGTGAAATGGAAATTATGCTTTTCCTCATTTTTCACTTACATACACATACACACACATATACCAGGTGTACCGGTATGAAGTGATCGTCAATATGCAAATGTATCGATAGGGAACATTTGATGTGAACGAGCCTTAATTTTTTTTTGTTTGGCCAGCTATGACATCTGTCAAACATATTTAATATACATCAAATCATTATACATACAACATCATGTTTTTTTATCGTGTTAAAAATGTCGAATTTTGTACCAGAAAATGATGATTTGAAGAAATTATTTGAAGAAAAGTGCTGCAGAGTCGCATCGAATCCTTGTCGAGGCATATGGGTGCCACATGAATTGAACGAAAGACAACTGGAAAACCGAAAAAACGCCTGTGAAATTTTGCTTGCCAGACACAAAAGTAAATCAGTTTTGCATCGAATTGTTACTGGCGATGAAATATGGATTTATTTTCAGAATCCTAAACGGAAAAAATTATGGGTTCATCCAGGCAAACCTTCAATATCGACTGCAAAACCAAATCGTTTCGGCAAGAAGGCAATGCTGTGTGTCTGGTGGAATCAGAAAGGTGTGGTGTACCACGACCTCCTAAAACCTGATGAAACTGTTAACGCTGATCGCTACCGACAACAAATGATCAATTTGAACCATGTATTAATCGAAAAATAGCCACAAGATTGGGCCAGAAGACATGGTAAGGTAATTTTGCTCCATGACAATGCACCTGCACACACAGCAAAACCGGTTCAGGATACAATAAAAGCACTTGGATGGGAGCTGGTAGCCCACCCGCCGTATTCACCAAACTTAGCTCCTTCCGACTATCATTTGTTTTCATCGATGGGACACGCATTGGCTGAGCAGCAGTTTGATGCCTACGAAGAAGTCGAAAATTTACTGTCTGATTGGTTTGCATCAAAAGACGAGCAATTCAATTCCATTGGCGTGGTATCTACAAATTGTCAGAAAGGTGATCAAAATGTGTAGAAAGCAATGGTCATTATTTTGAATAAAATATTTTTTACTTTCCCATTTAAAATTAGTGTTTTATTTTCACAAAAAAACGTTCATTTGACACCGGTACACCTGGTATATTACATGTTATACATTCCTTCCTATGGTAATTTATTTTGTTTCATATATGGATTTATTTATAATCAACAAAGTTTTATTTATAAAACCGTTGTTATACGGACGAGTATATAAATGGGAAAGAATTTAAATAAACTTTATTTTATGTACGCCAGCTCATGTAAATTACACAACAATATACCATACATCTCCAAAACATAAACTAAACAAAAAATATGTGAAATTGTGTGAATTGACTATACATAAAAAAAAAAAAAAAAAAACGTGTATGTTTGTGTGTGTGTTTGAGTTGAAAAGTTTTAAAACAAAAAGAAAAACTAGAAAATATATATGAAAAGAATTTGCCAACAAATTGAAACTTAATTAAAATGAAAAATGTGATATAATAAATATTTTTCCATTGAATTCGCCAATGAATAAGCTTTTATATAATAAAACAGTGACATCACATGGTATTTTCGTTTGGGTAAACATTTTCTATTTTCATTCCTTAAGAAATTTTTTTTTAATTAAAGTTTCAAAGATCAAACTAATGGAGTTTTTAGTAGTAACGCAAATGGGACGAATTGAGATAAGCTAATGTTGTGAAAATATCACTTAAGACACTATACCATATACATACTGTAGCCAAGGCCAATAAATTTATAGAAATTTTATTTTTAATGTCATGAAACACAATTTCAGTAATTTTTATTTCCTCAACTTACCATAAACATTTACTGTGGTATTAGGTATAGATGTAGAAACTACCCGTTTTAAAATACATAATATAACTCATACGGTATTACATGTGAATCGGCATTATGTGTAATTGAAAAGTCTCTTTATTACCTTCAAAATGTTGTATATATGACATTTAGTTAAAGTATAAATAAATTTGTGTGTACCAAATAAAATATTATATTTACGGGCAGCATATTATTTTGTTTATTTTAAAAAAAATTAACTGCGGAAATTGCGACTGTAGGAGATAAAAATGTTTTTACTATGAAAATCCAAAGCGTAAAATAGCGGGCCTGGTGAAGCATCACAGCTAATGCTGATAAGGTTATGCTCTGTATTATGATTGCACTTTAAAACATTAAATGCAATAATAAGTTGTACACTAACAAATAATTAATTAATTTTAATTAATTTATATTACTTATATTACGCATTATTGTAAAAAGATTCCCAATTTTATATTAAAAAAGCAATTTTAAGTAACACTGTTGGTGGATAAAACAAAAAATAATTGATTCGATTTGATTATTATTTTATTCTATTTTTATTTATTTTATAAAACACCATCACCACACATAATATATTGATGATGGATATTATTACGGTGAATCTCCGAATACAAACAGTGTGTTGCTGTTGCGATCATACACATACCATCGAGTATCGACATTATTGTAAATGCAACATAATTGTGTGTGATGGTAATGTTAGAGGTAACGATGGGTAAATTCATTTTTTAAAGTAAATACAATGATTAATATCAAAAATAATAATACTGCCATAGTATTTAATTAATATATGAGAGTAGATGTGTGAATGATATATATACAATACAATTATGCACATTTCATTATGGTATTCATAATTAATTTATAATTTATTATATTTTATTTATTTATTATTTATAATTTATATTGTCATTCGTTTTTTTTTTCAATTAGATTTGTTTGCTCCTTTTGTTTTAATTTAATTTCGTTCCATTCGTTTATTATTATTGAAAAAATACTAGTTATAAACCGTAATTTTTTTTATAGAAGAAATTAAATTTATTAAATGGTATGTAGTGGTGTTTTGGTCGATGACCTTTTGCCATCTTTTTGACACCTTTATAATTTCGAAGTCACATAATTTTTGCTCGTTATCAGCAACAAAATGAGTTATGAGTATGACATCATCATCATTATGTAAAATTCTTACCCATTCAAAATGTATTACAAAGAACATAATTAATAAAAATCTTATGTGATGTAAGAACCCCAAAGAAGTACGTGGCATTGTGTTGTCATGGAGGAATGCAATGCCTTTCTATTTATAAATTCTGATAGCTTTACTTGCATTGTTAATTGTTAGGTTTTGTTAGTTTGTGAATGCACATACTCAACTAAATGACAATTCAAGTATCTATACTAACAAAATCAACAATATCGGTATGTCATCCCGAATACGTAAGCATATAGGGAAACAATCGTCTAAATCTATATTTAAAAGTGAAATGTGGAATCGCACTTATTTGCCAACCCCATATGAAATGGTATGGTTGGTTATAAAATTGACATTTAACATTAATATTACTCATTGGGGTGGGTGGCGCAACCTTATAATTTCTTACAATTTAATTTTTATTTATTATTTGTTGGTTTTTCTTGTATAACTTCAAAGTATATTTGAAAAAAAAAATATGTCATTGTTACATAAATATTTAATATAAAATGTTTTAAAGTCAAAAACGTGTTATATATATTTTGTTACAAAAAAAACACGTACAGAGCGAGTTACATAATTTGCAATAAGCAACAGGTATCAAAAAAATGAATATTAGTAATATAATATAAAACACCTTCAGATATACACAGTGGCGTTATGTGCATGTAAACAAGGTTAACAGTACTCTTTACCTTAAAAAATATCTATTTAAACGAATATTTTGTAATTAATCATTTTTACTCTGACTCTATTTTTTATATATTGTACAATTTACAGGAAATTAGGAAATATGCAAAAAAATATGTGATGAAGATTGCACGAATTATCATTTAAATACAAATTATACCTACGACGAATAAAAAGATCCATAATACAACAAATTTGGTCAATGTAATAATTAGTATGTGGTTTAGTTTGTGGAGTAATATGGATCATAGAAAATTAAAAGCACGTTATAAAACATGTTGAATTCAAATTGAAGTTTTATTTACATATTCATTATAAAAAAATGTAATTAATATTTTAATAGTTCTGCAGTAATTTGGTCAATAACATATCATCTTCAAATTTAAATTTTTTATTTTTTTTGCTGTGTCGATTAAAAAAAGTAAGTTTATGTAAGAAAGTATTTCAAATTTTATTTGCATTACGAAATTACGAATAGTTAAAATTTTTGTTTTTAATACTATATCTAACAATAAAAATGTATAATTTATAGCGTCAATGACATTCAGTCAGTATTTTAATTATATTTTTAATTTAACTACAAAATATTATTATAAATAAAATGTAACAAGAATAGAAATATTCTTATCTCACCATATTTAGTTAATAATTATGTTGTTAAATGAACGAACAATTGATTCAAATAACCCCAAGACACATTTTATTCACATAGCCCCTAAGATAAACATAACAAAGAATCATTTGCATATAGTACAGTACACACAATGAAATAAAAATTGTAAACGGTTATAAGACTTCATATATATTAGCTCAATATAAATATATATTCGCAAAATTATATTTTAAAAAATTTACCGCGTGTAATTACTTAAAAACATAAACTTTTTACACACTGACCAATTATACAAAAACATTATTGAATGAAATAAACATACATCAACCTATCACAATGAGAAGTACTTATGTGTTCGTAATTACACTTGTGCGGAGATTCTTAATCTCAACATTGCAGAAATTGCTATATTGATTCATATAATAAGTGGTAAGCATATAACCCCTGTCAGCCCTATATTTTTTATGCCGTATATCATAATCATATCGAGCTAAAAGTATTATATTATCAATATGTTAATGATTATGCGAATAAAATACGATTTTAAAGAAAAATTCATATTCATATATTCATAATCATAAAAGAGAGTTATCATAATTTTAATGTTTTTCTTCTTCTCTATTAGTTTTGTCTACCTGAGAACTTGTCCATTTGGTAATTTTATTGAAAATTTCTATTTTTTAATTCCAACAAATGTGTAAGTAAAGGCATAATGTAACTTTAGAATATTGTTTCATTTTTTATTCCTTGCAACAAAAATTGTATTAAAAAATATTAAAATACAATTTTTATGCTTGCAAAAACTATGGTTATAAAATAAAATATTATATAAAAGAAACTTACCATATATTATCTTATCTTTTTGTGAAAAATGTCACGTGGTATAAAGTCATACATAATTTATTTCGAACGCGAATGGAAACCTTCGCGAATCAACATAATTTCTTTTAAAAAACACTAAACACTTTTGATTTTAAATTATCATACATTTTCAATAAGTAAAAAAATATATAAAAAGAAAAAAAAAAAAAAAAAAGACAAAGAAAAAATATGTTGATATTTTCAATATAAAAGAAATAAAAAAAAACACCAAGCAATTATTAGAATTACACATAAATGGCTGACGTTAAAAAATTTATGATGATTGTACTTTTAAACATCAAATATAATAATAAGTTATACACCAAACAAATAATTAAATAATTTTAATAAATTTATATTACTTACATTACTTATATTACGCATTATTGTAAAAAGATTTCCATTTTTATATTAAAAAAGCATTTTTAAAGAACACGGCGGCGACTATCGGTGAATAACACAAAAAATAAATGATTCGATTTGTTAATTATTTTATTCTATTTCTATATACTTTTTTTAAAACACCATCACCACACGTACAATAACTTGTTATTATAACGGTGAATCTCCGAGGCAATAAAATACGCATATGTGTAAACATATAGCAAAGACATTACAAAGAGTGTGTTGCTGTTGCGTACATACCCATACCACCGTACTACCATGGTAAGGTATTATCAAGTGTGAAGAATTCTCCTATATTCCCCCTTTATAAAATGTTGGGTAAATTTTTAAATTAATTTTTACGTATATTTTTATACGAGGAAGTGTGTGTTTGTGTATGATATAATATAAAAATTTTTAAAATGTACAGTATAAGGTAGAATTCTAGTAATTAATTAGTGTAAATTGGTAGACGTATTGTAGTATCGACATTATACGTTACATTGTAATTGCAACATAATTGTGTGCGATGATAAAGTTTGAGGTTAAGATGGGTAAAGTCGGTACAGTCATTTTTAAAAAGTAAATACAATGCGTAATATCGTAAATAATAATACTGCCATAGTATTTAATTAATATGTGATTGTAGATATGTGAATGATATATATACAATACAATTATGCACATTTCATTATGGTATTCATAATTAATTTATAGTTTATTATATTTAATTTATTTATTTATTATTATGATTTATATTGCTATTTGTTTTTTTTTTCAATTAGATTTGTTTGCTCCTTTTGTTTTAGTTTAATTTCTTTCCATTTATTTATTTTTTATAATTGAAAAAATATTAATTTATAAAACGCAATTTTTTTTATAAAAGAAATTAAATTTATTCGGTGTTATGTAGTGACCGCATTTTGTTCGATGGCAATTTGACATTTTTTTAACAGCTTTATAATTTCGAGCTCATATAATTTCTGCTCGATATCAGCAAGAAAATGAGTTAACTGAGCTTTAACATCATCATCATAATACAAAATGCTTACCCATTCAAGAAATGTTGCAAAGAACAAATAAAATGAAATACAACTAAACGATCAGTCCAGATGTGCGTATCATTCAACGACTAGAACTAACCAAATCGGAACAATGCGCGTTCCAAGAAAAGCGAACAGAATAGACAAATCAATTAGTTCCAATAGGCCACTACTCATTTTTTTTCTTTGCTCGACAGAAATTATTAGACATAGTGTTATCATATCCATTATTTAGTGTGGACCTTACATCACATAATTATTTTATTTTATTTGTTCTTTGCAACACTTCTTGATTGGGGAAGAATTTTATATAATGACGATGATGTCAAGGCTCAGTTAATTCATTTCTTGCTGATAACCAGTAGAAATTATATGATATGATGATATTATCGAAATTATAAAGGTGTCAAAAAGATGGCAAAAGGTCACATAAAACAAAATTCGAACAATTCATTATACTGAATAAATTAATTTTATAAATTGATTTTAACAAACTAGTATGTTTTACGTAATAATGAATGAATGGAACGAAATTTAGCTAAAACAAAAAGAACAAACAAAATATAATATTATTTATCATGAAATATGGCGAGTTCAATTCCGCTATTTTTCATAGGAAATTTTTCGGTATTTTTTTAATACTGAAATTTATCAGCTGGATGACTATTTGTTCGTTGATGGAATAAAAAGAAAATCGGATATCTTTGAAAATATGGTGTTGGACGTTACTCAAAAATTGAAATTGTCTCCACGCACACATCAACATTGGTTAATCAGTAATCACCCATATAAAAATAATAGAATTTTAAAAACATCTATCTTTCATTTATGGCAGTACAATTCGTAAATCGTTATATACTACCATGCGGAGTAATTTACCAACTTGACTGTAACGAAAGGTTTTTACCTTAAAAAATGACTGTACCGAATTTACCCATCTTTATCTCAAACTTTACCACCACACACAATTATGTTGCAATTACAATATAATGTATAAATAATGTCGATAATCGATACTACAATACGTCTACCAATTTACACTAATTAATTACTAGAATTCTACCATATACTGTACATTTTAAAAATTTTTATATCATACACAAACACACACTTCCTCGTATAAAAATATACGTAAAAATTAATTTAAAAATTTACCCAACATTTTATAAAGGGGGAATATAGGAGAATTCTTCACACTTGATAATACTTTACCATGGTAGTACGGTGGTATGGGTATGAACGCAACAGCAACACACTCTTTGTAATGTCTTTGCTATATGTTTACACATATGCGTATTTTATTGCCTCGGAGATTCACCGTTATAATAACAAGTTATTGTACGTGTGGTGATGGTGTTTTAAAAAAAGTATATAGAAATAGAATAAAATAATTAACAAATCGAATCATTTATTTTTTGTGTTATTCACCGATAGTCGCCGCCGTGTTCTTTAAAAATGCTTTTTTAATATAAAAATGGAAATCTTTTTACAATAATGCGTAATATAAGTAATGTAAGTAATATAAATTTATTAAAATTATTTAATTATTTGTTTGGTGTATAACTTATTATTATATTTGATGTTTAAAAGTACAATCATCATAAATTTTTTAACGTCAGCCATTTATGTGTAATTCTAATAATTGCTTGGTGTTTTTTTTTATTTCTTTTATATTGAAAATATCAACATATTTTTTCTTTGTCTTTTTTTTTTTTTTTTTCTTTTTATATATTTTTTTACTTATTGAAAATGTATGATAATTTAAAATCAAAAGTGTTTAGTGTTTTTTAAAAGAAATTATGTTGATTCGCGAAGGTTTCCATTCGCGTTCGAAATAAATTATGTATGACTTTATACCACGTGACATTTTTCACAAAAAGATAAGATAATATATGGTAAGTTTCTTTTATATAATATTTTATTTTATAACCATAGTTTTTGCAAGCATAAAAATTGTATTTTAATATTTTTTAATACAATTTTTGTTGCAAGGAATAAAAAATGAAACAATATTCTAAAGTTACATTATGCCTTTACTTACACATTTGGTGGAATTAAAAAATAGAAATTTTCAATAAAATTACCAAATGGACAAGTTCTCAGGTAGACAACACTAATAGAGAAGAAGAAGAACATTAAAATTATGATATCTCTTTTATGATTATGAATATATGAATATGAATTTTTCTTTAAAATCGTATTTTATTCGCATAATCATTAACATATTGATAATATAATACTTCTAGCTCGATATGATTATGATATACGGCATAAAAAATATAGGGCTGACAGGGGTTATATGCTTACCACTTATTATATGAATCAATATAGCAATTTCTGCAATGTTGAGATTAAGAATCTCCGCACAAGTGTAATTACGAACACATAAGTACTTCTCATTGTGATAGGTTGATGTATGTTTATTTCATTCAATAATGTTTTTGTATAATTGGTCAGTGTGTAAAAAGTTTATGTTTTTAAGTAATTACACACGGTAAATTTTTTAAAATATAATTTTGTGAATATGTATTTATATTATTGAGCTAATATATATAAAGTCTTATAACCGTTTACAATTTTTATTTCATTGTGTGTACTGTACTATATGCAAATGATTCTTTGTTATGTTTATCTTAGGGGCTATGTGAATAAAATGTGTCTTGCGGTTATTTGAATCAATGGTTCGTTCATTTAACAACATAATTATTAACTAAATATGGTGAGATAAGAATATTTCTATTCTTGTTACATTTTATTTATAATAATATTTTGTAGTTAAATTAAAAATATAATTAAAATACTGACTGAATGTCATTGACGCTATAAATTATACATTTTTATTGTTAGATATAGTATTAAAAACAAAAATTTTAACTATTCGTAATTTCGTAATGCAAATAAAATTTGAAATACTTTCTTACATAAACTTACTTTTTTTAATCGACACAGCAAAAAAAATAAAAAATTTAAATTTGAAGATGATATGTTATTGACCAAATTACTGCAGAACTATTAAAATATTAATTACATTTTTTTATAATGAATATGTAAATAAAACTTCAATTTGAATTCAACATGTTTTATAACGTGCTTTTAATTTTCTATGATCCATATTACTCCACAAACTAAACCACATACTAATTATTACATTGACCAAATTTGTTGTATTATGGATCTTTTTATTCGTCGTAGGTATAATTTGTATTTAAATGATAATTCGTGCAATCTTCATCACATATTTTTTTGCATATTTCCTAATTTCCTGTAAATTGTACAATATATAAAAAATAGAGTCAGAGTAAAAATGATTAATTACAAAATATTCGTTTAAATAGATGTTTTTTAAGGTAAAGAGTACTGTTAACCTTGTTTACATGCACATAACGCCACTGTGTATATCTGAAGGTGTTTTATATTATATTACTAATATTCATTTCTTTGATACCTGTTGCTTATTGCAAATTATGTAACTCGCTCTGTACGTGTTTTTTTTTTGTAACAAAATATGTATAACACGTTTTTGACTTTAAAACATTTTATATTAAATATTTATGTAACAATGACATATTTTTTTTTTTCAAATATACTTTGAAGTTATACAAAAAAACAACAAATAATAAACAAAAATTAAATTGTAAGAAATTATAAGGTTGCGCCACCCACCCCAATGAGTAATATTAATGTTAAATGTCAATTTTATAACCAACTATACGATTTGATATTGGGTTGGCAAATAAGTGCGATTCCACATTCACTTACAAATATAGATTTAGACGATTATTTCCCTATATCCCTTTATACTAGCTATTATATTAAAATTGGATTGATAAATTTCGTTTTGGTGAATTTTAACCAATTTATTAACAAAGCCGGGGTTATCAAGTTGTTAAAGGTTATGACAAACAAATTAATGCTATAATCGATTCGGATCAACATAGCAAAATACCTGAGATTGTAGAAAAACATGATGTATCACATATTTGTATTGAAATCCTTTTAAATTAGCTTGACCATAAAAAATAATATTTAAAACTAAATTTTCCGGAAAATTACTTTTTATGATTTTTGAATCATTTACATATTGCGACGAAGTACTATTGGATTTTAAAATATTTGCACCGATACTGAAAATATAATCAATTTAGTTGTCTTAAAGTATAGTTAATCAATTTTTTTTTGTATCGATTCCATAACTCATTGCCTATCGTCGCCGCCGATACACAGTATTACGCTTAAAAAAAATGATGACAGAGAAATTACTCATAATTTTATGGTTGCGTTTGTAGTATAAATTTTAACATAATATTATAAATATTTTTTCATTTCCTTACATTATTAATATTTCAATCATTTTAAATTGACACTATCATAGAAAAAAATTTATAGAATATTAAAAATTATTTTAAAATAATAAACTGATGGTCGTCGTCGGTCACGTATATATTTTATATATATTTATTTTTTCTTTTTAAAATATTAACCACATGTTTATCCTTGTTCAATAAATCTTACCATTCAGAATAAAATAAGCTCACTATTTTTTTTCTTCTTGTAAATATATAAAATAAAAAAAATTGTATAAATGATAAATCACATTTGTCACTTTGTTATTATTATATATTTTTTTTTTTATATTGTATACATAAAAATCATTAGTCTCCTCCATATAGTTTTACCATATATTGTTTACATACAAAAATTGATTTTGTTATATATATATAAATTTTCACATATTATATATGTAACGTTTTATATAACTCTCTGTATTGTGTATTGTTTGTACATGTATGACAACATATAACAATGTCATGACAGACACATATATGTTATTGCTTTTGCTCGTGTATACCATAAATACATAATAATATAATATATAAAAAAAAGAAATATACAACATATAAATCTCATAAAATACTATCACCACCACCACCACCACCTGTTTGAATACCATATATTTATGTATAAAATTTTATATACAAATGCACATACAATTTTTTATTAATAAAATAATATAATAAAAATAATTAAGCTGACATAAATATGTATAACTTTACCGTACAAATGTTTGCAGTAATAATAACTAATAATAAAAATACAAGTATAATAAAAGTATAATAAAATAACACTCGTCACTGCAAAAAAAAACGAAATAAATAAATATTAATAAGCTTTCATAAAATCAACGTTATATATTGTAAAGTAATTTAAGTATACAAAAAGCTTTTTATTTTAAACGAACATGAATTGTATTATATAAAAACCAAAAAAATTATTTAATGTAAATTGTATATTATTATTTATATAAAATCAATTTTGAACTTGTATCGTTGTATGAATGAAAGAAAATTGTTTGAAATATCTCCAACAGACAACGTTTTTTTTTTTTTATATGTGCAATGCAATTTATAAATTTAAAAATGTTAAAATTTTCACATAATATTGTTTGTAGAAAAGTAGAAAAACTGTAAAAATAAACATATTTCATTCGTTATATAAACGTATATCCTGTGCGAAAATATATATGTGTATTTAGTTAAATCGGATTCGTATATACAAACCATCATACATATATCAACAAAAACCTATATTATATACAAAATAATATAAAGGACGATAAGGAAAATGAAAAAAAAAGGAAAAACTAAAAGCTTTTCCCATTCATTATATAAATAAAATATTGTTGCACTGAGAGAATTTAATAAAATGTATGCGCCGCGCAAATCACTACACACACACACACACCCATAACATTCTCCATTTTTACCCAAAATATATATATTTTCCAAAATAGAATATTATATTTTTAAAAAAGCGATTTATTTTTGTGTAGACTATGCGATGCGGTCGCCGTTGCATGCATTCTGGTTCAGTTAATCATTGAACGCGTTGTGCTGATGTGTTGATTGATAAGGAATTATTATTATTTCTTTTTTTTGTTGAATTTTTCATATTTATTTTTATATCACCATATTTTTTTTTTTTCGTTTTTTTTTTAAATTTCTTTCTCCATTTTTTGATTTATTATTTTATTTAATTTCAATAAAAATTCATTGATAATTAATTAATTTAAATGATTTTAAATATTATGTATAAAATAATATATTATATTGTTATGTGTTTTACGCTGCGCTGTGCAACGGAAAGAAATAAAATTAATTAAATATAAAGTTAAAAATATGTATTCTTAATTAAATAATAAATCTTCGATACAATAAAATAAATAGATTCTAATAATATTTAAAATTAGTCAATGTATAAATAAATGATGTGTGTTTAAAATATATATATATTTAACAACAACTGATTTAATAATACTTTATTTAAATAGAAAAAAATAAAAAATTGTTATTTATTTTTAATTAATTTATTATTTTCTTTTGTTTTTTTTGTTTTTTTGTAGACTATTTATTTCGTTTTGTGTTCTGAAAATGAAGAAATTAATTAATCAAAGGTATGTTTATTTTTTATTTATTTTATTTTATATACACAAATGTTTTATAAATTCGGAATTCAGAATGTTAATTTTCATTAGTCGCTATACAATTTATGATATTATTAAATACCCTAGTAACACTGTCCGTAGTTTGTCTGCACAATTTCCGCATTATTTGTAGTAGTACTTATAGTTTCAATCCGAGGAAATATCTATGGATTTCTTAAGGATGTCCTATGGAATTTTATATGGTCAGTCAGGCAACCGTGTCCATGGATTTCTATAAAAAATGTTCTTGGATTTTCTGTATATTTCCGATAATTTTTTCTACGGATTTTCCTTAGAATTATGTTATTCCACAGAATATCCATAGAATTTATATAGTCATATTATTTGTGCCATGCGACAAGTGCACTAGCCCAAATATTTTGTTAGTGCAGGTTATAACTTGTTCGAACAAAATTTTATGTAATAAATACGTAATAAATAAATAAAAAGTATTATATTTATATTTTATTAAGTACAAAATAATTTAATTGTAAGATTAAATTAATAAATTCATAGTATATAATTTTGTAGAAATTTGACACATTAAACACTTACATAAACAAGAAACAAAAACCGCGGATAAAATCCAGGAAAAATCTTACAAAATCCCTCCGAAATATATCGATTTGAGTTACTGGTTGTTTTAAAATTTATGAAAATAAAATAAAAACAGTGACGATTATATCTATAGATAAGCGAAATATACAAAAATTTGAACCACTGTCTTGGTGAAATAGATTATGAATACAATACCGCGGATATATATTGGAAATATGAACCTGACAATTCAAAGATTTTAATTGACCATAAAATACTATTAATATATTAAGTGGAAATTCTTTGAACAAATTCCAATATATATTTTCCATGCGAAAAATATGTGAATTTTTTCCACGAAAATTTTTCTCATTCTTCGAAATACGAACAAATTGTTACTAGTATACGGTATTTATGGTCAACTGTAGCTACATTACAACATGGCATTTGTTATACCACAACTAGATGAAATTTAACATTATGAATTTGGTGAAAGAATGATAAAAAATATTATTTATTTATAAATTTATAAAAAAAAATTTAATTTTTTTTAAAAAAACAACCAGCAAAAATATTATTCACTTAATTTTAAATACCAATATGTTGAGGGCAAATTGTTGTTAATAATCTGTGTTATCATCAGTTTTTGCTCGACCTATAGATATCGCTTAGTAATACTATATACGACTCATTTATACTGATACTTTTATATGTTAAAATTTATAATAAGGAATGGTCTTAAGAAGAACTTTCCTGAGATATTTTATAATTATATGTGTCATTTTGAATGAAAGTTAAACTAGCTCTTCTAGTTGGGGAGATAATTATCTCTAATGTATTAAAATAATTATTCTTAAACTATGTCTAAACTGTAATCAGGTTTCTCATACACAGAGGATAATAAAATTCCAAACATGAATATGGATATAATCTATAATTAGTGTTCAGAGAGCTTACCTTAAAAAAGTAAATTAATATTATATGTGATTTATTCAAAAGAAAGATAAAAAAACAACAAAATACAAGATGCTGTAATATAATGACAAATAAATTAGATTCTTCCATTTACGATTTTGGGCCAGCAAAAAGCAGAATATGGTGACTTTAATATATTGTTCTAATAATAAATTACAATATATAGTTAGTTTAAACAATGATATGAGCAGGAGTACTATTAATGAATTATTGACCCTCATGCCTGAAATTTTATTATACGCTGCGTATATGAGACATAGTTCAGATAATATAATTGTTGTAATACATTATAAATTATTAACTCCCAATCATGTAACACTGTAATCATTTTTGCATCTAAAATAAATATAGCTATATAATTATCGTAGACATCCAGAATGACTACAATTATTTAGTAATAATATTCCGTAATATGCAATATATAAATAGTACTTCGTATGTTTATCTATTCTAAAGTCAGTTTTAAGTATAATAACGTAAGTACATATGTAAGACTTACTAACATAATTTAATCAGTTACACTTACCTTAAATAGATTTGATAAATATAATATATGATAAAAATTACTTAAAAATTTACCTCTTTTTTTGTTAAAATTCACTGTTTGTGCAGTTCGTACGTCTGCAGTTTATTACATTTATCCAAATTTATTTGTATGAGCTGGATAAAATGCTTCCAAATAATGAAATGTTTAGGAAATTAGTAATTACTAACACTTTTAATTTTAATTATTACGAAAAAATATAGAATATTATAATTTCCTGGAATATATTCACTATTAAAAATTAAAATAAAATAAATTTAAATTAATTGAATATAAAGTCATTATTTGCTTGTGTAGCGGCGGGTGCATTTATATTTATAATTCCTTTTAATTTGTAATTATGAAATCATAAAATTAAATTTTATATTGTTAATATTTTAAAAATCACTTTATCGTTTTTTTTTTTTGGTAAACATTGTTATCAGCAAGGTAACTTCGTGTCAAATGCTAAGTGGAACAATTCTTAAAACATGTGTCAAATAATGATATACTAATTACACAAGTGCAATAAAAGAATGTATTGTGCGTATGTGTTAGCGCAATAGAAATAAACGAAGACGTTCCTAATATAAATTGATAACATTTGAATTGCATATAATAAAAATAGCATGTTGCAATAATAAAATTTTCTCCATAAATTTTTAACACCAAAAACTTTATGTTTTATATTAGTTAAATAATATATAGACAAATGACTTATTTTAGCACTTATGGTGTATACGTAATTGTGTATCTTTTTATATCAATGTTTATCTATCTATAACATAACACTATATATAAATTAAATATATCCTCCATCTGTATACTATGGCTATATTCCAAATGTGTTATAATCAGAAACTTTTTACTTTTACTTTTAATATTTTATACCATACAATTTTATGATTTTTCTTTTATTATTACATAACATCTTTGTAAATTCTAATTACATACATTGGGAGAGAAAAAATAAAAATAAATAATGCAACATAACAATATTGTCAAAAAAAAACAAAATAATCTTCATTTTTTCTTTTTCTAGAAAGAAATTTCTATAATTTTATTATAAAAACCTAATTACATTAACATAAATTAAATTTACTTTATCCGTTGCGTTGTGCGCGTTTTATTTTTTTTAGAATATATCAGTACACCATCAAATTATTTATGTATATTTATGCGTGTTGTGTAAAATTACAAATCTATCGTTTCTTTCTACAAAAAAAAAAAAAAAAATGTTATATTATTTGAAGACATGTTTCATGTACTCGTATATTTCTTCTGTAATATGTAAAGTATGCCTTTTCATAAATAAAATGCATAGTGTATACTATATCACGTTCCTAGTTTGACAAAGGCACTCCTAGTTTAGCCAGATGTTGTCCTTATTCCTTGAATGATACTACAAAAAACGTTCTTTCTCGTATATGTTGTGCAAAGTATATTTATAACGTTCTGTTATTGAATGTAATCTCGTTTGATGCGATTCAAGAATCGAATTATTTGATCTTAAGATATGTTGATTAAATCATCACATAAAAAAAGTGCTATTTTATAATATAGATTTGATTTGCACAGCTTCTGGTATATATTCGCACACAGTAACTGTGTTCCTGTTTGATTTACCCTTAGCACTCTTACTTACAGGACTGTTAACATTTCAACTTTTGCATGTCATTGCTCGTACATATAATGTATTATGTCATTGGCCAAATCAAAGTCTTCAAGGGCAATTAAATGGTCGCTAGCAAATACCACGAAATTATGTATTAACAAATTATACAATTGACGACGATAATGAAAAATAATGTAAAACGAATACAATCCTGTTTTATTCTAGTACTGATAAGGGAATAGTGCTTCAAGTTTATTGCAATTCAATATACTACATCTGATGTCACATATCGTCATGTTTACTAATTTTTATATGGAAGCCAATATATTTCATTGAAATCTTTCATATCAATATCAAAAGAGTGTTCGAATTCCACGAACAATTCAAAGAGTGAAACTTGTAATTCCGCAGTTTGTTCGATGGTTATATGCGGTGTTTATTTGAAACATTTTTATACAAAATAGAAAATTACGTTGGTAATATTCAATGTTTTTAATATAGCTTGTACTTTTTTTTTGTGATTTAATGACGCAATAGTGTATCGGTTTCGATTTCAAATCTCGTACAGAAAAAAAATCTTCAACACTGATAAGTATTCTTCACAGACGCGGAGTAATTTATCAATTTGACTGCAATGTTAAATAGAATTGTCGTAATAAAATCGATAAAGAGGCACAATATACAATTTTAGGTCATATTCAGAATCTAAGGGATACCGATTTATAAGCAAATTTTATTTATATTTGAAAATTTCTTTTGGCTGAGCATTAGATTACATATTAAATTTTTTCACTATATATATTTATATATAGTTTTACTTATTCATGAAACCGCACTGCCTTAAATAATTACTAATTGATTCCTTATATCTATAATGATTTTCTGTTGTATTTAAAGATGTGAAGAAAAATTCATCGAAAAAAATTATTATTATAAATTATTTATGAAAAAATAACCTATTGGAAAATTTATATTCCTTTTTTTAACTTTCGAACAATTAATAATTATCTATTATTATATAGTTTACTATACATGCAAGCAATTTTCGTTCCTAAAAATAATATCATAATGATTTCCATTCAATATATATGAAATATTCAAAATATTTGTATAGTTTTATTAAGAGAATTAATGTTAGAGAAATAAACTTTATCTATGGTATAGAAAATAGGAATTATAATTGTGATGAAAGTTCATTACTGTAATTTTTTAATTTGATATTAGCTACATTTATTTTAAATAATATACTCATTTCGCCCAACAAAATACATTACAATAGATTCATTCTGCGTGCACCTTGGTATGGTTAATCTTTTGACCACCAGAAATACTTGTGGATCACTGCGACGGACACCGGACCGCACAATATAAGAACATTAGAATAGCAAAAACTTTTACATTTACTTATTTACTTACTCGATGGCGTTACAACCCGGGTGCGGTTTTAGCCTTTCCAACACGCTTTTCCAACCTGACCTATCCGCAGTTAATGTCTTCCAATCCCGAATTTTAAGGATCTATATATCACAGTTTACTGCATCTAGCCATCTCGCCTTAGGTCTTCCGGCTTTCCTTCTACCTTCTGGTTTACTATTTAACAGTTTTTTCGGCACACGCTCCTCCTCCATGCGTACTACGTGTCCAACCCATCTCAATCTATTGATCTTGATTGTTTTGACAATATTTGGTTGACCGTACAATTTGTCTAATTCAAAATTGTACTTTTACATTTATTATTATTATATTTCTTCATATAGAAAATATTATTTAACAAGTATACAGTGAAACATGCTCCAATTATAGTGATGACAATTATATTGATAAATTCGATATAGTGAAATAAATCTCTTGAATATTATTTGCATTAAATTAATCTGTCTATAGTGATAACAGTTTTTTTTTTGCTATTTGAAACGAAATTAATTCTTATTCGTATTCTCAAAATTTAGTATTGAATTTAATGCGCAATTATACAGCGGAACAGGATATTCAAAACATTACTAATTCTGATAATGTATCTTGGAAGTTAATATATATATGTAGTCTTTGTAGAACAAAATTAAATAATAAGGCCACTTCTTTATCCAATAATTTACTAATTCATTACACTTTATTGATATTGATGAAATTTATTGTCTATATATGAACAATTTTCATGAAGTTCTCAAAAATTGATACTTAAACTTGTTTACAGCTGTAAATTTTGGTAACCTATACAAGTTTATCCAGTGCTCATTCAATATTGATAATATTTATTTTATATGTATAGATTGAAAATAGCATAATATGAACAAATTTCATGAAGTGTGATAGCGTTATCATAGTAATATTTTTTTCAAATTCCCTGAAAGTTTCACTATAATTTCCATATAGGGAATAAATGTACATCCTTCTGTAGGTTATGTAATATAATATATTATTCGTATATAGGAAAAATTTATTAAATAATATTCTTTATGAAAATAAAATGAAGCAGAAAATATTATTGTTTTCAAAATTATTTGATATAATATTATTATATTGTATATTAGAATATCTTACTTATTGTATACAAAAATATTTATAAGTAAATAATTATGTAACTTTATTATGTTGTCTGTCATAATAATATATATTTTAATATTAAATAATGTAAGTTGTTTTATTTATTCAATAGATTCAATAATAAAAAGTTATATAAAAATCATACAGAAAATTTATTATATTTTATATTATTGATAATTATATTATGTAATGAAATAGAATTAATTACTTTTAATTAAAGATTTATTTTAATTACAATACAATATATTACACTATGTATATTATTTCTATACAATATAGCCATACTTATACTTACAAAACATATCTCAAATATATACTATTTCGTGTACAACCCTATAGTAACACTGTCCGTAGTTTTGTCCGTAAGATTTCCGCATTATATGGAGTAGTCCTTATAGTTTCAATCCAAGGAAATATCTATGGATTTCCGTTGGAATATTATATAATGCAATCATGTCCATGGATTTTTATAAAAAATGTCCGTATATTTCCGATGATAATTTCTATGGATTCTTCTTAGAATTATATCTCGTTGCTATTATTCCACAGAATATCCATAGAATTTATATTCAAATTTTTTGTGAGCAGATCCATGAATTTTGAAAAATAAAAATACGTAATGTGACAAGTACACTTGCACAAATATTTTGTTAAAACCGATTGTAACTTGTTGAAACAAACTTTAATGTAATAAATTCGTAATAAATAAATAAAAAGTATTATATTTATGGTATATTTTCTTAAGTACAAAATAGTTTAATTAGTAAGATTAAATTAATAAATTCATAGTATATAATTTTGTAGAAATTTGACACATTAAACACTTACATAAACAAGAAACAAAAAACGCGGATACAATCCATGAAAAGTCTTACAAAATTCCTCGGAAATAAATCGATTTCAGTTGCTGATTGTTATAAAAATTATGAAAATAAATTAAAAAGAATTAGGATTATATCAAGATTAGTGAAATATTCAAAAGTTGAACCACTGTTTTGTGAAATTGCTGAAATAAAATATGAATACAATGCCACGGATAAATATGTTGGAAATATTACTCTGTCAATCCAAAGATTTCAATTGTTCTAAATTAAATACTATTATTTTAAATGGACATTCTTTGGACAAATTCCAATATATATTTTTTTTCCATGCGGAAAATATGTGGATGTTTTCCACGGAAATTTTTCTCATTCTTCAATGTACGAACAAATTGTTACTAGTGAATATATATATATGAAAAAAAATATCTATAAGAAAATTAAGTGAAAACAGTTTTTCTCTTTTTATAATTAAATATTTTGAAATTAAATGGTTTAGTTTTTCATTTGAACCTTTTTTTTTTTTTTTTCCTTATGCGCTGCCATTAAAATTGTAAATTGTGTTTGTATTTTATCGCGTCGTCAACTATTGAACTTTATAAATATTTAAATTTCTCATATTATTGGATTATAACTTTTTAAATTGAATTTAATGAATTAGAAAATTCGTTATACGATGTTTTTGTGCATATAATTTTCTTACTAACATATAATAAAAATTTAATTGATTATTTAAGAAATATTCAATTGAAACGAAAAACTTTAATAAATATTATTTGTTTCCGTTTCAATAATAATAGAATATATAATTATCTAAATTTAAATTGATTGAAATTATATATATATAAAATATATTATAGTTTTTTAGTAATGCGAAAATTATACAATTTTCACAAGAACATTTACTTTTCGTTTTTATTTAAATATAGCAAAAACGTTAAATGGTAATAATAATCTTATATTAGATTTAGCATAATTTATAAATTTAAAATACTTTTTCATCATAAATTATTACGATTTTAATTTCCGTTTAAATTTATAGTTTTTGTATATTACATTTATTTTTCCTATAATAGTAAAATGACTTTTATATATATGAATTTATTAAATGCTAAATGCTGTGACAGGAACCAAAATTAAAATTACCGATTTATTTATAAGTAGATTTTTGTCATATTGAATTTTCTTTTTTCCTTTAATTTTAACTTTTCACATAATTTCCATTTATAATATAGTAAAAAAAAAACTAAATGAAGAAGATTATAATTATCAATTTTAAATTATGCAAATAAAATAATAATACAAAAAAAAATAAATATAGTGAAATATTTATTTCAATGAAATGAAAATATAAATAGATAGAGCTAAAAAAATATACTAATAATAATAAAATTAAATATATAACTTGTGTAATATATCAACTATAAATATTCCATTCCCTATATAATTGGTAATATTGGAAATGAATAATTTAAAAGATATTATTTTTCTATTTTTTATTTTCACAATAATAAACTTTCCCAGTGGGGGACCGTATGACGATGTATGATAAGTAACATCGATGATTGTCTTCTTACTTCGTGTCACCACTCACTAGTCCATTCTTGCAATACTTTCTAGATTACTTTTGTACAGAGATGTCATTGGTACTTCTTCTCTACATGAGTTGTTCATGGGTTCGGAATGGGTGGGTTTTTAATTTGTATTTTATTATGAAATTAGAACTACTTATAAAGTCACAGATAAATTCACCGAAAAATACTTTAGTGAATATTTTGATGAATTAATTGATGAGTAGTTCATCGATGAATTAATTCATGAAATTGGAAGTACATACAAATAGTCCCATTGGGTTATGTGTTCGGTGCCGCGTCATTCTTATTTCTACTTATATTCTACTTTGATTTTATATAATGGTATATTCATTTTATATATAAATGCGATGGTATGAATATAGGGAAGAAAAGACATGATGACATG
Organism: Bibio marci; assembly: GCA_910594885.2. Classification (NCBI taxonomy): domain Eukaryota; kingdom Metazoa; phylum Arthropoda; class Insecta; order Diptera; family Bibionidae; genus Bibio; species Bibio marci. Next base: position 44,999,559 of record OU343114.1, read on the forward strand.
TATCATAAATTTATGTATAGAAATTTTCCGGACTGATTTTTTCTATTCACTTTATTTTTCTATAATATATTTTTTTTCTTCTTTTATTTATTTTATGTCGTTTTGATTTTTTTTTTATTTTATTTTTTACGTGTTATCGTTATACCTTTATTATCTTATAATGATTTTTTTATTACAAAAAAAATTCTGGTGGTTATAATTTATCAGTTCATCTTTTGAATATAAAAAAAAAAATAGAAGCAGTTCTGTATTATAACGTTACATACATCCAAATAATATGGATGCTTTTTTCTACCGTTCTATCAATGGTGTAGAAATATAAATATGAAATTATCGTTTTTTTTAGGGAAAATAAAACGTTTATTTTAAAGTGAAAAGATTTCTACACATTCTGACCACCTTTCCTGCAATTTGTAGATACATTTAGAAAAGAAATTGTTCCTCTTTTGATAACCATTCAGAGAGCCAATTTCTGATTTCTTCTGATGTTTTGAAGTGCTGGTCAGCAAGACTGTGTTGCATCAATGCAAACAAATGGTAATCAGAAGGAACTAATTCTGATGAATAAGGCGGGTGAGGTAACAATTCCCAGCCAAGCGTTTTGATCGTATTCTGTCATGTTGGAAAATGATTTTACCATGTTTTCTTGTCCATTCTGGTTGTTTTTCGTTTAATGCATGGTTTAAATTGATCATTTGTTGTTATTGGTAGCAATTAGTATTAACAGTTTCACCAGGTTCCTGAAGATCAAAGTACACCACACCTTTCTGATCCCATCAAATACAAAGCATTCGCTCCGTACCGAATCGATTTGGTTTTGTAGTCGATTATTTGCTGATTGACCTATAATTTATGATTTTTTGCATTTAAGATTCTCAAAATAAATCCACTTTTCATCACCAGTAACAATTCGAAGCAAAAAAATTTTTCTTTTCTGTCTGGCAAACAAAATTTCACAGATTGTTTTCCGATTTTCCATTTGTATTTCAGTTAATTAATGAGGCACCCATTTTCCACACTTTTGATTCTTTCCCATATCTTTTTAACGGTTGGTAATTGTTTTTTGTAAAACATTTAACATTTCTGACATTTGTGTTTTTGACTTTGTGTATCATCTTCGTTCAACAATGCTTGCAAAATCATTCCCTTTGAATCGTTGAAACCAATTTCTTCATGTTGCAGGGCCAAATTTGTGTTACCCATAATATCATATTTCTACACCTGGTATATAATATAGATGAAAGCCTTTTGAAAAAATATTGTATTTTATTTTATCTTTCTTAACATGGAAACTAATTTAAAGACATTTTGTTAACAAAATATTGTCAAAATTATCTCAAATTCTTATGTTTAAACTTTAACCATCTAAAAAAATTGTTTTTATTAGATATATATACTATACTTAATATATATAATTTACTTTACGTCAATATTATGTAACATTTATATATTGGCAATAAAAAATTGTATCCAATTGGTTGACTTTTTTCAATCAAAAATCTTTGTATCCGCCGTTGTTCCAAAAGTTTTGAATAATAATCTCTATTTTAATTAAAAATAATTCATTAGAATTCTTTTTGCTTCCCAGAAAACCATATAATCTTTCTTGAGAATGAATTGTTGCTTCTTTAAATAAGGTGTTTAGTGTGGCAACAAGCAGGTTTCGTCCATATGTATAAATCGGTTTGATTCTTATTAGAACGGTTCAAACATTATTGTGAGACAGTTTCATTCGAATGTCTTTTTGATCACTTGCTATCTAAGCAACCTACTTTTCAAATATCTATTTTATAACCTATAAATATTATGTTAACGTTTGTTGAGATGCCTATATTCATCAATCATACAATAGGTCTGTTTTGTTCTGATTTTTCACGGTCATGTTAGTGTTGTCGATCACCCGTTGATTTTATTTTTTCTTTCTGGAAGTATATGTCAAACTAGTTGTGCTAAAATAAAACCGCATATTTGTTTAGTTCGTTTTCCTCTGTTATTTTATGGAAACGAATATTTCGCTTCTAGAAATTATCAGGTATAACAAACCAAATTCATCAACCAATGCGTCACAACGAGATATTCATATAGCTAGAAGTTTACGCTGTGTTTATGATGGGATTAGAAATGATATGCGTGCTTGTTTTAAACGATATCATTACAAGAAAAGTGTACAGATGCCAAAAGTACGATAAAATTCTCACTCTTACAGCAATCATCAAATATTGTCCCATCAGATTTTAGATATGTTCAGATCGATTGGACTAACTGAACATAGCGCTGCCACAATTAAGAAGAAACCGAAAAATTACTCGATTATTGTTTCGTGTTATATCTTCTAATAATACAACAGATTTGGGAGAAGGAAAAAATTCGTAATAGGGTGTGTGTTTGATGTGATCGGCGTATACGCGATAGGATTACGATTACATTTTATTTACAAGAATAATCACATCAAAAAATTTCAAAATTAATTTCCATCATACAAATTTATGTATTGGTAGAAAAAAAAGAGACATGATTAAATAACTTAACATCTTAATTAATTAGTATGTATTACATCGTCGTCGTCGATTGTATAATAAGATCCGTTGAAATAGTTGGATTCTCGTGATAACATCACGCTTAAACGTTATTGTAAATAAATTTTGTTTGAAGAATATAATTATAATTAAAAATCAAACACTGTGAAATTGTGTATACATTAGCGACATTATTTGCAGCAGTAGTGTGATGGACATAATAACAAGAGAATGATTGAAGTAGAATCAATAGTACGTAGGTAACAAATGAGTGAACCAAGTGGTAAATGATGATTAACAAATTCAGGAATATAATATTCTTTACATATTCTTTTATTAATAAATGTACTCTATGTGTCTATATGCGCATATTAAAACAAAATTATATAGGTATACTTTAATAATAAAAAGAACTGCAATTGTTCAAGTAGTAGACATTAAATTTTATTTCTGTTTTTAAATATTTAAATATTATTTGCCATGATATGTCCAGTGGCAGTGAACACACTTCACGCACATAAAAAACTAAATTATATATAGCATTTTTTTTCCAACATTTAAAATTAAACAATAAAAGAAATTTTTATAAGCTCTCATGAACTCATTTTTCATGTGAATGACTTGTCAAAAAGAATTTTTATTATTATAATATTAAAGATGCTGTCACATATACGTACATGCATACATGCATAGATTTAGCAGAACAAGCTTACACAAATATATAACATACAATTTGATAAATAAAAAAGGAAAAAAAAACAGACACATTAAACAAAGATAAAAAAACAAAAAAATATAATAAAACTTTTTCTATATTTACATATTCATATCCATATAAAATTCAGGTTTATATTCTACCTTTCTTCTTACATTCAACTCACTCTCTCTATGTACACACATTACGTGCACGGCAGTGCCGGTGTATTTCTAAATCTGGCCAAATGGCATTAAGTTTGCAATAAACTTTATAAATTATTCAAAAGGAAATCTCTATAATTGATAAAAGAAGAATAATTTTGATGTTAAAATTATTTATCCAAAAAATTATTCTGCGTGTTTGAAACAAATAATAATTCAATAATTTTAATTTGTTGAAGTGTGTCATATTGTTTCGTATTATTATATCGTGTTGTGTGTAAATGGATGAAAAATAACTAATGAACTTGAATTTTTCTTATCCCACAATTATTATCAGCTTTGAGGTGATAATAAACATCTTTCAGATATTCAGAAGTTGAAATTGGTGTTGTTACTATATATGACAATATTTTTAAATGCATATACAAATTTCAGAGAACGTGTATCATCCAATTAAAATAAAAAAAATTAATTTGTATATAATTCTGAGACATTTTTGGAGGTTCGGAATGTTTCTTTAGCATCGTATAAAACTTTTAACTCTAATTTTTAGTAATTTGCTTAAAATTTATATTTATAAATGAACTCGAATTGTTAAATTAGATTCTCACTTTAATTTGGTTTAGGCTTCTCTAATTTGTCTGATGCTTATTTTGCTTTTTTAAATCCACTTATAGAAAAAGAAGAGAATATATCACAATATCACATACAAATTTAGTTAAATATGAAAAAATTAATAAAATATATTAATTTTGCCGATAGACAATAATAAATAATGTTATGAAATTTGTGTAAAAATATATTCGAAAATTTTGGACTATTTTTTAAACTATTTTTGCGGTTACATACCATATAGATCCACACCGAAATTTGAATAAAAAACTTGCCCCTATGAACGAAGACCACCAAAAAAGTTTGAAGACACCGAATTTGATACACTATTAACAATGAATCAAAAGCAAATGGCAGAAATATTAAATGTTGCACAACAAACAATTTCTGAGTTTATTTTTAAAAGCTATGGGAAAAATCCAAAAGTGTGGAAATGGGTGCCGCATGAATTGAATGAAAGACAGATGGAAAACCGAAACAACGCTCGTCGAATTTTGCTTGCTAGACACTAAAGAAAATCAGTTTTGCATCGAATTGTTACTGGCGATGAAAAGTGAATTTATTTTAAAAATCATAAACGGAAAAAAATCATGGGTTAATCCAGGACAACCAATAACATCGACTGCAAAACCAAATCGTTTCGGCAAGAAGACAATGCTGTGTGTCTGATGGGATAAGATAGGTGTGGTGTACCACGAGCTTCTAAAACCTGGTGAAACTGTTAACGCTGATCGTTACCGACAACAAATGATCAATTTGAACCATGTATTGATCAAAAAATAGCCACAAAGAAGACACGGCAAGGTAATTTTGCTCCATGACAATGCACCTGCACACAAAGCTGGGAGCTGCTACCCTACCCGCCGTATTCACCAGACTTGACTCCTTCCGACTACCATTTGTTTTCATCGATGGAACACGCATTGGCTGAGCGACACTTAGATTCCTACGAAGAAGTCGAAAATTTGGGTGTCTGATTGGTTTTTCTGCAAAAGACGAACAATTATATTGGCGTGGTATCCACAAATTGCCAGAAATGTGTGATCAAAATGTGTAGAAATCAATGGCCAATATTTTGAATAACATGTTTTTTTTACTAAAATAATAATATTATTACTTAAAAATATTACCAAAATAGTTTACAATATTGTATGAAATATGAATTTGGTTTGAAAATTAATCTCAAATGGTTTAAAAATCGATGTGTGAATTTCGCGTTGTGTTTATTATTTTAATATTTCTTAGTTTATAAATTATGTGCGTAAACTAATTTTAGTTTATGGATTAGTCAAAAAATTTTCAACTCTTGTATGAAATTTTAGATTTATTAGAAAGAATAAGTTAAAGTTCAAATAATATGCAAATTTTGATGGACACCGTTTTGTTTCACTTTGTAGCACAACCGCCACTGTTGTACAATAATACAGTTCATGCAACACATATATATTATTTTATTGTTGTACAATAATATAAGAAAAATCCTCAACATATCAGAATTTGACTGAATTTCTTTTTTTATTCTTTGAAAAATAAAATTATATAATCCTTTTTTCTTGTTTTTTTTTTCTATACTAAAGTATATGAAATACTCTCACACAAACAATTTAAAATTCAATTTGATCCCATCTGCTGCTTAACCATATCGGATTATACTTAAAGTTTATTTTATTTTCTATATAATATTTTGTATTTTATTTATTTTTTTTTCTATATAAATACTGTACTGTGGTATATATTTCTTTACATGTGTTTTTAAATACCAACTTGCACATTTTCTCAACATTTCTCAACACACATATACATAACATATATCACCCACATTTATTGTAACAATAACATAAAACATAAACATATATATTTTGATACTGTACCACATATAAATCGCACAATTCCGATTTTTGTAAAATATTCTATGCTGCTATAAATAAAAATGTATGTAGTAACTAAATGTTACATTTTATTATTTTCTAACATATAATAAGTATAGGATTTTCTAAAGTATTAAAAGTTAAGCATACCTCTTTATACTATAAATATTAAATTTATAGATAAACAAACAAATACCCATTGATAGATGGAATCAAATTGAAAATTGTTATATACCATATTTTCGATTTTGTTTTCTATACAATAATACAACGAGGATTTTATAACAATATAATATCATAAATAATTGTTTACAATCTGGTGTTAATAAATACATACAATACAATACAATACAATATATTAAAAATATTGTCATTTTAAATACCAAATCAGGTATAAAAATATTTTCATTGAATTATTTTACAGTATATTTTAAATATTATTTACAGAAAATTGATAAAAGTTTGCGTCCAGTCAGGATTTAACATTCCATATCCATAGTGCTCTGATACCATGATGTTGAAAGCACGTCTGCACTCGATCAAAGATGGATTGGCGGAGGTTGGACCATAAGATGGCCGCCACGTTCTCCATACTTAAATTCGTTGGATTTCTATTTATGGGATAGCCTTAAAGAAAATGTCTATATGCAACTGAGATTAATTCAAGTGAAAAGTTCGGTAAACTTATTGAAGACTGTAGAACTTCGCCACAAGCCACAGCAAACATTTAGAGTGATTCGGTGTATTGAAAAGCGTTGTTGTCAATGTATTTGAGCCGAAGGAGCACATTCTCAACAATTACTTTAAGCTTTGTTTGGATAAAACTGTGGTGAAGTGCGTGCGTGTGCGTTTGTGGGTTTATGTATGCGGGCGTATGTGTGTGTGGATGCGTAGGAGTGTGTGTTATCTGTCACGTCCTAATTGTTAGTTCTGGGTAAAGCAAAGAATAGATACAATTTATCAATGGCGAAAATCTATGTTATGCCTACATCGTTGTAGTTATTTGTGAATATCTCTGGAACCAGTTGAGACCCCACGCAATGTTATAGCTTAATCGAAAGGTTATGAATGTGTCAAATTTTTAAATTTATACCGAAAAAAATTTTTCATCATGATTTTTCGACTTATGCTTGAACAAACTTTCAAAAAGAAAAATGGCTTTAAGCTATTGGTCAACATTCCTGTAAGTATCTGGATAACCACATGTACGAATTGACTTATCTTAATGTCAAATTAAAGATCTCGGTAGGCTAATGCTAATAGTGTATCAAAAATTTAAAACCGGTTAATTAGTTATTGAGATATTGATCCCAGTAGAATGCAAAACACGATCTGATTGAAAATTTGATTATTTGCGTGTAACTGCGTACCGAAGTCGAATCGGCCAAAATGTTATATAATATTTTCGACGCCAAATGACCCAGAGAAGCTAGTGTTTTCATATTTCTGTCAAATATTTGGGACACCCTGTATAACATATACGCGATTTTATGGTATTTATATGTTATTTATGCCAGTATAAGCTGAGACATCTCACAGGTGACGCTCACAGATTAACTAAATATATATACGTATTTTGTATATTATATAATTGTAGGTATATATAAAATACAAAATATCTGATAATACTTATTCGAAATAAAATAATAATAAGTTATTTTGTCATGTTTAATACTATCGTATATATGTATGTGTGATATAAATAATGTATAAGCATTTACTCTTACACAACATTTAGATATTTATATATTTATTTATATATAGGAGGTTTAGGTATTTATATATAGATTGGAACCATGTAGAACATATGTTAAAATATTTTAGAACTTTATAATCTACTTAAACACTGTTTGTATATATATAATATTTACATACTTATTTTCAAATACACATGTACAATATTTTCAAAATTTTACATAATTTTTCTGATACACTTTTGTGTCAAATGTAAAATGTATATTTATAATACAAAATTTGTATTTCCAAGTTTTTGTTGATAAACTTTTCTGTTTTGCACCCGCTTTTATGTACAATATAATCAAAATACAGATAGATACAAATTTTATGCTTTTTTTATCTATATATCTACCCTATAAGAATAAATATATTAAATGTATATGAATTGTTCAATTGAAAGTTTTTAAATTGAATTTTGTTTTTATTATATTAATATTATCTACTTTATAATAATGTTTTGTATATGGCACAATAATGTATTGATTTTTCATTAAATTATCGTTTATATACAATAATATATGTTATGTGTTGAATCCATATTCCACAATGTATGGTATGGTATATGTGGTGCGTATCAACGATTATATTATAATAAGTAAAAATACTTGTATTATTGTTAAATTACAAAAGTTTATTAATATAAAATTTTCGTAAAATTAAGATATACCAATAAAAGCATATAAACGATTTAGTAGTCACCTGTTTGTTATTGTTATAAAGTAAATTTAAATTTTTTCACAACATATGCAAAATCTATATGTATAATACTAACCCGTAAACATAATTAAGTGCTACTCGTAATTTAAGTTGAGATATAGGTCACTCGAAAGGATTTTATGAGTTAGAATTTTTCTGCAAATATTTTGGGCTAAGCTCCAGGGTTTTGGAAGTGGAATGCGGTTGAGAAGTTTTTGTAAATTTTCAGTTTTTGGAAAATTTTGGATCCACCAAATTGAATTTTTTAAATCTATAAATAGTAATCGTTAATACATGCAATTAGATCAGGCTATGTAAAATAATTGTCCATTTGTAGCCGGTTATCATTAAAATATGGTTGCCTATTTGGAAAAAAGTGAGGCCAAATTTGGAAAGTTTATACCATACAATACCTGCAATTAATAAAAGACATCATGGGAAAAACTAGTTTATTATATAATTTTATAAGTATTAAAATAATTTTAATATAATACAAATTATTACAAAAACTTCCAAAAGACATGCGTAAACACCCGAAAAATATTACGAGTATAAATTATCATTGTTTATTTTTATAGATTACATTTTGAAACAAAATAAATTTATCATAAAAAACTTTATACAATAAAATATCAACAAGTTGATTGTCTTTCTCAGCAACACAGATGTAAATATAGTATAAATATTACGTGCCATACGATTGACGGCATCTATAACAAAAGCATTTTATTTGACCTTATATATATATATATAGCAAGAAGTTGATCAATCTATTGACTATAATTTTAGCATAATCTCATACAGTTTCTCATTGCAGATAAAATTTGGGATTGATTAGCTTACGGTTTCTTAAAGTTGTATATACCATAGTAACATTGTCCGTAGTTTGTCCACAAAATTTACGCATTATATTTAGTAGTTAGTAGTTTCAATCCGACGAAATATTTATGGGTTTCTTACGGATGTCCTCTGGAATATGATAAGTCCATGGATTTTAATAAAAAAATGTTCTTGGATTATCCGTTTATTTCCGAGGATATTTTCTACGGATTCTCCTTAGAAATATTTCTCGTTACTATTATTCCACAGTATATCAATAGAATTCCACGGATTTTGACTATGTTTGGATCGTCTATGTTATTTGGCAAGTAATAGCCGTGAATTGTCCGTATTAGCAGAAGAAATTTTTTTATGACGATTATGCCAAATCGCGAATTGATTCAGTTTTTTACCGATAGACCAGAAGTTCTATGAGCACAGAATGAAGTATCATTATGGCAAAAATCCATCGATAGTACATTTTTTTTTGTTATAAACAAGAAAAAAAAACTGCTGATAAAATCAATGAAAAATGTTTCATAATTCCTAGGAAATATATTGATTTGAGTTGCTGGTTGTATTAAAAATTATAAAAATAAAATAAAAAGTGTGAGGATTATAATTAGATAAGCGAAATATACAAAATTTGAACCACTGTCTTGGCTAATTGGTGAAATAAATTATGAATACAATACTGCGGATATATGTACGTTGGAAATATTACATTGACAATCCAAAGATTTCAATTGGCCTAAATAAAATACTATTACATTAAGTGGAAAATCAATGGACACATTCCTTGGACAAATTCCAATATATCGTTTCCATGGAAAATATGTGGATTTTTTCCACAGAAATTTTCTTCATTTTTCAAAGTTACCGTGATTCCATTCGATATCTAACCATATAGTTTGGCAGAATGATTTTCATTACAGTATATATTTAACAATTCAACAATTCAAGTCTGTAATTATGTTTTGAATATAGTGATGTTTTATTTATTCAATTATTCTTTTATATTGTACATACATGTATTGGTGTGAACGCCGTGGACCGATGTTGTAAAAGAAAATGTTTGTAATGTTTGTACATGAGAAATATATTTTCGATGGCCTTTAATACATATATTTTTGTTTTGTAAATAATTTAAGGAAAGAAATATGAGCGAACTTAATTTTCTTGTTTTTTTTTTAACACATTAATTACAAACATTTCTAATAAAAAAATATCAAAAACGTGCTTGACTCTTTCACAAGATATAGTCTACATACAGTAAATTTTCCATTCGATTTCACTGAAATTTTGTATGAAATAATGAAATATATATACCTTTTTTTTTATACCTTATGAGGATTTTCTTGAATTTTCACTAAAAAATCGATCATATTTTTTGAATACAATGGCAATACTATTTTCAAAATTTTACATAGAAATGAAATCGGAATGTGAATATTATACAAATAACAAAATGGAAAAGGCGATTTTAGCGAATAAATTTGTGTTTAACATTTTTTCTTAGTTGTTCATTACATATTTTTTTGTTGTATTATACAATTGTTTCTATTTCAATGCATATATTTACTCAATTATTGTTATCCAGTAGAATTTCCATTCAACAGACAGTCCCTTGCATTGAATATAGAAATTATTTCTCTGCGTATATACTTTACGACTGAAGTCCAAAAACTACCCCATCACATAACGGATTGTATTTTGTCTTACACTGTGAAGGAAATGTTGGGATGCTTTGACAGTTTGTTTAGGTCGGTTTGCAATACTTATACATGTATGAAACAACGACCAATAGTTGGCGTTACCAGATGGATTAATTCGAAAGCTGGCTAGTTTTTGGACAAAGGGTTGTTACACTTATATATAAACATGATAACTTATAAAAAAAATTGTGTTTTTATTATTGGATGAGAAAATTTCATATAAACAACCCAGTATTTATAATTCGATTATACATAATATTATATATATATATATATATATATTATATTATATTATTTGGCGGTTTGGACTGGGATCAACAGGGAAAGCACTGATCGGTCGCTGACCCAGTGTCGCAACTGTTGAGTTCCTGGTCAAGTGCTTGCTCTACCTCCACATGGTAGCCGCCGGATACTGGACGTAATAACACCCGTTATTGCGTCCTGCCAAAACTGCAAGTGCAAACACTACTAAAATCCAGGAGCGTCTGTCCCACATTGGGCGGCTGCCTGGTCGGCGTCTGATCCAGAATGGGCGGCTGACATATGAACCTGGTAGGAGGTATAAACTACACGTCCTGGAACATGACGTAAAACTGTTTTAAAACAGCAATGCAATGATGACAACAAATGATATTATTACCCCAGGTGGTAAGCTGGCACAGCCGGTCAATCCACTCTCGAAAGAGGTTGGCCCCATGGATTCTGGGGGGGGCCTATTATTGCATTTAATCACTGATCCGTTCAAGAGGAGCGGGTTAGTGTCTAGATCTCCAAATGGAGAGTCGTCAGAAGCTATACAATCCATTTCTGATGATGAACAATATATAGCAGAAACACAGACGGGAAAGCCAATAACAGTGAATTCAGATCCACTTAGAGGAATTTCAATGGCTGACAAAACAGGCCTACACGGGAAAGAAAATACGAAAGAAACGACCAGGAAGGGGGGCGAAGATCTTTATATACAGGAGGAAGCGGAGTTAACTAAAATACGGGAGATTATCAAAAAAATGATGATGGCCGCTTCAAAACAAAAAAACACAAGTGTGGACATCAAGAAGGGTTTGATGAAACTTGAAGAGGCAATGGAAGTGATATGGCATTGTAGGAGGCTAATGCAACGGGAGCACAACCACAAAATTGGTGACAAAGACGAAACCCCATTAAGTAGCCACAAGAGGGGTAGGTCCAAGAATATAAGTCCGAGTTCAACGGAAATTACGCCGGCTAACAAAAAACTCAGAGAGAAAGAATCACCACGATGGACAGTAGTTGCACGAAGGAATGGAGGGATGCCTCGTACAAACGCTGAGACCCCAGGTGGGAGTGACACGGCTAGTAGCCAAAGAAAGCGTAAAAAGGGCGAGGGCGCGCCGCAAACGAAAAAGTTAATTGGCCAAAACAGGGGAGTAGGTAGGTCCAGATTTGAGGCAATACTGATTAAACCAAATGGTCAGAAATCGTATGCGGAAATACTGGGGGTAATAAAAAGGGAGGCTAACCCTGATGCTTCCAAAACGGAAATAAGGGCAGTGCGCAGAATACAAGGAGGCGACGTGTTGCTCCAAACAAACACGGATGCGGGCGGAGGCCGCGAGGAATTCATCACGCGACTCCGAGAAATTCTAGGAACTTCGGCTGACGTTAAAACACTTACAACTAGAACTACACTGGAGATCATAGATATAGACTGCTTAACGGACGATACTGAGGTGCGGTCGTCCTTGGAAGATGCACTAAAAAGAACTATGGATTGCAAAATATACATGACGAGACCAAACAGTAGGGAACAAAAAATGGCGATAGTGGACATGAACCACAAAGATGCCATGGAACTACTGGGCCTGCACAAAATAAAGATCGGATGGATAAGGTGCAGAATTAGGCAAAGAACGGAGGTACCACGCTGCTATAAATGCCTCAAATTTGGTCATTTGAAAAGAAATTGTGGTGGTGAAGACAGGGGAGATCTTTGTTACAAATGTGGACAGGCGGGCCACACGGCAAAGAATTGTGCACGGGACCCAAGATGTATACTGTGCGCTGAACTAAAAATGAACAGTTTGGACCATGTCTCGGGATCGGGTATGTGTAGGGCATTTCGAATGGCTCTCGAGCAGGCTAAGACTCGAAAATGATAACTATAATACAAGCAAATATGCACAGGTGTAAAATGGCTGATGATTTAATGATGCAACTACTACGAGAAAAGGGTGGCGACCTGGTAATTATCAGTGAACAATATCAAAACGTGATCAACAGAAACTGGTACACTGATAAAAATAACACTGCGGCGATTTGGGTAGTAAATCCTTTGAAATTTCCGGTAAACGAACACGGGGCAGCAAATGGATATGTCTGGGTTAAAAATAGTACAACAACAATAATTAGCTGCTATTTTACACCAAACCAAGCGGTGCATGAGTATCGAGAGCAAATGGATAGGCTGGAGGAAACATTGGAGGATATGGAGGGAAACATTATAGTTTGTGGTGATTTTAACGCTAGGGCCGTGGAGTGGGGCATGACGCGTACAAATGGTAGGGGTGCACTAATATTAGAAATGGCAGCTAGGCGTGACCTCAACATACTAAACGTGGGAAGCACTGGTACGTTCCGCAGGCCTGGGTGTGAGGCAACAATACCGGATATATCGATGGCATCGGAAGGGGTCGCCGGTAGAATCGAAGGATGGAGGGTACTGGAGGACTACACTGGTAGTGATCATCAGTACATAATATTTAGAATAAATACCGGAAATACAAGACATAACCACGAACATAGGGGGGACATCGGATGGAACGTGGCCAGGCTAGATAAAGATAAAATGGCGTTGGCATTACAACGGGGTGTGGATGTGGCTGGGTTGTCATTTCCGTGCACTGGTGAAAAGACTGGGGCGGAGTTGGTGGTCACACAGACAATGGACATAATCAGGCGGGCATGCAACGAGGCAATGCCACGTAGAGCAATTAGAAATAACAGGCGCCCTGTATACTGGTGGACAGAAGAAATTGCCGAATTAAGGAGGAAATGCTTGCATTTACGACGCAGGGCTCAAAGAATGCGGGGTGAACCCGGGACTATGTCATTGTCGACAGAATACAAAATCGCCAGGAAGGCCCTCCGGAGCAATATTAAAAAAAGGAAGATAAAGTGCTGGCGAGATTTATGTGATGAGGTAAACCAAGACCCGTGGGGATTGGGTTATAAAATCGCTTGTAAAAAACTAAGGGCACCAGGTGCGGGTAATGGTTTGACGCCTGAAACTATGGAAAATATTGTGGACACACTTTTCCCAACACACCCTAAAAGAAACAAACGAAATATAGCAGTAGCTGCGAAAGATATTCCATTATTCACGCGGGAAGAATTAGAATTGGCTTCAAAAACAATTAAAAACCGTAAGGCGCCTGGATATGACAGGATACCGGGAGAGGCAATAAGGACCGCATCTATTGCTTGCCCACAGCTGATGCTACATATGTACAATACCTGCTTGCGGGAGGGGGTATTCAGTGATAGATGGAAGAGAGCACTCCTCGTCCTAATTAATAAAAACGGTGGAGACAAAATGGCGGCATCATCATATAGGCCTCTTTGCATGTTGGATGCGGCGGGTAAACTCCTTGAAAAAATGATTAGGTCCAGGCTACACGTGGCAATAGAGGAGGCGGGTGGTTTATCGGACACACAATTTGGATTCAGAAGGGGAAGATCTACGGTGGGTGCATTGCGAAGGATCACTGATGTCGTTAAAATGGTTGAGTCGAGAAACCACCATTCTAGGGGCGTGGTGGTATTAATCACTCTTGACGTTAAAAACGCCTTCAATTCGGCGAGGTGGGTGGACATGCTACGTGCGCTGGAAAACAATTTTAACATTCCGTCATATTTACTACGCATCATAGATAATTATCTAAGGAGCCGAACCTTAATATATAAGACGACGGAAGGGGAAAAAAGCAAGGAAATCACGTCGGGAGCTGCACAGGGTTCTATACTGGGTCCGGATCTATGGAACGTTATGTATGATGGCTTGTTAAGGTTGAACATGCCGGAAAACACTAGCATAGTGGGCTATGCTGACGACATTGCGGTAATCATTATGACCAGGGATTGTGAGGATGCGCAAATGCGACTAAATCAGGTCATGAGAAGAATAGATGAATGGATGATGGACCATGGTCTGGAATTGGCTGCTGCAAAAACAGAAATCGTGATATTAACTAAGAAGAGAATGAACACGATTATTCAAATGCAAGTGGGTACAGAAAGCGTACAGACGAAGAATGTGATAAAGCATTTGGGAATAATGTTAGACAAAGGCCTCACATTCTCCCATCAAATAAGGTCAGCAACGGAACGGGCCGCGGTAACAACAAAAAATCTGGCTAGAATCATGTTGAACATGGGGGGTCCGAAAGAATGCAAAAGGAAACTGCTAATGGCGACTACGCGGTCAATATTACTGTATGGGGCAGAAATATGGGCTGATGCTCTAAAAAAGGAGTGTAATAGAAAGCATATGGCATCTGTACAACGCACGGGGGCCCTTCGTATTGCATGCTCTTACCGAACAGTTTCGGGTGCGGCGGTACTGGTGATCGCGAACGAAATACCAATTGAATTGTTGGCGCACGAAAGGAAAATTATATATATGAGAAATATTGAGACCGACAGAAGGGACGCGGCAATAACAGAAAGAATTAAAACCATGGAGATATGGCAACACAAATGGGAAAACGATAATAGGGGCAGATGGACATTCAGACTGATTCCACAACTCAAAATCTGGACAGACAGAAAATACGGGGAAGTGAACTTCTACATCACTCAGCTGTTATCGGGGCATGGATATTTTCGTGCTTACCTATGTATGATGGGTAAAGTGATTAGCCCGGCATGCGGTCATTGTTCCGCACCAGAGGACACGGTGTACCACACATTTTTCGAATGTGCTATGGCCGAGGTAGAAAGGGCCACCTTAACAAAAGCACTTGGTCCTATAAACCCAGAAAATATTGTGTACTTAATGATACAAAACGAGGAATCATGGAACATCATGGCCGGGTTTGTAGAGGTGGTGCTTAGGAAAAAAAAGCAACTCGGATATTTAGAAGACCCAGGCGTTATCATTTAGATCAGTCAGCACGGCCCAACTTGAAGTAATGCGAAAGCGGTTCCGGGTTGGATTACGCCGTGGGAAAAGGGGGTGGTGTTTTAGTCGGTAACCGAGAACATCTGGAGTCCGACACTTATGAAGGTAGCGTATCCCCTTCATAGAGGAAGTCCATAAAGGATTTCACCACCTTCCTAAAAAAAAAAAAAAAAAAAAAAAAAAAAAAAAAAAAAAAAATAATATTACTTTTTTCTTTTTATTTAAAACTTTTACTATTTATTGTATACGCATATATAGGCATTCATCCATATCGTATATAAATATAATCCCCTATATGGTTGGTGGTGGTGAACATTATAATATACAATATAACAACACCATTGTAGTATCAATAGATATATTTTATTTAATTTTTTTATAAGATACAAAGTAAAATGTTTGTTATTTAAATAAAGTATATATTTATTTATATATTGAACAATATTCTACACCGCACACAATGCTTTTGATATATTGTATGTTTACAAATTAATTAAATTCTTATAAGAATTTACATGATAACACGTTTATTGGATTGTATTGCATTTAGTGTTATACCGTTTCCTTTCAACATTTTCAATTAAATGTTCAATATAATGTGTGTGTGTGTATATATTTGCTATAGTAAATAATAGATTTTATTAGATTTTATATACGCACATATTTTTTTTTTCATTTTATCTTAAATTAATTAAATTAACATTAAAATAATATTACATCTCACACATTATTATGGATAGCACGCAAAATTATTGAAAACAGAAAAAATAAAATAACCAAATAAAATATAATCAAATGTTAATGAAAATCGAAAATAAAAACCGGAAAACTACAAATAGACATGCGGACGGATACACAACACCTAAACGTATATAATATACATATGTCCAGCGTCCTGGCAGTGTATTTTTTATATAAATAAAATTGTTATATTCAAAGAATGTTAGTGTAAATTTTTATATATACCACATTCTTCTTATATATACACTATAATGTCACTCTATATATATATAATATGGTATATTTGTTTGAATATAATATTATTATTATGGACATTCATATCTTATACATTGATTTTGTTGATATATATACTTGTATTAAATATTATATATGTAATATTATATATACCATATATATACATAAATAGATTAATAGGTTTAGGTTTGATATAAAAAGATATGGGTTTTTGTTTCCATATATTGTATATATATACAAGGTGTCCACGAGCGTTGCGTATTCCTTCAAGGGGGTGATGGAGGACAAAATTCTAAGTCGAAATTACTAAATAACATTTTTCGATTTGGGCAACTATTTTCGAGATACGGCAGTAAAAATTTTTCTCGGCAGTCTATCATTAAAGTACGAATAACTTCGAAAGTAAAGTAAATACAGAAAATTTATAATAGACCGAATTGGTAGAGAATTAAATTTGGAATTAAAATGTGTTAAAAATTTTTTTATAACTTGCTTAAAAGTTTAAAAATCATAAATGTTTGAAAAAGTGGTTTGTATTGATTTGAATACGAAAAGTAATGAATTGTATTGAAATAAAAAAATAACCAACTAAAATAATAGCTATTTGAAACAAAAGAAGAGTAGGCTTGTTTAACTTTCGTTTATTCATAAGCAAATACCGAATACTTTTCTTTTGTTCCAAAAAGCTATAATTTTAGATTGCTATTTTTTTTATTTTTACAATTACACCACCATTTCAAACATTTATAACTTTTAAACTAGTTAGTCATAGCTAAATGAAATATTTTAACAAAATTGTAGCGAAATAAACTAGTTTTACTTTTTTGATATAAAAATTGTATGAAGCTCCGTTAAATTTTTAAAAGAATTCATTTTAGTATGAAATTTTTGAGAAAAGATAGTTATTTTTCAATTAAATTGTTCAATAACTTGAAACTGAAGTAAGTTATAAATAAAATTATAACACAATTTAATTCTCTACAAATTTGGTCTACTATAAATTTACTTTCGAATTTATTGGTCCATTAATGATGAGACTACCGAGAAAAATTCTTACGGCCGTATCTCGAAAACAGAGCTCCAAAACGAAAAATATCATTTAGAAATTTCGACTTAGAATTATGTCCCCCATCATCGCCTTTAAGGAATGCTTACCGCTCGTGGTCAACCTGTATATAGTCTATATATACTACCGTATACCGTATATCCTCCTATGTATAATATATAAGTATATTATTTTATGTATATATATATATTTATATACAATTTAGTACATAACTATTACCCTTACCATATATATATAATATAATATAATGTATATAATACTATATTTTAATATGATAGACTATTTATAGCAGCTAACCTTTCAAGAGGATACAATCGTTTTGTGGTTTTCATTTTTTTGGTTTAAGGAGGGGTTCATTTTTCGATTTTACTATACATACCATACCAATAATATATATTATATATAATCTGGTTATAATTTTATGTTATGTATACCATATATAAATAACATGCATATTATCTATATAAAATATTAGTTACATTTTTATTATCATATAGGAAAAAAATAAATAATACTCTTATATAGTATAGAAAAAAATAATAACCGAATGAATGGAATTCAATATACACACATTCATTTTAATAAGGTAAATTATACATTTTATATATTATACTCGTAATATTCCTATATTATGTGTTATTATTTATTTACTTTAATTTATTGGGAAATAAAAGTGTATAGAAAAAAATATATACTTGTAATCGTATTCGATACAACAATATATTTTTCAATAAATTTGATGGTCGCATTTACAATTTATTTGTATATTTCAATATGTGTGAATATTATACATATATATATTTATATTTATCTATAAGAGAACACTTGAAATAACTTAAATTTTATTATAACTTACTTATACCCATATAAGGGAAATCAATAAGAAAACAAAAGAAGAAATTTCTATGGGTAGTTTTTATGGCAAAACAATTAACTCATATATGTACATCGTTGTATTATTTTATATTGTAATATAAGGCACACAATAATGAACATTTGAAATACGCGACGCACACTTCACACACAATTAATATTAAAATATATAAATATTAATCGATAGGTATTTATATAAAAAGAGAATTAAATTGGGAAATTTTATTTATGTTTTCTATTTTCTGTAATTAAATACATTATTATATATTTACAATATGTTTCAATAATATCTATATATATATATACGAGGTGTAGAAATATGAAATTATCGGTAACACAAATTTGGTTCTACTTATCGAAGCTCTTTCATGCTCTTTCAGAAGCAACATATAGAAATTGGTTTCAAAAGTAATGAATTTGATTTTATGAAATGAAGAACATACAATACCACCGAAAAAGTTTGAAGACAGTGACTTGCAAGCATTGTTCGACGAAGATGATACAACAAGTCAAAAACACAAATGGCAGAAATGTTAAATGGTTCCACAAAAAACAATTTCCAATCGTGTTTGGTGGGATCAGAAAGGTGTGGTGTACTATGAGCTTCTGAAACCTGGTGATATTGATCGCTACAATAACAACAAATGATCAATTTAAACCATGCAATAAACGAAAAACGACCACAATGGACAAGAAGACATGGTTCCTTATTCACCAGACTTAGCTCATTCGGATTACCATATGTTTTCATCGATGCAACACTCTATTGCTGACCAGCACTTCAAAACATCAGAAGAAGTCAAAAATTGACTCTCTGAATGGTTTTCATCAAAAGAGGAACAATTTTTGGGGAAAATTATCCACAAATTGCAAGAAAGGTGGTCAGAATGTGTATAGAAAGTGATGGTCAATATTTTGAATAAAATATTTTTATCTTTTCACTTTAAAATAAGTGTTTTATTTTCCTTAAAAAACAATAATTTCATATTTCTACACCTTGTAAATGGCTATATATTTACCGCATACGAGTACTAATATACTATATTAGGTTTTATTAACCATATCGTAATATAAACTTAACTGATATATATTTATGTATATTAGTCCTTTATATTGATACATATACCTTAGGTCCCCATCTTGGTTTCAATATTAATTCTTTTGTATATAGTTGGATTTAGTTCTCCAATATTAATTGCAAGTTCATTTTATTGAGCTTTTAACTCTAGTTGCTTGTTTTTTGCTATCAAAACAATTAGTCTTAGAATTGGGATTCTATTGAATGATGGCAATAAATTTACACGTAATTTTCAATATATACATTAAAAATTATAATTTGAAAGGGAATTTTGTTTGATTGGGAATACAATAGAATTCCACTGTATATATGTAATTGGAATTTGGACTATGTACATTTATTACATTATAGCAAATATAGTACTACTCACACGGTTTCGGTGAATCGTATTCAGAAAACCTTAACCTTAATGAAAAATATAACAAAATTATTCATATAATTATAGAATTTAAGCAAATTCATAGACACGAGAATTTTTAAATCGATTTACTCTTTTAAAAGATATTCCCGATTTAAAGGAATCGAGTGATGCAATATTAAAATTTATCTTTCATTAAATGATTGAAAATTGATTATATTTTGAAAATCTATTTATAAAATTAGTAATGCGTTAAAATTTATAATAAAAATAAGATGATAATTCATAAAAATTGGATTTTCCGAAAAATTTGGTAGGTGAAAATATTACTTGCTATATACTAATACTAAAGCCATAGACAAAGGATATAAAATGCTATGATGACATTTTTTTAAGCAAGAATAAATATTTTTTGCAATTAAAAATCAGTTGGCAAAGTTTGTAGTTGTTTGTGCCGAATTGAAAAGAAATGTTATATTATTATTTTTATATTTTAATAGTTATTTCAATAAATTAAAATAATTCAATTATTATTTACCAAATTACATCACGTATAAATATTACATAATTTATAATAAAATAAATATATTATATGAAAGAATATAATATGCAAATTTTGTTTAATAAAATCAATAGAAATGTCGCCTAATCCAATCTGTACCGCAACCGAGTTAGATTTATTACAAACATAAATTCAAAATCTACATATAATATTAGACGCAATGAAACATTTTGAAAATTAAATGAATTTACAACAATGGCATTTGAATAAGTTGAAAAGCCATTCAGTTCCCATAGCCCTGTAAATATATACGATAATAAAACGAATGGATGCACTTAAGTGTAACTTTATTATTATTACTGTTAACGCGTACACAATTTATTTGTATATTTAATCAAGTCCACATTGCACGTGTTACGTATAAATATATATAAAAGCCTTTTTCTGTTATTTAATTAATATATGCATTAGAATATAACTAAAGTGTATATACACGCAGTGTCACACCAGATTTATAATTAAATATATGTACTCTATAATACATTAAATATAATATGAGTATTATAAGTTTAATGTTAACAGTTAACACTTTTAACATTTTATGATAATAATTATTATATCGTGTAACTGAAAAAAAAAAAAGAAGAAATAAAACTAAAATTTTAACAAAGAACGCACCAGAAAAACTCCATGCTCATTAAAATAAAGTGAATTTTACGTAAATTAATGTAATTATTTTACATAAATATAAATATATAATATTTTGTAATTCCATTATTATTATGAACTTTTATATAAATACATATATTTAGGTATTATATGAGATGGTCTGTTATGGGAATAATAGCTTGCGAAAGTATATGTACGACGAGTATGATATTTACTTATTTTATATGTATGTAAAAATTACATGTCTATTTAGTATTTGAACTTTCGGTTAATTCTTAACGTTTTTTTACATACTAATATATTTTCAATCAAATCAAAAATGAAAAATAACCAAATTGTATATATAGCGCTTCAAAAATTATAATCAAATTTCGTATTAAACATTTTTTATTAAGTTCCCAGACAATGATACTCGGCATGACCTGTTTCAAGAATATATTAAAATGTTGGCTATTTTGCCAATCCATCTAATATACGCATATATACTTAATTTAAATAAATAGATCAAAAATAATAAAATTATTTAGATTTCCATCATATATTCTTGAGTAACCTGTGACGGAAAGATGTTTTTAACAATTAGTTTTTTACACATATATTTCTCTATAATTGTTAATATTAACTAAAGCTATTTTCAAATTTTGTATTATAATATAAATGAAGAAATTACGATATGTTATGAAATTTTTTAACTTAATTTTTCTACATTTTGAAGATACTTTGTTTCACTTTTTCTACCAAATGTTTCGAACTCAAATCATTTGAAGTAGCAAAATTATTAAAATATGTATTAGGTGGTTCGATTAATATTAACATTTTTTTACCGCATATTATCTAATTGAATACCTGAAGATAGAAACAATATATTATATAAAAGAATCTAATGAATAAATAGCTTATGATACTTGCCAATTGAACTGTTATACATCAAACGCATCAATAATTTGTGTTTGTTAATCTCCTAATTGATCAGCAGCAACACTTTGCCAATTGGTTTTTGTCCAGGTTCTTAATTTTTGTTATTATTTTAATTCTAAATGAATAGTTGATGTCGTTATTTATTGAATATTTTTTAAAAAATATACATCTCAATCGAAACTTTTGAAATCTTAAATGTGTTAATTTTGCGTTTTTTTTTATTTTTCTACCAAGAATTAACCGATAGTATATCACATTTTTTTTTCATATATATACGTTTATTTAAAAGTGCAAATTAAGCATAGATATATAGTGTATATTTTGGGAAAGTTGATATGGGAATAATAATGATGCTTAAAATAATATTGATGACCATAAAAGGAATATGCAAAACATGAAATGTTGATTTAGTTTATATTTTTATTTTGTTAAAATTTTAGTTATTATTATTATATTATATTTATATATTCATAATGATATGGTGTACAATATATATAATGCGGTAATGGATAATAACATCCAGTAATGTTAGTATAATATACATTTTATAATGGAATTAATTACATAGTGATACGGGAAAATGTATGGTCTTATACACCATATGTGATATATAGTGTGGATAAAATAATAGGTAAAAACCTTTAAAGCCAGAATATTTATAATTAGTATATGTTTGTTAAAAAAATTGATTTAATTAATTATATTGTCAATGTACTGATATACATTTTGGACGAGTTTATGAAATATATTCCCACATATGTACACGTAATATACAAATAATTTCTAGATTAATTTGTTTCGTATTATTACATGTATATAGTATACGATATAATTCTATTATCCACATTTATTCAAAATATCGGACAGAGTGTTTCAATTTTAATGCCCGCAGATGCTTAAATCACAAAAGTTATATGTGCTCGTAGTTTTAAGGTAAAGCATAATATTGTTGCCTTGTGATTGCAGAATTTTTTATTTATATGTGAACCTATATGTTTTACAGTACATGTGATATGATATATAGCTGTCGTTAAAATATTCCCTTAACTAAAATTAAATATGCGATCATAAGTATATATCTGCCATCGTTTATTTAAATGAAACACGTACTTGATTATTATTACTGCAACATAATACCGTCTGCGTTTAATATGTCTTTATGGTGAAAATTTTCGACTTTTTATACTTAAGTTAAAATCAAAGTTCACTTCTCAATTTCTATTAGAAAACAAACAACTATCATCCGGAACATTTTATCCTGATCACAATTCATATACATTTTGTGTAACCATTTCAAAAACGACGGGCCACGTCGTATATGCATCTATAATAAACAATATATGCATAATTACTTTATATTATATAGAGAACTATGAATATACTATATTATGTATACCAAAAATATGTACAATATATTTAGAAATTAATTTGGTTGTCAAATACAATTTTTATAAAATTTAATATTTAATAGAAATTGTTTGTAAATCAAAATTTTATTAAAATGGTAAACTGATGAAATTTGAAAAAAAAACATCGGATTTTAATTAAACTTTTACGTACAAAATACACAACATCAGACTTCAAATAGATTGGTATAATATAATTAAATGATAGCATACATTATTTTTTGTTTATGGTATGTAATGTAATGTATGATATATGGCGTTTGTTGTTTACAAACGAAAATATTGAATTATTGGTTATAGAAGAATGTCCAATCATAAAATAATTAAATTGTTTGTTTTTGTCATAGCATTGACAGCCGAACCACTTAATCGTATCGCGTATATATATAAAACGCATATGTGTGCAATTGCCCCATACGCGGTAATAGCATTCAATTTTGTATTGTGTCAATTTACAAGTATTTTATTTTACAAAAAAATCATCATCTACCTTATGAATTGTTTCCTAATAATGCGAACGTTTTGAAATGTTTAAAATTTTGCAAGTTATTTTGTGTTTGACTTGAATCCACATAGAACAATGGCTACAGTTTAGCATCATTAGTTGTTTTTTTTTTTATAACATTTAACAAATACGGAATGGTTTTCGGAAAAAATGTTTATGATGCTATGATCAATATAGAAAATATATTAATTGAAAAATAAAATACACATTACATAAATTGTTATCTAAATTTCAGAAATTATCTATCTGCTCTAATTATTTTTATATTTACTAATCAGCGACAACATGACATTATTTCGTGATTTCCGTAAAACTTCAAGACAATATCACAAGAACAGCCCATCAAATTTACCATTGCAAGCAAATACCCGGTCATCCTCTGTAGTATAATTACTTGTGGTAAATATCTGACGCACAATCATTTTCATTTAAAAATTTATAAGACAGATTGGCGCTGCGTTTAATATTCGTGTGACCAGAAAAAAGTTGAGTCAGTCAACATTTCCGAAAAGCAATACTGTTTTTCGTAATGCACATGGTTTATTATAATTTAATGTTAACACAACATCATACGATCAACACAATACATTATGTGCATATAATATTTAGTGACTATACATAAATTTAGCAAAAAAGTAAAACAATAACCGAAACCCTATGCATATCATTATTATTAGAACTTTTTAACCATAGAAATTAAAAAAAATCGACTATGGCCGTGGCCAAATTACATGAATTGCCGTATTTTTCTACATATAAGACACCAAATTGGATTTATATATCGCATATTCAAAATTTATATCGACTCAATGAACACCACAACAAATCTAATTATTCCAAAGACTGTATACAAGTCTGGAATATCGTTTTATAAAAAGTGTATATATCGAGCTAAAAGAAAATTATGTTGAAAAGTAAATCAAATTATGTTCGATTACAGTGAATTCTTGTAATATTTTCACCTTCATTATCAATCAGTCCTTGTAGTATTTAAGAGTATGTATATATATTTTATTTACACATATATTGCATTTTTAAATATAGAAGAGTTTTTAAAAAACAATTTATATATATACGAAATCTTGTTTCTCTCGAGAGTAGATTAAAAAGTCGAATTTATATAATCAATATAGAAAAAATAAATTTGTAAATACATTAGTGACACATCGGCACAGTCGAGTCAATTTATATGTATACCATATATATATTGATGGCATATTGTTATGGATGGATATATGATTAAATTTTACATTAAATGCCCAATATTACCGAAAACTCTACAGATTGGAAAATAATGAATAATGTTTATATTTATTAACTTCACGTGCCTACAATAATATATATGTTTTGTATTAATATATTGTATAGAAACCGTCGCAATATATACAGATGTTGATGTATATGGATTATTTTTAAGCGATTTCTTTAATGTCATACAATTACCATATCCATCAAATTGGCTAGAAAAGAATTTCGATCTTTCTTAATAAATTATATTCGATAATATTTTATTTTTATTTTATTAAATTTTATTAATTTTGTGTAAAAACTTCCGTATTTCTTTATCAATTATAGAGATAGACTATTGAATTTGGTGTGGCATTTCCTTCACACGCATATATTTATATGTACTTTAAATTTTAACATTATTTTCTATATATTTTACACAAATCAATATATGTTCAATTTATAAATAATATATACAAAAGACATATTTATGTATTTATTTATGTTTATAAATAACGAAAATATGTTTTACATATATATATATATATTTATATGTATAATAATATGATGACAGTAAAATTTTATGTTTACATAATTTTGTTCTCTTTATAGAATCTATCCATTCAACCATTCAACCATCCGCATCCAACCATCCGTCTATATCTATATATACAACACAGGGGTACACATACCTTATTTTCCATGTATTCATATATACATAATATACACCACCTTTCCTATACTTTATATAAATATGTTGTATTGCATATATATATGTTTGTGTATTAAACACACAACATAAAATATATAAATATATTATTAGATACATAAATACAATAAAAATATAACGCTGAGAAAAATTTTATTTACATAACACTGAGAAAACTTTCTTATAATAAATCACGACACAATGGAAATATGTCTTTGGTTTTACAAGTTCCGATTTTTTCGTAAATATTATAACACTCACAATATCGCTAAAGTTAAAATATTATGTTTAAAAATAATTATCATCAGAAAAATAAAATAAGCAAAATAATTACAATGTAATGGTTAAAAAACCATTTTGCTATTGTAAAAACAATAGGCTTTTATTTTTAATCAAAAACATTTATATTAACTTCCTTACTTACTTCATGACATTATAACCCGGTTGCGGTTTTAGCCTTTTCCAACACGTTTCTCCAACCTGACCTATTCGCAGTCTATGTCTTGCAATCCCGAAGTTATAAGGATCTTTATATCACAGTTTGCGTCACGTAGCCATCTTGCCTTAGGTCTTCCGGTTCTCCTTCTACCTGCTGGATTACCATTCAACAGTTTTTTTTGCACACGCTCCTCCTCCGTGCGTACTACATACCCAAGCCATCTTAATCTATTGATTTTGAATGTTTTGACAATATTTAGTTAACTGTACGACTTGTCTAATTCAAAATTGTATCTTTGTCTCCAACCATTATGTTCTTTGCGACAGTACCAAATATGCCACCGAGAACCTTTCGTTCAAAAATCGGAAGTAATTGTCAAATGAACTATTTGGGTTGATTACCCAAATAAGTTATCCGTTAAGGTCTAATTGAAATAATTCACTTTATGTGTGAGTTTATATGTTTCTATGGATGCTTACAATTAATACAATTACTCTAATTTTGGTGAATCGCCCATATATATATGGTGTTGGGTTATGTTTTGTAAATCTCATATCCTCATATATTATACATATTTTCAGACATATTCTATTTTTATTTCACCAGATTGAGTCACAGTTCCACTGAATCACTTCTTCTCTTAATGTTAATACAAAAAAAAAACATATTAAATTATTATTTCAAATTATCCCTGCGGTTATATCTCTATATTTAATGTACTCCTTATAGTAAATTCAATATTACAATAATTTTTGATATCAAACAATTAATTTGTAAATATTTCATTATTAAAATTATATTAACACAAAATAAATATATCAATTGGTTTAAAATTTTAAAAATTATCTATCGTTCCGTGGTTCTGTATAATATTATAAATATTTTATAGTCATTTAAATTAATAGTTAACCGGTGTAAAATGTCTTTCGATTATAATTACAATCCCGTTGAAATGTTTATTTATGGAAGTATATAGGCTAAGTTGAAATTTCTTGCGGTGCTCTTGTGTTCTCCGTCGAGAAGACCAAACATATAGATAATACATCAATATAATGTACCACCTAAATAATATAAATATAATATATATATACTTAGAAAACATATTCAGATTGCAAAATTTATGGAAGCGTAAATTGATTTGTTTTCTTCTTTGACATAGACTGGAAAAATTGATTTAAAATTTGATTAGGCAAATATTGTTATTTATATAAAAATGCTTTTTTTTTTTTAGGTTTTTGTTTGGCTGTAATCATTTTTGTTTTGTTATCATCATTTTTTATTTTGTTTTAAGGTTCCTTGTGTTATTCGGATCTATCTGTTGTGTGTGGTGGGATGTTTACATTGAAAATTAGTCTTTGTTGGTTTTTTTGTTTAAATAAATTATACCGATTATTTTAATGAAAATATTTACCTTTACGGATTATGCTGTGGTGAATAAATATGGTCATTTTCTTTTGACATAATCACTTCAAATTGATTATTTATTGACAGTTTGATTCTATTTTAACAGAGTTATACACCATTTTGATCTCAACCGCACCATAAACTTCTCTATCTACTTTGGTTGAAAGTGATAATCGAACTACGCTATTTGATAAAGAATGCTTTTCATCATTGCATTGAAATAATTTCAGTATTACCCTATATGCAGAAAGAAACCAATATATATTTGTTTAAAAAAAGTTTACTTTCAATGCAAAGATCCAATATATTTGGGGTATATAACGTTACCATAAAGAAAATTGAAACTATTTTCATTTTAAAATTAGTTTATCTTCTATAACATGATATATCAAATCACAGTACATGCAAATACAAATGTTTCTGTATTTGCTAATATAAATAAATCGATATATGCCATGTCCCTCCATCATTAATGTCTTATATGGTAGAAAGATTTCATTTCCCCAAATAAAATTACAAGGATTCACCCTGTTCCACCCTCACGTATTTATACGTAAATGTTGTAATCCCCTTCGCACCAATTTTATAGGCAACGTATTATTCTGCATGAGATTGTTATGCTACCTTCCTCTTTCAGCAACTCTTTTAATATCATCCATTGACACGATTTTATTATTATAATCGATTTTACAAGATCATGAAGCCTTCAAATACCCATAGATTGTTTTAGTTTGGTACCATACGTAACATTCTAAGCATAGTGGTTCGTTCGCTGACTTTGTAATAAATAGATACGATGGAAAAAGTTTTAGTTGCAACTTCACTTGTCACTTTATTTCTTTTTTTTATCTATTGTGAAAATGGAAATTTATCATCGTAATCAAATAATGGTACTCTAAGTGATCGTCATCTACCAAACATTTATAACAGTCAAGTTGGTAAATTACTTTGACGTTTTTTAACAATTCACCAATTGGTATGCAATTATCGAAAGATAGAAGTATCCTTTAAATCAGTATGACGAAGGCTGAGAAATAGCATTTATAGTTTTCAATATCGCTATATTTTTCTTATAACTTGAGTGAAATTAAACTAAATTGTGAAAAAAAATCTGGGTGTTACCCGAATTAAATTTTTCGGAAAATTTACATTTATGAATTATCATCTTTTTTAAAGATAAGGCCATTGTTTTAACGGATTTCGATTTTTGCTTACCGCATTGCAAATTATAATCAATTTCCAATCTTTCATAGAAAGAGATTTTTAGCATTTTTCTAAAGCTTTCAAAAGATACGGCCGATTTTCCAATCGATGGCAGAGAAAATTTGAAGAAATTGCATAAATGGAAAATCGGTGGGGTCATATCTTTTGAACGTGTTGATCGCTATTAAAAAAATCTCTTCTATTAAAAATTGGAAATTGATTATAATTTGAATTTCAGCATACAAAACTGGAAATACATTAAAACTATGGCTCGTAATTCAATAAGATGATAATTCTTAAAAGTTGATTTTCCGGAAAATTTAGTAGGTGGACATTCCTTTTTTTTTTTTTTCTCCTAATGTAATCTACTTTCAACTCGTCTATCAGAAAAATATATTGATATTGCAATCTGAAAACATTTTTATACGCATCGCCACTGCTTTAAATCCATTATTTTTATATGAGTGATTAGTCATTAATTTTTCATTATTCACATATAGAAGAACAATCGATAACATAAGTGCAAAAATTTTAGTATTCAAATAAATAGCGAAAAATTTCAAAACTAACAAAATTCACATTAGTATATTTTGAAGCGAAATTCAATTATTGCAAAATTCGTACAATAACTGGCTTTACTTATTACATTTATTGTTAGTAAATTGTATGTCTTCAATAATATCTAATCGGTTTTATCATGAATGAAATGGTTAATGTTCCTTTGTATAGATTGTAATATATTAATATTCAATTGTATTTTTATATTTTAAGATCGAATATACAGAATTTTAATTATAATTAAACAATTAAAATATCATTATCCAAATTAATATCAAAATTTTGTTTGAAATTTAAAACACTAAAAATACAAAAATGGTCAATCATTATGGAAAAACAAAATAAATAATACCCTTTAATTATAAATTAATTTAAATTTATATATGTTTTTATGTATACCATATAAGAGTCTATAGACTTTTCGTAATAATATTATACGGATATTAATAGACATCATTATCTAGCAGCTAGTCACTTGTGTAAGGATTTATTAAATTTTATTCGAGTGATATATCCACCCAAAATGATATCATTAAACCAATTTCTATATGCATACGACAAATATATATATATATAAAACCTTACACGCATAACATTTATATTGAATGAATATTTCTGTATACCATTTATTGATAAACTTATACGTCTATATTGTATAATATATGAAGAATTTAATATGTACATATATTATTATAATATCATATATACACATATATGCGTAGATTTACATAATTTACATGTACTTTGCAGTAATACAAACATATATGTGTAGATATTTACCATTAACCCGCACAAAAACCTTTTTGTTGTTAATTAAAATTTATTGATGATCAAAATTTAATCATCAACAAAACATATTTATTTATATATATATATATCTTTATTCTACAATATATATATATGGATGGTATACTGGAAGAGTGAATGGCGCCCATCGTCAATTTAATATATATTCCTACATATTATGTATAATTATATAAAATAAATATATTTATGTAAAATAAAATGTGTGTATATATACTCTTTATTTATATAATACTGTATGTGTATAACTATTTTGTACATTGATATTGTGATAGATATTTAAAATATAAATATATTGGCAAAAACCGTATTCACACGGAGTAAAATTATGGTATATTGTAGATAGATTTAGCGTATTAGGTTGTGTGCCAATCGGACTAATTCTAATTCTAATTTTTTTACCACGTTATGGAATACAAATTTAACTTGGGTAAATTTATTTCAAAATTTAGCTGTGCTAAATGCACAAATGGTTAAAATCTAAATTGTGACAGATTAAAAACATTTTTTTGTTTATAAAATTGCTTTTATATATTATAATTGTATACTATATTGCCGTCTACATATTGAGTAGCTTCGAATTCGAGTCATGTCGGAAGACATTAATGCTATATTGAATAGTAATAATGATAATAAGCATCCAGATTATATGAATTATAAAGGCTTCTACTCGATTCAATGCCAAGCTGTTGTGACCTCCAATCATAATGTTTAATGCTATTTCTAATGGCTTTAGTAATATTATATACTTGGAGATAGCGGATATTCATGCAAAATAAATCCAATATCCATTATAACATCTTTTAAAAGCACAAATAGTATTATTTTTATATTCGTATATGTCAAATATTAGATTTATTTGTCAGAAATTATACACGGTCTTTAGCAGACTAATTTTTGAAGTTTCATTGTGGTGAATATAAATTTCAAAATTTAGATTTGTTCAAAAAATTTGATTTTAGATAATATCTACTTTTCCTCATATTGTACTTTTTGTAATTGTACTTTCACCCGCAGACTTGAAGTATTATATAGATTTACAACGGCATCCATCTCTAGTGTCAAAAGTTTAACCATGTCAGCGAATCCTGCATCAAATATCTTAATACTAATTACTCTCTCATGTGGTCTGATATATCAAGAAGAAACCGTAAACAATAGTCGGTTTAGAAAGGTTTTTAACTTCAACTAATCTAGCGACACAAAAATTACATTACACCACAATAAAATGACTTCTACGTGGTAGTTGTAAACGTATTATTAATTTAAATTATTCACAAATTTCGATAGATGAAGTGAAACATAAACGAACGCATTTTTTTTAAGAGTAAACAAATAACATATAATCTATAATGAAAAAACGCACACTCCTGTTGGATTTTTGTCAGTGCATATACATAATTTCCAATAAAACTTTATATGCACAATAATACCAATCCATAAAATATATAAATATAAACTTTAAAACAACATATTTTCAATTTCATACAAATTTATTTCGTTTCGTTTGTAAAATGTTTATATTTATATTTGCAGGGTGTGGATAGAAAGTTTTGATTCCCATTGTTATTTATGTTATATGGACAAATATCTGTTATATATACTATAAATCTTTATTTAATTAATTAATATTGAAGTAAAAAATATATTTCATTAATCATATAAACAGTCGTCCATTGCTGCTCAGTTCAACCGTTTCCAAAAATGAGCTTGATTTTAACTAAATTAAATCCCATTAATTTACATTTTTACCTCAACTTCATCGGCTTTATAAGCTTTCACTTTTTTCCTTCTTTTTAAGTTTTTCGACACAGCATATTCACATTTTTTTGTGAATCTTAAATGTTTGCGAATATCGGATCAATGATAATTTTAATTTTTAATTTTTAATTTAATTTTAACTATTTTTAACTATATTTTTAATATAATACAATAAAATTTTATAATCGAAAAAATTCAGCTATGATTTTAATAATTTTGAATTCAGTTTCTGCATTGTAGAAGAATCGTATAATTATTGATAAACTTCACTATATCACCTGAATTTTTGATGGCATGAATTGATTTTGAAAATTTCTTATCTGAAATATAAACAAACATCGGAATTCAGTTAGTAATTTACCGTGAAATTAAATTATTTCAAAAATGTCAATCATTTACTAAATTATTTCTTATAAAGAATATCTGATCAGTTTTATGATATTAAAAATAAATTTTAACAGCACAGATAGATCTATGATATCGTGTGAAAAAAGAATTTTTTTATAAGCATTTAACGATAAGTTCTACACACAGAAATGATTTGTTTCGGTTACATTTCAACCTTGTGTTTTATAGGAAATTCCATATTTACTAATTGTATGTCCATTAATTGGTTTTTTTTTTAAATTTTGAACTTAAGCTTCTGATACGATTTACTATATGTATATATAGAATCTATTTTCAGGCTTTTTCTCATTCACCGCTTTCATGTATCACTAAAATATCCATTAGAATAAATGTAGAACCCTTAATTTATAATTGTACCCTAGTAACAATTTGTTTCACCAAGACAGTGGTTTACATTTTGTATATTTCGCTTATGTATAGATATAATCCGCACTCTTTTTAATTTATTTTAAAAATTTTTTAAACAACCAGCAACTCATGAATTTTATCCGCGGTTTTTGTTCTTGTTTATTACTATAAAAAAATTATAATCGAAAAATTTTTGCCATCATTCAGTAATCTAAATTTCGTGCTCTTAGAACTTCTGGTTGTATCGTTAAATAACTGAATCAAATCGTGATTTGGCATTATCGTCATAAGAATATTTATTCTGCTAATACGGATAATTCACGGGTATTACTTGCCAAAATACAATGACGATCCAAAGATATTTTTCTCTAAATCTGTGAATCTGCTCACAAAAAATATAAATATAAATTCAATGGATATTCTGTGAAATAATAGCAACGAGAAATACTTCTAAGGAAAATCCGTGGAAATTATCATCGAAAATATATGGATAATGATAATCCAAGGACATTTTTTTTTGTAAAAATCCGTGGACAGGGTTGCACTCATAATATAAAATCCATAGATATTTCCACGGATTGAAACTACGGACTAATACAAATAATATGGAAATTTTGCGGACAAACTACGGACACTGTTACTAGGGTATTAATTAATCTCTTTTAAAGTATCATATTTTTTTTGGAAATTCATTTGAATATAAATTTAGAAAACTATAGAAAATTTAATTTAATACAATATTCGCAAATATACTAATACTGGTTTTTCCAAGGTTGTTCGATTTTACGTTTTTAAAGCTATGAATTTCGTTTGGTGTATAAACAATTTGATTAATAAGGACTTAAATGTACCATTTAATTTTACATATATTGCGTAATTTTGAGTATTACAAATTATTATATTGTATAAATAGAAAATGTATCACTGCTGAATATTTTCTATCCACCCTGTGTAGCATATGCATAACTTCATATAAATAGGAATTTAATCTATGTAGCATATAAAATTAAGCATTATAGTTTTATAAGGATAATGCTTAATTCCTTTTCCTAGGTCATTTGAATTTTATAGTAGTACACTATACATTCATCTACAATACATAAATAGTTGCTAAACAACTGTAATAGTTTTATTTTATTTTTTTTTCACGTTATTTATGTATAACTTTATTTACAACAATATTATTTTTATTTCACTGTTTCAATTGTTATTAGTACAGGATATACTAAATAATATATCGATTTTAAATATTTTATGTTTGAAATATTTATGAGTATTGCGTGACAATTATTCGGAATTTATATACATATTTAAATTATATATATATATATTGCTACTGTATATATTTAATATATATATATATATATATATACACATCATACGAGTAATATATACCTATTGCTTGCCTATTGCCCTATATATTAATATATTGTATGTATTTATGGTATATATAATTGCTATAAATATAACAATTTAGAATAGATTATTCTTGTGGTTGATTTCCGTCATTTGTTATCATGTTATATATATATGCAGATAAATATAGAATGTATAGATAATCAAAATTATAAATGTATTTATAAATACAAAATATATATAATTAAATAAATAAATCAGAGACCCTATTGTGCATAAAAAATATAATTTCGTTTAATTTATTTTTGTACACAAATATAACACACACACACATATATATTATATAGTTTATATAAAATATTTATAAATTTTAAAAATAGTTATACAATTTCACAATACGAAATAAATTTTTAAGATACACATTGATGTTTATAGCCGTGACAACGTAATGAACAGCATTCAGAGTGATCAAAACACTGCGCATACAATAAATAAATAAATAAATAAATAAATAAATAAATAATTAAATGAAATTTAAACAATCAAAAATATAAATTTTAATACCTTTTTTCCATACGCTTTACATCCTATATTATTTGGATTATCTCCGTAAACGGATAGTTGTGAGTAATTCCATAAATCAGCATATGTACCACATACACCTGTACTCTTACATATTTTCGAACAACAATCATACGATTGTTTACACTATAATTATATGTGTGTGAAAAAAGAAATTGTTTTATTGTTATTTAAATATTTTTATGTTTACAAAATATTTCAAAATAAAATAAAACCATTTTAATTTTATCTATTTGATGAATTTGATATACATAAAATTATATGTTCCCTCATATTAAATAGTATCCGCATAGATGTGACATAAATATTCATATTTAGTAGAACAATAAATAAATAAATTTTATCATTTAATTTAAAATATAATGCGATAATTCTGATACCATACAATATATTTTAGCCATATACATTAATTTTGGTTATGCTATAAAATTTATGTCCCTTATACATTATAATATATAAATTATAAATGCCAGAGATATATTAGATATTATTCTATATTTGTAATTATAATATGTTACACGAATATATATTTGTATAATTATAATATATGAAAATCAATTAAATGAATTAATTTATGCTTTAAAAATATGTTGACATTTCAAATTATATAAATGGATTAAATTTTAAAATGTGTTTGAACTGTTTGTTATACCATATTATTGATATAGGTCTAAATGGGTATACTGAGATATTAGTATTTATACATTTGGAAATCAATTGTTTTATTTTTATGTAATCACGTCCTCTATTAAAGTATACTATTTAGTATCCGTCGTTTATTCAATAGGTTACTATTACGTTGTTATGCTATAGTGTGTCAGCATAAAAATACATCAATTACTTATTTATAACAACATAGAATCAATATATTTATTTTGTGCATAGAAGTATAAATACGAGGTGTAGAAATATGAAATTATCATTTTTTAAGGAAAATAATACGTTTATTTTAAAGTGAAAAGATAATAATATTTTATTCAAAGTATAGACCAGAGCTTTCTACACATTCTGACTATATTTCTTGCAATTTGTGGATAGTTTTTTGCAAAAAAATTGTTCCTCTTTTGATGAAAACCATTCAAAGAGTCGACTTCATGTAATGTTTTAAAGTGCAGAGAGTATTGCATCGATGAAAACAAACGGTAATCAGAAGAAGCTAAGTCTGGTGAATAATTCGGGTGAGGTAATATAATATTTACAGCCAAGCGTTTTGATCTTATCCTGCACTGATTTTGATCTGTGTGACGACGGTGCATTGTCATGTTGCAAAATAATTTTACCATGTCTTGTTGTCCATTCTGGTCGTTTTTCGTTTATTGCATGGTTTAAATTGATCATTTGTTGGTGTTGGTAGCAATAAGTATTAACAGTTTCACCAGGTTTCAGAAGCTCATAGTACACCACACTTTTCTGATGCCATCAAACACAAAGCATTCTCTTTTTTCAACCGAATTGATTTGGTTTTGCGGTCGATTTTGCTGGTTGACCTGGTGTAACCCAGATTTTTTGCATTTAGGATTCTCAAAATAAATCCACTTTTTATCACCAGCAACAATTCGATACAAAAAAAACTTTTTCTTTTCTCTGTCTGGCAAGCAAAAATTTCACAGATTGTATTTCTATTTTCCATTTGTCTTTCAGTCAATTCATGAAGCACCCATTTTCCACACTTTTGAATATTTTCCATATCTTTCAAACGGTTGGAAATTGTTTTTTGTGAAACATTTAACATTTCTGCCATTTGTGTTTTTGACTTTGTGTATCATCTGCGTCCAACAATGCTTGCAATTTACTGTCTTCAAATTTTTTCGATTGTATGTTCTTAATTTCTTAAAATCAAAATCATTACTTTTAAAACCAATATCTATATGTTGCTTCTAAAAGAGCATGATCACCATAAGTTTCGATAAGTATTCAATGCGCGTCAGCTGCATTTTTCTTCAAAGAAAAATAATGCAATAAAACGAAAAAATAAATAGCGACACGTTCCCGTTAATCTTTAACTGCAGAGCCAAATTTGTGTTACCGATAATTTCATATTTCTACACCTGGTAAATAAAAAACTATGGTATTGTAAATTGGGTTGTTTACTATATATGGAGATAAATTTTCAATGCTTACACCTCTCGTAGACCTATTGGGTCATTGTAATTGTACAATGTTTTCATGGCACTTAACTTTCTTTCATGAATCTATTTTTCGTATTTTAACTATCATATGTACTCTCCCATCATAGATCATATAGATACGAAGCGTATGAGTTTTGAAATTATGAAGTTCCTAGAAATTATAGCATCCAGTATTGATATCAGAATCTAGAGAAATGGTCAAATTAGCAGATTTTTAGTTGCTGTTGTGATTGCTTTTTTCTAGTTACTTTATAAATCTTTTTTCTGAAAATCTTGTGGTGAAAATATTTTATATCTGATCAACCGAATCATTCAATAATAATGTTGAACATAATTCGAAAAATGTCACATAACATTTTAAACGCAACATAATGATCCAGTGAGCACAGTATTTCTGTATATGGCTGTAACAATCTGGGACACCGTATTACATGATTTATAATTAATCATTTAATTTTTTTTAATATAATATAAGATATAGTAACTATTTGTAATTGAATGTACTTACTGGATTTCCAATAGGTAAACATGCAGCCGCCAAATTATTTCGATTAATTTTAATACATTTTCCTATGGATGTGTTACAATTCAATGAGCAACAATCCGTAAATATTTCACACTATTATTGACAAAAAGAAGTCAAAAAAAAAAGGAATAGTAAAATATAAATAATTAACAATTCTATTGAATATTTTATTTTATTATTATAGCTTATTTTTTTAGACACCACTTGCTATAAAAATGCGTATACTTATAAATTATTTATACATATTCAAATATACAATACATACATTTTGTCCAATTCTTTGACAATAGATTTGTCCATTAACAACATTGTTATTATTATTATCTAATAATAATAAATTTAAAATCGATAAAATATACAAAAAACACTTCATATTTTCTTTTTAAATGTATATAAAACACAAATTATTCCTTGTTGTTTTTGAATTTATAAATTAGTTAATAATTTTTTTGTCACACCACACCCGTTTTATTTTTTTTTTTCCAAAATGTAAATAATTTCTTTTTACAATAATTTACACACCAACAATATTATGATTACCGAAATAATAAAATTAAAGAAATGTTTTATAAATTATTCAATCAACTGAATTATAAATTACAAATAAAAATATGTAATAATAGCAATAATAATGTAAATAATTTGATATTAACTGCGCTGCGTGTATACAAATAATGTTAATGCGAATATTTTGCGATAAACTTATAATTTATATATAGAAATGCAAAAAATAATTTTATTTTGATTTTCCATAAAATATATGAAATAAGTTTTAATAGTTTTGTCAGAATAAAAAAGAGAAGTGGTAGGGATAATTTCTGATAAATTGGCATTTTATATAATTTATATACGATTTTTAAAAAAATTATGATATCATTTTTTATTACAAAAATCCATAAATGCAATTCAATTGATGAATATGATTTTATGTGAAATATTCATTTTATTATATTATATAAAATTATAAAATATATATTTTTTATGCGGGATTGCTGTCTAATTATTTTTTATTTTCAAATGTCTGTACATATTTATTAGAATTTTTTGTTATTTGGAAATTTATATAATTTGTATTTAAATATTATCTAACAAGTATATATTTTATAATAGTAAGTAAAAAAATAAACAATAATATATTGTAATACATAAATAGATTGGGGTCTAGGACAAATCGCTGTTGAGGGAATTTATATTACATCATAGTGAGTATTTTCTTTATATACCAATGAACCACAAAATGTAGAAATGGTTATAAATTTCGACAGATTTTGTCGAATCATACTACATATAATGTATATTAAGGTTTCGAAATTAAAGTGGAGTTACAATGGAATTTCTTACGTTAAGTGACTAAAAATGTTCCACAACATTTGACATATTTAAAGATTTTAATGAATTTTTCTGCATATTTTTCTATAAAATCTATGCCATTTTCTTTGTAATATTCTACAATACTTTCTGCACTGATGTTTTCGATAATTTCTGACGAATTATTTTGTGTTGTTTGTGGTGATATCTATATTTTGTTCTAGACAATTTTCTATCGATTATACAGGTATCTATTCGTAATTCTACAAATATTACAGTATTTTCATCTATCTGTTCTAGAGTAATATCTGTATTTCTTACTTCTACAGAATACATGTAGAGTTTCTTGTGGAATTCTACGAATAATTCAATATTATTAACTACATTTTTTTCTATGATTACCAAAGTATTATCTATGTTTCATATTTCTACAAAATTCATAGATTTCTTTGTGAAATCTTACAAATTTTTCCATATTTTTTCCTGTATTGTTTTCCATCATTTCTAGTGTAATTTCTACATTTTGCATCTAAAATTTTATCTACAGAGATAAATTTGAAGATGAAGACAGAAACATTTGCCTAGAATGTTTGATTTATCTCTAATACAATCTATCACTTTTCACTTAATGCTTTGGAGTAGATAGTTGCTGATTTGTCTGAATAAAAAATTTTGTTATAATTTCAACAAATTTTGTGTCTTCAATTGTTATTACTTGTCTTTATTACAATAGATATGAATGAAGAATGAAGAAGAAAACGTTATTTTAAATTCCAAATTAATGGAAAACTTTTTTTTCCAAATTACGCACATACGACAACGTGCCGCACAGTAGAAGTATCTTATCCAAAAACCAAAAAATGATAACATAAAAAATATCACAAAAAAAACTATTTAACAAAATAATAATTCCAATAAACAATAAAATAACTTTATTCACTATTTTATTACATTTTCTAAGCACAAAAATTCCAAAAAAATTAATAATTAATTAACAATGTTTTTTAATGTTTCACACATTCACCACCAATATGGAAATTGACTGAAATATGAATGAACATGTTTGTGAATGGTTGTGAATGTTACAGTGAGATGGAACGGATGAGAACTGATAAAACGATTAATCTCAAATGTGACAAATTTAAAAATCTATAATCGATAATATTTTCATATGGATACAGATTAAATGGAAAGATTATATTATCATTTATCCTATTGAGACAATAGTTTTTTTCTATAAATATTTCTATAGATTATTTCCAATAAATCTTCTTTATTCTTTTCTGTAGAAATAATGGAATCTTACTATCAATTTTCCGTATAGATTAATATGACCTGAAATTCTAAAAGAATTTTTCTGTAGATTAATACTAATCAATTCTCTTAGTTTTTCCAAGTTGATTACATTTTAATAATTTCCTTAAACTATTTGTATAGATAGTTTTTCTAAATATATTGTAAAATGTAACGAAAATATTACATCATGGAGTGGTACCTTCGTAAATATCTGCAAGTCACACATAATTTTATTATGGAAAATAAAATGTAATTTTTAATTAACGAAATTATTCTTATGGAAATTCGGTAGTTTGCAAAGAAATAACTCTACGTTTTTTTTCTATCATAGAAAAATTCGTTCATAACTGATTAATTTTCGTTCCGATATCAACGACATTTGTGTAGAGAATCTTCGATGTAGAAAAAATCCACACAATCTAATGAAAATTCTAGACTTTAAAATTTAGACTCTGCATTATTATCTAGATTTGGTTCATTCACAAATTTCTTGTAAAAACATAAAACATAATCAAACAGGATTATTCTGTTAAATAGGGGTACAAAAAAATATACTGAAATGTGATGTCATTACATATATTGTAGATACTAGGAGTTGTATGGAATAGCGGATTGTCACATAGATATTTAGCTTAATCTAAATGGATGTGTAAACCACATTTAAATCCATTTTATATGATCAATATATATATGAAATAACTTAATGGCAGGTTCGGTTCCCATTGCACTGCTACCTAAATTATCATCCTTCTGAGTTGTGAGGATATTTTGCCGTATTTAAAAAAAAAAAAATCAGATATCCCTATAAATAATAATTCCACAATCAATGCGTTGTGAGACACATTGAAGTTTATATATTTTTGCTAAAATTTTTAAATGTTGGAGTGTTTCTTTTTATTTGTGAACTTAATAATTTAATTTCTTCATAAATAATTAATAATTTTTACACACAACACAACAAAAAATGGAAGTTAACATTTGGTAGCTAAAAGATTTTGTATCTTGTATACAACAACTTATGAGTGGTATAATCGTTACAATAATTATCGTGACATTATTGGTGCTGATGAAGATGAACTATTGTGATGGAACAAAATATAAATCAATAGTGAGATGAGCAATTTTAATTTGTTTGTACATTTATAAAGGAATAATTATCACAATGAATTCATTTCAAGTGGTCAAACTGATACTGGTTAATATTAGCTAGATGCTTTTTTATGTTTGCTCGTGTATTCGTGCTATTGTAACAATTTTTATTTGCGTTTTCCACATTATAATGTACGAACTCTTTTAAATCATATTTTAACGATTCATCATTAACCTTATTCATCTTATTTACATTTGACAATATGAAAGGTAAATAATTTTGGTAATGTTAATGTAATTCAAAAGTCAACGACCTATGACATATAAATTTATATATTATAGTAGTTTTGACATAATCTCAGTAAAATATGAATATCTGTGATGTCTACATATTCTTTAATAGATTCCGCTATATAGTAATTAGTTAGAAATTAAAAAAATTCTGAAAATTTTCACGACAGACGATGTTTTATTAATTTATTACTGTAACATTTAATCAATCATTATTTAGTATCAAAATCTACATCGCCTGTATATATTTAATTTATATAAAAAAAAGCATATACATTTTAATTGATGCGGTTATTGGTTTTTCCGTATATCATAATTTTTATTAGCTCATTTAATCCTATATCGTATTCAAAATGTATAAATTAAATATAATTCTTAATTATATATGACCGCATGAGTGGGATGAGTTATTTTAAGAATAATATTAACACATGTATAAAAGTAAAACTTTATATTTAAAATATTTTTGTATAAAACCAGAATGTAATCAAATTATAAGAATCAGCATCCAATTAATAATAAATTTTTACTAATTATAGATAATAAATTTCAATAGTTTATAAATAAGTTATTGAATAAATACTTATACTAATAAAGTTTCGCGCACTTTTATATTTAATAATTTATTTGTTTTCATTAATTTGTATGTTATTTTGTCTCTCAATATTTGCAAAAAACAGAGACAAATAAAATAAAAAAAATTTGAAAAAAAACCTGCATTTGGTTATTTATATTTGATTATTAAATTAATCTAAATGTATTGTGATTATGCAATATAACAAATAATTCTGGAAACACCTTCTGCTTGTATATATACAATATATGAAGAATATAGGAATTCCAATGATCTCATAAAAGATTATAGATTTTATCATATTTCACCGCACTCTTTTGTGAAAATGTGTTTAACAAATATTGAATACGATAACTATTGCGGCGTTAATTTATAAAATGAAAAATAAATGTTTGTATATTTGTACGTGGTTATGTCAATACTGTAATATATATATTAAATATAGTATAGTGATAATTAAGTTAATAATTTAAGAAATAGATAAACGTAATACTGGTAAAAATTTAACTCATAAATAATAGATTTATGTATTTTATACTTGTATCGTCATAAGAATCATTAAATGCTAATATACAATTAAAATATATGTAATATTATTTGGAAAAAGTTAGTAAAACGTTGATGCGTTGCTAAAAATAATTTATGTTCTCAATGTTTAAAAACAGATGGTATAAGTCATAATAAATAAACACTAATAAAATCAGACAACTGCAGAATATCATATAACATTCCACAAGAACGATCAGTTAAATACGATCAAATCGATTTAACTTTAAA
Source organism: Bibio marci (assembly GCA_910594885.2). NCBI lineage: Eukaryota > Metazoa > Arthropoda > Insecta > Diptera > Bibionidae > Bibio > Bibio marci. The sequence goes on from OU343114.1 coordinate 45,042,680, forward strand.
AAGCCATATTTTATATATTGGAACATTGACTAATTTCTCGCGGTTTTTTTTTTGTGAAAATGAATGCTTTTTTTTATAAAAAAGATTAGTAAAAGAACATGTCAATGAAAGTAATATCCATCGACAAGAATGATTACTGTCTTGAATATATCTTTTGAAGTTATAAGCAAGAAGCAATGATCGTTGTATACGATGGATTGGATAGGATAGGATTTCCCATTTGAGCGTTTCCAATTATACGTTATGACCGGTTTTGTAAGCGTTGTCATGCTGAAAAATTACTTTGCCATGCATCTCCTAGTATTGCGGCCGTTTTTCTTTCAATTTTTGTCATCAAATGCATCAATTATAGTCGATAGCGATCTCCAGTGAGAATTTCGTTTAGCTTGAGTAGCTCCTATAATACACTATGCATCCAGTTGATCCTACAGAGCATAAGTTTAAACCATATGATTATTCAACTTTTTCGTCTATGTAGAAGCATTATTCTACGATTTTCTACGCTTGATGATATCCTATTAAATCCATATTTTCATCTCCAGTCACGATACGATGCAAAACATCATTCCTTTCCTGCCTCTCAATGATTCAGCCAGTTCATTTGTTGCATCTGACATGCGTCTTCATTCAATTCTTCGTTTTCAAACTTTTCCGGTGTGCCAGAACATTCATTATCGCAAATCTTAATAAAATCCGTAAAGACATAATCACGCAATAAATTTTGTTAACACAATATGTAATCTGTGTTCGAGTTGATAGATTTTACAATAAATGACTAAATGCTGTTCAAAACAATACATGTATAATATAGTTTTAACATTAACCAAAATGCAGAAATATTTTCAAAACTACACAACAGAAAAATCATTAATTTTTAGCAGCATTTTTACTACCGCATTGCTAGAGTGGAATAATAAATGATTTGTTACACATTCACCCAAAACCGCTGATGGAACCGAAATATTTATTATTATATTTAATAATAAAATTTTATACATCGCACCACGACTGATGGAACATTTTATACTAGATAATAATTGAATGCTTACCTGTGTCAAAGTCATAACAATATAGACTCTATTCTTAAGATGAGGTTTAAAAAATTCAACAAATAAATTATAAATTGATACAGAATCAACAAACCCAACACATCTAACACATTTACTATAACCATAGATATATGAACTGATTTATTTCCATTAATAAATATTCAAAAATTCCTTGGATTTCTTTTGAAATTCGATTTATTTGATATTCAGAATTTTTATTAGTTTTGTGATATAGAAGTGGCACAGTAAATAACTAAGTAAGCAGTAAGGAATAGTGAATAATAAAAATGAAACAACTTTACAATTTTCTTTTAATAACCGCTTAAAAATTACCATTATTTTACGACCACATAATAAACGGCCTTAATTACAGTACTAATTATATGTAAATTATGCGCAATAATGTGTTCTAATAATATATTGAATCAAACAATAAAATGTAAATGTTTACACTTCTATATTAAAATATATACAAATATGTTCATTTTCTTGACTATAGCTATATCGTGTCAAATGAAAAGAGTTGAATTAATTTGAAATTTAAGCTTAATAACATATAATAATAATTACGTAATATATTTTTAAGTTATTTTTGTTGATTTTTTGAAGACATACTAATTTTAATGCTTTAGCAAATTATAATTTATTATAAATTTTTCATTCATGCCTTATCATCGTTCGTATTATTATTATAAAAAATATTAATACTTTAAATTTATAAATTAAAAAATTACTTATTTCACGACACGTTTTTCTGTTTAACTTCATATCAAGAAAATGTAAATTCTTTTATAATGTTTTTTAGAATATTATATTTAGAATAATAATAATATGTTAAATGTATTGTAATACATAAACTTCACAGATATAATATAATACAAGTTATATTTTATTATTATATGCATATACAAAACAACAACAATATAATTAATATATAATTAATGTATATTATTATAAGCATATAAAACATATATATATATATATTGTATATATTTATGTAATATGATTTAATATAATTTTATTTAAATATTCTTACCATGAACAACATCAAAAATGATGAAAAAAAATAAAATAATTCTAACAAACATAACATTTTCATAACACTTTTACTTTTACATTATTTTTGCCCGCATATATATATATACACGCACGGTAAGTACGTAATATACGAGTATGAGGAAAGCCGTCTTATATAAGAAAATTTAATATTTTATGTGATTTGAATTTGAATGATATAATCATATTATACTAAACATACACCTTCTGTCCGAGAATGAATGACATTATAATGTTTATATACACATCTAATAACATCATCTATTGGTATAGCTGATTGAGTTATGTATTGTGAACCGATCGTAACAAACTGTAAACATTCATGACATTTCCTTCAGTGTAAGACAAAAAATTTCAAAAACAACATAGAACCTTTTTAAAATTGGTAAGAATGCTACCGAAACACTCGAAATGTTTAAATTCGCGAAATGTTTAACATCGTTCAGTTGGAGGAGATTAATTTAAATAAAAAAAATTACTTTAAACCAGAATGAGCTTTCTATTATTTTTTTAAAATAAATTGATTGTTTTTTTTCTCAATCAATTCAGGGTACTTTTTTCGACAGAGGGTACATACATATGTATATGCTCGTATGTAAAAGAAAAACATTAAAATATTATTTATTTTACCATTACTCAAATAATATACCCTTCTTATATATAGTGTAGTATATTAGATAATTTTCAATTTATCCATTGCATTATATTAATATAAAATGCGATTGAAATTAAAATATTATATTTACTTATGTCTTTTTTCGATGAATATTTCTATATATTTAATACATTGAGATGATGCATTTGTTAATGTCTGAGTGGTGAGTGTTTGTCTATATGTACAATATAAATTGCTCTGTATAATGATTTTCCACAACATCATACAACATTTCAACAAAATGTCATCATAATTCATGCCTTAATTTGCATAATATTTTAAATAATCACAAGTATGTTAACAGCAAAAAATTGGCATTGTATGCTGGGAGGGATTAAAAATTGAGTTCGAATTAGAATCCTATTTGATCTATAATTGCCATGATTGGCAAAATTTTCTATCAAAATCTCGTATATACAAACAGTCGGAAAAAGTTATTTTTTATGCTATAAATATTGTAAAAATTCAATAATAATATTCGTAATTTCAAATTGCCAGATATCGTTTTTGATGTGGTTTGTGTAAGACTAACAATTTTACAATTGTAACGATTACTAAAGTGGGCCGATTTTGAGCACTTTGACTTTTGCGTAAAAATGGTGATGCGAGTTGAAGTAATATAATAATTATCTTCATAGCAAATTGATTCCTAAAATTAGTTGGTATCTGTTGTATATATTATTTAGTCCTTATTGCTTACAATTACTAATATTTAAAATAAAAACAAGATGTTTTCGAGATAATTTATTGACAACCAATTTCGCTGTTGCTTCTACCCACCATCGTGGAATCTTCATCGACTTTTTTGTACAAGTGACGCGCTGTTATTTTTGTTTTTTCAAAAATAACACATGAGTTAAGTCATTGTAAAATATACTCAGCATATTATGTTCTTTCTTAGGCTCATTTCATATCAAATTCATCAAGTCTAGATCAAGGTCAGCCACACATCAATTCAAGTCTTGTAGTTTTCATACCAAAGCAGTTATCAGTTAAATTGACAAGTGTGAAAATTCGTTATTTTTTTGTGTTTTTACAATTTTATACTTTTATATTTTCATATTTCAAATATTCATTGACATTTTTCGTTTAATAATTGTTCCATTAAAAATGAAATATTCACTGATTTTGAATAATATTTATTAATTTTTCTCTGGGTAAATTTATTTTTATGAAGAAATGTTATTACCATTTGGTAACAACAATTGCTGTAATGTTTTTTAAATTAATATACGTTCCACTCTGTACAATTTACCTGCACCACTGTTATTTCGCTACATATTTACGTAAATCTGTTATGTATAATTATTACAAAATTAAAAAAAAAAAATAGTATTAGTCGTAAATTAATTATTTGCATTTATTTAATAATAATAAAAACATTAAATCTTTTTAATAATAATTTTCTCTTGAATTAAGAAGATATTGTATGTGTTATGCTTAAGCGGATAAAATATGCGTCTATATGTCACACGAATTTATATTATACAATAATTATGTTACACATTGATGAAGAAATTGATGGCATCTTGATGAACAACATTCTTCATGTCTAAAACACTATATAAATTTATAAAGAAAAATGAAATAATTATCATATATTCATAAAAATTAAATATAAATTGTAGACCTTCTGTTCGAAAATAACCGGAACGGCTTTCTAATACACGTATGACAATTTCATCAGTATTATGTATTCTGTGACAGTATATAGCTTATGTTTGTGCGTCCACAAAATTTATAAATAACAAAGTATCCAACATGGAATGCGCTCAAATCGTTTATGGTCAGCTTATTTCTTAATCCATTCCGGTTATTTTTCGGTAGAAGAAGGTGGTATATATATATACATACCTTATTTCCATTTGTTAAACATTTTAGATTCAGCATTTCTTGCCTACTATTATAAACACAAATATTTGCGTCAGAACATGTATTATTATTAATGCAACAATCGTCTGCGGTGAAACACTGTAAATACATAAATTATAATAAATTAATATTCTATCTTGTATTTTATCTACAATATATATTATTTGAAATATGATCCATATTCTATTCAAAGTAGATATAATAATATGTTACTTACACGTTGACCCTCATTAGAGCACACAATACTATGCACTTTCGCTGTTGATGTTATTGTGGTGGTTGATGTTGTTGGTGCCATTGTCAATACGGGTCGTACAGTTGGTACTCGATCGGTTATTAATTCATCATCATTACCGAATCTATCAACAAGTTGATCAATTGCATTAATACCTGCTATTACATTACTATTTGCTTGTTCATTGATTACAACGTATGGCGGTGATTTGTCATATATTGTTTGTAAATTTTGATGACTCGCAACACATCGATATGAATATGAAAGGCAACTGTTTGAACAGCATTGCGAATGATATTGGCACTAAACAATACATATTCATTTTATGAACATATACGTATTAATTAGGATGGAAAAAATAAAATGGTATAAATTAGTGAACACATTTAAATATATATAAATATAAAATTGTATTTAAAATTATTTTAATTGGATATCAAATGAGTTCCGTATATAATTTAATTATTAAAAACAAAAAATGTATTAGTTTCAATTGATGACCGAAAGACCTATATTATTTATTTAGCTTATCTAAACAATTGCACATATATGACTAGAATTTTATTTTAATATAATTAGTACAATTACTCAATTATCAGTAAAATATTACACACGCACACCGGCCACAAATCATTGAACTTTTTCCAAAGCATTTTATTGCAATAAATTTAAAACTATTATCTACACCACCTCTACCTCAATATTTATTTATTTATTTATTTGTACAATAGAAATAAAAAATCATTTAAAAAAAAAATACGTGGGTGTTCCTAAAACGAATTAAATTCAATAAACAAAAACATTATTATAAAAGTATAAAAAAATTTATTCTTTAAAATTTTAATTGTAATTAATTAATTAATGATTTTCATAACTTCTGTGAATTTATTAATTTTTGTAATACACGTGGTAGGTGTATGAGTACATAATAGTTATAATAATTAGAGAACATATATTTTAAATGTAGCAGTAGAATTTTCTGCCCTATGAAATTAAATAAACAAAAATATTACAATATAATTAGTATTAATTTACATATAATTAATAAAAAAACAAAATGCATTCAAATTAAAAACTAATTATTTTATAGTACCACAAAATTATCGTATTTATTTTATTTTATTGTTTATCTGTTGTTACAAATAACTACAAGTTTTTGTTGTATTTGAACAATTTATATTATCACAACAATCGTTTGAGGTTAAACACTTTAAAAAATAAACAGAAAAAAAAACATGTATTACATTATTATAAATTTATTTTTAATATTTTTTATTTAATTAATACAAAAACCACATAATATATAATATATTATATAATTTAACAAATGGATATAAGATATAATATATTTATATTTCAGTGAATTCATAATAAATAATGTGCATGTAATATTACTTACTCTTTGACCAACAGTTGAACAAATAATACTAATTTGTTTGAATGGAATTGTTGGTGATGGTATTGTTTGTGTTTTCTGTACTGTTTGAAAGGGATTTTTTTGCGTCGGAAAATTATTACTAACCGATGTTTTTGTTGGCTTTATAACATCTATATGACCAAACCTTTCGATCAGTTCATCAATATCAATAGTCGGTTGTGATACAGTTTCTTGTATAGGTATGAAATAACTTGAAAATGATGTGGGTCGATGATTATTACTGCGTACACATCGATATGAAAACGATAGACAACTATACGAACAACAATCCCAATGATTTTGACACTGCATATTTAGATAAGATAATTTTTAAAGAATTTAAATTTTTATTTGTATGACATTGTTTTGCATATGGATGCGAAGTGCATATAGTTGAAAAGCTTTGCAGAATTATTACTATACATACTATTAATAATTATAATCAAAAATCACTTTTACATGATATTACTATTTATTTTGAAGATGTTATCACAGCAACCATGTGAAGGAAATTTAAAAATTATAGTTAGATAGATAGAGGCAAAGAAGAAATTTCAATATATGTTTTTTTTTCTTCGTAACTATTTGTACTTAAAAATATATTAATGAAAATAGTGTGTAATTTATTGATGCATTTTAAACTGAAGTTAATTATGAATATATAGTTAATTAAATTGATTATTGTAAAGATCTACTAAAATAATAACTAAATATAAAAAATTAGTATTAGCTTTATCATCGAATTTTGTTCAATCGTATTCAAACGTTTATGTTATGATTGAACAGAAATGTTATTGGCATTTGGTGTTCAAAGGTATTTTCAGAATATTTTGCTGTGTAAAATTTATTGATTTGGGTAGCAATTTATATCAAAATCATCATGCAGAATGCTTTGAATATATTGATTCAAATAATATTCCAATGTCATTCAATACAACTAATTTCTACAATCATTAACGTCCATTTACGTTTTTTTTCCATATCACCGTTAATATAAATTTCCTTTTCACATTTTCATCAATTTTCAATGTGAAAATGTTTATTAAATTGATTAAATACCATAAATCTTATATGTTTTTGTTTCGGATATATAAAACATCATTCACATTATTTCATTTTCCAATCAAACATTTAATTAATTAATGAAACTATTTCTGGAATCATTACTTACATTGCAATGAAATAAAAGGTAGTTGTTTACAAATCGCTCTCAATTAGCAAAAGCTTTTTCCACTTTTTTTTCATGATTTTTTTTTGATCATTACAACCATTTCCGTAGCAACTTATAATTACTTATCATGAAATAAACCCATTTTCTACCAATTTTATTTCCCTTTATCAACTACTTGCTTTTTGCTCAGTAAATAAAATATATAACTTTAAGTAAAAACAGATTCACACACATTTTTAAATTTCACTATCTTTGTTTGTTCATTTTTTTTTTATAAGTCATATATTTCTCCACGTGGAGCTTTATGTCATCTAATAAACCTTTCATTACAACCAAGTTGGTAAATTACTCCGCATCGGAGTATATAAGAATTTACCAATTGTACTGCAATTAACGAAAGATGAATGTTTTCAAAATTCTATTATTTTTATATGGTTGATCAGCCCATATAGTGATGTGTGTGTGTGTGTGTGTGTGCAGACATTGTTAATCTATGAGTAGCGTCCAACACTATATTTTCAAAGATATCGGTTTTTTTGTTTTATTCCATAAACGAACAAATGGTCACCCAGCAGAAAAATGTTAATATTAAAATAAATACATAAAAATTTCCTATGAAAAATATCGCTGCATTTCATGATTAATAATATATTATTTATTGTTCATTACAAAATATATAATTCCATGTATGGAATGGAATTCAACGATAGAATTGAAAAGATTTTAATGATCTTCAAAATTATAGTTGACTCTCGGACCATCACGGAAATTTAATTCTAACAGTTTAAAAGCGCGGAAATATATTACAAAGTTGCAAAGATACTCACGTACAACATTTCCATGAACGACTATATAAATTAATTATTTGAGTTTTATCATTAATAATAAATTTTAGTATTTTAATATTGTCATGAAATTCATAATTATGCATTATTTTATTATTATCAATATTATTATAAATATTAATCTTTTAATTATTGTAATTCCATCATAGTAAAATTATAAAGGTTTGAAAAAATTAACACAATAATATTGATAATATAAGAACGGGTGTGGTTTTTTTTTTGCAGCAGCAAACTTAAAATAAAAACAAAATACTCGAATTGTGGCAGTGGAAGATTTTTCGAATCTATTTTAAACAATATAAATAATTTCAGTTGAGCCTAACATTTGCTTGTTTATGAAATCATAAAAAAACCTTCATAAATATGGCGTGTGACGATTTACAAAGATTTATAATGTTCGTATACACCATTATAGCGGCTAATCAAACTTATATTTGTAACGTTTGTCTTTCTATAATTATATTCAGACCAATTGTGGTGAATTTTTATATTGAATACTCCGATGAGAAATGCTTTACAACCTTGACTGGTATAATGCAAATGTCTGGTAGATGGTTATACATGACTTGATGACGATATTCATAATTAAAATTAAATTTTTAAATATCATATTAAAATTTATTTGTTTGTATGACTATAATAATATGATAAATGTTTATTGTATAATTTTACCGAACATTAATATTACATTAAAATTGTTTAGTAAATATTACAAGAGGTATGAGTGTACTTATAGAGTTAAAGTTGTTTTAACAGTAATTAGTTCATTTGATATTGTCAATAAAAATTTGGCACAAAAAAATAAATATATAAATAAACATCAAACACAATTGTGTATGTGTGTTATATTCACACGACCTACATCAATTTTATGCATTAAAATGTTATTGACAATGGTTTTATTATAAATCGCACATATTTAATATATTATTTATAAATAAATGTTCATGAATGGAATTTAAAATTTTGTTAATAAGTATTTAGAGAGCATATGTCCGATCGTTGACACATTTTAATTTAGTTTATTCGGTTTTTATGTATTTTAATAGTAAAATAAAAATTTCAACTGTTCTTTAATACAATGAATATATGGAACACATATGTAACTTTCTATATACGAACAAAAATTCTATAATATTTAATAAATTGTTGTTTATTAAATTATTATAATAACATTAACACTTTTTAGCGGTCATCTACTACTACGCATCTATACACATACGCAATATTCTAAAAATAATGGCACAAAAAAATAACCATTGCGCGACTGCAAAAATTATGTGTTGATTTAAAAAATTAATTGATTTTGTGAAAATTAATGTAAAAACCTAATTTTTCGCACCTATTATTGGGAAAACCACCCCTACGCGACCAACTACAAATATTTGTGTTGAAAAACCGACTTCAAATTAAATTTTTACGATCGATAATTAGTCTAAAAATAATTTATATTTAGAAAAAATAATAATGAAAGCATCAGACGAGGATGACTACTAATAAATATAATTATTTTACGATTATTATTAATTTTTTTTTTTGTTTGATTGTTAGTTTATTTTATTTTTTTTCCCCATAATATCCAAATAATAAACAAAAAATCCGACTAGCAAAACAAGTGTAAATTTTTATCTGCGCAAATTTAAAACTTATTAATAAAACATAATATTTGTTCTAAGAAATACATATATTGCGATCATCATCATAAACTAGAATAATAAATTATTCAAAAGGTCACCAATATTATGATTATTTACACAGTTTGTGACTTGTGTAATGAAATTGACACATATATATTCTGCGATAATAAAATATTATTAATTATAATTTCTTCTACGTGTATTTTTATTTTTATATAGAAAAATATATATATAAATATTTTCTTGAATTATCAATTTTTAAACAACAAAATTAAATGATGAATATGAATATTTAATTATTTATACTTTATATTTGTATAAAATGTTATGATAATGCTAATTCGCATAAATATAATAATACTATATGGTATATATCATAGTAGCAACGGCTCGTGCCATTTTACTGATGTTAGGCGCCAAAAATTGCAATAACCAAAGTCAAAGTATTGCGAATAAATGTATATTATATTGGAGTTATTTTAAAATATCTTAGAATTGGTTATCGTTCATGACTATACACTCAAAACCGCAGTCATGCATTCTTTCGTCACGCTTTCAATACATTAGAATAGGTTATCGTTCACGATTGCTGAAATCCGCGCAGCAATGCTAACAAACAATTTTTAACACCTAATAGAATTTAACAAATTATTATAGATTTTATAAATTAAATCTATAAATAAGCAAAATTTCTTTATTATTTTCTCATAAAATCCATCAATTCCCATTACTCGCTGATATATACTTATAATAAAATATACAGCCTTCATTACCTATTGGAATCGATAAATTAATATAAAAAACACATGAGTTCAGTTGTAAACAAATTAATACTAAAAAACCAATGGAATTTTTTATTACAATTAATTAATTTTCCAGCAATTTAAAAAATTTTACGCATGAATGGAGCAGCAAAAATAATATCAAATATTCTTTATTGAAATATAAAATATTGAATATAAAGGTGTAGAGCACGCAAAGTAATAATTTTGGAAATTACATAAATTTGGAAAATAGGCTATTGATTTGGTGGCGGGGAAAAATTTATTATAGTAAAATGAAGACCTAGTAATTATTTTCAGAATGGATTATTATATGAGTAAAGAAATTTACTCGATTGGTTCTTGTTTTTGCAAGAATCCGCGACACATTTAACATTTTAGTCTTATTTCTATTAAATATATAATACATTTTTAAAATCCAACTTTAAATTCGTAGCTAAATATAGGTTTTTCATATTAAATTATATACCGGCTCAACTTCTGTACTAAATAATATAGTCCCATCATTTTTTTTTGTCGATTGCTTATATTGTTTATAAAAACAAGCTGTAATAAAATAAAAACATGATTTTTGTAACAGAAAAAAGATTATAACGAATATTTTGTAACTAGATTATGTATATGAAATGTCTATTATTTTTTTTCCGTGCCACCAACGCATTTATATTTGGAATATATATACTAATATTATAGTCGCAGTATTGGTAAAATTAGGAATTCCGTTCTTCACCTTTTGCGTTCAATCATTCAGTTGTATATAGTACGTAATGCACAACTCTCGGTTTTCCACGGTATATTTATTGTTCAGTTCAAATTCATCACTTGTGATGCGACGTCCAAATAAATGATCTGATCTAACGTGATGACTTGATCACGATAAACTTCTACCAACAATCGATAACTTTCCGCATTCGTTTTCTTCAAATGAAGTCGAACATATGTTGTTTACCCGCCAAAACGTTTACATATTTATTATTATTGATACAAAACCATATGTGTAACAGTATCGATATCTGTTACCGAAATCTAACATTTCATATGCATACACATACTATTAATAACAAAGAACGATTACTACTATATACTTAGTGCATTTATTGGAATCTATATAAGACTATACAATATATTGAAAGTGCAGTCAACCGCATAAATACAATAAATTTAAACTAAAATGAATATTATAAAAATACGTATTCATAAATAAATATTCTTCCAATATGTTCCACATATTATTGCAATTTATACAACATTTATTTGTGTGTATGTTTTATTTGTATAACATTTGTTATTGGTCAATTTTAATGTAAAAAACTACAATCTTCAAGGAAATGATTTTATGATATTTAAATATGCGCAAAAAAAAAAAAGTTGTTAATTTTTTAATGAAAATAAAATCTGCAAATGTATTTTATTATAATAAATATTTATATTTTATGTAAATATAATGTGAATACCAATATAATATTGGGTGTATAACTAGTTTTGGGGATATTTTGGTAAGAACAACACATTTATTTGAAAGCAACCCATGAATCCTGCCATTTTTTCATATCTTCGTATGTATTGAACCGCTGTGCAGAAAGGGCTGATTGCATCGACCGGAACAAATGGTAGTCTGATGGAGCAATGACCAGTGAATATGGCGGGTGAGGCAGAACTTCCCAGCCAAGTGCTTTTAACGTTTCTTTGACCGGTCTTGCAACGTGTGGCCTAGCATTATCATGCTACAGCATCACACGGTCATGTCTGTTGACATATTCTGGTCGTTTTTGATGCAAAGCTCGGCTCAATTGAATTAATTGTTTTCGGTAACATTCAGCAGTGATGGTTTGTCCCGGTTTAAGCAGCTCATAGTACACTACACCAAGCTGGTCCCACCAAATACACAGCATAACCTTAGAATATTTCGTTTTGGTGTCGATGGACCTGGTTCACCTGTCTTCACCCATGCTTTCAGACGTTTTGGATTATCGTAATGCATCCACTTTTCATCACCAGTCACAATTCGATGCAAAATTGAATGTCTTTGAGGCAAAATTTCACACATTGTTTTTCGATTTTCTTGTTGTCTTTCCCACAATTCATGTGGTACCCAATGCGATAGCTTTTGGACCATTCCCATCTTTTTTAAACATTTGGAAACACTTGCTTGGGTAACATCTAATGCCTAATGCTAATTCTTCTTCCGTTTGACATGGATTTTCACTGAGTAAAGCTTCCAATTCTTTGTCATCAATTTTTTTTTTTTTGTGCTCCATCGCGTTCTTTATCACTAACATCAAAATCATTATTTTTAAACCGCCTTTAAACCAATACTCACAATTGTTTTGTGATGGAGAATGTTCACCATAAATTTGTAACAAAAAGCGATAAGTTTTTGCTGCTGTTTTTTTCTGAATAAAATTACTTAACATAACTTTCCGAAAAATGCTGTTTTGTTGGTACAAAATTTCCCGTTTTTAATCAACTAAAAAAATAAATACTTGTGTACACTTCAACTGAATGTCATATACTAAATATGAAAAAGGTGGATTCAACTACTGCAATAGCCAAGCATTGCCACTTCACACTGCTTACAAACAATATTACTTACGACACCTATCAGATTATCCCCAGGACTTAGATATAGACCCAATATTTCAATTTTAACCATAGCAAATTCTAATAAATACATATATATATACCAATACAATAATTACCATATGATTTACTACTAATATTAAAATTAAGTTTTTATTTAAATAATTCTAAATATTATTATAGAAATAAAGCAATTAATTTTTGTATACTATTATTTAAAAACAATATAAATTCGATTAAATAAAATGATATAGAAATTTAACCATCACAATTTATTTAAATAAATTTCACTAAATTATTAGAGATTTTCTTATTTCTTTCTTACGACTATTGTAATTATATACGTAATTTAGTTTAAATTTAAAAGCATTAATTAATCTGTGCTAATATATACAATATAATAATAATGGCGTTTTATATTAAAAAAAATAAAATAAATAAAATAGTGATATATCAATAAAAAAAATACACATCAAACGTAATTATAAACAATTAATTAAATAATTTATATTATTTAATTCGTTTAATTTAAATTATCAATATATTTACATGTAACCTTTGTATCTTTATATATAAGTTATTGACACAAATTTTCAGATTTTATTATTATTATTATTTTTATTATTATTATTATTATTATTATTATTATTATTATTATTATTATTATTATTATTATTATTATTATTATTATAATTATTATACGAGACAGGAAAAAAAAACCAAACAAATAAACAAAGATTTTTTTATTATTATTATTATTATTTTTATAATTATGATGTTCATATATTTTATAATAAATACAACAAAATTGTATAGATAAAATAATAATATATAGCCCGTACCGTATTATTATTACAATATTATTTGTTGAAATCAAATAAAAAACCGGTTGTATATTTTTATTGATATGAAATGATGAGGAGGTTAAAATATAAGATACAAACATTGATGTAATATAAAAAGTTAATTTAAATGTAATTTTTTGTGTTTTTTTTTTGATAATCATTAATCAAATTGTATGAATAAAAAAAAAAACACAATTTTTATATAAAAGAATTAACATTAAATTAAAACAATTAAAAAAAATCTATATTCTTACATATTCACCATTAGCTTTACACTCTAGTTTTGTCGTTGTCAATGTGGATGTAAGTTGACCATTAACCACTGTACCTAAAATACAAACAACTGCCACACAAATTATTACTATTAATTTCATTTTATCGTCGATTTTTTTTCCTTTAATTATTTTGTTTATTAATTTAAATTCTATTATTTGTGTGTGATCAAAAAAAAAACAAAACAAGTTTTATTATTTATTATTATTTATTTAATTTATTAAATTTTTTGATCTACAAAATATATGTGTACGAACACGAACGATCAATTCGACTTAAAAAACTCAACTGCTGTTTTATATATTAAAATACAATCAATTTATTGTAAGGCATAAGCAAATAAAGAGACGACAACGTGAGAATATTATTTTTATTATATTTTTATTATTTATAATATTAATTCTAACTTTTTTTGGTTACTCATATTTAACTCAATTTATAAATAAATAAATTTAATTATTGTAGATTGGTTGTAGTAGATTTTTGTCATTATCTCTTTAATTCAAACGAAATATATAATATAAAATATATTGTGTTCCCTAGTAACAATTTGTCTGCACTTTAAAAAATGAGGAAAATTTCTGTGAAAAAAAATCCACATATTTTCCATGGAAAAGATATATTGGAATTTGGCCAAAGAATGTCCATAGATTTACCCTCTTAATATATTCGTATTTTATTTAGATCAATTGAAATCTTTGGATAGTCAAGGTAATATAACCAACATCTATCCGCCTGGTATTATATATTCATAATTTATTTCACCAATTATCCAAAACCGGTGGGTTTAAATTTTGTATATTTCGCTTATTTAGCGTTATGATCCTCACTCTTTTTAAATTTATTTCTATAATTTTTAAAACAACCAGCAACACAAATCGATATACCATATTTCTTGTTTAATACAAAAAAAAAAAAATGAACAATCGATAAATTGTTGCCATCGTTCGGGCAGCATATTCATACTGTGCTCATAGAATTTCTGGTTTATCGAATATAAATTCTATCGATATTCTGTGGAATAATAGCAAGGAGAAATACTTCTATGGAGAATCTGTAGAAATTATCATCGGAAATTTACGGATAATCCAAGGACTTTTTTTTTATAATAACCCATGGGCAGGGTCAGAAGTCATCATAAAAAATTCCAGCCGACATCCGTAAGAAATTCATAGATATTTCCTCGGATTGAAACTACACACTACTAGATATAATGCGGAAATTTTGCGGATAAATTACGGATAGAGTGTTACTAGGGTTACAAAAGATGGTGACCTCTATATATGGGTCGAACATGAATTGTTAAAATTATTTTTCCTTTAAGCAGCGAACTATTTTTTTTTTATATATTATATCTTTTATATTATATATTTTTTCTAAGATCTCCTCTTCATTTATTCTCCTAATCGATTCGATTAAATTAGAGCATGTAAGAATTCTGAAAATTCAGTAAGATAAATTAGAATTTTTCTAGAACATCTTCTATTGTACAGAGGCCATTTCGTATGATCGTCAGCATCACCAATCTCCCACACACACACATTTTCCTAAACCGACAATTAACCACAATAATGTATAAGCAAAGTTAACCTTATAAGAATTTTAAATATAAAGTTTTGTGGGTTGACTTTTAGCCTTTTAGATAAAAACATAAGCCATCAGAAATTCTATATTTATAAATATTGTGTAATACGTTCGAATTCCAATCATTGAAGAAAATCAATTGAATATGTATTCACCCAGAAAAATAAAATAAAAACTATTTAAATCAAATGTATTTTTAATATAGAAAAACTCATAGATTTTATAGCCAAATCATGTTTGGTTTTAAATTTAAGATTGAATTTCTTCTTAAATCAAAATGATTGAAAATTAAACTTTTAACCATAAATTGTCTTAATATAAATAAGTTTTCCATTTGAAGATTATACGTTATTCTTTTTAATCTAAAAAGTTTAATTATTTGTTGTGACTATTTTATTTTTTTAAAATTGAAATTTTTATTATTTAATTCAAATAGATTTACTTTTAACATTAAATAAAGATTCATTTTAAATATCAAGAACTATTATTATTTTTTTAAATAGAATATCTTCTTATAATTTCAAAAAGAATTTGAATTTAAGATAAATAGATTAAATTTTCTGTAATAAGGAAAATATATAACATTTCAATACTTCGCATTCCAATAATGTTTACGAAAAATACCTAAATAATATTAATAAATAAAAGATATTTTCTTCATTTCACAAAAACAAATAACAAAAAATTCAAATAAATTACACTAAAAAAATTAATGATCAATTAATTATGCATTAAAAGTAAAACTTTAACCTCTCGCAACTTTATGTCCATTCGGTAAATAATATAAATGAATAGGTGGAACATTAAATTAGGTTAATTTAAATATTTCATACTAATTTAGTAGCTCAAAATCGTCTGCATTTACAAGAACAGCACACATCTTCCACAAGATAAATCTTAAAATTTTTTTATTAAGTAAGATATTTGACAAAGTAATGCGAAAACAGCTACACTACTGTTTTTGTTAAAAATGATTTTTATTCAATTTAAAATTAAAATCAATTCAATAAAATAATTGTTGCTTTTGAAATGATTTGATTAAAATGATTTCAATTTAAATTAAAAATAATATATTTATTTAAAATAAAATATTATTCGATTTAAGAATTTAAAATTATTTTCTTCGTAAAAATGAAAGAAATCAATTACTTTCATTACTATAAATATTTTTTCTAGTAATTTTAAGATAATGTTGACGTATTTTAAGCAGATTCGATCTTATTTCGAGCATTTTCTATTTAATTTAATAAATATTACAAATATTTTGAAATAAAATCTAAATTTATTTGATTTAAAATGTATTTTTTTGTCTGGGTGTAAAGAAGTTTCAGATTACAGAATTCTTACCTAAAATTATGTTGAAATGTTTAGAAAATTATGACAGTAGTAATACTTATAATATTATTAATTAATTAATAATTTATCATTAAAATAATATATTATATATAATTAATTAATTATTTTAGTAGTAACTGCATTCTTGCATCTTGAAAAAATTTTAAAAATATGGCAGCATCTTAAAAACCTTAAAACAAAAACCAATCAATACTTTGGATGCGCACAAATTTTTCTTTTCAGCATTTTATTTTCAATAATTGTTTTTTGGTATATATTTTAATGCATAAGACGTAAATAACTTCAATTTTGCAATTGCATGAGGTTATCTATGTACTATCGTAAGTCAGCTGTGATGACAAAATTGTAATCACAATGATATTTAATTGCTTGCGATCGTATCGAGGATCGGAGGATGCGACCCGCCCCGTTGCTGTGGGTTGAGAAATAGCATTCAGTTTTCAATATCGCTATATTTTTCTTATAATCTGGTTGAAATTAAACTAAATTATGAAAAAAAATCTGGGTGTTCAGCAAATTAAATTTTTCGGAAAATCGACTTTTATCAATTATCATTTTTTTTCATTTTTTAATTTAAGAGATTTTTAAATTCGATTCACGTGAAAAAAATCATTCATATCTTTTGAAAGTGTGAATTGATATTAAAATATCTTATAGGAAAGATGGGAAAATGATTATAATTTGAAATTCTGTATGCAAAACTGAAAATCCATTACAACTATTGACCGTAATTCTGATAATTCTTAATAGACGATTTTCATGAACATTTAACATTCAAATTTTTTTTATAATGAAGTCTATTTTCAACTCGTCAATTATAAAAATATAGTGATATTGCAATCGGAAAAACATTTGTCACATGTCACCACTGATATGACTCCTTGAAATATTTTCCATAATAGAAACATGGTCATGGTCGGTTACTGAAAAATGTATATGTCAATGAAAATTTAAAAATGAAAAAATATACAGTAATATTTGTATTTTTAATTTTCACTTATACTAATTGATTGGAAAATTGTCAATATTTTCCAAAGCGGTGTCTATATTTTAAAATTTTCTTCTGCGAAAGATTGGAAATTGATTAAAAATGCAATAACCTGTACTCAATGTAATTCTACCAATAACATTATTTCACATAATGTAACAAATACCTGAAATTGTATTTTTTCTTGTTGCAAGTGAATTTTTTTTATGCAAAAAATTGTTGTACAATACCTACTAATAAAAACTACATAAGATTGTGCTGTAATAATAATAATAATAATAATAATAATAATAATAATAATTAAAATTTAAAACATATACTTTTGTGTATTCGCGAATTTACCTTCAATCATAAAAAAAGACAATGATAACGTCTTGTTTATTTATTGTTTGTAGTTATCATTATAGTATTATTAATAATATATGAAGAAATCAATGAATAATCGTCAAATTTTACTTGATAATTGTATAAGTATTTCATCTTTATCCATTAATTGCATATATATAATAATAAGTACATGTATGGTATATTATGAATAATGAAATGTGAAGTCATGCATTTATAATGAATTAGGTGCGTTTTACATTGTTTAATATTAATTACTATATTATTATTTATTTTCCATTATTCATTCGATTGCCAGGAATCACTTTTGAAATTGCGATTGATAACACAATTTTTTTTTAAAATTTATTGATGTATAACAATGGTAAAAATCTGAGTATTACAATTATTCAAAATATGTACACACAATATATAGCTTAACCTACAATATATATCAATAACATATTCAAGTTTAACATAATATAAATACAATTAATATTTTTAACTCTTTATTATAATATTTTAATTAACACTTTTGTCAATACAAACATACGATTCAATATATTGATGTGTAATATTTAATAATTGTATAAATGCCGCCGTTTGACTTTGATATCTTAACATTGTTTAACATAAAATATTCAATTAATTACATTTACCTATAATTAAATATATGTATTATATTTGTAAATGTTGCTTATATTTTATTTCCTTATAGTGCTAATATGTATAGGTGGGCGTAAATATAAATTTATCTTATAATTACTAATTAAGTTGTCTAACATTTTAAAATAAGAAACACATATAAAACTATGTGTATATAATCATAATTTTAAAATCGTAAAATATTGACTGTATTTACATAGTGTGATTTAATTAAAACGCTTATTATCTTGATATATTTTGCACGAGTATCCAAATTGATTAAGACATCATCATTGAGAATATATACATAAAATAAATACATAAATAAAAAAATATAATAATGGATGAAACATGACTCCATCATTTCACTCCGGAGTCCAATCAACAGTCAGCTGAGTGGACTGCACATGATGAAGGTCTATTTTGAAGCAAAAGACAAATCGACTACAAAAATGGTATCGAAAATCGGGAAGATCGCTATAATCGCTGTATCGCCCTCGAAGGCAACTATGATGATTAATAAAAACAAATTTTGCAAAAAAAAATGAGTTTTACTATGATAGACCGGGGACTTTTCAATTGGCCTGTTATGTATGATCAGATCAATATTATGTTAAATTAATGCCATTACAGAAATCGCAATTTTCTCATCATTAAGTCTAACATGATATTTCAATAAATTCAAACACTTTTTATGTGGCATATATACACCAAACATTCATTATAATCTAATTGGTAAATTTCTCCTCCGCTGGGCTGGGAAGTATGTGCAGAGGTGTATAACAAAATTCCAAATTGATTCATTAATATGTTACCATTATTTTTATATAATTATTGATTGATTTCATTATGAAAATAATGGAAAAAATTCTTTTTACCTAAGCACGATCATATATAAACAATAAAAAAAGTTACCCACACTTTGTGTCAGTATTTGTAGTCTGCATTCTACTAAATTATATATCAATGAACTCTTCTTACAATATAATTAATATTTTAATTTATATATTATATGTTTATATTAAACTTTTGTATTAATGTCTATAAGCATATTCTTGGAAAAGATAACCATTTGACTAAAGTTATCTTTGTTTTAATTAATATTAATAGTAATTTATTTTAAATATTATTATTATAAATAATGAATAACAGATGAATAAACAGGCGTTACATAACTTTAATAATTAATAACATCTGTCCGATCACATAAATATATAATATATTCATATGAAATTAATCAAGTTGTTATAATTCTATATTTAATTATATTAAGAAATGGATAGATCTTCGATATTTATTTATAATATGTATACAGAATACAGAATAAATAACTGTCTCGTCATTGTCCATATCCATGATTTTCTGGTTTTATTCATAAATTTTAAACTGGTTTATGTCATTTAATAAATGTGTATAGTTTTACCATTTATGTATTTATAGAATAATAAATATGAAAATTATGTATTGTATGGAATTTATTAAATTTATATAGAATCATTAAAACATTTTATGTCACGCTCTGTCCGAAAAAATAACCGAAGCTATTGATGTAAAACTAAACTAAACTTTTATTTTAAATTACTTGTTGCAAAAGTTTTTCACATTCCCACCAACATTCTGTGTGAAATGTTATTTACTATAAGAGCAAAATTTTAATTTATCAATTCCATCATTCATTGAATATTTTTGCTATAAAAATAGTTTGTGTCAAAGTTTCAATAGAAATAATTTCTTTCGTTGATTCTAATTCAACTTTTATGCAGCACTTAAAAAAAGTACTGATGCCGAAACATACACAGGGTTCATGAATTTGAATTATTAAAAACACTGCAAGCAATGGAGTAGTGTGCAAAAAAGGATCAAAAAGAAAATCAAAATTGAAAAAAAACTCGTCAAAATGACTCAAAAAAAAAAAAAAGTGTTCTTGTTTTTGCGCCACGAAACATCAAAACAATTCCATGTCATTTTTCAATATTGTCAAAATTTTACAAATTTGCTTATATCGTGAAAAAACGTCTTTATACTTATAAAAAAAATCGATTCTTCTAGTGTGAAACGCTGGCAACTAATTATTTCATAAATTGAGGGTTACTTTGAGAAAACGACGACAAAATATATATATTGTTGAATTAATAAAATGAATATAGTTTGCCTTTTATTTCATTACTCTCTGGCGCTTGTTATTTTTGATAGGACTGAAGTATAACATATTCCTGTAAAACGTTTGTCAATTTAATAAATTTCTTAAGTCAAATAATATATTTGTAAGTGTTATATAAAATACATAATTATGTATTTTATTATAATAATTATAATGCAACTGTTTTTGTATTTGTATTTAATGATTCATTATAAATTTAGCATTGAATGTATAAATAAATTGTAGACACATTTAACTAACATAGATTATAATTTATATTATGAAAAATGTGAAAAATAAAACATAAATGATAAGACTAATACACAATCACATAAACATAATGCATTTGTCGTTATCAGTTAATGACATAATTGAATTAGTTTCATGGTAATATGTATATGAATATAATTTATAGATTATTTTTAGATTTATATTGTATTTTATAATTGACTTTGTATATTTTATAAATATATTGTTTATAAATTACTGTAAGTGATCAATAGAGGCTTTTAAAAATACTTATTATTTACAATCGTAATCTTAACACATACATATTCAAAATGGAAATTACTCATAATTTTGCATTTTGCACGAATTCCATTGCAAGGCATAGATTCTAGTAACATTGGTTGCAATGAACGCAACCATATTTATAAACTAATCGTATATACTAAATAATTTAACTAAAATTTTAAAATTGATACGCAATAAAGTACAGACCAAATTGAAGAAATGGATCAGTTACTTGACTTATATACACCGGAATTAGAGGTATTAGAGTTTAGAAAGTATATAATGAGATTATAAAGTTATCGTTTGTAAACATTTTCTTCGGCATTGATACTCAGGACAGTACTAGAAAACTATAGTAGACCAGTAAATCTCAATTAAATTTGATATTTTCCAATGTAATGAGTTCATGCAGACTTTTCCTAGATTATACAGTTTATTCAAAACTGGTACTCAGCACAGATGTATATAGGACAAATTGTAGATTGGTGAATTGTTACATAATCCCATGTGCAGTAGTTTACCAACATTACTGTAATGATTGTTTGGTATATGTCATAAGCTCCACTTCAGTAGTAAAATGACGGACGTACGTACTTAGACATCTTATCTAGGTATCTGTGTGGGCTGTTTAACTGTTTACTACACATCACATACTAAAAGCAATACTTACAATAAAAACTACTGAATACTTCGGTAAAATATATTAATGGCAAAATTAATTATATAGTAAATTTTATATACAATTGTTTGTGCTGCAATATATATTACGGAACTTTTTATTCCATTAACTGGTCCAAGCATGCATGTGGAAGTCATCTATGGAAATTATAGTTTTCATTATTGAAATTTTTGGAATTCAATCGAGCAAACTATCTTCTTTCTTGTTGTTGCTTCTGATACAATACATTCACTGTAAACAACACATATTTTTTTATGGACTGCATTTTTACCTTTATTGTATTAAAATTGCAAAATGTATCAATTTTTTCTAGAAATATCACCCTATTGATTTTAAAACAAATAAATAAATGTCACATAAAATTAACAAAATGTTCTGTACGAAATGTTAGCTCTGATAAACTATTACCCTATATTTATTCTTAAAATAATTTTAATATGAATTTGTATAATATTATATGATATTATTTAATAAAAGCTAATATTTATAAAATAGGAAACTTGTTTAGTCGTGCGAAAGGAAAATATAATTATAATGAGAATTATTTCATTTGAATTATAAAAATATTTTATTATTACAATTGTATAATTTGATATAAATTAAATATGTATTTTATATTTTGATTTTTTATGAGCTTTTTTTCGTATACATAAGAAATGGTAAAATAAATAATTTATGAAAGTAAATTTGTGTGTTGTGTTTCAAGTGTTGAAATAATATTGTTATTTGATTTTGTCTGAGCATTTCTTTTGCAGTAAAACAATTAGAAAAACTCTTTTTGTGTTTGCTTTAAATAAAGAAAAATTTATATTTTTGATACAGTAATTTTATTTTGTTTTATACTTTTGTCCCATATACGCCTTAAGTTGTGCAAAATCTTATTTGTGTATATGATTCAATATTTTAAAATCAATAACATTCACACACGACACACCAGTTTGTAAATCATTCATCTATCAATTTTCATTCACCTGATGTTCGATTTTTATATTGTAATATAATACGATAATCCCATAATTATATTAATTTAATTTCGTTTAAATTTTAATATAAATTTATTTTCATTGTAATATTTTCAGTTTTTTTATCAGTATCGCACATTTTACTTCCGCTGTTTTTTTTCCGATAATATTATGATTTTCTTGGAAAGACTTTTTTTCCTATAATAATAATAAATGAAATTTTCGGATATTATTATTCTGAAATCACAATAAAGTAAAGAGATTAATAAATCATTATAATACCGACGATATAGAAATATGTATTGAAATTTATATTAATTTTTTCTTTAAAAATTATTGAATTGCATGAATTGGAATTATACTTATTTATTATATGTATTGAATATATGTAAGAGATTACAAATGGACTGTTGGATAAACATTTCGTAATAAGAGTAATAAAATGAATTCCAACACATAAACAGTTCTAACACGATAACATTTAATATTTTGATCATTTGGTCTGCTGCACTAATCGACATATAAAAATAATTAAATTAATTAAGCATCTATCCAATCCAAACCTAATGACCGGCCGACTGATGTATTGTCATACACAATATATATATGCAAATTAATTTCTCAATTCGGATGTAATGTTTTGGTAAATGCCTTAAATGATGGACACAATTGCATAAGGTGTACGCATTTAATCCAATTGATTTGTATGTTTCGGTTTTTCCATAAAATATGAAAAAAATATTTGAACAATTTACGATTAGATTAGATATAAATAAATAAATAACATCTCACGAGTATTTTTATGGTGAAAGCATTTACAAAATGATGCAAAAGCTAATAATCGAAAATATCTCAAACAAATTTATGCAAAATTTTTAAAGAGAAAGACATTTTAGTGTTATTATAATATGTTTCAGACTTAATCTATATGTTTATTCTGTCCAATGTTATTTGGATATTCTGTATTAAATAATCAAAAAACTCTATTTAATGTCAGAATATTATTGCTATACTCGAAAATCTGATCTGTATATAATTTTGTTAAATATTGTAATAAACTATCAGGTGTAAGTTATATTGGGATTTACTATTTATTGAGATATAGTGTATGCTATTAATTTTAATGCAAAACTCAATGAATTTACAATTTTAATGTTTATATTAAAAATAGAATTTTCATATTTTTATTAAATATCGAGCTATAGAACAAAAAATTATTTAATACCTAAAAATATAGCTACGGTGCTGCGTTTCACTCATTCAAATATTCTATAGTTTTTTTTTTGTAACTTCATTTTTCATATGAAAATATATATAATTGTCTTTTATTTATACTCTCACAATCACAATCAGTGAAAGCAATTAAATTTATTTTATAAATAAATGTTTGCTTGCGTACAATTTTTAATCATATTACACTCATCCATATAAAATATATTGTATTAAAGACACAATAAGTGCGTTGTCAGCATATACTTTTAGACAGTGGCGAAGTAATAACATTTAGTTTTTAATATCACTAAATTTTTTATCTGACCATGGGTAAAATAAAAATTTTAGTAAATTGCAATATGAATAAAAAAAACAAATTGGGTGAACTTAAAAATCGATTTACGCAAATAAAAGATTTAGCTGTTTTTCCATTCGTTGTCAGTAGTTACTATATGTAAGAAAGTGAACTTAAACTATATATGTTCCGTAAATAAAATAGACGATAATTTTTAAAAGTCGATTTTCCGGCAAATTTTGTTGTTGAAATATTCATATATTTTTCTATGCGTACTTACAATTGTGAGCTACCAAAAAATGTTAGTAATATTGTAATGACTTTGCCACTGCTTATAAATATAGAGGTATATAATCATCATGGTCATTATGTCTTTACTACATGTATACGAAGCACACACATGCTGGTATTTTATAAATCCTATTTTGTATCATCTCTCTATCTAATAGTGTTAAAGTTACACAATTTTCTGAACATTTTGTTTTTACGTCCATTTGGTATGTTTATTATATTATTGGTATTTTATACGTGCATATTCCTATCTGTAGACTTATAATATATATGGATGTAATGTAATGTAATGTACGATAGTGTTGTCATTGAAGTATATATAGAGAATATATAATTTTTGTTCTGTGTATATAAAATATATTATAATTTATCCACATGAAGGAAATGTGTTCCGGAAATAATTGTAACATGTTCATGACATACTTATAGTCAATCGGACCCACACACACACACACACACATATGTTATTATCTCACATATTCGTATCTTTAAATGCGATTATGATAAAAGTGAAGGAATTCTTTTATTTCTATGGTTCATTTTCTTTTCTATTCATTTACATATAATTTTCATTTAATTTATAGTTGTTTTCGTTTTGGTAACTAAAAAATAAATACTATTTTTTTTTTTTTTTTTTTCAATCACTGGGGACGGGATTTACAATATACCATTTATTAGTATACATATAACATATATATATATATATTAAATTATAAATATTTAATTTAATTTAACCTTTAGTAGATATGGGAGAGTTTTTCCATAGCGAACCTTCGCTACAATTATTTTTACCCCCTCAATCGGATTATATGTTTTATTTATTACCATGTCCTTGTACGCTCACAGTGGTCATTCGAAAGCAAATAGTTACAGTAAATTGTATGTGACAATATTAAAGGTGGATATATTTTTAAAGAAATTTTTTTTTATAATATACTTTGTGTTTATAGGGTACAATAGATCTTTTAGGTCCACATAGTATTATCAAAAAACCACAAAATTTTACTTTTTTTTATTTTGTTTATATTTATAAATAGTTGGCATTTTAATGTTGTTATCATAATGTGTGGTTTTATTGCGTTGTCTCATATATGAAAACTGATTTGAACACATAATGTATTGTTAGCTATAAGCTGAAATTCTACATAACAATATTGTACAATATAATATATGGTATTATTTATATAAACATACACACAATACTTGTATATTTCAATTTAACCAATTTAACCACAAAGATTGTTTGTAAATTTAAACTAACTTTTATATTCGATATCTGCTATAGATAGCACAAAAAGCCATCCACACACAAAATATGTAAATGTATAAATGTAAACGAAATATGTTTACAACATTTGGTATAAATAATAATTAAAAAATTGAATCAATAAATTGATTTTGCATTTTAGGGAGTTATCCCTAAAAAAAATACAAATACATATTGTACAATACGTACATTATTAATAATATACAATTATCTATCTATTATAATACATATGTTAAATATTTAAAATAATGTATTTATAATATATAATAATACATTAATTTATGTTTTAAAATCAATAGACATTCGTGTACTTTAAATATATTTTTTCAGTACATCATATACATTTACTAATCGCGTTTTATATTTGACCATCAAAAATTTATTTATACATTTATATATAATTTAATTTCTATTAAACAACCCAAATATTTAATAACTATTTATTTATTATTTTATTTAATCGACGGTTTGATTTGTTGGAATATAATAATATTTTTTTTTTCCACACAGTGACTGAGGTTATCGTTAAAGACAGAATGATATATTCAGGACACGCTTCATTTCGTGTGAAGTGAAATTTTCTTGCCGCAATACTTATGCAAACGGAACGTTGAATCTGTCTATTCAATCGGTTCAAAATACAAGCATTGACAATCAAAGATGTTTCAAATGTAATAATTTATATTAAAAATAAATGTTGTTTTACAGAGTTTAAGTTGAGATGACACCTATACAATTTATGAATAATCAGATCAAAATCAGTTATAAATAGTAAAATAATTATTCAGTTATCAATAAATATATTGAGGTTTTTCGTTCCAAATCAAATATACAATATAATATAATTACAAAGAAATCATTTTTATATACAATAAAATAGATTATACAATATATAACAAAAAAATCCTGGGTTCTATCGTCTATCGTTTAACATTAAACGATACTTGATTTATTTGCTATTTGCTAGGGTCGATTTTATGGATATCGTTATTTATACAATAGCTTGCACTTAAGATCTCATTGTAATGTTTTCAATTGGAATTGTTTTTTTTAGCCCTTAATAACATCTGTTTCCAGTTAATAGCCTGCGGCAAATTTCCTCTTTAATATCATTTTCTACATTTATTAATAATCCTAAGTATACAATACTATATTGATCTCGAATTCCTGATGTATTCGTTGCCATCATATATTTTGTTTTGTCTGCATTCGCTTTGAGACTTTGACCCCCAAATCTATCAGTTTTCTTGGAATACCAAATTCTTCCATAATTTTCCATAATTTTGACCTATTGATGCTATCATATGCCGCTTTGAAATCAACAAACATGTATGTATCAACATTGAATTCCCTATACTTTACCAAGATCTGCCGTATACTAAATATTTGATCTGATGTAGACCGATCTGCGTAGAAACCACACTGGTATACGCCGATAATTTCATTGGTACGTGGAATAAGTATATTGTATAGTATATCAGTAAATACCTTCTTATAGGCAATGTTTAATAAAGTTATTCCTCTATAGTTGTTACAATCTAATTTGTCACTCTTTTTGTTCAATGGACAGATAATACCATCCTGTCACCTGTTCATTATTCCAAATCTTTACAATTAACTTGTGCAGTTGATACCATAATGCAATTCCACCATATTTAAAGAGTTCACCTGGTAAGTTATCAGATCCAGGTGATTTATTATTCTTGAGCTTTTGAATAACATTCTTTACTTCGTGTATTGGTGGTTCACCTATATGGTTTGGTAGTTTGAAATTGCACATCATCCACCTATTATCCGGCGCCATAATCTCTGTTTTTGCACAAAAAAGGTTGTTGATTGTATCTGTTGCGAATACAATTGACATTCCGGTACAATCTTCTATTATCGTTGTTGCTATTGAATTTTTCCATTTCAACGTAAACCCTTCGTTCCAGTTCTCGTTTTTTTTTTTTTTTACTAATCTATTTACGCTCGAAAAATGTAGTCTTCAACAATGGTACGTGCGTGTAGCCCGCTTTTAGCATTTTCAGCCTGGATGCAATTTTTGCATCCCGAGCATTTTCACATTCATCATCAAACCACTCATTTCTAACTATCATCCCCTTTCCAATAACCTCTGTTGTGGCACCTTCAACGCAAACTTTTAATCTCTTCCAGATACTATTTATATACTACACATCCTCCAGATGTGTAATAATTCGTTGTTCCATTGCGTCCATGTACAATTCTTTTACCGTTTCAGTTGTTTAAAAAATCGACTCCGATAATGTTGTTAATTTTTAAAATAAACAAAATCATATCACATTTTTTATATTATTAAATATTGTATTATAATAAAATAAGTTTACCAAATATACATTAATAATTTATGAAATGGTTTTTCTATATCTAACTAGACCCACTAGATCTTTATAACAATCAATCCGTTGGCATTATAGAAAAACAAATATATAAATATCTGAAAATTATAAATTCATATATTATATGACCAACACACACACGGCACACAAACCTAAATAAAATTTATTATTATATTAACTATTGTTATAAAGGAAAGGAATTATAATTTTATAATAAATTATTTATATTTTACATGCGGTTTTGTTATGGCTTTCTGGTAGAAATAATAAAAAAAAGTAATACTTATTATAGTTTCGGAAAGAAAAGTTATTGTACTTTATATACTTTGTAAACTTTTACAGTAAAAACATATATACAGATTCCTTTTCATCTTTTTACATTATTATATTCTATTATTATTATTTAATTATTATTATTATTATATTTTATATTATTATTATATCTTATTATTATTATTGTTATTGTTATAATGTTATAATGTTATAGTATTGAAACCGCACATATAATATTATAAAACTAAATTAATATTATGACTTTCAATACAATAACAATATATATATCTTCAATATGTAATATATTTTAATACATATTGGTTATTTGGAGCCCACATTCAACATGGTAAATACAAACATATATTATATAGCTTTTATGTTCAATTAATTTAGTTAAATCATGCAAATATGTAATATTTTTATAAAGGTTATGTTAGATACGAGTAAATATATAATATACAATATTTCAACAAATATGTATATAAATGTTATGCACAAAATCATGTATAAATAATTTACACAATATCCGGATATACCATCGGTAATAATATTCACAAAGGAGAGCTAGGTATATTGTATATATATATATGTTTACCATATCAAGCATTCACAAAGGTTTACAACAAAGATATATTGTTATTATTGAAACATTGACAACTTATGCGTTGTCACATATTTATTATTTTGTAATATAATAATAATAATAATAATAATAATAATAATAATAATAATTATAATCAATAAGCTAACACATGGGCTGAAAAGTTTCCGAAAATTCTAAGAAAAAAACATTTTTTTTGCAAAATTAAACTTTATTCATCAACATGCATCCCTTCGCGGGCGATACACTGATTCCAACGATCTTCCAACTTTTCGATGCCATTTTTATAGTACGATTTCGTTTTTTCCTCAAAATAGGCTTCTGTTTCGGCGAACACCTCTTCATTGCTCTTAAATTTCTTTCCAGTGAGCATTCTCTTGAGGTCTGCAAACAGGAAAAAGTCGCTGGTGGCCAGATCTGGAGAATACGGTGGATGTGGAAGCAATTCGAAGCCCAATTCATGCAATTTTGCCATCGTTTTCATTGATTTATGACACGGTGCGTTGTTTCGATGAAACAGCACTTTTTTCTTCTTCAAATGCGGTCGTTTCTTAGCGATTTCATGCTTCAAACGCTCCAACAAGGCTATATAATAGTCACTATTGATGGTTTTGCCATTTTCGAGATAGTCGATGAAAATTATTTCCATGTGCATCCCAAAATACAGATGCCATAACCTTGCCAGCCGACTGTTGCGTTTTTGGTCGTTGTGATGCTGACTGCCGATTTGACTCCGGAGTGTAATGATAGAGCCATGTTTCATCCATTGTCACATATCGACGCAAAAATTCTGTTTTATTGCGGTTGAACAAGCCCAAACTCTGCTCTGAATCATCGATACGTTGTTGTTTTTGATCGATTGTGAGTTCGCGCGGCACCCACTTTGCACAGAGCTTTTGCATGCCCAAATATTCATGCACGATATGTCCAACACGCTCCGACACGATATCTTCAGAGCCTCAGCTATCTCGATCAACATCATTTTACGCTCATCTAAAATTATTTTGTGGATTTTTTTGATATTTTCTGGAGTAACAGCCTCCTTTGGACGTCCACTGCATTCATCGTCCTTGGTGCTCATATGGCCGGTTTTAAATTTTGCAAACCACAAATGTACTGTTGAAAGAGCTGGAGCAGTGTCGGGATAATGCTTGTCAAGCAGTTTTTTGGCTTCAGAAATATTTTTTCCAATCAAAAAATAATGTTTAATCAACGCACGAAATTCGTGTTTTTTTTCCATTTTTTTCAAATAACAAAAGTAGCTACACTCACAACGCAATATCTCACAAACTAATGGTCGGACTGCTGTCAAATGTTGACACGTATCGTTTGAAGGTTGGTACTAACTAAAAATCATATGAAAAAAATTCTAGTGGCACTTCTTAGAATTTTTGGAAACTTTTCACCCCATGTGTTATATTTGTTAAAAGAAATGTATTTTAAAACATTTTGTTTGATTTTGTATTTTCAATTTATTATAATTGGACATATTATTTGAATGCACACTTTATACATATATGCAATCACTTCAAAACGATCAAAATGTGTATGTACTTTGACATTATATATAAATTATCGATAATATCTACATATACTAGTATTTGTAGTACATATGACTTAAAAATTATACTAAATGAGAAATACAAATAATACAAAGTATATTTTATATATAATGATATTCTTTTTTTAAATTCAACCATTATTTTTATACAATAATTTAATATTTGTATATTTACGAAGGAGTACATTATATATATATATATATAGATTTAACAAAAGGAAAAACGAATTGGTACATATCCTTTTTATTTATTCAATATATATGTAAAATAAATGTATGTTTTTCGTGTGTACTTTACAAAATAATTCGATATATACTCGAATATATTTATAAAAAAAAATACATATGGCATATTTTTATCCGATTTATTTTAAATAAGGATATATAGAATTTTTCATAAATTTTCAAAATTTTATCTATACATGTACATATTACGTATGAATATTTTATATTTTATTATATAAGATATATTATATAAGGATATATATATATTGTGTTTTTTTTTATTATATCTGACACACATACACACACACACACGTATTGATTTTTATTCAATTCTTTGTTTAACAATGTTAAATATTTTCACATTTTCTAGTTCGATACCCAAATTTGACAAAATCAAATATAGACTTATTGTTAGTTACATGTATTCAATAATGTATAGTATATTTACAATACAAATTCTTACATTGATTGTGATAAGAGAAAAGAATATTCAATTTTCAAAAATCCTGTTTACAAATATTTTTTATATATATGGTACGTATTGTATTATAATATTTGAATCCGGTACACGTATATCGTATCATATGTAATAAATATATTATTTAACTATATAATAGAGTAATTTCGGTTAATGTGAAGCAGATGGAAAATTTGAACATGGTTTTTTTATTTTTTTTTTGATCTTGGATTGATCCAGATTAAAAGTAGCCCATTTACAAAGTACACATTTTGACATATGACACTTTTCCATTAGCACAGACATGGTAAAAGTTTTCACTATTAAATGATTGAATAGAAATGGTTTAATAAACAACATTATTGTATTTGATGGTTAAAAAAAAATATTAAACAATCACAAATTTACTGTGTGTGATGTATAGGAATGTTGGCAGTGTCGACGCATGTTTTCAGTTAGCTATATCACTATGTTTTTCTGGTAGACAAGTCGAAAGTAGATTACATTATGAAAAAAAATTAGAATGTTCACTTACTAAATTTTCTGGGGAATATCGACTTTTAAGAATTATCATCTTTTTGAATTACGGGCGGATAGTTTTAACGGATTTCCAATTTTCTTTACAGAATTGTAAATTATAATCAATTTCCAATATTTCATAGAAGAGATTTTTAAAATCGAATCACACTTTCAAAAGATAAGACCACTGATTTTCCATTTGAAGTCGTTGAAATTTTGTATGAAATAATGGTACAGTATACATTTTTTGTACCATTCGGTGATTGTCAACTTTATACAGTACCACAAATTTCTTTAAATTTTCTCTGCCATTGATTGGAAAATCGATATCTTTTGAACGCGTGAACCAATTTTAAAAATCTCTTCTATAAAAGATTGGAAATTGATTATTATTTGAAATGTTATACACAAAAATGAAAATCCGATAAAACCATGGCGCGTAATTCAAAAAGATGATAATTCATAAAGGTTGATTTTTCGGAAAATTTAATTCGTTGAACCCCCAGATTTTTTTTCATAATTTAGTTTAATTTCACTCAGGCTATAAGAAAAATATAGTGATATTGAAAACTGAATGACATTTCTCAGCCTTTGCCACTGAATCTTGGGACCATTTGTACTCATTGAATGCATATTATTATATGGCTCTCGGTATTAAAACTGTAATTTGAACGCGGTTATTAAAATGGAAATTACAACAGAATAAAATTGAAATAAATGTCTAAACAATTCCGGGTATTATTTCCATTTAAAAATGTAAATATCGCATTTTTACGCATTCATTTCAAACAATTTATTACGGTGTTAATACTAATTAATACTTAATATTACCTCTTTTAAAAACAATTAATTAGTGAATTATAGCCGTTTTTATTTCAATATTATTACGATTTTAATTACATTTTTGTATGGAAGCAATACGCGAATTTTTTCTGGCTTTATTTCTAATTTTATACGGTTTTATTTCTATTTGTATAAGGAATTAAAATAGTTTTATTTAAAATTATTTCAATTTTAATTACATTTTTGTATGGTATCAACACCGGATTTTTTTTCCGATTTTATTCTCAATTAATTTTAATAAATATTTTGTATTTCTGCATACAGTCATTTGAAAAAAATTGAATATACGTTAAAAATTGATTTGTAAATGGAAATGATAATATATATCACATTTGTTTGTACTTACATTCATCCATTTGAAATTTGTAAACACTAATAAAAAGAAAGATTAAAGTATACAGGACCCTTCTTTTTTTATTGGAAAAACACTGCGAGTTTAATTTGAACATTTTTAAAACTTAAGTTAAAATTTTCAAATCAATATTTTTGCTGCAAAACACAAATCTATCAGAGACAGAGAGAATATTTTTCATTGATAAATATTTGTATCAAGATACTAATTGCATCCCGTCGAGCCCACATATTTGAATATAATCATAGCTTAACTGAGTAACGTAACAACTTAGTCAAATGTTGTTACAGTTCGCAATCAATTAAAATTATTATTTATTATGTCATTTATTTTATTGAAAATTTAGTATATCGTTAAAATTTGTTTGTATCGCTATACTATTTGCGCAAACCAAATTCAAAGCGAGGTTTTATAAAAAGAAAAATGTCCTTATAAGTTAAGTTTTAAGTAGAAAAAGTGATCCAAAGTCCCTAACCTTACCTTATATATATTTTTATTTTAGTACTTTTGCGCGGATTATGTAATATTTTTGCTTTATTATTTGTTGTTACATTTTTTATATGCACTTAAATGAACAAAACAAATATTTATTATTGTATTATAATGTAATGTTGTTACATGAAATAATAACAACTTAACTATATATACCATATATTCAACGAAAACATTATTATGCTGTTACCAATCGGCGGAGGAAGTATTTGCGTATATGATGAAATAAAAAAATTTAAATTATATTTACATATGCATTTTTGTGTTAAATTTCAAACGAAAAAGGATATTTTTTATTTATATATTACATATATTATAGGTGAAAATTTTAGTATTTATTAAATTTTATTGTACGTAAGTTTTCAATAATCTATATCTATTCTGCAAAAAATACATATCTTATCATTTGTAATACAAAATTATGGCAATTAAATACATAAAAAGTAATGGAATTAAGAAAACATCTATCTTTGTATAATTGCTAACCAAATTGGTGTATATTTAGTAAATATTATTTACCATATTAAAGCTCGCTGATTAATATAGTTGAATGATTATTTTTACTGAATGGTGGCCGGGAAATATTTTTAACATATTTGTTATTAAGAAAACGAAAACTCAGGCTTTATTTTATCTATAAATGATAATTTTTATATCTAAAACTTGTGTTTTTAAATAAAAAATATAAAAAATATTGAAAATAACTTATTATTTTGAATAAACATTTTCTATAAACGATTCGAATTTAAAATACATCTAACTATTATCTATATAGTTTTCATGCTATTTAGTATAGATAAGTTTAATTTACAAAATATTATATTCTTTCGTTTGCATTAAGTGATTGCGTATTTTTTATAAAAATCAAAACCTGTAGTTAATTCATGGAACATGGAACTTTATTCAGTTATGTATTGTCCATTTTGTTCGATGCCATCTTTCAGACTGTGCATTATAATTCCGAGCACATAGAACTTTTATATAATCCTTATGAATACCAAGTGTAATTTGACATCATCGCATCAATATTAAAATACTTATTCAGAAGGAGTTTTGCAACGAATTAAATCGTAATGTGATGGTGCAAGGTCAGGGCTATATATGGTGTATGTGACACCACCACATTCTGATTAACAAACTCTAATAAATTTTACTGAATTACGAAAAATGTGTGTGGTGGCCTAGTGGAACACAATAGCTATTCCATTTTTGTAAATTCTGATCACCTTTCTTTGAATTGCACTTTCTTTATTCTGATTAATTGTTGTTCGACGCTACTATATACGTTATTGAAGTTTCGAATAATTAGAAATAGATAAAAATTCAAATAAAGCTATCGATCAGTGAATTATAGAAATTCCTTAGTTACCAACTAATCCAATATATAAATAAATTTGGCACACAGTAACACACAATAAAAAAAAACTTTGACCCTATGTACAATATAATATTTATTGTACATTTCTAAAAATTCAAACGCATATTTTTCATAGAATTTAAAAAAAAGATAAAAAAAAAGGATAAAAAAGGATTAAATACCTTGTTGCATAACCACATAACTCGTGTTGTAACTATATAATAATATTTATATGGAGATATAGAATACGTATTGTAGAAACTATAAGCAAAAAAATTTGTGTAAGCTATTTCAAAACATTTCTAAATCTAAACCGCATTTCTTTTATAATCTCTTTTTGTATTAAAAAAATTTTTTTTTTCTCTTTGGTATAGTGATGGACCAGCATTTACAAACAATAATTTATATTTATTTTATTTTATTTTATTTAATATCTACTTATCCAAACACATCATGGTGTGTGTAAATGTTCTCAGAATATCCTTTTATTTTATATCCTCTTTATTTTTTATGCAAAATAATAAAACTAAAGAAATCGTCTTTATATATTATTTATATTATATGATTTATATTTATTTGATAAAAAATTTAAATTATGTCCAATTTACTTTATTACTGAACATATTGGAGAAAGTATTTTCATATATATTTAACTGTACAAATCAATCCTTTTTTATTTTTATATACACATCATAAGATATTATAGTTTATATTCTTGCATTGACTGCAAATCAAATCACATCGTCTCGCACACACAATATGTAAGCCATAAAATAAATTGAACCATATCCTTTTATACTCGCAGAGAACAGAACTGTAGACCGCATTCAAATATGTACGAGTATATATAATAAATACAGATTTTATATATTATATTGGTAGAATTATATTATATATGTAATATTGGACTGTCTTCGTATGCATTTATATATATATATATATTGTATGTTTATTGAGGATTGATTGAGTTCACAGAAAAGAGCTTTTTCGGGATTAATTTTGACCAAAAAAATGTTTTATATTGTAATATAATAATTTAAAAGTATTTGTTATATTTAATACAAACTATGCGTATATGGATTATTGAAAGGGTCGGATTTTGATGTTCGCATAATCAAAATATAATTATTTATGAGAATGCTTCAATAAATGATGTTTTTATAATCTGTATATGGTCTTACCAATGCGTACATATCTGTAATAAATTAATTTATATTTTAGGGTATAGAACGGTGAGCTCAAGTATTTCATATATTTTGGATTTTATTTATAATATACGTATAAACACTGAATTATCCGCAACAATAGCGATGTGTCTCAATTTTCATATTTTAACAAATATACCAATTGAAGATACTTAATTTTTTAATTATAGAAAATGATGTTAAATTTTTTAGTCCCCTATAGCATTACGACAAATAATTTCGCTTTAATAACAATGCTTCCATTTTATAGTGTACAATTTGTATGTGTTTTATTTTAATAGCACTGCGAATGTATTTAATAGATTTTATAATTATATGTTTAACTCGATTTTATAGATATTTGTTCAGTTTGTCGTTGAATGTGTAAAATGACTGGTTCTCATTTGGCTTGAAATTGAAAACAAACAATTTTAAAAGTTTCTATTTGGTATTTTAAAAATTGTTTTATTGAAAACTTTGGCGCCAAAGCACATAGACCTTCCTTGGTCTAAGTGCCGGAATAAATCTCCTCTTATATAAAATCATCATCAACTAGTTGTGAGAATATACATTATGTTCCGCATGGTTTCGTTTCGCAAATTTGAAATTTTCCGTATTAGTCAACTTTAGGTGCATTGAAGATTCAGTGCTTTATCGGTGTTTTTCCTATTAAATACTATAAATTATCTGATTTAGTCTCGGTACCCTAACATTTGTGCTGAACTTCACATTCATTTCGTTGCGCCCTGTATTTGTGAACGATGTTATCATTTCTCGTTAAATATAATCATTGAAAATCGTCATGGTTATTCAATTATTTACCTTACCAGATCATTTCTATGTGTCACGTGGCCATATAGGGATATCCTTTGTAAAGTTAAGTTCCTTGTGTAGTGATTGATTCTGCACTGAAAAAAATAAAAAAAAAAAATAATACGTGAAATCAATTAAAAAATAACATCAAAATAATGAAATATTAATTAATTTTGCTCCAAGGAACATGGTTTATTGTTTAAATGAAATAAAATTTATTAAATCTATTCGTTGATTCAATTCATTAAAACCATATATATCGAAAATGAATGTTTTTTCAATAAATCACTTCGTTGGTTTAAAGAATTGTATAATTGTTTTGATGAATATTATTCATTTTTTCAACGTGTTCTGTTTATTAACTCATTATTCTGAACATTAATTAATTAATTATCGCGAATTCATTCCATCAATGTGAACTAGTACATTAAGATAATTTTTAAAAATGAAAAATATTAATGAATTATTCATTGAAACAATGAAAAATGGGGTTATTAAAAACGCTATTTATTGAAATTAATATGTACACACTTATTTTTAGTGTGATTAGGTGTTTATAAGTTCATTTTAAATTTTTATAACCATGTGGTAGATGTGCGGAAACTATTTACATACTAGAACTTGGTTCTATTTTTACTAAATTCCTTCGAATTTCGTATGAATGTGTGTGTTATTATATATTCAATAGACCGCAGGAGATCATCCATTATAAAATTAGAAACCACGCAGATTTGTATAGTCCTGTAAATTTTCTGTACGATATTATGTGATAAATATATACATATGTAGATATACCCAGATGTGCCCATACTTTAAGTTAATTATTTGCATATAATCGTAAACTTTAAAATTAACAGCGCTCGATGATATAAATGCAAACTGTCCCTATATCATCTGCGGTTATATATAGTCAATGCAGCGGTCTACCCGATATATATATATATATATAAAGTACTTTTACTTTGTGAATTATTTTCCTATATGTAATGTTTTATAACTAACTGATCATCATATTTTTTCCATTCATTGATATGCACTGCAATTTTTGTGTGTACTATTAATGTTCAAAAGAAAATTTATAACATATTTATTATGTACATTTTATAAAATTTTTAATAAAAATATTTTCCTTTGAAAAATTTCGATATATAAATAATAATCCTTGTTATTTTGTTCATTCTATTACAATTCTTTATAAATATGTACACAAAATATTTTGTATAATGCGATGGTTTTTTTTATATATCAATTTAATAAACTTTTTTGATAAGATAATTTAAAAGAAAAAAAAAAAAGGATAGGATAGGATATTTTTTCTTGTTGTATTTTTCTTTTAAAAATATAAGTCTATGAGTTAT
This sequence comes from Bibio marci, assembly GCA_910594885.2. Classification (NCBI taxonomy): domain Eukaryota; kingdom Metazoa; phylum Arthropoda; class Insecta; order Diptera; family Bibionidae; genus Bibio; species Bibio marci. Next base: position 45,081,748 of record OU343114.1, read on the forward strand.
ATTGGTATTTGTTAGTGTACTATGTATTTTTTATCTCAAAAGGAGAAAATGTATATTATATTTACTCATATTGAAAGTATATTATTTATATTAGTCTTATAAAGTATAGTGTATATTATATCATGTGATGTTGAATAGAGAACCATGATCATCATCATAAATATTTATAGCAGTTAAAGGATAAATTTTACATATTAATAGCAAAATTTGTCTTTTTTTTTCCATCAAAACGTGTTATAATAATGTTAACATTTATTCTTCATCTTGCCTATATATGTTATATGATTTGTTATTATTATAATTCTGAATTTGAATATAACATTCACCGCATAATAATATTATATGAAATAGATAACAAATGTGTGATATTTTTATACTTTATAAGTTATAAAATGTCATAAAATACCAGTGTATATTATTATATAAATTATGTAATTATATATAAGTACAAATTGCATATAATTGATAACATTTAAACATTTCAAATGTTATAAATACAGTATAGTAAGCAAAATATATATTAATTGCAAATACCGATGATGAGGTTTTAAATTTCAGCACTTAGCACATGTAACCGTATACCATATCAAACTACAAAGAAGTAGTAATTTTAAAGTGTGCGGTTTCACACAAATCTTAAAATTATAATTAATTGTTTTCTATATAGTGAAAACATTTTCCTATATTAAAGTTTGTATATTATAAATATATTATTTAATATAAGGTATATAATACAGATACACATTTACATATAAATATTACAATTTTCATTTATAGTAAATGCGGCAATAATAATATATTCATAAGTTTATATGTAAGAAAGGCTCAGCGTATATGTATAAATAAAGAAAATAAAGTGAATATTGTATACAAGCAAGCAATACACACGATATAATCGAATATTGCATTCAATCCAATATTCAATCAACACTTCACTCCCATTCAATTAATATGAAAATAAATACTATTATAATTATATAGCAACGATTTGGGTTAAATTTTCATATCAAAAATATTGTTGGAAATGCTGCGAATTCAAGCGAATTTGTATAAAATATTGTATTCAATGGAATATTTTTGTCATACCGTCAGTTTGCGACTATTATATGTACAATATTCACTGTATAATTATTGTTTGGTAAATGTTAATGTTATACATTTTTGGTTAAAATGTGTCCTAGTTTTAAAGCAGAAGAAAATTAATTTTAAATTAAATTTTCTGTTTTATAAATATATATACGTGTACGTGTGTGCCTATTATATAGCTCGTGTATACATACACTTTATAAAAATTTAAGTATTTATTGTACAATATATATTTGCTAATTACATAAGAATTTTTAAATAAAAACTGAAAATTTAAATTAATAATTAAGGTAACATGTCGCTGCTAAAGGTAAATATAAAAAGGTATTATATGTGGGGTATGGTATGTATAGCGAAAAATCCATACATTGATAATGAATATATACTGTGTATATGTAATATAAGTACATATATCAATATGAATGGGCTGTTTAAACGCCTAATAATGATGGTGGTTTTCGGCTGAAAAATTTTTTTAATGTCCGTAGTATATTCTCTTTACATCTATTTATATGTGTTAAGGTAAAGATGTAGATTTGGTTGTAATTCATTGAATTTGGCGATATTAAATTGTTTTAACATATACTATAAATAACATCCAACAGCATACACATCGAACTTTCTGAGAGTAAGACGAAAGTTCAACCATTCACGGTGATTTTGTTAGAAGAATAAAGTTTCAGATCTGCACATAGCATTACGAGCTAAAAATGTAAACAACGTATTTTTTTCGCCATGTTTTGTACCAAAAAAATTTGATAAACAAACTGATGTTAACAGTCATCGAAGCTTATGGTGGACATGCTTTATCTGAAAGAAGGTCCAAAAAATAGTTTCAACCCATCAAAAAGTGGTAATTTGGTAAATCTTACAACTTGGTGGAACCCCCAAAAAGGAGTAGTGTATTATGTCTATTGAAACCGAACCAAATTGTCAATATTGAACTCTACCAGTGGCAACAATTAAAACAATTTTTACAAAAAATACAACCGAAACATGCCAAAGACACAATAAAGTGGTTTTTCAATAATACAATTCTATTGTTTGTGTCGTAAAACCGATCAAAGAGACGTTGGAATCGCTTCGATGGGATGTGTTACCACACCCACCTTATTTTCCAGATGTTGCTCTATCAGATTACCTACACTTTCTCACAACAATGATACATGGATTCTGTGTGCACTTTTACAATTCTGAGGAAACATTTTATTTTGATGATATTCATAAATGGCCAAAAAAAATGGAATGTACTTATAACAATATGATAATTATATTCAATGAAAAAATTACTTCCAAAATAAACATATTTTTCTTTAAAAGAAAAAACTAAAACGGCTGTTTCTTACTGACATACCTATCATATGTATATTCTATATGTAAACATTTATTAGTATGAATGTTTGGGGTTTTATTGCTTTTAAAATCGTGGATGATAAGTACAGATAACTAAAACAATATAGTTTGTTGTACACAGACTCTATATACAAATAAAATATGTGTAATTGAAAATAATGGGATATTATACGTTCTGATATAAAAAATAAATGTGGTTTTTATACACTATTCGAGTATTCAATAAGTATTTCAGTGTAGATTAAAATTGTATGTATTTTTAGGACTCGCAAAAATTTGTATATAGACGGACGCGTCAATAACCAACTGTGAAACGGGCAATTTAATGTTATATTTATGTGATGAAGTTCATATCCATATATATCTATGTTAATAAGTAAAACTGGTTATATATATATAGTATTGATTCAGGAACTTATTAATTTCGGATATTTATCCACATTTATTTATTTATTTAAGTATGCAGACCACATATGAAAATGAAACTCTATGACTATATTTAAAATCATTTTATATTAATGCTCATTACATGTATACCATTTTAATAATAGTTAATAGCCTAGTACTACAAAAAAAAATGTGCGTGCTTTTTGTGTAACTATTTATTGCTATATACTTTTTAAAACACCTATTGTTTGCATAAATAGATCAAATTAAATGTTTTTTTAATACAATATAATAATAATACATATGGTACGAGTACCTACATCCCTAGTAACAAATTATCCGTACTTTTAAAAATATGGAAAATTTCCGTGGAAAACATCCACATATTTTCCATGGAAAAGTTATATTGGAAATTGTTCAAAGAATGTCCATAGATTTTCCACTTAATATATTCGTATTTTATTTAGGTCAATTGAAACCTTTGGATTGTCTGGGTAATATGTCCAACGAATATCCGCCATTATTGTATTCATAATTTATTTCACCAATTATCCAAGACAGTGGTTCAAATTTTGTATATTTCGTTTATTTAGATATAATCCTCACTCTTTTTAATTTATTTTCATAGTTTTTAAAACAACCAACAACACAAATCTGTATATTTACTAGGAATTTTGTAAAACTTTTCATGGATTTTATATTCGCGGTTTTTTGTTCTTGTTTATTATAAAGAAAAAAATGTACAATCGATGAATTTATGCCATTGTTCAGCATCTTCATTCCGTGCTCATAGAACTTCTGGTTGTATCGGTAAAAAACTGAATCAAACCGCGATTTGGCAACATCGTCATAAGAAAATTTATTCTGGTAATATGGACAATTCACGGGTATTACTTGTCAATATACATGAATTATCCAATGGTATTTTTCTCGTGGATCTGCTCACAATAAATATGAATATAAATTCTATGAATATTCTATGGCATAATAGCAAAGAGAAATACTTCTACTGAGAATCGGTAGAAATTATCGTTGGAAATATCCGGATAATCCAAGCACATTTTTTATAAAGATCCATGGACAGCGTTGCACTCATCATACAAAATTTCAGCGGGCATCCGTAAGAAATCCATAGATATTTCCTCGAACTGAAACTATAAGGACTACTACATATAATGAGGAAATCTTACGGACAAACTACGGACAGTGTTACTAGAGATATTACAAAAATAATACATTTAAAATACAATCTTTTACTTACATAATACATTTAATAAAAATGTACGTCCTCATTGTTGATTCTGGGTAAAACAAAGAACAGATAAAATTTATCCATAGCGAAAATTAATTTTATGCCGACATCGTTGTAGTTATTTGTAAATATACCTGGAACCAGTTGAGATCCATCGCAATGTTATAGCATAAACGAAAGCTTATAAATATGGCAAGTTTTTAAATTTATACCGAAAAAAAATTTTCATCATGATTTTTCTACTTACGCTCGAACAAACTTTTAAAAAGAAAAATGGCGTTAAACTAATTGTCAACATAATTGTAATTAACTGGATAACCATATGTCCGAATTGCCTTATCTTAACGTCAAATTAAAGATCTCGGTATGCTAATGCTAATAGTGTATAAAAAATTTTAAAACCGGTTAATTAGTTATTGAGATATTGATCCCAGTAGAGTGCAAAACACGATCTGATTGAAAATTTGGTTATTTGCGTGTAACTTCGTACCGAAGTCGAATCGTTCAAAATGTTATATAATATTTTAATATTTTTTTATAAATGGCCCAGAGAACCTAGTGTTTTCGTATTGCCGTCCAAATTTTGAACACCCTGTATAGCAACATCATAGCTACCCTCAAAACTTTACACACTATATGGTTTTAATAATCTTTTATAAAATTACATTTTATATATATGTATACGATATACATTCAAGAAATAATTGACATTGTTCACATTTTTAAAATTCTTTCCATTTAGACCAATTATATTGGGTATAATATATAATAACAGTATTTATATAATATATGTTGTGTATAGTAGTGTAGTATATGTCCTTAATCGTCCTAGTATTTTTTGTTTATTTTTCTTTTTATTTTCACTGGATATATATACGACATTTATTATATACGTTGACAAAATAAAAACCCGTAATAGAATAAAAGGAGGAAAGACAATAGCAGTATAACTATATCATTATATATATATATCTGTTTTAATATATGGTATATATGTGTATATGTGTATGTAAAAAAAAAAAAGTGTGATGTCATAACAAAGGTAAATTTATGAGAATAATAGACATAGGAAAGGTAGGCCTTATAAACTTTAAATTTACACATCACAAACTTTCCGTATAATACATATATTTGACTTTTGTACCAAATAACATTTGGATAGAGAGATGTTTCGTCGCATGTAACTATCCAAATATTATATATATGCATAGATGCGTTAATGTATATCTCTATATATATATTTATAGATGTAGTATACTATTCTTGATGTAATATTACATTGGGCATATACTTAAAATACTTTTATATAGGAAAGGTATATACAATATATGTTTATGGATATAAAAAAAGAAAAGATATCATTCTCTATAATATATATTTATTTATATCTTTATACATCTGTATAAATACATAATATATATAATATATAAGTATATGTAGATAGATAGATATAAATGTGTAAAATATATTTGTAACGAACCCTTACTTATATATTTTATATATATATATATATATTCGTTATGTACTAGTAATATATACATACAATAAATATATAATGTATAATATGAGGTATATATAGTGGAAATAATAAAAATGTAACACTAAATATATATATATATGTGCTTACTTAACACCATACATAAGTTCCGTGCATATGCGATGACGAAAACATATAATAACAACGATTTTGCTTTTCCAAACGTTTTACGACATTTGATGGTGCGGTGGTTACCCTTATCATATGAATGCCTATATATATATATATATATATATATTGTTTCGGTATATATATATATATTTAATACACACATATACAAATAGATTATGAAAAGAAGATTCATATCTAACCACAATGTCTTTCCTATTTTTTGGAATTGTATTTTATGTTGTTGTAAATTATGCATTCCCCTTATAAAATGATAATAGCATATATATAACATCACTATATATATATGGTATAAGATATAATCATATATGGCATAAAATGTTCCCTTTACATATATATACTGTGTCTTATATATAATATATGAAATTTATATATGATTATATAGAAAATATTACCGCACGATTTGACCGAAACATTTATACATTTATTAGATTAGACTAATACATATATATTTATTTTTATAACATCATATATAGTGTAGAAAATTAAATGATTTTATAATGGGATTTTGAATTTAATTTAAGCTATTGTAAATAACTGAGATTATTTATGTGAATTATATAATTAGTCTGTAATTTTTCAGAATTATATATTTTAAGAAATTTGTATGTGTATACTCGTATATTATAGTAAAATAAATTATATGTTCAATGTGGCCAAATTTAGTCGAACATTGAACCATTTTATATATAAAAACCCATGTTTGTGGTATAATTTATTATTTTCAGAGATATTGATGAAATATATATTGTTCAAATTATTTAGTATACGATTCAATTAGATATTAGTCTTTATAAAAATAAGAAAAAAAACAAAACGAATGCTATTAGAAAATCAGAGCTTTGGATATATGCGAATAATAATTCTATATAATAATTAGGAGTAAACACATGACAGAACCGTAGCGTCATAGGTGGTGGTGGTGAGCCGATGTACAGTAACTTTTAAAATCACAAGATCATATACAAATTTTATAAAATATAATTTATTGAATTATTATTTCTTGTCACATTTTGTCAAACATTTTACTACAGTTGCAGTAATACTAAATTATCGTTTTTTAACCAAAAAAAAAACGCTTATTTTAAAGTGAAAAGATAAAAATATTTTATTCAAAGTAATTTACCATCGCTATCTACACATTCTGACCACCTTTCTTTCGATTTGTGGATATCTTTCCAAAAAAAATTGTTCCTCTTTTGACGAAAAACCATTCAGAGAGCCAATTTTCGACTTCTTCTGATGTTTTGAAGTCAGCAAGAGAGTGTTGCATCGATGAAAACAAATGGTAATCAGAAGGAACTAAGCCTGATGAATAAGTCAGGTGAGGTAACAATTCCCAGCCAAGCGTTTTGATCGTATCCTAAACTGGTTTTGATCGGTGTGACGATGGTGTATTGTCATGTTGTAAATTAACTTTACCATGTCTTCTTGTCCATTCTGGTCGTTTTTCGTTTAATGCATGGTTTAAGTTAATCATTTGTTGTTAATATTAGCAGTTTCACCAGGTTTCAGAAGCTCATAGTACACCACACCTTTCTGATCCCACCAAACACAAAGCATTCTCTTCTCAACCGAATCGATTTAAGTTTTGCAGTCGATTTTGCTGGTTGATCTGGTGTAAACCATGATTTTTTGCACTTATAGGATTCTCAAAATAAATCCACTTTTCATGAACCAGTAACAATATCGATACAATAAACTTTTTCTTTTCTCTGTCTGGCAAGCAAAATTTCACAGATTGTTTTTCGATTTTCCATTTGTATTTCAGTCAATTAATGAGGCACCCATTTTCTACACTTTTGAATCTTTCCCATATCTTTTAACATTTCTGCCATTTGTGTGTTTGATTTTTTATGTATCATCTTCGTCCAACAATGCTTGCAATTCACTGTCTTCAAATTTTTTCGGTGGTCTTCCACATTCTTATCATTTCTCAAATCAAAATCATTACCTTTGAATCGTTGAAACCAATTTCTACATATGATAAGTATTCGATGCGCTTCAGCTGCATTTTTCTTCAAAGAAAAATAATGCAATAAAACTTACGGCAAATTATGATTTTCTTTTCATTTTTAACTTTAAAAAGCAAATATAATGTTGTTTCCACAATGACTTGGTGTATATAAAATATATTTGACGGAAGTCATACCAAAAAAAAAGAATAGAAAAATAAATAGCTGCACGTTCACTTTAATCTTTAACTGCAGAGCCAAATTTGTGTTCTAGATCTGGTATAATTTTCACAATTTTACAAATATTTAAAAACAAATTCATAAACAAATAAACAAATGCAACAAATAAATATTTAATTAAAATTAAATTAAAATCAAATTGTGTTCATTAAAATTAAAGTTTACTTAAATAATACTGCAATTATTTATTATTATAAAATTTTTCATTACAAAATACATAATATAAATTATAAAATGAAATATGAAATATAAAAAGGAGTATAAGATTATAATTATTTTCAACGGAGACATATATAAAATTTAAGAATTTATAGTTAAAGGCATTATTATAATTAAAACAACGAGATGAAATTCAAGTCCTTTTTTTTCGCATTTATTCTATATTAATATATATATGTAGATGCAAACTAAGCAAATAAAATGCCTATAGAAATGTTTGAAGTGAAATTATAAAGATAAAGAAATTTATTCTTTTTTATTTAAAAATTTAATACCAAAAAATTGTATAGATAAAATAAAAACCGATTCAATTTTTGCTGAATATGTAATTTTTTTTTATTTTTACCATACCATTAATATGAGTATTATAATTTTATTTTTATTCCTTTATTTAATTCAACAACATAAAATGATGATGCACACACACAAAGTAACATGAAAATTGTAAAAGACAAAATTAATATTATTAATATATAACTTAAGTATATATTTTAATCAGAATATATAAAAAATAGTTGTTTAGTCAGAAGTACTTATTATATGCAATTAGACACAAAAAGTTTTATAATAATAAAATAAAAATATAATATGATGTCCTAGTTCTTTTTTTTCCCGGTTTATTTAAGACGACTAATTACGTTATAAATTCTATAAAGTTATAAGGACAAAAGTTTAGTTGTTGTTTTCTTTTTCCTTTTTTTGTCAATTAGCAACTGATTAAAATCATCGTATATATATTTAGAATAAAAAAAGGAGAATATTTAAAGTATTTGTTTTTTGTTATATACAACGCAAAAAAATTTAACAATAATAAAAATCCCAAGATTTATAGATATCATTTACAAAGAATATATAAATAAACTATGTGTATTTGAAATAAAATATATAGTGCACATCCACTAAAGAATAAACTGAAATAAATAATGAACCTTAACGGTAACATTTTCATGAAGACATGTGCAAAGGAAAAACCATTACACAGGTTTTTATTCGGCTGGCCATTTATTCAATTGTTCGTTCGAATATCCTGCTCGTTAATGAATTACTCTTAAGTTGAAAGATCTGATAACATATAATACCCATACTCATAGTGTTCTATCAAACAGTCACAGTTACTGATTGAATATTAATATTGTTAATGGCGGGAGTCGTAGTACTACGATTTATCTCGAATGTAGTTTAAAGGCGGGATTCGTATTAGTACGGTTTGCAACGACATTGCGCAATTCATGCTCCACTTTACATTTATATTTAGTATGTTTTGTGGTTGAAGCTGTTCGGTTGTTCAAATTCTACTTACAGTAAATTATGAAATCCTTCAATATGGTTTCACGCGAAAATAAAGATATATATGCAGACGATTTGTCTGACGTTGATTGCGATGAAAGAGAGTTAGATATTGATAATAATGATAGTGATATTAACGATAATGAGTTCTGATAGTTCTATAAGACCTGTGAGAAGGACCCGAGTTTTGCCACTACCGATTAGCGATAATGAAAGTGAAGTTCTAGGACGAAAAACGAGGCGGGGTGGTCGCCGCGATTCCTAGCATACTTTCGTCAAGATCCCCCGCCTTTAATGTTTTAATAACTAATAAAATTATTTTAATTTAATATACATTGATGAATTTAAAAAATTGTTTACTAAAAATCTCACCTCAATCTCACCCACATGTATTATTATTTAATTGCTTTATATTAACATTTTCACATTTACGCGTATAACATCTTTATTTATATTAATTGTACTATTATTTATTTAACATTAAATTTGATAAAATTAAAAAATTACAGTTTTACAGTTTTATCCACTCCACCCAGTGGAGAAGCTTAAATATATATATTTTTCTGGTAGACGAGTTGAAAGTAGACTACATTATCGAAAAAAAATTGGAATATTCACTTATTAAATTTTCCGGAAAATCGACTCTTAAGAATTATTAATTTTTTGAATTACGGGCCATAGTTTTAACGGATTTCCAGTTTTGTATACATAATTTTCAATTATATTCAATTCCCAATCTTTCATAGAAGACAGGTTTAAATTCGATTCACGCGTTCAAAAGATATGACCGATTTTCCATTTGTTGTCCTTGGAAATTATTATAATTTACAATGCTGTAAGCAAATATGGAAATCCGTTAAAACTATGGTCCTCAATTTAAAAAAAGATGATAATTCATAAAAGTCGAATTTCCAGAAAATTTAATACGATAAACAACCAAATTTTTCCTCATAATTTAGTTTAATTTCACCCGCAGATTATAATAAAAATATAATGATATTGAAAACTGAATGCTACTTCTCAGTCTTCGCCACTGTCTGCAGCACCGGCGGGTCAGTAATTCACATAAGAGCAAAGCATCGTCAAATAAACTTTTTCTGAAAGTTAGAAGTCTTTAGCAGTATAATATGGGTTAAGGTGAAGGTATATACAATATATATATATATATATATATTCAAAACGGCTATTACTTATAATTTAAAATCAAATGTAACTCAATTCAAACCAAGTGATTTGTTTTTATTGTTGAAAAACAACTTTACAGAGATTTACATTGATGATTAATTAATTAAATTATTTTTAAAGAGAGTCACATCATTTATAAATAATAGGGTTAATTATATATAGTAAATAAAGTAAAGAATTGTTAAAATTTGCCCTACATTAATATAAGTAGTTTCTACAGGCCGTGCTCCAATTCATGTTAATCAAATGATAATTATTGTTAGATTTCAAAATAAAATGTGATTAATTGGTTAAAATATTGATACTTGAAATTTTATAGATTTATAAAATGATAAGATAAATAGAATTGCAATTGATAAAACTAAGGCAATTAATCATCCTAATTTATTAGGAATTGAGCGTAAAATTGTTGCATAAGCAAATAAAAAATATCATTCTGGTTGAATATGAATAGGGGTAACTAATTATGCAGCGGATAACAACACCTATTAAAATTTATAGATTTTGGTAAATATATGAGTGTGAAAATTGTCTACGCTTCTATAGAATATATATATATAACTTCAATATGATTATCATTGCTCATATCTCATTCTCAATGCTATAGCATATACAATAAATTCGATAGATATTGAATGAGAAATGATAATGTTATATAGATTCCTTTATACTCTATTGGTGACACCTGTAACATCTGGGGTAGAATCATGTAAGGTGATAAGTGACAGTCACCATGGTGATATTCAAAAGTGATCACCTATTTTTTTGGCATCATGTAAGGTGATCACTTTTAAACTCACCACAATTGGTGATTTTTATAATGTCATTCGTATCGGCGATGAGAAAGAAATATATTTTGACATGTTCTTTCTTTATATTACTGCTAAAAAAAAAAATAAAATCTACAAATAAATCATAGAAATATAAAATCAAAATTAAGATAATAAAATTTTAGCGTTAATAAAAAATATAAATATTTAGTTCAGTTTCGATTGAATTATATTGTTCAGGGACGATGGAACACAATGGTTTAGGATTTATTTGATTGTAATCTTGAATAAAAAATTAAGTATTTTAATAATAATGAAACCATTACAAATTTACGAATTAAAATAATTTGTAAACAATTTAAAATATTAAAATTGAATTTTCGGTCTGAATGTAGCAAATATTATATCATTATTTTTCTTTTAACATAAATATAGGTTATTGTCTTAAGAATATTGATAAAATATATTGCTAATCCATACTTAAAATTGTTAATGTTAACAAAATAATTACGAAATGTATTCCTTGAAAATAATATGAAAACTAAATATTTTCCTTTAATTTATTTTAATATTTTGCGTATCACACCGAATTCACAACAAATAACAGTGAAAGAATTTCTTTTTTCCCAAAAAAATATAACCTTATACACAAAACAACAGCAAAAAAGCTATCACCTGAAAATCGTCACTTTTTGATGGTCTTTATGTAGATGATGTACAACCAACTACACATATAATCTCAGCAATCTTATCGTATCTACGTATACATGTGAAATTTAAATGGATAATAATTTGATATAAAATTGTAAAATTGATTCATATATTTTTTTTTAAAATGTTCTACTATATTAACTTTTAAAAGCTATATATGTACGCAAAATAATTAAATTATTATCTATACTATATTTATTCAGGATTTTAAATGTATATAAATAATATTAATATATACAATTGTTTACAAAAAAAAAATGTTTTTTAAAACATGATATACAAAAAAAAAATGTATATTTACTTAATAATTTACAATGACCTAAATAAATAATATTTATATATATATTTATGATGATAATATATCTCTTAATGTATAGAATTATATATTTATATACAAAACATATTATAGAATAGCGTATATATACGATGTGGAATAAATAATATATGATACAATATATGGTAATAAATAAATGGCTGATACAAACATTTTATAAAAATATTTACATGCATATGAACATATGAACACCACACGTAACTACATGATAATAATATGTATCTCAATATAATATTTAATACGAGTATATTTGAGTGAGTATATATGATGATGAACTTATAAAAATGATTATTATCGCAACAAGTTAAAATATGTTTGTTTACAAAACAAAATAAAAGCACACTCACTCACACACACACACACACACACAAACACACATAATTATATTAATTATATATTATAAATACATATTACATTGAAAACGGAAAATTAAAAGCTTATTTTATTTTATATATTTTTATTTTATTACCTACTTAAAATCTACTCGTATATATAATCTAATATGATGTCTATTATATTAACAACATAAATACTACCTTGATCCAAACCAGTATCCCGGCTCAATTCAATTTAAAATTCGCTGGCAAATGCTATACCAGTGTATTTTTCTTTATATTATGTTTAAACAATCTTCAGTGGAATTCTTTTCAAATTTTTACTACACGCTACAGTTGTATTTATTCCATTAATTTTTTGCTTATCGACACGATCTTTGGTTCTATCACCTTCTTAGGTATCAAATTCATTTTCTCAATACACAATTTCGTCCATATATTAAAGATAAGTAAAATATTAGATGTTATATTGATACAGAGCTTCGTAACTATAATAAACTAATTGACAAATTGTACTGAAATTTGGAGTGAATGTCACTGAAGTTTGTGTCAACAGCTAGTAACATTTGCACACAAATTTTAATTTCAGTTGATCGGAAACTTTCCGATCTTGGTGGTATATACTCTATGTCTACACTACATCATATCCATAATTATATACTATGTATTATGTACATATATTTTATATATATATATATACAATATGTTAAATGTAAATTATAAAGTGTTCTCATGTTTTTTATTATATACTTTTACTTATTATACATACAAAGAAAATAAATTGTCTTCATAAAATGCAACAGATAACAAGGCAAATAAATGTATTACATATGTACATTATATAATATAATATATATACCATATATGTATTATATATATTGTAGGTATGCAAATTAATTTCCGAAACTCGACAAAATACAATTTACGTGTGTGTTTTTTTTTTAGTACCTTAATGACCGTTTTAGTACTATCAAAATCAATGAAAAAATATATTTTATCTTGTACGCATCGTATTTTATTCAGCCCAATGGAAAATTTTGTGGAGCAAAATTAAAAATACAGTATATACGTGCAGTGTTTACTATGGGCTACTTTTTTTCAAACAAAACTGCTGCGTTGATAATCATTGTTTGCTTGGTACGGAAACTTAAGGTATAAGCATGTGCATGTGTATTAAAAACACAATATTATACCTATATGATTGGATTGGAGTTCAAAAGTGGTGATTTTCATATGATGATGAAACTAAATAATCACAATAAGAATTGATGGGATAATTAATTATTATATGACCATCAAAATATTTCACATTGCTTAAATGTAGTATAGGAATGATTGAATTGTTGGGTGTCACTGCACGAACTGAATGGCAAGGGCAGATGAAAAACACAAAAATTATTTATGAAATGTTGCTAGCAAAGGCAAAAAAAAAAGAATATGTTTTATTGTATAGAATTGTTATGGGTAATGTAAAGTGAATATGATAATCCAAAGCGAAAAACCGAACCATGAACGTAATGTCAAAGCACAATATTCATGGTAAAAAGATTAGATTTTGCATATATGGTGAGATTAGAAGGGAGTGATGTACTATTCCCCATATAGTAACAATTTTTCTGTACTTTGAAAAATGAGGAAAATTTCGGTCCAAATCTTTTTTTCACAGAAAAGATATTATATTGGAAGTTGTCCAAAGAATGCGTCCATAGATTTTCCACTTAATATAATAATAGTATTTTATTTAGGTCAATTGAAATCTTTGGATTGTCATAAGGTAATATGTCCAACATGTATATCCGAGATATTGTATTCATAATTTATTTGACCAATTATCTAAGACAGTGGTTCAAATTTTGTATATTTCGCTTATCTATAGATATAATGCTTACTCTCTTAAATTTATTTTTTTAAATTTTTAAAAACAACCAGCAACTCAGATCTATTTATTTTCTAATAATTTTGTAAAACTTTTAATAGATTTTATCCGCGGTTTATTTATTACAAAATTGAAATGCACAGTCGATAAATTTTTGTCATCGTTCAGCATATTTATTCCGTGCTCATAGAACTTCTGGTTGTATCGGTAAAATACTGAATCATACCGTGATTTGGCATCAACGTCATAAGAAAATTTATTCGGCTAATACAGCCAATTCAAAGATATTACTTACAAAAATACATGTACAATCCAAAAATATTTTTATCAAAATCCATAGTTCTCCTCACAAAGAATCTGAATATAAATTCTATAGATATTGTGTGGACTAGTAGCCACGAGAAATACTTCTAAAAGGAGAATTCGTAGACATTATCATCGGAAATATCCAGATAATCCAACATTTTTTATAAAAATCCATGGTTGCATTCATTTCATAAAATTCCAGTGGGCATCCGTAAGAATTCTATAGATATTTCTACGGATTGAAATTACGGACTGATACATATAATGCGGTAATTTTGCGGACAAACTACGGACAGTGTTACTAGGGATGTGTGGTTAATGCAACTATATGATCTACCAAGAAAAATTGATCAATACATGAACTGTGGTGTATTGAAGGAAAATGTATTAATATTGTATATGCATGTGCTGAGAGACACGATAAAGGAATTTTACACAACATTTCGTAAAAATTGTTAACAACAGACGTTGGCCACACTTATGGTTGGTACGTCTAATCGCACACGTCGTATTCATCAGATGTTGCTCAGTTTTACTATATTTTGCCCGAAAGATGAACAAAGCTCATAGAAAACAACGGTCGATATTTTACATAATTATGTTTAGCCGATTTTTTTTAAGTAAATCATTAATTTTCATGAAAATATTCCGGAAATTAATTGGCACACAACTAATATATGGTATAATTGATGTATAACATAAATACATTATTTAATTTATAGTTGCGCTTACAATTTATTATTATTGTTTATATTATAAATATGAATTTAATATGAAAAGTTAAAGTTCAACCATAAAAAAATTGATTATTACGTAATTGTATATAAAATATTTGTAGAATCATTATTAAAATGAAAATTTTCTTGTTCATCTATCTACAAATTATTATCTCTAACTAAATGTATTATTTGATTTTCTTGTTTCCGCCTATATATTGTACAATACATCATATGCACACGCACACACGCACATTTTTTTTTTGTTTCCTAGAAATTCCATCTGTTTACATAATTTACTTTATATTTTTATTTTTATTATTGCTGTACGAAAAATTGTACAAAATATAAAATATAATATATATATAACGCAATCGGCAGCAATAACGCATTCTATTATATATTGCTGTATTTTATATATTAAAATAGACTGTCTTAAAAAGGACAAATGATATGCAAATGTTTCTCGTATTCTCCTTGAGGGGGTATATATAAAGAAAAATGTAAATTCTTAATGTAAAACATTCAAAATAAAGTGGTTGTAAAATGTAAAGATATTCACACAACAGTGTGACTAGTTGACGTACAATATATATATATATAAAAATATAAATTTATCTTATGTTTGTTACGACGCGTATATATATATATAACAAAAGTATTTCTTATTACTATATCTATATATATAAATATAAGAAAAACCACATTATATATGTTATATCATATACAATAGATAGATAGATATATATACAATAAAGAATTATATTCTTATTACGCTTGAAATCATATAATGGATAAACTCTCATATTCTCTAGCTAGATATATTATATGGTTTTTTTTTTCTTTTGAATATTTCACATCAATTTTATATATGTTTTGATGCGGTTTTTATATAATATAATAATAACAAACAAAAGCTCTAACATTTGTTATTTATGTATTTAGTTTGGAAAAGTAACACGCACATACACACCGAACACACACACACACACACTACACCGTAGACATACACGTATAATAAGATTATTGATATTTATTTAAGATGATATTGTTATGAAAAACTGATCTTTTCTTTTGTGTATTTCATTTTATTTGTTGTTGTTGTTGCCCTTAATAGAAAATATTTCACCTGAGTATAAATTTTATTCGATTGAATTCTATATAAGTTAAGGGATTTAGATTTATATTATTATTTTTTTTCCATTGGATATTTTAAATATAAATGTAAATGAAGAAAATGATTTTTTTTTTTACTCGTTCTTATGTCATATTTAATAATTCCTCGTGTATTATATAATTTTAAATAAGCTGTACATTAATACTGTATAGTGGTTATTAACTGTATATGAAAATAATTCTACGAAACTACTTCAAAAAACTGATCTAAAATGTTTTACTGATAAGATGGCTATAGAAAATTCTGTTTGAATATCGAATTGTATATATGTGTCTTCCTTAAGATATGTCAGGAACCGTCAACTCAACTGTTAAAGATTATGTGTTACAATATGCACAAAGTATCTATTTGGCGTCATTTACCTTTACGTAACACGATAACTATAGCCGACCGCAATGGAAGAAGTGGGCTTGATGCGTAAATCACACAAGTAATTCCAATGCAGAACCGTTTTTGTAATTTTGCAAGATATTCACAACTCTATTCTATATGTAATTTTGTATACAAACATACAACAGCCTTCATATTTATATAATAGGTTAATCTGGAATCTGTTAACGCGTTACAATTCGAATTAGAAAAATCTTCAAAGTATTTTGATATGGATTATCCGTATATTTTCGATGATAATTTCTACGGATTCTCCTTAGAATTATATCTCGTTGCTATTATTCCACAGAATAGTATTTACATTCATATTTTTTATGAGCAGATCCACGGATCTTGAAAAAAATACCTATGGATCGTCCATGTATTTTGACAACTAACCCCCGTGAATTGTCCGTATTAGCAGAATAAATTTTCTTATGACGATGCTGCCAAATCACGGTTTGATTCAGTTTTTTATCGATGCAACCAAAAGTTCTATGTGCACGGATTAAGATGCTGAACGATGGCAAAAATTCATCGATTGTGCATTTTTTTTTTTATAATAAACAAGAACAAAGACCGCGAATATAAAATCCATGAAACTTCTTACAAAATAATCCTCGGAAATATATCGGTTTGAGTTACATTAAAAATTTTGAAAATAAATTAAAAAGACTGAGGATTATATCTATAGATAAGCGAAATATACAAAATTTGAACCACTGTCTTGGATAATTGGTGAAATAAATTATGAATACAATTCCGCGGATATTTGTTAGACATATTATCCTATGACAATCCAAAAATTTCAATTGATCTAAATAAAATACTATTATATTAAATGGAAAATCTATGGACGCATTCTTTGGACTAATTCCAATATATATTTTCCATGGAAAATATGTCTCCACCGAAATTCCATACAATTTTTTAATATATTGTACATTAATGGATTATATGGGAGAAAAATTAATTTTCTTCATGTATTGTATATTTGCAATTTAGATGGTTATAGGATTAAATTCCTTATAAAATAACTGTTATTGGAAAATAAGAATTATTACCATATCGAAAGATGTGAGCAAAAGGACCCATTGTAACCGAAAAATTGAAAGGAATTCTAATTGAACTTCAATTTGGAATATCGATGATTTTTCAATTCATTTTCTATTTTCAATTTCTAGTAATTTCCATTGAAATGTACACCCATTTGTTTTGTTTTTTCAATACAGCGAACAGGTAGTTGTACAAATTTGACCTCAAATTTAGTTTCATTTCTCAATGTATGGAAGTATATATTCGGGACAATTTAACGATTCGGTTGAAGTTGAAATTTCACTGGGAAATTCCTATAACATTCAAAAATATGTTAAAATATTGTGATGAATAATTAATTGTTAATAAATAATAGTATACAAATACAATATATATTATTGTAATAATAATAAATTAATTATGATTTATCTTATCTTTTATTTCAGATAATGAATGCGATGATGAAAATTTTGAATCACAGGTGGTATAAAAATATATATAAATATATATATATAAATATGTATATTATTAAATAGCAATTATCTTAATGTATTACAAATACAACAACTGATAAAAATATATATATATATATATATCTAACTATACATTTATGTATATTTTAATATATTATATATTGTCATGGACACTGGAAATCTTGAAAGTGGCATTAATACCACAGATTATGCTAATCGTACAACACCAATTTATTATTCAATTAATCCAGATTTTATTACACAATGGTAAGTAGTAAGCAAAATTATGTTATTTTTCACATTGTTTTTTAATATTGATATCGCCAATAATAATATAAATGGTGTCTCCATTATAAAAGAAACAGTATATCGGTACCGCCGCTACGGTACGGTGGTGATGAACATTATTATTTGTTAATCAAAAATTAAATTTTACCGATAAATCTGAAGTATTT
Source organism: Bibio marci (assembly GCA_910594885.2). Taxonomy (NCBI): domain Eukaryota; kingdom Metazoa; phylum Arthropoda; class Insecta; order Diptera; family Bibionidae; genus Bibio; species Bibio marci. Next base: position 45,100,935 of record OU343114.1, read on the forward strand.
CCGTTATCAAAATAATTCCAATCAAGTATAAAAGTTTAGTTGAATTTGTTGAAATTCGAATTTTTTCAAATCTGCAATAAATTATAAAAGACCATCAGGAGTAGATTTATTTTTAACATAATCATTTTGGTTGATGATGAAACTCTGAAGATAAATCTAAAGAATAACACAATAATCGAATTTTTCGGACGCCTAAATTGAATCCAAATATTCTGTTTCTGTTATTTTTGGTTTTCAATAATTTGAACATTTTTCCCGAAAAAAAAATTAATAGAATGAATTTGCATTTTTTTTTCTATATAATCCTTTTTTTTAGTAGAAATAGTAATTTTAATTTGAGCTTCTTCGACAGGACAATACGGCCCACCTTCGGGTATATATCATTAATAATATTTCCCAGTGGGACCGGTATATGTATGATAACATCAGTGATTGTGTACTTACTTCTTGTCAGCACTACTCTATTCTTGAAATAATTTCTAGATTACGTTTGTATACAGAGATGTCATTCGTGCGCGGTAAGTGCTTCTTCCTTAGATGAGTTTTTCATGGGTTCGGAATGGGTTGGTTTTTCATGTATATAGAACAAACGTATTTTTCATGGAATCGGATTGCGTTCGGAATGGACTACTTTTTATGTACACAAATACCATACAATATTAATCCAGGGTTTCACAACACTTTCTGAAACCTCGATGTAAGCGGCAGCGCATTAACTCGAAGCCCCTGGGAAAAGAAGTGCGGTAGCATAACATGCCCTCGTTGCTCACAATTCCTAAAACCATAACAGTATAGCTGGAAATTTCGTGTGCATAACACGAGTAACCTCTAGTAGGTTCTGAACGTATAGCAATCTATCATTTCTCCGATTAATTTTTTGGTCTTGAACGAATTTTTTTTATAATCAGAAAAAAACCATATCATGTTGAGAGCTTCTGGGTACTTATGATTTTTTAAAAGACATATTCCTGAGATAGTTGTTCTTCTTATTCACTTTAAAGGATTTTCGTCAACTTGTCGCTTGTATTTGTTGAATAAATTGTGTATTTTTCACCGATAAATTCATCGGTAAATTCTTTGTTAAACTAGTTGATGAATTCCCTGGGTGGACTCATTTATAAAATTAAAACTACTTATAAATTCACAGATAAATTCACCGAAAAATTCTTTAGTGAATATTTTGATGAATTAATTGATGAGTTAGTTCATTGGTTAATTCATTCATGAAATTGGAAGTACTTACAATTTTATGTATGCATTCATTGAAGAAATTTGAACCACATACAAAAAGTCCCACTGGGTTGTAACATAAATAATATATTATTATATAATAATCAACAAATCGGTATATTTTTTGTATGTGTATCATTATTATTTATAATGTAAATAAACATATCGGTGTATGTGAAGCAAATTAAATTATACATTACACATACACATTTTTGTATATATCCTTTAACTGTGTCATATACCTACCTGCTCATGTACCATATATATATTATAATATTAAGAGGTTACAATATAAATACACTCGACATCTCTACCTATATAGTCTACCTAATGTATATCGTTCACTGTGAACCTAATAACGATGTTTATATAATATATGCAATAAAATTATGTATGTTACATGAGCATTGACTAACTCTATAGTTCATATGGAAAAAAATTCTTTAAAGAAAAATATCGCCTTGTCTGTGTGTATATTATTCCTAAATTCTTATATATACCAGGCATAGGAGTATGAAATGAGCCTTTTTTAAAGGAAGAAAAACACATTATTTAGAATAGAAAAATCAAAAATATTTTATTCAAAATAACTTCCATCGCATTCTACACATTTTAACCACCTTTCAGGCAATTTTCGTATACCACGTCGAAAAAATGGTGTTGCTTTGGACGAAAACCATTCAGATAGCCAATTTTCAACTTCTTCAGATGTTTTGAAGTGCTGTTCTTTCAAAGCATGTCCCATCGATGAAAACAAATGGTAGTCCGAAGGAGCCAAGTCTGGTGAATAACGCGGGTGTGGTAACAGCTCCCATCCAAGCGGCTTTATCGTATCCTGAACTGGTTTTGCTTTGTGTGCTGGTGCATTATCAGCGAACCGTTTTAACATTTCACCAGGTTTCAGAAGTTCATGATACACCACACCTTCCTGATCCCACCAAACACAAAGCATTCTCTTCTTACCGAATCGATTTGGTTTTGCAGTCCATGTTGCTGCTTTACCTGGTGTAATCCATGATTTATTGCGTTTAGGATTCTCAAAATATATCCACTTTTCATCACCAGTCACGATTCGATGCAAAAAAGACTTCCTTTTGTATTGTTGAAGGTGCAATTCATGAATGGTTTTTCGATTTTCTTGTTGCCTTTCAGTCAATTCATGTGGAACCCATTTTCCACACTTTTGAATCTTTCCCATTGCTTTTAAACGATTAGAAATTGTTTTTTGATCTACATTTAAGGCTTCTGCAAGTTGTTTTTGAGTTTGTGTATCATCTTCGTCCAACAATGCTTGCAATTCACTGTCTTCAAACTTTTTTGGTGGTCTTCCACGTTCTTCATTTCTCAAATCAAAATCTTTGTATGTAAATTGTTGAAACCATCTTTTGCATGTTGCTAATGATAGAGCATGATCACCAAAAGCTTCTACAAGCATTCGTTGAGATTCAGCTGCGTTTTTCTTTAAATGATAACAAAAAACTAATGATACTCGCAAATCGTTTGTTGAAGGCACAAAATTAGACATTTTTAACACGATAAAATTTTATGTTGTTGTATTACAAATGGAATTTACCAAACTGAATGTAGTTGTCAGATGTCAAAACAATAAAAAAAACATCGCATTAAAACTCTTTCACAATTACTAATATAAGTACAGTCATTTGTTGGCAGTGGCTCACTTCATACTCCTATACCTGGTATATATTACTCCATGAGTATGTTGTTGATCTACATATATTATATTCTAATATGTGTGTATAGGTGGTATATTATTATATTCGTATATATAGCAAAAAAAAAAGCTAACATGTGAATATTATAAAATCGATAATATCTTCAACTTTTATTTAGATTTCAATATGCGAAAAGTTTTATAGTAGCAAAAAAAAATGGTTTTTTTTTTATTTTTCTGAAAATCATCATTAAATAATCAGATTGTTGATTCAAGGGTGAAATTATTATATAAATAGCTGCACACACACACACACACACATACATTTATATACATTTATGTTTTTATAAAATTATTTTTATAAAAGCAAAATATTATATATTATTTGATGGAATGAGAATTTAGTATACACAAAATTTATTTTGAACAATTTTTATCATATTTTATTTATGCCTTTTAAAAGTTTCTGTTCTTTTTTGTACAATTGTACGTGAACTATATATAATGTACGAGCAAGGTACAATGGTATATAAATATGCTATGGCATCGTATATATTATATGAGCTGAGTATACGCAAACAAACCTATAAATTATATGTTATATAATATTACTATTATTATTTTGGCGACGAAAAAAAATGAGCCAAGTTGATTTTTTTCTTTTCCTTTTTTTTTTTTTTCAATGGTTCTCGTTCAATTTTGATGTCAAAAAGTTTTATCATCACTCATTTTTATTAATTTTAAAATCAATAAAAATAAAAATAAAAATAAAAATGTTTCTATTTTCTGTTTTTTTTTTTTTATAATATCATTTATGATTAATTTTGTGTGTGCGTGAGCACGACCGTGTGTGGATGTGTATGGCTTTAACGAAATTATAAAATGCTACCCTAGTAACACCGTCTGTAGTTTGTCCGTAAAATTTCCGCATTATATCTATTAATCCGAGGAAATATCTATGGATTTCTTATGGATGTCCGCTGGAATTTTATATGATGAGTGGAAGATCCCTGTCCATGGATTTTTATAAAAAAAAAATGTCCTTGGATTATCCATATATTTCCGATGATAATTTCCACGGATTCTCCTTAGAATTATTTATCATTGCTATTATTCCACAGAATATCCATAGAATTTATATTCATATTTTATATATGATAAATAATATCCGTGAATTGTCCGTATTAGCAGAATAAATTTTCTTATAACGATGATGCCAAATCGCGGTTTGATTGTTTTTTTACCGATAGACCATCTTAGAAGTTCTATGAGCACGGAATGAAGATGCTGAACGATGACAAAAATTCATCGATTGCTCCATTTTTTTTGTAATAAACAAGAAAAAAAAAACCGCGAATAAAATCCATGAAAAGTCTTACAAAATTCCTCGTTAATATATCGATTTGAGTTGCTGATTGTTTTAAAAATTAAGAAAATAAATTAAAAAGACTGAGGATGGTATCTCTAGATAAATGAAATATACAAAATTTGAACCCACAGTCTTGGATAATTGGGAAAATAATTTATGATTACAATACAAGGCGGATATATTTTGAAAATATTACCCTATGACAATCCAAAGATTCCAATTGACCTAAATAAAATATTATATTATATTAAGTGGAAAATCTATGGACGCATTCTTTGGACTAATTCCAATATATCTTTTCCATGGCAAATATGTGGATTTTTTCCACGCAAATTTTCCGCATTTTTCAAAGTACAGACAAATTGTTACTAAGGTATTACAAAATTCTGGTTTATCGTATTTATGTATACAAATAGAGATGGGGGGTTCAACATTTTATTAGTATTAACACGTATCATGCCGGTACAGGCTGTAATGTAATCACGAAGTTAATAATCATATTGGAAAGCGATTATATTACTAAAATTATTGTAAATTTAACAACAAAAATGTTTTTGCTTCAGTTTTTCCTTGCAATTTAACAAAATATAAAAATTATGAAATGTTTTATTTGATAAATTATATAGTGTGTGTTTGGAATTAGTTTTCGATCTTTGTGTTTATAATGTACAACAAACACAAGAGATTGTTAAAAATAATTGTTTGTGATGGCTTTTATTGTCAACAGTGTAAAATTTGTGAAAATGCTATCTATTATTTGTATAAACAAATACCAAATACACGATTTCTGCCTTATCAGTAATTGTGAAAATTCTATATAAATTCTAAATTATTTGTTATATAATTTTGGGCAAGATATTATACAATAGAATAATTTCACCACATTTTTTTGGTTAAATTAGTGACACAAAAATCTTTAATAATTTGTTGACTTCATACATTGTCAAAATTTTGTCACATTTTTGAGATCAATAAAATTGGAAGATAAATATTCTTCGATCATATGCACTTTTTACTATTTGATTTTATTTACGATTGCCTTTATTTTTTTAAGGGATAACATTAAAATTGTATTATTATACAGCGATTGAGTGCAGTGCACTTGGAATATTAAATTTGTTAACAATTTATTCATCCCTCCTGCCCGGATAACCTATAACAACGAATTTTGTCTGAATTATCTAGTTTTTTTTATGTCCATCTAAATAATGGGAAATTTTTATTTACATTAAAGATCTATAATTTATGATTAACTTTATTTGTGTAATTATAAATAAACTTTTTTTTTTCAAAAAAAAATAGTAAACTTTATAATTATACAATAAATTTTTTATGTTTTCATAATATTTCATATAACTTTTTCTATTTTATCATCATAAAATATATATTTGTAAACTATAATTGTAAATATATGGTATATGAAATAGGTGGGTGTATGTCAATCACGTTCCTACTACCACCTACAACTATATCTGTATTTCATTTAAATGAAAATACCAAACAGTTGTATATTTTCATTTTATCTGTGTAATAAAGTTATTCCTATAACAAACAATTTAATTTTGTATAAAAACTCTATTTTATGTTTGTTTAATATATGTGTGTTTAGGTAAGCATAAACACAACAGTTTTATTGATTCACAATTTATTTCTACATATATAAATTAGTAAAACTATTCAAATTGGAAAACATATAACAATAATTAAATTAATTAAAACTATGCGCGTTCGCTTTTTGCATCATCATCGTCATCATCATCATCATGTGATTTTATTCGAAACATTTAGTGGAACATTTGTACATACAATATATATATGGTATCTAAATACCAGGTCAAGTTAAAAATCTGTTTCGACTGGGAGTATATATAATTACTCAATTCACCAATCTTAATTTAATTATTTTTATAGGAGTAAATTTAACCTATAATAATGCGTGCAGATGTTGTTATATTGTTAAATAAATTGCGTCTAATACCAAATGTTTCAAAAGATATTCCTATTTTTTGTTATTCTATATTTGAATTTCGTGAGTTTGTACCTGAAGGTCGATGAGCATGAATGTTATATCATCTGCATCAATGATTATGGGTATTTGCCCTATATCCATAATTAAAAATCAAAATATATTCATACAGCAAAACATTTATTTATTTAATTCTATTCAGAAAGGATATATACCAATATTTTAATTAAGATTTAATTGATAATAATTTTGTTGAAAAAAATATACGGTAGTGGAACCAATCTGTGTCAATCATTTTTGGAATTTGAACTCATTCCGCTAGAGAAAGAATTTGCTCTTTTATTTGCCGCTATGTAATGTGTAATTTTTCATTTAAATTGCCAAAATATTGTTACATTTAAAATTGCTAAATTAATACCATATTGTCCAAAATAAAAGTTTCTTTAACATGGCAGGGATTCGGTCCATTCCCTTTACTATTTTAATATTATTATTATTAATCTTAATAGAATTTTCCTAATTTGTATAAAACAATATAAATTATTACTTTTTTCATTGTTTAAATTAATTCAAATTGATCATTTGTTGTTGGTAGCCATTAGCATTAACAGTGTCACCAGGTTTTAAGAGCTCGTGGTATACCACACGTTTCTGGTCCCACCAGACACACATCATTATCTTCTTGCTGAAACGATTTAGTTTTGCAGTCGATGTTGATGGTTGTCCTGGATTAATTCATAATTTTTTCCGTTTAGGATTCTTAAAATTAATTAATTTTTCATCACCAGTAACAATTCGATGCAAAACTGATTTTCTTTCGTTTCTGGCAAGCAAAATTTCACACATGTTTTTTCGATTTTTCATCTGTATTTCATTCAATTAATGAGTCACCCATTCTCCATATTTTTGAATCTTTCCCATAACTTTTAAACGGTTGGAAATTGTTTATTGTGAAACATTTAATATTTCTGTGATTTGTGTTTTTGACTTTGTGTATCATCTTCGTCCAACAATGCTTGCAATTCGGCGTCTTCAAACTTTTTCGGTGGTCTTCCACGTTCTTATCATTTCTCAAATCAAAATCATTACCTTTGAATCGTTGAAACCAATTTCTGCATATTGCTTCTGAAATAATGCAATAAAACTTCCAACAAATGATGATTTTCTGACACATAACTTTCCATTTTAAACTTTAAAAAAAAAATATAATGTTGTTTTCACAATGACTTGCTGTTACCGATAATTTCATACTTCTACACCTGGTTAGAAGCAAGTATTTTCAAGCTATATATTTTACGACCATTAAATCTTTCATATTGTGTATAATTTGTGCTGTAGTATTTAATGTGGTTTTCAAAATAAATAAATAAATAAATAAATAAATGAGTGTAAAATTATAATACCATATTTCACCACTAATTTTATTAATTAATATTTAATTTTATGTATAGATAGAGGGATGCAATGTCCTTTTTTTTTTGACACTTTCAACAAATATCACATAATCAAATTAAAATTATTTTCATATTATAAGATGATGATAGAGAAAAAAATAAAAGTCATATCATTGTAATTTTTCCATATAAATTATAAAATAATGTTCTTAAAGAGATTATATGAATACCAAAAATATATGTAATAGCTAAAGTCTACACTAAATGTACAATATGGTATATGCTCGGTATATATTCTAAAATATATAATTTGTGACAATTAATTTTTTCTATAAATATGCACAAAAACAAATTCGGTTCTTATACCCCAACAATGCAAAAAGAAAAACAAGTTCTAATTTTTTAAAAGCATTTAAAAAGAAATATTCATTTCTTTTTGTATTTTTCAAACTTGTTGTCCTCAATTAAACTTTTACCTAAAACTTTGAAAAGTCATTAAGATATAAAATATTATGTACTACATTCTTTTCCTCTCTTATCATTTTCTTCATTTCAGTTCCAGTACATACATAAATCATTACAAACAAAAATTGTATATCCATAGCACCGTCGAATAGGTATAGAAATATATGTGTACATTTATAAATTTTAGAGGTATTTAAATGCAATAATTATTTATATTATGTTTGTAAATATACGTGAACGAATGTATTTAAGAAAAAGTGAAGAGTTTTTAAAGAAATTATAAAAAATTTATTAAATAAAAGTAATGATTTAAAAAAAAAAAAAAATGTAAAAAAAGATTCCTTAAATAAAACGAAAATTATATTTATAAAGTTGGCTATAAAATTTAAATTGTCAATATAAATATGAGTATAATGTATACGTTATATCATTGTGTGTTTAAATTAAATGATTTCCTTTGAAGCGAATAAGTCAATTGCTGATATCTTTGTAAGAAGTTAAAGTTCTGATTAAAAATGGTTGACTGCATCGACTGAACAAATGGTAATCTGATGCGAAAGAATATCTGGTGCGAATACAAAGTTTATTATAGTGTTTTTTAATGGTTTCTCATTGATTAGTTGTTGTTATAGTTGTTGACATTAGAGTTCAATGTTGACACTTTCATTTGGTTTCAACAAAGATAATACATTATACTTTCATATTTGCGTAGCATTAGTCTCTGACCAGGCATGAATATCTAATTTTTTTTTGGTGTCAATGAACCTCGTTCACGACATACATATTAGCATGGAGCATTCTCACCATAATTTGTAGGAGATACATTATGCAGGACACTATTCTTTGCAATAAAATAACGAATTCAAAATGCGGTTTTTTGACACATTAAAAAAAAGACAACATTATATACTTCTTTAGAGTTGTTTATGAGATATAATCCCATTCAATTGCACATTCAATGATCAATGTAAAGCGATATTATTCAGTTTTTAAATCACTTGTTTTGTTAATGCAGTACATTTGCAGTTGTCGTGAACGTTAATAAACAATTGTGTTTGTACTACTCTTTTTGAATTTATTATCAACTACAGCATTTGTTTTCGATGAATCATCTTGATGAAGATGAAGTCGTCCATGATTACTTGAGAATTAAAGTTTCTCAAATTTTTACGTTTGTTGAAAATTGATTCACTTTAATGATTGTATATCACAAACTAATTGATGAATTTACATGAATTTTTGACCACAGTCAGTCACCCAGAAAAATAAATTAAAAAACATATAAATAAATTTTAAAACAAAATAAAAACTATTTAATTCAAATGTATTTTTAATAGAAAAACTTATAGATTTTAGCCAAATCGTGTTTGGTTTTAAATTAAGATTGAATTTCTTCATAAATCAAAATGATTGAAAATTAAACTTTTAAGCATAAATTATCTTAACATAAATATTCGTTTTCTATTTGAAGATTATACGTTATTCTTTTTAATCTAAATAGTTTAATTATTTGTAGTGACTATTTTATCCTTTTAAAATTGAAATGTTTATTATTTAATTCAAATAGATTAACATTTAACATTAAATAAAGATTCATTTTAAATATCAAGAACTATTATTATTATGTTAAATATCTTAATATCTTGTTATAATTTCAAAAAGGAAATTTGAATTTAAGATAAACAGATTTTTGTAATAAGGAAAATTTATATATAATTTCAACACTTTGCATTCCAATTATGTTTACGAAAAACACCTAAATATTGTTAATAAATAAAAGATATTATTTTCATTTCACAAAAACAATTTAATTTTGATTCATTACATTAAAATCAAATAATAAAAATTTGATTAATAAATTAATGTTTAATTAATTATGCATCAAACTTTTTGCAACTTTCTGTCCATTCGTTAAATAATATAATTGAATAGGTCGTGGTTCGCTTAATTTAAATATTTCATAAAAATGTAATATGGCTCACCTTCAATATAACAAACATAATGTTCAGAATACTTTATTATGGAACATTTCCTGCAAACAACCCAACATATGTGCTGATCTGATATTAATATCTTTATAATTTCATGAATCATTTGCTGTTGATTCTATTTTTCTAATTTAAAAATAGCCATATTTGTATAGTTTTACTTTTGAAAGAGGCTGTTTTGACTACGGAGACCGATGTGATATACCATATATTTATTGAAGTGAAATTAAATAAATATTGTATAAAATCAAAACTTATTGAGTTAAATTTAATTTAATAGCTAACGTATGAGCATTTTTGCTTAGCTGCATTAAATAGTATTTCTATTTATTCTAAATAAAAATTTAATTTATTGTATCATAAAACTATTGGAAGAATATTATTAGTTTTGTATATTCGTCTAAAATAGAGACAAGTTTTATGTTGAAAATGATTTCAATTCAATTTAACATTAAAATCAATACAGTTTAATAAATGTTGCTTTTGAAATGATTCGATTAAAATGGTTTCAATTTAAATTAAAAATAACATTTATTTAAATTCACCGATTTTGTCGATTTAAGAATTTAAAATTATATTTTCTTCTTAAAATAAAAGAAATCAATGAATTACAACTTTTATTATAAATATTCTTTTTACTTATTATTAAGATAATTTTGATTTATTTTAAGCAGATTCGATCTTATTTCGAGCATTTTTCTATTTAATTTAAATAAAATTATAAATATTTTAAAACAAAATGGAATATGGGGTGTCATATATGTCCGATTGCGGAAACTTACCAACTGATGTTAGTGGCTTCTAGATTTCAAGAATATAAATTTTAACAAAGTGAACATTTGTTGATTTTTACGAGAATATATATATTTCATATAGAAAAGATTTTAACAATAAATACGATTTGAATATGAAAATATGTATTTGTTTTAATGTTTGTAATATATTTTAATATATTTTATCGCCGTTCTCTATTTGGAATACACATCGTCTACAATATAGATCCTCTGAAAATATTACATAAAATTGTAAATGTTTAATGGCAGCTAAATATATATACACCTGTAAATTATCTCGTTAGTATTCAGTTTATAGTTATATACCACCAACATATTGCTATTTCAGTGTGTACGACTGTAGATACATATTAAAGATTCATCTAATTATGTTATTCATTATTCATTATCCTTTTCTTATATATTTATATACATTTATATCTTTTACTTATTTCTATATATACATCTTTGGCAATCATCTTATATTCATTTTTTTCTTACATACCTTATATATTAAATAATTATAAACTGTAGAATCCATAATTTTCATTGTATAAATTCAATAAAAGAATTTATTTAAACATTAGAAATAATAAAATGGAAAATAAGTTGCGGTAGAGACGTGTACCAACCACAAAACCGACATACCAAAAGAAAAATTGATATCTTTTTATTACAGATATAGGCATAGGTAGGTCTATAAAGGATATACATTCGGTTTTAGTCGGTATAAATAAGAAAAAAAACAAACTTAAAATTTTGCAGAAAAACAAAAAAAAAAAAACCAATTACGAATGTTAATTAATTTAACCCTAAAAGTGCAAATCTGCATTAATAAAATAAATCTTGAATTTCATTATATAATCTAGCGAAACGAACATATCACACCGAAAGTACCTTAATTTATTTCATTTCATTATATTATATTATTCAACATCGTTAGGGGAATGCACAGAATCTTCTATACAATATATTACATATTTATATAAAGCAACTCATTTTATTGTATATATTTCACCATAAAATATGTAATATAGAAATATATAGTTATATATATGTAGTTGGAAAATACCCATAAGGATATGGAGATGAGAATATAAAACTATATATATATATGCACTGTACACGTATTTATGTACATTACCCTAGTAACAATTTGTCTGTACCTTGCAAAAATGAGGAAAATTTCCATGGAAAACATCCACATATTTTCCATGGAAAATATATATTGGAATTTGTCCGAAGAATGTCCATAGATTTTCCACTTAATATAATAGTATATTTTATTTAGGTCAATTGAAATCTTTGGATTGTCATGGTAATATGACCAACATATGTATATCGGCGGTATTGTATTCATAATTTATTTCACCAATTAACCAAGACAGTGGTTCGAAATTTAGATAAAATCCTCACTCTTTTTAAATTATTTTCATAATTTTAAAAACAACCAGAAACTCAAATCTATACATTTCCTAGGAATTTTGTAAGACTTTTCATGGGTTTTATCCGCGGTTTTTTGTTCTTGTTTATAACAAAAAAAAATGAACAATCGATGAATTTTTGCCATCGTTCAGCATCTTCATTCCGTGCACATAGAACTTTTGGTTGCATCGATAAAAAACTGAATCAAACAGCGTTTTAACATCATCGTCTTAAGAATATTTATTCTGCTAATACGGACAATTCAAGAGTATTACTTGCCACAATACATAGGCGATCCAAATATATTTTTGTCAAAATCTGTGGATCTGTTCACAAAAAATATGAATATAAATTCTATGGATATTCTGTGGAATGAATAATAGCAACGAGAAATACTTCTAAGGAGAATCCGTAGAAATTATCATCGGAAATATACGGATAATCCAAGAATATTTTTTATAAAAATCCGTGGACAGGGTTGCACTATTCAAATAAAATTCTAGCGGTCATCCTTAAGAAATCCATAGATTTTTCCTCGGATTAAAACTACGGACTACTACATACAATGCGGAAATTTTGCGGACAAACTACGGACAGTGTTACTGGGGTACATATATATATATACGCATATATTAAATGTGTACACAATAAAAGTAAAATGTTTAGAATGGGATTTAAACTAATGATAAGAATTTTAAGGTGTAATGAAATGTTTGTTTAGTTATAGAGTTTATAATATAATATATATATATAGGCAAATATAGAGGAGAGGAATATGATAGGGTTGATTGTGTATTGTATGAATAAAATAATTTAAAATTATATTTTATGAACAGTTATTATATCCAGTTATTATAATTTTATACAGTATGATGCCAAAAAAAAGTAATAAAGGGTTTGCGATATATCTTTTAAATTAAAAATAATATTTAAATAAAATTTAAAAAAAAATGAAAATTAATTTTCTCTATAAAAATTACACAAAACACTATTAAGCTGTTTTGATAGATAATATTAGTTTTCACATATTTTGTAGCTATAAATAAACTATTTTTACACATTTCCCAACACGAGTATCAAAAATGTGTTGCACACTTTTTGCATTGGGAAATTGTTGAGCACACGGAATTTAACTTTTTTTATTTTTAAAGCAAAAATCAATGGATAAAATCAGTGTTTGGGAGAAATAATATTTGTATGTCATCATATAATTAGTTTGTCATATACCAAATCAATGATAAATAATTGTTCGCCTAGATATGCTAAGCTAAATGTCCACACGTTGGAATTTACATTTTATACTCACTATAAAACATATGAGTCCGATCATTCATTTTGTTTCATTTTTCATTACAAAACAAAGCATTGTGCTCCATACTAATAGAACACATTTGGGAATGTTTGTCACCATCCAAATAGTATTAATCCATTAAATTTTTATCTCCTCATATGGCAAATATATGCTATAAAAAATTTATTAATAAATTCAACTTCCTTACTTACATCCCTAAAAATAACAATTGTTAATGGTTTAATTTACTAATATAGAAAATTTGACAACAAAATGTTTTATACCGGTGTTGGGCAAAAAAAAAAAAACACTGACTGAAAAGTAGTGTTTCCATTACATATAATGTGATATCAATCCATATTTGTATGTATCTATTGATAATTTCTTGAAATACTGTATTAGGTATGTAACTATATATTACATAATTTATAATTGATGAACAGTGGCGACGCGTGTGAAAAAATGTTTTCAGATTGCAATATCACTATATTTTGCTGGTAGACGAATTGATAGTAGACTACATTATCGAAAAAAATTGGAATGTTAACTTACTAAATTTTCCGGAAAATCGACTTATAAAAATTATCATCTTTTTGAATTGCCGGCCATGGTTTTAACGGATTTCCAATTTTGTATACAGCATTGCAAATTATAATCAATTTCCAATCTTTCATAGAAGTGATTTTTAAAATCGATTCACACGTTCAAAAGATATGACTACCGATTTTCCATTTGATGTCAATGAAATTTTGTATGAAATAATGGTACTGTATACATTTTTTGTATCATTTGGGTCAGTTCACTTTTTACAGTGCCACAAATTCTTTAAATTTTCGCTGCCATTGATTGGAATATCGATAATATCTTTTGAAAGTTTGATTCGATTTTAAAAATCTCTTCTATGAAAGAAAGGAAATTGATTATGATTTGCAATGCTGTAAGTAAAAATGGAAAGCCGTTGAAACTATGGCGCGTAATTAAAAAAGATGATAATTCATAAAAGTCAATTTTCCGGAAAATTTAATTCGGTGAACATTCAGATTTTGTTTCATAATTTAGTTTAATTTCACCCGCAGGTTATAAGAAAAATTTAGCGATGATGAAAACTAAATTCTATTTCTTAACCTTCGCCAACGTTGATGATGGTGCTTCTATTTTACCATTTCTCATTCAATCAGTCACATAATTTTTTAATTGCTGTGTTAATGAATGAAAGTTTGTCATCATCATTAAACTGTGTGACTTTGTCTATATTAAATCGTATTATATTGTACAATATAAATTACATATATCTTGTAATATATTAAAATGTGTGTATCTAATGAATCTACCATATACTCTATATGCTGATATATAGTACATGTGTATATATGGTTAATCCTAATTATACATGGAAGTTTTATGGGTATATAAAGAAGTCAAAGATGAGTAAATTATTATAATTATATATGTAAATTGTCATTTATTTTGTATACACTTAAATTGTTGAATTATAATATACGTGTACAATATTATAATATGCACATATATTATTAGATGATAGTTATTATATAACAGCATCTCATATACATTAGTAGAATGAGATTTATTTTCATATATGATATATACGTGCAAATAATTTTAAATATAATAATTTTATGGATAATAAATAATTTTTGGTTTAACAATTATTATATATGAAACGTTTGTCTGTCCTCTGTAAATATTTTATTATAATATATATTGTATTATATAACTAATTACTACAACTTTTATTATATATAGATTATTACAATGACTATACAATTATGTTATATATTCTATATAAATATGTGAATATGAAGTTATAAAGTTATTAAATTGTAGCAATAATAATATTTATTATAATAAAATATTCAAGTCACAATAGTAATAATACATATATTTGTATTTATTGTTAACAAATAATAAAGTTATACACTGTTTTTTCATTGTCTACTAAATATGTATATACATAAAATTGTATATGAAAATGGGCGATAAATTATATTAATATTATAGGATAATAGGAAATTGAAATATTTCCAAAATTGCATAAGTTAAATGTATATATATAAAGCACCTACTACTAAATATATTTTATATATATACGTAAATTGTTGATTGTGTTTTATTAACTTATATAGGCATTCAATGTAAATCAAATTCAAATACCTATATTACATTTATTATTTATACAACAGGGTAATTTTGAAAATTCATTATACTCATTTATAAAGTAAATTTAATTAAATCTGTGTATGTAAATATAGTTTTCTTCTTATACATAAATAAAATAAATATATATATATATATAACATCAAACAGAAATCTTACTATGGTCTTTAAGATATATGTAGGTCCCAAATCGTTAATTTATTGTAATTTATCATCGAATTGTAAATATTATATTTCTTTTCTATAGAAATTTCAAATACTTCTTGATTGTTTTAACATATTCACGCATACAATGTATTAGTTCCATAAAAATATCAGATAATTAAACAGAAATCAAATATTGAAAAATTGAATAATAATTTTGAAAGATTAAATGTTCTGTTGTTAGTTAGTTAGTCACCTTAATTTTTAAATTTAAAAAAATCTGATATTACGGCAGTTCTATGGGAATAACAAGATGATATATAAAACCCAAAAACACTCAATAGCTCAGTTGCATAGCGCCGAAATATATATATTATTAATCATGAAATATAGCGGGTTCAAATCCACAATTTTTTCATAGGAAATTTTTCGGTATTTATTTTAATACTAAAATTTTTCTGCTGGGTGATCATTTGTTCGTTGATGAACTAAAAAAAAAAAACGGATATCTTTGAAAATATGGTGTTGGACGCTATTCAAAGATTAACAATGTCTGTACACACACATAACTATAAGCTAACCCATATAAAAATAATAGTATTTTGAAAACATTTAACTTTCGTTAATTACAGTACAGTACAGTACACAATTGGTAAATTGTTATATACTCCCATGCGGAGTAATTTACCAACTTGGTTGTAATGAAAGGTTTATTAGAAGACATAAAATCTCCACTTGGAGCAAAATATGACTTAAAAAAAAATATATATCTTTCTGTTATTAATTGAATAATATATATATAAAGTAATGGTGCTTTAAGTTTCACCACTCAGAATCAATCTTGTAAAAATAGTGACAATTATTGGATCATGAAATTTTCATTTTTAAATTAATTTGTCTTTACAGAATTTTATTTTAAACAAGGATTCGACTATATAATTGGAATTGTTTGTATGATTCTCTTTTATATGACTGTTATGATTTAAAAAAATATATCCATGTAAGGTCCTTGAAACGTCCTTAATTCTTGATACACCAATTTTACTTAAATCCTTGTTTGATTTGTATGAGGTATAACACATGCACAATTTGAAAAAATATCTTTAACGCCTTTGCGATCTGGCCCTATTCCTTTCATCATCAATTCCAGTCACAATCACACATTTTATATACCATTATAATCAATTACTATTGACATCAACTTTTTTCAACAGATAATTCATGTATAAATAAATATATGAAAGAGTGACACTTGTCGGATTATTAAAGTAATTCGGCGACACTTATCTTTACTAAATATGTATAAAATTAAATTTAAATAGTATTGGTACATATTTAACAAAACTGTTTACGTAGACACCTTCATACAATTTCTGGTCCAATGGTTATACCCACACATATATGGTATTTTCTTCCAGGAATTTTGTTTCAAGATTGCTATTCTTTTACGAATTTTAACTTTAATGTAGGTAAATAATGAAATCATTTGTTGAACAGTTTTTATGATGTTCAGCAATTCAGACAATTCTGATGTCAAAAAGTTATCAATCATGTTACGACAACCTGAAACGATGTGCACGGTTTATAATTAATTGAAGTTAATGTATTGTTTTGAACACTATCTAGAACAGCAGAAATGTTTTTATAGCTGATCTTCTCGTACGATGTGGGTCAGACATTGTGCTTTTCTTCTATAGAACCTCTTTCTTCATAATCTATCACTAAACGATAAATAGTGAGTAGTGGATGGCACAAATTTCATGTAATTTTCAAGTTGTCACAATAATTTATGAAAAAAAAACGGTATTGGTTTATCGAGTATTTTTCCTTAATAAATAGCGACCAAACAAAGTATAGTAATCATTCCCGACTGATAACACCCTGTATTTAGAATAAATATTTATAATATATTATAAATACTTTGATTGATTTTCGGTTTCATTGTTTATTTTATATTTCTATACAATAAATAGATAAATTGAAGTGTGTGGAACATGTGAAAATAATACATTTATGATGTTAGATAATTTCTTTTATTATTATATTATGCGAGAGTGAGTATATGTGGAAACATTTATAATCTTTGTATGAATGAATTGAATAAAATTATGTGTGAAATAGTTTACATTGGTAATCTTATTTATGTTTTCTATAGAATGCAAATTGTTATATATAATGTGAATGAACAATACATTATATAAAACATATATACATGGAATATGTTCACTGAATAAGAATACAATTTATTGTTTAGAATTTAATTTTCATAAATGTTTTGATTAGAAAATCAGTTACAATTACAAATGTTATGTTACTTATAATGTTTTATAATAAAATGACAAAAATTAATTAATAGATTTGATTGAATGTGGTGACGAGATTGTGTCGTCAATTGAGGTTATTTTCATATCGATTGTTGATTCTTATTATATAAAAACACTCTCTAAAAAAAGATCGTTTCTTTCCAATTTATTACAATACTCGTCTATGAAATTTTACGTGTAATTTAAAAATAAAATTTTATATGACTTACAAATTAAGATAAAAAAGCATATGATTTTGAAGTTTTCTTAAACTTACCATTAGTATTTGATATATATATATATTGTCCAAATCAAGAACTCGTTACAAGAGATTTAACTGTAAATTAATTAATTTTATAAAATAAAAGTTTAATTATTTTATATCAATAAAATTTTATTTTTAACTAACATGTAATATCACTTTTATTGATATATTGTATAAATTTATAGTATTTTATGTTTTATTAAATCAATGTTCGTCATCTTATACCATATATCCGTTCGATTCTAAATATACTTCAATAAACATTCTATTTATTAATAGATTGCTTAAGAAAATGATGTTATGTATTACTTACAGACGCTGTCCGATAAATAACCGGAATGGATTAAGAAAAAATAAAACCAACAATTCATTCTTACAATAATAGAAAATTCAATCCGTTTATTTTACGGAAAATCTAAAAAATAATTTAAATGGATAAAAACAATAGCATTGCGGCTATTTTTAGGATTGATTTATTCAACCAAAACACATTGAATCGTGCACATGCCACTCAAAAGCTTGTGTTTTGGATAAACAGAAAGTTTTAGCTTTTCGGTAACATTTTCCACAATTTTTTTTTAAATCTTAATTTATTATATTTACAATGATACATTGCTGAGGCAAATTTAATGAAGCTGAAATAGTTTGTTAGGTCTATCATTCAGCAGCCAAATTCGATTTGGCGTTACCAAATCCATAGGCTATAACGTAATTTCGGTTATTTTTCGAACAAACGGTTATATTTGATAGTATAAAATTTTATTACATGAAATATGAGTTAGAATTCATATAGGTAAAATTAAATGTATATGATATAGATGATAAAGGAATATATTGTTCTATTAAGTATTAAAACTTGTAATATATTTTGCGGATATGCACACCTTATACATATACTTCACCTTTTTTGTCTATATGGTGTTAACAAATAATACTGTGTATTAGTGTTAAGAAATTACCTAAAATAAAAGTAAATTTATAGTATAAAGAAAATTATTTATAGATATATAAAGATTCTGCTTCAAATATAACTGCCATTGTTATAATATATGTATAGTATTAAAGACAGAGGTTTTATACACAAATCCAAAACACAGATCATCATTATGACTTACCTTTTTTTTTTTTTTGGTCATTGAGCAGAATAATGTAAACAATCAGAAAAATTTACTCTGAAAATTTGATGATCATTTTTCCAGAAAATCGCATGTGAAAATACAAAAACGGGATGAATTCTTCACTTCACTTCTAAAATAAAATTATTCAGTGAACATATTCGCATCTTCATGTGAAAAAAATAAACTTAATATCAAAATTATTAAGACGGTATTCTGGTTGTCACTTTATATATATAGGAACATACACGCTAAACTCACAATTCTTATCCAAACAGGACAGTGTAGATCTACAATCTAATCAACTATAAAACTAATCTGTTGAGTTTATATATTATTGTAGAACTTGTTATAAAATGCCTGCGTATAACCGCTTCCAATATAATATTAATATTTCAACTAAATAGACCAGTAGATTATATTCTAGTTCTGAAATTTCTTTAATTGGTAATTAATTTTGAAGTGACGTGTTTGGAAATAATTATTTTATATATTAAATTCCCATACCACCAATTTAATTTAATTTATTCATAGTACACATATATATTAAACTAACACAATGCTATGAAAATGTCATAAATCTTTAACTATTACTGCATAGCAATGGCAGTACATTAACACACATAAGTCTATGTACAATAAACTAAATTTTTGTGCTTAAAATAAACGAAACTTTTAAATAATACAATAGGGTTTTTAACAAATTAAAAATAAAAGTGCATAATAACTTAATAAATATGATCATTTCTATGCTATCTTTTACTTTACTATTTGTCATTTTATAAAAAAATAAATAATGTTGATATTAAAATTTTAATTTAACACAAAAATTCAGTTTAGATTCTAATGCTATTGTGATATTGTTATAATAAGACAAAATTTTAGCAAATAACAAAGTGCTGTATTCTCTCTGTAAATAACGATGCGATAAAAGAAATGTGGTGAGTGTAGGTGTATTTAAGTATTCTATTATATATTTATCTTAATACAATTTTATGTAATCGTGTGTATTTGTATATTTATAAATTAATGTAAAGATTGAATAAATTTTAAATAAGATATTATTATTATGCCAATAGCTGTTTTATATCGATTAAATTTTAATTTAGAAAATGTAAATTACATATATAGGAACAAAAGAATGTATACTACGTAAGCAGTTTGAAGAGTTCTTGGCCTGACACATTGATGGTGTTAGACACTGTGTAACCATAATTTATATTGGAAATTTCCATCTTTTATTAAATATATGTAAAATTTTATTTCGATCTGTCTTTTCATTCCGATAGCACAGCAAAGATTTTGCATAATGTGGGCTATTATTTGATTTTTTTTTTAAATAAAAATATTCGTGCATTAGTGATTAAATTCTTTAGTTTGGATTGTTTCACAACCATAGAAATTCATTGTAAAGAAATAAACTGTTAAAAGTGTATAAGTATGCATCATCTTTCATTTTAGTGTAGAAAAAATGGACCGCCCTATTTAAATCTGGTCGTACAAGCCTTGCAGATGATTTATGCAAAGGTCAAAAGCTGCTATATAACATCGCACAAATCATTAAATAAGTCTATGATATGGTGTTAGATGTTCGACAAGTGAAATTATCCGAGAAATATCTTAAAAGAACGTGTTGGAAATATTTTGCATGAAAAAGGTTTGTGCAAAATTCAAATTCGCTTTTGTTAACAATTGACAAAAAAAATCGCACCGATTGCTTATTTCTCAATCGTGTTTTTAATCGTTGTAAGCTAAAAAACAAGTAATTTCAAACGTCGTTCCATAACTGCTGATGAAACATTTTTAATCCACCACTATACACACCACATCGAAGAAAAAAGCTGTCAAAACAATTTTGTTAAAGCCAATGGAAGTGCGCACCAAAGAAATCAAAGACGATTCCACATAAACAGGCATCAGTTTTATGGAATTACAAGGGTATTTTTTTTTTTATCTTGCACTCTGAACATCCAGTGTATTCACACTGGTTCAACTTACTCTAACTATAAATTAACTGATGTTAAACCTAAAAAAATTTTTTGCTGAAAAGAATTTTACATCAAATGACGAAGCTTCCCGAATCACACTTTATTTATCTATTAATGTATATTGAAGTTTCAGCAGTTTTTATATCACATTGCCAAAAAAAAATTGTCTTTCATTGTTAGGCCCAAGAATTTTTCAGTTAGCTCTCGTATACATATTGTGTATTATGAATATCCGTTTTGGTATACTATATAACAATAAATTGATGACAATGCACACGTTATATATAATTAACTTTATAAAAAGGTACCTCTGCCTATTGTTTTTTATATTTATGATAAAAAGTTTTGTCGTATTGTTTTATAATGAACAACAACAACAACAACAAGAATAATTGTTTCTTCATATTGCATACACTCTAAATATACATACACTTACACCTATAGTCCTGTATTTAGTATTATTATATATAATATAAATATTTAATACGTATTCATACACATAAAATAAGAAGGAATTTTGTTGTGAGCTGTTCTTTTAAAAAGATAATTTTTGTTTTCCCATTGTCTTTATAAATATATTTATAATAAAGATAAAGATTTTAATAGGATATATAAAAGATTTTCCCTTTGATTGGTTAAATTTATAAATTAAGTACGCACGTCTATCTATAGAATTTATATCTCAATTTTATATATAATATATATTAGCTAAAGCTATGAATACACAATATTTGTGTACACATACAAAAACGCCAAATATTTGGCACCTAAAATTTGGCGAAAATTTTGTATTTGCCCTAGTTAATAACACTGTCCATAGTTTGTCCGCAAAAGTTTTCGCATAATATTAGGCAGTCCATAGTTTCAATCCGAGGAATTATCTATGGATTTCTTACGGATGTCCTCTGAAATTTTATATGATCAGTGCAGTGTTCTTGGATTATCCGTATATTTCCGATGATAATTTCTACGGATTCTTCTTAGAAGTATTTCTCGTTGCTATTATTGCACAGAATATCTATGGAATTTATATTCATATTTTTTGTGAGCAGATCCACGGATTTTGACAAAAATATCTTTAGATCGTCCTTGTATTTTGGCAGAGTAACCCTAACGAATTGTATTAGCAGAATAAAATTTGTTATGACGATGATGTCAAATCGCGGTTTGATTTAGTTTTTTTTACCGATACAACCAGAAGTTCTATAAGCGCTGAATGAAGATGCTGAACGATGGCAACAATTTATCGATTGTTCATTTTTTTTGTAATAAACAAGAAAAAAAAACCACGGATAAAATTCATGAAAAGTCTCACAATATTCCTAGGAAATATATCGATTTGAGTTGCTGGTTGTTTATAAATTATGAAAATAAATTAAAAACAGTGAGGATTATATCTAGATAATCGAAATATACAAAACACCACTGTCTTGCATAATTGGTGAAATAAATTATGAATACAATACCGTGCGGATATATGTTGGAAATATTATCCTATGACAATACAAAGATTTCAAATTGACCTAAATAAAATACTATTAAATTAAGTGGAAAATATATAGACGCATTCTTTGGGTAAATTCCAATATATCTTTTCTATGGAAAATGTGTGAATTTTTTCCACGGAAATTTTCCTCATTTCTCAAAGTACGGACAAATTGTTACTAGGCAGTTAAATATAATTTCTCTCAACATTTCATAATTTGAATACATTTGGTGAAATAATATTTCATAATAATATATATATTGTAATTTGGTACTGCGATATACAAACATACCAAAAATATTTATTTCATGTTATTAAACGGTTTGGTAAACATCCAAATGTTTGTCATTTTTATTTAACATAACCTTTGTCCAAATGGTATAAAATTAACGTAATTCTATTAAGAAGTATACATATTTTCTTAAATTGCAATTGATATAAAGTTATATTTGATTGTATTTTGTTATCGTAACTTTATTCTAAAGTGGTGTGGGAAATAGAAACAATATGACAGATAAAAATTCTAAATTTATTTAAATGGTATCGTTTTCAATAATTAAATTTATAGGTGAAGAATATGTGAGGTGCACAAACAAAAAACATGTAATATTAAAACCTAAAGCATATATTATTATTCATTCATATGTTATTTGTAAATAATATACAATATATAAATAACATCCAATTGAAATAAGGTTAACAAAATAAGCGTGAAATAATGTACATATTAATATTTATATCTATATATCCTTTGTCGTATATACTTTCCCTTCGGTACAAATCTTATATTTATATATATGCAATATATTTGATACGTTTTTTACATCTTAATGTTATAACACACATTATTATTTATATATAAATAGGGTAAGGTTGGATGTTATGGCAAATAGGAATTATTTCTATTTCGAGAACTTTAGCAATAACATATTCATTCGAGCAATACAGAATCAGACCACAAATTGAGTCATTTCCCTACCCAGCTAAGTATGCTGCTTGATTGCCATTATAAAAATCAAGCAATACTGTCACAGTAGCATCGTTATCCAGTGTCAGATGAAAGCCAGTAACGTTTAATCTTCTAGTTATCAAAGTCGGTCATTGACATACAACATGCGTCTCCTCGTCTTCCATGCACAATCTACAAATAGTTTCCGAAAATATTCCCATCTCTTTCAGATTATACTCGAAATCTCCATGTCCAGTAACAATTGCCACCAATTTTTAATAAGGGTACCACACTTCATGCTTACCTTATGGTGTTATTCACTGTAGAATATCTAAGAGCAATAGTTTAGTTAGAAATTTGATCAAATGAAAGCGCCTTCCTATACAAAATTTAAAACCAAAAGTTACATCTACACATACAAGTTGTAATTTAATTTTAAAAAATTCAATATTTTATATTTTGGCTACCTTACCCTTACGCTACAACGTCGATTTCTTGCCATAACACTCAACCCTTTACCCTTTATTGTATTATTGTTTTATGTTTCGTGTATATATCATTATATTCGGTATATATATTTACAACACACACAGATCCTTTGTACAATATATTAAACATTTACTTTTAATATAAAATGTACCTTTATATCTTGTATTTATATTTTTCTGTTATACACTCACCACACACTATCAACTATCTGACATAAACAAATATGCACAGGGAAAATGGGAAAAAAAAATAAGTAAGGCAGGAAAAAAACCCTCGGATTTGATATCTATGTATATAAATGTATGGTATATAATGTACTTGTACATAAGTGCATATATATATATATTTATATTTAAAACGTATGTATGTACATTTAAGTGTTTGTGAATGAATATAAGATATATGTTGTTTGGTAAAATGTTGTTGTTTTTCATCATGTTCTTGTTTATATAGAAAATATTTATATTTTCTTCATTCTTATCTGTTTGCCTACTGATATATATTTGTATATAATATAAATACCATTTAAATTCAGTATGAAGATGATGATGATGATGATGATGGCGATGGTAATGTGAAGGTGATGACTCTTCAGATGATGGGGGTTGTTATTTCATTTGAGTAAAACCAAATGATTTTTGATTATTTTCTCACGTTTTTTCTGTTTTTCTTATTTTATTTGATATTTATATATTTATCGTATAAATAAAATAAAGTTTACAAATATTCTATTCAATGCAACACACACACACACACACATTCCCGGAAAAAGTCAAATTTGTATTTTTCTTATTTTTATTCTTATTCTATTTTATATATATGTTATTGGTATATATACGAGTACGTTACGTTACGTTACCCATATAAGTATTTTGTTGTGTAATTTACACGTTTAGATAAATATATTATGTACATTTATTTCACCGGAATTTATTATATGTGTGTATAACATTTGTGTATAAATAAAATTTATGGTATAGAAATAATGGTTTTTATGTTGTGTCACCTTTTTTTTTTTAGAAAATTTTGTATTACACATACAAATACATTTTGTGTTTAATAATATATTAATAGCTGTCGATGAGTTTAGTAGTTAGAAAAACACATTATATATAAATTTAATTGTTTATTTAACATTTTCGCGTATTTAATTTGACATTAAATTTTTATTACCCATTATTTAGCTTCAATTACTGCATGTACTATACACAATCAAAAGTATTCCGATAATGAAGTGTAGTTGACCATTTTTCTGTGCGAATAAATTCCAAAAAATTCTCATTACATGTTACATGTGGTGAACAAGAATAGAATATTGCTAGAAACAAAATGTTTTGAAGTTTATTATTATTTATAGAATTATGTATGTGGTTGCGGCTTAATTTTTGGTGATATCAATTACTTTGTTGCTCTTATATTTTGTCGTTGCAACGTAATGTTATGTTAAAATAGCTGATAATTATGCAATATGTGATTGATTTTAAATTTAAGTTGAATTATAGTACATATGATATTTGTATTATATGTTATTCTCACCTCTAAATACGTCGAGGTAACGTTAAATTATATAATAAAATTTTATATATGTACTTTGCATTTTTAATTTATGCTTATAGCATTGTGTTTTTTATTTATAAAGTTTAACAACACAATACACGTGTGTTTGCATGTGAAATATAGATTTCAACGAACTAACTACACTAATTAAATAATTAAATTAATTAACGTAATAAATGAAATTAGTAATAAATATTTCTGGCATAACTTTTCCCTATCTTTTGGCAATTTTTAAATTACGCGTCAATATTAGAAACTCTTCTTGTTTTGAGACGAACCATTCATGGATCCATTATTGATTATATTCAACGGAATTTGAGTGTGGTTCGGAAATTCTGTGCTGCAACCATCGAAATAAGTATAGTATTCGCCGCCAGTATAACAATTCGGCTGAAGAACAAAATTCAAGTAAATTATAAATAAAATGTATAAACCAACAAAATACAATTAAATTACTGATGGTTTTGAAGTAATGTGTCAAGAGTTTTGTATTTTTTTGTTTATATTACGACACTTTCACAATACTAAAATAAATGAAAATTTATGTTAACATTGAAATCATCTCTATTTTATTTTTGTTTTTATCTTATTATGTAGATGCGTATAATGTTTTCATATTTATGTAATATGTAATATACAGTAGCGTGCATAACTGTCCGCATGTTTTGCTACAAAATATTTAAACGCATGAATAAGCTACTGCGAACATGAAAATTCATGTTTATACATACAATAATTTTGTTTTATATTATTAATGTATTGCGTCATCATTAGAAATGTTATATTTTATATTTTATTAGTACAGTTTTAAAGTTTGTGTGTAATAGTCATGCGGACAGTTTTGCAACAAATTAAAAATATTGAGTATTAATTAATTTAATTATAATTTTATTAAATATAAAGTGAAAATTTATTTAAAAAGGGGAAACTAAAGGTATTTTTAAAAGATAAAATATTAAATTTTAAAATAAAAAATTATTATTAAAATATATTTTCTTGCGTTGCTAGCCATGCGGCTATTATCAAGACAAGTAAGATGTGATATTAAGGCTTTGTTGGATAAGAAATTATCAGTTCGTGAAATTGCTGTGAAATTGGGCGTAGGAAAAACCTCAGTTAGCAAAATTAGAAAAGAATTGAACAAAAACCAAAATTTATCAAAAGGGGGTAGAAAACATAAGTTGACAGATGAGGAACAAAAGTTCGTAGTCAAATTAATTGAAAGAGGATCTGTCACTAACGCTACAGAAGCAACAAAAATTGTTAATAGAGCTTCTAATAAGCAAGTATCCCGTCATACCGTCATCAGGGTACTCAAAAGATCAGGTTTCATGGCAGTGACGAAAAAAAAAAAGCCAAAGCTTCTCAAACGGCATAAGATAGCAAGATTGAACTTCTGCGAAAAATACAAAAATTATACTGTTGCTGATTGGAAAGCTGTGTTCTTCAGCGATGAAACGAAAATTAATCGTATTGGATCTGATGGACATCAGTATGCATGGAAAAAGAAGGGATCTCCGTTGAAAGACCATCAAGTAATAGGTACTGTAAAATTTGGAGGCGGAAATTTGATGGTGTGGGGCTGTTTTTGTTATGATGGATTGGGAAAAATAATAAAAATTGATGGCAAAATGACCGCAGCTATGTATTGTGAGATATTAAAACAAGGTTATCTACGATCAGTAAGAATGAATGGTAAAAGCTTGAAGGACGTAGTCTTCCAACACGACAATGATCCGAAACATACCGCTAAAATTACGAAGCAATATATAAAAACAAGACGAATTCGGGTTTTGGATTGGCCTTCGATGTCACCAGATCTTAACCCGATCGAAAACCTGTGGTCAATATTAAAACGCCAACTTAACCAGTATGATTCGGAATCAAATGGAATGTCAGAGTTGTGGGATAGGGTGGAGCATGAATGGTCTAAAATTTCTCAAGAAACCTGTAAAAAATTAATAGAGTCAATGCCTAGACGTATTTACGCAGTAATAAAGGCAAAGGGATCTTATACCAAATATTAATTCTAAATTTTATGTATTTGTATTTACTAAGTCTCACAACTGTCCGCATACATATGCTGGCATTTTTTCATTTGTAAGAAAAACGACTTATTATTTTATTTTTATTTTTGTGCTATTTTTATTAATAAATATTATTTAAATATATTTGTTGAAAAATTGAAGTATAGTGTTTAAATATACTAAGAAAATAGCCCTTATTTCGCTCATGGGATAACATGCGGACAGTTATGCACACTACTGTATGTAATATTAGAAAAAGGACACTTATGCCTATATAATATATTATGAGTATTTCTTGGTTTGTTAAATTAAGTGTATAAATGTAACGAAATTTTTTCTAGTCACGTTTTTTTTTTGTAATATAAATTAAATATAACTAACTAGTGTACTAGTGTATGTTGCATATACATAAATATTTATTAACTAATTTAATACCGTGTTGTTTTATATGTTATTGCAATAAATTATTTGCTTATACGTGGGGTGCGACAATCTAAAATTGCTATGTGATAACGTGTGGTGGTGAGAATGCTCTAACAAAAATAACATAGCATGTAAATTGTAAAACAGTTTTAAAAGTGGTTATGATTTAATTATAGATGATCCACATGTATACTGATCGTCCCTTAAAACATGAAAAACTAATGAAAATGTGGAAAAATCAATTTTAAAGAGACAAAATAAATATTGTGAATAAAATAAATATTTTGTTAGAATATTATAAAATTCCCAAATATCGCATACCGTATATAATGTATATTTGCAAATAGTTATTAATCTATATATTGTATATATATGCTAATTATCAAACAATCAATCATTCATTAATTTATAATTTAATTTAAGATAATCTTTTGAAATAATCAAATGAGAATAAATGGATGTGTACACACGATTTACGCATAAACTAATTTAAACATATTAGTTTAGCTATAAACGGATTATAATATAACATTTCTATATATAATTATACGATTGAAATAAATTTAATTTTATATTATTCAAAATCATATTCTATATTTACATATACACAACATCTCATTAATTTATGTATTTCTATATATTTATAATTTGTTTGTTGTATTATATATGGAATTATAATTAATTGATAAACCCACAAATATATTTCAAAATATAAAGCTTATTAATATCGTTTCAATTTACTTTTATTCTATGATGCATTGTCTCGATGAAAAATAATTGACTGAATTTTTGCTTTCATCTAATTCATAATGTTGCAATACTATTCTGAGTTAATTGTTTTACAAAATAGCTTTGTAATCGTATTTGAAAAGAAAAAAAACGGTTGCCATAACCTTTTCTACTGCGATGGAACCGTTTTTACTTCATTTGGTGCACATCCACCTCATGCTTTAATCTATTATTTTGACTGCGTTCTTATCTGCTGTATAATGTATAGTGGTGCGGATTCAAATTTTATCAACAGTTATGAAACACAACGTTTAAAATTTTATTTTACTTAAATTAATCATGTGATAAATCTTAATACGCTTACCAGACATATATGCATTCGACTATGTTTTATTGTCTAGGGTTGCACTTATCTTGCCTATACAAACCTTTTTCCTATGTGTAATTTTTCATGCAAAATTTATCCAACTCATTCTTTTGAGCTATTTCACGCTTTTGCTTTCACTTGTCGATCATCTAACACCATATCGCACGAACTTGTTGAATATATGATTTGTGCACTATTATTACAGTTTTTGAAGGATAGTTTAAAAGGTTTGTATAATACGACCAGATTTAAAACGAGTATAGTCTAATTTTTCACAGTGGAAAATACGGTTATACCAGGTATAGGAGTATGAAATGAGCCTTTTTAAAGGAAGTATTTTAATCAAAATAACTTCCATCGCTTTCTACACATTTTAACCACCTTTCAGGCAATTTTCGTATACCACGTCGAAAAAATGGTGTTGCTTTGGACGAAAACCATTCAGATAGCCAATTTTCAACTTCTTCAGATGTTTTGAAGTGCTGTTCTTTCAAAGCATGTCCCATCGATGAAAACAAATGGTAGTCCGAAGGAGCCAAGTCTGGTGAATAAGGCGGGTGTGGTAACAGCTCCCATCCAAGCAACTTTATCGTATCCTGAACTGGTTTTGCTTTACGTGCTGGTGCATTATCATGTTGAAAAATTACCTTAACAGATTTTTCTTTCTTTCTGTCCATTCTGGTCGGTTATCTAATAATGCATGATTCAAATCGATTATTTGTTATTGGTAGCGAACCGTATTAACAGTTTCACCAGGTTTCAGAAGTTCATGATACACCACACCTTCCTGATCCCACCAAACACAAAGCATTCTCTTA
The DNA here is from genome assembly GCA_910594885.2 of Bibio marci. Classification (NCBI taxonomy): domain Eukaryota; kingdom Metazoa; phylum Arthropoda; class Insecta; order Diptera; family Bibionidae; genus Bibio; species Bibio marci. The sequence goes on from OU343114.1 coordinate 45,131,343, forward strand.
CCGAATCGTTTTGGTTTTGCAATCGATGTTGCTGCTTTACCTGGTGTAATCCATGATTTTTTTGCGTTTAGGATTCTCAAAATATATCCACTTTTCATCACCAGTCACGATTCGATGTAAAAAAGACTTCCTTTTGTATTGTTGAATGTGCAATTCACAAATGGTTTTTCGATTTTCTTGTTGCCTTTCAGTCAATTCATGTGGAACCCATTTTCCACACTTTTGAATCTTTCCCATTGCTTTTAAACGATTAAAAATTGTTTTTTGATCCACATTTAAGGCTTCTGCAAGTTGTTTTTGAGTTTGTGTATCATCTTGGTCCAACAATGCTTGCAATTCACTGTCTTCAACTTTTTTGGTGGTCTTCCACGTTCTTCATTTCTCAAATCAAAATCTTTGTCTCTAAATTGTTGCATTTTGCTAATGATAGCGCATGATCACCAAAAACTTCTACAAGCATTCGTTGAGATTCAGCTGCGTTTTTCTTTAAATGATAACAAAAAACTAATGATACCCGCAAATCGTTTGTTGAAGGCACAAAATTAGACATTTTTAACACGATAAAATTTTATGTTGTTGTATTACAAATGGAATTTACCACACTGAATGTTGTTGACAGTTATCAAAACAATAAAAAAAACATCGCATTAAGGCTCTTTCACAATTACTAATATAAGTACAGCCATTTATTGGCAGCGGCTCACTTCATACTCCTATTCCTGGTATATGCATGGTCAAATACAGTACTTTTTTTTAACAATTTTCGATGACCTGCGGTTGGGTGTTAAATCAATCAAAGAATTTAATAACTACAAGATATTCAAAATGTTGTTTTCCATTTGAATAAAATTAAAGATACATCAATTTTAAGCGAATCGTATAGACTGATTTGGCATGAATTGACAAATCGAAATAAAATTTTACATTTGTTATTATAGAAAAGATAGCATTTCCCAATGCAAAATATGGTTTCACATGTTCTGAAGCCATTTATGCGGTAGTTCGAAAGTTATACTGTAAGATAGCAAATTACCTCAGAAATTATTACTTATTCCTATTATATATTATAATTTAAATAAAAATAATACAAATATTTAGCTTTGAAATTTATCATCCCTCTACAGAAGATAATTAGTTTGTTATATAATTATATGTTATACTATTTCTGTTCATTTAATTTAATTTATAGTTATTGTCTATATAGACTATGGAGTATATAGAAATAGACATATATGGTAGTAATTCATAAACATATAATAACATTATAACACAATAATTAATAATATAGAACAGAAACAATAAATTCTAATAAATATTCATTATTTTCGATGAAATAGAGATGTATTTGAAGGTGTATTATTAAATTGAAATCAAAAGAGAAAAAATCATTAACGATTATTCAATAATGGATTTAGCTTCTTCCACATATTATACATAATAATGAATATATATGAATAAAATACTATAATATGTATAAACATATTAATACATATTAACATAGAATATTATATATAATGATATAATGTACACAACATAATAATATAAATGTGTATATCTAATAATCCTTTTAACATTAAATAATCAGAATTTTCCTTTTTATATGAAATCAATGCAAACCTATGCACGCACACACAACACAGACGTAACATATATATGGTACATAAAAATTTGTATTGTGTAGCGTATAGCCGTGTTATAGCTTATACAGTCAACTTATAGAGGTACTTAAAGCTATACATTTTTATATATTATAATATAATACGCTCTCTCATCGTACCAGCAATACATTGTAATATGGATGGATTTTTCGTCAAAGTGATTTTGATAAACTCACTGTTTTTATCAATGATGTGTAATTTTTCCACCTTTCTAAATATTTAGGGCATTCTACCGTACCCCAAAAGTATATTATAATAATTACAATATGTCGAACTAATAATATAATATAATATATAAAATACATATAAAAAAGTGTATATATTTGTGTATGTATAGCAAACGAAAAATATATATAGAAATATATTTACTTTAACTCTCGCACATACCAAATTTTCACCAAATTATATAATCTAAATGATGGTTATCGATTATTAATTGGTCCTTGGGGCGTCCATATATAAAATGTGTGTGCAGATTTTAGCTTTATAATTTTTTTTTCGTTTTTTGTATTATATTGTATTATGTTTGTATTCATGTGAATATTTATACGCAGTATTATTATTGTGGAGATAATTCAAATAAAAATGTATTAAGTATTAAGTTTTTGGTTTTTGTGATTTTGTAAAGTTGCAATTTATTCTTTATTTTTCTCTTGTTTTTGGCCATTATAATACACAGGCAAGTATTACGTTAAAGTACCACTATATTTACACAAAGTAAAATCCACTAACCTCAAATAAAATGCGGATTATGCACTGAAAATAAATTTCTACATAATTTGATTGAATAGCGTTTATAAACCCATTTTTCATTGTTTCAATGAATAATTCATTAATATTTATGATTTTTAAAAATTATCTTAATGTACTTGTTTATTGAATGAATGAATTCGTAATCATTAATTTACTAATGCGCAGAATAATAAGTTATTAAACAGAACACGTTGAAAAAATGAATAATATTCATCGAAACAATTATACAATTCTTTAAACCAACGAAGTGATTCATTGAAAAAACATTCATTTTCGATATTTTGTTTTAATGTTTAAATTATTCGTTGATTTAATATTAATAAATGTTATTTCATTTTAACAATGAACTATGTTCCTATGGAGCAAAATTAATTAATATTTCATTGTTTTGACGTTACTTTTTAATTGGATCCGTGTAATTTTTTTTTTCAGGGTGTATATATTATTATAGGTATATGCCGTAATATTTCCATAATTCATATTATCGCTATACTCCGTTTTATACACTCGATAATCTGGACAAAAAAATTCGATAATCCATAGACTTTATAAGTTTTTCTTTAAATATAAAAAAAAGTGGTAGGGATTACTCACATTTACAGATGTATGTGCGAGTGTACCATAAATTTTTGGTTACAATACTAATCGGGTAATTTTCAACACAATTTATATTTCTTACTTAATTTCTATACAAATTTTGTTCGTGAATTTGTGAATGATACTGGTACAATTTTTTTACTGGTTTAAATTGTGTTAAACGTGAAGGGATAATTTTTGGATTTAATCATGCATCACGTCAATGTCATATATGCGCAGAAGAATTTAAAAGGGAATCTATACTATAGATTTGTTATTTTCAAGAATCTATAGGACGTTTTAAATGTATGCATTTTAAGAATACATTTTCCCTTAAATAATGCCTTAATTCATATAAAAATTTGATTAAACAAAATATATATAAATATTTATAAATATTGAGAGAAGCACTGTTTGCATAAGCATATCAAGCACATTGATCATTCTTCACCTATACGCACATCTAATATAATTAAACGAGAAATTTTATATCACGCACCAAAGCATAATATAAAATAATCTCATTCTATATAAACTTAAAAATTGATCAGATCTTTCCAGTCTGTAATCGGATCAACTGCAGAACTGCCATATTATAGTGTCAATGTTTGAAGCAACTATACTTGTATATATTTGCAATTTATACTTAAAGCAAATTACAAGGTTAGTGAAAATTGGAAAGCTTTAAGCAATATTCACATCGCATCGATACGATCACGCAAGAAAACAAGCAAGCTAATAGAGGTGAATATGGCAATTTTAGTCCTATGTGACATTCAGCCCACATAACTAGCCCAAAATTCAGCACAATAAAATGGTGGATATGCGATAGCTATTGAGGATGTGATTTTATGCTAGCAAATATGCAAAACACAAGTCAGCCATTTTTGCAGACGCAACTTGTTAACTTGCCACAATGTTTGAGGATGTCGCCCATAGTCGTGTGTAACTTTAAGTTTCCCCAGACATATTACTGTAGGCATTGCCTATGTTGAACAACAAATTATGATCTAACACGTTTAATGTTTTATTGAGATCGCATTAATCGTTTCCAATAGGGTGGAATGGAAAGCTTTAAGCAATATGACTTAACCTGTCGTTATGTCCAATGCAATTTTTTTTATCGTATATATTGTATTGTAATGTACTATAATACAATACATTATAAATAATCTATATTTACCAAAAATTTAGAATGAAAATCATTTTAATAATATTTAATATAAATTTTTAATAAAAAATGTTTATTAATAAAAATGTTCATAAAATAATCATCCATTGTTTATAATAGATGAAAAATTGTGTTTTTTCGCCATTTAAAAGCGCTCGAACTTTGAATTGAAATTATAGTTATGTACAATTGGAAATGTGTTTTGTAAGTTACGATGATTTCTTTGCACTAAAGAACTTTATTTTGTTTTTAAATTAATTTTAATAATCTATTCTTGTTCTTGTGAAATGGTTTAATTTACATACATTGTGACATTAATTAGCACAAAATATGTTTTTGATATAGATTTTTAGTATTTTCAGAATGCACAGAATATCAAACATTTCCTATATTGGAAAACACTTGTGTATCAATATTTTTAATTAATATTTGAATATGATTTTATTGAACAACAATATATACAAATATAAATTGAAGATAGTTTCTTATTAGTTTATGTGGTGAACGCCAATTTTCCGAAATTCGTAATATTGTTTTAATCAAAAAATATTGTTTTATAAGTGTTATTAATGCAAAAATAGAAATAATCGTATGCGAATATATATTTATTTTAGGTGTATATTTCAAATTGTAAATATTTTGTTTGCTTCTAATTTCTGTTTAAGTAATATTGCATGATACATTGCGTGTTCTAAATTATATGTACTATTATTATATAATACGGTAACTAACCTACCTACCTAGTGGTATACAGACACAGAATTTATATTTATACAATTTGATATGGTATCTATATTCCAATTTCCCTTTACTTTTTTTTTCTACCTCTATAATATTATGTATATCGTTTTCAAACAATATTGTATTTTTCGAATTCTATGATTTTTTTTTTTTATTTTGGAAAATCTATATTTAACATGACCTTACTTTGTACATATCTAAATATATATAAAATATAACCGCAGATGACACAAACTCACGAAATCTATATAATAACTATAAAGTGGCGAATATTCATTATTTCCAGCTACATATAAATACATATATACAAATCTACATTATATGATAATGGTGTGTATACAGTTGATGGTGATGTTCTATGCATAGAAAAGTTATCGTTGCGTAACAAAAACCAGGAAAGAAACAAATGACAGAAAATAAAAAATAAACGTAAATCCAAAAGAAGTAAAATTAACTGACTTTATAACGAAAGAAAAATAAATAAATATAATGTAAAAATATATATAGATAGAATGATAATGATGATTAGATAATTTTAAGAAATTAGTTTTCATTTAAATTAATGTTTGTTGTAGCGATACACGCGTATACGTTTTTTTTTATTTTTATAATAATACAAAACAAAGAAAATATATTTTGTCTATTTCCATTATAAATATGATATTAGGTATTCCAATACTTACTAATAATATGAGGGTGACTCTTATATAGATTGTATAGTAATTTTTATCTATAATAGCTTAGGAAAATATAATGCATTCAGATACAGGCTGTCCACGAGCGGTGAGCATTCCTTCAAGGCTGGCTGATGGGGGACATAATTCTAAGTGGAAAATTACTAAATGACATTTTTCGATTTGGGGCTATGGTTTCGAGTACCGGTCGTGAGAATTTTTCTCGGTAGTCTCATCATTAATGGACCAATAACTTTGAAAGTAAGGTAAATACAGAAAAATTAGAAGTAGACCGAATTTGTAAAGAATAAAACTAATTTATTTCGTTACAATTTTGTAAAATATTCCATTTAGCTATGACAAACACTTTTAAAGTTATAAATGTTTGAAAAAGTGGTGTAAATGTAAATATAAAAATATAACAAACTAAAATTATAGCTATTTGGAACAAAAGAAGAGTAGGCTTGTTAAAATTTCGTTTCTTCATAAGCAAACACGACCTGCTTTTCTTTTGTTCCAAATAGCTATAATTTTAGTTTATTATTTTTTATTTCTACAATTACACCACCATTTCAAACATTTATAACTTTTAAACTGTTAGTCATAGCTATATGGAATATTTTACAAAATTGTAGCGAAATAAATTAGTTTTACTTTTTTGATATAAAAATAATATGTTGCGCCGTTAGATTTTTAAAATAGTTCATTTTAGTTAGAAATTTTTGAGAAAACATTGTTATTTTTCAATTAAATTGTTCAATAACTCAAAACTGAAGAAAGTTATAAAAAAATGTATTACACAATTTAATTCAAAATTTAATTTTTAAATTTTTTAAATTTAATAAATTTTCTGTATTTACCTTACTTTCGAAGTTATTGGTCTATTAATGATGAGATTACCGAGAAAAATTCTTAGGGCCGTATCTCGAAACCAGAGCCTCAATTCAAAAAATGTAATTTAGTAATTTCGACTTAGAATTATGTCCCCCATCACCCCCCGTTGAACACACCTTGTATATGTAGCTAGCTGATGTATTAACGACGAGAACACACACACAGTTTTTATATATCAATAAATTATTTTTTATTTAAGTAAAAATGATAAAATTTCTTGTTATGTTCAAAAATAATTTAAAAGAAGAAAATTATTAGTTGTTTTTATTTTAAAATATATTGTTTGTTCTCTTAAAATAAATTAAGCACAGTGATCGATTACCTTAACGTCGTTATAAATTTAATGGATTTGATTGTTTGTTATAGGCCGTATCATGTACTACAATTTTTACACAAATCCTTCAATCTCATCTAATCGATAGCCAAAATGCCACTTGCAGAAATGATTTTTATCCAACAATTGCGATAATTTGTAATGTGTATTGAATATAAAATTCTTCTAATCAACACATATACCTATGTGTTCATGGTGGTATTGTGTGTACACGTGTACTCTTTTTTTTTTAATATGGCATAAAAATCATTCAAATCACAGAAGTTTTTATTTATTTTTTTTTTTTATTGTTTTCTTGTTAAAAATTAATTGAAAATAATGAACGATTGCTTTGAACATGTTGTGTAGTCACCATTTCAAATCTATATAATATGAATGCAAATAAATAAATATATAAAATACCAATTCCAATTAAATTTTACAAAAATGTCCTTTATTACACACCTTCAGACGAATGAAAGAAAAATAAAAATTCTATATATTCATATATAGAATTTTAGTTCACGTTGATTTTTAATTGCTCATTGAACTAATTAATATTATTTAATATAGAATTTTTCCGTAAATGAATTCAATGACAAAAACAGCACACCACCACCATTATTTATTATAACAAAATATATTAATTATAAAACCTGTAACTTTTAAAATATTACCATTATTTTGTAAATAAAACAATATTATAATTAAATGAATTTAAATACTTTTAAGTAAATGTTTACTTCTTCTGTCCCTTAATAATAATAATAGTATAGCAAGTGAATATTTAAACGATACCTATTGGCGAATGTATAGCTGTAAGTTATGTTGTAGCATAAAATTACGAAGCCATCATCAATCAAAATCAATGTTTCATGATATCAGTTGTTATTTGTTTTCACAAATCTTTTAATTTTTTAGCTAAATCTATAATTATTACGAATTATATAAGTAATTTACAATAATACGTTACTGTTACTTCAATAAGTTGATGACTTAAATTATTTTAATCATATAGGGACAGCAGAGTTTTGCAGTCATTAGGATCCTATCTATAAGTTTAAAATGCAGTAACGAAATTATTGAAACATTATTTGAACATTTAAATTAAAAATTAGAAATAATATTTTTAATTTATTGTTGAATTTAATCTTGGTTTTATATTATTAATAAATGTTACGTTCTATATTTAATTTCTTTTGCTATACTATTATTATGGGACAAATTAAATTCATCAACTGCTATCATTTTTAATGTGGGAACAGAAGAGAGGAAGTAATTTTTATTTATATAATTGTAATAAATTTGTGACGTGAAATGGAAATATATACATAACTGATTTTATATTAATTTGGTATTTATAACCAAATTGTTATATTTAAAATATTTGTTATATGCGTTTTTTTTTAGCACAAGCATAATTTAAGAATTCTTTCTTATTCGAGTATAAATATAAAATTACATATTTACGTATAAACTAATTTATAATAAAAATACGATTATTGTCATAGAATATAATAAAATTATGTTAATAGAAAATAAATAGTAAAATTAATTTCCATAATTCATACATAAATAGTTTAGTTGCAAAACATAAAATTTGTATAAATGAAATAAATTCTATATATGTATTGAATTTCTATATAAATAATAGAAATTCTGCAAAATTTTAAGAATTTATCGCATAAATATATATTTAGTTTTAGAGATACGTGTGAAGGAAAATAAATGACAAACAATACAATATAATATATTTAGAGAGGTGTGTTCTTTATGATATATATTTTCTATATTATTTTTATAGAAAACTATATGTGCGGGTGTTGAAATAGGTTTTCATATAAATATATATACAACACCATACATTACATAATATGTATCCTATATGTTATTCCTTTAGGGAATTTCATAGATTTTTTTCATTGCTACCAATATATATATATAAATAAATAAATTAGGGGTACCCGCTTATAACTCGTCAATTTATTTCAATAAATAAAGTGATTTCGATTGTGCTCATAATGTTAATTCACTACATTACTGAAATCAATAATATGGTTTTAAAATCTATGTCGATCTAATGTACAAACATAAGCATTTGTTTTATTCATAAAGTTACTGATATTTCATACTGTTCATCAAAAATGTTTATACCAATAATCATTTTAGGAAATAATTTAGGAAAAATGTAATCATCATAATTGTCCAAGTAGCACAAATTTTTAATAGATTTTACATATAGTCGGATTTTGTCTTTAGTCAAACGATATCAACATTTTGATCAAATTAAATTTATAAAATACAAGTAGAAAAATTTTTAAATTGTCAATAGGACGTCGATGCAATGTTATGGTGGTCTGTTTTGTTCATACCATATAAAGACGTCGTGTATATACATATCAGTTTTAGTGCATAGTCTATTATTGGTCTGTATATATTGTACAAGTCGCATCCACGTCTCCATTACCGATTTATTTTTACTTGTATGCTAACTTAATCGTACCGTAAAATCTAATCAATTACACTAAATTTTGAAAAAAATAGAACTTCTTCATACGAATTCAATTGACGACTGTCGAAATTCATTAGTTTTTTTAATTATACTCTTCATTGGGTAGGTTGATTAATTAATGAAAATAATTAAAAATAAATAAATAATTAGTGTTTTAATATATAGTTTGATGCCATAATCGTTTGTAAATTAGGAATAGCATATACTCATGTGATTGTTGAATAAGAAATCTTTGCGGTCGTAGCGACTATATAGTATATGTGTTACTTTGGTGTACGAAACAATTTGTTGCTTATATGCGGGTGGCCCTACTAATAACTTAAAACATGTTATATTTATATAACAATAATATGATATGCGTATAAAGGATGCTCCAACACAGCCAACTTTTCTTGTTAATAAAATTCAAAATAACTAAAATAAAAATTGATTGATGAAAAATTAATGAACTTAAAATGTTATAATATATAATTAAAATTATCTGAATGGTGCTTATAATCTCCAAAAGCCACACAAACAATGTCGATCTGCATATTTTTGTTCAGTTAAATTACTATGGGAAAACGTTGAAAAATTATAAAAAATATTTTTTTTTTTTTAATTTCAATGGGCTTAGAAAACTCGAAACTAATCGATATGTTTTCGTGTTCTATATTTAAAATTAAAGTATAACAATTATTATTATATTCGGCTATAGTTATTTTTAATGACTCTTTTGTTTGTTGGAAATAAACATCCATATGAAAATATCAATTTCATGTCACCGTAAACAAACAATTAAACTTTTTCTAAACAGTAAATTAATTACGTACGAAAGGGTTATAGATTTAAGAATTATATGAAATTTTTGACATTAATATCCAACTTCTTGGTCATCGAATATTATTTTTAGGTCGCATGACATTAAACATATATATATAGTGAATGTCTTACTAAACATTTTAAATTACAAATATCTATTAAATATACCAATGCTATTGCGAGCTATTACAAATTTATTCGTTGTTTAACTATAATACGTATTAATTTTCGATCACTATAAATACATTAGAATATACATATAGTATATGTACCTATTTATAATTTCTATAGAACGAACATGTGATATAATATTTTGTAGAGTCAAATTCAAATTTTGGGCCGTCATATTGGTTCGCTCTTTAATTGTATAAAATTGTGAATACAATAATATTTACGTATGATAATATCATCCATACAATATATTTTACTATTTTATATAATAAATATATTTTTATATAAGACACATTCCATAGCCATAACATTTCTATGCATACAGGATTTATTGCAATGCCTGCGGAATATAATAATATTCATATATTATTATAATAATAGTAAAAATAGAACTATAATACTTATGCAATAACTATATATGAATGTACTATTGTGTCTTTTATATTTACCCTATTTACCATATCTATTATGCATGAATATTACTTTTTAGAAAGATTTGTGTAAATGCTTTTTATTTTACTTTTTCCATATATACTTGCATTTCATTTAAAGCATCCATGGTCTTATATTGTACACGCACACATATACATTATACATATATATCAAATTGTCATAAAAAATAAAATATAAAAACTATATAACACAAAAGACAAAAACACATTTCCAAAATTGTGCCCATGTTCTTCTATAGAAAATGTGTTGATACCATTTAAAATCTTGCAGAACTTAAAAATTTAAAAATACAATCTTGATATAATTTTCCAAAATATTGTTAAATATTATATTTGAATATACAAAAAATATTAAATTTACTATACACCCCTACACCATTTAAACACTATATTCTATAAATTCTATTATAAATTCTATTCTAATTGGTAATATATTACATCAAGCGTTGTTGAAATATACAATAATGAATTATCTAAAATTTATGTTCCCATCCCGTCCATCAACAAATGATTGAACACCTTATCTTTCTTATCTTTTATATTAATTTTTCGACTATACCCTAGTAACACTGTCCGTAGTTTGTCCGCAAAATTTCCGCATTATATGTAGTAGTCCGTAGAGTTTCAATCCAAGGAAATATCTATGGATTTCTTACGGAAGTCCGCTGGAATTTTATATGATCAGTGCAACCTTGTCTATGGATTTTTATAAAAAATGTCCTTGGATTATTCGTATATTTCCGATGATAATTTCTACGAATTCTTCTTAGAAGTATTTCTCGTTGCTATTATTCTACAGAATATCCATAGAATTTATATTCATATTTTTTGTGAACAGATCCACGGATATTGACAAAATTATCTTTGAATTGTACATGTATTTTGGCAAGTAATACATGTGAATGTTCCGTATTTGCAGAATAAATTTTCTTATGACGATGATGCCAAATCGCGGTTTGATTCAGATTTTTACCACAATAGACCAGAAGTTCTGTGAGCACGGAAGGATTATGCTGCTCGATCGATGGCAACAATTTTCTATTGTGCATTATTTTTTTTTAATAAAGAAGAAAAAAAAACTGCGAATAAAATCCGTGAAAAGTCTTACAAAATTCCTAGAAAATATATAGATTTGAGTTGCTGGTTGTTTTAAAAGCAATGAAAATAAATTAAAAAGAGTGAGAATTATATCTATTAGATAAGTAAAATATACAAAATTTGAACCATTGTCTTGGATAATTGGTGAAATATATTATGAATACAATACCAGGCGGATATATGTTGGAAATATTACCCTATGACAATCCAAAGATTTCAATTTACCTAAATAAAATACTATTATTATTAAGTGGAAATTCTATGGACATTCTATGGACAAATTCCAATATATCTTTTCCATGGAAAAGATGTGGATGTTTTTACACGGAAATTTTCCTCATTTTTTTTCAAAGTACGAACAAATTGTTACTAAGGTATACGATTATCCTTTATATGTTTTCCTTTATGGACCGGTTAAAAAATTTGGACTATATTTTAAACTATTTTTGTGGTTACACATATAGGTTCACACCGAAATTTGATTAAAAAGTAAAAAGTTTTAATTAAGCCATTATGTAGATTCAATTTTTAAACTACGAAATTTAAAAATATTGTTGCCTCTAACCAAAAAGTTCGTTTTTTTTTAAAGTGCAAGAGTTTCTAAATACCGAAAATGCAAAACCATGTTTGACATAAACAAGTGGTGTGCCGTATTTTATCAATGCGATTTTAAAATACAGTAACACAATTTTGTAAACGTAATTTTATAATATTTTCTATTTTCCGCGTTGTCGAAGGTGTATGTTAATCTTCGATTAGTTTTTAAAATACAATTTTAATTCTAAAATAATAATATTTATTACTTTAAAAATAATGCCCCAATAGTTTACATAATATGAATTTGGTGTGAAAATTAATGTCAAATGGTTTTTAAAATCGACGTAAATTTCGGTGTGTTTATTATTTAGTATTTTTTGTGTTTATAAAATACGTGTAAACTAATTTTTGTTTATGTAATAGTCCAAAATTTTCAACCGTGCACATGAATTTTACGACATTATTAAAATTATATTAGAAGTATTTCAGAAAAGAAATTTGATGAAAATACCTATTTCAAACAGTTATAGTTTAAAGTATTTAATTTCAAAGAAATTGTAATACCTTATTTCGAAAATATTCTATAATATTTGAAATACAATTTTAAAAGTATCTGGCTGGATCTGATGATATTGTACTTCTATGAAAATATTTTATTATAATAACAGATATTAAATAAGAGGATATAAATTTTCATTACTCAAATGTATTTGATATTTCTTCAAAAATTATTCATAAAAGAGTTTATGTATTTCAGTTGGATTGGCGTAAATGAATGTAATCAATATCCATCTTATTTAGAATTAACAGGAAACTTATCATATAAGAAAGAAATTTAGAATAATTTTTAATTTATTTATTATTTAAATAGAAATAATTTTCTTATTTAATTTGTTATTTATTACTATGAATTTTAATTATATGGTTTAGGGTTTTTCATCACACACACATACACATACACACATCATATTTATTTATACCCAAAAGCAGAGTAAATTTATAATGTAGACAATTAAGTATATAATAATCAAATAATTTGTTAATTTTTGGTTGTTATTTAATTTATTTAAGAAATTTCAATAATGTATAAAATTTGTTTATTTAACTCAATGTTATATTTGTATAGATATAAATAAAAGAGTGTACATAAACATCAATCAAAAAAGTTTTTTTCTTTAAAATGTATTGCATATACGATGACGATGATAGGTTATAGTATTATAATATACAATATATAAATACATAAAGTATATTACATAGAAATGTCTTTGGTTTATTTAGGAAATAAAATCAGTTTATTATAGACTATTTTATCGTATATATCGTATATTCTTATGTTGTACCATATATATATAACATGCAATCATATAATGTCATATATATTTACTGTCTCCTGTCTGCTGCTTTATTGTACACACATATAATAATATATGATCTTATATATATATACGTTTTGATAAGGGGTGATATAATCGCGTCTATTATTTGAGATTGAAGTTTAAAGAAAAAATTATTTACTGTGAATATTCTAATTTTTTAACATCAATCATAAATTATTTTAAGGTCTATATCGTTTTGTGTTATATAAATGGTGCTGTATGTATACGAATTTACATGTATATACAATATTATATAGAAATATACGTAAACGACAAATGTTTGTCGTTACATTAAGTTTTTTTTTTTTGCTTCTTTTTCTTGGTGGTAATCTATACTACTATAACTTTGTATAAGAAAGAAAATCTTAAAATATATATATAAAAATTCATTTGCATAATAATAGCACGTATTTTATATCAAGAAATATTTATATAATGAAATGCTTATATATATTATAATTTTGCAAGATATATATTGTTGTAATACATTTTATATGTGATAAAAATATTTAAGTATAATCTTTAACTTTTAAATATTACTTACACATTATTGCAATTTAATCTAAAAAAAACTAGTTGGATTATAAAATGTTACTTTTTTCGTTTTTTTCTGCTTATTGCTGCTTATTTTTTAGACATATATAAAATATTAATCCATCAATTTTGAATTTATGAAATTGCAAAATGCATACGTAATTTATTCATTTAATTTATTAATTGACCAATTCTCCGTCAATTTCTTTTCCATTTGAGAAATTACAGATAACATGACTTGTCTTGAAAATTCTAGAACACAAACAGTTAATAATGATACATGAACATTTAACGAGGACGCGCTGTTCCATATATGGGACAGAATTAGAAATTTATTAGCAACACAATACCAAATAATTTTACTTTTCGTTGATAGTTTCACAGTAATCTGTTTTGTGTCAATTTTCATTTTTATTAAATTTGAAAACAAAATAAACATTATTTTAATTAAATATAGTTTTAATATAGAAAAACTCATAGATTTTATAGCCAAATCATGTTTGGTTGAATTTCTTCTGAAATCAAAATGATTGAAAATTAAACTTTTAAGCATAAATTGCCTTAATATAAATACGTTTTCTATTTGAAGATTACATTATTCTTTTTAATCTAAATAGTTTAATTATTTTTAATGAGTATTTTATCTTTCAAAAATTGATATGTTTATTATTTAATTCAAATAGATTAACTTTTAACATTAAATAAAGATACATTTTAATTATCAAGAACTATTATTATTATTTTAAATAGAATATCTTCTTATAATTTCAAAAAGAAATTTTATTTAAGATAAAAAGATTTCTGTAATATGGAAATTATATAATTTCAACACTTTGCATTCCAATTTTGTTTACGAAAAATACCTAAATAATGTTAAAACAATTTAATTTATTCATTAAATTAAAATCAAATTGCAAAAAAATTCAAAAAAATTAAAAACCAATTAATTATGCATCAAAATAAAACCTTAACATTTCAACTTTCTGTCCATTCGGTAAATATTATAATATAAATGAATAGGTCGTGGACCATCAAATTCGCTTAATTTAAATATTTCATACAAATTGTTTGCATTTACAAGAACTTACATCACACACAAGACAAATTTTAAAATTTTTTAATTATTATTATCAAAATTGTTTTATTTAAATAAGATATTTGACAATGGCATTCGAAAACATCTACTCTACGCATGAGTATTTTTGTGTTTGGTCAAGTTTTATGTTAACAATGATTTCTGCATTCAATTTAAAATTAAAATCAATTCAGTTAAATAAATGTTGCTTTTGAAATGATTTGAATAAAATGGTTTCAATTTAAATTAAAAATAACATTTATTTAAAATAAATAATATTTTGTCGATTTAAGAATTTAAAATTATTTTTCTTCTTAAAATAAAAGAAATCTATGAATTACAACTTTTATTATACAAATATTCTTTCTAGTTTTTATAAGATAATATTTTGACTTATTTTAAGCAAATTCGATCTTATTCCGAGCTTTTTTCTATTTGATTTAAAAAAAATTACAAATATTTTATAACAAAATGTAAATTTTAGATGATTTAAAATGTATTTTTTTTGCCTGGGTTTCTTCTTGATTACCGCAGTGTTCGTCCTAGACTTTATTAGACCTACGCATTCATAGCCGATTTCCTTCCATAGATGTGATAGTGATATACATATGTCTATGCCTGATTACTTTTGTGGACCCGATGACATTATACCTTCCTTAATATTTGTGCTCCATCGGTATATTGCATTTATTTTTAATACAATATCTCGGCTTATATAATAGTGCGAGGAGTGATACGTAACTATACCTATAATCCAATCATTAAAGCTTCCACAGAAAATACCGAAATTCATTGAAACAATATAATTACTTATACTGCGTGGTTCTTAATATTATATAAATCTATAATTTTTTATGACCAACATGATTTTATAAATGCACCAAAATCAATAAATACTCATATTTATAAGATTTTGTTAAATTTTGCATTGCAAAAAAAAATAGGTGGTTGGCCGCCGGCATCAGGTTCATTATATATCTTTATTGATTTTAGCAATAGTATATATATTTGACAAATTATGGCATGCCATTTTACGAAGTTTCGTTTTAATGAAAACTATATATATTTTATGGATTGAATCATATTCAAACAATTTCTTACTTGATGTGTAAAGTGTTTTTCATGGATGTTTGTAAAATGATTATAATTTTAAATTGTATTTTTTATAAAATGCATTATTGTGCATACTATAATAATTCATAAGTTCTTTAATATGTTACTTAACCTCTTCTTGCATATATATATACGCCTCAGATGTGAACATAGTTACAGTCGCAGGTCCCATTTTCCTTTATTATTATTATTTAATGCGGTCATGTATTTTACTCATTAAAGTTTATATATTTTAAATATATTGAATATAACTGATATAACACTTCAGTTTTGTTCTGGTAAACAAATTTTATTCATTTTGTTTAAAATTACACACTGATTAAAATGGAATATGAAATGTTGAATTACAATTTTATTTTACCCATCAAATAACATTCAACGAATAATTATTATAGTAAATTCGGATGAATTTATATCATAATTCAGTATTATAAATTCTACAATTGAAATGGGTGCATTACATTTTAAATCATTTATCACATGAGAACTTGGGTTCATGCCGGAATATTTTAAAAATATATAATTAAAGTGTTATCTCTTTATATCCGCTCTGCTTTTAAATTCACAAATAGCATCGGCTCTTATTTTATTAAAAACTCATCAATTAGCAGTATATGGCATTCAAAAAGTAAATTGAAATTAATCCATTTCCAATAGAAATATTACGTTAATGCGTCGTAATGTCATCCGAAAATCATATGTTATTGTGTAACTTTGACATTATATTAGGAAAATAAACAATACTTAAACGTCACACACACACACAAATTTCAAATATATATAATTATAAGATGTTTTCAGGGTATTTATTTAAGTTTATATTACATTACACAGCATAAATATACAAATAGTATAAGGAAATGACCGGTAGCAATATATATAAGTTTTATGATTTTTAACACATCTATATAAAAATCATATTTTATAACATAAATTTTATTATATATTCCGGTTCATATTTATGTAACAGATTTAATATTTACACGTTAATCGCCATGTCAGTCATATGTGTCTGACGCTAAGAAGTTCTACATGAGCCATGTCAGACATATATGTCTGACGTACGCGATTTGGTAGAAGGCCCATTAACGCGATTAACGTGCCAATATATTATCATTTTAATATTATATCAGCAAATATAAATAATATTTAAATAATGTTTACAGTACAATTGGTAAATTGTTATATACTTCGTTGCGGAGTAGTATGTTGTATGTTGTTAGATGCCATAAGCTCCATCATGGAGTAATATAAATTGGTTATACATACCTCCACACAATATAACATTTTAATATTATAATTTTATTAATAATATTGCAGTAGTAATATATCGAAAAATTTCCCAAAATAAATAGCGGGAATTGAACCTGCTATTTATATTTTACGATTTATTAACATTAACGCTATACCCACTGTACTTAAATATCCTGTTAATCACATTATCGTATTTCCCATTTGACATTTTCCCACACACATATACAATGTATTTGTTTATTATTTCATTCATCAAAACCATTAGTTTTTCTCAAATCATTATCCTATTAATTTATGAATATTATATCACATTGAAAATGAAAAACTATATAAAATGTATAATATTTTTACCATTTGTATTTATGGTATGTGTACTGTGTGTATATATAAATTGTGATAAACTGATAAACCCTTTTTAAATGTTCATTTCACTATTCACAATATATTATACAAGACATTTATATATTGTATATACGATAAAATGCATATTATAATATATAAAAACATTAAGTTTCGATATTTCTTTTATTTTTCTGAATGTAAAAACTCCATAAATATTCTAACTCTCCACACCCCCATTTATGCTTTTCATATATATACATAAGTAATATACATATATAATATTTAATATATAGATTTAGATATTATTCCTATCTATTATTATGTATATAATATTTTAACAAGCTATATAATATAAGTATAGAATTTATATGTACATTTATTTATAGAATTTATATATGTATAATGTGTGAAATAAAAGAATAAATGCTTAAAATATCTCTCGTCTTATATATACAATATATACTTTTACATTGAGATATTATTGCAAAAATACCATAACAGCGAACGAATGAATAGATACAGACAAACTCTTCATAGTGATGACATTTAGAGTGATAACTTCCGCATACCGGTTGATTGCACATGGCACACTGACTTTTCCATTTATATTTACCTTTCCATAGTGGTGTCGCTTGATTTTTATTTGCATATAATTTACCTCTGTGTAAAGATATTTCTTTTTGGAAACAAATTTGATTCTCGTTCGAAATGGAATTTGAATTTGAAGTTCATATAAATCCAATACGCAGGCAAAGTTTTATTAGTAGATTCTGGGGACGTGGATAATTTAACCATTACTCATTCAATTTTGATCAAAATTTAGATGTAGATTTCTTATGAGAAAACATTTTGTGATGTTCGTATAGATCGATATCCGGAAAAGATTTCAGGAGGAAAAAAATTGATTAATCATTATGTTGAAACTTCATAAAATGTGTCTATAAAATCGCATATTCTCAACTTACATGTAAAATTTTATCAAAATTTGATGATAAATATAGCCGCAACTTTACCATATATGTTCACATGAGAATAACCGGAACAATTATTTTGAGTATAAAGTTGATCAACAAATACAAACCTACTATCAAAATGTAATGTAACTTCGCCATTGTGATATTTTTTATCAAGTCCCTTGAACTATCGCGCACTGTACACTAGTTTTCTGTATATAATGTGTAATATAAACTCGTATGTATATACACATAAAAACGTATAACATGCGGAAACTGTTAAAATAGGGTGAGAAACCAAAACACGATTCTATGCCATGCATTTAACAATCAGATAAAATGAAAGTATAGAATCTAATCTGGCCTGCGGACATAACCGCACACATATTTTTTTTTATTTATTTTTTTTTTTTTTTCACATTCTTTAAACCTTTTAAAGATATTTTATATATTTTGTGTTCTATACACTATAACTGGAATAATATGGTACATTTAAAATTTACACAGACATAAAACATCAGATAGCCGAAAGTATACAGAAAAAAAAAACACAAAAAACCCACAGTTACATTTTATTACTTAGGGGAAATGGGTATAAATATCGGAACAGTGGTACAAATCGTAACACCTCCTTCTCCTACACAAACGGTATGTATTTTTTAAGGATCTAACTTATACGCGTATTCAAAATTACAGATTTTTTATTTTGCTTAGTTTTTGTTGTTTTAAAGTGACAATTCAAATTGACACCTTTTTTTTATCTTTTTTAATTTTTTGGCTACTATTGTGTAACCACAAAACACACAAATCATAAGCAGGGCTATGTCAGCTATGTCGTGACAATGGTATATTTATGGTGTCATTTCACATCCCTGATTTTAAAAAATAAAAATTTTTCACATTCCAGTTATTGTTGATCGTTGATCGTTCATTGGAAATTGGTGCGACAGAGTTGAATATAAAATCTACTACTGAAATCCTATATATTTTTATTTTGTTTGTTTCGCAATGACAATCAAATTCCTCACATATCGTCGTTAAAAAATGTTATCCATATAATTTTTGGTGTAGTTCTACTTAAAAATATAGCAACTATTTTTATTTCAAATTTAATGAAAAGGTAAAATGTACAATATATTTCCATATTCTATTTTTTTCCAACCTTTCACTTTACAAGTGAAATTATTATATGTTCCAAATCACTGAGGCGTTATAATTTATTTTTCTATACATATATCAGATGCTTATACCGTGGCATATATCCACACCTATGTGAATGATGAATGTTTCAATATTATATTCATAATTTGTCAATTTTTTATCGAGTTTTGATGGGATGGATATTCTTTTGTCTTTAAAGCAATATATTGTATTTGACAACATAAAGTACAAATTAAAAATTGAATGAGAATTTTAATTTTATCAATTTCACAAAAAAATATACTGAGAAAATCCATATTTTTTAAAGTTGCAGCGTATCAAAATTATTTCGTTTGCGTTGTTTCACTTATAAAAAAAACTCTAAAATGCATATATAGTGATTGAGAAAAATATATTTTTACACGATTTTATCGATTTATTATGGAAAATAGTTAAAATTATGTTATAATTTAATTTATTTTTCACTCCCACATTTCTATTCGATTATATAAATCAAGTTCATTTCAATGGTTTTCATATACATAAAATAAATACACACGAATTTAAAATGGGAAAAAAAAGACTGTTTTTAAAATTGTCACTATTTTATTATTACATCAATTTATTTATATTAACTATCTATGCATGTAAATTTTAATTTATTTCACCGTTCAATCAATTTTCCAGTTTACTATTGAAATTATTTTCAAATCCATATACGTATAGATAGATCCTTATGATATATATATATCTTGAATATTTGTTTGTATAAATATAGGGTAAAGTCGGTAAACCCTGACGCATTTCTTATATTTTTGATGATTTCTCTGTTTGTATCAGCAAGTTACATTTTTCAAAAATCTCTTTGTTCAATGGCAACATTATTATTGTTAAATGTTAAAAATACAAAAAAATAATATAATGGTTATCAAACAGAAGAAATTAATAATTGTGATGGTGATTAACTTTGATCGTATATATGTCATTCGTTTACTTCAATTTCTCAATTGATGCATATACTATTTCCCTATTTTTTCAGTTCGATCTCATGTGTATAGTTCTTTTTAAACATTTTTTAAATGTTATGTACACGAATAATAATAATAATTCTAGAACCACTACTGCCTGAAGATTAAACACATCTAGGACAAACTCTATGATAATATGTCTCAAACACTGAATTTTAATTTATTGAATACACCAGAAATAAATTCTAAAATCACTACTGCCTGGAGATTAAACACATCTTGGACACACTCTATGATAATATGTCTCAAACACTGAATTTTTTACTTATTGAATATACCAGAAAGAAATTCTAAAACCACTACTGCCTGGAGATTAAACACATCTTGGACAAACTCTATGTTAATGTGTCTCAAACACTGAATTTTTTACTTATTGAATATACCAGAAAGAAATTCTAGAACCACTACTGTCTGGAGATTAAACACATCTTGTACAAAGTACTATTACCATAGTATATATTTTATAATGTTCTTAATTAATTTATATATTATTGTATCAAATTTCATCATGTTATATCAATATTTTTTAAATATAATAATATATAATTGAATTAAACATATGTTAATATTGTCTTACCAGTTGGAAGGCTTAATAATAATAATGTGATAACCGTGCAGCAGATTCATGTCCTCTATAAAATGCGGCAAGGCTTAGATCTGCATCTTCAAAATTCACAATGGAATTATTACCATAGATCAAAAAACACACTTGTTTCCATATTGACATATTTATGGAGTTGTCATAAAATTAAATTATACAATAATGTCGTAAAATCTCTAAAAATAATTTCCTTATGTACACAAATGCGGCAATGTAGCTGGGTGCCACCGGCAATATGGCTTATCCACCCTATACTGTAAATTAATAATATATAAATCTATATGTATTTACATTCGCAACACATGAACCTCTATTTATAAATTACATATGTGAAAATATTTTGAGTTTAAATTGTTTAAAATTGATTATCAATTTATTTATTTATAACATTTATAGAAAATACAACAGCTTATAATTATATTTTTCATATATACTTATTATTTGGCATATGTTTTGTTTATATATATTTATATTTTGAATAAAATTCACCCTTTTCCTAAAACACACCAATATTTATGTTATATATATGAAGACAAAATTAATTTATCTATAATTTATATTATTAATAAAATATGAGTTCATATTTCGATGTACAAAGTATCGGTATATAGTTGGTTGGTGGCATTGGTTGGTTGAGAGGTAAAATACAATAACATTTTAATCTTTTATAATAATATTTCTATTATTTGACATTCATATATGTGTGTGTGTGTACTTGTCGTATATTTACAAAGTATCAATTTTTAACTAGTAACTACTATATATGGTATATATTGTAGTATGTAATCTTTACATAAAAAGTCAAATAAGATATGTTATCATTGTTTTGGTTAGATTTATACTCAAATCACATATATCGGTATATATAAAACACGCATATAATATGCAACATTTTGTACATATACTTTATGACAACGATATTTACACAAAATTTAACTTATATATTATTCAAATGTTAATTTAAGTCTTATACGTTGTGTATGAGGTGATTGTATCATACAATATATGATTGGTATGTACGAGGTATAAAGGTAGAAAAGGTTATTTCTTTTTAATAATTTTCATTTGTAATTATCTCATTTTATATTATATATCATTTTGTTTATAGCCAAGTATAGTTTCATCATATAAGACAATTAATGGACAATATGGTTACCATTTCGTTTGTTTATGGAATAAACATAATTTTTTTTGGGGGCCGCGCAATTCACTTGAGAAATATTTTATATGAAATTTTTCCATTGAATTATTTAGTGCACACGCAGACATCTTGGACAGTGTGTTGGCTGTCGTTTTATATATAAATAAGTCTTTACAATAGAAGCGTTGCAGCTAGCTTAGGCTGTGTGTGGCTTACTACAATAAATAATTCTTCTTACACCCACTACTTTAATGTATTGCCATCGGAATATGTAAAAAATAATTCATATAATAATAAATTTAATATTCGCATTGTTTATCCATCATCATTGTGTGCGTTCTCTCTGTATGGCAGTACTTATAAATGTTATTAATGATACTACTATATATTTATAAATAATAATATATTGTATTGTATAAGTAAATCAATGGAAAATACTATATATACTAACTTATTATACTTATATTGTTACAATGAAATGTCTACAAAGAAATTTTCTGTATACAAGAAAAGAATTTATGTATGCCAAATTATTAAATTTTTAAATACTATAACAATAATACAAGTATAATGTGATTTATCTTTTCCTATAAATATTATATAAATGACTTTTCTATGAACAAATTTAAATTGTAGAAATATTTGTTTTTTGAAGAACAAATAAATAATATACTTTATTAAAATAAATTTATGAAATATATTTATAGTTTTGTATTTTAATATTTAAAATTTCATATTTAATAAATCTTCTCTATATATGATTGATTGATTCAATATTCTTGCAATATGAATGCTATAATGTGGACACTAAACTGCTAACTGCTCGGCATACATTTTTAATTATACGGATCCAGCTATAAATAGATTAATAAATAATGATTTAGTTTAATGGATCAAACATTTCACAACTAATAAAAAACCCAACACAATAGAATTGACTTATACAATATACCAGGTATAGGAGTATGAAGTGAGCCGCTGCCAATAAATGGCTGTACTTCTATTAGTAATTGTGATATTTTTTTTATTGTTTTGACATCTGTCAACTACATTCAGTGTGATAAATTCCATTTGTAATACAACAACATAAAATTTTATCGTGTTAAAAATGTCTAATTTTGTGCCTTCAACAAACGATTTGCGGGTATCATTAGTTTTTTGTTATCATTTAAAGAAAAACGCAGCTGAATCTCAACGAATGTTTGTAGAAGCTTTTGGTGATCATGCTCTATCATTAGCAACATGCAAAAGATGGTTTCAACAATTTAGAGACAAAGATTTTGATTTGAGAAGTGAAGAACGTGGAAGACCACCAAAAAAGTTTGAAGACAGTGAATTGCAAGCATTGTTGGACGAAGATGATACACAAACTCAAAAACTACTTGCAGAAGCCTTAAATGTAGATTAAAAAATAATTTCTAATCGTTAAAAAGCAATGGAAAAGATTTAAAAGTGTGGAAAATGGGTTCCACATGAATTGACTGAAAGGCAACAAGAAAATCGAAAAACCATTTGTGAATTGCACCTTCAACAATACAACAGGAAGTCTTTTTTGCATCGAATCGTGACTGGTGATGAAAAGCGGATATATTTTGAGAATCCTAAACGCAAAAAATCATGGATTACACCAGGTAAAGCAGCAACATCGACTGCAAAACCAAAACGATTCGGTAAGAAGAGAATGCTTTGTGTTTGGTGGGATCAGGAAGGTGTGGTGTATCATGAACTTCTGAAACCTGATGAAACTGTTAATACGGTTCGCTACCAACAACAAATAATCGATTTGAACCATGCATTATTAGATAACCGACCATAATGGACAGAAAGAAAGAAAAAATCTGTTAAGGTAATTTTGCAACATGATAATGCACCAGCACACAAAGCAAAACCAGTTCAGGATACGATAAAGTCGCTTGGATGGGAGCTGTTACCACACCTGCCTTATTTATCAGACTTGGCTCCTTCGGACTACCATTTGTTTTCATCGATGGGACATGCTTTGAAAGAACAGCGCTTCAAAACATCTGAAGAAGTTGAAAATTGGCTATCTGAATGGTTTTCGTCCAAAGCAACACAATTTTTTCGAAGTTGCCTGAAAGGTGGTTAAAATGTGTAGAAAGCGATGGAAGTTATTTTGAATAAAATATTTTCGATTTTTCTATTCTAAATAATGTGTTTTTCTTCCTTTAAAAAAGGCTCATTTCATACTCCTATACCTGGTATAAAAAATCAATATGACTATTACTACTAAAAGTACGTGTGTTTTATAAAGGTTTTACAATATGCCAGCAAGATTTTTAATTATACATGAAAATGACAAATTTACATTAACCGAAATTATACGAATATGTTATTGTCATATTTTTGCAGAAATATCTAACATTTTTCAATTGCAATTCAAAATATTAAGCAATTGATTTAAAGCATTTATGCGATGGCCTTAATAATATTAAATTTATGTATTGAATCTAGCTATATTAAACTTATATACAGATGAGGGATATAAATGAATTAAAATATTGTATAAATTAATAAACAATAGTTTTTATAAATATCAAATTAAATGTTTTGTTCTTTGTACTATGTTTTCATACGCTATATTAGATGTTTTCGTTTGGTAATCGTCAAGTACTTATAAGTACTTATTTAGCAGTAACAAAAACCTGCCAAAAGAACACCCAATTTAAGCTATGACAGAAGTGTAAAATAATCTAAAAATGTTAAAAGTGGTTAATTTTTTTTCCAAAGCAATTTTGTTAACTTAAATTACACTAAATCTAAATTAATTAAAAATAAAACACCAATATGTCGACAAATTATATTCTTTCCCTTATACGATTTGCTACTCGTAACTAACTTGCAAATGATCAAAAGAAAAAGTGTGAGTACATAGAAATAGAAAAATTATCATTTACTCAAACCAAATTACTTCTAAGTACTTGGCAATTACCAAAAAAGGAAACCACTATTGTATATAGCAATTATATAACAAACTGTAACTGTTACAACAGTTTGTCATATAACGTTGAGATAAGTGTATGGTATTAGTAAAAGTGGATTATATTGATAATCGATAATCGTTATATGTTAACATTTATTTATTATATTAACAAAAAACAATATATATATATAATTCTTATATGAATCAGAGATTAAATCACACGTTTAAAATTTATTTATTTTTTTTTTCATATACTATTTTTTTTACAATACATATGTGTAACTAAAAACCAAATTTATACTAATCAAAGTATCAGACATTAAAATTGGGGAAAAAAAAAGGACAAATTCATATAATACTGTACTAACAATGTCAA
Organism: Bibio marci; assembly: GCA_910594885.2. Classification (NCBI taxonomy): domain Eukaryota; kingdom Metazoa; phylum Arthropoda; class Insecta; order Diptera; family Bibionidae; genus Bibio; species Bibio marci. Next base: position 45,157,571 of record OU343114.1, read on the forward strand.
TTTTGCTGCGTTGCTAAAATACTTCTTTTTTTTCCGCCTCATTTGTATGTATTTATATTATGTATGTGGACTTAAATCATATATATGTAGTTACATATATAATATAATAAGAAGCAATGATTTAGTTTAGATCAAAAAAGGCATAACCCATATAAAAGTTAAGTGTATCTACCATATATAGAATTATATTGATATGGTATAAATAAATATATATTATTACAATTTATACGTAACATAAATATGGTGTTGTGCCCTTGGTTCATGGTTTCTGTATGTTATAATACCGTACTATACTTATATTCAATATGATTCACTGACATTTCTATAATATCATTATTTCGATACTTAAAAATATCCTAATCAATACCTTTTTTTATATTATTTTATGTACAATATACAATACATACACTGAAACTTTATTTCAGTTTGTATATCAATCCATATTTTTATATATTACATTATCCTCATATATATATAGCCCACGGTCAAACTAATTATTTGACTATACTTTGATGACTTAAATATAAGTTTTCTTTTTTTTTTTTGTAGCAAAATTGGTGGTTAACCCTATATAGGTTACCCATGTAGCGCATATTTACTTGGCACTCAAGCACAGGACGGTTTCATTTATGTATAGACTCAAATTTGAACAGAATTGCTGAATACATATATATATATATGATGAGGGGTGCATAAAGGCGTTGTACCACGATTTTATTATTATAATTTTGACTATAATTCTGACCATTATATACGATCGAAACACCCAACATAATTCTCGACTAATTGAGATTGGCGTATATGTGCTTAATGGTATATTACATAACATTCATATACATTTGAATAGCTTTTATTTTTAATATATACTTCGAATTGATATTGTATTTGTAAATTATGTAACAAACATAAAATCTCAAGATTTACACAATATCGAAAGTTTTTCTTATATTATTTAAAAAATATAAATTACATTGAACGCCTAATTCAAAATATAAAATAAATTCTTCGAATAAATCTTTAGATTCAATTTTTCGAACAAATCTGGACAATCAATTTTGCCATTTAACAAAATGACTGCAAATGACAGTCATAAATAGTATTTATGCCGTTGCCTATATAGTTGGCATGTTTAAAAGAATAAACCTATCTTCATAAGGCGGACGCCGTAAAGAATCAGTCTAAGGAAAATTGATATTGATATTGATATTGATTCAATTCTATAGCAATTTTCAAACCACAATGCGGAGACCACACGCATCTGGCAAGCATATTCAATATCCTAGTAACACTGTCTGTAGTTTGTCCGCAAAATTTCCACATTATATGTAGTAGTCCGTAGTTTCAATCCGACGAAACATCTATGGATTTCTTACGGATGTCCGCTGGAATTTTATATTATGAGTCCACTGTCCATGGATTTTAACAAAAAAAAAAAAAAATGTCCTTGAATTATCCGTATATTTCCGATGATAATTTCTATGGATTCATCTTAGAAGAATTTATCGTTGCTATTATTCCACAGAATATCCATAGAATTTATATTCATATTTTTTGTGACCAGATTCACAGATTTTGACAAAAATATCTTTGGATCGTCCTTGTGTTTAGGCAAGTAATACCCGTGAATTGCCCGTATTAGCAGAATAAATATTCTTATGACGATAATGCCAAATCACGATTTGATTCAGTTATTTACCGATACAACCCTGTCCATAGATTTTTATGAATAATGCCCTTGGATTATTCGTATATTTCCGATGATAATTTCTACGGATTCTCCTCAGAAGTATTTCTCGATGCTATTATTCCACAGAATATCCATAGAATTTATGAATATCTAATTGTTTGTGAGCAGATCCATGAATTTTGACAAAAATATCTTTCAATTGTACATGTAATTTGGCAAGTAATACCCCTTGAATTGTCCGTATTAGCAGAATAAATTTGAATAATATGAATGATCTTATGACGATGATGTCAAATCGCGGTTTGATTCAGTTTTTTTACCGATAGATCAGAAATTCTATGAGATGCTAAACGATGGCAAAAATTCAATTCGATTGTCCATTTTTTTTTTTTTTTTGTAATAAATCCATGATGATTTTTTGCATAAAATATATAGATTTAAGTTGCTGGTTGTTTTAAAAGTAACAATAAAATTAAAAAGAGTGAGGATTATATCTCTATTTAAGCGAAATATACAAAATTTGAACCACTGTCTTGGATAATTGGTGAAATAAATTATGAATGCAATATCGCACGGATATATGTTGTACATAATACCCTATGACAATCCAAAGATTTCAATTGATCTAAATAAAATACTATTATATTAAGTGGAAAATCTAGGAACATTCTTTGGACAAATTCTAATATATCTTTTCCATGGAAAACATTGTTACTATAGGGCAACGACTTATTAGCATCGATAGATAGAAGAATATAATTTTGGCATTGGCTGATCAATTTTTCATTTATTCAAAAATTATTTTTCTAATGGAGGTTTTATGTTTGCGGCTTAAATAAATACATTATAAATCGATGCGTTTGATATATAAAAAATCTGGTACAAAATTATAATTTGCACCGCGATACAAACCAAAAATGAATAACCATATTTTTAAAGTAACAAAACCAATGACATTATATTTTTTCGATATTATTTTTTATGAGAATATTCTAAAATATTAAATAAAAAATAAAATAGAAATAATGTTAAACCACTTTAACTATTTTTTGTTATTTTTTTTAAAATTGTTTGTGAAAAGATTTCTATATTTAAATTGCATATATACAAATCGTTTTTCATTCATTCATTCATTCATTACGATGCAACAAAATTTCCCATGAAAAATATATATGTTGTATAAGTCGGTATGTTATCAGCGGGTATTTAATATAATATATAAGCTTTATATGTAACCACATTGAGCAATGTACGTATACATCTACCAAACATCTACCCAACATCTATCTATAGATATTTTGTATATGTGGCACTTATGTAACCACAGAATACATTGATGCTGTTGTTGTTGTTGTTGTGTGTGGTGTCGTTTCGTTATTATATGCAAATAGCTATTTTCAAATATATTTTTTAAATCATGATACGTGAGCGATGGTGGTTGCTCGCTATCCTTTATTATGCATAAAAAAGTCATTTTTGTTCAAAAATAATAAAAAAAAATTTACTCTATTCAAAAAGTTGATTTGTTCCTGAATTTTATATTAACTGACTGATGTTGTTTTTGTGTGCACATATTTGCTATATGTAAAACGTAGAAATTGTATATACATAATAAAAACAAACCATTCACTAACTTATGTACACACTATATGCAGTGCCACAAACTACTACTGCATTATATTGATATTTGTTTTCATAATACGAATAAACGACATATATCTCGGTATGTTTATCAATGTCCCACCAAGAATTTTATAATATAAATTTGTGTATATATTCTGTTCACCAACTCTATATCTAGCCGCTATTAGCCAAATGAATTTAGAATGTATATCTCGAAATTATTACAAAAATAATATGGCACACAAATGATCAAGACACACCACCATACAAATAAACTTAATTATTAGAATAAGTTAAAATATGTATTATAATATAAAAATGCAGAATGCAGTAGATGTGGTAAAGATTAAATTCCATCACTAACCGCATCATTCTATACATACACTTTTCGGGAATCTCTTGCATTTGAAATTTAGAACAGAATACCTCCTACATCATTTCCGTTGTATACACTTTTATTGAAATTTTGTATGTATAAATCATCTTGAATGGTATAATGTATGCGAGTTGTTAATAATATTACTCCAAGTGGAGTCTATATAACTTGTATATACCAAACTTTCATTAAATAATTAAATATTAACTTAATTCTATTATTTTCACATAATTGATTAGCTCTTCATAATAGCTGAAAAATGTAAACCGATATACATAATCATATAATTAGAATATATAAATGTGGCGCGTTGTACAATTATAGTAAAAGTGTATTTGGCTAATGTAATACGGAAACATTTCACTAGTATTGACATGCCCGTATATATAATATTCTATAAGGATCATCCAAATACATGTATATATAGATGAATTCTCGGAACACGTTTCCGAACATTATTCTATTATATTAATTTATTAAGTGCGATATAGAATGATAAAATAATAAATTATATAAAAATAAAATATCTATTAATGGCAAAAATATGAGATTTTTTTTGCTTTTAAAATATATATTTTATTACAAAGAAAAAAGTGTCTGCAGAGTAAGAGTATTTTAGTTTGTGGACTTGTGGTATATAATAACATTCTACATACAAACCAGAAACTAGAAGAAGAAGTAGTACATCGTACATAGTGCGGTTAAATAATAAAATGTAAAAAATGAAAATAATGCAAAAAAAAAATACGACCATCATCGTCGACATATCATATAAAATATTTTTTTATATATGGTATTTTTATAAAAAGAAGACCCTTTTTCTTTAACAGCTTCTAGCTATTTATATGGATTTTACTCTGTTAAGATCGCAGTGTAGACGATATACGATATTATTCGTATATGTATATAATATACACCATGAGACTTATATATATTTAGATATGCAAATATAGAGGCTGACGTATACATATATGTGACATATCAGATAAACGTATGAATTTTAGAGTACCTCAACTCTGTGTGTTATAATAAAATGTAAACATATATACAACTTATGGTAAATTGAAATTTTTTCAAAATATTTATTTATGTATACCTTTTATACTCACATAAATATATAATAGAATCAACCGTTGACCTCGCCTCTTGAACTCATCCGTACAAAACCAAAAAAATTTTAACCTTTACATAATTTATGAATTTTTACTTGATTTTTAAAATTATAAAATGTAAATATATTTTTTGTTGGTTGACGAGACACGATAATTACCAACTACTTATTAAAAATTGTCTGTATATGGTACTAATAATATTTATTAGTGGTAAAATATGAAACTACAATATATACAATAAAACGATATCATTATTCACAATTTAATCTATCAAAATATTATAATATTATAAATTTTAAATGCAAACATTCAAATCTGTGTTTTAGATTTAAGATAAGTTCTAAATTTTCGCAAACAAATACTCGGTTATACAAAGTATTCATCTTTTTTGATGATGGTATACACGGAACCGAAATTGGTGAAAAGGATGTGTTTTATGTGAGGGTATGTAAACTGACAGATTGTATTCGAAATTTTGAGACATTGAATTTGCCCACTATTTACTGAATCCATAAATCATTGTAATTTTATCCTAAACTTATTTATCACAGGAGCGTAATACATTCTTTTGTGGAATATGATTAATTTAATATTATTTCTGTCTATTGATGCATAATCAATCTATTGTTTCATTATAATTTTAAAATACTTTGGTTGGATTTACGTTTTTTACTTGAATTTTTGTTTAAAATTTCGTGATTCGAGAATTCTCATATATTTAAAATCTTTTGTCTCGAGAATTTGCAAAAGATTTTTCCAGAAATTTTAAGAATTGCTACATTTTTTTTGTTACGACACTGAAATTTTTATTATCAATAACTGACGTCAATGCGGAGACGTAAAACCCAATGTCTACCTGAATAACCAGGTTTCCAAATGATCACGAACGATTACGTGGAATTTTGTTAATATGGTATATAAAAGTAATATTTATATTTATCAGAAATTATAAAATCGTCAATAACTATAAAAAAATTGATTGATGAGATTGTCCCGAGGAACTTCCTACCGATTGATATATGTTTCCTCCTCAACATAACGGTATTTTCAGTGTATAATTCACCACTACTAGATTGAAATCACGGAATTTTTTTGTAACACCCAAAAGTTACAATAATTTCAATTCTTTGCAGTGTTGTCCATACAAATTGTTTAAATACTTATAAAATTTTCAATAACAAGAAATCTAATTTCATTTTTGGTTTAAAATTTATTCCAATTATGACGTCTCATTATGGTCGTTATAGTAATTTACATATGTTTATGTATCATAATTAAATGTATCACCGACCAGCGGCGCTTCCCTAGTAACAATTTGTCAGTACTTTGAAAAATGAGGAAAAATTCCGCGAATTTTCCATGGATATAGATATATTGGGATTTCTCCAAAGAATGCCCATAGATTTTCCACGTAATATAATAGTATTTTATTTAGGTCAATTGAAATTTTCTGTTGTTTCTGATTGTCAGGGAAATGTGTCCAACAAATATCCTCGGTATTGTATTCATAATTTATTTTATCAATTATCCAAGACAGTCGTTCAAATTTTGTATATTTCGCTTATCTATATATATATAGATATAATCCTCACTCTTTATAATTTATTTTCATAATTTTAAAAATTACCAGAAACTTTAATCTATATATTTCCGAATAATTTTGAAAGACTTTTCATGGATTTTATCCGCGGTTTTTGTTTCTAGTTAATTACAAAAAAAATTCACAACCGATGAATTTTTGCCATCATTCAGCATCTTCATTCCGCGGTGCTCATAGAACTTCTGGTCTATTGGTAAAAAACTTAATCAAACCGCGATTTAACATTATCTTCATAAGAAAATTTATGTTGCTGGACAATTCACGGTTACTACTTGCCAAAATACATGGACGATCGAAAGATATTTTTGCAAAATCCGCGTGAATCTGCTCACAAAAACAATGAACATAAATTCTATGGATATTCTGTGGAATAATAGCAACGAGAAATAATTCTAAAGAGAATCCATAGAAATTTTCATCGGAAATATACGGATAATCCAAGGACACATTTTTATAAAAATCCATGGACAGGGTGGCACTTATCATATAAAATTCCAGCGGACATCCGTAAGAAATCCATAAATATTTCCTCGTATTGAAACTACGGACTACTACATATAATGCAAAAATTTTGCGAACAAGCTACGAACAGTGTAACTAGGGTTGATTTAAATATTTTAAAAAATTAATTAAAAATAATAAAATTATTAATAATCCCAGAACAATATTAACGCAAAAATAATTACAAACACTAAAAAAGGAATGAATACAGATTGCTAATAATTAAAATAAATTTCAAAAATTTTTCTCGGTTTCATAACAAAAATTCATTAAATTATATAGGTCTGATTGATCGGCGGGCCGCCGCCAAATGAGGATCACTGTTATAACATATATGGCATGACATATAAATTATATATTATAATCTATATACTCATCGTTGTGGTATATATATTTTGTCTTTTTTAAACATATAAGCCCATGGGATATAAATACATTATCATATTATTTGCATATTGTAAATATGAATACTTGTACTATATTGCATACGTATATGGCTTTTCGGTTTCAATAATAAATCGTACCAAACAATATTATCATCAAATAGAAATGATACAAATAATGCGATATATTAAAAATTTTATAAATGTTTTATAATATGTTATAATGCAATTTTTAAATTTGTATATTTTTAAATAAATATGAGTAAATATTTGCTAAACAATTTAATAAATATTTTATACTTTATATTAAAAAAGTAGCTTTTTCTCTTTTAAATAATAATAACATATAAGGTAGTGGACCCATGTTCAGTGTCAATGTCACATTGACAGCAATTTTTAAATTCAAAACTTATCCCACTGGATTATTGTGATCGAATTTGCTCTTTTATTTGCAGTGATGCAATCTGCCATTGTTTTACATTACATTACCAAAATAATGGCACATTGAAAATTATTAAATTTCTTAATATGGCTGGGATTGGGATTGGAACTACGTTAATCATTATTATATTATTTATTGTTAACGTTCATAGAATTATTAACATAATTTAAAATAATAAATGTTGTATTTAACGATTACTTTTTTTATTGTTTAAATAACCAATTATCGATTATAATTGTTCAACAACTATAGAATTACAGAGAACAGTACATAGCAAACATGTCAGACATGTGTGCATACAACTTTTTGTCTGACTATAAAATTAAAATAAAATATGAAAATAATAACATTTAACATATAATTAAATTCAGGATCATTATTATCATTGTCCAAAATGAAATTTTTCTTAATATGGCAGCGATTACGGGTACACCACCTTAACATATATATAAAGATATATGTATATAGAAACTTTGTAATATATAATATAATACAATAGATTAAAAAATGCATTTCAAAATATGTTGGAAAACATATAATCATAAATAATGATGGTATATATTTATAATACATAGCTTTTCGTATATCGTTGCAAGAAAAATAGATTTTCTATATATTCTATACATTTCCTTTTATATTATATTTAAAATTTATATTAACTGTTGCTATACACTAATAACAAAAAATAAAAGCAAAGTTTGTAAACAAGTTTTAATGAATTTATTCATTTCCTATATGTATGTGATGTATAAAGACAACGGATATTTGTACGAGTCTGTATATATTTAGACGATAGTTGAAGAAGAAAATTTTTATATATATATCGATAGGTTTTTGTTGATTGCACTCAACCAACCATTTCACTTGTTTGGCCAAATGCCAATAACTGTTGCTTTTTTAGAACATGTATAAAAACAAATATGCACTCGTTAACAATTCTTTTAAGTTTTTCTTATATTTTTCTACCCAGAACATATCGATGAAATATATGTGATAACAAAAGAAAAAACAATTCACTTTATAATACGGAGTATAATAATGTTTTACAATTTCTCTGCATATTTATATTTATATATTGTTTATGTTTTTGATAGTATAATTATGTAATTTATATTTTCTTTATATTTCGCATGTTGCAATTGACTTTGAGTTTAAAAATTAAATTAAATTTAAATGATTTACATTTTATTTAGTCGTCCTCATATATACTTATCGTATCTCTTATCGTATTATATTTATATCGCGGACGCATTAGATCGTTAATAAGACGGTGCTTCAGCTATAGTTTCAATTTTGTGTCAATTGGTTACATTTTAACACACGACTTCGGAAATTACAGTTTTACGTCCTGCTGCAACCAAATTATATTGGTCTTTCTCCTTTCTGTGAATTTCACTTTAAGGACACCATTATTATGTCTTCCATAGTTCTCCTGAAATCTGTGTTCTTATTTGTTTATACTCGTCGTCATTTTACTATATGATAATATGGTTTTCTTGAAGAAGGGATGAATGCGTAATATAATAATATATAAGACACTTTTGACATTTCGGTTGACCTACATATAAAATATGTTAAATATATATGAAAAGTAAATTTCATAAATTCTATTTTGTACACCATCCCATGAGTTGTGCACAATGCTGTAGCTATAAGACTGAGATAAAAAAATTCATATCAATCTGATATCAGTTAAATGATCATCGATTCATTGACGAATCATTGCCTTATTATTCTGTTTCCCAACTAAAAACCATTTAATTGTTGACCTTTAAATTCACATATTTAGAATATATAAACAAATATTATCGTCCATCATATCAGGTCATTAACGTAATATTACAAGAAAAAAACTCGTATTAACGGATCTCCTTCATTGCACAAATCGACATCGAATGATGAAATATTTAAAATATAGAGCGGGCTCACGTATATGTATATGCGATGCATTAAATCATAACGTTTTTCAATTCCAATTGATATTTTTTATATTTTAATTCTTTAAAATTTCTTTAGTTTTAAGACATTGTTACTTGCGGAATTATATTATCATAAATATTTCTATTTGAAAAAAGCATATATTGGTATTCAGACAATTGTTTTTATTTATATCAACTCTATTTAATTTTAAATAATTTTAAATTTAAAATTTTTAATATACGAATTTGTTATTGAAACTATGATCTTGTATATAATGTAAATCTATTATGTAGACCAATCAATTTCATTCAATATTAGAAGATCGTTCAGTTATACAAACTGATCAGCAGAACTGCTCTTGGGTATATATAATTTCAGAACATATATATGTCATTGGAACATTTCACATAATTAAATTATTACATAAACCTTTGTTTATGAAATATCATAGAATTTAATATCGATGGTATGGCCTAATTTTCGACCAGAAAAATAACCTGTGTATCGATTTTTTCGAATTTTCGTAGAAATGTCTTTCCATACTTGTGTGTGTGTGGCTGTGGATTAAGTTATCATACTGTTTTACATTTATATGGTTAAATTCATGTGGTACTCACTCAGTGGTTAATAATATTTTATAATAATGCAAAAATGAAATAAGTCGCATCAATAATTCATATTTAACTATATATATTTTCAATAATATATGAACTGTATATTTTTAAACAGTACCCTAGCAACACTGTCCGTAGTTTACCGCAAAATTTCCGCATTATACGTAGTAGTCCGTAGTTTCAATCCGAGGCAATATCTATAGATTTCTTACGTATGTCCGCTGGAATTTTATATGATCAGTGCTACAGGTTCTCCTTCGATTTACTTCTCGTTGTTATTATTCCACATAATATCCGTAGAATTTCTACAGATTTTTACTAAAATACGACGTGCCACAGGTGCACTCGCACAAACATTTTGTTATAACAGATTGTAACTTGTTGAAACAAAATTTAATTTAATAAATATGTTTATTTATTAAATAAATGTATGAAATTAATAATTTCTTATGGATATGTTAAAATAATTTAATTGTAAAATTAAATTAATAAATTCATAGAATAATTTTGTAGAAATTTGGCAGATAAAATGCTTACATGAACAAGAAGCAAAAACCGCGGATAAAATCCATGAAAAGACATACGAAATTTCTCGGAAATATATCGATTTGAGTTTTTTTAAAAATTATGAAAATAAATTAAAAAGAGTGAGAATTATATCTATAGATAAGCGAAATATACAAATTTTGAATCACTGTCTTGGATAATTGATGAAATAAATTATGTATAAAATACCGCAGATATATATTGGAAATATGAGCCTGACAATCCAAAGATTTTAATTGACCTAAATAAAATACTATTACATTAAGTGAAAATTCTTTGGACAAATTACAATAAATCTTTTCCATGCGGAAAATATGTGGATTTATTCCACGGAAATTTTCCTCATTCTTCAAAGTACAAACAAATTGTTACTAGGGTACAGTATATATGAATCGATAGCGTGACCAGACGTCCTAGTTTCAGAAGACATGTACATGTACATATTTTAATAACATATTAGGTTTACATATGTAGGCATAGTTAATATTTATTATTTAGTTAGATCTATTCGTATATATGAATTTTTAAAAACACAATATTTTTATAGTATTTTATTTGTATTTATTTTTTATTTTAAATACATAATTTTGAATAAATTATCGTTATAAAAATATGAAATACAGATATATTACTTCTATCTATGTATGTTATTTAATATTAGATTTAAAATACGATATAATGTCACACATTGAAATTATTATCAAAACACCCAAAAATATAACATATACGATGTGTGATAGATAGTGTATTGAATGAATTCAATAGTTTTATATTCCGTAGGTATACAAAAGGAATATATTTAAAATAAATGGGTACTATATTCCGATATGGTTGTCGGGTGTTCATTTAAAATATTACCACCAAATGTATTTTGTAAACTACTTGTACATATGTGTTTTTCAAAAAAATAGTTCAGATAAAAGTTATTTTATTGTTTGGTGGCGGAAGTAAAATGTCATCAACATTGATTTAAAAATTATACATATATGATTAGTGTGTATACCTTGCAAAAGAACGAAGAGAAATTAAATAAATATCTATAATTTTTGAAGTATTGTGTGTTCGGTATATAAACTGTAAATGCATCAATAGTAATCGTATTTTGTTAATATTTCTTTAAAGTTTCACATGTGGAAGCAATTATAATTTTATCCATTATCTTTATTTTTAAATAGTCGCATCAATTTCATCTGTATTAATTTCAATTCCACATTGGCAGAAGACGATTATGATAAGAGAATCGAATTTTTTTGAAATTAATACTAAATAAATTAAATATTATACCAGCATTTATATATTGTATTGGAGATGTTTATTTTAATGTGTCTGAATTTTACCGTACACTATGGATAGAAATAATGTGTATGGAAAAAATTCTATGGATATTAGATATATTTATTAACTTCCCTGGCAGATATTATTGGATGGCGTGAAACGTATATTGTATATGGTCAACCAGAATTATCTGATGTTAGATCCTTATTTATTCTAAAGATCATTTAAAAATATAATTTATAAATCACAAACAACGCGGTGACGTTACGAATTTATAAAAGATCCATTGTTCAATATAATGTTAGGCTATAAGCCAGCCCAAGCAATATACATACGTATTTTTTCAGAATATGAGTTGATCGATTTTGATATGAAATGTTGGATATAATCAAAAATTAATGTCATCATCAGAATGGTTAATTTTGAAATGCTTTCAATTTTCAATGACGTGAAAATTATATTAATGGTAAGCTAATAGAGCACATTGTCAAAGATTGACGAATAGATTTCATATATAATATAACAAATCTTCTAAAAATTCAAGCATAAAAAAAAATATCCTTTATTGCTCAGTGCGTGATACATAACAAATTTGGTGAACAGTTTTTAAAGGACCACCCGCATATAAATATATACATTTTACATTTTGATATATCAAACATGTTTTTGAATGCTATATTCATATGGATATGATATTTGACTGATATATATGAAATCTATTTTTGATATTTCAAATATTGTATATCATATAAAAAGGATAAAAACAATAATAATAATATTAATAAAATAACGTATATAAGAATTTATTAGAGAATCCTATTTATCATTCATAACAAACACCTGACACAGCCATAATTTTCTTATCATTAAATATTATAACAACAGATTTACATATTTTGTACATGTAATACTACTTATATATGAGTATGTAATAAATAGCGCGCCGCATACATTACAATAAAATAATGCACTAAATAACAAATAAAAGTCAAAAAAGTATGTAGTACTAACCGAAATCATCATCAAATCTAAAATAATAACTAAGAATCTTTTTTTTTATTTTTATTTAATAAAAATTATTGTATTTTTTTGGAATTTATATTACCGATATATGGAGATACCTAAAATCTATTATATAGAAAAAAAAATAGAATAAGAATTTATCAAAATTGATTTTGTAAAATATTAGCTTTTTATAAATTAATAAATTTAATTTGGTTTTTTTTTTTTTTTGGTTTTACAGGAAATTAAAAAAAAAACAGGAACGTATATGTAAAAGTTTATATAAACGTCTATTAGAATTTCCAGAATGTCAAAGAATTTTAGGATTACCTGTTTATCGTCCATTATTTGATAGCGACGATTTATATCCATGGACAAATGGTGATAATATTATAAATTGGAATTATATAAATGCAACATTATTTAATACAACGTTATCCATTGATAATAATATAAATACAAATAATAATAACAATAATAATAATAATAACAATAGTTTATATGCAATAGCAAATCAACCAAATGGGCCTACGCAAGTATTACCACCATTTGAATTATGGCAAACAATATTGATAGCTATATGTTTAGCAATTTGTATTATATTAACAGTAGGTGGAAATATTTTAGTACTATTAGCATTTATTGTTGATCGGAGTATACGTCAACCAAGTAATTATTTTATAGCATCATTAGCTGCAACCGATTTATTAATAGGTAATTAATTATTATACTATATTATCTCACAATGTAATTTATTTTAATTTATACTATAAATACTATAATATATACCATTGTAGCCAACCAATCCCTTTAAAGACCATATATTTGTATATATTATATGTATCTTATACAATAGATAATAATATATTTTATCTGGTTTTTATTGATTAAAATCGAAAATTAAATAGTTATATAAATATTTTATATTATACTTGTATAAATTATTTTGTAGGTACTGTATCAATGCCATTCTATACAGTTTATGTATTAATGGGCTATTGGGATCTGGGACCATTATTATGTGATTTATGGTTATCCGTTGATTATACTGTTTGTTTAGTATCACAGTATACTGTTCTACTAATAACAATAGATCGATTTTGTTCGGTCAAAATTGCGGCAAAATATCGTGGTTGGCGAACAAAAAGTAAAGTTATATGGATGGTCACAATAACATGGATAATACCAGCATTATTATTTTTTACATCGATATTTGGTTGGGAACATTTTATTGGCTATCGTGATTTATTGCCGGGACAATGTGCTGTACAATTTCTAAAGGATCCAATTTTTAATACAGCTTTGATTATTGGTTATTATTGGACAACATTAGTTGTACTATTTGTATTATATGGTGGTATCTATAAGACAGCATACGATATGCAAAAACGTAGTGAAGCTAAACAAAGAAAAATGCAATCAATGGTGGCATTGAGTGCTGGTGCTATGACGGGTATGGCCGGACGCGCAGCCGGTATTGGTATATCAAAAACACAAAGTTCATTGGTAAGCCAAGATAAACCGCACACATTAAGTGCTATGCTACCAATTGGTGCACCACAATCAAATGTTACATCATCGTCGTCATCAAATCAATTCAATGAACAAACAAATACAAACCATAAAATTGCCGTATCAAAAAATCCAAAGGATGGTGGAAAAATACATAATCGTACAAGAAAAGATGGTACCGCTGTAACGACGACGGTTGGTGAAAGTGGTGAAAAAAGTGAACGTTCAAGTAGTCCTGCTTTTGATTCAGATGAAGATAGTTCGGCTAATGTTAATCCAAGCACTAAACAACATTTACAGGCACCACAATTAGTTCGCAAACGTTCCTCATTAGCCGGATTATTAATACAAGCTCAAGTTCCTACTTTAGCGACACGTATAAATGGTACAATAAAAGTTAATCCAACGCCGCCTTCAACAACAACAACAACAATACAATCATGTCCAAATACAACAACACAATCAACACCGCCGCCAGCACCACCACCACTACCACCACGACCCCATCCAGATCCACAACCAACACCTGTAGCAATTACAACTTCATTAAACATAACCAATGTAACGACTACAATAAATGAAACAAATCCATTTTTACAAAAAAATCTAATCTCCAATAATACAAATCCATTTTCACAAGGTGCCAATTTATGTAGTTCACCTAGTCCAATAAAATCGGATGATATTATTTATAATAAATTTAATGATATCCATCATTTATTAGATTCCGATAATAATAATTCGAATGATTATCGCCAAATAACAATACCAATTTTACAACCAACACCAATCCAAACGCCTATATCACCAAAAGATATTGCACCGCCCGAGGAAATAATTAACGAACAATTTCAATTACAATTATCACAGGAAATTCTTCCACCACCATATGGTTTTAAAAGTTCTACATCTGAGAGTCCACCATCGAAATCGGATCGTCCTTATAGTTTAATATTAAGTAGTCACAGTGACACAACATTAACGTATGATGTATTAGGTGGTATGGATGGTGCCGATTTACGTTTTATGGATGAAAGTTCGGTAATTGTTTCATCGCCGACAAATGACTATATGCCCGCCTCAATAATGTTACCAATATATAATAAATCACCAGTACGTACATCAAATTCAGCAAATATTGCAAATCCGACATTATTACAAAAAGCACTTATAAAGGCTACAGCAAAATCACAACAACCACCACCAACAGTATTATTGTTACGTTCAACTGAATTAGATTTAAATTCGCCTACATCAAATACATCTTCGTTTGCCCAACAAATTGATGATGAACAATATTTTAATTATAATATGTATGATACAAGTGTTAGTGTTATAGAAAATCAAAATAAACCAATTACAACAATAATTAATAATAATAATAATAATAATAATAATAATAATAATAATAATAATATTAATACTAATACAGCAATAAATGGTGGTCAAGTGTCAACAAATTTTGATGAATATGCTGAAAAAGAAAAATATTGTGAAACATTTCCATCGATTGTGCCACCAACAATTATTACAACACCACATAAACCAAATATTTCATTTAATTTATCAAATATTAATTTTACAACAACATCAACACCATCAACCACAACAATAACAACAATAACAACAACATTAACATCCAATTCAATAACTAATTGTCCTAATGTTGCGTCCATTGCAACAAATACCGATTATTCTAGTATTAAACAACCATTAGTATTAACAAAAACATCAAGCGCTGCAACAATTATGGCTGTAACAGCAACCATTGATATAAATAAACAATCAACTGCTACAACACCATCGGCTATATCACCATTAGCAACAACAACAACAACTACAACTACAACCACCACAACAAATAATAATGTTAGTGGAGCACCGACAGCTGCCAGCACACTAACAAATAACATTGGCGGACGCAATGAAACTACAAAACGTGATCTAATCCGAACAATTGGTAAACGTTTAAAAGGTAAAAAAAAATTACCAATCGGAGGTATTGGACGTCAAAAATCAAAATCAGAAAATCGTGCACGTAAAGCATTTCGTACAATATCATTTATATTAGGTGCATTTGTTGCATGTTGGACACCATACCATGTGTTGGCATTAGTTGAAGGTTTCTGTTCAGATCCACCGTGTACAAATGAACATTTATATATGTTTTCATATTTTTTATGTTATGCAAACAGTCCAATGAATCCATTTTGTTATGCGTTAGCCAATCAACAATTTAAAAAAACATTTACACGAATTTTAAAAGGTGACTTTCATATGACTTAATTATTTTAGCAAAAAGAAATAATGAAAATGAAAATTAATCCATCTTCTTATTATTATTATTATTATTATTATTCTTATTATTATTATACAATTAATAGAATATTTTACATAGAACAATATAACGGCAATATTTTCCATATTCATTTTAAGTATATTTATTTTAATTAATATAATTAAAGTTATACATAAATTATATAAATTAAAATTATGTGTTTATAACATTTAATTTATATTTGTATATTTTATTAATTATATATACTTAAATGTATATTAATATTATTTCTCATATATTAAATTAATAATAATAAATATATAAAATCATAAATTTTATACTCTCTCTAAAATAGACAATAATAATTATAAATTAAATCAAATAATCAATTAATTAATGTATAGTATATATATGTACTACTTTAGTAATATAGTAATTATAAAATTTATTAAGTATATAATAATTTAAAATATATAAGCAATATAATTATATAATAATTATATATAGGATGAATTAAATATGAAAAATAATAGGAAAATTTAAATATATAAAAAGCATAAATAAACATTAGGTGTATAAAAACAGCTAAAATGATTGTAGGAGGTACTATAAATTTAATTTACATTCTTTTTCACATTATAAAATATCCTTTTTTTTTGTATAACTTTCGTAAATACCAATTGCAATTTATATAATCTAATCTAGCTATATATAGCCTACATACACACTAATATGCAAATATACAAAACATCACACATCCAAACATAATAAAATAATATCAAAATCAATGCCACTAATTGTATTCTCAAGTGTACTGAATTTTATTAAAAAATGAATTTATAAACATTTTATTATATCCATCCACGTGTATTATAATTAAAATTAACTCAATTAATTCACTTTAACTTATTCTTCATAAACGATAATAAAATACACTTTTAAATAAATTTATTGTTGTATGGTGTGGATTATTCACTGACTGGACGCATCATATATCAATTTATATTTCTCCGAAATAATGATTAGTTGGCAAAACCGAATGACTTCAATATAAATGCTATGTTAAATAAGAAAAAAAAGTTTTCTGGCTTTTAGTTAACGTCAACGTTGTATTCCTATTTAGAAATATAGTACCTATAAACGCATGTACTATACGTATTTTTATAATATATATTTTGATATGAGTTTTCATACGATTAGCCGATAAACGTATCGCCCTAAAAATATTTATTTGATAACCGTTTTGCCGACACAGCCTACAATTTCACAATTTAATAAAAAATACATTTTTTTTTCCAATTGTATTTTAAGTTAATCCTTCTCGAGGCTCTATCGATAAAATCCATGAGGTCAGACCTATCAGTAAACCGTGCCATATACACCTTTCTATACCAAACGTGTTTCCAGCCAACACTTTTTTAAGTAATGCATAAAAATTCTATGATAGATTCGCATTAGATGTATATAAAAAATGTAATTATGTTGATTGTGTGTCAATGAGTAAAGAAATATATTTATATTTGTAAGGAGATACAAACAAAATGTTGGTATATTTTACATACAACTGGATTATCATTTGTTTGTTTGTATCTGGAAATTAAACAGCGAATATCTTTGAAAATATGGTGTTGAACGTCAAATATTAAGAATGTCTCTACCCAACACACACACACACACACAACTCTATGGACACATAAGAATAATTGAATTAATAAAGAAAAGAATTTATATCGAAAAATAAATCTAGACTAATTTGTTATGTACAAACATTCGGAGTAATTTACCAACGGTAAGATCAATTTTAGATATAGATATATGTCGTAATGCTAGAGGCACTTTAAACAGAAGTATGACTTATGGTTTTTCACTGAGTAATCATATTATAATCAATTAATTTAATTTATTTATGATTTGACAATATTATACAAATATTCACATGCTCAACAAAAACACTTATTAAAAAGAAAAAAAATTACTACTGTAATAATAATAAATAAATAAATGTGAATTTAGTCATTTATACTAGATAAGTATTTAGTTGTTGTTTAGAAGAAATGTGTAAAAAAAAGTTTTTATTTACTTTGAAAAGAGCTTTTTCATAATATTATAAAGTTTCACTACCACTCCCCATCCTTTGCATCATATGGCTAAATCATGATGTAGTAGATTGGGGTGCACAGCACAACATCTAAAATTTTCATTACACATCGAAACTCATAACGTAATCCTATCTACCACAACGTCGTCGAAAAAAGCATGTAAAATAAAAATATTGTAGCAGTTTTAACAGAACTAAAGTTTATAAACTCGAGTCTCACAACAACTGAATTTCAATATGTTAAAACCATATCATAACGTACAATAGATAGATTGATTCACTACGTCGACAAATTCATTTAAATATTATAATACTGAAGAAGTATTCAAACCACTAGTTCACTCTTGGATGCTACTTTTCAAATGGAATATTCCACAGTGTGAATCAATTTATGTCTGCGTTCTGAGTTTTATGAACTTTATGAACTTCACTTGGTTCTGAAGATGATAATGACAGTAAAACCACTTAATAACATAAAAATTATGTACTGTACTGCTTTATTATTTCCTATATGTTAAATGTATGGGTATGGGAATGGGGGACTTTGGGTATATATACTTACTTACTTACTTACTTACTCCATAGCGTTACAACCCGGGTGCGGTTTTAGCCTTCTCCAACACGATTTCCAACCTGACCTATCCGCAGTTAATGTCTTCCAATCCCAAATTTTTAGAATCTTTATATCACAGTTTACTGCATCTAGCCATCTCGCCTTAGGTCTTCCGGCTCTCCTTCTACCTTCTGGTTTACTATTTAACAGTTTTTTCGGCACATGCTCCTCCGTCATGCGTTCTACGTGTCCAAGCCATCTCAATCTATTGATCTTGATTGTTTTGACAATATTTGGTTGACCGTACAACCTGTCTAATTCAAAATTGTATCTTCACCTCCAACCATTCTGTTCTTTGACGGGACCAAAGATATAATATGGGTATATATACTCGTATATAACTTAAAATAATTATAATTAAAATGTATTTAGTATTAAATGTGCATTTGTTTATGTACGATAAATAAATATTATATATATCATTATTTCAATAATTATATATACTTAAACTATATTTTATTATATATTGTATATGTATACCATGTAATACAAATTACCATGCATACTTATGTGTGCTATGTACATTGTATTTAATTATATATTGTTGTTATATAAACCCTGTGTGTGGCTCTGTTTGCCTACAACTCACTATATATATAGATATTATATATTAAATAAACATATACAAATATATATTGTGGTGGTACATTATTATTAAAATTGTATAGAAAAAATATAATATGCAATAATCCAAATAATTACAATACAATAATTATAACAATCATTAAATGTTTGGTGGTAAAATTAATGAATTATTATATCTATTTTTCGTATTTTATATTTTATATATATGTGGTATATGCCTACATTTACTATGAACTTGTAATTGGATGTATGAAGTGTTGTAACATTCGGCATTAAATAAATCCGTATTAAATGTATAAACAATTCAGTAAAAATTTACAATCAGGAGTATATGTGTACATTAATTTATTATTCACATATTGATTGGTTGGTTATTGGTACTTGAAATAATGTATACACAATAATTACTGTATCGAAATATATTTTATGAACTAAAGGGAATATATATTTATTATCAATTACACGAGACTCGCATGTCATGAAAAGAACATTTCTGTTATTATTTCCTGTATCTGTATCGTTTTATTTACATTACATTTTTTATTGTATTTATATTTAATCTCTAACTAGTCTATAGTTTATAGGTAAAAAAAAATATATATGTACATAGTTTGTATTTGTATACATGGTAATTTATTATAAAACATATTAATTTGCGCACAACAACAATTAATAAGATCAATTTTTTTATATAATATCAACTCAGCGAGTATAGTGATTATTTAAAAAAAAAAAAATAGCGATTGAGAAAATATTGTGAAATAATAATGCGATGTACCATCTATCATGTATATTTCATGATTCCCTCGCGCTCACAGAATTTCTGGTCATAATCGTCAAAAAAAAACTGAATCATTATTTAAATTTCTACGATTCAAGAAATTTTGCATATAACGATAGGAATGGTAATTTGATAGTTTATGTAATGTCAGACCTGTGTGTGATCTTTTCCATTGTCTGTCATGGTAGGAATACATAATATCTATTGTTTTACTTCAATCGCTTTGCCTACAGTTTCATTATACGTTTAGTTGTGGACAACAAATATCCCAATTAATAGTTTAGGTCCTTGAAAGCAGTTCATAATATACGCGTGTAATGCCATCCAATTATACCAAGGCCAAAGTCTTTTTTTTTTTCAACTAATTGTAGATTCTGCTATATGGTTTATACAAGTGCTGGTTAGTGGTCCTCTAGGACTATATATGCATGATCTTTTTCGATTGATATTATTGCAAACAATTCATTTTTCTTTATGTTTGAAATTGCAAATATATTGTGTATTGTTTTGTCTGATCAACGTTGTACGAATATTTTACGAAAGTTATTCTTCAAACGCGCAGTTGTGAAATGGTTACCACATTAAACTCGTACAAATTCATTGAAATTCTAACGAATTTCCTAAACCGAATATTTCCCAGTCTATAACTTTCGACAAATGTTAATTGTTATTTAAGTTTGGGCGGTAAAAAAAAAAAAACTTACCATAGAAGAAATTACAAGTGAATCTCAATTTTTCTATAAAGTATTTCAAAAATGTATCTTAAATATAAATAGATTTTAAATGGTATTGTTTATTAAAAGTAATTTCTTATTTTGCGATTATTGTTTGTATAGTATTTGAGATAATATCTAATTGTTAATTTAACTATACTTACTTAATAAATACTTACTTACTCCATGGCATTATAATTCAGGTTCGGTTTTAGCCTTCCCCAACCAGACATATCCGCAGTCAATGTCTTCCAATCTCGAATCGGATCTTTATATCACAATTTACTGCATACTGAGCCAACTTGCCTTAGCTTTGCCGGCTCTCCTTCTACCTTCTCGATTACCATTCAACACTTTTTTTCGGCACACACTGCTCCGCCATGTGTAATACGTATCCAAGCCATCTTAATCTATTGATTTTGATTGTTTTGACAATATTTGGTTGACCGTACAACTTTTCTAATTGTCAAAATTATATCTTCGCCTCCAACCATTTGGTTCTTTGACGAGACGAAATATTATTAATTTAACTATATAGCAATGAATAAATTACAATAGGTTAACGGGAGTGTAAATACTGTAGTGATTCCTCTAAGTAACATCCCAAGCTATACCATATCATATTATATATAGCAAGTCATGTTACTCCAAGTGGAGCGTTATATCATCTAATAAATCTTGCATTACAGCCAAATTGGTAAATTACTTCGCATGAGAGTATATAACAATTTATCAATAGTAGTGCAATTAACGAAGGATTGATGTTTTCATAATTGAATTATTTTTATATGGGTGCAATTGGTCCATATGGTGATGTGTGTGTTCAGACCAACACATCATATTTTCAAAGATTTTTTGTCTTTTTATTTCATAAACAAAACAAATGGTCACCCAGCCGAAAAATTTCAATATGAAAATATGAACATATTCATGTACCATACCTCATATAAACAATTAAAACTTAAACATATCCAATATCCAATTTTTATATGTTATTAATTTTTATATAATAGTAAAAAGGGATGTACATCTCTAGAAAAAAACACATTTTATTTAATTTAAATTTGAAATATAAAATATGTCAACGCTTAACAAAAACATACTATTTTTTATTATATTTTATTCATATATTGGAAGATGTATAAATAAATATTAAAAATTCACATTAAAAATTGGATGCAAATAAATTCTTCAACTTTAGAATATAGTTCTAGTCTAGACATATATCAATTGGAGTCGATGGATTAAATGTAAACCATTTATCGAGTACTATAAATTATCAAATGTAAGATAACATTAACAACAACGTCTTTTACTTTCCAAATAATTACTTTCTTTCACTAAATCACTATATAAAATAAACGCTTGTGTCGCTAATTGAATGTTAAAAGCTTGAAAATGCAAAATTCTCCATAACAATATTAGTTATTGTTATTGTACGGTAATTATTGACATTTAAATTAAACAATAATATTAATTAATTGTTTTTATTGATTGCATTAAAATAAAATGTTTATTGTTAAAAAAATATTCCATTGCCTCATAATTTATAATAGAAAATTTAATAGAAAATTAATATTTGGTATAGGTGTATAATTATAAAATTAATAAATTAATATATATATATTTAGAAATATTATAATATATATTAATAATTTAAAATTATTATAATTATTTAAGTATTTAATTAAATAATAATGTATGTATAACAAATCATAATGACAATATATACGTGTATTTTAATATTAGTAATTAATTAACAATAATTTAAAATTAATATGGTCTTTTTTGTATTTTATTTTATTACATTTTTTTATTGTTTTAGTTTCAGTTCAGGTAAATATGTAAATCCTTTTTCTTATCAACGCCATTCGCCATTCGTCGTGAGTCGTGCCCCAAAATACAGTATTAACATTAACATTTATAATATTACAATATTAAAATTAATAAATTATTATTAATTATTTAAATATAATAAAACATATATTTATAAATACCATATAATAATAATAATAATAATAATAAATTAATAAATGTGTATTGTATGTATTGAGAGACTTATAAAAATATTATTAATATTATTGTACTTACAATGAAATAGGTTTTATAAATTTAAATTATTAAAAAACGGAAGCTAAAGCAATTTTTATTATCATTTTATTTTGTTCAATGTCTTATAACACATTTTAATAGACACATTTTTCATGGATGATGGATGATGGATGAGAGAGAGCGTGAGAAATTGGGAAACATTTCATAGTATAATATTAAATTTTTATATTTTCGACGAAATTTAATTGAAAATAATTTAAAAATTATATTAAAATAAAATAGTTAATTGTATATTTTAGGTATTTTATAGGAAAAATTTTGTTATTTATAAATTAATTTTTTTTTAAATATTATTATAAAACGTATAGATATTTTATAGACAATAAATTTAAAAGTATTTTTAATTTATTTATATAAATATTAATAATAATTAACATTATATTTATTTAAAACACAAATTTTCATTTCAAAAATTATTAATTGGAAAAATTATAATTATATATAAAAAAAAAAATAAATAAATAAATAAATTTTCATATTTTTTTAATATACACAAAAACACACACACACACAAACGCAATTATTGCGAGCTGTATAAAATAATTAATTGAATTAAATAAAAAGGTAATAATATATAGTTAATTATATATAGTTAATTAATTAAGTTAAAAAATACATAAATTTATAATAAATACAAAAATAAATAAAATAAAATGCTAACTAATTAATTAATATTGATATTGTTTTACAAAAAAAAGTAAATAAAATAATTAATAAAATAAAATAAATTTATTGGAAATTTATTTGATTTTGGTGTTAAAGTAATTTCTATTTCGAAATTGTTTTTATCGAATTTACCAAATAATATAAAAAAAACAAAAAAAAACTTTATTTTTTCATCAACTCACTTCACTACAATTCAATAATTTTTTTCTATTTTCATAAACATCAATCAAAATGGAAATGAATTCAATATGTAAAACAGCTACATATCCAAATTATAGGCTATTTGGAAAATATAAAATGAATCCTTCCATAATGAATGGATCGTATTTATAAAAAAAAAAAACATCCCTGATGGTTTTTTTTCCAGAAACGAAATACTTCGAAGAACAACACGTTGGAGTAGCTAAAGAGAAATGTATGAAATTAATAATTATTCTTAAAGAAAGTAAATATATGGATCCACAAATAACCTATATTTAATCAAACACAATTTCAACATTACATTCATCTACACAAAAGTATTAGTTGTGCATATTTAAAATTGTTAATTCTTATAACCGCCAATAAAAAAAAAAACTCTATATATGTAAACACACGAGCGATAGTTTTGGATACTGTTAATTTCTTAACGAAATCCAATAAACCAAATATGTACCATCGATCGGCGATGACGTTTTGCCAATTTTCTCGGTAACACTATAATTTCTTCACTCAAAAAACTTCAGTGGTTTCTGTGGCATTGTTTGAAATGTGTGATTATAATAATTTTTCCTAATAAGTTCTTTTAAAACTGGTACCGCCCCTCCTACTAATTCGATGAACTGCGCGGTATACTGATGTTCAATTAACATTGAATTTATAAGAACTAAGCATATAATACTAGTATTTTATAGCCTGCAAAAACAATTTCATTAAAATGTGATGACAATGAAGGCTCGTTTAGAAACGAGGACGCTGCGATTTTTTTATTCGTATTTAAATTAACTATAGCGAACTACATATGAAAAAATTGTCGCATCAAATCTCTTGCTTGCCCATATGGACTTTTACCTCTAGTTTATAAGCGAGCCTTGATATTTTTCACAGACAGCCATATATATATAATTCTATTTTAAACTTCAATATAGGCGATCATTCAGATCTGCATTCTAGTCTGTGCGGTACTGTCTTAAGTATACGTGATGCTAGAACTTGTTATAGGAAATACATGTGGAAAGCCATTCCGCATGCTTATATATTCATTTCAAATTTGGTCACATTGACTAACTAAGCTACTGTATATGTAGCGTATATGTTGTTTTTTTTTTTTTTTTTACCACATCACTGCTAAAATGTTTAAACGTGTTTAAAACATCTTTAAGATTTAAACGAACCGCACTCACGCTCTGGTTGGAAGGATTCTTATTTGTGCTTGTGTGGTGCACTATTTCAATATGTGACACCAAATAAATCATTGATACATCTTTTTTTTTTATTTTCATTTCAGACTTTGAAGCAGCAAACCATCGACACGGTCATTAGAAAAACTGAAATACCGCAATGGATGGAGATTCGTATGGTATGACACCATTATTGACGGCCAGTGTGTAATAGATCATTAACAAATTGTAGAACATTTAATAAGTTTATCGATAGTGTCCAGAGCCGATCGAATTGCAGCACTCGGACTATTACGTGCAACATATGTTGATATAAAAACCTGATATGGTAAATGCTACAGTGTTTTGGCCACGTACAATGTTTGACCGATATAATGTTTATCCACATATACCAAAACCTAGAAAGAACCGTTCTTGCAAATCATGATGTTGAAGAAGTTATCGAAATTAATGCCATAGACGAGCTATTTATATATCCGGATGCAATGCGAATGCAAGTATTAGTAATGCGTGAACTTATATTAGTACCAGCACATCCAGAGACAAGTTATTATATACGCTATCGTGGTGCTATTTATGCTGATGTTGGTTGTTTTGATCGTTGCATTGATTTATGGACCATGCAATAAAGTATTTTAGAATCATTAAGTTCATTAACACAATCATCATTGTTATCATTTGCCTAATTATTTAGTTGTATGATCGGTGAGGCGGGGCGACCTACGATACGCGATTGTGTTGTTCCACCCAGGAAAACCAAAGATATGCTATTTGTGTTTTGTAAGGCCGTGCATGAAGTTGAATTAGGACAAAAAATGCTTAATAATATTCCAGAATCTGAAAAAGATCCATTAGAATTATGTCGAGCTTTGATGACAGCTTTACATTTAGCATCTGCATGTCTACTCTCATTTAAAAGTAAGTATATGTGTAATTGTATATTGGGTTGATTGATTATAAGTATAAATTAATAATTATTAAATGTATTAATATTGAATATTGAATATTTCTTTCTTTACTTTTTTTTTGAAGATAGTTTTAAGGTCAGGTCAAACAGCTCAACATTTAACTTCTTATCTAGATGCAGCATTAGTTGGTCGTTATCCAGAATGACAATTCCCATCACCACAATTAGCCAAAGCATTATTAACAGTTGTTGCCGATCCAAATTTAAAAGATGAAGCCGATAATACGCCATTACATTTAACAGCCTTATCTAGAACGTGTCTGGCTAGTTTAGCACAAATATTATTAAAATTTGGTACACATTTGGTAATTAATATTACAATTAACATTTAAGATATAAGATAAGAAAGGGTATACGTAACCGGTTGTTTCCTATCTCACTTCAACTCAAAAGAAGACCCAGTTGTACAGGGATTGGCTCCTCCCTGTAAAGTGGTTACGTGCTTTTTCGATAAAACCGTTTAAGCTGTAGTAACGATTTTCTAAAAAAAAAATTTTGTTTTATTGTTTTATCGCTTTTATTTTAATACTGTTTTTTGTACTAAATTAACCAATTTTCATTTCGATATAATCTCGACATAATCTCGACATAATCATTTCTCCTCAATTTCTTCACATTGTTTTTTATTTTATAATCATTGCCAACAAAGGCGGCTAAGTACGACAAATTTAAAGTAATAAAATTAATTGTTATTAAATTATTATCTATCATCAGGCCCAGGAAAAATTTGAAAAAAAAGCATCAAATTTTACTTAACTTATATTCATTGATATTGTTGACATCTATTGGACAATAGTAAATACAGAAGTACAAAGAAATTGATAAAAAAATAACTTGACATTTCGATTATTTATTTTATTAAGAGCAAAACTCAAAAGTCATCACTCAACCAGTGTGTCGATATTCCCTGAAAAATCAGGAGAACTACAGACTTTTGATGTTGCCTCCTGATATCCAGAGTTTGTGCTCATCTTCATGCATTTCTCCTGAAATTTAAGTAATTGAAAGC
This sequence comes from Bibio marci, assembly GCA_910594885.2. Taxonomy (NCBI): domain Eukaryota; kingdom Metazoa; phylum Arthropoda; class Insecta; order Diptera; family Bibionidae; genus Bibio; species Bibio marci. The sequence continues at coordinate 45,185,365 of OU343114.1, forward strand.
AATTTTAAATAATGGTTGATTAGCGCTTTTTATGGTAAGTATTTTATGAACGGAGAGTCATTGCAACTCATCAAAATTTTATTTTTCATATACATATGAACATATGTGCGTACATATTATTATTAAATTGTCATTGAAAAGTGTACGGTGACATGTCTATATAAAAATATCAATCCTAATGTATGGTTTTATGTTTTATATGGTTTGTTCAGCGAATTAATATTGAAACGTTCTAATTGGAGATACAACATAAAAACAAACAAACAAAAAAAAATAACTAAAATAATAAATAAGTTATTGTAATTGTTTGTATCTGTCATTACTTCACAATTGGCAGATCTATAGATATATATCACCGGTTATTCAGCACAATCCAGCATATCCCCTTCACATTCCTTCACTATCACCATACGACCTATACGCTATACTTGGCTATACTACCATACCTATATCTATCGTGACTATCGTACGCATTTCACTCTTTTAGTGCTCTCCTGATAATTTATATAAAAAATCAGGAGAATCTCAAGATTTAAAAAAAAATTATATCGACACACTGCACTCAACACTCAACTCTCAGCCAAACATCATATTCGATTATTTTTTTTAAAGTCATCCACCCAACTGAACACCAGTCAGTCAACACTCAACACTCATCGAGGCAAGATATCAAGACAAGAAAATAAAAAAATGCCGGTCGAGTCGAAGCGGAAAAAAAGCGGCAATATTGTAAGTATGAATTTTAATTAATAGAAAAATGTTATTAATATTGTATTTTTTATAAGCATTATATGAATAAGTGAAATAAAATAGTTCTTAAAATTTTTAATAGGCTAGTAATACAATACCAATATTAGAGATGAATTCTGTGAAAACATATTTTTAACCTACAAAATATGGATGCTTTTATATGCCGCATGGCGTTTAATGGATTATCAAAGATTTATCACAAAACAAAAACTGAATTAATACAACAAATTCAATATTTTAATGCTGTATAAAATTGTAAGTATAATTTATAAAATTTTCCAAAAACAAAACATATTTTAGTTTAATCATTGTTGTATAATTGGTTTTATATTCGGCTTGTACATTGAATGAATGTCAATCATTATCATTATCATCATTTCTAACAACATCAATACGACTGCTTTAATAAGTTAATTAGTAAATCGTTTTTTTACTAGATTTATTGAAATCCTTATGTATTTATTTTTTTTTTTTTTTTGTGTAAAATGAATTTTATCTCTATGTGATTACAATAATAAAGCATTTGTTACTTCAACCCAAAGGCTTCATGTCTGCCAATTACAAAATATATTTCCTCTGTTTCAATTAAATGCAATTAAAAACATAAATTATTTAAGTATTTATATATATATTGAATTAATCCTTTAATAATAGAATGAAAATTCCTTCACGAACCTTCGTTGTAATTGTGTAGTCAATATTATATTTATGCCATTATTCTAATTCGCTAATGATAATTTTAGCATATTACTTTAATCAAAATTGCTTACATAATATGAGTGATAATGTGGAATTTTTCATACACATATTTTATTTTCAGATTTCTACAAGATTTTGTCGTTCCTGTGGCACTTCTGGAAATGTCCATAAAAAACGAAAAGTTTGAACTAATGAAAATTAATTTTGTATAATAGAAGAATGTGGAGTTAGCTGTTGACCGTGGTTATATACATAGTGTGGCTCATCATTATTAGCTTAAAATATTGACCATACTGCTGAAAATTGACTATTAATAAGAATGCAGATTTCATATCATCAATGTCATTAGTATCCAATAACTATTATTGTATATAATATCCAAGTCAACATACAAATGCATCGGACGCAACAGCATGTTCACGCAATTCCATATGTTGTGTTAAATATATATAAACATTCGTGGAAACAACATTTATTGTAACCAATAAACAATAAGCACCATATTGTTAATTATCAATGAAACAACAAATTTATGATGTAAAATGATGAAGGTGACATTATATACAAGAATACAGCACAAATGGTGTTTAGGATTGAATACGCCAACGTATTGATGAATTTTTACCAAACTTGAAAGAAGAGTTATGGAGGGATGAAGGTAATTAATTTTACGTTATTTAGTTTACTTATATCATTATATTATGTTCAGTCTGTTATAGATATTATCCAAAACTGATATAGTATATATTATTTTATTATTCTTTGTTAAAGTAGTATTAAACACAGCAATTAAATATGGTCATATAATTTTATGTGAAATATTTGATTGGGTGTTAAGTTTTATATCGGTACATCTTCAGCAATTGTAGTGGCGTTGCAATTTGATTTGTTTATTAACTATTGTATCTGTATTTTAAATTTGATGTTGTGGAAGCAGTCACTTCAATTTATATAGCAGTCCACTATGCCGCTATTACTAAAAACCATAAATAATGTAGAATTGCTTATTTCTTGAAATTGCATGTGTGAATGAACGCGTGTATAATTTAGATGAATTTTACCCCTGTTTGATTAATTAATAAAAATTATCCAAATTATTTTGTATCTTCAACTATTATTTTGTATGTATTGACTTAAAGAATAATGTTTGACACATGCTTAAAGAAACAAATTTAAATCAGTACTTTGTACTGACTGACCAATTTTTTAATTACGAATATCAGATTCATACCTGAATAAAAGTATAATTATACCTGTAATAATTTATATATTCTTTTTAATTTTTTAGATGTGCCTTTATTGATAACTAAGAGAACGTAAAAAATATTTAATAATATTTTGAATTAAAAAAAAAACTACAAAGGAGACAATGTTATGTCTTGTGTATTATTATTATATATTTATTGTAAGTATTATCAGCTTGTTTTGTTGTAAAAATTAATTTTATAATATATAAATAACTTAAGGGTAACCAATTTTTTTTTCTTTATTAATATAGTAAAGGAAGTACAAACATGTTAATAAACCGAAACAGATAATAAATTACAAGCTGCGTTTTAGTGTCGAATATGTTCGAAGGTTGGTATTTTAATATTTTATATCCTTTTGTAAATGCATTCGCAGAATTTAATAATTAATTTAATTATTGTCTTTTATTTACAGATCCATTGAAAGTCACATTTTATATAATTAAAATTAATTATACTTTTTGTAAGTTGCTTAATGACGGAGGAAAACATTTGCCGATTGGAGATATATTTAAAAATGTTATTATAAAATTTGCAGCAGAACAAAATAAAAGTGAGTATAAATTTTAATTTTAAAATGTAATAAGTAATATAAAATGTAATGTAATAACCTGTAATAAGGAGATCCTAAGACTATATTGAGCATATATGGACATATATCATAGTGCCAGAACTAACACAATTACGTTATCTTAGTGAGACATTATTGTTTGCCGTCAATCGTATTTAGGACCATTGTACCAGTAGTGGAATAAAAAAAAAGGTTGAACAAAAATGTTTGTCAAGGCCTTCATTCCGCTCCAGGTTTTTCATTGTCTTCGACAATATACAATTCGACGTTATATTCCAAATGAACGGCTCAAAGCTTAATTCTGCCTCATTATTTGTTCATATTTGGGCCAAAGCACCTAATTATATGCAAATAAGCTTACTCTTAAACTACTTGTGACCGTGATGTCTGACCACAGACGTGACCATGAAAGATTCGACATGAGTGTAATAAAACACTTTATTCAGTGGCGCCAGTAGTTTCGTGCTACAATGCATGTCATGAGAACATATTTTCAGTCCTTCATACAAAAAATTATTCAATTGAATACGCTTATTTGATTACTTTCACAGATGCTAGGATATACACCAACTACTATTCTGACCAGGTACAGCAGCTCCTTCTGCAAAATCCAATCGAATCTCGATATGATCTGTGAAATCCGAACTTTTAATTGTCTTCTCTTCCCATATCCTTTCTTTCTTTCCAGTCCGATCTGAAACTAGAATACGCTCTCCAATCTCATTATATATTTTCCAAATATATCTATGTGGAAAAGCAATTTTATTAAATTACAACAATCATTCTAATTATTTATCTACATCTTATGTAATTTGATTTATGTTTTTCCCAGACACTACATAAAAATTAAATTCTTACTTACTTACTCCATGGCGTTATAACACTGGTGCGGTTTTAGCCTTCTCCAACACGCTTTTCCAACCTGACTTATCCGCAGTCAATGTCTTCCAATCCCGAATTTTAAGGATCTTTATATCACAGTTTACTTCATCTAGCCATCTCGCCTAAGGTCTTTCGGTTCTCCTTCTAACTTCTGGTTTACCATTTAACAGTTTTTTCGGCACACGCTCCTCCTCCATGCGTCCTACGGGTCCAAGCCATCTCAATCTATTTATTTTGATTGTTTTGACAATATTTGGTTGACCGTACAACTTCTTTAATTCAAAATTGTATCTTCGCCTCCAACCATTCTGTTCTTTGTCGGCACCAAATATGCCACGGAGTACCTTTCATTCGAAAATTCTAAGTAATTGTTTCTGGTTCTGTGTCATGCACCAAGCCTCCGACCCATACGTTAATATTGGACGTATTATTGTTGCATATGGCTTTCACTTAAGATCTCGTTGTAATGTTTTCGATTGAAATTGTTTTTTTTAACCCGTATTAACATCTGTTTCCAGTCGAATTTCCTCTTCAAGATCATTTTCACATTTATCAACGATCCTAAGTATACAAAACTATTGACTATTTCAAATTTGTGTTCTCCAATATTAACAGTTTGATCTCGAATTCCTGATGTATTCGTTGCCACCAAATATTTTGTTTCTTCTGCATTCACTTTGAGACCCAGACCTGATGCCTCCTTTTGTAACGATTCGAAAGCATCCTTGACTGTTATCATATTCCGGCCCATTATGTATATATCATCAGCATACGCTAATAATTGACCCGATTTTGTGAAAATCGTGCCTTGTTTATCAATATTTAAGCCCCTCACTGCCTTTTCCAGCATAATATTAAATAGCAGTGTCGATAATGGATCGCCTTGTCGTAGTCTATCAACCGTCTTAAAGTGATCAGATAATTTACCTCGGATTCGTACCTGTGACCTCACATTTTCCAACGTCATGGCCACCAAATCTCATTTTTTTTGGAGTACCAAACTCTTCCATAATTTTCCATAACTTTGACCTATTGACGCTATCATATGCCGCTTTAAAATCAACAAACAAATGGTGTGTATCAACATTGAATTCCGTACACTTTTTCATGATCTGCCGTATAATAAATATTTGATCAGATGTAGATCAATCTGCGCAGAAACCACACTGGTATTCTCCGATAATTTCATTGGCGTATGGAATAAGTCTATGGTATAGTATAGTCACCCTTGTACAATGGACAGATAATGCCATTCTTCCACTCATCTGGCACCTGTTCATTATTCCAAATCTTTACAATTAGCTCGTGCAGTTGATACCATAATGCATTTTCACCATTTTTAAAGAGTTCACCTGGTAAGCTATCAGATCCAGGTCATTTATTATTCTTGAGCTTCTGAATAACATTCTTTACCTCGAGTATTGATGGTTCAACTATAAATGGCTGGGCGGTTTGAAATTGCACATCTTCCACAGTATTCACTGGCGTGTTCACATCTAATATATGTTTAAAGTACTCGGCCCATCTTTCGAGGCACCTTTCATCTTGCGCCATAACCTTTTTTTGCATCCCGATCATTTCCACATTCATCATCAAACCGCTCATTTCTTACTACCATCGCCTTTCCAATAACCTCTGTTGCGGCACCTTCAACGCATGATTTTAATTTCTTCCACATACTATTTATACTAGTTTCCTGCTGGTAAGCCTCCAAATCTGTAATAATTCGTTGTTCCATTGCATCCATGTACAATTGTTTTAACGCCGACTGTTCGAGTGTCTCGACTGTCCATTTCAATCCTACGGGTTGTGTGTTATTAATGGCAGAAATTCTGGCTCGTAGCACTATCCGAACTAGATAATGATCTGAGTCAATATTTAAACCACTACAAGTTCGAACATCCATTATATTTGAACAGTGACCATCAATTAGTACATGATCAATTTAATTACTTGGTCTATCATCTGGACACCTCCATGTCATTTTATGAATTTCTTTATGTGACCATGTTTTTAGACATGACAAAATCAATCAATCTTAGCCCGTTTTCATTCGTTGATTTATGAAGACTATGTTTACCTATAGTTGGTTGATATATTGTTTCTTGTCCCACCTTGGCATTAAAATCGCCTAGGACAATCTTAATGTCGTGGCCGGGTGCAACTCTATATGTTGCCATTAGTTTTTCATAAAACTCATCCTCATGTATAGTTCATAACTTGTTGTTTTTCCGAAGTTGGTAGTTAACCATACGTCTAACCTACTAATTCATTCTGTAAATTCGTAGGGTAATTTACAGGGGTATATCACCTCTGCCGAAAGCAGTTACATTGGCGCCGCTGATTCGCCTTTACTGTGTAATCACTGAATTATTAACTCAGTTTTAATCGAATGCTGCTTTCATACAACACCCTAAACTAATTCTCATTCACAGCAGCCAGATTGTCCGCGGCTACTTATTCTTTATTCGTAGCTAACCCATAAGTATCTAATCTAATCCCAAAAAAAACAATTAAATTCACCACTCGTCAAATTACTTAAAACATAAACGTCGTGTTCTTAAATTAAAAATAAAATTTTATTACAGTATATATTTTATGAAATTTTGGAGTAAATACTATCATCATTGTTAACATTATACTAATACGCTTATACTAATTAACATAAATTTACTACTATAATCGCTAAGTGACATTATATTTACAGTAAATTGATATTATTATTGGCATTATGCTATCATCGTTATTGACATACTTAAAAAATCATAATTTTATACATTAACTTACCATTTATTTTATCATACTTACACTATCATTATTTTTATATTTTTACAGACAACAATAAAACAGCAATTTTAGCCAATATTCAATCAACATTATAATATTGTAGATAGTGTTTATTTTGTAGTTTTTAAGTTTTATTTTAAGTATATGTTTAAGAATGTAGGGAAAGATATATGTGAGATATTACCTGAATATATAAACTAGTATCTATATCATATAATGGTTCCCCAGGTGCCCTATCAGTCATATTATTCATATTATTCATCAGGCACAAAACTAGAAAACATTATCTTATTAGATAAACAAATTTTGTGAAACCAATTTTTGCAATCTAGTGGAAAATAGTCTGGAAAAAAACATTTTCTTTAAAATTAATTTTACTCCTAATTTAATTTTTCCAAACAGATTATCAAAATTCAATATATTTTCATAATTCGTTGAAAACATCATGATCAAATGTATCATGAATTTTCCAAACTCATGAACCCCTCTCATGAAACTAACATCAGGTACAGGAAATGTATTAATATATATATTATGAACTTTCCACCAAGTACTAGGAAATATATTGATGAACCTATCATGTACTTTTCATTAAGTATTAGAAATATATTGAATTTTCATAGTCTGTTGGACAAAATGAAAATGGAAGAAAAATTAATTTTAAAGAAAATGTACTTTACCAGGTTATTTTCCATTAGCTTCCAAAGATTATGTTCACAAAATTTGTTTGTTACAAGTATCAGAAATGTTTTCTAGGTTTGTGTCTATCTATTAGTATTTATTATTTATTATTTAAGTTATATTATTTATTATTTAAGTTTTATTTAAGTTTAATTTTAAGTATATATTTAAGTTTTATTTAAGTTTAATTTTAAGTATATATTTAAGAAAACAGGGAAATGGTATATGTAATAATGGACTGTATCTAAACAATAAACTCAAGTATGTAGCTAGCGCCCCCGTATCCGAGTACTGATACTTAAATATACGTCCAGGCCCCAATGGACATATATCAAGGGTCCCTGTATACCTATAAATATTCAGATGTGTATCTAAGGTGAATTAAATACTTAGATTAACATTAAAGACCTATATAGAATATATCCGAATGGATATTAAAGTATATAGGTGTTCGGAGATTTTATATGTATACTTGGTTACATATCTTCGGGTAAAGTTTATTATAGAAACAATATTATTACATATACAAAAGACCTGTAGACCGACCGATTTAAGATTCTAACATTCTATAAAGGATGTTCAAATTTGAGTCAACTTAAGTTTATTAATAAAAGTAAACACCAACACTTATTGGTTGTTTCAACATTGCTAAATATTACGGCAAATTTAGAAAGTTAACTCAGATTTGAACACCCTTTATTTAACAATCGATCCGCCTCTGATCGATTTAACAATCTATAAGACACAGAAAAAACATTAATGAAAATTTTGTTTCACATATATTTTTCTTATTAAATAATAACCAAATTTTGTGAACCCAATTTTTGGAATCTAATGGAAAATAGTCTAGAAAAGTACATTTTCTTTAAAATTAATTTTACTCCTAATTTAATTTTTCCAAACAGATTATCAAAATTCAATATATTTTATTAATTCGTTGAAAACATCATGATCAAATGTATCATGAATTTTCCAAACTCATGAACCCCTCTCATGAAACTAACATCAGGTACAGGAAATATATTGATATATATATTATGAATTTTCCACCAAGTACTAGGAAATATATTGATGAACCTATCATGTACTTTTCACTAAGTATTAGAAATGTATTGAATCTTCATAATCTGTTGGAGAAATGAAATAATTTCTATTTTAATTTTTCAAACAGATTATGATAAATTCAATATATTTTCATAATTCGTTGAAAACATCATGATCAAATGTATCATGAATTTTCCAAACTCATGAACCCCTCTCATGAAACTAACATCAGGTACAGGAAATGTATTAATATATATATTATGAACTTTCCACCAAGTACTAGGAAATATATTGATGAACCTATCATGTACTTTTCATTAAGTATTAGAAATATATTGAATTTTCATAGTCTGTTGGACAAAATGAAAATGGAAGAAAAATTAATTTTAAAGAAAATGTACTTTACCAGGTTATTTTCCATTAGCTTCCAAAGATTATGTTCACAAAATTTGTTTGTTACAAGTATCAGAAATGTTTTCTAGGTTTGTGTCTATCTATTAGTATTTATTATTTATTATTTAAGTTGTATTATTTATTATTTAAGTTTTATTTAAGTTTAATTTTAAGTATATATTTAAGTTTTATTTAAGTTTAATTTTAAGTATATATTTAAGAAAACAGGGAAATGGTATATGTAATAATGGACTGTATCTAAACAATAAACTCAAGTATGTAGCTAGCGCCCCCGTATCCGAGTACTGATACTTAAATATACGTCCAGGCCTCAATGGACATATATCAAGGGTCCCTGTATACCTATAAATATTCAGATGTGTATCTAAGGTGAATTAAATACTTAGATTAACATTAAAGACCTATATAGAATATATCCGAATGGATATTAAAGTATATAGGTGTTCGGAGATTTTATATGTATACTTGGTTACATATCTTCGGGTAAAGTTTATTATAGAAACAATATTATTACATATACAAAAGACCTGTAGACCGACCGATTTAAGATTCTAACATTCTATAAAGGATGTTCAAATTTGAGTCAACTTAAGTTTATTAATAAAAGTAAACACCAACACTTATTGGTTGTTTCAACATTGCTAAATATTACGGCAAATTTAGAAAGTTAACTCAGATTTGAACACCCTTTATTTAACAATCGATCCGCCTCTGATCGATTTAACAATCTATAAGACACAGAAAAAACATTAATGAAAATTTTGTTTCACATATATTTTTCTTATTAAATAATAACCAAATTTTGTGAACCCAATTTTTGGAATCTAATGGAAAATAGTCTAGAAAAGTACATTTTCTTTAAAATTAATTTTACTCCTAATTTAATTTTTCCAAACAGATTATCAAAATTCAATATATTTTATTAATTCGTTGAAAACATCATGATCAAATGTATCATGAATTTTCCAAACTCATGAACCCCTCTCATGAAACTAACATCAGGTACAGGAAATATATTGATATATATATTATGAATTTTCCACCAAGTACTAGGAAATATATTGATGAACCTATCATGTACTTTTCACTAAGTATTAGAAATGTATTGAATCTTCATAATCTGTTGGAGAAATGAAATAATTTCTATTTTAATTTTTCAAACAGATTATGATAAATTCAATATATTTTCATAATTCGTTGAAAACATCATGATCAAATGTATCATGAATTTTCCAAACTCATGAACCCCTCTCATGAAACTAACATCAGGTACAGGAAATGTATTAATATATATATTATGAACTTTCCACCAAGTACTAGGAAATATATTGATGAACCTATCATGTACTTTTCATTAAGTATTAGAAATATATTGAATTTTCATAGTCTGTTGGACAAAATGAAAATGGAAGAAAAATTAATTTTAAAGAAAATGTACTTTACCAGGTTATTTTCCATTAGCTTCCAAAGATTATGTTCACAAAATTTGTTTGTTACAAGTATCAGAAATGTTTTCTAGGTTTGTGTCTATCTATTAGTATTTATTATTTATTATTTAAGTTGTATTATTTATTATTTAAGTTTTATTTAAGTTTAATTTTAAGTATATATTTAAGTTTTATTTAAGTTTAATTTTAAGTATATATTTAAGAAAACAGGGAAATGGTATATGTAATAATGGACTGTATCTAAACAATAAACTCAAGTATGCAGCTAGCGCCCCCGTATCCGAGTACTGATACTTAAATATACGTCCAGGCCCCAATGGACATATATCAAGGGTCCCTGTATACCTATAAATATTCAGATGTGTATCTAAGGTGAATTAAATACTTAGATTAACATTAAAGACCTATATAGAATATATCCGAATGGATATTAAAGTATGTAGGTGTTCGGAGATTTTATATGTATACTTGGTTACATATCTTCGGGTAAAGTTTATTATAGAAACAATATTATTACATATACAAAAGACCTGTAGACCGACCGATTTAAGATTCTAACATTCTATAAAGGATGTTCAAATTTGAGTCAACTTAAGTTTATTAATAAAAGTAAACACCAACACTTATTGGTTGTTTCAACATTGCTAAATATTACGGCAAATTTAGAAAGTTAACTCAGATTTGAACACCCTTTATTTAACAATCGATCCGCCTCTGATCGATTTAACAATCTATAAGACACAGAAAAAACATTAATGAAAATTTTGTTTCACATATATTTTTCTTATTAAATAATAACCAAATTTTGTGAACCCAATTTTTGGAATCTAATGGAAAATTGTCTGGAAAAGTACATTTTCTTTAAAATTAATTTTACTCCTAATTTAAAGAAAATGTACTTATATATGCACTTATATATGTGTGAAACAAAATTTTCAGTAATGCTTTCTAGGTTTGTGTCTGCCTAAGATTGCTAAGTCGGTCTGAGGTTGATAAGAATGTTAAGTCGGCCAGAGGTGGGCAACCGGCCTCCGGCCGGTAAGAATGTTAAGTCGGCCAGAGGCGGGCAACCGGCCTCCGGCCGGTAAGAATCTTAAGTCGGCCGGAGGCCGACAGCCGGCCTACGGCCGGCAAGAATCTTAAGTCGGCCGGAGGCCGACAACCGGCCTACGGCCGGTAAGAATCTTAAGTCGGCCGAAGGCCGACAGCCGGCCTACGGCCGGCAACAAACTTAATTCGGCCGGAGGCCGACAGCCGGCCTACGGCCGGCAACAAACTTAAGTCGGCCGGAGGCCGACAACCGGCCTTCGGCCGGTAAGAATGTAGATAGATACTTAGTATTAAGAATAAAAAAACATTGTTAATTTGTAGATAATTATTTTATTAATAAAAAATTACATATTAAAAAAAAAAAAAAATTTTTAACTTTTCCCCTGGCCTCGCCCTATACTTTCAGGAAGATTCAAAATTCTTAGAAAATATAATAACATATTCAAAACGTTACATCTTTCTGCAAAATTCTACGACCCAAATCATAAAATAATTGTTTTATAACTCAGTTCATAAAATTTTGTAGGAGTAGTTCTGTGTTTTTTCTATTTTCCCGAAGTTTTCAACCATTCCTTTTTAAACCATTTAATTGTTGTTTTTTTATTTATTAAATATAAACTAAAATTAAAGAATCTATATAATGCAACGAATTATAAAATTTAAATATAACTTAAACTTAATCTTAACTATTAAATTCTTATTTCTAGGTAAAAGATAACAACATTAATATTCTGTATAGAAATTTTGTTTATAAGTATATATTATTATATTAATCTATTAATTTACAATTAAACAAAACAATGAAGTTCAATCAAAGGATTAAATAAAAAGAAAAAATTTCTGTTAATTAGAATGAAATATAAATTAAAATATACAACTCAATAGAATGTACCTAATATAATCTTAATTTGTATATTTAATTAAATAATATATCATTTTTAATTAACCTCCGCTTCCATGAACTAAGTTCCCGTAAGACATATTTTAAACGTCTAAGAAATTTTGTGAAACGATTATGAATTGTCTTATAGGTTCGTACTACCTTTTAAAATCTATACACGGACCTGAATCTAACAAAAAAAAGATCATTCGCAGCTCAGAACAGTTTTATCGAAAACCTGATTCTTTTATATGTAAGCCCGAACATTTTATCACATATATTTATAAAAATTAAAAATTATGCTACAGGGAATTCCAAAATTTTTCAGATTATACACAAAACCATAAGTAGAGAATTAGATTCGACTATATTCATGGTCATGATTACAAAAAATAATGATATATACATATATAGATTAAAATAGGGATTCCGTACGAACTTTATTTAGACGTGGTCCTCACATGGGACTACAACGTAACATATAATTTTCCACGTAATATAATTCGCCGGTTATGAGTACAAAATTACTGCACATGCGAGAGTAGACCAATATTCACAAAGGTTGAAATTTGTGGTTTTTACCTATTTAAATAGGGCAAATTTTCCTTGCTGTGAACATGAATGTCTACAATTACATGAATAATCGTTTGGCAACCAGAACAAGGGTCGTGCGCGTGCCAGGCCTCAATTAACGCTAATTGATAAGTGCCACAACCCCGGCCATAACATGGAAAACCTATTAACAATGGAAAAAAATAGTTAGATAATGTAGCTCCCAATGAGTACACTACTGTTGAAATTAAATAATTTCAGCCTAAAAATTACTATTTGTAAAATTCCGCGAAGGTGTTTGAAGAGTATTAAAAGCCACGGGTCTGAATCGAACAAAATAAAAACTTGATCATTCGCAAATCAGAACGGTTTTAGGGAAAAGCTTAGATTTCTTTGTGTGTGAGCCCGAACACTTAATCACATTTCTGATTTCATGATTAATATATATATATATATTTCGGCGCTATGCAACTGCGCTACTGAGTGTTTTTTTTTGTCTTAATAAACTTAAATTAACTTAACTATAAACTTAAATTAAAACTTAAATTTAAATATAACTTAAACTTAATAATAATTATTGATTCATAACATTCCTGGGTAAAGCGAAAAACATTGTATATAGTAAAGTTGTTGTGTTGCTTGTGGAAGTTGTTGATAATTAACTGTTGATGTTGATATAATTAAGTCATATTACTGCAATGATAAATATTATAATAATTAATTAATTTATAATTATTTAAACAAAATAATTAAGTTCAACCAAAGCATTAAATAAAAAGAAAAAATTTCTGTTAATTAGAATTAAATGTAAATTAAAATATACAACTCAATAGAATGTACCTAATATAATCTTAAATTGTATATTTTATTAAATAATATATAATTCTTAATTAACCTCTTCTTCCAGAAATTTGGTAAAATAATGTTGGATTGCCTTATAGGTTCATACTACAATACCGAATATGTATGAAGGTTTAAGTAAAAGAACTGATTTTATATGCTCCACCATAAATGGAAAAACAGAATTTATCATGGTTATTTCCTTAATATATTATTTGATGGGTAAAATAACTTTGTAATTCCACTTTTAAATTTTATTATTAACTTGTAAATAATTTAGGTTTATAATTAATGATGAATTACGTCCGATAAGAATTTTATTTTAACTAATATTATTATATGTAAAATCACACAAACGATAAATGTTTTAAATATTGTATTTTTATTTCATCCTCTATTATAGGCTAAGAAATACAACCATGAAATTGATTGATAAAAATTTAATTTGTATTGCGAATATAAATGTATTTAAAAAAACAAATATATAATTAATAAAATATTAACATAAAATTGAAATTTTGAATCGCAATTGGTTTCTATTTCACATTCCAAATTTCATATTCTTTTATTGTTCTCTTTAGACACATATAAATTCAATCACGTACGGTGAAAGAGTCGGGACTGGAACTATGGGTGAAACAATGAAGGAATCATATAAGGTTAGAATCCATAATCGAAAGGCAATTCGTATGAATCGGTGCGAGTCTATAATAAAGAGGTGTTGGTACAAAAACTTCGGTAGATATATATTTTGCGATAGGGATTATATAACTGACACGCAAAGTAAGGTTTCGGCAAAACACAGGGGACAAGTGTTACTAAACTAAGGCGGATTCGTTGTATTTCAAACCGATCAAATAGAAATCTATTCATACCAAACTGAACTGAAATCTGCAGAGGCGACAATAAATTGCTGCACTGCAACAAAGACAAAATTAACAATGGGGACATAGCTATGGCTACTCTCATGCATATAGAGGGTGATTTCAATAGAACATACATACTAAAATTAACAGACAGTGTCCCCAGAGGGAGCATTATTTTATCACATAATACAATAGTAAGATATTATTTTTTATGCGTACTATTGCCGACATAGGGAAGACACTCCATGTGGCAGAGATAAAAGGAGAAGGTACACTATTGTGGTGTATATCAAAACAATCGCCATACTAAATAGTCCACTCGGTAGCGATAGGAAAAGTTGCCATCAGAATTGTTTATATATATTCGGCGTATTTATAGTTTAGTAAGTAATTTTCCGGGTAAACTTAAAGGCGGAACGCATTTTTCGTTTACATATAAGTTATATTACAATCTGATATATAAAAATCAATCCTAGCATTATTTCCAAAAATTGATAGCCGGTAGCACAATTTTATTGTCGCGTAATATTTGTGCTTCGTTCATACTATAATTATATAAATACAAATAAAATTGGTTTATGTAAATACTAAAAACTATATTTGCGTGAATTTAAAATATGTACCTTCAGCTAGAAAAACTGAATTTATTATATATGTGTATGCACGAGAGGTTTAATTTTTAAAATTTAACTTCTTTATTAAGCCTCTACTTAATATTAAGCACATAAAAATAACAGTAATTTTCTTTTATTTTATTATTAGTTTATCTTAGAGAATTCGATAATAATGACAAATTGTAGAAATTAAAAAAAAAAACTGTTATAGCGTTGGTTAAATTCTCATAAAATTTCGAACTGTTGAAAATTAGCTGAAATATTTTACAGAAAATATGTTAAAAAACAAATCAGAAATTTATTTTCGTTACAACATAACTCTAGACACATTAAAGGATATAAGATTCAAGGGATTCAGTAATTGCTGTTAATCCGATTGATGCACACAACTGTACACTACGTGTAAAAACGATATCTTTCAATTTGACCAAATCAACTGCTGAGAAGAAAACGATGAGGAAAAGGATGTGTTTTATGATAAACTGATATCCACATATGGAGATGCGTCCGGCCACAATAATATTGTCTTAGGACAGGCAACAATATATCATCCAACTATGGTAAACACGGTGAACATGTATTAACCAAAAGCGAATATCTTTGAAAATATGGTGTTGGACACTATTTAGAGATTAACAATGTGACTATACACAACGCTTTGGGTGATTCATTCATAAGAATAATTTACCAACACGACAGCAATGTTAGATAGTTATGCAGTAAAATTAGAACTATTAGACGATAGAGGATAAATAATACATATCCACAAAAAACTACTATGGGCTATTCACTCTTTTAATTTAATAATAAAAATGAAGACATATTAATTTGTCGACAGTTGCCGAACAATTGTTTAATATATAACCACATTCCGGGTAATTCACCAAATTAGCAATGCTAATATAATGATAACTTGTATAAAAATAATTAACTGACACTCACCTCTGTTATTTAAGTACATCGCACCTTACTGTCTCAAATATTGATTGTGTGCTGCAATTGATGTAAATATCTTATATTATCGTTTTCAACATTCATAAAGTTGTCATCTGAAATTTAAATAATAATACTTAATTAAATATTATTAAATATTAAATATAAATTTGAATTAAATACAAAATTTATGAGAGTTTACCTTTGATTTTGAGATGAAAATATTGTAATTGAAGATGATGTGTGTGAGAATTCAATATAAATTCAATTGATTGTAGTTGTAAATTCATTGAATCAATGAAATCATCGCTAGATGAAATAAAATTTTAGAATTTTTTATATAAATTTGATGACATAATTTGTTGTACTTTGGTTCTGGAATTTATTGTTATTGGATACTTTTGACATTGATAAAGTTTGATAATGTGAAATTTGGAACACTATTTAGTAATAGTCAATTTTCACCAGTTTGATATTTAAAGCTGATAATAATGGTCCATTTTATGTACATAACCAAAATCACTAACAACAAATTCTTCTTCACTAATTCCAGCAATTGTGTACCTTTAATTAAGATATAAATATATAATTTACATATAACATTAAATATAGAATATTATGATAAATATACAAATAGTTCAAATAACAAGTTAACCCACTATCTCTTGTTAGACATAATAGAATAAAGATTATCAATAGATTAAGCATATATTGATGAGTTCTTATTTTATTGTGACCATATCTCAGACACCATACAAATATTATATAAAAGTTTTCTACGAGCCAAAAATTCTCTAGATGAAATTCTCTCTTCTGATGTATAATCTGAATATACTGGGATCATTATTCTGCTGGATTTTCTTGAATATTTGCTTGCATAATCCAAATTTGGTGTGTAGCTTGCGACTGGGATTATACGAGTCATTTTTCTAATATTCCTACAAAACGATACCTAATACAAGTTTCTAAAACAAATTCAGGAAATCTGGATAACTTAGTTATAGCTCATCAAATGTTTATCAAATTGCGTATATTGGTTCAAATTTCTAGAGTGATTTTAAAATCACACCAAAATACTTCTGTGAAAATAAAAATTTTCACATTATCATTCACATTCTGTAAGCAAATTGATATATACATTTCAAAAATTTAGAGTCAAATCATCTGCTAAAATTCAGAACTATAAATCATCATTAGCAGATGACAATAATGACACAAATATAATGATATAAATATTGACTAAAAAATTACAACGAAAGTACTTGAAGAAATTTTTATGAAATTTAATTGAAACAGAGGAAATGTATTTTGAAATTGGCAGCCATAAAGCATTTGGATTGAAGTAACAAATGCTTTATTATTGTAATCACATAGAGATAAAATTCATTTTACATAAAAAAAAAAAAAAAAAATACATAAGGATTTCAATAAATCTAGTAAAAAAACGATTTACTAATTAACTTATTAATGCAGTCGTATTGATGTTGTTAGAAATGATGATAATGATAATGATTGACATTCATTCAATGTACAAGCCGAATATAAAACCAATTATACAACAATGATTAAACTAAAATATGTTTTGTTTTTGGAAAATTTTATAAATTATACTTACAATTTTATACAGCACTAAAATATTGAATTTGTTGTATTAATTCAGTTTTTGTTTTGTGATAAATCTTTGATAATCCATTAAACGCCATGCGGCATATAAAAGCATCCATATTTTATAGGTTAAAAATATGTTTTCACAGAATTCATCTCTAATATTGGTATTGTATTACTAGCCTATTAAAAATTTTAAGAACTATTTTATTTCACTTATTCATATAATGCTTATAAAAAATACAATATTAATAACATTTTTCTATTAATTAAAATTCATACTTACAATACTGCCGCTTTTTTTCCGCTTAGACTCGACCGGCATATTTTTATTTTCTTGTCTTGATATCTTGCCTCGATGAGTGTTGGGTGTTGAGGTTGACTGTAGTTGACTTGAGTGGATGACTTTTAAAAAAATCGAATATGATGTTTTGATGAGTGTTGAGTGTAGAGTGATGACTTTTGAGTTTTGCTCATAATAAAATAAATAATCGAAATGTCTAAAGTTAAATTTTTCTCCCAAAGCCAAAATTTTTGTGTATTTTATTTTGAATATAGATGGCTCTAGCATAAATAAAGATATTGATATACGTAGCGCAGCTATCCTATGCATAACATTCTATATTTTCACCACAGAACTTTTTCACATGATTAGTACACTAGCGGTATTAATCTTATCATTTTCTTTTCTCTTTTTATTTGTTCTCGATATTATTATTATTATATTATTAACAAATTTTTTTAACATATTCGATAAACAAGACATTTTGAACAGCATGATATATACCACATATTAATGCAAATGTATAAACGGCACTAAAATGTTGCTTCCACTGAAAAATTTATTTCGGTAAGTGGTATCTACAATTTGTTTATTAACTACTGCTTTCGATAAGGATAGTAAAATTGTAAAATATTTTTATTTTGATTTATGTAATAGGAATGTAAGCACATTTAATAGTTTAATACTATATATTGTCGGCATCTAAGCTGTTTAATTTTCCCAATTTTCGGTAGCAGTAATATATATTCCAAAGTATATAACTTTATGATGTTATTTCGCTTTTATTGTAGACATATAGACTGAATAATTCTACTAAACCCATTTTTTTAAGCAAAGATAAATAATATTTAAATAATGATTGCAGTACAATTGGTAAATTGTCATATACTTCGATGCGGAGTAGTATGTTGTGGTAGATACCATATAAGCTTCATCTTGGAGTAATACGAATTATTATACATGCCTCCACACAATATAACATTTTAATATTATTATAATGCAATTTATGGTTGCAGTACTAAATACAAGCTTATGGTGGCTGACAGCCACTGGCTGTACGGCTACAGACCATTTTCATGTCTTGTAAGCACAGTCAAATACATAATGGGTTTCATCTATATAGGTAAAATATGGTTAAACTAACAATTAGCACATTAAAATTTTATGTTTTTAGATAAAATCAAATAATAATAGGTTTAAAATCAAGAAATAAATTTCCAAATTGTTAAATAATACATCTGAAAATTTATGATATAATTAATAAATCATTTATTGAGTTTTAAATTTCCTGTATACTTTTTTTTTTTTTAAATTACTAATTAACGATGTGTGATCTATATTTTAAGATTTATTGTTTGTAATTGCTCTATTCTGAATTTTTCGCAATTTATTTGATAATCTTTTAATATTATCCACATCATTATTGTAATAGTTATACATATTATTAATGACAATATTATTATTATCGATAACATTATTCAATTTAAAAATATTCATTTTATTATTATTTTCAATCATTAAATGACTACGATTGTTTCTTTGAATTTTTGATAATTTAATGTAATTTGCATAAAATCGTATAGTTAAGAAATATATAAATTCAATAAATGTAAGTGCACTTACGCCAATGAAAAAACTATAAACGCCACCTAAATTTGCAACTAATGTAATAACATTTGTTAATAAATCACGTCGTAAACGTTTATAAGTTTGTCGTCCAAAAAATACATGTGCAATCATATAATCTGATTTTAAACCGTCGCTATGCGTATCCAAATATATTAAAGTAAATCATTAATTTATTTAGAAGTTATATATTTAATACAATAATATTATAAAATAAACTTACTAAAATGGATCAATTGTAAAATTTGTATTTGCAAATGGAATTTTATTAATTTCTGCATCAAACATTAACGAATCACAATCTGATGGACATTCACACAATTCTGTACCATTTTTTCTTGATATTCCATCATGAAGTTTAACTATTATAAATATACATATTTTTATTTTATTAATCATAAAGGTATAATTAATTATATTATTATTATAATTAAAAATTTTTACTGTAATTATCTACAAGACATGGAATTTTTGTAAAATTACATATTGGTATATTTTCATTGTTTGGAAAATAAAATGGTAAACATTGACACGATTCATAAAGTTCAATCATGCGACACTCAAAATCACAATTAAATTCACGATATTCTTTATAAAATAGCAATTTTTTTTCATTTTTTAATAAACATCCACGATCATCGGCTGATAATAATTTAACTTCATTTGATAATGTTGTTGCTGTAGCTGTTAAACGTACGGCAGTTTCAAATTTTTGTGTTAGCATGCGTTTTACACTTAAATCGCTTGGATAAATTGTTGTTTCATGTATTAATAATTTTATACCATCAGTATAATACGTATCAATCGGTGGTGTTATATTTTTTGTAGTCGTTTTCGATGGTTCCAACACAATTGATAATCCATTTGTAATTCCATTTAAATTTAATGTATGAAATTGTCGTTTTAAATTAAATGAACAACAATGACCATCAAAACTTAAAGATTTTTCAAATATTTGCATACATGGATATATAACAGTTTGCCATCTGCAACGTATTAACAATGCATCACATGATTGATACAATGTTTCCATGGTTAATTCTGTTGTATAATAATTATTTGTTAAAATTGTTTGTAATAATTCTAAATCATTTAAATCATATTTTGAATTTTCTAAAAAACCGCTTGTTTGTTGTAATAAATTAAACATTCTTTCATTTGTAACATTTTCAGGCAGGATTCTAAATTTAAAAATAGTTAATACATTATATACATAGTTATTTTATTATAAATAGTATTGTGTAATTCAAGTATTGTTATAGAATATGTGACAATTTGATCTTCAAGCAACACAAACTCCATTTTCTACTCATAAAATACATCCACAGAATGAAATAGTTTGGATGTTTGAATATATTTATTGATTATAATTAAGCATTTCCAGGAATATTAGTCATCTGCGTACTTTACTTATATCAATCATTTATGTAAATTGCAATAGATAACTGCAGACGGAGTATATGGTCTGATGAAACGAGATCTCTCATCCAGGTCAATATACTACGGATCTATCCTATATTGGCAGTAATCTCTGAAAGAATAAAATACATGCATATGGTGCGTGTATGTTGGCATATAGACGAGCAATCGATATAAAAATATAAAATAGTATCCAAAGGTATTGATTGTAAGTCAAGCGTTGGATAGCCTGCAGAGATAGATTGTAGATTATATGGAATGTAAATTTTTAAATTATAAAACAATCAGACCATATATAGGAGCATTGCAGAAAGTCAGATATTGCTCCATGTGGAGCTAATGGCATCTTATAACCATTCATTATAGCCAAGTTGATAAATTACTGCGCATGGGAATATATAACAATTTACCAATATACCACTGCGCTATTGAGTTTTGCTGTTGATGTAATAGCATTGAATGGATCCAAATCGATTCGTATACGACATTTAAATGTGTCTGAAGACTCAGCAAAAATTTGGTGTTTCATACATAGCTTATCATGGCTCAGAAGCCGTACTTAGAAACAAGCGAGGATCAAAATTTTCTATTTACCTTTTTTATATAATGCATTCAATCTATGTTATCGGTTTTTTAAAAAACAATATGATAACATCATTTATGTGTATATGTTTTAGTGTATTATAAATTATATACTTATCGCTGGTCAATTGAATGCTTACAATGTTTTTAATAGTTTTTGTGCATTATCATAATTTAAACGATTCAATTGACACAATGTTAATGTTGGAAATTCTAAATTATTAATTGCTACATGATTTGATTCAACATTCATACGTGTTGGATTACTTTTATAGCGTAACCAAAATGTATGTACTAAAATATTTGCTGTTATAAATGCAATCATTGTTATACAAATCCAAAGTGTTCTGCAAAGAAATAATTAATAATAAGTTAAAAAAAAAAAATTATATAAAATCATAATAAATAAAATAATAATAATTTTGCCTTTGTACACTAATTTTTAAAATTTTCGTTCAATTTCTACTCATCCTCAATTTATCCTCAATTTTATGTGCAACACAAACTGATTCAAATTATTATTAACTTGTATCTAATGCGTTTATGCATTTTCTTTATACAATGGCAAATTCTTATTAATTAATATTACATAACATATTTACTTTGTAAAAATATTTCCATTTGGATCAATAGTATATTTAGCTCCATGAAAACTTGTTGTACTTGCAAATTGATGAAATGTTAATTTACAAGTTTCTGTTAATATTTTATATTTTGATTCATTATTGATTGGTTTAAATTTAATCATTTTATTATTTTTCAATGAGATACACTGATTTATATAAAGTAATTTATTCTACTATCATTCACCATTACAATATATTGCTCAAAATTTGTATTAACAATGTATGAATATCATCGGTTAGTCCTTCATATTATATTAAAATAATAAATAAACATACAAATTTCTATTATATAGTTATAAATTAATAATAAATGAAAATGAGCTTTTAATAATATAATAAAATAATAATATAGTATTATTATAATAAGGTATAATTTATAAATTGAATTGTTTGTTTATTTAATTTAATGGAACATAGTTCGCCTGCATAATTGTATATATATATTCTCAATTATGATAATATTAATGTAAGAATAAGTACATGTGTACACTGTTTAAGTCTTGTATACAATATATCAATTGTATTAATATAAATATTTTAATGTTTTTTATAAACGAGATGTATTGTGTATTTTCTTTTTGTAATAAAATAATATTTTTAAAATAACAGCTAAATGCAATTACATGTATATAGCATGTAATTATAATAATCCATCCCATACATGTATATAAATAAACGATATGGTTAATGTATGTTAGACATTAGTTAAATGTCATTTGCAGAGAATTAAGATTGTTTTAAGTCAATACCATAACTTTGAACTAGAAGCAATTTCACTATCATTATCGTCTACAAAAAATAGCTGACATAGAATAGTTCAAGAGTAACAACAGTGAACAAATGAGTAAATATTTATAAACCACAAACAATATCATTGAACACAATTCCAAGATTAATAATAGTTTTCGAAAAAAAATAACTTTATTATTAAACATCAAAGGATCAACGGTGACAAAAATATCTGTATATAGAAGGCGGTGGACGCAACTAAATTGTTTATATGTTTTACTAGCATTAAGTGTTAAACCATAAGTCAATAATGTCGATATATAAAAGAAATAACATAAAAATCACTACCGCCTGAATAAACGATAAACATTCCGGTGTTTGTAATTAAATTAGTAATATTAGAAGACAAAAATTCATTCAAATATTAGGCAATTTTGCTATAGTATATTATTAATCAAACAACGTTGAAAAATCAATGTGCTACAGTATACCCAACGCCTATTTATTTATCAGCCGTCGCTAATAAAAAAAAATACATAAAATTTGTGAACAAAATATCACAAAATACTATTCTCAATTAAATAGTACTTTTATTAACACTTCACCTAGATGCATAATTTAATTTGACGTCATATACTATAGAAAATTGTATAAATAAACCAACATGTAACTCGCATTGGATTACGAACACTTACATTTTTCATAATAGTAGAAAAAAAAAAAAAAAACCAAAAAATAATCTATTAAAATAATTTTTACAACCAAATTTTTATTCGATTTTAATATTTTAAACAACTTTTATGCTCAGTTTTCAATTGGTGCATAATTATCTTGAAGACGGTTCCAGAATGCCATACGATCATGAAGTGGGAATCGTTCGGATGTTACTGTTGTATTAATATGTAAAAATTCTTGATTACCATTTACACGTGGCCATCTAGTTGTTGCAACCAAATCAAGTAATGGTGTTGGATTACTATAATAAATAACATATAATTATGAAAAAACATAATAAAGACAGCCACATCAAATTAAAATGGACAAAACGATTATAATTAATACAATTATTATTTGCTTTAAGTAACTATGATAAAATAAAAAAAAACATACCCATTTCTTGCAAAGTTTGTCCACATTCTAACCATACGTCTTTGCGTTGTCATAGCTGGATTTGTTGGTAATAATGGTGGTGGAATACTTGTTACACGGAATAAATAGAAAATATCATCGGCATGCACTGCACCAGGGTAATCATTTAAAAATAATAATGTTTTAATTAAATTTAATGCACCATCAAAACTAAATTGATAATAATAAACTGGTGCCGATTGATGTTGTGCATGAATTCTTGCTGTTTGATCAATACCATGTGCAAACATTAAATCAGTATTGTACTAAAATTAAAACAAAAAAATTAAATGAATATATGTTTATGTTTTTAATTAATAGCACGACACATAGATCAGCGCATGCAATATATTATAGAAATACCAAAGTGTATTCATAACGTAAATCATTTGCTAACGATTGTCCATTAAAATAAAAATCTTTTATTTCATCAACAATCATTTGTGCTTGTATTGAACCTTGTGGAATTTGCCATGATTGTGGAATTAATAATGATGGATTATTATTAAATGTTGGGAAAACACTTGAATCCAATAATAATTCACGAATCATAAATAAACTTTCGTCACTATTAAAACCGGTAATATATGGTATTTGATAAAAATCACCACTTGACATAACATCCATTGGAGATCTGGGTAAAAATACTTCATCTTCTGGTGTATCAGCTGGATCTTGACTTGGTACGAATGGAATTGGTAAAAGACCTCTTGGAAGTGGCTGCGGATAAATAAATATTATTTTATTGTATACATATAGTAAATAATTTCCTATTCTATATTCTGAATACAAAATAAAAATATAATTTTTACATATGATAATGCTCCTGGTGTTGCAGCAACTAATGCACTTGGCGGTAATTGTCGCAATTGATTTACTAAATCTGCATTATCGGTCCATGTTAAACGTAAATCACGTCCCAATTGATGTGCAACAGCAGCCGGATTAGTTTGGAATGCCCATGGATTAAGTGCCGAACCACTTTGTGAAATGGCTCGTGTAAATAAACCTCGTGCATTTTGTGATAAAAGTAAATAATGTACAGCCGCACCACCAGCACTTTCACCAAAAATTGTAATATTATCTGGATCACCACCAAATCTTTCAATATTTGCCTTAATCCATTTTAATGCCAATACCATATCTTTCATACCATAATTTCCTGGTGAATTTGAATCACCAGTACTCAAAAAACCTAATACACCTAAACGATAATTAATGGATACCATTAAGACACCGTCACTGATAATATAATCGGGACCATAAATCCATGAGTTTCCTGATCCACCACTAAAACTACCACCATGTATCCAGACCATAACTGGTACACGGCCGGCAACATTTCGTGAATAAACATTTAAGAATAGACAATCTTCATCACCTTCTGAACCAATAATACCAAGGAATGCACCACTTGGACATACATTACCATGTTCAGATGCATCACGTACACCTTCCCAACCTGGATGTGGTAGTGGTGCTTTAAATCTTAATTCGCCAACTGGTGGTTGAGCATATGGAATACCAGCATATTTACAATAACTACAGAATAATCCACATGATGTCGACACACCTTGTAATTTACCTGATGTTGTTTCAATTACTGGACAATTCTGCATATTTAATAAAGTGAAAAATATAAATAACAATTAATAACTATACAGTTTATATATCCTCAAACAAAATTAATTAACTAATTATTAAATTTTAATTTAATAATACGTTTACGTACGGCAAAACCACCTGGTGGTACATCACCAAGATTTTCTGGTAACACATCTAGTAAACTATCACCTGACTGGCCTATTTTTGTACCAGCTACAATATAGGCAACCGTTGCGATTACAATTAACTTAAACATTCTTGAATATTTTCCACTACTTAAATGATTCCATCATATACATTTCGCCTGACTTTTATACCGAAATCTTACTGACAATTATTATCATTATATCATTCGATTTGCAGAAAAAAAAAATATTAACAAAACAAAACAAACTTATCGCAATCGTATACACAAAACGCGTCACAAATTATAATTTGAATTGTATTTAAAGGTGTAGAACATATAAAAAAGATGTCCAATGATTATATATCAGTCCATACTCACCAATAATGATTATATTTATTGATTATACCACTATTAAAATATCGTATAATTGGTTTTTTATTGAATGTTTTAATTACAATTTTCACTTAGGTCTATGTTTTTGTTTTCCATCGATTTTTACATATTTAATTTATGTGAATAAAAAAATTATCAAAATTATCTTAAGTTATTCATCAAAATTTATAATATAATATAAATAAATAAATAAATAAAATAAATAATAAATAATAAATATAAGCAAATTAATCGCTTATATGAATCGTTAATAAAAATTAATTGAATTACAGTCGAAAAGTTGCATGTACTAATTTACTTACACACAATACTTTGACTTTTTTATGATTATGTGTAGATCAAAAGATTGAACGACTTTCGATTCACGTTTGAATTATGTACCTTATTCTGGGTATTCTGGGACACATTCAAATCGTGCGATAAACAATTGTCCATTTTTTTAACTTAAATCTGTTTAATCATATGTCCACCCACCGTCACGCCTATATAGGGTTTTCAATACGTTACTCATTGTATCAATTCTAAATTCTTATTTTTTTAACTTCGTGAAATGTGTTAGTAAATCCCTTGCTAAACACATAGTATAAACCATTTAGCGACCCGTGGATCAGTCGCACATATGTAATTTTTGTTCTTATGTATAATATACAAGAAATCAACAGAACACATATACATCTACGGGCAAACTTAATGAATTATTGTTATGAAACCGAGAGAAAATTTTTGAAACTTATTTTAACTATTAGCAATCTGTTTTCATTCTTTTTTTGGTATTGAAATTATTTTTGCGTTATTATTATTCTTTTATTTATATAATTTTTTCATCGTTCATATATAAAATTATACCGTAGGAGCAACGGTGGACTAGTTAATAAATACTAATGAAAATAGTTTTTAAAAAAAAAAATAAATTTTTTCTGGAAAATTCAGGAAAAATCTCAACATTTTAAATATATGAATATTCTCGAATCTCGAAAAATTAAATTAAAAAACGTAAGCCCAACCAAATTATTTACCGATTATATACAATAGACAGAAACAAATAAATTATATTCAAGGATGTATTTTGCTGATAAATAAGTTTGGGATAAAATTACCCTGACATATGGATCCACCAAATATTGTAAATTAAGCAAATGTTCAATCAACATTTTACTATCTCAACCAGCCAGTATATGGTCAACAACACCCAGTTAAGTATCAACAATTACATCCGGTTGTATTTAACCATCAGCATCTATATCAACTTCAAATACACCAACAAAAACCAATTCAACCAATTCCGCCGCAACAGCAAATAAAGGTAATGTCACAACAAATTTCATCACATTTTTAGTAACTTTAGTTGAAGAAATTTCACCCAACTATATATTTACCTAATATTTAGAACTGTTAATTTAATGCTTCGAATAAGAATATCAAGGAATAACATATCAAAGGTTTTATTTGTTAATCTATTGGGAATAAATGCATAACGTGGATTTTCTTAATATGTGCACTTATTGCTAGTAGAACTCGTCTTCAACCAGGAAGATATAATTTCAAAGTCAAAATTATTTTACATTTATTATACCAGTTAAGTTCTTACTGTGTGTCAGCACATAATTCATTTTTTATATATATGTGAAAGTTGCTTAAATTATGGCTTTTAAATATTTCTTGGCTTGCTCGAAGTGAAGAGTGCCGGAGTGCAGCACGCTAAAACTTAACTATTTTAATTTAAGCAAAATCAAAATACTATTATGTTCACTGTTTAGTGGTTAAATTACAAATGCAATTATTCAAAAGTCAACTTCTCAGAAAATATCCTGTATATGACTATTACATTGAGCTCAACAGAAATAGCAACTCTATACTGAGCTGCTTAATTCTAACTCAACCAGTTATGGTCCATATAAAACCATCGACCGACCGCACCTTATATTCATCTATTAATTTTTTAAACTTCTCGATAATTTTTTGGCAAGAGAAAGGTTTAGGAAACCGGCCATAAGAACTACCTCAAAAGTAAATGATTTAATTTTGTATCAAACCTCGTTAATACACACCAATAATAATATTTATAAATAAAATATAATTATAAATTAATGATATTATAAAAAATGTTTTTATAATATTGTAGATAAGATTATTATCATGTTACAAATGACAGAAAAAAATAAACACAGATTTTTTTTTGTATAAAATTATATACTTTGACAAAAATTAATTAAATCAAAATTACTGTATTGGGGAGCTTGTACAAATTGTTAACGCTATACACTATATTATATTTATAACAAATTGAAATGAAAAAATAAATAAACAAAACAAACACGAAATGATAAAATTTGTTTATATTTTATATAATACATTATTGTAATGTAAAGATAAATAAAAAATAAGGTAGTTAGCTACACGAAATTAACTTTAATTGAAATTGACCAATTTAAAATCAAATTGCATTATATAAATACAACGTTTCAAGGGGTTAGGATGGAAATATGTAATATTTGTAGTTTGATTTTTAAATTATTACAACAGCATTTAGTTATTTAGTTATATAGTAGTTAGTAGTAGTAGTTACATAGTTATAAAGTTAATACAGATCAAATATTTTACACATGGTATAGTACACATAAATAAAAGTATTTATATAACTTTGAGAATGAATAATAAATCGTGTCAGTACATTGATAAAGTGTCGAAACACTTAAGTTATGTTGTGTGTTGTCAGAAGTATCTCAATAATAATAGTACTTTTCTGTATTGAACACATTCATTTTTAATGAATATTAATTATTATTGCATTTTGTAAATAATCCCTTAGATATGATTTGCAATATTGGTGACACATGCAATATAAAATGGTTTTCCTACCAATAATCTATAATAATAATAATATTGTATATTTGTTGTTGTTCATCTCTAATATACATTTTTAATTGTAATATATACTTACATTACATTACATTACATACATTAAACTCAAATATGGTTCTCCTGTCAAATCTATCTGCAACTATAATGTCTTCAAATCCTATTCAAATTTAGGCATCATAATATCATCATTTACTGCATCTAACGGTTTTTGTAAATTTTGATAAGTTCGATCCTGGTAATAAAAATTAAATTCGAAAATACTTGTTAAATAAAAATAGTATTGTATATATTAATGTATTAAGTATAAAAATTAATATATTACATAATAATAATAAAATAATTGGGTGATATTTTTGTGATTTTTATGCTGACTCTCCTCTCCTGCTGTAATTAATATTAACTAAGTTTTTAGAAGATACTGTCTGCAACCTGTATACGCCTTAGCAATTCTTCTACACAGTCGCCACATTATCATCGGCTATTTATTTGTTATTCGTAACTCTAACGCATTAAGGCCATTTCCATTATCTGCAACCTGTGGACGCGTCTTTTTGCAACTGGCATTGTCAAATATGCTGTATAATAGTTGTAAATATGCTTTAATGTAATTATATATTTTATTTCATCATTACATCATTATATATAAACTATTGTATCAAAGCATTAAATTCCATGTAAAATACTATATATGTATGATAATTGTATAACATAATAAATCCTCGCATACCTAATTCTACCAGAGTTAAACTATAATAATTTCTGCATGTCTCAATTGCATACAATTTGATGCAGGAGTTTAGATGTGATAATCAAGTTCATTCATAATGAATATTCAGAGCACGTCTATTACATCTACTGATGACATATGAGCGAGCCATCTGAGGAATTGAAATATTTGACGATGTTCTCATTTTTCAACTATTGTAATCATTTGTTCGTTGATTCAATCAAACAACGAATATATTTGAAAAGATATCATAAGATTAACAATTGCAATTTGCATGCACTGCTTAATAATTTTTATTCTAAAAAATTAAGAAAAATCAATAAAACTGAAATCACAGTTTTTATATTATTCCGAATATTGAAAAACAATCTCTTGAAATTCGAGAAAACGACCACTATTACTCCCATTTTCTGACATCTATTTCTTTCAATTAATAATTATTGCAAATATTACTGATTTAAAGTGTTGGCCGTGTATCACCACCCACTATTCTCAAATTACAGTACGCACAACACAATAATATAATGTTCAGTTTTGATAGTATC
The DNA here is from genome assembly GCA_910594885.2 of Bibio marci. Taxonomy (NCBI): domain Eukaryota; kingdom Metazoa; phylum Arthropoda; class Insecta; order Diptera; family Bibionidae; genus Bibio; species Bibio marci. The sequence continues at coordinate 45,215,880 of OU343114.1, forward strand.
TATCGTTCGATAATTGCAATCCCATTGGTATATTGTTAAACACTCTGCCTTGCATATCAACTTGATTGTAATGAGACTTTGATAAATTCAATATGGATCACAAAACATGATGATGAACTTTTAAACTAAAACCTCTATAACAGATTCTTATTGATTTAAACTCACATATACTGGACAACGGCGAAACATATAAAGTATTGATATCGGTGTAATCGGGGTCACATTCGTAAAGGACATTCTACTAACATTAGTTTGGATGTAAGAGTTTTTGTGTCAGTAGTATATGGCATATATTTTTTGTAACCTACTAACAATAAGTAAAGGTATGAGATCTATCAAATAAATGTTCTTTTTATTTTCTCCATTATTTAAAACCGCTTTATATTAAAAAAAAAAAAATAAAATAAAAAAAAAAAGTGAATATCAACTCGGAGAACGAAGTTATAATTACAACAAAATTTAATTCAAATTAATTTATTATTTGCATTAATCATTGTTCATTTTTTAATTGGTGCATGTGTCTCTTGAAGACGATTCCAGAATGCCATACGTTCATGATGTGGAAAACGTTCAGCTGTTACTGTTGTATTGATTTGTAAATATTCTTGATTACCATTTACACGCGGCCATTTAGTTGTTGTAAGAGCATCATTTACTGGTGTTGGATTCCTATATAATTGGAAACAAAGATGTTAAAAAATGAAATTTTGAAAATTTTATTTGTTTAATAAACATACCCATATTTAGCGAAATTTGTCCACATTCTGACCATAAGCCTAAGTTTCACCATAGCTGGATTTGATGGCAATAAAGGTAGTGGAATTATACGGAATAAATAGAAAAGGTCATCAGCATGTACTGCTCCTGGATAATTATTTAATAGCAATATGTTTTTAAACATATTTAAAGCACCGACAAAACTAAATTGATAATAATAAACCGGATCTGTTTGATGTTGTGCATGAATTCTTGCTGTTTGATCAATACCATGGGCAAACATTAAGTCAGTATTATACTAAAATTAAACGAATCAAATTGTTAGCAAAAGTTCGCATTAGTTTATATTAAATTGTGTGATACCATAGAATATTCATAACGTAAATCATGCGATAATAATTGTCCTTCAAAATAGAAATTTTTTATTTCGTCAACAATTGTCTGTGCTTCCACAGATCCTGTTGGGATTTGCCATGTATTCGGAATTAATAACGATGGTTGAGCATTAAATGTTGGGAAAACATTTGCATCCAAAAATAATTCACGAATCATAAATAAACTTTCGTCACTATTAAAACCAGTAATATATGGTACTTTAATAAAATCACCACTCGTCATAATATCAATTGGTGTTCTGGGTAGAAATACTTCATCCCTAGGCGTATCAGCTGGATCTGTACATGGTACAAATGGAATTGGTAGAAGACCTCTTGGAATAGGCTATATACAAAAGAATAATGATTAACTTTATAATAATATTAATAACATTTCAAACGAATATATATTATTTACATATGACATAGGTCCAGGTCTTGCAGCATTCAATACTGCTAATGGCAACTGACGAAATTGATTTACTAAATCTGTATTATTGGACCATGTTAAACCTAAATCACGTCCCAATTGATGTGCAACAGCTTCCGGATTTGTTTGATATGTCCATGGATTAAGAGCCGAACCACTTTGTGAAATGGCTCGTGTAAATAAGCCTCGTGCATTAGGTGATAAGAGTAAATAATGTACAGCCGAACCACCAGCACTTTCACCGAAAATTGTAATATTATCTGGATCTCCACCAAATCTTGCAATGTTTGCCTTAATCCATTTTAATGCCAATACCATATCTTTCATACCATAATTTCCTGGTGAGTTCGAATCACCAGTACTCATAAAACCAACTATACCCAAGCGATAATTAAACGATACCATTAAAACTCCTTCACCAATAATATAATCAGGACCGTACATTCCTGAATTTCCTGAACCCAAACTATAAGCACCACCATGAATCCAAACCATTACTGGTAAATGTCCATTGACATTTTGTGCATAAACATTTATAAATAGGCAATCTTCATTATTTGAACATTCATTACCATGCTCTGATGCATCACGTACACCTTCCCATCCAGGATGTGGTAATGGCGCTCTGAATCTTAAATTACCAACTGGTGGTTGAGCATATGGAATACCATTATATTGACAATAACTACAGAATAATCCACATGACGTTGAGGCACCTTGTAATTTACCACTTGTTGTATCAATTACCGGACAATTCTATATAGTTTTTAATAAAGTAAAAATTGAAAATTGAATAAAATTATAAAGTGTTCGATTTACATATAATTAACTAATTATTAACTAATTATTCAGTAAATACATTACACAAACGAATTAATTAATAACTAATTATCTAAAATTAATTGTAAATGTATACATACAGCAAAATTATTTGGTGGTGTATCATCATCAAGAATTTCTGGTACTACATCAATTAATTCATCAGCAAATTTGTGTATGTTTGCGCCAGATACAATATAGGCAGCCGTTGCAAATACAAATAATTTAAACATTTTACAATATTTTTAACTACTATGATACCATTTCATTATTTACCTACTTTATTTATACCAAAAAACAAGTCTTTATCGTTATTTGATTAGGACAAAAATAAAAAAAAATTAAAAAAATATATCATAATCGCCCATTTACGAGTACGTATAAAAAATTTCGCAAAATATAATTAATTTTATACATTCCTCCTCTATATAAACAACAAATGTTTCTTTGATTATATGATTATATCTTTATAAGATGATTAATAATGGTTATATAATTGGTTTTTTTATTATAGGTTCATATGTTTAATTATAATTTTCAATTAATTGCAGATTAAAAATATAAATAAAGCTTTCTTTATTGTTTGTTTTCAACTGTTTTGTTTGTTTTCATCTAATATACCAGTATGTAATTTTATTCCTAACTGTTTTCCAAAATTACAATCAGTGCACTAATGCATACTCTGTGTGCACTTATTCCAAGACATACCATCCAGACACATATGCATAATGGGTACATGTTTGTGCTGAAAGATTTATTCAGGACAATGTGTGGACACATGATCCTTAATTGAGTGCACTGTTTTGAAAGATACATTTAGGACACGTAGTTTAATATAGCAAGCACAAAATTTGGGCACAACTATTTATTTTTGGTTTTTGAATGGATGCACACCCAGAATAGGCTAGTAGTCTGAATGTGACTTATAAAACAATTCATGGTTTATATGGTTTAGGTGCACAACACGAGGACTTATGTCTATCCTGTGCCATCATAATAGATTATACTAAATTATCATGGAACGTTGTCATTTGGCACATATGAACAATGGACGTTTTCAATACATTGCATTGTTTTGTGTCCGTTTGTACACGTCGATGATGTCTTTGTGTCAGTGGCACATTTACTGGAAACATTGTGGGCACAAATCGCAAGAATGCTTAACGGGATATTATATAACATATTGTAATTTTGCTATATATTGTTACTTATTTTTAGATACGGTGTACATATTAATTAGGAACATTATCGCAACGCGATATTATCACGACATGATTGAAATATAAATAAATAAATAATAAATATAACATTTTCATAAATAAAGAAAATAAATGCTATAAATAAAAACTAATAAAATATACGTCATAAACAGTGAAACATAAATTTTAACCAAATTTGAAAAATTAATAAATATAAGGAGATTTATATATTCGATTTGAATTTAATAATAAGCATCATTTGCATTGATTAATATACAAAAATATATTTTATTTAGGTTAAATCATGGTGTACATATACATATATTCAAGTCAAAGTAATCTTAAACAGAAATTATTTACAACCCCAGCAATTTTTGTTTTTAATAAATATGTAAAGCGAATGTTTACATGAAATAAATTGAAATAAGTTATATAGCAAATGTTTTTCGAAAACGTAATTAAATAACATATCAAAAATATATTCTATCTATACATGTCTATTCCACATCTTCATTACGTTGATGTCATTTAAATATGATTGCAAATGATTTAATTACGAAATAAAACGTATCATACACCTAGTATATTATGTGTAAGTGTATTAATCTTAATAACAATTATACCTCCGCGCTTCCTTTTAGAATTAACAAGTTATATTTATATGAAGTATAAATAAATTTTGATTCACTTACATTAATAATATTAACATCGTAAATTCAATGTTATTCGTTATATAAAATAGCTCAGGGCAAATAATAAAAATTTCCAATACAGACATGATTGAATTAAATTTTATTCATTTAATATCTTAGCTGCAATTATTATTTATATATTGCATTATAGTTCAGTTCTCCATTGTTTTGGTGCATAAGTATTTTGAAGATAATTCCAGAATGCCATACGATGATGAAGCGGATATCTTTCTGATGTTACTGTTGTATTAATATGTAGAAATTCTTGATTATCAGCCACAGGCCACCATTTGGTTGTTGCAACATCATCATTTATTGGTGTTGGATCACTAAAAAACGAAAATATCAAATCTAGATTATTTTTACTTATATTTGTTAAATATTATATAAATTATTAAACATACCCATTCTTAGCAAAGTTTGTCCACATTCTGACCATCCGCGATCGTGTTAACCTAGATTCTGGCACTGGTAGTGGAAGCTTTGAAAACAATGAATGATGAAGTAAATATAAATTATTATCACCATGAACTGCACCAGGATATTGTTGTAAGAATAACATTTTTTTCATTAAATTAAATGCACCAACAAAACTAAATTGATAATAATAAACTGGTTCCGATTGATATTTTGCATGAATTCTTGCTGTTTGATCAATACCATGTGCAAACATTAAATCAGTATTATACTAAAATAAAATAAATTTATGTTTATTTAGTCATTAGTTAATGTTAACCATGACAATATGTTAACGTTTTATATAATATACCATAGAATATTCATAACGTAAATCATACGATAGTAAAGGTTGACCATAAAAATAAAAATTTTTAATTTCATTAATAATTTCTTGTTCTTGTACAGATCCTGCTGGAATATTCCATGCATATGGAATTAATAATGATGGATTATCATTTAATTTATCGAATATTGTTCGATCCAATATTATTTCACGAATTATAAATAAACTTTCGTCACTATTAAAACCAGTAATATATGGAATTTTCAGAAAATCACCACTTGTCATAATATCAATCGGTGTTCTGGGTAAAAATGTTTCATCTTCAGGTGTATCAGCTGGATCTGTACATGGTACAAATTGTATCGGTTGAAGACCTCTTGGAAGTGGCTAAATTAAAAAATGATTTTCAGTAATAGTGCTAATTATTTAAAATATATAATAATAATAATTTACATAATCTAATGGTCCCGGTCTTGCAGCATTCAATTCCTTGAATGATAATTGCCGAAATTTATTTACTAAATCTGAATTATCCGTCCATGTTAAATTTAAATCACGACCTAACTGATGTGCAACATCCGCCGGATTTGATTGATATGCCCATGGATTAAGAGCCGAACCACTTTGTGAAATAGCTCGTGTAAATAAACCTCGTGCATTTTGTGATAAAAGTAAATAATGTACAGACACAGCACCAGAACTTCCACCAAAAATTGTAATGTTATCTGGATCACCACCAAACTTAGCAATATTTGCCTTAATCCATTTTAATGCCAATACCATATCTTTCATACCATAATTTCCTGGTGAATTTGAATCACCAGTACTCATATAACCAACTATACCCAATCGATAATTAATGGATACCATTAAAACGCCTTCATCAATAACATAATCAGGGCCACTTTTTCGTGAGTTGCCTGATCCAAAAGTAAAACCACCACCATGAATCCAAACCATTACTGGTAAATGTCCATTGACATTTTTTCCATAAACATTTAAGAATAAACAATCTTCTTCCTTTGTACATTCATTGCCATGTTCCGATGCATTACGAATACCTTCCCATCCATGGTGTGGTAATGGTGCTTTGAATCTTAATTCACCAACTGGTGGTTGAGCATATGGAATACCAGCATATTTACAATAACTACACAATAATCCACATGATGTTGAGACACCCTGTAATTGACCTGATGTTGTTTCAATTACTGGACAATTCTATATTTTGATTATAAAATACAAAAAAAAAATAATGATTAAACTTGATAAAACACTACACACAAATAACTTTACTAAAATACTTAATTAAAACTTAAATGAATACACTTACAGCATATTCACTATCAATTTTTGGTATTTTATTAAGTAATTCGTCATGCGAATTGTGTATTTTTGTGCCAGATACAAATACAAAATATGCAACCGTTGTAATTATTATTAATTTAAACATTTTTAAACGTTTTCCAACAGTATAATGATTCTAATTAACTTAATATAAAATTTTGTAAACTAAAATCTTATAAAATGTTACATTAATTCTCATTACATTGATTTAGGAGAGAAAAAGTAATTATCGTAATCGGCAACAAAGCGACATAAAATATAATTTTAGTTTCAAGTACGCCGATTAATTAAATCTAGCAGGGAAACTACATACATGTACATGAATATTTTTATATTCTGATCATTTGAACTGAATATAATAAAAATTGTTTCAGTCAGAAGGATATGGATAAGATTTTGTTATATTTAAATGTATTCTTAGTCCTTACTTTGACGAATTAAATTAATTTTATTCAAGAGAATCATAGTGATAGATTAACTTAATCTTCACCAAAATATTTGACTAATCAATTTATGTTGTAATATCTTTACAATAATTTCAATAAGAATCCCTTAAACTGAAAAATTTAGAATTTTCTATTAATTTTTTCCATAAAACATACACAGTACAAAACACGCGAACATATTTATACAAATCGCGTGTAGTTAATATTTAAATTAATTATATTCTATTTTGTCAAGTATTCATTTTAAATATTTTCAATATCAATTTCGTTATTTAAACGCTATTAATAATATATATTTTACATAAATTAAAAACAACTAATTAGCAATATTCAATTAAAAAAGTCTTGCTATCATTTAGAAATTGCTATGAACCTTATATTAAATGATAAGAAAATTGATGTTTAATCTTTCATACTATTAACTGTATAAAATGGAATACAAAATATGCTGTACTAATTTTTAATGAAGCTTGATTGGAGATGTATAAAAAACTACAAAATAAAATGAAAGAAAACAATGTTGTTCATGAAGTCAAATATTTAAATCAAAAGATTCCTGTCCGATTTCTGCTTTGAATGGCTTTAGAATGAATCTACTATATTAATGAAAGAGAATTATTTAAAAATAAAGATAAAATGATAAAAGCATTCAATTATATTTTTTATCTCAAAAATTACATTACATACTAGTAAATATAGCAATATGGGTAATAATATATATAACTATATAAGCTGTTATTGCTATTTCACTACAATGATCTACTGTTTTTCTTGTTTTTATCTTTGATACTTATCAAAATAGTGTTTAATTTCAATGTTATTGCTTATCGGTAGTGGTTGTGAACCATTAGTGCTTGGAAATTACGTGCGTTTTGGTTCACTTGAGTTATTTGACCTGGTGCAGTTTGGAATTATAATGGATTGTGCACTGCATTGTGACCAATTGAATAATTATTGGCAGTTACATTTCACGTATGTGGTAATTTTTTGGACAAATATGTTGCAGTGCTTCTTATGTTTATCGGTTTCTCGGTTCTGAATCTGTCGTTGTTACTCAAATTCATAACACGTAACAATGGATTTTGAACTGTGGAGTCTTGGTGTGGGTTAGAGGCGAATGCAGGTTTATATATGTGTGGAGAAGATGTTACTTTATGATTATAACCATATTTCATTATTATTTTATCTTTATATATCAATATATTTATTGAAAATCGATATTGTAACACATTATCATTTAATGTTTCTTCTAAAAAAATAATATAAATAAAAATAATTAAAAAAACCTTTATTATTTTAACGCACGCAATGCAAAAACTAATGAAACTAGTAATTTTCTATTTAAAATTCTCCAATAATGTGTTAAACAATTAATAAGTATATTAATTCGTTTGTGAATTATTTCAGTGGCACAAGTGTAACTAAAAAGCATACACATCATTAAATCTGAAGGATGAGAGTTCGATTATATGTTGGAAATTATTTAAATAAATTCCCATTGTATTGGTTCTTTGAATTGAAAATTCATTATCTTTATAAATATGAATTTCAGAGATTAATTATATCTATAAACAAAACACTATATATTCAATTTATCGTCACAAAATTCCAGGTCAATTGGTGAAAAGCTATCTATACATTCAAGAGAGCGGATTAATTTACCACCTTGAGTGTAAATAATGTTTTGGTAGCGTAGATAGAGATATAATACTGTAATAAAAATAAATACGAATTTACTACGCAAATCATTTTCATTTAACCTTAATGCACTATAAAATAGTTAATAAATTCAAATAAGATTATGTTGCCAAAAATCAAGTTTTATTCATTTTTTGTAATTATTATTATATTATTGTTTATTTCTCCGTTGGTGCATAGATCTCTTGAAGATAATTCCAGAATGCCATACGAACATGATGTGGATAGCTTTCTGATGTTACTGTTGAATTGATATGTAAAAATTCTTGATTGCCAGACACGCTGGGCCATTTAGTTGTTGCAATGTCATCACCGATAGGTGTTGGATTGCTACAGTAATAAAAATTATATGTGAAATCAAATAATATTAGAAAATCTTTGTAAGATATTTTGTAAATGTAAATGATTAAACACACCCATTTTTTGCAAAGTTTGTCCACATTCTAACCATTCGCGATCGAGTTAACTTAGCTAGTGGTAATGGTAGTGGAAGATTGGGAATTACTGATGCATGAAATAAATATAAAATATCATCAGCATGAACTGCACCAGGATATCCATGTAATAGTAAAATTGTTTTCATTAAATTAAATGCACCAACAAAACTAAATTGATAATAATAAACTGGTTCCGATTGAAGTTCTGCATGAATTTTTGCTGTTTGATCAATACCATGTGCAAACATTAAATCAGTATTAAACTAAAATAAGAAAATCAATGTTTTCATAATGATTCAATCAATGTAAAAAATATTATACAAATTATACAATACCATAGAATATTCATAACGTAAATCATACGATAGTAAGGGTTGTCCATAAAAATAAAATTTTTTAATTTCATTAATAATTTCTTGTTCTTGTACAGATCCTGCTGGAATATTCCATGCATATGGAATTAATAATGATGGATTATCATTTAATTTATCGAATATTGTTCGATCCAATATTATTTCACGAATTATAAATAAACTTTCGTCACTATTAAAACCAGTAATGTATGGAACTTTCAGAAAATCACCACTTGTCATAATATCAATCGGTGTTCTGGGTAAAAATGTTTCATCTTCAGGTGTATCAACTGGATCTGTACATGGTACAAATGGAATTGGTTGAAGACCTCTTGGAAGTGGCTGTATTAAAAGTTATTTTATATAATATATATATTATTTAGAAAATAATAAGTATTATTTACATATTCTAATACGCCTGGACTTGCAGCATTTAATTCCTTTAATGATAATTGTCGCAATTTATATACTAAATCTGAATTATCCGTCCATGTTAAATTTAAATTACGCCCTAATTCATGTGCAACATCCGCCGGATTTGATTGATATGCCCATGGATTAAGAGCCGAACCACTTTGTGAAATAGCTCGTGTAAATAAACCTCGCGCATTTTGTGATAAAAGTAAATAATGTACAGCCGCACCACCAGCACTTTCACCAAAAATTGTAATGTTATCTGGATCACCACCAAATTTAGCAATATTTGCTTTAACCCATTTTAATGCCAACAAAATATCTTTCATACCATAATTTCCTGGTGAATTTGAATCACCAGTACTCATAAAACCTACTATTCCTAATCGGTAATTAATGGATACCATTAAAATGCCTTCACCAATAACATAATCAGGGCCATATGTTTTTGAGTTTCCTGATCCCGTAATGAAAGCACCACCATGAATCCAAACCATTACCGGTAAATGTCCATTGACATTTTTTCCATAAACATTTAAGAATAAACAATCTTCTTCCTTTGTACATTCATTACCATGTTCCGATGCATTACGAATACCTTCCCATCCATGGTGTGGTAATGGTGCTTTGAATCTTAATTCGCCAACTGGTGGTTGAGCATATGGAATACCAGCATATTTACAATAACTACACAATAATCCACATGATGTAGAAACACCCTGTAATTTACCTGATGTTGTTTCAATTACTGGACAATTCTATATTTTGATTATAAAATACAAAAAAAAAAATAATGATTAAACTTGATAAAACACTACACACAAACAACTTTACTAAAATACTTAATATAAACTTGAATGAATTCGCTTACAGCATATTCACTATCAATTTTTTGTATTTTATTAAGTAATTCGTCATGCGAATTGTGTATTTTTGTGCCAGATACAAATACAAAATATGTAGCCGTTGTAATTACTATTAGTTTGAACATTTCAAACGTTTTTGATTGATATTAATATAATGAATAAATTTTGATCTAAACGGGGTTTTATATAAACAAATTCTTACATTATAAAAGAAAACATTTTATTGTCGACCTTATTCGCATCATTTAATTTAATTGATAAGAGAAAAATCACAATCAACAAAACTCAACGTAGGCTCTAATTATAATAATTTCAAATAATAAAATACACTGATAATAGTGATTCTAGGAGGGAATTTACATGCAATTTAATGTAGATCACGTTACATTTATCGAATTATTCTGTAAAAGTGTCACATATTGTAACTAACTATGAATAATATTTATTGCATAAACATTAATATTATATCAAAAATGTTTTTAACATATTTTCAGAGCGCTCATAAATATCGTTAAAATATATAAATTGTTGATTTTTATAATTTTTTTTAAAATTGTACAGTAATTGTAAAGAAATTAAAAATTCCAATTAATTACTAAATAAGCATAACAGTTTTGTCATCAAGTCAATACAGCCAATCATTAAGAAATTTCACCTTAATAATACGAAATTAAAATATTTTGTTCTGAAATCTCTGTGGAGGTGAAGAAACATTATAATAACATATTGCACTATACCAAATCTCATGATATTTAGTGTTATGTTTTCCAATGATATCGATTTCAATTTATTTCGATCGAAAAATGACAGCGTTTGGAAAATATATACCAACTCATACCAAATGAACTTTACAGAATCATTCAAACATTGATTATAGTAAAGTTCTTAAATTACTCATTACTATCTATGGGTGTATATAATCATTCACCAATTGGTCTGCAATTATCGAAAGCAAGATGTTCCCTTTTAATACCATTATTTTTAGTGAGTAGAACTTGATGATGTATCCAGATATTATCAATCATTTGAGTAGCATCAAACACCATATTGCTAAAGATATCGGTTTTTATATATGTATTATATCATATAAGTATTTACAAATAACATATGGGTTGGAATGCCATTCCAGGTCTTTTTGAAACAAATTGAATTTTCGATAATTTATTTATTAATTTTTTTTACGGATATTGTGTAAAAAGTTAACAAAATTAATTAAACATATTTTAATATCAAATTAAAAAATATTCTCATTAAGTATTTTTAGTTTAGTGATATGAAGTCTACATCAGAAATTTCTCAATTAATAATAATTAGCATATAATACTGTAATGGTAGAATACCACACATTTAAAAGTAATTTATAGTAACATTATTATTAGTAATAGTATCCTCTATAATTAGTATTACATGTAGCTGAACTTATTTAAAAATAAATATTCTTTATAGTATAACCAACAATTTAATTAAATATTATAAATAATTATATTTATAATAAAGAATTGGTTTGAAAGTATTTTACTATATTATACACGAATCGTAAGGAAATAGTTCAAGTTTACGTTTCCCTATGCCATCCATAAATTAATTTATTATACGATAACTAAAACAAATAAGTAGTTTCATTCATTACATAACAAAACATATGAATAAACTGCACAATAATTATAAATTATATAAATTAAGTCAGATTATATTCCCAAAATCAAATTTTATTCAAATATTATTCAATTATTATTATTACAACAGTTGTGATTAGTTGTGAATTTATTCGAAAGTTGTCTTTTATATTTCGTGTGATTTTAATTGAGCTTCTTCTATCAAGATTTCACATATACAGTCATGTATTAATTTGAAAATATTAAATTGAAATTAGTCATAATATTTGAATTAATAAATTATTAAATTACCATAACTTATAATGTAAAAAATAATTAAAATTAATTCATGATTCAATATGTGTAATTTTGAACAAAGAAGCTGAATTAAAATCACACCAAATATAATTTTCATTGCAACATTGTTAATTGTTTTATTGGTGCATAAGTTTCTTGTAGACGATTCCAAAATGCTATTCGATCACGATTTGGATAATTACCTACAGTTAGTGTTTTATTAATTTGTAAAAATTCTTGATTACCAGATACGCTGGGCCATTTGGTTGTTGCAATGTCATCACCGAAAGGTGTTGGATTGCTACATAGTTATATTAATCATATACGAAATCAAAATAATATTTGAAAATTATTTAGGTTTTTCTACTATTAAATATAAATAAACATACCCATTTTTGGCAAAGTTTGTCCACATTCTAACCATCCGCGATCGTGTTAATTTAGCTTCTGGTAGTGGCACTGGAAACTTTGGAAGCGGTGATGGATAAAATAAATATAATAGTTCATCAGCATGAACTGCACCAGGATAGTCGTGTAAGAATAAAACCGATTTTATTATGTTAAATGCACCAACAAAACTGAATTGATAATAATAAACTGGCGGTGGTGATAGATGTTTTGCATGGAGTTTTGCTGTTTGATCAATACCATGTACAAACATTACATCAGTGTTATACTAAAATTAAATCAAATTATGTAATATTGAACTAGTCTATATAGTCATTGTTAAAACTATTGTACAATACCATAGAATATTCATAAAGCAAATCCTTCGATAATGGTTGTCCATAAAAATAAAAGTTTCTAATTTCATTAATAATCTCTCGTTCTTCAACAGATCCTTCAGGGATATTCCATGTATATGGAATTAACAATGATGGATTACTATTTAATTTATCAAATATTTTTCGATCCAATAATACTTCATGAACCATAAATAAACTTTCGTCACTATTAGAACCAGTAATATATGGTACTTTAAGAAAATCACCACTTGTCATAATATCAATTGGAGTTCTGGGTAAAAATACTTCATCTTCAGGCGTATCAGCTGGATCTGTACATGGTACAAATGGAATTGGTGTTAGACCTCTTGGAAGTGGCTATATTAAAAAATCATTTTCTATAATAATCTCAATGAATTAAAATAAAATAAATATATTATTTACATAATCTAATTTTCCTGGACTTGCAGCATTCAATTCCTTTAATGATAACTGTCGCAATTTATATACTAAATCTGAATTATCTGTCCATGTTAAATTTAAATCACGACCTAACTGATGTGCAACATCCGCCGTATTTGTTTGATATGCCCATGGATTAAGAGCTGAACCACTTTGAGAAATAGCTCGTGCAAATAAACCTCGTGCATTTTGTGATAAAAGTAAATAATGCACAGCTGCACCACCAGCACTTTCACCAAAAATTGTAATGTTATCTGGATCACCACCAAATTTAGCAATATTTGCTTTAATCCATTTTAATGCCAACACAATATCTTTCAAACCATAATTTCCTGGTGAATTGGAATCACCAGTACTCATAAAACCTACTATTCCTAATCGATAATTAATGGATACCATTACAATACCTGAATCAACAATATAATCAGGGCCATACACTAATGTGTTGCCTGAACCAGAATTAAAACTACCACCATGAATCCAAACCATTACTGGTAAACGTTTATTGAATTTTTTTGTATAAACGTTTAAGAATAAACAATCTTCTTTCTTTCCGCAACCATTACCATGTTTAGATGCATCAAGTACACCTTCCCATCCTGGATGTGGTAATGGAGCTTTAAATCTTAAATTACCAACTGGTGGTTGGGCATATGGAATACCAGCATGTTTACAATAACTACAAAATAATAATCCACATGATTTTGAGACACCTTGTAATTTACCTGATGTTGTTTCAATTATTGGACAATTCTATATTTTGATTATAAAATACAAAAATATAATGATTAAACTTGATAAAACACTACACACAATTAACTTTACTAAAAATACATAAAATAAACTTAAATGTATACACTTACAGCATATTCACTATCAATTTTTTGTATTTCATTAAGTAATTCGTCATTTGATTTCTGTATTTTTGTACCAGATACAAATATAAAATATGTAGCCGTTGTAATTACTATTAGTTTCAACATTTCAAATGCTTTCTATTAATATAATGATTGAATTTTGATCTAAATGGGGTTTTATATACCAAAAATCCTTTTCCGCAACATTTAATTTAATTGATAAGAGTAAAATCACAATCAACAAAACTCAACGTGGGCTATAATTATAATAATTTCAAATGTAAAAATACACTGGTAGAGTAAATCTAAGAGGGAATATACACATGTAATTTAACGTAGGCACGACAATTTCCGGATTATTCTGTAAAAGTGTTATACATTGTAATTAACTATACATAATAGTTAATAATTTAAGTTCAGGAATCTCAGGTGAAGAAAAGATACAGATATGATAATATGACACTATAACAAATTTCATGATGTTTACCACTAAATGTTATGTGATATTGATTTCGATTTGTTCCGATCCAAAAATCAAAGCGTGCGAAAATATACCCCAAGTGAAGATTAAAGTATCTACCAAACATTCCGTACAGGCAAGTTGGTGCAATTATGGAAAACTAGACGTTTCCTTAATACCCTTATTTTTAGTGATTAAACCATATAAAGTGGAGTGTTTAATAATTTAGCTATATATATATAGACATGCATGGTAAAAATTTATCAATATTCGAACTATATAAGTAGTCATTATTTTGATCACCTATAAGTTAGATAAATAAGATAGAGCAAAAGTTTCACATTAATTTCTTAAAAAACCTTTGTATTCTTTATTTATAATTATTTGAATTACCACTGAAATATTTAGAATTTAATTGTAAATTCTTCGTAAAACTTTGTTACGAAAACTATTCAATCAATACATATACGATACTCACATTTATATTTGTAGAATGAATTGTGAATAGTTAACATTTAAATTGATTATAATTATTTTGTCGAGTTTTAAAATGAACATAGCAACTATTTTTTATAATATTGTTATTATTATTATAATTAATGCTATCATAAAAATTGCCATGAACCATATTATATGATAATGTGATTACTTTTTAGTTATTCTTATTTTTAACTATACGTAACACCCGAATATGGTGTGTATCAAGTGTGTATAATAATTTATATGTTGTATTTATAAAATTTCAACTAAATTTGTTAATAATAAATACTTTAATTATGTATTTGAAAACATAAAATCGACAAAAATACAAATAGATAATTAGTAATTCATATATTGCTTCGAGTGGAGCTTATGGCAACTTATAAACATTTATTACATGCAAGTTGGTAAATTACTTCGCATGGGAGTATATAACAATTTACCAATTACAAATACTGCAATTAACGAAAGATAGATGCTTTCATAATTCTATTATTTATATATGGATGATTAGCCCATAGCAATGTGTATGTGTGTGCAGACATTGTTTATCTTTGTGTAGCGTCCAACACACCATATTTTAAAGGATATCCGATTTTCTTTTTATTCCATAAAGTCACCCAGCAGAAAAATTTTAGTATTAAAATTAATACCGAAAAAAATCCTATGAAAATAGCAAGGATGGAACCCGCTATTACTTCATGATTAATAAACATCAGCGCTATATTTGTTTTTAAATACAGCTTCACCTAATACTAATCATTACACATCTTGGTTTTTTAATAATGTAATTATTATTTGTATTTTACGAATTATAGAAACATATTTTAATATCAAATTAAAATTATTCTTATTAAATATTTTTAGTTTAGTGATATGAAGTCTACATCAGAAATTTCTCAATTAATAATAATTAGCATATAATACTGTATTGGTAGAATACCACACATTTAAAAGTAATTTATAGTAACATTTTTATTAGTAATAGTAACCTCTATAATTTGTATTAAATGGAGCTGAACTTATTTAAAAATAAATATTCTTCATATTATAACCAACAATTCAATTAAATATTATTATATTAATATATTATTTATTATTGTATAATTATATTTATAATAAAGAATTGGTTTGAAAGTATTTTACTATATCATAAGGAAAATGTTCAAGTTAACGTTTCCCTATGCCATCCATACATTAATTTATTATACGATAACTAAAACAAATAAGTAGTTTCATTCATTGCATAACAAAACATATGAATAAACTGCAAAATAATTATAAATTATATAAATTAAGTCACATTATATTCCCAAAATCAAATTTTATTCAATTATTATTCAATTATTATTATTACAACAGTTGTGATTAGTTGTGAATTTATTCGAAAGTTGTCTTTTATATTTCGTGTGATTTTAATTGAGCTTCTTCTATCAAGATTTCACATATACAGTCATGTATTAATTTGAAAATATTAAATTGAAATTAGTCATAATATTTGAATTAATAAATTATTAAATTACCATAACTTATAATGTAAAAAATAATTAAAATTAATTCATGATTCAATATGTGTAATTTTGAACAAAGAAGCTGAATTAAAATCACACCAAATATAATTTTCATTGCAACATTGTTAATTGTTTTATTGGTGCATAAGTTTCTTGTAGACGATTCCAAAATGCTATTCGATCACGATTTGGATAATTACCTACAGTTAGTGTTTTATTAATTTGTAAAAATTCTTGATTACCAGATACGCTGGGCCATTTGGTTGTTGCAATGTCATCACCGAAAGGTGTTGGATTGCTACATAGTTATATTAATCATATACGAAATCAAAATAATATTTGAAAATTATTTAGGTTTTTCTACTATTAAATATAAATAAACATACCCATTTTTGGCAAAGTTTGTCCACATTCTAACCATCCGCGATCGTGTTAATTTAGCTTCTGGTAGTGGCACTGGAAACTTTGGAAGCGGTGATGGATAAAATAAATATAATAGTTCATCAGCATGAACTGCACCAGGATAGTCGTGTAAGAATAAAACCGATTTTATTATGTTAAATGCACCAACAAAACTGAATTGATAATAATAAACTGGCGGTGGTGATAGATGTTTTGCATGGAGTTTTGCTGTTTGATCAATACCATGTACAAACATTACATCAGTGTTATACTAAAATTAAATCAAATTATGTAATATTGAACTAGTCTATATAGTCATTGTTAAAACTATTGTACAATACCATAGAATATTCATAAAGCAAATCCTTCGATAATGGTTGTCCATAAAAATAAAAGTTTCTAATTTCATTAATAATCTCTCGTTCTTCAACAGATCCTTCAGGGATATTCCATGTATATGGAATTAACAATGATGGATTACTATTTAATTTATCAAATATTTTTCGATCCAATAATACTTCATGAACCATAAATAAACTTTCGTCACTATTAGAACCAGTAATATATGGTACTTTAAGAAAATCACCACTTGTCATAATATCAATTGGAGTTCTGGGTAAAAATACTTCATCTTCAGGCGTATCAGCTGGATCTGTACATGGTACAAATGGAATTGGTGTTAGACCTCTTGGAAGTGGCTATATTAAAAAATCATTTTCTATAATAATCTCAATGAATTAAAATAAAATAAATATATTATTTACATAATCTAATTTTCCTGGACTTGCAGCATTCAATTCCTTTAATGATAACTGTCGCAATTTATATACTAAATCTGAATTATCTGTCCATGTTAAATTTAAATCACGACCTAACTGATGTGCAACATCCGCCGTATTTGTTTGATATGCCCATGGATTAAGAGCTGAACCACTTTGAGAAATAGCTCGTGCAAATAAACCTCGTGCATTTTGTGATAAAAGTAAATAATGCACAGCTGCACCACCAGCACTTTCACCAAAAATTGTAATGTTATCTGGATCACCACCAAATTTAGCAATATTTGCTTTAATCCATTTTAATGCCAACACAATATCTTTCAAACCATAATTTCCTGGTGAATTGGAATCACCAGTACTCATAAAACCTACTATTCCTAATCGATAATTAATGGATACCATTACAATACCTGAATCAACAATATAATCAGGGCCATACACTAATGTGTTGCCTGAACCAGAATTAAAACTACCACCATGAATCCAAACCATTACTGGTAAACGTTTATTGAATTTTTTTGTATAAACGTTTAAGAATAAACAATCTTCTTTCTTTCCGCAACCATTACCATGTTTAGATGCATCAAGTACACCTTCCCATCCTGGATGTGGTAATGGAGCTTTAAATCTTAAATTACCAACTGGTGGTTGGGCATATGGAATACCAGCATGTTTACAATAACTACAAAATAATAATCCACATGATTTTGAGACACCTTGTAATTTACCTGATGTTGTTTCAATTATTGGACAATTCTATATTTTGATTATAAAATACAAAAATATAATGATTAAACTTGATAAAACACTACACACAATTAACTTTACTAAAAATACATAAAATAAACTTAAATGTATACACTTACAGCATATTCACTATCAATTTTTTGTATTTCATTAAGTAATTCGTCATTTGATTTCTGTATTTTTGTACCAGATACAAATATAAAATATGTAGCCGTTGTAATTACTATTAGTTTCAACATTTCAAATGCTTTCTATTAATATAATGATTGAATTTTGATCTAAATGGGGTTTTATATACCAAAAATCCTTTTCCGCAACATTTAATTTAATTGATAAGAGTAAAATCACAATCAACAAAACTCAACGTGGGCTATAATTATAATAATTTCAAATGTAAAAATACACTGGTAGAGTAAATCTAAGAGGGAATATACACATGTAATTTAACGTAGGCACGACAATTTCCGGATTATTCTGTAAAAGTGTTATACATTGTAATTAACTATACATAATAGTTAATAATTTAAGTTCAGGAATCTCAGGTGAAGAAAAGATACAGATATGATAATATGACACTATAACAAATTTCATGATGTTTACCACTAAATGTTATGTGATATTGATTTCGATTTGTTCCGATCCAAAAATCAAAGCGTGCGAAAATATACCCCAAGTGAAGATTAAAGTATCTACCAAACATTCCGTACAGGCAAGTTGGTGCAATTATGGAAAACTAGACGTTTCCTTAATACCCTTATTTTTAGTGATTAAACCATATAAAGTGGAGTGTTTAATAATTTAGCTATATATATATAGACATGCATGGTAAAAATTTATCAATATTCGAACTATATAAGTAGTCATTATTTTGATCACCTATAAGTTAGATAAATAAGATAGAGCAAAAGTTTCACATTAATTTCTTAAAAAACCTTTGTATTCTTTATTTATAATTATTTGAATTACCACTGAAATATTTAGAATTTAATTGTAAATTCTTCGTAAAACTTTGTTACGAAAACTATTCAATCAATACATATACGATACTCACATTTATATTTGTAGAATGAATTGTGAATAGTTAACATTTAAATTGATTATAATTATTTTGTCGAGTTTTAAAATGAACATAGCAACTATTTTTTATAATATTGTTATTATTATTATAATTAATGCTATCATAAAAATTGCCATGAACCATATTATATGATAATGTGATTACTTTTTAGTTATTCTTATTTTTAACTATACGTAACACCCGAATATGGTGTGTATCAAGTGTGTATAATAATTTATATGTTGTATTTATAAAATTTCAACTAAATTTGTTAATAATAAATACTTTAATTATGTATTTGAAAACATAAAATCGACAAAAATACAAATAGATAATTAGTAATTCATATATTGCTTCGAGTGGAGCTTATGGCAACTTATAAACATTTATTACATGCAAGTTGGTAAATTACTTCGCATGGGAGTATATAACAATTTACCAATTACAAATACTGCAATTAACGAAAGATAGATGCTTTCATAATTCTATTATTTATATATGGATGATTAGCCCATAGCAATGTGTATGTGTGTGCAGACATTGTTTATCTTTGTGTAGCGTCCAACACACCATATTTTAAAGGATATCCGATTTTCTTTTTATTCCATAAAGTCACCCAGCAGAAAAATTTTAGTATTAAAATTAATACCGAAAAAAATCCTATGAAAATAGCAAGGATGGAACCCGCTATTACTTCATGATTAATAAACATCAGCGCTATATTTGTTTTTAAATACAGCTTCACCTAATACTAATCATTACACATCTTGGTTTTTTAATAATGTAATTATTATTTGTATTTTACGAATTATAGAAACATATTTTAATATCAAATTAAAATTATTCTTATTAAATATTTTTAGTTTAGTGATATGAAGTCTACATCAGAAATTTCTCAATTAATAATAATTAGCATATAATACTGTATTGGTAGAATACCACACATTTAAAAGTAATTTATAGTAACATTTTTATTAGTAATAGTAACCTCTATAATTTGTATTAAATGGAGCTGAACTTATTTAAAAATAAATATTCTTCATATTATAACCAACAATTCAATTAAATATTATTATATTAATATATTATTTATTATTGTATAATTATATTTATAATAAAGAATTGGTTTGAAAGTATTTTACTATATCATAAGGAAAATGTTCAAGTTAACGTTTCCCTATGCCATCCATACATTAATTTATTATACGATAACTAAAACAAATAAGTAGTTTCATTCATTGCATAACAAAACATATGAATAAACTGCAAAATAATTATAAATTATATAAATTAAGTCACATTATATTCCCAAAATCAAATTTTATTCAATTATTATTCAATTATTATTATTACAACAGTTGTGATTAGTTGTGAATTTATTCGAAAGTTGTCTTTTATATTTCGTGTGATTTTAATTGAGCTTCTTCTATCAAGATTTCACATATACAGTCATGTATTAATTTGAAAATATTAAATTGAAATTAGTCATAATATTTGAATTAATAAATTATTAAATTACCATAACTTATAATGTAAAAAATAATTAAAATTAATTCATGATTCAATATGTGTAATTTTGAACAAAGAAGCTGAATTAAAATCACACCAAATATAATTTTCATTGCAACATTGTTAATTGTTTTATTGGTGCATAAGTTTCTTGTAGACGATTCCAAAATGCTATTCGATCACGATTTGGATAATTACCTACAGTTAGTGTTTTATTAATTTGTAAAAATTCTTGATTACCAGATACGCTGGGCCATTTGGTTGTTGCAATGTCATCACCGAAAGGTGTTGGATTGCTACATAGTTATATTAATCATATACGAAATCAAAATAATATTTGAAAATTATTTAGGTTTTTCTACTATTAAATATAAATAAACATACCCATTTTTGGCAAAGTTTGTCCACATTCTAACCATCCGCGATCGTGTTAACTTAGCTTCTGGTAGTGGTAGTGGAAGATTTGGAATCGGTGATGGATGGAAAAAATATAATAGTTCATCAGCATGAACTGCACCAGGATATCCGTGTAAGAATAAAACCGATTTTATTATGTTAAATGCACCAACAAAACTAAATTGATAATAATAAACTGGCGGTGGTGATAGATGTTTTGCATGGAGTTTTGCTGTTTGATCAATACCATGTACAAACATTACATCAGTGTTATACTAAAATTAAATCAAATTATGTAATATTGAACTAGTCTATATAGTCATTGTTAAAACTATTGTACAATACCATAGAATATTCATAAAGCAAATCCTTCGATAATGGTTGTCCATAAAAATAAAAGTTTCTAATTTCATTAATAATCTCTCGTTCTTCAACAGATCCTTCAGGGATATTCCATGTATATGGAATTAACAATGATGGATTACTATTTAATTTATCAAATATTTTTCGATCCAATAATACTTCATGAACCATAAATAAACTTTCGTCACTATTAGAACCAGTAATATATGGTACTTTAAGAAAATCACCACTTGTCATAATATCAATTGGAGTTCTGGGTAAAAATACTTCATCTTCAGGCGTATCAGCTGGATCTGTACATGGTACAAATGGAATTGGTGTTAGACCTCTTGGAAGTGGCTATATTAAAAAATCATTTTCTATAATAATCTCAATGAATTAAAATAAAATAAATATATTATTTACATAATCTAATTTTCCTGGACTTGCAGCATTCAATTCCTTTAATGATAACTGTCGCAATTTATATACTAAATCTGAATTATCTGTCCATGTTAAATTTAAATCACGACCTAACTGATGTGCAACATCCGCCGTATTTGTTTGATATGCCCATGGATTAAGAGCTGAACCACTTTGAGAAATAGCTCGTGCAAATAAACCTCGTGCATTTTGTGATAAAAGTAAATAATGCACAGCTGCACCACCAGCACTTTCACCAAAAATTGTAATGTTATCTGGATCACCACCAAATTTAGCAATATTTGCTTTAATCCATTTTAATGCCAACACAATATCTTTCAAACCATAATTTCCTGGTGAATTGGAATCACCAGTACTCATAAAACCTACTATTCCTAATCGATAATTAATGGATACCATTACAATACCTGAATCAACAATATAATCAGGGCCATACACTAATGTGTTGCCTGAACCAGAATTAAAACTACCACCATGAATCCAAACCATTACTGGTAAACGTTTATTGAATTTTTTTGTATAAACGTTTAAGAATAAACAATCTTCTTTCTTTCCGCAACCATTACCATGTTTAGATGCATCAAGTACACCTTCCCATCCTGGATGTGGTAATGGAGCTTTAAATCTTAAATTACCAACTGGTGGTTGGGCATATGGAATACCAGCATGTTTACAATAACTACAAAATAATAATCCACATGATTTTGAGACACCTTGTAATTTACCTGATGTTGTTTCAATTATTGGACAATTCTATATTTTGATTATAAAATACAAAAATATAATGATTAAACTTGATAAAACACTACACACAATTAACTTTACTAAAAATACATAAAATAAACTTAAATGTATACACTTACAGCATATTCACTATCAATTTTTTGTATTTCATTAAGTAATTCGTCATTTGATTTCTGTATTTTTGTACCAGATACAAATATAAAATATGTAGCCGTTGTAATTACTATTAGTTTCAACATTTCAAATGCTTTCTATTAATATAATGATTGAATTTTGATCTAAATGGGGTTTTATATACCAAAAATCCTTTTCCGCAACATTTAATTTAATTGATAAGAGTAAAATCACAATCAACAAAACTCAACGTGGGCTATAATTATAATAATTTCAAATGTAAAAATACACTGGTAGAGTAAATCTAAGAGGGAATATACACATGTAATTTAACGTAGGCACGACAATTTCCGGATTATTCTGTAAAAGTGTTATACATTGTAATTAACTATACATAATAGTTAATAATTTAAGTTCAGGAATCTCAGGTGAAGAAAAGATACAGATATGATAATATGACACTATAACAAATTTCATGATGTTTACCACTAAATGTTATGTGATATTGATTTCGATTTGTTCCGATCCAAAAATCAAAGCGTGCGAAAATATACCCCAAGTGAAGATTAAAGTATCTACCAAACATTCCGTACAGGCAAGTTGGTGCAATTATGGAAAACTAGACGTTTCCTTAATACCCTTATTTTTAGTGATTAAACCATATAAAGTGGAGTGTTTAATAATTTAGCTATATATATATAGACATGCATGGTAAAAATTTATCAATATTCGAACTATATAAGTAGTCATTATTTTGATCACCTATAAGTTAGATAAATAAGATAGAGCAAAAGTTTCACATTAATTTCTTAAAAAACCTTTGTATTCTTTATTTATAATTATTTGAATTACCACTGAAATATTTAGAATTTAATTGTAAATTCTTCGTAAAACTTTGTTACGAAAACTATTCAATCAATACATATACGATACTCACATTTATATTTGTAGAATGAATTGTGAATAGTTAACATTTAAATTGATTATAATTATTTTGTCGAGTTTTAAAATGAACATAGCAACTATTTTTTATAATATTGTTATTATTATTATAATTAATGCTATCATAAAAATTGCCATGAACCATATTATATGATAATGTGATTACTTTTTAGTTATTCTTATTTTTAACTATACGTAACACCCGAATATGGTGTGTATCAAGTGTGTATAATAATTTATATGTTGTATTTATAAAATTTCAACTAAATTTGTTAATAATAAATACTTTAATTATGTATTTGAAAACATAAAATCGACAAAAATACAAATAGATAATTAGTAATTCATATATTGCTTCGAGTGGAGCTTATGGCAACTTATAAACATTTATTACATGCAAGTTGGTAAATTACTTCGCATGGGAGTATATAACAATTTACCAATTACAAATACTGCAATTAACGAAAGATAGATGCTTTCATAATTCTATTATTTATATATGGATGATTAGCCCATAGCAATGTGTATGTGTGTGCAGACATTGTTTATCTTTGTGTAGCGTCCAACACACCATATTTTAAAGGATATCCGATTTTCTTTTTATTCCATAAAGTCACCCAGCAGAAAAATTTTAGTATTAAAATTAATACCGAAAAAAATCCTATGAAAATAGCAAGGATGGAACCCGCTATTACTTCATGATTAATAAACATCAGCGCTATATTTGTTTTTAAATACAGCTTCACCTAATACTAATCATTACACATCTTGGTTTTTTAATAATGTAATTATTATTTGTATTTTACGAATTATAGAAACATATTTTAATATCAAATTAAAATTATTCTTATTAAATATTTTTAGTTTAGTGATATGAAGTCTACATCAGAAATTTCTCAATTAATAATAATTAGCATATAATACTGTATTGGTAGAATACCACACATTTAAAAGTAATTTATAGTAACATTTTTATTAGTAATAGTAACCTCTATAATTTGTATTAAATGGAGCTGAACTTATTTAAAAATAAATATTCTTCATATTATAACCAACAATTCAATTAAATATTATTATATTAATATATTATTTATTATTGTATAATTATATTTATAATAAAGAATTGGTTTGAAAGTATTTTACTATATCATAAGGAAAATGTTCAAGTTAACGTTTCCCTATGCCATCCATACATTAATTTATTATACGATAACTAAAACAAATAAGTAGTTTCATTCATTGCATAACAAAACATATGAATAAACTGCAAAATAATTATAAATTATATAAATTAAGTCACATTATATTCCCAAAATCAAATTTTATTCAATTATTATTCAATTATTATTATTACAACAGTTGTGATTAGTTGTGAATTTATTCGAAAGTTGTCTTTTATATTTCGTGTGATTTTAATTGAGCTTCTTCTATCAAGATTTCACATATACAGTCATGTATTAATTTGAAAATATTAAATTGAAATTAGTCATAATATTTGAATTAATAAATTATTAAATTACCATAACTTATAATGTAAAAAATAATTAAAATTAATTCATGATTCAATATGTGTAATTTTGAACAAAGAAGCTGAATTAAAATCACACCAAATATAATTTTCATTGCAACATTGTTAATTGTTTTATTGGTGCATAAGTTTCTTGTAGACGATTCCAAAATGCTATTCGATCACGATTTGGATAATTACCTACAGTTAGTGTTTTATTAATTTGTAAAAATTCTTGATTACCAGATACGCTGGGCCATTTGGTTGTTGCAATGTCATCACCGAAAGGTGTTGGATTGCTACATAGTTATATTAATCATATACGAAATCAAAATAATATTTGAAAATTATTTAGGTTTTTCTACTATTAAATATAAATAAACATACCCATTTTTGGCAAAGTTTGTCCACATTCTAACCATCCGCGATCGTGTTAACTTAGCTTCTGGTAGTGGTAGTGGAAGATTTGGAATCGGTGATGGATGGAAAAAATATAATAGTTCATCAGCATGAACTGCACCAGGATATCCGTGTAAGAATAAAACCGATTTTATTATGTTAAATGCACCAACAAAACTAAATTGATAATAATAAACTGGCGGTGGTGATAGATGTTTTGCATGGAGTTTTGCTGTTTGATCAATACCATGTACAAACATTACATCAGTGTTATACTAAAATTAAATCAAATTATGTAATATTGAACTAGTCTATATAGTCATTGTTAAAACTATTGTACAATACCATAGAATATTCATAAAGCAAATCCTTCGATAATGGTTGTCCATAAAAATAAAAGTTTCTAATTTCATTAATAATCTCTCGTTCTTCAACAGATCCTTCAGGGATATTCCATGTATATGGAATTAACAATGATGGATTACTATTTAATTTATCAAATATTTTTCGATCCAATAATACTTCATGAACCATAAATAAACTTTCGTCACTATTAGAACCAGTAATATATGGTACTTTAAGAAAATCACCACTTGTCATAATATCAATTGGAGTTCTGGGTAAAAATACTTCATCTTCAGGCGTATCAGCTGGATCTGTACATGGTACAAATGGAATTGGTGTTAGACCTCTTGGAAGTGGCTATATTAAAAAATTAATTTCTATAATAATCTCAATGAATTAAAATAAAATAAATATATTATTTACATAATCTAATTTTCCTGGACTTGCAGCATTCAATTCCTTTATTGATAATTGTCGCAATTTATATACTAAATCTGAATTATCCGTCCATGTCAAATTTAAATCACGTCCTAATTGATGTGCAACATCCGCCGTATTTGTTTGATATGCCCATGGATTAAGAGCTGAACCACTTTGAGAAATAGCTCGTGTAATTAAACCTCGTGCATTTTGTGATAAAAGTAAATAATGCACAGCTGCACCACCAGCACTTTCACCAAAAATTGTTATGTTATCTGGATCACCACCAAATTTAGCAATATTTGCTTTAATCCATTTTAATGCCAACACAATATCTTTCAAACCATAATTTCCTGGTGAATTTGAATCACCAGTACTCATAAAACCTACTATTCCTAATCGATAATTAATGGATACCATTACAATACCTGAATCAACAATATAATCAGGGCCATACACTAATGTGTTGCCTGAACCAGAATTAAAACTACCACCATGAATCCAAACCATTACCGGTAAACGTTTATTGAATTTTTTTGTATAAACGTTTAAGAATAAACAATCTTCTTTCTTTCCGCAACCATTACCATGTTTAGATGCATCAAGTACACCTTCCCATCCTGGATGTGGTAATGGAGCTTTAAATCTTAAATTACCAACTGGTGGTTGGGCATATGGAATACCAGCATGTTTACAATAAGTACACAATAAAAACGAACATGATTTTGAGACACCTTGTAGGTTACCTGATGTTGTTTCAATTACTGGACAATTCTATATTTTTATTATAAAATATAAAAAAATATAATACAACTAAACTTAGTATTTGTGCACATCATAAAATGTGCTATTAATTATTAGTTTAAATTTATGTTAATTCACATACCATATACTCATCATCAACTTTTGGTATTTCATTAAGAAGCTCGTGATTTGTACTGTGTATTTTTGTACAAGATACAAATCCAAAATACACAAACGTTGCAATTACTATTAGTTTAAACATTTTGAACGTCGTTCAATAATGCAATGTTTTTATTTTGTTCGAAATGGCGTTTTATATACCAAATGTTACAATGTATTACCCATCATTTATCAATATCGCATATAATTTAATTGAGACGATGATAAATAATAAATGATCACAATCAACAAAATTAAAACTCAGCATAATAATTATTTAAATATAAAAATACACTTATAAGATAAATCTATAGGAGGAAAACGAGGCAATTAAACGTCGGCCGGCACAATTGTTGAATTGTACTGTAAAAATGTGTAACACATTAAAATGAAACATTTTTCAGTACATGAATCTCATTAGCGGTGAATGCAGCTACTGCTAATTTGGATCAATCGAAAATCTGATATTTAACCACACCATTTTAATAATATCTTATCGATTTCGATTTATTTCGATCTGAAAATGAATGCCTTTAAAATACATAAATATATATGCAAAAAAATTCAGTTAAAATAAGTAGTTTATTGAAGTTAATCTGAGAAATATAAATTAATCTTTCATATTCACTATATTCTATCAATTATATCTATTGTATACATATTGAATTATTATATTCTTAATAAATAAGGACAATATACTTTAAAAAAACTTTCATTTCAATTTAATGATAAAACACTTTGTGAGTAAGATTATAATTAAGAATTACAGGTAATAGGAAAATTTTTAAACAGCCGTCTTTGGCAATTGACTTGTAACTAATTACTTATTTTTCTGAATTTGAATTTTTTGTCTGGGAATAAGTCGAACAAATACCGATGAAGATTTCAAACTAAATAACATATATAGAAAAAATTAAGTTGTCTCGTCAAATGGTTGCATTCTTTTTTTGTAATTGCTTAAATTAAAAATCATGGAAATTGTAAAATTTTGAATATTTTTTTGGTTTATTAATTAAACAGTTAGAAAAACTAGGCACTCATTTATGTCATTCCATGGATTGCGTGAAGTTAAATTAAAATAAATAAAATTAATTATATACAATTTCGAGTCGAGTTTTCATATGAAATATTTTCAGTATTAGCAATTTACTATACATTCAGTATGTTATGTTATGTATATATATAATTTCTATATCGATCGATAATGTCGTTGCTGATTAATAACAACTAACCTAATTCTAAAAATTATTGCTGCCACAGAAATTGCACTATTAACCTTATTGTCATTGTACATACATAATAAGAAAATTAACAATTTTAATCAATTTTACAATTTTACTACACGTAAAAATTACGTTGCGTAGTACAGTTTTTGTAATAATTTAACAAAGACAAAAAAATGAACTAAATTCTTAAATTTAATGTATTGTATCCGCTTCAGCAACACTCACTATATAGAATCTAGAACAGCATATAATTGATTATTTATTAATTGAATAAATATATATGTTAAAAGAATATCGTATTGAAAATTAAAACAGAATTATTTGAGCAAATTCTGTACAGAAAAATTGTCCAAAAAATTTCAAATACCTCCGACTTTTAGAATATGATTTCAACAGAAATTTAACAAATTTCTTCGCAATTACAAATATGTTTCCAGAACTATAATAATTAAAACGTCAATCATCATGCAATTATCGTAGTTCATCAAAGCAATTCTGCCGTCTATTCAGATTTCCTAAACGCTGTGAAACTTTATCAAATTTTATCCAATTTTGACTAAACTTTGTAAGTAAATGTGTAATAGGATTTGGTTTATAATAAATTTCTGGAAAATACATAAGCAGATCAATATTTAACCACACAACAGTCTTACGAAGATGTAGGTTTTCAATAATTTTCATTATATTTTATCAAAATGAATTGGTTTGAATATTTGTCTACCAGGAGGTTCTTGAAAATATCGATTACAATAAACGTTTTACTCCACATTCATGTGCAACACATGAATTTGAAATGTATTGCTAAATTCACAAGGTTTTTAAACTGTAAAACAGAAACATTTTCCCCAAATTAATTATTATAATATTATATTGTTATTTAAAAAATTCTAAAATTCAAAATACTAAGTCAACAAAATTTTCCAACATAAAAAAAAAAATTTATTTAGAAAATAGACTAGATTACATAATATAGATTTATTTTTCTATTCTTAATATAATTTACTATTTATGTTAAAAAAAAAAAAAAAAAACACAAGATAGAAACCGTATTTATAAATTTATCTATGTAGTATTATTAGTAATGTATAACGTATAGTAATATTACTCTGGAATGCCCATTGTAACTAACAAAAAAAAAAAAACTCACAACATTTATAGGTTACAAAAAATATGTATCAGAATTTCATTTTAGCAGTATAAATCTATATTCTATAGGATATCTTTTATAATATTTAATTGCAAAAATGCTGATTAATTAAAAAAAATAACTACATTTATAAAAATATACATAAAAATGAATACAAATATATCTTCTTGTTCGTACATTAACTATATTATAACGAGGTTTTATAATTTCTCTGGTTCTGGCATATAATACATTGAATCAATATAACATTTTGTAAAATCAGCAACAATTGTACGATCAGGAACACTTTGTGCAATACCATAAATTGCCATCTAATTAAAATAATTATATTTTATAAAAACAACAATGATTGAATTCTTTTTTATACGCATAATATACCTTTCCTTCAACCGGTCGTGATGGACTTAACATTAATTCAGCAACATTAGTTTTAACATCTCTTATAAAATCATCGGCAACTTTATCTTTTGTGTGCATATACGTTACACAAATATGAATTCTGTGAGATTGGAAGAGAAACAAAATAACATACTACAATAAAAATATTATTTTACTGATGCTATGACGAAAAAAAATTATTATTATAAAAAAAGTTGTGAATAAATGATTTCTTACCAAATTACATATTATATAATGTATTAGAATTAATGAATTATGAATTATATATCACATAAATAGTATAGCTACAAATGTTTTACAAAAATGTGTCTTATATTTTCCGAACATTTTGCTCTTTTTTCAATAGAAATTTATAAAAATTTGTTATCATTTAATAAATAACTATTAAAAGACATAAACATTTGCTGAACAATTACAATTAAATTAACAATTTGTTACATTTGGATTAAATATGCAATAGAAAAGGATTTCCTTTATTAATTTATTTAAGAGTGATGATGATTCTTTTAAGTTTAATTAATAAAATATAATATTAATTTATAGGAAAATAGATTAATAGATCAGACGTGTACGATAATTATTAATGCCAAAAATAATAAATAAATGCGCTGGTGGTAAAGAAATTCAAGTTATAATTTTCATTCACGACAAAGCCTGTTGTAAACAACCGTGAATCGATATAAAATTAGATGTATTTATATTTAGTAAAATTAATTAAATATGAAATTAATTACATGAAAATTATGTGAAAATAGTAATAGTAATTTATAATTGTAAGAACGTAATAAAATATTATGTAGTAGTTGATAATTTCAATATTAAGGATTTTTTAAGAGTATAGTAACGGCCGCCTACAAGGTAAAACTACCTCATGCGGTAGTAATCTTCAACATATAGAGTGAGTATTTTCTAGTATGCTTTTTTTTTTAGCCACGCAAGATTATAATTGGTAAGAATCTGTAAGACTGACGAAGTTTCTATCACGATGGGATACCGATGAATTACAATACATTATAAATACCAGAAATTCATACAAGTTTTATTTAAGAGTGATTTCCAGACAAATCATCATTGAACAAGTAACACATCTACAACGCTTACTTATTATAGAATTATCTCTTAAAACTTACTGTTCAGCATATTGCCAAACCTATAGAGAACTTCGTTAATTTGATAGTGCACATAATCCGCTATCTGCGACTACATATTCGAAAAATTATTAATGCCGTTTACACCACTTATGCATATACGATGAAATAACACCAAGCAAAGCATACACAATTTTACACCTAAAAAAACATCGCTGCTAATTTATTGAAAGTGTATATGCAAGATTTATAAATGATAAATACGTGATTTGACGCCCTTAAAGTATTTTCTTTTGGGCTGTGTAAAATCATTGACGTATGTCAATTAATCTAACAACACTTGCAGCATTGTAATTCAACATAACCCGCATCAATAATGAAATTACGTTCGAATTTTTGAGAACGTTGATGATTATAAGATATTATTTCCATCAATGTTTTAAATGAAACAAAAAAAGTGATATCCAAAATGTTTACGGAAGCAAAATAGACGGACAAAAATTTAGTTAATAATCATTAATATACAATATTATTTATATTTTTTTTTCGGGTCCTAGCAACTATGATGGGAAAGTTATACACTGTACAAATTAAAAAAAATAAATAAATATTCTCGTATTACTCACGTAATTCAAAGATTCTTAATTGATTATTCCATCATACACATATTAAAAGAATATAATAGAACCTAACTTCATAACCATACTTTTCCTTATCAACGTTTAACTGGATTTTGAGAAGGCTTGAAAACATTTGAAATTATTATTATTTATTATTGTACATAATCTTCGAAAATTATCTTTATCGTAAATTTCAAAAACATTTTAGTTCCATGGACAAATTAAATTGTTTCTATAATTTTCATTAACTACTATTATGAATAATTTGAAAAAAAAAAAAAGTAACATTCTAAAGGTATACGTGTCTGTGTGTTATATTAAATAAAAAAAACACATACCCTGGGGGAAATTGTAAAGCATTTAAATTCCAACCTAATTTTGATAATTGTTCTGATAAACGATAAATATCAAATTCTTTTGAACCAATAGCAATAACAGATGTTGCTGGTGTACCAAAAATAAAAATACCATCTATTTTACGTAAACCATTTTCAATGTAACGTGATATATCAATAATCGATTTTGTCGATTCCGTATAACCATCTTCACCAAAATACATCATTGTTGCCCAACATACAGCTATATTGCCACCAGCACGTGAACCATTAACAGTTGGTGAACCATAAACACCTCCAGGCCAATCTGTTGTTACTGTATATTGATATTTACGATACTTTTTATCCGAATATAATATTACACTACATCCTTTTGGTGTAAAACCATACTAATTGAAAGCAAAAATGTATACATACATTTATTATTTTGAGAAAAATAATATTTTTAAAATATAATTATTCAATTTACTTTATGTGGATCGGCCGATATACTTGTAACACCATCAATACTAAAATCAAATGGTCTTAATAAATAGCCTGCGCGTTTCATAAAAACAATTACAAAACCACCAAGACAAGAATCAACATGAACTGGTACATTATATTTTAGTCCCAGTGCTGCAATTGCTTCAATGTCATCCATTGTACCATACGGATAATTAGGTGCGGAACCGACCAACTATAACATTGTAACAATTTATTATTAGAAAATCATATAAAATATTTAATTTCATAGAAATTAAGACCGATATTTTACCATTATTGTATTTTTATTAATAGCTTTTTCCATTTTTCGTAAACAAACTTCTGTTTTAGCATTAATGTCAATTGTTTGAACATAAATACCTAAATATTGGGCAGCTTTATCAAATGCTGTATGAGCTGTACGTGACATTACAATATTTGGTCTTTTAATACCTTTTATTTCACGACCATAATCACGATATGCCTTACATGCCATCATAATTGATTCTGTACCACCAGTTGTCATCTAATTAATAAATTACATTCATTATTTGCTAATAATAATAGAATATTTTTTAGTTTTATAACTTACAGTTCCACAAGAATTAGCATTACCATTAAACAAGGTTGCAGTCATACGTACAACTTCAGCTTCCATTTTACATATACCAGGAAATATATCAGAATGTAATGGATTTGTATACGATGTTTGACTATAAACTGCAGTTACCAAATCTAATACACGTTGATCGTAATTGTATACAGCACCAGATACTTTTCCTTCTTTCCATTTATAATGACCCAATTGCAAATAAACATTTAATAAGTTTAAAATTTTTTCTTTTTCTAATCCTTCATATGGTAATTTTTTATAACATTCAATATTTCCCAATGCTTTACGTATATCACTTTCAAAACCATCATTAATTTTCTTTATTTCACTATCAATATGATCTTGAAATCCTGGTACAATACGAGCCAATTTAAATAAACGTTTTTTTGTTCGTGAATATAAGCCTGTATAAATATTT
Source organism: Bibio marci (assembly GCA_910594885.2). Taxonomy (NCBI): domain Eukaryota; kingdom Metazoa; phylum Arthropoda; class Insecta; order Diptera; family Bibionidae; genus Bibio; species Bibio marci. Next base: position 45,250,162 of record OU343114.1, read on the forward strand.
ATATTTATATCAATTATATAATATAAATTCTTATTTACGAATATATTAAGTGGACACAAATGGAGAATTGAATATACATAATTATATTTATTTATTTTTTTCATTTTAACACATTGTTGACCGGTGACGAGTTAATTGGTCATTGTAATTGCATTATTTATTTCAATTTATGAATCCCAGAGCGATATAGAATAGTAATATTGCCGGTCAACAATGTGTTAAATACATGACATTACATAAATGTTCTAGTTATATTAAATTTTGGTGATCACTTTATGTTAAAATAAGTGTATTTAGAATTTATTAAAATTAAACATTTATTATAATACACATCGGCTGTATATTCGATAAACGTTATTGTTGCAATCTGATGTTTACATTATATATTTTGGTTAGTTTTAATTCATTATTATAGTTTACAGAAAACTACTGCTGCAAAATATTTATGTTGGAAAAGCTTATGATATAGATAATGGTTTTTGTATAGAAAGATAATGACTATAGACTTTATATTACAAAAACACTGTTTACAAGCATTTAACTGGGATGTGTTACCACATCTGACGAAATTCACATGTCATAGTTTCATGAGGTTACCACATTCTGCAGATCGGCAAGTTCGCTATTAAAGAATGACTTCAGACTGCTTCTCTCAAGGGATACATATTTACTGCTAGAAGGATGACCAACATTTTTAGCTACCAACAAACACAACTACCTTTTCAATGAAACATAATACAAAATTATTTAAAATATAAATTATTTTTAACCACTCATCATTTAAATTCGATTGTATCTACCTATCATCGACGCAAACATATATATTTGAAAAATCGACAAACGAAAAATACAACACCATACAATATCTTTATACATTGAATGGATTGAGCATATACTAGAATTTGGTTTGTGTCAACAGACAAATTTTATCGATATAACAATTTTCTGTAGGAACTTAAATAACTCTAAGTGTCTGCTATTATAGATATGTGTGAAAAAATACATTTATACTGATTTGAATGGTCGTTTCTCTACTGCGACAGCAGTTATTATTAGGCATAAAAAATTTCCTTATTCGACCGAAAAATGGTGTCATTTTCTAAACAAAACAATTATATTTGCTGTTGTTATTTTTATTTCTTATCAATAAAATATCAATTTTTAAAGTTTATTTTATTGTATATAATACCAAATACTGTCTCAACATCTACCACAGGTTGGCTGTAATTTGAAATGGCAAAATGTTTTGACAACTATTCAGACATTCTACGTATAAGGAGGTTGTTGCACCAATTCTATTTCCAGATCGAAAGGCAGTAATATATTTTAAAAACCACTTGGAATATTATTACGCAAGTATGGAAATCGGATAGATGAGACTGCAAGCAATGCAGATAGCCGAATCTGATAATATTGGTTCTGTATATAAACATCTGAAATAGCTAGATGCAGTAAACTGTGATATAAAGATGCTTAAAATTCGGGATTGGAAGACATTGACTGCGGATAGGTCAGGTTGGAAGAGCGTGTTAAAGAAGGCTAAAACCGCACCTGGGTTATAACGCCATGGAGTAAGTAAGCAAGTATATATACATCTGCGTAAGTTGACCTTTTCGTATTGATTATCAAGTAAAGTGCTATTGCTCTGTTACCGAGCAGTTTGTGCAATTGCAATAGCTTCTCGAACGCATATTTGACAGTCGAATATGACCAAGGATTTTCTTTCGAAAACCTTAACAAAATATTGTGTTTCATTAAAATTACTAAACATGAAAGAACTTTATAGAGAATGCTGCTGCAGAGTAATGCATCGCGTATGTGTGTGTTGGTGTAAAACAGGGTTCTATTATCTATACTCTCACCACAACTATTTATCATCGTTATCGACTTAATAATGAGATTTATTAAAATAAATTCCCTAGGGATCACGCATTCGAGTTTAGGACCTGGATTTTGCCGACTTTGTGAGTTGTTTGTCGTTGCATTATAAAATAGAAAAAAATTTATTATCATTGCGGTTAAGAAATTTGTATAGCGGTATCATTAATACAACTATGTGTTACAATTACTAAATTACTTAATATTTGCATAAACTAGATAAACAGATCAGTGAAAATATATCTTATGGAACACTTTTTGAAGTAAACTCACTTAAAAATCAAATAGAATATAAATTTAAACAATCTATTTTAACTTCCAGAAAAAAAATGCCAGTAGTTAAAATTAAAAACAAAACATTTATGTTTACATAACACACGTGAGTTAAATTTGTATTTATCAAATGATATAATTTTTATCTATTTAATTTATATTTTTTATGTATATCCAAAAATATAAATATTTATAAAAGTTTTACACGACCATAATTTGTGTTTTCTAAAATTGAATTACTTTAGTAATTAATTTATTAAGTGTGATGAATTTTTAATTATATGTCAATAATGAACAACGCAGTTTTATATATATTTGTTGTTTTGTTTAATCCAATTATAAAAAACTTATAATCTCAAGTAGAATATATAATTTTATTCATAATATGATACGTATGATAACTGATACATAAGTTTTGCAGATATTTTGTTGATAAATAATAATACATAAATGACAAAAAAAAAAGAAAAAAAATGTACTTACATTCATCTTGATTTAAAACTTCCCAAATCCAAACTGATGTTAAAACTGTACTTGCTGTTATAGCCGCAATTTGCCACGGTTCTTTATTACCAAATAATGAATTTATATTTCTTGTTGCAAAATTTAAACCATCTTTAAATTTATCCATTCTAAAAATAAAAGAACAAACATTTTCATTAAAAAATAAAATATATATATATATTTTTTTTTTTTTACTTATTCTACAATTTTACAAAACAAGAAAATAACTTTCTGGTGATAGACAAAAAATTCAAATGAACTATAAAATATAAAACAAAAAAAAATCGGTCATATCACTGAGAACACGAACACAATAAACACAAAGATTAAAAATTATAAAGGATTTATTTTTATTGTATTTTTTCATTATCAAAATGATATAATTTTTTCTTATCTTTGTTATTAATACAATTGTTGTTTGTTATCAATAATTTTATTTTTCTGTTTCGTTTATTTATGTTTGAAATTGGAAATGAAAAATGAATAAATTTATTTATATATTTACTTACACAATTATCTGTTTGCTTGAATTGAATTTTAATTTTTTGACGAAGACCACGGAGATGGGGACATACAAAAAATTATAGAAAAATAATTCAAACGGTTAATTTTAATTAATTACACTATGGCCATAGAAAATAAAACTAACAATGAATAAATTTAGTAATTTAACTCTACAAAAGTATAAAACAATTTATTTTATGTATTAAAATTAAAAATGCTAATTATTATTATTGTAGGTAGAATATATGGGTATGATTAAATTAAAACAAAATGAAATGCAAAATGCAAATGCAATGGAAATCAAACACGAATATGATTATATGTAATCAAAAACAAAACAAAACCTACATTGATTTTTTTGACATTGACATATCATCTGTTAAACAGTGTTGCCAAAACGTCATTCTGATAATATTTTAGTATTATTTTAATATTTTCATTATGTAAAAGCATCTACGTTAATGTCAGCTTATTTTCAGCAATTTATTTTTATTTCTAAAAATCATTTTCTAGCTTTTATATTAATTTTTCAAAATATTCAAAAATTCTAATTTCATTTTCTATTCACTTTTTTTATACAAATAAAAATCTTATTAGCAATATTTTAACCTTAAAATGGAATTATTTAAAAATATATTCTGGTAAACTGATCATTGTTGAGAGAAAAGGCAACTGAGAGCATTGTATAGCATAAATGTGCTCATTTATTTGTATAAGCAAGCGAGTGTGATAAACACTCTATTCACACTATATATAATAATATATTATTGTGAATATCATCATCGCATCAGCTGTTAAATATAAAATATGGTGTATTGGATTATATAATAAAGAATCGAAATAATTTTATATCGCTAATTACACTGCAAACATTTATTGCTATAACTTAATTTAGTTTTTAAACATTTTTATTTCGATTTTTTTTTTCATATTATTAAAAAACCGAAAAATCTTTAAAAATATTTTGTTCTGTTTTATTCAAAGAAGAATAATTTACATAATTTATTATGAGCGAATCACAAATATCACAGATTACTGCATCTAGCCATCTCGCCTTAGGTCTGTCGGCTCTCCTTCTACCTTCTGGTTTACCATTTAACAGTTTTTTCGGCACACACTCCTCCTCCATGAGTACTACGTGTCCGTGGCATATTTGGTCCCGTCAAAGAACAGAATGGTTGGAGGCGAAGATACAATTTTGAATTAGACAAGTTGTACGGTCAACCAAATATTGTTAAAACAATCAAAATCAATAGATTATGATGGCTTGGACACGAATTACCCATGAAGTAGGAACGTATGCCAAAAAAACTGTTGTTTTATAATCCAGAAGGTAGAAGGAGAGCCGGAAGACCTAAGACTAGATGGCTAGATGCATTAAACTGTGATATAATGATCCTTAAAATTCGGGATTGGAAGACATTGACTGCGGATAGGTCAGGTTGGAAAAGCGTGTTGGAGGAGGCTAAAATCGCACCTGAGTTAAAACGCCATGGAGTAAGTAAGTAAGTAAGTAAGTAAGTAAGTAAGTAAGTAAGAATCACAAATATCAAAATAATGAAATTAATTTTATCAGATCAATTAGTGCATATAGTTATATGCTCTCATACTGAATAATTTACGAACTATGTAATGAAATTCTAGATATATAGCAAAGCAAATCATATTATTACTCCAACTGGAGCTTATGGCATCTATTCATTACAGCCATGTTGGTAGATTATTTCGCATGGCTGTATATATTGTAAATATAACAATTCACCAATTGTACTGAAATTAACGAAAGACATAGATGTTACCTTAATTCAATTATTTTTACTTGCCCCAATTAAAGTCTGCAGCTGGTATATATGTAGATGATATATGCTTCAATTGAAATAAGATAACCGATTTTTTTTTCTTAAATATATTCAACAGCTGATCTTTCTCCTTGTTAAAGAACAAACTATATAAAATTATAATGTCTAATAGAATCTATATTAGATGCACTTTACCACTTCACATCATAAATCATGATATCGCTCTGTTATCGTATATTATATACAATATATGAACAGCTCTATTGTCAATTGTTAATTTAAAATTATTCAAAGAACTAAGAATATAAACTTTTATGTATACAGTTTAAAAATTGATCTTCACTTCATTCATATGTACATTCTATATATCATCTTATGTCTTTTATTATATGCCATATATATGTAAAATACAATAAATTAAATATAGCTTTTATCAATTTCATTTCACTTCAAAAGAATTAAAAGGAAAATCTTAATTAATAATATGAATACATATTTTAATGTTTTACATTTTATACAGGGTGTCCACGAGTGCAGTGGAATCGCCTTCAAGATGACGCTGAGAATTATTTACGCAATTCTAAACCGATATTTTTTTTAGTAAATAAATAAAACTATAAATTTATACATGAACTTAAAGAAATTCACTTAATACAACCCATTGCCATCATCAGCAAAGCAAATAACATCTAAAGCAGATAAGATAAGTTAAGTTATCAATTTGGTGGGATTACAAAGGCATTGTCCTTTTATGAATTTTTACCACGCAACCAAACTGAGCTATGCAATTCAAGAAAAGGGATCAGAATTGACAAATCGAAAAGGCGTTGTGTTACACCATGACTACGCAAGATCACACACATCGTTAGTCACTCGTGTAAAATTATTAAGCCATGGCTGGAATGTGTTTCCACATACACCATACAAACCTGATATGTTAATCCAACAACATTTATTTCGAAGTTTACAATTACTTTCTTTAATGGAAAGAATATGTTGATGATGTCTTGGTTAAGTTTTTTTAACCGATACAGACTAGATATTTTATTAGAGCGAAATTATATGATGATGTCTTAAAGATTGCATAAGCTTATGGAACATAATGAACAACACATTACTATATAAAATGTTATTTCATTCTAACAAAAAATTACGTAATTTATTAGTGTGCAACTAATGGAATGTTCAGAAAGGTATTATTCAGGATTTAATTTCGTGATATTTTATCCAAACCATAAAATTTTTGTAATTGATTTTCAGAAAAATAAAATAAATAAAAAGAAGATTTTATATTATTTTTTATTACAAACAAACCTCTATATGTAGACAGATGAGTCTCATATAATTCACTCATATAATGGCGTTATCCAAATTTACACAAATCACACATTTGGTTGTGAAGCAGTTTTTTAGTCATTATATTTCTATTTTTTTGAATGATTAATTTTATATGACATTAAAAAACTGTTGCAAAAATTTGACGTAATTGTAATGAAACAAATTTATATTAGTTATTTACATCACAGTTAATTTAAGAATGGTATTCTTCCTAAAATTCGGTTTAACATAAATTTACCGAAACAGATTATAATCAAGAAGTTATTAATCGCAAAAATTATACCATTTATTTAAGAATTTTATTAATATATAGACGGCCAATTTAAATTTTTGGATTGTCAGGGTAATATGTTCAACACATATCCGCGGTATTGTATACAATTTAATTCACCAATTATGCAAGACAGTGAGTCAAATTTTGTATATTTCGGTTATCTAATAGATATAATCCTCACTATTTTTAATTTATTTTCATAATTTTTAAAACAACCAGTAATTCATATCGATATATTTCAGAGGAATTTCCAAATTTCTACAAAATTATACGAAGAATTTATTAATTTAATCTTACAATTGAATTATTTTTGGACTTAAGAAAATGTAAAATATCATACTTTTTAATTATTTAATACATAAAATTTTGTTTCAGCAAGTTACAACCTGTTATAACAAAATGTTTGTGCGAGTGCACTTGTCGCATGACGTATTTTTCTCAAAATCTGCTCACAAAAAATATGAATATAAATTCTATGGATAGTCTGTGGAATAATAGCAACGAGAAATACTTCTAAGGAGAATCCGTAGAAATTATCATCGAAATTATACGGATAATCCAAGGACATTTTTTATAAAAATCCATGGACAGGGTTGCACTGATCATATAAAATTCCAGCGGACATCCGTAATAAATTTATAGATATTTCCTCAGATTAAAACTACGGGCTACTACATATAGTGCGAAAATTTTACGTACAAACTACGGACAGTGTTACTAGAGTACACAGAGAATATTATGATATTAATTAATGCCGAAGGCTATATAATCAAGAATAGCTACGACAACTGATTTTAGCATATCTAATTATAGCAAATACATGAACATAATATCCTGTTGCCTATGGGTTCGTAACTCGATAAATATGAAGAATATAATGTTTGTGTAATTTCTCATATATAATGAATGATTCCATAAATCATTTTTCGTTGTTATAACCATTTTTAATTATAGTTTTCTGCATTAATTACTTTCATATATCTTCTATGTATAGGTGGCTCGTTGTGAACCTACAGATAAAATAATATCATGTGGGTGTATTTGCTAAAATTAAGTTGTCGTTGTTATGACCATTCATGATTATAGCCTTCTGTATTAATAACATTCAACTGCGTTGTTAAATACATTCGTGATTATCACCTTCTTGATTTTTAATTTCTTAATTATACAGCGCACTCTAAATTTTCTATGTTTACCCGTTATTTTCGAAGGTATCCATCCGCACAAGGTTACCGAAATTAGAAAGTTTTACGACCGCGTCCTTTCTTCAAAATAAATCCATAAATCAAAATATGTTAATTAATTGGTAATATGTATATGAACTCCATCTGCACCGATCCCATCACATACAATATATATATATAGCACTGCGATTGTAACTACCCCGTAGTATACAATATACAATTTAGTATATCTTTTAATATCTCTATTCTACATATATAGAGTTATAACTGACAATTTTCTTACAATTCAATTTTTTATAAGTTTTTCTTTTATTTATCTTCAACTTGTGTTAAGGAAAAAAAAATACACTTAAAAAATATGTAGATAAAATTCATATATAAATTATTTGTTTATTTATTTATTGTATAAGTGAATGTATTTCCCGCTCATATAAAGTATCATATCGAAAAGCTTTTAATTATATATATATTTATAATAGGAAAATTTTCATATATATATAATAGAGCAGTATTATTGTATATTAACAAATATAAAACTAATCATATACACTTTTCACACACATACATTTATAATAATATTTTAGTATACCTTTTACTTTTGAAAAAGCTTAACTATAATAACTTTTCACCACTTTTTACAAAATATAAATATACAAAAAAGAATGATACGAAAAAAAAAAAAATAATATGGAAAATTCAAATCTGTTTTAGAAATATTTATAAATATTGAAAAACTGCGTGCGAGTGCGTAGAAATACTCTTTATTATCTTCATTATATACATATATTGGTTCAACAAAATTTACTATATGCACGATGATAGTCAAAAAAAAAACAAAATATGCGTAGCAAGGCATATAGGGGAGTAAAAGTACTGCCATATATATAGTGAAAGAAAACTCACCACCAAACAATACAATGTTTCGTATATATATATTAAAACTTTACTTGCACACATATTTATGGTAGATATATAGAGAAATGTTTATAGTTATAGGTATTTGTTATATATTATATACAATACAATATATATATATATATACTGCTCGTATGTTATGTATATAATACATAAGAGAAAGTTTAATCAATAAATTGAGAAGGGTGGATACATTTTCTTCCAGTTTTAGATTTGACGTTTATCGCGTATGACATCGTTTTACAAAAACGGGAAATTTTCTTTTCTAATAATAATAATAATAATAATAATAGTTAATTTTTATAAAAAAAATAAGGTGTTTTATTAAATAAATTAAATAAAATTATATGCAAAAAATAGTGAAAAATAAATTGTGGTATTGTGAAAATTAAAGTATTATTGTACAAATAAAATATACAACACATTGGTGTAAAGAAGAAAATATATACAAACGCACACTATAAAAATAATAAATAAAAGTTTTGATTTTTCCATTGTGTGAAAATTATAGTTTGGTGAAAAAAAAACTATGTATTTTAATTTGTTTTTATTCATACACGTTTTTATAAATACATTTTTAGAATTTATAAATATATTTTTCATTAATTTTTTTCACTCATTTTCCCGGGCAAATAAATAAATTTTTTTCATGAAAAGCTACCCTTTTTCATTTTTCTTTTTTATGTTTTTTTGGTTTTTCCTTTTTTTTTTTTTTTTTTTGTAAAAGCAACCAAAAGCACATCTATTTACCTCTCTTTTCCGTTTTCGCGTGTGTTTATTTATACGGAGGGGTTTTTTTTCTCTTTTTGTACAAAAAAAAGATTATTGATAATTTTAAAATTTTTTGGATAATTATATTTTAAAATTTATTACAATTTTTCTATAATAAATTTACAAACGGAATATAAATTTTACTTACAGATATTATTGAATTTATATATTTTATTTTCACTTCATTTCGGATTATAAAAGAAAATTTATTGAGGTTAATAATGTCATCATCATATTATAATATATTGTATTAAAAATTGATTATTTATTATAAATCGTGCAGAAAGTTAATTAACTTTGACAATTTATTTAGTGGCTAAAATATTTTTTTTTTTTTAATTAAATTGCACATTAAATAAATATGCGAAAAAAAAACAACCATAAATTAATCCAGATATATTATTAACAGATACATTTTAAATTTAATATATTTATAGGATATACAGTGTGTGTGTGTGTGTGTGTGTGTGTACCATATATTAATCTCATTTATATACAGTGTATTTTGTATTATAAATATTATAATATAAAATGTTCATGTAAAAGGATTTAATTTTTCCATTTGAGTACATACAAAATTATATTTAATGTGCGTGTGTACGTACACGTTCCTTTTTAAACAACATGTCAATTAATAAAAATTCCGATAGGATTAAATATATAAATAAAGAAAAAAAAAAAAAAAGGTTCTTTTTATACTTTATTTTTGAGATTGAATTTTTTTTATGCTTGCACACAACGTAAAATGTAAAATTTTAAATTTATTTATGTTTTATCTAAAATATGTCATATATAAAAACATAAATAAATATTGAAATTGCATAGGATTATATAGTATTTTTATGTATATATGCAAAAGTAAGTTCCGTTAAAATTACATTAGTTTATATTTAACAAGTATGTAAAAGTGGTACATTATTCAAAGTATATATGATCCATCAGAAAACCATAACCTTCGCCCATCTTTTAGGTAATTTACAGATTTCCTGTTTGAAGAAGTCCTGGTTTATGAATGCTATCCATTCATCAAGGCAATTTTTAATACTTTCATAAGACGTGAATCGTTCGTCTTGAAAGGCTGACTGCATCGACTGGAATAAATAATAATCTGAAGAGCAATGTCTGACGAATACGGTGGACGGGATAAAGCTACCCAATTCTGTCCTTGAAAATAATAGTTTTTAATCACATTTATTTATTAATTATTTATTATTCTGTCTATTCACCCATTCTGGTTGTTTTTTCATCACAGAATACTTTAAACGCATTAGTTGACATTGGTACATATACATAACCATAGTAATAGTTTCAGGTTCCAATTACATTACAAAAATTCATATAAAATTGAATATAAAAATGAGCATTTTTTTGTGTTAATTAATAATTATGAATAAATTACAAATGCGGCGGCTACATTATATATAAGTACTATCATCATATAGCTGCTCTTATATGAAATCATAGAAAATTTTAATAATACTAAAAGTTTTTCTTAATATTCATGTAGTTTATAGATGGCACATGCATTCAGTTTATCTATAAAGTTTACTCGTTATACAAGTAGATATGAAAATTCTTTGATTCCTATATTAAACTGCAAGACTTATTGGATCGGGCTTCGATTGATATATTCTATATATTGATAATTTAAGAATTTACCTAATAAACGATAACATTAATATTTACCTCAGACATTGTCCACTTAATATAGAACTCAGTCAATTGTAATTTATGATAATTAATAAAAGAATTGGAGAACACACTCAAATTTGTTTTCATATGAAAGATATAATGCAGATATTGAAAACGGAATGTTATTTCTTACCGGCGATCGCTTTAAAAAATACACATATTAGATTATGATAATTTTATTTTCTGATAGTCTTTTATATCTGAAATTTAACTTTTAGTTTTGAAACATAATAAAAATTTAATTTAATTTAAATAAATAACATATAATATATCAATTTCTTTTACTTGTTATACAGTGCATATATTACTTTTATAATACCTCAGCTGAATTACTAAAATATTTTTTCAGGTTTCAAAAGTATGTTATTATGGTGATGTAAAAACCAATACATAAACATAAGAGTAATTCAATTATATAGAAAACGTCTATTAACAGATAATTGCATAAACCAATTGGTGTATTGTTAAATATCCGTCAACTTGAATGTAATAGGATAATGTTTGTTAGGTGCATTAAAAACGAGAGATATTATATTGTGGACATAGGTGACATAGCGATTTTTGTATTGTCAATAAAAATTGGTGGAATAGGATTATAGTAGCGCTATAACGTGAAAACTTTCATACAATTGATTAACGATATATGTATATGATTTAAGTGTAGTACTTATACTGCACTCTGCATATTAAAACTATATTACAATATTATAAATATAATAAATTAACATTGGGCGTCATTGAGACTGGATTCCTTTTATTTACAGCCATATATATTGTAGTAATAGTTTATATTATATGTGTATTATAAGTATATAGTCGTTGTACATAGACAACACTATGTATAAAATAAATACAAAATAAGACTAAGCTTTCTTAATCCATAATTTCACCGCAAATCAAACTAAGAATATTATATAGTCATTTATAAAAAAAAAAAAAAAGGGTATACTATTAAATATAAATTTCAGAAAAGAATTGAACAAGTTTCCTCTGTGAAATAAATATTCTATATAAGATTATATTTTTGTATTATGTCTTAAAGTATCTTTAGTTTTTATATTCATAAATGATATAATTTTCAAAATAGGATTTCAAATTATATATATATTATTATTTAGTATCTGCAATATATAATACCATAACTTAACCAATATTCTTTACTTTACTTTACACATTATATGTTTCAATATATTAATATTTATAAATTTAAGTGTTTCTGTATATATAGACACATTCTCACACATATATATAAAAAATAGGATATTATTTATCCTTTATTATAATTTTGAAAGCCATTTCGACTCACTCAATTTAATTTTCACAATTTAGAAAAATCTCTTTCAAATTATATATAATATTATTTTTAGTTGATACTTTTTCTAATATATTTTAAATATGATATATAAATAAAATGATAAAATCACTTAATGAATTCGGAAAATATAAGCGAGTATTTATTACACGTAAATTTCACTTCATAGTGCGTACATGTAAAACGTATAAATATATATAAAGAATATCAAGAAACTGCATTTAAAATGATGTGGAAGGAAAAATATAAACAATTTTAATTGTCACTGACAATAAAATGGAAAATTACGATCATTAACAATTATATATAAGGTTGTCAAATATCTCCCTTCCGCCTTTTTGTCTTTTTAATTTCGCGGCTATGTACAAAGCGCTACAGAGCTCGTATCTGGCAACACTGTACATAATTTGAAAGCTCTTGACATAACAAACAAAACGACGCTATGTATGATTAGTTTGGATATTGCGTTCAACAGTTATAGACGTGTAAACATGGAGTTCACTAACGCCGAAATTCGCGCTATTTTAAAGTTTTCCTTCGTTAAAGGCAAATCCGCTAGAGAAACGTTCCGTGAGATTAATGGTGTTTTGGGGGATGGTACTCTATCACTTCGAACCGCGGAGGAATGGTTTCGACGATTCAGAGCCGGTGAAAACGACACCATGGATAAGCCAGCCGGCTGAAGACCTGTGACGACAAATACCGATCAAATCATGGAATACATCGAGTTAGACCGGCATGTGGCATCTCGTGACATCGCCCAGGAGATGGGAGTTAGTCACCAAACCATTTTAAACCATCTGCAGAAGGCTGGATACAAAAAAAAGCTTGATGTTTGGGTGCCACATGAATTAACAGTGAAAAATCTAATGGACCGAATTTCCATTTGCGAAATGCTGCTGAAACGGAACGAACTCGACCCATTCTTGAAGCGGATGGTGACTGGCGACGAAAAATGGATTACATACGACAATATCAAGCGAAAACGGTCGTGGTCGCAGGCCGGTGAATCGTCCCAAACAGTGGCCAAGCCGGGATTGACGGCCAGGAAGGTTTTGCTGTGTGTTTGGTGGGATTGGAAGGGAATCATCCACTATGAGCTGCTCCCATATGGCCAGACGCTTAATTCTACCATCTACTGCGAACAACTGGACCGCTTGAAGCAGGCGATCGACCAGAAGCGTCCAGAATTGGCCAAAAGGAAGGGTGTAGTGTTCCACCAGGACAACGCCAGACCACACACTTCGTTGATGACTCGTCAGAAGCTACGGGAGCTCGGATGGGAGGTTTTATCGCATCCACCATATAGCCCGGACATAGCGCCAAGTGATTACCACCTGTTCCTGTCCATGGCGAACGCCCTTGGTGGTGTAAAGTTGATCTCAAAAGAGGCTTGTGAAAAGTGGCTGTCCGAGTTCTTCGCAAATAAGGAGGGGGGCTTCTACGAGGGAGGTATTATGAAGTTGCAGTCTAGATGGAAACAGATTATCGAACAAAACGGCGCATATTTGAACTAAATCCGATTACTGTAACACTTTTTATAAAGCATTGAATAAAGAGCAAAAAGGCGGAAGGGAGATAGTTGACAACCTAATATTTGCATATTATTGCAACTGATCAGTCCGTTAAAAGAAATACAAAATTCTTTCTATTTAATTCTATTTTGTAAATTTAACTAATGTTTATGTACTTAATTTTTAACAACATTTTGACTAAATAATTAAATATATTTCTCAATTGATACCACCACCACAACGGCTGAGTTATTAATTAGGATTAAATTTATGTTATTATATCATATGTAACTATAGATGGTATTTATATTAAATCTTGTATCGGCACAACAAATTGGTTAATAGAAATATTATCAATAATATTTATTTCATAACATTTTTTCTAAATCTATATAAAAATTTATTGATTGTTGCCGAATGATTTTAGAGATAAATAATGATAGATAGATATTAAATGAAATATGTTGTTGTATTGAAACCATTAAATCCATTGATAATAAATAAAATAAAAAAAATGGGAAAAAAATATTCTACATTTTTATATAATTTATTACCACCGTAAAAAAATTTAGCGTTTAGCATTGAACTAAAAATTCTTTGGCATCAATATTTTAATCGTTGCTGCGTTGCATGTAAAATAAATATATATATAAAAATAGGTCTGATGAAAACAATTCCAATATAATATAAAATAATTTTAACATAACATTTGTTTTACATTGTTATGTTTTTTTTTTTTTTAACAAATGAATCGTTAATATCTTAAAATATTTTTTAAGTTCTTTTAAAAGTTTTAATCTTCGAAAATATATATATAGATATATATTGTATAGGAATACTTAATAATTCTTGAACAAAGAAAAACATTCTGGCTATTGGTAAATGTACTTTTATAAAATATTTATCAGTTCAATTTGTGTATACAATACAATAAAATATGTATAGTGTTGTAAACTTATATCATGTAATATTATATATATAAAGAAGATACTTATATAAGATATATATATATAACGAAAGATAACAATACAGAAAGCGACAAATTTATATATGATAAATTATTCATCTTGCAAAATACATATAATACAATATAAGAACAAAAAAATGGTTTTTTTTTTCTTATATAAAAAATGTATAAATTCTTTCTGTATATAAATATATAAAATAAACAATTGACATCAAGAAAATAAAGAATAAAATTGTATTTATAAGATTTACTCTTTTCTATACCATACAATACATAGATTTATGCAATATATTTTATCTAAATTATATTATTATAATATACATTTATATAAGAATGTGTGATAATTTAATCACATACTACTTAATAATACATCTGACTGAACCCATTGAAATTCAACTATATATCTTTATCTTATACCATACCGTGCTATGGGAAAATATAACATATATATTATATAAATGCTTCATTATTTCAAATATATTCATATGGTTGAACTTTCCTATACCATATATATATAAACTACAGATATGGAGAAAATTATTCGTACACCGTATAAAAATTATATAATTTTTATTTACAATATTTACTTAGAACAAGATAATTCATTAATTCAACAATAATAAGAACAAATTTAAATGGAAAAATATCGAAAAATACAACACGCCCACTATCAAATTATACACATTTTTTTTGGTGACAATTCACGTACAAAACCTTAAATATTATTCATAAATTAGGTTGCTATATACAAGGTAAATAATGTAAACATAACCATAGTCTTCAGACCTCAACCCATATATTATGTAGAGAAGATGTGATTCGAACTCAAAATAAAAATGAGCGATTGACAAGTATCGAATAAAATTTGAATTAAAACGTGTACTTCTGGAGGAATAATGAAATATATATAACATATATGGAATTAATAGTAACAAAAAAATTAATAGAAAGTATATGCAAAGATACTTGCAAGATTGGTTACAAATGCGAAAAGTGGTCCAACTATATGTTATACCAATAAGAGGAATCTTAAACCTATTTTATGAAAATATTAAAGTTTTTGTACGTATGAATAATTTTGTGTCAACTTGATATATAGTGGATGATATGGTATACTTTTCGATATTTTTCCATTAGTATTTTATTTTTGAATTATCGTTCTAAATAATTTAACTTTTTTTTAGCGTGTCCGCATAATTTTGTATATTTGTGTATATATAAATACAATAAATATAAATAAATTATGTGTACCGAAAATATTGTTAATATACGCATAAATAACATCATCAACAACATATTTTCAAAGTTATTTGAAATTTTTATGTAATAAAAACACAAAATATGTTAATCATTTATACAATGAAAATTATTAATATTCATAAAAATTCATAAAAAAATAATATATTCAAAACCCTAATAAATTTCTGTAACTTATATACAATAATAATAATATAATTAATAATATTTGAATAAATATATCTTGTGTATCTTGCAAAATTATTATAATATACAGAATCTTTAAATTATTGTTGCTTATATAATATTTTATAAAAATAATAGATTTAATTAATTATATGTTAATAATAAAAATGTATATCTTGACTTTTTCTTTAACATTGTTTTTCATTATTATTATAATATATCCTTTTAATTACTTACAGTTGCAAATCGCTTCATTATTTCACATACAAGTGTATGTTAAAGTATTTTTTATATTATGTTATTATGTTATAATTAATAATAATAATAATAATATCATTATAAATATTATAAAAGTTAAACCAAACACTTTAGAATAATTATTTTTCGTGTACGTTACGTGTACAAATTAATTCAGTGATTTTCTGCTTGAACACGGAGTTATAAATAACAATACAGTGTGTGTGCGTCAGTAATATAAATAGAGAGTATAAATTAATTTGAAATTAAAATAAATTTAAAATGTGCTGTATCTCATAAATATGAAAATTATTAAATTGTCACAAGCTGTTATATTTTTTCTTTTCAGAAGTGAAATACGAACTTTATTATAATTTCAAGTACTTTTTGTTGAAATCTAATTTATTTTATTTTTATTCTAATTACAATATAATTTACAGTTTATAGAAATTATTAATTGCAAATAAATTATGTATTATTATTGGTTATTAAGGTGAAATTTGTCAATGATGAGTTGCATTTCACTTGATGACAAACAATTCTTATAATCTAAATATTGCAATTAATTGGAATTTTTAATATTCCTGATAATTACGAATATAAAATTAAAAATTTGCTTAATTCAATATTTCTGTTATTGCAATAAGGGTGTCTCATGCAATCTCATCAAAAACGTGTACAATGAACACACTACCCTAATAACAATTTGTCCGTACTTTGAAAAATGAGGAAAATTTCTGTGGAAAAAATCCACATATTTTACATAGAAAAGACATATTGAAATTTGTCCAAAGAATGTCCATACATTTTCCACTTAATATAATAATATTTTATTTAGGTCAATCGAAATCTTTGGATTGTCTGGGTAATATATCCAACAAATATCCGCGCGGTAGTGTATTCATAATTTATTTCGCTAATTATTCAAGACCGGTGGGTTAAAATTTTGTATAACTCGCTTATCTATAGATATAATCCTCACTCTTTTTAATTTATTTTCATAATTTTTAAAACAACCAGCAATTTAAATCTATACATTTCCTCGGAATTTTGTAAGACTTTTCATGGATTTTATCTGCGCGGTTTTTTGTTCTTGTTTATTACAAAAAAAATGCACAATCGATGAATTTTTGCTAATCGTTCGGGCAGCATATTAATTCTGTGCTCAGAGAACTTCTGGTTTATCGGTAAAAAACTGAATCAAACCGCGATTCAAACTTCATCGTCATAAGAAAATTTCTTCTGCTAATACGAACAAGCCACGGGCATTACTTGCCAAAATACATGTACAATGCAAAGATATTTTTGTCGAAATCCGTTGGATCTGCTCACAAAAAATGTGAATATAAATTCTACGGATAATCTGTGGAACAATAGCAACGAGAAATACTTCAAAGGAGAATCCATAGAAATTATCATCGCAAATATACGGATAATCCGAGGATTTTTTTTATAAAAATCTATGGACAGGATTGCACTCATCACATAAAATTCCAGTGGAAATTCGTAAGAAATCCATAGATATTTTAATCGGATTGAAACTACAGACTACTACATATAATGTGGAAATATTGCGGTAAAAACTACGGACAGTGTTACTAGGGTATGGTGTTACTTATCAAATATATGTATATAAAATACATTACATATACCCACATAAGTAATGTAATGAAAAGGTTTGTATACTTAAAAATGCAAAAGAATTTTGAAAGAGAAAACCACAAACCTAAATATTATACAAGGAATGTATTTTGAATGAGCAGGTAGAAGATCTTACAATAATGTTGTCAACTTTATCAAAACTATATATATACAATATTACTTCCATATGAAATTTATTCTAATAATATATTCTATACACAAATACACAATATACCCGAGGAATGACTAAAATTTTATTATTTTGCATTTTGTGCTGGTTTAAAATATAAATTTTTGTGTTAATAATTTGAAATTCAAATTAATCTTATATAAAATGTAATTTGTTTGTTACATAATTTTTTCAACCTTAACTTAAATTCTGCAATAAAAAGTACATTCTAATTCTGTATTCATTCCAAATAAAGGTTTTTATACGCATTCTAAGTATAAGAAATTTTCGATGAATTTCCTTAAAGGATTTTAGGATGTATTCCAGAAACTTTCTCAACTGCGTTCTTTTATTCTCAGTAAAAGAAAGTTATGCTGCAGTACAGCATAAAATTGGAAGACATTTTTGGCAAATTGAGGTATATGATTATTATTCATATATATTGTACAATTTAAAAATGATGAAATCTAACGAAACAAACCATTAGCTCTGTAGATATATTTAACATTCGCATCTTGCAAAAGTTAATTTATCAACTCAATCAAATTTCAATAAAGTAATACGTAGCCGCAGTTTGTATATATATATTGAAAATCAAACATAGTCATCGAAAATAATGATAAATAAATTTTCAAAAAATAAACGTAAAATGTATACTGAATTAATTTGCATATATTAAATGTATAATGTTGAACGGGTGGATATAGAGACATATTTATATATTGTAAGTAAAAAAAAAAAACTTGTATTTTAAAAACGCATATATCCATTCAAAAAAAAAAAAACAAACATAAAATACATATATTATTTGTTTGATATCACACTCTCATTAAGTATACATTTTCACAATTTCTATATAATATATGACGACATTGACAATGTACAATTATTTATTTGTCATTATTATTATAATGTCAAAAAATTATATGGTATTTTAATTTTCCATATATAAAAGCAAGTATTTTCTTTGATGCGACTATATTATTATTTTTTAATAAAGGGAAAATCAATGAACAACTGAATAGGAACAAATGTACAAAAAAAAACAAAAAATTGAAAGAAAAGAGCTCGAAAATATAACATGTCGAGACATACTATTAAATTTTCAACACATATATGTTTTTTTTTTCAGTAAATTTATATAATGTAAGTTGCGTGAAAGCGTAAAAAATAAGAGTTGATAATAAAAAAAAATATACGCTTTCACATATATAAAATCGTTCGTACCCAATACGTACTGAATTTATTTAATATTGTTACATATACTCGCCGCGTATTATAAATATATACTTATATGAAAAACAAAAGTCTCTATTTACAAAACCCTCTTTTCACATAATTTATATAACGTAATTCTATCTATATTTATATATAACATATTTAGTATTTAGACTATATCCATATAATATAGGATAGAACAATAGCATTTATATTTATAAAAATATTTATATAGAAAGAACTTAAACACGAAACTGGCTTTGCTCGTGTTTTAAATTATATATATATATACAAAATGTTATATGGGATTTTCAAATGATAATTGTATTTTGTGAATTAGAAAACGGTTTTTTTTTTTTCTATATAAATTATATGGTAGTTTGGTTTGGAATACTTTTCTACCCCATCCACATATATTGTTTATTCCACACATATTGTGTATTAAGTTAGAATGTTCATTAACAATTGTGATATGGTTTTTTTTTTTATCGTATATACGCATATTAAATGAGACGCTTAACATGTCTATATCAATTAAATAAATATATGTTTATTCATATTTATTTTTTTTTACCCATTTATGTTACATATTCTATAAAAACATGGGTGCTGTCGAAATGTCTGAACAGAAGGTTCTCCGGTGTATCAAAATCATTTTCACATATTACTAACATATACAGGGTGTCCCAATTATCGACGGCAATACGAAAACACTAGATTCTCTGTGTCATTTTGTGTCGAAAATATCATATAACATTTTGGCCGATTCGACTTCGGTACCAAGTTACACGAAAATAACCAAATTTTCAATCAGACCATGTTTTGCACTCTACTGGGTTCAATATCTCAATAACTAATTAACCGATTTTAAATTTTTGATACACTATTAGCATTAGCATACCGAGATCTTTAATTTAACGTTAAGATAAGGCAATTCGGACATGTGGTTATCCAGATACTTACAGAAATATTGACAGTTAGCTGAACGCCATTTTTCTTTTTGAAAGTTTGTTCAAGAATAAGTCGAAAAATCATGATGAAAAAATTTTTTCGGTATAAGTTTAAAAACTTGCCACATTCATAAGCTTTCGTTTAAGCTATAACATTACGATAGGTCTCAACTGGTTCCAAAGATATAAACAAATAACTACAACGATGTAGGTATAAAATTGATTTTCGCTATGGAAAAATTTTATCCTTTTTTGGTTTTTTCTAAAACCAACAAAATGGACGTGACAGATAATTGATTCCATACACTCCTATGCATTCACACAAACCTTCACACACACACAAACGATCTCACACACAAAGGCCTACACACATAAACCCACAAAAGCACACGCACGCACATCACCACAGTTTTAAACAAACAAAGCCTAAAGTAATTGTTGAAAATGTGCTCTTTCAGCTCGAATACATAGACAACAATGCTTTTCAATAGACCGAACCAATCTAAGTGTTTGCTGTTGCTTGTGGCGAAGGTCTTGAATACAGTTTTCAATAAGCTGAATTAAATCTTCAAGTGAATTAATCACAGTTGCATATACTTTTTCTTTAAGGCAACTCCATAAATAGAAATCCAATGGATTTAAGTCTGGAGAACTTGGCGACCATCTTATGGGCCTACCTCTGCCAATTCATCTATGATAAAAGTTTGCGTCCAGTCAGCATCTAACATTCCCTCCATAGTGCGCTGGGCCACCTTCATGTTGAAACCACCTCTGCACTCGTTCAAAGATGGATTGTCAGAGGTGGACCCATAGGCTGGTCGCCACGTCCTCCAGACTTAAACCCGTTGGATTTCGATTTATGGGGTTGCCTTGAAGAAAAAGTCTATGCAACTGTGATTAATTCACGTGAAGAGTTGCTTCAACGTACTGAAGACTGTATCCAAGAATTTCGCCACAAGTTACAACAAACACTTAGATTGATTCGGTCTATTGAAAAGCATTGTTGTCTATGTATTCGAGCTGAAGGAGCACATTTTCAACAATTACTTTAGGCTTTGTTTGTTTAAAACTGTGGTGATATGCGTGCGTGTGCTTTTGTGGGTTTATGTGTGTGGGCCTTTGTGTGTGAGATCGTTTGTGTGTGTGTGAAGGTTTGTGTGAATGCATAGGAGTGTATGGAATCAATTATCTGTCACGTCCATTTTGTTGGTTTTAGAAAAAACCAAAAAAGGATAAAATTTTTCCATAGCTAAAATCAATTTTATGCTTACATCGTTGTAGTTATTTGTGTATATCTTTGGAACCAGTTGAGACCTATCGTAATGTTATAGCTTAAACGAAAGCTTATGAATGTGGCAAGTTTTTAAACTTATACCGAAAAAATTTTTTCATCATGATTTTTCGACTTATGCTTGAACAAACTTTCAAAAAGAAAAATGGCGTTCAGCTAACTGTCAATATTTCTGTAAGTATCTGGATAACCACATGTCCGAATTGCCTTATCTTAACGTCAAATTAAAGATCTCGGTATGCTAATGCTAATAGTGTATCAAAAATTTAAAATCGGTTAATTAGTTATTGAGATATTGAACCCAGTAGAGTGCAAAACATGGTCTGATTGAAAATTTGGTTATTTGCGTGTAACTTGGTACCGAAGTCGAATCGGCCAAAATGTTATATGATATTTTCGACACAAAATGACCCAGAGAATCTAGTGTTTTCGTATTGCCGTCGATAATTGGGACACCCTGTATATAAGGATATTTTGTGTTATCATATTATTTTTATGGAAAATTTTAATGTACAATTTTTTTTTTCAGATTCTCTATTATGTGTATTATTTAAATAAATTTCCATCGTTTTATAAAAGGTGTCGTAATTCAATACAGCTTGTATTAAATTTAGTTTGACAATACAAATTTTTGAAGATTTTTGAAATAAGCTTTCAATTTTAGTATGTGAAATTCAGGTGATGAGTAAATATAAGTATATTTTTAATTCGATTGAAAATACCTTGTTTTGTACAAAATAAAAACTGCTGATGGAAGTTATCGAATTCTTGTCGAAGCTCCATTAAAAAAAAAATTACGATTAATAGATTGCAGTATATTATTAAAAAAGTATTTGGTGGAAACGGAAAGGAATGATGTATTATGTCTGTTAAAACCGAACCAAACATGTCAATATTGAACTGTAGATACTATCAACAACTAATCCATTTAAAGCGATTTATTAAGTAAAGCTATGAATATGTACGAAAGTCACGATAAACTGGTTTTTTACCTATGCAATTCTCATCGTCATGTCGCAAAACTAGTTAAAAAATCGTGGAAGTACTTGACTGGAAATGTACTCGCCGTATTCACCAAAAGTTACTCCTGCAGACTACTATATTTTTAATTCGATTGAAAATGCCTTATTTTGTACAAAAAAAAAAAAAATAGTGATATTTGCGGGATTGTTGCAATAATTTCATTTGAAAGCAAACTATTCAAACTACTACTTACTATCCAAAAAATAGTGGAATGGATATGACTGTATTTGATGGAAACAGAGAGGAATGGTGTATTATGGCTGTTAAAACCGAACCAAACATGTCAATACTGAACTCTATATACTATCAACAACTAATCCATTTAAAGAGATTTATTTAGTAAAGCTACCAACATGTACCAAAGGCACGATAAAGTGGTTTGTAAACAAAGCAATTCTCATTCTCTTGTCGCAAAACTGGTCAAAGAATTGTGGGAAGTACTTGGCTGGAAAGGCACCAGTCGTATTTACCAAACGTTACAACTTCAGACTATCGTGTAATTGTTTCGGTATAGTTGTAGTCATCCCTTACTAGAAAGCCGATCACTTTCCACAAGAATATCGAAAAATGGCTTGGCTAGGTCTTTTTTCTACCGAACAATTCATCACTTGCGTGAAAAATATATGATAGCTTTCGATGTGGTAGTATTTCGAATAAATAAATTTTTTATTTGTTGTATTAAATTTATTGTATTTTAACAGTATTTAGCAAAAAAAAACGATGGAAATTTATTTAAATACCCAATATATTATTATTCATATAAATAACAACTTTAAAACAACGATTGAAATAATTATTTCAATATATATAATTATGTGTTAGTAATGTTTTTCATTAAAAAGAAATATTATTTTTATGTTAAATAAAATATAAATATGTAATTTATTTTAATTTCCTATATTGATTATAAATATAAAAAAATATGTTCAAATGAGTGCGCTGTATAATCAAAAAGTTAATTATCAAGAAGGTGATAATCACGAAAATTATTGTATTTAACAACGAAGCTACTAAATAAGAATGTTATTAATACGGCGAAGGCTATATAATCAAGAATGGCTATAACAACGAAAACTGATTCTGGCACATCTGAATTTAGCAAATACAGAAACATGATTTTTCGCTCTAAGTCCACAATGTGACAACTACATAGAAAATAATAAGATATTAATTAATGCAGAATACTATAATTATAAATGGCTATAACAACGAAAAATGATTTATGGAATCATACCTTATATTATGAAATATTACACAAACATTGTATTCTTAAAATTTGTCGAGTTGCCGACCAATAGGCAACAGTATTTGCTATAATTAGACATGCTAGAACAGTTTTCATTCTTGATTATGACCTTTTGCATTAATTAATATAATATTATTTTCTATATAAGTGTCACATTTTGTACCTAGAGCGAAAATAAAAAATCGTGTTTGTGTATTTGCTGAATTCAGGTGTGCTCAAAGCAGTTTTTGTAGTTAAAACCCTTTTTTGATTATACCCTTTAGTATTAATAACATTTTTGCTTATCAAATACGTTATTAAATTCAATAATTTTCGCGACTATCGCTTTCTTGATTACTAACTTCTTGGTTATAACCTGTTCAAATACGTGGCGGTACATTATCGATGATTAACATTACATTTTACATTACAAGTAGTTATTATGTGAACATATTGAACTAAAATGTAAAATAAAAAATTTTCAAAATTTAAAGCTATACTGTCACTTGTTGACACTAATGTAGCAACAGAATAAACATATAATAAAAACATGTGTGCGGTATGTATATACCAACCCATATACGCATGTACATACAAGTTACGTGTCTTATAAAATATTTATATGTAAATAATTTTACTAAAATTTTAAATAAACTTTTCATAATAATTTATAGATTTTTTATATTAAAATCTTGTTCCGTATAATAAAAAAAAAAAACACATTCATATATTTTTATATATAGAACTTTCTATGTGAACCACGTCGTTTGGTATTATAATACGGACACGGACATAAATAACTATCTTATTATTAAAATAGTTTTTCAGGTCAAGTTGATTGTATTTATTGTTATATTTATAATATACTCGTCGTTCGCATATAATATATTTCATAATTTTACCATTTGTTATTGTTGTTTTTTTTGTTATTTATACACAAACAAATTGAAATTAAAATATACATAAATATGGTATTGGTATAGATAGTATACAGAAAGAAAACGAAAAAAGTTAGTATATAATTTAAATTTTAATATTATGTATATACACACTATAAAACAGTATACTAAAGTACATATATAGAGCATAAACGTTTATTAATTTATATGTTTTAAAATAGTATAAGAACCGTATACGAGAGTATACCGAAAAATGGGGCATCATTAAACATTGTTCGTTATACAATATTTGCGTGTGCGGTTAAGCACAAATGTATATCATTTCTTTTATTTAAAATTATATCTTCATCATCTATCAGATTTTCGTATATCCTGCAGCATCATTGTTAAAGATACACGTAATTATTATAATTATAAAATAAATGTGACGCACTCACTTAGCGTTCATAAAAAGTAACGCGATATATTCTCGAAATTTATATGATACATTTTTCTGTATCATTTTTATTATCGTTTATCAAATCAAAAATAATAGAAAAATAATTGCAATTAAGAAAACATCTATCTTTCGATTATTGTGCAGAACAATGTTAAATTGTTACATAGTCCCGCTTGCGGAGTTTTTTTTACTTATTTGACTAATAATATGAATAATGCTAAATATACTCCATTTGCAGTGAACATAAATAACTTACGATGATAAATTATAAAAAATTTAAAAACATTATTCGGAATGAATAGAATGTTACGATGAAACAATAATTTTACCATTACCATATTTTGTGTATCCTTTAGATCTTATAAAAGCAACGACTGTATACCATCGCATCACAGGTGGTATGACCAGCATAAAAAAAAAATGTGTTCTTAATACTCTAATTTACGGTATATCATTTTTTTTTATTTGTTTGTATGGTATACAAAACATTGTTATATTGTATATTTAAGTTATGCTTTTAATACAGATAATTAGCATAGTTTTTGCAATAATTATAAATAATTCCTTGTTCTATATTAATTCTATAAAATTTTATTATTACTTTTTATAATTATAATATTATAATGTTACTTTATTTTAATGGTATATAGATATAGAGATACTGAGCAAAGGGGTGGATAACGTAAACACCTGAGTATTATCAATTTAAATTTCAGTGTCATTGATTAATGTAAAACTTAATGACACATATATGTTTAGAGATGAGTTGTTTCAAAACAGAATAGAAATATTCGCACTGCAGTTAAATAGATATGTTAAAAAACTGATTTTGATATAGATAATACTTTTATCTGTTTGTGATTTAAATAATGGGTTATATGTCTTTGAAAGCAAAAAGTATATTTATATTATCCACTCTGTCTCGCCTATAACAACTATTTATACCATTAAAAAAGATTATTCATGCGAAAAAGTATAGTAAAATAAATTTTGAATTACAAATTTATGGTATGTATTTTATGTATATAATTGTTTTTTACAATTAATCTAAACTGGAAAGATATAATTAATTTTGAAAAATTTGCCTTATTTTGTTATTTATAGTAATACAAAAGATATGGTATAGATTTTGATAAACTAATCGTTGATGACGAAAAAATAAAATAATCAATAAATATAGTTTTATTGCATAGCCTAGTAACACTGTCCGTAGTTTGTCCACAAAATTTCCGCATTATATGTAGTAGTCCGTTGTTTCAATCCGAGGAACTATTTATAGATTTCTTACGGATGTCCGCTGGAATTTTACATGATCAGCGCAACACTGTCCATGGATTTTTTAAAAAAAATGTCCTTGGATTATCCATATAATTTTGATGATAATTTCTATGGATTCTCTTTAGAATTATTTCTCGCTATTATATTCCACAGAATATCCGTAGAATTTATGTTCATATTTTTTGTGAGCAGATCCACGGATTTTGACAAAAATACGTCTTGCGACAAATGAAATCGCACAAACATTTTGTTATCACAGGTTGTAACTTGTTGAAACAAAATTTAATGTAATAAATACGTAATAAACAAATAAAAAGTTAGATATTTATAATTTCTTATGCAAAAAATAATTTAATTGTAAAATTAAATTAAGAAATTCACAGTATAAATTTGTAGAAATTTGACAGATAAAACGTTTATGTAAACAAGAAACAAAAAACGGCGGATAAAATCCATGAAAAGGCTTACAAAATTCCTAGAAAATATATCGATTAGAGTTGCTGGTTGTTTTAAAAATTATGAAAATAAATTAAAACGAGTGCGGATTATATCTATAGATAAGTGAAATATACAAAATTTTAACCACTGTCTTGGATAATTGGTGAAATAAATTATGAATACAATACCGCGGATTTATGTTGGAAATATTACCCTGACTATCGAAATATTTCAATTTACCTAAATAAAATACTATTGTATTAAACCTATGGACATTCTTTGGACAAATTCCAATATATTTTTTCCATGGAAAATATGTGGAATTCTTATACGGAAATTTTCCTCATTTTTTAAAGTACGGACAAATTGTTACTAGTGCATAAATACATATAAAATCGTAATTTAAAACCGATAGGATTAAAATTGATGCCAATCTTTGGCAAATCATGATGCTATTATGCACAAGAATTTACGAAATTTCGACGTCTTTATAATTGTGCTAGTCCATGAGTTGATGGTGTGACATCTGATGAATATAACGTTGGTTGGGGTAACACATCCCCACTAAGTGTGTTTAACGTTTGTTTGATTCGAATCTTGTAATAAGTGGTTGAGAATATTCTTATTGAAAAACCACATTAAAACAACCATATTCGATGACTTTTAGAAGCAAATTTTCGTAAAATGAAACAAAATCAACAAAGCCCCCCCTCCTCACCACAAACCACAATTCTCTGACACAAAATTTGAAATTTTTAAAAAACGAATAGAATTTGGTTTCCACTTTAAGCTTTTAACACAAACTATAGCTATAGATTTTTGAAAATAATTTTACATAAAATACATATTATTTGTCTGCTGATTACAATATAAATTTTATAATTTAGAATTAGACATCTTCTTAAATATATCCTGTAATTCTTATTCTAGAATAGACACATTTCTAATATAATGATAAATAAAAATGTACATGTATGTAATGTCAAAATCCTTTTACATTAAAATTGCTCTCTATATTGTTTTGTTATACATATTAATATAATTGATATTTTACAAAAAATGTTGTATACAGTAAGTACATGAAATGATAATATGATAAATATATGATGTGAAGAGAATGTTACTTTGAAAACATAATTTTTTTGTTGTTGCAATTGTAAATTATTTATTTATTGCAATATATTTTTAAAGGAAAAATACATTATTATTATTGTTTTTTTTTTTTTCCCTATATTAAATTAGAGAAAATGGAATTCTTCGTTTTATTTTTGTTCATTTTTATGTCACGAAGAAAATAAATGTCAATTAAATAGAGTGACATATTATTTATAAATTTATAATAGGATAATGCATTAGTTTAATAAATTATATAATTCATTAGACATTGTGTTATTATAATAATACAAATACATTGTATATATTTACACATAAATCGCACATATGTTATAAAAGAAAACATTGTGCAGATATTATTTATTATTTTTCATATTACATACAAATGATGGAAAACTTACATTACAATTAATAATTTAATAAAATTAGAGACAATTAAGTGACATAACTCATTGTGGTGTGGTAAATATATATGGTATAATACAATATATGTGACATGTGCATAGAATAATTAGGAGACATATATAGAAATGAGCTGAACACAATTATCGTTTTTGTTATATTATAATGTAAATATCAAGGTAAATTGATATATTATTCAATGTTACACACATATATATATGGAATATATATAAATTAGTTTTTACATCACATATTTATAACTTGAGGTTATTCATTTTTAAATTAATATAATTGAAATGTTATATTTTAATTAAAACTTTTTATTGTATACATTTTTATATATTGTATGTTTTTTCCAAATAGAAGAAATATTAAAACAATAATATAAATGTAAATATATATATATTCATTTCTGTATATATAAATGCATATAATGTACGAAAGAAATATAAATATTGATATTTAATATGTGTGTAATGTAATACACTCATTCATATATAAATAACAAAACATAGTATGCATAAGATAAATAAATAATATACCAAAGACATTATAATACAATATATATATTAAATATTATTTTACTCAAGGGTGCCGTATAAATTGTATTCCATCTAAACATATAAATTTAATATTTAATTAGTCACATAAGTCATTCACATTCCATAAAATTTGTCAAATTTACCCAGAGTTTATAAGTTAAATTTAATGGAATGAGAAAAATTATAATTATTTTAACACAGTATATACGTTTCGTGGTATATGAAAGTGGAAACCGATTTATACGATTATATATGTGATATTCAATATAATACATATATATAATTACACAAAACACCCTATGTAATAATAAATGTTCGTAAAGTTAATTCAAATAAAAAAGTCAAGCGTTTGATGGTTAATGAATAACAAATTTAATTTAGTGGTTTCTTTTAAATTTACAAATCTCACTATTTTCACATGTATAACGATTAATAAAGTGATTTTGGCAAAGCTAATTATATGCAGAAATAGCCATTACAGTTGTTGTGCACACAATGCGTAGTTTATTACAGATTGAATAACTTTTGCAATGGAGAAAGTATTTTCCATTAGAAAATAACAAGTTGCTATAAACGTGCGGTTGAAATATGCGTTGATGAACCTAGAGAATAAATTTTACTCTTTCAGGAGAAATTCTACTATGCTATTATACGCGTACTCCTTCAGTAAATATAAATTCACAACTAAATTGTTTTTGTGATGCATTACAAATTTTGGTAACATTCATATGTCAAATATACGCGGGATTAGGAAAGTTGAACTTCCCATAAATATCCCAGGATAATTTTCCTGGAACATTTCTTAAATAATTTATATATAACATTTGATATAATATATGATTATATCATCAACTTTTATGAAATTCCATTTATAGTATTTGCAAAGTCGCTTATACAACAACGTATAAACCATTTTTCACCCTAGTAACACTGTCCGTAGTTTATCCGTAAAATTTCCGCATTATATGTAGTAGACCGTAATTTCAATCCGAGGAAATATCTATAGATTTCTTACGGATGTTCGCTGGAATTTTATATTATCAGTGCAAACCTGTCCATAAATTTTTATAAAAAATTCCCTTGGATTATCCGTATATTTTCGCTGATTTATATAATTCCACAGAATATCCGTAGAATTTATATTCAAATTTTTTGTCAGCAGAACCAGAGATTTTGATAAAAATACGTCATGCGACAAATGCACTCGCACAAACATTTTGTTATAACAAGTTGTAACGCGTTGAAACCAAATTAAATGTAATAAATAAATGAAAAGTATGATATTTATATTTTCTTATACGTAAAAAGTAATCTAATTGTAATATTAAAATAATAAATACATAGTATAATTTTGTAGAAATTTGGCAAATAAAACGCTTACATAAACAAGAAACAAAAACCGCTGGTTATTTTAAAAATTATGAAAATAAATTAAAAAGCGGAAGGATTGTGTCTAGATAAGCGAAATATACAAAATTTGAACCATTGTCTTGGATAATTGGTGAAATAAATTATGAATACAATTCCACGGATATATGTTGGAAATATTACTCTATGACAATCCAAAGATTTCAATTGACCTAAATAAAATACTATTATTATTAAGTGGAAAATGTATGGACATTCTTTGGACCAATTCCAATATATCCTTTCCATGGAAAATATGTGGATTTTTTCCACAGAAATTTTCCTCAATTTTCAACGTACGGACAAATTGTTACTAGGGCAGTGCACAAAATAATATTAAAAGTATAGATTTTGCAAGAAAATCGGTGTTTGGTTTAATGAAAGTGAGTTATTTGTTTATTTGGAAAGAGAAAAACAAAGAAAAAACAAACTTGGCGAATACCACTGAAAAGTAAATTTGTTGCAAAAACACAAAAATATGGTGTTGGTGCCATAATGATTTCGGGGATGTTTTGTTATATAACGGGGTTGAAAATTTAGTAAATGTTGACCCCATAATGAATGCTGATATTTACATATAAATCATTATAGATTTTGTACGTAATTAATTTCTAGTAAAAAAAAAAACACTTCTTGTACTGATAAACAAAACGTGTACTAAAAGTCGTGTGAGGTAAATAATTTCAAAATGGAAAAAAAAGACACGATTTGTGTTGTATATTCTAAACTCCTGAATAGTTAAAGTTTTTGGTATCAGCGCAGCATTTTTTTTAAAATACGGCATATTAATAATAAACGTGTACAACATTTTTTAATATAGAAGCACGTAATGCAAATTTTGTAAGTATCAGTGGAAACATTAAACGTTGCTTCAGATTACATCTTCTAGGAGGATAATTATATAGAAGAAAATTAACCATCAACGATTTGAAAAATATATTATTGGAATGGAGTCCATAATGTCTCGTCTTTAATCGCAATGAAAATTAAATTCTTATG
This sequence comes from Bibio marci, assembly GCA_910594885.2. Lineage (NCBI taxonomy): Eukaryota > Metazoa > Arthropoda > Insecta > Diptera > Bibionidae > Bibio > Bibio marci. The sequence goes on from OU343114.1 coordinate 45,281,780, forward strand.
AAAATGCTTCAAAATCTATCAGGATCATAAAATTAGGTCTATTTAAAAATTTTACTATGTGGACAAATATGAGCCATGAAAATATTTTAGCTGAAAAAGTTGTCCTATGAGATTTTTAAAAATAAAAAGAAATAACTACAAAATTAAATTAAATTATTATAAATAATAACTTAACGTATTGTGAATGAAATTTAACTTAACTTAACTTATTTATAAAGTATATGAATTTTGTAATTAATGGATGGAATTTTCTACATTTTTCTAAATGCCCACTCACATTTGACGCCCGTATATGTGTACATTTACATTTACATTCCCAATATATGAAGTACAAGTTTTAGAAAATGTATAAAAGTGGAAATACGTAATATTAAAATATATATCTATTATTAATAATTTATTAATAATATATATTTTATAGTTATTAAAAAATTCATTGATCTATTTTTATGCCATGTGCTATACGAAATATGGTTTATATACTTTATATTTTACGTTACATATATAATACGTAAATAGTAAATATTTTGTATATAATCTGTATTTAAATGTATATAATATAAATTATTCTATATTTTCAATATACATCGTCGTATATATATGAAATAAATTAATAATATATGAAAATATTATATTTATAATACCTTTACTAAATAAAAATTTTTATTTTTTATATCACTCACACAATATTATACAAAATATTATCTAAAATTATCAATAATCAATAGTCGATTTATATATTTATTTTTTTGTAATATTATATTCTTTTATGCGATATAATATTTTATAATTTCTATATATATATATTCCTTTATTTGCCACACAAGTGTTGTATGTTAGTATGGCAAAAATCTATATATATTTATAACCTTTTAAAATGCAGTAATATTTTTCTGATATTATTATTATTATTATTATTATTATTAATATTATTGTACTCGAATTGGTTGTTACGTGCAGCTCAATTATTATTAATTTAGTATATATGAATGAACATGTGCGATGTAAAAAAATTAATTTGAAATATAATAGTAAATATAATTGTATATAAATTAATAGTGCGTGCCGGTATGTGCGTGTTTTCAATTAATTATGTGTAAATTTATTTCTATATAAAATTTATAAAAGAAAATACAAAAAATTATATAGAAAAATTGTAATTTATAAATAGAACGAGAAAAATGCATTTACATTTTGAAAAAGATTCAAATACAAAATGCGATTGTTCAATATTATCATTATCATGGATGGGAAAAGTACCGGATAATATACCAGAGGTAAGTAAATTAAATTAAATTAAATTAAATGAGGAAGTTTTATATTATAATTTCTGATAAATTATAAAAATATGTAAATTTTTTATTGTTAATTATAGTAAAATTATATTTATATAAATCATATAGTCTGTCTCCTGATTTTGATAATCGTATAAGGTTGAACATAAATATTTAAAATGGTATTTATAAATATTATAATTTGGTGTAAAATAGATAAAATGTTACAGTTAAAATTGATGGTTCAATCCACCCATTTTGAATTTTAATTCATATTAATTATTATGATTATGATTATGTTACACATTTATACACTGTCATAGTCTCAATGGTCAAGAAATTGTATACTAAAAACTAATAAAAATAAAAACTATGATGGCTTGAGTTCAAGGTATACACATATAATTGACTTTTAATGAGTAATGATGTATTATAATAGTAGGTTGGAATATATAGGAAAATAATTACACATTATTTTATTCAAATTCAATATGATACATTTTTATCGCATCATAAATTAACTTTGTTAATAATAGTAAGCACCATTTGAACTAATATGTATTTTTGTCATAATTAATTATAAGTTTATCTATTGTGGTGTCATGTAAAAATACAAAGTGAAATTGTTAAAAGCACGACATATTGCACTTTTCGGCAGCAATTTGATTGATGGAAACGTTTTCTCGTAAAAAGTCGGTAAAATGGTACTTAAAAATGTTGTAATCTGTTAGCCATAGCAAGAGATTGGGTGAGTATATATAATATGGATTTGGTAGTATTTCATAATCTATAATTCTTTCGAGTTGAATGGTCATGCAGTTTTTATACATTATTATGTTGTTGTCTTAAATTAAAGAATTCAATTTAATGCAAACAATACCATCAAGAAATCGATCGTTTCTTTTGCACAAAAGAAGCATATAAAGAAATTTCGTAACAGCGTATTTACATATTATTTATTATTCGATATAATCACTATATTGCACAGCTTATATGAAATACTCTCGAATTGTTTTATGTTGTGCGTGGTTCTCAATTAACTAACGCGTTTTCAATTTGTCGTTGACATTTTTTCAGCACTGTTTAAAAAATAAACTAATGTAAAAAACATAAAAATTAAATAAAATTTAGATTAACTGAAATACGCCAAAATTGAAAATAAATTATTATATTAAATATTCAGAAAATAAGTACCCCAATATAAAAAAAAAATAAATAAATATATGAACGAAGTGTTGTACCGTTCCCCAATATATTGATAGCCAATTAACAACCTCTCTCTTCTTCAATCGCATAATTTCCTATAATAAATTATTAATTTATTATACATAAATTTTTTCATTTACCTTCATCCTCAATTTGTACACGAAAATGCAGTAAATTTCAATAATAAAGGATATAGGCATAGATGATAAATTCAACATGTATATATATAATATAATAATATTATGGCATCCCCTCTATATAGATCTTCTACCAATTCTAGTAGTCTCTATATATCTGCAGACATATGGATTTACGTATTTACATGCACAAATGCGTTCATTGACATTATAGTAAAATAATAGCTTGACAATATATGTGTGAATCACCGGTATTACCAGTATATATGACAACGCTATATCTATATCAGTCCATGTTATTGATATACATTTGTCCATTAACAATTGAATTAAAGTTTTGATACTGTGACGAACAAAATATTAGATAATTAATTCTAAATAGACTGCATTTTTATTACATGATGTGAAGAATATTGATAAAATACATTGGCCAAAACCATTTAAATAACTAATTTTGGGATAAATATTTGAAATGGATATGACATTATTCTACAGAGTGTCCACGAGAGCAGTACAAACATTCAAGAGGTTGATGGCGGACATATAATATTAAATTACAATTTTCGATTAACGGCTCCGTATTCGAGATACGGAGATATATATGCTCAATGACTTTGCAGAGAATTCTTAATTCCTAATTTATCAGTGGTATTAATTTTTTTTATGGTTTGTTTAAACTCCGAGTTATTGAACAATTTAATATTATTGGTTGTTGGCATCGATCGGAATAAATGATGATCGGAAGAAGCAATGTCTGGAGAATACGATGGGGGTAATGTAACATTTCCCCATTTTTGTCCTGCTATATATGTAATTTTTGACCGGTTGATTGTTAAGTCAATTACCAAGTTTTGTTATTATTCGAATATGTTATGTAAACGTTGCTGTAAACACATTGTTGGATTACATTCGAATTGTGTTTAAAATGGATCTTCAACCATCGCAATCCCTTCAGTTGTTCATCAAATTTTCTACATTCTTTTCCATGTTCTTTGTTCACTGTATCATAGTCGTAATTTTTAAATGATCGAAACTGCATTTCTTACATTTTGTATTCGATGGAGCATTCTCTTCGCTTAAGCTTTGCAATATTTTTATTTATAAATAAAGCAAGACCGCTGGCAGTTATAGGAAGCATTATAAATAACATAAGCAAACATTCCAATATAAAACGATTCAGAAAACTGATTTAAAAAAAAGATATCTTAATAATTAGGTTAAAGTTACGTTCAATATTAAACTAAAAATACTGATACTAGAATTAAGTATATATGTGGTGTAAAATGAAGTTTAGAACACAATCTCCACCCGACCGACGTCCACAATCAACCCAAATCTTGATGAAAGTTACAAAAATTAAATTAAAAATCTATATTATAACATAGTTCCGAAATCATCTGCATATATTATTATATGTTATGTTATTATTATAAATATTTATCGGTCATCATATGATGTTTTATTTTATCTATAGCTGTGCACACGTGCCATAACATATAATAATAGATAACATTGATAAAACTGTATTTGATTGTAAAATATTACTATGTGTATGCACATATTGTTAAATTTAGTAACCTTTTTTTTTTATCATATACCGATATACCCATACCTTATAGGTATACAAATACATTAAATTTTATTTTATACTGATAATTATTAACAATACATAAAATTTCACATATACGACAATTGAATCATATCTATGTTGATAATAATTTATAAAATAATGTTATTTTATATGAGAAAATTGATCAGTAAATTGATAAACGCATAAAACACATCTATTGCATATGTGCGTGTAGTGTATAATAATTTATTATATTAAAATACATGAACTATAGCATACTAATATTAATAACAAATCTATATATGTAGTGTTTTGATGAGGGTGGAAATATATATATTATATATTGTGCATTATGACATTACACAAAATTGAGGTTAATGGAAAGGTCCAAAGAATTGATTGCATACATAGTTTTGAAGTTATATAATAATAGGTTCTCCCTATTTTGAACTATATGGATATAAATATAAAATACTTTACCATAAATGTATTCGTACAGTTCTTTAACAATTAAATGGTATATAAGTTTTAAGTTATATATTGTATATAAGCAATGTTTTTTTAAGGGAATGCATTTTTAGTATAAATAATATTGCATGTGACAAAATAAAAACCATATCAAATATCAAATTTATCCAATACATATAAATTTCTTCGTGTTATTAAAAGTATTTGCCAGTATTCTTGTGAAAAATAATCCTTGAATCAATATGAATATAATTGTATAATTGTATTACAGAAATCAAAATAGTAACATATTCTTTATTATTTATAGATATTTAGGAAATTTATGGTTACATATTGAGTGTATAACGCGGTATATGCCTCTAAATCAATAACATTAATTCAATTACAAATATTTGAATTTCAATATGCGATTTGGTCGTTCTTTTTTTTTTTACAAAGCTTTTAACAAAATTAAATCAAAATAAAATCAATTTATTCTGATTGTATGTATTATTTATACAAAAAAAAAATATAGTCATATTCAAAACTAAGTTATTTTAGCTAATCTTTTGAAATAATAGTTAAAATTGAAGAAGAGTCTTAAAAGAAAATAATCCATTACTAAATAATGTATTTCATGTAAAATATCTACATATAATAAATTTTGATGACAATTAAATTGTTTGCAGCAACATGGAGAAATTTATGTATTCATCATTAATGGTATTTGATGTCGTATAACTATTCCGTTAATGTTTTTTTCTTATATAAGTAACAGACTTTACATCACCTCAAATGCATAGCAATATTTTTTCTGCATCATTTTAAAGTAATGCAGTTACTACAATAATAAGTTTATTAAAATTCTTTTGTGAATATCAATTCATTTATAATATGCTTGCAAATGACATATGATGACAATACAATATTTCGGGGAATATCGAATCAGATCACTATTTTGGTTCCCGTACCGAGTCTACAATATATGACCTTTACATGGGTTGATATTCACACATAAACCAAAGTCATCGCAATAGCAATAGCGCCATTCATTTTACGGCCTAACATTACATTCAATTTGTACGTATGTGAGTATATAATATAAAATTCACCAATTGATTTGCATTTATGTTTCGATAAATGCTTTCTAAATTCAATTATTCTTATGAGTAAATAGCCCATTTAGCGATGTGTGTGCTTACATTGTTAAATCTATATGAATATAGCATCGAACATCATATTTTCAAAAATATACTGTTTACTTATATAATAAACAAACAAATGATAATTCAATTAAGTAAATTCTATTTAATAGGAAAAATACTGAATTATTTTTTGTTCATATACAGATTGAATTATTCATGCACTTTAACCACTGCACACATTATTATGACATCGTTAAGATATACTTTGGTAACAAAGTTCAAAATAAATATACTGATAATGAAATGTATATTTATCAATATAATGGTATATGCAATCAAATAGTTTCAATAACGTCGATTTATAATATATTATTAAATACTATAATTTTATTTTTTTAACTAATCTCTTAACAAATGCGTAGGGTAGAGCGGGGTAATGTTACAAATTGCTAATAAAACTCACAAATCAATACAAATCATCCCGTAAAATTTATTCAATACTACATCACACACAAGCTTGACTGCTTCCATTTCAAGGCAACATTTTTATTTAATTAATTGTGGGTTTGTGTGTCAAACAATTTAAAATAGTATTTTTTTTTTTCAATGTTGAGTAATTTTTTATTATCTTGGATGTTTTCGATTTTTAATGTTTAAATTAAATTGACAGAAATTAATTTTTGTGAAAAAACACTACGTTCATTTAATCATTTGTGATAATATTTTTTATACGATTTATTTTGAAATTAAAGCAATTCATTCGATAATATTTCTAAATTATATAATCTAAGAGACATTGCTTCAAAATGAATACTATTTCGTTAAGAAACACCAATACAAATAGCTACTGAAAATCCAAAAACTCGCAACATTGCTCTACTTTACTATATTTCTATATATCAAATGTATATAAATCTTCAGACGAATCTTATTTTTCAAATACAAACAATACTTCTATTTTTATTTATATATATATTCGAATTTATACTTTAATCACCCTCTCATTCAAGAATATTGGCTGCCATATGTCTATATCTATATGATGCAAATATGTAGAAAAATGAAAATTTGGTTTAACAAAAATATTTGTATATATGTGCCACTTCCACACATGCATGTGCGACATCTTATTGACATAAAGCTTGTAACATTTCACAGATAATGTACTATAAATATTTAAAAATTGATCCCGTCAAAGAACAGAATGGTTGGAGGCGAAGATACAATTTTAAATTAGACAAGTTGTACGGTCAACCAAATATTGTCAAAACAATCAAGATCAATAGATTGAGATGGCTTGGACACGTAGAACGCATGGAGGAGGAGCGTGTGCCGAAAAAACTGTTAAATAGTAAACCAGAGGGTAGAAGGAGAGCCAGAAGACCTAAGGCGAGATGGCTAGATGCAGTAAACTGTGATATAAAGATCCTAAAAATTCGGGATTGGAAGACATTAACTGCGGATAGGTCAGGTTGGAAAAGCGTGTTGGAGAAGGCTAAAACCGCACCCGGGTTGTAACGCCATGGAGTAAGTAAGTAAGTATAAATAAACGACATGTACAATTTCTCACCTGAATCTTACCATTTCCATAAGTTTAAGGAATAAAAACACAAGTATTTTTGAAAATATGGTGTCGGATACTATTCAGATATATGCAGATAGACAATGTCAATGTCACAATTAAATATTGAAATTCTATAAAAAAAAAATGTATATCTTTAATCGCAGATCACTTCAACCATATAACATAATTATGATATTTTGTATTACCTGGTACCTAATAAATATAGAGAGAACTTTAAATTTGTCCGACTATATATATATGGGAAATGTAATTTAAACTTACTATTTTTATAAACCTTTTCCATATTCAAACCAATCCATACACATTTAATTTTCGCGAATGATTTCAAATTTCAGTATATGAGTACTGATTGTATATCTATTAAAAAATTATAGTCTTTCAAAATATGATGTTGGAAATATTATTCAGAGAGGATGTTTCAGTAATTAACTTATATGATTATGATAATCGTCGGTCGGATTTTGGACACAATGGATCAATATTGTAGTGTATGTACCGAAAAAATGTTTCTCCTTTGAAAAATCAATCAACGATACTCTAAAATATAATCTATTGCCATATGGCAACTGTAGATGTATTTGGGTTAAAAAAAAAACATATTTCAAAACTAAAACATCGTTCCCATCGTATAATAATTTAGTAACAAATCCTATTATTATTGTACTTAACCGATATTATATAGGAAAATCTTTATATTAAAAATATACAGTAAAATGAAAATAACATGTATAAGCATAAAAAGAAAACACATTATATAAGCACTTATTTTTCTTGCCTTATCAGCATTTTCACCATCACCATTATTGTTTTTTTTTTTATTATATGTATTACTGTGGGTGGGTGTGTGTGTTGCTCACCGAACTACAAATTTTATATCTATTATAATGTTTGTATATTATATATACCATAATACACAAATATAGTACACTCATATAGTCATCAGGTCAAGAATTCAAATTATGAATTGTGATAAGCACTTTCTATATTCTACATAATATAAGCAAGGGAGCCAGAAATTTATTAAATATTGTAATAGAAATGTAATTGAATATAGTAATGTAATATAGAAAATTATTCTGTTGCACCATATAATATTATAGTTTTGATATAATCAATGTGGGTCAATGGATATTTTTTAAGACCGAACGATGATAAATTATTGTTATTATTATTGTTGATCATAAAATGATTGATTGACTACATACTCGTAAATGTATTAAACTATACATATTTTGACTTATTCTTATTGTATAAAATTATATTCTGAAAATATTTAATAAAAAAATGTTTCTTTTCAAAAGAGAATGTAAAATAATACTTGTATAAATAACATTTTCTTTCACATATTTTTTTAAAAAAAAAAGGATTGTTTATTTTATTTTTATTTTTCTTCCTTAGCACAATCATACTTTTATCTGGGTTATAAAAATCAGATTCACTCTAACAGCATACATTTTTATTTATTTTCATATCTATAATACATTACAGTACGTAACATATATATTATGTATTATATTGTTATACATAAATATTATTGAAATACTTCAGTACAAGTAAAAAAAAAAACTGTTATATATTGGGTCTATAAATAAGTTTTGGGGATATTTTGGTAAGAAAAACACATTTATTTGAAAGTAACGGTATTTTATTCAAAGTATTTGCCATCTGAAGCTACAACTTTTGACCATCTTTGTGGCAAAGTAATGATTCCCTCATAGAAAAACTTCTTAGGTTTGAAAGGTTTGACTGCATCGAACGGAACAAATGGTAGTCTGATGAAGCAATGTCTGGTGAATATGAAAAGTGGATTCAACTACTACAATAGCGTAGATTATCCCCAGGACTTAGTTATAGACCCAATAAATACTAATATATTATTGTATAGTAGATCCAAAAATTCAAAAATATAATCTATATGTTATGTTGTTATGGTATAATAAAATAACATATACGTTCAATTGTAAAATTGTATGATTGAGTCATCTTATTAATTTTTAGACATTTTATTTAATATATACATTTATTTTTGATATTTCATTTTCTCTATATATAATATGAGTTTTTCTTCAAATCTTATCATATCCCTAGTAACAATTTATCCTTACTTTAAGAAATGAAGAAAATTTCCGTGGAAAAAATCCACATATTGTAATAAGATATATTGGAATTTGTCCAAAGAATGTCTATAGATTTTCCACTTAATTTAAAGTATTTTATTTAGGTCAATTGAAATCTTTGGATTGTCAGAGTAATATGTCCAAAATATATCCGCCGTGGTATTGTATTCATAATTTATTTCACCAATTATCCAAGACATTGGTTCAAATTTTATATATTTCACTTATCTAGATATAATCCTTACTCTATTTAATTTATTTTCATAATTTTTAAAACAACCAGTAATTCAAATCGATATATTTCCGAGGAATTTTGTAAAACTTTTCATGGATTTTATCTGCGGTTTTTGTTTCTTGTTTATTAAAACGTTTTATTTGTCAAATTTCTACAAATTTATACTACGAATTTATTAATTTAATTTTACAATTAAATTATTTTTTGCATAAGAAAATATAAATATCTAACTTTTTATTTATTTATTACATTAAATTTTGTTTCAACAAGTTACAACCTGTGATAACAACATTTTTTTGCGAGTGTACTTGACGTATGACGTATTTTTGTCAAAATCTATGGATCTGCCCACAAAAAAATATGAATATAAATTTTACGGATATTCTGTGGAATAATAGCAACGAGAAATAATTCTAAGGAGAATCCGTAGAAATTATCATCGAAAATATACGCGGATAATCCAAGGACATTTTTTATAAAAATCCATGGACAGGGTTGCGCTGATCATGTAAAATTCCAGCCGAGATCCATAAGAAATCCATAGATATTTCCTCGGATTTAAACTACGGACTACTACATATAATGCGGAAATTTTGTGGACAAACTACGGACAGTGTTACTAGGGATATTGCACATACGGAATAAATTCAGAATATGTGAGGTTTCTCAGTCGTACAACAACATAAAAGATTTATTGTGCCCCTTTGCGACTATGTATATCATATACGGGTTTACTAATCACACATATACAAAATATCATCCAACTGCAATAATATTTATTAAGTATCCATCTATAAAATTACAGTCAAAAAGATGGTAAATTACACTATATATAAATATATATGTGAGAGCGTATAACCAATTTGCCTGCAATTATGTTTCAATCGTTCATTGTTAGTCTCTGAATAGCAGCATCCAACCAAATATTTTCAAAGATATTCTCTTTTTGATTACACATACAAAGGATTTTAGTAATTCAATTGAGTAATTTTCAGTATGAATAGTATACTGAAAAATGTATTTTTGATCTTAGTACATGAAATGCCATCTTCAGATTGAATAGATGCGTTGTACTATAACTCTGTATACTGTGAACCACGGAATCTGTTTAAAGAACATATTTTTTTCTCATCAAATTTATTCTGTATATACGTATTAATTTGGTGAATATATGAAGTGAATCGCTGTTTATCATGCGTTTTTACATTTAAAATTGTCACTGATAAAATGAGTGAGTGAGAATGATCAGATATTGGGAAATAGTAAGTTTTGCCATAATATACATAAAAATTAAATACTCATTTCGCTATATAAATATAGTAAAAATTAACGTTAAAAATCCTAATTTAAGATAAATCATGAAATTGATACTATTATAGATAGTTTATTAGGAATTTTAAAATTCATAAATAATGTATATATAGATTAGCATATATAGAAAACATTTTATATATATACATTTAAAAAGATACTGAACATTTTCTGAATGAAATCATGTCTATTTAAATAAATAATCTAATCTCAATTATGTAAAAATTCTCTTGACATTCAATTGAAATTTGTATACATTTACATATACCAACCATACATACATTAAAGATTAAAGATTATATATATTATAAATTTTAGTATAAATTTATATTTAATTACATCTAATACATATAATAGTATTTTATTATACAATATATAATTTATATTAAAAGACATATTAAATTTTCTTGTTATTTATAATTATAATCCAGACATCGTTTATTAATAAAATAGCTTCTCAAAATATAACAAATAACATATATTTATATGTGTAAATAAATGGATATGATATAGGAGAAAGTGCGGATAGGTGGATAGATAGATTTTTAATAAATCAATTGTATGGACACGTACTACCAGTGTGGACTATATCAAGATGATCTTGTTATTAATTTTGACTGCGTCTAAAATAAATGCATCGCAATTCATCTTACAATATCATATGTTTTAGGAAAATCATAATTTTCCATTAAACTCGAGTTGATGAAATTCCACTGTTCATTTATCCACTGCTCATTGGAACGAAAATTTCTGTTCTGTAAATTATAATTAAGTATTAAGATAACTAAGCGTTAGTGGAACCGAATCACTTTCGTACAACAACCTTTAAAATAAATGTTGTGCTCTTCACCCAGATACACGGATTGATTATTTAGGCATACGCCAAGTCATCCCAACAACCAAAATGGTCCTAGTGTTGTTATTACATGATATTCAGATGTAAATACTATTTTTGCATAATTTAAATTAAAATGTTTTGGCTATAAACATACCCGCATCTATTTGAGAAATTTTTGCGGGAAATTCGTAATAATTCAGATAAACCTTTGATCCAGATATACCTCACTCTCCACTATATATATATTTGTAATTATACCATTTGAGGTTTCATATAATAATTTCAATATTGTATTTATATACCATATATGGAATAGTGTATGGATTTTATGTGGTTTTATAATCAACTATAACATGTACATTGAGTGCTCTACTTATAAATATCGTATTTATTTTATATTTTAATTAATTCTATATACGAATACGATGATATGTAAATATTTATAGAAATATGTTATAATATTTTAGATAAATTTTCGTATATGCATGAGTATACACAAATCCATTAATATTATTTATGATTTGTCACATAGAATTCTTTATTTTATTAATGTACAAGCCTTCGTTTTGAATAATAAACAAATATTCTATGATAAAAAAGTTATATTATTATTGTTATCATAATATTTATTGATAATGGATTTATTTATGGTTTCTTCAATATAATAAGGTGTCCCTGTTGAGATAGCATTCAGATGAAACAATTAATTTTATGGAAAAAATTATATACCCAACAATATAATATGCTATTTTCAGATGTTTAGACCCTAGTAACAATTTGTCCGCAAATTTCCGTGGAAAAAATCCATACTTTTTCCATGGAAAAGATATATTGGAATTTGTCCAAAGAATGCCCATAGATTTTCCACTTAATATAATAGCATTTTATTTAGGTCAATTGGAATCTTTGGATTGTCAGGGTAATATGTACAACATATGCCCTCGGTATTGTATTCATAATTTATTTCACCAATTATCCAAGACAGTTGTTCAAATTTTATATATTTCGCTTATCTACCGATATTATCCTCACTCTTTTTAAATTATTTTCATAATTTTTAAAACAACCGCAACAACTCAAATCGATATATTTCCGAGGAATTTTGTAAAACCTTATCCGCGATATTTTGTTCTTGTTTATTACAAAAAAAAAATGCACAATCGATGAATTTTTGCCATTGTTCAGCATCTTCATTCCGTGCTCATAGAACTTCTGGTCTATCGTGGTAAAACACTGAATCAAATCGCTATTTGGAATCATCGCCATAAGATAATTTATTCTACTAATACGGACAATTCACGGATATTACTTGCCAAAATACAAGGACGATCCAAAGATATTTTTGTCAAAATCCGTTATAAAATATCGGAAATATATGGAAAATCCAAGGAGATTTATTATAAAAATCCATGGACAGGGTTGCACTCATCCAATAAAATTCCATCGGACATCCGTAAGAAATCCATAGATATTTCCTCGGATTGAAACTACGGACTACATATTTGATTAATTTGATGACAGTATTATATTATGAATTTGTTATTATCATTATGAGCACACCCCAATGAGATTTCTGTATCAACTGCTCTTTATATCAATAAATAAAAAAATAAATAAATAACTTCTTGTTTTCATTGACTTTGACATATGTTTGTCATTTTTTATAAGAATTATATAAGCCCAAGAAAATCGATGAAACTTTCAAAAATACCCAAAAACAATGCCAGTGACAAACAAAAATGGTTTTGATCTGCAGTAAAGGTTTATCATATTTTTAAGGATATGGTGATTTGTATGTGAATTTATTTGTAATTTAAATATTTGAATGTATTTTATTGAATTGAAGCATTTGTTAGTGGTGACTATTTTATAATATTATATTTATGTATCGCAATGGGAAGATTGAACCTATGCACCACATTGACTATATAGCCGAATACTATACCAAGTTATCTAATTAAGCCGGTCTACATATGGTTGTTTCTTATATGCATATTATCATATTTGCTACAGTATAGTTTTTATGAGTATGTAATTTGATATATGATGATCACATCACATACATATGATATATCATATATACATTATATCTTTATATTCATGTAATGTGACAGTATGTGGTTGCTACAGGGATTCCAAATAATGGATTAATACAAAACTGATTAGGTTTGGAAATGCAAAATGAGATTCCAAAAATTCAATATGTTATAAAAAGCATTTTACATCGAATGAGACAACAGCAGGTACAAGGTTGTATTATGCCAGAGGGATTGGATATATGCATAAATTGCGGCAAAGCATAGAATGATTCTAATTGTGTTTCTAAATTATTCTACCATGTTGTGAGTGCCAACAATTTTTAAAATATATTTGTCACATAATTTTTGTTACGATAACCATGTATCGCCTCCTCATTGGGGCGAAATTGCATATTCATTGTAATATTATATAAACTTATATACCATATTGCAAACGTATAAAGAAGGGCAACAAAAAACTGACAATGAGACATATATTCGTAATATAAAACTGGCGCCATTTCAATTCAAATATATATAAATAGATCGATATTTTTTCTACTTTATGTTATTACATTATTATATATCCTCTATCCATTTAATGTTGAGTGAATATTATTTATATTTTATACATAATGTTGCGATGAGTTTTCATCAAAAGAGAAGACAACAAACACTATTTATTATTATTATTATTATTATATAGTAAATAAGAAAAAAAAAGGGGAAATTTGATGCTTAAATTACATAAATATAATACTATTTAATAATATATATATTCTAGTATATTATATTACTAGTATATATAGTATGTATCTGCACGACGACCATAAGAACATTTTACATTAGAAGAAAAAATAATTATACCATAACACTTTTATGTATTTAAATTATGTTTTCTTCGCATATATAATATGTAAAATAAGACTTAAAATTTTTCTTTATTTATTTATTTTATGATGATATTATTATAAACAAATGAACATATAATTAAAATAAGAAAAGGATACTAAATAAACTAGTATTATAACGATTATATTTATATATGTATGATGATAATAAGTGAACAACTTTATTATATTATTATATTATCTATTTAATTTGATACAATCTAAATTATATAAATATGTTTTATGATAAAGAAACATGCACGTTATATGTTGTACAATATAATAAAAACGAAAAAAGATCTATTATTATTATAGTTATTATTTTTATTATTATTATTATTATTATTATTATCAATAAAACGACTACATCAACAACATGTAATGATATATTTAAGATTAGGTATATATTAATATTGTGCACACATATAAACAACATACACATTTATTTGAACATTTGCTGTCTTTTTATATTTGGTATCAAATATATTTGAAAACAATTGCAAATATACATGCTATATTTTGTTGTTAATGCAGTATTTAAAATTATTTATATATGCATTTTGTCTGTGGTTGTGTCATATATAGTCTCTGTATACAGACTAGACATACAGTAGTGGACACAAAATAAAATGATACAAGGATATGAATATATATCATTAATAAACATATATGAAATTCCGGTGTTCACGTTCCGCTAACTTGATTTCAAGTTATTACCGCCCATTTCGATCAACTATATATGTACTCATTACAAGATACGCATTTCCATAACTACGAAGAAGTCGATAGAACATTTTTTCCGTCGGGCAATTCAACATTTGTTAGATATTTTTGGAAAAGGGGATAGCTTCCGAAATAAACAAAAACATATTAATCATATTTAATTTAGTAAAATAATGAAATTGTGTGAAATTTTTTTTGGAAATATTCTAATATTTTTTTTATACATTTCGTTGGCATTTCCAATAAAAGTTTTGCGGCGTGCTACAAAATATCTTAGGAATAGGTTTTTTGCGGACATATTGTAAAGCATATTGATTGTATATATTTTATATATGTCGGTGTCTGGGCTATATGTCACGCAACGGAGATAACACCATTCAATTTTGGTTATTCATCGGATTGTGAGACTATTTTATATCCACGAAATTTTAAGTTTTTGTGTTAATTTTATTAATTTTAAAATGTATATAGGAAAGTTTACTGTATGAATGGTATAGAAATGTACTAAAACAAAAAACTATATAAACTTTACATATGATATATTTCGTTAGTTGATTATATAAAAGCATAGTTTACATTAAATCTTATAAAGATTACGTTTGCATGCGTTTCTCTTGGCAGCATGAGAAAAATGTTCAATGTTTTTCATATATAATCAAGTAAATTTCAATTTTTTCGTTTATGCATGCGAATATCTTTTAAAATACAGTGGTGAACGTTACTCAGAGATTGACAATTTCTACACACAACACAAATGCTATCGGTTATTCATCAGAAACCTTATCATATAAAATATAAATTTGGCTATCGCAGATTTTATTTTGACGCTTAGTCGAAAACTATGTATAATTTGAGAAATATCCGTTGGTTATATTTCAATAACATATAATACATGATTGGAACTTTTTTTTTGATATCCTATGGGTATGTATGCGTTGTGAGTGGATACATTTCTCAGAATCAACGGTTAGTATATGTAAGCCAAAACTAAAATTTCATCAGATTCAGACATTATTTATAGAATTATTAAATAAAATATAACGTATTTCTATATGAGCCTGCTTATAGTGACGCTTAATATACGTTGTATATATTAAACGATATCGATATGCTATGCTTATATAGGAATATAGTTGTATATGACAATAATTTATCTAAAAACCTATATTCAAAGTGGATGCAAAAATATTTTTTTAAAAATATTAAAAAAAAAAGGTTTGAAAAACTTGTTCATATATTAAAATGACTATATAAATAATTCGTATTATCAAGATCAAGTGCTTGTATCACTTATATATATGTAGAAATTTTAATATATTTTAGAAAATAATTTACGGAAAATAGTGCGGCATATTTACATTAATAATTCTTTTTGTAAAAATACAGACCATAGTGTTGTGAGCACAGACATTGTGTTAATCTATGCATAGTGTGTCCTTTTTTTTTAGGTCTTTCTTTTTATTCTATCTACGAACAAACTATATATAATTGCACTACTGTGAATGTTAATTCTATAATATAAATTGTCGAAAAATCTCAGATTGTTTTCTACAAATTATTTACTTAAATTTCTTAGCCATAAAAATTAAACAATAATTTTTTTTTGTATAATATTTTAGTATAGTTTTTAACGTAAACAAAATGATACTTTTGATTTATAGAATCGTGTGTTATAACATTTTAAACTTAAAGGTATAGATAGATATACTTTAAATATCAGTTTGAAAATAAAGAGTCACTGATCAAGAATATATCGATTATTCAGTAAATGTATAAACAAATAAATTGCAGTGGCGACGCATGAAAAAAATTAGTTCAGATATTGACGAATTGAAAGTAGACAACATTATGAAAAAAAATACGAATGACCACTTACTAAATTTTCCGGAAAATCTACTATTATGAATTAACATCTTTTTTTGAATTATGGGGCCATAATTTTAACGGATTTCCATTTTTACATACAGCATTGCAAATTATAATCAATTTCGAATCTTTTATAGAAGAAATTTTCAAAATAGATTCACACGTTCCAAAAATATGACCGATTTTCCAGTTGATGTCATTGAAATTTTGTATGAAATAATGGTACTGTATAAATATTTTTTGTATCATTCGGTGGTTGTCAACTTTACTTTACATTACCAGAAATTTCTTTAAATTTTCATTGCCATCGATTGGAAAATCGGTTATATCTATTTTGAACGCATGAATCGATTTTAAAAATATCTTCTATGAAGATTGGAAATTGATTATAATTTGCAATGCTGTAAGCAAAAATGGAAATCCGTTAAAACTATGGCCTGTAATTAAAAAAGATGATAATTCAGTCGATTTTCCGGAAAATTTAATTCGGTGAACCCCCTGGTTTTTTTTTCATAATTTAGTTTAATTTCAACCAGGGGTGAAATCATGTAAGGTGATAAGTGACAGTCACTGTCACCTTTTATAAATGTTGCATCGGCTATGGCGATATCACCGGTGACTATCACCAAAAAGTGAAGATTTTCAGGTGATAGCTTTTTTGCTGTTGTTTTGTGTATAAGGTTATATTTTTTTTGGGAAAAAAGAAATTCTTTCATTGTTATTTGTTGTGAATTCGGTGTGATACGCAAAATATTAAAATAAATGAAAGAAAAATATTTAGTTTTCATATTATATTCAAGGAATACATTTCGCCAATTTTTTGTTAACATTAACAAAGAATTAATATATTTTATCAAATATTTGTACTTGCGTTTTTAAGTATGGATTAGCAATATATTTTATCAATATTCTTAAGGCAATAACCAATAGATATATTCTATATTTGTGTTAAAAGATAAATAATGATATAATATTTGCTACATTCAGACCGAAAATTCAATTTTAATATTTTAAATTGTTTACAAATTATTTTAATTCGTAAATTTGTAATGGTTTTATTATTATTAAAATAGTTAATTTTTTATTGAAGATTACAATCAAATAAATCCTAAACCATTGTGTTCCATCGTCCATGAACAATATAATTCAATCGAAACTGAACTAAACATTTATATTTTTTATTAACGCTAAAATTTTATTATATTAATTTTGATTATATTTCTATGATTTATTTGTAGATTTTATTTTTTTTAGCAGTAATATAAAGAAAGAACATGTCAAAATATATTTTTTTCTCACCGCCGATACGAATGACATTATAAAAATCACCAATAGGTGATCACTTTTGAATATCACCATGGTGACTGTCACTTATCACCTTACATGATTCCACCCCAGGTTTTAAAAAAAAACTGAATGTTATTTCTCAGCCTTCGCCACTGATAAATTGGTTATCTTTTATAATAAATAAAAACCATAATGTAATTCTATACCAATATTATAATAATTCTACTATAAAGTATAATCAATATAGTAAATAGTTTAGCAATGTAAAATAATTATTTCACATATATACTTAATTGTAAAATAACTGCCGTCTACAAAATCCAATTAACAATACTATGCGTATACCTTATTATTCAATAATTATATAAACCAACATTTTGTATATTACAAATTATACACATGTTAAACATTTATTTAACATTTGTTTTATTATACTATGATATATAGTAGTAGTTATATACTATATATATTAATTTATGTATTTATGTATACATTATAGTATATAAGAAAATATTGACTATACATAGAATATATATCAGTTTATATAAATATATGTGGTTTATTTGTTATATACGTATATAGTAAGGGTAATACATGTGTTATTGTACAATAAGTATATAATATACTGTATTTATAGTATTATTTACTTTGGGAAAAAAACGGTAACAAACCAAACTTTCAATTTCCTTAGAATTGCTTCAGGGTAAATAAATGGAATAAACTTACCCAATTTACTCTTTAATACCATTTTATATTAGATTGTGTATATATGAATATATATATAGAATTATATATACATAATTATATAGTAAAATATACATGTATAAATAGATTATATATGTTAAATATTATATATAAAGTATAAATCAGATATATTTCAAGTGGGTATATATAAATAATAAAGACACCAATCTCAATTAAAATATATACATTTATTTATAAGAATATGTAATTTTAAGAATATTATGAATATATAAATGTCAAAGAGATATTATTTAAATACGCACATGAATAAATATTATATACATAGATAATTTATGAAACAATAAATAAATAGCAATGTGAATATTTATAACTTGATTACTGGTATCTCATTTTGACAAAAACATATAAAATATGGAAAATAAAAATAAATAAATATTTTTGCACATACCAAAATATATATAAAGTTATAGACACCACCTAAATCCTTTTTCTCATTCCATAGAATTATATATATATATTCTAGATGTACATCGGTATACGAGTATAGTAAACAATTATAATATATTGAATAGAATTTTTCATATTGCCTAAAGCATAGCTTTTGCTGTATATATACAATATATTTTTCTATAAGTTAACAAATATTCGTTTTGACTCCTTATACACAAAAGTGTATATTTATATACAATAATTTAATTAAAATATGATATTCATTTTAATATTTTGTTATGCGTAATTTAATTATAATTTTTTGTTCTTTTGTGATAAAACGCAGTGTATTATGTTACACTTTAGAAAACGCAAATTAACATGCATACGGTAAATATATGCTAAACATAGAAAATCTAAAGAGGTATACATAATTTCTAAATTATACTAAGATGGTTTTAAAAATTTTTAACAAAGAAACGTATATGTTAAAAAAAATTTCCAAGGACCAAGGACAATCAAATGTTCCCAAAATATTTATTTAAATTGTATAATAATATCCATGAGCAATACGATAAGGTTAAAGAAAAATAATTATTAATTATTCAAAAATCTTAAAAGTTCTTTGTAAACAAATATTAAAAATTATCTGCCACTTCAAATATAAAATTAAATTACTGTTAATATCCGCACATAAAAAAATGCTTTGGCAATTATTGCTATATAATTTTATTATTACTTTTATCTGCTATCCCAAAAAGAAACATGAAAAAACATTGCACAAGGTAAATAAATTTAAATTTTTATTTAATTATTTACATCCATCAAATATACATCATGTATACATCGTACTCGTCGTACTCCGTCGACGAAAATTCTCATAACAAATGAAAGCATTAAATGATTATTTTTTGAAAATATTAAATTTGTTATTTATAATAATATTATAATACATTTCAGACGATTTATATTTTGTTTTGTATTTCTTTTCAAATGACAAAAATATATAAGCAGTAAGCACAATATGTAACAGTTCCACACACATATCATCTGAGATTGACACCGCACATAACATTTCAGTTTGGTTTTGTGATCATTCTTTACAACGCCAATTTTTTAATATATATGAAACCAATATGTATACGTTCTTGTGTACGCTTTTTCAATACAACGATGTGTACACTCGTCCCATTCCACTATCGCAATTAGTAACCCAAAATCTCAGGATATGCATTGTTTGGTTGGTTTTGTTTTTAAACCAATTTCGATTAAATTTTACACATGTATATATTATGTATATGAGAGATGTAATTCTATTGCAAAAAACATGGAATCAAGTATAGTATTGATGATTCAAAGATTAAGGACATTTTATATATTTTTTTTTTAAATTATGCATGTGATACCTTCATTTGAAAGAGAATTTACCTGGGATTAAAGTAGAGTTAATGTTTCAAGGATTAATGATCGGTCAAGACTAATTATTAAAAATAAACATGTGATATTTCATATGGAAGATATTTAAGAAAAATTAGGCATTAATTAAAGCGATTATATTAATGTAAAATATTGCGTGGTAGTCTCTATGGTTTTATTTTAATAAATTCTATTAATCATATATCTGATATCTTGATACTGGCTACATTTTATACACAAATGGTTAAAGTTTACTGTCGTTTTTTCTTATGTTATAAATTTAAATATAGGTAAAATATCGTAAATATACTTTTCACAAAAACAATTAACATTAATAAAATGATATAAACGATAATTAAAATGTAATAAATAAAAGTGTACTCACCAATTCAATTATCCCTCAAATTAGCCGCAATGGAGGAGCCGGTGACAGAAGAATGAATATTCAGTATAATTTGCAATTTTATTTCACAAAAAATAAAAATCGTACCGCGAGACACATTTGACATTCGCTAAAAAGAGAAAAAAAGAAAAATATTAATTTTAAATAAATGTTGTACCAAATCAAATTAAATATATTTATCTTATTACTTTTTTTTTTCGAAATATTTTGGTACGTTTGGTACAATAATGAATATAAAATAAATACGCAGCAACAAGAATAACAACAACACAACTAAATGTTATATATAATAATTTCTGTTACCGCGGCGTCGCACAGACTCCATCACATTTTTTTTTTTTTTGCGTATGCATATGGAAAAAGTCAAATTTTAATTATTAAAAATCTAAGAATCTATACCATCTTTTCCAATGAAATTAATTATTGTATTAATTGATAATTGTTGTGAAACAAATAAAATAAAAATAATTAAAACAATTACAATATTTAATGTATAAAATAGAAATAAATGAGGAGAACCACTTACACATACATCATTAGCAAACAAGGAAAAAAGAAAGTTCAAATTTATTGCAGGCATTTTTTAAACACTCACACTATTTAAGCACTGTAATAATATTTATAGAAAATAAAACTTAAATAATATTAAATATTAATATTCGGTTTATAAATTTAAAATAATAAATTCGCTACTTTACATTAATTATTAAATATAAAATAATTAAAATGATTTTAATATGCAATTTTTTTTTTCCTATTTTTCATTTACTGCAACGCGATGTGACACAAGTAAAACAAAAACCAGCAATAATAAAAATCGAAATTATAAATGTGACATATAAAAAATTGATGACATATGAAAAAATTAAAAACAATTGAATTTATTTCGACTATAATAAGAAATTCGAATTTATTTTTTATTATTATAATAATTTTATTTATAATTTAACGAATTTTTAAATTTAAAAATTTGCTCATTTTTTGAAATTTTTTTTAATAGATGTTTTGTCACTTATACGCTTAATGATGATTTAATAATTTGATGTACATTTGATTTTGATATTATTTAATATTCTTTAAATTTTTGGCAATAAATAATATTGAGTTTTAGCCTGTTATTATTGAAACGATCTTCTCGCAATGGTATATGTACCAGACAAAACTGTCGGACTTATGTGTACGATGTCATTATAGAGGAAAAATCAATGCCGCATAAACATGAATTCAAATAAATAATCATTGACATAGATGCTGCTAAGAAACTTTAAAATTAAATAATAATAACTTTTTCGCAGTAAAAATATGTTTCATTACATCCTATTCCGGATATTGCATACTCATATTCTGCTGTGTGTGTAGCTGTTACATAAATTTATGATTTGATAAATTATTTTCTAAAATTGTAATTGTATTAAATTTTAACGATAAAATATTTTTATGTAATGGGATGTAAATAGGATTTGATTACCTAAACGAAAAATTCAAGCGACGCCGCCGTATATAATATAATAATTATAAAAACGAACATATCCTAATTCAAATTGGTCTAATTTTTATAAAGAAAAATTTAAATTACTTTCAATTATTATTTTGTAATATATTTTTGAGTACAAAGCACAAAGGAATTATAAATTTAATCAACATTTTGGATAATAAATACAATTTTTTTTATTTATCATTAAAATTTTAATAACATTTTCTAATAAATAATAGTAATTTTCAATTTATTATATTTATATAGGACATTTTCCTTTTTAATATATCTGTAAAACATATATCCTTAAATAAAGCTGAGTGAATTGCTATAATATATAATAATTATTATAGAAAATATTATTTAAATATCCATGTGTGTGTGACTGTGTGTTTTTTCTATTGGTGAATCTTACTGTCAACAACATATTTATTGTAATATAAAACACAGAACATCATACACGAGTGAGTACATATAATAAATTAATTCTATTATACATTGATTGACATTGACATCAAATTAATTATGCCGGCAGTGAATAAAATAAAAAAAATTAAAATAATGGAAAAGTTAATATAAGAAATAATTTATTAAAAAAAAAAAAATAAAGATAACATAGTAATTAAAATAAAATCATAGATTAAATATAATATAAAAATATAATAAAAAATAATAATTACATTTTTTAATAGAATTTTGTGAATTTTTTACATCATTATTACTATTAGTTTTCGTAGTAGTTGTTTGTATTGTTCTATTATTTAATGATTGTATCATTAAAATTGATTCATAAGTTTTTGGTACCATATCCGGTCGATATCCATACACAGACATATTACCAATTAATAATTGTTTTTCGATTTTATTATTATTACTATGGATGTCATCAATAATATTTATATTTAATGTATGTTCTGATATTGAAGAATATTCATATTTAGATGTTTTTGACTGTGTACAAAAATTTATATAGTAGTTATTATATAATCATACTGCGATTATTTATGTAATTATTACAAATCCATTGAATTGACTCTACTTAGTTACTTACTTACTGGGTCTATAACTAAGTTTTGGGGATATTTTGGTAAGAAAAACACATTTATTTGAAAGTAACGGTTCATTATATTTTATTCAAAGTATTTGCCATCTGAAGCTACAACTTTTGACCATCTTTGTGGCAAAGTATGGATTCCCTCATAGAAGAACTTCTAGCAAAATTTCACACATTGTTTATCGATTTTCTTATTGTCTTTCCGACAATTCATGTGGTACCCAATACGATAGCTTTTGGAACATTCCCATCTTCTTTAAACGTTTGGAAACACTTGCTTGGGTACCATCTCATGCCAATGCTAATTCTTCTTCCGTTTGACATGGATCTTCACTGAGTAAAGCTTCCAAATTATCGTCTTCAAATTTTTTTGGTGCTCCAACGCGTTCTTTATCACTAACATTAAAATCATTATTGTTAAACCGTCTAAACCAATACTCACAATTGTTTTGTAATGGAGAATGTTCACCATAAATTTGTAACAAAAAATGATAAGTTTCTGCTGCTGTTTTCTTCTGAATAAAATACTTAACATAACTTCCCGGCATATACTGTTTTGTTGATACAAAATTTTCCATTTTTAATCAACTAAAAAAAATACTTGTTTACACTTCAACTGAATTTCATATACTGAATATGAAAAAGTTGGATTCAACTAATACAATAGCGAAGTATTACCACTTCACACTGCATACAAGCAATACTACTTACGATACCTATCCGATTATCCAGAGGATTTAGTTATAGACCCAATATATACCTAAATACTTACATTTACACTAAAATTAACATATGTGATGAATTCTTTTCGATCAATTAAAAATTCAATGGATACATTATTATTTGATGATTTTGATAAATTAAAAATTGGTTCATCATTTTGTTGTCGTCTACCAATACCAAATCTTTGATAACCATTATCATTTGATACAAAATATATAATTGGTATAAAATCAATGGGTAAATTGATAACATTTAAATAACCATAAATGTAAATGGTTACATTAAATTGTGTAACATTAAATGCATATAATTTTATTTCAATTTTATTCATATTAATTAACATAATTTTTGATTTTGTATTTTGTGGTTGCTATAATATTATATAATAAAATATAAGCACATGTTTAATTTTAAACAATTAATTTAATTAATATTTGTATAAAAATAGATAAAACTATAACTTACATTTTTAGCAAAATATTTTATATAAGATATTAATGTTAAATTTGTACATTCATGAATTATTGTGTGTTTGGTTGGTAATTTAGTTAAAGTACTATTTAATTTTTGTGTTGATAACAATTGATCGCCTATAAATTATTGTATATATTTAATTAATTATTGTGTTTGGTATGTATATAATTTAAATTAAATTTTTTACTAACCATTTTGTCGACTTCCAATACCAAATGTATTGCCATTAACATTATAAAAAAATAAAAAATTGATAACACAAAAATTAATTGGAAATATCATTTTTATTTTGATTGTTTTTGATATTATTTTTTCATCAAATATTTGCAAAAATTATTATTTATAATATTGTATTTTCGCATACATAACTTCACATATATATAGATATGCAATTTATTATTCTGCTATTGTTAAAACATATTTTTTGTTTTTTTTTTTATTTATGATTATTGTTTACACAAAATCTCACAATTATATATTTTGTATCACGTTTGCAAACAATACACAACTTATACTTTTACAAAATAACAACAAACAATATGCACTCGTCGTACATGAGTTTTTATATAAATATATATATATTTTTGATTTCAACATATAATATATACTCAATATATCCTTATTCTATATATATATTGTGAAACAAAATGGAAAAATAATAGAAAACTTTTTTTTTTTCCACAAAGTTTATTATTATATCCTTGCAAAACTGATGGATGTATTATAAATATATATATATAGATATATTTCATACATATATTAGAATATAGATTTTATATACAATATTATTATATATTTATGTATATAACGTAAATGTATATATAGGTTAGGTTTATATATAATAATAAAACATATCTTATAAATATGTGTGTATTTCCGAATATCCTTTATATTATTACATACGAGTCGAAATACACTCAGAAAAATGTATTTTGTTCATTTAACGAAAAAACTTTGTAAACCAAATTATTTACATTTTTCGTAAAATTAAAGAAATTGTTTGAAATGAATAACAAAAATTTCTTTTCATTTATCGAATTTATTTTATTAACACATTAAAGGCGGGAGTCGTAGTACTACGATTTATCTCGACTGTAGCTTAAAGGCGGGAGTCGTACTAATACAATTTATCTCGACTGTAGCTTAAAGGCGGAAGTCGTATTAGTACGGTTTGCAACGACATTGCGCAATCCATGCGCCACATTACATTTGTATTTAGTATGTTTTGTGGTTTGAGGCTGTTCGGTTGTTCAAATTCTACTTACAGTAAATTTTGAACGTCTTCAATTTTGGTTTCACGCGAAAATAAAGATATATATGCAGACGATTTGTCTGACGTTGATTGCGATGAAAGAGAGTTAGATATTGATAATAATGAAAGTGATATTGACGATAATGATAGTGAGAAGACCTATGAGAGGGACCCGAGTTTTTCCACTACCGATTAGCGATGATGCAAGTGAATATGATTATGAAGAAGAAATTATACATCAATTGACTGAAGTCGACATTCCACCTACCATAGAACCGTTTTTGGACGAGGTGGGGCGGTCGCCGCGTTACTCAGCATACTTTCGTCAAGATCCTCCGCCTTTAATGTGTTAAAATAATCCCATCTTCCTTGTATTAAAACAAAACTTTTTCGTTAATATTTATTGTTATAATTAAGAAAACATTTTTTTATAATCATAACAATTTTCTTTAATTTTAAACTACACTTCGTTAAAGTTACAGAAAAGTAAATATAATTATAGAATATATTTCGTTAAAATTAAAAAGAATATGTTATTGTTTTAATTTGTTGAAGTTTTAAAACATCAAAAATTTCGTAAAAAATTTCGTTAAACTTATATATGTAGTATCAAATAAATCAAATTGGCTGATGCAATAATTTTGATTTTAGTCTTCAGTAGTTAAAAAAAACTTTCAACCAGTGCGCTGGGCAAAAAAAAATATATATGAAATTCATTTACGGTAAGAAAAAAAAATGAATGAATTTAAATCAATTTTATGGTAGTGATAGTGTATTTAGTGAATCAGTGTGATACCTGGAAATCAATTGAATAGCGGCGAAAATTGCAACAATAAAAATGAAAGTTAAGTCACAATTTTGCCAACAGAGGATAAATTGTTAAAAATAACATTATTTAAAACATTTGTATTTAATAGAAAATAATTTTTTTTTTTTTTTGTTTAACACATATTTTGCTCCTAGTGGAGCTTTTATGTCATCTAATAAACCTTTCATTACAACCAAGTTGGTAAATTACTCCGCATGGGAGTATATTACAATTTACCAATTGTGTACTGTACTGTAATTAACGAAAGATATTCATAATACTATTATTTTTATATGGGTGATTAGCCCATAGTTATGTGTGTGCAGACATTGTTAATCTTTGAATAGCGTCCAACACCATATTTTCAAAGATATCCGTTTTTCTTTTTATTCCATCAACGAACAAAATGGTCACCCAGCAGAAAAATTTTAGTATTAAAATATATACCGAAAAATCTCCTATGAAAAATAGCGGATTTGAACTCGCTATGTTTCATGATCTATATATATTATATATATACATATATTTCAGTGCTTTGCAACTGCGCTACCGAGTGTTTAAATAATAGAAACCAATGCAGAAGCTATAAAAGAATGGTTATCATTAAATATAGACCCATGGACTTACGTTCTAGATAAGTGGGAGGGAGCTTACTAATACTAATATTCTAGAAGGAATTACCTTTAAAAGGAAGAAAATTTATCATAAATTTTAGAAGATTGGCCACTTTATAAACATTCTGCAGCGAGTGTTATTATTGTTATTGCTTTTTATGAAATACCCAGAATTAAACATAATGTCATTTTTGATTGAAATAGACTTCGTAACTATTTATGCTGGTAATGAGAGTTTGCTGTATGGAAAATGAAATGATTTTTGTAAAAGAAAATTTTACCAATCTATAAAAAAGATATTAAAGTCGTAGTTTAGAATAGAAAACTTTTATATCGGATATTCCACTTAAAGAAGGTAAATTTAAAATATCACCAAAACTGACTGTATAAATTTCTGGAAAAAATTGCTTTGCTACTATTTAATGTATTGTATATTTGAGAAAAAAGTCTTAGTTTTTAGGCAACGCTCTAAAGTTACTTTTACATTAATGTAATGGTATGGTTTTAATATTATAAAACATTTCTTGATTTGACAAAAAACCATCGTAAATTTTACAAAATGTAAGTATTGTTTTAACAAATATATTTGTTAATTTAATAAAAATTTCGTAAAAATAAAATAACATTTTCTTATTATAACAAATTATCGGTTAAGCAATTTTTAGTGAATTTAACAAAAATTGTTTCGTTAAAACAAGGACATGTTTCGTTGGAGCCAAAATAACGAAAATTTTCGTTAAATTATCCTATTTTTTTTTTCATTAATTTTATTGAATTGTTTTGCTGAGTGTACCATGTATAGGGTTAAATAAACATAAGATGTTTGAAATAATATTAGAAATACTTTTTTTCTCTTACTTTTTTCGTATTCATTTTTCCTTATATACATTTCAAATTTTTATTGTATTATTTATTATTATATATTTTTTTGTTTTCCTATATCATAATAAAATCATAAAAAATTTACATATAACCTTATGCAAAAAATAGGCTCTGTTTTATTTTTTTTTTCTGGTATTATATGTGAACATAACATAAAATGGAATGACATAATTTTTTTAAAAATTATGTGTGTTTGTGTTTATTTATAACTTATAAAGTCACTGTTATATACAATCCATATTTTCAATATTTACATATTTTAATGTGACCTATAAAAATATATATACAATATTTTGAAAATATTTGCAATTCAAATATACACACACCATAATATTTTGTACTATGCTAAATGAAAATATAATATAATATACAAAAACGCATATAATATAATAATTATATAAAAATATTATGATATTGTATAATTTACAGAAAAATTGGAATATATTATAATTGTATAACATAAACTATAATAACATGGTCTTAGTATTAATAATTTTCCCCAAGGTTATAGAGCACCTGATTATGCTTATTAAATTGTGTAAATTGTACTATTTCACTATATTATGAATATATGCAAGAAAATATAAATAATTAACTGCTGGGGATATAGAAATATTCAAAATTTTTAAATTTTATATCACAACAGGAAAACAAAATAATAATAATAACATCGAAACTCAGAAAATTTAATTAATTATATATATAATATAGGTATAATAATATCATTTGATCGCTCACGGATTAATCGCTGTAGTCGCATTAAAACGATGGCGATTTTTTTCTCTTTATATCTTTATCATTCAGTTTGTGTTACGAGATAAAAGTTTAAAGAACATACGTTTTTCGTTTGTTAAAAATGTCGTGTTTTGTACCAGAAAAATTTGATTTGCTGGGGAGATTTGTTGTTATTGTTTCATTGGAAGAAAACTGCTGCTGAATGTCATATAAAATTCTTGTCAAAGCTCATATGGTGAACCTACTTTACATGAAAATCATTGCAGAATGTGGTTTCAACGATTCAAAGGTGGTGATTTTGATGACAAAGAATGTGGAAAATCACTAAAAAAATTTGAAAATACAGAATTGCAAGCATTATTGGATGAAAACGCGATGCACAATCGCAACAACAAATGGCACATTCATTAAATGTATGTCAAAAAATAATTTCTAATCAATTCAAGACAATGTGTAAAATGCAAAAGGAAGAAAAATGGGTTGCATATGAATTGACTGAAAGACAAAAAAAAAGGTGGCGTAAAACCATGTGTGAAATTACTGTGGTTGAAACCTGGTCAAACTATTACTGGTGAGCGCTATAAACAACAATTGATTGAATTGAATCGATCATTGAATAAAAAAACGACCAGAATCGGCGAACAGACATGGAAAAGTGATTCTTTTGCACGACAATACTCGTTGTCATGTCACAAAACCGGTAAAAGAAACATTGGAAGCACTCGGATGGAATGTGTTACCCGCCATATTCACCAGATGTTGCTCCATCAGATTACCGCAGTTATTCAGATCGATGACACATGGACTCTGTATACACAGCGCTTCCACAATTATGAAGACGTCCAAAATTGGATCGCATCAAAAGATGAGAAATTTTATTTTGATGGTATTCATAAATTGGCAAAAAATTTGTAAAAATGTTATACTTAACGATGGTATTTATATTCAATAAAAAAATTTTACCGTTTATTACCGAAATTAAATAAATTAATTTTTAAAAAACGATCAACTTTACATACTATTACAAACTATGGTATTACAATTTAAAATATATAAATCAAGTTAAAAGAAATTTAATCGTATTACAAATGTAGACATTCAACAAATTTATCATTACAATCATGTTTTTAAATCCTAAATAAATCATATTATTTATAAAACATCATCTTAAATATATATATGTGAAATTACATCTCTATATAGAAATGTAAAAGTGAACTAATCTTCTATATTTTATCGTTTAATGAAAATTTGTATTATTAATATTAAATATCATAAATTAATAATAAATTTAAATTTAAAATGTCCCGCCGTATGGTAGCAAATAATTTGTTGTACTATTAACGTTCGAAAAAAAAAAAAAAAAAAATCGGAATAAGAGTTGCAAATTGGAAATAAAATTTATGAAAAAAATCATTATAAAATAGTAAAATTTTGTGTGAAAAATGTGAAATTAGATTTATAAAAGTAAATATTTTGTATATGATTATGAGCAGTTTCGTTGCGTGTATGTAAACATTGTGTAAACATAGGGTTTACCATAAAAATTTTCATATAATTATGAATTTATAAATAAATGAGCACTTTAGAAATAATTACACACAGAAACCGGATACCTAATTGCAGACCAATTGATGAGAATAGCTTATATATTCCCAATCTGCGAAGTAAAAAAAAACTATAGACCGTATCATATTGAATGTTTGGTAGATGGTTATGGCTAATGTATGATGATGATGATAATGCACAGAATCATAACTTCATATACATTAAAATTTTACAATCATATATTTTTATATAATGTAAAATTTTCTAGATTGTGTCCCCAAGCCATAAATACATATATTCAAATTATATATACACAATAAACATCGCATTTAATAAGGACAAATAGAAGCTAAAGCAAAGTTTAGATGGTAAATATGTATAAGCAACTTTTGTATTTATATAAAAATATATGAGATTAATGAAATGCAAAATGAATAATAAAAAAACATAAAACACATTATATACTTTTACTCACTGTAATGATGCTTATACGCATATATGGTACAACATATATTTAAGTATATATGAATCAATTTCCCTTGCACACATAAATCTAGATGATTTTATTTTATAGTATAGGCAGATAAAAACAGGAAAATTTAATCACACACCCACACACAAACAAACACAAAATGTTCTCAAGGACAAACTGAGAAATAAAGAAAATTTAGAGAAAAAAGGATATACAAATTATGTTGAAACATTGCCAAAAACAAAAAAACAAAAAGTATAAAATTGATGGAAAAAAGTGAAACGCGTCAATAAACTTTTTTATCGTTGTACTTATATACTGTATTTATATATTACTTGTAGATTTAATATTTTATTATGTACTTTAAATATACATAGATGTGAACTTTCTTTTGGCAACTATTGTTTATAATATATTAAATTATTCTTATTAAAGGCGTGTTCCACAAACAAATTTAAGATTAAAGTATTTCATGTTGATTAGGGACAGATTTTTATCTAAAGATTTCGTACGTCAAGCCATTGTAACGGATATATTTTTTTATGTTGTTTTTACTGCACAAGACATTGCCGTCTTCTTTGACAGTTAATCTATAACTTTTCCAATTTTACCATTGCCCCAATGAACCAAATCTAGATAATAATGCAGAGTCTAAATATTGAAGTCTATAATTTTCATTTGATTGTATGGGTTTTTTCTACAACGGAGATTCTCTACGCAAATATCGTTGATATTGAAACGAAAATTAATCAGTTATGAACCAATTTTTCTTTGATAGAAAAAAAAAAAACGAAGAGATGTTTCTTTGCAAACTACCGAATTTATATAAAATCATTTTGTTAATTAATAATTACATTTTATTTTCGACAATATTTTCTGTCCGACCTGCAGGTACACTCCATGATGTATTATTTTCGATACATTACAGAATATTTAGATAAATTATCTATACGAATAATTTACGGAAATTATTCGATTTAATCTACATGGAAAAACTAAGAGAATTAATTAGTATTAATGGTATTAATCAACAGAAAAATTTATAGAAATATTTTTATAGACTTTCGTTTAGAATTTCAGGGCATATAATCTATACGGTAAATTGATAGTAAGATTCCATTATATCTACAGAAAAGAATAAAGAAGATTTATTGGAAACAATCTGTAGAAATATTTATAGAAAAAAACTTTTATCTCAATAGAATAAATAATAATATAATCTTTCCATTTAATAGAAACATATATGAAAATATTGTCGATTATAGGTTTTTAAATTTGTCAAAATTGAGATTCGTTCGTTTAATCGTTTCTCATCCGTTTTGTATCAGTGTCACATTCATAATCAGTCACAAACAAGTTCATTAATATTTCAGTCAATTTCAATATTGATGGATAATGTGCGACTCATAAAAAAAAAGTTGTTAATTTTTTTTGAATTTTTGTGCTGAAAAAATGTTGAAAAATTGAAGACACAAAATTTGTTGAAATTATGACAAAACTTTGTATTTACACAATTCAGCAACCATCTACTCCAAAGGCTATTGGAAAGAAGCATTTTAAGAATGCATTAAGAAAAGTAAAAGATTGTCTATGTCATCATCTTCAAATTTATCTATGTATAGATAAAATTGTAGATGCAATAATTAGATATTAAACTAGAAATGATAGAAAACATATACAACAAATATGGAATAATTCGTCAAATTCCACAAAGAAATCTGTGCATTTTGTAGAAATAAGAAACATAGATAATCCTTTAGAATTAATAGAAAAAAATACAGATAATAATATTGAATTATTTGTGGAACTCGACAAGAAAATCTACATGTATTCTGTAAAAGTAAGAAATACAGATATTACTCTAGAAAAGGTATAGATAACAATATAGATAAAAATACTACTAATATTCGTAGTGTTTCGCGTAGAAACTAGTATAATCGATAGAAAATTGTTTAGAGAAAAACATAGATATCATCACAAATAACACAAAATAATTCGTCAGAAATTATCGAAAATAGTGCAGAAAACATTGTAGAATATTACGAAGAAAATGGCATAGATTTTATAGAAAAATATGTAGAAAAATTCTACAATTACTGAATAAAAATCTTTAAATATGTCTGTTGTTGTGGAACATTTTTAACCACTTACCATAAGTAATTTCATTGGAAATCTACTTTAATTTCGAAACCTTGATCTACATTATATTTAGCATGATTCGGCAAAATCTATCGAAATTTATAACCATTTCTACAATATTGTGGGGCATTATTAAAAATTAAATTATTATTATCTAAAAAAATTATGTCACAATTTCCGAAGAACAATTTAGGAAATGGCTTTAACTGAATTTTTTATTAATTATTTCTATATATATCTATATCGTTGGCACACGCACCACATAGGTGTCCAAATATTTCAAATTGTAATATTTATAATTAAAAATGAAAATGAAAAATCAATATTTTATGTGTCTCATATAAATTATGTATAGAAATAATAATAATAATAATAATAATGGGATGTATTGATTTAATTTAATCGATATGATGTACAGTGAATATTGGATACAAGCGACATAATACGGTATATGCGGAATATTACATTTAATTCAATACATGTAACATCACGTGACATTCAATTAATATGAAAATAAATAATATATAACAACAATTTGAGTTAAATTTTCATATCAAAAATGTTGTGTTATATAAATATTATTGGTTTCAAAAAATATTGTAATATTCAAAGGAATATTTTTGTTACCGTCAGCCAGCAGTTTGGACTAAACACAATATTCACTGTATATATTATTCTATATTTCCACACCATATACAATTAAATACAATTATTTATTATCACATGATCATAAAATAATGTTCATCATCACCATAATATATGTTTAATATTTATTTATTTACATATAATGTTAACGTATACACAAATATAATTTGTTGAATAAATTAAAATAAATTATAATTAATGTGATTTTTGAAATATTCATGGAAGCATTTTATTTTTTATATAATAAACATTGAAGCATGCATAAATGCAATTTATATAATATATCTATATTCTATACGTATAATTAAACATCTAAATTTAATTAAACTGTTCATATGCACTGTTCGCACATATAATACATGAGAGTTGCTTGAAAATAAATTATTATTTTGTTGCGTGTATGATCCGGAAAATATATATAAAATCTTGTGTATAAAATAAATATACTTTTCAAATTATGAGGGTTTAAGTAATAAGTAAGTTTACATAAACCACGTATATAAAGAATCGGCATATATATATATTTATCTCAATTTGTGCGAATAACAATTGTATAAACTGAAATTTGTAAGATATACACAATGAAATATTGTTGTCGATAAAAGATATTTTAAAATCGTTACTTGCGTTCCAAAGATATGATCGATTCGATCAATTCGATATCAGTGAAAATTCAAAGAAATTTGTGATATTGTATATAAAGTGGACATCCCAAATGGTACAAAACAAATCTATTGAAAGCATAAAATGATGTTAAAAAAACTCTACTACAAACCTATAGTCCGTAATTAGTAATTTAGTCTACTTTCAACTCGACCATACCACAGAAAAGCAAATGATATTGTAATGTGAAACCATTTTTGCACGATAATGGTTAGGCAGCACATAATTTAGTTCTGAGATATAATATTTGTAAATTATAATATTATTTCTAATCTTAAATAAACATATCATTCTACTATAATCAATAATAATATTATACATACTATTGGACTATATTTTCATATATACATTTTCAATTACGAGAATTTTAAAATCTAACATATAAAATAAAACACCTACAATATCTCTAACAATAAGTAGATTTATTTTACACGTATACCCAATTATTTATTACATTATTATATTTCCTGCAACATTATAAATAATATAATATAATGTTAGGTTGATGTATTGTATTACAACATATACATCATATATAACATAAACTTGAAATATTGAAGTATGTATACTCATCCGATTGGATTTATAAAAACGTATCTGCAATCAATTGATCTATTATACCCATGCTTATATACTTAATAAAAATAACTTTCCATTTTTTAAAAGCAAATTGAAATGTGACAAACATTTCCAATATTAAATACAGGAATAAAAAATTCTTTGAACTAATTTGAGTTAAATTTATAAGAAACAGAAATACGTGTTCTATAATAACAATCAACATAATTATGTTACACCTCTACGTAAACGTACGTATCTATAAATTTTTCTACGGGGAGGCTTTATGAATTTAAAATAAATATAAATTTACAATTTTCTATATATTTAATTTAATTAATATATATAGATTTAAATATGTATTTCCAGTGGATTGTAGTAAATTATTTATAATATATTTTATAGTTTGTGTTACATTTTTAAATAATTAAAATATTAATACAATATAATTTTATATTAAATTAAAAATTTAATTTTAATCGATATTTCGATATTTAAAATATAGTCACCATAACCGATAGTAATATAAATCTTGACCAACACATTAACTCCTTAACTGCTTTCGTCGTGTATATATACACGTCAATCCAAATCTCTATTGTGGCGCGGTGGTTGACGTGTATACCTGTCGTGTGAATTTAAAAATTACCATTGAATATAAAAAGTCGAAATTTCAATAAAATGTAATAAGAATATTATTTGCTTTTACTTGTAGTAGACAAAGATAAAACTATCCAGAAATATTTACCGAATCCTTCCATTTCAGGTATATGGTATTTCGGGAACGCTTACAACATAAATGAACGATACCATACATATATTGGCATTTCACATCATCGTTTGATTTTAATTCCGCACTGTGTGAGGGTTTTTTTTAATTAAATTCCTCAGTTAACAAGTTAATTTGGTGGTTGAAATGGAAAATAATAAAAGTGTCATTTTCTTTGAGAACAAGATACTCTAAAAAAGAAACCAAATTCCGAAATTCTGTGTACAGAGCTATATATGTTTTCAATGGTATGAAAGTTTCAACGTCTTGTTGTTATTGTACTGCATCGCATCATAATGATAAAGTGGTACAAATTCTATCAATAATTCTTCGAATAGTATGTGGTCAACTGTGTACAACATAAAATTTATAAGTATGACAAACTGAATACTGTAATAAAATTCCACAAATTATAATGCAGTTGAAGTGTTAACCATTCCATAATGATTTATCAAAGTATACCGGAAAGAAATAGTTATTATACCCATAGAAAAGAAAAACATTTTAAATCAAATAAATTTACATTTTGTTTTAAAATATTTGTAATTTTTTATTAAATTAAATAGAAAATGCTCGAAATAAAATCGAATTTGCTTAAATTAAGAATTATCTTAGAAAGAATATTTATAATAAAAGTTGCAATTCATTTATTTCTTTCATTTTTAAGAAGCAAAATAATTTTAAATTCTTAAATAATAATAATAATATTTTATTTTAAATAAATATTGCTTTTAATTTAAATTGAAACCATTTTAATCAAATCATTTCAAACGCAACATTTATTTAACTGAATTAAGTATAATTTTAAATTGAATAGTAATAATTTTTAACAAAAATACTCATTCCTAGTGTAGCTGTTTTCGCATTCCAATGTTAAATATCGAACGCGTAGCAGTTTTATTTTAATTCATAATTAATTGTTCATTCATTTTTAATGTAATTTGTTTAAATTTTTTGCTATTTAATTTTAATTTAATGAATAAATTAAATTGTTTTAATATTATTTAGGTATTTTTCGTAAACATAATTGAAATGCAAAATGTTGACATAATAAATTTTCCTTATTACAGAAATCTATTTAGCTTAAATTCAAATTCATTTTGAAATTATAAGAAGCCATTCTATTTAAAATAATAATAGTAGTTCTTGATATTTAAAATGAATCTTTATTTAATGTTAAAAGTTAATCCATTTGAATTAAATAATAAACATTTCAATTTTAAAAAGAAAAAATAGTCATTACAAATAATTAAACTATTTAGATTAAAAAGAATAACGTATAATCCTCAAATAGAAAACGTATATTTATGTTAACACAATTTTGGCTTAAAAGTTTAATTTTGAATCATTTTGATTTAAGAAGAAATTCAATCTTGATTTAAAACCAAACATGATTCGGCTAAAATCTATGAGTTTTTCTATTTAAAATACATTTAATTTATATAGTTTTTATTTTGTTTTAAAATTTTATTGTTCTGGCTGTACTATATTGAAAAGTGTAGCAATATTATTTTTATTTGAATAAATAAAAAACGAAAAAAATATTTACACATCAATAAAAAATAAAATGCAACAACTACAATTTTAAATTAATATTCAACAATGAAAAAATTATTCGACTGATTAATATTTTAAATTGATTTTTATTTTTTTTTAAATTAAACCGCTTACAAAATAAAAAAAACGAAAAACCGAATTAAATTTTAAATTACGTAAAGTAAAATACTATACATAAAATATATAAAACATTTTGATAAATGACCATATTTATTATGAGTGTAATAAATATCCTTTTTTTTATATTCACGCACACACAAATATTATGTATATGGCGTGTATTATTTTTCCTTAATCATATATATAGTGTATGTACAGGGTGCCCACGAGCGGTGCGCATTCCTTCAAGGCGGTAATGGGAGACATAATTATAAGTCGAAAATACTAAATAACAATTTTCGATTTGGGGCTCTGTTTTCGAGATACGGCCCTAAGAATTTTGCTAGATAGTCCATCACTAAAGTACTAATAACTTCCAAAGTAATGTAAACACAGAAAATTTATAGTCGATCGAATTTGTAGAGAATTAAATTCTGAATTAAAGTGTGTTATAAATTTTTATATAACTTGCTTCAGTTTCGAGTCATTGAACAATATTGAGTCATATAAAAAATAACTATTTTTTCTCAAAAATTTCATAACAAAATGAATTTTTTTAAAAATGTATGTAATTTTGTTCCAAATAGCTATAATTTTAGTTTGTTATTTTTTTATTTCTACATTTACACCACTTTTTCAAACATTTATGATTTGTAAACTGTTAGTCATAGCTAAAACATAGTTATTTTTCAATTATATTGTTCAATAACTTGAAACTGAAGTAAGTTATAAAAAAATTTATACCACATTTTAATTCAGAATTTAATTCTCTACCAATTCGGTCTACTATACATTTTCTGTATTTACCTTACTTTCAAAGTTATTGGTACTTTAATGATGGACTGCCGCGAGAAAAATTCTTAGTATCTCCAAAACAGAGCCCCAAATCGTAAAATGTCATTTAGTAATTTCGACTTAGAATTATGTCGCCTATCATCCCCTTGAAGGAATGTGCACTCCAAATGGATACCCTGTATAAATCGCGCATATGTAAGCATCGTACAGACTTATACACGAGTACTACCATAATTTATCATCATTATATTTCCTATAGTATATATTTATAATAATATAACAATACGAATACAAGTACGAACATGTATATTAGAAAAAGTAATTAGAGATTATAGAAAAAGAAATATGATAAACACATACATAAATTTCCTTTTTTTTATTTCTCAACACAAAAAATAATAATTAACAAAATTTCATGTTATCAATATCGGTCGAAACTTTTCCACATAATATATCAACATCAATATCCATTTAATTTTTACATAAATAGACAAATTATATACTAAAAATAAAAGTATGCAAGATGGAACAAAAAAAAAAAGGATATCCCTCCCTCTCCATTGAAAAATAACCGAAATATTACACGACGTATATACATACGAACGTAACCCATCATCCAAAAATTTTAAAAATAAAATCAATATAAATAATAGTCCTCTTATCTAAATAAATAATATAGAATATGTATACCACACCACCACATAACCCGCATACAAATTTATTATTACACACTTATGTTTAAATTTTTAGTGATAATTTTTATGTTCATTCATATATAAATAAAATTAATGTATGTTTTGTGTACATGCGATTCTCTGTATCTGCATACCGCACAAAGTCTATATACATTACATGTAGTGGCGCAGCGTGAAAAAATGTTTTCAGATTGCAATATAAATATATTTTTCTGGTAGACGAGTTGAAAGTAGATTAAATTATGAAAAAAAATTAGAATGTTTATTTACTAAATTTTCCGGAATATTGACTTTTAAGAATTATCATCCCAATGAATTACGGGCTATATTTTGAACGGATTTCCAATTTTGTATATCGAATTGCTAATTATAATCAATTTCCAATCTTTCATAGAAGAGATTTTTAAAATCGATTCACACGTTCAAAAGATATGATCGATTTTCCATTTGATGTCATTAAAATTTTGTATGAAATAATGGTATTGTATAAATTTTTTGTACCATTCGGTGGTTGTCAACTTTATACAGTATCACAAATTTCTTTAAATTTTATCTGCCATCGATTGGAATATCTTGGATATCTTTTGAATGTGTGAATCGATTTTTTTTCATAATTTAGTTTAATTTCATCCAAATTAGAAGGAAAATATAGCGATATTAAAAACTGAATGCTATTTCTCAGCCTTCGCCACTGATTGCATGTGTACGTATTTGATTTCATATACATAAAATTATTGTGTATATGTTCTTTTTCTTAATAGTTTACCAATTTATTATAAGTTTATATGTGCGTGCGTATATGCGTGTTCGTTGAACAACATAGTTTTTAATATATATATAAAATTTTATTTACTTTATAATTTTGCGGCAAACACATTAAATTTTCCTCTTTTCTGTTCAATTTCAAACACAAAATTTCAATAGTTATAGTTATTAAACAAATATATATATATATTTTAAAATATCATAAACCAATTACTATACACAACTCTATATTTATACACGACTAAATACATAATATAACAAATATCTGTACATCTAAATTTTTTCTAATGATTATTTAATTTACATATACGAATATATTTATTTGAACATCTTGTAATTTTAATTTTACTTTGGCTATATGGAATACAAACACTATTTAATTCCATACATACATTAATGTAATATTTAAAATATGCAAAATATTCTTATAATATTTTTATTAAATTTATTTTAGTTTATTTTTTTAATTTTTTTCTGATTCTATAAAAAATGAAGCGATTGTGGTAATATAAAACTTATTACAGTTATATAAAAAATTATTCACACAATATAAAATGTGGTATTAATTTAAAGAATTTATTGAATATTAATTTAATAATTTATTTTTCAATGATGTATTTTATGGTTAGCATAGAAATTAATTAAGAGTGTGGCTTTGTAACAATCAAGAGATGGTATATCGGGCACATAAAATAAAAACCCCTTCACAATTTAAATATCTTTCATTGCATATTAATTTTTTAATCACGCAATTATAAATAATTAGTTAGTTGCAAATATGTATTACGATTTTACTGAACATTCACTTTTTTATTTTTGATTCATAAAAACTCATATTAAATAAAAATGTTGTTCATTTTAAGCACTTACACAAAGTATAAAATTCTGCGTTAGACAAATCATAGAAATATTTCTACATTTCTAATCTTTTTTATGTATGCAAAAATTTGGAAAAAACAGTTGATCTATACATATCAATGTGGCTGCTACTAAAATATGCTTCCACATATGTGACGCGAGTTATTATCCAACTATGCTTGCCTAAATTATTGAGTTCAGCTTCATAGCGTTTTTTTTTTAATTAAGAAGAAATAAGTTTGATATTTATTTATACACGAAATAATTAAATTCTATTGAATTTATTATAACGTGAGACCAGAATTTCTGCTAATTAATATTATATTTACTATATCTGCGTCTATAATAATGCAATAAATTTAAATTCATTTGAAAAATAAATAACTACAAGTAAAAATCATTCTGCTGTTGTCACACTTTCTAAAGGAGACAAACTCCCGGCTAAAACATTTACAATCTATAGTCATAAATATCCAATGTATTTGTAAACATTTTATTACAAAGAACTTAATCACCGAACGGTTTATCCATTATTTTCAATATTAAAAATATCTTATAATACATCTAATTTAGCAGTTGTTTTTATACAAATGAATGTACAGATCTAAATGACACATATGTTAAATTTATAGTAGTTGAAAACTTAAAAATTTAGTAATTTATACAGTTCGGCGAACAATTTGATTACAACTCTCATATAGTTTTTGGAATATGATTTTTTAATATTATTTTTATCAGAATGATATGAAATTGTTTTAATGCGCAAAAATTATTAAAGAAATCGATTATCTTAACAAGTAAATAGTCTACAATATATATGGAAAACATTAAATTGGTAAGGTAACCCTTTTTAGATTAGAATTTGACAAAAGAGGTAAAATATTTATATGAAAATATAATAATGTATCGTAAAACATATAAATGAGTGGTTTATTTTGAAAGTGGCATAAGTCACATTTTCCAAAAAATCAAGTTAATGATAACATTGTTTACAAATTAATGGTCTCTTCATTTTAAAAAAATTTGCAATCAATATTGTTGAAAACTTTTCCTTAATTTTGAAGGGAATAAAAAACATTGTATTTTTTGAAAATCTATAACTTTTGAAGCCAAATCACCACAATAATTTTTAAAATTGGAAATAGTAGCTATCTAAAATGTCTTGCATAACACAGAAAAATTTTTTTAAATTAATTGGTTTTGGACACAGGGTGTATCACAAGATTAGAATTTTGAAAAATTGTGTAAAAAAAAGGTTAATTTATGCATTTTTAAAAATGTACTTTAAATAAGGTCGAAGGAGAAATTCTTCACCTTTAATTTAAGCCATCATTTTAAAATATAGGGTTACCAGTTATAAATTTATCTATGTTACTGAATACTATAGCGTGATAGCCGCCTGCCGCAGAAAATCCTTCACTGTACATAACACAAAAGAAAAAGATTTCATTTTACCATAATCCTTAGAAAAATCTGTTTCAAGAAGTACAATGAAATACAGACCAACACGAAATTAATTGATTAAAAATTTGATGGATAAGATTTTACCATGATATTCCTTATAAAATGTTTTATAAACAAACTTTAGATGAAAAGGATGAATTTCTAATTTAGGATTTGTCACCAAAAAGAAGGAGAGATAGGCGTTATTCAGAAATAGAAATGGATCCGTTATACGCTGATTTTCATCCCGTTACTT
Source organism: Bibio marci (assembly GCA_910594885.2). Taxonomy (NCBI): domain Eukaryota; kingdom Metazoa; phylum Arthropoda; class Insecta; order Diptera; family Bibionidae; genus Bibio; species Bibio marci. The sequence goes on from OU343114.1 coordinate 45,324,660, forward strand.
CACCAAAATATAAAAACATAATGAACTTGCTTCATTTTATATCCCCAATATCCACATTTATTTTAAAAATTTGATGCAAAATACGATTTCCGAGAACTTAATCACTCCTATTTATGACGATGATTAAAATGAACTGATGTACTTTTATATGAAATACGTTATAATTATGAATTATGTTTCAAAATTTACTAAAAATAATAATATTTTTATATAGTATTTTATGAATAATATGGTAAAATAAGAAATTCGGAATTTGTCCGTACTTTGAAAAATGAGGAAAATTTCGATGAAAAAAAACCACATATTTTCCATGGAAAAGATATATTGAAATTTGTCCAAAGAATGTCGATAGATTTCCCACTTAATATAATAGAATTTTATTTTGGTCAATTGAAATCTTTGGATTGTCAGGGTAATATGTCCAATATATATTCGCGGTATTGTATTCATAATTTATTTCACCAATTATCCAAAACAGTGATTAAAATTTTGTATATTTCGCTTATCTATAGATATAATCCTCATTCTTTTTAATTTATTTTCATAATTTTTTAAACAGACTTTTGTTCTTGTTTATTACAAAAATAAAATGCGCAATCGATGAATTTTTCCCATCGTTCAGCATCTTCATTCCGTGCTCATAGAACTTCTTCTCTATCGGTAAAAAACTGAATCAAACCGCGATTTAACATCATCGTTATAAGAAAATTTATTCTACTAATACGGACAATTCACGGTAATTACTTGCCAAAATACATGGACGATATTTTTGTCAAGATCCGTGGATCTGCTCACAAAAACTGTGAATATAAATTCTATGGATATTCTGTATAATATATATAATATATAATAGCAACGAGAAATACTTCTAAAGAGAATGCATAGAAATTATCATCGGAAATATACGCGGATAATCTAAAAGGTCATTTTTTATAAAAATCCATGGATAGTGTTGCACTCATCATATAAAATTTCAGCGGACATCCGTAAGAAATCCATAGATATTTCCTAGGATTGAAACTACGGACTACTACATATAATGCGGAAATTGTGCTGACAAACTACGGACAGTGTTACTAGGGTATGAAATACATGATTGAATTATTATTATTATTATTACATTGTATATGTAATTTATTCATCAATTTCCCAAAATCGCTGTCCTTCCAAAAAATCACGTCAGTAAAATACATGGCACAAAATTAATATAAGTAATAAATTTTTCTAAATTGTTAATTTTGAATAAGGCATAAGTCACTTAAGTGAGTAATGAAAATTAGTGATTTTTCAATGAATATAAGAAATTATTTATACTGAAAAAAAAATGTAAGTATCCCGAGATAACAAATACAAGTAAAATTTTCCGAAAGTTGACATCAATAATTTTTAAAAATGTTAAAACACAAACCCCAATATATATTCAATGTCGATTTTTATAAAACTTAAAATTAATATATGGTATAATCGACAATAAAATAACATAATTGAGTAAAATAAAGGTCTGTAATTTCTTTGCTGATGATGTGCTCGATGTAAAATAGAAAATCACAACCGTTTGATGTTGATCTTATCTGATTTATAAATAAGTGAAAATAAAAAATTTGTACAAATATTTTTGTGTTTTTCTATAAAAGAAAACAAAAATTTAATAAAATAATAAATAATATTTTGATGGGTCCGTACATATCATATAAGTATGTGGATATGTTTGCATAATCAATGTATACATATTGTATATATACAATATAACCGAAAATTAAGTAATTATATTATTTTTAAACATTTTCTTTACGATGACCCTGACTGTGAGCAAATAAAATAAAAATATAATGTGATGTGTGTAAAGTGTGTACACGCATAATAATATAATAAAACATTATCATCATTAGATCTTTCGGAAAAATATACAAGTAAACTTATGTGTGTATAAAATGTATGTTGTAGGTAGGTAGGTAGTTAGGTAGGCCAAACTACTAATACTTTTTATTCGATGTTAGATATATAGAACATTAAAAGTTATTTATAAATTCTTTACATATATATTATAATAATAATAATATGAATATATAAAATTTAAAAGTTTACATTTGAAAAAAGAAAAAATATACGAGAAAATAATTTAGTTTAAATGTAAATCTCCAAAACGAAAAACCCATCCATACCCATATATTAAATCTAAGTCTCACAAGTGATTTGTTATAATAAATACGCTTTTTTTTTTCTTTGCTTAAAATGTTATAAATTTAAATATAATATAATAAAAAATAAATCGTTAAATAAATTACAAATTATTGATAAAATATAAAAAAAATGAATAGTTTATTGTTAAAATTTTCCATTACATTTTTAATTTCTACAATATTAAATCAGTGTGTTATCAGTGAACCATCATATGGATTTGGTATTGGAAAACGATTTGAAGGTTCGTGTGTTTGTGAAAATCTTATATAGAAGATGAAAAAAAAAAATAAAAAATATATTATTTATTTTTATATAATTTTAAAGGTGATCAATTATTATATAGCAAAATATTAACGAGTACAACATCACCATCAAATGAAACATTCAATCATACAATTAATTATAGAGTATTAGCTGAAAAACCAGTATCATTTGTTGAATTAAAAACATTAAATGTAAGATTTATTTTTATATTTTAAAATACTTTTTTTTTATTGTATATTTATATATTTTATTTTATTTTTTCAATTTAAAACACACGCCGTGGAATTGTGTACTTCGTTAACGTACATACGTTATTTATACACTCACACACACACCGGTTTCATGAAAATATAAAATTTATTGGTTTTTCGGCATTATTTAATTTTATCTTTTTTTATATACACATTTGTATTAACAAACATTGCAAAAATATAAAATACGTCAAAAAATATATAACAATTTTCTGTATACTCAAAAATATTGTATACTAAAATATATGTTTATTTACGATAATAGAATAGAATAAATGTGTCAAGAAACTGAATATTAAATATATTTAGAATTGGTTTTATTATTATTTTCGCTAATTATATTTTGTATAAATTAGAAAGAATATTTATATAAATCCAATTGAATTGTTTTTATTGGAGAATATAAATTTAAAATTATCGGTTTAATATTATAAATTGTGAGGGTTGTTAGTGAAGTTACATATTTATTTAATCAATTGAAAAGAGATGATATGGTTTTTTACGAAAATTTTAAGAATTTCATTGGTATATGTATGATTTGATAGTATGATTTGAATATATGTAGTTATTTCAGTGTTTATAATTCAAATTTCTTACAATAGAATACATTTCTTTAAATATGTAAATTGGAAATAACCAATTGGTGTGCCAAAACTATATATATATATAGAGAAAAATGCTGAATGAGTCGAAACTATTTGTATCATCTGAATTATATAAATTTTGTTATAATACAATGCTGCAGTGGTGAAGGCTGAGCATTCAGTGTTCAATATCGGTATATTTTTCTTATAACCGAGGTGAAATTAAACTAAATTATTAAAAAAAAATCTGGGTGTTCACCGAATTAAATTTTCCCAAAAAATCGACTTTTATAAATTATCATCTTTTTTAATTACGGGCCATAGTTTTAACGGATTTCCAGTTTTGTATACAGAATTGCAAATTATAATCAATTTCCAATCTTTCATTGAAGAGATTTTTAAAATCGATTCACGCATTCAAAAGATATAACCGATTTTCCTATCGATGGCAAAGAAAATTTAAAGAAATTTGTGATACTGTATAAAGTTGACAACCACCGAATGGTACAAAAAATTTATACAGTACCATTATTTCATACAAAATTTCAATTAGATAAAACGGAAAATGGCTCATATCTTTCGAACGTGTGGATCGATTTTAAAAATCTCCTCTATGAAAGATTGGAAATTGATTATAATTTGAAATTGTGTATACAAAACTGGAAATCCATTAAAACTATGATCCGTAATAGAAAAAGATGATAATTCTTAAAAATAGATTTTCCGGAAAATTAAGTAAGTGGATATCGCAATTTTTTTCATAATGTAATCTACTTTCAACTCGTCTATCAGAAAAATATAGTGATATTACAATCTGAAAACATTTTTTCACGTGTTGCCACTGTCTAAATTATATTAAATTTGTTAAAATACTATGGCTCTGATATACGATGAGATGGTTTGTTATCGTTCTCATTCATTGTAAATATCCTATTTCTTTGCCATATGTTATAGTTTTTCATTTATTTCGTTAATCATTCAACATAAATATAATGATATATACATAATGAGAACCACGCCTAAGCTATACGTTGTGGTGGTATAAAACCCAATTTTTTTTATGGTACATAATTTCATACATTAACTCCAGAAAAATTCTGGACCAGATTCTGATCCGAGACAAAACATAAGAATAGCTCCGATATTAACTTACTTCGTAAATAGTCATTTTAACAACCGGAAAAAATAATTCAATGTGAATTGTTTCTGGAACTAGCTCCAGAATGTCAAAATAGTTTATTTGATTGTACTCACATTTTTTTACGTTTGATTGCATTCTGTGTAAACATACACATTTTTTTTGATTCAAAGTAAAATAAAACAAAATAAAAATAACTTTTTTTGTTCAATATAAATTTGTTTTTATCTAAACTTAGCAAATTTTCAGTGATGAATGATAGCTGAAATATTATTTCTGTTTCTGTTGTATATGTTTATATTGCAACGCTAATAACATAATCTGAACCGTTTAAAATCGTCACTGTTCTAGACCATTCCGTTTCTGTTACTAAATTCTTGACCAGATAAAAATTCGGTTTTATACCACAACATAGCTTAAATAAATAAAAAATTATGTATTGATATAAAAAGATATTCTCAATTGTAATATATTTGGAATAATATTCGAATTATATTGTATAAAAAAATACAATTCCAATTGAATAGAATATTTGTATATAGTTCTATACAACCTCTGTTCGTAAAATAACCAAAATCACTTTCTAATATATGGATCTGATAACGGCGTCATACATTGACTGCTCTCTGATTGATTTATGTATTGTGAACCACCAACCTTAACAATCTATATTAACATTAAATTTTGTTTTAAAATTCCAAGCATTCCAAATTTGTATTACCATACAGTGCGCGTTAAAAGAATATATACAAATTATAATAAATATAATTTTAATACGTATGTTTAATTTAGTTATGTAATTCAATCGTATGTAAGAATACCAGCAAAACTAGCAATCTGAATTAAGCGATGATGAATTCATGATCACAGATAAACTGTGTCATGTCATTTACACAAATAAATTAAATAATAGAAAGTAAACATTTTTTTCGATAATATTTTTTAATATCCGTTTTTTAAATTATTATTTAATAGATTGTTTGGGGATTATTATTTATGGTATATTATTAAAACCGGATGACAATCTGTATCTTAATTTATTTCCTTTGGCAAACAAAAATTATTTTATATATAATATTATAAGCGTATGTGTGTGTGTGTGTGTGTGTAATGTGTATAAAACACCTAACCTAAAGATACAAGTACACGCGTGTGGCGGCAAAAAAAATTTATTTATTTATTTATTTATTTATATTCTTTTACAGAATATCTATGCTGAAATTACATTTACAGATTCACGTATAATAAATTTAAATTTAACAGCATACAATGCATACACATTTAATGTAACATTATCAATTTATGGTTATCAAAATCATTTCTATCCCGAATTATTTCAACCATTATTAAATCCACATACAATTGAATGGCCAAATACAAATCAAAGTATATATACACAATCATCAGTGTCATCATCTGATGATACAGTTAACGATACAATAACAAATAATTCAACGGAAGAAATATATTATATTAAACATAATGAATTTCAAAAAGATGTAATCGATAATGTGGGTGATTTTAATGGAACAGTTGAAATCGAAGATAGTGATTATTATGATGAAGATTATGAAGAATATGAAGAAAGTGACGATGATAATGTTGAAGTTGAAGTTAGCAAAAATATTACATGTCCTCCATTTAATGTATCATCATCATTGTATAATTATTTTAAATATAAATTATTAATATTTTATATATTTTTTATAATATTAATTTTTTAATTTTATTATTTTATTTATTTTATATGTATTTAGTATTTTCGAAAAAATGATTAAATTTTCTTTTAAATTTAAATATATTTTGATTTTGTATTTAATTTTCATATGAATTATATGGTAGTATTAATTAAATTACATATATATAGTTAAATTTAATCCTGTATTGACACATTTATACTATATACGCTATAATGTACGAAAACACAATTACATATGTTATGGTATATGGAAGTGGAGCGATTAATAGTTAGTTATTCATATATAAAAACGTATAAACGTAAGATATATAGTTTTCAAAAAAAAAACGTAATGCGTTTACGACAATAATAAATGATATTTCTATATAAAATATAACTATACCAAGATATTTTTTGGGTAGAATAAAAAAATCGATTTTCTTCTGATTATAACATTTGAAAGACATTTTCTATTATACACCAACTCGTATCTATAGAGTATAAATTTATAATTATATATATTTGTATGTTTTGTTAAATGAAAAATATTTCAAAATGACGCAAAAAAAAATATGAATTCATTCATATAAATATATTTGTCATTGAAATTCTTTTTAAACCTTATTACACACAAACTAACCCATATTAAAATGTATTGTTCTTATTATATAAAACCTTTGTATATAATATTATATATGAAATAGGTTATGTATTATTTATATACGAAATATATAGGTTGATTATATAATATAATATTATTATAAATTTTATTATGAAATATTATGGTTTATAGACCATAAATATTAAAAATGACTATGAAAATATGATTATACCATATTTATTCTACAAAATATAAATATAAAATACAATAATAGTGTGTTATGCTTTTCATGAAACATTGTTTATATAAATATATTGTAGTTAAGAGATAGATGTTAATTTTAAATACAATTGTAATAATATATATACGATATACTCGCATGCATTCGATTATTTAATATAAATGTGGTTATATTAAACAATAACAATAATAAAATGAAAAACTGATGGGATATGGATGAAATGAATTCTCGCCCTTAAACTATAATTCAATGTTTTTCTTATAATTCAATGTCACCATTAAAGTGCGAGATTGCCGAAGGTCTACAAAATATTCATCAACCATTGCAATAGTTTCGTCATTGGTTACGTAAAACGCTTTCAAGCCGAGAATTTTTTGGAAAATAGAAATAAATGCTTTTAAATCTGATGAAAACATTGGATGTTCGAACAATTCGTACTTTACTTTAAACGTTCTTTCTATTAATGATTTTTTATTCCCCACGCGTTCTTGCATTTCGTTGATCCAAAAGGGTATACAATAACATACAGAATTCATTGTTATATCTTTCTGAAGATAACAAAACACCTTTGTAACGAACTGCACGTCGATCGTCGGCAACACTTGTAAGTAACATCAGATTTTAAAATAACAACCCAAACACATATTTTAACCTCTTAACTGTGTTCCTCGTGTATACAGGTCAGGCAAAATCTCTATTGTGGCGCAATGGTTGACGTGTACACATGTCGTGTGAATTTAAAAATTACCATTGAATATAAAAAGCCGAAATTTCAATAAAAAAAAATCAACAATACGTCAATATTAAGCGATTGCTAACTACTGGAATTAATTGATAAAACGAAATAAAATTTTACGTATATTTATATAAAGGATAAAACTATCCAAAACAAAACAATGAGGATTTGACAGTTTCAATGGTTTCAACGGTTCAGAGATAATGATTTTGATGTGAGAAATAATGAACGTGGAAGACCACCAGAAAAGTTTGAAGGTGCAGAATTGCAACCAATATTGCATTAAGATGACACTTTGAATCGAAAGCAAATGGCAGAAATGTTAAATGTTGCACAACAAACAATTTTTGACCGTTTAAAAGCTATGGGAAAGATTCAAAAGTGAGGAAAATGGGTGCCACATGAATTGAATGAAAGACAGATGGAAAACCGAAAAAAACACTTAGGAAATTTTGCTTGCCAGACACGAAAGAAAACCAGTTTTGCATCGATTTATTTTAAAAATTCTAAACGGAAACAATCACGGGTTAATCCATGACAACCATCAACATCGACTGCAAAACCAAATCGCTTTGGCAGGAAGACAATGCTGTGTGTCTGATAGGACCAGAAAGGTGTGGTGTACCACGAGCTTTTAAAACCTGGTGAAACTATTAATGCTGATTGCTACCGACAACAAATGATCAATTTGAACCATGCATTGATTGAAAAACGATCAGCAGTCACGGCAAGGTAATTTTACTCCATGACAATGCAACTGCACACAAAGCAAAACCGGTTCGGGATTCAATCAAAGGACATGGCTGGGAGCTGCTACCCCACCCACCGTATTCACCAGACTTGGCTTCTTCCGACTACCAATTGCTTTCATCGATGGGACACGCATTGGCTGCGCAGCACTTCGATTCCTACGAAGAAGTCGAAAATTGGGTGTCTGATTGGTTTGCTTCAAAAGACGAACAATTCTATTGACGTGGTATCCACAAATTGCCAGAAAGGTGGTCAAACATGTGTAGAAAGCAATGGCCAATATTTTGAATAAAATGTTTTTTACTTTCCCATTTGAAATTAGTGTTTTATTTTCACACAAAAAAACGCTCATTTGATACCGGTACACCTAATATACGTATAATCAATAAAAGGAAATTGTTTTAATTGCATTTTATCACCAATAATCATACAACTATAAATAAAATAATAAAATATTTGAAACGTAATAATGGATTGTGAGAAATAATAAAATTAAAAACATATTTTTTTTATGAATCTTGAAGAGGAAATCGAAGTTGTACAAATAATTGTTCTTTCAATCTTATTGTTAAAGTTAAATAACATAATTAGTGTATTATTTAAATAATTATGTAATATATTAAGACCATATATTTTTCGATGTTATATAGTGAATGAACATTATAATAGCCCCTAAATTATTACATTACCGAGATAATAATAATATTATTTATAATATAATTAACATTAGAAGTTTCTCAGCACATTACATTACAACAGTGTGTATCTTTTATATTAATTAATATTATATTTATGCATATTATAAATCTCTATAAATTGTTTATAATTTCCCTAGCATATATTAGTAGGCTAAAACCACCGAATATGAATTACCCATATAATTTATAATATTTATTCAAAAATTAAATGTGACATATATTAATAAAAATGTATATGTTTATATTTACAATTTCACAATATCCGCAATATATTCATCAAATAAAACACCCGAATTCTTTTTTGGTATAATTACGAGTATACGTAAAATGTGTTTTCATATAAAATACGACACAACCAGAGGTATAACAATTAATAACAATTAATTAATTATGAAAAGGTAAACTAACTATAAACAAAGAATTAAATATATATAACAATTATATAATATCTGCGTATTTATTTTCATATACACGTCCATACACAAACATAAAATCCATAAAAAAATACAATTAAATGGAATTTATTATTTGTTATTTGTATATACAATACTATTTCACAAAAACAACATAGATAATGTACTCCCGTATACATCTCGTAGTAGTGTATACATAAATATTATAAATAATTAGTATTTGTTATAAAATAAATGGTCTATATAATTATTTCTATAAATAGGACAAAACAAAAAATATATAGTGTTTTTGTATATAATTATATTTTTTTTGTTGAATTTCATATAAAATATACAAATTCATGTATAAATACATATTGAAATAATTTAATCCTTTGTAATCCTTTTAATTAAATGTTCTTGAATGCTAACTATATATTTTGTACTTGTATAAATTTATAATAATAAAAAAAAAAAAAAAATAATAAAGTAGACCAAAAAATTATTGTTAAATTAAATAATTAACAAAATATTTACAAACAATCAATAATTATATTTTAATTAGAGTTCTAGTTCTAATTAGAAGGACATTTTTACTAGATAATTTATTTTATTTCTAAAAGGATTTTAAACATATTTAACATATTAAAAGCGTTTATAAAAAATTGCCGTAAATAACTTATTGCAAATATTTGGAAATTGTTTAAAAAGATATAATTATAGTTAAGTTATTTTTGTAGTTGAGTTAAATTGTGATAATGTTTAATGTTCTGCATCTACTACATTCTTTTTTTAAATCTTTGTTATTTTAGGAATATATAATTAACAGTTGAAATATTAAGTAAAATTCAATATTAAGTCACTTATTTTCTCTGAACAGCATGGTTTTATCAATGGACGATCAACAACTACTAATTTGTTGGAATTTGTTACTTTTTGTACGGAGAAATTTGTTGATCGTTGTCCAGTGGATTGTGTTTTCACTGATTAACAAACAAGTCTTTCGACAAATTATCTCATGAAATTTTTGATTTACAAAAGTCTTTCGACAAATTATCTCATGAAATTTTACTTTTTTATCATTATCAAGACTGGGATTTAATAAAAATTTTGTGTCTTGGATAGATTCTTATTTACGACAATGCACATATTGGGTTTTATTTAATGGGTATTTATATAAAGTTTTAGATGTTGGTTCTGGCACAACCCTGCAGGGTATATCATTGTTGGACCAATCTTATTTATTTTATTTATTAATGAATTGCCCCGTGTTTTATAAAACATTCCATATATTTAATGTATATGCAGACAATGTAAAAATTTTAAATCAATTAATATTGTTGGAGATAGTATATTGATTTGCAATTAGATATAATGGCACTGTGTGTATGATTGGTGCAAAACCATAATAGATTAACATTAAACTGCAAAAATTCGGAATTGGCGTACTCATATTATTTTGCTGGTTCATATTTGCCTTGCTCTAGTTCGATTAAAGACTTTTTAACTATTCCTCGATAAAAAAAACTTATTTTTACCAAACACATCGATTTTGTGATAAACAAGGACAATTCCGTTTTGGGTTTCATTAAACTTGAATTACGTAAAATGTCTGACCCGAATTGCGCTAAAACATTATTTATTGCTCTTGTTATAGGCCTATAACTATGAATATGCCTGCCAGGTTTGGTAGTATACATATGGCCAGGATTGAATCAATTCAGAGAAGATTTCTAATATTTGTATTAAGAAGTTTTCCTTGGACTAATCCTATTCGTCTGCCTTCATATGAAGATAGAATAAATCTGTTAAATATGTCAGTTCTTCAAAGCCATAGAGTTTATATAAAGTTATCGTTTATAATGAAACTTATTAGACTGTTTAGTTTACTAGCAAAGCTACACTTGAGGGGTAATTCAAGAAATTTGCGCCCTATGGATTTTTTTTCAACAAATATTTATCGTATCAATTATGGTCGATTTAGTCCACTAAACTCAATGTTACTATTATACCACAAATTTAGTGACAAAATTAATTTGAATAATGTAAAATATTAAAAAAAATTAAATTGTACATTATATAAAATATAATTATACTTCAAACATTAAAATTTAATGTTTCTTAAATAAATAAATAATTAAATAAACACTAAATGGCTGAGAGAGTATTGGTCATGGGTTAACTTCACGAAATTTATAGATAAGATATTTTCCAGAATTTATTTCAATACATACAAAAATATTTCAATTGAGCTATCGTTTGTTCGTTAATAGAAACACCAAAACGAATATCTATATATTCATATAAAAACCGTGCAATTAAAGGAATAATTTATCTATCTGATAACAGTAGACTATATATAATCTGTGTTGTTACAAATGAATGATGAATATATCAAAATGAAGAATTTGGGTTTTCGATTGATGTATATGGTACATAAAATTTTATATACACAGAAATAATTCTATTAATATAAGTTTAAATTATTTTCTATACATCGCATTCAATATATGGGTTACGAATTTATCTATTTTTTTTTTCTATAAAGACATTATATTTCCAAGATTGCAAAAAAATCTTATTACACCAATGGTATGGTATATATTTATAGAATGGAGAGTATTACAACTTATTATATTATATGAGCATACATAAAAACGAACAAACAATAATCGTTAAATTAAACGGAATGTAATAATAATTTAGTATTACATATAGGTATTAAAAGTTAATTGAAAAATTCACATTGTTTAAAGTTAAATTAAAAATATTTAATTATGGTTTCTATCTAATAATTAATTAAATGACGTATACACACCGCCACACATAACACAACGTATATACTATAGTATTATTACTATATACCCAATGTAAATAAAGTTTTAAAATTATATCATAAATTATTTATTTATCGCGTACACGAAATTAGGTGAAGTTTTAAATGTGATTAAATTAAACATTTCATAAACATAAATACACAGTAAGTAAGACCTTGTTCCCAGTATATGGTAATATACACACACACACACACAAAGGGCATTTTAATGTATATTTATTTTTATATAATTTATTTAAATACCTACACTCTCAGAAATGAATCATTCAATTTAAGTATAATAAAAACAAAAAATTTGCTAATAGTAAATTATTTGTACAAGTGTACGTATAAAATATATAAAATAAAGATATCCGACAATAAACAAACTTTAATTAACTAAAATTGTCTTTGATGTAAGTAAAAAGCACAATAATATGATATTAAACAGAAGAAAAATTATATTTTATATATAGTAAAGGTTTTTAAATTATGTGTGGTTAATTATAAAATTAGATGTACGACATTTTCACACACCACTATATAAATACTAGGGTTACAACCAAATGACTACGCATATAATTACATTTTTCCAAATAAAAATATAAAATTTGAGATGAATTTTAAATATTAAATGAAACTTTTCGCGGCTCTGTTTACGAGTTACGGCCCTAACAATGTACTACTGTATTCTTATGTTTTAAGTATGGGTAACTTCGAAACTAAGCAATTTTATTTACAACTTGCTTCAATTTCGAGTAATTAAATAATACATTTGAAAAATAAACACCTATTATTTTTTTGTCAATAATACAATTCTAATATGTTTCGCTACAATTATGGAAAACGTTTTCATTTACCTTGGACTAACAATTTAAAAGTGTTTGAAAAAGTTGAGCAAAGATATAATAATAATCAAATATTAGAAAATATAATTTATAATTGTTCGCAACAAAGTAGGCGCCTATTATTATGTTCCAAGGTAATAAATGAAAAAAAATTATTTGTTTGTTTCAAATAATTTTAAATTTATTCTGTTATTAACTTCGTAGGGCCATATATCGATAACATATACCCTTAAATCGAAAAGTGTCATTTAGTATTTTCGACTCCGAATTATATGCCCTAATCACTATACCTAGTAGGTTTGTACTGCACGCTGTATAGACACCTTGTATATTTAAATTTACAGGTATTTGAATTTATACTCACAGCAAACGACAAAAACAAAGTACATTTTTAATTGAATTTTATCATTTACAACTTTATATGAATAAGCAAGATATGTTTCTTGAAGAAAAAGTGTATAGTGCATAGCATATGGCATACAACTAATTAACTAATTACTAAGGAATTAATGTCACTAAAACATGATGCTACGCAATGAAAAAGTTCTATATTATTATAATATTTATTATATTATAAAGACAGACATTTTGAAATATCTATACAAATTCTATATATACCCACAGTATATTATTATATGTTAATTATTTTGTTCTTATTAAACACCCAGGCAATAATTCAATTTTCTATTTTACAAAATTGTAAATTTTCTTTATAACTTTATGCGCTTTGATGATGCTGATGAAAAACTTCAACATGAAGGAATTTGAAATTAACGTGAAACATAGAGAACAACTAAAATATACTTCATCAATTGACTTGATGATTGTGAACTGGGAATTCTTTACTTGCGTATATCGATTCTTATGATACATTAAAAATAAAATTATTAATATTAAGTTTATGTGTATCATTACTTTGTGTATTAAAAAATATCAGTGTAGACTTGAAGACTGTTTTTTTTTTTATCATATGTATATGACTAAACATAAACATTGTAATTTAAACATAATACCCCTAAAGCATAAAACATTACAAAAAAAATTAACAAGATTAAAAAATTGTGTATATAGAAAAAGCAAATAATTTAACATATATAATTATTGATAATTTATAAATAAATAGGAAATGAAATTGTATACGCCAGCCCTCAGTTCGAAAAATATACTGGACTTAATTTAAGTAAGCAATAAGGAAACAAAATTAATTTATTCAAAATATTCCCTGTCAATTTAAAATACATCGATTTGCTCATTCAACAAGAAAGTGTATCAAATCAAAATTGTTTATGTCGCTGATCGGAATGTTTCAAAGTATTGATGTGAAACGGTTTTGTTTCATCGTCTTATGAATTTTAAGAAATAGAAAATAGTCACATGAAGCAAATTCGGTTGCGGATAAGTCGAATGTTAAAGTAATTATAGATTTATTTTCTAGTAAAAAAAAAAATCAGTGATACTTGTCAAACGATGAGCAGGTGCAATAATTGTCAACTGCTTAGCTCTCGTTATTCAAAACGAACATACGATGCATACGACTTATATGAAACACTTCAATAACACGCTAGGAAATACAAAATATTGTACCACTTGGAATAAATTCTTTGTGCGGATAACACTTTTGGAATAGTAAAATCAAATTAGTATTTTGCTTGATTTTTTTAAGCTGATGACCACCATTCACTAAGTACTTTCACGTTTAATTTCTGGTTCGTATTAAAAACACCGCAAGTTTCATGCACAAGTTACAATAATTTTTTATTATTTTCAGCGTTTTTAATGCTGCCGTTGTAATAATCAATTCGATGTAATTTTTGGTCATCAATCAAATGAAACAAACTTTGAATTGAAATTTTCGCATAGATTTTTTCAGATAAATTCTCTCGCATTATTGTTTTTTGGTATATATTATTTGCATGTTCTCTTCTGTAATCCTTGTTGATGATCCGCCTGGACGTTCACCATCACCAATCCTTTGAATCGTCACTATGGCACTAAAAAAAAACACTATCTGTCACTTAATGTATTTTAGTTTACACTGCAGGAAATGTTATGAAACTTTAACAGTTTGTTAAGGTCGATGGTTCACAATACATAAATCAATCAGGTCAGCGCAGTCTATATAAATTGCATTATATACCATATCCATATATATTAGAAAGTCGGTACGGTTATTTGTCAGACATAAGGTGTATTTATTTATCTAAATAGTATTTTATTAGCATTACAATTTGTATAATATTAATTATTTATTTTTATATGAGCATACAATAAAACTATAACAACACATCGAAAAATATAGAGTAATTATTTGCTTTTTTTTATATATGAAAATTGAAAAATATAAACAATATATGCGTTTATTATAATTTATCATAATCAAATATCATTTCAATTATAAATTATTTATATATTTATTAATTTATTATAGTTTGGACACAGTATTTTGTGTAATTGGTATAATGTATCATTGTCATTATTTTAATGCGGTATATGTAATATTAATGTGAACAAACTATTTATAGTAAATTGTTTATTATTTTGTACACATATTAATTTACGTTATGGCGGGTGAAAATATATATAATATTTCACATCTAATAACAATATACGAGTATATTTGTATAATAAAAGCAATAATCATTAATTTGATTATAATATTTATAAGGAAATGGCATATAGAGTTATTGAGATATGTTAATATAGTTTATTTTTTAGCTGTTCATATTTTCACATATTCCAATTATATTGTACATTCACATATACGTTTCGTTTTAAATTTGATTTGATTGACATTGACGTAGGCGTAGACTTGTTTACACTTGTAATTTTTGGTTGAAAGAAAATTAAAAACGCGAACATATATTAAATCGAAATTAAAAAGTTGTTTACAATTTTAATCAATTTCTAAAGTCTACGATTTCCTTTCGTATAATTGTGACGCTTTATTTAAAAGATTTTTTTGTTGTAACATTAATTAAATAAATTATTAATTTAATTAAATTTATTATTAATGTAGAACATTTTTTATTTATTTTAATTTTATCGCTGCTTTTAAATTGAAATCAATTTTCATTTACATTTACATTTGCAAACTTTTGTTCAATTTTCCCATTGTATTCACTCTCGTCTCAACGTTGCCTTTATACTATAAAAAAGAAAAAAATCATCCTTTTCAAGTGGAAAAATATTAAAAGTGAATACATATTATTTATAACACATATTGACTTAACATTTAGCCACTTTAAGTCTTCATATATATTTTATAGTATACACATATATTGTATTATATAATATATAATCTATATATATTATTTACTGGTATATATACTCGTATACATTAAATATATATAAATATTTTATTTTCCTTCATATACCCACAATATACAATATATGGTATGGAAAATATATTACATAATATTATATAGATTATTATTATTATATTGTACAATATATACAGATTCCTTATATAATAATGTAATATTTTCCTTTGATCATACAATATATAAAGCAAAAAAAGTTTTTTTCATATAATATTGTTACCCCAAAAAATTTCAACTTTATATATTTTTACTCGTAAATATATTTCGTACAATGAACGAATAATATTATACACAAATAAATTGATTTGAAAAACTTAATGATGTTGACTTCATATCAATAATAAAATTTCTTAATATATAATGTTCGTAATGTTTATAAAAGTAACGTATATATTCTTTATATTTATATATATATTCTTTTTAAATTTATATACTTCTTATTTAAATACATACGATGAAATTTATAATTATTAACATATATTATATGAATATAGATAAAGAGATATATCCCCGACATGTTTGTTCAATCTTATACTAACTATATATATATATATGATATATATTATTTATATGTAGGTGTTGGCATATAATATATATAAATATATATATAGAAAAAGACTTAACATAGATAAAGCGAAAACCAAATAAATTCTAACATAAGCTTTTATATTGTAATATTATATTTTCATTTCAATGAAATTCCATATTAGTATTCTGAGTAGATACAGAAAGAAATTACGCATATATTCATCGAAAAAAAACCAGCATATAAACAAATACGAAATTTTAGACATGTTTGTTAATAAAATACATATTAACATTATAAAAAAGTGTATGGTTTTGTTATTCATGTTGAAATGCGATTATATATGTATCAATTTAGTATTCATCTTTTGAAAATGCAGAAAATTTTCTAACCGATTTTCAAATAAACTAAATGAAAAAAAATTTCGGCAAAGTTCCTAGAATCCAAAAATGTTAGAACTTTGGTGGTGGACGTAGATTTAATTCAAACAACTATTGATAAAGTTCTAGTAAATATGCAATTCATGATTCCATATAGATTTACACGTTGTAGAATTGTTCATATACAATCTCTCGCATTCCAAAGCTATATATATTAAATTGAATTGCAATACAATATTCTGCGTAAAGACATATATTTATATAAACTATATTATAGTCTATTGGCCCATGCCCATGCCAATGTCGTTGCATATAGATAAAGATTTAAAGATAATTCATAAGTTGTGTTTCTGCTAAGATACTATACACAAAACCCTCGATTGTTTATCCTGAATGCACCACATAGAAGTGTGGTGTTCGTCTTTTGCGTCATCATTATAATTATGAATGAAATTGAGTTAGTATAATAAAAAAAATTATATATATATTAAATTATTATTAAATCTAAATGTTCAGACTATAAAAGATAAAACAATACTCGTAATGAAATATCTAATGGATGAAAGAATGATTTAATTGTTATAATTATGTTGGCATATATTGTTCGATGCATCCTTCTTGTTTGTTAATGAATAAAAGTGTTTCCGCATTTATAAAAGTTTTTGTCCCACATATTATTTCTAATATAAGATGAGTGCTTTAAAATGCTAAACAATCTTTTCGGTTCAGAAATTGACATTTATGTGACTAAGAATGTTACCAAACATTGACATATAGAACGGAGATCATCAAAACTATATTAAATAATTGTATTAATAAAACACATTTTTTGGTGGGTTCGATATGTTTCATTATATTGTAAGAAAATTTCCGAAACTGATTTTAACTTATCATTTATAACCACATATTATTGTTTATATTATAATGTTGTATACGAACCATTTAAATCGATTAAAGGAAACTTCTACTTAAATGGATTTACACGATTCAAATATTATAGATAAACTTAAATGATAACATCCTTCCATATCTCGCTTCAGTTAGACTTGAAATAAAATCAAAAAGTTTTTTATGCAGCCGATATTAGGTAACAGTTACAGGTAGGTTTGCCAGTTTTTAGAAATACCAGGGGAGGACATTCACAAAATTCTAGCAGAGATACTGAATAAATAAGGAATTATTTTAATAACATTGACTACATTCGGAAAATAATTAAATATTTTCATATATTTTTGGTTGATGTTTGATAGCTCATCAAGCTTTAATATTATATATGTAAATTTTTTTCCATTAAGTATATTTCTTCAAATAGCATATCCATGTTAAAATCACAATTATTAATTTTGAATTCGGTCGTCAACAACTGCTAGTATATCTTCAAATTTAAAAAAAATCCTGTATTTAATGATAATTTCGTGATTTTAAATAACCAGTTATTTTCAGAAAATTCGAACCATTCATTAATATATTTCAGGATTATTCTAATAAATTCTATGAAATGATTTTCGATATTTGAGATTTTTCATTTACGCATTTTCTATTTTTAGTAGTAATTGTCGAATTTCGTAACCAAAATTATGTTTTCTTTTCAATTCTGTCATTTAAGTTTCCATTTAATATCCTTAAAATTATGAAATAATTCAATAGCTGTACAAACAAATAAGACTTTCGATTTTTTGTAGTTTCCGAATAAATTTTTAAGATATGCGACAAAAACTGCATATAAATTCTTAAAATTTCGATAATTTAACACACTGTGCGCAAGTTGGAAAATTGAAAAGAAAAATTACTGACTGATAAAAATGTGTGGTTTTTTTTACTTTTTAGCGTTGCAGTTTTAATAAAAAAAAAAAAAGTACTTTCTTTAAAAAAGTACTAGAAATGTTATTAAATATAATACTATAATTTTTGTAAAATGCATAAACTCGATTTATGCCTTGTGTGAGAGGACATTTTTGCATTCGTGGAGTACGGAGACATTTTCGTATTAAAGGAGGACTGTCTTCGCCAAAGGATGACACGTGACTAGCCTAGTTACAGGTGATGTTTCTATGAATCTATACAGAACAAGTTAATGGAAAAATGTAAAGCTAAATTAAATTTGTGGTGTGGTTGTGGTTTGACAAAATAAAATTGTTATTGTACATTCATATACAAAAAAGTATGGCCACCCTTAATTAAATTAAATAATTAAAATAATACATGAAAATATTTAGTTAAATATAAAATTCATAAAATATTAATTGGACAGACTATATTTTATAGCATCTATTCGAATTCTAATGTTATTATTACAATAAATTTGCGCATAAGAATATATAAAATTTTAAAATATTTATATTAGAATTGAAAGTAAAAATATTGTCAAAATTTAGATTGGGCACTGCTCAGCTCATGCAAATGCAAACGATGATGGTTACATTGATAAACAAAAAGAAGTTGAGGTCCATATCTTTATCTGGTATTTAGTGCTCATTAACAAGTAGTATATAACTTATAACCTTCATATTATTTATTATTTCAAAAAATAATATTATAAAGGTCCATATTATATTTACGTAATATATATTCCAAATCAAAACATAAAAAACGGTCATTGAACTTATATTTTTTATTATATAATACTAAAAGTATATTTATATAGAGAAATATAAAAATTGATGAAATTTGACACGCTTATTTATTCATATTTTTCGTCGTATCTACGTCCTCCGTAGAAT
Source organism: Bibio marci (assembly GCA_910594885.2). Lineage (NCBI taxonomy): Eukaryota > Metazoa > Arthropoda > Insecta > Diptera > Bibionidae > Bibio > Bibio marci. The sequence goes on from OU343114.1 coordinate 45,344,783, forward strand.
TTATATGAATAAGAATATATTGTATATTTATATCACCCTTATCACATGGCTTTTTGTCCTTTCGTATCAATAAAATTGCATTTACAATTTTCTTATAAATTCTATTGTTATTTTTATTCAATACAATGGAAAATATTGTTTGCATATATATGTTATACACGATAAGTAAAAATGTCTATATAGACTTTATACAAATCCATTTCAAATGATTCTATTACTCTGTATATTTCTACAATGCCTGAAAAAGAAAACTTTATATTATTCATAATAAAAAGTGAAAAACACTAATACACATATTTTAACTGTACACGAGTCTGTGTCTTGCATTTTATAATATAATAATTTTCCCGAAAAAAACACATAAAAAATATACAATATAATATAAAACAACCCTTATATTATACCCTCTCTATACAAACAAATATTATATAAATAACACAATTCGTGTTATTTTTACATGAATGAAACGTGATGGTAAAATATAATGGTTTTTTTTTTTTTTTGTGTTCCCGTTTAAAATTTACCGAAATACAAAACTTTTTACCTGGAGCAATAAATATGAAGTGAAATTTCTACGACAACAAATGCTACTCGTTATTTGTTAAATATAAATTATATAATATAATATATACATACAATTCGTATATATATATAGAGAAAGGAATGTGATAAAATACTGAATTCGTATTTATAAAATGAAATGAATGTATGTTTCCTTACTCGGAAAATTCTCTATTATTTTATAAAAAACGGAAAAAATAAACTAAAATATATAATGAGGAAAATTGTTTGCATATACGGTAAAAAATAAAATTGTTCTTCACTATTTATATAATTTTATTTTTAAATATGTATATACGTATAGGCACGTGTGAATAGTTCCCGGCCTGACACATATATTTAATATACAAATTCATTTCAGTATAGTAGAAGCCTTTTGATATTGACACACCATTGGTTTTTTTTTAAAGTTGGAAAAAATTGAATATCGCGAGTGGAGTGTTTTTTAAATTCATTATTTTGAATGATTTAACACGAAGAAAAATTCATCAAAAATTGTTAAAAGTTCAGTGTAAGATTACATCACCTACATTTTACATTGCAATGCGGACTGCGTTTTTTTTATATATATATAATCTTATGGTCTCACAAGCGTTGCACCTAATCCATATATGCAACGGTTATAACACCACAAATCAATCAACAAGTTCATGATATAAAATTCTCAAAAAAAAAACGATTTGCGAAATATTTTGCATGAATAATGAAACCTATGAAAAAGTTTGTGTAAAATGTGTGCCGTATTTACTAACAATTTATAAAAAAAAACGAATTTAAATATGTATATAGTGCTCAAGCACATATGAATCATATTAAGAAAAATATATTGAATGTAATAACGTTGTTTAATAAGTGTGCACCAAAGAAGTTAAAAATGATTTCATCACTATAGGAAAGGTATTGTATTTTGCAACTATTAGACAAAGTTTGTATGATCGATGATTTTCAGAATGGCAAAACAATTTACTCTGAATATTATTATAACAGTTTTGCATCAGATGGATGTAAAAATTCATGACAATTACATCATATTTCACTCATTTTAATTATCTGTTTTCAAACCATTATTTATTTCTGGCTGGAATACGTTTTACGCATCTAATGACGAAGATATTATAGTCGTGAATGAATGTTATGTTAACATTTAATTTGAATGATAATGATATACCGAATTATTGAAAAATCTTTAGGATAAATGTACATGCACGAACGAAGGTACAGGAGATTTAGGTGAAATAAAAATTATATTTCATTGTTAGAACGATAATTTTTCAGTCATCCAACTTGCACGTATCCATAATAAAAATTAATTTTACAAATATATAACTTGGCCTATATATTTTATGTGCTATATATGCATTTACACATCTATATAGTACATTAATATCTATTCACAATTTTTTAATGAGATGAAATTCAAAAATATAACGAACACGTGATAAGACAAAAGACACACAATGTAAGACAAAAGTTATGAAAAACTTTCTATAGCTTGTAATTTGATACAATTTTATTATTATTTATTTACCGGATGCTATATTTTATAACACATCTGTTTCAATAAAATTATTTTGTACGCGACCACACCTGTACACATTTACATATTTGCAAAGTAATTAATGTTGTAATTAATGAAACAATATGGTTTATACAAAAGTAATCTCATATAAAGTTAAATTGTAATTGTTATTGTGCAAATATACGTATTATTTGTAAATTAAATAATATTTTAATTATTTATTATGCAATGGAAATATATTTTCTTTATTGGTGGTTGTTTTCCGTGCCATTCTGTGTGCCTTATGCACAACAATGAAAAATATCGTATATTTCAGAGAACATCGTCATCATAATGTGGTAGCTTAGATATTCTTAAAAGTATTTAAAAAATGATGTAATTAAATTATGAAAAGATTTAAGTGCTTTATAGATTAAATTTGCAGGTATAATTACATAATTACAATTTAGGTATCGCAGGAAAGTGATTTTAATGGATTTTTTATTATGTTTTATTATTATAAATTCCTTCATTAGTTTTTGTTATTTTTATCCGGTTTAATAATTATTTTTTACAATGAATTTTCATATATGGTGCTTCTTCACAATTATGCTTTAAGATGATCTATTCTTAGAAACGGCAGATGAAAGCAAAGAACAAACTACCATATGATTTTTGGTTCAAATATTATCTAAAACTTCGTACATTAATATTTTTTTTTCTATAAGATAAATCTTTATTTTCACTTACAGGAAAGAATTCGCAAAGCTATATAATTAATACATTGTACTACAAAGGAAATTTTTTGATAAACATCTTTCCCATTACTAATTGTTATATTTAATAATTTGTAAAATATTTTTTGGTAAAGAAACTTTTTTGTTTTCATTTTTATTGATTAGTTTTTTTTTCCCCCGAGAAATATAAATAAAATAATTTACAAATAAATTTTGTGGTAATTCTTATGTTAATCCTATACAATTATTATGTTAATTGATATGAACGGTTAGATTTTCCGGCAAATTAAAAATATACGATTCTGCATCCTTTTTTCATAATTTAATTATATTTATAAGCTCTCTTCAAAAATATTTGTTACACGCGGCGATAAAATAAAAGAATTTTATTTATTATGACAGAAAAATTTATACCAGTCGCTCATCATATATTATTTATACATTTTGCGTGAACATACATTATTATATTATGTTAGATAAATAATGAAAATAATTTCATATTTTCAGTAATGAAAATATATTAATATATATTTTTTATATAAATATAATATAAATGTTTATATAACCACAGTTTGATTATAATATAATATAAGGTCGCTACTGATAATTCTTCGGTATACAGATAAATTATACAGGCGTACTTGTTATAGATGTGATGTATTTATTTTATATTCATATTTATAAAATCAATGGATATTTTTAATTTGTATATGAATTATGTTGTTTTGGATTTATGTGATGAAATTCTTTCCAAACAACAACAGACTCATGAAATAAAAATGGTTCAAAAGCTTGTGGGTCTTCTGTTATATAAGTAATTGTAACTTCACGTCGATATTAATGTAAATGTAAAGATTGCTTTTTAATTTCATTACAATTCAATGAAACATTTTTTTGAATACAGACAAGTTTTTTTATTTGTAAAAAAAACAAATAAACAAAATTGTTCCATTAAATTATGAAGATTACTTTGTTGCAGAGCAAAATTAATTAATTTTTCTATGAATATTAGAATATTAGTGTATTATAAAATATATATTTTATGTACCAGAATAATCAAACATAATTTGTATAATAACTGAAACAATTTTTTTGTTATTGTGTAAATACTTGATATATAAATAAATGAAATAAAGTATTTCTCATTTTATTATTTCATTTTAACGTTGCGGGTTCAATAAACCTTTTTTGAAAAAACATATATATAATATATCACGTAATTTATTTTATACAATATATGTTATTTTATTATAAATATACATTTTATATAAATGTATACGTGTTTGCATATGCACGCCGAAACGAATTTTGATTATATTATAAATACAATTTAATATTAGAATACATTTGCATTTAGTTTGGTGTATATGTGAAAAATTTAATGGAAAATTTATAACGAAATTTCAATATTATAGAATAGAAAATATATATATTTAAAATACATAGACTTATTTAAAAATTAACTTCATGTAAAAACATATTTAATTATTAGGTTGCCCACTAACATGAACATAGCTATAATAAATACTAAGTGTTTAATTAAATATACATATTTTCTTTTACTATAAAAAGTAATTTTAAATAAACAAATATTAACGTAACTATTCCTATTATTGAAATATTTTGTAAAAATGCAATATTTCAAGTATTACAATTGCCATAAAATTTTATGGAATCACACCAAATAATGTTTGCACTTAATTTGTGCAAATACAATTTAGAGATATAAAATAATAAAACATAAAATTTCACTATTCTATTGCAATTTTAGTAATTACTTATATAATGTTTCTCCTTGACGCATATGTTTGAGATTTAGTTTTACATATATGGTTTTTAAATACAATTTCTGAATGTCCTTTATAAAATTTTATATACAGCAAGTCATATTAGACCAAACGGAGCTTATGGCATCTACTAAACATTCATTACAGGCAAGTAGGTAAATTACTCTGAATGGGAGTATATAACAATTCACCAATTGTATTGCAATTAATGGAAGACAGATGTTTCCATAATTCTATTATTTTTATATTCCATAAACGAACAAATGGACACCTAGCTAAAATGAATGACAGTATTAAAATACCGAAATAAATAGTGGAAATTGAACCGGCTATATTTTACGATTTATTAATATTAACGCTATACTACTGTACTACTACGAGTGTAATATACAGTATGAGTACCATTTCTATATCCTTGAAAGTCCATGGATTTTTATTTAATGTTACACATTACAGTAAGTTTTTGATGAAATTATTAAAGCTAAATTTTGGCAAAATTTTATTTAAACAAAACTAAAACATCCTTTGCAACCTTTTATTCCTCAACTTATTTTTCTGTAAAATCATAATCAGTAATATTGTGTATATAAAAATTTGGAAAACTAAATGTAAAAAGTGAATGAAAATCTATGTCGTCCATAAGGAATAATAATATAAATAAGTGATATTAATATTATTTCAATCTGTATTTGGGATAGGTTTTTTTAGGACGTATGTCAATAATCGGAATACTTAAATTATAAAATGAGTTATACTATTTTTTTATAGTATAAATATTTATTTTATAATATATCCTACGGTAAAACAGATTTGATCATTGAACATATACACGATGTGGATGTTTCCTTTTTTTGTTAATAAAATAATCAACAACAACAAAATCTTTTATACACGCAGCATCACCCACCATCACAACGCATACTATACTCTAAAATCTTCTATATACGCAGCATCACCCACCATCACAACGCATACTATAGTAGAGTGAGTTACTCGTTCGTTTCTATATATTATTTATTAAATAAAAATATACAAAATAATAATGGATTTTTTCTTCACAAAAAAATAAACAATAATAATAATAATTTAATATGAAAGTAAACAATAAACAATGAAAAGAGCATGAATTGTTTACATAAAATTTTGAAATCTAAATTTGTATTCTCATACACATATTATTAAATTGAATTATATATGTACATTAAGGGTAAAATTTAATTTTAATGGTATTTGAATAAGGTTTTGTTTTCATTTTAAATTACATATATATATAGAAGGAACACTATATTTATCTATCACAATCGTATAAGAGACGGTGGTATCGTTGCGATGTGGTATTATAGTTTTCATTTAATATCAAATTATACATGCGGAGTATTGTTATACGAACATCTCTAAATCTTCTAAATTTAAATATCAGCATACGTTTATTAACAACTGCTTATATAAAATATTTGCATACATGATAAAACGATTTGTGTTAAAAAGGCTTCGCTGGCACGTATACGATATTAAATGTAACGCATTCACATTTTCTTATCACATTTGTTATATGTTATGTATTTTTCGGCATATGTTAAATTATTTATTAAGTCAAGGAATGAAGAAGAATATTTTAATAGCACCATAACAACATTTTATATTATATTATATAGCGCGAAACAAGTCTTATATTTAAATACCGAAAATCAAAAATATAAATTTATAAGAATTTCACAATATTTATGATGCCATATATATTAAACACTAAGTGACGCAATGGTTAGAGCTTAGGCTAATCAATAGTGAAATACAGGATTCATTTACCAAAATTTACATGTGAAATTTGACTCCAGTATACTTATGAGCATACAGTATCTCTATATAAAACTCTTTAATAATTTTTAGTTTAATAACTGTTACAATGAAGGTTACGCATATTTGATTAAAACTTTAAAAAATAATTAAACTGTTCAGATTATCAAAAGTAGTTGTCCACAAACAATGCATATAGTGGCGATTGTAAGATAATTATAACCATTATAAATAAAGTGTTTATTAGATCAGTGCATAATTTTTTCGATCGAAATCCAGCCTGCTCCATATACAAAGTTCCGTGTCGATCAATTTTAAGATTTTTTTGTGTCAAATAATAATAAGCCAGTAGCTTATTAATGGTGTGCAGGAAAGTCATACCTCTATACAATTTGTGTAAATAAGACCGTTTTTGTACAGCTTTATAATCAAATCATTTTTCTAATCATTATAGGAATATTTTTCTTTCCCCCAACACTGTTGAATTATTGGCAGCAATATATATTTACTATATAGTAACTACCGCTTCGATGCCAACAAAATTGGATGGTATACCTAATCGGCTAATTTTTTGAGGGTTTTAATTAAATTACGTAATTCAGCGAATATTACAGCATTTATATATTCCAGCGACATATGTGGGGATTATTAAGTTTGACGATATGGGTCGAAGTGATTAGTCCATAGTGATGTGTGTGTATGTGTGTGTGTGTAGACATTATTAATCTTTGAATAGCGTCCAATACCATATTTTCAAATTCGTTTATCTTTTTATTCCATAAATAATAAAATGGTCACCCGCAGCAGAAAAATTTCAGTATTAAAATAAATACCGAAAAATTTCCTATGAAATATAGCGGAATTGAACGCGCTATATTTCATGATTAATAATATATATATTTCGACGCTATACCACTACTTAGTGTTTTTATCATTTACTATTATATGAGTGAAATATTCAGAACATCGATACATGTGATCGTCTTACCACCAATGCGTTGCGGATGTCTTAAGAAAACGTTTTGTATTATTGTGAACGAGTATACTGGGGTATGAATTGGCAATCGCATATAGTTCACACGGTAGTGGAACGACGTTGGGTAATAGATCACCGGGTAATACAAACTTAAAAGACCTTGGGAATGTAATTCATGCAAATTATCAATAGAATCAAGACGATTAAAATGAATATACAAAAATGTTATATTGTGGTAAAATTTTCATATAATAATAAATAAACATATAAAACAATTTTGGCAATGTAGCTAGATTTACAGATTAAAAGATCAATCATTTTTGTAATGGTAAACATATTTAATTTTCAATATAATAACAATACACAATTATAATACCTATATGCATTTTTCACTAAAATTGTGTCAAATAATTTCTATAATTTCTTTATGTTAAAATTAACAAGTCAATGTATTATACGATTTCAGATTCTCAAATATATTGTTGGGTAAACATTTTGCTATATAATCGACAAAAATACATTATGAATTCCATAAACCTTATACAATTTTATGAAAGATATTTGTATTTTCTGTAAAAATTGTTCCAAAATTATACTTGAACTTTAATTAAATTTTTAATTTGCGAAAGTAATATACAATAGATTTCTTCAGTAGGACTTATTATAATTAAAAATAATTTATGATATATATATATAAAATATGTATAGGCATAGGATTGTATATGTACCATGTGATACGAAACAACTGTGAGTATATACATTTATAATATTGTAAACACATATTGAATTGTAAATCTAATATTGTATATAGCAAAACTTTATCGAATAAAATCGATTAAATAATATACAAAGTTAAATTTTATTTTCTTTGATATTATTTTACATTCATTAAAAACAAATTTGTTGATCAAACTAATTTTTTTATAATAAAATTATTATACCAATAATTATATACAATATTTTTGTAATCAATACTAGATGATATATAAAGTTCAATGATGAGATGATATACGCGAGTAATATATTTATAGAGACATTTAAAAACATATCCAATACATATAAATAAGAAAATCAATTATAACTTGACATATGAAAATAGCAAATGTGATTAAGGTTACCATCATAAAAAACAGTAAATAATTAATAAATTTGATAGGTATAATGATTGTCATCATCTCAAATTATACTATTGTAAGATAAATACTTCGTTGTAATATCATATAACATATCATCATTAATTGAACTTATGAAATATTAAATAATCAATTAAATTATAAATTGTATTATAATACAAAAGAAGAAATAAAAAAATTGAAATAAACAATTTTAAACTTTTCATATATTAAATTGTGATGACATTTTCATTTTATTTTAAGCATATAATTTTATAAAATGTCTTATTATATATAGCATTGGAAAAGTTCAAAACAATGAAAATTCAATTAAATTAATTAATTCTAATATCATAAAATTTAAATGCATATAACCATCATATACTTAAAAATATGTAATTTAACATGAAGACATTTATTTTTATGTTTATAAAAATATCATATAATTGAGTTGTTTTAAATAGGAAAAATGTTGATTATTTTTATTTTCATATACACAAATACTGTTGCAAAATTCTTTAATATTATTACAGTGAAAATATGAAAGCATAATAAATTTATGTAATCATTATTATGACACCGATACGAATATGTTTTTTTTTTGTTATATAGCAAAGTTTATGTACGTACCGTGAAATAATTAAGGACATAAAATTAGAGGTTATATATCAATTTGAGTTTATTTGAAAAGATCAAAAAATATAATATAATAAATTTTTATAATTGATATTCATAACAAATACATATAGTCAAATATTTTAATATAAATTTTGTATGCATTAGCTAATTATAAAAATAAATAAATATAATGCCAGTGGCAAATTATTATATTGAATAATACGCGGTATATTAAATTGTCCGTCGAAAATCCCCAAAAAGTAAAATATTTATAGTCACATTATATATTTAGATACAAATAAATAAAATGCATGCGAGCGTATAAAAATAAATATATTACAATAATATACTTAATATTTGTATAGGGTAAATAAGGTTCCATTTAAACCAATTGTTCAAAAATTATTATATCGACCAATTTATTTAAGTAATGGGTTTTAGTACTAAATTTTTTATACACTATTTATATTTGTATTTTAATCATATCATATCATAAAGGTCGGTTTTTTTGTTACAATTAATCGTGAGATATTTTAATCAAATAACAAAAAAAATAGCATGTAATTTCATGTAATTATATTAATTATATATTATATGTCGTTCAAGAGAGAGAACATATGGTATAAAGTATCAAATTAAATAGCTTTACATCTTAAAATCTATTTTGGAGGTAAATATATGATCACACATAATCTAAATTTAATTTTAGTTTTATTAATAGAGCCATCAAAAGAAAATTTTCTTATCGTGCATTACTTTTATTTTTCAACCAATTACTTCTAAGACAAAATAATGCTAAGGAAAATCTATTTGATTTCTGGAACAATTGTAACTATATAAATAATTTGTTTGAAATACAATTATCCTTATTTAATAAAGTAATTATACAATAGCATAATGTTGTCGACTTCATATATATACAATATATAAAAATACGCGATAAAGACATAAATATATTAATAATATCAACTTAACAATATTACAGATAACCCAGAAATAAAAATTTCATTTAAGTGATTCTTCAATAAAGATAACTTTTAACAATACCCATTTTTAAATTGTGGTATATTTATTCTAATACCGAATTCAGAATTGAAATTTCATTAGCTGTTAATGTTCTATTTTATTTTATTTCGTAAATTTCGTTGGACTTTATAGCTTACCAAATTAAAATTATTGAAAGAAATAAATAATAACAAAATAAATAATAATCATTAAATTATTACGTACTATAACTACAAGTAACCTCGAAAAATTTTAAATGACATTATTGACAGTATAAGTATATCAATATTTTAGCAGCTTCATTATCACAAACTGATTGCTCTCTATACGGTTAAATGCTTATTTTGCCACTATAAAATATAAAAAAATGTAACAATTACATTAGTAGCTGTTGAAATTTTATTTCTAAATAGGTTATATGATAACTTCTATCAAAAATATATTTATATACAATATATCAGTGACCAAATGTTTTCAAATATCAATACACTATATTTTTCTGGTAGACGAGTTGTGAGTAGACTACATTATCGAAAAAAAATTGGAATGACCATCTACAAAATTATCCGAAAAATCTACTTTTAAAAATCATCATCATTTTGAATTAAGGGCCATAGTTTTAACGGATTGCTATTTTTGCTTACAGAAATGCAAATTTAAATCAATTTCCAATCTTTCATAGAAGAGATTTTTAAAATCGATTCACACCACGTTCAAAAGATATGACCAGCAATTTTCCATTTGATGTCATTGAAATTTTGTATGAAATAATGGTACTGTATGAAATTTTTTGTACTCAACTTTATACAGTACCACAAATTTCATTAAATTTTCTTTGCCATCGATTGGAAAATCGGTTATATCTTTTGAACGCGTGAATCGATTTTTAAAATCTCTTCTATGAAAGATTGGAAATTGATTATAATTTGTAATTCTGTATACAAAACTGAAAGTCCGTTAAAAATATGGCCCGTAATTAAAAAAGATGATAATTCATAAAATTCAATTTTCCAGAAAATTTAATTCGGTAAATACCCAGATTTTTTTACATAATTTAGTTTAATTTCACCCGCAGGTTATACGATCAATATAGTGCTTTTGAAAACTGAAATCTATTTCTCAGACTGCAATATATGAAATCTTTATCATCATTTTGTGTCCTTAATATAAAATTAATATGGTAAACGTGTATAGGACACTACAAATTTATTCAATTAACCCGCCAAAGTTTAGTTAATTATTAAAACATGTAAATTAAAATGTACATTATTTAATATTCTTATTGGTTTGAAAAAGTTTTCAAATAATAAACGAAACGTTGACCGATTAATTGAATAAAAAACTGTAATACACATATTTAAACCATATTAATAAATATGTTTTGAAATATTTCTCAAAGCGTAACACCTTTACCCTATTCATATTACATAAAAATAATATATGTTAACATTATAAACAGAAACAAAATATATAAAAGTACTTATTTGTAATGAAATTGCGTACAGATATACATTTACGTAAAGGCAAAAAAAAAAAAATAGAAAGAAGGGATCAAATTTCATAAAAACATAATATCCATTCGCAATTCTACTGAAATGACTTAAAGACATGCTCTGCAATTTTTTGTAATATTATTTAGGTAGGCATATATAAAAATATATGACACAAATACATCTACAAAGAAACAAAAATGGGATTTTATTATCACATAATGGACGAGTTAACTCCTACATATACCTACAATTGATGTGTAAATAAATGAAACATTTTTTTTCTGTCAAACATGTACAGCCATAAAAAAATAAAAAGGATATATTGTTGAAAAAAAAGGGAAAAAAACATTATATTAATTAACTATTCATTTGGTTATGTATATACAAAATATTTTACATAAACAAATTCATTATTCTCCTATAGATGGTGATTCCATAAAATAAAATAAAATTATATTAAAGTAAATAAATTCATTATCCTTTTTTTACTGTTTTTTTTATTTTTTGAAAACGAACTTTATAAATTTATAAGAACCATTAATTTTTTTCGTTTCATTTAAAATAATAAATAACAAGTGTAATATTTCCCATCGAATTCTAATAATATGTAAATAAATAAAATTTAACTCTATAACCAGCACTAAACGCAACACAATTTATTTGGTTCAACAAGTGCAAAATAAAAAATCAAACGAAAAATAAAAATTTAATATTCAGTTAGTTTCTCGTATAACAATTTTGCAAATAAACCAGATCTATTTAAAAAATTTACCAAAAATTGATAGATTTAAATATAGTAATTTCTGTCGTCGCATGTTTAACAGGCAAAACCCATATCTTCATAAGTAAATCTCAAATATTTTATCTGCAATAATTTATATATATTCTGGCACTAATGTTCCATTATAGACCTAACAAGAGATTAATTAAACAATAAATTATCACAATACGGCTTCAACATTATCACGTAGATTTCACGTTTAATCAAACTAACCATCAAATTAACCCAATTTACCCAAAAAAATCAACATGATTATGGTAAAAGTAAGTTTTTCGTTAACAATGAAAATTGATACATTCAAATATCGTGTTTTGGCATATAAAACAAATAACTTCATATTTATAATTATTTTAAGGAAATTTTATTATATTAGTTTTTGGCACTATTTTAAAAGGACTATAAATCAGATTGCAATTCAAAACAATCGGCATCACTATTGATTGATTGAAATATTTTTAATTCGTAGGCTTAAATTATAGAATTACAATGTTTTAACACACATTATAGCAATTATATTGAAAAATTCCAATAATAATCCATCCATTAAATTATTTCTTTAATATAAAATTAATATCCATAAAATATATACCAACAGTCAAACATTAAAATTATATATCAGGTTTTGCAATAAAAAATTGACAGTGACGGGAGTGATACATTCTGGGATCTATTGTTTTCTGACTATACCATTAGAATATATGTAAATGAACAACAATGGCAACGAGTTACCGTTGAAATATTTCTCATGTCAATTATAATATTTATAATTTAAACTGCCGTCTTTAATTTTACATAAAAAGTTTTCGTCATATATAAATATTAGTAAAAGTTTAAAAATAATACGTATTATCAAAATACATTTTAATAATAATAGCAGAAAATTAAAATATAATATAAATAAAACTCATTATTTACCATATTGTATATTAAATAAATCTATATACATTATATAAATGAAGAATTTGGAAATAAATTGTTATGGACATTATGTCATCCATTTGTATATATCAAATTCAAAGTACAAAAATACTTTAAGACCATATAGCAAAAAAAAAGAAAAAAAATGTATTTAAGAAGAAAATATAAGTTATAAAGTAAAATGTCAAGTGTACTAATAATATAATATATAATATATTTTATGCATATAATATTTATATAGACGTTTTTATATTATACATAAATTTTACGCACTCGGTAATAACAATCTTTTATTGAAAGTAATTAAATTTAAGTATATATAAAATATATAACATATACATACAAATAATGAAAAATGATTATATAACAGGAAACTTTCCTAAATATACTCTTTATTATTGAATGAAAACAAAAAAAAAAAAAGGAATAAAAGGAAAAAAAAAAAGGATTTTAAATTTAGAAAAGGGTTTTTTGACTATACAACTTTTATATTATCTTAAATTATAACTTGTATTTTGTTCCCTTTTTATACATAAACGCATAATTACTATATAAATATATTATTTATTATTATAAAGTTAATTAATACGTAAATTAAGTGGCGTTGCGTGCATGTAATCGAGGTAAACAGTGTTTACCATAAACAATTCATTTTTAACCAATATTTTGTATCAATGTATTTTTGACACCGGCTGTATTTTATATAGAATTGGTGGTTAAAATTTACTATAGTGTTTTCTTATATTATAAATTTAAATATAGGTAAAATATAGCAAATATACTTTCCACAAAAACAATTAATATTAATAAAATGATATAAACGATAATTAAAATGTAATAAATAAAAGTGTACTCACCAATTCACTCATCCCCCAAATTAGCCGCAATGGAGGAGCCGGTAACAGAAGAATGAATATTCAGTACAATTTGCAATTTCATTTCACAAAAAATAAAAATCGTACCACGAGACACATTTGACATATCGCTAAAAAGAGAAAAAAAGAAATAAATTAATTTTAAATAAATGTTGTACCAAATCAAATTAAATATATTTATTTTTCGAAATAATTTGGTACAATAATAAACATAAATACAAAAACGCAACAACAAGAACAACAACAACAATAAATGTTATATATAATAATTTCTGTTACCGCGGCGTCGCACAGACTCTATCACATTTTTTTTTTTTTGCGTATGCATATGGAAAAAGTCAAATTTTAATTATTAAAAATCTAAGAATCTATACCATCTTTTCCAATAAACTAAATTACTGAATAATTTAATAATTGTTGTGAACCAAATAAAATAAAAATAATTAAAACAATTACAATATTTAATGTATAAAATAGAAATAAATGAGGAGCACCACTTACACATACATCATTAGCAAACAAGGGAAAAAGAAAGTTAAAATTTATTGTAGGCATTTTTTAAACACGCATTAACTAAACATTGTAATAATATTTATAGAAAATAAAACTTAAATAATATTAAATATTAATATTCGGTTTTTAGAAATTTAAAATAATAAATTCGCTACTTACACTAATTATTAAATATAAAATAATTAAAATGATTTTAATATGCAATTTATTTTTTCCTATTTTTCATTTACTGCAACGCGATGTGACACAAGTAAAACAAAAACTAGCAATAATAAAAATCGAAATTATAAAAAATTGATGACACATGAGAAAATTAAAAACAATTGAATTTATTTCGACTATAATAAGAAATTCGAATTTATTTTTTATTATTATCGTAATTTTATTTATAATTTAACGAATTTTCAAATTTAAAAATTTGCTCTTTTTTTTGAAATTTATTCCAATTGATGTTTTGACACTTATACGCTTGCTTAATAATGATTTAATAATTTAATGTTACTTTTATAGTAATGAAATTTGCTTACAAAATAAATTTATCGATTTTGATATTAATATTATTTAAATTTTTAGCATTAGATAATCTTGAGTTTTAGCTTGCTATAATTGAACCGATCTTCTCGTAATGGTATATGTACCAGACAAAACTGTCGGACTTATGTGTACGATGTCATTATAGAGAGAAATCAACTATACGCCGCATGAACATGAATTCAAAGAAAAATCATTGACATTGGTGCTGCAATAACAAACAAATTTTAAAATTAAATAATAATAACTTTTTCGTGCAGTAAAAATATGTTTCATTACATCCTATTTCGGATATTGCATACGCATATAGCTCTGTATGTATAGCTGTTACATAAATTTATGAATTGATAAATTAATTTCTAAAATTGTAATTGTATTAAATTTTAGTCGATAAACTATTTTTATGTAATGGGATGAAAATAGGATTTGTTTATCTAAACGAAAAATTCACGTGACGCCCCCGGTACATACAACATAAAAGAATAAGGATATTCCGATTAATATCAATAATTTTTGTGAAATAATTTAATGACGACGACAATGTTGTGCAATAACATATTTATTATATTTTATAACATAATAAAATAGATACTTATGTCAAAGTCACAGCTTTTCTTTTTTCTCTCTTAATCTAAATACACCACGCACACAACAATATTCACATTTTCAATATTTGAATAACGTAAATAAATAAATAAATTGTCAAGGAAAATCAATATATCTACGTAAATGCAATATATATACAATATATTATATTGTAGCAATCTTTAAATTGGTATATATATACAAATGATGAAAAAAATAAGAAAATTATATAAATATAAAGTGTATAAAGCTATATGACGTATATGTAAATAAGGATATTCGTTTATAATATTTTATTTTTATCAGGCGGAAATAATATATTTTTATCTTTGTTTTCGTTTCAATATTTCCTTATTAATTGTATGTGTCCTAATAAAAATGTATAAAAGAAATATTGACAAGGTTAATAATATTAAAAAAAAAAACATATTCTACAATTTAAAGAGCAATTATCAAAATAAAACTTTATAGAAAGCAGTCTAATCCTTGGATAAATTATATACAATCAGTTCCAATAGGATCGTGTCATAAATTTTTAAAAATGCGATTAGAAACATGTTTTTAAAATTGGTTCTCAAGTGATTATTACACATTTTCTTTTTGAAACATACAAATGTTTCTTTATCATTGTAGACTTTATTTTTTCCTTAAACATTCAGTGTAATTCACATTCAACCTTGTGATTACGATTGAATTGAAATTTCTCTGGACCAAAAAAAAACTAATTCTTCACTTTTAAATCGTGTCATTTTTCGACTTCATAATTATGGTGGTGTGCTGATTAGAGAGTCGTTATATACCTTAAATTTAAAGCAAGTATGGTAATTTGGTGAATACAACGGGTAGGGTAACTCGTCCTAATCAAGTGTTTCATAAATTGGTTTGTAGGTTCTTGATACCATGTGATGTAGACTTATAATGTGTTGAAAATGTTTATTGTGCTTTTATTATATTTTGATAGTTTTTAACTTGCAAATTCATTACTTATATTAATTACCACTGAAACATAATTTTATTAGCTATTATTTCCAATAAATATTATTCTAACTCGAGTTCAAAGGTTATATATAGATTTTCATAAAATACCATGTTCTTTAATCCTTGTTTTATTTTATTAAATTTACTAAATATTAAAATTCTAACGATAAGAAACAACGCTGACCAAGAAGTCAATTTTAAATTCAATACAATAAAATTCTAATGTATGTAAATATCGTATCATAAAACTATATTTACAAATACGGCAAAATTCTTAAATAAATCAATGTGCGACATCTCAAAGATACGTCTTTGCATCAGGTCCGTGCAGATCAATACCAAAAAATCTACAGCCAAAATGTATGGTAGACACGAAGAGATTTTTAAATTCGATTCACACGTTCAAAAGATATGACCACCGATTTTCCACTTGATGTCATTGAAATTATGAATGAAATAATGGTACTGTATACATTTTTTGTGCCATTTGAGTATTCGCTTTATACAGTACCACAAATTTCCATAAATTTTCTCTGCCATCGATTGGAATACTTTGGATATCTTTTGAACGTGTGTATCGATTTTAAAAATCTCTTCTATGAAATATTAGAAATTAAATATAGTTTGAAATTCTGTATACAAAAAATGGAAATCCATTAAAACTATGGCCTGTAATTAAAAAAAGATAATAATTCATAAAAGTCGATTTTCCGGAAAATTTAATTCGGTGAACACGCAAATTTTTTTTCATAATTTATTGTAGTTTAATTTCAACCATTATTATATAAGAAAAATATAGCGATATTGAAAATTGAATGCTACTTCTCAGCCATCGCCACTAAATACAATTAATTTTACAACTACACCTGACTGAATAATAACGCCACTGATCACAATTATATATATTTTCATGAAATTAAAAGTCAATTGTAATAATATAAAGAAATTATCTATGAAATAAGAATATTAATTTAAATAAATGAACAATATTACTATAAAAGTGCCCACAAACTACCAATTTTACTCCACGTGTATATAAATATTTATAGTATTATTAATATATAGTCTCATTGTGTGTTAAATTTTATACACGTATTATATATTAATAGTCATTTATGATATGAACCGAATTGGAAAAATTCCATTAATATAACAAGTAAAAACGTATTAAAATAATGAAAACAAAATAGATGAAATCTTCTGTTTTTGTTATAAATAACAAATTCTATATAAAATTTAAAATTTGATTAGTAATGTGTGTGAAACAAGAGAAACGCAGAAGAGGATTCAAATTTTATCTATGATATATTTAAATTATCAACAACAGTAGCTAAAAATAGTATTTATATATGATTAAAATTCAGGATTGGAAGACATTGACTGCGGATAGGTCAGGTTGGAAAAGCGTGTTGTAGAAGGCTAAAACCGCACCTGGGTTATAACGCCATGGAGTAGTAATATGATTAAAATTTTTGTATAATAATAATAATCTTCATTTTATCTAATTTAAAAACTTACAGAGCATGTTCAATCCGATTGTACGCAGGTAGGTAATATGTGCGAAAATATTACATATATTTACGTTCACTTTTGTATATCTTATTATAAATAACTTATATAATTATTCATAGATAATCTAAAATATAATAGCATTTATGTGAAGTCATAAAGATAATATTTTTTAATGTTTTCAACTTTTGAACTAAATAGAAAATATTAATTATATGTAAATTATTAAAATAATCGTACGAGATTCTTAAACTATACCATAGTTCAAATTTTCCAAAAATAGTTAAGTTATTTTGTTATTACAAAACATTTAAATAAAATGAAAGAAAAAATAATAAGAAAATTGTTTGAAATTGTTTATTAGAATATTTAAAAATATAAATTTCCTTTCTTATGGAATTTTCTGTCATGAAAATATATTGTAAAATTAGTTGCCTATGACTGCAGGGCAACAAATTTTTTTTTTTTAATGAACATATAATACATATTTTTTATATGCTGCGTACTAATACACATGTGAGTTTGATAAAAACAATTCTTTATTGACACATTAAATCTTTCATGTTTTTATATTTAATGCAAATGTGTCAAAAGCAATGTTATAACTTTTATGTGAAACATTAGAAATTTTGTTAAAATTTATTATATTGTATTCAATGACGCACAGGTTACAGAACCGTTGCCAATCAACCGTGACGTTATCTGAGTTCGATTATCATACGTTCACATAGTCACACATACCTTATTTATCTTCACAGCCAATATGGAAACGTAAGCTTTTAGTTTCTTTTAGCATTTTGCCAATATTGTATATACCCTAGTAATAATTTGTCCTTACTTTGAATAATGAAGAAAATTTCTGTGGATAAAATCCACATATTTTCCATGGAAAGGATATATTGGAATTGGTCCAAAAAAATGTCCATAGTTTTTCCACTTAATATAATAGTATTTATTATTTAGGTCAATTGAAATCTTTGGATTGTCTGAGTAATATTTCCAACATATATCCTCGGTATTGTATTCATAATTTATTTCAGCAATTATCCAAGACAGTGGTTCAAATTTTGTATATTTCGTTTATCTAGATATAATCCTCATTCGTTATAATTTATTTTCATAATTTTTAAAACAATCAGCAACTCAAATCTATATATTTCCGAGGAATTTTGTAAGACTTTTCATGGATTTTATCCACGGTTTTTTGTTCGTGTTTATTACAAAAAAAAAATTTATAATCGATGAATTTTTGCCATTGTTCGGACAGCATATTCGTTCCGTGTTCATAAAACTCCTGGTCTATGGGTAAAAAACTGAATTAAATTGCGATTTGGCATCATGGTCACAAGAAAATTTATTCTTCTAATACGAACAATTCACGCGTATTACTTGACAAAATACATGGACGATCCAAAGATATTTTTGATAAAATCCGTGGATCTGCTCACAAAAAATATCAATATAAATTCTATGGATATTCTGTGGAATAATAGCAACGAGAAATACTTCTAAGAAGAATCCGTAGAAATTATCATCGGAAATATACGCGGATAATCCAAGGACATTTTTTATCAAAATCCATGGACAGGCTTGCACTCATCATATAAAATTCCAGTGGACATCCGCAAGAAATCTATAGATATTTCCTCGGATTAAAACTACGAACTACTACATATAATGCGAAAATTTTGCGGACAAACTACGGACAATGTTACTAGGTTAAATTCAAGATTATTATTATACAACCGAACTTTAACTTTTATATTTACCATAGTGTAATGTGTGCGTGTGAACACTCAGTAGCGCAGTGGTATAGCGCCGAAATATATATTATTAATCACGAAATATATAGCGTGATCAATTTTCGCTATTTTTCATAGGAAATTTTTCGGTATTGATTTTAATAATGATATTTTTCTGATGCGGTTGACCATTTGTTCGTTTATGGAATAAAAATTAAAAAACGGATATTTTTGAAAATATGGTGTTGGACGCTATTCAAAGATTAACAATGTCTGCACACACACACATCACTATGGGGGGCTAATAACTCATATAAAAATAATAGTATTTTGAAAACATATATCTTTCGTTAATTACAGTACAATTGGTAAATTGTTATATACTCCCATGCAGAGTAATTTACCAACTTGGCTGTAATGAAAGGTTTATTAGATGACATAAAGCTCCACTTGGAGCAATATATGACTTAAAAAAAAAATAAAAATATTTACGATAGTATAATAAACACGCGGTACATCTATTTAACAGGACTAACCCGAATTTTTTTTTTGCAACATGAGAAAATGGAATTATAGAATGTCCTATGTATAAATAAATTGAATGACGTATATTATATATAGAAAGAAAGGCAATAACTGTGGCAAAAATTCGGTTATATTTAATGCATTTATCACAGCACATATGCACATATAAATTCGTATATAAATTTCAAAATAAAAATTCAATGTATTATGGAACGAAATATGAACCTAAAATATGTTTATTCATTCATGTGGTTTTTATTTATTTTATTTTTTTCTTTAAAAGCATTTTACTATACATAGAACGGAAACATCACGTATTACAGTCTTACATGTAATAGACCCATAGGATTTTATCTTTTATAACCTTTAGTTGTTTATAAAATAGGATCCCATGTATATAACATAGATCCATTGTTTTACTAATATATATTATATACGCAAATGTATATAACTAACTCATATCGTATTATTTATAAATAGCTTTTACAATGAAAATTTTATTATGGTTTATAGTTTTATCAGCAGCAGTATTATAAAAACACGTTTTTCAATAAACATATAGTTACAAAAAACACTAATACATAATTTGGCCTGTACCAATATATTATGTTATATAAATTTTATATCCTTTAAATACATGATAATATATATATAACTAAAATAATATGTAAAGGTCGTTCGTATAGTACACGAGTATTCAGACACACAAAACCAATATACATTTTATGTATATTTATTTATGTATAGATATTTAGCGGAAGATACATAAAACATTTTTGCTACTTTCAAAATTTATGCGTGTAGATATGCGATGCTAATACTAAACCAAATTATATGTATACGTAAATATTTGATTTGCAATACTATAAATTTTTATTCGCAACGTGTTAAACAGTAGCCGATGTAGACGTACAATATATGAATTATGAAAGAATATGCAAAACGTATATAATATAATTTTTTATAATGTATCACATACAATGTATCATATTAGTCAAAATCAAAGCAACATATGATGTACAAAAAATGGGAAACGTCATGTAATATCATGTATTGGGTGTGGTTGTTACTGGCTTATATTTTCTATAAAATATAGTATAAAAATATAATTTTTTATTTTTATCGTGAAAATATTGAAAATATTTAATAAAAGAAAAGTCATTTTGTTATATACTACTGCGTTTAGTAAAATAAATAAAGAATTATGTATTAAATTTACGTAAGAGATTGAAAGCAATCAAAAATCTTTACAATATATTGATAGACACTTCGCTATAATATATAAAACCATGAATAAGAAGAATACGTACGTACGTACGGATATATTTATTATTATTATACGTATTATTATTAAAAAAAAATATACATATACCAGGTATAGGAGTATGAAGCGAGCCGCTGCCAATAAATAGCTGTACTTATATTAGTAATTGTGAAAGAGCCTTAATGCGATGTTTTTTTTATTGTTTTGACATCTGTTAACAACATTCAGTGTGGTAAAATGGTTTCAACAATTTAGAGACAAAGATTTTGATTTGAGAAATGGAGAACGTGGAAGACCACCAAAAAAGTTTGAAGACAGTGAATTGCAAGCATTGTTGGACGAAGATGATACACAAACTCAAAAACAACTTGCAGAAGCCTTAAATGTAGATCAAAAAAACAATTTCTAATCGTTTAAAAGCAATGGGAAAGATTCAAAAGTGTGGAAAATGGGTACCACATGAATTGACTGAAAGGCAACAAGAAAATCGAAAAACCATTTGTGAATTGCACCTTCAACAATACAAAAGGAAGTCTTTTTTGCATCGAATCGTGACTGGTGATGAAAAATGGATATATTTTGAGAATCCTAAACGCAAAAAATCATGGATTACACCAGGTAAAGCAGCAACATCGACTGCAAAACCAAAACGATTCGGTAAGAAGAGAATGCTTTGTGTTTGGTGGGATCAGGAAGGTGTGGTGTATCATGAACTTCTGAAACCTGGTGAAACTGTTAATACGGTTCGCTACCAACAACAAATAATCGATTTGAACCATGCATTATTAGATAACCGACCAGAATGGACAGAAAGAAAGAAAAAATCTGTTAAGGTAATTTTGCAACATGATAATGCACCAGCACACAAAGCAAAACCAGTTCAGGATACGATAAAGTCGCTTGGATGGGAGCTGTTACCACACCCGCCTTATTCACCAGACTTGGCTCCTTCGGACTACCATTTGTTTTCATCGATGGGACATCCTTTGAAAGAACAGCACTTCAAAACATCTGAAGAAGTTGAAAATTGGCTATCTGAATGGTTTTCGTCCAAAGCAACACCATTTTTTCGACGTGGTATACGAAAATTGCCTGAAAGGTGGTTAAAATGTGTAGAAAGCGATGGAAGTTATTTTGAATAAAATATTTTTGATTTTTCTATTCTAAATAATATGTTTTTCTTCCTCATTTCATACTCCTATACCTGGTATTGTATTATATTGCGTACATATACCATCAAGTATCCCATGAGATATGCTGTTGGTTACTCATTTCAATGGAATATTTAACAAAAAAAACTTTTATTTATTATATGTAAATATCTGTTGAACCAAATGAGAAAAGATCATAAAATAAAGCCTCGATGAAAGCTTGACTCCCCAACCCTCAAATGTATTTGATTGTATACGCAATCAAGGAAATTCTGAAAATTTACAAAAAAAAAACCAGGTAATATATAATAATTCTTATTCAATTTTGATAAAATGCTGTGTGCAAATAAGTATTATAATGGTATTTATATGAATGATTTCATAATGAACACGCAACTTCATCAAGAAATTAACAAATAACATAACAAATTTATATGACTCAGCTTCGGAAAAGTTTAACATTTTGTCATTTCTTATGCCATGTTGATTAAATTCTGATGTTTTATGAAATTAATAGGTATAGTAATATGATTTGATTGTTATTTAAAAATTAATTTATTTAATTTCGGTAATAATCGGTCATTATTATTATATTATTTATTGAATATAATTACCATCGTTAAGTATAGTTTTTCCAATTGTTTGGCAATCTATAAATACCATCAAAATAAAATTTCTGATCTTTTGATGCGATCCAAGAATCGAGTCAATTTTGGATGTATTCATAATTGTGGAAGCGCTGTGTACAGAGTTCATGTGTCATGGATCTGAACAAGTGGTAATCTAATGAGGCAAGATCTGGTGAATAGAGCGAGTGTGGTAACAAATTCCATCCGAGTGGTTCCAATGTTTCGTTTTACCGGTTTTGCGACATGAGGACGAGCATTGTCGGTGCAAAAGAATCACTTTTCCATGTTTGTTGGCCCATTCTGGTCGTTTTTTTTTCAATTCTCGATTCAATTCAATCAATTGTTGTTTGTACCGCTGACCAATAATAGTTTGACCAGGTTTCAACAATTCATAATATATCACGCCCTCCTGGTGCCACCATTAAATACACAGTAAATCCTTCTTTTCATGGATATTGAGTTTTGGCGTCAGTTTTACTGGTTACGGCCTGGATCTGTCCAATGTTTGGTTCGTTTATAGGATTATCAAAATAAATCAATTTTTCATCACCAGTGACAATACGACACAAAAACGTTTTCCAATCAAAATTTCACACATGGTTTTACGCCTCTTCTTTGTTTCTTTCAGTCAATTCATATGAAACCCATTTTTCTTTCATTTGCATATTATCCATATTGTGTGATTAAGATGATTAGAAATTAGTTTTTTGACATACATTTAATGAATCTGCCAGTTGTTGTTGAGATTGAACATCGAGTCTTCATCCAATAATGCTTGCAATTCCGTATCTTAAAATTTTTTTATTTGATGGTTTTCCACGTTCCTAGTCATTCAGATTAAAATCACCACTTTTGATCCGTTGAAACCAATTTCTGGATGAAAGTCATATAAAGCACGTTCACCATAAGCTTCGATAAGAATTTTATGACTTTCAGTAGGAGTTTTCTTCTAATGAAACAATAACAACATACGTCTGGTAGAAAATACGATATTTTCAACAAACGAAAAAAATATGTTGTTTACACTTTTTACACTCGTAACAAAAACTGAATGATAAAAGAATAAAGTGAATACGTTCACAAATATTTTCAGCCATCGTTTTAGGCGACTACAGTGATTAATTCGTGATCTATCAAATCATATTACTATACCTATTATATGAACACGCAGTTTTTATGAAATAATATATATTAAATATAGGTCTGAATAAATGATCAAAATTCCAAATTTTGAATTCAATCGCAGTGACAGAAATTTCAACTAATACTAATAGCATAATTTACTTTTC
Source organism: Bibio marci (assembly GCA_910594885.2). NCBI lineage: Eukaryota > Metazoa > Arthropoda > Insecta > Diptera > Bibionidae > Bibio > Bibio marci. The sequence continues at coordinate 45,369,654 of OU343114.1, forward strand.
AAACAACTTTATATAAAAACTGTAATTTCATTATATATAATAAAAAGGAAGTAGCAAATAATATTGGTCAAGTTACAAAGTTTCCAGAACCTGATGAAGAAAACAGGCCCCGAGTAACAATTTATTAAAAATGCATTATACGAACAATTCATATAAATATATATAACAAATTTTTTTTATAATTGGACAAGACACAGATCTAAATTTTCCAGAAGCTGACACGAGTATGGACGTGCTAGAAGTTTCAATGCCTGTATATATACAAAATTTTGTTAAGAAATTGAAAAGTCAGAAGGAAAGCTGTTTTTGAGAATTAATTTTCTAGATACACAAATTATTATAAAGTAGTTTTATCCATTTCCAAAACAGCGTTCAAATTTACATTAATTATTAATATTAATTTAAGTAAATAAATTAAGATATTATAAGAGTTTTAACTTATAATTTTCTGTACATCGTTTCACTTATGATTAGCAAAACTTCCAAGATATAAAGAAACAATGAAGTTTTCAAACATCATTTATTATCATGAAACTGTATTTTTTCTGCGATTGCAAAGATGTTATGATGTGCGTTCGTTAGACGCTTAAACAAATCAAGAAAATCGCATACTTCCCAAAATGCTAGGCGGGAGTGAATGGGTCCAATTTATGTTCGCATAAAATCAAAACCATACGTCACCATATACTTAAACTCCAGGGACATATATATTTTTATATATAAGAAGAGATAAAATTTTGTGAAATTTAAAATTTTCATATCATTTTTATTTTTTTTTTCATGTATAAACAAATAATATAGATAAATTTATCTCCTCAGGGCATATTTTACATTTTTAACAAATTATATATTTCTAACAAAATTTTAACTTTTAAATAAAATTAATCATTTTTATATGTTTATGCGTATAGTAACTATATGTATAATATATGTTGCAGTATACAGCAGCTGTATATATAATATTATTATGTAATAATATAATTACTTTATGGAAAGTTTTAATATATACTTAAAATTATATACAGTGAATATTGTGTACAAACAAGCGATATACGATATAAGCAAATATTACATTCAATCCAAAATAATCCATGACACATTCAATTAATATGAAAATAAATACAATATATAAATATACCAACGATTTGAGTTAAATTTTCATATCAAAAATCATGTTAGAAATATTGTGTTCAAGTAAATTTTTTCAAAATATATTGTATTCAATGGAATATTTTTATTACCATCAGTTTAAAGGACTAAATAAAATATTTACTGTAGTACCAAATACCATATACTTAATATACATGTGTATAATATAAAAACTTTTGTATAAATAAATAATTTTCGTCTTCATTAAATAATTTATTCATTTTCTTTTATAATTAAAATAAGTCACAAAGGATAAATTATTTATTATTTCAATATTATCCTAAATTAATACACATATTTTCACTATTTAAAACAAAAGTGCTTTATGTAAAAGTGAATTTCTAATTTTACTATTTTGTAAACCACAAAATCTCATTCAAACAACACACACACTAGCAATATTCCTATTCGTTGTATGAGCAAGATATCCTGAAAGGGTGATATAGTTTAATAATATACGGAAAAAAATCTGGTTGCACAAGGAACTAAATTTTCCAGAAAATCGACTTTTATGAATTTTCATCTTCTTTTAACTATACAAGCCATAACATAGTTTAACCGATTTCCATATTTATATACAGAATTGCAAATTATAATCTAAATTCCAAGATTTTATAGAAGAGATCTTCAAAATCGCTTTACCCATTCAAAGGAAAAAGACGATTTTCCATTTGATGTCCTTGAAATTTTCAATGAAATAATAAAACTATTTAATTAAGTAAGCGATTGTTTTTAGTTTTCACTGACATTTATTGGTAAAACGACAAGATTTTTTGAACGGATAAAGTTATTTTGAAAATCAGCTCTATGAAATGTTTTAAAATTGATTGTATTTTCAGTAGGCGCAATAAAATTTAGAAATCCGTTAATAATTTTGTGCGAAATTCAAATATTGTAAAAAATATATAAAACAATTTTCCAGAAACTTTAGTTCGCTGTACACACAAATTTTTTTCCATAAATTATTTAATAACTATGGTTTTCAAAATTATCTCATCAGTTTTATGAAAATCGATCGGATTTGACACGGCACACACACACGCAGTTAGTTATTTTTTTATATACAGGGAGTATTTAACTATAAATGAATATCTTTGCGTGTAAAAGATTAAATGTCTAACTAAAAAAAACAATGCTATCCATAAATACTTATTTAATACATGTATTACATATAGATCGTAACAAGGAAATTGTTTTGTATATAATTATGTATAGTATAAGTTTGATTTTATAATCCAACTGGGAAAAACATATACAATAATATCGGGAACCGCTAAAAATAAAAGAAACTCTCAAAACTCCCCGTTAACGTTAACGATCACTTTTCATATACAAAAGATATATTCGTTTATGCGATTTAAGTGCATTACATTACCAATTATATGATTATTCTTGAATCAATCCTTACATAGATAGTATTTAATTATCATAATAAATTTGATAGTAGTAAGAGAAATAAATAAAATTTTACTGTTTTAAAGACAATATAATTAACAATAAAATGTAGCATTAGGATGAAAAAAAATTGGGATACTTTGAAACATAAAATAATAAAGAAAATAAAATTAAATGAATTTCAAAAAAGAAATGCACATAAAAATTGAATGGATGGAATACTAAATTATTGAAGAAAGGACAATTTTTTCTAACAAGTAATAAATAAAAATATTTAAAGTACCGGTAAAAACATAAAGAGAATATTTAAGTGAAATTAGTTTTATTTATTTTGTTTTTTCTTTCTATAAAAACGATATTTTATTTTATATTACTATTTTGCAAGGGTACATATATTTCAACCCTTTATACTACACGCGACTGATGTAATATTCTGTAATACGTAAAACATCAACAAAAAAAAAACCGATTGACGAACATAACGAAACAATTGTCATTCAAAATTGGATTATAATAATGAATAAATTATAAATTACACATATTTTTTTGTTATCTGTTTTAATACATAATTAAGAAAAATTATGTTGAATTCATCATCCACAATTGTTGTAATGCATATGGAATATTTATACTCATAACACATATAAATAATATATTATATGATAATTTATTGGTTTAATTCATATATTTTAAATTTTAATTTATTTATTCCCGCATGTGTGTCAATCAAAATTATAAAAAATCTAAATATTCAATTTACGTTATAACGCATTTAAGAATTAACTACATATAAATTATGTATGAAATACATGATATATATTACACATTACACATATAGTGACATCCCTCAAATTTATATACCATTTCGAATAAATTATATAAACATTCTGTATATTAATCAGTGGCGTTGCGTGCATGTAAACAAGGTAAACAGTGTTTACCATACAAAATTCTTTTTTAACCAATATTTTGTATCAATGTATTTTTGACACCGGCTGTATTTTATATAGAATTGGTGGTTAAAGTTTACTATAGTGTTTTCTTATATTATAAATTTAAATATAGGTAAAATATCGCAAATATACTTTCCACAAAAACAATTTGAAATTAATAAAATGATATAAACGATAATTAAAATGTAATAAATAAAAGTGTACTCACCAATTTACTTATCCCCCCAAATTAACCGCAATAGAGGAGCGGGCAACAGAAGAATGAATATTCAGTACAATTTACAATTTCATTTCACAAAAAATAAAAATCGTACCGCGAGACACATTTGACATATCGCTAAAAAGACAAAAAAAGAAATAAATTAATTTTAAATAAATGTTGTACCAAATCAAATTAAATATATTTATTTTATTACGTTTTTTTTTCGAAATAATTTGGTACAATAATAAACATAAATACAAAACGCAACAACAAGAACAACAACAACAATAAATGTTATATATAATAATTTCTGTTACCGCGGCGTCGCACAGACACCATCACATTTTTTTTTTTTTTTGCGTATGCATATGGAAAAAGTCATATTTTAATTATTAAAAATCTAAGAATCTATACCATCTTTTCCAATAAACTTAATGACTGAATAATTTAATAATTGTTGTGAACCAAATAAAATAAAAATAATTAAAACAATTACAATATTTAATGTATAAAATAGAAATAAATGAGGAGCACCACTTACACATACATCATTAGCAAACAAGGGAAAAAGAAAGTTAAAATTTATTGTAGGCATTTTTTAAACACGCATTAACTAAACATTGTAATAATATTTATAGAAAATAAAACTTAAATAATATTAAATATTAATATTTGAGTTATAAATTTAAAATAATTAATTCGCTACTTACATTTACATTACATTAATTATTAAATATAAAATAATTAAAATGATTATGATATGCAATTTTTTTTTTCCTATTTATCATTTACTACAACGCGATGTGATACAAGTAAAACAAAAACTAGCAATAATAAAAATCGAAATTATAAAAAATTGATGACACATGAGAAAATTAAAAACAATTGAATTTATTTCGACTATAATAAGAAATTCGAATTTATTTTTTATTATTATCGTAATTTTATTTATAATTTAACGAATTTTCAAATTTAAAAATTTGCTCTTTTTTTTCAAATTTATTCCAATTGATGTTTTGACACTTATACGCTTGCTTAATAATGATTTAATAATTTAATGTTACTTTTATAGTAATGAAATTTGCTTACAAAATAAATTTATCGATTTTGATATTAATATTATTTAAATTTTTAGCATTAGATAATCTTGAGTTTTAGCTTGCTATAATTGAACCGATCTTCTCGTAATGGTATATGTACCAGACAAAACTGTCGGACTTATGTGTACGATGTCATTATAGAGAGAAATCAACTATACGCCGCATGAACATGAATTCAAAGAAAAAATCATTGACATTGGTGCTGCAATAACAAACAAATTTTAAAATTAAATAATAATAACTTTTTCGTGCAGTAAAAATATGTTTCATTACATCCTATTTCGGATATTGCATACGCATATAGCTCTGTGTGTATAGCTGTTACATAAATTTATGATTTGATAAATTTTTTTCTAAAATTGTTATTGTATTAAATTTTAAACGATAAACTATTTTTATGTAATAGCATGAAAATAGGATTTGTTTACCTAATCGAAAAATTGAAGCGACGTCGCTGCATATATTATATACAAAACATAGTATATATTCCAAAATACATATATATAGGTATATTAATGTTAAAGTATATTTAAGCTTTTATATAAATGCATATAATAATTCATATTGTTTAAAATTGAAATTTATGAATATCTTAAATTAACAACAACACTTTATTTATATACAAAACATCTATCTCTACAGTATATTAAAATCTATGTTATATATATATATATAGAGGAGAGTATATACCAAATATATGATTATTAAATGTAATCTATGTATATATAATTATATATGCAAAATAGTACCCTTATTTTAAGCAATTATTTTACTATACCAAATTTATACCTATGGTATATGTGTTGAGATATATATACGAATGCGTGAAAATGTACAAAGCACCCTCGCTTGTACAATATATTATTTGTAAGTACGTGTGGTGGTGGATAAATACATAATACACCTATATAAAGTACAAAGTATTATATGTATATAAAACGTGCATATTATATTTTAAATACAAACAACGACTATTGTATAATAATAATGAATAAATGAATGAATTTACAAACCAAAAATTTTTTTCCATATATTATAAATAATAAGAAATTTTCATTGCAAATTAAACAAGTTTTCCCTTTCAATGGAATGACAGAAATTGTACATCTTTTCTCTCTATAATATATAGTCTATATAGATACATTTGCATATACATATTACAAAGATGAATGATGTGGTGTAATTTAAAAGCGTAAATTGATATATATGAAATTTATCTTTACATTTTTACATGACGCGTATACGGGGTAAATGAAAAATTATATAATATGTGGGTGTGTGTGTGTGTGTGTGTTGTATAAAGAAAAAAAAAAAAAGGCTAATAAATTTGAATTACAAATATATTAAAATAATACATTTATAATTTACAAATAAGTATTATTTTATTTTTTCAAAATATTTCTTATTACACACAATTCTATTTTAAAAGAGTAGTCAGTCAGGCGGCGGCACGGTGAGTAGCGTTCATATGCTAATCAATCATGAAATACAGGATTCAATTAGCGTAATGTATAAATGAGGAAAAAAAGCTTTGAAAATATGGTATTGAACGCTATACCATTACAAATGAATTACCCATAAATAAATAATGGAATTAAGAAAGTTACAAAAAAAAATTTTTCGATAAGTATACGCAGAACAATTTAGTGAATTGTTTTTTTCTCTCCCATGCGGAATAATTTACAGACTTGACTGTATAATCAAAGCTACCTCATAAAAAGAATGGAGTGCAAACAATTTTTGACAAGTGAACCACAAATAATATATTGGCAACCAAATTTCTATATATAAAATGCAAAGCTTTTTATGTTTTTATAGAATCAAAAGTATACCCAATTTTAAATATAAATATTTGTCGCAAATATTATTTTGTAAACTTGAACAATGTTTGCTTGCAGAGTGCCCCACAATTTTCCATATATTTTTGTTTATTTGAAATGAGAGATACCTTTGCAGTAACAAATGTTTCTAATAGATACCATTCGATGCACTTGGAGTATATCAAATATTATTAGGTTGAATGAAAAATAATTACAGATTTCATATAAATTTAAATAATAATTATATCTTTATATTATTAATCGTAAACACCATGAATTAATGAAATGTTTGCCATATGTTAAATACAATTTGTGATGGTGTTGGCGAAATACGTAAATTGATCGCAAAATACAACTTCTGTTGTATTGTTTGGTGGTAGAAACGACCATCCCCCTTCGGCAAGAAAATCTTAATGAGATTTATTTAAAAAATTGCGAAAATCTGACAACGAAATGTCTAAATAGTTAGAATGAGGCACAAATCAATTCATTCAATAAGTACGAACTCTCTGGAATATTCGGTTAGCGTTACGCATAGAACAAAAGTATCGCTCATATAATATGTTATAGTTTAAAATTCAGTTACCCGTTTTCAATTCATGTAAAGAAAATTGCTATTATTTGCTTCTATATTTTATCTTTAATACAATAAGTTGATGTAATCGTTATATATTTAAAAAAAAAAAGCTTTTAAAATCAACTTGATTGAAAATTAGAAAGAAAAAAAGGGATGAAGGTAAAAAGATTGTGAAATAAAAAAAAAAGACTAATCAAACAAACAAATCATTTTCTTCTTACCAACTTAATATTATAATATTTGTTTCGAATTTGTAAATTTTTAATGATATGGAAAAAAAAAATTATTGAATTATATATGTTATGAATACCCGAGGGGCAATAACAAAATATTATATTATTATTTTTTTGCATCACAGTATGCTAATTTAATAACCAAACTTGTAAAATTAAATCATCTGTATATAGAATACGTATAGATAGCTCCAATTGTTGAAAGATACATATATTTTTTTTCTTTCAAAAGCATCTTCATGTTCATGTCAATGACGTTGATGACAGACAGGTATGTTAATGTCGCATCCATTGACATGTTTTTTTATGTTTGGTATTTATAAATATACAAGCGTCAAGATTCAATTTTATTTTACAATTGGAGAAAAAACCTATGCCTACGATTGTGAAACGAACGAATTTTGAAAAAAAAGTGCGTATGGCATAATAAATATATTCTCGTACAGAAGAGGTGATTTATATAAGGTTGTCAACTATCTCCCTTCCGCCTTTTTGCTCTTTATTCAATGCTTTATAAAAAGTGTTACAGTAATCGGATTTAGTTCAAATATGCGCCGTTTTGTTCGATAATCTGTTTCCATCTAGACTGCAACTTCATAATACCTCCCTCGTAGAAGCCCCCCTCCTTATTTGCGAAGAACTCGGACAGCCACTTTTCACAAGCCTCTTTTGAGATCAACTTTACACCACCAAGGGCGTTCGCCATGGACAGGAACAGGTGGTAATCACTTGGCGCTATGTCCGGGCTATATGGTGGATGCGATAAAACCTCCCATCCGAGCTCCCGTAGCTTCTGACGAGTCATCAACGAAGTGTGTGGTCTGGCGTTGTCCTGGTGGAACACTACACCCTTCCTTTTGGCCAATTCTGGACGCTTCTGGTCGATCGCCTGCTTCAAGCGGTCCAGTTGTTCGCAGTAGATGGTAGAATTAAGCGTCTGGCCATATGGGAGCAGCTCATAGTGGATGATTCCCTTCCAATCCCACCAAACACACAGCAAAACCTTCCTGGCCGTCAATCCCGGCTTGGCCACTGTTTGGGACGATTCACCGGCCTGCGACCACGACCGTTTTCGCTTGATATTGTCGTATGTGATCCATTTTTCGTCGCCAGTCACCATCCGCTTCAAGAATGGGTCGAGTTCGTTCCGTTTCAGCAGCATTTCGCAAATGGAAATTCGGTCCATTAGATTTTTCACTGTTAATTCATGTGGCACCCAAACATCAAGCTTTTTTTTGTATCCAGCCTTCTGCAGATGGTTTAAAATGGTTTGGTGACTAACTCCCATCTCCTGGGCGATGTCACGAGATGCCACATGCCGGTCTAACTCGATGTATTCCATGATTTGATCGGTATTTGTCGTCACAGGTCTTCCGCCGGCTGGCTTATCCATGGTGTCGTTTTCACCGGCTCTGAATCGTCGAAACCATTCCTCCGCGGTTCGAAGTGATAGAGTACCATCCCCCAAAACACCATTAATCTCACGGAACGTTTCTCTAGCGGATTTGCCTTTAACGAAGGAAAACTTTAAAATAGCGCGAATTTCGGCGTTAGTGAACTCCATGTTTACACGTCTATAACTGTTGAACGCAATATCCAAACTAATCATACATAGCGTCGTTTTGTTTGTTATGTCAAGAGCTTTCAAATTATGTACAGTGTTGCCAGATACGAGCTCTGTAGCGCTTTGTACATAGCCGCGAAATTAAAAAGACAAAAAGGCGGAAGGGAGATATTTGACAACCTAATATGAATTAAAATAATGTACGTAATTATTTTAACAAAAGTATTGGTTGATAAAAAAAAACCACGTTTTTTTCCATTCCTATCAAAGAAGACAAAAAAAAAAAACGTGATGATGGCATACCGTACATTCAAGTAAACGTTTAACACAAGTGTTTGACAACATTTCAAAAAATACGGACATAAAAATATAAATCCATGCATTAGTTTACCACGTGAAAAATGTTTGTTTGTTTATTATTTGTTATCCAATGGAACATAAACTTTCCTATACATAATATTTATATTGTGTGTTTTATTGCGTATCTAAAACATTCGGTTATTTACTGTATTACCTTTAATAAAGGATAAAATACAAAAATTATACAAACAAAGAAAAAAAAATGTATACAAAACCCAAAGGTAAACAAAAATATTTTTAATAATATTATGTAATATTTCGTATTTTATATATACATTTTCAATTATATGTAATATAAGATTAAGATTAAATTGTATATGTTTATGGAAATATATATCGAAAGAGATGGGTTCCTTTTTGGTTGCGTTACCATTATACGGGCTATTATTTAGATATTCATCTAATCATAACATATAATTACCAATTATTAGTGCGCCACTCATAACCATCTATCAGCGGCGAATGCTAAAAAATAGCATTCAGTTTTCAATATCACTATATTTTTCTTATAACCTCCCTAGTAACACACTGTCCGTAGTTTGTCCGCAATATTTCCGCATTATATGTAGTAGTCCGTAGTTTCAATCCGAGGAAATATCTATGGATTTCTTACGGATGTCCGCTGGAATTTTATTGGATGAGTGCAAATCTGTCCATGGATTTTAATAAAAAATGTCCTTGGATTATCTGCGTATATTTCCGATAATAATTTCTACGGATTCTCCTTGGAAGTATTTTTCGTTGCTATTGTTCCACAGATTACCCGTAGAATTTATATTCACATTTTTAGTGAGCAGATCCAAGGATTTAGACAAAAATATCTTTGAATCGTCCATGTATTTTGGCAAATAATACCCATTACCATTGTCCGTATTAGCAGAATAAATTTTCTTATGACGATGATGCCAATGATCACGGTTTGATTCAGTTTTTTTCCCGATAAACCAGAAGTTCTATGAGTACGGAATGAAGATGCTGAACGATGGGAAAAATTCATCGATTAAAGTGAGGATTATACAAAATAAGCGAAATATACAAAATTTGACACCACTGTCTTGGATTATTGGTGAAAAAAATTATGATTACAATACCGCGGATAGAGGTTGGAAATATGACCTTGACAATCCAAAGATTTCAATAGAACTAAATAAAATACTATTATAATAAGTGGAAAATCTATGGCCATTCTGTGGACAAATTCCAATACATTTTTTCAATGGAAAATATGTGGATTTTTTCCACGGAAATTGTCCTAATTTGTCAACGTACGGACAAATTATTACAAGGACTGGGTGAAATTAAACTAAATTATGAAAAAAAATCTGGGTGTACACCGATCGCCAATCGACTTATTTGAATTATCATCTTTTTTAATTAAGGGCAATAGTTTTATTATAATCATTTTCCAATCTTTCATACTAAAGGTTTTTAAAATCGATTCACTCGTTCAAAAGATATAACCGATTTTCCAATCGATGGCAATGAAAATTTAAAGAAATTTGTGGTATTGTATAAATTTGACAACCACCGAATAATGGTACAAAAAATTTAAACAGTACCATTATTTCATACCAAATTTCAATGACATCAAATGGTAAATCGGTCATATCTTTTGAACGTGTGAATCGATTTTAAAAATCTCTTCTATATGAAAGATTGGAAATTGATTATAATTTGCAATTCTGTATACAAAACAGGAAACCCGTTAAAACTATGGCCCGTAATACAAAATGATGATAATTCTTAAATGTCGATTTTCCAGAAAATTTAGTAAGTGAACATCTCCAATTTTTTTTTCCATAATACATTCTACTCACAACTCGTTTACCAGAAAAATATAGTGATATTGAAATCTGAAAACATTTTTTTCATGCGTCGCTACTGTCATCTATCTATTTAACATTATAGTTATGGTTTTAAAATACTTCGTATATAAATATACTCGAATAATATTGCACCAATCGCGGTTAGTATTTTATATTTATTAAGTGAACTATTCTAATATGGGTAAATCGTTCGCATATGATTATGCGTTTGTATATATACCAATTGTTAATTTCTAAATAGAGTTCAACACCATTTTGTCACACATATTCTAATCTTAATTCCGCATATAGTTCGGTAACTTTGAGTATAGTTTATATATTGACTAAAATAAAACACATATTCATGGGTATTGTATTTTGTAAGCATTGCACGATACTATATAATTAAATGTAAAATCAAATTGATCAATGATAAACCACCCAATCAATATACGCACAAGTAAATGTTTGAATAAAGTTATATGAGCTTTGTTACTTGTATTATGAAAACCATTTTTTATGTATGTATCAATCAGGAATTTGTTTCTATTCTAAAAGTCAATTTTAATCATTTATTTACAAATAAGAAATGATAACTGAAAATAAAAAAATGAAAATAAAATAAGACATATGCACTTCAAACCTTCATCAAATTTATTAGTATATAATACCCATATAAATGGTATGTGATATAAAAAATATACAATCTACAAATAGTTGTAACAACAACCCAATGGGACTTTTTGTATGTAATTCCAATTGCTTCATTGAATGCATACACATAAATTGTAAGTACTGCTAGTTTCATGAATGAATTCACCAATGAATTCATCAATTAATTCATCAAAATATTCACTAAAGAATTTATCAGTGTTGTTTATCTGTAAATTTATAAGTAACATATAGTTCTAATTTCATAAATGCACCCAGAAAAAAAATACATTTTAATACAAATAAATGTTTTATTTTAAAATATTTGTAATTTTATGTTTAAATTAAATAGAAAATACTCGAAATACGATCGAATTTACTTAAAAAATAAGTCAAAATTATCCTAAAATAAATATACAAAGAATATTTATAAGAAAAGTTGCAATTAATTTTTAAGAAGAATAATAATTTTAAATTCTTAAATCGAATGATATTTTATTTTAAATAAAAATAACTTTTAATTTAAATTGAAACCATTTTAATCAAAATCATTTCAAAAGCAACATTTATTTAACTGAGTTGATTTTAATTTTAAATTGATTATAGAAACTTGACCAAATACAAAAATACTCATGCGGAGTGTAGCCGTTTTCGCATTCCATTGTCAAATATATTACTTAAATAAAAAATTTTGATAGTGTTAATTAAAAAGTATTAAGATTTATCTTGTGGAAGATGTAAGCTGTTCTTGTAAACGATTTGGAGCTACCAAAATGTAAATATGTATGCAATATTTAAATTAATCGAATTTGATGGTCCAGCTATTCATTTATATTATTTACCGAATGGACAGAAGAGTTGAAAGGTTAAAGTTTCAATATGATACATAATTAATTGATCAATAATTTTGTTAATTGTAATTTTTTTGTATTTTTGGTTATTTGATTTTAATTTAATGAATAAATTAAAATTGTTTTAACATTATTTAGGTATTTTTCGTAAACATAATTGGAATGCAAAGTCTTGAAATTATATATATATTTTCCATATTACAAATATCAATTTATCTTAAATTCATATTCATTTTGAAATTATAAGAATACATTCTATTTAAAATAATAATAATATTTCTTGATATTTATGTTAATATTAATCGTTATTTAATGTTAAAAGTTAATCTATTTGAATTAAATAATAAATATTTCAATTTTATAAAAAGATAAAATAGTCACTCTATAGAAAAGTATTTAGATTAAAAAGAATATTGTATAATCTTCAAATCGAAGAAAACGTATATTTATGTTAAGAGAATTTATGCTTAAAACTTTCATTTTTTCATTTAAGAAGAAATTCAATCTTGATTTAAAACCAAACATGGCAAATTTTGCAAAAATCTATGAGATTTTCTATTCAAAATACATTTGATTTAAATAGTTTTTATTTTGTTTTAAAATTTCATATTTATGGGTGTGGATTCGCCAGCGAATTCATCAACTAGTTCAATAAAGAATTCACAGATGAATGTGTTTTAAACAAGCTTAAGCAACCAGAAGCTCTCAACATGATATGGTTTTTTTTTCGGATAATCAAAATTTCGATCAATACCAAAAAATTAATCGGAGAAATGATAGATCGTTATATGTTCAACTACTGTCATGGTTTTAGGAGTTGTGAGTAACGAAGTTCATGTTATGCTACCTCACTTCTTTTCTTTCGCGAGTAACGGGCTGCCGCTTACATCGAGGTTTTAAAAAGTGGATTGATAGTATATGGTATGTGTGAATATAAAAAGTAGTACATTTCGAATAAATGAAGATTTCATCCATTTCGTACGGAAGAAAAATCCACCCAATCCGATTCCTTGAAAATTACATTTGAAAAACCTACCTACCAAAAGTAACGTAGAAAGTATAAAGCAAGAATGGAATAGTGCTGACAAGAACTAAATAGACAATCATCGATGTTATCATACATACCCGGTCCCACTGGGGACTTGTTATAATATATATATGTTACAATATATGATTTATAAATAAGACATAAAACAAGCGTATTGGACAATATACAGAATAGAGATTATTTAGAAAATTATTGAACCAAACAATACATCATAATTTCACATATAAATATAAATTCAAAAATATTACATTATTATATTATCAATTTTAAATAGATATACCAAAATACGCATATATCCTTGCAGTAAATTTTTTGAAAGTTACATATAAAAACTAGTTTTTGAGTTACATATAAAAACTAGTTCTTCAACTAGTGTAAAAAGATCTAGTTACAGAACTATTACTAAAGTAATGCAGATAGGAACCATTTTAAATACGCTATAATACAAAAAATATGACGAAACGATGATAAGCAAAAACGTTTTTGAACTGTTATATTAACGAGCTGTTTTTAGACACTGTTTTGATTTCATTTTTAATAGTGTAATGAATTTCGTATTAATAACACGTATCGTGAGATTGTGAAGTGAAAAAGAAGTTTATTTAAATAAATTACCATCCAAAATATCCAACAATTTTAGTGCAGTAGAAGAAGATATGCACATTGTATCCGACGAGAACTTTGTGGCGGAAGATTGTTCCAACAACATGGATATTTTGGAAAACGAATCTCTACCAAAAATATCTTTTGAAGAGAAATTATTCGATTGGTATATATTAGGAATAAACCATCCCATAAATGTTTCGAAGAATTGCGTTTTATTTTACGCGAGGAAAACTTAGATGTAGCATGTAAAATTAAAATGGAGCTGATGTAATTTAAGAAAAGGTGATACTCTATATGAAGCACCCATTTCCAATAATTTATAATATTTTTTAAATATGAGGTAAATTATTATTTTGTATTAAAAACATAATAATTATTAAATTTTATTAAAATATATTGTCTACGTTTTTTTTTTAAAGAACTAGTTAAAGTACTGGTGAAAGAATTCATAATCTAATTTAAATTAAAATTAACCAGTTCAGTAACTAGTTGCAGTAGAACTAGTACTAGCGCTTAAATGTTTACATTTGAACTAGTTCAGTAATTGGTTACAAATTAACTAGTTATTCAACTAGTTGAAAAAAGTAATGCAGAAGAGGACAATTCTCCATGTTAAAAGAAACAGTTCGCAACATGTAAAAAAGGCGTTAGCGTGGAACCAGTACTATTTACTTTGTAACAAGTTGTACTACTAATAGTAGAACTAGTTCTCTTTCCTGCAAGGATATAATAAAACTATATATGAATTGTATAATTGGATTATTTATTACAAAATGATAGCATTTTATTTTATATATTAATATATACAAAATAATAAACGCTAAAGATTATATATGGTCTTTAAATATATCTCAATCAATTTATTCAAATACTAAATATATCCTATAGCAATCTATTAATATAAATATACGATCACATGTACATGAAAATATATATTATTGGATACTTATAAGTTGGATTATTTATATTTATAATTTTTACCCTTCTACCCACACCATAAACATATACGACTATTATCAAAATACATAATATGAGTATATTTCAAATATTTTCCACAGATTAATATAAACATATGTATACTATATTTAAGCTATATATAAGGTATATAAGGGCTTAACGTATTTAATGATTTTAACTCATTTTGTACATACCAATTGTATACTAAATAATGTATAAGAAATGTAATTTACGTACCATGCAACATCTAATGTAACAGTGTGTAAATATAAATATATAAACGACCAAAATATAAAAGAAACTTTGTCAAAGCCAACCCTTTCTAAACGTTGAACATCAATTTATTATAAATATATATAACTTCAGCCGTATTAAGGACAGAAAAAAAAAGTAATATGGAAAATGGAAATAATTACAATTTATGTTCCTAATTATATACCAATTTTTCCTTGTATATAGGAAAAAAAATTTATTGATGTGAAAATTATTCGATTTTATTCGATTATAAACAAAATATTTAAATACTATATATTAGTAATTCATGGTGTGTGTGTGTGTATTTATATATAATCAGGTTCAAGTTATAAAATCAATTTTTCCATAGACTTAATAAAATATATAGGAAATAAAAAATAGAAGAAAAAAAATCGATTTTTATGATTATTCAAGTTGAAAATATTATTGAGTTTTATTTTTATTTTTCATAAACATGTACACATAATTGAAAAAGGTTACCAATCAATTGAATTATAAGATATTACTTATATATTTATATTTTATATATACAATTTAAATATTATTATATCATAGGAATACATATAATAACCCTATCAATTCAACACCATATACATATAAATAAAAATATACGCGCACTCATCTTCTAACCATCCATCCATCCAATCTATATAAAATCCATATATATATTTTGAATTTTTGCAGATAGAGAATTTATATATGCGGGCCAATAAAATTATATTATTCACTTATAAATTTTCCAATTTATTATATTATTTAAGATTTAACCCCTTTTTTATGTAAATACAGTGCCGCGGATTCTTTGTATTCGTACAGTAAACTCTTTTCGCATATTAAATTCAGTTTTTTCCGGGTATATGTTAAAATATAATTATACCAATGATATTTATATTTTTAGACTGCGCTTATAACAAGTTATTTATATGAGCTAGGAACGCTTGCTAAATGGTTTATTTTTTACCCTAGTAACAATTTGTCCGTACTTTGAAAAATGAGCAAAAATTTCAGTGGAAAAATCCACATATTTTCCATGGAAAAGAATTTGTCTAAAGAATGTCCATAGATTTTCCACTTAATAATAATATAGTATTTTATTTAGGTCAATGGAAATCTTTAGATTGTCTGAGTAATATGTCCAACATATATCCGCACGGTATTGTATTCATAATTTAATTCACCAATTATCCAAGACAGTGATGTCAAATTTTGTATATTTCGCTTATCTATAGATACAATCCTCATTCATTTTAATTTATTTTCATAATTTTTAAAACAACCAGCAACTCAAATCGATATATTTCCGAAGAATCTTGTAGGACTTTTCATGGATTTTATCCGTGGTTTTTTTTTTTTTTTTTCTTGTTTATTACAAAAAAAAAATGCACAATCGATAAATTTTTGCCATAAGATATTCATTTCGTGCTCATAGAACTTCCGGTTTATCGTGGTAAAAA
Organism: Bibio marci; assembly: GCA_910594885.2. Taxonomy (NCBI): domain Eukaryota; kingdom Metazoa; phylum Arthropoda; class Insecta; order Diptera; family Bibionidae; genus Bibio; species Bibio marci. The sequence continues at coordinate 45,386,634 of OU343114.1, forward strand.
ACTGAATCAAATCTCGATTTGGCATCATCATAATAAGAAAATTTATTCTGCTAATACGGGTATTAATTGCCAAAAATACATGTGCAATTCAAAGATATTTTTGTCAAAATCCGTGGATATGCTCACAAAAAATTCGCAAATAAATTCTATGGATATTCTGTGGAATAATAGCTACGAGAAATACTTCTAAGGAGAATCCATAGAAATTATCATCGGAAATATACGCAGATAATGCAAGGACATTTTTTATTAAAATCCATGGACAGGGTTGCACTCATCATATAAAATTCCAGTTGACATCCGTAAGAAATCCATAGATATTTCATCGGATTGAAACTACGGACTGCTACATATAATGCGGAAATTTTACGGACAAACTAAGGACAGTATTACTAGGGTATATAATTATTGAATAAATCATATATATAGTAATAGTTTCGTTTTTAAGTAAGTACGAACAAGTGCACATATTATGCATTGTGTTTACGGCAATAGTTAAAACACATATAATTTTAGAGGAATATTTCGTATTGTTAAAATTCTTTAAAAGAAACAGAAAAATAAAAATTAATTAAAACATAAATTGGTTATTTCGGGCACTATACAACTCTCATCGATGATAAACGTGTGAGTAACTTACCGAACCGGGTATACGTAAAAATGAATATAGTCGTTGTGGTGTGGCTCATATTTACCATCTAATACACCTTTTATATTTATTTACCATAAACATATAGAATATAATAAGAATACATGTATGGTATGTATAAAACAGGGTGTTCGAAGAGCAAGGATTACTAATTTCTTACAAAATGGTTTGACAATGAAGACAATGTCAGATAAAATATTCACTTCTATTATAGCCTGACTAATGATGGCTCTTTATTCTTATAATATTCAACAATCTTCACATTTTCACATATTTCAATAGGTATATTTCATTAATTTCATCTTAAATGTTTTGTTCAAGGTGCTGAAGTGTTTCTGGTTTGTGGGCATAAACCTTGATACCTTTAGGTATCCCCACTCAAAAAAAAAAATCGAGCCTGTTAAATCCGGCGACCGTGGACGTCAATCGTTATGGAAACAAACCTCTCAGTAATTCAATTGTAACATTGACTGTATGTAAAGTTGCACTGTTTTGTTGCAACCACACGGTAATCAAGTGCAAAGCATCCAATTTTTGGGGTCAAAAAGTTATCAATCACATATAACTTGACAGGTACAACTGTAACCGTAACTCCACGTTCATTTTTAAAAAAGTATGAATCAATGCTACATCTAGGTCGCATCATAGTGCACCATATTGTCATTTTTTATATATATGTATGCACAAAAGTGACTGATGAATAATTCGTAGATTTTCTGTTCATCAGAACTGACTATTTTATGTTAATGTTAATATATCCATTATTTAATGGAATTACGCCTTATCTTTCATTATAATTTTTTCATGAAATTTATGATTATCATGGGCAAGCTGTAACATATTATATTGGCATAAGTATACGGTGTCGTAAATGTGGTCTTGTGTCAATTGAAATTTATATACGGATTCAAATGTAATTCTTTATGGATAATTTTCTATACAAGGTTATTGTATTAAGTGTAATTTCTTGAACACCGCGTCGAATTGTTGTTTATGGATTATTTTGAACACTTTCTACGACAGCACCAATGTTTTTAGCTGATCTTATCGTACGTTGTGGTTTAAAAATCTTTCAATAAACGATAAATAATGCAGATTTTTATGGCAAAATATTTCTCGTAATTTTCTATATAATCGTCACAATAATTGATACTTGGATTATCGAGTATTTTTCTATAATAAATTGTCTACGTGAATATACACCCGCATGATTGCCACATATATATGAGTTGTTCAAATTTATATTTACCATAAACAAAGGAGTTAATCGGTCCGGCTATAAACACCCTATATTTACAAAATGTAGACGTAAAAGTGTGCAGAAAACTTATATACAAATAAAAAGGTAAATAAAGAATTTATTATCCACTTAAGAAATATTAAATAAAATGGATTTATTAAAAAACTAACATTTTCTTTCAATTGCTTGCTATATCTTAACATTTTATAATACACACGAGAATATATATAACACGATTGCATTATCGGTTTGGAATTATATATGTGTCGATATTCTATTATATTTATGGTATGAGTGATTAGGTCATACAGTGGAATGAGTATACACGGACATCGATAATCTCTGAATAGCGTTCAACATCACGCATGTTGTGTATACTAATAGTATACCAATAGTACACGCACATACTATATATGAACGCCAAATATGTTTCTCAACTGCATAGTATTTAGTATTCGACACGTTGATCTTAAAACCTGTATGTTATGGCTGATTGGTTCATACACATGTCATTCATAATAAATTATTAATTATATGTATGTTTATCGAAATCAAAAAGCGAATATATTTGAAAATATATGGTATTGGACACCATTCAGAGATTAACAATGTCTATACACAGGCAAAAAGCTATTAGCAATTCAGTTATAAGATCAATTGAGTTAATAAATTACCTATATTGAAACAATAAATGTAGACCAATTGATGAATGAATATAAATATATACTGATATTCATATATGGTGTAATTAATATCAATCTGATTGAAATGTTAAATAGTTATGATGAAAAGTAAAATTGCGATGGAATGACTTTGGCGTATGCCAGACACAATCCATATAGTTCACTTGGTAGGGGAACGAAAAGGAATAGTGGTATGATTCGATAACTCCACAAATAATTTAAATATGTATTGAACTAAGTGTTTCGAAAACTATTCCAAAATTTGTGCTTTATTTTGAACCGCATCGTATATCAGCAAGCAAATATCATCGGTAAAATCGAGATCCTTAAGTCGATTGCACGGCTCCAGCTAATGACACAAGTAATTGTAATAACGGATCTCATTATACAATCAACAAATAATGATAAATAATATTAATGAAAGAAATCAACCTTGTTTTACTCAAGTACACACGATTGTATAATGAAATACCCTATCAACTTCTGTCTCTATAGCTAAACTTCTTTCGTGTTCAATAACTTTAACTACTATACCTCGGCATAATATAAATTAATTCTTATTTATATTAACCATAAAACCTAATACAATAACTATAATAATTTTATTTTATACACATAGTCCTTATATTCATTTAGTGTAGATACTCCGAATATATACACACAAGTGCACTTCTTTTTTGTATAGGGTATAGTTATGAGTGCTTGGAATATAGATGTATCCATAATTAAGATTTCATATATAATACTACTTCAACAATGATAGACGGCAAAAAAAAACATGTTATATATAATTTGTTGATATTTTCTTGTTATTTATTCTAATCTATAGGATTATGTAACGAGTACGATACATGGAATTGAAAATTTAATATAAAAAAATAAAACAAATGAATAATGAGAAGATCCCTTTGGGTCATGAAAAATGAAAATTATATAATATTATTATCATTATTGTAATTTTCTACTCTGTTTTTACTTATTATTATTATTATTTTTTTTCCCTCATCACAACGTCACTATTATATTCCATGTTAAAGTGAAATAATAATTCTTTATTAAAAATTTATGACGTATACTAATATTATAATATATTTGCACGTTTCATAAGTGCATATAAACATTATAACTTCAGAAAAATAATTATAAAATTTATATTGTTATTCCAATACAATACTTTGAAAAATTAATGCATATACATAACTTAGTGCAATATAAAGGTTGCAACAATATACTCGCACATTACATAGAAAACCTTTTTATACAACAATTTTATTGTTGCAAACTAATTTAAAAAAATTAATGAAATTGTTTATACATCCCATTGTATGAAAACTTTCTATATATTCACATACAATGAAATAAACTTTTGTAGTTTTTGTATTATTACCGAAATGTGACAAAAACTATATATTCCATATATTTTATCAGTCAATAACAACAATAATAATGGATAAAACAAATTATAACTAGATTTATTTTATAGTAAATTTTACAGGATGTCTGGAATGAAGTGTAATAATCAATAATTTCAATTGTCGTCAATTTATAGTAGACTAGTTTATTTTAACACAATACCTACAATAATTGTAAACAAATAACCAATAGCTGCATTTCCATTTATTGATAATTTAAATTTTACCCAAAAAAAATTGTAAACAACAAGTTAAAGATTGTTTGTTTTAATTTTAAGTCTGTCAAAATACAAAAGTTCCGCATATACAGACCATCAAAATTAAACATGAAATGCCGAAAATAAATTAAAATGTTGTTCGTAAGTGAAAATTTTCCCACCCACGCATCATCGATACCATTGAGAGAAATTTTCCTATTAAAGCTATATAGAATCTATAGAATTTTTAAATAGTTTAAATTCAGAGAAGTTGAAACAAATTGTTCTTCATGAACGGCTGACGGATGACAATTATAATATAATAGTAAAAAGTACAAAATATGATGATTGAATATATTTGTTACAAAAATTAAAGCTTTCTTAAATACGATAATGTTCTTCATTCCACACACAACCTGTAAAAAATGATACAAATTTTTGGTATATATACAAATAAAGTTTTTGTGTAAACCGCATTCACAATTGACAATTGGATTGATTATTTTTTTAAATGGATTATTTACAAAATAATTTGATTTATATCAGATTTATAATAACAATTTTATTTATTGTCCATCTAAATTTATGTATATTATCTACGAATTTATATTAACGCAATATTTATGGTGAAAATAATCTGCTTTAAAATAGCATCTAGAAAGTTCCATATACGAATTGTATGTATACCATACCTTTTTCGGTTTATTAATCTCTGGTGTAAAATAAAGGGAAAAAAAAAACCTTTGATAATATATATTATTACTTTTCTTATTTAGAATGTTACCAATTTATGTACAAATTGGATTAAAATTACTTTTTATGTATGCATTACATACAAAAAAAACCACACACACACACACACAGTAACACATAAAGGATTCAAATATAACTTTTTTGTTCGCATATACGCAGTGATTTATATATGGGCAAGTGTGAAATATTTATAAAATACATTTTTTATATGTAATACAAACATTTCCTGTTCGTATAAAATGTGGCATGTAATTGAAATAAATTGATTTCTATTTATATTAAAAAATAAAACAGGAACAGGGAAAAAAAAATCTAAAAAGGCTAAAATGCCTAAAATCATTAAAATAAATAATAAATAAATTTTTCAATTTTACATGATCAAATTTTATATTATTTATTTACTCGGTTTCAAAACACAGCACACATAGAGAAGCCTAACTTCGGCTTCATATCCAGTAATTCGGTCACTCTGTAGATAACTGCTTATAGCTAATTTTATATAAATTATTTATTACAGAGGTTGCTACTTATATTTCTGGCCTTAACAATACTAATTGAAAGTGTTAATTTATATAAAATTATTTATAAGTAGTATTATTTTTATTTATTTTTGCAGAAGTCATTTGCAACAACGTACTTTTTTTTTTTTAAGTCATACATTGCTTCAAGTGGAGCTTTATGTCATTTAATAAACCTTTCATTACAGCCAAGTTTGTCAATTACTCCGCATAGTATATAACAATTTACCAATTGTACTGCAATTAACGAAAGATATAGATATTTTCAAAATTCTATTATTTTTATATGGATGATTAGCCCATTGTGATGTGTGTGCGTGTGCAGACATTGGTAATCATTGAGTAGCGTTCAGCACCATATTTTCAAAGATATCCGTTTTTCTTTTTATTCCTTATACGAACGAAATGGTCAGCCAGCAGAAAAATTTTAGTATTAAAATAAATACTGAAAAATTTGCTATGAAAATTAGCGGGGATTGAGAACCGGCATGAATAATAATATATATATATCGCCGCTATACCACCACTCGCCTACTACACGTTCACGTGTTTAATTAAATTTAAATAAATTTTCATTTAATACAATACGACAATATGGAATTCATAGGATTTCAAATGATTTTTACGAATTCCCATTATTTTGGTGATAATGTTTACAAAATACATCAATTTTTTATTTGGGACCGTTTCTGTCTGCAACCAAAGTACTGAATCGATTAATTATAGTCAAGTACATAATGATAATATTTAGTCTGCATCATAAGATAAACAATATAATTTATATATTTTGAATTTTCTGAAAAACTTATTTCTCCTCGACAAAGTATGAAATTAATTTTATATTATAGAAATTTGATTTTTGTATTCTAAACATGATTGCATTTTTTATGATATTAAAATGCGGGTTATCAATAATAAAAACAAAAAAAAAATTGATCCAGTTGCAGAGTTTTCCACAGTTTCCCAAGAATTTTCCTATTTTCATACAAGAATTCCACAGAAAGCAGTGACGAACCGTGAAAAAATGTTTTCAGATTTCAATATCACTATCTTTTTCTGGTAGGCGAGTTGAAAGTAGACTACATTATGCAAAAAAAACTAGAATGTCCACTTAGTTAATTTTCCGTAAAAAATCAACATCTAAGAATTATCATCTTCTTGAATTACGGGTCATAGTTTTAACGGATGTATACAAAATTGCAAATTATAATCAATTTCTCAATCTTTCATAGAACAGATTTTAAAAATCGATTCACACGTTCAAAAAATATGACCACCTATTTTACATTTGATGCCATTTAAATGTTGTATGAAATAATGGTACCTGTATAAATAATTTGTACCAATTCGGTGGTTGTCAACTTTATGCAGTACCACAAATTTCTTTAAATTTTCTCTGGCATCGATTGGAAATTCGATCATATTTAGAACGCATGAATCAATTTTAAAAATCTCTTTTATGAAATATTGGAAATTCATTATAATTTGCAATGCATGTAAGCAAAAATAGAAATTCGTTAAAATTATGGACCGTAATTAAAAAAGATGATAATTCATAAAAGTCGATTTTCCGGAAAATTTAGTTCGGCTAACACCCAGATTTGTTTTCATAATTTAGTTTTAGTTCACCCGCAGGTTATAAGAAAAATATATAGCTGCTACTTCTCAGCTTTCGTCACAGACAGAAAATTAATTTTATTAATGTAATCTATTCTAAATTAGCGTTCATATATATTTGTAAAAATCGATCAAGTCGTTAATTTACTACATATTTCTAAACTTATATATACAATATATATATGATTACGCTATGCTTGATAAGTTAACAATATTTGAGATTGGTCTGTGCGAGAACCAAGACAGAGAGAACTATAAAAAAAATTATGGGCTAAATAACCCCGCTGCTATAATTCAAAAAGAATAATTAAATGCATATGCAAAACATCTATAGAAACATAATTGTTAACTATAATTGATGAATATTATTACATCGTATATTTACGGTACGTGTACGGAGTAATTTACCAACTATAGACATAGAAATGTTTTCGGATGTACAAATATTGGGGTTAGTAAATTACTCTATAAAAACATGATTTATTATCTTAAACTTAAATGCACATGTATGTGCGTATACTAAATTACATTAATTATTATTATTTTAATTAAGGATATATTGTTATATATATAATATAACGATGAACTAAACATATCCCAATTTCATATCGCATTTTGTAATAACATGTATTAGATAAATTACAATATATATATTTAAATTTTATGACCTATTATTCATTTAGTTTTATTGTTCTTAGGTTAACATTCCTAAATTATCTATATAGTTTATATATTTAAAATAAATACTTAAAATACGCTATTTAGTTTACACATAATAGCATAGTTAAGGATTTTAAGATATATTATAATACATTTTGTTAAGTTTTACAGATAAACATAGTCACATGTATAAAATCCATATTATAATTGGTTAGGAGGTACGCGTATATATTCTACCCATTTATATATAATATATAAAATATACCCTAAACCATAGATAACAATAAGTTATTTGCATAAGATAAAAGTAAATATATTTATAAATAACACATGGGCTGAAAAGTTTCCGAAAATTCTAAGAAAAAAACAATTTTTTTGCAAAATTAAACTTTATTCATCAACATACATCATTTCGCGGGCTATACACTGATTCCAACGATCTTCCAACTTGTCGATACCATAGAAATCAAAATAGACTTCTGTTTTGGCGATCACCTCTTCATTGCTCTTAAATTTCTTTCCAGTGAGTATTATCTTGAGGTCTGCAAACAGGAAAAAGTCGCTGGTGGCCAGATCTGGAGAATACGGTGGATGTGGAAGCAATTCGAAGCCCAATTCATGCAATTTTGCCATTGTTTTCATTGATTTATGATACGGTGCGTTGTCTTGATGAAACAGCACTTTTTTCTTCTTCAAATGCAGTCGTTTCTTAGCGATATCATGTTTCAAACGCTCCAACAACGCCAGCCGACTACTGCGTTTTTGGTCTTTGTGGACGAGGTGTCCATGATGCTGACTGCCGATTTGACTCCGGAGTGTATTGATGGAGCCATGGTTCATCTATTGTCACATATCGACGCAAAAATCCTGTTTTATTGCGGTTGAACAAGCCCAAACACTGCTCTGAATCATCGATACGTTGTTGTTTTTGATCGATTATGAGTTCGCGCGGCACCCACTTTGCACAGAGCTTTTGCATGGCCAAATATTCATGCACGATATGTCCAACACGCTCCTTTGATATCTTCAGAGCCTCAGCTATCTCGATCAACATCACTTTACGGTCATCTAAAATTATTTTGTGGACTTTTTTGATATTTTCTGGAGTAACAGCCTCCTTTGGACGTCCACTGCGTTCATCGTTCTTGGTGCTCATATGGCCGGTTTTAAATTTTGCAAACGACAAATGTACTGTTGAAAGAGCTGGAGCAGTGTCGGGATAATGCTCATCAAGCAGTTTTTTGGCTTCAGAAATATTTTTTCCAATCAAAAAATAATGTTTAATCAATGCACGAAATTCGTGTTTTTCCATTTTTTTTTCAAATAACAAAAGTAGCTACACTCACAACGCAATATCTCACAAACTAATGGTCAGACTGCTGACAAATTTTGACATGTATCGTTTGAAGGTTGGTACTAACTAAAAATCATATGAAAAAATTTTTAGAATTTTCGGAAATTTTTCAGCCCATGTGTTACAAATTCATATTTTGTATATAATTAATTATACTATTGAATTGTATATGATAAAAATTAGTTATTCTGCATGTTTGTTTTCATTGTAAAATACTTTGAAAGTACACTTTGAATATATATTAACTGAATTACCCCAAATATCCAATTTGTTGTGTGTATTTATTATTATAGATTTATATACCAAAAAAAAAAAAGTTAAATTTAGAATATTATTTTATCTAAAAACATATACTAAATAATTTCCATATAATATATATTAGTCCTATTTATATTATCATCCTTATCATCATCAAATCATACTAATATATAACTCTAGAATGTGTACACTCGGCCTTGTTGTGTACATACATATATTAAATTAATATGTTAAAGGAAATATAAATCAATACCTCCTTAATATACACAAACAAATTTGGTAATTAATGAATATTTTCTTATTAATTATCATATGCAAATAATGTATAAATAAATATTAAAATATGTAAATTGATATACATACAAATAAACAAATAATAAATAAAAGGGATAAACAGTAAATACATAGGATGGTACATTATTTGAAGCTTCCACAACCAAAAGATAATACAATATATAGCAACATACGGGTCAAATTTAATTTGGCTCTATAAACAGATACTTTTTGTATAATGCTCTATAACAATATAGTTTATGTTTCTCGGCTATGCACCTGTAGAACGACAATTTTCGCTTGTTTTATACACTCACCATACACAGAAGCGTCAATGTGTTGTGTGACGAAATGTGTTTCTATGGTAAAATACAAATTATATTATAATACTTCAAATACATTTCTGCACAAGGTATTTTATTATTCAAATATACAATTTGCTATATTGTATTTTGTAAAGTGTATGTATATGAAATCACTGCTTAAAAACTAAATTCATTTGAATAACATAATGAATTAATTTAATAATCAATGTGTTGATCAACTTTATAGCTATGATATGACCTATACGTATGTTTTCAGAAAAATTTATGAATTCCGCGTCGATAGAAACCAACCAATCATCGATCCAATGTTTTAATCTTCAAAGGAACCAAGACTGGTGAACACGCGGCGGTTGTATAGTATATCCCAGTCAAGTGTTTTAAAATAGGTTTGGAATGGTTTTGCATGCGGTCAAGCATTGTGACGGAACAAATTCACTTTTTCATGTCTGCTGACAAATTCCGCTCATTTTTCCTTTAATACTCGTTTCTATTTTACTATCAATTGATTGGTATACCGATCATCACAGTAATCATTGCATCAGGTATTAGTAGTTCATATAAAATACACAATAATAATAAGAAAGGATTGTTGCAATACATAAATTAACAATTCGATTCAAAAAAGACTTTTATCTTTTTGTGTCATTGAATCAAAATGTTTCAAGAATGTTTGCGCTCGCCTTTTTTTCAATTCATATGACACCAAAATTTTTCTTCTGTCTGGATCATTCTTAAAAGCATGTAAAAACGCTTGCGGTAAACATTTGATGTTTCTATAAATTCATGAAATTTCTATAAATCAATCAGTTAAGATTGCAATTCGGCATCTTTAAAATTTTGGTAGGTAGTTTTAGACGGTTTTTTTAGCTGAGATATAGAAATCATCACTTTTGAAACAACCAAACCAACGTTGATCAATTTTTTTCAACTTGGCCGTGTTCATAGGATAAACTGCTACCCAACCAACAAACGATAAGCAACAATTTTAAATGAATGAAATAATAACAAATCGTACCGCAACTGTTCAAAACACACTTTTTTTAATATACTGAATTTTACAACTCCGCAGGATCGACATATTTTTATATTATTATATTGACACAAAACCATATAGATGTAATAATTGAACAGTCTGAGCAACAAAATCAACATTTCATATAGATACACCTATTAATTATGATGTTGTATTTTGCCCACCCCTATGTACAATATAATTGTACACATTTATATGAACCTAAATTGGAGGATACATATCCATCACGAACGTTTTATAGTGTGTTTGTATAAAATAAGAATGCAGAATACATTTATAATAATCTATTCGATATATATATATGTATTAATAATACCTGTACATTTTGACGTAATAAGAAAATATAGTTTAAGACAAAAATCTATTATATACAACATAATTCATCTTCATATCTTCATCTATGCGTGCATAATGATTAATTTAATGTTGTCATGTTATAAACGCATATATAAAAACAATAACAAATTTCATATGTATTTTTAAATATATTATAAGAAAATCTAATTAATAATAAATAAATATTCATTGGCAGTCTGAATAGGTGTCGGCCTGACACACGGATAGCGATATAGAAACTTTAACAATTATACATTGGATATAGTTTCATCGCCAATAAACATAGCTACCTATAACAATACAAATTATGAAATAAATTTCAGTATAGATGTAGATGTATGTGAATTAGCTGAGGTGGTCACAGATCTATTTTGGAAATATTTTATATGAAGTAAGCAATATGAAAGCCAAAACAAAAACAATGAATTGAAGCCGGTATGGAAGTGCAATAAATAAGGCAAAGAAGGAAAGGTTTTACAGACGGAATGATAGTACATATCGAACATTGTGGATATTTTAATGAAAAGTAAAACATATAGATCACGTCAATCAAAAATTTTCTGTCATTATTAAATTAAGAATATTTCATAGAGTCGTCGGATAAATGGTTGAGTTGGGTGAATCAAAAACGATAATTTTATAGTAAAAATAAAATAATATAATTTAACAAAAATAAACAAAAATCCATACAATTTATATTTAATAAATTTAAATTATACAATTATAAAATATAATCATTTCGAGGCAAATATTCTAAATCATTTGATCGTTTAGAACGACGTCGTGGAAATACTTCTTTATAACCTTTTATTATTGGTAATACTGTACCGGCCACACTAATTACTCCTTTACCTATTCTTCCCTATGCGTTAATCAGATAAATATTTATATTAATAATAATAAAAAAAAAGATGAACTAAATTTTAAAAATATATCATTTACTGACCACTCTACGAATAAATCTTTTAAACCAACTTCCTTCAATATTATCAATAAATATCACACTAAATACTAAAACCATAACAAACACTTTATTAAATTTCATTTTATTTTAGTATTATTATATTACGTATTAATATTTTTATCCAATAACTTTATTATATCTTTCTTTACTAATATTGTTAACATATACTTTGTAACAAGTTCTATGTAGAATTTATAAATCAATACTAAATTATAATTCGATAATATTTCGATTTATATATGGTTAAGAGTGGCAATAGTCGTATCTTAATATTTAACATCAATATAAAACATATACTTTATTATTATTATATTCAAAACATTTACGAATCGGATGAAGGTAGTAGAAAATTAATATTTGCAAATAATTAGGAAACCAAAATTTAAATAAAAAGTCATACCGCAAAGAATAATATTTTGTAATCATTTAATGTCTCGTCGGCGGTTATTTCCAGATTTCAAGAATTTTTTGCGAACAAGAAAGAATAATACATTGATAAATAATAATAAAATATACGAGTTGATAATAAATATCTTAATTGTTATGTTAATTAATGAACGGCAATCAGTATAGAATATATAACATGCTCAGTGATTATTGCTGTTTATTTGTTTATAAAACAAAGTGGAGAAATAAAAAAATAACCAACTAAAATTTGGAATTTGGCTATTTGGAACAAAAAAAGAGTAGGTTTATTTAAATTTCGTTTTATTCATAGGCAAAAAAACCGTCTCCTCTGCTTTTATTCCAAATAGCTATAATTTTAGTTGGTTATTTTTTTATTTCTACATTTACACACCACCATTTCAAACAATTCTAACTTTTAAAATGTTAGTCATTGCCTAATGAAATGTTTTACAAAATTGTAGCGAAATAAATTAGTTTTACTATTTTGACATAAAATTAATATGTTGCGCAGTTAGATTTTTAAAAAAAAAAAATCATATTCGTACGAAATTTTTGAGAAAAGATAGTTATTTTTCAATTACATTGTTCAATAACTTGGAACTAAAGCATGTTATAAAAAAATTTATAACACAATTTAATTCAGAATTTAATTCTCTACAAATTCTGTCTACTATAAATTTCCTGTATTTACCTTACATTATGGGTCCATTAATGATGAAACTACCGAGAAAAATTCTTAGGGTCGTATCTCGAAAACAGAGGCCCAAAGCGAAAAATGTGATTTAGTAATTTCGACTTAGAATTATGTCCCCCATCATCCCCTTGAAGGAATGCGCACCGATCATGAACACTCTGTAGATTAAATTCTTATAGAATCAAATTTTATAATTATTTAATGTTTAGTGAAATTCGAAATTTGTTGATAAATGTAGAAAATGATATTGAAGAGGAAATTCGCTGCAGGATAGCAAATGGAAACAGATGTTATTACGGGCTAAAAAAAACAATTCCAATCGAAAATATTACAACGAGATCTTAAGTGCAAGATATATACAACATTAATACGTCCAATATTAAAGTATGGGTCGGAGGCTTGGTGCATGACACAGAACCAAGAACAATTACTTCTGATTTTTGAACAAAAGGTAGTTCGTGCCATATTTTGTCCCGTCGCAAAGAACATAATGGTTGGTGTCGAAGATACAATTTTGAATTAGACAAGTTGTACGGTCAACCAAATATTGTCAAAACAATCAAATTCAATAGATTAATATATCATGGACACGTATTACACATGGAGGAGAAACGTGAGCCAAAAAAAACTGTTGAATTGTAATCCAGAAGGTAGAAGGAGAGTCGGAAGATCTAAGGCAAGATGGCTAGATGCAGTAAACTAGGATATAAAGATTCTTAAAATTCGGGATTGGAAGACTATGAGTCTCCGGATAGGTAAGGTTGGAGAAACGTGTTGGGGAAGGCTAAAACCGCACCTGGGGTTATATAATGCCATGGAGAAAGTAAGTAATGTTTAGTGAAAAATCCCATAAATTATTTCTAATTCTATACAAATTGGAGCTCGTTTCTCGATATACAATTCATTCATAGCAATTCTTCTGCGTTTTTTCTTCCGAACAACCGATTTTTTTTATATACAGAATGATTTTTTAACGTCAGACTGGGAAATTAAGTATTGCTTACGAAAAAATGTTTCGAATAAACTTTTTGTTGCAAAATGGTATTTTCTTTCATTTGTCTACTATCAAACGTGAATAATGAAAATGTTGAATAATAAAGAAATTAATTATCTAAATAATTGGAATTCTTTGCCACAGTGTTTGTGATTGATTAGTGTAGGCACAATCTATTATCATCTATCGAAAAAATGGTTTATGTATAATTAAAGTAAAAATAAAGCAACAGCAATATCCCCAGAGGTCAGAGTGGAACGGAGGTTGAGGTAGGATGTGGCTGCAATTTTTTTTTAAGTGAAATAATTGTGTCTTTGAAAATATTGAGAGTTGATTTGAAATATTTGTACGTTCAATAATCGTTTATTTTTACGGATAGTTAACAGTTTCTGGATTAAATACTCACAAAATCAATAATTGAATAAATTTGAGTTATAAATAAATTACAAGGCTGAATAAATATTATGAAAAATGATTCTTTATGTACCGAACAAATATATACATTTGAATATTGGATTTTTATCGTAAATTACAGTGAAAGATATGATCCGTAACAGATTATAAACAAGCCGTTAATAATCAAGAAGGTGATGATCGCGAAAATTATTGTATTTAACAACGAACTTGAATGTTATTAATACCGAAAGCTATAATCAAGAATGGCTATAACAACGGAAAACTGATTATTGCATGTCTTATTCGACAGCAAATACGTGAGCATAATATCCTGTTGGCTATATTGGTCCGCAACTCGATAAGTATAAAAAACGTTTGTGTAATTGTTAAATTCATGTGTCAGAATCAGTTTTCGTTGTTATTGCAATTCTTAATTATAGCCTTCTGTATTATTAACATTCTTGCCATATCAACTTCGTTGTTAAATATACAATAAATTTCGTGATTATCGCCTTCTTGATTATACAGTGCACTCGATGATATGATCCTCAGTCTGGTCGTCTGAAGAAATTCTAACATCATGTTAAACTATAATAAAAATGTTAAACTGCGGATAAATAGTGGTTGTAATTTCAAAGTTCTTTTCTCAGCTATGATTAGTTAAAATTCATAATTATAGGAAGAATGGCGTGTGCTTTATACAAAAAAAAAAAAAAACATATTTATGTTCAAATCATGAATAAAATTAATTACAAAAGAAATTCCCATAAAAAATATAATAAATTACAATAATAAAAAAAAAATCAAATATGAGACACTTAAAAAACTAAGAAATTTTTCTGCAATCGGGGACTTTTATTTAAGTGAACGCGTAAAAACCACATTAATATTTTATTTATTCGAAATTATAGTAAATTGCAGAGAATAACTTAATCGTGTTTGTATTTGAAAAAAATTTTTTTTTAATTAAAAAACTATCTACACACACACACACACACCTAGAGACACAAACACATAAATATTAAATTGCATTTGAAATACAAAAACTGGTTTATAAATAAAATTAATCGTGTTCGCATATGCTTTTTTTTCATATATAACTTACAATCAATATTAACCTTTTCATATCCAACGTAATTATAAAGTTTTTATATTCTTATGGTTCCACTGATAAACGAATACTCATATACAAAATGCCTATTTTATTGCAGCTCATATATAGCTCCAAGTGGAGCTTTATGTCATCCAATAAACCTTTCATTACAGCAAAATTGGTAAATAACTCCTGTATGGGAGTATGTAACAATTTACCAATTGTACTACAATTAACGAAAAATAAATGTTTTCATATTTCTATTATTTTTATATGGCTGATGTATGTGCAGACATTGTTAATCTTTGAGTATACCGTCAAATATACCATATTTTCAAAGATATCCGTTTTTTTTTTATTCCATAAACGAACAAATGATCATCCGACTGAAAAATTTCAGTATTAAAATAAATACTGTAAAATTTCTTATATGAAAAATAGCGTGATTTGAACCGGCTATATTTAATAATTAATAAACATCAGCGTAATACCACTGCGCCTAATGAGTGTTGCCAATTTATATATTCAAAAATCATTGACGGATATTGGTAAGAACATCACAAAATTGTGTACACAACACGTACGAAAGGGTTAAGTTGAATTCTATAGCATCATATCAATTATTAATTCTATATAGCAGAAAATCTCTCTATTTACACAAACAACAGCTTCACTTTCCATTATCAATTTATATTATATTATTTATTTATAAGTCAATGAATAATAAAAAATACAATTATAAAAGACGGGAATATCTTTAAGGTGATTTTTACAGATTTTTATTTTTATATTATTGTTCATTTTTTTGTATTACTTTTTTTCTATACTTTTGTATTTATGTTATATGAAACATAAATCTTCTTGTAATCAGTTGCTTTAGGGGATTTTTTCTTTATTCATTCACTGTATTATTATTATTACAATATTATTATATGTTTATGTATTTTATGCAGAAGAAAAGCGCAAAAATTTCTATATAAATTAACAAACTTAATTCAATTGATTGTAGTTATTTGTTTTGCATTGCCAAAGAATAATATATTGTATATTTTTATTCTTAACGAAATAAATTGTTCTTTTTATCAAAAAATTAAGTTAAATACTTGAATAAAAATGAAGTTCACAAAATTATTTATTATTGTAATTGTTATTTCGTTAATTTGTTTTACTGGATACAGTGAAGCAAGACCGGGATGGTTTAAGAAATTAGGCAAAAGATTTGTAAGTTATTTATTTACGAATATTTTCTAATATTATTATTATAATTTTCAATAATTTAAATTTTTCATATTATTTATAAAATAGGAAAGAGTTGGACAAAATGTATTTAAAGCAAGCGCTAAAACCCTACCAGTCATTCAAGGATATGCTGGTGTTTTGGCTAATGTTAAAGGAAAATAGACAATACATATATATTTATACGTACTTTTAATAGATATAAAATAGAAATTAAGAATTTATTTATTTATTTAAAATTTTTTATATAAAATAAAATTTAATTTATTCGAATTTAATATTATAATTATTTATTTAAATTTATATATGAATGATTAAAAATTAATTTAAATACAATGTATTAGTTTTCTAAACTTACAATTAATTCATATACTAATTATTTTGTATTATTATATTGAATAAAAAAAACTGTTTAAGATCAATATATATTGCGTGAATTTTTGGGTTGTTTCAAAATTGTGGCGACACCCTATAAGGAGTCTCAATTTGCGATAGCAATATAAAAACAGTAGGTTCTTTCAGTTATTTTGAGTTAAAAATAACATATAGCAATTTGATCCATTCGACTTCGGTACGAATTTACAATCAACCCGTGTCTCTTGCATTCTTTTTGGCCCCATATCTCAATAATTAATTAACCGATTTTAAAGTTTTGATACACTATTTGCATTAGCATAGCAATTACATGACATTAAGGCAATTCGGACTTGTTGTTATCCCAGATACTTATTGGAAAAGGTATGTTTGTGAGAAACCAGTTAACTGTCCTTAACGTCCTTGTTCGTTGATTCTGCGAGTATAATGCAAACAACAGATAAAATTGTTACAAAGCGAAAATAAATGTTATGCCCACTGTGTTGTGGTTATTTGTATAAATATCTTTGGAACCAGTTGAAATCCTAAAATATAATATTATTGCTTAAATGAAAGCTTATGAATGTGGCAAGGTGTTACACACATTTATACCGAGAAATTATTAGTTTTTCGATTCATACTTAAAGTAACTTTAAAAACAGAAAAATTGTGTAAACATTCCTATATACAAATATCTGGATAATTGTACAAGTCTGAGTTTCCCTGAATGAGAAAAACATATTTAAAAAAGTTGAATGAAGTTTTTATACTATCAATTATCGAAAAAAACTATAGATGATCGCAGCGCACTGCATTATGCCCTAGTAACAATTTGTCCGTACTTTGAAAAATGAGCAAAAATTTCCGTGGAAAAAATCCACATATTTTCCAAGGAAAAGATCTATAAATTGTTCAAAGAATGACCATAGATTTTCCTCTTAATATAATAGTATTTATTATTTAGGTGAATTGAAATATTTGCATTGTCTGGGTAATATGTCCAATATATATATCCGCTCAGTATTGTATTCATAATTTATTTCACCAATTATCCAAGACAGTGTTTCAAATTTTATATATTTCGCTTATCTACAGATATAATTCTTATTCTTTTTAATTTATTTTCATAATTTTTAAAACAACTAGCAACTCAAATCGATATATTTCCGAGGAATTTTGTATGACTTTTCATGGATTTTATCCTCGGGTTTTTTGTTCTTAGATCTTTAGTTCAGCATCTTCATTCCACGCTCATAGAACTTCTGGTCTATCGGTAAAAAACTGAATCAAACCGCGATTTAACATCATCGTCATAAGAAAATTTATTCTGCTAATATAGACTATTCACGGGTATTAGATGTACAATCCATAGATTTTTTGTCCGCGGATCTGCTTACAAAAAAATATGAATATAAATTCTATGGATATTCTGTGGAATAATAGCAACGAAAAATACTTGTAAGGAGAATCCGTAGAAATTATTATCGGAAAAATGTACGCGGATAATCCAAGGACATTTTTTATAAAAATCTATGGACAGGGTTACACTCATCATATAAAATTCCAGCGGACATCCGTAAGAAATCCATAGATATTTCCTCGGATTGTAATTACGGACTACTATATATAATGCGGAAATTTAGCGGACAAACTACGTACAGTGTTACTAGGGTGGTTATCAATTTATTGTGGGAAAATTTGTAAATTATTATCAAAATTTATATTGGAGATTTTACGTGGAATACATGAAATGAAATATATTTTGTGTAACTTTGATTTTAACTATAATTACTATTTTAATTTATTTTTTTTTATCTTAAAACAATCTATTTATTTTTGTAAAACACTGTTTGACTGTTACTGCATGTAATCTATATAAAGGACATATTTCAAAGTTCTATTGATTAATGGTATAATAAATTATTAAATTTGTTGATTTTTAGTTTAATTGTTATACCATACAGTTCAAATTAAAAGGGATAGCTTTTATTGTATAGAATTTTTAATATTAAAGTTAAGTTATAGAAGAAAATTGAAAATAAATGTAACACTTTCAACATTCAACATATTTTTTTTTCACAATGTACATTAATAACATTTATTTTTAATCCACAAATATTTTAATATATGATTAAAATAACTAATAGCAAGCAATTTATTTCAATTTTAACGCAACCGTAAAAATATTTCTCATAACTTCTAAATTAAAATCGAAAAATAAAAACTGATTCTGTATAATATAAATTTAAACTTTATATTCAGATCGATAAATTTGCATATAAATTGCGTGAATATTCATGTATTTAGAAATCAGTCATATAAAAAATTGTAAATTTGTCTACGATTTCCGTATAGAAATGATAAAATATAAAACATACACCCTTCACACACGTACATCTTTGATAAAATCTTGAAAAAATGTAAAAGATATATATATTTACGTATAATATGTACGTATACGCTCGTATACGTATATTATTAGGATACGCACAAACAAAAATTATATCAATTGCAAACTTTTTGTAAGCGAATGATATTCAGATAAAGTTAAAATTTATGTGTCTTTGAATTGAAGAAACAAAAAATAAATTATTTTTATATTTATGCATTGTAAAGGTAAAGGGTCTTCAAATTTGAGTTAACTTTATAATTTTTATTCGAAATATTGTGATATCTATTATTGAACATTAAAGTGGACATGATGCAGTTATTAATGGATAAGAATGTCAAATAAGTTGCAGCTGCACAAGCCTTCTTTTAGGAAAATTTTCCATCAAATGTTCACATAATTGCGCTCAATTTAAATAATTTACTCAATTGTGTTTTTTTTTAAGTAGCCGAAAGGTTTGAGAAATGTTCGCACATAAACTTTACTCTTGGAAAAAAAAAACCACATAAAAAGTAGTCAAGTAGTAGTAAAAGTAGTAATTGTGTTAGATCGCACGATTTTGGTGGCCCATTAACATCTTTTCTTCGAGAAATTATTCGATTATTAAATTTCTGGTTCAAAACATCTATTGTTTTCGTTGCTGAATGCGACATGTACCACATATGCTGTACACAAATATGCTCTAATTCATGTTATAAAAACAGATACAACAATTTTGTTAGTATTTAAGTGTCCACCAATTTAAAAAGGAGCAAAATCATTAAAGATTATTAGCTATGGTTAAAAAAATAACTGTATAACTTTCATCAAATTTAAAAGAATTTTTAACAATAAAACCACGTTCTGTTCAATCGTAATTTTTCTCCATCATATTTACTGACCCCGATTTAAAATGTTAACTCAAATTTAAAGATCCTTTATACCAAAATAATAATTTTCTATTTCCAATTTAATGATTTGATAAATATATATTTATTATAACACACAATTAATATTTATCGAAATTTTATAAATTTAATTGATTTATTTTCCGTTTATTTTTATTTTTTGTAAATCTCTTTCCAATACATAGGATTATGGTTGGAAATTAAATCGTACAAATTATTATCAAGAAGGATGGTTAGCAACCGGAAATATACGTGGCATTGTTGGTGTTACATTTACAACATCACATTGTAAAAGAAATATGGATTATCCAGTTAGAACAAATTATAATTTACGTGGACATCGATCCGATGTAAGTCTAAAAATTTTTGAAATTTATATTAAAATTTAATTATATTATGCGTGTGGTTTATATTTATACGTTGTATTATTATTAATTTTATGTCATAGTCTAAAATTCCAATTAATTTAAAATATATATAAATTAATGAATTCTCTTATACAATACAATACAAAAAACATAAAGGAAAAGATTTTCATATTTATAAATTTTAAGTACACGCCGTATTATAATATGATATAATCCTTGAATTACAAAATGTAATAATAGATAGCAAAATATATGAATATATTAATTAAGAGGTTAAGTATAAAAAAAAAAAAATAAGGGTGTGGTGAATTTGTGGGTGATACATGTGTGTGTGTGTGTGTGTATAAATAAAATAAGGGACAATATATAAAATATTTAAATTAGTGGTTACAGGATATATAAAAATAATAGAATAGACACACAAACACATACACACTGTCAGCCTCTCAACCGCACATATTTATTATTTAAATTTTCGTTTGAACGTTTGAAGTATTATATATACGCGCATTAATGAAAAAGTAAAATATTTACTTAATTAAAAGTTTAATAGCTATTTCCTCTTAAATTTTAATATGCTATACATTAAAAATATTTATATTTGTTTAAAACATTTTCTTGCCATATAATGATATTTTATATTATATAAGTAGAAAATTAATTTTTCTATATATTACTTTCCACCCACACTAAAACACAAAATTTAATAATTATATAAATTAATAAATAAATGCACACATATAAAGCTAAATAAAGTGTGCCTATATATAATCTATTTAATATTTTCTAATGGCACTAATTTTCAGTAGCAGCCCGCGTTAGTGTTATTTAATTCTAGTTTGAAATTTCAAAAAGAGATTTTTAATTTGATTAAAAAAAATTAATTTTGTATGAAAATTCTACTTCATATTATAAATTAATATCGAAAAATATACTTTGTTATCTATATTAGATACAAAAGAAGAAAGAACCATGTGTTTATCACATTTACAATCGTTTCCAAAGCGATAATACGCAGCTATAACTCTCAGTGTTTTTTCTTTCTTTTTGAACAACACCTATTATAAAAACAATAAAATTTAAATAACTCATTTTACATTTTGTGTTTAATATTTCAGTTATTTTATTATTATTCTTCATAAAATCTGAATAGTAAAAACATCTTGAAATTTAGAATTGCTAAAGTTGAAAACGTCTGGGAATTAAGAACACCTTTTGTTTGTGCCTAAGTGTACATAAATAATTATGTATAAACCAAACTTAAAATTATATAATAAATATATTTATATATACACGAGTTTTATAATTAAAAGGATAACATTAAAGGTGATATATTTGATAAAAAGGATATATATATATACAATATTACATTACATACAAAAGGTTATTTCTTAATAGAATTTCTACATGTATAAGATAATTCGCATATAAAATAAATAAATTAGGATTCTTTATTTACTTAGGAGCAGTTAATATATTTTTATTTATACACGCACATACACACATAAAAAACAAAATAGTTTAAATTTATTTATTAGTTAAAACAACAAAATTCTATTCTTAATTTTTGTAATTAACTCTGGAACTTTCAAATATGAATATGTTAGAGCGGTTATAAAATTTGAAAAGGCAAAACTGGGAAGTATTACTTCAGCCACCGTATTTACTATAGACATTGCTCCTTCAACGATTAACACATAATCAGTTCATTTCTTACAAAAATATATTAAAAATTGGGAAAATAAATGGATCGCCTTCAACGAACCAAACTTCTACAGAAATGGAATCCGCTTAAATTGATTGCAGGTTGTAGATTCAAAAAATGGAGTATATTTTGAAAAAAGAAAACAAACTTCTTTTATTTATCTATAAAAAAAAAAGGATTTGTATTTCTGTTCTACAAGTTTTATTTCTCTTAACATTATGAGGACAATTTTTTTGTGAGACACCCTGTACATACGATATACATAATTTAATAATAATTAACAATAATTGTGTATTGGCAGGTAATTTTGGTAAAATGGAATGAACCATATCAAAAATTGGCGTCATGTGATAGTACAGGTATAATTTTTGTATGGATAAAATATGAAGGTCGTTGGTCCATTGAATTAATAAATGATCGTAATACGCCTGTAACACATTTTTCTTGGTCACATGATGGACGCATGGCATTAATATGTTATCAGGTAAATGCACAATAATTCGATATATACGTTGCGTACGTCATCATAGAATGCACACATATTTTATAATTATTATAATTTCTTGTTTTCAGGACGGTTTTGTATTAGTCGGTTCGGTGGCCGGACAACGTTATTGGTCGTCAATGTTAAATTTAGAATCAACCATTACATGTGGTATTTGGACACCAGACGATCAACAAGTATATTTTGGTACAACACAAGGACAAATTATTGTTATGGATGTCCATGGTGCAATGGTATCACAAGTTCAATTATGTTCGGATATTGGTATAACGTCGATGGCATGGTCATGTGAAAAATTTAAAATGGAAGAAGGTGAAGATACTGAGCCAGGCGTTGCAAATGCATGTAAGTAAAAATTTTAACAAAAAATTAAATATTAAATTTCAATAAAATTGTTTTTTCTTTCTGTAATAAAAATATATTATACAGCAAAACGGTCATTTGTATTAGCTGTGAGCTTAAAAAATGGTTTTATATATTTATTAAAATCATTTGATGATTTATCACCGACTCATTTAAATACCGGTTTAAATGGTGCGTTCGGTTTAGTTATGGAATGGAGTAATTCCAGGGAATTATTAGCTGTAGCTGGTACGGCACAACAACCACAACAACTATTAGATTCAGCGGGTGCATCGATTTATTTAAATTTATTAAAATTTTATACCGAAACCGGTATGTTATTATATACAACAAGAATACCAAATAGTACAACAACTGTGTCGGCTATAACTTGGGGTCACAATGACAAACGTTTATTTATTGCAACGGGTACACAAGTGCATATTGCATGGGTTTCACGACGTGTCGCATCACTTCAATTATTATGTCGTTTACAAATACAAACATGTATTCTATCAGAATTATTAGTACCAAAATTACCATTACCATCCCGAATAAAATCTTTAATTGGAAATTTATTTGCTCAAACCATAAGGGTAAATACATTTAATTTAAATATTCTATTATATTTTGTATTATTTCGCATATACCATATATAAAGGTTATTTTAGACATATAATTTAATTAATATTTTATGTAAAATTGTATTTGTTTTTCTATTTGTTTGAACATATGATTGTGCACACACCAGTGTTGTGTGCCAAATTCAAAATCATTAAGAGATTTTGTATCTAGACCGCCAATTGCATCAACACGTTTACATTGTACAATGATACGACATGATGAAGAAAATAATTTAAGTTCTGGTACATGTTATACATTATATTTAGAGTATTTAGGTGGCTTAGTACCATTATTAAAAGGCAAACGTATGTCAAAACTTCGTCCTGAATTTGTTATTTTTGATCCGCAAATTGAAGGTAAATTTTATTTATATTGTGTAGTATACCATAATTTAAATTTAATTTAAAACTATATAATTTTATTATTATTGATTAGATTCGCCAATATTTTCACTTGATTTAATTGGCGCAAAATGCGCATCACCATTAAAAAAGAATGGCAATGTAACAAATACACGAACAGATTCATCTGAAAGTGATTTAGATGATGGCGGTGGTGGTGGCAATGGAAATAGTTTTATAGGATCACCGAAAATTACAAGAAAAAATAAATCAAGCAAATCCAAGAAATTGCAAAATAACACTGAAACAAAATTAAATCAAAATCAAGAAAATGGTACATCTTCAAATGCCGCAACAGCAACATCATCAACGACACCTGCAATACCAACAAATAATACTAATACTAATACTAATACAAATACTAATGAACAAAATGATGAATTAATATATATTGATACACTTCCAGAAGATGTAAAATTAGTTGAAGTAACATCAAATTTATGGGGTACCAAATTTAAAATACATGGATTAGCAAAAAATGTACCAGCTAATCTTGGTCAAGTAACTTATAAAACATCATTACTGCATTTACAACCACGACAAATGACATTGGTAATAACAGAATTACGAGATAATTTTCCGACGGGCCCTGATCCCACATTTAATCCAAATTTATTTTCGGAAGATGAAGATGAACATAATAATATACAACATATATCACTAACATCACCACCATTAACACCACCACCACCACCACCACCAAAATCAACAACATCAGCTCAAATAATACAATCTGCTGCATTATCAATATCGTCGTCATCATCATCATCATCATCACCGTCACCATCATCAACAACAATGATGCCAATAATTGCTCAAAGACGATTAAATGAAACTTGTCCACCAATTGCTCCAATGACACCACGTCCAAATCGTTTATCAACACGTAAACGTAATACACAATCTAATAATAATAATAATAATAATAATAATAATAATAATATTAATAATAATAATAATAATAATATTAATAATAATAATAATAATAATAATATTAATAATAATAATAATAATAATAATAACAATAGTCAAACACGTCAAATATTAGAAAAAACAAATGGATCATTAGGACCATTGGCAAAGGCTGAATCGTATGAAGATGATTTCCCATATGTTGATATTAATGATTTACAAATACAAAATAATAATAATAGTAATCAATCAATACGTCCAAAAAATATTGAAACAATAACAACACGTCCATCAGGACCAAGTTATACAAGTCTTGTTACACAATATAGTCGTTCATCATCAAATTCAAGTGGACAATCACGTCATGCAATATCACCATTATATTCTGAAGGTTCCGTCCCAACGTTGCAATCACCAAAAAATGCTGTGGCACCAAGTGACATAATATTTGATCGACCACCGGCCGGCCAAACAACATTAATGAATTATTCAACCAGTAATGATTATACAAATAATGTTGTACAAGTTAAAAATGCTCTAATGTCGGATCAACCGCGAACAATAAATGCTCATGTTAATCCAGTACCATTAAATTTAAATTTAAATTTTGAACGCATTGAAACAAAACCAAATTTACCAAAAGATAAATTTATAACATCGATAACAACAACAAATAATACAAATGCAACCGTAACCACAACGATAATAAAGAAAAAAGATTTACAATATATTGATGAAGATGCGCCAACAACATCAGGCACCAATAAAAAATCAATAGCAAATTCAACATCAACAACACATGCAACAGCAACACCATCAACAACATCATCATGTACAATTGTACCAATGGAAAACTATAAAATGCATCGTACACCCACAATAATATCAATTGCACCCGCATGTCTTCCCGATTCGATAACACGTAGTTGTAGTGTTGGTTATTTAGATTCCGTTGAAATGGTACCATCTGACATTGCTCTGTCAATGTTACGTAAAGACACACCAAATAAACGTTTAGTATTAGTTAATTTAAAAAGCAATAAAAAACCGAAAAAATTATTAGACGACATTAAAAAACAAAAACTACAACAATGTGGCAAATCAAAAAGTTTAGATTTTGGCCATTTGCAGCAATCAATTGCTAATAAACAAAATAAATCAAATAATAATAATAAGAATGATAACAATAATAGTAATGAAAATAATAAGAATAATGATAATAATAATGATAATAATAATATTAATAATAATATTAATAATTATATTAAAAATAAAAGTAATATTAATAATAATGACGAAAATTATGATATCAATAACAATAGCAGTAAAAATATTGATAATAAAAGTATTAAACAAAATAAGTATCATGAGGATGTCGACGATATTGATAATGATATTGTTGATAAAAATAATAATAATATGCCAAAATTATATGAATCATCTGAAAATGATGAAGACGGATTTGATTCATCTTCAGATACATTCGAACAAAAACTGTCGTCCATAAAAGCACAATTTAACACAAAGTGTCGTAATACAAATAATAATAATATTAATAATAATATAAAAAAATCAATTTTAAATAAATTCAATAAAACTTATAATAATAAAGATAATAAAAATCATAACAAAAATAATAATAATAATAATACTGATAATAATGATAACAATAATAATAATAAGGTAGATCAATTCTGCTCAAAATGTATGAAAAATAAAATGCCAATTGAAAATTTAACAGGTTCAATTTTATGTAAACATTTACAACAACAAAATAATAATATAGATAATTTAAATAATAATAACAATAATATTACAGAAAATTCCATATTGGAAATAACCAATCGCGCTAGTTGCAGTAAAAATGTAAATAACTTAAATAATAATTATATAACAATGGATAAATTTGATAAATTTAGATTCGACAAACAATTGCATGAAAATAATTTACAAAAAAATCGTAAAAAATCAGAAGTGATAACAAGCTATGCGGATAGTCCAATATTTTCACGTAAACATAGATTTGGACATAGCGGTGGCGGTAGTGGTAGTAACGGTAGTGGTTCAAATGGTATATGTGGTGATGCTGATGATATACATCGAGACAATCGGTCACCGATATTAGGTAAAAAAAGTGAAAATTGTTTTGGTTTAGTTACGAGACGCCGTAAAAAAGATACATTAATAGAAAATGCTGAACAAATTACATCGGCAACTTCATCGCCAATACATCATTTTGACGCAACACCAATTGAACAAAGAACATATGTTTCATTGCATACACAGGTAATTTTGAAAATTAAATATAGAGAAATACATTTCTTTTTTCTTATATCGTACTGTGAAAATATTTTCTTATCGACCATTTGATTATTAAGAAATTTAATGAGGTGTTCATCATTAAAATCTATTTTTTCAATTATGAAATTTCGCTCACATACTGTTGCTATACGGAGAACTGCTCCGACGATGATTTGCGTGCAATATGCCTTTGGTTGTAGTAAGAGGAGGATTAGCCCGTAACGATAACGGCCACACTATCGCATCACATAATGTATATGCACATTTATACACATTAACATATATTATATTCCATATATACACGTTGCCCACCATATGAGCACACTCATAATGCATGAATATTATAACAAACTATACAATAGAACTTTTTGGTTAAATTAATTGGTAAAATTTTAATGGGTTCAATTTAATTAAAAAAAAAAATGGAAATAATTCACATTCAAAATGAGCCATAGAGTAACATCTAATCCATCACACCTTGAACTGTGTTATATGTTCAGTTTTATGAAAACACCAACAGTAGACCATTTAACAGTCAACCAATAAGCATATTTTATTACATGGTATGTATTCGGTTTTGATGATTCATTTGAATCCAACCATATTAACCGTGTGTAAACCATATTGGACCATCTGCGACTTCTGTGAGATGCCCACTGGACCAGTTTTTGTAGACTTTACCAATTTGATACAAATAACCTGACATTGTAGATATAGATGTTATAAAATATAATATTTACAACCAGTACACACAGTTTGAATTTTATTCGATGTCGCTACAGAATTTCGTTGATCATAAAAACCATTAGCCGCTGATTTTTCCATGCGAATCATTTGTCAGCACAAATATTCAAAGTTATAAATTTCTTGTACCAACGCAAATTTAATATTTTCACTTTTTTTTTTTTGTATTTCGTTCGATATAATTACATTTCTATTAACAATTTTATATTAATTTATCGCGTCATTATTTCAAAGGCATTAACAACATTAGAAAATATAATATCTCGACTACGTGATTTAGATGAAGGTGGTAGATTAACACCGCCTGCATCACCACCAGCCCATCGTCAACCAAGAAGTTCACCGGCATCACCGGCACCAAGTAAAAAAAATAAACGTCATCAAAGTGCATCACCAATACGTCATATATTAAATTCACCATTATTAAATCGTCGTCACCGTCGAAAGGCAACGGCCGAAAGTTCAGATGAAGATAATGGTAATGGTGGCGGTGGTGGTGGTGGTGGTGGTAGTCAAAATAATGGTGCATCCGATGAAATATCAAACAAACAATATAGAGATTTGGAAACATTTCAAAAAGCACAATTACGACAAAAGGTAAGAATTATTTTCTTTTATAACTATCAAATAAATTTATAAAGTTTCAAATTAAGTTAAAACGTGGCAAGATTGAACCAAATGGACCGTCACAACAAGCAACACAACCGGCACCATTACGTCGTGAATTTGTTATGCATAATAAAGCACCAATGTGGAATGAAAATAGTCAAGTGTATCAATTAGATTTTGGCGGACGTGTTACACAAGAATCGGCAAAAAATTTTCAAATTGAATTTCGTGGTAAACAAGTAAGTTATAAATATTTAAAGGAATTAATAAAATTGGTCGTACAACGATATATTGACAATTTTTTTCAAATGTGTATGGTGTATAGGTAATGCAATTCGGACGTATAGACGGAAATGCTTATACATTGGATTTTCAATATCCATTTTCAGCACTTCAAGCATTTGGCGTTGCATTGGCAAATGTTACGCAAGGTTTAAAATAAATTCCAGTTCTCTTTTTTACTGTAACAGTTCTAATAACAAAAAAAACAACAATTAGTTTATATATTCCTAATTTCTGAATTATTCAAAGTATAACAATGTTTTTTGAGTTTTTATGTTTTCCAAGTCATTAAAAATTTTCTCCTAATTAAATCAAAATTAAACAAAAAAATAAATTAATTTAAATGTTATCAATAGTAAAGCAAAAAAATTTTAATTTAAAATTTATACATATCGACAAATTAAGAAAAATAAAATTAATTAAATAAAATTGAATATTTAAAATTTGGAATAATTAAAAACAACAATAATTATATTATGTATTATTAAAATTAAAGTATCTTAAAAATATATAAATAAATGTGGCCTATAATTTGTGTGCATAAATATTGGAAAAAAAAAGCTAAATAATAAAGTATTGTCCTTTAAAAAAATATTTACTATAAAATTTCAAAAAAAAACCAATAATTTTTAAATAATTTATTTATCACGGCCCACCTTTTTATTAAGCCATAAATAAATAAATATAAAAATCATTGTTTTTGTAAATAAATATTGTTAATTAAATGTGCCGAACTAAAGGTCCTTTTTATATAGCAAAATATTATTATTAATTATAAAAAAAATATTATGTTTTTAAGTTTTAAAGATTTTTTTGTTTGTTTGTAATTGTTTTTATTATTTACACACACACACACACACATACAATTTAAAATTTAAAAGTATAATTTTGTAATGACTTCGTGATATTATTTTTATGGAAAATGAATTATTTGCGAAACAAGAAAAATATAACAATATTATTTATTTTGCTTAATTTGAATTATAATTGATATAATTTACTGTTTGTATGGCAATAATATATTTGAAATAGGTGTCGTACTTTTTTTTTTTGTATATCCTACGAAATGTTTGTTCTGTTTTCCAAAACATTAAGTTGGCACAACATAACAATCAACTTTTTTTTTCAATAATTCTATAAATAGCATAAGTGAAATAAATTGTTATTGAACTCTGGGTTACGCAACGAAACCCAAAAAAAAAACACGATGGTGCGCCTATACTTGCAATTGCATTTCGCATAAAAGTTGTACCAAGTTACTAAGTTAGGATTCGCATAACAATACAGCCAATAATATTATGTCAATATATTCAAGCTAGCTGTTAACAACATAATAACAGTTTATGGTATGCGATTATATTATAATTACTATATTTCGCCATAAAGCAGAATCGGGTGATAGCAAAATAAAATAAATTTTCGTAACAATTATATCATAATATTGTTTGAATTATTCTAATAAACTTCCTAGCACCCACACTAGTGAAACGCTAATGCCAAATGTATGTTTTTTCGTTCAGTTGAACCATTCTTTATAAGACTTCCATCAAAATTTCACTGACATTATAATTGAGTATTTTCTTTGTTACAGGTGATTACAGTTTTTTTTTTTTTTGCATTATTCGGAGCATCAACTTCAGTCAATTGTTTTGATTGTTATTTGATTTCTGGTATGTAGTGATGAATCCATGTTTATTTATGACTATTGTAGTCAATTTTTTTCCGGTGTTCATGTTCATCACGCAAAATATTCACAACTTGTTTTTCATGGATTTTAACAATATTCAGCAAGTTCACGAAACTTTCTACGATGATCTTTTATCATTTCATTGAATATTTTTTTTTGATGTTTACAATTGCACTGACTGTTTTCTGTCTTTCGATGTTCATCGTCGTCGTGCTTGTACGACCCATTTTAAATTGTGTTACTCAAGATTTAACCGTGTAGTCTGATAGTGCATTATAAATCAACTCCTCTTTGATTAATTTTGGTGTATAACCAAATCATATGGAAGTATTTAATCACTGCACCAAATTTATCATTTTATTTCATTTTTAAATATTTGTTTACTGCCATCATCTGTTAGAAAGATAATACTCAATTAATGTTTTTGAAATGTTGACACCAAGTTTTATAAATGATGGTTCTAGTGAATAAAAATAAACGTTTTGCCATAAGTGTAACATAAAGGGTGTAAGGGAGCTTACTTTTGCTGCAGGTTGCTCTAGTATTCTAATGAGAATATTTAGGTTATATGGAGACATTTAAAGCCAGACAGAATGAATGTTATCGTTACTGTAAATGCAACATATGCCATCGCCATCAAATGCATTTCAGTTAAGTTGTTATTTTCGATGAATTGATGTCTCTGTCATTATTTTCATATGAGTATTTATTGTCTATAATTGTACGTGTACAGACCTGATATTGTTAAGCATATAATTAATATAGCACCCAACACCATATTTATGTGTATATTTATATTTATGTTAGTTATTTGTGTTTCAAATTCACAAGGTAAATTCTGCGAATTGAACCCCATAATTTATGATCAGTAAGCGTATCCAGTGACGCTGTAGCTTTTGAGTTTAACTTATTTATAATTATTATTTATAAATTCTGCGAATTGAACCCCATATTTTATGATCGGTTAGCATATCCAGTGACGCTGTAGCTTTTGAGTTTAACTTATTTATAATTAATATGAACCAAGTATAATGAATTTCTTTAACATTACAATCTACATCTGAAGTTCTGTTGGCTAGATTAATTGGGTTAATACAGTTATATATATTTTGGTATGTTTATAAGTGATACATTTATTTCATTTTACGACTAAATATATTATTAGCTGATAATATTTTTCCGCGATACATATTTCTCTAATACTGCATGCAAAAGATTCTGTTATACCCAAACTTAAACGATTATCACTTGGGAAAGTGCTATAAAAAGTGTTTTGTGGGTCAACCAGAACTTATAAAACATTAGATTTTTAATAGAACTTGACGTTCAACAATTACTTTTAAATTTTTCTTATGCGATTTTTGCCTTTCCTTTTTTTTCATTTTGTCTAATGATATTTTATTTATTTAAAAATGTGATAAAAATATGTAGTTAATTTTATTGTTTTATTTATTTATTTAATTTTTTTTTTAGAATTAATTTAATTATTTTTGAGATTTAATTAATTGTTAATTCATATATTGTATTTTTTTTTCTGTTTTTATTTTTTTAACCTCATTGTAATTAATTATATTGTTTGATATATGTGCAAAATATTTATTATATAATTTATAATAAAAAATACTCTTTACATGCGAATATATTTTACTCATAATAATAATTTTTAGCATTATATGTGTATTCAGAAAAAAAAAAAATTAATAATTATATATTTATGCGATAAACAATAACAACAATTACTAATATACAACCAAAGATAAGACTTTTTTTTGTACATTTATTCTTAAATTGTATAACTGAAAATATTTTATCCGATCCAAAATATACATAAAAAAAAAAAAATTATTAAATGTGCAATAAATAATAAATACTTTTTAATTATATTTTGTTTTCTTTCTGTAATTACTTAAATAACTTTAATTAAAACATTCGAATAAATTATGGAAATTAATAAAAAAAAAACAATTCCAAAAGTGAAACTGATTCTTATTCTAATTGGCATTTTTTAATGTAAGTGTCAAAATTATACTATTGATTGTGAAGATTTTCAATTCTAAAAATATATTCTAAACAACCTTAAACAGTTTTCTCTAAATTCCGTCACTAATTATCGTCACCACAAACTATAATGTATACATATTATAGTTAAACTGATTTTTTTATCATCTTTTAGTCGCCAATGATTTTTTTTCCCCGATACAAATAACAACATCCAACTTGGATAATTGAGAATGAGGAAATTATATAAAAATGTCAAATTTCAATTTTGTTTAATCGAATATTAGAAAGAGGAACAATTAGAATAATAGGTGGGAATCAAGTTAGATAAAAAAAAAAATTCAATCAGAAAATTAATAAAATAAATATAAAATTAATAATTTATAATTATTTTTCTTGCCTTTTTAGCTAAATTATTGTTATTACTAATCATTATATTATTATTAATTTAATATTATTATATATACCTATTATACCATTATAATTATTTAGATTTTTTTAAAATATATATATTAATACATTTTGTGTATTAAAAATAATTAAAAATAATTAAATAATAATAAATGTAAAAATAAAAACAAAAAAAAAATAAACACACACATTATTTCGTAATAAAAAAAAAATATATACAAAAATGTTGTCGTTCATTATTTTAAATTTATAATATAAAAATTATTTGTCTTTACCCTGGTCCATGGATTTTTATAAAAAATGGTCTTGTATTATCCGCGTATATTTCCGAGGATAATTTCTATGGATTGTTATTAGAATTATTTCTCGTTGCTATTATATTTGGAGGGAAATCTACGGACATTCTATGGACAAATTTCAATATATCATTTCCATGGAAAATATGTGGATATTTTCCACGAAAATATTCCTAATTTTTCAAAGTACGGACAAATTATTACTAGGGGAATTAAAAATTTAAATCATCATAATTTTAAGCAATTCACGCAGACGTTTAAAATATTTGCAATATAATGAAAAATGTTTGATGAATTTTTCAATCAAATTAAAATTTAATTTTAGTAATTATAAAAAAATAACTTTATTTGGTAAATAATTTGTTGGCACTTACCAATTTTACTCAGCACCGTTTTTTTTTTTTTCATTAAACGTTTTTTCCATATTACCACTTTTTAACACAACACACAATATGTATAAAATTAAAAATTTATAAAACAATTAACAATATTAACATTAATTAAATTTATCTAAAGTTTTATTTAATTTTTGTTTTTTTTTTTGAAAGCATGTTGAATGAAATATTAATTAATAAAAAAAAATGCGTACAGGAAATAATCTCATTTTCTCAGCACTCAATTACTTTGAAACCTTTCAAATGTCAGTCATATAACAAATACCGTATACTTTATGGAGTAAAATAAAAAAAAAACTATGGCTGTTTGCAAGCAATTGATTTTGTAGATGGAGTGAGACGAATTAAAAAAGTTACTTAGGTAAATTGATATTAGCACTTGGTTCATTTTTTCAGATGAAGCAACATATAAAATATTTCATAAAATAGGATGTAAATGAGTTTGATTTTATTTAAATTTGGCGTATTTACAAAAACTCTTAATAATAATTGCGGTATTGGCTAAATGTCATAAAAAAATGCGAGATATTGAAATCTCCTTGAATTTCTCGTAGTAACGTATTTATTTAAGTATTTAGTTTAGTAATTAAATGTTCATTAATAATAAATACACAAAACTTTCCAATTTTGACATTTATTATGTTATGTTAGGTTATGTACGATGAGGTAATACTATATTTTTAAATAAGTTTCTAAAAATATTAAAAAAAAATGTATCTTTTATGTTTCAAATAAATTGAAAAATTGAAAATTTAAATCCATAACAAAATCTTCAATTTTATTTTGTACAAGAATCGTACTCAAGGAATATTTTAAAAATTTATTTTGAACGTAACTCGGTTATTTTTAAAACTAGAATCGCACTCTTACTGACATTTGTCAATTTTGACATTTTAACTTTTTCAATTTATGTTTTTATTTTATTATTATTTAAATTTTGTTTTTTTCGTTTGATTTGTTTATTAATTTATAAAAATGAAATTAATAATTTAAAATATGTTTTAAATATTTATAATATCGTAACAATTAAAATTTAAAATACATTATTTATTAACATTATGTTACGATTATTTAGAAATGTTTTCAAATATAATACCATAACAATATCAACAGAAACGTTACGCATTATTGCCAATAATAATAATAATAATTTTTTTCAGAAGTTGAATTTGAGACAATTTTGTGATAAAACTCCGGAAAAATGTGAGAAAGTTTTTATTTTTATTTATTTGTTTAATTAATGTTTACATAATTACCATAAAATATAATTTATTATTTGTATCGTAACCTCGTAATGATGGTGAATTTTTGTTTGTTTTTAAATCGTAGGAATTGGTTGTCACCGGTTTTTTCTAAAATAGCAATAAAAATCAAAATTTATGTTTAAATTGAAATTAAAATTAATTAAAAAAAAAAATATTAAAGATATCATTTATTAAAAATTTGCAGGTGATTCAAATAAAAGCAAGTCTAAAAATGCAGATGTTATTTTAGTAGAAAAAGATGGACCAATAACAATTATATCATTAAATCGGCCAGAATGTAGAAATGCAATAAATCGTGTTATGGCACATGATTTATGTGAGGCAATTACAGATTTTGAAAATGATGATGACGCAAAAATTGGTGTTCTTCATGGAATTGGTGGTTCATTTTCATCTGGTTATGATATGCAAGAATTATTATACGATAATATAAAACCCGAAATGTTACTACAAATGGAAGGATCTGTTGTACGTATATAATTGTTTTATTTATATTTATAAATATAATTTTTTTATTTTAATATTCAATCCAATTAAATATTTGTGTATTTCACTCAATTTTCACAGGGTCCAACAAGACGTATAATTAAAAAACCTATGATTTGTGGTATTACCGGTTATTGTGTAGCAAATGGTTTAGAATTAGCATTAATGTGTGATTTACGTGTAATGGAAGAAGACGCATGTTTAGGTTTTTATAATCGTAGATTTGGTATACCATTAATGGATGGTGGAACCATACGTCTACCAGTTTTAATTGGTTTGTCAAGAGCACTTGATTTAATATTAACGGGTCGTACGGTGACGGCTAAAGAGGCTATTGAAATTGGTTTAATTAATCGAATTGTAGCAACGGGTACTGGATTAGGTCAGGCGGTTAATTTAGCATATAATTTAGCAAAATTTCCACAAGCTACATTAAATCATGATCGTAAATCTGTGTATACATCAGCCTTTGAGTCATCAACATTTGATGCAGCAGCATTAAATGAAATTATGTCTGTATCTAAAGATGTTATCGACGAAATGATTAAAGGAGCTGAATTATTTAAAAGTGGTGAGATAACTTTTAATAATGAAGGAAAATGTAAATAATCATAATGTGGTTGTATGAATGATATTAAAGTGAGATTAATTTGAATGTTTTTTCCTAGCTATGAATATATTAATTTAATTTTATACAATTTGTTAAGATATATAGATAAATTTATGTTAGATTTATTAGTTGTTAATTATTATTTTTATTATCTTAGGAATTGGACGCTTTGGAAAAACAGAAAATATAAAAGAAAAAATTATGACACATTGGGAACATTCGGAATATCAAAAAGAAAAAGAATTTAAACAAAAACAATTATTAAATGAGGAAATTTCTAAAAAAAATTAATTGAAATTTATTTTATAAAATACATATATTTATTTTAAATTTAATAAAATAAATGAATTCTATTATTTATTATTACTTAAAACATATTTTAAATCGATCAGGATGTGAGTAAATAATTTTATAAAAATTGTGATTCAATTGTATTTACAATTAAACATAAATTAATCGGTTAGGAAATGATTTCTGTGGTTAGAAAAACAATAAGAACATCGAAACAACAAAGAAGATGAACCATTTAAATTATAGAAGAGGTAAAAGAGTTTTAATAAACCAAAATAAGATAATTAAATGAATATTTGTTTATTTAATTAATTGATAAATGCAGGTATGTGAATATTTTTTTGTAATTAATGTCGAAATTTTTTACCGGGATACATAAAAGAATGGGAATTAAATTGAAATAATGTGGTATGAATTGACGATGTATCAATTAAACTTTTATTATTAATTTTAATCTGTTACGGTGATTTCAATTAATTTTAATTAAATGTTAATTAATAAAATTCACAAATCCAGTGAATAAAGGGGACCAGAGTTGATAACATTGTGTACAAATTCATTAACGGATAATAGAAAAAATTGAACTTTATGGTATGCCAGATAATTCATCAACCTCAATATCAACCTCTACAAAATAACAGATTGAGTATATTGTTACCAAATCGAATGATTAATGCTGAAATCACTACTGGCGTATAATTACAAACAAATTTGTTATTAGCCATTCTTCACAATTTCTAAACATAAACAATGCAGCCAATTAGTTTAATTGAAGACATGACAGATAACCATCTAAATTTAAATATAATGTCTTTAGAATTATATCAATAATTTTTAGAAATCTATCAAAAATTGACTCAAAACCGTTCCGCCTATAAACTTGTAATACAAAAGTAAGTTTATTATTTAAATTCCGTATTTTTCCTGAACATATTCTTATAAAATTTCGTTTCTTTTTGGTGATATTAAACAACATTTCTTACCATATTAAATGCAGCCGCATTATTGTTCTCACCTTCACATCTATGCGATAGTTGAATTTTCTTCTTCATTTCCACTCATGTTACTTTGAATAATCTTGCAATTTTCGATTGTTTGTTTTATTATAACTCCAATAGGTTGGATGGAAAACGTGATTATAATAAATTTGATGTACATATACAAAAAATTTGTAACTGCTATGTGTTAATCACGATCCGGCTAGGCTATTTAGAAAAAGGAAGTATAAATGGTAGTAAATTATTAATTTGATGTAGTAAATAAAACGGAAAGTGAACAGTAGTGTTAAAATATATATATTCACCTGCACCTTTTTGCAAATAAATATTTTGCAACCAATTCCACGCCGTTTGACACACACTGTTTTATACGAAAACTGTAGCTGTTAGCTGTAATTACAGGTACAATTTTATATTGCTGTTTTGCTATAAAGAAAAAAGTGTATAGATAAAAAAAATAATATAAAAACATTTTAAAATTGTAGACTTAAATTTTTGGCACACTACCTCATTTTTTTGTTGCCAGTTGTTGCGGCTTGCTAATGCAATGAAATGTTGGTATTAAACTTATGGTGGTTCATTAGCCGCTTAAATTTATAGCGAAATAATAAGCACCTCACATTAAATTACTGTTCAGATTGCCATTTTTACATCGCTTCCATCGAATTTTAAGTTTTGATTTCTGCTAAAATTACAAAAAAAAAAAATAAAAAACAATTATTCAATTTTCTAGAAATTTTCAACTGTTTAACGATGTGGTTGTGGTGGTAGATTACAGACTATTTATGGAGGCTGCTGTCACATAACATAAATATTTCCAATCGAATGACGAAAATAATTTACTTGAAATTTATTAAACTTTTAACCATTTCATTTCATATAATAATGTGTAAATATTAAATGAAAGTAGGTGTTACCACTCTTTGACATTTAAAATTTTCTATTTTTCCAATTTAAATGCAATGAAATATGCAAAATCAATTAAACAATGAATGGCTAATATTATAATGAAATATTTGAAATACTTTTTCAACCAGTTTATGTGCATCATATCACATTAGCCTGGATTAGAATAGATAAATAATAATATTAATATTATGATATATTTTAATGTGTGGTGATGGCATCCCATTACAGAAATAATTTGTTTATTTTGAGCTGAAAAATTTCTGATGGGCACCAATGTCAGTATGCCCATTGTAGAGTTATATTTTGCTATGGATTATCGGGCAATCTACAGGAATTAAACATTTATATGGTGATATTATGAAACATATTTGAAATAATTGTCAGTACCATGTGACGGGATAACCGAGTAAGTGAATTTAATTTTATTAATCTATATAAACAGTGTACCAAATTACGACGCAAACACTAGGTTCTCTGGATAATTTTGCGTTATTATATAGCATTTTGGCCGATTCGATTTCGGTACGAAGATACACGTAAATAACCAAATTTTCAATCAAACCGTGTTTTCCACTCTACCGGGATCAATATCTCAGTAACTAATTAACCGAATTATAAATTTTTGATACACTATTAGCA
Organism: Bibio marci; assembly: GCA_910594885.2. Classification (NCBI taxonomy): domain Eukaryota; kingdom Metazoa; phylum Arthropoda; class Insecta; order Diptera; family Bibionidae; genus Bibio; species Bibio marci. The sequence continues at coordinate 45,426,136 of OU343114.1, forward strand.
TTAGCATACCGAGATCTTTAATTTGAAGTTAATATAAGGCAATTCGGGTATGTGGTTTTCCAGATATTTACAGGAATGTTGACAATTAGTTTAATGCCATTTTTCTGTTTGAAAGTTTATTCAAGCATAAGTCGAATAATCATGATTGTATGTGTGTGTGAATGCGTAGGAATAATGTGTGAAACCAGTTATCTGTCATGGCCTCATTGTTGGTTCTGGGTAAAACAAAGAACAGATAAAATTTATACTTAGCGAAAATCAATTTTATGCCTACATCGTTGTAGTTAGATGTAAATATCACTGGAACCAGTTGATACCCATCGCAATGTTATAGGTTAAGCGAAAGCTTATGAATGTGGCAAATTTTTAAACTTATACCGAAAAAAATGTGTCATCATGATTTTGCGACTTATGCCTGAACAAACTTTCAAAAAGAAAAATGGTGTTAAGATAATTGTCAACATTTCTGTAAGTATCTCGATAACAACATGCCCGAATTGCCTTATCTTAACGTCAAATTAAAAAACTCGATATGCTAATGCTAATAGTGTATGTAAAATTTAAAATCGATTGATTAGTTATTGAGATATTGATCCCGGTAGAGTGGAAAACACGGTTTGATTGAAAATTTGGTTATTTGCGTGTAACTTGGTACCGAAATCGAATCGGCCAAAATGTTATATAATATTTTCGACGCAAAATGATCCAGAGAACCTAGTGTTTTTGTATTGCCGCCATAATTTGTGACACCCAGTATAGTCTAATATGGCAAGATGTGCACATAAACTAGTCGCAAAAGTAATTCAAATATTTCGGTTTTATAACACACTACACTACACCACCAACAAATTAAAATAATTATTGTAAAATGGTTAATATTAAATTTTTCTATAACAACACACACACACACGCCCACCATCAAAAATTAATTTCTTTAAAAATTCTGTCACGTATTTTTTCTTTCTTTCTTTTTAATTAAATTAAAATAAAAATTTATTTTTCATTTTTATTACCAAAGAAAAATTGTTTTTATTATTTATTTTATTTTTCTTTTCTTTTTTTTTTTATATATTATATAATATTTATAATTATTAAATAGAAAAAAAAAAAAAAACAAAAAAACAAAATAAAAAAGAAGAGAAAATATCACAATTATCAAATTTTATTTAAAAAACAAAAAAAAAAAAAATTAATAAAATAAAAAAAAGGAAACAAAAAACGATAGTAAAAACTAATGAAAAAAAAACATCATTAAATTTTGTTTTTCAATTGTTTTTTTTCTATATAAATAATAATACGACACGACGACAGACTGGAGTCAGACGCGTGCGTAATATTAAAAACAAAATATTTTCAAATTTTATTTATTTGAGTTTTTATTATTTTATAATAAATAACTCTCAATAATAATTATTATAAAATAGATTTTTAAAATCTATATTTTATTTGTATTATTTTATGTATACCGTTTTTTTTTTTATTATAATTATAAATTCTTACATTTATTTAATATCAATCAATTTATTTTGTATAATATATTTTTAAAATTTAAAATTTTAATTAGATAAAATAAATAAAAAAAAAAAAAAAAAAAACATTTATTTTTAATAAAATACGCGCTCTTTCTCTCTGAAAACCACAAACTCCAAACGTTGTAATATAAGATTTAAATTTCAATCAATCGAAATAATTACAATTTATTATTTTTATTTTATTTTATTATTTATAAATATTTAAATTTTTTATTAAAAAAAAAAAAAATTTTTTTATTTGGTTTTTAATATAATTTATTATTTATTTTATTATTTTTTTTTTATATTTTTTCATTTATTTAAATCAAATTTAAACAATTAATAGTGGAATTGCAATTCCCACACATTTATTTTATAAACAATTAACAAAATGGAAGTGGGCGAAAAAAAAAAACAAGAATAACCAAAATGTTAAATTAAAAAAAAAAAAAAAAACAAATAATAAAATAAACTGAAAAACAATATTATTTACTAAACAATATTAAAAATAAAACATATAAAAATTATTTAAAAAAAAAAAATAAAATAAAAGAAGTTTTAATTTTATAAACAAAACGAAATAAACAAAGAAAAAATTAAAATAATTAATTATTCTTTAAAATTTTTATTTCCCGATTTATTTATTTAATAATTTTATTATTTATTGTTTATTGTTTTTTTTTGTTTTTAATATAGACCACGGAATAATGAGTTTATTTATTTTATTTTTATAATTTTTTTTTTTTCTAGAATATTAAATTCTTAAATTTATAAATATTTATTTTAAAAAAATTAATTTTTTATCGCGCGTATCATTTTTTAAATAATTTAATAAATTCTACATAAATTGGTATTTTTTTTTTTTTGCTGTAATTGTTGAATAAAACCATTTTTTTTTTTTTTATATTAATATTATTAAAATACCATTAAAAAGTTCATATTTCCGTTACACAAAAATATGCATAAAAAATATTTTATTTTTTTTTTTTTATTATTTTTAATATAATTAAGAAAATTAAAATAATTTATTTTATTTTTATATAATTCTCTTTTTTTCTTTCTTTCTTTCTTTTTTTTTTTTTTTTTCTTCTTGTTAAAGTTGATGTTTTTAACTTTTTTTTTTTTACATTTTTCAAATTAAATTTTGTTGTTGCTAAAATTTAATTTATTCAATTTTACTTTGGTGTGTTATAACAGCATGTTTAATTTCCAATTCATCTTGATCTTTATCACCCCAACCCCATAAATGATGGGTACCGTCGCCGGTTCGTTCAACCCGCTTTTGAATAATTTCGGTTGAAACTGATTTCAGATCATAGGCCCAGCCAACTTTTGCAAAGAAATCAATAAATGCTGTTGTTAAATTTAAACGATAATTTCCCAATTCAGCTGTTTTATAATCCCAGGGGAATACATGATGGTAGTTGTGCCAACCTTCGCCAAATGCAAATGCAGCAACTGATGGATTTTCGGATGGATTTATTGCTCTATAAAAATAAGAAATTAGAAAATTATGAAATTTTATATGTATTAAATTAAATAAAATATAAATTTGGGTATGCGAGTAATGTAAGACGATTCGGATGGTATGTTGGGTATATGGCATACTTGCAAAGCCAGTTGCGACCGAACGCGTCCGCACAGTTTGCGGATAGTGGAACGCACTATATTGTAATGGGTTAGCTACGAATAAAGAATAAGTAGCCGCGGACAATCTGGCAGCTGTGTATGAGAATTACTATGCGATGTTGTGTGAAAACAGCATACGATTACAACTTAATTAATGATTCAGTGATTACACTGTAACGGCAAATTAGCGGCGCCAAAATAACTGCTTTCAGAAGAGGTACCCCTGTAAATACCCTACGAATTTACAGAATGATTGAAGTAGGTTGAACGTATGGTTAATTACCAACATCGGTAAAACCACCAGTTATGAATTCTACAACACGGCCTCGGATCGGACACGATAAACGATAACGACTCAAGCAACGAACAGTTAACGACAATGATTTAAAACTTGTAGCTTTGAATGTTAGAAAGGTAAAATGGCAGTAAACTGGCAGTATAAAGATCCTTAAAATATAAGATTGGAAGACATTGATTGCGAATGGGTGAGGTTGGAGAAGCGTATTGGAGAAGGATAATATCACACCTGGATTATAATGCCATGCAGTAAGTAAGTAATTTAAGGTGATAAAATTAGTGGAAATTTTACTGCCGTGGAACATCACTCATAACATCGCCACTATAAAACTAGATTGCAAAAATAAATCTGCACTCGATTGGGTAACGCAGATGACACATAGCGTCGTCCAGGAGTATCAACTATCCATTAAATAAGAATTCAAGATTAAGGTGAATTAAACATGTTACGGTGAAAAATTTGAAAGGTGAAAATTATTACACATTTTTGTCGAAGGGTATGTGAACTGAGAAAGGAGATAAGGTCAATATACAGGATATATATTACGTTAGTGTAAGTCTTATACTATAATAATATATAGAACTTTGTTATCGGGTGGCACAAATCCGTACAAAAAAAAGAATAGATCATTATCATCAAGTCATATGTGTTAATTCAATTGCAGCGAATGGCATTTAACTTAACAATTGGTCTGCAATTATCGATAGAGATATAGATGTTTAATTTTTTTTAATATTGTTACAGCCCCCGTAATTATTAATTAATATTATAATCTTTGAGTAGCGTTCAATACCATCAATACCAGGGACGGGTTTTTTCTGAACCCATAAAATAAACCAACAAATATGGTAATGCAGCTAACATCAACATTATTATAAATGCAGTAAAAAATAATCATGTAAAATTTGGAAATTTCGCCACTGAGTGTTAGTATATATATTTAAGTTAAGTTTTTGAAGAAAGAAACTGTTATTCTTGTAATGCTGTCATACAGTGATACAAAAAATGTAAACATAATTTTCGTTTCATCCATATACAGTCCCCACATACACATAGATTTTGTTTATGAAACGATGCCCAATATTATGGACATATTGCTTATTGCACAATGTCCAATAGTTATAACCGTAAATTGCGTACGATTGCCTATTGAAAGTGATTAAACTATTCGTTTGCGATCAGTTCTGTCTAGTCGATAATTTACGACATATAACAAATTAGGCTGCAGTTGCTTCAGTCTGGCAAGCACATGCCAAGTCACTTATATAACACACAAGCCTGCAGTTGCTTCAGTCTGGCATGCCCATGCCAAGTCAGTTAATAATACTATAATCAAAGCGACATAATTAGAGGTTTTTGTAATTATTATAAATAGAATATATAAAATAGATACTTACTTATCATATGGTTTATCACCCCATTTATGTGCAGCACTATTTACTAACCATGTGACATTTAAAATAAATGTCCAACGGAACATTGTTGCAACAAACCATGCATTCATAAATGATTCATTCCAATAATACATTGGAATTATTGTTGGTAAAAGAAAACATGCAATAGGCATCAATATCATATAATATCTGAAAGTAAATAAAAATTTAAAGTTTATAGTTTTGAAATTTAATTGGTTAGGAGTTATATTATTTCATCTGTATATTCCAAAATATTATTGTTTTTTGTATTGCTACTTAATTAATGGTTTAAATTCAAGTATTATATTTATATTTTAATTATGTTTTCGCATCCTGTAGTTCGAATTATTGTGCGTGTAGCAATCATTCCATAAATTGAATGATGTACAATTTTCATACTTAAAGGTCACTGATTGACTTTTTAATTTGTTGGTACACACACAAACATACACACACTGTACTAAATTATAAGTTAGTAAAATAATAAGATGACTATGAATTTTATTAATTTTTAAGTTGCCACAACCAAAAATCAAATGTGCTCTGCGAACGTTTGATATAGAAAAAGTAAATGTATATAAATATCTTTGCAAAAATTATATAAACATGATTAGGTTCGGTGAAGCTTACGAGAAAACTGCAACCAGAATGGTTACTGAACGACAAAGTACATAAAAAAAACACAATTGTTTTGTTGTTGCGCACACTATCGTTGACCCACCCTGCCTATAATACATATAATTAGGGATAATTAGATTTTTTTCTCATGGGTCATATAAATTTTCCAAATAATAATTTTATTAATCGAATGACTTCTCATAAATGATAGAATAAATAAATTAATTTAGAACTATAATACAATATTAAAAATGCAAATTTATGTGTACTTAAATTTAAATTAAAAGTAGTGCATACAGAAATTATAGTATAATTACAAACGAATAAAAATTCATCGTCTGGATAAATTACAATATAAAAAAATTAATAAACTTAATTATTATTTAAAAGGTCATTAAACAAATTGATGTTAAAAAAAAACTGCTGAATAATTGTGACAGAAAAAAAAAATTAAATATGTACAAATAAAAGTCTTAATTAAAAAAAAATAATAAACAATTAGTAATCCATCCATCCATTTACTTATTTTCATTGTCACGTAATTAAAAGATAAAATGAAAAAAAGTAATAAGTCTTTGCTCTCTTTAATAATAAATTTTTGACAACTGATTATTTTGTTATTTTCTTTATTTTCTATTATCAAAACAAAAAACAACATGATAACATATCGCTCACACACGTTGATGCTGATTGATAAATAGCGAAAATATATAATTTATGATTTTATAAATTGTAGTTCGGTTAGCTAATGATGATATGCAAAAAAAAAAAAATAAATAATAATAAAGACCCCAAGCATTGATAAATTATTACAATTGATTTTTTTTTTTCATTTGTTATCACACTCATTATTAATTGTTTGTAACCGCGTTACCTTACTGATATACCAGCTATCAATAACATACAAAACCGATGACACGTTTATACACAACAACAACAAAACTATTTTATTAATTATCTCTACGATTTCATTATGATTAAAATATCCTAATCCCAGATTAATTTAGACTTAAAGAGTTTGTAATTTCTTTTTTATATTTATTTATAAATTTATAAAAATAGAAAATTGAAGTAAAAGTGGCACGGAATACGTGCAAAACAGCACGTGATTTTAACTGGAATTGATTTGGTAATAAAAAATCAGTGAACACTACGAATACGGTTTAGTAGACGTTTCAATCACCAAAGTAATACCGTTGTACCACTCTGAACAAATTATTTGTGGATAATAAACCATCGGAATCGTAAAAAAAAACTGAAAATGTTTCAATTTTTAATTTCATTCATCTGGTTACCGTCAATCAATTTAACTTCTGATTCATATTGAAAACAAAATGTATATCACCAAGAGTTACACATAAGTCGCTTCCACCTCTTTAATTATGCCTTTGGAATGATCCAATCGGTGGGACTAACCAATTTTAAAACAAAACTTAATGTTGTTACTTTATACATTTTTCATCCGACGCACAAAAACTACTCTATTATTTAATGCTTAAACGGAAAATCAGTTAACAAACATAAATCTATATCAGCAACGAATGGCGTCAAATCCAACAAAGAAAGTCATTACAGTTATTTTTTTCGACCAAAGGATGTACTTAATTTTTTATAATTTTTGTTATTTTCTTTTTTCACTTACTTTCTTTGGAAGGCTAAAACAGGATCTGCATATAAATCAGATAAATCTAATCCTTTGCCTTTTGCAATAACATCTGGATGTTTTTTACATAGTAACCATCCAACATGTGAAAAGAAGAAACCTCTGTAAAATTAAAAAAAAAATAATATTAATAATAATAATTATCAAAATATGGATTAACAATTTCAAAAGATATAATTTTTGAAAGATGCAAACTGGCGTACAATCAGATACAAGGTAAAATTGTCTAGACCTATGATATTGGAAATAATTTAATCCGTTATAGAATTTTTCATATAATTATCGGGCAATCCCCATACAATTATATCTTTATTTATTATTATATGATATGGTCAACTGGGTTGTTTTCCAGGACGTGCTAGAAAAACGTACTCCCAGGCCTGTTGATACATTGTGATAGCAAGAATCTTAACTGTTTTCAATCGCCGTTTACCCTTGGTGGCTATGACAATATGGCAAAGCATATGAGAACGAATTGATGTGAGTCCTATCTATAAAGATGATACGTATTATATACTATTCTAGCTGTTGACAGACAACAGTAATTTGTGCGGTGGTCTCTATTATATATTGACATTATATCTAATTATGAGTTAGCTGTCATTAAGCATATTAGTAATTTTATTCATTAGGTCAGGTTTTAGAACATCTTCAATTTGCGAAAATACGAATAAATATATATGAGAGAGAATATCGTTTAGAATATAAACTAAACTAAACATTTAAATGATGACTTAAATCACACTGTTATTAATATATGGTATACTAACTAAATGGTATCATAAATCATCTGTACTATGTAGTATTCTATACCCATATGGATGTGAAACCGACAAACATGAATATAATTTATAAGAATCTATAAAAATGAATTATTCTAACATAAATAACTAAATTTACCACCAGCGAGATATCAAAACAATTAATTTGTAAATTTAATATGCGCAAAAAAACAGATATAACTTTGTTTGTACAGTTGAATTGAAATCCATAAAATAAATCATACTATACATAAATATTATAATATAAAATAACATAGACTTATAGAGTATATCTATATGACGTCAGACTATTATACAATATAATACTGAGTGTGTATATTCCATAGAAAAAAAAAATGGTAAAGGTTAACAAAGGTTAAGTAAATGTTTTTATATTATATGAAATTTTGTAATCGATATTCATGTGTACAAATAATAATCTGTAAGATTTTCTTTTTATATATTTTCTCACGTATTATATTATTTTCAAATGTTCAAGCCTAGCGCGAGGATTACATAAAAATATAAATGTAAATAAATGATTACTATTTAAATAATATAAATTACCTTGTTGCATTATGTGGATCAGCATCTGTTTCCGAAAATTTATGATGTACACGATGATCACGTGCCCAATGTAATGCACAATCTTGGAATGCTATTGTATTAAATATACCTAATATTATACGTAATGGTAATTTTGCTTTATATGAACGATGTGCCCATAATCGATGAGCACCAGCCGTTATACCTAATCCTGATGCTGTATATAAAATAGCAGCTAAAACGAAAGACACAAGATATATGTAACATTTTTTATATTTATATATATATAATTGAGAAGATAATAAATTAAATATACTTACCAAATAATATTGTATAAATTTTAGCTGATGTAAATAATAACCATGCACCATATAATGCAGCTATATGAACATATGCAAATGCTATAATATTTCTCCATACTAATTTTAATTTTCTAACTTCAGCCTTTTTTAATTCTGTTATATCTTTAACTAATCCACCATCAATTGTTTCGGCATCATTTTCATTTAGTACACCTGTACATTCGGCTGTTGTTACTGCATTTGGAGCCATTTTTATATATTTATTTTACTTTTTGTCGTCTCTCACACTTTGGAAATAATATTTCAATAATAATTTAATTTTTTTAGTTAACCGCTTTTTATTTAATATTAATATAATTTCTGTGAAATAAAATAAAAAAACATTTCAACTATTAGCATTTTTTTGTTAAGCGAAATAACAAACAAGAAAATTAAGTGTACAAAATATTGCATGTCATAAAAAACATTTACTAATTGAATAATTCAATTAATTGAATATACTTTTTTTTGTAAATAATATAAATGTTTCAATTATATGTGACATTATAATAATATAATTTTATTGATTACTGTGACATGATTTAAAATTTATAATCAATCAAATAAATTTCGTGATCATATCTCTAATTTCATATTATTTCAATCAATTTTTTATAATTACACACATTTTAATTTTTTATATTATATTAAAATCTGAATAAAAAAAAAACATATGATATTCGTGCAGATGAAAACAAAACTAATGAATACGATGATGAATTAAGAAATGTTTCTGCATAACTGAAACAACAATTCAATCCACAAATACACATGTTATAACATAAACACACAGATTGAAAAATCGATTTCCACAAAAATGTTCATATAAAATATGTGTATGCGTTAAATGGATATTTGGATTCTCTCAACTATAAAATTTATCATGTGCATTGACAATGTGTGCTTCTTCGCAGGTATGTTGATAATATTAGAATTATAATATCATAATTTTAAGAATATCATATTTATAAGTTTTAAATTTGTATAATTTTGAAATTAATTTCTATGAAAACATCAAAACAAGTGATAATTTTTTTTGAATGAATTTGTATAAATTCTCTAGCACACACGCATATCAGTTTCTCTAACATTCTAATTATTATATATACAATTGATATGAATATAATGGTAAAATTATAATTGAGATTTTTTTAAAAAGAATTAAATAAAAATAAATGCCTATACAAATTGTAAAGTTCTAACAAAAACAGTAGAAAGAAAAAGGAGGTGGATGGGTCACGCAGAATTAGAAAGAATATATGTATTTGTTCATGACCTAGATAATATAATTTATATATTCATTTATGAACTTGGATAACAAACCGATCGAAAATATCTATTATTGTTAAAATTTGGAAATATAAACTTTCTATAACGTGAGATTTCTTTTTTATTCAACGCAACAATATATAACTTAACAATTATAAAATAAAATATGGAATATGCTTCTGGAGTATGGAACACATACTACGATGAACACTCTATAATTACATTGAATTTGTACAATCAAAATTTGTTTTGTATGCTCTAAGGAAACTGGAATGGACGGATGGTTTGCGACTTTCACCTTATATGAATGCATAGATGTCAACTGATTAATTTGGAATCTTGACATGAAATGGCTGGTGTTTTATTTATTTTTAATCTTTTGTCTAAATTGGATCGATGCGATAAATTTGATAAATCACAGTTATTGATTTTAGCGTATCTAATGGGCATCTTTGTAATCCATGCTTCTTGCATTTCAGTCATCATATACAACAAACTATGGAAAATATGATCCATTAATAATAATATGTCACGGATTATTTAATTATTATTCGAGTGTTTTTGATTTTGGTGTATGTGATGTCTTTATACGGGCAATATCAGATCTATGAATTTGAGATGAAATTAAGTATACATCGGTTGTTACCACAGTTTGTGTTAATTTTTTAATTATTATTTATTTAAATTTTTAAATGTTAATCTTGGATTTAAAACTTAGTTTTAATTTTTAAATTCATTAACTTTTATTGTACAGTCGATTTTATAATATATTTATTTTAATGTGTTTTTAAATTTATACTGTTCACTCGTTTTACGTCATTTTGATAATAATTTGATTATACAACTATAATTAGCGGTCAGTCGGTTACATTGAAGCCGGTAAATAAATAAATAAACAAATTCTACACACAAAATCTGGATTATAATAAATTTTAATGTCAATTTAAGAGTTTCAGCGATATTTATTATATACCATTACATCAAAATATATATATTTCTGGTCCACAATTTAATCTAATATGAAAATTGTTATTTAATATCGAAAAAATCTTAACGCGATGTGTAGTATGATTTATGGACAAATCACTCCTCATATTAAAAATAATGGGATTAAGAAAACATTTATAATTTTAGATAATAATCGTAGACCAATTGTTAAAATGTGACATGCTGAGTAATTTATTAACTTATACAAATACAATCCTATTTCATAGATAAATAGCCTTATCCATACGTTTACGTCTACGTTTGATTCGTATAACTATTGATTAGATATGTAAGATAATATCTACTTTATGTATAGTTTAGCCTTTATTGGTCGGCGCAGATTCGTGTTCCATAATTAACAATTTTAACCAAAATTTCACGTATATTGTTGATGTAACATTTATTGTTCTGTCTGCCTGTAATATGTAAATATAAAATTGTTACAGTTTATATATTTTTCAACTCAAGCCGAATGCAGAATACAGTTTTATATCTATGCTGAAATGTTGTCAAAGAAGAATGACATATATTGTAAAAGAATTGAATTCATTTATAATTAATTAGAATCACGAAATCACGATCGAATACAATACAAATTCGTTGATCAATTATATTTTAAAATTATATATTATTTAACATAATTTGTATAGACTTTTAGTGCTCCGTTCGGTTCACAATTTAATTTTGTTCGTTAGTTTTTGTTAAAAAAAACCAAAAGTTAATACAATATTCTCTATAGTGAACACTCATGATATTGTCGTTATTTAACACGTTAATCGCCATGTAAGTCATATGTGTCTGACGCTAAGAAGTTCTACATGAGCCATGTCAGACATATATGTCTGACGTACGCAATCTAATAAAGTTACCACGGCCCATGTGAAAATTTTTCTGATATTATCGTGGCGATTAACGTGTTAAAGGATTACCTTTTTTTGTGTCTATATCGTGAACCAAACATATTAATGTGAAAATAAGGTCAAACATTTATATGTTTTTCTCCTCATTCTGCAGTCCATATAATTCATTCACAGTATAATAATGAAAAAATAGTTTCATTTATGAATCAACAATTGAATTTTGTTTAGGAATTTATTAAAAAAAAGATCAAACCAAATAAATAAATTGTTTAATTGAACTCACTGATAATTACAGGAACGTGCTGATTAGAAATCGGTTCGATATCATAAAACTGTAACTAATTTAATTTCCCTGTAGAAACGGAACGCGTATAAAGTGATTTCGTAAAATCTCTTTTTATAAAATGTTGCAAATAATATTTCGCAATCTATTATTACTAATATATGGTCAAAAAGTTATAAAAGGCGATTTTCCAGAAAATTTAGTTTGCTGATGTTTTTCCATAAATTATTTTATTACATTGCATTCAAGAATATCCTGGTTCATATACAAAGATTAGAATCGCTATTTAATGACATGGAAAATTAGTATATCAGATAAAATTCAACCAATTTTTAGTAATCGATTTTTTCAAAAATATATATGTTTTTCCTTCAACGGTATTTAGGTGTATATAGACTTGTGGTCGACAATTATAGACTTTAAATGAGTAAACAAAAAAATTAATCATATATTTTTTTAAATATTACATATGACCATAAAATATAGATAGAATATCAACTTAAATATTCAAAATAAATAATAAAATATTCTTTATATATAAGCGTCGCGCTCAACTAAATAATTAATACAAATTACATTAATGGAATATTAATTTTTTTTTTCGTATTGTATAAATTCATTTAGAAAACGATTAGAAAATACAATAATACCTGTAAGTAGAGTAAAATTGTTCATGGTCATATTTCACTTATATTGTATATATACGATTTTATCTATCCCATACTATATGGACTCTTTAGTATGTTCTGAGTCCGCAATTGAATTATATATATTTTAATGTGTGTAAAGTAAATCGATATCGCATTTAATTATAATATAATATTTATTTACGATTTTACAAAAACATTGCAAAAAAAGTGCAAATATGTGGTAAAAATAAAATAGTTACAGTCACTAATTGAAAAAACAACTATAAAATTAAAATTTTTACACATGTGAATACCAAATAATAATAATAATAATAATAATAATAGTAATAATAATTACAACAAAATTGCGTGTATAAAATTATAATAATAATTTATGTTAATCGTTCAGACGCGACGCATATAATTGTTTTTCCTTGTTTTGTATATTTATATTAATAAAATGTGTGGCTTGAACTTCACGTATAAACGATATAATTATATTTAATTAAGTCTTTTTATTGTAATACACAAAAAAAAATATTAAATAATTATGAAAACCTATTTATTATTTTTGGTTAATTTTTTACTTAAAATAGACATATTTAAAATGTATTGTATTTTAGTTCCATATTATGGGAACAACTCAGTAGCGCATTGGTTTAGCGTTTATATGTTAATCAATTCCAATTTTATTTACATGGAAAAGTTCTCGTTAATAATTTTAATTATATTTTTTTTCTTACTACATTAAGCATTTGATATATATATACGGACTCAAAAAATACGTTGAAATGTTATAAGGAAGGATTGAGAATTGTTAAAAATCAATGTTTATTCGAATATATGAAATTTTTGTTTTTTCTTCTGGTGGTGGTTTGGTTTTTGTGCGGCGACTGTTTTATTTTTAATTATTATTTATATTTTAAATTTAATATATACATTTCAATTGAACCAGCATTAAGCAAGCTAATTATTTATTTTAAATTTTATTAATATTGCTGCAGTGGCGAAGACTGAGAAATAGTATTCAGTTTTCAATATCGCTATATATTTTTCTTATAATGTGGGTGAAATTAAACTAAATTATGAAAAAAATTATTTTGGGTGTTCACCGTGAATTAAATTTTCCAGAAAATTGACTTTTATCATATTTTTTAATTACGCAGGCCATAGTTTTAACGGATTTCAATTTTTGTATACAGAATTTGCAAATTATAATCAATTTCCAATGTTTCATAAAAGAAATTGCAAATAACTTAATTTCCAATACTTCATAAAAGAGATTTTAAAAATCGATTCCGGCGTTCAAAAGATATAACCGATTGTCCAATCGATGGCAGTACTGTATAAAATTGACAACCATCGAATGGTACAAAAAAAATGTATACAGCACCATTAATTTCATACAAAATTTCAATGACATCAAATGGAAAATCAGTGGTCATATCTATTGAACGTGTGAATCGATTTTAAAAATCTCTTCAAAGAAAGATAGGAAATTCATTATAATTTGATATTCTGTATTCAAAACTCGTAATCCATTAAAACTATGGCCCATAATTCAAAAAGATGATAATTCTTAAAAGTCAATTTCCCCGAAAATTTAATAAGTGGACATTCCAATTTTTTTCCATAGTGCACAGTCTACTTCAACTAGTCACAAAAATATAGTGATATTACAATGTGAAAACGTAGCCACTGATTACATATGTATATAAAATATATATATATACGGAAAAATTACAGTCGACTTAATAAATAACTTCGGATGTGAATATAAAATAATTTCATATTTTTTTTCGAAAGATACTTTCATAAAATTGGGCGTACAATGAAGCATATAATTCATATAGTACCGGCACACCACTCATAAATTATAATTTAAATAATAATTTATTAATGAAATATCAATAACTAATATATAATTCTAAGAATAATAAGAGCAAATGTATATACGGGTGATGTTATAGTATTGATTGACAATGTGTTATACGATTAACCTTAATGCAGTATTATTATCTAAATCAGTCGGTACACTTCTAAATGCCTGACATATATTTATATATATAAAAAATAATAGAATTAAGGAAAAGTCAAAAATATTTTCCAATAATTTCTAAACCAATTTTAAGCTTGGCGAATTGTTATGTATAAATTCTGGTGGATGCAAACAGTATAATTTACCAATAACGACTGTAATGCCGGATATACATAAATAGATAAAAATATGACCATCCCACCATCATTTGAACGATGTATACGCATACAATATTTTATTTTAATAAAATAAAATCAACTGAAATGCTTAAATAAAAAAAAAATTATATTGTAATTATAAAGATTAAATATTTTTGTATAAATAATTGTACTTTAGACATATATCGGCGGAAAAAAAAAATAATGATTAGAAAAAATTTGGTTGTTGCGTATAAGAAGAAAAAAAAAATACGAAATACAAAATATTAAAACCAATTTTATATTACAAAGGATATATGGCACAACAATAAAATAAAACTGATGTAATAAATATCAAATTTAAAATAACAAATTGAATTTTTTATACATATTTTCATTTTAATAATAATAATAATTGTTATTTTTGTGTACACACACGCGCATATATTATAAAAATTGATAAATGATTGTATAAGGTTTAACATAGAGGTTATCTGGTTATCTAAGTACGTTCCATTTGAATATGAATCAGTCACAACCATTTTTTCATGTTTAATGTTTTAATTTTTCAGAACAGAAATATTTATATATTTTATAAAAAAAATACACATTTAAGAATTTTCAAGTGGCGTTTTATTTCAATAAATAATTACAATTTTTCACAAAACACAAAATTTTCATTTCATTATATCGCTATACACAAAGTCTATGGCCACACACACCTATATATTATTATAAATTATAACCTTCAACATATATATACAATACAATACGTTTATGATAAACCCCATGTTCGAAAATTCTATGCATATAATATTAGCGAGATACAAAGAAATACAAAATAGAAACAAATAACATGTTTTCACTAAAATACATGCAATTAAAAAATTACCTTAACACACTAATTATTATTTATTTTAATTAACTTACATTCTATAATTACACACGTAATAAATTGTAAGTAAAAATAAATATAATTATTTTATATTTTTTTTTCGAAATTAAAGAACAATAACAACAATAAAATTTTTTAAATTATTTTGCAAACAAGAAACAATCATCAAAAAAGGAAAAAAACAAACAAACACACAAACACAAATAAAAAAAAAAGAAACAATTACAATAAAATCTATGACCACCGGATGATATTTGAGACCGGTGTGTAAAGTAGAAAATTTTTAATAGTTCATATTTTTGCAATGCGTTACGTTTGACTGATTTTTCTCTTCATATCCTTTTTTGTGTCGGCGGGGTCTGTATTATAAAAAAAAAATCTATATATATAATCATTAACGTCGGTGGTTGTCGTTGTCGTAGTCGTCGTCGTCGTCATCATCATCGTCGCATGTTATAATAAAGAAAATATAATGAAAATGTGGAATAGAGAAAGAAAAATAAATTTTCCATATACAATTTTCCGCCGCATATATATATCCTTTTCAAAGAAAATCGAAAAAAAAAAACAAACATTTTCACATCACGTGTTTCTATTTACACATCCATATACATCAAATACGTATAGAAACGTAAATTAAATGGTATGTGTTTTATGTATATCGAAAAATGTATAGACGACGGCAATCTTAAAAATTTCAGGAATTCAATAGTATTATGTATGAAATTTATTGGTGTGTTTGGGAAAATACATACATTCAAAAATACTTCCACTCTACAAATGGCACTTGTATAAAACTTTTATGTTTTCATATCATATATATTTATGGTTTCATATCGGAAACAGCAGGCATTTCAAAAATTCAATCTATGGCACAATGGCTCAAAGTGCCGGCAATTTTTATAAATTGTTTTCCATCTTCTATTACCAATCATCATCATCATCATCGTTATCATCATATATTCGTTGAATACATTGAATACAAACACATTTTTTTTAAACATATAACAGTCGAGTTACCAATATTGTTTTGTTCATTTGTCCATGATGTCCAACAAAACATTAATGCGATGTACGGTTTGGGTAAAATACAAAACCAACTACATCATCAATTAGTGTACGAGAATCGATTTTTTTTTGTTATTGAATAAAATAAATTACATAACAATTCTTCAATTTTGTTTGCAATGATGAATTATTTTTACATATATGATATGATATATGGCCATATATAGCAGACGTGTGTTAATAGTAAAGTAAAAACATTGTTATTCTCTGTATTTTATCGTATTATTTATATTTACGCTTGAACATCATTAAATTACTCCGCATATAGGATGGTATGTATTCACCAATTCATATACAATTTTCAAATGATGTTTAGATGTTTCTGCCTTACTCGCATTAATTCTTAAAGAACGAGCGCATTTTTCTAGAACGATGACCAGTAAGTAGGTCGATGGATTTTTAATAAATTTAATGCTTAATTTCCAGAACGAGAAAAGGTGCATAATTAATATCGCTTTATTGGATTTTATTGTAAACTTTCAGTAATAAAAGGTAGTATATGAACAAAAGGATACTGAATATTTGCAATGTTGCGAGTATGACGGCATTCGTTAATAGTGTAGTGTACAAACATTGTAAATCTTTGGGGATATAGCCGGTAATATCATATTTTTCTCAAAGATATTCCATATATATATGACGAACAAAAGCTGTAGAATAATTTCAATATTAAAATAAATACTCAAAAAAATTTCACATGTAAAATTTGGAAATCACGATCGATTAGCATATGAACGCTATACCGACTGCATCACTGACTATCTCGATCAACATTAAAAATGTTTTCAAAAATATTTGTTGTGTCGATTGCATTTATCGAACGAAGGAATTAAGTTGGATTATTTTAGAAATATAGAAATATATATAGAATAACAACAGCATTGAATAATATGTATTTTTTTTACCATACGTTATTGGTGAATGAATCCCAATGAACAATTAGTATGACTCCGCAGGTTGGTGCAATTTGCCATTTGTATTACCATTTATATAATTAAAAAATGTAAGGAATTTGAAAATATGGTATTGGACACTATAAAATTGGTCCCGTCACAAAACAGAATGGTTGGAGGCGAAGATACAATTTTGAATTAGACAAGTTGTACGCGGTCAACCAAATATTGTCAAAACAATCAAAATCAATAGATTGAGATGGCTTGGACACGTAGTACGTGTTGGAGAAAGATAAAACCGCACCTGGGTTATAACGCCATGGAGTAAGTAAGTAAGCAGTTAAAATTTAAATGACATGTTATTATTTTCCCGAAATTTTGCGGATCTTTCACACATTAATATCGTAAATATATATTTATTTTATTTTATTTTATTAAGTGGATATTCTTCTTCTTTTGTTTCTCCATTTATGTTATTATGTTTCAATATTTCATAATTTAATATGTTTGAACAAAAAAAAAATACATAATTGTTGATGATAATAATAATGATAATAATAAATTTATGGTATATAGTGACAAGTTTATGTGATAAAACACGCACATATAAATATTCTTATATAAATAATGTCAAACCATAAATTATTATATTTATTTAGGATTATAACCTTCGAAAGGAAAACAAAAAAAAAGTGATAGAATACTCCACCCAAAAAATTATATAAATAAATATAGGGTCGTCTGGTATGTGTAACAATGGGTTTTTTTTTAGTAGCAACTGTAAAACAACAGGATTTTCTGTCTGAAATACACATTCGGTCTGTGTCAGTTGAACATTATCAGACAATAAACCAAAATATTTATTATTATGAAAATTTATAAACGATTCCCTGCACCCAAATTATAAATTGCTAATATTTTTAAAACTTATAACGTGTGTATAAAAAATTAACAAAAAAAAAATGGGTTATCAATTTTTGCACAATACACCCACCACCAGATATTGTAGGTATTTACAAATCTTAAATGTTATTAATATAAGCTTTTATTGCAAATATGTATGTAATTGAAATTATATTAATATTAAAGAATACTCTTAAACTTAAACGTGTACAGGTACACATTATATTTATTATTTTAGGTTTGGACTACATTATTGTTAACTGATTAATTATTGTATTATAAAATAAATTTATGTATGGGTTTAATGTTGAATACGCAAAATAAGATATATTGTTTATTTTAATTTTATTTAGGAAATGTTGTGGAAAAAATGGAAATACAATAACCAAATCGATTAATGAGCAGTTAACCTTAATATTGAAAAATGAAAAGCTTATAAATGTATTTTAGAAAACAATGCGAAAATATATATGGATACGTTTACATAGGTTTAGAGTAATGTATAGGGTGCCACAAAAAAAAACACTCAGTAGCGCAGTTGCATAGCGCCGAATTATATATATTTTTAATTATGAAATTCCGCTATTTTTTTAACAAACAAACAAAAACAGCAAAAATGCACTGTATAAAGTGTTGATTATTTCTTTCGAAATACAATAAAGAAGCTGCTGTTAAGCAATTTGCACACACCTGCAATTGCCACCCACACAACAAAATGGTATATTGCGGCTTTCAAAAATATACTATACGCAAATTTTTAATTATTTTACACACGTAACATATACGATAAAAAAAAACTGTTGAATGGTAATCCAGAGGGTAGAATGAGAGCCGGAAAAATCAAAGGCTGTAGTTGGCTAGATGCAGTAAAGTGTGATATAAAGATCGTTTCGGAATTGGAAGACATTGACTGCGGATAGGTCAGGTTGGAGACGGCTAAAACCACATCTGAGTTATAATGCCATGGAGTAAGTAAGTAACGTATACGATATTTCGTCGCGATATAAAGAAGTTGTATTATTTTTTAATTGTTTGATTACACGTCACGTTAAGCAATTCCCATTGCAGCAGAAAAGCATTTGGGCAACAACAACAACACCATGATGGAATTTAACTATCTCGTGTCACCATGACACTGTGTGTGTGTGTAAATTCCTTTTACGCGACATAAACGATAATCACAAGAGACATACCAATTTTATTAATTTATTATTGTTATAATACCCTGTTCCGAAATTAGACATAAATTGTGAATCCAATTTTCATTTCCATTTTACCATAAAATAATTATACAACAAAATATTTTTGATTTTTCACACAATTATCATCACAATGTATATATAATATACAACGATCGAGATTACGTTTAATCTAATATCATATATGTGGCTTTAGATAAATACGTTAATGAAATATAGTGAAACACAAAGTTGAACCATTAATTAAAAAAAAAAAAATGGATAAATAAAACAATTTGTTTGAAGACTTGAACACATGAAAATGTGAAGTCGGAAACAATTATTAAATGAAGAAAATTGACAATGATAGCCTTCTAAAATATTAACTAAATAGAAACAGTAACCAAATCGGGAAACTTTCCAAACAGACCATTTCTATATTATTATATTGTTTGGTTAACAATTTTCAGTTTAAGTTAAGTGAATGGAAAGAGAGAAATATGTTTATTTCTTTTACATACACAATTCACCCAATATCATTTTTTTTTTCTAAAATATTTAAATAATAAATTAACGCATACAAACATTTATTGAATTATTAAAACACTGCAATAGTATTTAGTATAAAATTAAATATAAAAATATAGATTTTTTAAAATCAAAGCTGAAAATTCGCGGTAATACTAAGAAAATTTTATACGTACAGAAGTTAAACGCCCGTTTATTTAACACCATATGATTTTCTTTCATTATATTTTGATAAATAATGGAAAAATTAATAAATTTAAATTTTATCCAATCCGAATTTTACATTATTTATTTATCAAGGACACAAACCATTTTGTATTAATAAATTCAAAATTTTTTTTATGCTTATATGGAATTGTCAATTAATTAATTAATTTAAATATTAATTATTTATATCATTTATATTATATAAATACTATTGTTAAATATATTAAAAATTATAGATATTAAATTATTTTATTTTTGGTAAAAAATTTTTAAATGAAGCGCAATGGTAAAAACGTTTATCCACTAAAATTCTTTAATAATAATTTGTAATAATTGTACGGAAAATATTAAAATAAGATATATAAATTATTAATGGCAGGATTATGTAAAAGATAATGATAAAAAAATATAAGGTTGATTAAGAAAAAATAAAAACCACGTTCAAGTATTCATCTGACATTTCGCATATATTTTTATAAGTTTTATTTATAATATTCATCTCGCATAACTTTTGTTATATACACAAAGAAATTTTATTTTTATTATATAATTTCTATTTATTTGTTATTTAAATTATTCAATTAAATTCATTCATTCTTTTTCTTTCATATATATGACTCATGCAAAACATTGCCTTAATTTACATAAATTTATAATCATCTCAACAAACATATAACAACCATAAAGTAAAGTGTGATATATAAATTGTATATATATGCAAATGGGAGATAAATGAAATACGTCTCAATTATATTATATATTCTTTCTTCATTTCTATATACAAATAAGTAACAAATTGTATATACATTTTATTTATTTTAGTGTGTGTGTGTGTGTCTGTTATTAGATGATGATTAAATAAATAATAAATACATTCATGTACTTGAATAATAATATTATATTATTATGAATATGTTCCGAAGATATATTCCATTATTTATTCTATAGCTATTATTTTATATTATATTTTTGTGTTAAGTGATGGCCTATGATTTTTTACACACACACAAAAAGTAACTTAAAATTATATAATTTATATTCTTTGATTTTTAACTAAATGGCAAAAAAATTAAAATCAATATTTATAATTAAATGCTTTTGGTGCATTAGACTTTATATATTGTACTTTATTATTGTGTTGTGGCGAATATATATATATATATACGAGACTACGTGTGTCTACACACAACTATTGATTGACATCGCTAATATTATATGATGAATGGAAGAGATGATGGACAATAATTTTGTGTTAATTGTTTACTTTCACTTTTGATTTGATTGATAAATAATACTAATACTAATAAATAAAAATAATAACGTATAACGTATTTAAATGAAAGTAAAATTATACTATAATACCAGAATTTTTACTTCAATTTTCAATTGTTATATTTAAAAAATTATATTTATTTATATTTTACTATACTTTAACACGTTAATCGCCACGATAATATCAGAAAAATTTTCACATGGGCCATGGTAACTTTATTAGATCGCGTACGTCAGACATGTATGTCTGACATGGCTCATGTAGAACTTCTTAGCGTCAGACACATATGACTGACATGGCGATTAACGTGTTAAAAAAAAACGTCATTGTGGAAAAAAAATTTGCATAACATAAATATTATTCATTGTCATTGTTTAAATGTCTACACATATATTTGATCATTATTTAACTGCATGAATTTTCGTATATAGTTAGTATTAGGTGTAGAAAATATCCGTTTTATAATATAGATAGTGTATCCTCTTTATAACCTTCAAAATCAGTGGCTAAGGCTGAGAAATATAGCATTCTGTTTTTAATATCAGTATATTTTTCTTATAATCTGGGTGAAAAATTAAATTAAATTAAATTATGAAAAAAATGTGGGTGTTCACGGCGAATTAAATTTTGCAGAAAAAAATCGGCTTTTATGAATTATAGTATTTTTTTAATTACGGGTCATAGTTTTAACGAATTTTCATTTTTTCTTACAGCATTACAAATTATAATCAATTTCCAATGTTTCATAAAAGAAATTTTTAAAATCGATTCACACATTCAAAAGTTATGATCGATTTACCAAACGATGGCAGAGAATATTTAAAGAAAATTTGTGGTACTGTTGTATAAAGTGAACACCCAACCGAAATGATACAAAAAATTTATACAAAATTTCAATGACATCAAATGGAAAATCAGTGGTCATATCTTTTGAATGTGATGTGAATCGATTTTAAAAATCTCCCCTATGAAAGATTGGAAATTGATTATAATTTACAATTCTGTAAACAAAATTGGAAATCCGTTAAAAATATGGCCCGCAATAAAAAAGACGATAATTCATAAAAGTCGATTTTCCGGAAAATTAAGTAAATGGACATCGCAATTTTTTTTCATAATGCAATCTACTTTCATCTCGTCTACCAGAAAAATATAGTGATATTGAAATGTGAATACAATTTTCAAAATTTATAGCATATGATATTTGTTGGTTAAAGTATAAATAATTATATGGTTTTTATTCGCGCTGAAAAATGTAAAGTGTTGTACCAATTAACCAACATTTTGCTGGGAAGCATTATAATTTTGTTTTCATTTAAAAAAAAATTCGTTGCCGAAATTCATCGAAAGCTACAAGAAGCTGGTAATATATGATGAACATGCTCTAGTTGATAGTACATATGCAGAAAATTGTTCAGACAATTTAAAGAATTAAGCTCGTGTTGTTGTACCAATAACAACCAAAACAAACAATATTATGATGGACCAAGTGTGAAATAAAAAATTAACATATAAATAATATTAAGGCAGTAGTACACATACAGTGAATATTGTATTCAAGTGAACCACGATATATTACAATTCAATTCAATAATAATTCACGTCACATTCGTTTCAAATGGAAAATAAATACAATAGCAACGTTTTAAATTAAATTTTCATATAAAAAATCGTTTTTTTGGAAATATTAAATGTAAGAGAATTTGTTAAAAAAATATTAAATTCAATGGAATATTTTTGCTCACCATCATCTTTGGCGACTATATAAAATTTACGTAAATACTGTGACGAATAAATAATTAACCTGAGCCACCCATTTATAATCCCAAGAAATTATTTCACGTTATCAAGAAATTATAAAATAATTATCCAAATTATCAAAAAAAAATCCATTTATAATTTAATTTTAGTTAATCTAAATTTCTGGTAGTAGTCAATAATTTCTATTCATACACACATTTTGCGTAAACTGTGCGTATGTAACCGTTAATATTTTTAAAAATATAAAACAATTAAACGGTAATTTAATATTTAAATTCAATATAATTATTATTACAATGTTTATTCAAATTAAATAAATTAAATAAATTAAATAAATTAAATTAGAAAACAGCAAAAAATTAATATGTACTTTGATTCTTGATAATTTAATGTGGGATGGCATGATTTTTATTCAAATAAATTATATCAATACGCGTATTAAAATAATAGTAATAATAATCATTTATATATATGGGAATGGCTTGTTTGTGTCATGCGTCACCAAACTCAATCACCCGATTTAGTATTTTATGTCGCGATAATTTTCATATTTATAGTCGCCATACAGTCCACAAAATAAAATATTAATATAATTTTTCTATAATAAAAAGCTATCGCTACTTTAATTTTTTTTTTTTTAATAAACTAATTCATTCGGTAAAAAAAATTATATAAAATTTAGTGGTTCATTTGATTTGATTTGATTTTTTTTTCCCATATTAAAGTTTTCTTTAACTTAAGCGATAGCATTAGTTATGCGGGGACAAGAAAGAAAAATGACATTAAATTACTAATTTATTTGTCCAAATGGCACGCCGAATGGTCATTGTGCAAAAAATCACATACTTTTTTTTTTATGATCTCTTCAAAAACAATACAGTTAAAGGGTTAAAAAAAAATGTTACTGTCATAGGTATAGATAAAGATAACACAAATGAGATAATAAAATATTAATAAAATTGTATAATTTGGAATTATTCGATAAATATATTTTCGTATAAAATTATCAAAATATTTATTAACAAATGTATCGAACATTTTAAATATTAATGAATGCGTGCGAGCAAATTAAAAGGATTGAATTTTGAAATTATATTGAGTAATTTTAATAAGTCAATTTTTATTTTCCTATAATTTTAATCTAGAATATTCCGTATATAGTTTCAATTTATTAGGAAAGAAAAAAAACCAATAGAATTGAATTTATTAATTTACAAAGAAATTTACAAAGAAATTTTCAAATAAAATTAAATATAATAAACGCGTTCAATAGTAATAAAATTAAAAACTTACACAAAATTTGAATTATTTATTATTAAAATAACAACAAAAAAACTACTACTACTCAAAAATTTAACACTTTAAAAAAATATACAATAAAACACATATATATAACAAAATTAATATAATCAACTTATTAACTATTATTTTACAAAATAAATATTTGTTCCTCTTTCTTGTGCGGTTCAGTTAAAAGTATTAATTTTTTATTCTCCCGCATTGACTATATAAATTTTGTTTTAATTATTAATTAACATCATATCGGGTGGTGATATCGGGTGATGCAAAACAATTATTTTCAATTATTTTTTTTATATATTGTATTGTAATATATATTGAAATATATTGATAAAACAATTAAAACACCCTGTGCGTATTTAAAATTGTAAATTATTTTGCAGATTATATAATTTATATGCATATGGGGGGCGGTTCGATAAGGTAAATGAAATAAAAAAAAATTACTATTTCTTTGTTGCCCGACACACACACAGAGATTTTGTACAATTTAATGTAAAATTCTTTCCACAGTATAAGTTGTTGCGTGTCATTAAAAATTATCGTAAATCTGGATAATATGAAAGCCGTTCATAATGTCGTCATTTTCTAATAAATTTTTGATTGTATGGTTCTCAATAAATGTTGATTTTGAGGATGTATCAACACCCACTTAATAATTGATTAAATTTAATTTAGAATTACATACAACGATATATTTAAAAAGTCACTTCTTCTTTCAATATATATTGCAATTGTATGAAACTTTGGAAATTGATACAATGTTTTTAGAAAAAATATATTTTAAATGCATCTCAACGAGGAGCCGCATTACAGAACCACCCACTATTGTATGACATATCTACATTTATTATACAATTATGCGGAATTGTTATAGTAAATTTTATTTAATTATATTATTATAATTATATTAGCGAACCTTTTGTACAATTATTACAGAAATACTTTAGAAAACACTAGATAAATTAATAATTAATAATATTAAAAAAACCCCGTTGTAATAAAACGTATAATTTTATTATAATATAATTACAATAATTTAATTTTAATAAATATAAATTTAAATAATTAGCAATATTAAATTCTGGAAATTATATTCATCAATTATCATAATATTTTATAGATTATCAGATAATTTCATCGAACTTAATCTTCATAAAATATCACAATCGAATTACATACAGTGGATTATATTTAGTCCAATCAAGCTGACGATGATAAAAATATTCCATTGAATATAATATTTTTTTGAACAAATTCACTTGAATACAATATTTTCAACACAATTTTTGATATGCAAATAAGAACACAAAAAATTTTGCTATGCATTGTATTTATTGATCATATTATTATAATTGAATCGGACGTGTGATTCTATGGGATTGAATGTAATATTTGCTTATATATCGTGTATTGCTTGTATATAATACATATTCAATAATTCCCCCGACACAATAAACTTATGTCAAAGTTTTTTTTTTCCCATTCCTTGAAACAGTATGAAAATCAAGCACGCTTCTTTTCGGTTTGTATATTATATGAATCGATTGAAAACGATGTCACCGGGAAGCAATCTTTTGAATTTGTTGAATAACCAGAAAATCAAATGGTGTTAAGGCAGGCAAATATATAGGGGTTAGAGAACGAGATATGGGTTGATTTTTTGGTGTTAACATGAGTCAAACAAATTGACTGTTTTTGACGCACGTCTGCGACCTACATCTCTTTGAAAATGGTATTCAACGAACCTATTGAAATGCCAAAACAGTATCATCAATGTATCTAATTGTTAACCGATGATTTTGAAGTATACAAGATATTTGATATTTTCTTGATGGGTTTGTTTATTAGTTGACGTTGGTGCAGTTCTTTGTCTTTAAACGATTTGTGGCATTTGTAATTTTTTTATTTTTTTACTTATCCTATTCGCCAAAGGTCTTCTCTGGCCCATCTGCAACGAATCGGCGGGCAGAATATCGATTAAGCAAAAACAATTTAATGCAAATTCTATGCTCACATTATAAAAAATCGAAAAATGAACTTTTCACGTCATACAAAAACCAAACGTGTATTTATCAACAACTAATGAATTTTATATGACGTGAATTTGGCACAGATGTCATTTATCGTTTCAAAGAATATTATATAATTTCATATAACTCGCAAAGTTTAAATTAAAATTTCACCGTATTTTTTGGAAACAACCACAAAATTTAGTACTTAAACTTGGTATACTACAGTTGATGCGTGTGTATCAGAGGATAACATCCCGGTGGGACTTTTTGTATGTAGTTCTCAATTACTTACATAAATTGTAAATACTTCCAGTACTTCATGAATGAATATGAAACCAATGAACTCATCAATTAATTCATCTAAATATTCACCAAAGAATTTATCGGTGAATTTATAAGTAGTTCTAATTTCATAAATGAATTCACCAGCGAATTTATTCTGTACACATGAAAAACCCGCACCCATTCCGAACCCATGAACAACTCTTATCTAGATAAGAAGCACCAACCACCACCAATGACATCTCTGTACAAAAGTAATCTAGAAAAAATTGCAAAAATGAAGTAGTGCTGACAAGAAATAAGTAGACAATCATCAATGTTATCTCACCGGTCCCACTGTGGGATACTATATACATACAAGGGAGTTAAGTTAAAAGAAAAATTATTTTGTCTATTATTTTTGTTACGTTATTTAGCAAACGTTATTTTAACAAACAAATAAATAATAAATTAATATTAATTTAAATGTTTTAGAATCTCACTTGATTTGACTGAGAATTACATGTAATAAAAATGTCCTTTAAACTGTCTACCGATGTGCCAATCAGTTTGTGGATTTAACACAATGATTAAGATCATTGTGATGTTTAAATTAATTAAATTAATACTTTTAACTGAATTCCCCGTACTTATGTAAAGGAACAAATATTTATTTATAGATTAATTTATTTACAATAAATTTGTTGTATATCCTTTTAAAGTGTTAAATATTTATTAATGCGTTATTAAATTAATAATAATAAGTAAATCATAAATTGTGTAACAGAATATTCGAATTGATTAAATTATAAAATTTAAATTCAAATCATGAAAAAATTTCCAATTATAAAGTTTAATGTTTAACAGATCGTAAACAAACAAACGTAAAAATTAAATGTTGTAAAGGAATTGAGTTTAAAAATTGAAGAATTGGATAAGGATTGGTGGTTGTGTTGTACGTGGTTCGTTAAATGTTAATCATACAACAAAACAAAACCAGAAGTAATAAAATAGAGTATAGACCAGGGGTGGGCAAAAGCCGGCCCGCGGGCCGGATCCGGCCCTTTTGCTAATTTTATCCGGCCCGTTGAAAAATTCCATAAATGCAATATAAATGTTAAATTGTAATAACTATGTGTCAATATAAAATAATTTGTATCATTAAGACATAAATAAGTAACAAAATAAAATGTTTCATTGACTGGTATATCTAATAGGCATTTATTTATAAAAATATTTCTTTAAAAATTACGTGACATATTTTATTCAAATTGAAATGATACTTAGTGTTTTTGTCAAAAAAAAATTGGCAGGGAAAAAACTCCTTCCAAAACAACCGCTTGTGCAAAGCATATGCGGTATAGTCCTCCGGCCCGGGAGACATTTTGAAAATTTCATTTTGGCCCGCGCTTTAAAGTATTTGCCCACCCCTGGTATAGACTGAAAAATTCACTTCAAAAAGGTATTATTATTTGAATTTAACACAATTATTTTCGCACATATAAAAATTTACATAAATTACAGTTTCTCTTTGGTTTTAACTTATACAAATTGTTTTAAATATACCAATTAAATTATATTTTATTATTTTTTTAATTATAAAATTATATTATTAATATTGAATTAATGAATGACACTGAGACTGACACACAAACAATTTTTTATCGCATATGTTTTTATAAAAATTTTGTAATAATAATATTACATACAAAGTTAAAAAATAAAATTTCAAAATGTTATCCGCTTGTAATGAGTTTCGCAAATAGATATTATTAATAATATAATAGACACACCATCACACAAGCATAAAATAACAAGTGTCACATGATCATGATATTATAATAACAAAATCTATTTCTTAAACCGTTTTGCTGTGTATTAAATTAAAATAGATAATTAAAATCTGATAAAATTTAAAAACAAAAAAAAAACATATGTTTCTTAATTATTTTTTTATTTTTTGCAAAACAAAATAAGTTCAAGATCAAGGTTAAAAACTTAAGTAAATTAGGTAATATAATTAATTGCTATATTCATGAACATTGGTTTTACAAAAAATATATTGCGCGTGTATTAATATTATTTATGCATATTTTATAATAATATGGATAGATAGAAAATAACATGCTAATCATATATTGTATGTTTTTCAAAAACCTAAATGACGTAATTATTGGACTAATTTTTTAATCTGTGAATAATCGATTTACCATAAATAAAAATGAAAATACATTCTCTTATAAAAATCTATCTATACGCAATAATATTTAAGATAATAATATAAACACTTATTATTATGGACTAATCACCCACCCCGTTATAATAGAATTATGAAAACATCTACATCTTTCCTTAATTAATAAATAATTTCGCAGTACAATTGGTAAATTGTTATATGGTCCGATGCGCGGAGAGTAATTTACCATCTTGGCTGTAATGAATGTTTAGTCGATGCCATAAACCCCATGTGGAGTAATATGATTTGCCAAATATAATATAATCACTGCACTATGCACTATTGAATAGCTTTTATTTTCATTTGTGTATAGTTGATTATGGCAAAAATTGTAGCTTTCCTTTATTTAATTTTATATTTTGCCACTGTTAATTACCAGGTGTAGAAATATAAAATTAACGTTTTTTTAAGGAAAATAAAATGCTTATTTTAAAATGAAAAGATACAAATATTTTATTCAAAGTATTGACCATCCCTTTCTATACACATTCTGACTACCTTTCTTGCAATTTGTGGATACCTTACCAAAAGAATTTTTCCTCTGCTGATGAAAACCATTCAGCCAATTTTCGACTTCATCTGATCTTCAGAAGTGCTGGTCAGCAAGAGAGGTGTTGCGTCGATGAAAACAAATGGTAATCAGAAGAAGCTAAGTCTAGTGAATAAGCCGGGTGACATAACAATGGCCATCAGCCAGGCGTTTTGATCGTATCCTGAACTGGTTTTCAACTATGTAACGACGATTACCATGTCGTCGTGCTCATTCTGGTCGTTTTTCATTTGGTTTGGATGATTTAAATTGATCATTTGTTGTCGGTTGCGATCAGTATTAATAATTTCACCAGGTTTCAGAAATTCATAGTACACTACACCTTTCTGATCCCACCAAACATAAAGCATTCTCTTCGCACCGAATCGATTTGGATTTGCAGTCGATTTTGCTGGTTGACCTGGTGTAACCCATGATTTTTTGCATTTAGAATTCTCAAAATAAATTCACTTTTCTAACAACTAACAATTCGATGCCGATTTTCTTTTCTGTCTGGCAAGCAAAATTTCACAGATTACTTTTCGATTTTAAAATAATTAGCGACACGTTCACATTAATCTTTTACGGCAGAGCCAAATTTGTGTTACCGATAATTTCAATTTCAACACCATATACCATCAACAAATAAACAAACAAAACCGATATGTTTCCAATAACCTCGAATATTTTCCTCAACATTTTATCAAATGGTTAACATTGTCATTGCAGACTACCATACACGACTGCCTTTATTTCCTATAAATAAATTCTAAACAGTATACTATTAATATGAATAAAAATATAGCAATTCTTTGGCACACGTTCACTGCCCACCACGAATACTTAATATATATTCAGTTAAAAAACAATAAATATAAATATAAAATAGATATTTTTATTGTTATCCGTTTGTCAAACTTTAAAACAACAAATTTACACATTTATATTTAATTATTTATGTGATAATAAATATATTAAGTTAAACAAATTAGTATAAATACGTATTCGAAGACTGAATATTAAAAATTAACGTGTATGGTGTAATTATTATTTACCATTTATAATATAGATTAAAGATTTTGGTATTATGTTATGTGAATGTGTAGGAGTGTGTGGAACCAGTTATCTGTCACGTCCTCATTGTTGGTTCTGGGTAAAACAAAGAACAGATAAAATGTATCCATAGCGAAAATCTATTTTATGTCTACATCGTTGTAGTTATTTAAGAATATCTCTGGAACCAGTTGAGACCCATCGCCATGTTATAGCTTAAACGAGAGCTTATGAATGTGGCAAGTTTTTAAACTTATACCGAAAAAAAATTTTCATCATGATTTTTCGACTTATTCTTGAACAAACTTTCAAAAAGAAAAATGGCGTTAAACTAATTGTCAACATTCCTGTAAGTATCTGGATAACCACATGCCCGAATTGCCTTATTTTAACGTCAAATTATCAAGATCTAGTTATGCTAATACTAATAGTGTATCAAAAATTTAAAATCGGTTATTTAGTTATTGAGATATTGATCCCAGTATGGTGCAAAACACGGTCTGCTTGAAAATTTTGTTATTTGCGTGTAACTTCGCACCGAGGTCGAATCGGCCAAAATGTTATATAATATTATCGACGCAATACGACCCAGAGAACCTAGTGTTTTCGTATTGCCGTCGATATTTCGTAAAACTTGTATATATTATTTGATAGCATCGTTATATCTAATGAATTTTATACTAAATCACTAAAATATTTAAGTATCGCAATAAAAATGTGAATTTCTTATCTTAACACATGTTATTTAATATTATTAAACTATATTATTTATATAAAATTATATTCGCGTTATCTCAACACCTAAAAATATACATATTTATCATACCCATCAAAGATAAGAATTATTATTTTTCTAATATTTTCTCCTTTCAAAATCGATACGATATTTTGATTGATATTAAATTAATTCAATATATTTTTTAACATAATAAAATAATAATAATAATAATTAAACGATACATTATAATATTATATTTTGAACACTTGGTTACACACACACACACACAGTTCCAAACAATCGAATAATAATAATTAAAATAATATATATTTAGAATAATAAATTTAAATATAGATTAAATGAAATTATAACCTTTATTTTTTCCATTTTGGTTAATTAATATTAATTCTATTTATAAATATGTAAAATAACATCAACTGTTTTTCAATGATTAACGACGTTGCTGGGCGCGATAAAAACGAAATTTATACATTCAACACATTTCACTAATAATATTTTTATCAGTTATTTCTATGTGTATTGGGTGGGTATTATCAGAGTATTATATAATATATTGCGTATAAAATTAAAAGAAATTATCATTCATTTCTTAAATTATAGCAAAATGATGATGACATTATTATTATTATTACAAAAATTATTTCTACAGTTATGTGCATAAGTAAGAGTGCAACTGGGAAAAAAATGCTAACAATTAGTTATTTAATTTCATGTCATTTTTATGTTATAAGAGAAAATAGGCATCTATACTTTTTTTATGCTAAAAATGACTGTGTAATCACTTTTCCGAACACGTAAGCATTGCAATGCTTACGAAGAAATTTACGAAATACTGAAAAATTCTTTATTATGGGAATATATGGCTGTTTTCATTAACCCTAAATTAATTGTAAAATAATTTATGCAATATAATTTAAAATCACTCTGTTTCTATTTAGATCGCGGCGACCACATATTATAGGTATTCCTATTATCGGTTCCACCATATAGACCCACAGACCTAATTACGTGTTTTTCAATTGTACACTTAGTTTCCAACATGACTGTTTGCGTATAATGATTAATAAATACAATAAGAAAAATTTAAATTTGAATGACATCGCTACAATAATGAAAAATACATTTTTTGTTTTCTTTGATTGATATGATTTTAATGAAATATGAGTATTTTTTTTTTAATTTGTGAAAATAAATATTATCAAAATAGATTTGATTAAAGGATTTAAATAATTTTAATATTTATTTATTTATTTTATAACGAACGAACGATGATATTTGATATTTTTCTAAAAATAAAACTATTATAATTATTTTTACACATTCCAATTTATTACGTTCGTATAACATTAGCTGAATAAATGTATAGGTTCAACGTTGTGTTGTAAAACTATTAAACTGTTGGTTAAGAGACTTTTTTGAGATTTATAAAATGACGCACACTTGACACTTAACAGAAATCAAAACGGAATAGAACTTAATTTATTACTCTTAATCAAAAGAAATGTGTGTTCCCGCAAAGCCATTCAATATGTATTGCGAAAGGTGCATCCGCTCCAGTCAATATTATATGTTTAACTGAAATTTTCGTTTTAGGAAATTCGCAGACATAATGATGATATAGAGATAGTTTAAAAGTCAAAACAATCACATTTTCAAAATGAAGTGTCAACGAAGAAAAAATAAATTGTGTTGACATACGATAAAACCATTTATTTTTTTTTAATCAAAAGAAATCTGATGGTAAATCGACTGCTGCCAATTTGAAATTTACACAATAAACAATTAATGAGTGTTGATGTTGCTGTGCACAATAAAAAAAAAACAATATTGTTTTGATGAAGAATTGCAAACAAAATATAGCAGTTGTAAAATTTCAAGAATATCGAATGAAAAATAGTTATTATTGTTTTCATTTTGCAGCTAAAATGTGAGTACATTTGAATGCGAGGTGGTGAGGGCTGAGAAGAAGAAGTCAAATAACGCTAATATTCCAACTAATATATGGATAGACCAAATGCTTATACTCTATACTAAATTTTATCTAAATCTAACCAATCATTTCAGAGATTCGAATGCAAACGCACATACTTATCTTTAAAATAATGGTTCTCTATTATGTTGGTAAACATCTAAGGATCACAAAGAAATAGATATTTTTGGAAGTATATACTTTCACTTGAATTTTATCGAAACAGTATAATTTATTAGAAATTACTGAAACAATTAACTGCTGCACGTTACATATAATAACAACAACTTTATAATGTTAAGCAAATATTGAACACGAAAAATTACCAATAATTAAGACAATAAATAAATTATGTTTTAACGTGATTGTGATGCGAAAGTTTTACATCACCCGTCTGCCCGTCTATGTTAATCTTATGTTTATCGTCATTTTCCGTCTATTTTTAGAAGACCAGCATTTTTTTGATGGATCTAAAAAAAAGTTATTCGATACACAAATTGTTAAATGTATTGTTTTTGAAAAGACAAACAAATTTTTCCCAATTTCTGAATCCATGGATTGCAAGAAAAATGGACAAAAATTGTTTAATTAAAATAAAATATAAAATATTTTCACACAATAAACATAAATATAAACATTGTTTCATAGTAAAATATTAATCATCATTAAAACCTAATTCCTGCGCAAAATACAAAGTAAATACAGGGAAGCTGTAAAAGTGCACAGTTTTTTTTTTTATAAATTTTAATGTATTGTACATCAGCATTGAAGCAGATCAACAGATGTAACGTGTGTTTATAGAAATTGTCTATGATGACTACAACCACATCGACTATATTTAAATCAAAACTTGGGAATCAAAATAGATGGATTTTAATGTTCTTGAATTTCCACAAATTAATCACTGATTGGCAAAATTGTTTGAAAAATCTTTGTATTCTAGAAAGTGTTGGGATTAGATGTGATGCAAATTGTACGAATTTATGCAATTTATATGGTAAATCTTCTAACTATAATGTATATAGACATTAAGCTGTGAAAGTTATTTAAACAATTTACACTAAATTACTGACATATTATTTTCTTACCGTGTTCAAAACATAGCTAGATAGAATATAGAGATACCAGCATTTAGCCCCTAACTATTCTCTACCTATAGATCCTTATAAGAAAAACTAGCCCATACATTAGTTCATTAAGTACTGGTGTCTCTACCCTAATCATTTTAACTCGTGACACAGTTAATAAATCATAAATTACTGGGTTCAATTCCCAATGCTATCATGTGAAATTTTTCGGTATTTATTGTAACACAGAAATTATTCGTCTGCGTTAATGGCCATCTTTGAAAATACAGTGTTGGTTGGACAACTACTCAAATATTAACATTTTTGCATACACACACAACATTATAGACAAAAATTGTGCATACAAAAATAAAGGACTTAAAAAAAGCTCCACCTTTATAATTATTAGAGAAATTCAAGACCACATTTTCATGTTTATTTTCAATATCAATAAACGAATCCGTAAAATAAATGCACAAAAATTTCACATATAAATCTACTTTTAACATATGAAATATGTTACACACTGTGCGCCACTGTAATGATGTATGTTATTTTCCATTTGATTAATGGATAAAGGAAAATTTTATTATTTGTAATATATTTTTACATTTGAATTTGATAAAAGAAAATTTACATTTACAAATAATAAAATAAACAAATTATTATACCGGTCGGCAACAACAATACAATTAAAAATATATTATTAATAAAAATGACGATTAAATAAATTACATTATAATATTTTTTATTATTATATTTATTTCATTTCATTTTTCATTTATGTAATGTTGGTGCCAACCGCATTTTTTTTTCCTTCTTCTTCTTCTTCTTATTATTTGATTACGTGTTTACATATTATTGGGTGTTTTGTTAAGAGTAAAAAAAACAAATCTCCTGATCATTGACATCATCATCATTCATTTTATTATGTATTAAATTGAAAATTTTTAATATGTTCAAAAAATGAATTATTCGAATTCAAAATAGATGTATCAAAATGTGAAAAAAGAAAAGCTCTCTCTTTTTTCTTTACGGATCTATTTTCAATTGTTATTTATTGTTTTGTTTTTTTTTTAAGGAATATGTGATCATATTTTTCAAATAAAAAAAAAAAAAAAAGGTGACCTTCATTTCACCAATTCGCTACTCACCACTCACTCACTACACACAAGTTCATTTCTTTTTTTTTTTTATTGTATTTCATAATATTTATAATATTTAGAGTCGGAAATAGTAAAATTATATATAAAAAATAAACAATTATTCGAATTTAATAATTAGAAAAAACTTACCTTCGTTTTTCCAATTTATTTCCTCAGAAATCACAAAATAATTTTTCAATAAAACAGTTTCACTTATATTATTATTTCACTTGATCCAATTTTAAGACAAAAATCAAAAAACCACGTAAAAAGTTTAATAAAATTGATTCCAAATAAAGAGCTTAATTTATAATTTACGTTGTTATTTGGTCACGTAAACGTAATTTATTACCGCAATCGTAGAATAATTATTTTTTTGATATTTTAAATATCCTCTTCGATCGACTGCTCAAATTAAACTGTTTTGGTTTTCTAAAAAAATCGTAGTTGTTTTGTTAGCGTTTAGTAGAGTACATTATCTTTTCAACAATAACAACAACAACAACAACACATGCACAATTTGAAAAAAATAAAAAACAAAAATAAATCGAATAAAAAAATAAAATAATTGTTATTGTTTTTTTGATGATAAGACAAATAAATATTTAAATTTTTTAATTGATTTAATATTAAAGTATCAATTTTTTTTTTGTATGCAATTTATTTGCTATGCAATACGCGATTTTGAATTTAAAAAAAAAAAAACAAAATATAAATTATTAGTGGTGGTGGGTGGTGACTGGGGGCAGCTGATGGTATATGATTTGATCGATTAAATATAAATATTCTGTTTTTTCCTTTTTCACACAACACAACACAAAATCAATTTTGCAAATTCAATCACTGACGTTTTTTTTTTTTTTATTATAATTAAATAATTATTTGCAACGTGGATTTGAATATATTTATTTTTTTTTTAATTAATACAATAATATTAAACTTTTTACTTTGTGTGTTTTTAATTTAAATCTTTCCTTTTTCTCTATCACAAAGAATGAATCAATCAATGATTTCAATCAATTTTTATAATTAAAATCATAGATATTATAAAAAAAAATTAGTTAATAATATCAAGAAAATGTATTTTAATTTTTGCTTGATGTCTTTCGTATTCGATTCGATGTGATAGTAGTGATGTTGTTTGGTTGGTGTAGAAAAAAATCGTATGTTTTCATTTTTTGTATATAAAAAAAACATGACATAATTAAAATATGTATGTGTATGAGAAAAAAAAAAAATAAATTGCCGGTTTATAGTATAAAAGAGAAGATTATGAATGAAATGTATATATGTTAACTCTGTCCTTCCCAAAATCATTGGTGATCGTAATGATAACAATTATTTTTATATTTTTATACAGTGTTGCTTTTTTCTCTTATTGGTATTTTTGGTTTTTTTAAAAAATCCATCATCATCATAACCATCATCATAACCATTGTACATAAAAGTATAAGGAATAGCGGTAAATTATAAACAATATATGCGCAATGGATAAATATGATGGTGGTAAAATTAATTAATTTATTAGTCTTTCTATGGTTATAATTTTATATGCAAATGTTTAATTACTGATAATGATAAGTAAATTATATTAATGTGAAAATAAATCGTAATACTATATTTTGTGTTTTATTGGGAAATTTGGTTAAAAATGCATTAATTTATTTAAAAAATTAATTAAATAATTGTTATCTGGTTAACTGATTAAGAAAAACAAAAAAAAAAAGTCTCGATGAAACGAACGAAATAAATGAGAATGTAAAAAAAAAAAGATGGCTATTTTTTCTCAATTTTTTTGTTTTTTTTTCATTACATTCAGAGAACCATTGTTAATTATTTAGTAGAATATCCTATTATTATATCCTAAAAATGATATACTTAATATGATCCTAATATTTCGATTATTCATTATTCCGGCAGTGTTTGACATCAAAAGGAATAGAAGAATTTGTAGAATAGCGAATAAGGTAAGATTTTGTTTTACACTAAATACGCAAAATACAATGTATAAAAGTGTATTTATTTATATAATTCGTCACGTTTCAATTTCAATACAAAGAATTTGGAGTTTATAAATAATATAATAGATATTTTCGAAACATTTTGTCCAAACGCCTCACAAATACATTCACATTACAGACAATATATGTTAAATTGTCAGTGTGTAAGTAAACCACACCATTTACCACATAACAACTAAACGTTGTGAATTTTTTTTAAGTTTAACACCTGCTGCGTATTTATTATATAATTCAACATAATTGTGATAAAAAATATTGTATTTACTTGTGGGCACATTCAATTCAATCGGTTGGTTAGCGCCATGTGCACTACCCTTTACACAATAGTGCATGTGATTTTTTAAAATATGTACTCTATTTATAGTTCAGTGTAGAAAGTTCCTGGACCATAGCGATAAGATTATAGTTTTTTCTTCTACAAAAAGGAAATTAGTATTACAATTTTTGTATTAATTACAAATATATCTATTTGCTATTGTGAAATTGGAAAGAATTTCATTTGGTCAACGCCGAATTACATATTTTATTAGATATTTATTTTCCAATTCTAAATAACTTATAGTTTAGAAATATTAATTAATTATTTTGAAAAGGATGAAGCAATTTAATTGTTATAATCAAAAAAAAAAAAATAAACTGCAAAACATTGGATACGAACAAAAATAATTTTTCATTCGATTTGGTTAAAAATATCATCAGGCCATCAGCCATCATTGTGACGTCATTATATAATAATAATCTTAATTTTATAGTCAACCCTTTGTAAAATCTAGATCTAAACTCTAAAGCTAAAACATAATACATTTGCAAAATCATCATTTCTTGGCGACCCATTGTCTTCTCTCTACTATTGCCTTCTATCTTTCTTCCTCTTTTGTTTTTTTTTTGTTATATATGTACAATCATTTCTATCTACTCATTCGTGCCTTACTTAAAATATGAATTTTTCTTTTAAATTGGTCTTCTCTTACTTTTTTATAATTCAGAATCTTAAATTCAACCACAACAAAAATATTCCGATTTCCAAAAATCATATTTATTTATTTAACAAAAGAAACACATACATGAAAATGAATGAACGGAAAATTTAATAATTTTATAACAATAAATTATTTTCTTTTTTTTTATTTATATATAGAATTATAGATTATTATTTCTAAATTACATCATGCAATTTCATCATTGGAAATTTTCAGTAGAAAAAAGAAAACAAGATTAAATAAATAAAAAAAACCACATTACATTATTATTACAACAATATATTTATAAATAAATCGATAATCACAACGCACGGTCAAGGTCACGGAATAACAAAAAAAAATGTTACTCTTGGCGATGTGTGTATATTATAAAAGTATATATGCATATGAAGAAACACACACACACACAGTTATTTATTTTTGCATTTTATTTTCACGTGTTTGTTGTATATCGCGCGATTTATTTTACGAATGAAAACAGCGCATGTAAAAAATATGAAATATAAAAATACAAAAAGAATAATAAAACTATAGTGTGTGAAATGATCATCAAAAAGTGGCGTGATATTATCTATCTATTTCATATTTTTAATACATTCTATTTTGTCGTACAATTTTTTTTAAAATAAAATAGTAATATGAAACAAATATACAATTCTATACGAAACAAATAGATAAAAACATTTTGGTTTTTGCAAATGTGCCAAATACGAGTGTGTGTGTGTGTGTGTAAATAAAGAGATGGATTCCTATATATTTTATTTATCAAATTTAAATTTAAACTTAAGTCGAAAGTAAAAATATTTTTTGTGTTATTGATTTGTAAAAATTGGTAAATATGGAAAAAGGTGAATTCTTTTTTTTTTTTGCGGTTTCGGTATTAGATAAAATAGTTATGTTAATATGTACATACAGTACATACATTAGTTCTTGCATTAGTGAATGAATACTGAATTAGTGTTAATTGTTATGGTCACTTATCAGTGCACAAGCACTATAAGTGATCATTGTTCATTTTCATTAATTAATCCGATCATTTTTGTGAAATTTCCATGTGTTAAGTAATCATTTTACTAGAAAAAGTAAGAAGATAAAAACAAATGAACAAAAAAATAGTGTTTAATATAAAATAACAATTAATAAAATATAAGTTTTAGTTATTTTTTTTTTTTTTTAATTAATGTGTTGTGAAAAACTGAAATAATCCAATTCCAGTCCAGCACTCAGACTACGAACACAGCTGTGCATACAGAATACGGGAAGAAAAAATTTTATCAGGTATTAATTTGTATTATTTTAAAACTATTTCATTTTGATCTATCCAATTATTAAAAATATTAATATTAAATTACAATAATTACATTTACATATTAACTATATATCTGTAATAAATTTTATGAGTACACTTCACTTGATTTTGGTTACTCTGCTCAGAATCCAAATGTAATTCCATTCCCAATGTATGGCAGTCAAGCGAATTTTCTTTAAGCGGTAGTGTAGTGGTGCTAGGTTTACGAGAATAGCCTAAATCAAGTATGTTAGTCAATAAGATGTAAATAATAATGTGGACCAAAATTTACATTACCTTCACAATATGTAATATCCAAAACAAAACAAAAAATAATTAGCCTTTACTATTCATCTATTGATGTCAAGTAAAACATATGTTCAGATAAAAGTCAGTGGTCGTTAACAAAATTGTTAATTATTTCCATACTTTCTTAAAATAATATTATCAAAATGCAGAATGTAGCGTAACTTTTTCAAATATCCCAAGAGAATGCGTTTGTGTATATCAATTTTTTAAATATTATCTATGAGTTTTTATTTATCAATTTTCACCACTTATTTTAACAAATTTTCACCAATTACTGTCCGTTACATGTCGCCGTACATTTTGTTTGGAACATATAATTATTCTTCAAATTTGTATTATATTTAACTGGCTAGAAATTGTGGTATTATTATTATATTATCTTAGATTTCCATTCAATTAAGTTCAATTAAATCACAGTCTTTATCATAACTTTTTGATCTCTAGCAATATGTTCTTAACGGATGGCTTTTCAATTATATATAAAAACTATCTATTGAGTTAATGAATAATCACATTTATTCTATGCATTGAGATTTAAATTTCCTGTACAGTTTTATGAAGTCAGTAGAAATTTGGGTTCATCTTTATCTTCAATAAATTCATAACCTTGAGGATTTGACCATTTCGCAATCCATGTCAATAAAATTTAATATTTATTTCTATGCACAATTATTATTAAGCTCGCCGAAAATGACATAGCTATGAGTTATAAGTTTGGATTTGATTATAATATTACTTGCAACATTTTATTCATCAACTTTGTTAAATTATATATCACTGAAGTATATAAAAATTCATCGATTGGTTAACAATCTTGATCCACAAGATATCACTTTACAAAACATATATTAAAATTTATAATTTAAGTGATATGTTTAAATATATATATTATGTTATTAATTGAACTGTTGATGAAACACGGATCCATGACATAAAAGTAAGCTAAACTTTATGTATAAATTTGAAAAAAATGTCAAAAGGCATGAAAGAAAATATAGAAACTCTTTGTACTAACAAGGAAACCTCACCAAATCACCGTTTCTGATTTCATTTAAATGTGTCCACATCCTTGGCTGTGTATTTAATTGAAAAGAAATTATCTTGCAATGTATACACAATAACTTGAACTATAATAATATATATTTTAAGTTAATAAATATAACAATAAATTTGTATATTTATTTTGTTCAATGATAATGTTCGCATAAGTAATTAATTTTTTAATATTTTCGTATTAAATATACTTTTATGTAATAATATTATGTATTTTATAATCTTTAAAATACTCACAAGTCACAATTCACATCTACAAAATTGACCTTCTTCTTGTAATACATGTTTTATTTTCACTGACATTTTTATTTTTAATTATACAATACTTTTACAGTGAAAAGGAATTTTCTCATTTCTGTTTGTACGTGTACGAGTATATATTTAAATTTATGTATACGATCTGATCTTCTTAATCGAGGTGATTTTATTGTATAAAATATATTTTTTATTAAATTTCTTATATTTATTATAAATATGTAAAGTTGGCGATTT
Organism: Bibio marci; assembly: GCA_910594885.2. Lineage (NCBI taxonomy): Eukaryota > Metazoa > Arthropoda > Insecta > Diptera > Bibionidae > Bibio > Bibio marci. Next base: position 45,468,283 of record OU343114.1, read on the forward strand.
TAATATTCACTCATGCCAGACATTGATTCGATTAAGTATACAGAATTACCAATAATAAATGTGGTTATTTGATGAAACGTTATAATTTAATTTGTAATTTATGTTCTTTTGTGGCTGTTGCTGGCTTTAAACTTCTTTGGGCATACTACTTTCCTGTTTTTAATTTTCCAAATATGTTTTCCAACTGTTTTTGTTACATTTTTCTTATAAAACTTTACTTACAACTCTTTGCCGTAGTAACAGAAATTTCTATAGGAATTATTATTGTATTCGACAAAAACACAAACAAATACACGACCTTTTACCATCTTTTTGACAATTTCATGATTCTTTGCTCATATAGAACTTCGGTGTTGTTAGCAGCAAAATTCAAGAAGTTTTGCAAAGAACGAAATAAATAGTAATCGGTTGGTGCAAGGTCAAGAGGGTTATATGGCATCATATTCCAAACAAATTTCAATAATTAGTGATGAGTGACCAAATATGGATATCGCAGATGGTGCTGCATTGTGTTAAGAATTTCTTTAAGTTCATGGGTTATCCATAAATGGAGCATGCTAGAAAGTATTCGCGGTTTTCACAAATGGATTTCTTTATGATTATTTATTTTTGACATTTGGTATAGTCGTAGTGTATTTACTAAATGGCATTGATGACTGTAGAAGAAACAATTGTGAGTGAATTTAGTTTACTCAGCTATATTAATTAAAATGTCAATGTTAATATGAAGTGAATTTCCGTCATATTTTCCTTTTTTATTCCCGGAATGAGTAAATTCTGTTGTGAACATTTTTTTTACTCATAAAAATGACCAATGTTTGGGTCGACCAACACTAAAGTTGATGATGACAAAATCAGAGAAATAACCAGAATCGGATCGTTATATAAATGTATGAGAAACCATTCAGAAAGGTGACACTTCACAACAATTGAAAATGTCTTGGATTACTTATTAAGATAAGTTCGATATTTGGGTGGTATTCGTTGAATTGAAAAATATTCACTTAACACAAAACGAATAAATATTTTCAATATAAATTTGCAAAACCATTGAAAACCATTCGATCTTGTAACGAATCATCATTGGTATTGGAAAATTAAAAAATTGATTGGCTGCAATAACGCATATATTGAAAACGTGTTACTTTCAAACAATCAAACGATCAGTAGTTTACAGATGTTTACAGATAACAACTAATGAAATAGCCAATCAATGAAAAACTTCCAATATTTCATTTTGTAAACCTAACGCACACATCTTTGGTCATTCTGCATAGGTTTTTGTTTACACCACCAGAATACCATTTGTTTCTAAATTTATAATTCTCTTTGCATAGACAATTTTCGTTAATAACAATGATCTGGAATAGCAGTTTTCAGTTTTTCGCAGTTATCGCATTAAAGTGCAATGAGTGCGGAATCATGAAGTTGCCACAAAAATGGAAAATGGCATAGATCAAAATGGAAAATATATAATTGATTAAAGTTATTTCGTTCCATGAGAAAATATAGTTTTATTTCTCACTAAAAAATAATAATTAATTTATTTTTAACCCAATTGATATGCGATGGAACCTTATTGGTAAAATGTTTAATATTTCCATTTCGCGACTAATCTTAAATGTTCTAAATATTTGGTATATGTCAACCGCATCATGTGATCAACTAATTTATAAATTTAATAAATTATGTTGTAATTATTCTCTAATTAATTAATTTGCTTCAATTTGATTTTATTGGAAACATTAATTAATTTTAAATAAATACTGAGAGCAAATATTATTAATGTGCAGTGCCCACACTCTGTGTAGTTAATAATTTTCTTATTCTAACAACAATTAAATATAACCATTTTTTTAATTTTTAATAATAATTTTAACAATTTTTTGTTTTTTTTTTTCTTTTATTCTGTTCGCCAATATTATTTTAATTTATAAAAAAATAAAACTATTTTAAATTTTTGATTAAAATATTAAATCACATAATATTGTAAAAAATAAAGCTAAAATATAAACAATAAACCAAAAACTGATAAACCATTTCAAAAATTCAATTGGTGATAAGAATATTGATTTTGATATTGTTGCATAACAATGTGTGAAAAATTCTTCGACTGTTCCATAATAAAAATTCATGTTTTTTTTTGTTCCGGAAAATACAACAACAATAATAATTTTGTGTTAATTTATCTTTAAATTTTTTGCATATATTATCGAAAAATGAAAGTTACAAAAATTTTTATATTTTATTTAATTTTTTTTTTTAAAACATTATCACTCAAAAATATTGTTTTTTTTTTTTTTTGTGGATTAATTATCCAAAGAACAAAATGTTTTTTTAAAATTTTTTTTTTTTTAAATTATAAAGGGCCTACCAATAAAATAAATTTATATTATATAAAAATAATAACTAAAATAATTATTTCTAATAATAATTTTTGATTTTAATTTTACAAATGTTTTTATTATTTCCCCATTTTTATTAATTAAAAATTAATTAATTTGTGGTTAAAATTTTTTAATTTAAATATTGTTAAAATTGTTTTGTTTGTGGTGGTGTTTCTGTGTGGTTTTCTTCTACGAATTTTTTGAATCGTAAAAACCTTCATCGGGTGGTGGTACTTCAGTAAGATGATGTCCAAATTTAGGATGACTTCCATCACCTGGTTTTTTTTTTCACATATAAAAAATAATATTTTAAACTAATATGAAATTTAAATACAATTATTATATTAATATTATAAATTCAGTCATTATTGTATGTACGCTATTGGGTGAGGTGGCGGGCATGATTTAGCCAAAATATATTCGAGATCATTATTACCAACAATTATTGGTATGCTATCTATTATTCAAGTGTGTTCTTTATTCGTTTTTGTTGTGGATCTCATTCAATTTACATTTAAATAAGAAAATAAAAAACGGGGAACCATGTGGCAGTAAATGGATAATAAAAAAACAACTATTGCCAAAATATGTTGATATGAAATTATAACCAGAATACAAAAGAAAATCATTTTTTAAATGGGTCGTAGCTGATATATAGAAATTATAATATATCATTTTACAAATTATCTATATTTATTTCCATTTGCAAACAAAAACAATGAAAAGAAATATTTTTAATTTATATTTTATTTATAATATAAAGTCTGTTGGTTTTGCTGTACTAATGAAGTTTTATATTTAAGCAGCATCACGCTTACGAATTCATCAGTCAATATATGTTTTCCAAATTATTTATGTGTCGGTTTATTATTGTAAATTCCATCGAACAATAATCGTAGGAAAAAATATATTGTAGTAAAATACAATACAAACATTGTTAAATGGATTTCTTAATGTGAAAATTTGGTTTGGTGGTGAAAAAAAGGTCACACTATACAAATTACTCATGTGTGTGACTGACCTTTTGTCACCAAATATATAATTCGCATAATTATAATGTTGTATTATATATTCAAAATATAAATCGAATGATTAGTAAAGTTTACATTTTGTTGTTATTTTCAATTTTAAAACGATTTTTATTTTTATCATATATGTGTTTTTAACTAAATATTACAGACGATATAGAATTAAACTATCGTGTCAGTTTTTGGTCTTTCCAACGCATAGAATATACGGGTTAATTAATCAGACATACACCAATATAGTTCTACCCTAGTAACAATGCCCGTAGTTTGTATGCAAAATTTCGGCATTATATGTAGTAGACCGTAGTTTCAATCCGAGGAAATATTTATGGATTTCTTTCTAATGTCCGCTGGAATTTTATATGATGAATCCATGGATTTTTTATAAAAAATGTCCTTGGATTATCTGTATATTTCTGATAATAATTTTGTACGGATTCTCTTTAGAAGCATTTCCCATTGCTATTATTCCACAGAATATCCATAGAATTTATATTCATATTTTTTGTGAGTTGATCCACTGTTTTGGACAAAAATATATGCTTGGGTTGTTCATGTATTTTGGCAAGTAATACTCGTGAACTGTCCGTAAAATCATTTTCAGCAGAATAAATTTTCTTATGACGATGCTGTTAAATCGCGGTTTGATTCAGTTTTTTACCGATACACCAGAAGTTCTATCAGCACGGAATGAAGATGCTGATCGATATAAAAAATTCATCGATTGTGCATTTTTTTTAATAAGCAACAAAAAAAAACCGTGGATAAAATACATGAAAAGTTTTTCAAAATTCCTCGGAAATATATTGATTTGAGTTTTAAAAATTATGTTGTTTTAAAAATTATGAAGATAAATTAAAAAGAGTGAAGATTATGTCTTGATAAGCAAAATATAAAAAATTTGAACCACTGTTATATGATAATTGATAAAATAAATTATGAATACAATACCGCGCGGGGATATATGTTGGACATAAATAAAACACAATTGTATATTAAGTGGAAAATCTATGGACATTCTTTGGACAAATTCCAATATATCTTTTCAATGGAAAATATGTGGATTTTTTCCACGGAAATTTTCCTCATTTTTCAAAGTACGGACAAATTTTTTTGCTAGGGTACTCGGCTATGGTTTCTCAAAACGAACAAATGATAATTTTAATTTAACAATATTTAGTATATGAAAAATACACTGGACCAGTACCAAAATTGAACTCGTAACCTCCGGTTTAAATAGCATATAAACCAAATAACTGCATCACTTTTTTGTGTTTACATAATATACAAACAACATTCTTTAATTTTTCTAATAATTCGGAATTGTATTGTTTACATTTCACTACTACAAAATTTTTAATTGTAAATTTTTACTTAAAACGTTGTTCAAATTTAAAGCAAATACATAGATTTTATAAAAAAAAAAAAAACCCCTCTCATCTTAACAACAACAATAACCGCATCATTTTGGTAAACATTTAAATAAAATATAATAATATTAGAGTACCTACTCATTCAAAATTATTTAAATATTTAATGCATTACGTTTATTTATGTGTGCGCACAAATTATACAAAAATCTAAAATTTTCAAATCGATAATTTATATACACATTCACAGGGTGTCTTAAAAAAAAGTGCCAGTCTATATAGTTCAATGTTTTTCTTTAGTTTCAAATTACATATGCAAATTAGCGATTACTTTAAGATCTACACTATTACATGTAACGTACATTCGATTTGGTATTTAATAATAATAAACCATTTTCGATTAGTTCCATTTTTATTAACAACTTTTATCAAACAATTCGGGCGTCATTTCATAAATGATGCGGATTATTTTATATGGTCTTCCAATGTCTCAAATGCGTTGTTACGATTATCAACATAGACCAATGATTTATTTAATCTAATCTTAAAAAAAAATATTCTAAAAATATCAAATCACAAGATCTTAGCACATTTCTCAAAATGATTGAATCGGTGAATTTGTGGTTTTCAATAAATCGATTTTTGCAGTTGAATTATATGGTAGATCACAACATTTTGTCGGATATCAGCAATATCAGAGTCAATTTTGGAAACAAAAATTGACTAATAATTGTTCATCATTATTTAGCCGTTTAACCGCGGACATGAACCTAAATATTAATCATTGCATTTCCTCTATATAGTTTTGGCGAACTGAACAATTAAAATAAAATTCAAACAATACGAAGTGTTAAACCTAAAATATTTTTGTCTATGTGTTATTTAATTTTTTTTTATAAATAAACAATTGTAAATTCATTAAAAATCAATTTGGAACACATTTAAAAATAAACATTTTTAATAATAACTTTATTGGTAAACCATTTCATCCACATATATATGAAATTGCACAATAGCAATTAACAATATTATTAATTATAATAATAATAATAATAAATGCGAATAAAATATAATTTTTTAAATATTTAATTATTATTAATTATTTTTATATGACGATATGTATTGTAACAAATAACAAATTTATGTTTAGATTGGCATTTTAATTATTACAATAATTCAAAGGTTAATATAATTTGTTTTGTTGTATTACGTAGACTTGTACAGTATTTAAATAAGTCGTAAGCATTCTCAAACCTACTCGATTTCAAACAATGACTGTGTACGTGTAAACATGCACAATTCGTACAGGTTCCCGATATTCTATTTTTAAAACATTAAATTATGATATAGTAAGTTTATCGAAATGGCATTGATGTCGATTTTCTAAATTCCTAATCGGTCATTGTAACTTAAGATACTGCATAATTTGTTGCGTACATTCAACTATTCCATTTATACGATTTATATTTACGATGTGCCACAACAATAAGTATTGATTAAAATATTATATTAACGTATTTGCAATAACAAATAAGTAGAAAGTAATGACTAGACGGAAAATGTAAAACAAAGAATATATTAGTTCTAATTATAGTCCCCATGCACAAGTTACGATATGTAAATTTAATATTATAAAAATTTAATACAATTTAAAAAGGTTAATAAAACTATATGATTATAAAAATAATTAATTCGTAAATGAAATTTATAATTAACGGATAATATGCGTATGCTTTTAATATTTCAAAAGTGGTGATTTAAATTTCTCAGTATTTGGTATAGGATTATGGGGTATTGTATTAAAAATCTAAAAAATATTTGTCAATTTGTGAACTGTATAACAAATAATCAGTTTTTCAGCCATCATTGTAAGAAATACGCCCAAAATATGCCAAAAGCATATGATAAAGTTGTTATTCAACAATTCTCAATTCTCGAACACTTATTGTACAAGCCATCCAAAATAAACGTTGGAATCTGCAAAAATCGATGGTACATGCGGATTCTTTGACCAGTACTTCCATAATGAATGAATGCATTTAAAAATGACTCAATTTTTGGATAGAATCTAAAGAGGAGAATTTTTTTTGTTGTGGTATATATAAATTACCACAAAATTTAAAAATAATTGTGGCTAACGATTGTTATTATAATTATATAAAAAAATGTTTGTAGTTTTTATTTAAAAAATTACAAACCCCTATTTATGATTACATATTGCAGTGTTTAACCAGTTAACTGTTTCGATCTCTTTGGGAAATGCGTATCAAAATTGCGTTTTGTAAATTGTCAATACTTATTACTCATGGCGATTATACTCGTCCTGACGCAAAATTTTGTACATTTTTCATATACTCGTCAAAAACAATTGACTGGTTAAAGTTCATGTCATTCGATTCGGTTCGGAGATGGTAAATTCAATTCCCGATATTGATATAAGAAAAAAAAGTCAGTATTCAACTGAATTATTATTTGTTTTTATATGAAATCAGATAATATTGAAGATCTTTAGAGGTCTAGAGGATGTATTTTATTAGACAATGGTTATACACACACACTATATGGTAGATTCATCTATTTAAGAATAATTATATTAAAATATATCACCTTTAAAAACATAATTACATATCAATTGATTGAATTGTTAAATATTGACGTACAGAGTAATTTATTCCAACTTGATTGTAATCGGTTGTATGTACTTATCCAAGCCACAAAGTTAACTCGACAGCAAAACGAAGGTAAGGTTTATCGCAAACAAAATTGGCCAATATCGTTAATGATTACGGAGGACGAAAATAAAGGGAACGTATAAAAATTTGAACAAGTTATTTTCTTACATTTTAAGAAGTTAAAAAAAAACTAATGCTATGCGAGGCATATCTTTACAGTACGTTTCATTTAAATGCGATTTGGAATTCGGTTTATTTGACTCTGCGGTTAACTACAATTTTTCTATACGAATTTTTTTTCGATTTTGACTTAAGTAAAATTATGATAAAAATAAACTTACCACATTTTTCAATTGTTTTCTGTATAAGTTCTGGTGTCGGTTGTTTTAAATCATATGCCCAACCAATTTTTGCAAATTGATTAATGTAAAATGTTGTAGCATTAAAATAATTAGCCAATTCAGCCGCTTTATAATCCCATGGAAATACATGATGATAATTGTGCCAACCTTCGCCCATCGCTACAATTGATACAGCTAAATTTTCGGCTGGATTAATACTCCTATATATTATAAATATTAAGTATAGGCATAATTTCATATACGAATTCTATTGTATTTATATTATTATAATTAATTTTATTTTAATATCGCTTACTTATCGTATGGCCGTGTACCCCATAAATGTGCCGCACTATTTACTAACCATGTAAAATTTAAATTTAATACATAACGAAAAACACATTGTGAAAAAAATGCCCAATAAAATGTTTCACTCCATAAATACATTGGAATTATTGTTGGTAATATAAAACATAATACCATTTTTAATGGTATAAAATATCTATAAAAATATATAAAAATATAATAAATTAATTAGCATATCTACTATTAATTAAAAATGTGTGTTCACCGTGGTCACGGCATTAGATTATGCAATGCAATATAAAATACAAAATAAAAAAAATTCAATTATAAAATTACTTTTGATGAAATTGTACAACTGGATCACTTGATATATCGGACATATCCATTGTTTTACCTTTTCGTAATACGTCCGGATGCTTATTCATCATAAGCCAACCAACGTGTGCAAAAAAGAATCCTCTATTTGCATTATGTGGATCAGCATCAGTTTCCGAAAATTTATGATGTACACGATGATCTCGTACCCAATCGTATAATGTATTTTGTCCGGACAATGTAAAACATAACATTAAAATAATGCGTAACGGTAATTTTGCTTTATATGCTTTATGTGTCCATAGTCTGTGAGCACCACCGGTTACACCAAAACCACCAATACCTCCAATCAGAAAGCCTAATAATAGGAATATAATCAATATAATTATTGTTGTGTCATTGATTGTAGTAAATTGTACATTATTGATTTATTTTATACTGTAAGTCAATATAAATATACGTATATAATTTAAATTGATGACGACACAGTGTATTGTAATATGTAACCTATTAATTAACTCATTTTACATTAGTATATCACGATAATTATTTTGTAATAACCTATCGCGTTAATTAAATTTAATTTAATTATTTATAATTATGTTCATTATGTAACGTAAAAATGTATATGTAAAAATTTAAGTAAAAATTTTAGGTTCTAACGCTATACGTGATTGATTAAATTTTAATGAATATTGTTTTTGAATGTATACAAATGACATTGGACAAATTTTATGCTCATAAACACAAATATTTTTTTAAAACACAAACTATTAAATATCCTTGTTTACTCATATTTAATTTAAATTAATATAATTTGATTATCGTATTTTTTTCTTCTTCTATTTTTTGTTTAATTTATATTAAATCAATATACGATTTGTCCAACTATTACGATGTGATCATAGTTATAAAGTGTGTTTTTTTATTATTATTATTTAAATTAGGTATATATGCACTTGTCCAATTTGGCACTTATTTTGTATTTCATTTAAAAATTAAATATATGCAAAAAATAAATATCTATTTACGTGTTCAGTTGTTGAATTATGCAAATATTTTGAAGTTTTATAATTAATAATTTGACAATGCATATTGCGATGATTTAACCAAATGTATTTTTATTTATTATTTTGGAAATCCCTTTTTAGCATTTCAAATTTCTTGCAGTGGCGAAGGATGAGAAATAGCATTCAATTTTTAATATCGGTATATTTTTCTTATAGACTGGGTGGAATTAAACTAAAGTATGAAAAAATATTTGGGTATTCACTGAATTAAATTTTCTGGAACATCGACTTTTGTGAATTATCATCTTTTTTTTAATAAATAGTCTTAACGGATTTCCATTTTTGCTTACATCATTGTAAATTATAATCAATTTACAATCTTTCATAGAAGAGTTTTTAAAATCGATACACGCCTTCAAAAGATATGACCTATTTTCCAATCGATGGCAGAAAAAATTTAAAGAAATTTGTGGTATTGCATAAAGTGAGCACCCAAAATGGTACAACAAATAATTATTTAATACAATATTTCTATAACGTCAAATAGAAAATCGATTATATCTTTTGAACGTGTGAATCGATTTTAAAAATCTCTTCTATGAAAGATTGGAAATTAATTATTGATTTACAAATTTGTATACAAAACTGGAAAATTAGTTAAAACCATGGCCCATAATTAAAAGAGATGATCATTCTTAAAAGTCAATTTGCCAGAAAATTCAGTAAGTGGACATTCCAATTTTTTTTTCTTAATGTAGTCAACTCGTCTACCAGAAAAATATATTGATTTTGCTATTTGAAATAATTTTTTGACGTGTCGCCACTGGTTTCTTGTCACCTGCTTAATTATGATTTTTTTTTCATTAAAAATCAATACAGTTTTTTTTTATCAGGAATTTTTATTGAATATTTTTTCTAAGATAGACCGGTCACTGCATCACCGGTGGGTGTTGCACACATTTATTTATTTTTCTTTCGAAATATAAGTTAATCAATCAAATATGAAAATGTCTATAACAAAACTAATAGCTATGTGATGGAAAAAGTATTTTTGTAAACTATAACAAAAATGGAATTTGTGGTTTTTTAAATCGAATAATTTTTAAGTATAATTTTTTTTGACACATAACATAAAATGAAGATTTGCTTGACCGCAGCAGCACTGCCGCTTGTTCGTACAGGTCATAACTGCAAAACACTTAACCAATCCAAAAACTTCATGTAAAGTTATGTATATCGACTTGAAAAAAAACATCGGCTATATATCTTTTTTAAATATGCGTAAAATGATTTTAAAAATATTTCCTGTGAATGTAAGTGGATTTGATTGAATTTAGAAATTATATATATTCTAAAAATTAGAAATCTATTTTAAAATAAAATTTCTTTGGAAATTTGCAGTATGAGTACCCAATTTTATTTTTTTTAGTTTAATTGTCTTGTGTACTTTCATACTGTCCTATATTAGAATAATATCGTTTTATTGTAATCCAAATAATTAATTTTTTCACGACATCACTCTGCTATTGCCCATTACGTTCCATTATACGCACACAGATTGTTCACAAATACATTGTACTGACAGACGAGCATATGTGAACGAACATTTTATTCATTTCCGCGCTCAAACACCTAAAAGATTAGTATAGATTTTTTATTATTTTAAACATCCACTTACAATACCTTTTCTTATATTTATTTCAAATAAATTACTATTTTTAAAACATATTTATGTGCTGACTATATTTAAAATGGAAATATGATTCATAAATAATTTCCAAAATTATACACATTTTTATTATATTGTTACTTTATTGACGGATAGCGCATAAATAATAATAAAACGATTGTATTAATTTTTGAATATAATTTATAATTACATTTCCTTATTATTGATAGTGTATAGTCTCAAATTAAAAATAAATAATTTAAAAACGATTTAGAATTTCATTGATTTTTAAAATTATAATAATAAAATTCTGATATTTTCATTCAAATATATATATATAATCGTTCAATTACTGTCGATGGTGTTATATGACAAATTGTTGTGCAGATTATCTAGAGAGATGACCTTAGTTTCTTGTTAAAAAAAAAAAAAAACAAAACATTATTAAGCTGAAAATTTCTGACTAATTGTAATTGCTCTTACAAAATAATTTTTACAATAAATTGAGTATTGACAATGAACTTAAATATTTAACCATGGTAATATTTTATATAAATGTCGTTAATATTATGGATATAGAAAAAAAATTACACAATTTTCTTACAATATATTTTATTTTATAATTCACATTATTTAATTTTTATTCGTATATTTATTACTTAATTTATTAAAAGTGTTATTTAAATGATAATACTACAAACGTTCTCGTTGAAAGTCGTTTTCGTTCTCCTCTGTATTCCAATATTTTGTATAATAAGTTTTTAATTATATAATTATATAATTCAATATTTTATCGTATATAACTAATTACAGTAGAACCTCCACCACTGTAATGTATTATAATCATATAAGTTTTGATCAAAAACAACCGAAATAATTACAAAGGTTGTGATTATAATAGTTAACTTATACAAGAGTTGAAGTAGTAATAATTTATTTTTTGAATATGGAGATCTTCAGAAATATTTTAAAATATGGACATAATACTCTACTCTATAATGTCAGTTATTGATACCATATATATATTTATGGTAATTGTAATACATTTATTTAAATACCATATTTACTGTATATACCTTTATTTTATATAAAAAGGTATTAAATGGATATGTGTTTAACAAAACATGAATTATAAAATATTTATAAAGAGCTTTCTCTTTTCATAAAATTACATCTTTTATTTTTTTATATCTTATAATTGTAATTCTTATACACTTATTGTCTGTATTGTCTTTTATCGATTCATGAAATTACACATTAAATATATGTGGATTTTATTTTAGCATAAATTATGTAATAATATAATAATATAACCTCATGTGGTACGGATTCCTATAAACATAATAATTAATAATATAATAAGATAATATTATATAAAATAAATAATAATGAATGGGTATGAATGTTAGAATGTACTATGTTAAAAACGAGATCTGAATTCGGAAACTTCTTAAATTAATAAACTATAACTATAATACACTAATATTACTGTTCAGTCTACGTTAAGACAAATTCGACGATCAGTCGACGAGCGCTGACAAATAATTAAATAAATTTAAACGTAGTCGTACATGATTTTGATGATGATGACCATACCGAAACATTCATTAGCAACTATCACTATACCAAAATTGTATAGATAAAATGTATGATAAACAATAATAATATATGTCTGACATTGATTACTCTCACCGCACGCTATAAATGGAAGACTATATGTACCATCGAATACCTAATATATATAACAATGGTTTTTATTATAGAATTTCCATTCTGTTTATTAGAAAATCAGTTTTACATATCTGCGAAAATGGCTGAATTCATCATACAATACTATATGTAGTTCGTTCAATTGAAATTATGAAATCGATCGTTTGTGAGTAAATTATTAGCATCCGTGCGTTCATAGCAACGGTGTCGATGTTGTTAGTTAATGTAAATTCGAAATTTAGTCATAACACAAACGAACGAACGATTCCTATTGAACGATCTTGGTCTCAAATGTCATTCTGATTTTACTGTTTTGATTGAAAAAAATTTGTATATATATTAGAAAAAACTGACTTAAAAATATTAAAATTGATATAAATAAAATATTAAATAATATAAAATAATAAATAAAAATAAGACATTCATTACTATTCAATTTTAAAAGAACCGATAGAAGAAGATGAGAAACATTGTAAAAATATATATTTGACCATTCTACCATAATTATTTTCAACCACTCTCATACCCATGGTTGGAAAATGTTCAAAAATGTAACAATATTTTCACTATGAACGACAAATATCGTTGACGATGTTACAACTACAACTGCATCATAAACGAAAATTTTTACAATTTTTTACATTATACGACATTATGTTATATTTTGTTGTGCTATGAACGCACAGCATATATTGTAAGGCTGTACTGAAGGCACTCAACAATATAATATATTGCTATATATATCAAAATAAAATATCATTGTGAAACGAACTGAGATGCTTTCACGATTTGCCAAAATATTTGCCACTATCAATCCAGTGCACATTGTTGAAACGATAGTTTGTCCGTGTATGCAGAAACTGAGTGCCAATTGTTGTCTTTCCAACAAAGGCGTTGCTGCTGTGCTGTTGGGGTTGTACAGGGTACTGCACTTTGACCGGCCTCACAAAATACGTTATTGGTCATAAATTCGTTCGGTGCTAAATGTTCCTATGGACGCGGCAAACCGTATAAACTATTTGTGTAAATGCTTGCATCATATGCACAATTATGGCATTGAATATTTGGGAAATATATGATGATGGATTTTTTCCATAATAAATGGATCTTTTATATAAAACTTTCATTTCTGAAAACAAAACTTCCGGTAAAATTCTTAGTAAAATAATTGCCATAGAAAAATTTATAATTATTCAGTATCGCTGCGACAAACTAACGCACAGTCGTACAAAATAATTCTATAAATAAAAAACGATGATTAACATTGTCTATGACGTTTCTGTATAAATCAACTATTATTAATATATTACATACCGCATTATTAATAGGTAAGTGTATGGTAAACAAAAGGTCTTTAATGAATGATTATAATATTATTATAATATTTGTTATTAGTTATATATTAGTTTTCTTAAACAAAAAAAAACATTACATTAACATATTTAAAGAAATATTAATTATCACTCTTTTTCAACATGATTTTTCAATTAAAATTTATTGATGTTTTCTTATGAATAAGTATAACTATAAATATTTTAATAATTTGTTTGCACATTATGCACATTTTATATTTATTTTTTGTATATATTTTACAACTACATAATAACAATAAAGTAATTTTCTTATAATAAAATTATTATGAAATAGAATTTTACATATGCGTATAGGCTATACAACGTAGATATGAAAATATGGTGTATAAATGTATGCAAAAAATTCTAATATACATTGTCATAATAATAATAACTTACTTTAACTTCTTAAGAGAAGTTATTCGGAATTTAATATGGTATCTGTGCAGTGACTGCTCACATATTCAATGTATAATCCTTTTGTAATCAACTATGTGCGTAAATAATATGAAAATGCAATATTTATCTATCAATTATTTATTTTGAAGGTTATTTGATTATTTTAAAACAAAACTTCCATTCATATCCATATACTAACAATGAAATTGACCATGATGTTAATAAACATACGTTAATGATAACAATTACATAATATTTTAAAAAGTAAGATGTATGCGAATGCCGCCTGGTAAAATATTCGTAATATGTTTTGTTAATAATATTTGTATATTATTTCAATTCATAAGAAGCGTAACCAAAAAAAAAGTATATATAAATGCAAACACGAGAGATGAGAAATTAAGAAAATATTTTATTTTATTATATAAAATTATTTGGGTTAAATAAATATGGTATTAAAATTGTTTTATACTATAATAAGTTATTATAACTTTTCTTCCTAATAATAATTAATTGTATAACTCATAATTTTACCTCGACTTTTAAAATTTGCAAATATTAATTTATTTTTTTTTTTTTTTTAATACAGTACAATTACACCACACCGGGTTCGTTATATATATGAGATGACAAATTGATATATAAAATTTATATGCAAATATTTTATAAATTTCTTAAAATGTCTATAGATTTTAATTGAATAATATTTCAATATAAAAATTTTACGCATACTCTTTTATACCAATAACATTATGAAAATCTTATAAAAAGTCAATTAGTCAATAAAAAACCGAAAATTTAATTAATTATATTTATCTTTGAATCATTTGTACAATATTTTATAGATGGATAATTATTTTAAAAATTAAAATACTTTAATTATTTTTGTAGAATAATTTAAGTTAACTTTGTTTCGTATTATTATAAAATTAGAAAAAATATTCACATAATTAAAATATTAGCAAAATTATTAATAAATAAATAATTTATGATACAATTTAATGTCATCGCAAATAAATTATGATATACCTAGTAACACTGTCCGTAGTTTGTCCGTAAAATTTCTGTATTATACAATATGTAGTAGTCCATAGTTTCAATCCGAGGTAATATCTATGGATTTCTTACGGATGTCCACTGGAAATTTATATTATCAATGCAACCCTGTCCATGGATTTTTATAAAAAATGTCCTTGGATTATCTGTATATTTCCGAGAGTATAATTTCTACGGATTCTCCTTAGTAGTATTTCTCGTTGCCATTATTCCACACAATGCCCGTAGAATTCATATTTTTGTGAGCAAATGGTTTTAGACAAAAATATATTTGTATCGTCCATGTATTTTGGCAAGTAATACCCGTGAATTGTCCGTATTAGCAGAATAAATTTTCTTATGACGATGATGCCAAATCGCGGTTTGATTCAGTTTTTTTACCGCGATAGACCAGAAGTTCTATGAGCACGGATTGAAGATGCTGAACGATGGCAAAAATTCATCGATTGTGCATATTTTTTTGTAATAAACAAGAACAAAAAACCGCAGATAAAATGCATGAAAAGTCTTACAAAATTCCTCGGAAATATATAGATTTGAGTTGCTGGTTGTTTTAAAAATTATGGAAATAAATTAAAAAGAGTGAGAATTATATTTAAATTTGAATCACTGTCTTCGATAATTGGTGAAATAAATTATGAATACAATACCGCGCGGATATTTGTTGAACATATTATCCATACAATCCAAAGATTTCAATTAACCTGAATAAAATACTATCATATTAAGTGGAAAATCAATGGACATTCTGTACACAAATTTCAATATATCTTTTCCATGGAAAATATTTTGATTTTTTCCACCGAAATTTTCCTCATTTTTCAAACTACGAACAAATTGTTACTAGGGATGATATGTCTTTTGATAGAAACCATTTAGCTGAACACACAAATATCGACGTCTTATATACGTATATATAGTTATTTAAATGTGCGGTGATGAAGCGTGACAAAATGTTTGCAATATCACTGCATTTTACTGGTAGACGAGTTGAAAGTAGACTACATTACAAAAAAAAAATTGGAATGTCCACTTACAAAATTTTCCGGAAAATCGACTTTTAAGAATTATCATCAATTTGAATTACGGGCCGTGGTTTTAACGGATTTTCCAGTTTTGTATACAGAATTGCAAATTATAATCAATTTCCAATCTTTTATAGACGAGATTTTTAAAATCGATTTACACGTTCAAAAGATACGATCGATTTTCCAATTTCATGTCATTGAAATTTTGTATGAAATAATGGTACTGTATAAATTTGTTGTACCATTTAGGTGTTAACCACAAATTTCTTTAAATTTCTCTGCCATCGATTGGAAAATAGGTCATATCTTTTGAACGCGTAAATCGATTTTAAAAATCTGTTCTATGAAACATTGAAAATTGAATATAATTTGAAATTCTGTTTACAAAAATGGTAATCTGTTAAAACTATCAATAAAAAAAAAATGATAAATCATAAAAGTAGATTTTCCAGAAAATTATAATTCGGTGAACACCCAAATTTTTTTTTCATAATTTAGTTTAATTTCATCAATAGGTTATAAAAAAAATATAGCGATATTGAAAACTGAATGTTAATTCTCAACCATCGTCACTGTAAATGTGCATCTTCCAAAATGTTGCGCATCGATCGGAATAGATATGGTAACTGCACATCAGGTGTCAAGTCCAAGGAGAATACGTTGTTTGTGTTGCGTATGTGTAGAAAAAATCAATTGGGTTTGACCATTTTGTTTATTTTTAAGAACTTTTGATTGTAAAATACATGTTCCTTATGTCACCAAATACGTTGCATTTCTGTTATTTGTCGCTGAAGTTGTGTTCGAAATTAATATTTACATAACATTTCCTATTTAACAGAATTATCACAATACATTATCGCAAAAAATCAATTGAAATATGTTAGATTGCGCATTAAAAAAAAGCTAACAAAAAACTAAACTATAATTAAAAAAGATAACAATTTAAATAAAAATGTGAAAATGAGTACGCCTATGTGATTTAAGGAAATTTTTTCTATTCTAAATAAATGTTAATTCCAATTTCTATATGTATTTCCAAAATTGTAGATATTTGTTTAATTCTTTTTAACATCACACTATTTTATAAATATTTAATTTAAATTATTTATTAAAATTTCATTTATCAATGTGTGGCAAAGCATAAAAAAATTACACAATATCATTATTTGGTGACCGAATTAATTGAAAGTATAAAAAAAAATAATAAATTGAATGTCCATTTACCAAATTTTACTGGAAAATTAAATCCTTTTATTAGTTTTCAACTTTTTAATTACGCGTCTCATATTTTTCGGATTTACATTTTTGTATATTCAAACTGACATGAATTAATAATCACAATTTCTATAGAAGCGATTTTTTTTTAAATTGATTCATCCAATCAAAAGATATTATTTTCCGTTTAACATCAGTGAAACTTTTGTAAATGTGAACGAATCTATGTGCAAATTTTTTCCATATACCATTTGGATGTTTTTATTTTTACTTCTCACTGATATCGTCGGATGGAAATGCGGCTATATTTAAACGCGTAAATCGATTAAATAATAAAAAAATGTTGTTCCACCTATAAAAGGTTGGTAAACAAAAAATAGGTATCCGTTGGGTTAAAACTATATGATCGGCGCGTTTAATTAAAAAAGATGTTAATTCGCTAAAAGTCAATCTATCGGAAAATTACCGCAAATTTTTTTCTTAATTTAATCTACTTTTATAATTAAAAAAAAATGGTATTGATATTGAAAACTGAATACTATTTCTTGCTTTTCGCCGCCACTTTGCATGCATATGCAATTTCAAGTATTACATAAGTTAAAATATATATATGAAAGCATAAATTAATTAATAAAATGAATAGCGAATTACGCACAGCATTTTAACAACTTTATAACAATAATTTGTGCGAATTTAATAAAGTAGTTTTGTATTTATTTTTTTTTCATTTATATTTACACAAAATACGTAAAAATTTAAAAACAATAATTTTCAATAAATTTTATTTTTACATGATTTCATAATTATTTATTATTGCATTATTATTTGTTTAATTTTATAAATTTTATATTGTGCCATTTTTTTTTATAATTTTATTTCCACTTACAATTTTTTATTTTTTTTTTTATAAATATAAAAATTAAAAGAAAGGCATTTTTTTTGTCTTTTTCACAGAGGGCTAACTTAAACCAATTAATTAAGTTACATAGTTACATATTTATTACATCGTAGTCTATGTGTGTGTGTGTCAGAAAGTTACTTAATCAATTTTGAAAGTACATTTAAAAAAACACAAACGGTGCATAGTTTTTGTATTTATTATCATATTTGGAATGTTGTATGCAAAAATGTATGTATTCGTACCCAGTTTATTGTAGTAAATGTACGAGTATATTTATATTAATCGATTATATAAAATTGTATAAATAATAATAATATCTTACCCCAGACAATTGTACCAATTATACTGACTGGTTCTTTATGCGGATTAAATAATCCAAATAAAAATAAACCATGTACAAAAAATATTCCGATAATATTTCCCCATTTTAATGGTGCTTTAAATCCAAGATTATATTTTAAATTAATTTCATTCACTACCTCAACATTATCATCACCACCATCACTGTTTTTATTAATATTATTATTATCATCATAATTGTTATTATTATAATTTTGTTGATCTATTAAATTTGCATTATCATTTATTTTATAATTATTATTATTTAAATTATAGCAATTATTATTAGCACAATTATTTAAATTATTATCATTGTAATTATTATTATTATTATTATTATTATTATTATTATCAATATTATTATTATTATTATCAATATTATTATTATTATTATTATTATTATTTTTATTCACATAATCTTCATCCGATAAAATATTATGCTTATTTTTTAACACTATACGATTTGTGATTGATGATGTTGGTTCAATTTGTGTTGTTACTGTGGCTGTTAAATGACCCATATCCATTGGTAAAATATTTTCACAAATATTCCTAATAAAATTCAAAAAATACAATTTTATTTTTTTATTTAATTAATCACTAAACAAAATTATTAAAAAAATAGGAAAAGAAGAAAATTATTTTTACATTTGAAATATATTGTTTTTTTTTAATTATTTTGCATTCATTTTATTTTATTAATTAAATAATATTTGATTAAAAAAAATATTATTCTCTTTTCTTTTTTTATTATTTTTTGAATTTAATTTAATTTAATTTAATTTTTCGTCTTTTTCCATTCAAGTGTTATTCAACAGTAAACAAATATTAAACTAAAGAAACTGAAATTTCGTACAACTCTTTTATATATTTAATGTCTCCCTCCAAGACTTCAAAAAAAAAATACAAAAAAATACAAAAATACAAAATTATTTATATTAACCGAATACACAATACAATAAAAGAAATGTTAAAAATTTTTCGTTAATAAACTGGCGTCACGATATCGATCATTATTAAAATGCATAATCATATACGAAAGTGACGAAACCGAAAAATATAATACGTATGTATTTTGCGGCTCTACTCTATACTGTACCTTAATTAAGATATGTGTATAAATTTACATATTTATTTATTAAGGTACGAGTATATATTCAGATATTAACTTAAGAAAATGTAAAAGAATACAGACAGACAGGTTGAGGAAAAATCACATTGAAACAATATATATATATACACACGTGAATATTTTATCGTAGTATCGTATATGTATAAAATTTTATCATTAAGTATCTTTTCAAAATTATTACATAAACAAGTATCAATATCTACAATCGATCCAGATCGATATGAATATGATATAATCCATATATACTTGCGCCATATGTTTATTGTTTCCTCTATTTTTGCCATTTTGGTACACAAATATTCACATTAACTTTAAGTTCATACTGATAATTTATAAAAAATTACAATGTTTTAAAAAAAAAAATGCCAAAAAATTGTTTTTCGCTACGAATAAGAAAGTGATTGTATGTTAAATAAATAAGAACACATAAAATATCGAAGGTAATCTATAATTTGATTTGGGATTATGTGCATATGGAAATGTGTTATAGTTTAACTTATTTAGTTTAACAATAATTGAGAAATAACAAAAACGATATTATTCACAGACACCCTTTTTGTTGAAAAACTATTATATTGTAATAATAGGAGACAGATTACCGGAAAATAAACATTATTGTGCTGCCGCACACGGAGTTGAACATACAAAAAACTTTAATTTTATATAAGTAATGAATAAAAACCCATCACCCACACCCACAAACAATACAATACGAAGTTAGAAATTATAAAATTAACATTATAATAATTTTAAATTCTTCTAAATTAACGATTATTTCTGTCGTGTTGTGATTGTACAATATATCCGATTTTGTTGATGGTGACAACTTTACATTATAATTTGTAATCATTTTTTTAAATTACTTTTTCTTTGCAATTAAAATAATCATAAAGATCAATATTTTCTTTCCATATTATTATTATTGTTACTACAAATTACCACACATTATTAAATCTATTAGGTATATTTACTAAATAATATTTACAGTATATATTGAAAGTAATTCAAAGACATATTAATTAAATATTTAAAAAATATATAAATAGGATTCATCAGTTACCATAATGTTCTGCAGTATAAGAACATAATTTTTGATTAATGTGTTGTGTACGAGCGTAAATTTAACGATAACATCATCTTTTGTTATATTTTAATTAAACAATATCTAGCATTTTAAATGTGGGGAAATTATTGTCCAGCGTATATCCTTATATTCGATCCATTGTTCCAGAAACGGATTTACTGCGAAAGAACAAGTATATATGTTGATGCAATCCCAAAATCCAGTTCTTCATAATTATGGAAGACTTTTTCAAGGGGGCTTTATTTGCCATTGATCTTAACACATAGTAATCTAAAATTGAGTAATATCTGGTGTATATAGCGGGTCAACCAATCCTAGTAACACCGTTCGAAGTTTGTCCGTAAAATTTCCGCATTTTATGTAGTTGTCCGTAGTTTCAATCCGAACAAAATATCCATGGATTTCTTACGGATGTCCGCTGAAATTTTATATTATCAGTGCAACCCTGTCCATTAATTTTTATAAAAAATGTTCTTGGATTATCCGCGTATATTTTCGTTGATTTGTTATTACTCCACAGAATATCCATAGAATTCATATATTCATATTTTTTGTGAATAGATCCACGGATTTTTACAAAAAAATGTCCTTGGATTATCCGCGTATATTTTCGATGATAATTTCTACGGATTTTCCTTAGATTTATTTCTCGTTGTTATTAGTCCACAGAATATCCGTAGAATCTATATTCATATATTTTGTGAGCAGATCCACGGATTTTGATAAAAATACGTCATGTGACTAGTGCACTCACACAAAAATTTTGCTATAACAGGTTGTAACTTGTTGAAACAAAATTTAATGTAAAAAATATACGTAAGAAATAAATAAATAAAAAGTATGATATTTATATTTTCTTATGCAAAAAATAATTTAATTGTAAAATTGTAAAACCTATACTGTCTTGAATAATTGGTTAAATAAATTATGAATACAAAACCACGGATATATGATGGAAATTTTTACCCTGACCATCCAAAGATTTCAAATTGACCTAAATAAAATACTATTTTATTAAGTGGAAAAACTATGGACATTTTTTTTGGATAAATTCCAATATATTTTTTACATATGTGGATTATTTCCACGGAAATTTTCCTCATTTTTCAAAGTACGGACAAATTGTTACTAGGTAGGTGCTTCTACTACGTTTATTTGGTGACTTTTGTAATATGTGTTGTGTGAACGATATTATGATTTGTTAATTTTCAAGCTATTATCATTTCAAATTCATTATTTGTTTACATATTGACAGTTTGATTCGATTTCAATATCTATAGTACACCAATGCCATTTGATAATTATTTTTTTGCCATTGTGTAATATCAATTCTTGAAGTTGCCATATGTATAAAATATGATTCTTCACTCTAGCACCATTATAACTTAATTTTCTAGTTTCTGTATGTTTCTAATGGTAAGATCAAGGTAATATATGGAAGGTGGTCAGAAAGGTTATAAACATATGGTTTCACCCGCATCCGGTTCAAATATGCATATTCTATAATGGCAATATTTAAAATATATGCGACACTAAAATTAGAATGTCTATATTGCAGGAACACACTTATTACATTTTATAATTATATATACTCCGATCGGATACTTTCCAAGCGACACTCGCGTTAACAATATATTTTTAATTATTATAATAATGATTATTTATTATAAAATTACGGTCTAATTAAAGGAAATGTTTTACATTTAATTGATCTTTCGTCTTATAATTGACACCGAAGTGTAAAATTAAAAGATACATTAATTTTCTGTTAATTTGAAATTAATTAATTTTTAAATTATATAAAAATATGGTCGATAAAAATCGTCTGCATAAAATTATTATTATTATTATTATTATTATTATTATTATTATTATTATTATAAATTGCATGTGGTAGATATAAAATTATATGTAAAATAATATAAAATTGCAAAGTAAACATATTTTTATATATAGTTTTAAAAAATGAGGTAAAATAATACTTAATTATTTTATAATTAATTTATTTATATTTATATTGTTTTTCTTTCTTTCTTATGTTGACCTTTTATATGCAGAAAATTATTTTATAATTATTAAGAAATTTGAAGTGTGTTTTCTGTATGGCGATTGTCGCATTAATTTTTAAATATAAAAAAATTTATTTATTTTTTATTTTTTTTGATTAAGAAAATAAATAAGAAAATAAAAAAACCTTGTTGCATCTTATGCGAAAAAACATATTTGTTTTGTTTTAATTAAACTTTTAAATAATAAAGTTAATTTTCACTGTATCATCATAATTTATATATTTTTCCGATATAACAAATCTATGGGAGAACATAATTTTTATAAATGATTTATGTTATGACTATCATATTCAATGAAACATTTATTATAATTAACACTTGATCGTATTTATATAAATAATTATAATTACATGCGATAAAAAAAATATGTATATGTAAATTTGTAAGAGAAAATGACCTATGATGAACCGTCTTTATGAATTTGTACATCTTCCATTGTCATTGTTTTGTTATGCGCGTATATTTATTATTGGTATCCTTCGTTGTTTATTTCAAGTACAATGTATCCATAATAAATATGCAAACAATAATTATAAAATGTAGGAAAAAAATAATAATAACTCACACACTCATCAAAGTTTTATGTGATAAAGGATACAGTTTAATTTTATTATTTCTACTCTATGGGCTGTGACATTAATTTATTTTTATATTATATACCAGGTATAGGAGTATGAAGTGAGCCGCTGCCAATAAATGGCTGTACTTATATTAGTAATTGTGAAAGAGCCTTAATGCAATGTTTTTTTTATTGTTTTGACATCTGTCAACAACATTCAGTGTTGTAAATTTCATTTGTAATACAACATAAAATTTTATCGTGTTAAAAATGTCTAATTTTGTGCCTTCAACAAACGATTTGCATTAGTTTTCTGTAATCATTTAAAGAAAAACGCAGCTGAATCTCAACGAATGCTTGTAGAAGCTTTTGGTGATCATGCTCTATCATTAGCAACATGCAAAAGATGGTTTCAACAATTTAGAGACAAAGATTTTGATTTGAGAAATGAAGAACGTGGAAGACCACCAAAAAAGTTTGAAGACAGTGAATTGCAAGCATTGTTGGACGCGGATGATACACAAACTCAAAAACAACTTGCACAAGCCTTAAATGTAGATCAAAAAATAATTTCTCATCGTTTAAAAGCAATGGGAAAGATTCAAAAGTGTGGAAAATGGGTTCCACATGAATTGACTGAAAGGCAACAAGAATATCGAAAAACCATTTGTGAATTGCACCTTCAACAATACAAAAGGAAGTCTTTTTTGAATCGAATCGTGACTGGTGATGAAAAGTGGATATATTTTGAGAATCCTAAACGCAAAAAATCAGGGATTGCAACAGGTAAAGCAGCAACATCGACTGCAAAACCAAAACGATTCGGTAAGAAGAGAATGCTTTGTGTTTGGTGGGATCAGGAAGGTGTGGTGTATCATGAACTTCTGAAACCTGGTGAAACTGTAATACGTAATACGGTTCGCTACCAACAACAAATAATCGATTTGAACCATGCATTATTAGATAACCGACCAGAATGGACAGAAAGAAAGAAAAAATCTGTTAAGATAATTTTGCAACATGATAATGCACCAGCACACAAAGCAAAACCAGTTCAGGATACGATAAAATCGCTTGGATGGGAGCTGTTACCACACCCGCCTTATTCACCAGACTTGGCTCCTTCGGACTACCATTTGTTTTCATCGATGGGACATGCTTTCAAAGAACAGCACTACAAAACATCTGAAGAAGTTGAAAATTGGCTATCTGAATGGTTTTCGTCCAAAGCAACACCATTTTTTCGACGTGGTATACGAAAATTGCCTGAAAGGTGGTTAAAATGTGTAGAAAGCGATGCAAGTTATTTTGAATAAAATATTTTTGATTTTTCTATTCTAAATAATGTGTTTTTCTTTCTTTAAAAAAGGCTCATTTCATACTCCTATATCTGGTATATACTGATCGCATAGCCACAGATAAAAGGGTGATTGTAACAGTATTTAGTTGATTTTGATACCCTTATATTTCAGTAATTATAACAATGAAATTCTTCAGATATCGATAGAATTTAATTGAAAACCAATAAAATATTTTTTTATAATTATACCAAATAATATTTGAGTGCGTTAAATTTACAAAAACCGATATAATCAATCTCTGTATAATAAATAATAATTGTTAATAAATATGCAACGCACTTACCTTTTATTCTTATTTAACATTATTTGTAAACACGCAAAGTTTTTATGGTATTTTATACGTTTTTTTTTCTCATAAAAATCGTCTGCTTTAAATTAAAATGAATAATTTATGAAGATCAATATTCAAGTGTGTAATATAAATGATGTGATTGCTTGTTTTGTTGTTTCGAATTTTTATATTATTTTAAATCACACGTCCAATTTACGCAAAAAACGATAAATTTCACAATATGTTATTAAACACAATTTTTCAAATACAAAATTCTAACACAATTAAATTAAATACATTTTCTGAATTTTCCATTAAAACCAAAAAAAAAAAACTGAATATAACAATTTAACAAATAAATTTAAAAAAAAAATAAATAAATATATAACTTAAATTAAAAGGTTAAATATAAACTAACAATAAGTTATTTCATTTTTAATTATATGATTTTCATATGTGCAACATACAATTTTTTTTATAGAAATATTTTTTATGTCAGCGAAAAAATTGGAAATGGAAAAAAAAATGCAAAATTTGTAAATTTTTTTTTATTTAATAAAATTATTTCAATATATGAATTTTTATATAATACGATTTTTCGGTACTATATAGAATTTTTACCAAAACATAACGACTATTTAATTAGATTAATTTTAAAAGGTATAAGAAAAAATAAAAACTGAACTTTTATTCTATATTTCATTTGTTAAATAGAGACGAGGGTCACTTAAAAATGTATTGCAGGTATTGGCATAGATATAATATATATAGAGGGCAATGTCCAATTACATATATATTTATTTTTTAACAAAAATATGATATATTAATAAATATTAATAGTGTGAAGTTATCGCAATAAAGTATAACAACAAATAAACCATTACACAGGCACACCTTAGTAGCATTGTTCGTCGATTGTCCACAAAATGTCCGCATTATATGTAGTGGTCCGTAGTTTCACTCCGAGGAAATATCTATGGATTTCTTACGGATGTCCGCTGGAATTTTATATGATGAGTGCAACCCTGTCCATGGATTTTTATAAACAATATCCTTTGATTATCCGTATATTTCCGATGGTAATTTCTACGGATTCTTCTTAGAACGTATTTCTCCTTGCTATTATTCCACAGAATATCCGTACACAGGAAAAAAAATTTTCCAGCAAATAATAAGAAATCACCAATAAATAGTATTTAAACTTCAATGTATTCTCAGTCGATGGTGATTTCACTAACATTTACGAATGTTCATTACTATTTATAAACTGATTAAAATTGAAATATATAGAAAACCAATATTATTATTTATGGAACACTTCTTACGATTTCATTGCAGAAAAGCTTTGAAAGCTTTATGTGATTCTTAGGATTTTTTTTTTTTTGACATTTAAGAATAGTTATTAACGATATACAATATTTTGTTTACATTGTCGGAAAATATTTCTAATAGATATAGAAATACTTTCTTTAAATAACCCCGTTACATTAAATTATTTTTTGTGCTATATATGAACGTTATTTCATAACGATACCAATTTTTTTTCGAATAATATGAATATTTTTATAATAGTTAGGAAAACGTCGTAACATTTACAAATATTTTATTTTATTAATAAATACTTTCTATAATAAATAAGAAAAGTTCTTTAATAACAATGAAGTCCATCTTTATAAAGTTGCTTCTAGGTCATTAGTTCACATTTGTATTATTCAAACGTTTCCCATTTTTAAATTATTAAAACAACATTTGGAAATACAAAATAATTCCTAGAAATAATATTTCTAGTATTTCTGAAAATATTTAATAAAAGCTCATATCATAAATAGTAAGGAAGTTCAATGCATAGCAAAAAAATCGTCCCAAAGCGGTGTAAAGAAATGGTTTTTAATAATTACGATCAACATTTTTTCTGTGTAGAATTTATAATTATATTTTTTGTGAACAGATCCACTGATTTAGACAAAAATATTTTTGTATCGTCCATGTATTTTGGCAAGTAATACCCGTGAATTATCTTCCGTATTGGCAGACTAAATTTTCTTATGAAGATGATGCAAAATCAAGATTTGATTCAGTTTTTTACCGATACACCAGAAGTTCTAACCGCGAATAAAATCCATGAAAAGTCTTACAAAATTCCTAGGAAATATATAGATTTAGGCTGCTGGTTCTTTTTTTTAAATTATGAAAATCAATTAAAAAGAGTGAGTATTATATTTAGATAAGTAAAATATACTAAATTTGAACCATTGTCTTCGATAATTGAAGAAATAAATTTTGAATATAATACCGAGGATACGTGTTGGACATGTTACCCTGACAATCCAAAGATTTCAATTGACCTATATAAAATACTATTATATTAAGTGGAAAATCTATGGACATTCTTTGGACCAATTCCAAAATATCTTTTCCATAGAAAATATGTGAAATATGAAATTTTCCTAATGTTTCAAAGTACGGACAAATTGTTACTAGGGCACGCAACTTTAAATGTTAACGATTTTATCCCAAAATTTATTACGTATGTTGTAACATTGATATTAACATATTAAAACTAATCATATATTATATAATTCAAAATATATTAGTTTCAAAATTTGTATAATCATAAAAAAATATCATCGCAACATGAACATGATGTTGCGGAAAGAAAACTAAACTTTAACTCTTATTATTATTAAGTTTATTTCTTTGGTACTCTGCAACATATGCCTGCCGGACAGTTAACACAAAAAATAATTTGACTGCTCTAATTTTTTGTCGTATATGTAAAATGTAAGCCCTTTCCCAGTGTTTAAACGCAAAGTCTCAGCGAGTTATTATGCGTTATTCATATCATTTTGCAGACGTACGTTGGAAAATTTAAGAATACCGGCTCTTTCGTCAGTGATTTGTGTATGCGTGAGTGAAATATGTATAGTTTAATAATATTTTGGAAAAAAATACATAATTAAATTGTATATTAGAAAAATTTTTATCATAATTATTTATCTTTTATATCGCATTTAAAATATTAACCTTCACGTAGTTTCATCGATTTCTATCCCAGATTATCAGATTCCTTATGTCGTCAACAAATTATCTTCATCAGTATTTCTCTTCAAGCAGCACGCCGTGCTTTTTTTCCCACTTTGCTTTTTCGTTTGTTCCATGAATCTTGGACAAATTTGATGTTATGGCTATTTGTCCATTGAACCAAATCACTCTTTTCATATATAGACGACTCTACCGGCTCCTTAGCATCACGACGAATTGACAGATCGTAGTATATGCAGTAAAGCTAATCAATCAATTTTGAAAAATATTATCCACAAAAAATATCATGCCTGACTTATTATTACTAATCTTTTATTAATTACTATCGAAAAAACATTAGTTTTTTATTTTTAAGTTTAACAGAAACACTCTCCACCCCTCTTTAGATTAAATTTTTAAATACTAATTAATGTTATTAAATAATTTGATTTTTACTTAATAATACATAATAATATATAATTTCTTTAAAAAAACTATGAATAACAAATTATTGCTTAAAAATATATATTAAAATATAAAATATGATTAAATCCAAAAATTATCGAAATTTGTTTGGATAGAGGTTATATCTTCATATAATATGCAATTTTAAATAAATTATATAATTTTATAATTTTATGATATTAAAAATAGAAACACCCAAAATAAATTATTATAAAAAATAATATTATTATTATTGGTTTGTGGGATATGTATCGCGTTAAAAATTAAAAATTTATTATTTATTTTATTAATTTTTTAAGTTGTTTTTTCCCATAAACATATATGACCATGAAAATATTTATTGTGTACTTTGCAATGGGGAATAATTATTATATTAAATCCAACTATATTTATAATAGCGCAGTGTATAATTTGATCAATCTTTATCTTATAATTGCTTAAAATTATTTATGCTTGTGATTTTAAATAATATAATCTATTATAAATAAATGTGTCATATCATTATAGATAAAATTATAAAGTAATACGGCGAGATTGACGATAACAATTAAACATTTATTCCATCATTTCTTCCTATATAAAAGTTTAATATGTATAAATTGAGATAATTTAAAACCAATAGATAGATTGTATATATATGTGAAACGATATAGGGCTGGGAAAATTTCATATAATCATGTGATTTAAAGTCATGGTATATATGAAAATTTGTTCATGTATGGAAAAGTTCTCAAAAGAAAATTTTATAATATATAGTTAAAAGTGAAAAGTCATGAGATATAAAAGTTATGAGAAGAAAATTTGTATGATGAAAATGTGTAAATGTATTAAAAACAAATAATCTGTTTTTGTCATTGGATTGTATTTGGTTTTTTTTCGATAACCCTAGTAACACTGTCCGTAGTTTGTCCGCAAAATTTCCGCATAATATGTAGTAGTCCCCGTAGTTTCAATCCGAGGAAATATCTTTGGATTTCTTACGGATGTCCACTGGAAATTTATTGGATGAGTGCAACCCTGTCCATGCGTTTTTATAAAAAATGCACTTGAATTATCCGTGTATTTCCGATGATAATTGTCACGGATTTTCCTTAGAAGTATTTCTCATTGCTATTATTCCACGGAATATCCATAGAATTTATATTCAAATTTTTTGTGAGTAGATCCACGGATTTAGACAAAATTATCTTTGTATCGTCCATGTATTTTGGCAAGTAATATCCGTGAATTGTCCATATTAGAAGAATAAATTTTCTTATGACGATGCTGCCAAATCGCGGTTTGATTCAGTTTTTTTACCGCGATAGACCAGAAGTTCTATGTGCACGGAATGAAAATGCTGAACGAAGGCAAAAATTCTTCGATTGTACATTTTTTTTTGTAATAAACAAGAACAAAAAATCGCGCAGATAAAATGCATGAAAAGTCTTACAAAATTCCTCGGAAATATATAGATTTGAGTTGCTGGCTGTTTTAAAAATTATGAAAATAAATTAAAAATAGTTATACAAATAAAGAGATTACATTTAGATAAGCGAAATATACAATATTTGAACCCACCGGTCTTGTATAATTGGTGAAATAAATTATGAATAAAATACCGCGCGGATATATGTTGGATATATTTGCCTGACAATCCAAATATTTCAATTGATCTATACTCTTATATTAAGTGGAAACTCTATTAACATTCTTTGGACAAATTCCAATATATCTTTTCCATGGAAAATATGTGGAATTTATCCACCGAAATTTTCCTCATTTTTCAAAGTACATACAAATTGTTACTAGAGTATTACTTTTATATAATAGATATGATTCCTGATTTTCTATAATGAGATTTCTTTATATTTATATTTTAAGCAAAAAAGAAACTGCATCATGGCTGAATAAATTGTAACATAGAATCTTTTAAGTTTAAGCAATTGATTCCAGTTTTCATATTTAAAGAAGAAAAAATCGTACACTTAATGTTTTATTTAAAAGAAAATGGAACAGCTGAAATTTACGGATTGTTTGTGGACGGTTATGGTTGAACATGTTTTATATCTGAAGGAACGTATACATGATTTCAGTGATTCAATTGGTTTTGTTCTGAATGATATGTCAAGAGGCATTATTCAGTGATTTTACTGTGTCACATAATTTACATATGTAGAAAATGCTGAACCACAAGTTTCAAAAAACAGTCATAAGAAAATATCAAATTCACTTGGTTGGGTATATGGTGTTACACCAAACGCTATATTCACCAGTCATTGCTCCTTCATATTAACAATTGTTTCAATCGACAAAGTCAGCCTTTTTTGATTGATTAAGTTTTATTTATACATTGAAATATTAAAAATTGAGTTTATATTAGCTACGAATTTTCTTCTTTCAATAGGAATACATTTGTTTTACGATATATGATAAAATATTGTAGTTCCATTTGAATTTGTATATGATTGAAAATATGAGGCGAATTTTAATGGTAATCTCCCGAAATTTATTAATTCGTGTCGATACATAATTCGTCTGCCAAATACTAAATACAATGTTCTTTTAATAAATTTCATTTGATTATAATAATAAATTATTAAAAAAAAATAAACTATTCCAAATACAATTAAACTCGATAACTTTATTTTACTTATACATTTTATAAAATATTACAAAATTATATATGTTTTAATTGGATTTAAAATTATATTATTATTAAAAGATAAATTCCATATTTTACCAAAAAAAATTAATTAAATTTATTTTTTTATTTAATTCTATATTTATTTTCTTTTTCATTTTTATTATAAAAAAAATAACAAAACAATTATTTCTTGTATGAATAAAATATTAATATTAAATATTTTACAAATTTACTGATTTAAATTTATGTATTGGAATTTTAAAAATTGCGGCGTTGTGATGGAGAAATTTAAAAAACTAAAAACTAAAGAAATAGAAATGTAAAAATGATTTTCTTTATCATCTAATAATATTTTTGGCTATCCAAATAAAAATCATTTGGCAATTTTTTCATTTCTTCTTTTCCAACTTCGGCTAAACATTCAGCAACCGGTCGTGCTGTATCAATGGCTCGTGTCAAACCATTTTTAACGGCTTCAGTTGTCATCGTTTGTAAATTAGTAGCTAATCCTAGTGCAGCAAATACTCGAATAATTGCTGTTGAACAACCTGTTCCTGTGTGGTGATATTGAAAATTCATATATTAATATCAATTCAAATTAGTCTATTAATTAATGTAATAATTAAAAATGTGTGAACTTTGTCACTATGAAATATTGTTATTTTTATTCTTTTTTTTTTAACAAGCTTGTGCCAACGCTGTGATTATATTTATATGTTTAGTGGTGATCGTATAGATTTCTATAGGCTACACCTGAATTTTACAAAACATGACACGCAAACAGTTCAATATTATCGTCAAACAAATCGCATTTAATAAATTTTTTATAATATTGCTAAGAACTTTTATTAATATTATTCACATAATATTATTCACCCTATTTGAATGCGATCTACTTTCAATGGTTATCAAAGTGAATACTTGCGTTTTTTTTAAATATATTCCTTAGCACTGTTCGAAATAATTTACGATTTTCTTCTATAGAATGAAATGCTTTTAAAGCATTTTCAAATAATCAATCTATATTTTTGTACACATCAACCCATTTCCGAGACATTTGATGATCAAATTGCATACTGTGTCTTTTCCTCGTATACCCAACAGGTTTTTTTTAAAAAGATCTCAGTATTATTTGAAATTCTTAAAGAATAAAGTGTCTCAATTAATTTTTATTTTTATTTATTTTAATCACAATTATTTTTGAATTCTGTAAATTTTATGTTATTTGTGAAACTGCGCGGTATGCGTTCATATAATAATATTGCGTCAAACCATAAAATTGCACAAAAATTGATTATCTGCACGAAAATTTTATATATTAGAATTAGTAATGAACTAGAAAAAAATAAAACAGAAGATTCATTCACAATATTACAGTTCCACACTCAAACAAATATATCTAAAATCTAACCTATTATATTTTTATAAATAGGGTAGTGCAATTACAATTTTGCGGCAAACTTATTATTGGTATAGTAACAAACTTATTAATGATAACAGAAAAAATTGTTAATAGGTTTTGAGACAATTGGCCCATTGGATGTTAAAGTTTGATTGCTGAACTTATAGTGCATAAATAAATTCCAACGATTGCACAAGACGATTTGTATCCCAATAAAGTTGTGTATAAAATCAGCAATCATTATTACAATGGTTACAAATGATTTTCGTTATATAAATACAATTATATGAAAAACTGTAACAAATTGTTTAAGTGTACCCAAACACAATTCCTAGACCCTATACATATAATTTTTATTTTTAATTGAAAACATTGCAAAATTAATGCACTACTAATATTACTAATATAGGCAAAACAAACTAAATAACTTATAATAATTTAATAATAATAATAATGTATTATTTAATTTACGTCAGATATGATGACGACTAACATATTAATAATTTATTGAAAAAATTACTTACGTCAACAAATTCAATTATTTGTGTTTTTTTAAAATTCTGAACATGTTTAAATATAATTATATTAGTACAGTATTTGATTATGAATGTGTATTTAAATTGTAAAATTATAATATTTACAGATAATAAAATGTATCAATAATATAAATATTGTATTAGTGGTAATATAATTGAAAAATCAGGTATAATTTTATTATTCTTATGATGACTATATTATTTTTATGATCTTTTTATTGTGTGTTACATTTTGCTACAATAGTATAATTTTGAATACATAATTCATTTATGTTACATTTTATACCTACACACAAAATAAACTGAGTGTTGTAGTCAATGTATGCTTTTCAATCATCACTTCATTTATAAATAATGAAATTAATTAAATTTGTCGTTGCGACAAGCGCTTAGAATTATTTGCGAAAAAACAATATAAGTGCCGCTATATGAATATATAGTCATACAATAAGCGAACAATAGATTGCCTCTGATTTCTCAACCATACATGAGCATGTGCAAGGAATCTAGATAACAATTTTTCATACATTCCATGCTAATTCATAACAGTTCCAAATTAGTCCTCTCGTATATAGGCCATCGTTTCAGCACTCAATTATAAAAGAGTATTTTAGTTTACCTAGCGTGTAATCTTTCTCCTAGGCACTGTTTACCGATGGTGTATTATTGTACCATATGTTTTGTTGTATAACCCTCTAATATGCTTTAATTTTAGTTTTTAGAAAATAATGAATATCAAAATATTGACATTTCTGAAACCAAATGTTTCGAGGATTAACTCATAGGAAGACCGCAATGGATCTTTCTTGATCCAAGTACCGGAATTAATTCCTCTTTATATAAAATCAACAATCAATCAAGTGATTTATTTGTTAAAATTTTTCGTACATTTATTAAAACTTATTTTTTTGTGTAAGAAAACCCATTATAGAAACAAAAGCAAAGAGCTTGATAATTGGTAAGTGGTATAACACGTATTCGTGTAACCACTCAGAATTATGTATTGACATATGGCCATAATCTGGATGGATTTTTACGTCGATTCATCATTGTTGACCAATGATTTATCACTATAACGCCAGAAATAAAACAAACAATCGAATCAATGGGTAAAACATGGGGTTCAACAAATATATACATTGTTAAGATGTAGAACAGATTTGTTTCTGTGCCATCTTTATCCTCTACCTTATTGATTAGTAACGACTTCTGATTTATAATTCAACTTTTAATTAGATTGAAATATTATATTTGATATCCTATTACAGGACGTCGGAAACACTACCGGGTTAAATGAACGTGTTAACACATTTTTTTGAGAACATAAAATTTATATTCTTTATAAATGTTGAATTTTATTATCTATATATTGTACAAAAAAGTTATCAATCCATATTCATTTGTAAAAATCCAAATAATTAATAATATGCAAACATTTATGTCATGAAAATCATACGGTGATTTGTTCTCCAATTTATTCACGCAAAAAATACATAAATATTTATTCAAAATTATAATTTAAGCAAATTTTTTATTTTTTCTGAATGAAATCAATCAACTCGAATTTATCATTTAATTTACATAAAAAGTACATATTTATTTTTTTATATTGTATAAACATATTTATTGTATGCTCTCGTGCATATTTTCATATCTCATGTTATTATGAGATATAATATATTTAAAACAATACGTTCTTCTCGTCACGTAGCACTGCCCTTGACAATGATTATAAAAGCAATTTTTATATTAATATTTGCGAAAATTACAATTTTATAATTTTGTATAGATAAAATTTACATATACATACAATATTATTTTGTAAATATTATTAAAATAATTAATTATTTAAAATTGTAAGTATATTATAAAAAATAAAAATCAAAAACTAGTATCACTGACGTATACAAAATCGTATAAATAAAAGTGAAGCAGGGAACAAAATGTGTGTTAGTTTTCGATTTATTGTTAATCATAAATAGTTTCTATTTCATTTATTTACTTCTTTTTTTACGCAAAATATGACTGCGAATGAGTTGAGACGGCAGTTTCCTTACAAATTTATAATTTGATCGCATTCGTCTGTTAATTTTCTCATTTTTATTTAGATCATATTAATTTGAAAAATGATAAAATACTACTGTGTCCTAAAAATATGGTGATATTTTGAATATATATTGAAAAATCGTTATATTTATTCTTCCAAGTAACCAATTCAAAGCAATCCGATTCAATTTAATGCATATTCTTTACACTATACAAATTCAGGCATTATAAATAATACGTCGTACAAAAACCAACAGTATATCAACAATTAATGAAATTTGTCACATATGTTAATGTATACATAGAACTATCAACATAAAATATCATTAATTATTTGAATTGCCAATCGTTGCGAAAATTAAACTAAAATGTCACCTTATGCTTTGGACGCTGTAGTATACAAGCACGAGGTGATAATGTTACAAATTAAAATCTAAAAGCCGCGAAATATTTTATATTGAAAATAATAAAACAAACAAAAAACTCGTTATTTGTATTCAATTTTTGTTTTTTTCATATTTAATATTAAAAACGCCACAATCTAATTTATGTTAGGTACTGAATGCTATAGACAAGAACTTTAATATCACCAATGTTGCATCGATAATTGTGTAAATCGTTTTGACAATACTATGTGTCTGCATAAAATTATTGCAATTGAAATATTTATCATTCAATATTACTATATATAGAAGAAAAATTCTATTAAAATATATTCTATAGACACCATCGGTTTGAACTAAATGCCAAACTGCTGGTATTCAGAAAATGCAATTTTTGTAGAGTTGTAAATCCTTTAATTGTTCATTGAAAACATTCCTTTTAAGATTCACATTGTGATAGTATAATAGTCATCGTTTTCCAGCTGTGATCAGCTAAATTATATGACATGGTAAAATAAAACAATATTAAATAAAGGTTGTGTAGGTCCCATTCTCCATTCCCATATCAATATAATTTGTTAATTTTAATACAATATATATTTATAATTAAAAATCAAAGTTGTTTGCCAGTTGTTAAAATCGAAAAATAAACATAAAAAGACACTTCTATTAGTAGCAAAACTTGTCATTTAAACCATAGCATATCACAATGACAGTGATAGTGATGCTAGTGATAGTGATGCTGGGGTGTTTTTTAATATGAAAATATCTGCTGAACGGTTGACTTTTGGTGCATGGATCAGAAGGTGGAAATTATTTTTTTTTAAATCCTTTACACAAAACAAACACGTGAAAACTAACTTTTGTTTCCAATGCAACTATCCCATTGACTTTGATTTTTCTTGTAATATGGAATGCACCCTTGGATATGTTTACCATACAACTATCAAAAATTACACAAGTCACATGACCATTCATTATTTTATTATTATATGATGGCAATATTATATACATTTTACTAGTGTATATAAAATAAAATTGAACTATATATAGGGAAATGAGCCACAATTTTCACTGTTCCCAAATGTCGATCACTTCTTTTAAAAATATCAACATATAATAAATATTTATAGACATTTGGAACTGCCGTAGTAACAATTTGTCCGTACTTTAAAAAATGAGGAAAATTTCCGTGGAAAAAATCCACATATTTTCTATGGAAACAATATATTGGAATTTGTCCAAAGAATATCCATAGATTTTTCACTTAATATAACAGTATTTTATTTAGGTCAATTGAAATCTTTGGATTGTCTGGGTAATATGTCCAACATATATCCGCACGGTATTTTATTTATAATTTATTTCACGAATTATCCAAGACAGTGGTTCAAATTTTGTATATTTCGTTTATCTAGATAAAATTTTCACTCTGTTAAATTTATTTTCATAATTTTTAAAACAACCAGTAACTCAAATCGATATATTTCGCAGGAATTTTGTAAAACTTTTCATGGATTTTATTCGCAGGTTTTTTGTTCGTAGACCTTTAGTTCAGCATCTTCATTCTGCGGTCATAGAACTTCTGGTCTATCGCGGTAAAAAACTGAATCAAACCACGATTTGACATCATCGTCATAAGAAAATTTATTCTGCTAATTCGGAAAATTCTCATGGGTATTATTTGCTAAAATACATGGACGATACAAAGATATATTAGTCAAAATCTGTGGATCTGCTCACAAAAAATTTGAATATCAATTCTATGGATATTCTGTGGAATAATAGCAATGAGAAATACTACTAAGGAGAATCCGTAAAAATTATCCTCGGAAATATGCGGATAATCCATGGACATTTTTTATAAAAATCCAAGCACATCATAGAAAATTCCAGTGGGTATCCATAAGAAGTCCAAAGATATTTCCTCGGATTGAAACTATGGACTACTACATATAATGCGGAAATTTTGCGGACAAACTACGAAAAGTGTTACTAGGGTGGTGGACGTGGTCCCTACTGCAGTTTGTTATAAATGTTTCTATAAATAGAACTTAATTAAAATAGATTCATAACATTAAAAGACACATATTTTACAGGATTGGCGAAAATGTTTATTATTTTGGTTTATCCTCTTGTGGCAATTATTAAGTAAAACTAAATTATTTAATTTAATAATCCATGAAGAGAAAAACATCTTTTCCATTATCGATTTTCATCCATCATAAATAACACAAATAACAATTCATTGTACACTATACGAGCATATATGAATAATTTTTGGATGGTTTAACACCTTCATATATTTTATATTAGATAATTGCATAACTTCCTTCACGATTTGAAGAATTAAAATTAATAGGGTATATTTTTTGTAAAATTTCCCATTTCAGTTCATTCAGTCTTTTAGAGCTTCTTTTATGTCTTGTGTATTATAATGGTAGAAAAGTACACCTTTTCGGTTGGTCAAATATGTACGTTTATTGCTTTATTTCAGTCTATAGTGAGTTGTTCACAGTAGATGTTTTATGACATCTAAAAAGAGAAACGTCTATCGATATTCCATTCAGTTTGTTTCTTTCAGTCAATCAATATGGTATCCATGTGCATCGAGCTTAGAAGTGAATTCAATGTTCTTTAAATTGTGAAATGTGGTTGAATATCAATGCTTCAGTACTCAGTAATCTATTCAGTTATTATTCGTTGATTATTCATCATTTCTAAATGTGCTAAACAACAATTTTTTTTGTGTTCGTAAATCTGTGTATCGAGCTTAGAAGTGAATTCAATATTTTTAAATTGCGAAATGTGGTTGAATATCAATGTTTCAGTACTCTGTAATCTTTTCACTTATTATTCGTTGATTATTCATCATTTCTAAATGTGCTAAACAACAATTTTTTTTGTGTTCGTAAATCTAAAGCTATTTTGCAACAAATAGCCTGCATGTTTTTTTTTCAATGTTCCGGCACGCAGTTATGCTACCATCCAATTAAGTTAAGTGTTAAAATGGATTGATATATACAAAAAATGATGTAATCCCATATATTAATTAAATAGAGTCGTATTTAAAATACTAATTGAAAAAAATCTATTAATAAAAAAAAATGTATAATTTAATTAACATTAATTAAATCATAATAATAATTGACAATGTTTAGGGGACACATTTTTTTCTTGTTAGAATTCATTGTAGCGTTCAAAGAAAAATGTTTTATATAGTTAATTATAAAATGAAATAAAAAATACTTGCAAAACATTTTCGTATGCACAACGTCAATGGTGATGATAAAGAAAGATATACCAATACTTAAACAATAAATTTTTTCGTAATAATAAATTTTCGATAATTGATGTTAAATAATTTTTTTTAGTTATTCATTATTGAATTAGTCTTCCTATAGTGCGACAGAACGAAATAAAATAATTAATAAATAGGTTAAAATCAATTAAATTTTAGATGAGTATAGTTCTTGGCATGATTGGTATATTTTAATTTTTTTATTTTTGCATTATTGACACTTAGTTTATTTAAGTAAAATAATTTCATACAATATTTATAGAATTTTTGTTTGTAATGCTTTTTAATTATCATCTTTATTATTTTATAATCTCTAAAATCAATATATATTCTTTGTTAAATATTTAATTTTAACTATAATAAATGCGTTAACAAAAAGAATAATCCCGATAGTAATGCACACTAGAATGAGTTATAATAATTAGTGAACATTTCATAGGACGTATCCTCCGTATGCAAATTTGCACAACAATTTTAGATAAACAGTTTGATTTTTCACAGTAAAATATAGGTGAAACGTGACTTATAACATTTGCAAGAGGTGACTAATCAAGCGGCTTCAATGCATCAATATCAATTATCCTTTTTTCTTATTATTGTAATAGTGCATTTTAGTGGTTTATATTTCTTTACTTATATACTGGATTTAATCCATGTTTTGGATAATTTTTAAATTTAGAAATGATTTAACATAAAATTCTTGAAATTATTTGGTTTCGTTTGTACAAAAATATTGCAATATTCAAATAGATTTACCAATCGATTAATCTGTTGGTAATCATAAATTAATAATTTTAACACTTAATCCTTTATTAATATATATTTATATATAAAATATATATTTTAAGCATACGACAAACTGATCTGAATTAATATAATAATTTTTGCAACATTTCTTATACAAAATTATGGTTAAAAAAACGTATTAAGACGTATTTTTAGCAAACATGTAAATTAAATAAAAACAGCATTATTTATCTTAAAAATTTATGTTATAATTTGAAACTGTCTAGAATAAAATCTGTTTTCACATTTAAATAGAAATAATAAATTTTGTGTGTGTTTGTTTGTTAATTTTTTAGTTTTCGTAGTCATATTATACAAATGAAATATTTTCAATAATTATTAATTTCAAAACTTAATTTATGCGGATCGGTTACTCACATTTTGATGCGATAAATATGCGTTGTTAAGGACATGAAGTTAAAAATAAAATTATATATAGTTGAATATTCGTTTAAAATGTATTGATGGGTAATACATTGGATTATTATAAACAATTTAAGTATAAGGCTATTTTGAAATTCGTACTACAATTAAAGATAATTATAGGTTTTTATTTTAAAAAACCAAATAAGTTTTTAATTAATTTTCATTAACCCTTTTTTGTTTTAATAATAATTACGGTGTGTATGTGCGTATAAAAATAAACGAGTCTAGCTAATTAGAATTATAAAAATAGTGTTTTAATTTTTGTAAAAATAAAAAAAAGCCAAGGGACTTAATTAAGAAACATTTCGTATAAATATTACAATTATTATGGAAAAAATACTAGTGTATTTTCGGAATACATTATGTTTACACTCATATAAAAAGTGTGATGCTTCCAAATAATTAACATTTATAGCAATTATAGGAATTTGTCAGTATATAAAAAGCATTTTCTTCAGATGATTGTGACTTTCGATAGACAGACCTTATTATTTCAAGTAATACAATAAAACCGATTAATAAACAAATGCCTATTTTAACAACAACACAATACTTTATTTATTTATTAATTATTTTTTTTCAAACATACAAAAATCAATGCCAGATTTTAATTATGATAATAATAATGACACACATAAATAATCATTAATAATCAAACGATGGTCAATACAAATAGAATTCTATAATGTTTTTATGTGAGAATTTACTAAATTTCAAATATATACCTAAACTTAAACACAAC
Organism: Bibio marci; assembly: GCA_910594885.2. Classification (NCBI taxonomy): domain Eukaryota; kingdom Metazoa; phylum Arthropoda; class Insecta; order Diptera; family Bibionidae; genus Bibio; species Bibio marci. Next base: position 45,509,591 of record OU343114.1, read on the forward strand.
CTATTTTAATAATATTGTTATTTTGTATACCTTTTTATGGGTTTACAAACCCAGCATTCATTCATATCTCATTATATTTCTAAAATATTTGTAGACTTTAAATGTAAGTCTAGAAAAGCAACGTAAATTAATGACTGCTGTTAGTTTGTGTCAATCGCAAACAAATAGATTTCATTCTCGATCAGGTTAAAAATAATTTGGATCAAAATTAGATAAGAAATAACCAAGTCAACCATTTGTCAAGTATCTGATTCTGAAACGTGTCGTGAGAATAATTTTCTAAGAATGTCTTAAGAAATTGTTCGTATAATCTCATATTCCCTAGTAAGACTGTCCGAAGTAGTCCGTAGTTTCAATCCGAGGAAATATCTATGGATTTCTTACTGATATTCTTACTGGAATTTTATATTATGAGTGCAACACTGTCCATGAATTTTTATAAAAAATGTCCTTTGATTATCCGTATATTTCCGATGATAATTTCTACGATTTCTCCTTAGAATTATTTCCTGTTGCTATTATTCTACAGAATATCCATAGAATTTATATTCAAATATTTTGTGAGCAGATTCACGGATTTTGATAAGAATATCTTTGGATTGTACATGTATTTTAGCAAGTAATACCCGTATTAGCAAAATAAAATTTCTTATGACGATGATTCAAATTCATCGATTATACATTTTTTGTAATAAACAAGAAGATAAAACCGCGGATAAAATCCATGAAAAGTCTTACAAAATTCCTCGGAAATATATCGATTTGAGTTGCTGGTGGTCTTAAAAATTATGAAAATAAATTAAAAGGAGTTAGTATTATATCTAGATAAACGAAATATACAATGTTTGAACTATTGTCTTGGATAATTGGTGAAATAATACCTTAGATATATGTTGAACATATTAATCCAAAAATTTCAATTGACCTAAATAAAATACTATGATATTAAAAAGAAAATCTATGGATATTCTTTGGACAAATTCCAATATATCTTTTCCATGGAAAATATGTGGGTTTTTGCCACGGAAATTTTCCTCATTTTTCAAAGTACGGACAAATTGTTACTAGGGTTCTCAACGTAGCTATTTTAATCAAAATTTGATAAGAAATTACCAAATTATTTATCGGTACATTATTTGTTCCAGAATCGTGTTATGGCTTTACTATTTGCTAGAAACTTCATGTTTAGATAATCTGATTACAATATGCATTTTGATCAAAATTGCCGAAGTTTCAAATATCATGATCGCAGCTGAATAGGGAAATATTTTCTAGGAACTTTGTCGAAACCGTTCATATAATTCCATTCTCAATCTATATACGAAATTACATCAACATTCGCTATAGGAATAGTGAAATTCAAAAAATTCAGGATTCGAACAATCTATCAATTGTTTCTGAAATTGTTTGAAAATATCAACACATAGAGTATTTTGTACATAATCTGGTACCGCAAGCGTTGTGATATAACGATGGATGCTTGAGTGTTGAATCGAGCATACATTTTCAAGTATTTTTTAGAGTATTAGGTGAACTTAAAAACAAGCATTGTCTATATATTGTATTTAAGAAAATCATAATTTTTATAGCACTCTTATATTATGCATATTTTTATATCTTTAATATATGTGTATTTAAATTCGGTAATCACCATTATGTATGTAAAATTTTTTAATAAAATTAATTTGTTCAACTTACCATAACTTCCAAATTCACCACTTTGATAGTCAAATGGTATTAAATAATGATATAATGGCCAATAACTTTTTGTTATTATAAATATTAAATTTGAATCGGATGGTTTTGTTTGCGCATCTAAACCCCATAAAAAGTGTGCTGAATTAACTAACCATGTTATATTTAATATGATTAAATAACGTAATGAAAAGGTGACAAATAATGCAGCCGATACTGTGTCATCCCAATATTCCAATGGTGCATTAATTGGTAATAAAATAAAGAATATAAAATAAAGTATCCAATAGAATCTGTGGATATGTAAAAGTATAAACACATTTATTTATTGATATCTTAATGAATGTCTATAAATATAATTATATATTTATACCTTTTTTGAAACATAACAACACCATCCGCTTCTAAATCACTGACATCAATTTTTTTCAACAGTGTCTCTTGTCGTTCACTAAAACCTCTAAGTTGTGTAAATACTTGTGCATGTAAAAAATTCTTATCACTATAATATGGATCATCATTTGTTTTAAATGTTTGATGATGCAATCTATGTTTTTTTACCCATTCATATATTGTACCCTGAATTTTATTTAAATATGTATAATTTAAAAAAAGTAAGAAGAAAATTAAAGATAAATAAAATAATGTTATTTTATGGTAAAATTAATTATATGAAAATATTAATTATATTTTTTAAAATTGATCACGTATCTATAGGCATGATTACTCTAAACGTACTCAATATAATAACACCGCTTTTGTTGGGCGTAAAATTAAAATTAAAATGTTTGGTGAAAATTCTTAAATAACCACTGAATGTTATACTATTTTGTTTAACACCAATCTATACCTTAACGTGTCTTTGCTGTATCCTTTTTACATTCTACATAATAATAACGTAGAATGAAATACAATGAATTTTAAAGAAGCTTTAAATTGCGATGTTTTTATTTTCTTATATGAAATCGACGGAATGATAGTTTATTTTTTAGGTATAAATAAATAATTAATTTATTAGTTTCGTATGTTTGGTAAATACAATAAATAAATAAACAAACGTCGATATTTTAATGAAATGATTTGATCGAGATTTAGCAGTGGCAATCATTTTCACCAAGCATATTACTTAATTATACAGATGTCTGTGACAATATTTTAGAATAATTATGAATATTTATTAATTACTATTGAAAAATCTTATTATAACTTAATTAAACTAAATAATTAAATTGTATTACATTGTATTGTAATATAATTTAATAAAAATGACAATAAGTTTTATATTAAAATAGGAAATGACTGACTTAATTGAAAAATGTACAATATAAATCGCAAGTGATTTACGAAAATTCAAAATAATTAAAATATATATTCAAATATATTCATCGAGTTAAAGTTCAAAATACAATTATGTGTTTTCCATAATATGTATAAGTTTTTATAAAACGATGATTATACGTTATATTACGAGTTGTATTTTTATTTAGTAATATCATTTTACATTCCGATAATTTGATTATACAAATTATATAAGCAATTTATTTTACACACTAGCCGCGCACCATACGAATAAAAATCGTTGAAATTGTGTTAAATATGAAAATTAATTAATTATACACTTACATGTCCAGCCATTGTTTGACATAACATTAAAAATATTCTTAACGATAAATCAGCTGTATATGTATGATGTGCCCATAATCTATGTGCACCGCAAGTAACTCCAATGATACCAATTGTTGTTATACCCAATGTAAACAATACAGTTGCAAGACTGGTATTTGAACATAGTACTAAAATTCCGTATAAACCTAATATATTTAAATGTATATAAAATAGTACAGATGGCCAACTGGAATCACGTTTTGTACTTAATTTTTTTAAATTGTTATCATTTTCATCCTTTAAATTATCCGCAGTTGTTGTGTTATTTAAAATTTCTGTTGATGACGGTCTGTTATCCATATTATTATTTTAGACTTTTGCAAACGTTTTCGTTTTCGGTAACTGTGAAAATCAAAATTTTTTGTGTAAAATGGTTGTTAATTTTAAAATTAGATTATTATATTAGAAATTATAGATACAAATGTACGGAAGGCTCTGTTAAAGTATTGGGTTTTTCACGTGTTTTTTGGAACTATTTCATTAAGTTTTTTTCCGATATTTAATTACTAATTAAATTTAGTATGAGATGTACAGAGTAGATTTATTTTAACTTCAGTTATTCTAAACATAAATGTATTTATTTAAAATTTTAACATTTAAATGTGAAGAAAAAGTGTTGAAATTTTTACATCCTACAAGGAGGGGATCTAACGAGATGAACAATGTGTTCCCAGGTTTTTGTAAATACCTTTTCAATGATTCGAATTGCATAATAATGACTGTACGTTGTTGATACGATTATGAGAAAAACGCTAGACAAATGGTGAATAAATTTTATATAAGATAATAAAAAATGTTGTCAGTCTTGCATAGATTTTACAATTATAAATACTACACGAAACGAAGATTTAAATAGACAACATTTAACATTTTTATTGATAATTTAGTGCTGAAACGGTTAATTTGAATCATTGGGAAAGCAGAATTTATCCACTAAACTTATTTGAAATATATACAATATATATGTGAGAGGAGTGTGAAATTATGGTGGTGTCGGAACATTTTTTTTAGACACATTTTCTATAATAATTAAAACCGAAATATTTTATGTTTAAAACTTCAAGAAATTAGTTTTTCATAATTTCTATCGGATATATTTATGGAAATCCTTTAGCTTGGATGCAGGTATTGTCCTATCCGCTCCCTCACTAATTCTTTAGAATTAATAATTGATTGCTTAAAGTTAAAAATTATATAGGAATTCCATAAATCTTATGTTATAGTATATAGACTATAGGTGATACATAGTATTTCCAATAGAAAGCCTTATGACACATTGTGATTGTCCTGAAATCATATATAAATGGATATAATGAGTTGATTGTCTTAGTTAAAGTCACTTCTCCATATAATATATTTTTAAATTGTCTAATAAACATCACAACCAAATTGGAAAACTACTCGGTACATTAGTTTCTATAACAAATTCACCAATGTTGCGTTACATATTTTCGATAAATCAGTTATATATTTATATATGGATGAATAGCACCATATAATTTTGCGGGTTTACATTATTGTAAATCTGTAAAAGATTCGCTTTTTGTTGATTTCATATAGCACACGAACAAATAGCAACATCAGTTGAGGAATTTTCAATATGAAAAATGGTTTCTTATGTCAACACCGAAAATTTAACTGGTAGCCTTCCAACTATAATTCAAATCTCACACTGAACGTTTTATTTAATGAATATATATATATATTTTTATGATGGGAATATATATAGGTTTTATGGTAGCGTTGGCTGTAATATCACATTAAATCATTATAGAATTTATGATTAAATATAACATTTTGTTTATGTTAGTAATTTTAATGGAATAGAATTAAATTGTGTGTTGGTTTGGGATGAGAATTAGTCAGCGTAGTATAATTTTTGAAAAATTTCTTTAACTATATTGTTTATGTATATGTGTAGATATAGACATCTTTACAATAAATCACAATTTTCATTTACAATTTCTTTGCATATAAATGTACATTTAATAATATAAAAGAAACCACACGTCTATTATTTTCGTTCATAAATCATAATATTTCCAATTAAAATTACAAAATAGTTTAACAAAAGAACTAAAATGTAATTTTTTTTCCATTTAATGGTATTTGATATTTTTTTTTTATAAATCTATACCATATTGTGTGTAGTGCATGCGATACACGATATATAATTGAATATATTGCATCCAATCCACTATTATCACGTCACATTCAATTAACACATTGAAAACGGTTCACGTTTTTTTTCACGTTTTTTTTTCCAACCGTTGGAGACGGGTGACGTTTTTTTCACGTTTTTTTAAATTTCAACCAATGATGTAGGTAAATTGTGCGCCCTGTTCAATTCATTCACAGTATACAACAAGTTAAACGATAAAGAAAGGGTAAAATATAAAACAATTTTTACTGCAAGTAGTAAAAAAATGGGTTAGTGATGATTCTGAAGTTGAAGAAGATGTAGCAGATATTACACAACCGGGAACTTCTACTCCTACCATGCATGCTTCTTTTTACGATCCACCAGGACGATTATCTGGTAATATGCGACTATATGTTTTAGAGAAAATTGTCGATAGTGGGAAAAAAAAAATATCCATGTAAGACATGTCTTGAATGTAAGGCAAACAACAAGAGGAGCGAAATACAATATATTTACAAATTTTGTTTAGTACCTTCTCCATAAGGGGACTTCTTTTCAAGCATATCATACAAAAAAAACACATTAAAATAGCGTTACATATGTTAATAAATCTTTAATAATGTATCCGATTTAATTATCATTTTTTATTTATATAATTTTAACAAAATATGCGGGAATTGGGGGTATATGCTTTTCATCACATACCGTCTTCAAAGTTTTAATAGGAAAATAAATAGTACATTTTGAGTTAAATTTTCATATAAAAAATCTTGTGGGAAAAATATTGTATTCAAAACAGTTTTTTTACAAAATATTTTAATCAATGAAATATTTTCGTTGCCGTCAGTTTGAACTATATGTACAATATTCACTGTATATGTGTGTGAAGATGAATATAAAAAATTAATTAAAAATAATATGCAATTTAATTTATGCTTTTTCTTTCAATCATAATAATAATAATATGTATTTAATGTTTATTTTACAATAAATGCATTTAAGAATTGTGTGGAGTAAATAAATATAAACATCAAAAACGGAAAGAAATACAATGAATTTTTATAATGTTTTTGCAATAATTGTGCAAATAGAAGTTTTTTCTAGTTTTTTTTTCTATTCCAGTGTGTCAATAGAGGTAAGTGGAAAATAATTTATTCACAGTCAGTGATCATTTACTATATGCATCTTATTATCTAAATATTTATAAATACCATATATATATTATATATATTATTATAATATATTCACAATATAATATAATTTCACAGAACATTTAATGTTAATTAATGAGTAAATAAAAATATATAAAAATAAATAATATTAAATCTATAAAAAAAAAACTTATTATTTTTTTTTTATATTAAATTCCAACCTGTATGAATTTATTATGTTTCCTTTTATATTTTTGTATTTTCCAAATATTTATTACAATAAAAAAACTACCAAATTATGACGTTATGACTCCAACAAAATACTATGTTAGAAATAATAATTGAATCGTAAAAGTAAATAAACGAATAATTCAAAAATTATAAAAACAAATTAATTTTACACAAAAATTCACTTTTATTTAATTTTATACATATTTTTATTGTTTATATGTCGGAAAAATTGTTCACAATATATAGTTTTTCTTTTCGATGATGATACAACCGATTTCCATAACGTTTTGATAACAAATGAAGAAATTGACAATGCTATGGATCGCCAATGGCAGTTTTTGTTTCTCACTATTTTTTTATTTTTAATTTATCCCACTTATTTTGATATATTTATTATTTACATATAATTTATAACTTTACCATTTACGTTTCATACCAATATATATAAATATAAATGTATTATACATACCATATTACATACACCATCTGTCCCAAAAATAACCTGAATGGTTTGACAACCAAAAATTTATTTACTGAAATACAACCAATTGGTTTATGAAATAGAAAATAATTACATGGAGCTAAATCGTTTGAATAAGTCGGATTTTATAAATAATTAATTGTCTCACGATGAGAAAGGGTGCATTTTAGTGTAATAATCGCTTGGCTCTCCATATTCAGGACAAATATGACGACTATACGTGAATTAACGCAAACGGTTGATTACATCAAGGTATAATTCAAAGAATTATTTGTTGTATGTATAGCTTGAAACGAATTTTTTTGTGAATAAAATACCTTAGCAATCGCAGTAACAAATGATAATTGATCTTTGACTTCATCAAATGAGATTTTTTTTATATTTACTTTATTTGGTGATCACCATATTCAACACTTTCATCAATTCGGTGCAATTAATGTGAAACAAATTTTGAATTCACCTTCCGTAGACCTATTTTTTTCAAGTAAATATTTAATGAATTGCTGGTTTTTGGTTATATAACATATTTTCATGAATCTTGTATATCATCATCTATTGCTTTTCTACCGTCTGTGTTATTTTTATGATAAACAATTATACCACCATTAACGATTTTAAGCATTTCAAACGTATAACATTTTTTACAAATATTAAATGCTAGTACATTATTTGTACAATATATTCGATCGACGCACACGTTATATATTTTGATTTAAACTGAACCAAATTTTATAAAATTTTTACAATTTCTTACAGTACATAAATCAATCAACGTTACCACAACCATATGTTAGAAAGTCATACCGGTTATTTTTCGGACAGACGACAGTGAATATTGTATATTATTGTCTCTGAATTTTATATTTGCATTATTATAACATATTACCTATTTATTTATTTAAATATTTCACTTTGCATATTAATTTATTTAATAAATTAAATTCACTTTAATTTTTATGTGATTGTGGGGATCCAATTGAAATGGAATTGTATTGTGAGACCATAACTTAATTTCTTTTGCAGCAGCTGAAACAATGTTTTTTCTTTGTCCAAAACTACATAAAATCTTTTGTCTCCGTACAATTTCGAGTTTAAATAGAAAATATCTAAAAAGTAATATTTAAAATTAATCGTAAACTAGCATCCCATCACGGAGATACTAATAACTCCTCAATATAATATTCTATACCCTAGTAACACTGTCCGTTGAGTTTGTCCGTAAAATTTCCGCATTATCTGTAGTTGTCCGTAGTTTCAATCCGAGGACTTATCTATGGATTTCTTACGGATGTCCGCTGGAATTTTATATGATGAGTGCAACCCTGTCCTTGGATTTTTATAAAAAATGTCCTTGGATTATCTGCATATTTCGGATGACAATTTTTACAGATTCTCCTTAGAATTATTTCTCGTTGCTATTATTCTAAAGAATATCCATAGAATTTATATTCATATTTTTTGTGAGCAAATCCACGGATTTTGACAAAAATATCTTTGGATCGTCCATGTATTTTGGCAAGTAACACCCGTGAATTGTCCGTATTAACAGAATAAATTTTCGTATAAGGATGATGTCAAATCGCAGTTTGATTCAGTTTTTTACCTCGATAGACCAGAAGTTCTATGAGCACGGAATGAAGATGTTCCAATTCAACGATAGTGCCGTTTTTTTTGTAATAAACAAAAACAAAAAATCGCGCGAATAAAATCCATGAAAAGTTTTACAAAATTCCCAGCAATAATATAGATTTTAGTTTCTCGTTGTTTTAAAAATTATGAAAATAAATTAAAGGGAGTGAGAATGTTATCCAAATTTGAACCACTGTCATGGATAATTGGTGAAATAATTTATTAAATACAATACCGGGCGGATATATGTTGGACATATTACCCAGACAATCCAAATATTTCAATATTTGGTCCCGTCAAAGAACAGAATGGTTGGAGGCGACGATACAATATTGAATTAGACAAGTTGTACGGTCAACCAAATATTGTCAAAACAATCAAGATCAATAGATTGAGATGGCTTGGACACGTAGAACGCATGGAGGAGGAGCGTGTGCCAAAAAAACTGTTAAATGGTAAACCGGAGGGTAGAAGGAGAGCCGGAAGACCTAAGGCGAGATGGCTAGATGCAGTAAACTGTGATATAAAGATCCTAAAAATTCGGGATTGGAAGACGTTAACTGCGGATAGGTCAGGTTGGAGAAGCGTGTTGGAGAAGGCTAAAACCGCACCCGGGTTGTAACGCCATGGAGTATTTCAATTGATCTAAATAAAATATTAGATTATATAATATTAAGAGGAAAATCTAAGGACATTCTTTGGACAAATTTCAATATATCTTTTCCATGAAAAATATGTGGATTTTTTCCACGGAAATTTTTGCTCATTTTTCAAAGTACGGACAACATGTTAAAAGTTAATATTACGAATTGTCCCATTTTCTCCTATATATTGTATATTATACAATTGTTTGTTACCTTAACAAATATATGTAAATGTGTAACATATAAAATGAAATAAAAGCAATATTATAGCAGAGAGTGTGCTGTCTGGTGGTACTGTGTATTTAACAATTGTTTATTTTTATATTATTCTTTTGTCGTATATGGCTCCAATGTTTGTTTTTTTACGTTTTTTTTTGTTCCCTAACACGGTTTAACGCAAAGAGCGTGTATATGTAATTACTTCAATACCAAAAGTTACTCTGCTGCAAAACTCACTATGTTATGTGCCCGCTTTTTGTACTCCAGAATATATATGTATGCGTGTAAAAGGCCACACGTGTATTATATTTTAGCTACAGTTTCGGTAGTTGTGTCAATTATATTGTAAAAATTATAAATATAAATAAATCTATATAGATAAAACGAGTAGAACCATGTAGAACAATACGAATTTTTTATTATAATTGGAAATTTTTATTACATGTGGTTGTTGCAACATTACACTTTTATTTAAATAATGTTATATTTTATTTTTCTATGATATATGTTTTCATTGAAACATCTTAAACTTTATCATTGTTTATTCTGTCTGATCACGGTGTTAAAATTCCAAAAAAAAATACGATGAAATTTGGAATGATAACATTAGCATATTTCGATTGTTATAAATTTTACCTACTAAATGACAATGAGAAAAAAATTTGGATTTAAAATATATCGAACAAGCAAATATACGTCAAATATCATCTGAAATCATCTGTATGTTAAAATTGCAATGAATTAGTATATAAATTCAACCAAATATTTACAATTATTACACATCATCTCATTTAGCGACATTTACTAATAAAATATAATAAAAGAATTGAATTATTTAACACAATGCAAATATTATAGGAGGTGTTAATTAAATTGTGATTGTTTTTGTAATTGTGTTAATAAATTTTATTATTCATATGGTCACTATGGAAATATGATAAAAAATACACACGCTCGTATATTTGTGGAATAAAAATCAAAGTGCAATTCAATATTTTTTCTCCGCATCTTATATGATAAAAACGAATTTTTATGTTCTTAATTTCTTTATTTATATAGTTTCTAATTTATTTTTAAAAGTTATTGCAGTTACGATAAGGGTTCTGCAGCCACCCTATCTATGTATATGCACCGCAATTCGAATTTATAGATTTATTATGTGCTAAACATTTTGTTTAATCAACTAATACATGGTACTTTTGTACAATTATAATATGAATTTAAAAAATAATCATGAAACATTTTATTTTATATTTATGTTATATTTAAAACATATATTAACAAAATATTATTATTATTTATATAAATAGGTACTGCGTAAATATTTAATTAAACGTAATTTAAAATATAATTCTGTATATATAAATATATGGGTTGGGGGGCCAAATACGAAATATAAATATATATAAAATTACAAACAAAGCATCTCAATATATTGTAGTATAAATTTAATTATGCATTTCAGCTAAATCATCTAAATCTTCTTTTGTTATATCTTTATCACCAACACCCCATACTGGATTTTTATGATTATCTTCTGCATCTAAATAATGGGTTCCATCACCACATTTTGCAACACGTCTGGCAATCATTTCGGGTGATACATATTTTCCTACATATATACAATATATATTTAATTCAATATTATTCATTTAAATTTTTGAGCGATAAATATACTAATAAATACAACAACTTACGATCATAAGCCCATCCTAATTTGGCAAATGTATCAATAAAAGCTGTTGTTATATTAAATGTATAATTTCCAAGTTCACCAGTTTTATAATCCCATGGAAAAACATGATGATAATTGTGCCAACCTTCACCCAAGGCTGCTATAGCAACTGATAAATTTTCAACCGGACTTATACCTCTAAAAATTATTAAAAAAATTTCATTCAATTAATCTATTCAATATAAAATTCAATATTCGTCTATATAGAGAAAGGAAAATCAAATTACTTGTCATATGGACGTTTCCCATACATATGCGCTGCACTATTTACAAAAAATGCAACATTTAAAATAGTTGTAAAACGTAAATTAAAATTCACCCAAAATGATATCCATAAATTTTCATTCCAATAATACCATGGTACTAACACCGGCATACCAATTGTTATAATTGCAAATAATGGTATAAATAATTTTTTTTGAATCATAACAATTAAATCTTTTTCCAAATCACTCATATCAATAATTTTACGTTTGGCCACAACTTCTGGATGTGGTGTCAACACCAACCAACCAACATGGGCAAATAAAAAACCACGTCGTGCATCATGTGGATCTGCATCGGTTTCGGAATATTTATGATGTATACGATGATCATGTGCCCATGTATATGCATCTCTCTATAAATGTGTGTGTGTCCGTGTGTGTGTAAATAAATAAATTAAATTAAATTATAATCGAAGTTATTTTATTTAATAAACTCGAATATTCGTGCACCATCACCAAATTGCAAAGAAATAATATAATAAAAATTGTTCGAATGAATTCTAAATTATATACAAAATTCTAAGCGTTTCTATTTCGTATGTGTTTATTTGTGATTATATACAATTGGGCTTAAAATTACAGCACCACTGTTTTTAATAACTTGGAAAAATTCGACTCCCGGCGAAAAAAGAAATTTAAACGTATTCTTATACCAGACAAAAATTTTGTACAGTTTTAACATAGCAGCTATAAAAATTGATTGAAAACAAAGAATATATGTCTGAAACTCAAGCAATATTGTTCAATAGAATGTATTTTATTATAATTGAATTAACATTAACAAAGTTAACATCTATATAATAACAATGATAATAAGAAATTTATGTGTAATTTATAATAATTTCCTTATTGTTGTTGAAGTTGTGTCTCTATTTTTATTGATGTTGTTTTACAACATGTGAAATTTTTCGGTTGGCCTACAATTTGTTCGTTTAAAGAACACTCCACTTGCGACTTGCATATATTATAAATTTTAATTTTTCTCATATGAAATTATTTTTCATCCGATTTTGATTAAATTTCGTATGATAGTTGAGCTGAGATATGGACATTTTGATGCTATTCCGTAATTCAGAATATTCATATTAATAATCGATGTATAGGAAGTTGTTTGTGTAAATAGTGTTCTACGTAAAGAAAAAGAAAGCTATTTTAAACCTGTATCTGCTAATTATCATCAATCTTGTTCAAAAAATGCCAACCTTTTTTGTGTAATTCTATGAAAATTCTAACTAATTTCTATTGTAGTTCTACAACTTCCAAAACATTATGTTTTTTCATACATTAAAATTGAGGTGATTATTACAAAAAAGTTAAATCTTTAATTTAAAATTTCGCTTATGTTTCCTATCTATATTCTGGGGTTCGTTATTATGACAACATAAAAATTCATTTCAGGCATCATTTATTTATGTTATTTTCTTTTCAAAATCGATCCAGAGTTCGTACCTGAACCGAATTTTTACTCTATATATAGAAGTATATATAAAATAGAATTTTGGTGACCAAATGAATTAATTATATAAAATTAAGTAGAACAAAAAAAAATCGCAACTCATATGAATTAATAATTTAGACTGTGAATTAACAATTTATGTACATTTATTAAATTTATAAATTTATACGTTTTTGTTGAATGTATATGGGTATTTGCGGGATATATAATTTAGTTACTATAGCAAAATAATACACTGAATAAATAAATACAAATATTATATATTTAATAGTAATTTACCTGTCCAGCAATTGTAAATAAAAATATTAAAATTAATTTAAGTGGCCAAGCTGCACGATAGGCTTTATGTGACCATAATCTATGGGCGCCAGCAGTTATACCAAAACCGGAACCATAAAATAGTATGATGACTATAAAAATAATTAAAATTATTAACATTTTTTTTTAGTTATATTGTTTATTTTAGTATATTCGTACAGATAAGTTTAGTATCTATGGTGGTGATAGCATAGAAATAATATAATATATATTGCCATATATATCAACTGTAAAGATTTTCAATTGTGTATATGTGTGTTAAAAACATAAAGTTGTTGCAAAAGAAATTACCATTTAATTTATTGTAATATATTAAAAGTTTGTCAAATGAAGTATTGTGTAAGATTTCTGTGGTATGAATTCTTTAATATATAAATAAGATAGAATTAGAACGATTGGAATGGAATTTTTCAAAAGAAAATAAAGTTTCGTTTTCATTGTTCAAAGACGAATCCATAAACGAAAAAAAAAAGTCGGCTGCTTCTACAATTGAACACTGTACGATCGTTTACCGCTCTAACGTTTACTGGTGCACTGGCATTAATTCACTCTTATAATTCACTCTTATATTTTGTCATCAAATATACAAAAATGTATTGCATAAGTAGTTAAATAATCCTTATCGTTATTCTTAATATATATTATATATTAATGTTATCACTTTTACATTTGTTAAAATAGAATATGCACGTTCGTTATCACTTTTACATTTGTTAAAATAGAATATATGCACGTTCGTTAACCTTAACGATCACAAATTGAAAGCAGTATCAATTTATAATTAACTAAATTACATTTCCATTGTATATAATAACAAATACGTATTTTTAAAATATTATCTGAATAAAATTCCTAATTATAAATAGATGATTATTTATGCTGACACATATAAATGTTTATGTATTATGTATTGTGTATATAAATTTACAATACAAATAAATTATGCTGTTAAAAATCTAATACAGGGTGTAAAATGAGTGGTGTGAATGCAAGCGAATGATGTTGGACACAATTTTAAGTAGAAATTAATAGACACTTATATCATTTATTGCTGGAAGAAAATAAAATAAAAATAGAATTTAAAATTTTGTACAATTTTTTCAAACATTTATAACTTTGATAGACTCTAGTTAGGTCTTAGCTTCTGTTGTATATTTTCTGTAATTACCTTTAGTTTCGATGTTATGGATACTTTAGTAATGACTACTGTAAGATTTTACGAGAAAAATTCTTATCTCGAAAACAGAGCCATAAATTAAAAAAAGTGTAAATTAGTAATTTCGCGACTTAGAAATATGTGTTGCACCTTGACGAAATAAACAGCGTTCCCCTGGACACCCTTTTTTATTTTTAAAATATAATATGTTATAAATATGTTATTTATTTCATAAAAGATTATATATTTCATTCATTCATCAATCAATTTTTTGTGGGTTAATTGATTATAATTGAAATCTAATGCGTCGTGTGTGTGTGTGTGTGTGTTATGTTATGAAAATGTCAAAACACTTATATTATATCATATATAGAATATTACAATAAATATATTACAAAATATTAATGATATATTGAATTTATGAATTGAGATATATATATAGAGAGACTTGATAAACAGTCTCGAGCGTGTTTATTTATGGCATATATTTTGTTGAAACAAAATTGTTATTCTTCTTCGAAACATATATTATTCTTTATGTTTTGTCTGCGTAAGAGTAATATATACCGTTGATACGAAATGTTCAAATAAATTATTAATTAATTCTTGTACAAGGACATATACAAATTAATAATAAATTTGTTGTTGGAAAACAATTATGTGTTTATGTAAATGTATTTATTTATTTTACATATGATGAAAACATGAATAACAAATATTTATACCAATTATGTAGTTTATTAATTATACGAGACACATTTTTTGATTATTTTATTGTTCAATATATGGAATTTATCTCACATGCTCTTAAGATGGACCACTAAAAGGTTCTAAAACTTAATTTTTATTATAAACAATTAAAACTGGTTCAGGATGTTTTAAAAAAAGTAACACAGCTGACTCAATATACGGAAAATTTATTTGTATACAGGTCGTTTCACCGAAATCAAAGCTCCCCATATAAACACATTAATAAATAAATAATCACTTAAATTATTGTACAAATAATCACTTAAACATTGTTGTGTCGGTCATCGATCTTCTAAATAAGGTATTGCAATTCTGACTATGTGATTATTCAACTTTTGCGAACTATATAATCCAAAAAATGTATTCTACTATATAATATCTAACCCTAGTAACACTGTCCATAGTTTGTCCGCAAAATTTTCGCATTTTATGTAGTAGCCCGTTGTTTCAATCCGAGAAAATATCTATGGATTTCTTACGGATGTCCGCTGAAATTGTATATTAGAACTGCTATATTACTTGAACATAATAAAAATCACCATAAACTTATCCTCGGTATAAAATTTAATAGCCCTTTACTAATTAATAAATTTCGTCTTCCTAATCGTTCATAAACAATATTAAATAAACAAAATAAACCAGAAGAACATAACCCGTGGGCAATCTTCTCCCCCAATAATTTAGAGTTATCAGTCCCCTCAAAACAATTCCTATATGAGCCAATGAAGAGTAAGCCACTAAACTTTTTAAATCAGTTTGACGTAAACAAATTAATCTAATAATTAACCCTCCAAATAACCTAGTACATAGATTTTTATAAAAAAGTCCTTGGATTATCTGCATACTTTCGATAATAATTTCTACGGATTCTCCTTGGAAGTATTTCTAGTTGCTATTATTCCACAGAATATCCATAGAATTTAATCTCATATTTTTTGTGTGCAAATCCACAGATTTTGACAAAAATATCTTTGGATGGTTCATGTATTTTGGCAAGTAATACCCGTGAATTGTCCGTATATTAGCAGAATAATTTTTATTATGACGATGATGTCAAATCACCGTTTGATTCAACTTTTTACCGCGATAGACCAGAAGTTCTATGAGCATGGAATGAAGATGCTGAACGACGGCAAAAATCCGCTGATAAAATCCATCAAAAATCTTACAAAATTCTTCGGAAAAATATCGATTTGAGTTGCTGGTTGTTTTAAAAATTATGAAATTAAATTATAAAGAGTGAGGATTATATCTATAGATAAACGATATATATAAAATTTGAACCACTGTCTTGGGTAATTGATGAAATAAATTATAAATACGATACCGTGGATATATGTTGGACATATTATCCAGACAATTCAAAGATTTCAATTGACCTAAATAAAATACTATATTATATTAAGTGGAAAATCTATGGACGTTCTTTGGACAAATTCCAATATATTTTTTCCATGGAACATATGTGAATTTTTTCCACGGAAATTTTCTTCATTTTTCAAGTACGGACAAATTCTTATTAGGTTATATGTGTCAAATCGATAAATAATATATAATGTTAAATAAACTTATGCGAATAATGTAACAATTTTTAAAACTTTTATGAACTTCTAAATTTTATAAATCTCAAAATAATTTTGTGTACAGTGTGGCACTAAATGTTTCACTGCGTTTATGTTATATGAACATTATAAACGAGTAAAAATGTTTTGATAACATATTTTCAATTTTTTCTTTTTTGTATATGCAATTAATTTTATCGTTACATTTTTGTTTATTATTTTTAGCTAAAATAATTTTTCCTTGGTTTTTTTTTCTGTCGATATCTTTTTTATTTAAAAATTATCATAAACATAAATATCTATAAAATATTATAAGGAACTTAATTTTATTTTAGTTTACGGAAAAATAAAGTATTTTGGTTAAACATTGATAAAAAATTGAGAAAACGTTTTTTCTGATTTGTATACAAGAATAGCTTTACCGATTTATTCTTGTAAAACTGGCAATGCGGAAAGTTGGAATAAATCTAATTGTCATTTCTAAAATTATGTCATATTATTGCTATATATCCCTATAGTAACACCGTCCGTAGTTTGTCCGCAATATGTCCGTATTATAGGTAGTAGTCCGTAGTTTCAATCCGAGGATTTTTTACGGATGTCCTCTGGAATTTTATAAAATGGAATTTTTATAAAAAATGTTCTTGGATCATTCGTATATTTTATTTAAATTTTCAAATTGTAAAAAATAATTTAATTGTAAGATTAAATTAATAAATTCGTAGTATAATTTTGTAGTAAACAAGAAACAAAAACCGCTCATAAATTCCATGAAAAGTCATACAAAATTCCTGGGCAATATATCGTTTTGAGTTGCTGGTGTTTTTAAAAATTATGAAAATAAATTAAAAAGAGTGAGGATTATATCTGTAGATAAGCGAAATATACAAACCACTGTCTTGTAAAATTAATGAAATAAATTATGAATACAATACCGTGCGGATATATGTTGGACATATTATCCTGACGCGATCCAAAGATTTCAATTGACCTAAATAAAATACTATTATATTAAGTGGAAAATCTATGGACATGCTTTGGACAAATTCCAATATATCTTTTCCATGGAAAATATGTGCATTTTTTCCACGCAAATTTTCCCTGTTTTTTTTTTACAAAGTACGGACAAATTGTTACTAGGGATGGTATAAAATTTAATTATTGTAACTAAAGTTCTATTATAGTCCCTTGGTACAATTTTATTTATTAGAAATATAAACTACTATAAGTGTGAACAAATATTTATAAAATAAAATACTTAATTTATATACTTACACCAGATTAATGTAAAAAATTTTATGGAAAATAATAAATAGAGTCCATAAACAGCACCAACATGTAAAAATATTTGTACAAATAAATCTGGCCATCGAATTTTTGCCTGGAATTTAATTTGACCATCTTCAATTTTCTTATCAACACTATTATTATTATTATTATTATTATTATTATTATTATTATTATTATTATTACTAATTATACTATTTAAATTTGTATTATTGTAATTATTTTTATTATTATCATCATTACTATTATTATTATTATTTTCTTTTAAATTAATATTAATATTTGTAACTCTTTTCTTAATGACATTACTATTTTCACAATTATTATTATTATCAATGGTATTATTTAATTCGTTGTTGTTATTATTATTATTATGATTATAAAGAATTTTTGGCTGTTGCGTGTTTTGTTCTTTATTATTGACAACAAGTGAATCTATCATATCAGGTGCCATAATTACATCATTTATATATTAGTTGAACTGCAATTACAACAAACCAGAAATATATTTATTTTTAATTAAATTTTATTTTATAATTATTATTATGTTTAGTATTTATTCTAAGTAATATATTTACATAACGTAATTTAACTATATTTATTTTAATATATATATTTTTGTATGATAAAAAATAATTCCATTAAAAAAGATAACGATAGAAATTTAAATATTATTTGTATAAAATTTATAAAACACATGCAAAAAAAAAAACTTTTAAAACAACAGGACGATTTTTAAAAACAAAACATTTATAATCTGTTGTTTGTTTACGCAATCGGTTATTTTTCAAAATAAATGAATTCTCATTAAATTAAATTATAAAATGTATAAAAACATAAACACCTAATCTAATGCTCGTATAATAGTAACAATAAAAAGAATAAATTTAAAATTATAAAAAAAAGGATAAAAGGATATTTAATTTTTAAACGGAAAAGGTATAACCACATCGAAAAAAATACATTCAAAAAATGATGTTGTTGTTGAATCTCTTCAATTTAATTTTTATAATTGTATAAAACAAATTTTTTTCACATTAATTTAAGAACATGATATTTTAAATATCCTTTTGCAGAGAATTGATATAATTGATTATTTTAAGATTTCATTTTAAAAACGTCATTTTTGAATTAAAAAATGTCGATCACTTTTGTAAAAAAACCATTTTTTTTTCTGTGTGTGTTGTTATAAAATTTATAATATAGAAATACAAATTTTTCATTAGAAATTAATTATAATGTAATTATTTATTTCCAGGTATGTGCCGATATACACTTATATATGTAAAAATAATGGAGAAATGACAGGTATCTATATAATTATTCCAATTTTTTAATAACATAATTTATATGTTTAATTCCAAAAACTAATTGTAATATATCGGCTACAAGGATTTCTATAGCATATAATTACATTATTGTATATTTACACATTATACCTTTGTTTAATATTACAAATTAATAGATAATATAAATTTGATAAAATTTAATCAGACAGTAAAAACAATGTAATAACTATTTTTGTATAATTATATATTATTCGTGTCAATATATTTTGTAATACATTGTATTTTATATGCTCACACATACACGAAATTTTATTATTATTGGTTTGTATAGTACATATAGTCCTTGAATTATGTGATAGTTATACGTATCGATCACACTAAACCAAACTGGCATAATTAGAGAGAAAATTTCAACAGACTTTATTTTTCACATATTTTTTAAATATCTGAATCGAACCAGATGACACAGATGTATGAAATAAAGACTGTGTATCAAATGTGAAGACTTCTAATATATTTTATGATAATTATTCGTTTCAAATAATTAATATCCTGGAAGTTTTGAAAGTAAAACGCAGGAGCAATGCAGCTTTAACATGTATTAAATTATATTAAAATCAATATTGATTCAGAATTACTTAATTTATAAATTAATGCAAAATAGGCTCAACATTATAATTACTCGTAAAATATAAGCAATTACAAAGATAATAATCGACAATTCATTCCTAAACCGGCTTCTTAAAACATTGCTATTTGGCCAATTCTTATCTTATCTTTGATATAATTTTGTATGTATAAAAGTATAATATTTTATGAATAGTTCCTAATAATGAAATTCTCTATGAAATCGATACTTTGGACAGTTTAATGGACCAGATTCTAAACATTTTTTAGAAATTCTTATCAAATTTTGATCAAATTAATAAATAAAGTTCTTATTGAATTTTCTAGAGTCTCGCCGCGAATATCGATTTCACAGAATTTTAATAGAAACTTATAGAATAATAAACCATTATAAATCTGCATATACAAAATTTGATCAAAATTGGATAAGAATTGGCGAAGTTTTTAGAACTGTCCTCAAATTTTCATTAATCAGTAAATCAAGAAATTACAATGTTATATTAAGATAAGAATTTTAATTGAATTAACTATTTTTTGGTTGTATATATTATTGCGATTCCAGAACTTGCAAGATGTCAAGAATTTTCAAGAATTTGTTTAATGTGTTTTAACTATAAAGTAATAAAATTTTCTAATGACCTTTACTTCATAAATTTATATTTTCTGGTTGCAATGGCATTCATTGTTATGCAGGGTGATCGCGTAAAAATCAAATGCCGTATAATTCTAGGTAGCACAGAAATTTTATGATGACATAAAACCAAAACAGCATAATTTAAGGGACACCTGTATACTCTTTTACTCTTAGTCATATGTTTAGATTTACAAAGGGCTTTACATTTATATTGGTATATTTATGTTTATGATGTTCGTGTTAATTTTTTAATAAAACTTTGTATACATTTAATACAATTTAAAAATACACAAACAATTTTATAATAATAATACCTAATATAAAATTTTATTATGTCTTCTTATTACAAATATTAAATATACGAGGGCTGTTCATTAAATATAGATATGCTCTGCCTATCAAAGTATAAACACACATTGTTATTTAGTTATACTATCTAATATCGATGGCATTTCGTCAAAATTTTCTGCATTTGTTTCTTTATTTGAGCCAAAAATCTTTAAGTCTTTAAAAAAATATAATTTTTTTTTGTATTAAATTAATCCATTATCATTGTTTAGCATCGGAGCATTGTATTGATGAAGTATGTAAATGGTTCTTGGTTTTTTACGCAATTAGAAAAGGTGTGATAATAAATTTTTCACCACTTAACTTAATGTTTATGTACTAAAATTTAACAAATTACAATTTCATCGATGTCAACTATATCGCACATCGTATCTATATTATTTCTATATCATTTTGTGATGTTGTCGTTCAGTTCAATGTTTGTATTATATAACTCTTGCCGATACTTGTCAATAAAATAAATGGTTTTTTGTGAACAACCCTCGTATTGTGTGCTAATCAAAAAGAAGTAATAACTATATTTACAAAAAATGATGTAATCATACAATATATTTACAAATATGAAATTCAATGTAATATGAAAATATTTATCATATATTTTTTAATTATATTTCTAATCTGGTTATACGAGGAATAATATATGTATGATAAAGTAAATGTTTGTAAAACATTGAAAACGTCTATTTCGTCTGTATGAAAATAACGTCAATGTTGGTGTATATTACAATACTGGTATATGTATGATTTAATACCATCGGTAATTATTATTATTGTGATATATATACATAAAAGATGACATTACGAAAAACTAATATTTTCTTTTCTCATACAAAAAATCTCCTCTGTTACATACAAATTTAAATTTGCTTTTAAATATCCAAATATCCACTATATCATGTGTAATTGTTACAAATAAAATTATCGTTATCGCATCGTAAATTTTTTGTAAATACAATAGTAAAAACTATTTAACACATTTTTTCTATTCATATTAATTTAATGTTATCTATGTGAGAAAAAAAATAAATAAACATTGGAAAAATATTCCACGATTCATTCAAATTTTTTTCATGTCATAATCATTTAAAGTCAATTACATCAACCGTAGGTGCAGTCGAATTCTATCAATATACCAAAAATTCATAGGGTGCTTATAAAAATCGAACTTTGAATGCGTCTCTGTTATATATAATAAGTGGAACTTAAGAAAATACAATAGTAAATTTAAAAAAAAATAGGAAAATCTAAATTTTCAATTTATATTTTTGAAAAATTAATTACTATTATTTTTTATTTTTATAAACAAATGTCTATTACATGTACAACATGTCTTCCTATATGACTACTATAAAATATAAAGTATATAATTTAAGATAATATTGTTATAAATAATCTTTTCGAAATGTGTATATATTCATCTATGTTCTGTCATTCATCATCGATTTACGCATAAACGTAATGAGAGACCGTCGTCGACTATATAAAATGAATTGAATAAAAAATGTTTATTATATTATAATACATATTTCTATACATTATTTTATGATGCAAGTGAGATCATTGTGTTTCGAAAACCACACATTCATACATATGTAATACGTTTTATATTTATAATTAAATTCTATTTTAATTATGTAATAAATGTATTACATAAATATATATATATATCCATGCAGGAAAGCAAACTACTAGTAGTACAACTATAGTTACAAAGTAAATAGTACTGGTTCCACGCTAAACCCCATTTACATGTTGCGAACTGTTTCTTTTAACATGGAGATGTTCGACGAAATGACAATTATCCTATTCTGCATTACTTTTTTCAACTTAGTTGAAGAACTAGTTAATTTGTAACCAATTACTGGACTAGTTCAAACGGAAACACTTAAGTGCTAGTACTAGTTCTACTGCAACTAATTACTGAACTTAATTTAAATTCGATTATGAATTCTTTCACCAGTACTTTAGTTCTTTAAAAAACAAAAACGTTGTATTTAATTTAAAAAAAAAACGTAGCCAAAATATTTTAATATAATTTAATATTTATTATGTTTTTAATACAAAATAATAATTTACTTTATATTTAAAAAATGTTATAAATTATTGCAACTGGTGCTTCATATAGTTTATCACCTTTTTTTAAATTACATAAGCTCCATTTTAATTTATCAAGCTACATCTAAGTATTCCTCACGTAAAATAAAACGCAATTCTTCCAAACATTTACGAAATTGTTTATTCCTAATATATAGCAATCGATTAATTTTTCTTCAAAAGACATTTTTGGTAGCTATTCGTTTTCCAAAATATCCATATTGTTGGAACAATCTTCCGCCACAAAGTTTTCGTCGGATACAATGTGCATATCTTCTTCTATTGCACTAAAATTGTTGGATATTTTGGATGGTAATTTACTTAAATCTGCTTCTTTTTCACTTCACAATCTCACAATACATGTTTTTAATACGAAATTCATTACGCTATTAAAAATAAAATCAAAGCAGTGTCTAAAAACAGCACATACATTACTGTAACAGTTCAAAAACGTTTTTGTTTCTCTTCGTTTCGTCATATTAATTGTATTATTGCGTATTTAAAATAGTTGCTATCTGCATTACTCTAGTAATAGTTCTGTAACTAAGTTCTTTTTACACTAGTTGAAGAATTAGTTTTTATACGGAACTACTTTCAAAATTTACTGCAGGGTATATACAGATAATGTATGGGTTTGTAAATGTTAATGTGTGTGTGTGTGTGTATGTAAAAATAATTTAATGTTTTTTATTTATATATTTTATATTTTAATAATAATGCCGATCATGACATAATAATGATGATTTCGATGTTGTGATTAAATATCAAGTACAAATGGTGTAGGATCATGGTTTGTGGTTTGTATTTTCAAAACAATATAAAATTCTATTAAAATATAAATTTTCAATAACTGGTTTATGTATACATTAAAATGAAAAAAAAACGATATGTTTACAATAAATGCGTAAGAAGACAAAAAAAAGAAACCATATGTATTTTATAAATAATTAAATGTGCGTGCATTTAATATTATATGTGCGTTTACGTAAAGTCGTAAAACTTAACAAAAATTATAAATATATATAGCAATTAATATGAGTCTCTCTAATATATTTGTATATAAATATAAATAAACATGAATTCAATTTGAAAATCGTTTCCGAATTACTCATTAAATGTAAATTTGATTTTTTTCCCTGTAAAATAATTGTAATTTCACATTTATTATATATAAAATTAAATTATAATTAATTAAAGGTGTGGTAACACATGCGGGTTATTACCTTTTTTAAAATTGACAATTGACTTAAATGCTTAAATTTTAACACAATTAATTGCTGCAATCAAAATACTAGAATATTAATTGATTCAATCTGAATGCAAACGTGAAGTGCAGTTGTTAGCAGCATATGAAGGTTATAAAATTCTTTTGAAATGATATCACAACAAATAAAATCCATGAAATTATATTGGCAGATGGTCAATTAAAAATTGGGATTGCACACAATCTACTCTAGTAACACTGTCCGTAGTTTGTTCGCAAAATTTCCGCATTATATATAGTAGACCGTAGTATCAATCCGAGGAAATATCTATGGATTTCTTACGGATATCCACTGGAATTTATTGGATGAGTGCAACCCTGTCCATGGATTATTATAATTTTTTCCTTAGAATTATTTCTCGTTGCTATTATTTCACAAAATATTCATAGAATTTATATTCATATTTTTTGTGAGCAGATCCACAGATTTTGACAAAATTATCTTTGGATTGTACATGTATTTTAACAAGTAATACCAGTGAATTGTCCCTATTAGCAGAATAAATTTTCGTATGACGATGAAGCCAAATCGCGGTTTGATTCAGTTTCTTACCGCGATAGACCAGAAGTCCTTTGAGCACGGAATGAAGATGCCAAATGATGGCAAAAATTCATCGATTGTACATTTTTTATTGTAATAAACAAGAAAAAAAAAGCCGATGATAAAATCCATGAAAAATCGTACAAAATTCCTCGGCAACATATACATTTGAGTTACTGGTTGTTTTAAAAAAAATATGAAAATAAATTAAAAAGAGTGAGGATTACATTTAGATAAGCGAAATATACAATATTTGAAACCACCGGTCTTGGATAATTGGTGAAATAAATTATGAATACAATACCGCCGATATATGATAAAAATATTACCCTGACAATCCGAAGATTTCAAATTGACCTAAATAAAATACTATTATATTAAGTGGAAAATCAATGGACATTCTTTGGACAAATTCCAATATATCTTTTCCATGGAAAATATGTGGATTTTTTCCACCGAAATTTTCCTCATTTTTCAAAGTACGGACAAATTGTTACTAGGGTAATAATAAGAATCACTGTTTAAGCGTATTCCAAATATATTTTTTTTTTTCATTTAAAACAAGTATTTTTCACTATTCATCAGAAACCAAAACGTACAGCCAAATTATTTAATTTTTTCCGTATAGTAAAATTACTTATAAAGATTTCGCAATTGCTGCAACATTTCATGTTAATCTGTGAGTTTATTTATTTTTTGTGAAATAACTTTTATTTATAATTGTCAATTTCTGATTTGATGGTTATGGAAAATTTATTGATTCACTACACCACTTATATGTGCTACATATTTCCATTTATGCATATCAAATGCAAGTTATGTCTCATATCACCAGTAATACAAATTTTTAAAAATTGGTTAACAATATCAGATTGAAAAATCATTTCTTTTTGCGAATTCAATAAATTGACACGATCCAGTAAAGACAATATACATTATGTTTAATTCATTTAATTGTTTTAACTTAAGAATAATTTCTTTTCATTCCACTTAAATTATATATGGTATATATTTAAATACCATTGAAACACCATTCATTGGTGAGACCAGCAATTATTTTGTTATGAATTTTAAATGTTTATCTATAAATCATTGGCGACGCTTGAAAAAATGTTTTCAGATTGCTATATCACTATATTTTTCTGGTAGACGAGTTGAAAGTAGACTACATTATTAAAATCGACTTTTAGGAAGTATCATGTTTTTGAAATTTCCAGTTTTTTATACAGATTTGTAAATTATAATCAATTTCCAATATTTCATAGAACAGATTTTTAAAATCGATTCACACGTTCAAAAGATATGAACGATTTTCCATTTGATGTCATTGACATTTTGTATGAAATAATGGTATTGTATTAATTTTTTGTACCATTCGGTGGTTGTTAACTTTATACAGTACCACAAATTTCTTTAAATTTTCTCTGCTATCGATTGGAAAATCGGCCGTATCTTTCGAACGCGTGAATCGATTTTAAAAATCTCTTCTATGAATGATTGAAAATTGATTATAATTTGTAATGCTGTAAGCAAAAATAGAATTCCGTTATAACTATGGCCCGTAATTAAAAAAAATTATAATTCAAAAAATTCTATTTTCCTGGTAAATTTAATTCGTTGAACATCCAAATTTTTTTTCATATTTTAGTTTAATTTCAGGTTATAAAAGAAAAATATAGCGATATTGATAACTGAATGCTATTTCTCAACCTTCGGCACTGCTATAAATTATTATTTTAATTTAATAGAATTTATTTAAGTCGAAATAAGTATAGAGTAAAGATCGAAAATTAAACAAAAGTTAAGTCATTAAAAGGAATTAGTTTCGATCATTTCATTTCAATGCATATGTTGTATATTTTAACTGCAATTTAGTATGCATTTGTTGCACTATAATATCATACAAAATAAATATTTAAAAAATAAAGTATAAAAGTACTATTTAGTTTCAGTTACTTTTGTTACCATTTTGATAATGTTGATATTATTTACTATTTTTTATAGACTGCATAAAAAAATTCAATCGATAAAATGTTCAAAATGTTGACCAAATGATTATTGCCTCATACATTGTCTATATTATTTTGATATAGTAAATTCACATTCCATGTCTATTAAAACCCAATAATCAAAAACCTTCTGAGTATATCCCATCACCCTCTACGTCTACATTTATCAATTATTTTTCATATATATTAGTATTATTATAACAGAAAACATGAACATATTGTATTTATATGTAAAATTATAAATAATATATTTAGTAATACTAAATACAATATATGATATAGTAAAATAAAAATACTATTAAAAATTATAGTCGACAGAGAGAGAGATAAGCAATTATTAAATAAAATATATACAATGGGTATGAAATTTTATGTAACTAATAATTATGAAAATAATTATAATAACAAAAAACATCACATTTTACTATTTTAATATTCAGTTTTCAACTGTGAATTGTGTATCGTTTCGTACAGTGACGGTGCGCCCGAGAAATATTTCAATAATCTTATTCCAAATATATTTTTTTCAAAAGTCTTCACAATCTTTTAATTGTAATATGTAAACTGTGAAATATTACTTCATTATTTTATTATAAATGTTACCCAAACAACAATGTTTTTCGCAACGTATATGCAAGTTATATGCAAATGATTCAAAAGCCAAGGAATAAAGAACAGTCGCTCATATTTATACATCCGATATTTGATGATGCTCGAAAAATTCACAATGTGTATTGCGTAATATTCACTTTCTTATAAATGCATATATATATATAGGGAATTTTTAACGTTACGCATATAACTTTAAATAATATTAATTTCGTGGAAATATATTTACGCACCATCGTATCAATGTTTTTGGTATTTGTTAACAGACAATTCGAATGGATAACAATTATACAAACAATTCATTGTGATAACATATTTTATTATTTTGTCTTTTATTAGGTATTCACGATATGCAATTACATGTTTTTAATATTTTCACATAATCTATGAAAGTAAACACTAATCATTATTGGTACTTTTGGTTCACTTATTAATTTATAACTTACTGATCATCACAACAACATATGTAATATTATATTGGTAATTATCACTCATGTGGTATATAACATTTTAATTATTTATAATTGTTAAGGGAATTATTACAAGTTAACAACTTAGCAATATACGCACGTATTATTTAATTAACCCTATATTATTGACCTATTACATCCCACTGTGAATTTCGTTTAAGAACATCTCATATCAATTTATTATGTACTTGAATTGACTCACATCATCTATTCTATACAAATCGTTCGAGCATTACACTTAATAATATTCAGACATATACGTTTTATTACAAATATTAGTGCGGATATATATTATATATAGAAAATTATTATATAATTAATGTATTTTCATGTTATTTATAATTTCAAAAAAGTTTTTCCACTTATATAGAAAAAAGAAAATTAATAATAATAATAATAATAATAAAAAATTTTACACATAATAAATCTTTTAATATTTAAATGCGTTTCCCTTTTTTTTCGCGCAATCTATTATAAATAAAATAAAAATAATCAATAACTAATTCTATGTTATAATATTATTAAAATATACTAATTTATTATATTCGTATACTAGTAATTTATAGGCACATATAGTATTTTATAATAACGAATTGTATAGGATATAAATATTCCTTTTTAAATGTTATTAAAGGTTTTTCGTTTTTCCTTTTTACAATGAACAATATGAAAGTGTTTTTTAGGGGTCAGACACAACCATTTTTAAAGCCTATCACTATTTTATTTTTTTTGGAATACGTATCTAATTGTTCTTAAAAAATTACCATTGTCCTGTGTAAAATAATATAATAGCAAAAGTAACTTTGAGTAGGCAATTTCTGCTACTACTACTACTACTACAGAAATTATAGAATGGATGATTTCCAATTATTAATTGATGAAAATTAAATGGAAGTTCCAAGAGTGGTTATTTTGTGGGCAATCGTTAATATTTGAATGGATATATTTGGTGTGCTGATCGTTATCACATAATGGCAGATATATACTTATAAGGAAATATCGAACCGAATCCACAATTTGCAAATCATCGAAGATTTTTCAGTTGCTCAACAACGATGACAGCTAAGTTAAAGTGTTATTTACCTATACAACATCAAAATGATACCGGTGTGGTGGTATTCAAAAAATTTAAAATAAATTTTTATGATTGATACCATTTCAATATGCTACAAATATTTTTAGTACGTGTTGCTAACATTACAACCATAGGCTACTTTGAGCAACATGTGTTGCCGGCGAACAACGTGTTGCTCAATGTTGCATTGTTAAATATATATATACGTTCTAAATTTGAGTCCAGCTGACAGAAACAAAGTTATAAGCATGCGGGCTTCTTCAATCCTGTCTTATATTTATATTCTATTGTCTTGATGTTGTTTATATAATACAAGATTTATGTGTGTGTGTGTAAAAGTAATAATAATTTTTTTTTAGAATTTACACACTATCAAATGAAATGGAATTCTTATTCCTTTTTCTAAATAACAAATTCTATACACTTCTATAATTTATTATGTAAATATATATTAGGTTTTTGATAATATTATATAATTTTGTATAGAATTTAGTTTATAGGTTTCTCTATTTTCTAATCATTATTATAATGGAATATATATATGATATTTGTTTTTAAATTAATTATGTTCGCGTTCTTATTATTACACACAAGAAATTGTATGAGATATATTTATATTTTTGTTTAATAATTTATGATACCATAATAATAATAATATACATAAATAAATGTATAAACATTGAATATATTGTATAATACAATATATGCGTGTGTTGTAATTTATGATTATAGTATAATTTTCTGTGTGTCAGATATATTATATTTATATTATTTATTATAGGCGTATATAATTTAATTCTGTGAGCCATTTTACCATTATGAAACGCAAATATAATGTGCAATCAATTTCCCGGAGGATCATGCTCCTCAGACAAAAGAAATAATTATATTCATAGACGAATCTGGTTTTAATTATCATATACGTCTAACAAAAGCACGATCCCAAGCAAATACATCTACATACGTAAAACTGTCAATAGTACGAGGACGTAACGAGTCTTTAATAGCTACTATATTCAGGGAATGTTATATAAAAAAATTATTATTACTTCATCTGTGTGAACAACGATTTTGTTCGATTTCTCGAAGAATTAATTAATAAATTGCTAGCGGAAAATATAACTAATGCATATACGGTTAGTTTTGGACAACGCAGCAATTCACAAAAGACAAAAAAAAATGCTAAATATTATGAATGTCACGAATCATATCTTATTCTTTCGTTCGCCATATTGTCCAATTCAATTGTTGAATTCAATTGAAAAGGTTTTTTTTTTTTTTCTAAAACAAAGCTCGAGAATTGTTGCCGGATTCTTTAAATAACTAGAATTTAGTTAATATATATAATTGAAGAATCTGTGAAGCAATTATTTTCTGGATATGACAATGAAATTGCCATCAACTGTTTCTGAACAATCTTTGCATTAAATTAAAATTATGTTATTTTTCATTAATTCAATTCATTTTGTTAATTAACACGTTAATCGCTATGTCAGTCATATGTGTCTGACGCTAAGAAGTTCTACATGAGCCATGTCAGACATATATGTCTGACGTACGCGATTTGGTAGAAGGCCACGTCAATCACAGATGTCCGACGCAAACGATACATTTGCATTATGTTTCGAAAGCTGGCCTATATGAAATAAAAATAGTTATATAATGGTGTAAATAAAGTTACCATGGCTCATGTGAAAATTTTTCTGATATTATCGTGGCGATTAACGTGTTAATATAAAACCTTTTTTTTTTATCTATTTTTTCAATTGTTTATTATTGAAATACTGAATTTTATTTTTAAAATACTAAATTTGATTTGCAAAATACTGAATTTGATTTGGAAAATACTGAATTTGATTTTTAAAATACTCAATTTGATTTGGAAAATGTTGAATTTGAAGTGAAAAATCTATATGTTGGAAAAACAAAGTAAATAAAGATTAACGTGCAAAAATGCATTGTCAACTCATTTGCGGAGAATCATCAATTTCATTAAATTATGACCCAAATTAAATCATTGGTGAATAATTGTTGTATCCATAAAAATTTGCTTTCTTTTTAAATGTACATTTTGTTATACTTTGAACTCAGACCAATATAATCGCAGATGACTTCGTTCTACGTGTATATTTTATATGACATATTGACGTGTATACATGTCGAACGCAGTTAAAAGGTTAACATTATTTCTATATAAATGACGTCTAGTTTTAAATGACATTATTTTAATTGATCTAGCAATCACAACTCTATATCTGTGAATTGTTAAAAATTCAAAACTAACCAGAAACCAAAAATAAATCTACAGACTGTGCTTTATTTTAAAAACAAAATAAATATGTTTTAGTGTACACCCTGTGCATTTACAAGCCCATATTTTACATGTTACTGTTTTAATAAACCATATTCTAATACATCACGTTTAAATATTATTAATTGTTTTTACTTGACCCTCGTATTATATCCACTTCGTGTGAAAATGATAATTATATACGTTTAGCAGTTGGCACATAAAATATGTAATCCACAAATGGTAAATATTATTTTTAATAGTTTTAATTTCATTTTGAAAAAAATATTCACGTTTTTATATTTTTTCATTATTATTGTACAATTTTTGTTTCTTTTATTTTTGATTTCAACAGATGATGTGACTCAATAATGTTGTGCGACGCGTGAAATAATATAGTTTTCTGAAAAATATATGACATTTAATGTTTTTATTTATTTGTGTTTATGGAAATTTTACACCATATAATTTTTACCATTTTTATGAAATATTAATATAACTTTTCTAATTTTATATATAATATAATTGAATAAATAATAAATTAAAATAATGTCATAACAAAGTTAAATTGAATGCGTTTATCATCATCAGCATCATCATTTTTTTCCAATTGTAGATCATATTTTATTTACAAAGCAATTAATATATATTTTACTTAAATTTGTTACTTAGAAGCATAGGCAATTATGTTCCTAAACTGATCTGATGCCTTTTAATACAACCTGTTTATACAGACAGAATATATATTTATGGAAAATTATACAATGAAATGCCTATGTATAAATTTTTAATTCTAATATTCACATTCACAATCATTACAAATGGAATATTAATGGGTTTTTGGAATATTAATGTATTTTTGGGTTAATTATTGAATGTATATACACATTTGAAATGATCGTTTAATAAACGGGAAGCGATAAATATTCAAAAATCCATTGTAATCTCACCCAACTGATCAACAACATAACCTTCTTTTGATGAATATCAGGTTTGGATGGTGTTTGCACTGTTCTGATTTTAAAACCATCCATCAAAAATATAATACTCAATTGATTGAAATATATTTTTGGAATGACACTTGAATTATTACCTATGCCATTATAATTATATTTTTTAAATCATATATTGCTCCAAGTGAAGTTTTATGTCATCTAATAAACATTTTCATTACAGCCAAGTTGGTAAATTACTCCGCGCATGGGAGTATATAACAATTTACCAATTGTACTACAATTATCGAAAGATAGATGTTTTCAAAATACTATTATTTTTGTATGGATTATTGGCCCATAGTGATGTGTGTGTATGTGCAGACATTGTTAATCTTTGAATAACGTCTAACACAAATTTTTTAAAGATATCTGTTTTTCTTTTTATTCCATAAACGAACAATTATAATTATTTGTATATGAAAAAATTCAACTAAAGTGAAATGTACAATTACTTAGGTGCCAACTCAATACGTATTTACTATGTATCCCAAATATTTTATAGGTTTATATTATATATTTGTTTATATACACAACGGATGATACCTATAAAATAGTTCTTAATTTAAAGGTCACTAACCACATAGTCACTACAATTTTATAGACCAGCGGATAAATTAATAATATATGTATATTCTTGTTGGCCTTGAATTATGTATGTCAATTGGTACTTATAATTGGTATCAGAGAGATATCACATCTGTTTTTTATACTCGCTGCTCGACCTTGAAAACTCAGATTAGAACTATATAAATTTTTATTTAATCAGTGTCATTATGTAAAACTCGTTTTTACACACATTGTTCAAAGGTTAATTGAAACTCATTATATTGCTCCGTCTGATAAATGTGTAACAATTGTTTTTCCACATTACAAACTTCTTCTCCATCTCCCTCCGAAAACTTATAACAATCACTTTTTATCTTGACCTTGCTACACTCATATATATTACAAAAAGTTATTTTTCAATGGAGATTCATTTCTATACACCTCCGACACGAGTACTACATAAATTTTACTTCCACCATTATGTATTATATAATTTTAAATAATTATAAATAAATGTATTTCACATTGTTTAATATTTGTTTGGTTTTTTTATGTTCGAAAATAATGACTTTTTTAAAATTATAAAAATTTTACTATCGCAGTTAAAAACGCATGCGGTTATAGAAAATTTAAAAGTCACACGTATATAAAAGTACATACGATACTCTAACAAAGTAATATATTTATTATTTTTATTTACGTGTTTATACATGCAACAAAAAAAAAAAAAGTATAACATTTAACTATAATTATTTAAGTATAATTTCGGAATTTTACTTAATTTTAATATAACAATATTCGTCGATATATATGGAAAGTATTGATTGAATGAAAAATAAATATAAATAATCCTATAA
Source organism: Bibio marci (assembly GCA_910594885.2). Classification (NCBI taxonomy): domain Eukaryota; kingdom Metazoa; phylum Arthropoda; class Insecta; order Diptera; family Bibionidae; genus Bibio; species Bibio marci. The sequence continues at coordinate 45,543,627 of OU343114.1, forward strand.
ATTACCTAAAAAAAATCGAAAAATAAACAAAAAGATTATAAAATAAAAAATAATTATAAAAACATAGGTTTTTTTTTTTTTGCTTGTATTTGTTTTGTTTTGAAGAGAAAAAAATAATATACAAAAAGATTTCAATCTTTTTCTTAAAATTAGTAATAAATATTAATTTACTTAAAAAAATAAATAAAATAGCAAAAAATCTTATGTATTTATTTACTTTTTTCACACTTTTCGTCTATACGAATCTATTCTAAATGCCAGTGCGAGAATGTTTGTGTATTTATTTATGTATGCTCTATGCAAACAGTGCAATTCCAAATTAACACCCACAAATAATACGCACGATAGTTATGATGTCACCAAATTGTATTTAATTATTTTCCAAGAACAAATTAGTTTTAAACAAATTAAAAAATTATTACAACATAAAATTTGTATTTGATAAACGCATAAAAAATAAAACTATAAATTTATTATTTTCAAAAAATATCACTTATATTTGATTCGATTTTAATATTATTTAGTATTTCTTAATATACGCGTACTTTAGTACAAAACTATTACTAGTGCACAAAACAACAACGAATTATTTCAAAATACTTAAGTTACTTAAAATATATATTAGAAAAAATAAATTACAAAACACACACACACACACACACTCTCTTTCTCTCTGCTACTATAAATTTTTTTAGAGGAAAATTCTTTATGTAGTTTATAAAAATGTTACGCACGTCTATTCCATTGAAGGAAAATCTAACAACTAAATTATATACTAAACAAAAAAAACCAATTTACTTACACATTGTAATTTCATAATAGAAATCACACAAAAATTTCTGTATAAACTTACTGCATCGTGTATAGGAAAAAAAAAATGAAACTATACATTTTTAGTGTAGTTATATGGTAGATATAGTTAGTCTTTTATTATAGTTATTTAACTAAAATGATTACCAGGTGTACCGGTATCTAGTGAGCGTCAAAATACAAATGACTCGATAGTAAATATTTGTAGTGAATGAGCCTTTATTCTATTTTGTTTGGTTACTATGACATCTGTTAAACACATTTTGTGTACATCAAGTCATTGTACAAACAACATCCAATTTTGCTCTATCAGAAGCAACATACAAAAGATGGTTTCAACGGTTCAGAGGATAATGATTTTGATGTGAGAAATAATGAACGTGGAAGACCACCAAAGTTTTTTTTTTTAAGTTTTTAAGACGCCGAATTGCAAGCAATATTGGATGAAGATGACACTTTGAATAAATAGCAAATGGCAGAAATGTTAAATGTTGCACAACAAACAATTTCTGACCGTTTATAAAAGATATGGGAAAGATACAAAATTGTGGAAAATGGGTGCCGCATGAATTGAATGAAAGACAGATGGAATACCGAAAAAACACTTGTGAAATTTTGTTTGCCAGACACGAAATAAAATCTAGTTTTGCATCGAATTGTTACTGGCGATGAAAAATGGATTTATTTTAAGAATCCTAAATGGAAAAAATCATTAATTTAATCCAGGACAACCATCAACATCGACTGCATAACCAAAACGTTTCGGCAAGAAGACAATGCTGTGTGTCTGGTGGGGCCGGAAAGGTGTTGTGTACCACTAGCTCCTAAAACCTGATGAAACAGTTAATGCTTATCGCTACCGACAACAAATTATCAATTTTAACCATGCATTGATCGAAAAAAGACCAGCATAATTATTAAGGTAATTTTGCTTCATGACAATGCACCTGCACACAAAGCAAAACCGGTTCAGGATACAATCAAAGCGCTTGATAGGGAGCTGCTAACTTCGATTCCTACAAAGAAGTCGAAAATTGGGTGTCTCATTGGTTTGCTTTAAAAGACAAACAATTCTATTGGCATGGTATCCACAAATTGCCAGAAAGGTAGTCAAAATGTGTAGAAAGCAATGGCCAGTATTTTGAATAAAAAGTTTTTTACTATCCTATTTAAAATTAGTGTTTTATTTTCACAAAATAAAACGATCATTTGATACCGGCTCACCTGATATATATAAAACAACATATATAATATTTTTTTGGGTTTGTTGTATGGTTATACATAGGTACACTTTTATCTTTTCGTAGGTTTTTGGACCTATAATACGAAAAAAAAATAAATAAATGGGAACCAACTAACTATTTTTCTATAATTTTGATGTTACCACAACGTGTGTGCGTATATATAATATTTAACTTTAACATATTATTATTTTTATTATGTGAATGTGTTAAATAATAAATATATAGATAGTTAGAGTTTAATCAACTCTAAAATTCGGTTTTTATATATTTACATTTTTGTGTATATTTGTATTTGTTTAGGTTTTAGGGCCAAATCATGTTTTATTTTATTTTTTTTCTTTTTAATATAAACACATATTGAAAAATATATGTGAAGATGAAGAGATAATCATCGGAAGATATAGTTTTAATAAGTTGTATAATATTATAAAGAAAGTATTTCTATTATAACAAGTATAAAATCATTCACGCACATCTACTGGATCGATTGGGATGCATTAATGGAATAAATGATGCGTGTGAATCGAATTTTTATGTTCTCAACCACGCTATATTTCAAGAACCAGAATAGCGTAAAATGATAGCTTGAACTTAAGCCCAATTAAATTGATTTCTATTGATTTGGAAAAACTTGATCCTACTACTACTATTCTGAAATTACAAATGATGTCAGTTTGACAAAATTATTAAAAATTGATATTATTGGAATTTTTTGAGCTCAGTTATTAATAAATTTAGCACAGATATGTTCAAAATAAAACTACATGTTCATTTTTATACCATTTCTGGAACAATGCGGATGCCCAGATAAAATGTTTGCTTCAACAATTTCTGGAAATTTGCTGAAAAATAAAAATTATGTTAATGGCATTAAGAGTCAAGCTATCATTTAGCATTTTTTTTTAGAATAATTTCTATAGTGATCATCATTTTTAACGTTATAACAACTGTGGTGCATTAATCATAGCGATGATGCCGGATGAAAAATTGATGCCTGAATAGAGTAGTACGTGCATTAATCGAATTGTGCTTGAATTGAAATTTTTACTGTAGTATTAAAATACTGAATAAAACCAAAAATAATTGTAATGATTTCAAAGTCTTTTTAATTTATTAAAAAATTAAATATTTATATTGTTTAAAATATACACAGTGCTGATGGGTAAAATTTGGAGAGCGAATGAAAAAAGTAGTATACAATCAGTTTTGGTTTCAAATTATTATTGTTTAATTAATATAAAATTGTTCGAAAATTTCGTGTTATTAGTGTACATATACGCAGGTACATTACATTAACTTATGCTTGTCCAATTTAAAGTAGCTTCATTTATGCACAGTAACAATATTTTAATTCTATATATGTTCTTCAATAAGTTTTGACTGTACCCGTTCTTTCAATTTTGCTAAAACATCTGTTCTATTTTTATTCACAAATTGTGTGTTTATTGTGCTTTGTGCATTTTACTTGTACGCTGTCAAAACAAACTTGTGACCATATATGTCTGCTAGTTAGACCTTTGTTCGAATATTCCTTTCGCTACTTGTGTTGTCACACATTATGGTCAAAGCGGTAATAGATGTTTTTAAAGAAATTGTAATTTTATTCTAATTTGTTCCTTTTTTTTCAATACCATTACAATTATTACCAAATTTTATCAGTTTATTTACTTATTTTTGCTTTGAAAAGATGAATGGTTTTTTATCAATTTAATTAATTTCGATATGGAGTTATTTTCCAACTAAGTGTGTAAATGTTAGTTGTTATTTTGTGTGAGAAAAGGTATGACTTGACGTATTCACTTTTATATTTATGTAGTTAATAGAGACTTACCTATTGAAAATATTTTGTATATATTTTTCTAGATATCATTGACATAATAATTTTTTTACCTATAATGTTGTACATTGAGTTTACCTCTATTTTCATAAAATATCTATATAATAAATGTACTAAAGTTAAATACAACGTATGCCTCATTATATTACGCACATATCCTCCATTATCACATTTAGTATCAAATTATTTCTTAAATAAAAACTTCGTGTTAAGTTACAGTGCGTACGACTAACAAGTTTTCCACCGTATTCACCGAATTAAATAATACAGGAAAATAGACTTTTATGAATTATCGTGTTTTTTAATTACGCGTCATTGTTTTAACAGATTTCCATTTTTGCTTACAGCATTGCAAATTATAATCAATTTCCAATCATTCATAAAAGAGATTTTTAAAATCGATTCACGCATTCAAAAGACATAACCGATTTTCCAATCTATGGCACAGAAAATTTAAAGAAATTTGTGGTACTGTATAAAGTTAACAGCCACCGAATGGTACAAAAAAATTATACAGTACTATTATTTCATACAAAATTTCAATGACATTAAATGGTGGTCATATCTTTTGAACGTGTGAATCGATTTTAAAAATCCATACTATGAAAGATTGGAAATTGATTATAATTTACAATTCTGTATAAAAAACTGGAAATCCGTTAAAACTATGGTCCGTAATTGAAAATGATGATAATTCTTATAAGTCAATTTCCCGGAAATTTAGTAAGTAAGTAAGACAATCCAATTTTTTTTCCTAATGTAGTCTACTTTCAACTCGTCTACCAGAAAAATATAGTAATATTGCAATCTGAAAATATGTGTTCACGGGTCGTCACTGTTACAGCTGATTTATATCTAATTCATACAGATCATCGATGCAACAAACGCACTATGTGCATATATATAGACCTCAACCAATACTAATATTCCGCAAAGATAATAACATTATTAGAACGTTGTTGCAAAAAGTGTATTTATGCTAAAATTTAATTATGTTGAAAATTAAATCGATTTGTGTTCAAAAAATTATAATTTCTTGTTTTATTTATACCGTGTTTTAGTTAAAATTATATATGTTTATTTTGTATCGGTATCGGTATTTGTATCGATATATTAAAAATATTTCTATATACTTTTAATACCACTGAGTCAATGAATGAGTCATTCATTTTATTTAGATAATTTAATTAATTTTAAGTGTTAATTAAAACATTATGTGACAAAAATAAATATGGAGGAAAAAAAAAAGGATAAACAATAAATATTTACAAATATTTTATGTTGGATTGAGAATTATGTTCTGTCCGTTTTATTTTTTTTCTAAATAATAATAACATGTGATTTTTGTTGGTCATTATACTTTGTTGACACTATAGTTTAACTAGGCAGAAATAGCGCGTATATTACGAGCTATGGTAACGTTAACCTGAACAATAAATTCTATAATGAATGCAATTCACAATTTGATTGATTGACGACATCATCGTGATTGGTAAATATTCGACTTTAGCATTCTAGGTAAAACCTGTACAAATGTATATATGGTATTTTTTCTTATAAGGCAGCTGAACAGAAATTAATATTAATACAGAAATTAATACTAAACCTAATTTATCGCACATTTTAATATAAATATTAAATATTAAATAAATTTAAAATATTATTTTCTAGTACTCCGTGACATAAATGTTAGTTAACCAATTTTACGGAAGTGATAATCGTCACACAAATAATGGTATATTAAAATAATGTAATAAAATAATGTATTTAAATTTAATTACTCTAATGTTAAAGAATATATCCATATTATGGGCATCTTAGGGTCCAGTCATCATTCATTTTTTTTTATGACTTTTCTATTCTTTCTATATATGGTACATGTGATGTGATACATAACCGCACCACACTATACCGGTCTCTGTGTAAATGTATCGCAAATATTATTATATTAATATGAAAGGATATATATAAAAAGCGTTTATGTACAACAAGTTTGTGAGTGTGTGTGTGTGTGTGTGTGTGTATGCGAAAAATTTACAATTTTATACATTCAATGTTTGAATGCAAAAAAAAAAAATAAAAATGGAAAAAAACCTAAATTAATATAAAAAATGATAATAAATATCTACGCAGTGTAAAAGTATCTATAGATAATATAAATAAATGTAAATATATATAAAATGGGTTAAGTATTTATATTATATTTATGTGTATATGGCGTCTTGGCGCCTTCATTTGGCAAATTGATGGGCTTTTGGCTGATTTTCTTATATATATAAATATATATTACATTTATTCTGTTTATATACACTTAGCTATATACACGTGTACATATGTATAGACAGAGTGTAGTATATAGTAGTTAAACATTGAATTGAGACGTTGTACGAATTTTATAGTTATATTTTATATGTAGATATATATTAACATATTGTTGTGTACATGTAATATCATACAAAAATAAATACAATCTGCAGAGTATTTTCGCCGCCTATATAAAGATTTTACGTCACAAATATCGTATATCGTATATATAGAAGACAGATTCAATTGATTTACTTATAGTTTTATTATATTGAATATATATATATTATTACTATGTTATACAGATGATATATACGAATAATTGATTATTTTATCAAATAAATACAAATAAAAATTTTATTGTCGCTCTATGTCATAAATTGTGTTGTAAATGTTATTTTATTATTTTTCGTTTAGCATAATTTATAAAAATTATAAATAATTTAGAAAAATGTATCTCTCGTCTATAAATTATATAATAAATGAAAACATCTATAATATAATTTAATTATAGACTAATTGACAAATTTTAGTATATTATTAGCATGTAAGAAAATCGTATATATATGCAACGTTAGTTTATAGTTGAAAATTACTTTACTTGTTGATCAACAATTATTGTGCAATGCAAAATTGCTGAGATGATTTTCACCGTTTTCTTTTAATTTGTGTTATCGAAATGTCTCACTCAAATAATATACTTTCGAAACAGTTTGCAATGCTTGGAAGAAATTCTTTATGTATACGCAGCGACGACAAATGCAGATTATTTAATTTTTGTGTTTTTCAATTACCTATTCCGCTTAATTGTTAAATTATTTCAAATGCAAAAATAAGAGTATTCTCATCGGTTATATGTTTAATATTTTATGAAATTTTCATGAATCATTATTTGTTAGATATAACACACACTTCAGAAACGCCATATAGTTCGATGTTATTTCAATTGAAAGCGTATGCATAAAAAGCGAAATGATGTTTTAACATTATTTGGATTATTTACAGTTTATTTATGTATATTAATATTCCATAGAACATTTTCATTTATATGCTGTGTGACCATCGCTCACTAAAAATCAATTGTTACAACCCAACATGATTTCATTGGCAAATAAAAAATCATCAGTTTGAAAAGATAATTTAATGGTACAGCTATACGAGAGATAAAAAGACAAAAAAAATTCTGTTTGTACTGTGCTGCATTTTTCTTTGTGCATACAAAAAATTTTCCAAAAAAAATTAATTATAAATAAATTATAATACGTCGTTTTGGTGTTTGTGTCGTCCGGCTGTCTGTGCGTAAAATTAGAAAAAAAAAAATATTATTTTGTGAAAACTATACAAAAATTTATTCTTTATACATGAAAAATTGTACACAACAGACAAACTTAACGAAACCACAAATTATTTTATATCAATATAAATATTTTGTTTATACAAATTTGAACTGAAATCTACAAAACCATATTTTATATATTCATATGGAAGCTGTTTCATAAATTGTGGCATTCAAATTGAAATTACGAAATACGTATTATTATTATCAAACCTAAAATATATTATATTCAAACCTCAAATAACGAAACGAATTTAATATTTAACATAGAAAATATATAGCGTATTTAAACTTATTCTTCTAAACACTAAACATGGAATTACATATTAACTTACAATGATATTTCATAGATGGAATAATAAAAATTGTTACCCTTATTATGGGGCTTTTATTTTTTTTTTGATAGGGGAAAATTCACCCGTTTCATTATATAAATAAAAATATACTATAGAAAATGTTTAAGTCGTTTAAGAGTGATACACTAAATTTTATAGTGAAACTTATTGTTGGAATTTTATTTTAAACACCAGTATTCAGTTCGTGGATTTTTGGTTTATTCAGTGACTAGACTCATTTCTGATTAATTCTTTCTGAGACTCAATTACGTACACAAAAATTGGTTGTATGTGTTTGAATTATTCTAGAAAATCATTATCAGCCCTTTTTATTTTAAATGAAAAATCTGACATTACTTTAAATGGGGATTGTTTCACTGCAATGATTAGTTAGTTTTTCCTCTTAAAATTGAATGATATCGCTGTATATAATACATATATTTTCAACTATATGGTACCACATGACATAATTCAATTGCAACATATTATACCATTATAATATTCTATTATGAATTTTATGATTTAACACCTTTTTATTTTACGCTACTACGTCGATAAACCAACAACACTTAACCCCTTGCAGGTCAGTATAGTAAATGTTTGAAAATAATATCTATATAGTAAATTTGCATCACTGCTAATTGTTTACATATCGCATTCGATCAGTTCAGCTGTTTTTTCCAACTATTCGAGTATCAATATTAAAAAAATATTTTATGTTAATTTTTCGGGTGTTTTAGTTAAAATCCTGTATCGCTCTTAAAAAAAAAACACACTATATATAATATAAGAATGTTATTATAGATAAGAAACCATTCTTGCTGCTAGATTTGACCATTACATTGAGGTTACCATTAATTTTAATATACATAATTTGCAGCAATGAAAAATTAAATGAAATGAATAAAGTTTATATAAGCGGTTAATACAAACGGATCATTATACAACTATCACCATTATTTAAGATGTTTTAAATGTGAATAAGATAAACATTTAAGCCATTGCATTTTGATTGTATTTTAAAGTTAACAATAATTCTAGAAATGATCAAATCGAATTATAAAACAATTGGAAACGATTAAAGACAAGGCTTATTTCAGGTGAATCATCAATCGTTGCAAAGTTGAATATATATGTCTTAAGTAAATGTTACTGTGTGTTTAGTATATGGATTGGAATGGTATCAACTACTATGATGAGCTCTTCAAACGTGGTGAAATTATAAATTCATAATGTTATCCAGCTCAGCAAATGATCAAATTAACTAATGGTTAAAAAAGACCATTTATTGACAAATGAACTCACCATCACCAGCATTCCACAATATAGCTATATACAGAATGTCATATAGTTAACTTGAACCTCCTTAGTTATATTAACTAGGCTGTGCCATTCTTCTCATTATAGCATGTATTTCGAACGATGTATAGTCTTGTTTGACACACAAGTCGATGATGTCCGATAACGATTTGATCAATATTTTGCTTAACACAACCATCAATTTTGTATCACAATGAATTTCGTGTTTACTATACCCGATAAATGACAAAAATATATGGCGAATATTTGGAAAATTAATCATTTATTTATAATATAAAATAAATTCAATTGTTATCAAATAATACATACACACACACACCTAAATTTTCGAACTAATCTGCAGCAGTTTTACTTTGTTACTTAACACTTTGAAGACGGTATGTGATGAACCAATTATAACATTTATTAAATCGGATACATTATTAAAGATTTATTAACATATATAAAGCTATTTTAATGTGTTTTTTTCGTATGATATGCTGGAAAAGAAGTCCCCTTATGGAGAGGTACTAAACAAAATTTGCAAATATATTGAATTTCGCTCCTCTTGTTGTTTGCCTTACATTCAAGACATGTCTTACATGGATACTTTTTCTTTCCCACTATCGACAATTTTCTCTAAAACATGTAGTCGCATATTACCAGATAATCGTCCTGATGGATCGTAAAAAGAAGCATGCATGGTAGGAGTAGAAGTTCCCGGTTGTATAACATCTGCTACATCTTCTTCTACTTCAAAATCATCACTAGCCCATTTTTTTTACTAATTGCAGTAAACATTTTTTATATTTTACCCTTTCTTTATCGTTTAACTTGTTTTATACTGTGAATGAATTGAACAGTGCACAATTTACCTACATCATTGGTTGAAATTTTAAAAAACGTTAAAAAAAACGTCACCCATCTCCAACGGTTGGAAAAAAAAAACGTGAAAAAAACGTGAACCGTCTTCAATGTGTTAAATGATATAGAATATTATCGAATTATCATTATATGTTTCCGGTAAAAGTGCAATCTTATATTGACGTATGAACTAAAAACATTATTTATATTGCAAGAGAATTATCTGGCGGAGAAGACAAACGGTCCGTCCGCTCAGAACGTCTGCTATATATTGCTTGGTATATATATTTTATCACACTAATTGTTCGAATTTTTTGTTTTTATTGTTCTGAAATAAAATTCGGTGTTGTAAATTTTATTAATTTTAGATAATAATTTATATTTTACATCATACTTGAATCTAGACTCATATATGATTTTTAAATTTTCCAGACTTTATTTTAACTTAACTTATATATGACACCTATGTGTTTTAGAAGTTTTAAAAAATTCAAATAATTATTTATAGTACACTCTTTTCTTTATGTGTAAGTCTTCGAAAATTTTTCCATAACAAATGTTTACAAAATACGATAATTTAATGTTCGTTGATTTTTAATATATCTAAAAACACTTTTTATGTTCCAGTCTTTTTTCTTTTCTTTTCTGTGTTCGTTATAATTTAAACTTTGAGGACTTTGCGCTTTAAGGCATACACATATATATATATATAAAGTATACGAATACGTACATGTTCTACTTATGTTATTTGATGTACTTATAAACTTTTTTATCCTATCATATTTTTTATTTTTTTGATTTTTTTTTTCCACACAATATACAATAATCTATCTTTAGGTGAATGTAATGTGTGAATGAAAATCTTACCTTATACACATTTTGATTAGATACACATATGATGAAAATATTCTTCACACATACATTCCCATTCACGTACGAGTGTATATATTCTATGATACGTCTTAACATATATTTATTCGATAATGTATTGTAAATAATATTCATGCTGATGCATGCAAAATACGAAAAATGAAAAATAAAAAGCATTGCATTGGAGAGGACGAAGAAAAAATAAAAAAAGACAAAAAAATAAATAAAAGAAAAATAAGGAACAATGATGAAAAATGATGTAAAATTTTATACATATATACGAGGAGTAAAGATCGTGAACTTTATTCCCTTGCATATATATATATATATATAACCTCGCACCTTATGGTACCTTTTTGTATCCCATATCTAAACATATTGTATATATGTCTTTTGCGTATTATAAGTTATATTATATGTTTATATGGATTTTTGTTCACGTTGTCATTTTTATGAAGATGTTCTAATATATGTACACACTGTAATATGTGAATATAGTTATTGATACACACACACACACACACACACACCTATAACTAAAGATCTCATCTGTGCCGGGTATGACATGTTTTTAGCGAAAAGAAAAAAAACGAAATAATCAAATAAGATATTGTCAATCCATTGAAAAAGTCATATGTTATATATAAAAATAAATAAAATATAATAAATAAACACATGATGAAGAGTATCACTTTATGATTTATGAGCATATTACATTATTTATATATTACTTATAATGTTATATGTTACATATCATACAATATATATAAGGATTAAGGATTAAAGTTTATATAGGTATATAGGATTTTGAATTTGCATTTTGTATGTGTGCAATGCGTATGTTATATATAGTGTATTTTAGTAGTGATTTTCTATTACTCTGTAAATTTTCTTAAATAATATATAATTTTCCATGGAACTAATAATACAATTAAATAATATAAACTAGTGTTGGGCAAAATCGTTCATTTTACTGAATTAATTCATTTAATTCAGTTCATTTTAAAGACTCATAAATAATAATAAATCGTTCATTTGAGTCTTTTGATTCTTTTTTATTCCTGTTTTAGAACTTATATATGAACAAAGCAACAAGAAAGTTTGAATTTAAATGTTATGTATTTCACAATACAAATGCAAGCTTAAACATACCAGGTATAGGAGTATGTTTTGTTTTTTTAAAGGAAGAAAAACACATTATTTAGAATAGAAAAATCAAAAATATTTTATTCAAAATAACTTCCATCGCTTTCTACACATTTTAACCACCTTTCAGGCAATTTTCGTATACCACGTCGAAAAAATGGTGTTGCTTTGGACGAAAACAATTCAGATAGCCAATTTTCAACTTCTTCAGATGTTTTGAAGTGCTGTTCTTTCAAAGCATGTCCCATCGGTGAAAACAAATGGTAGTCCGAAGGAGCCAAGTCTGGTGAATAAGGCGGGTGTGGTAACAGCTCCCATCCAAGCGACTTTATCGTATCCTGAACTGGTTTTGCTTTGTGTGCTGGTGCATTATCATGTTGCAAAATTACCTTAACAGATTTTTTCTTTCTTTCTGTCCATTCTGGTCGGTTATCTAATAATGCATGGTTCAAATCGATTATTTGTTGTTGGTAGCGAACCGTATTAACAGTTTCACCCGGTTTCAGAAGTTCATGATACACCACACCTTCCTGATCCCACCAAACACAAAGCATTCTCTTCTTACCGAATCGTTTTGGTTTTGCAGTCCATGTTGCTGCTTTACCTGGTGTAATCCATGATTTTTTGCGTTTAGGATTCTCAAAATATATCCACTTTTCATCACCAGTCACGATTCGATGCAAAAAAGACTTACTTTTGTATTGTTGACGGGTGCAATTCACAAATGGTTTTTCGATTTTCTTGTTGCCTTTCAGTCAATTCATGTGGAACCCATTTTCCACACTTTTGAATCTTTCCCATTGCTTTTAAACGATTAGAAATTGTTTTTTGATCTATATTTAAGGCTTGTGCAAATTGTTTTTGAGTTTGTGTATCATCTTCGTCCAACAATGCTTGCAATTCACTGTCTTCAAACTTTTTTGGTGGTCTTCCACGTTCTTCATTTCTCAAATCAAAATCTTTGTCTCTAAATTGTTGAAACCATCTTTTGCATGTTGCTAATGATAGAGCATGATCACCAAAAGCTTCTACAAGCATTCGTTGAGATTCAGCTGCGTTTTTCTTTAAATGATAACAAAAAACTAATGATACCCGCAAATCGTTTGTTGAAGGCACAAAATTAGACATTTTTATCACGATAAAATTTTATGTTGTGGTATTACAAATGGAATTTACCACACTGAATGTTGTTGACAGATGTCAAAACAATAAAAGAAACATCGCATTAAGGCACTTTCACGATTACTAATATAAGTACAGCCATTTATTGGCAGCGACTCACTTCATACTCCTATACCTGGTATATGTTCATTTCATAGTGTTGGTGGTGAGGGTTTCATTTTCATTTCTTTCGTCATAAGCATGGTTCCAAATTCCAATTTCAATCGTTCGAAGTTCCAACCGTTCATTCGTTTGACATTAACATTGCCAAATTTTACAAATGAATTAAAAAGCTTATGCATTTATAAAACATTTAAAAATATCTGAGTGTATTGTGCGTGTTGTGTATGTGTATGTAATGTGTTGTGCATTACTTTTTTTCTGAGAGAAGTGAACGACTGAACGATATATTATTAGAAACGTGAATTGAATCGAACGATTCATCTCTAATATAAACATCATTATGTAATAATTTTCATACGTATATTTATTGTAGTAATTACAAATAAATATTCATATGCGCATATACAGGAAATATATGTACGTATAAAATTAACATGCATACGACTATAAATTGATAATATGATACAATAATTAAGCTATATGGTATTGTAGATACGAGAAACCTACTTGCCATATATATATATATATATAACGTAATTTTATGTGCATATTTTCATATATTATATTTATATTTATATTTATATTTATAACATGTTAATGAATGTATAAAATGTACATGCGATAAGGATTATATGCATAATATCCTTTTTTTTTCGCTTTTATTTGTGTATATTAGTGGTGCAAATACAGGCGCATTTTACTTTCATTTATAATATTATTTTTTATTATTATTTGTATTATTATTATTTGTATTATTATTATTATTATTATTATAAATATGGTTATGCGTTTGTTGCTTTTATATAACACCGGAAAATATTGATTGTATTGCGGATTGCACACAAATTGGCTTAATGCCAATGCTATTATGTTCAATATTATATACACTTTTGTGCGATTGTGCATACATAGAGTAGATATATGTATTTCTATATGGTTTGTGTTATGATAACGCGATGATGCGCATATATACCTTCAACTTCATATATATAAATGAAGTTTAGACCATGGCATTGCAGATATTATTATTCATGACCATGAAAATGAAATTGAAAATTGTCCATATATAAATGTGAATTGTACCCCCATATGCAATTTGTACTCGTATGTGTATAAGACTTCTTTTTCTGTATATTTCTATTGTATATAAAAATTTATATATTGTTGTAGAGGTAAATAAAGAAAAAATACATTATCATTTTAATATTATTTGAATGTGGAATTAGTGGAATGTGTGTGTGTGTGTGTTTTTTGCAATGTTTATTTACAATGTGATGGAAAATGCTTTTATTAATTTTAAACTTTGCGTTTTATATAGTTTTTCTATGTATATTGAAAATTCCATTTATTATTGTTTATATTGGAAAATTTCAATTCGAAATAAGAAAATCAAAATTAATTACCAAATGTTTTCAATTAGTATAGCTCTGTTGCAATGTTTATTATTGTTTTTATTAAATTATTTAATTTGATTTTTGTGAAATTGCACAATTTTGCATTTTCTTTCTACCAATTTTAAAGTTTACTAAATTTTCCGGAATATATCCTTTCTTTTTTTTTTTACAATATTGAATCACTCCAATTTTTTAATATTTTATAGAAGAAAATTTTAAAATTGCTATAACTATTATCGATATCCTAAATTTGGTTTGTGAAATATTGTTGTACAAATTTGTTGTCTTATGAAACACCCGCACTGTGATACTCAGTTCATCAACTATAGTTTGTTTCTCTGAAACATATATATGATATATACCTATTTGTACTTTGAATATTCGATTTTGAATTACCACAAGCAATCCAATTGTATTTGAATTTTAGTTCACATAAACTAGTTCAGTTAGTGTTGCCTTTACTAATAGATTTTCTATACATTAATTGTATATCGTTATAATAACACTGTCCGTAGTTTGTCCGTAAAATATCAGCATTATATGTAGTAGTCCGTAGTTTCAATCCGAGGAAATCCATGAAAAGTCTTATAAAATTCTTAGGAAATATATAGATTTGAGCAGCTGGTTGTTTTAAAGATTATGAAAATAAATTAAAAAGAGTGGGGATTATATCGGTAGATAAGCGAAATATATAAAATTTGAACCACTGTCTGGGATAATTGGTGAATTAAATACAATACCGCGCGAATATATGTTGGAAATATTACCCTGACTATAGAATCCAAAAATTTCAATTGATCTAAATAAAATACTATTATATTAAGTGGAAAATCTATGGACATTCTTCGGACAAATTCTAATATTTATTTTCCATGCAAAATATGTGGCTTTTTTCACGGAAATTTTCCTCATGTTTTAAAGTACCGACAAATTGTTACTAGAGATGTCAGATTGTTGGTTTTTGGTTTATTATATTTCACTATTTACATTTCAGTATAAGTATTCTGTTATTACGACATTCGATTTCTTATATCAACTCAACTCAAAAAGTCACATTCGGATTTTTAAAACTATTTACTTCTATTTTATTAATTACATTATCATAATTGCGTTGTTTATTTCATATTTGTACAGCATTTCGATTTGTATATTTGCTATATTAATTTTATTCCCCAGATCTCGAAATACCTGGATTCAATTTCTCAATTTTAAATGCAAAATTTTTCTGTATATTTATTTTAATACTGAAAATTTTCATCTATGGACGACCATTCGTTTATGGAATGAAAAAAAGCGAAAAGTTTACTGTTGCCTGTGCACAGAACAAAAAAAAATAAAAGGATCCATCAATTTTTTCGATTATTGCAGACCAAAATTGGTGTATTTTCATGTACTCTCTTTTACGAAGTATGTTACCAAATTAACTGTAACGAATAAAATTCCACTTCCCTAGAACCTCTGTAGTTTGTCCACAAAATTTCAGCATTTTATATGTAGTAGGCCGTAATTTCAATCCGAGGAAATATCTATGGATTTCTTACGGATGTCCACTGGAATTTTATATAATGAGTGCAACCCTGTTCATGGATTTTAATAAAAAATGTTCTTGGATTATCCGCGTATTTTTTTTATGATAATTTCTACGGATTCTCCTTAGAAGTATTTCTCGTTGCTATTATTCCACAGAATATCAATAGAATTTTTATTCATATTTTTTGTACGATGATGCCGAATCGCGGCTTGATTCAGTTTTTTACTGATAGATCAGAAGTTATGAACTACGAGCACGGAATGAAAATGCTGAACGATGGCAAAAATCCATCGATTGTGCATTTTTTTTTTTTATAAATTAGAACAAAAAACCGCGGATAAAATCTATGAAAAGTCTTACAAAATTCCTGGGAAATATATAGATTTGACTTACTGGTTGTTTTAAAGATTATGAAATAAATTAAAAAGAGTGAGGATTATTTGTAGATAAACGAAATATATAAAATTGGAATCACTGTCTAGGATAAATGGTGAATTAAATTATGGATACAATACCGCGGATATATGTTGGACAATCAAAAGATTTAAATTGACCTAAATGAAATACTATTATATCTATGAACATTATTTGGACAAATTCCAATATATCTTTTCCATGGAAAATATGTGGATTTTTTCCTTGGAAATTTTCCTCATTTTTCAAAGTACGGATAAATTGTTACTGGGGTTGAAGCAGACTAATTTTGATGGTCTGAAATTCGTGATTTGTAATTTGTAAATTTTGGAAAAAAATAATTTCTTTTGCTATAGAATTTGTAAATAATAATAGAATAATTCGATTGTATTGAAGAGTATTCTTTAAATTCTTTTATTTATTTTACTTATATTTTTCTTTCCATATGTGCAAATGGTTTCCGATAATTAATAACTATATTTATGACAAAATATCAGACATTTTAAAGTTGACGAGTTTATATTTTATTATTATGATGCGATATTGTTGTTTCTTTAATTTATTTGATCAACTTGAATTTGTTACAGACTGCGTGCGGTTATTAAATGATCGATCATTATTCGCAGCAATGGCATACACTTTTCTATAACATTATATTTTTCTTATGACCTTATTTATAAAATAGGCTAAATTATGTACAAAAAATGGGCTGTGTCAATTCATTTTCCATTTTTGTATATACAGTTTTGTAAATTACAATCAATTTCCAATCTTTCAGAGAAGAGGATTTTTAAAATCGATTCACACGTTTAAATGATATGATCATCGATTTTCCATTTGTGATGTCATTGAAATTTTGTATGAACTAATGGTAAATTTTTTGTATCATTCGGTGGTTGTCAACTTTATACAGTACTACAAATTTCCATAAATTTTCTCTGCCATCGATTGGAAAATCGGTTATATCGTGAATCGATTTAAAAATCTCTTCTATGAAATTTTGAAAATGGATTATAATTTGTAATTTTGTATACAAAAATATAAAGCCGTTAAAACTATACGTAATTTAAAAATATGATAAGTTGATTGTCCCGCAAATTTAGTATAAGTGAACATATAATATAAAATATTTTTCATAAGGTAGTCTATTTTCAATTGTACGGTTACCTAGAAAAATATTTAATGATATTGTATTCTGAAACCATTTTTTTGCACTTCACCACCAATGACTACAGAACATCGCACGTATTTAGTTAATATTTGTGTTTTTATTTTTACTGATTATTCATAAATAACTCAATATATAGTTAATAACGATTTATAAAATTGATCTGATAATATTTTATAAATAATGTAAGTACAAAATTAAATATAACAACAACGTTTACGATCACAATACCAAATTTTATTTATTGTATAATTTCATTAGAATTTAATATAGCAAATTTATAAATAGTGCGAAAGAAAACAATTTTCACAGAACACAATTTAAATGTATATAAATATGGTTAAATTGGTAAATATAGGAAGTTCAATATATATATAACACAATCAAATTTTAATCAAATAATACAAAATTCATATTGTAAATCAATATTATTACATTTACTAAATATTGTAACCATAAATATATTATATTGTACATAATGCAAATATTATATTTATAAATAAAAACATATTACAATATAAATATATATATTCACAGTACAGGTTTATAAATAAGACAGAAAAACCTCGAAATATTTTCGTTATCGATTGTACTTTACCTTTTGTTCATCGTTATTAATAATCACATTTTTTCAATCTATTCAACACCATATAAATAATGAATTATTATTCGCAAAATGATCCAATAACATATTTAAAAACCTGTTAAAATTAACTATTTTCGCACCACCGCGTATAATTATGTATAATTTTTATGGAATATTAAATGTATCGCTATAGCTATATTTGCATTTATAGAAATATTATTAAATATTGTATTTTTATATGGGAATTTAGAATTTTGAGCAATCGAATAAATATATTATATTTGGTCAAAGAACAGAATGGTTGGAGGCGAAGATACAATTTTGAAAATATTGTATTTTTATATGGGAATTTAGAATTTTGAGCAATCGAATAAATATAATAAATGTGTCGAAAAATCTGTTAAATGGTAATCCAGAAGGTAGAAGGAGATCCGGATGAGCTAAGACTAGATGATTAGATGTAGTAAACTGTGATATAAAAAATTCAAGATTGGAAGACATTGACTGCAGATAGGTTAGGTGGGTGAAGCGTGTTGGAGAAGGCTAAAACCGCACCTGGGTTATAACGCCATGGAGTAAGTATGTAGGTAGTAAGAGTAAGTAAGAATAAATATAAATAAGGATATCGAATATACATTATATGAGAGAGTATTTCCTGTAATCTAATATATATATATATATTTACCGCAAAATCAATCCTATTAGGGTACCGTTTTTATAAAGTTATTTTGACAGGATCTATTTTGTCTAGACATGGGATCAAAGGCAATAATATATAACAACAGGTAGTAAAAAAATAAAGGTGACATTTCAATATTCTTTTCATTCATAATATTATTTTTATATGGTATGGAATAATAATACTTTGTTTTTCCAATAAAATGTTGTACGTTGTACCATGTGATATTGTATATATAAAAGATGGATGTAAACTGGGATGATATTTTATTAAAAATAAAAGACGAAAAATATTTACTACATTATTATTGACATATTAAAAATTACTATATTATTCAAATAAAATACAAGAAAAAAATTCAAAATATAATAATGTGCGAATTTCGCATATGAAATGGAAATATATTTGAATATATATAAAATATTGAATATTTATCCTCAAAAATTGATATAAAATATATTTAATTGATTTATTTGTGTGTATGCGTGTTGTAATATAAATAATATATATAACTACTAAAATATCGAAATTTATTTCAAATCAAAATATTAAATGAAGTGGAAACTATGATGCACTTAATGACATTTTCAATACATGAATTGTTCTTATAATGTGGTCCAAATATATATATATATATAACATAGATGTATTACATAAGAAGGGTAGTTATCTTTAAGACGTTATATATACAATTTATCCCTTCATCACATTTTCCTTATTACATTTTCGTTTTTTTTTTCTTCTTTTTATTAAGTTATAAGTGGATGCCATTTATGATGGATATATTGTAGAAGTAAGTAATTTTTTTTTTGTTTCTGCTTATTCTTAAATATCAATATATATTTACTGCCACACACACACACACACACATATATATATAGTATCCTTTTTACATAGTATGTTTATATACAAAAATATATCTATAACATTTTTATCATTATTATGTATATTCTGGTGAATGCGATGTACAGAGAATAGGAACACATGTTGATTTTATGATCATATATATTTTTGCTGCGTATATGTCATTTGTACTATATACACATATTTTATTCACTTATTGACATTATTAAGATATATACTATAATATTGTATATAAGAAAAATAATAAGAAAAATAATATGAACTATATATTCCATAGTTAAGTTAAAGGTTATGTATGAAATGTATCAATATCATCATCATCATCATTAATATAATAAAGAATATCTATTTATTCATAAAAATGAAATTACCGAAAAATAATGGGGGGAAACAAAAATTGCTAACATATTTGAATGATTTAGATTTGTTGATGATGTCGCAAAAATGGTTTAATAAAAATATTCTTTTCCTATTTTTTTTTTTCCATTCGATATTCTGATGCATTAAATTAAATGTCGATTATTATATTCTGTATAATATTTATAATAGATGATTTATGATAAATTTTCGTCGAAATTATATGTACGGTATAAAGAGGGTGTCCCAATTTTCGATGGCAATACGAAAACACTAAGTTCTCTGGGTCATTTTGCGTCGAAAATATTATATAACATTTTGGCCGATTCGACTTCGGCACGAAGTTATACGCAAATAACCGAATTTTCAATCAGACCGTGTTTTGCACTCTACTGGGATCAATATCTCATTAACTAATTAACCGATTTTAAATTTTTGATACACTATTAGCATTAGCACGACCAAGATCTTTAATTTGACGTTAAGATAAGGTAATTCGGACATATGGTTATCCAGATACTTACAGAAATGTTGACAGTTAGCTGAACGCTATTGATATTATATATTGATATTATAATCACATAAAAATTTAAAAATTAAACAATATACTCATTTATTTAGAAAAACCTAACAAGAAACTATATTTTAAAAATAAACTAATAAGAAAATTTAGGAAAACTATCAATTGCGATAGCACTATACAGTCTGATCAATTTAGTGGGATTCAATTTATAATATTAAAAATAAATACGTAAACGCAACGAATGCTATAAATTGATTAATATAATTTAATTTAAATTTCTGAATTCACCATGTCGCTTGTATTATTTTAATATGAGTGTAGGATTGTACCTTGCAAAGTGATTGCATTTCTAGCAGAAACGGCTCGTAAAATAAATTGAGGTCCACATGTAAAGATATATTTTCCTAAACAGTCACTACTACAATACTACATAAATTGTGTAAAATATTAGCCCAGACAAAAATTTTCGATAAATAATGAATTATAACATTTTCTAATTACAAGTCATTTAGTTTTAATAGATTTCCAGTTTTCCAATTACATAATTACAAAATTTAATCAATTTCCAGTCTTTCATAGTAGAAATTTTTATAATTGCTTGACGCATTCAGATCAATTTAGTTGATTTTCCAATCGTTTGCATTGAAATTTTGTATGAAATAATTTATATAAATTTATTGTACCATTTTTTTGATTTCGAATGCAATACCGCATTATTTTTGTTTTTCATTTCTCTTACATTGGATGAAAAATCGACAGTGTTTGCTGAACGTGTGTTTTCTTCTATGTAAGATTGGAAATTGATTAAATTTTGTTATTTTTTAAAGAAAAATTGGAATGGCTCGTATAATTAGAAAATTTGATAATTCATAAAACGTGATTTTCTCGAAAATTTTCCTTTAGTCGCCGCCGAGCTAATGTTTTACAATTTATTAAGTATTAGTAATGACTGTAAGAAAAATATGTTTGGAATAAGATTATTCAAATATTTCTCAGGAGTCGCCACTTTACAATTCCTATAGCTGTCATGTAAATGAATTCAGGGTTTGGTTAGATTAATTATTATTATTATTATTTATTTAAAAAAAAAAACCCTTCAATGCAACAAATTATGGATAGATTTTTGCGGAATTACTATCAAGCAAAATTTACCATATAAAGATACTGTAAAAAATGTGGTATTATAGCAATGACTTTGGCAAACATTTTCTCAACGAAATTTAGAAATCTGAAATGGTACCCGACTTCGATAAATTATTGTATACATACATTTTATCGTATATTATATAACTAATGGAATTACAAATTGTCAAAACAATCAAAATCAATAGAATAAGATGGCTTGGACACGGATTTACGCATGGAGGAGGAGCGTGTGCCAAAATAACTCTTGAATGGTAATCCAGAAGGTAGAAGGAGAGCCTGAAGACCTAGGGCAAGATATCTAGATGTAGTGACATAAAGATGCTTAAAATTCGGGATTGGAAGACATTGATTGCGGTTAGGTCTGGTTGAAGAAGCGTGTTGGATAAGGCTAAAAACGCACCTGCAAGTTATAACGCCATGAAGTAAGTAAATAAGTAACAATTTTAAATTCTATGCGCGTAATAACACCACTTTACTAAATATTTTAAAAAGTATATAAGAATTCATTTAATTTAAATTGCAATTTCTTATTATAAATTATGTAATAGATGTTGAATGTTGTACAATAAATAATAAAGTATAATATAATTAATGTGTAGCATAGGGTGATTTTGGGTGATTTGGCGAACGTTTTTTTAAATTTTCAATATTTGAAGAGAATTAAAAAAACATTTATTTGTAAAAACAAAAGTTAAGTTGGGTTTTTTCAAATGTATAGTTCATATAGAAAAATTATTAAATTCATTTTTAACACTGTTTCGATATGATATATGAAATGAATAAAACTAAAATTTAGTGAAAATCGTAATATTAAATTTTGTGGTGTGGGTGATATTGTTACGTATAAAATTTTTCTTAATATTTTGGCCGTCACAAGAATATTGCATTATGTACAAGTGTCGTGTAACCATTTTTTTTTGCAAAATATGCATTGAGAACAACTATATCACAGTGTTGTGACATTGTATAGTCTTCTGCACAACCGGCAGCACATAAAATTGTCGTTCAATACTTCGAAATTCGTCGAACTCATCATCATATTTGCGTCTGTTAATAGAATTTAATTCGATGCTGTGTCTTTGGCAATACCAAAAAACATTATAATGAAATAAATATTAAAATGCTTGTAAATTACACACATTATAAAAATATACCATGTCTCGCATATTTGTCAAATCACCCGAAGTTACCCTATTCCGCTGAAATGTTTACATTCAATTAAATACATACAATAAAAATTTACATCGTCACTTAAATTCTATAAATATAAAATTAAAACAAATAACATTTTTTTTCTTAATTTCTTCATCTCTTGATACAAATGATACAATATAAAATAGATGTAATATGTGCTAATACTTTTATTTACATTTACCATAAATATTATATACCAAACGCATATTTGGTATATAAGAAACAATTTACTTATTTAACTCGCATTTATGTTCTATAATTAAACATTGCCTATTTATTATATTAACTTATACCTATATGTATAACTAACTTTATGTATTATATTTACATAAGAAATTTCCAATTTATTTCCTTATCATTTCAATATATATGTAGAATTTAAATAATAAAATATATATGTATTACAATATATAAATATATATGTATTACAATATATAATATTTACAAAGGTATGTTACTTGAACGATTCGTATTGCATATTTGTGTAGGTTGGGGTTTGTCATTAAAATAGAAAGGTACATATATTCACCATATAAAACTTATGCTTATAGCAATATAATTTTAACTTTTATATATGCGTAAAATAAAATACTTTACAACGTGATTAATAATAATAATCTACATTATAATAATATACATGTTTTAACATTAATATTGATATGGTATGTTATATACATATGTTGTTACATATATGT
Source organism: Bibio marci (assembly GCA_910594885.2). Classification (NCBI taxonomy): domain Eukaryota; kingdom Metazoa; phylum Arthropoda; class Insecta; order Diptera; family Bibionidae; genus Bibio; species Bibio marci. The sequence continues at coordinate 45,567,507 of OU343114.1, forward strand.
AGAATTATATATATATATATATATATTATCAAGTTCCAATATAATCAAACACCCGATGTGTTCAAATTAGAAACTCCATTAGGGGTTGATCTCATTTAATTTTCAACGAAATAAATGTTTATACCACACTTGGCGTTTGGCACATTTATATATTGTATATTATATGCATGTGTGTTAAATATTGACATATATATCTAGTATCTATACTAAATATATACAGGGTGTCCCAAATTTCGACGGCAATACGAAAACACTAGGTTCTCTGGGTCATTTTCCGTCGAAAATATTATATAACATTTTGGTCGATTCGACTTCGGTACGAAGTTACACGCAAATAACCAAATTTTTAATCAGATCATGTTTTGCACTCTACTGGGATCAATATCTCAATAACTAATTAACCGATTTTAAATAATTGATACACTATTAGAATTAGCATACCGAGATCTTTAATTTGGCGTTAAGGCTTAATAAGGCAATTCGGACATGTGGCTATCCAAATACTTACAGGAATATTGACGATTAGCTTAACGTCATTTTTCCTTTTGAAAGTTTGTTCAAGCATAAGTCGAAAAATCATGATGAAAAATTTTTTTCGGTATAATTTTAAAAACTTGCCACATTCATAAGCTTTCGTTTAAGCTATAACATTACGATAGATTTCAACTGGTTCCAAAGATATACACAAATAACTACAACGATGTAGGCATAAAATTGATTTTCGCTATGGACAAATTATTTCTTTTTTTGGTTTTATCCAGAGCCAACAATATGGACGTGACAAATAACTGATTCCACACACTCCTATGCATTCACACAAACCTTCACACACACACAAACGATCTCACACACAAAAGCCCAAACACGTAATCCCACAAGAGCACCCGCACGCATATCACCACAGTTGTACTCAAACAAAGCCTAAAGTAGTTGCTGAAAATGTTCTCCTTCAGCTCGAATACATAGACAACAACGCTTTTCAATAGACCGAACCACCCGAAGTGTTTGCTGTAGCTTGTGACGAAGTTCTTGGATACAGTCTTCAATTAATTGACTTAACTCTTCACGTGAATTAATTACAATTACATAGACTCTTTTTTTTAAGGTAACCCCATAAATAGAAATCCAACGGATTTAAGTCTGAAGAAAGTGACGCCACCTTTATGAGCCCACTTCTGCCAATCCATCTTTTTATAAAAGTTTGCGTCCAGTCAGGATCTAACATTCCCTCCATAGTTCGCTGAGCCACCAGCATCTGCACTCGATCAAAGATGGATTGGCAGAGGTGAGCCCATAAGATGGTCGCCACTTTTTCCAGACTTAAATCCATTTGATTTCTATTGATGGGGTTGCCTTAAAGAAAAAGTCGATGCAACTGTGATTAATTCACGTGAAGAGTTAATTCATCGTAGTGAAGACTGCATTCAAAACCTTCGCCACAAGCAACAGCAAACACTTAAATTGGTTCGGTCTATTGAAAAGTATTGCTGTTATGTATTCGAGCTGAAGGAGCACATTTTCAGCAATTACTTTAGGCTTTGTTTGTTTAAAACTGTGGTTATTTGCGTGCGTCTGCTTTCGTGGGCTTATGTGTGCCTTTGTGTGTGAGATCGTGTGTGTGTGTGTGTGAAGGTTTGTGTGAATGCATAGGAGTGTATGGAATCAATTATGTGTCACGTCCGTATTGTTGGTGCTGGATAAAACCAAAAAAAGTTAAAATTTTTCCATAACGAAAATCAATTTTATGCCTACATCGTTGTTGTTATTTGTGTATATCTTTGGAACCAGTTGAGACCTATCGTAATGTTATAGCTTAAACGAAAGCTTATGAATGTGGCAAGTTTTTAAACTTATACCGAAAAAATTTTTTCCTGATGATTTTTCGACTTATGCTTGAATAAACTATCAAAAAGAAAAATGGCGTTCAGCTAATTGTCAACATTTCTGTAAGTATCTGGATAACCACATGTCCGAATTGACTTATTTTAATGTCAAATTAAAGATCTCGGTAGGCTAATGCTAACAGTGTATCAAAAATTTTAAAATCGGTTAATTAGTTATTGAGATATTGATCCCAGTAGAGTGCAAAACATGATCTGATTGAAAATTTGGTTATTTGCGTGTAACTTCATACCGAAGTCGAATCGGTCAAAATGTTATATATAATATTTTCGACGCAAAATGACCCAGAGAATCTAGTGTTTTCGTATTGCCGTCAAAATTTGGGACACCTTGCATATAAATAAAATTATATAATATTATTGCTATATATATTTACACCCCTATTCCTTGTAAATTTTCATTTCTAAATATGCAGATATTTATATACGCATTCGACTTATATATACGTTATATATACTATATTTTGAGTGAATATTGAAATTACGTTTTATCAAACTATATGTAAATATATATGTAATTATATATTTATATTAAAAGTGTATTCATTTTATTAATTTCTACATATTACGCAATCTAACAACAACATACCAAACATTGGCATATATAAAATGATTTGAATAAGTTAAAACTTTTTGAAAATTTCACACACGCAATTCGCGAGTCACTAATTATATTGTGTAATGTCCCTAGGGCTTTTTCTCAATATGTATTTTATTGGCATATATTGTATATATATATTTATTATAGAATGGTATATGGTTTATATTGTATTATTTATGTAGTACATATGTTTATATACATGCATTATATATGTATTGTATATACACAAGTATATAAACTTTATATAAATAGAATAATTTATCAAAATTTTCAATAGTTTCAGCTAATATATATTTACCCTTTAAAACTATATCTATATATTACCCGGAAATGTAATTAATTTTATTTTAATTAAATATTAATTGTTGAATTTAAAATATGGTCTTCATTTATTATAATATTCACATCAAATTTTATTTTATTATATCTATTAATATGTGGTAAAATTTATTCTGTATATTCCAAAGTAATTAAATTAATTTTTTAAGTATTTTTCCATTTTTTAATAACATATTTAATTGTTTTAGAATTTATATCAGTTATCATGTGGATAATACTTGCGAATGGTCTACTTTCTCTATTTTACCATAAATGAATAAAATTCTTATGTACAGGACCTCAATTTTGGAAACAGTGTTTAAACGTATTTTTAAAAACCATAAACGTAAATTTTATTTCTTCACTCTTGCTACATTTGCCCAGAAAAAAGACAAAATATATTATTAATCTTTGTTTCTAAAACTGTACTAGAATATTACTTATTTATTTTATTTAATTAATTTGGTTGCGAAAAAATTCGTCTAACAATAAAAAATATATCAAATAAAATGAAAATTCATATTCCTAAATTCGTAAAACTAATATTAAATATTAATAAATTCAAACCAATTTGAAAATTACAAATTGCATATATTCCAAGTACAGATGCTCACCTATTTTTTATTATTTTTCAGTGTGTTCTAATAGCATCAATGTCAATGTCATTGCACCGTGACCATTATGTTAGCCGACAAGGCAGTATGTTAAATTTTCTACAGTCCGAACTTCGGCTATGTAAATCTTTAATTAACTTAAATTACGCGGAAACCTTTCAGCTCAGCAATGCATATATAAATTCAACTAAAAACCCATATATTTTCAATTGGAAACAGTAGTATTGTGAAACTGTTGTGCACAGATACTTAAAATATTACATAAAAACTTATGTATATGAAAATGTTTAAATATGCTAAAAAAAATAATATATTTTTAAGAATAAAACACAAAAAATTAAATTGAACGACTATAATTTCTGAACGTTTGAAGCAAATTTTTGAAAAATTTCTTCTATAAAAGAATGGAAATTAATTAAATTTTGTAATTATGTAATAAAAATTGAAAATCCGTTAAAACTATTAATAAATTAGAAAATTCATGAAAAGCGATTTTCCAGAAAATTTTCCCATTTGCCTCAGACCTAATATTTGCCATTTTTTTAACGAGTTAACTGTTTTTGACGAGTATATTCGTCATGAAAAAAGTGCAAAATTTTGTGCTATACCAAGTTTATTTGCCATGAATAATAAGTATTGAGAATTTGTAAGACGCCAATTAGATACGCGCATTTTCCAAAGACGTCGAAACAGTACATTTGCCAAAAGTAATAAGTATTGAAAATTTGCAGAAGACGCAAAAATATGGATACGCATTTTCCAAAAGAGAGCGAAACAGTTAACTGGTTATGTATTTTAGTATAATGACTTTAAGAAAATTATATTTGGAATAAAATTATTTAAATATTTCTCAGGAGCCCCCCCCCCCCACTCAAATAACTCTCATAGTTTTACAAAACTAATAAACCAACCTACCCTATAGTGTAAATCTTCGATTTAATTGAAATTCGCAGCACACTTAAGAAGCTTCGTTGTGGTATAAAACAGAATTTTTTTCTGGTCCAAAATTTATAGTAACAGAAACGTGGTGTTGAACGGACAGCTATATTCTAGTCCAGATTTTGTTGCTAGCATCGTTGCAATATAAACCGACAACAGAAACAGAAATAATATTGCATGTATCACTGAAAATTTTATCTAAACTTAGCCGAAGAAATTTATATAGGAATATTGAATATATTACAGTGCACAAAAATTTGCAAAGAAGCAAATTGTTGAAATTCAACAGATGAAGGTTTATTTTGTTGGCGAATACAAAGAGAAAGAAATGGGACTTTGAAACGCGATGGACAAACACCGATCAGGCGAAAGTGCGTTTGGTATTTTGATACATAAACATTTGACACGAAATTCAAACAATATATTTACGTATGCGACAACGCGTCTCTTTGCATCTATGTGTGTTAGGAGTAATTAAAGAAAATTTGGAAGCAATTCCTACAACTTTTAATGAAAAGCCAATAACACCAAACGCTTATTTTTTATTTTATTTTATCTTTTTTAATTTAATTTTGAATTAAATATAAATTTGTGTACACTAACAATGCAATCAAATAAATTACTGTGGCATTCGCTAAAATTACAATATACGGAGTTAAAACGGAGCTATTCTGTTGTTCGTGTGGTACACAATTTATTAGCAACAGAATCTGGTCCAGAATTTTGCTGGCGCTATAATGTATGAAATTCTGGACCAGAAAAAAATCCGGTTTTATACCACAACTTATAGCTTTATATAGAGTATAGTGAAAATGAATAAATACATAATATTTTTTTTATCGCCCGTGATGGGCGTTTAAATTGTAAAACTACTAGTGGAAAGAAACTCGACATACATTTGGTTTCGCACTATGATCTTTAAATGTATGTGAGGTAGGAGAAAAAACTTACACATGTAAGTTTAATGGCAAATACTCGGTAGCGCATTTGCATAAGCGCTGATATATATTATATATAATATATTAATCATGAAATATAGCTGGTTCAAATCCGCTATTTTTCATAAGAAATTTTTCGGTATTTACTTTAATACTAAAATTTTTCTGCTGGGTGATCATTTGTTCGTTGATGGAATATAAAGAAAAACGGATATCTTTGTAAATATGGTGTTGGACGCTATTCAAAGATTAACAATGTCTGCACACACATAACTATGGGCTAATCACCCATATAAAAATAATAGTATTATGAAAACATCTATCTTTCGTTAATTACAGTACAGTACAGTACACAATTGGTAAATTGTTATATACTCCCATGCGGAGTAATTTACCAACTTGGTTGTAATGAAAGGTTTATTAGATGACAAAAAAGCTCCACTTGGAGCAAAATATGACTTAAAAAAAAAAAGTTTAATCGCATCTTACCATCTTGAAAACGGTGTAATTAAATTTTGTATTTATATAATTTTCCATGTACAGTAAATTGTAATATATTAATTTATTTTAACCAATTATATCGTTTATAATATAGTATAATAATTTATGCAAAACAAAAAATCAAATGAAAGACTCCTGCGAAGTATGCAATATTAAATTTTTAACAAATCTTGCACCCCTTTTTATATGCTCGTACATATATAATTTTCACCACATACCGCATGAAAAATTAAATCATTTTTATGCATGGTTTTTCAATTGAAATTTTTCATTTTGTATTATATTATATTATATATATTTACATTCGATAAATTTTCTCACGCCAAAAAATCTGCGTTATATATTATTTTTGGATAGATCCTATATTTTATATTTATGTACAATATCTATATATTGTAAATAAAAAAACAATGCAAAAGATTTATCTATTCAAAAGATCTGTGTACAATAGAAAATGTTCTTTTGTATATATAATATACATTGTATTTTCTATATATCGTTATATATTGTACTTTAAATATAAGTGTATAAATGTATGTATAGAATATAGATATATAAACACATAATAATTTTAATTCATATAACTCCTTACACTTGAAAACATTTTATCCATTTTATTTATTATTATCAAACAATCCCCTAAAAAATTTCAATTCTATATCTGTGTTTTATAAATATATCGCTGTTATATACCATATTTATATTATATGCTCATGTAAAGTATAAAACATGTACATATTTACTAATATATTTTGCGTATAATATATGCATCCATATATAGATTGTGGTGGGTTTGTTGATGTTGCTGATACTGTTCGGTGTTGCTATGTGTAAATCTGTCTATATACACACACCGCAAAAAACTAAAAAAATGGTCTACATACAATTAATATGGTGCCAAAAAATTGTTTGTTGCACAATGTCGATTGTGACTGCACTCATTAATTATTATTATATAAATATTGTGCAACAGAACATTCGTTTAACATAATAATTTCATAGGAGCAAAGCGAAAGTAAAATTGATACACAGATTAAATTTTGCTATCATAAAAGAAATATAGATTTAATATATTAACTTGCAGATAGTGATTCTGTTGAACTATAACAGTAGAACACGTTGTTTTGTACTTACGATTTTTACTTACTTACTTACTTACTTACTTACTTACTTACTTACTTACTTACTTACTTACTTACTTACTTACTTACTTACTTACTTACTTACTTACTTACTTACTTACTTACTTACTTACTTACTTACTTACTTACTTACTTACTTACTTACTTACTTACTTACTTACTTACTTACTTACTTACTTACTTACTTACTTACTTACTTACTTACTTACTTACTTACTTACTTACTTACTTACTTACTTACTTACTTACTTACTTACTTACTTACTTACTTACTTACTTACTTACTTACTTACTTACTTACTTACTTACTTACTTACTTACTTACTTACTTACTTACTTACTTACTTACTTACTTACATACTTACTTACTTACTTACTTACTTACTTACTTACTTACTTACTTACTTACTTACTTACTTACTTACTTACTTACTTACTTGCTCCATGTCGTTATAACCCAGGTGCGGTTTTAGCCTTCTCCAACACGCTTCTCCAACCTCACCTATCCACAGTCAATGTCGTCTAATCCTAAATTTTAAAGATCTTTATATAACAGTTTACTGCCGCTGGCCATCTTGCCTTTCTAACATTCCAAGATGCAAGTTTTAAATCATTTTGTAAGTATGCTATACCCTGATAATACCTACGATGTTTGAAAATATCTATTACTACTTAAACAACACATTAATTCTATACGTAATTGTGTGTGCAGTAACAAACTACTTTTTTTTTTCCAGTGTACATATATGCATTATTTTTTATAATAAATACATACGAATTTTTACTGGTGATACATTGTGTTATTTTGACTGTCGTTTGCTTTTATATTCCCAATTCTATAAATGTATATTATAGAATATGTATATTTGCCGCGTGTGGTGGGTGGTATATATGTTATATACAACAAACATACTTGAAAACTAATTTTAAGACAAGTGGAAATTTTCTGCATATTATAACATACATATATATTTACATACACACATCTTATTACATATGAGATATATCGAGTATAGAAAAACGTAAATCTTTTGCTAAAAAATAATAGGAAAAATGTACTATAATATGGTATACTCGTATATTATAAATAAAAGGACATATTTTAAAACACTGATTATAAAACTATATAATAAAATGTATATTTACCCATTTATAATTCCATACATAACATATGCAAACAAATATAATATATATAAGTTATATAATTTAACATCTAAAATATGTTTCTTTACATACAATGTGTACACATAAAATAATGATTTTAAAAGTTTTTACTTAAGAATAAGCAATACATTTTATTGTTTTAACTACTTATATATACCATATAGACGAGTTTGGTATATATCCCATACATACATATATTATAAATGCAAGGTATAAGATTTTCTCATAATAAGTATTGCAACGTATAGGTAACACAGAAAATTATTTACAAAATGTATATTACTATGCGAATTTTAAATTCAAATTTTGTTTGCAATGCCCACAAACGCATTTATAAAATAATTAAGTAAATATACGTGTATTTGAAAATTTTTAGATTATTTACATTCAAAAAGTTATTTTTAACTGTGATTTTTCTAACTAAAAGCTCAAATATCATTGATATATAACAGGCCAATTGAAAAGTCCCCGGTCTACCATAATAAAACACATTTTTTTGGCAAAATTTCATTTTATTATTCAACATAGTTGTCGTCGAGGGCGATACGGCAATTATAGCGATCTTCCAACTTTTCGATACCATTTTTGTAATACGATTTGTCTTTTGCTTCAAAATAGGCCTCAGATCGTGTGCAGTCTACTCAGCTGACTGTCGATTGGACTCCGGAGTGAAATGATGGAGCCATGTTTCATCCATTGTCACATATCGACGCAAAAATTCAGGTTTATTGCGCTTGAACAGCTTCAAACACTGCTCAGAATCATTAACACTTTGTTGCTTTTGATCGATTGTGAGCTCGCGCGGCACCCATTTTGCACACAGCTTTCTCATGTACAAATATTCGTGAACGATATGATATACACGTTCAGATGATATCTTCACAATGTCTACTATCTCGATCAACTTCACTTTACGGTCATTCAAAATTATTTTGTGAACTTTTTTGATGTTTTCCTGAGGTGACAGCCTCTTTTGGGCGTCCACTGCGTTCGCCGTCTTCGGTGCTCATTTCACAACGTTTAAACTTAGCATACCAATCAATGATGGTTGCAGACCCCGGAAACTCTTCATCAAGCCAAGATTTTGCTTCAACTGTATTTTTTCCCTTCAAAAAGCAATATTTTATCAGCACACGAAATTCTTTTTTTTCCATCTTTTTTCAAATAACAAAAGTACAGCTACACTCACAACGCAATATCTCACAAACTAATGGTCGGACTACTGTCAAATTTTGATACGTATCGTTTGAGGGTTGGTGCTAACTAAAAATCATATGGATTTAATACTAGCACTGCTCTTTGTGTGTCAGACCGGGGACTTTTCAATTGGCCTGTTATATACAATATAAAACACGTGAGTATTTGCTAAGCAATAGCCATTATATTTATTATTCCACATAATAATTCAAATATATCAGAAACAGTAGTTGTACTGGCAACTCGCACAGAACAACACAATTATTAATACATGTTATTTTTGACATAAAAATTAGAATAAACCATTATTTGTTTGCGTCTCAACGTCTACAGGAATCTCACCCATTAATTTATAATTAGCAGATGTTACACGAATTTTACTTATTTTACAAAATTAAAATTAAATTACATTATTTCTATGATAATTCTAAATTGTGTCATTGCATAATTATGAAAATGGTCTTTTGTCTTTTTGTAAAAATATATGTTGTAAACTTTTGGTGTTACCTATTTGTATCAATATTAGTAGGTATTTGCACAATGTACACAATTATAACTATAGATATATATTAAGTATTATTACATGTGTACATAAAATATACAAAATAATATTTGTACCTTCTGTTTATAACATATTATAAAGACAAAGATATAAGTATTATATTTGCATAGATAAAATATGTATAGAATAGTTACGGTTAATGAATATGTGATTTACTAAAATGTTTTTAGTTATTATATGAGATTTGCTTTAATTAAGTGAATTGAATTGGGAATATATATATATAAATATGCTTATAATACAATTAATAAATTCTAACAATAAAGTAGTTAAAATACAATTATGTAAACAAAAATATTATCATTAAACAACTCGAAATATGTTACAGTGCTGCTAATGAAAAAATTCTGGTAAAGAGTGGGTGCAGAAAATATAGATTAAAATAAGGTTTAATAATACTAAAACGATATACAATTCAAGAATTTATTAGCAAGATCCCAACTATCTAAAAACCGACATATATATATATATATATCTTGTGAAAGGTACCTAGCTATAGCTGGAATGGTCTCAACAATACGTTGCACCAATTAAAATGAAAAATAGACGAGAACAAACCATCTCCATCTCCAAAATGATATAAATTCCTCGATAATTTAAGGTTATTTCAAGTTATCGAAATAATCAAAAAATACACCAGACAAGTTTGCTGGTCAGGTACTCAAGGAATTATCAAAAAGGTCTAATTTATATGTGGGTATAACAGCTATTTATTTAATACAGTGATAAGTGAACCAGTAACTTCTTCGCAACAATGGAAAATGCCTCAAATCATATATGGTTATGTCGAAACGTGGATAATTATCGATGATGTTTTTGTACATTACGCAAATACGATTTTTATGGATCTTTATATCACAGTTTATTGCATCTATAGCCACATCTTGCCTTAGATCTTTCGGCTCTCCTTCTACCTCCTGGATTATCATTTAACAATTTTTTCGGCACACGCTGTTCTTCCATGCGTAATACGTGTCCAAGCCATCTTAATCTACTGATTTTGATTGTGTTTTGACATAATTTAGTTTACCGTACAACTGGTCTAATGCAAAATTGTATCTACGTCTCCAAGCGCATTATGTTCTTTGGCGGGACCAAATATGCCACGGACTATCTTTTGTTCAAACGTCCGAAGTAATTGTTCTTGGATCTGTGTCGCATGCAATCCAATCCATACGTTAATATTGGACGTATTGTATGTTGTATATGAGCTTGCATTTTAGATCTCGTTGTAATGTTTTACGATTGAAATTGTTTTTTTTTAGCCCGTATTAACATCTGTTGCCAGTTCCTACCCTGCGGCGAATTTCCTCTTCAATATCACTTACCACATTTTTCAAGGATCCTAAGTATATACGAAACTATTGACTATTACAAAATTGTATTCTTCAATATTAACAGTTTGATCGCCCTAATTCCTGATGCATTCGTTGCCACCATATATATACGGTAGTATTATGGCATCAAACAGTGGTTACACCGATGTAACACTGTCCGTAGTTTGTTCGTAAAATTTCAGCATTATATATATAGAAGTCCGTAGTTTCAATCCGATGAAATATCTATGAATTTCTTACCGATGTCCGCTGGAATTTTATATGATCAGTTCAACCCTGTCCATGGATTTTTATAAAAAATGTCCTTGGATTATCCGTATATTCCCGATGGTAATTTCCACGGATTCTCCTTAGAAGTATTTCTCGTTTCTATTATTCCACACAATATCCATAGAATTCATATTCATATTTTTTGTAAGCAGATCCACGGATAATATGTTATATAGATTTGAGTGGCTGGTTGTTTTAAAAATTATGAAAATAAATAAAAAATAGTGAGGATTATATCTAGATAATCAAAATATATAAAATTTGAACCTCTGTCTTGGATAATTGAGGAAATAAATTATTAAATACAATACCGCGGATATATGTTGGATATATTACGCTGGCAATCCAAAGATTTCAATTGACCTAAATAAAATACTATTATATTAAATGGAAAATCTATGGACGCATTCTTTGGGCAAATTCCCATATATCTTTTTCATGGAAAATATGTGGATTTTTCCACAGAAATTTTTCTCATTTTTTGAAGTACGGACAAATTGTTACTAGGGTAAATTCAACAATGGTTGTGAACATGGAGGCTGAGTGATAATGGGGCTAAGTAAGTATACATATTATTGTCACAATATGAAGGTGCGATAAATGTCGTGTAAGAGTAAACAGTAAAACAATATAACAAGATCAAACGCCTAATTGGCATGGCAAAGCAACTATTTATTATTTTATATGGAATATTTATTAAGTATTAGTGTTAGTATATATATGCGCGTAATTATCAACATTCTTTGGTGAATCTGAAATAAAATTAACTGAAGAAAGCTGAGAAACAATCAAGTAAGTCAAATATCAAATCAATTTTGTTGATGGTATACATTATAAATCATGGATTCACTCATAAGACACAATTAAAGCGACCAAAACCATTTTCCAAATTAATTTTCATAAACGAACAAATGGATAATTTTTCTGTTTGTAGTGTTCAACGCCACCACCTACCTGATTGAATCATACAATCACGTAATCCAATACCAAATTCATAATTTATTTATAATCAAACAAGCAAAACTAAATTATTTATAAACAAATATAAATATTAATATTATATGGACAATAAATTAATAAATATATGGTATATTCAGATGACATCTCAAATTTCTCATATATATATTTTATATAATACGAGTACATAATATTCCATGAATATAATAGTATTTAGTATCAGTAATCCTATAGCTAAATTACATAATACTATATTTACAGAATATATATAGATAATAATAATAATATGTATAGAGAAATATAACGATAATGTAGACATAAATGTGAACATGTCTTTCTGTACACATTCAATATATATATATGAAAGAGTCACCATATGGTTAGTTGTCATATTCATTTATCGTTATGGACAAATAACTGGAAATTGGATAAATAAAATAGCTATTATTTTTTTTTGGTTGTGTAAAATAGAATATATTTTCTATTTGAACTTTGATGGTTTTATTTTCTCTGCGTATATATCAGTTTTTTTTTTGTCCATTGTCGCAATGCGTTTATGTATAAATAAAAAAATATTGATAGACAATCATTTAATATTATATTCTATCCTAGTGTCTATACATAAATTGTTTATACAAAAATAATTGACTTAACGTTTGATGAATTTTAAAATTTTCTCTTTTTATATTATAGTATTATTTTAGTTATTCGATATTTTTCCAATATTTATAGGCTTTGTTTTTATTTCTACGTAAAAATTTACACAAAAAAGTTTATAAATAAATATATTTATATTTTCAAATATAAATACTCTGTTGTTCTGTGTATTGGAAGAGTATGAGATAAAATAAATATATATAGATATCGGCAAATATATTTCACATATCTCCCAATTACAATTAGTGCGCGTTGATACCATACAATAGATAAAAAATTGAAAACGTGTCTAGTCAATTAAGAATTAACAAAAACACAACTGTTTTTTTTTTTTCTTTCTTGTAATTAATGATATAAATAAACCCTTTTTACATCTCCTCCGGATATAATTAATAAACGCAGTAATAAAAGACATTTCGATTTTTTTGGTTTTTTTTTTTCCTCAACAATTTAATATTAAAAGGACATATTTTTTGTATGAAAATAAATTGATAAAACAAAAAATCACATTAAGTTGAATGGAAAAAAGAAATTTTCATAAACTAATAATAATATGCAATTTTTCAACCCTTTAGTTAAAATTAAAAGACAAAAAAAAAATGTGTGCCTTTAAGAAAAATGTAATTTGTCATAAAAATATGTTACAAATTTTATTTTTTTCTTTAAATTTGTTAATAATGTCACAAAAAAAAATAAAAAAATATATTCGCTTCAGATGAACGTAGAATAAAATAATAAATTAGTAAAAGATAAATATTGTACATTTTTAGCAATTATTTTTTCTTTTCAGAATTTCTAATTATTTTTTAATATTTATAAAGAAACATATTGCAAAAAAAGTATGTTAGACAGAAGTGATATAAAAATAATATATGAAATTGGCAAAGAATTTTATATATTACAAAGGAAAAGTGTCGTGTCTCTAATGGAAAATTTATTAATTAACATTTTTTTTAATGTTATATAATTCAATGAACAATAAAATTATGTGTAAAAAATCGTAAAAAAACCAATCAGCAAAAGTACAATACCACACCAAATTTAAAAGTAATTCTTTGCACGGTTGAAAATTTTCGGCGAATCCATAAACCAAAATTAGTTTACACACACATTTTATAAACTAAGAGAAATATTAAATAATAAACACAACGCGAAGTTTACGTTACGATTTTTAAACCATTTGAGATTAATTTACAAATTTTACAAAATTTTTGTACAATATTGTAAAGTAAACGTATTGGGGCATTATTTTTAAGTAATAATATTATTATTTTAGAATTAACATTGTTTTTAAAAACCATCGAAGATCAGAACCGCTTCGACAACGTGAAAAATAGAAATGATTATAAAATTGTGTTAATGTAAATTTTAAAATCACATATTGATAAATTATATTGCACACCCTCGATCAGTGGCGACGCGTGAAAAAATGTTTTCAGATTGCAATATCACTGTATTTTTCTGGTAGACGAGTTTTGAAAGTAGACTACATTATGAAAAAGAAATTGGAATATTCATTTACTAAATTTTCCGGAAAATCGTCCATTAACAATTATCATATTTTTGAAATAGGGACCATATTTTTAACGGATTTCCAGTTTTGTATACAAAATTTCAAATTATAATCAATTTCCTATCTTTCATAGAAAAGATTTTTAAAATCGATTCACACGTTCGAAAGATATGACCACCGATTTTCCATTTAATGTCATTGAAATTTTGTATGAAATAATGATACTGTATAAATTTTTTGTACAAAACTTAACACAGTACTACAAATTTCTTTAAATTTTCTCTGCCATCGATTGGGAAATCGGTTATATCTTTTGAATGCGTGAATCGATTTTTTAATATCTCTTCTATGAAAGATTGGAAATTTATTATAATTTGCAATGCTGTAAGCAAAAATGGAAATCTGTTAAAACTATAACGCGTAATTAAAAAACACGATAATTCATAAAAGTCGATTTTCCTGGAAAATTTAATTCGGTGAACACGCAGATTTTTTTTCAAAATTTAGTTTAATTTCACACAGAAATAAATAACATAAGAAAAATATAGCGATAATGAAAACTGAATGCTATTTCTATGTCTTCGGCCATTGCCCTCGATGTTTTAAAAACATAGAAACTTTTCGGTTCGACAACAATATTTTTAAACTTCTTAGGTTTAAAATTGAATCTATATTAATAATGGTTTGATTAATATTTTAAAACTTTATAGGGTTTACTTTTTTTTTTTTATCAAATTTCGGTGTCGGCCTATATGTAACCGCCAGGATAGTTTAAAAAATAGTTCAAAATTTTCAACCGTTTGCTAACATATTTATTATGCAATAATGTCTGGGTATATAATAAAAAATTACCGAATACACACTCCTCCTCCTTCCGATCCATATAGATAGACAATTTGTTTCTCATAAACGTTAATTAATTTTTTAAATTTTAATAATTTCAAATCAAAATAAAAAATGAAATTTTAAATATACTTGGAAATGTAAGTCATCACAATCAGATATGTTATTTTTTATGAAACATATGGAATATCTATAATATACCAAGCCACATTCTGCATAACTATAAAGTTGGTATAAATTACGTCAAATAAAAGTGTATACATATAAAAATTCCCTAATTGTCTGCAGAATTATAATTCGAGATATATATATAGATGATTTCTTTATAGGTTTTTCTGATTCCATATATATATATTAATGAAGAAATTGTACCTATCCGCATATACAAACCATCTCCCATCTTCAAACTTAACGAACTTAACGACTTGTCTATGGCTTCACATAAAATGTTCAATGCAATAAATAATTTAATATTAATTTATTAAATTTTCCATATATAAATTTGTTATATTTGAAAAAATTATTTATAACCCTCCCCCCCCCCCCCAAAAATATATGTAAAATTTCTTCATATCACAAAATATGGTATCTAACGAACGCGACTAAAATATAATGTTAAAATATATTTTAAATAAATAAACTGAAGAACAACAAAACCTATAATGAAATCAGGAAATTTAATTAACCCAATCACTAAAAATAAAAACAATGTTTATATATAATATTTTTTTAAATTCAATTCAATTTTCTATTTTGAAAATTTTAATATTGAAATTTTCAATATCTAAATACAATATAATAAACAACTTCATGTATTGTATATTTATATAAAGTCACTAAAAGCCCTTTTTGAGATAAAGTGCATTCATATATCAATCATCCTTTCTTTTTATTATATTTTGTATTTGTATATATATGTATAGTTTCGGATACACCCCCATACCCTAATCATTTTAAATTACATTGTATATTTTAGATGGTACATCATCATTTACAACATATAAGGAAAGGCTAAATAACTGTCTTTCAATATTCATATACCTTTTGGTATAATATTTTTCTAAGGTATATTTATTATTATGTATAAAAGTAAAATATATATAATTTAAATATTGAAATGTGATTATACCAATCTTTTAGAACAAAGTTTTCTTTTGTAAAAGTTAAAATTTGTATACGTATAAAAAAGTACACAAAGTTACAAAGTATATATACCTTAACCTATCGCATAATAATAATACTAATAATATGTAATAATAATAATAATAATAATAATAATAATAATAATAATAATAATAATAACAATGTTTTGTAATACAGCAACAAAAAAAAAAATAAGGGTGCGGTTTCATTTAAATTTTGTATGGTAAAATGTTGAGCCGACTTCAGACAATTTCAATTTTTTTTTTTTAAATTGATATAATTTAAAATTTATGGTATTTAGTATATTTTCTTTTATTCACATTTTTCTATTCTTATATATAATTTCGTATTACAAAAGATGTTATTTGAGATTAGATTTACTTTTTTTTTAAGTTTAAATTTTAAAATCCAAATACAACGAGCAAATATGTAAGATCAAATATAAAATTTAAATATTAAAAAATTGCATATAATAAAATCTCTTTATAGGATACTCTAATATATTATACTATAAAATATACACATAGGGTGATATCTATATATGAATGCACTTATAAGTTTAAATTTCCATATTAAGAACGTATAAATTTGTACAATTTTTCAACATTAAACATTCATTGGAACACACTTTATTTTATAGTATATTATATATTTATAGACTTTATTTTATTGTATATAAGTAAGACTCCCTAGTAACAATTTGTCCCGACTTTGAAAAATGAGGAAAATTTTCGTGGAAAAAATCCACATATTTTCCATGGAAAATTTCATATATTGGAATTTGTCCAATATATTTTCCATTTAATATAAAATAGTATTTTATTTAGGTCAATTTAAATCTTTGGATTCTAGTCAAGGTAATATTTCCAACATGTATCCGCACGGTATTGTATTCATAATTTATTTCATCAATTATCCAAGACAGTGGTTCAAATTTTATATATTTCGCTTATCTACCGCTATAATCCTCACTCTTTTTAATTTATTTTCATAATTATTAAAACAACCAGTAACTCAAATTGATGTATTTGCGAAGAATTTTGTAAGACTTTTCATGGATTTTATCCGCGGTTTTTGATTTTTTTTATGTAAGCGTTTTATCTGCCAAATTTCTACAAAATTATAAGCTATGAATTTATTAATTTAATCTTACAATTAAATTATTTTTTACATAAGAAAATATAAATATCATACTTTTTATTTATTTATTACAATTAAATTGGGTTTCAAGTTATAACCTGTGCTAAAAAAATGTTTGTGCGAGTGCATTTTTCGCATGACGTTTTTTTTTTGTCAAAATTCGTATATCTACTCACAAAAAATATGAATATAAATTCTACGTATATTCTGTGGAACAATTGCAAGGAGCAATAATTCTAAGGAGAATCCGTAGAAATTATCATCGGAAATATACGCGGATAATCCAAGGACATTTTTTTATAAAAATCTATGAACAGCGTTGCACTAATCATATAAAATTCCAACGGACATCTGTAAGAAATCCATAGATATTTCCTCGGATTGAAACTACGAACTACTACATATATAATGCTGAAATTTTGCCGGCAAACTACGAACAGTGTTACTAGGGACTATATATAATATTCATCATTTATATAAATACAAAATAATATTTATAATAAAATTTTCTGGAATATACAAGATTTGTCTGATTCTTCTCCTATATGTTAAAATCCATTCAAATATATACACCGAACGTTTTTACATCTTTGCAATTCATTTACAAAAAAAAAAAATAACTTACAAAATTGCGTATTTCTGAAGTATAGAAAAAAAATTTCCGCATTTTACTATTAATACATATTTTTCTTTTGACGTTGTTGAAATATTGTAATTTGATTTAATATTATACAATTGAAGTTTTTTTATTCTTCACAAAATTGCAATTAATAAATTCTTCACCTTATATAATTTTCCTTTGTACAGTTCGGGCTATGTGAGATATGCGGTACTTGAATTATATGCGGTTGTGGCCTTTTCTCCGATCATAAGTTTGTGTCACTCCATTGAATTATGTGATGATTTTTTTTCTGATTTCTCGATGTTGTTAAGATGTACCTACGTTTTTGCAACGCAGAAGAGATAGACTCATAAAACAAACGTCATACAATTATAACAAAGCAAATTTGAGCAGATTTCGGGGACATATATACAATTTGGTCATCTATAACTATAATCAAAATTGATGTGTATATGAGAATTTGTTTATGTAAATAATTTTTATTAAGTTCCTGAAAAATGTAAAACCAGAATTGATTTCAGGTGTACTGGTATCATTTTCATGGAATTTGATTAATAAACATTGGTCATATATATTATATATTTGCAACAATTTTAACATGATCGTTTATAAGAAATGGTAAATTTTTAAAGTTGTTCATTAAATTTATATTTGACAATTAATTTTTAAAAAAACCATTTAATTTATTCAAAATAATCTCCATATCAACTGAAATAGCACATCAATTTGAACGTTCAACAAGTGAATCAAATGAATTTTTTATGTCTATATTGGGAATGCTGTCGTTAAGAACGATGGTCTTTGTTTTTTGAATGCCATTCAACTGATGCAAAACGCATTTCGTTTCATTGGCCATTTGAAGTTTAGCCAGGGAACAGAAATTAGTCGCAGTGTTAGTTAATTTAATTGAATATGCGGTGAATGATTAAGTAGAAAAAAAATTTATTATTATAGTTAAATTCGGTGCAATTTTTAAACATCATTTATATGATTTCGAACATATTTTGAATTCACCTATCGTAGACCAGTTAAATGTTCGATGGATTATTATTTTCGATATTCCAAGCTTCATTTCCATGAATCTGGCTGAAGATTTCTTAGAAACTTCTATTCCTTTATATAATAGTTAATATTATCAAATTTCAAAGTAATTTTCATTTCATATTGTATATGTGAAGACCTTTCGATGTTATATATTTGAGTTCTAAATTAATTTAGTAAATATTAATGTTATACATTGTTTCGTTTGTTGTTTCGTTTCCAGAACGTCGCCGATGATATCAATTTACATTTGAAGGTAACTTAAACTAAATGATTTTAAAAATATTTAATGCTTCTATTTGATGCGATAGATATTTAAATTTTATCTTGAAATTGTCGGTCTCGATTTATTCTGCTATATACTTAACTATACAAACCGCATATAACAATGGATACCTGTATGTATGTTGGTATATCTTAACGAACATGGTTTTTATGTAACCGCTACAATATTGTGGCAATTACTTATCGTAAAAATTATGTAAATATTTTTCCATATATAATGACGTCATTTAAAAAATATTTTTATACAGAAAAAAAAAGCATTATAAAATAGCTTTGATTCATTAAAACAACTTTTTTTTTCAATATAACAAAAGCTTTAATATTCATATTAGGTTGTCAACTATCTCCCTTCCGCCTTTTTGCTCTTTATTCAATGCTTTATAAAAAGTGTTACAGTAATCGGATTTAGTTCAAATATGCGCCGTTTTGTTCGATAATCTGTTTCCATCTAGACTGCAACTTCATAATACCTCCTTCGTAGAAGCCCCCCTCCTTATTTGCGAAGAACTCGGACAGCCACTTTTCACAAGCCTCTTTTGAGATCAACTTTACACCACCAAGGGCGTTCGCCATGGACAGGAACAGGTGGTAATCACTTGGCGCTATGTCCGGGCTATATGGTGGATGCGATAAAACCTCCCATCCGAGCTCCCGTAGCTTCTGACGAGTCATCAACGAAGTGTGTGGTCTGGCGTTGTCCTGGTGGAACACTACACCCTTCCTTTTGGCCAATTCTGGACGCTTCTGGTCGATCGCCTGCTTCAAGCGGTCCAGTTGTTCGCAGTAGATGGTAGAATTAAGCGTCTGGCCATATGGGAGCAGCTCATAGTGGATGATTCCCTTCCAATCCCACCAAACACACAGCAAAACCTTCCTGGCCGTCAATCCCGGCTTGGCCACTGTTTGGGACGATTCACCGGCCTGCGACCACGACCGTTTTCGCTTGATATTGTCGTATGTGATCCATTTTTCGTCGCCAGTCACCATCCGCTTCAAGAATGGGTCGAGTTCGTTCCGTTTCAGCAGCATTTCGCAAATGGAAATTCGGTCCATTAGATTTTTCACTGTTAATTCATGTGGCACCCAAACATCAAGCTTTTTTTTGTATCCAGCCTTCTGCAGATGGTTTAAAATGGTTTGGTGACTAACTCCCATCTCCTGGGCGATGTCACGAGATGCCACATGCCGGTCTAACTCGATGTATTCCATGATTTGATCGGTATTTGTCGTCACAGGTCTTCCGCCGGCTGGCTTATCCATGGTGTCGTTTTCACCGGCTCTGAATCGTCGAAACCATTCCTCCGCGGTTCGAAGTGATAGAGTACCATCCCCCAAAACACCATTAATCTCACGGAACGTTTCTCTAGCGGATTTGCCTTTAACGAAGGAAAACTTTAAAATAGCGCGAATTTCGGCGTTAGTGAACTCCATGTTTACACGTCTATAACTGTTGAACGCAATATCCAAACTAATCATACATAGCGTCGTTTTGTTTGTTATGTCAAGAGCTTTCAAATTATGTACAGTGTTGCCAGATACGAGCTCTGTAGCGCTTTGTACATAGCCGCGAAATTAAAAAGACAAAAAGGCGGAAGGGAGATATTTGACAACCTTATATATAATTTTATAAGAAATGTTCACAGAAGAAAGAAGAAAATTTTTAATGGTTATAGATATAAATATAATTAAATTAAATGTAAAGAAAATATATGTTATATTCTTACACCACTTGCAATTATAAATATCTATATATATAAAACGTATTATAAATATAATAAGTATATTATTCAAGACGATAAGAAAATGTTTTCGGTTCATTGCAGTCACATTTTCTCATTATTTTCCTAAATATTACAACAATATAATAATTTCTTAATTTCCATCATATGAAAGTCACGTACACAAAATAAGTATGTATATAAGAAGTGTATACAACAATATCGCTTATGTTATATACGTAATGATTTTAACCATTGGTCGTTCGTTCGTTCGTTCGTTCATCAACATTGTCTAAATAATAAATTTCTGTATTTTCCAAATGATCTCATTATTTCTGTTATATATGGAACGGTAACGGTCATAATTATTAGCGTATGGCGTTCAAAATAATGGTTTTTATATATTAAATTACACACAAATATTTTTGTCTGAAAAATTTGGTATCAGTTTCGTCGCTGTCAATTTACAACTTTCGGAGAAACTATGAGAAATTGTTGTAAAATTTTTACAATGAAGTAAATTTCTGTTTTCATTTTACTATTTCATCTTTCATAATGTCATTCAATTCCGTTAAAGCTCAACGAAATAATGTTCTTTATACTTACTTTCTTGTATATACGAATTCAATTCAAATAAAGTGTAAATCTTTTAAATTCACTTTTAATTTCCTATCCATATTTATTGACTTTTATTAATTTTACTTTTTCAACATTTTTGTGTAAAATACTTCGATTTTAATAAAGTTACTATTTTAAAACTTATACACAAATTTTGTACAAGAAAGGAACTGAATTTTTTTTTCAAAGCTCATTATTAATTATTTGACTGTGACTGTGTGTGTGTGTACATATATAACATATGTGTAATATACAAATGTATACAAAATAAAAGTATATATATTTAGGTTGATTAAATAAAATTATAATTATAGATTTAATATAAGATATTGTATATTACAAGACTATTTAAAAAATCATTTATTTATTTATATTTTAATTATATATGTTATTTATGTCTCATATATACGCACAGCTATGTGTCGATTTTATAAGAATAATGTAGATTGTAAATTAATATGTATACGAATATAGTATGATTGAAATGTTTATGGTGCAGAAATTATAAAGAATACTAACAATTCAATATTTCTTTTTCTTATTCTGTACTTACGGACGCATACTTCAAACATTTTGCCATCGGTGCTTCACTTCAATACGATCAGATTTTAGAGTTGTGTTTTATATATCCAACTTTCATATATACACTCTGTGATTTCCACTACAAATATTGCATATATATATATATATGAACCATATACGCACCTCTTGAAAGTTTTTTCTATCCATTCCCAGCTAAACATTCATATTATTTACAATCATTCAGCAAAAAAAAAAAACAAGGTTTATTATTTGTTTTTTTTGCGTAATTGCTCTGCACTTATAGCTCTCTAATTGCTGATGTGTATATCATTGAAAATAAAATTATTCCCTTTAAAGTAGAAAATACCCACTTAAACAGAAAAAATCTTCTGCCTATGTACGATCAAATTGTCTGCTGTTAAAGCAGAAACACTTATGTTAGTTTTGTGAATATTGTTTATTCTTCTTTGGCAGACAAGTTTTACTAAACTTCGAAATTTCAGCCATTTACGCAGATATATCCGCAAAAGTACATCTGCTGCGCAGACATATATTGATCTGTATTTTTTGCCATATATTTTGCAAAAGATTTTACTAATTTTATAAGAACTATTTGTGGTAACGCAAATTTACTAAATATACTAGCAATTTCTACTTATGTAGCATAACGTTTTATGTAACGTTTTATGTAATTCACTTAAAGTTTCTACTATATGAGAAAATTTTACTTCGACTACGCAAATGAATCTGCTGTTTATATTTTCTCGAAGAAGATTTCTGCTTATTATATATTACAGCTATATTACTGCTCTCGAATAATATATCTGGCCTTTTAGTTTGTCCAAACTATAGACTGTTGATTAATTAATAAATAAATATAAATCATAAATATTGCTTTTAAAAACTATTAATAAAATTATTTCAAAATAAGAAAATATAATTATACGCAAAATAATAAACATAATAATTACTAAAAGTGAAATAAATACAATTAATCTTGTCCAGCTATTTAATTATTAAATAAGAATTTTTTTAAAAATTAGCCTACAATAAAACTTTTATTTTCTTTGATAATTTTAATTCATTGCGTTAGCTTTGCTTTAAAATAAAGTTAATGATGAAGAAATTTCCTGGTATGATGTTGATAGCAGTTTATAATTTAATACTTTGGTTATGGTTGGTTTTGTTGAGTAAATGTTCTGCCTCGGAATTATTTATATTCATTTCTTATTTAATTACCACTTTTATTTTAAATTGTGAAACATTATTGCATTTAAATTTTGAATTTTATTGTAAATATGTTGTTGAATAGTATAGAATAGAATAGTATAGAATAGAATAGCCAATTTTTTTGTAATTAAATTTGTCTATTTTTTTTATTATTTAACAAAACTGATACACACACATAGTCACACCATTCATTAAAAATTATGTAAATTTATTTCTATTATCACTAAACTGTTTGATAATTATTACAACGCAATTTTTCAATACGAGACACAATTTTGAATGAGTAATGAAACCAAAAATGAATTGTTTGACATTGAAACTGAACATATTTTACCATACTAATATGGATAATTTTCCACTTACAGCAAAAATTCTATGCAACCGCAGTGATAGATGGATAACGCTGAAGTTATACCAATACCGTGGCTGCATTATTCTAAAAATTGAATGTTTGAAAGAAAAACGAATCTGTGAATATAGCAGATCTTCTTTTAACTCGCAGTTAAATTGTAAATATATACCGTAGAATATTTTCTTATGCAGTAGAACGAAGTAATAGCTTTAGTTAGAATCAATCGCAATTCTATTGTATTTACCTTGCAATTTTACAAATTTATACAATTTCAAAGATCAACATTTTACCCAATTAACCAAATTTTATTTTGAAATTTAACAATAGTTGTAATTTTATTAACATGAATTGGGCTTATTTATAAATGATGGGATTCTCTTATAAATTAATTTAGTTAATCAATGAACTTGAATAAATTTTTGTTTTGAAAACAAAATATAGAAATCCGAATTTTCTATTGATTTATACTAAATTATATTCACTAAATTAAATACGATAAAAATATAATTTTTATTCCAATAAAAAAAAAATAAATAATTTAAAGAAAAAGCTAAAAATTTCTTTCAAGTTAAATATATCAATTTGCGAAGACTGCAGATGTTCTACAAATGCGTTGAAGTTCTTCTAAATGTTTGCGTTACTATACAAGTAACAAACAATTAATTTTTGCACTATACATTTTATGTTCAATTGAATAGTGCTTTCCATTTACAATAAATGCACAATGAAATCAAGATAGCCGAGAAAAGAAAATAATAATACAAAGTAAAACTTTGCATATTTAGGAATAAACTTTTTTTAAAATATATCATAAGTTGCTATATCTCCTTATTGTTAATATTTTTTCTAAATCTATATTTATATTTCTCTTTGAATGTGCAACATAATTAATAGATATTCGTATAAAATATTCATTATAAAATATTATACTATTCAACAAAGCATATATCTAAAGTTTATTTATGGAATGTGATGTGCATGAATGACTGATTTACATCTATCTCAGCAATTTACATTATAATGTGTATATTTATATTTGTGGCCCAAATGTATATTTAAAGATACGGATAGATTATTTTATTGGAAAATAAGATAGATCGGATACATTTCGTTCGCAAATTTATATTTGTCCTCCGATTTTCCATTTTCCATTATGAAAACGTTAAATATGAAACGACAGATAGTTCACAAACAATCAATAAATTGAGTAAAAAGTGACAATACTACAGTTATATTTTTATCTGCATTTATGCATTTCAAAATTAAATCTATCGTAGAAGTAAGGATAGATAATTAGAAGGCTATTCGGTATTTTAACGATTAATACAATTGCATCCACTGCTATACATTTGGGCCATACATATTTAGTTATGTTATATATATCTCTACACTATAATAATGTATTTACAATAAACTTTAAATCCTCTCTATGTATTATTATTATTATTATTATTACTATATCACTATATATGTAAATTTATATATATATTACTATTATAAATCAATAAGGATTATAATTAATTGTATATAAATATGTTATTATAAATATGTACATCTACATAAACTTATGTTTTAATATATATATGAATACATAAGTTTACTTATATATACTAATATATATATATGTTATAACATGTTATATGAATCAAAATTATAATTATTTCGTGAAACTTATGAAATTTAACTTCATATATGTTTATAAATTAAACTACACAATATAAATAATATGTTTAAGAATTTGTGTTTGATGTATCTTATGTATAATGTTATAGTTGTTGTTATAACAAATTAAGATATTTCATATGCATATATTTTCAATTCAGCAATTAATAAATTTAATTAACCCATTATACCAATGCCGATACATATTTAGTTTATTTATGGGTTGTTGTTCAAAGATATATGATAAATTTGCATAACTAAATTGGAAGAGACATTGCGTACATATAAATAATAAGTATTTAATATTTCTTCCTCACATCATAGATAAAGTTATTTTATAGTCACAAAGGGTGAAAATGGGTTAAACATAATATACATCCTTTGCATATTTATATATATATAGTTTTTTCTGATATGTGTATAAATTAACTATGTATACAATATAATAACACATGGGCTGAAAAGTTTCCGAAAATTCTAAGCAGTGGCGCCACTAGAATTTTTTCCATATGATTTCTAGTTAGTACCAACCTTCAAACGATACGTGTCAAAATTTAACAGCAGTCCGACCATTAGTTTGTGAGATATTGCGTTGTGAGTGTAGCTACTTTTGTTATTTGAAAAAAAAATGGAAAAACAGGAATTTCGTGTGTTGATTAAATATTATTTTTTGATTGGAAAAAATATTTCTGAAGCCAAAAAACTGCTTGACGAGCATTATCCCGACACTGCTCCAGCTCTTTCAACAGTACATTTGTGGACGCAGTGGACGTCCAAAGGAGGCTGTTACTCCAGAAAATATCAAAAAAGTCCACAAAATAATTTTAGATGACCGTAAAGTGATGTTGATCGAGATAGCGAGAGGCTCTGAAGATATCAAAGGAGCGTGTTGGACATATCGTGCATGAATATTTGGACATGCAAAAGCTCTGTGCAAAGTGGGTGCCGCGCGAACTCACAATCGATCAAAAACAATAACGTATCGATGATTCAGAGCAGAGTTTGGGCTTGTTCAACCGCAATAAAACAGAATTTTTGCGTCGATATGTGACAATCGATGAAACATGGCTCCATCATTACACTCCGGAGTCAAATCGGCAGTCAACATCATGGACAGCAAGCGACGAACCTCGTCCACAACGACCAAAAACGCAACAGTCGGCTGGCAAGATTATGGCATCTGTATTTTGGGATGCACATGGACTAATTTTCATCGACTATCTCGAAAATGGAAAAACCATCAATAGTGACTATTATATAGCCTTGTTGGAGCGTTTGAAGCATGAAATCGCTAAGAAACGATCGCATTTGAAGAAGAAAAAAGTGCTGTTTCGTCAAGACAACGCACCGTGTTATAAATCAATGAAAACGATGGCAAAATTGCATGAATTGGGCTTCGAATTGCTTCCACATCCACCGTATTTTCCAGATCTGGCCACCAGCGACTTTTTCCTGTTTGCAGACCTCAAGAGAATGCTCACTGGAAAGAAATTTAAGAGCAATGAAGAGGTGATCGCCGAAAGAGAAGCCTATTTTGAGGAAAAAACGAAATCGTACTATAAAAATGGTATCGAAAAGTTGGAAGATCGTTGGAATCAGTGTATCGGCCGCGAAGGGATGTATGTTGATGAATAAAGTTTAATTTTGCAAAAAAAATGTTTTTTTCTTAGAATTTTCGGAAACTTTTCAGCCCATGTGTTATTTAATATTATTAATATACAGAATAATAATAATATTGTTTGTAAACTATTTCTTATTTACAATATATTTATTATTAGAAAATTTGTTGTGCGGTTACACTTTTAATTGATCTCAGCCGTATAACTTTATTTTCTTGTTTATTATTACTACCGCATACTCAAGGCTTTATTTCCATATATAATAAAAAGAAAATTTATTATATTATTATTATTATTATTATTATTATTATAAAATGTATAACAAAAAATTGAAAATATTGAAAATATAATCTATAAAATATAAAAAAAAATGTAATATAATTTCCGATGCTGATGGAAAATGTGTGTGAAATACTATATAATAAATATATTTTGATATTTCAATAAATGACATCACTAAATCAAATTGAATGTATTCGCACGTTAAAATAATATATCATTTTTTAAGGGTAAGTTTATTGTTTTTTGAATATATACACTATATATGGATATGTAAAATTGTATATATGTGTCTGTGTGTGTGTGTGTAACCATTATTTTAACCCTATGTAAAAAAATAATAAAAATACAAGAAAATATTTTCCAAAAATAATATAAAAATAAAACGTTATATTATTTACAAGGTGTTATACATTTTTATATTTATATAAAATATGGTTATAAATGTACGCGGTAAATTAAAAACTATTGAATATTCTATAAATAAACAATTACAACCAAAAAAAACTATTTTAGAACATGACGCTATTGTTTATCTGTAATTTTTGTCGCAGAAACTATTTATTTTTTTTCTGAAAAGCAGTAAACAACAATATGTTTAATTATTTTATTCCCAAAATATGTTTTTAATAAACGATTTTTCAATTAATCAAATCGTATATCCGATTAAATTTAAAGCTATCTATTTTTAAAATGCCACGTTCTTAAAACGAACTGAAAAATCTATTTATTTAAAACTTTGAAAATCAAATCCTTTTTAACTTGATTCCTAAAACATTTTGATTTAAACATACGATATACTTACTCCATGGAATTAAAACCCATGTGCGGTATTAGCCATCTCCAACTTGACCGCAGCCAACATCTTCCAATGCCGAATTTTAAGGATCTTCATATCATAGTTTACTGCATCTACCCATCTAGCCTTAGGTCTTCCGGCTCTTCTTCTACCTTCTGGATTACCATTCAAGAGGTTTTTTTGGCACACGTTTCTCCTCCATGCATAATACGTGTCCAAGCCATCTTAATCTATTGGTTTTGATTGTTTTGACAAAATTTGATTGACTGTACAATTTGTCTAATCCAAAATTGTATGTTCGCCTCCAACCATTTTGTTCTTTGACGGGACCAAATATGCCACGGACTATCTTTGTTCAAACGTCCGATGTAATTGTTCCTGGTTTTGTATCATGCAGCAAGTTTTCGATCCATACGTTACAACGAACGTATTAATGTTTTATACAGCTTGCACTTAAAATCCCGTCGTAATGGTGTTTTTTTAGCCCATAGTAGCATCTGTTTCCAGTTGCTATACTGCGGCGAATTTCCTCTTCACATTTATCAATGGTCCTAAGTATATACGAAACTACTGACTATTTCAAAATTTTATTCTCCAAAATTAACAGTTGAATTCTTGCTGTATTCGTTGCCACCATATATTTTGTTTTATCTTCATTCACTTTGACACCAATAGGACCGATGTCTCCTTGTGTAACGATTCGAAAGCACATCCATACCATATTATTCCATAATTTTAACCTATTGACACTATCATATATGCCGCTTTCAAATCCACAGACAAATGCGGTTTGTATCAAAATTGGAATCCTTACACTTTTCCCAGATCTGTCATATACCAAATATTTGGTATGTAGATCGATCTGAAATCACAACTGATATTCGCGGATAATTTCATTGGCATATATATGGAATAAGTCTATGGTATAGTATATTAGCACCAACCCGTATATGGGCAATGTTTATAATAAAGTTATTCCTCTGTAGTTGTTAAAATCTAAATATAATTTGTCACCCTTTTTGTTGTACAATGAACAGGTGATACCATCCTTTTTTCTACTTATCTGACACCTGTTCATTATTTCAAATCTTCCCAAATAGATCGTGCAGTTGTTAATGCATTTCCAGCACCATGTTTAAAGAGTTCACCTGCAATAAGTATAATCAGATCGCATATGTGATACAGTTATTGTTGAGCATTTGAATAACATTATATCTTTATTTGATTAAAAACTTATTACTCTCAAAATAAAATAGAAATTAATTTTTAATTATTTTAATATGCTTTTACCATTTTAAACTGTTATCCTTTTAATTAATTGTAAATTGATTGTTTTTTGTATGTAATAGTTACGAAAGAGTTTAAATTATACTATTTTTGTTGCACTGAACCATTGAGCATTGAGCTTTATATTGATTTTTTTTACATGTCTTAAATCTATGGCAGATATCAATGTCATAAAACAAATTTTTGCATGCAAATTTGGTTGTCATCTCATTTTATTGTGTATGTATCAAATGATAACGTAGTACACAATGCTCTAATGCAAAATTTTATGGATTTACAATTGGTGAAATTTGTTATTAAAATTTCTATTATTAAATGAATTTTTTGACTATAGATTTCAATATCAATCACATTGGAATTCAAGAATTTAATAAACCATTTAAATTAAGAAATATTTTTTCGGTACGAAATATAAATTCATATATTTTGAAAATCAACAAACAAATTCTTTATCTATAAAAAATTTTTTTGATTTTCCTTATTGCATTATTGAATCCTTTATAGATTTTCAATACATTTTGTGAATGCAAACAAAATATGTGTGTGAACCATTTCAAATTCAAATGATTTTCAAAAATATATATGAACTATAAATATTTTTTCCACGATAATTTTTGAATAACAGTGTAGAATTTCCATTTTTTTTTATACAAAATGTAATATAAAATGTTGTGATTTTCAATTCAATCTTATATTATGGATATGTAAAATCTCATATATAATTTATCATATTTTAAATGTGAATTTTGTGTTAATAATAAATATATGGTAGATAATATTGAAAATGGATCACATAAAATTATGGTTAATATTTTATTTTATTTATTGATATTCAACTGTCTCTTTATTTATGAGGAGTTGAGTTGGTATTTTTTATTTTAGATATAAACTTTTCTGTTTCCAATGTTTTTATTTTCGTCTATATAAAATAAATGACAATAATATATTATGCGTACGCTAGTGGAAAATATTAATGGTAAACATTCGAATAATAATAATTCTATATATGCGATAATATAATAAATGTTAATATTTGTGCGTATTTATAGAACAATTTGTATGAGCGTCTATATTTTAATCTTTATTACGTGTGTCTACAATATATAGAAGAGTATTTTCATATCATTTTTATATAAATAACAATAATATTATTATAATATCTGTGTCTGACCACCAATTTCGGAGGATATCTATATATATAATTGTATATGTTATTATCTAAATGATAATATATATTGACCAACTTACATTACGCTATACAAATATTATTATACGCTTAAATAGACATACCACGTACAATATTGTGTAAAATTATAGTTATTTTTATGGTTGTTATGCGTCTTTATTGCCTATACATATATTGTATTTTATATAATGATAAAATTATATTATTATCATAATTAATAATAGGATATTTACGTATATAAATATTTAATCTAGCCGAAAATATGATAAAGGAAAATTGTTATTTGTTATTCGTCCTAAAGGATTAATAATATATATAGAATGTATAGGAAATAAACAGAGAAAATCTAATTTTAAATATGACTTTAATTGTTACTTATACTGCTATGTTTTTATGAATGAAAATATTAATGCGCTGTACTACATATTTTATAATAATAATAATAATAATAATAATAATAATAATAATAATAATAATAATAATAATAATAATAACAATAATATTAGTAATGGATTTTTAATTATATCTATTTTGTGGTATTATCTGACAGTGTGTATAGTAACTGAAAATGCATGCTAAACTTTAGTTACGGTTTTCATAATTTGATTTCACCGTACAAAATAATACATGATGTAAATAATAATTGAAATTTCCTATATCCATAGTGGGACCGGACCGGTATGATAACATCATTGATTGTCTACTGAATTACTTACTTGTCAGCACTTACTGACTTGTAAGGACTACTTCATTCTTCCTATACTTTCTAGCTTACTTTTGGATATGAGAGATATGTATGTTATTGCCCTAGTAACACTGTCCGTAGTTTGTCCGCAAAATTTCCGCATTATATGTATGGGTCCGTAGTTTCAATCCGAGGAAATATCTATGGATTTCTTAAGGATGTCCGCTGGAATTTTATATGATGAGTGCAACCATGTCCTTGGATTTTTATATAAAAAATGTTATTGCATTATCCGCATATTTCCGAGAGGATAATTTCTACGGATTCTCCTTAGATGTATTTCTCATTTCTATTATCACAGAATATCCATAGAATTTATATACATATTTTTTGTGAACAGATCCACGGATTTTGACAAAAATGTATGTTGTCAAGTAATACCCGTGAATTATCCGTATTAGCAGAATAATTTTTTTTATGACGATGATGTCAAATCGCGGTTTGATTCAGTTTTTTATTGATAGACCAGAAGTTCTATGTACACCGAATGAAGATGCTGAACGATGGCAAAAATTCAACGATTGTGCATTTTTTTTGTAATAAACAACTTTTCGCAGAATCATGAAAAGTCTTACAAAATTCCTCGGAAATATATAGATTTGAGTGGTTGGTTGTTGTAAAAATTATGAAAATAAATTAAAAAGATTGAAGATTATATCTGTAGATAAGCGAAATATATAAAATTTAAAATTGGATAATTGGTGAAATAAATTATGAATACAATACCGTGCGGATATATGTTGGAAATATTACCCTGACTAGAATCCAAAGATTTCAATTGATCTAAATCAAATACTATTATATGTTATTAAGTGGAAAATCTATGGACATTCTTCGGGCAAATTCCAATATATCTTTTCCATGGAAAATATGTGGATTTTTTCCACGAAAATTTTCCTCATTTTTCAAAGTACGGACAAATTGTTACTAGGGTGCAGCTGCGGTAAGTACTTCTTCTCTAGACGAATAATTGTTCATGGGTTCTGAATCGATTTATGTGTACAGAATAAGTGTATTTTTCATGGAATCGAATTGGGTGAGTTTTTCTTGGATTCGGAATGGATAAACTCTTCATTTATTCGGAATGTACTACTTTTTATGTTCACACCAACCACGCACTATCAATCCAGAGGGTTTTACAACATTTTCTAAAACCTCAATGTAAGCGACAACATTACTCTCGAAGCACCTGGGAAAAGAAGTGAGGTAGCATAACATGACATTCGTTGCTCACAACTCTTAAAACCATAACAGTAGCTACGGAAATTTCGTGTGCAGAACACAAGTAACCTATGTATAAGTTCTGAACATATTCATCTATCATTTCTCCGATTAATTTTTTCGCCTTGATCGAAATTTTTATCATCAGAAAAAAACCATATTGTGTTGTTTAAAAGACATTTTCCTGAGCTAGTTCTCGATGCTCGCGAATTGGTAGCGATATATGCGCATAACGTAGGACTTGTACAACCTGGACGAACTAGACCCTTTAAGGCTCTTATTGACTTTAAAGGATTTTCGTTAACGATCTCTTGTATTCGTTGAATAAATTTTGTAGTTTTCACTGTATTAAATTCATCGTTGAATTCTTTGTTGAATATTTTGATGAATTCATTCATAAAATTGGAAGTACTTATACAATTTATGTATATGCATATTCATTGAAGAAATTGGAACTATTCATACAAAAAGTCCCCCGTGGGTAATAGAATATTTTTTCTTTATATTGTAATTAAAATCGAAACGGAAAAGAAAGAAACCAAATAAATAAAAAAAAAAACGAATCAAACTTTTTAAATGATATGGTCAATGATTCCGGGTTTTTTTCAATTTTAATTACTCCTTTTATATATCTACAACAAATCCTTATGTAAAGGAATATATAGTTATTATCCTTTTATGAATATAAATTCGTATATGTGTATACATTTACGCAAGTAAACAAAAGTGTTATATATTACTATACAATAATTATGTAAATTCAATTAAAATCTTAAATGTTTGATGCTGTGCTGTTATATTTGTTATATATTATTAACTAAAAAGTCAAATAAACTGTAATACCTTAAAACATTTTTTTTTCTTCTATAAAGTCTTACAAATTTATCCATGAGTTTTAGATTTTATGTTATATACACAAATTTATAATATAATAATATATGTTCATGGAAAAAAAGGGTAAGAATAATCGCATACCGTAAAAAAAGGGTTGATTTATTTAGTTTTTTTTTTGAAAAACAATTGCATCATCATCTTAATGAACAACAACATCACACACAACGCCACCACCATCACCAACACCATCACCACCACCATCATCTACATCGATAATAACCGTTGAGAAATGGTGGAAGGAAAAAATAGATAGATAGAATAAATAAAAGATAGAGAAATAAAATTTTAGGGATAATAATATATAATTTTTTTGTATATAAAATTAAGTGGATAATATAAAAATTAAATTATAAAATCATATTAATTGTTTTAATTAAATTTGTAAATGAAATGTTTATCATTTTTATTTCTTATATCCACTTCAGTGCATAAATAATTTCATATTTTTTATATATTTATTAATGATATTACGAATATTTAGTATATGCATTTGAGATGTTATTAAATGTTTGAAAATGATTTATTACGATGTTCGCCCTATGGGAACAATTTAACAATTGGATCGACAATTATATACATTATATCAACAGCAAAAAAAAAATCAAATTCAAAATGATGGTAATGGTGATGGTTGCGTGATGGTTCTATATGTTGATTATGATTATGATTAGATGCAATGATAATGACAGCTCGCACAGGTATAAAATATAAAAGTGTATTTATTTAAATTTTTATTTTAATAATAATATACACACTTGAATGATTACATTAAATTGACTGTTTAATGCACACACACACACACACAACATTTTTTTGTTGTTGATTTTTTAAATTTATGTATAAACTAAAGTTTAGTGAAAAAAATTGTGTCGGGAGGGTTGAAAAAGAGGTACATATATAAATGAGCGGACGAAATATATACAGATACTATATAGATTTTGATGAAAAAATAGTATTCAGTTTTCAATATTACTATATATTTGATTAAATTAAACTAAATTATTAAAAAATATTTGGGTGTTCACCGAATTAAATTTTCCGGAAAATCAACTTTTATGAATTATCATCTTTTTTAATTATACGCCATAGTTTTAACGGGTTTTTGCTTATAGCATTGTAAATTATAATCAATTTTCAATTTTTCATAAAAGAGATTTTTAAAATCGATTCACGCATTCAAAAGTTATAACCGATTTTCCAATCGATGGCAGAGAAAATTTAAAAAAATTTGTGGTACTGTTGTATAAAGTGAACACACAAAAATTTATACAATACCATTATTTCAAACAAAATTTCAAAATGACATCAAATGAAAAATCGGTGGTCATATCTTTTGAACGTGTGAATCGATTTTATAAATATCTTCTGTGAAAGATTGGAAATTAATTATCATCTGTATACAAAATTGGAAATCCTTTAAAACTAATTCAAAACGATGATAATTCCTAAAAGTCGATTTTCTGGAAAATTAACTAAGTAAACATTTCAATTAATTTTCGATAATGTTGTCTACTTTCAACTCGTCTACCACAAAAATATAGTAATATTGCAATTTGAAAACATACGTTTCCTCCCCTTCGCCACTGCCTTATGTACATGTAACAACATCCAATGGCATAATGGTCAAAACACATGCCATCCTATTCGGAGATGGTGCGTATAAATGATTGAACAAAAAATTGTTTAATATATATCATAAATAGTTTAAAAATCATTCAAATAAAATATCATTTGTTTGTGATAATATCATGGTATTATGGACGCAATTTTAAGATTAACATTGTCCCTATGCACACATACGTTATAAATATAAGGTTTTTTCACGTATTTATATATTTAAGAAGAATAATTGAATTAAATAAATTATCTGAAAAATTAATAAATTACCCATCAATTGATCAACGCATTCGCAAACTAATCTTTATTGTTATGTGTGGTTTTTTTTTTAAAAATCATAATAAAATACCTCATATACATTTTTACGTATTCCCATACTCATAACTTGGTTGAAGATGAAAATTCCTTTAGTTTCTTTTATCGATTTTATTTTTTACGTTGAATAGTAGATTTTAAATACATTTTCATAAACAACTACCCATCCCCGCTACAAATGCATTATATATGATATTGTATTTATATATTGCACCATCCTTACAAGAAAGGATTCCTTTTGAAATTTTAAAGTGTTTATAGATAGTTACCATTTAGCAAGATTTCGATACGGTGAATCCTGGCAAATTATTCTGGCCATAACCCGTAAGATATTTTAATTGGAAAATGTTTTATGTTAATTGAAAAAAATGTTAGCATCTGTTGTATTGTGTTCCGGATAATCACTATATACATATAGATGTCAATGATTTTACTAGAATGTCTATAGAATATAATTACATTGATGTTTTATGTGCAACGATTATGTATTGTCAAATTAAAAATGACTATTTTAAATTGAAAAACAAATTCTTTTATTGTCAGACCAAGAAATTTATTGGGCAATTTATATGCTCACGTATACGTATATATAATTTAGAGATACATTTTAAGGATCAATTAAAATATATTTATACTTTAAAAAGGAAAACTCTTTTAGTGTATAAAAATACATAAATTAAAGGAACATGTATATGCATTGGAAATTTAAATACATCCCTTCACAATCGTATATTTATATCATATGAGAGTATACATTGTAAGGCAGTGCATATATATCGAACTGAAAATACATTATTTGATATACATATACGAGCTATCATATACATTATCTACCTATACCATTAAGTATATGTAACATATTGGCTTTAATAAATTCCTTCAACTACATGAAATATCCATTTGTTTGTATCTCTATATGTATTCAAATATATTATGTATCATAACTTATTTTATATAAATTTAAATATACACAAAATAAATGGTATAAAATAATATAAGAAAAGCTTTTACCATAAATCGATTTAAAACACATATTACAAATTTTTGATTGAAAATTTATGCAAATATTTTACAATGCTATTATATCTTTGTAACTATATATATATAACCATATCACACATATGTATTACATATCAATCCATTGAAATATATTATACTCTCGGTACACTAAAGCAATAACTAAAATATTAAATCCTTTTTCTAAATATGCATTGACGTTATAATGGATACAAAATTTCAAGGATTTTTTTTTGTTTTTTGTCTATGTGTTCAAGAATATTGCGACAAAGATAACTATTGTTTTTTATTTTTTTATTTTCTCAATATGAAAATGTTATATTTAATGAACGAAAAAATTGGTTATCCTATACATTGTAGATGAAAGAAAATCCATTACCGGATATTTTTGTTATTTTGTAGACGTGTACACAATTTGTATTTGAAATGTTTATTTGTGTATAATATGATGTTGAAATGACGTAAGATTGTTATTTATATCCGTTTTGTACAGTTTTTTTTTTTTTTTATTTCACAAGTAAAATATGCAGCAGCAGTCACAACCCTTAATTAAAAAGATGTCATATCCAATCAAATTTAATTAAGAAATGTCATACAGATTTGACAATATATATAGATATGTATATAGTAAACAAAACCATACTACCACTTATGCTCAGCGGCGTCACGTGAATTTTTCGATTAGCCAAACAAATTATATTTTCATCCCTTTACATAAAAATAGTTTATCGTTTAACATTTAATACAATTACAATTTTAGATATAAATTTATCAAATTATAAATTTATGTTACAGCTGCAGAGAGAGCTATGCGCGTATGCAATATCCGAAATTGGATGAAAAAGTTATTATTATTTAATTTTAAAGTTTGTTAGCAGCACCAATGTTAATGATTTTTTCTTTGAATTAATGTTTATGCGGCATATAGTTGATTTTTCTCTATAATGACATCTTGCACATAAGTCCGACAGTCTTGCTTGGTACAAATACCGTTACGAGAAAAGCAGATCCATTATGGTATGGTAAAACTAAAGATTATCTAACACCAAAAATATAAATAATATTAAATATCAAAATCAAATTATTAATTCATCATATAAGTGACACAACATCTATTGGAATATATTTCAAGTAGAAAAGAGCAAATTTTTAAATTTAAAAATTCGTTAAATTATTATAAATAAAATTACGATAATAATAAAAAAATAAATTCGAATTTCTTATTATAGTCGAAATAAATTCAATTGTTTTTTAATTTCTCATGTGTCATCCAATTTTTATGTGTCACATTTATAATTTCGATTTTTATTATTGCTAGTTTTTGTTTTACTTGTGTCACATCGCGTTGTAGTAAATGAAAAATAGGAAAAAAAAAAATTGCATATCATAATCATTTTAATTATTTTATTATTAATAATTAATGTAAAGTAGCGAATTTATTATTTTAAATTTATAAAAACCAAATATTAATATTTAATATTATTTAAGTTTTATTTTCCATAAATATTATAACAATGTTTAGTTAGTGTGTGTGTTTAAAAAATGCTTACAATAAATTTTAACTTTTTTTTCCCCTTGTTTGCTAATGATGTGCGTGTAAGTGGTGCTCCTCATTTATTTCAATTTTATACATTAAATATTGTAATTGTTTTAATTATTTTTATTTTATTTGTTTCACAACAATTAATAAATTATTCAGTAATTAAATTTATTGGAAAAGATGGTATAGATTTTTAGTTTTTTAATAATTAAAATTTGACTTTTTCCTATATGCATACGCAAAAAAAAAAAAATGTGATGGTGTCTGTGCGACGCCGCGGTAACAGAAATTATTATATAGCATTTATTGTTGTTGCTGTTATTCTTGTTACTGCGTTTTTGTATTTATGTTTATTATTGTACCAAACGTACCAAATTATTTCGAAAAAAAAACGTAATAAAATAAATATATTTAATTTGATTTGGTACAAAATTTATTTAAAATTAATTTATTTCTTTTTTTCTCTTTTTAGCGATATGTCAAATGTGTCTCGCTGTACGATTTTTATTATGTGTGAAATGAAATTGCAAATTGTACTGCATGTGCAGAATATACATTCTTCTGTTACTGGTTTCTCTATTGCGGCTAATATGGGGGATAAGTGAATTGGTGAGTACTCGTTTTTTATTTGCTACATTTTAATTATCGTTTATATCGCTTTATTATATAATATTTCATTATATGACTTTAATTGTTTATGGAAATTATATTTGTGATATTTTACCTACATATTTTAATTTATAACATAAGAAAAAAACTATAGTAAACTTTAACCACTACAATTGTATACAGACAGTGTCAAAAATTGATTGATACAAAATATTTGTTAAAAAGGACGTTTTTTTTTTTTATGTTAAACACTGTTTTTACCTCGTTTACATGCACGCAACACCACTGCTTATGCTCGCAAAAATATGCATATTGAAACATAAATAAATATATATCTAATTCTATAAATTTATTTATTTATTACATACCATATATGTAATGTACGCTTATAGGTTATGTCGTATAAGTATAACAGCTCGGTATTTTATTTTATTTATACAAATAATATTAAAATATTATATTATTTTATGTATATTTATATACATTTATTTATAAAATAACAAACAAAAATAGGGAAAAGGAAATTGTGAACACAGATATTTAATTATTTGATTAAATATATTTGTGTGTATATACAATATAATGAATAATAATATATTTTAATTTATTCATATTTGTTATTTGATATTTGAACGCGTAAATATAACTTCTTTCTTCATTCGTTTTACATAAATACATTGGTTGGATATACCTAACTATAAATCATATATAATATAATAATAAATGATAATATAGAGATGAGGATGAGAATTTATATTT
This sequence comes from Bibio marci, assembly GCA_910594885.2. Lineage (NCBI taxonomy): Eukaryota > Metazoa > Arthropoda > Insecta > Diptera > Bibionidae > Bibio > Bibio marci. Next base: position 45,607,181 of record OU343114.1, read on the forward strand.
CTATTTATATATATTTGAGTACAAGTTATAATATTTTTAATTTTTGAAATGGATACACTTGATTTTGATATTGATCTTATAAGCAGTTGGGTTTTGGTTGTATGCATGCATTAAAACGTTATATACATTTGATTTTAATTTGTAAAGTGAGTGATTTAATTTAAATATATAATAATATTTTTTCGGTGGAAAAAGTTTTGAAATTTATATGTATTTATTTTATTTATTACTTAATATATGTTGTATAACGAAAGGTTGATTCAATTTGAGATGTAAGGTTTTAATTTTGGGTTATACTTAACACTTTTTGTATATATAAATATGAATTTATATACTGATTTCGAAATTATAATCATAACGTATAATATATTTTGCAGTAAAGATCTGCATTTTCATATCAGATACTTTAATAAGCAAAAGTGTATTGCATAAGGGATGTTAAAAAGTCAATAATATGATTCAAAAGTTATACGTAAATTTAACTACACCCAGAATAATAAAATTTTAAAACAAAATAAAAACCATTTAATTCAAATGTATTTTAAATATAGAAAAATTCATAAATTTTAGCCAAATCATGTTTGATTTTAAATCAAGACTGAATTTCTTCTTAAATCAAAATGAAAATGAAAATTTAAACTCTTACTCATAATTTGTCTTAATATAAATACATATTCTATTTAAAGGTTACAATATTCCTTTTAATCTAATTAGTTTAATTATTTATAATGACTATTTTATCTATTCAAAATTGAGATGTTTATTATTTAATTCAAATAGATTAACTTAACATCAATCAAATAAAGAATCATTTTAAATATCAAGAACTATTATTATTATTTTAAATAGAATATCTTCTTATTCAAAAAGAATTTTAATTTATGATAAATAGATTTCTGTAATAAGGAAAATATATATCATTTCAACACTTTGCATCCCAATTATGTTTACGAAAAATACCTAAATAATGTTAAAAAAATTTAATTTATTCATTAAAATCTAAAATCAAATAACAAAAAATTCAAAAAAATTACATCGAAAAATTAATGATCAATTAATTATGCATCAAAATAAAACGTTAACTTCTCGTAACTTTTTGTCCATTCGGTAAATAATATAAATGAATAGGTGGACCATCAAATTCGTTTAATTTAAATATTTCATACAAATTTAGTAGGGCCAAATCGTCTGCATTTACAAGAACAGCTGACATCTTCCAAAATACAAATCTTACAATTTTTATCTATTTATTATTTAATTATCACTATCAATTCTTTAAATTTAATTAAGATATTTGACAATGGAATGCGAAAACAGCTAGTACACTACGCATGAGTATTTTTGTGTTTGGTCAAGTTTTATGTTAAAAATGATTACTATTCAATTTAAAATTAATAACAATTCAGTTAAATAAATGTTGCTTTTGAAATGCTATGATTAAAATGGTTTCTTAAATTTAAATTAAAAACAATATTTATTTAAAATAAAATATTTTGTCGATTTAAGAATTTTAAAATTAATATTTCTTCTTAAAATAAAAGATATCAATTGAATGCAACATTTTATTACAGATATTCTTTCTAGTTATTATAAGATAATTTTGACTTATTTTATACGCAAATTCGATCTTATTTGCGAGCATTTTCTATTTAATTTTAACATAAAATTACAAATATTTTAAAACAAAATGTTAATTTTTGTTGATTTATAATTTAATTATTTTTTCTTCGTGTATATAAATGTCAGATCAGCTGGGAATATCAAATAAATTTATAAAATAATAGCAGAACTTATTGGTCGAGTTGTTATGCGGAAACTGACCGGTTATTTTCGTTTTTACTCCGCGCTTTACACCAACATTGAATTAATTCATAACAAAAATAAACACGATAAGAATAATAAAAATATTTGAAGTTATTTTTATAGTTGCAGTATAAAATTGGAATACGTTGTGTTGAATTCTATATGAAAGACGAAAATAACATTACTTGCCACTGTTTGTTTTAGACAAGTATATATAAACATTTCGAATCATATACTTTATTTGTCCCTTACCGTGTCCCTATATCGATTTGAATACTTTTAGTTTTGATTACACAATTTTAAAATCCCTCCCTTCACTTCATCATCTCATGCACAGCTGTTTGAAAATGATTCGTAAAATTTTTTTACTTATATAATAGTAAGTAGTTGACTTCTTGGTAAATCTTAATATATTTTTAATTGGTACATTTACTCGTAATTCATATTTTGTTTAGGTCCTTTACAATTTCGCCCGTAATGATTCCACGGCCATAAACATTTTATCCTCTTGAATACTTGTCGTAGAAAAAATTTCTACTGCACAATTTCAGTGCTAATAATGTTTTAAATATAATAATAATAATAATTTATTTTTATTTTGATTTTCGCTATACCGGCACACGCACACACACATTACTCTCACTATATATCTAACTTATGTGTTAAATATTTACGCATATGTAATGTTCTATATAATAATATATGGTTGATATATTCTTAAAAATTATGTATTTAGAGTTACTATAAAAATGGCATATTTTCCAAAATTATATCATGCGGAAAAAAAAAGTAACTATAACCAGTTATTTTTTCCTGTTTTTTTTTTTATACTCCCATATATCCTTACTCCTATATATGATCCTATTTATATATATATAATGTATAAATAAACGTATACATTATAACGCATTTATTAAGGAAAAATAAAAGCTTACAGTATATATAATTTCCATATAAAATAAATAAGTGTATGTAAATATAACCCATTAGCCATTATAAAATATCCAAATGCTTATTTATGATAATAATATAGAATAATATATTATTTTAATGGTTTTGATTTCCTTGTAAATTCCATAATATAAAGAGTATTAAAAAAGATAAATTGACTGCGAAAAAGTAATTCAATATTTTAATGATATACTTTAATGTTTTTTTGTATTTGTTTTCAAAAAAAAATCTCTTTAGCATTATTATAATTTTGTTGTTGTTGTTGTTGTGGTTGTTGTTGTTGTTTATTATAAAGAAAATTGAATCCTATGTGTTTTTATTTTTATTTTGTTATTGTTTTACAAAAACTTCTTTTTTTTCCCGCAACATAATTTTCACTTAAAATTTGTATTTTCTATTTTCTAAACTTTAGATATTGTATACGAAATATTTGAAAATAAAATATATATATATCAGCGGCGTTTCGTCCATGTATTCAATGCATTCGCTGAATGCGTTGAAATTTTCCCATAGACTTTATTCAATTCATTATAAGATTTTATTTTATTTCATTCCAAATTCAAAAGTACATAGTAATAAAAATTTAGTCAGATAAAATTTAAAATTCGCCTAACTATTTCTATAAAAAATTACTCGCACACGCAATGACGATGACGACTATGTGAAAAAAAATAAAAAATCAGTATAAAAACTCATAATAAAATAGTAGCGCAAAAACACATACTCCTAAATTAATCGAAAAATAAGCAAGTCAACAAAAGCCACACAATTTAACTTGCATTCATTCGACTGTTAAGCTTATTTTCATTTAAAATTTAATCAAAGTTTCATATATGTTATGTGTAAATGAAATCAAATAGAGAATACAACTTTTTATATGAAAAAAATAAAAAGCAGTACTGAATTCAATGGACTGTTGTTGTAAATTATTTTGGTCTCTATTCTCTTCTTACCGACGGTCATTGAAAAATAGGTACACAAATATAAATAATATGTGTGTTGCGCATGGTTATTTTACTGCTGATATTCCTTCCGTTGTGTGTAATTACTTTTTTTATATTATTTGTTTTGTCTTTAATAAATAGGCTTAAAAAATTATTGCAGAAATACTATTGGACAAGAGCGCTTAAATGGTCTTTCACTAATGGCCATTGAGAAGGGAATGCTAAAAAACGTCATACCTTCGCCTACCTTTTTCGATGAAGTTAAAAGTATATTCTGTGAAAAATCGCGTACAATAAACTTTATATATAAATAATATAAAGTAACCGCATGTAAGCGAGATTAACATAAAATCAAGCAACCAACGTGAGAGGCAAATGGACTCACGAAAATCAAGCACACCGAAGGGATCGTTTTTTCGCCACGTCCACGTCGTTGATCCTGGTTCACGATAAGCGTGAAATTGGAAGTATTTCTTCTATGAAATTCAATGGTGCTAATAGACCGTCATTTTGAGGCATCTTCATGATTTTATTCGTACTGAGCTCATCAAAAAACATAGATAAACCAACTATAACGCTCATTTGAGAGGTACATAGTAAACTATATAATTATGTTTTTACTTGAGTGAATGCATTGGCATAATTTTCACCAGACGCCACTGATATACATTCATAATTTAACCAAAAAGCAAGTAATATACAATAAAAATATAATATTAAAATTACATTATATTTTCTTTTTATTTTTATTTTTATGATACGATGAAGAAAATTAGAAAAAATAATTTAATATTATTATGGGTGTTGCAATTTATAAAAATGCACTAAATCATATTTTATTTTGTTCTTTTTTTTAATTTTATTTTACTTGCCATGCCATGCAGTCAGTGAATTATGTAGAAAGATTTTTATTTTATCCAATTTTCTTTATCAAATATAAATCAACAAACACATAGTGAATTATTTGTCGATTTCTTGTATAATAATAACTATATATTACTCGTCGTATACGTATTAAAGAAAAACATAATAATAATAATAATATAATAAAAAAACGGAAAAAAAAATCATATTTTATATATTCCGTCTTTGAAAACACCATCGCTCAATAAACATATAACTTTGTGTCCTTATACACGCCATTTATATATATATATAAAAGGATGAAAAAGAGGAACCGTTTATTTAGACGATTTTCAATATGCTATAATTTTTCAGCTTTAAATGGTCCATTCTAGCATATAAGATGCAATAAATTGTTTTCTTATATGTGTAACAATATAACGTGCACATATAAAAGCCATATATAAACTCGAGACGATAATATTCTTGTGGGTTTTTCTCATTCAAAGGCTATATATATAGTAACCACAATATCTATTCGTCTTATGTATATTATATATTGTACATATATTGGTTTTATCATGCACTAAGAAATATGACATATTTATATTTATAATATACAGTGTTTTTTTTTTCCCCAATATATTCAATATATTGATATGATGTAAACTTGTAAATTATATACAAAATTATAATGTCAATCGAAGAAAATTTATATGATTTTGAGATTATCTTTATGTAAATAGTATAAAGTATATCTTATTAAATATATAACACATGGACTGAAAAGTTTCCTAAAATTCTAAGAAAAAAACATTGTTTTTGCAAAATTAAACTTTATTCATCAACATACATCCCTTCGCGGCCGATACACTGATTTCAACGATCTTCCAACTTTTCGATACCATTTTTATAGTACGATTTCGTTTTTTCCTCAAAATAGGCTTCTGTTTTGGCCATCACCTCTTCATTGCTCTTAAATTTCTTTCCAGTGAGCATTCTCTTGAGGTCTGCAAACAGGAAAAAGTCGCTGGTGGAGAATATGGTGGATGTGGTAGCAATTCGAAGCCCAATTCATGCAATTTTGCCATCGTTTTCATTGATTTATGACACGGTGCGTTGTCTTGATGAAACAGCACTTTTTTCTTCTTCAAATGCGGTCGTTTCTTAGCGATTTCATGCTTCAAACGCTCCAACAAGGCTATATAATAGTCACTATTGATGGTTTTTCCATTTTCGAGATAGTCGATGAAAATTATTCCATGTGCATCCCAAAATACAGATGCCATAACCTTGCCAGCCGACTGTTGCGTTTTTGGTCGTTGTGGACGAGGTTCGTCGCTTGCTGTACATAATGCTGACTGCCGATTTGACTCCGGAGTGTAATGATGGAACCATGTTTCATCCATTATCACATATCGACGCAAAAATTCTGTTTTATTGCGGTTGAACAAGCCCAAACACTGCTCTGAATCATCGATACGTTGTTGTTTTTGATCGATTGTAAGTTCGCGCGGCACCCACTTTGCACAGAGCTTTTGCATGGCCAAATATTCATACATGATATGTCCAACACGCTTCTTTGATATCTTCAGAGCCTCTCGCTATCTCGATCAACATCACTTTACGGTCATCTAAAATTATTTTGTGGACTTTTTTGATATTTTCTGGAGTAACCACAAATGTACTGTTGAAAGAGCTGGAGCAGTGTCGAGATAATGCTCGTCAAGCAGTTTTTTGGCTTCAGAAATATTTTTTCCAATCAAAAAATAATATTTAATCAACGCTCGAAATTCGTGTTTTTCCATTTTTTTTCAAATAACAAAAGTAGCTGCACTCACAACGCAATATCTCACAAACTAATGGTCGGACTGCTGTCAAAATTTGACACGTATCGTTTGAAGGTTGGTTACTAACTAAAAATCATATGAAAAAAATTCTAGTGACACCACTTCTTAGAATTTTCGGAAACTTTTCAGCCCATGTGTTATATGTACACCACGTTCACCGACACGTATATATTGTATAACGATTTAAAAAGCATTGTATTGTCGAAATATATTAAAGAATATGTATTTAGTCTTTGGTCTTTGTTACATTATTTTATCTACAATATATATTTCAAGAACTAAACTATAAAAACAATTAATTTCATTAGTATTTTTATTTTCGCGGCCACCACGCTCTATTTATATATTGTATAATACACAAGAAACAACAAGTATTAGTTAGAGTACATGTGTCCAAAAAAAAAGTACAAAATTAGTGATTTTTTATTGTTTTTAGGTAATATGAATATTTTAATTCATTCATTGATAGTGAAATTTTAATGATTATTGAAACAAGTATTAAAACAATAAATTCATGTCTCTCGTGATTAACAAACAAACTTGAATTTTTACAATTTTTATTTAACATTGCAATTAGAAATTATTCTATATGCGAATTTGATTATGTGACCACAATTTGAATCACTGCATTGCCATCGTTTTATGTTTCAAATAATAACTTTGAAAATTCAAAAAATTTCTTTATGTAATTCTAATTTTTTAGTGGTTTTTAAATTTATAAATAGTACGAGCAAGAATTGTTCGATAAATAAATTAAAATTTAATTTTTGCTATTTACACGTATTCCATTAATATTTGAGTAGTTGGTAAAACTATCTTCAAAATATGCATTAATTGCCGCAAAGGCAATGGAATTCGATGTAATTATAATTATCTCCTATATAATTATTTTTTTAAGTTTAAAAATCAATTTTAATAAAGTTACTAGTAGCAAAATATGAAATTAGTAATGTAACATAATAGTATTGTTGGTAATGTTTGAGACGGTTCATAGACCAGCATTTTTTCCTAATACCCTTTTTTTTCATTAAAGCGATTCACAATAATATACTCTTGTTTCGGTCTTTTTTTTTCATTTTACAAGATAGTCAGTCTAATCTAATTCTAAACCCATAACTGCGGTGATTATAGGAAAAAATTTAGCAGGCGATTTTCGTATTCACATTCACATCAATTGCATTTTAAAAATCAATATAATTTTTAAAATAAATTGTTCAGAAATTTTTTCTTAAAGAATCCGTATTGCAAATGAGCAAATTTTTTTGAAAACAAGTGAAACATTTTTCGTGTTGTTTTAAACATTGTGGATGGAATGTTTTTCGGTGTAATTATATATTGCAGAAGAAGCACATTATTACGTCTATATGTGTATAAATTAATTAAAAAATCAAACAATATTTTGATGTAGTTACCACATCGTCACCATTTAATTGATTGTGAACAAACGCCATATATCGAATTCAGTGGCTACGCGTGAAAAAATGTTTTCCGATTGCAATATCACTATATTTTTCTGGTAGACGAGTTGAAAGTAGACTACATTATGACAGAAAATTCGATTGTCCACTTACTAAATCTCCCGGAAAATTGACTTTAAAGAATTATCATCTTTTAAATTACAGGCCATAGTTTTAACGGATTTCCAGTTTTGTATACAAAATTTCAAATTATAATCAATTTCCAATTTTACATAGAAGAGATTTTTTGACATAGATTCACACGTTCAAAAGATATGACCACTGATTTTTCATTTGATGTCATTTTGAAATTTTGTATGAAATAATGATACAGTACAAATTTCTTTAAATTTTCTCTGCCATCGATTATAAAAATCGGTTATATCTTTTGAACGTGTAAATCGATTTTAAAAATTTCTTCTATGAAATATTGGAAATTGATTATAATTTGTAATGTTGTAAGCAAAAATGAAAATCCGTTAAAACTATATCCCGTAATTAAAAAAAGATGTTAATCCATAAAATTTGATTTTCCGGAAAATTTAATTCGGTGAACAACCAGTTTCTTTTCATAATTTAGTTTAATTTCATCCAGGTTATAAGCCAAATATAGTGATATTGAAAACTGAATACTATTTCTCAGCCTTTGCCACTGATATCGATATTTTGCTATTTGCTTACACTTTTGAGAATATTCATATGTATCTATCAATTCTTACGATTAATACGATTATTATGTGTTATACTTTTCAAGCAATCAGTATCATACAGTCTGTATTTTGTTATGGTGCTCCAAAAATTGAATTTACCGAAATTCTTATATCTCCAATATAAGACAACCAAAATGATCACCATCCTTTTTGCTTGTACTTTTCGTTTTACAAACTATTTTTCCTAAAAATAAAATTATATTTAAAAGTATTATGTAAGAAATTCGATTTTTTCGAATTCAACCAAAAAGTTGTATGTGCGAACAACAACATATAATTAAGGTTTTTAGACCATATTACAAGAAATTCAATATTGCATTGCTAAACAATATATGAGAAAAATTCAATTAAAGATAAAAATATTTGCGTGTACCAGAATTTTATTTCAGTTATTTTATTTATTATCATTCTCATACAATACATAAATATATAGAAATAATAATAATTTATAATAGTATAGAAATTTAAATAATATAAAAGTATTGTTTGATTATAAATAAATCTTTTTCTATTTTAACCATATATATATCAAAAAATATAACAAAAGATAAATAGCCGACCGAATTTAATTGTATGTTACACATGAGTATATTCTCGCAGCATCCAAAAAATTAATATTCTATGTACCAATAATATATAAACATAAAATTAAATGGAAAGAACGAAGATAAAAGAAATAAACCCTTAAAAAAAACAGAATTTATAGAAATTTATTAATGTAATATATATTCAAGAATTCAATAGAAGAAATTCCCTAATATATATATTCCTTTTTGTAGCATATTTATATATGACAATATATTTGTATAACAATGTGTGACACTTTTGTTTGTACCGGCGCATATGATTTGACCATATGTTTCTCTATATAACAAACATATTATAACAAATTTCAATTATTTTTGAAGCAATCTAACAAAACAAATTTTTTTAATTTATAAATAATAATAATAGTTGAGCTAAAAAGAAAAAAACAAAAAGGTATAGAAAATTATGTTCAATAAATTTACTTTCATGTCCGGTTTAATGGTTTATTTATAAAAATATAATGTGTTTAATGCTTGCATTTTCTAAATAAATAAATTATCATTTTCATATTGTATTACCATGTAATATCATTCATAAATGCGATTGTGTATACTATTTATATGTATTTATTATTATTATAAATATAATATAAAATTCTTATTATATTGACATAAGATACTATTGTATATTTATTATTATGCAAAAAGGATATATATTATAATCCTTTTCTTTACAATTACCTTTATTATTCTTACCATATATATAAACTTAAACAATGTATATATTCATAAATTCGTGTATTACAAAATTTTATACATATGACGTTTTGTAATGCATATTATGTTACGTAAGAATTTAAATACAAAATTGTGATTGAATAATATATATAAGAGGTATAGTAATATGATTTGATCGTTTTTATTATAATTACAATTATTAAGTATAACTTTTTCCCAATTTTTTAGCCAATTTTATATATACCTTTAAAATAAAATTTCTCATCTTTTGATGCGATCCAAGAATCGAACCAATTTTGGACGTCTTCATAATTGTGAAAGCGCTGTGTACAGCTGTGTCCACGGGCCATCGATCTGAACAATACGTGGTAATATGATGGAGCAACATCTGGTAAATTTGGTGGGTGTTGTAACGACCACAAGCAAAGTCCTCCACAATAACAATAAAATGATTATATATATAATAGTTTAACCGAGGTATGATAGGAGAGTATGGATGACATTTTATAGAGAGAAATATAATTAGAAATAAATAAATAAATAAATAAATAAATAAATAAATAAATAAATAAATAAACAAATTAATAAATTAAATAAAAAGGAATAATGCAATTAACGGATACGGATTGAAATAAAGAAAAAAAAAAACTATAAATGTTGGTGCAATAAGGTAAAAAAGGGAGAAGCTTTTAGACGATGATAAAAGTTATATTTAAAATAAAATTAAAATAATATAATAGAATAATTCTAAATTAAAAGAAGAGTTAAATAATTAAAAAATGTAAAATGTTTGTTGCATTTTTTATGTAAGATTTTATAAATTATAAAGTTATATTATTATTAACAACAGTTCTTTCTTGTTGATGTTTTATAAAAATAAAAATATTATTATTATTTAAAAGAAAAAGTTGATTGGTGTTATTTTTTATAAAAATAAAATAAACACTATAAAGTAAAGGATAATGTGTGGCAGCTTATGAAGGAGCCAGGAGGAAGCTGTTGCAATTTGGGGGCTCAACCGGGATGTTAAAGGAAAAATATTTTTTTTGGAAAGGTTTGAAAAAAAAATTTTTGTTTATTATAATAAGAAATCCGAGTATTTTAAAAATTTTGTAAATTAATTAAAATTAAAAAGAAAAAAAAAAAGAACTGAAAAAAAAAAGTGTAGTAATAAGATATTTAAAAATTTTATTTAATATAATTAATACTTTACATTCAACATTACCGTTTATTAAAAAGTGTCGTTTTTGCATTATCGGTAAAATTATTTAAAAATTTTTACTTTTTTATTAATTTTATTATTTATTTATTAGAAAAAAAATCGTTTTGTGCTAAGTATAAAAGGTATTATATATTCTTTTTTCATCCTTTGTGTTAAATTATACATGATTAATTATATATATAAAAATTTATAATAAGTAGATGTTAAAATTTAAACTGCATTTTTATAATAGTGCATTAACGGTCGGTGCTCCGTTAGATATATTATGCATTTTTTTTTTTTTTTTGTTTTTTTTTGTTCATCACATTTATATAATATACATTTTTATTTCTTTTATATTGAAATTATATTGTTTAGTTGTTATGCATGTAGTGCATAACATATATTTTGTCAATGCTGTTGGATATCAGTTCGGTGCATATATATGTGAAATGAATATATATTAGATTTGTTAGGTCTTTTGTTTCTATGTAAAATTTGAGTTGGGTTTATAATTTTGATTTTATTTATATATTATACGGATATACGTTATATAAGATTGTAATTTTTTTTTTTTTTTTTTCTTCTTCTTCTTTAAAACTTTTGAAAAATCATTGGTTGCTAATACTATTATTTTAATAAATAATTTTTTTTTTTTTTTGGGATCAATTATTGATTTATATATTTATATTTCTAATTTGGGAATTTTTTTTTTTTTTTTTTTTTTTTAATATCTTAAAATGTCTAAGAGTGTTCAGGTAAAGTTATTACCAGAATCCTATATTAATTATGAACTGCAGATTAGGAAATGTGCAACGGAGGGATATTCATTATCGGTCAGACGGGCCACTTTGGTTAAAAGGTTAGAGGCAGAAGAGGAAGATAATTGTTGGGCACTTATGAGATCGCACATGTTTTATATGGAAGACTTATTAGAATGTGAAAACTTAGTTGATGAAGTAAAACCTGTGATCGCTAGTAATAATCTGAAGCTAGTTACAATCGCTGATATTAAATTAAAATTTCTTTTGGCAAGAATATCAAGGATTGAGTGTCCAAATGCTGAGGCCACTTCAATGAAGGACAAATTAATGTTAATCACAAGAAATATACAAAAAGAAATCAGGAGTATTTGTACTAAGTTTGATTTTTCGCACATTTTGGATTCTATTTCGGAACATATAATTACTGATGTTAATATTGACAATGATGATATTGATTCCTCCATGAATTCAACTCGACCAAATAACATTTCTATTGGTCTAAATATAAATAATAACCGTAATACAACTAATCCTTTTGCTATAAATCATAATTCATCAAATTTTGAAATGCATAGAAATAATAATCGCTACGTACCTGTTTTTAAATGGGGTATTAAATTTACTGGAGATGATCCATCCGTCGCTGCTACTGAGTTTATTCAAAAAGTTAGTGAATACGGATATTCGAGACAAGTCTCCGATGAGGAAATTTTGCAATCTGTTGTAGATTTGTTGGATGGAACAGCTTTGCGATGGTTTCGAGTAAACTCTCGATCGAGGCCATTTAATAATTGGGTTGATTTTGTCGCTAGATTTTTAGACGACTTTGAACCTTATAATGGTAGTGACGTTCTTATTGAATATATTAAAAATCGGGTTCAACAACCAGATGAAAGTGTAGTAAAATATTTCACAGAAATGGAACATTTATTTACAAGATTACCTGTTATTCTCTCTGTGTATGAACGCTTGCGAATACTTCGTAAAAATATTTTACCGTGTTATATACAGGGTTTAGCATTGTTGGATTTTAACTCAACTCTGGAATTGAAAGATAGCTGTAAGAAACTTGAACTAAGTAATTGGATGATACAATCTAGAAATCTTTCATCTTCCAATTCTTCTACTTCTTCAAATGGTATACATTTAAATTCGTCCATACAGTCGCAAGTTAACAATAAAATATTAAATCAGAATCCTCGTCCGTCGTCTTATACCAATTTTTCTGGACAATTTAATCACGATAACAATCGTGTAAATCATAATTTCTCAAGGCCAGCATATAATTACAATCGTTACAATATTAATAATCAAAATCGAGATAGAAGATTTAATTATAATAATTTTACAGCTCGAGGTGGAAATAATAATGGTCTTATAAATAATAATCGGAATTTTAATAATTTCAATGCTCAAAATAATAATTTTTCAAATCGTGGAAATCATCCTAATGTAAATAGTATTGAGAATAATTCGGTTATTCGGCCGGTAAATAGTAATGATAATTCGTTAATGAACGCTTCAAATTTTAACGATCACATGAATCGTTCATCTAATCATATGCACTCGCAATGTACGCGTGGTCAATTAAATGGCAATAATGATAATGGTGTGTTAATGTCACATTCGGGAAACGAAGGTGGAACAATGCAGACGGGTCCATGCATCGTTCAAAATTCGGATCCAATGATAGGAAAAATTCTTCATTAAATTTTCAAGTTCATGATATACATAAAATAACTATGACTACAGACAATAGGCCATTTGTAAATATAAAAATTTTAGATGCAGAGATCCGATGTTTAATAGATACCGGGTGTAATAATTCAGTTGTTGGTTATGAGGGAATTTCATTTCTTAAGAGTTTGGGATTTCAATTAGATAAAAATTATTTTGAATCCGTAAAGACTGCTGATAGCAGAAAACATAGTATTATCGGTGTGTTTTATATTCCTATAATTTTTGGAAACGTGTTGAATACAATATGTTTTTTTGCTGTACCTTCTCTAACTGTGAAGTTCATTCTCGGTGTCGATTTTTTTACTTTGTACAATATCACGTTGTTTAATTTAAATTCGGAATGGTCTATTAATTATTTGGATGTGGAACGGCCTAAAATAAGCAGAATTGTAGATATGGATCAGCTGCTGGATTCAGATAAAAATGAATTGGCAGGCGTTATCAATAAATTTAAAACATTGAGCAAAGATAGTTTGGGTCGTACAAATATTATGATATACGATATAGATACTGGTGATCATCTTCCTATAAAGCAAAGATCATATCCTGTTTCGCCAGCCATTCAAAAAAGAATGGAATTGGAATTAAATCGAATGAGGAATATGGGAGTAATACGTCCATCAAGAAGTCCTTGGTGTTCTAATGTCGTTTTAGTGAAAAAGAGTAATGGTAGGGATCGTCTTTGTCTTGATAGTCGAGCCGTAAATGCAATCACGAAAAAAGATGCGTATCCGCTTCAACCTGTTTCTTCGATTATAGATCGTCTTGGTCGTGCTAATTTTATATCATCGGTTGATTTAAAGGATGCTTTCTGGCAGATACCACTATCAGAGCGATCTAAAGAAAAAACTGCATTTGTGGTTCCGGGGCTTGGTTTCTGGGAGTTTCAAGTTTTGCCATTTGGGTTGTGTAATGCAGCTCAAGCGATGCAAAGATTGATGGATTGCGTTTTTGGACATTCAACCGATCAAAGAGTTTTCGCTTATATTGATGATTTGATAGTAGCCACCGAAACTTTTGAAGAGCACTTGGAGGTGTTAAGTGATGTATTTAATCGTTTAGCTAATGCTAATTTAACAATTAATTTTGAAAAATGTAAGTTCTGTAGACCATCTTTGAAATATCTAGGTTTTGTTATTGATAAACATGGGTTAAGAACAGACCCTGAAAAAATAAATGTAATAGTTAACTATCCTCGTCCTCGTACGTATACCGAATTGAAACGTTTTTTGGGACTGGTTTCTTGGTATCGTCGGTTTATAAAAGATTTCGCAAAAATTGCTGCTCCGTTGCATGATTTGACGAAGGGTAAATTAAAAAACAAGCGTATAGTTTGGAATACAGATGCTGATGTTGCTTTTTTGACATTAAAAAATGCTTTAATTAAAGGTCCTGTTTTGGCTAGTCCTGATTTTACAAAAAAAATTTTCAATTGCGTGTGATGCATCTAATGTTGCTATTGGAGCTGTTTTGTATCAGGGAAATGGTGAGGAAGAACATCCTGTTGCATTCGCAAGTAGAAAGTTTAGGGGTGCGGAATTACATTATACCACTACTGAAAAGGAGTTATTGGCTGTGATATTTGCCATCGAAAAATTCAGATGTTATGTTGAGGGTGCAGATTTCGACATATATACTGACCATGCATCTTTATTATGGTTAATAAAAAAGGAAAATCTTAATGGTCGTCTTGCACGTTGGGCGTTAAGAATATCTCAATTTTCACCTAAGATATATCATCGCAAAGGTTCATCTAATCTTGTTCCTGACGCAATTTCGCGTGTTGATCTGAGCGAGGGAAATGCCGGCGATGTTAATTTAATATCATTTGAGGTAAATGAAACCGATACTTGGTATCTAAAAATGTTATCGAAGGTGGCATTATACCCTAATAAATTTCCACATTGGTCTATAGTCAATGACAAATTGTTTATTAAATTTAGGGAAAAACCTAATGGTTTAAATAACGAACCGTTAAGACTGGTTCTTCCTGAATCTTCAAGATTAATGGCTCTTAAAGAATGCCATGATGATCCAATGTCGGCTCACATGGGAATTAGGAAAACACGTGAAAAACTTTTACAGCGCTATTATTGGCCAAAACTTTCGTTCGATGTGGAGCGATATGTAAAGGCGTGCAACATTTGCAAACAAATAAAGATTCCAACAAATCGTAGAATGGGTTTGATGGGCAGAGCAAAACTGGCAACTAGACCATTTGAATTAATTTCACTTGATCTTATTGGACCATTGCCTAGATCGTCAAAACAAAATGTATATTTATTGGTAATAACGGACTATTTTACTAAATTTCCATTTTTATTTCCAATCCGTCGGGCAACCAGTTCAAAAATTATTGATATTTTGGAAAATGAGGTTTTTTTATTGATGGGAGTGCCACACATAGTTGTGGTAGATAACGGTTCTCAATTTACGGGTCGAGATTTCAAAAATCTATTAAATAAATATGGTGTCAAAAAACTTTGGTATAATTGCTTCTACCATCCGCAAAATAATCCGACTGAAAGAACAAATAAAACAATTGGAAACGCTTTACGTGCCTATGTAAAGGATAATCATCGGCATTGGGATGTAGAAATAAATAAAATAGCAGTCGCATTAAGAACATGCGTTAATGAAGTCACTGGTTATACTCCTTTTTTCTTAAATTTTGGCAGGGAATTTACGTTTTCTGCATCTGATCATGACAGTTATGAAAACAATTATGTATCGTCTAAGGATGCTGTCTCGGCACATACAAAATTTTTGTCGAGATTTCAAAATATTTTCAAGGATATTTCAGAAAGAATGAAAAAGTCTTATGATCGAAATAAGAAATATTATGACCGGAACAAATCATCTATATCATTCTCGGTAGGTGATTTTGTGTATAAAAGAAACGTTGTGAAATCTGATGCTTCGAATTACTTCTCCGCTAAATTAGCTCCGAAATTCGTAAAATGTAAAATCGTGAAAAAGATATCCGATCTTGTATATGAATTGGAAGATTACTCAGGGGGGAATATCGGTAGGTGGCATATTAAAGACTTAAAGTCCGTTTAACTTATTTTCGGTGATGGTGGTTAGCTTTATAATATTAATTAATCTAAGTCTAGGATTTTAATCTTGTTGCAATTTAAAATTTGAATCTGTTGAATCGTTTGTCAAAGTCATTAATTTGTTACTAATTTTCTCTATTATATATACTAATATTGATCGTCCTTACTCAACAATTATGCAGATATCAGGAGGGTAGGAGTTAAATGTTTAATACAAATGACTGGTGCGTTGTCATTAAATGATGGATATATTCAATTTCTTGGAGTTCAATAGTTTATCTATTCATCCAGGCCACCAAAGCAAAAATGGTGTTTATTATTGATTATCAGTAAAATGTTGATGTATAACATCACATTACTTGGAACACGGGGTTTAATGTAGGGTTATTAAAATAGTATAACGAATGGGAAACTAAATGGTTGATGTATTTCGTATATTGGTAATATTGTATTGTATAGCAATATGGAATATATGGTTTTGGTCAAATTGTATCGATTTACCAATTTACTTCTGTAAAATTTTTCTGAATATTTAGTTTATCGGATTATTGGTTAGTTAGTTTGGGGATAATAGTGTGATAATTGTTGAATTTGGTATCGTCAGTAATTGAGTCGTCATATGCTAATAATATATATTCATAGTCAGGAATATATGAAATTGAAATGGTTGTATATAATTGTATAAAACAATAATTATGTGATTTATATAAATGTATGGAAAAAAAAAAAATAAATAAATAAACCAATGAATTAATTGAAAATTAATTAAACAAATAAGTCCTTGAATATTTATTTATTTTTTTTTTGAGAGGTTTGTGGAAAATGTAACGACCACAAGCAAAGTCCTCCACAATAACAATAAAATGATTATATATATAATAGTTTAACCGAGGTATGATAGGAGAGTATGGATGACATTTTATAGAGAGAAATATAATTAGAAATAAATAAATAAATAAATAAATAAATAAATAAATAAATAAATAAATAAACAAATTAATAAATTAAATAAAAAGGAATAATGCAATTAACGGATACGGATTGAAATAAAGAAAAAAAAAAACTATAAATGTTGGTGCAATAAGGTAAAAAAGGGAGAAGCTTTTAGACGATGATAAAAGTTATATTTAAAATAAAATTAAAATAATATAATAGAATAATTCTAAATTAAAAGAAGAGTTAAATAATTAAAAAATGTAAAATGTTTGTTGCATTTTTTATGTAAGATTTTATAAATTATAAAGTTATATTATTATTAACAACAGTTCTTTCTTGTTGATGTTTTATAAAAATAAAAATATTATTATTATTTAAAAGAAAAAGTTGATTGGTGTTATTTTTTATAAAAATAAAATAAACACTATAAAGTAAAGGATAATGTGTGGCAGCTTATGAAGGAGCCAGGAGGAAGCTGTTGCAGTGTGGTAACAAATCTCTTTCAAAGTGTTTCCAATGTTTCTTTTACCGGTTTTGCGACATTAGGACGAGCATTGTCGGTGCAAAAGAATCACTTTTCCATGTCTGTTGGTCCATTCTGGTCGTTTTTTTTTATGCTACATTCAATTGATTGACAATTTTGTATTTGTAGCTCTCACCATTAATAGTTTGACCGCAGGTTTCAACTATTCATAATATATGGTATATATATTTTTACTGGTTGACCTGGATCAGTCCAACGTTTACATCGTTTATTTACTACTTACTTACTCCATGGCGTTACAACCCGGGGGCGATTTTAGCCTTCTCCAACACGCTTTTCCAACCTGACCTATCCGCAGTTAATGTCTTCCAATCCCGAATCTTTAGGATCTTTATATTACAGTTTACTGCATCTAGCCATCTCGCCTTAGGTCTTCCTGCTCTCCTTCTACGCTCTGGTTTACTATGCGTTCTACTTGTCCAAGCCATCTCAATCTATTGATCTTGATTGTTTTGACAATATTTTGTTGACCGTACAACTTGTCTAATTCAAAATTGTATCTTCGCCTCCAACCATTCTGTTCTTTGATGGGACCAAATATGCCACGGAGTACCTTTCGTTTACATCGTTTAGGATTATCAAAATAAATCCATTTTTCATCAGCGCAGCGACAACACGACACAAAAACGACTTCCTTAGCTGTGTCTTCCAATCAAAATTTCATGCACGTGGTTTTACACTTTTCTTTGCTTCTTTCAGTCAATTCATATGGAATGGCAATTTTTCCTTCCATTTGCATCTTAACCATTGTGTTTAAGCGATTAGAAATTAGTTTTTTGTTATGCATTTAATGAATCTGCCAGTTATTGTTGCGATTGTGCATTGCGTCTTCATTCAATAATGCATGCTATTCGGTATCTTCAAATTTCTTTTTTGTGGTTTTCCACGTTCTTTGTCATCCAGATGAAAATGGACCACTTTTGAATCGTTGAAACCACTTTCTGCAGTGATTTTCATGTGTAAAGCATGTTCACCATATGAGCTTTGACAAGAATTTTACGGCTTTCAGCAGCAGTTTTCTTCCAATGAAACAATAACAATAAACCTGCCCCCAAATCAGATTGTTCTCGTATAAAACACGACATTTTCAAAAATTTTATAATGTGGTTTACACTTTTAGCTTGTAACACAAACTGAATGATAAAGATACAAAAGTGAATACGTTCACAATCGAAATCGTTTTTCAGGCGGCCTACAGCGATTAATCCGTTAGCGATCAAATTATATTACTATACCTATATAATAGTGTAAATTGAGTATACAATACAATACCAGAGCCATTATACGGCGAGAATTTTACAAAATACTTTAAAAATGAAAGTGAATGTTATGTTTAAGAGAAAAGTAGTTGCGGGCAATTTTAATGTAATCCACAACAAAGTTTATATATAATTTATAGCCACGTAATTAAGATCATTTTTGTTTAAATTTTTCCCGAAAATTTTCACTTTTAAACCGCCTCTGCGTTAAGCCGTTAAGGCATCTCCTTTATATCTGATATGGGATGCATGTAGTTTATTTTTTTAAATTATTCATTTATAATATAGTCTCAAGCGCGAAATAAAAGGGGGAATTCAAAAACATTACATTCAATATAAATCGTGTATAAACTAACTGCGACACATATATTTCTAAGAACTTGCATTATATATGATATCAATAATATAAATACATTTAGGTATAATGCCAATGTATATTTAGTAAAAAAATTATAATATATATTTTCGAATGCCATTTAATTTATACATATAACAATGAACTTTATATATGCGAAAATTATTGTTGCATAACATGTTTTCCATTAACAAAAAAATCAAAAGCTATACAAATTTACGCATAAATAATACGGCAATGTACGGCACACATGCATACAATAAATTATAATAAATACAATATATGGTATATATGGTTATATTAAATAACAACAGGTATGATATTATAAATATGTTTAAATAATTTAAGATGCATAAATATAAATCAAATCTATTATATTCTTTTAAAAACTATCAAAAAATGAAGCGGTTGTCTAAAAACTGCATATAAAAAAATGCAAGAAGAAAAAAAAAATAAACAAGGCATTTCAAACAGGATCATTTTAATCTTTCTGTACACCAGATACACCTATATATTTATACACTCATACTTATATAATTATATGCAATTTTATTAAACGCATAAACAGCATATATTAAATTGTATTATAAAATATGTTATAAATATAAAAATAATAAATCATATCATGAAAATTGAGAAATGATGGGAAAAAAATGTAAAATACTATTTTATTTATAGAGTGCAAAAATTGAATTCAATTTAATGAATCGTCGTGGTTAAGATTTTTGATCCTTTTGTATGCGGAAATTTTTTTTTAGTTTTCCTTTATAAATGTAAATAATGTACTGTCAACAACTTATTAGCTTGTTTTTATATAAATTCCTGTATATTATTTGGCCAGCATATAATATTAATCTATAATAATATATGAAGGCTAAATATCATAGAATATATGCGAATATATATAGCAATTTAAATGTTAATTATATTTAAGTTGTTAAGGTTGCAGTCAATATTGTCAATGTCATAATGCATTTTTTTAAATTTTATACGCATATTCATGTATTTATTAAAAAGGATACAAATAAATTTTAAAAATATTTCGGAAGGTCATATTGAAACGCTCGTTTTTGTAGAATGTTTATTTAAATAATAAATTATAGATAGTCATATAATGTTAATTTAAAAAATTTTAAAATTTGATTATGTGAATCATTGTTTTAAAGAAAATTTTTGTTGGAGACATGATGTTGGCGGATGTTGCGCAATTTCAATTCCGATATATACTGACATACTGCGAATACACGGTATTTAACAGAATTACCGCATATAAATGTTTATTCTTGGAATGAAAAATCAATCAAATGGCTGCAATGTTATATTGAGGATAACCTATTGTTGTACTGCATATAATGGAGAGATGACTTGGCGTATGTCTGCGTGTAATCAATCTGTATAGTAGTCACTCGGCAGAGATACGAAAGGAATGGTGTTCTGTTCATATATATCCACCTAATAAAATTAATTAAAAATTGTTTGATAATAAATATCAATTTCTATACATATATGACTTTGTGCGGTACATATGTAACCGTACGCCGGCAAGATTTCGTTGTATTATAATAATAATAAATTGATATTTGTGTCAAATTGTCTATTCAAAAATGTATCAAACTGATTTTGTTATAATATTTTTTATTAAAATATATAAAATAATTGTCTATATGTAGCACGATGTAGCTCTAACAACAGAATTACCGATATAGCAGCTGAATTTCTTTTAAATATCCGATAATGTGTAATTTTGTGCCAATTGTATTATTCATGCGTCTTTATATTAAATATGAACACGTCCTTTTTTTTAAAAAACGTTGTTCATAATATTATAATGAAATACAAAAATATATACAAAATATGCTACATTTAAAGCTTCGTAAAACCTGGTAATCTGAAGGAACAATGTCTGGTTGTATATATACGACGACGGGTGGGGTAACACTTCCAAATTCTGTTCTTCTAAGTAGTAGTCAGCCGGTTGAACAACACGTGACAATGTGATGATGAAAAATTAATTTGTTGCGTCGTTCATCCTTTATAGGTCGAAAAAAGTTGGCGTCACCGGTAATATTTACAAGCGATTTCAGGATCTCATTACAGAACACATCTTTCTGATCCCATCAAATACATAACTTTGACACAATGTATATTTCGCTTCGGTTATATGATGAACCTATACTGCATCTAGTTTAGCACAAGATTTTTGGCGCTTAGCATACTTGTAATCTATTATCATCAGTAATAATTTGTAGCTAAAAAAAAAACATTTCGTTTAGGTTTTTCAAGAAGCGTTTCACATAAATGGTATATATTAACTTCAGTTATCTATATTATACAATACTTAACTCGAGTTATATCTAAATATTTATCTCTAGTTAATATATTTATACTACAGTGAAAACGTAATGTATTAGTTTAAAATAATTATTTAAATAAATATTAAGCTTATACTGTTACACCACCTGTGTTATGATTTAACAAATATACAAGGCAAATAATGGCATTTATATTAATAAAAAAGGCAGATTCATAATTGTACGAATAATATATATTTTTCTCTGTATAATAAAAGATTATTTTACCATGGTATAAAAAATATTAATTCTATAATAATTCTGACCATAAAAACGCCATAATAAATATGCAAAATAATAATATTTTAAACATTGAGAAACATAAATTATATTTGGTGAAATTGTGAATATACAGTAATTACTTACTATACTTACTTACTCTATGGCGTTACAACCCGGGTACGGTTTTAACCTTCTCCAACACGCTTTTCCAACCTGACCTATCCGCAGTTAATGTCTTCCAATCCCGAATTTTAAGGATCTTTATATCACAGTTTACTGCATCTAGCCATCTCTCCTTATATATACAGTAATTTTAAGGGCCTAAATTTCTTATCATGGAAACCTATAGATGTTAAAAATATCCGTTTGAATTATAACGAGAACATAATTAAAATCCATATAACGCAATTATTTTAATATTTGTATTAATTCATATTTTATTGTTTATACACTCTGTTTCTCATAAACTAATTTAATTTTAATCTAAATATAATATAGAGTATTTAAATAATAAATTAATTAAGATTCATGCAAATAAAACTATATTTATATTAATCAACCAAAATACTTATTCTCCCTCTAATTCTTTATTATTTTATTGAATTCTATATATCGTATTATAAACTTGTTTGATAATAAACGTAAATAAATATCATTATTAAAAATAAATAAAAAAATTTATTTATTATTTCAGCTATATAGGTATGGTAAGGACGAAGGATAAAAAAAAAAGTCATATACCATACGAAAAAAAAAAAATTTCTATCCCTCTGTTATTTTATTCTTTTTATACCTATTGTAAAGGTTTTTTTATATTCTATTCGGTAATGTCTCAGTATATTGTTAAAGGATAACAAAAAAAAATGTTCCCCAAAATTAAACCATATATTGGAGATTATGATAAATAATATAATAATAATAATAATAATAATAATAATTATTATTATTATTATTATTATGACAAATAAAATAGTAATATAAGGTTGTCAACTATCTCCCTTCCGCCTTTTTGCTCTTTATTCAATGCTTTATAAAAAGTGTTACAGTAATCGGATTTAGTTCAAATATGCGCCGTTTTGTTCGATAATCTGTTTCCATCTAGACTGCAACTTCATAATACCTCTCTCGTAGAAGCCCCCCTCCTTATTTGCGAAGAACTCGGACAGCCACTTTTCACAAGCCTCTTTTGAGATCAACTTTACACCACCAAGGGCGTTCGCCATGGACAGGAACAGGTGGTAATCACTTGGCGCTATGTCCGGGCTATATGGTGGATGCGATAAAACCTCCCATCCGAGCTCCCGTAGCTTCTGACGAGTCATCAACGAAGTGTGTGGTCTGGCGTTGTCCTGGTGGAACACTACACCCTTCCTTTTGGCCAATTCTGGACGCTTCTGGTCGATCGCCTGCTTCAAGCGGTCCAGTTGTTCGCAGTAGATGGTAGAATTAAGCGTCTGGCCATATGGGAGCAGCTCATAGTGGATGATTCCCTTCCAATCCCACCAAACACACAGCAAAACCTTCCTGGCCGTCAATCCCGGCTTGGCCACTGTTTGGGACGATTCACCGGCCTGCGACCACGACCGTTTTCGCTTGATATTGTCGTATGTGATCCATTTTTCGTCGCCAGTCACCATCCGCTTCAAGAATGGGTCGAGTTCGTTCCGTTTCAGCAGCATTTCGCAAATGGAAATTCGATCCATTAGATTTTTCACTGTTAATTCATGTGGCACCCAAACATCAAGCTTTTTTTTGTATCCAGCCTTCTGCAGATGGTTTAAAATGGTTTGGTGACTAACTCCCATCTCCTGGGCGATGTCACGAGATGCCACATGCCGGTCTAACTCGATGTATTCCATGATTTGATCGGTATTTGTCGTCACAGGTCTTCCGCCGGCTGGCTTATCCATGGTGTCGTTTTCACCGGCTCTGAATCGTCGAAACCATTCCTCCGCGGTTCGAAGTGATAGAGTACCATCCCCCAAAACACCATTAATCTCACGGAACGTTTCTCTAGCGGATTTGCCTTTAACGAAGGAAAACTTTAAAATAGCGCGAATTTCGGCGTTAGTGAACTCCATGTTTACACGTCTATAACTGTTGAACGCAATATCCAAACTAATCATACATAGCGTCGTTTTGTTTGTTATGTCAAGAGCTTTCAAATTATGTACAGTGTTGCCAGATACGAGCTCTGTAGCGCTTTGTACATAGCCGCGAAATTAAAAAGACAAAAAGGCGGAAGGGAGATATTTGACAACCTAATATATGGTAGTCGTAAACGTGCAGTATATATACGAAATATAGGAAAAAAATTAAGTATATATATACGAAAGACCATGTACACAAATATTCCTAATAGTTTTATAGATAAAATTAAAATCTCTGCGTCTGAGAATTAACAATTCAATAATATATAAAATAAAAAAAAATTTATAAAAATATAAATCGGTTTCGATTATGATATATGATATGGTATTTATGGTATATATAGGATTAAATACTATTCCTTTTTTCCTTTATATATCTACTCTATATATATTTGCCATATTATATTAATATATATATAATTTAGTATATCTACGCCTTTAGCCGGTTCAATATATGTGACATCGTACATAATAATTGTAGTAACTGTGCGTATAATATATATACGAACCAAATAGATATTAGAACAAATAATAGAATATGGTCTCAAATTAAGTAATTTGATATTTATTTAAAATTATGTATGAATTGAATATTTGAGAACAACAACGCGTGTCTAAAATTGTGTACCTATAAAGCGTATATGCTATAATGTATTTATTAACATTAACGTTAACTTATTATTTCCTTCCACTATTTATTATAAAATTGTAACAAGCAAAATGCAGACACCAAAGTGTTTGCTTGCTATGTGTGAATTTAAATGTGAAAAAATATTTTTATCTCATTTAATTTAATCAATTTTAAAATTATTTTATATAATAGGAAAAGAATGGCTATTTAAATTCAATTCATTTAATAATTAAATATATGTAATAAATTTAATTAAAATTTAACTTTATATTAAGTATTTTATTAATCGCATCGAGCTGCTTCTTAAAATATATTGTACAATGCAAAGTGTATATACGTTATGTATACGCATGTAGTGCGGATAAACTGTATTCGTTGTACTGTACAAAATACAAAAAAAATATAATATATTTATATATAAAATATATATAAATACACCTACAATACTTTCATCACAATTTTGTGAACAAATAAATAAATTATTCGACAACAATAGATGACAAAAGTACCGCATCCTATAAATTTTGGATACAACAAATATATAATCTATATGAATGTTTTCAAAACATGAACACACAATACTCATGTATATTACAATATATATATATATGAACAATGAAATATACAAGCGAATATACTATTTAAAGGTGTATATATATATGTTATGGATATTAGTGGCGCAGACTGAGAAATATAACATTCAGTTTTCAATAACGATATATTTTTCGTATAACCTGGGTGAAATTAAACTAAATTATGAAAAAAAATGTGGTTGTTCACCGAATTAAATTTTCCAGAAAATCGACTATTATGAATTAACATCTTTTTGAATCACGGGCCATAATTTTAACGGATTTCCAATTTTTGCTTACAGCATTGCAAAATACAATCAATTTCGAATCTTTCATAGAAGAGATTTTTAAAATCGATTCACGCATTCAAAAGATATAACCGATTTTCCTATCGATGGCACAGAAAGTTTAAAGAAATTTGTGGTACTGTATAAAGTTGAGTACAAAAAATTTCATACAGTACCAAATTTCATGGAAAATCGGTGGTCATATCTTTTGAACGTGTGAATCGATTTTAAAAATCTCTTCTATGAAAGACTGGAAATTGATTATAATTTACAAATCTGTTTACAGAGCTGGAAATCCGTTAAAACTATGGCCTGTAATTTAAAAAGATTATAATTCTTTAAAGTAAATTTTCCGGGAAATCTAGCAAGCGGACCATTCAACTATTTTTCGTAATGTAGTCTAATTTCAACTCGTCTACCAGAAAAATATAGTGATATTGCAATCGGACAACATTTTTTCACGCGTCGCCACTGATGATATATATATAACATGCATTGACTTACATGCAGTATAAATGTGTATTATAAATTATTGTGTAATATAATATTAGAATTTGTTATACGTGAAAGTTCAAGAATATATTATACAATGAAAATGTTCTATTCAAAATTATAAATATAAGGAGCATCTTGAAATAACTAGAAAACTACATGGTGCCATGTACGCCCATTTATTTATTTGTTATAATTTTCACAGAGTTATATGATATATTATATATATATATATATATTGTGTATATCGTATTTTAGGAATGTTGTATATGTATAACATGCACAGACACAATAATGCAGTGACTGAGACATTTGCCGGAAAGAAAAATTCCTTTAAAAAGATTCTATCGAAAATTTACCATAATATCAATATTCATCAATGCACGTTTGGCTCCAAGTGCCAATGCATCACAGTAAAAAGTTGGTATATAACAATTCATAAATTCTATAATCGAAAGATAGATCTGTTACTAATTCCAGTATTTTTGTATATAAGTGAGATTAGTTCTTATATTATTAATCGCACTGAATATCGTCCAATACCTGAATTTTCAATACATTCATTTTTTTGTGTCGCATTGAATCATGTTAATATTTTCTATACTAAACTTTTATATACAACATTTGTGTCGCTATTTTATTTGCTTTATTAAAACCGCACTTTCTTCATCACATTTTTGAGAATGTTCACAAAACGCAATCAATTAACCATTAAGCATATTTTTTGTACGCTTTTTTCGAATTTTCAAAACTATATATTGTGAAAAAATTTCAAATAATTTCGTAGCAGTCTAGGTCAATTTTTAAATTATAGTTTGCTTCACACGCAGAATTCTTTTTGCGACACTTATTT
Organism: Bibio marci; assembly: GCA_910594885.2. Classification (NCBI taxonomy): domain Eukaryota; kingdom Metazoa; phylum Arthropoda; class Insecta; order Diptera; family Bibionidae; genus Bibio; species Bibio marci. The sequence goes on from OU343114.1 coordinate 45,634,420, forward strand.
ACTTATTTTCATATTCACATATAGTTTTATAAAGTCCAACCAATTTCAGAGACTTCTTTATTGGCAAACATCGCAGCAAAAATTTATTTGAACTTTTTTCTGCAACATTCGGTCGAACAATCCCATAGAGCAAAATTACTTTTTGCTGTCTGTTAATACATGCCAGTCGATGTTTATTCAATAATACTCGATTTTATCAATTGTTATTGTTACTAATAACTATAGTTTTACTATATAGGTTTTAGTACACCCAGAAAAATAAAATTTTAAACCACAATTAAAAACTATTTAAATCAAATGTATTTTAAATATAGAAAAACTCATAGATTTTAGCCGAATCATGTTTGGTTTTAAATCAAGATTGAAAATGATTGAAAATTAAAGCTTTAGAATAAATTTTCATAATATAAAATCGTTTTCTATTTGAAGATTACGTTATTCTTTTTAATTTAAATAGTTTAATTATTTGTAATGACTGTTTTATCTTTTTAAAATTCAAATGTTTATTATTAAATTCAAATAGATTAATTTAACATCAATCAAATAAAGATTCATTTTAAATATCAAGAACTATTATTATTATTTTAAATAGAATGTTTTCTTATAATTTCAACAAGAATTTAAATTTAAATAGATAAATAGATTTCTGTAATAAGGAAAATATTATATATATAATTTCAATACTTTGCATTCCAATTATGTTTACGAAAAATACCTAAATAATGTTAAAACAATTTAATTTATTCATTAAAATCTAAAATCAAATAACAAAAAATTCCATAAAATTACATTGAAAAATTAATAATCAATTAATTATGCATCAAAATAAAACGTTAACTTCTCTCAAATTTCTGTCCATTTGGTAAAAACTATAAAGGAATAATAAGTGAACCATCAAATTCGTTTAATTTAAATATTTCATACAAATTTAGTAGCTCCAAATCGTCTGCATTTACAAGAACAGCTTACATCTTCCATAAGACAAATCTTAATTATTTTTTTTATTTAAATAAGATATTTAACAATGGAATGCGAAAACAGCTAGTACACTACGCATGAGTATTTTTGTGTTTGGTCAAATTTTATGTTAAAAATGATTACTATTCAATTTAAAATTAATAACAATTCAGTTAGATAAATGTTGATATTGAAATGCTGTGATTAAAATGGGTTTTTAAATTTAAATTAAAAACTATAATTATTTAAAATAAAATATTTTGTCGATTTAAGAATTTTAAAATTAATATTTCTTCTTAAAATAATTGAAATCAATTGAATGCAACATTTTATAACAAATATTCTTTTTAGTTATTATAAGATAATTTTGAGTTATTTTATAAGCAGATTTGATCTTATTTCGAGCAATTTCCATTTAATTTAAACATAAAATTACAAATATTTTAAAACAAAATGTAAATTTTTATTGATTTAAAATGTATTTTTTTTGTTCTGGGTGGAGTTCACAATAGTATATACAGCTCAGTTCTGATGCCTTCAAACACACATGACCACCGTTTAGGATTATCAAAATGCATTAATTTTTCATCGCCTGTAACCATTTGGCTCTGAAAAAGCAAGCAACTGCAATATGCAAATATTTTGTACTATATAAATTACGTTTCACATATGCATTAAACACATATATAAGTATAAAAGAAAAACATCCCCCATTTGAGATAGGTTATGTAACTCAAATTAATTGTAAAAATTCCAAATAATTGCAGGTGAATTTTTATGGACTTTATAACATTAATTGTTTAATTACTACTTTTACTATTAATACCTAAATAGTATATACAATATAACAAATACTCATAAATGTATAATAAAACTATATATGTGTAAGTTCAGATACTTATTTCCTAAAAATGGATTTATTAAGTATTTATTTTATCGAATTTAAATTTTACATAACATTATATCAATATTTCCATGAGCAGTTCATAGCATCGAATTCCCATAACATCGAATTCTCATTAAACATACGTAGCACATAAAAATTAGATTTAAAAATACATAAATATTTTTGAAATGAAATCTGTTATTACTTGAATAACTTCATAATAATTTTAACAGTCGGTGGTGAGATGGTACATAAAAACATGTTGTAAAAGAAGTTGACAAATAAAATACTGATAATTTAAAAATATAAATTTAAAAATAGTATAAATATCCATATTCAAATATTTTTCCGTGATTTTATAAAGAACTAAAAATTGAAAATTTGCTATATTTTCCATATGGTAATAGTACAATATTATTAAAAAATTCTTGATCAGATTATGCAAATAACAGAGAAAAAGTAATTGAAATTGAATATGTATATGTGTGTGTTTTTACGTGCCATTGTTCCCAATATATATACACAATAAATTTCTATATAAATAACTTCTGTTCGTATATATATGCGAATATCTCTGCTGAATATGTACACGTAAAATTCATTACACAAATCCAATGTTCAAAAAAGTTTTTTTTTTTTTCCATATTATTCTATGAATGGAAACAACACAAAATATTCCATTGGATGACGATGATGATGATGATGATGATGAATAGAATTCATATAACTTTTATATTCTTTGTACATAATAAATGTTCAGTATATACAATAGATAGAATATATATAGTTGTATACAATTCTTTTCCCGTTGCTATGGAGTGCACATTATGAAATATAATTCAACAGGGAACAATACTGGACCTATATTATATGATTATATGTATATTATATAGGATATGATGATGCGTAGAATAACAGGAATAAAAAAAAAATAGATAGATACGCGATATTTTTTGCAAATATATTTTATATATATTCTACGTATAGCAAGATTCCTTCCATATTACTGTTATATACTCGATAGGTTAATGCAATTGGAAGTGTAGGGTTTTTCCTTTGCTTTTGTAGAACTAATAAATATTGGCAACTCTATAGTTCTAGTAAATCCCTATATACCCAAATTTCTAAGACGATACTTCTACTTATATAATATTAAAATATCATTGGATGTTATATAATTACATAATTTTAAATGAACATTATTGATAAACTTATACTTTCTAATATATGGTATATGTCAGAATGAAACGATTCAGTAAATTTATCACATCAAATTGAATCGCTATGTCTATAAATTGTATACATAGTTTTGTCTATAAATATATGTATATACCTAACGAACATATATAATGTATACCGAGGAGCGAGGAACATTGATGTTACAACTTTTTAGGAATCATGCTGTGATATAATAATATATGATAGATAAATATATATTTATAGTAGGTTAGGTGTATAACTGTGTATAACTCAAAATCATCTCCCTTTATTTTAATTTTTATATGGCTCTTGGAAAATATGGTTTTTTTTTCGTTTTTTTTTCTGGCTGGTTATTGCTTTGCATATGGAAAGAGTGTATTACGTAGTATAATAGCAACAATAATAAAATCATATAAACAACAGCAACACAAATTGATTTAATATTATTAGCTATATTTATATCTACTCTCTGCACACACACACACAGTGTAATATGATAAAATATTTTATGATGCATGAATTAAGGATTTTCTATAATTGGATTTTATAAATTATTAATTATAACATAACGTATATTTGATAGATAATAATTTTTAATGATATTGTTTTCTTATTTTCATATATTTTACATTTTATATGCGATAAAGTTTTCTAATTAACATTATAAAGTTTTCTTTTTTTTTTCTAAATTTCGTATTGTTTTGACGAAAATTTACAATGCTGAAGAAAAGGTACAATAAATTATAAAATATTATAATTGAATTACAAAGTTAAATTCGGAATTAAAATATCAAAATTATTTGTATATAATAAATGTAGTATCATCATCATCATTTATTTGTGTTATTCCACGAGATGTGGGGGAGCATTGAGCATCAATAAAAATGAACCACCTTAGTCTTCCTGCAAATTTCTATAATCAATTCAATGCTCTATATATGAAAAATTTTTACCATCATGTGATTTTTTTAGACTATGGAACAAATATTAAATGACATGTTACCAGATTTGGTGCGTATATATGGATACTGTGGTGCATGGTGGTTTTTTAAATTTGTTATTAAAAACACTCACTTTTCGTGATAATTGTAATCCAATCTCAACTAGCTCTGCAACGTCGAGACAACGTTTGTGTTTTCAACCTCAAGTCGATAACCAACGTCGGTTCAACGTCTACACAACCAATTTGGTCACACAAATATGAGTCGATACGTTGGTCTTACACACCAATTCTGACGTTGGTTCTACACACCAATACCGACTTCGGTTTTTAATACCAAATCCGACGTCGTAAATGTTTACCAAAAACTAATATGAAATAATATATAAACAACGATGAACAAATATTTTATAAATGTTAATCATAAACATCGTAAATATCAAAATGTGAAATGTAGAATAAGTAAATATAAAAAAGAACATGTAATTTTTATTTGAATTATTAAGTGAATTCTGTATGCAAAAATAATGCGAAAGAAATTCTATTGATAATTATTTATGATAAAACGCGACAAAAATAATATCGCCTCAAAAATATTGAATACTTAAAAGCCATATTGTAAACACGAAATAATTATTAAAATGCAGGAATATGAACTTTTTTTTCTTTTATAGTCGTTTGGAATACAAGAAATATTGATTTATGTTTTTGTTTTTCTAAAACTGTCTGCTTATTTATAATCCCATATTTAATGTAAAACTAATAAAATTTGTTTCTGGTTGTGATAAGTTCAATAGTGAGACCCAAGAATAACTTGAATAGTTACTAACTATACAGATATTTATACCATAAATGACGCGATTTAAAAAACGTTTCATTATTTATATCAAAGGCGACGTTGTCGGTAAAACGCCTATCGATGTAGTTATATAGGCACATTAATCAACGTCGTAACAACGTGTCATGCCGACCAAATATAGCGTTGGATGGATTTGGTTTATTAACCAACGTTGTTACGACGTTGACTATTCACTTACATGAAATTGGTTGGTTTCCTACACAAGAATCAACGTCGCTTCTACATTGCATACCGACTATACATTTTAAATCACCATCCGACTAATATTTGTATATATTACGACGTCAGATTATGTGCAAAATAGGTTGGAGTGAAAAATTAGTTGGTAAATTGTTTCTTGGGAAGTCATCAACTGTATATATCTTTAATTTATTATTAACGACACATTTTCATCAGTTTGCGATGTAAATATAAAACCATTGTATATGGATCATCTTTAATTGATTTAAGAGAATTTTTAAAACTTTAATGCAATTTGTTTTTGTGTGTATAGACATAACAATTTTTCAACATTTTTAATGTTTCTGCAGTAGCATCAAATCTCATCCGATTTTTATCAATGTCGGTATATGTATACGTTGAGAATATGGTTTTATATGATGTTCTGGGAAATTAATAATAAGAACAATATTTAAGGATGGGCTTCAAGTGCACCTGCTCAATTTGAGAATTTCTTATCTGATTTAAAATTTAGTCATATACGTTGAGAATGGAATTATACGAAGAGTTGTTAAAGAAATTCTATAATATGAATTCCCCATACATGCAATATTCCAGCCTCAGAAATCTCATCAATTTAGCTATGTATAAAAGTTTATTTGTATAGTTTCGTTATGTTCTGCCTAATACAGGTTGTAAAATCTCTGTTAAAAATATTGTAAATTGTTAATTAAAAAACAGAACGCATAGCATATGTTGACCTTATAATTTAAGCTAATCTAATTTTGATGACTTGACAATGATATTAAAAATGGGTTCATACACTACACTGCGTATATATAAAATGTACAAAATTAAATATTAAATAAATATTTACTAACTTCTATTATTATTTACAAATAAAATATTAAATTTTATGTTTTATATTAAAAAAAAACTATGTCTCAACAAAATAAATATACAAATATAGTCAATATTTGTTGAATTTATGGTCCGAAAATTTATTATAAAATATATATAAAGAACGGAAAAAAAAGGATTATTTATATTAACAATTTTAAAATAAACATATATAGAAAAAATATTTATATATTCAATGACACATTCTTTATACAATAACCCAAATTTTCAATTACCACAATAACTATTATTTCTATATAGCCGTAATATATCTAGTCCGATGCAATACGAGAGCATTGATATAATAGTATATTTTCTATTCTATATATGGCGTTGAATACGTATTCAAACTTAATCCTTTTATTTCGATTTATGTATATTTGTATATAGTTTTTGTATACTATATTTAAAGTACTATATGCGATTAAATCAAAACAATAAATTTTCTATAATATTAATAATAATAATAATAATAAGAATAATAATTTAAATAAGTAACAAAAACCGAAAAACCCTAAAAAGCTATAATAAAATTTATTTTGCTATCCTAAATACATATATATATTTTAAATCAAATATAATATATGTAATATTGGGTTGGAGAATAATTAATTACAATTTTTGTTTGTGTTTCCAATAACAAATCAAAATTTTTTTATAGAATTAAATAAATTTATTCATAAATGTATTGACCATGTATTGTATTGTTCGATGGCCTTTTGTCATCTTTTTGTTAACTTCATGATTTCGAGTTCATAAAACATTTAGTCTTTATCATCAAAAAATTGATCCAAGTGCTTTTTGACACATCACCATCACCACTCTTATGAAATTCTAACCATTCAATAAGTTTTGTAAACTTAATAATAAATGGTAATCTGATTTTACAATGTCCAAACTATATGGTGGATGTGACACAACATTCCAAACCAACCGCAATAATTTTTTGACGAGTAGCCAAAGATGTGTGCCGTCTTGCGTTTTCATGGCACAGAAAAAAGTTTTCCAGTAAATACAATAATAGGAAATCGCCAATAAATAGTATTTAAACTTCAATGTATTCTCAGCCGATGGCGATTTCACTATAATATTTATGAATGTTCATTATCACTATTAATAAACTGCTTAAAATTGAAATATATAGAAAATCATTATTATTATTTATGGAACACTTCTTACGATTTCATATTATTTGCAGAAAAACTTTGAAAGCTTTATTTCTAAAAGATAGAAATACTTTCTTTAAATAACCCCGTTACATTAAATTATTTTTTGTGCTATATATGAATTATTTCATAACGATACCAATTTATTTTTGAATAATATGAAAGTTTTTATATTATTAAAACAACATTTGGACTTCACAACAGCAAATCTCAAATAAGCTTTTTTAGATTTAAAAAAATGTTCTTAAATAATATTAACTATTCATATTTATTCATGGATTATTTAAAGCATTTACGTTTTAATATACAAATATTAAGAATTCTTTCATAATAATTACTAAATGTTTCTAATATAGTATAGTATAACTTTCATAAGCCGCCTATGAACGGTTTTTGTCATACTAGAAATTATATTCATAGTAAATTATGAAAATATTTAATAAAAGTTCATAAATAGTAAGAAAGTTCAATGCATAGTAAAAAAATCGTCCCTAAGCGGTGTAAAGTAATGGTTTTTAATAATTACGATCAACATTTTTTCTGTGTGGTGGAACACAACGCCTTTTCTATTTGCCAATTCTGGTAGTTTTTCTTGAATTTTCATTGTTTCCGTTTTGTTAGTTTTTAAGGTTGTTTTTTTTTTTTTTTTAAGTCAAATTTTTTAAGTGGAGCTTTTTTGTCATCTAATAAACCTTTCATTACAACCAAGTCGGTAAATTACTCCGCATGGGAGTATATTACAATTTACCAATTGCGTACTGTACTGTACTGTAATAATTAACGAAAGATAGATGTTTTCAAAATACTATTATTTTTATATGAGTGATTAGCCCATAGTTATGTGTGTGTGTGTGCAGACATTGTTAATCTTTGAATAGCATCCAAACACCATATTTTCATAGATATCCGTTTTTCTTTTTATTCCATCAACGAACAAATGGTCACCCAGCCGAAAAATTTTAGTATTAAAATAAATATCGAAAAATTTCCTTATGAAAAATAGTGGGTTTGAACCCGCCATATTTCATGATTAATAATATATATATTTCGGCGCTATGTAACTGCGCTACTGAGTGTTTTTGCAGTTGTTGTTGAGATTGTATAACCTCTGAATTGATCGTTTGGTTGTATGTTAAAGGTTCAACATTACAGACATTACCTTTGTAATTCCAATAAACTGATGACAAACCCTCTTTTTTTGATGAATATCAGGTTTGTTGATGTTGTTTGCTCCACGATCTTTTCAAATTTTCTTCTTCTATTTATCAATCGTTTCATAAATGGATCTATTTTTTTACGTTTCATTGGCAAATCGCTGATGGAAATACGTTGTGTAAATTGAATTTTTTTACGTAAAGTTATATATCGAGTTTTTTTTTGTGTATCTAAATTGTTTTAAACGCTTTTTAATGCATGTTATTTGATACATCGAGTTTCTATCTACAATCTCAAGTGTTGTTCTATGATGATCCGCATCGTTTATTGCTTTAATTTGGTCGTCATCAACTTCAACTGAACAACCTGAATGAAGGAACATTTTATTTTTGAAAATAAATAAGCAAAAAAAAACGTAAAAATTCATCTGAAGGACTAAAGCCACCGTTGTATATGTGAAAATTACAATTAATTATTTACCAACCCAATATTATCCATATCGCACTTATACAATTCATATTGAATTTAATATTTATTTGTATGAGGATTCTGAAATATGAAATAGCGCAACAACTTCAAATTTATAATAAAATTTAAATATACATAATTTTTAATGCTTTATATTTTTTTTCATTTAATCTCCTATATAGGCAATGAAATGATATGATGGTATTTAAGATATTTAAGATGAGAAAAAGGGTTATCGTTTATTATTTTGAATTTTACTTTTTCAATAAATGTATGTACAATACATATCGGTGTGTGTGTGTGTATTATCTTTATGTACTCCCTTTTCTTTTCCAATTTAATTTTATTGTACGTATGATATAAATATTATAATAATATGTAGTTATAGTTATAGTAGACACAAAACATATTTAAATTGCATGTATTTTATAATATGTTATTATTATATTATTAAATATACATATTATTGTATATATATAAATATGGAAAATTTAAATTTACCCTCTCCATCTCTTTCTGCACACCACTGAAATTATATTTTCCTATAACTATTTGCAAATTTTGCATTTATTATATACATTTTGTATATATAAAATATTTAACTATTGCATATATTTATACAAATTAATATACAAGAAAAAGGTTATAAAATATTTTATGTATATATGGATATTACATACAATTCATATGGGTCTATAACTAAATCCTGGGGATAACCTGATAGGCGTCGTAAGTAGTACGCAGTGTGAAGTGACAATACGTCTCTATTTTAGTAGTTGAATGCACTTTTCATATTCAGTATATGACATTCAGTTGAAGTGTAAACAAGTATTTTTTTTAGTTGATTAAAAATGGAAAATTGTGTACCAACAAAACAGCATTTGCGGGAAGTTATGTTAAGTAATTTTATTCAGAAGAAAACATCACCAGAAACTTATCGCTTTTTGTTACAAATTTATGGTGAACATTCCCCCATCACATAACAACTGTGAGTATTGGTTTAGACGACGGTTTAAAAATAATGATTTTGATGTTAGTTTTAGATAAAGAACGCGGTGGACCACCAAATTTTGAAGACGAAGAATTTTAAGCTTTACTCAGTGAAGATCCATGTCAAACGGAAGAAGAATTAGCATTGGCATTCGATGTTACCCAAGCAAGTGTTTCCAAACGTTTAAAGAAGATGGGAATGTTCCAAAAGCCAATGGTATTGGGTACCACATGAATTGACGGAAAGACAATAAGAAAATCGAAAAACAATGTGTGAAATTGTGTTTCAAACACATTCAATTTTGCATCGAAGTGTGACTGGTGATGAAAAGTGGATCCATTACGATAATCCAAAACGTCTGAAAGCATGGGTAAAGACAGGTGAACCTGGTCCATCGACACCAAAACACAATATTCATGATTCTACGGTTATGCTGTGTATCTGGTGGAATCAGCTTGGTGTAGTGTACTATGACATGCTTAAACCGGGACAAACCATCACTGCTGAACGTTACCGAGAGCAATTAATCCCATTGAGCCGAGCATTGCATCAAAAACGACCAGAATATGCCAACAGACATGACCGTCTGATTCTACAGCATGATAATGATAGACGACACGTTGCTTGACCGGTCAAAGAAACGTTAGAAGCACTTGGCTGGGAAGTACTACCCCACCCACCATATTCACCAGACATTGCTCCGTCAGACTACGATTTGTTCCGGTCGATGTAGTCAGCCCTTTCTGCACACCGGTTCAATTCATACGAAGTTATGAAAAAATGGCTAGATTCATGGATTGCTTCGAAACCTTAGCAGTGCATCTATGAGGGAATCCATAATTTGCCACAAAGATGGTCAAAAGTTGTAACTTCAGATGGCAAATACTTTGAATAAAATATAATGTACCGTTACTTTCAAATAATTTTTTTTTTCTTACCACAATATCCTCAAAACTTAGTTATTGGCCCAATAAATGTATGTATATTTTCATATATAATATAAATAAATGACCGCACATATGTGTCTATAAAAGGGTTATTTTAAATCTTCTATATATACAAGGTGTCCCAAAATTCGACGGCAAGACGAAAACCCTAGGTTCTCTGGGTCATTTTGCGCCGAAAACATTATATAACATTTTGACCGATTCGAGTACGGTACGAAGTTACACGCAAATAACCAAATTTTCAATCAGACCATGTTTTGCACACTACTGGAATCAATATCTCAATAACTAATTAACCGATTTTAAATTTTTAATACACTATTAGCATTAGCATACCGAGATCTTTAATTTGACGTTAAGATAAGTCAATTCGGACAATCAAAGATGGATTGGCAGAGGTGGGCCCATATGTTCGCCAAGTTCTCCAGACTTAAATCCATCGGATTTCTATTTATGGGGTTGCCTTGAAGAAAAAGTCTATGCAACTGTGATTAATTCACTTGAAGAGTTAATTCAGCGTATTGAAAACTGTATTCAAGACCTTCGCCACAAAACCAAAAAAAAAATAAAATTTTTCCATAGCGAAAATCAATTTTATGCCTACATCGTTGTAGTTATTTGTGTATATCTTTGGAACCAGTTGAGACCTATCGTAATGTGATAGCTTAAACGAAAGCTTATGAATGTGGCAAGTTTTTAAATTTATACCGAAAAAAATTTTTCATCATGATTTTTCGACTTATGCTTGAATAAACTTTCAAAAAGAAAAATGGCGTTCAGTTAACTGTCAACATTTCTATAAGTATCTGGATAACCACATGTCCGAATTGTCTTATCTTAACGTCAAATTAAAGATCTCGGTATGCTAATGCTAATAGTGTATCAACAATTTAAAATCGGTTAATTAGTTATTGAGATATTGATTCCAGTAGTGTGCAAAACATGATCTGATTGAAAATTTGGTTATTTGCGTGTAACTTCGTACCGAAGTCGAATCGGCCAAAATGTTATATGATATTTTAGACGCAAAATGACCCATAGAATCTAGTGTTTTCGTATTGCCGTCGAAAATTGGGACACCCTGTGTATTAAATTTAGAGACGAGAAAGAAAGAAAAAAAAACCTTCTTTATTATTTATAAATAATCAGACTAAATTTTTAAAATAACATAAATATTTGTATAATTATTTGTATATTGTATTTTAGATTTATAAACACTCTCCATATTCTCCATTATATATATTTAAGATATTATTAATATATAAAATGTGTTTAGAAAAGTGATTAATTACTTAAAAAATTATCCATTCTCGTACGTTTTTTTGTGCATATAACACATTTCATCAAATTTTACCTTATGTCATGAATCCTAAATTTTATATACAATATAATATCAAGTATATGTCAATAACCATCCCATTCATATATAACCAATTACTTTGATTATAGTATATATGGTAGATTATTATATGACTTAAATAAAGAAAGGAATCCTCTCTAATAATGTATAAATAAAAAATAAAATTTCATTTATTCCCCAATGATTATTTTTGAATTAGGTAATTTTTTTATTTTGTAAGGGGAGAGTCTTTTTCTTTTTTTTTTGTTCGTATATTTCGTTTTTTTATTATTTATATTATTATTATTATTTGATGCCCATCTCTAAATTAAGAAAATAAAAAAATCATTCGATCTAATGATTTACGTATTTATAAAAGAATCGAATTTTTGTATAGGATATACACGACCAGAAATTATTGGACAAATTAATTTTAAATATGTTGTTTAAAACCGGGCCCTACATATAATTTATAAAAATTGGTGTACTCATAATGTTTTAAGAAACTGAAATCAAGGTGTTTGTTTGGGTGATATTCTAATAAATAATAACTATCAAAAGGTGTGTGTAAATTTCATAATGCGTATTTAATTTTTTTGTAAATATCAATTCATTTTAAATCCTTCTATGTGACCGCAAGTAAACAATAAAATATATGTTTTGTGTAAATCGTGGAACACTCATTTATCATAGAAATGTAATTTCAATGTTCAATCAACAGTATAACGAAAATATATAAAATTTATACTCTCTCTGTGTAGATATATTTTTTTCTATTTCGCGTATAAATAGATATGCAGTTAAATTTAAGTATTTGACTTTCTCTAAATATTTAACAAATATGCTCTATATTTACATATATGTTTGTTTACCTATCTACCACTTTCATCCAGAAACATATACAATATATAGAATAGAGGATCCACAGGACGTGCAGTCAAAAAAGATTTCTTTTTATTTCAAAATATAAAAATAACTTTTTTAAGTTGTTCAATTTATTTATTCAAGTTCATTTATATATTGTATTTGTACAATATTTAAATAGACATGTTACTATGCGCGTAACTGTAACAATATTTGGTTTGATTTTCTATATATTGAATAATTTTTAATTAAATAATAAGTATTTACATGAATAAAAGTTGAACTGGAAAATGAATAATGAAATTTTTGATAACTATACAATTAGAACGTATGCATACAGGAGAACACGTGCTATGGTTACATACTATACAATTTATGTGCTTATGACCGTATGTCTTGTATATGGGGTACGTGTATTATATATTTTTATGTGAAATAATATTTCATCAAGATTAAATATGATATTTTTGTTAAATAGTCGTACTATAAAAATGTTTGAATTTGCCTGTTTTAATATTTCCACAAAATTTATTTGAAGTATATTGGAAAAAGTGAACATCTTTTGTGTAAAAATGTTAAAGCAACACAAGTATATATTTATTAAGTAAATGTTTAAAGATAATTAATAGTAGCGCCATTTTGTTCATTTTCTTGCTGTACCCTAGTAACGCTGTCCGTAGTTTGTCCGTAAAATTTTCTCATTATATGTAGTAGACCATAGTTTCAATCCGAGCAAATATCTACGAATTTCTTACGGAAGTCCGCTGGAATTTTATATGATGAATGCAACCTTGTCCATGGATTTTTATAAAAAATGTCCTTGAATTATCCGCATATTTCCGAGGATAATTTCTACGGATTCTCTTTAGAAGTATTTCTCGTTGCTATTAATCCGCAGAATATCCATAGAATTTATATTCATATTTTTTATGAGCATATCCACGGATTTTGACAAAAATATCTTTGAATGGTTCATGTATTTTGGCAAGTAATACCCGTGAATTGTCCGTATATTAGCAGAAAAAAATTTCTTATGACGATGATGCCAAATCGAGGTTTGATTCAGTTTTTTACCGCGATAGACCAGAAGTTCTATGAGCACGAAATAAAAATGCTGAACGATAGCAAAAATTCATCGATTGTGCCTTTTTTTTTGTTATAAACAAGATAAAAAAAGCCCCGGATAAAATCCTTCAAAAGTCTTACAAAATTCCTAGGAAATATAAAGGTTTGAGTTGTTGGTTGTTTTAAAAATTATGAAAATAAATTAAAAAGAGTGAGGATAATATCGGTAGATAAGCGAAATATCGAAAATTTTAACCACTGTCTTGGATAATTGGTGAAATAAATTATGAATAAAATACCGTGCGAATATATGTTGGACATATTACCCTGACAATCAAAAGATTTCAATTGACCTAAATAAAATACTATTATATTAAGTGGAAAATCTATGGACACATTCTTTGGGCAAATTCCCATATATCTTTTACATGGAAAATATGTGGATTTTTCCACAGAAATTTTCGTAATTTTTCAAAGTACGGACATATTGTTACTAGGGTATTCCTTAAATTAAAATGAATAGTAATGTTAGTACAAAACGGAACTACACATTTTTTCTAAATTAATTCTGTTTATTTATTTTTTTTTATCATTTTTTATTAAATTCCATTATTTTATTTAAAATTTTTACATTGATTATTATGGAAATGTATTAATTTAATTATTTTATGGTGTCCGAATTTATTATTGTCATTTTTTTTTTATTCTGTTAAAATGCATTGTTTTGTTTAAACCTTCTTTTTTTTTGATATCATTTTGAAAAATATTATAAAAATTTTAAATACAAAATGACTTCTTCTTAATCTTCTTAATCACATGAAATAAGAAATACTTGAGATTTTCGATTTAGTTATGTTAGTTAGTCAGTCTTCAGAATAATGTTAAAAAAAGAAACGTCGTCACATTTTCTTTAAATTTGCCACACACCTCCGTTACCCCAAATGAGGCAGATTTTTTAATAAATAAATATCTATTTATAATAGATTTTATACAATTAAGTTTTCATATGTTTTCGTTTTTCGCGCTAGAGGAAGCTGTTTTACGTTTGTGTTCCCACAATTTTTACCCTCTATTAAATGGAAGCTGTTTTTTTTTTCCTTTTCAAAACTTAATGGCATTTTATTGAAAAAACGGTAGTAATGATTTTCTTTAAATTAGATTATAAGAAATTTCATTACCTTTCCCACAAGCTATAACACATCTTCGACAATATTATATTTGCTATCCAAAGATATTAGGGTTTCTAAATCTTGCAACATCGGGTTATTTTTTGTGTATCTTCTTTTCATTTTTTCCCTAGAAGAATGCTTACACGGGATTATTTTTTAATTTACCAACTAAAACTTATTTTCTGATTATACCTATACACGTGGTCATGATTTATGACCAATGATAGCATCAATAATGGTTCAGTGCGTTGTCATGGTACACTGTCTTTTTTGTACAATTTTTAACTGTACGTTAAATAACTCAGTGTATAGGATTTGGAATATTTTTATAATAATTTATCCAACCTTAGACTATATATGGATGAACAATGTCACCGAAATTTTTAACCAAATATCCCACATCTCTTCAAACAGAGTACATGTTGCTACGACGATTGTGGACATTCGGTATCAAATGGATCTTTAATTTATTATTTGATTATGCAGCTAACATTAAAGGGTAATATGTCACATATACGACGGCAATTAAACGAGCGTGGCTAGCGAAGTGAGCTTTGCTTATAGTATATTATTAAGAAATATAACTATATCATAGGCAAATATTTTTATTTATGTAAAAATAATTTTTATCTCTATATTTGCATAAAATTATAAAAAATACATATAGAAATAAGTATAGAAAATTTTGGCACAAATGAAGAAAAATTTTTTTGTTTTCTATAAAATATTTAAAAAAAGAGAAACCAAACAAATCATTCAGGATAATTTTTAAAAAAATAACTCTGATACTTGTATAAGATTTGTGATATATTATTATAACCACATAAACAACATAAACTATAATATATACACACACTCATATGCATTATTATAATATATCATTCTAGAATTGTATACCATATCCTCGTTATTTCTGTTGTTGTTGTTTATACGAACCTATAAAATTATTCAAGCATTAAATTTTTCAACGATAATGTAAGTTATAAACTACTAACCATATTTTTTATATATACAATATATTATTATATTGTTCGATGTATAATTTTGTATATATTTGGTACATTATATTATAAATATAAAACCTAAAAGAATTATTGTCACAGGAAGCCTACAATACACCCTCATCCATATCCTATATAAATATAACAGTATAACTTTATATCCACGTGCCTTTCTTCAGCTTTATATACATAAAATAGATATATAGACAATGCTCTATATAAGTTCTGCAACGTTATATATATGCGAGAATGTGTATTTGGTACACAAACATATTACATATTATTATTATTATTATGTTTTGTAGATTTGGTTATAGTTTTGTACCCTGAAGTGAATGTTTTTGGCGCCGTATTCATCTTTGTTGGTTTCGTATTTTTACACCCTTTTTATATTTTTATATTTTTACTACAATATACAATTTTATTCTGTTTATTTGTGTTGTTGTTGTTGTTGTTGATGATGTACTTTTAGTTATACACAATTTTACCATATAATAACTATAGATAGTTTTACTCTCATTTCAATTGAATTGTTTTAGTTTGTTTCGATATTAGTAAATAAACTTTTGTTTATCCAAATTTTTCGGATTTTCATTATATATTACTATTATTATATATTATGTATAACTTCACTTTATTACAATAAAATTAAATACTATATACAATATATATAATATAGTATTTGTGTTACATAACTTTTCCTTATATTATACTATTTTATTTAATATAAATGTATTATGTTTTATATATTGTTTGAAAAGGACACAGGAAATTAAAGAACAAATTATTTTATAATTGTGCTTTTGTTACTGTACAATTATGGTATATATAAATACGATGGTGTTGAATTTAGGATTTTTTGCTCAAAGTTTTATAATAATATATTTAAATGTAAATTATTGGGTATAAAGAAGTTAAACAATTTATAATCAGCGTTTTGTTTGGCTTGGATTTTATTTAACAAAATTATACTAAATGAAATATATAACACATGGGCTGAAAAGTTTCCGAAAATTCTAAGAAGTGGCGCCACTAGAATTTTTTTCATATGATTTTTAGTTAGTAACCAACCTTCAAACGATACGTGTCAAAATTTGATAGCAGTCCGCCCATTAGTTTGTGAGTTATTGCGTTGTGAGTGTAGCTACTTTTGTTATTTGAAAAAAAAATGGAAAAACAGGAATTTCGTGTGTTGATTAAACATTATTTTTTGATTGGAAAAAATATTTCTGAAGCCAAAAAACTGCTTGACGAGCATTATCTCGACACTGCTCCAGCTCTTTCAACAGTACATTTGTGGTTTGCAAAATTTAAAACCGGCCATATGAGCACCAAGGACGATGAACGCAGTGGACGTCCATGGGAGGCTGTTACTCCAGAAAATATCAAAAAAGTCCACAAAATAATTTTAGATGACCGTAAAGTGATGTTGATCGAGATAGCGAGAGGCTCTGAAGATATCAAAGGAGCGTGTTGGACATATCGTGCATGACTATTTGGGCATGCAAAAGCTATGTGTAAAGTGGGTGTCGCGCTAACTCACAATCGATCAAAAACAACAACGTATCGATGATTCAGAGCAGAGTTTGGGCTTGTTCAACCGCAATAAAATAGAATCTTTGCGTCAATATGTGACAATGGATGAAACATGGCTCCATCATTACACTCCGGAGTCAAATCGGCAGTCAGCATCATGGACAGCAAGCGACGAAAATCGTCCACAACGACCAAAAACGCAACAGTCGACTGGCAAGGTTATGGCATCTGTATTTTGGGTTGCACATGGAATAAGTTTCATCGACTATCTCGAAAATGGAAAAACCATCAATAGTGACTATTATATAGCCTTGTTGGAGCGTTTGAAGCATGAAATCGCTAAGAAACGACCGAATTTGAAGAAGAAAAAAGTGCTGTTTCATCAAGACAACGCACCGTACCGTGTCATAAATCAATGAAAACGATGGCAAAATTTCATGAATTGGGCTTCGAATTGCTTCCACATCCACCGTATTCTCCAGATCTGGCCACCAGCGACTTTTTCCTGTTTGCAGACCTCAAGAGAATGCTCACTGGAAAGAAATTTAAGAGCAATGGAAGAGGTGATCGCCGAAACAGAAGCCTATTTTGAGGAAAAAACGAAATCGTACTATAAAAATGGTATCGAAAAGTTGGAAGATCGTTGGAATCAGTGTATCGGCCGCGAAGGGATGTATGTTGATGAATAAAGTTTAATTTTGCAAAAGAAATGTTTTTTTCTTAGAATTTTCGGAAACTTTTCAGCCCATTGTTAATCTTAAATAATTGTTGTATATATATGTTATAGCTATAATTAGGTGTAATATATACAAGATTTTATAAACTGTTACACAAAAAGAGTTTGGTTTTGATAAATTTTTAAAATTAGTAAATTTATTCCATTTTAAAAGATAATAAATATATATTTTATATTTTTTCACTTTTATTTTGGACTTCTTATATATACTAATATTCAACAGTCTTAGTAATTATACGTATAATGTAAACAAATTCATATAATAGGGTCCATTATTTTCATTTCAGAATACTCTAATTCAATAATAATTCAAGAACAATTTCTTTAATTAATTTAAAAATTCATATATACGCGTTTTCCACAGAAATTCGTACGGTTACAATAATGCTGTATATTTGATTATTTTCATTGTATACCAACAATTCAATTTAAATTAATGAACCGATAAATTTTACATCTTAATGTAATCTCTTTTAAACGACCGTGGTTAGGTCCCGCCAAAAAATATACTACTAGTTGGAGACAAAGATACAATTTTGAAATAGACAAGTTGTTAAAACAATAAAAATTAACAGATTAAAATGGTTTGGACACGTATTACGCATAGGGGGATACCGTGTATCTAAAAACCTGTTGAATTGTAATCCAAAAGGAAGAAGGAGAGCCGGAAAACCTAAGGCTAGATGCAGTGAACTATGATATATTTAGTTCCTTAAAATTCGGGATTGGAGAAAGCTAAAACCGCACCTATATGGAATTTAATGCCATGGAGTAGTAGTAGTAGTAATCATCTTAGCACCGTGAGTCGGTAGAAATCTATAAGAATAGAATATTTTCCATTAAACAATTGTTCTATTTTATTTATCAAGAAATTCTATGGGTTTTCTCTTAATAACACGACTAAAATCTAGAAGATGATAGATTATAATATATATAATAATTCTAAGTCAAAAATACTATGAAACATTGTTTGACTCTTGTTAAACAAAAAAAAAAATAAAAAGGGAAACTAAATCCTAATCTTTGTATTTTTAAAACAGAAAATAATGTTCGGAATTCCATATGGAATTTGTCTATACATATATTTTATAGAAACATATGGGTCTTTGAGAATTATATACAAGTAATTTTCTAATTGAACATCTACACTGTGCTAAGAATTTTCAATTATAATCCATTGATAATTTTAATTTTTATTAAACTTTGTGCTGAACCATCACAATATATTTTATATTTCTTATAACATAAACGAAATCAGCTTATGATTATTATAACTTTATTTTATTGCTAACATAATATATAATAGGTCCATCTAATACGAAATCGGGAGAATATCATACAACCATATGATTAGATATTCTTGAAGGAGCCCATATGTTTTAGTAAATAATTAAAAAAAAAATCTGGGTGCCTAAAATAAATTTGCAAAAAAATTAATATCATAAATATAATATTATAACAAAATTCTTTATTTTCTATAACAACCAATTAACAAATTCACGCCACTATTATATTTTTGCTGATTTCATTGCTTATGATATTTGAATTTTGTAAGTATTTATATATCGTTTAATGTATAGATCAATTTATTTAAATTGATCGTCCACTACGTGCTAAGGTTAACATATAAAACATTTGATTAATAAATAGCAGAAAAGCAGTTTTTTTTTTCTTTAATTTCTTTGAATATTTATTGATCTTGGCAATCCTTCATTAATATACCAATGTGTAAAGTTAATGACTTCGAATTTATGTAATAATATTTCACAATGTTTTGTGTGTTGTTTATAACTTTATACTAACATATGTCATAACATATGATCAATTTGTCATATACCTGAATTATTTAAAACACTATCACTATCATTATTGATATCAATAAAGACAACCTATATATATGTTTTATTTATGTGATAGGCTACCAGTGGGACCGGTATGTATGATAATGTCGAAGATTGTCTACTCACGTCTAGTCAGCACTACTCCATTCTTGTATTACTTTCTAGATTACTTTAGTACAGAGATGTCATTGGTGGTAAGTGCTTCTTCTCTAGATGAATTATTCATGGGTGAGTTTTTTTTTTGGGTTCGGAATGGATGACCTTTTCATTTGTTCGGAATGGACTACTTTTCATGCATTCTGGATGGATTACTATTTCATGCCTTCGTACGTACACCATCAATTCAGGGTTTCACAACACTTTTTAAAATCGTAATGTATACGGCTGCATTAACCCTATGACTCGGGGAAAAAATGGAAGTATAACATTACCAATCGTTGCTCACAACTCGTAAAACCATACCAGTAGCTGGGAAAATTTCGTGTACATAACACAGATAACCTCTGTAGGATCACCATCTAGCCATCTATCATTTCTTCGATTAATTAAAATTTTTATTATCAGAAAAAAACAATTTCATGTTGAGAACTTCTGGGTGCTTAATTTTGTTTAAAAAAAATTTTCCTGAGATAGATCTCTGCTCACAAGTTTGTGTCGCAATATGCGTATAACGTAGGACTTTGTAGCATAGGTCTTGGAAATTCATCGGTGAATTCTTTATTGAATTAGTTGATAAATTCGCTGGTGAATTAATTTATGAAATTAGAACTACTTATAAATTTACAGATAATTTCACCGATAAATTCTTTGGTGAATATTTTAATGATTTAATTGATGAGTTTCATTCATGAAATTAGAAGTACTTATACAATTTATGTATTAAAGAAACTGGAATTACATAAAAAAAATGCCACAGGGCTATTAAAGGTATTTCTATGTGTAAAGACGAATTGCTGCGCTGCACTTGCATTTGTTCATTGCATTGTATAAATCTTATTCAATTATAATGATCGCATAGTAAAATATGCATCGTTCGTTTATTGTTTCAAATAATATGACAAAATATATTTAAACTTGCTAGGATTTATTAATTTACGTATTTATTTTATAATATATATGAAAAATTATTTTTAAAATCGGTAAAAATTGGTAAAATAAAATATTTGCACATCTGAGTTTCATATTTATATAATTTATTTATGGTATTTATTTTTGGTTTTTTTTGCAAATTGAATTTATGTACTTCGCAATATCGCAATATGTAATATTTTATTGAAATAAAATTATGTAACACATCGTAATATAAAATAATATATTGTATTTTATTTGTGGGTGCGAATTTAAATGGATATTTCCAACTATTGGGACCTTGCATTAATAATGTCGATTTTTTGGCTTGATAATGGCATTTATTTGTATAACAAAATGATTGAGTACATCAACCAATATATTGCCCATAGTTAGCATCCTCCCATCTTTTGGAAAGTTTGTTGATTCCTCGTTTGAAGAACTCTTCATCTTTTGTGCCAATCCATTCATCGACCCATTTTCGCACATCTTCAGCATTTCGAAAGCGTACAACTGTCAGGCTAACCTGCATTGTCGAAACAAATGGTAATCAGAAGGAGCAAGGTCTGGAGAGTACGGGGGGTGATCAAGATGATCCCAACCGAGCCTCTTTATTTTTTCCTTAACGATGTTTGCACGATGTGGTCTGGCATTGTCATCGTGAAATAAAACTTTGTGGTGTTTTCGAGCTATCAATGGTCGTTTTTCGTTCAATTTCTTTGCCAATTCGCCCAGTTGTCGTCGGTAGCGATCAGCTGTAACCGTTTCATTTGGTTTTAACAGCTCGTTATACACCACACCTTTCTGATCCCACCAAATGCACAGCATTACCTTATGGCAATGAATATCGCGTTTTGATTGTGAAGTTGAAGCGTGTAAACCACCGTTCACAAGTTTTTTGATTTGGAGCATGTTCACCGTAAGCTTCTACCAACAATCGATAACTATCAGCAGCGGTTTTCTTCAAATTAAAAGAAAGTTATTAAACTTCCCCGCAAAACAACTTTTTCAGGCACGTAATTCGACATGTTCGAAGCAAAAAAAAAACTTTGTTGTTTACGCTTCAACGAAATGACATATACTGAAATTTATATAGTAATGACGGACAAAAAAAAAAGATTATGGCCGCGGTGTGTTCCGATGCTCACAAAGTTACGCCAACTGTTATCTAAATCGACATTATTAATGCAAGGTCCTAATATTTATATACGCGACGTACTTATTTAGTTCATTTTTCATATTATAAATAAATGGTACAATATATCCAAAAATAAATATGTAAAAAATTTGGAAAATTTATTGTTGAAGATTTATAGTAAAATTATGTGTGTTTTTTTTTAAATTTTTTTTCATTATCAATCAATAATAATTCATCAGAAAAAATATTTATGTGATTATTTATATTGTATTGGAGATGTACAAATTTATAGATTTAAAATTATAAACAAATGTGCATATATAAAAAATACGAGGATACGAATATCATCCCTTTTTCGCCAATATTATCCTGTTCAAATAGACATAATTTTTTTTCTTCTTTTTATCCGTATGTGTAAACTAAAAATTTTAGAAATTCGATGGTGTTTTATATTTGTGCATTATACAATTTTATTTTGAAATATATTTATATTATTTATATTTATAATGTCTATCTATTTGTCTGTATATTAAAATTGCAGGGATTTCAATTTCGAAAGTGAGTTATTGAATAATTTTTTTTTTTTTCTATCAATTCTATTTTGTCCTTTTATCCTCTCCATATAATATATTATTTTGTGTATACGGAATTTTAAATCTATAAAAATACATTGTTCCTGCCAAAAATATTTTGCCCTTTCATTTTTTTCTATTTTTTTTTTTTCATGATGTTATTCCTTTCCATTTTTATAAATGTGTGTTTTTTTTTATTTTTTCGAAATAGAAGAGATTTTTATCACATCACGTTTCAAATAGAAAATCCATGGTTCAGTAATTTTCACAAAAATTGAATTATTGAAATATTTATCTAATCTCTGTGTGTGTGTTATATTTTTATATTTTTTATAAAATATCATTTTGGTTTACATTAAATTTATTATTATAGTCATATTAATATATTAATATGATTTTATACGTATATTGTGTATATGTATAAACAAATCAGTGGCGTGTAGGCTGGTGACAAATCCGATCGATATTAATACGGGTTGATTAGTTTTTCTTAAATGCATAAGTAAAAATTTTATTAGGTAAATTTTTGGGCAAAAGAATCTGGGTGTGCACTGAACTTAATTTTCTGGATATTCCAATTTTATGGATAATAATTTTTTAGATTACGAATCATATTTTCAATGCATTTTTAAATTAAATTATCAAAATCAAAATTTTCAATGTTTATAGAAATTAAATCAGAAATTTCTTTAAACATTTTCACTAACATCGTCTACTTCTTTTTAACACATTAATAATAGATAGTTGTTTATTTTCCTTCTATATACGAAACATTGAAAATTGATTATATTTAGAAAATATTTGACTTTCAAATTGACCATTTGATATTACGTATTCCGAATATATATACTTTTTCCACAAGACGCCCCTGCGACATATGTATTATTATTTAATATCATTATATTTTTATGAATAATTTCTCCATTAATCCGATTTAATATTTATAAATTGAATAAATACGATTAAACTTAAACCACAGATGTTGTTTATATATTTATAGTATGAATACGAGCTTATGTCTCATATGTTTAAAAAAAAAATGTTCTGTATATATTTATTAATTTCAATATTATAATTATAAACTTTAAAATTTAAATTATGCTATTTTTTCAATTTTAATCAAAACAAAATCATATTTTATAAATTATAGCGTCAAATATGTTAGAAGTCAATAAAATCATTTGTATTGAATTGAATTGTTTATCAGATTTTCTTAAAATTTTCCGATTTTGAAGGTTTTGAGTTAAATGATTAACTATAGAAATTGTATTTCCTAAATTTTCCTACATCCAATAATTCGCTCCCATATCGCTGCCAATTGTAGTCACAAACTTGTGCATCCATAATTACGCAGTATTTGGTGTAGACAAAAAAAAATATTTAAAACACAAAATTACATTTATAAACTGAAAAAGAATACATTATACTATATTAGATTTGATGTCTTGAAATGTGTTGCTGTTTCCAAACACAAAAACAATTAAACTATTTTAATTTTTTCCATAACCTCTTTTTGTACGCCACGAGTGAAAAAAATTTAAATTGTGTACATAAAGTTTTTACAAAATGAAGATTCTACACGCTTCCAAAATTATTCAGAATTGAGATATAAACCTGTCCTCATATATCGGAGATCTTCATGCAATAATGATACCAAATAGTACACAAAAAAAATCTATTATTACTATCACTTTTTTCAATTTTGTTCAATATCATTCTCATAATCATTTTCATCATCAGCAGATCCACGAAAAAAATTAACCTCCGAATATCTGATGGATAACGCTTTCCAATTCTTCAGTTGCTTTCTTCTCGGGCATCTAAAATAAATATACAAATTCTATAATATTTCATTTGGTCATTACTTTACTTATTGTTAGATAACGCAGTGTTACGAATTATGTGTCTCACCTAAGGTAAATATGTAAATATTTTTTTTTGGAATTTTTTCAATTACCAACTATCAGTGAAACAACGGTTTTGATTCCAGTGGCGAAGCCTGAGAAATAGCTTTCAGTTATCATGATCACAATATTTGGAATATAACCTGGGTGAAATTAGACTAAATTATGATAAAAAAATTAGGTGTTTACCGAATTATATTTTCTGGAAAATCGATTTTTACGAGTTTTTATCTTTTTCAATCATATCGGGTCATAGTTTTAACGAATCCCGATATTTGTGTACGTAATTTAAAATTAAAAATCAATTTCCAATCTTTTATAGAAGAGATTTTTAAAATGCGTTCAAAAGATATAACCGACTTTCCAATCGATGGCAGAGAAAATTTAAAGATATTTGTGGTACTGTATAAAGTGAACACCCAAAATGGTACAAAAAACCATTATTTCACACAAAATTTCACTGAGATCAAACGGAAAATCGGTTATGGTATATCTTTTTAACGTGTGAATTGATTTTAAAAATCTATTCTATAAAAAAGATTGAAAATTAATTATAATGTACAATTCTGTACATTGTAAATAAAAATCCGTCAAAACAGAGGTCCACAATTTAAAAAGATGATAATTTTTAAAAGTTGATTTTCCAGAAAATTTAATAAGTGGACATTCCAATTTTTTTTTCGTAATGTAGTCTATTTTCAATTCGTCAACCAAAAAAATATAGTGATATTGTAATCTGAAACCATTATTTCACTCTTCGCGACTGCTTGATTCAAATAAAAATCTAATCAGTATATGAGAACAGTGTGCCTTAAGAAAATTGGTACAGAAACAAATGTTATCCTCTTGTGAGGTCCAATCATTACCTTTAATATTTTTTAAACATATTTAAATATATCAATATTTTATATCCTTGATGATATGATATAAATTATTATAATTATTTTTTCAGTTTATAAATCCGTATAAAATCTTTGGATTTCCATTTATAAATTACACATTAATCTTACAAATATTTTCAACCATTTTATAATAAAATTAATGAAATTTGACAATATCTTATAATATATGATATGTTTAAAAAAGGATAATGGCTATAGTTTAGCATGAATTCCAAATATATAATATAGTGCTAAGTGGTATTACATAAAAAAAAATACCAACTGTTCTCATTTTTAGAACATATTCAAGCAGAGGTTAAATAAGTGACACAATTATCGATTATTATCGGGGCTTTGATAAATCGCATTACTATAGTCATATGAACGACACTGTTATTAAAAAATCTATAGAAATTTATTAAAATAATTATTATAACGAATTGAATTGAATTTTTAAATTACTTAAATTGCTATTGTTTGTTTAACTTTGTTTATGGATCCGCTGATTTATGGATCCGCTTATGGGTTACATGCCATTATTTTATTAACATATTTTAATTTACTCTCAAATATTACATTTTTAAATATTTCAAATGGATTTATTTTGATTTTCTGTTAATCAATTTATTTATTAATTTAAAATAAATAAAGAATTTCCTATAAATATTATAAATTTGTAGCGATTTATATTATTTTTATATAGATAAAAGTATAGGTGTATAATAACATAATGTATAAAAGAGCAATGAATTTTTGTAACATATTACTTAATACATTAAAGATTAAACATATTTTTATACATATTTAGATTTATTCAAATTTATTTTGTATGTGTACAGTCAATGTATAACAGAAAAAAAATAGTCATATGAAAGCCATTATTATACCTGTGTATTTTGAATACATTCATATTCTAATATGTGATGCACATCAATGACGAGATATATGTTCTGTGTATACAAAACGTTTTAGTTAAATGAATTGCGTATTATAATACACGAATAACATAAATTCTTTATTTTTATGCATGAATGTTCAAAGGCAATTTTTGTTTTACGATATACGACGCATAAATAAATATAAAACATGTTTCAACATTGATCATACAAATATAAAAAGTAAAAAAAAAAATACAACTTTGATTAAAAAAGTTACATAATATTGCTTTTTGTGTTTGTGTATCATCAACAAATTTTAAAAATCACAAAATAAAAAATATAAACAAGTTGTTTTTTCTGTTTTATTCCACATATTCCACATACTCCTGCAAATAATATAAAAATATATATCCTTTTTTTTTATTATTATTTTACAATATAACGATTTATGTTTAATATATGTATAAAATTTTGTATAATGATAAGTATTTACGTGATTCATAAAATTCATGTACATATAATTGTGTATAAAAGTTATTAAAGTTATTATAAAATTTAATGATATATAATTAACAATAAAATAAAAAAAATAAACAAAGAAGAATACTTAAACTATATAATTGGCAAAGCTTTTTATGGAAACATCCTACGAGGAAATTACATTAAATTGTGGTTCCTTCTTTGACTATATATAATATATACACCCAGAAAAATAAAATTTTAAAACAAATTAAAAACCAGTTAAATCAAATGTATTTTAACCCTTAACGAACGAGCGCATTTTTCTAGAACGATGACCAATAGGTCGACGAATTTTTAAAAAATTAAATACTTAATTTCCAGAGCGAGAAAAGGTGCATAATTAATATCGCTTTATTGGATTTTATATAAACTTTCAATAATAAAATAGGTAGTATATGAACAGATATGTCCATACACAAAAGGATACTGAAGTGAAAATTTCAGAAAAATAATGGGATTTGAAATAAACGAATAGATGCGGTTATGTTATGTATTTATTTGTACACATTTATAAATTTATTTTTTATAGATTAACAATGAATTTAGACAAAATGACTTATAATTCTTTTGATGGTATGGTACTTCTCCATCAACAGTCCCCTATGTGAATACGAGGTTTTTTAGTACAATTATCGCAATAATTACGTGTTTCTCGCCTTCCTCCCGGCCGTTTTTTTATCCGAGCAAACAACACAATCTTTTTTTGTACCTGTACTTTATGTTAAACAGTAAACTTTTATATGCGAGAACATATATTACGGCATGTATTGGCGGCATTGGATTTTTTTACAATATTTGCAATGTCGCTAGTATGGCGGCATTCGTTCACTATAAGGGTTAAATATAGAAAAACTCATAGATTTTAGCCGAATCATGTTTGATTTTAGATTTAACACGTTAATCGCCACAATAATATCAGAAAAATTTTCACATGGGCCATGGTGATTGACGTGGCCTTCTACCAAATCGCGTACGTCACACATATATGTCTGACATGGCTCATGTAGAATTTCTTAGCGTCAGACACATATGACTGACATGGCGATTAACGTGTTAAGATTGAATTTCTTCTTAAATCATAATGATTGAAAATTAAACTTTTAACCATAAATAGTCTTAACATAAATATAAGTTTTCTATTTGAAGATTATACACCATTCTTTTTAATCTAAATAGTTTAATTATTTGTAGTGACTATTTTATCCTTTTAAAATTGAAATTTTTAATTCAAATGGATTAACTTTTAACATTAAATAAAGATTAATTTTAAATATCAAAAACTATTATTATTATTATTTTAAAAATCTTAATATCCTCTTATAATTCCAAAAAGAAATCGAATTTAAGATAAATATATTATTGTAATAAGGAAAATATATATCATTTCAATACTTTGCATTCCAATTATGTTTACGAAAAATACCTAATTAATGTTATTAACAACAAGAAAAATTTTTTTCATTTCACAAAATCAATATTTCATTAAATTAAAATCAACTAATAAAAATTTCATTAATAAATTAATGACTAATATTAAATTAATGCATTAAACTTTAGCCTCGCAACTTTCTGTCTATTCGTGTAAATAATATAAATGAATAGGTGGACCCCATCAAATTCGGTTAATTTAAATATTTCATACAAATTTAACGGGCTCACCTACAACATACCCAACATAATGTTCAGATTAATTTATTTTGGAATATTTCCTGCAAACAACGCAACATATATGGTGTCATAGCAACAATTTGTCCGTACTTTGAAAAATGAGGATAATTTCCTTGGAAAAAATTCACATAGTTTCCATCGAAAATATATATATATTGGAATTTTTTCGAAGAATGTCCATAGATTTTTCACTTAATTTAATACTATTTTATTTATAGATCAATTGAAATCTTTGGATTGTCTGGGTAATATGTCCAATATAGACAGTGGGTTCAAATTTTGTATATTTCGCTTATACAAATTTTTATCCTCAGTCCTTTTAATTTATTTTCATAATTTTTAAAACAACCAGCAACAACTCAAATCTATATATTTCCTAGGAATTTTGTTAAACTTTTCATGGATTTTATACGCGGTTTTTTGTTTTTGTTTATTATAAAAAAAAAATGCACAATCGATGAATTTTTGCTATCGTTCAGCATCTGCATTCCGTGCTCATAGAACATCCGTGCTCATAGAACTTCCGTGCTCATAGAAATTCTGGTCTCGTTCAGAATCTGCATTCCGTGCTCATAGAACTTCTGGTCTATCGATAAAAAAACTGAATCAAACCGCGATTTGCCATCATCGTCATAAGAAAATTTATTCTGCTAATATACGTACAATTCACGGGTATTACTTGCCAAAACATATGGACGATCCAAAGATATTTTTGTCAAAACGAGTGAATCTGCTCACAAAAAATATGAAAATAAATTCTATGGACATTCTGTGAAATAATTTTTTTTTTTTATTTGTTTCAGCATCTTTACAATCTATCTTACATACGTATACTGTAAGAACCAAAGATATTAAGTAATTTTATTTGACATTTAAATGTTGGTAATGGATCCAGTGATCAAATTACGATAAATTAACCATAAACATTAATAATCATTATTTTATAGGTGTATGGGTGTTGTTTATTGAAATCTTGTTATTAATTCTGATGGTATATGTCTTTTTAAACTTCGTGCATGTTCGTTGGCATTTAAAAATTTCATCACAAGTTGATTTGAATGTTCATGAAGCCTATTATAAAATAAGCTGTACTTTTAGATGTAATTAAATCTTTAACCGAACAAATGTTGAGGTCCTTTCTTAAAAGATCGTTGCGCGCATACCATGGTGCATTAACTATACTACAAAGCACCTTTGATTGAAATCTTTCTATTATATCTATATTTGATGTACATGTGGCTCCCCATAGTTCTATACCATAAGTCCATACTGGTCTTATGATTGCCTTATATACAATTATATTGCACTCTAGTGATAACTGGGACGATCTCCCCAATAACCATTACAGTTTGTTGAACTTGAGTATTAGTTACTTGTTTTTGTTTATAATATGCGTGTTCCAATTTAAGCGTCTATCCAGGAACATATCCAGGTATTTTGCTGAGTTAGGATGTTGTATTGTATTATTATTTATTTTTACAGCCGGACAGTTTAACACACTACAAAGGGTAAATGTGACGTGAACCGATTTTTCTACATTCACTTTTATTCTCCATATTCTGAGCCACTTTTGAATTTCATTTAAGTTTTCTTGGACTATTTTTGAAGTCATCATTGGATTTATATGCGTTGCCATGATTACTGTGTCATCTGCAAAAGTTGCTGTGATGGTATGTATCGTTGTTGGAAGATCCGCCGTGTAAATGAGTGCAAAAATAGCAACAAGAAATATTTCTAAGGAGAATCAGTAGAAAATATTATTGGAAATATGCAGATAATCCAATAAGGACATTTTTTATAAAATTCCACGGACAAGGTTGCATTCATCATATAAAATTCCAGCAGAAATCCTTAAGAAATCCAAATTTTACGGACAACCTACGTACAGTGTTACTAGGGCTGATATTTATATCTATATAATTTCATAAATCATTGGCATAGCTGTTGATTCTATTTTCATAATTAATAACCACATTTGTATAGTTTATACTTTTGAAAGAGGCTTGTTTTGACTTCGGAAACCGATGCGATATACCATATATTTATTGAAATGATATCAGATAAATATTGTATAAAAATCAAAACTTATTGAGTTAAATTTAATTTAATAGCTACGTGTGAGCATTTTTTGTACGTGTTTAGGTGCATTAAATAGTATTTCTATTTATTGTATAAATAAAAATTTTATTGTATTGTATCACATAACTATATTGAAAGAATATTATTTGTTTTGTATATTCGTCTCTAGAGACAAGTTTTATGTTAAACATGATTTCTATTCAATTTAAAATTAAAATCAATAAAGTTAAATAAATGTTGCTTTTAAAACGATTCTATTAAAATGGTTTCAATTTAAATTAAAAATAATATTTATTTAAAATAAATTTAATAAATTTATTGTTCTTCTTAAAAATGAAAGAAATCAATGAATTGCAACTTTTATTATAGATATTCTTTCTAGTTATTATAAGATAAGACTTATTTTATAAGGATATCGAGCATTTTCTAATTAAATTTAAACATAAAATTACAAATATTTTAAAAGAAAATTTAAATTTTTGTTGATTTAA
The DNA here is from genome assembly GCA_910594885.2 of Bibio marci. NCBI lineage: Eukaryota > Metazoa > Arthropoda > Insecta > Diptera > Bibionidae > Bibio > Bibio marci. The sequence goes on from OU343114.1 coordinate 45,665,800, forward strand.
CAAGTACACTTTTTTCTGGGTACATTTACATTTGCATGGTAATTTTTTGATTTATGTAAATAACTTAAATGTTATAATTTAACATAATTTTCAATCAAATATATTATATTATTTAATAAAATAATCTAAATGTTTATGTTTACAATAATATGTTATTAATATTTTATATTGCATGTAAAAATGAACTCATTACACACAAATATATACCACTCCTGTTTCATCAATTTTTCATTGTACACATTATATATACGTATGCGTTCGGTACGTGTATACACAATTACTTCACACATAATTATCACCTCAAATAACTTAATTTATCCACAACATGCCATACTTTCACTTTTGCTATATAAAATTGTCCAATAAAAAAAAAAAAATAATATACATAATTGTTTAACCCTTTCTCTATAGACATCCATAATATTTAAATATTCAATTGAAACATAAAACGCACATGTTTAAGAGGAAAAAGGAAATTATGCTTTACTTTCCATGTTATGCGTATAATAATGCGTTCAACTTTGTTACGTACTATGGTATATAATATTTAACATCGTGAAACCAGTGAGCAAATGTCAATCATCTTGTCCCTTCCAAATGAACAAAATAATATTACGTGTATTTTTTTTTGTATTATGTTAATGTTCAACAATCATTTTAGACACTCATATAACAAAACAATAAATTATTCATTCATTATAAAAATAATATTTTTTTTTATTTTATTTAATTGTATTACATTTCAATTTTTTTTTTTTAACCCTTTCTGCTACTATTGCACAGCACAGCACACAGAAGTAAAATTTATATAATTCTTCTAATTAAGGACGTTTTCTTATTAATTTCCGGTTTTTATTGTACACTTTCAACATTATACAATATATAACTCACAATTTATTATATGTTAAATGCGTGTATAAGTAAGAAGTTTACATTTACATATTAATACGCATTATTTGCATATTCATCGTTTTAATAGTAATAATAGAAAATTTTGTGTGTGTGACCTATTTATTAATAAAATAAATAGAAAAATACAAAATGAAATAGATTTTTTTTTATTTTATGAAATAATATATACTTAAAAAATTAATCAAATGAATATAAAGAGAAGTTCGTCAACTATATTTATGTACAATATAAGGAAAATTTATTCACAGGACATAATAGACATTAAATAAATGAATATGCATCTATGTAATATGATTACTGAATAGAATGACTGTGTGCAGGCCATAGTTGGAGCAACTTATTTAAAAAAAAAAAACTACACACTTCAAAGGTATGATATGTGGGTATGATAATGTACAGGGTGTCTCAATTTTCGACGTCAATACGAAAACACTAGGTTCTCTGGGTCATTTTGCGTCGAATATATCATATAACATTTTGGCCGATTCGACTTCGGTACGAAGTTACACGCAAATAACCAAATTTTCAATCAGACCATGTTTTGCACTCTACTGGAATCAATATCTCAATAACTAATTAATCGATTTTAAATTTTTGATACATTATTAGCATTAGCATACCGAGACCTTTAATTTGACGTTAAGAAAAGACAATTCGGACATGTGGTTATGCAGATACTTACAGAAATGTTGACAGTTAACTGAACGCTATTTTTCTTTTTGAAAGTTGAAGTTAAAGCATAAGTCGAAAAATCATAATGAAAAATTTTTTTCGGTATAAGTTTAAAAACTTGCCACATTCATACGCTTTCGTTTAAGCTATAACATTACGATAGTCAGAGGTGGGCCCATAAGCTGGTCGCCACGTTCTCCAGACTTAAACCCGTTGGATTTCGATTTATGGGGTTGCATTGAAGAAAAAGTCATTGCAACCAGAGAACCTAGTGTTTTCGTATTGCCGTCGAAAATTGGGAGACCCTGTATAAAGAAAATGATTATGATTATGATGTGACGAATTTAATCGAATTGAGAAGGAAAAAGGATATATGATCATTCACTCCACATACACCTTATACATTAATGTGCTTTGTATAAAAGTAATTTGTCAACATATAATTAGAATTGATATCATTTTTTTGTAATTGCAGTTGAACTAGAATTTTTTTTTTATATTGATTTTCCATAGATTTAAAAATAAACAATAGAAATTATTAAATGAATTTTCAATTGAATTTTAATAAGGTTTATCCAACCAACTTTCATTAATACTGATAGCGAGGAGGATGAGGGATTTATATTGTATATAAACATAACTGTCAATCAGTATATAATCCTTTTTTTTTTTTTAATTTTCCGACGGAATTGATATTATATTATACACAATTGACATCGCATCGATACTGAAATTCTATTTAGTATAAAGTCAAGTGCATATTACACGAAATTCAACTATTTATTTATGGTTATTTTTACTATATTTTTGTTTATGATATATTAATTCCGCAACTACAATGGCAATTCCAGATATTGTATATAGGACAATTTGACTTGTAAGCGCGACAACAGACGTAAAAATATTATATTTTATTTTATTAATAATTGATTGAAAATTTATTTGTTTTAATTTAAATTTACATAATAATTAATTGTCAACTCAATTCCCAGTCGTAACCAGTCATATGTGAACTTATTGCTAGTATATACTGTTGAACCAACACCAATTATGGTCCATTGACACAACATTTTCTCGTTTTTCGTGAGGTTTTAAAATTTTTACAATGATTTTATCCAAATGACTATGGCAAATCATTCACCATCCGTGGCCCGTAACTTTCATATGAACAGATTTGTCTCGAGATAGCGTTCTTAGTAATATCTCGGGTTGTAGTTAATATTAAAAGCAAATGTAAGATGAATGAATCGAGAAGAGAATGTATATATTATTTTGCCAATAAATTGGTTTTTCAATTTAATATATTAATTTAAAATTGACTGTCTTTTTTACTATTTTATTTACAACCCGAGATATTACATTAAAAACGTAACAACGCGAGATTGTCTCAGGGTGAATCAATTAGGCGTAATCAACTTAGGCCGAAACAATTTAAAACCGTAGGAGGGGTTTAACTAAGATAGAAAACCCATATATATTAGTTACTTTCCTTAGTTAAATTTAACCATTGGGAAGTCGATTTTTGCTGGAAAATTAAACCGCATGGCGTGAATATTAATTAATAATAATAATTAACTAATTAAGAAAAAAAATTATATTCTGAATAAGACTAGGCCTGTAATGGGGAAACCTCATAAAAACGCATTGAGAATCTACCTCTGGATTGATGTGGAAACGCTTCAATTACACACAGCAAGATACAAAAAGAAGATTCAACTAAAATATAATTAAATTGCTAAGATTGAATAAAAATAACCAATCAACATTTGTCAAGTCTTTTTTTTAGAAGAAAAATCTATGCATATATTAAACAATGTTGATACATTTTTATTCAAGGGAGTAGTTTCAAAATTAATCACAGGGCACAAAATTTGCTCTTTACGGTCCTGCACTAGTAACACTGTCCGTATAGTTTGTCGACAAAATTTCCGCATTATACGTAGTACTCCATAGTTTCAATGCGAGGAAATATCTATGGATTTCTTACGGATGTCCGCTGAAATTTTATATTATCAGTGCAACCCTGTCCATGGTTTCATAAAAAATGTTCTTGGATTATATTCGTATATTTTCGCAGATTTGCTATTATTCCACAGAATATTCATGAAATTTATATTCATATTTTTTGTGAATAGATCGACGAATTTTGACAAAAATTGAGACAAGTACACAAACATTTTGTTATAACATGTTGTAACTTGTTGAAATAAAATTTAATGTAACAAATAAATAAAAAGTATGATATTTATATTTTCTTATGTAAAAAGTAATTTAATTGTAAAATTAAAATATTAAATTCATAGTATATAATTTTGTAGAAATTTGGCAGATAAAACGCTTATGTAAACAAGAACCAAAAAACGGCGGATAAATTCCATGAAAAATCTTACAAAATTCCTCGGAAATATATCGATTTGAATTACTTAATTGGTGAATTAAATTATGAATACAATACCGTGCGGATATATGTTGGACATATTACCCAAACAATCCAAAGATTTCAATTGACTTAAATAAAATACGAATATATTAAGTGGAAAATCTATGGACATTCTTTGAACCAATTCCAATATATCTTTTCCATGGAAAATATGTGAATATTTTCCACAGAAATTTTTCTCATTTTTCAAAGTACGGATGGATTGTTTCTAGGGCAAGATCAATTATTTGCTGAATGAGTCAGTCGCGTCTTTTGAACCTAATATTTAAACAAACGTGTTTTTTATTATCTAAAAAATTACTTAGCAGTACAGTGGTATAGCGTCGAAATATATATTATTAATCATGAAATATAGCGGGTTCAATTTTCCGCTATTATCATAGGAAATATTTCGATATTTATTTTAATACTGAAATTTTTTGTACTTGGTAACCAGTTGTTCGTTTATGGAATAAAAAGAAAAACTGATATGTTTGAAAATATTGTGTTGGAGAGTACTCAAATATTAGCAATGTCTGCACACACATCACTATGAGCTAACCACCCATATAAAAATAATGGAATTATGACAAAATCAATTTTTCATTAATTGCAGTACAATTGGTAAATTGTTATATGCTCCCATGCGGAGTAATTTTTTAACAATTAATCACAAAGTTATTTATTTTTTATGTAAATGTATACCAGACATTGTTGCAGATATACAGAAAACATAAACTGCAATCATTTTATTTCCAAACCAATAATATTTATATGGCATTTGTATTGTAAATATAAATACCAAAATTATTAAATTATTCATTTTATAGAACTGTGTACCAATGGCGCAATCAAATGCGCATATAACTTTGTAATTTACGTATATATAATAATAAAATTAAAATTATTCATAAACATATCAAATAGAACATTAATATCAAAAATCATATCCATTGCTCGATTAAATATTTAAAATAACATTATTTTTTTTTTTATGAAAATATCATTTTTCTCAATATTTACATAAAAAAATCTTACAATATTTTATTTTCTGTGCATCGTATTTTTCTATACTGTATAGACAGGGTGTCTACGAGCAGTATATATAATCCTTTATTTATCCATATAGGACTAACAGTATCAAAGTTATTGTGAAAATAAGGTTACGCAATGGTATAGAAATAAGTAAATTATGGTAACAATGTATAAACGTATATCGCACACGGGGTTGAAAATTTTTTGACTAACACGTTAATCGCCACGATAATATCAGAAAACACATTCACATGGGCCTTGGTAACTTTATTAGATCGCGTACGTCAGACATATATGTCTGACATGGCTCATGTAGAACTTCTTAGCATCAGACACATATGACTGACATGGCGATTATAACGTGCTAATCCATAAACCAAAATTAGTTTACACACGTATTTTAGAAACTAAGCAATATTAAATAATAAACACAATGCGAAGTTTACGCGTCGATTTTTAAACCATTTGAGATTAATTTTTAAAAACCAATTTCATAGATTGTATTTGTACAATGGGTATTATTTTTAAAGTAATAATATTATTATTTTAGTATTAAAATTGTATTTTTAGAATCATTGAAGAATAAAACCGCTTCGACAACGCAGAAAATATATATTATAAAATTACGTTTACAAAATTGTGTTACGTATTTGATTATTATTTAAAAAACTTTCAAGGGTTTACTTTTTAATCAAATTTCGGTGTGGATCTATATGTAACGGAAAAAATAGTTTAAAAAATAGCCCAACATTTTCAACCGTATACCCTTGCACTAACTTTTGCAAACACCTATAACTTTGAACTATATTTCTACGCTAAAACTTTTTTGACAAAAAAATAATAGAATAGAATTAACAAAAAAAAATTCAATTTAGTATGAAATTTTTGAAAAAAATAATCATTTTTAAAATATATTGACTAGCGGAATTGAAGCAAAAGTTATAAAAAAAATGTAACTACCAATTTAATGTGACAAAAATTCTTTGGGCCGTATCTTGGAAAAAAAAAGTGACAATTATATAGTAATTTCGACTTCTTATAGAATTATGTACCCCATCACGCTCCCATTTAAAGGAATGCACACCTCTCGTTAACACTCTGTATAAACACATCACATGCATTTATATATATTTATAATAAGATTATTTGCACTTTAACCATAACAAACCCTATGCTATATATTGGTATATATGTGTAAAACCCAAAAGAATTCCATCCATAATGACATCATGTCATTTATTTAAATATATCTTACTCTTCTGTATAGTAAATGTGCATATGCTAATATATGTTACTGCGCGTATATTATTATTATATGTTTTATGTATATAGCACACAAGTGCTTGTGACATATCGCGTGTGAAAAATGATATAAAATGATGTTATTTAAAAGAATTCATAACATGTAGTAATGTATATTGTAACTTTAAGAAGGTGTTTGTTATTTTATATTGTATTATTACTTGTATTTTCGAAAAAAAAGTGAAGATATTTTTTTTCAAGCAATATCAGCGACATTCTTCTTCTTCCTTTTTTTTTTTTATTATTATTCCGCGCGTCGTTGTTAAATAGGAAATCAGTTTATTTCCATATGTGTATGTGATTTTGAATACATTATTAACGATATACACGAATAGAAATGGTATATATAATATATATATTTATGGTTTAGTTATGTAGACGAAAGAAAAATTGAGACTTCAGTATTTTAATATAAATTGAGTATATAGCAAATAAAGTATAACATAATTTATATAATACAAAAAAAAAATAGATTCAATACTCTAGGGTAAAATGATAACGAATTGCTCCTACTGTGAAGCAAAATATATACAAAACGCAAACTTTTATATACACACAATTTTTTTAACATATAGAAATAGATAGATCGAATCTATATATAAATAGACTTAACTTGATATATATACTAAGTGTACCGGTATCAAGTGAGCGTCAAGATAAAATGTTTCGATAGGGAACATTTGTTGTGCACGAACCTTCATTAATTTTTTATTTGGTTGCTATGATATCTGTCAAACATATTTAGTATATACATCAAGTCATTGTACAAAAAACATCAACATATTTTTTCATCGTGTTAAAATTGTCGAATTTTGTACCATTTTTTTTTTTCAGCAAATACAAATATTTAAATAATGATTACAGTACAATTGGTAAATTGTTATAAAATGGTGATTTGTGAAAAGCATTAAATTTTTGTTTTCATTTGAAGAAAAGTGCTGCAGAGTCGTATCGAAAGCTTGTTGAGGCAAATGGTGATCATGCTCTATCAGAAGCAACATGCAAAAGATGATTACAACCGGTTCACAGATAATGATTTTGATGTGAGAAATAATGAACGTGGAAGACCACCAAAAAAAGACGCCGAATTGCAAGCAATATTGGATGAAGATGACACTTTGATCCAAATGCAAATGGCAGAAATGTTAAATGTTGCACAACAAACAATTTCCAACCGTTTAAAATTTATGGGAAAGATTCAAAAGTGTGGAAAATGGGTGCCACATGAATTGACTTGAAATACAGTTCGAAAACCGAATAAACACTTGTGAAATTTTGCTTGTCACACACGAAAAAAAATCAGTTTTGCATCGAATTGTTACTGGCGATGAAAAATGGATTTATTTTATAAGAATCCTAAACGGTAAAAATTATTGGTTAATCCAGAACAACCATCAACATCGACTGACAAATCAAATCGTTTTGACAAGAAGTGTGTCTGGAATAGATTCAAAAGTGTGGAAAATGGGTGCCACATGAAATGAATTGAAAGACAGATGGATAACCGAAAAAACACTTGTGAAATTTTGCTTGCCATACACGAAAGAAAATTAGTTTTGCATCGCATTGTTACTTCCGATGAAAAATGAATTTATTTTAAGAATCCTAAACGGAAAAAATCAGGGGTTAATCCAGGACAACCATCAACATCGATTGCAAAACTAAATCGTTTCGGCAAGAAGACAATGCTGTGTATCTGGTGGGATAAGAAAGGTGTGGTGTACCACGAGCTCCAAAAACCTGGTGAAACTGTTAATGCTGATCGCTACCGACAACAAATGATCAATTTGAACTATGTATTGATCGAAAAACGACCGGAATGGGTCAGAAGATACGGCAAGGTAATTTTGCTCCATGACAATGCACCTGCACACAAAGCAAAACCGGTTCAGGATAAAATCAAAGCACTTGTCTGGAAGCTGCTACGACTTGGCTCCTTCCGATATTTTAAATAAAATGTTTTTTTTCTTTCCCATTTAAAACCAGTGTTTTATTTTCACAAAAATACGCTCATTTGATACCGGTACACCTGATATACCATTGTCATTTAATGTATATATTTGTATATGTACATTTCTCACTATGTATATAACGAAAATTTGTTATCATTGTCAGTTTCACACTTTTCTATTTCAATTTCAATGTTGGTATTTTTTTTTTTTTTTTCAATTATTATTTTATTTTATTTTATTTTATTTTATTTTTTTTTTCCTTCCATAGAAAGTTAATTACAAGCAATGATTTTTATTTATTTTCTTTTGTCAAATTTTTTTTCTTTCTCTGCCGCAATTTTATATATAATTAATTTATTTAATGGAAAAAAATTGTCTGCATTTAAAATGTTCACATAAAATGCAGTGTTGTGCAAGGGTAGATTTAGAAAAAAACAACAACAAAAAAATGATTACCTTCTTTCTATACAGAAAAAAAAAGAAAAAACACATAATAAAATAGCAGTGAAAAAAATTAATAATTATCCCTCTTAAATTTTTAAATTGAATTTGCATGAAATTTACGTATAAAAATACAACAGTATATGGACAAGAAAAATGTGCATACATTGATTTTGAAATAGGTCACAAAAAATATGTTGTTACAAGAGAGGGCAAAAAATCTAATTAAAAATAAAATAATAAACAAGTAAACAAATATTTTTGTAATGTCAAAAACAAATGCGAACATTTTTTCTGTATACTTTTAAAACTTTTATAAACATTAAATGAAAGCAGCACCCGCCCGCCATCCACGAAAAAAAAAAATGAAAAATTCCTATAATTATAATTTTATGACATATCTTAATTTAATCGCAACACATAGGAATATTTAATATTTTTGTTGAAGTTAAGTTAAAAAATTAAACTAAATATTCAAATAAATATTTTACCGAGAAAATAATTGACAAAAACGCTGATTTTTCAGAACATGTAAAACAACTCATTAATAAAGGCCACAATTAAACTTAAATTTGTTTGCTATTTTGTAAATTATTAAAATTTATACGAAATATGAAATAAAACATCAAAATTTGAAAGAAAACTATATAGATTTTGGAAAACGAATGAAAATCTAGTAAACTTTCTGAAAATATACGTCTTATGAGGTTAAATGATTATTATTTGAATTCTGAAACATGTATTTTTAACGAATTTATAATTTTTTTTCTAACATATGTATTTTTTAAATTCAATAAATTTCCAATCATTTCCATAATATTTATAGATAATTTACAAATCGTTGAAGAAATGATTGATTTTTTCAACCAATTCACGTTGACAATCACTTACTAATACAATTGTAAATATATAGTATAATTTTTGTATAGTTCTCTTAACGAAAGACAGAACAACAACATTTTTAGACATTTTTCAGCTGAGTTCCCAAATTCTTCTAAATAATTAGTTAATCCAGTCCAGCAACATAATCCTATTTTCATATAAATACTGATTTTTTTTGATTCTATAAACCAAGAAATGAATGCAATGTCGTTGCAACGGCACCACTAAATCGTTTTATATTTACTTCATCTTTGATTTATCTTTATAATGACTATTGCTGGACTTGTGTGGTACAATTATGTGTATTCTATATGTCATCGTTTTTCCAGGAATTGAACTTAACTTAACATAATTAATGTTATGATCGAATCACACTTTTTCTTATTAATAATAATAATAATAATAATAATAATAATAATAAATAATAATTGCAGTGGCGACGCGTGAAAAAATGTTTTCAGATTGCAATATCAATATAATTTTCTGGTAGACGAGTTGAAAGTAGTCTACATTATGAAAAATAAATTGGAATGCCAACTTACACAATTATCCGGAAAAATAAAACTTATCATTTTTTTTTAATTACGGGCCATAGTTTTAACGGATTTCTAGTTTTGTATACAAAATTGCAAATTATAATCAATTTCCAATCTTTCATAGAGGAGATTTTTAAAATCAATTCATGGGTTCAAAAGATATGACCGATTTTGTATCAATTGGAAAATCGGTCATAATTTTTGCGTGAATCGATTTTAAAAATCTCCGCTATGAAATATTGGAAATTGATAATTTGCAATTCAGTTCGTAAAAATGAAAATCCGTTAAAACTATGGCCGGTAAATTAAAAAGATTATAATTCTTAAAAGTCGATTTTCCGGGAAATTTAGTAAGTGGACAATCCAATTAATTTTTTTCATAATTTAGTTTAATTTCACCCAGGTTATCAAAAAAATATAGCGATATTGGAAAACTGAATGTTACTTCTCAATCTTCGCCACTGAATAATAGTATAAATAAATAAATATCTAATTCGATTATCTAATTGTTTAGATATGATTAAAGACGGTTCGAAATTTCTTATTTCAAATAATTTCCTTTTTTATTTTTATTAATCGTGCTAGTATTCTGATTCTGTTATTAATTCCTTTTCTCAAATTCCTTAAACGATTTTCAATTTTCATTCTTTTCTAGAATTTCGAAAAAGACGATGAATTTAAGCATTCAATTATGAATTGTTTTTGGTGTGTGTACATCTTATCTATATATGGTGTAGTTATTTACACCATTAGAATTCATATACTTAAACGCTTGGATTTCGTATGCCATTTTCACTGTTAATATATATAGGTTTGTGTGTATCAAATTCAGAAGATATGGAAAATTTACGTCATTGTATTTCGTTCTATTCCGAAGTAAAAAAAAAAGTGCTATACTAAAGCTATAACAGAAAGTGTTTGTTGTGTGTTTGATGGCATTGAACGGAAATAGTCTACTATCAATTTCTCAAATCATGGTAAAACTCTAATGCAGAAATTTATATCAAACCGAAATGATCAAATTAAGTAAATGCTCTGGTGAAAAAAAATATGAGATGAGTTTTTTCATGCTGCATATTCACCATATTTGTTCTATTTTGTGATTACTACCTATTTATAGATCGATGCCGTCTTGTTTGATCGAGCAGCGATTTGCACAAGTGAAATTTGTCTGAAAATGACTTGATAAATATTTTGTCTTTATACAACGATCAATTTTCTATCGCAATGGAATCTGTATAAGATGACAAGAGACCAGACAATAGCTCTGAAAGATCTGTTTCCTATATATACACGGAAAGAAAAAAAATCGTTTACCACAAACGAAAACAATCAGCAAACGTTTTTTGTTTGTAGAGTTCATTTGCAACGAACAAATATTATTTACAGTAAAAACGAAATATGACTTTTTGTTATCAGAGCTACTTACTCAAATTTTCTACTATTAAATATAAAAAATAACGATTAAAATAGTTTTCCAAACTAAAACAATTATATAATGCCATTTATTTTTATGTATTTTTTACGCAGTTCGTAGATTTCACTTCACACAAATTTTTTTTCGATTCCGTTCCCTTCTCAGCAGAACAACGTCCGTCGTCAATAAAACATAACCAATAAAAGTTAGCTTGTTATTTATTCACGGTCAAACAAAGTCCCCGGTTCTCTCCCTTCTTTTTTGTACGATATAAACGATTTCTACCTTAAAGTAAATTTCATTGAGTTGTAAAATGTTTTTGCGTTTATTATCAACGTTTTTGTGTTTATAATAAATATAGTAAAATTTGGTTTTAGTGCAATCGAAATATGTTAATTAAAAGCAAAAAATAAATATGTTTGTTATAAATAATTTTATATTTGTATCTATATTTTCAACGTTTATAACAAATGTCTTCTTTTGGGTCAAAACTTATTTATTTGCTGCAAATAAGTAGTAGTAAACAAATTTTTTGTTTCCGTGTATAGATACTAATGATAACGTTTATTTATTGTAATTCAGTGGTTCAGGATAATTCTATATAATAATAATAAATATCACTTTTTATTTGTACTTTTAATTTCCAATGTATGTATTTATTCCTGTAATTGCTATTTAAATGTGATTGTAAGACTTTTATTATATAGGAAATCTTATTCTTATATACAATTGATTGCACAGATGCGGGTCAACAATAATAAGTATATGAAAAAAAGCTTTTCTAATAAAATTTCAATCAAAGGTATATCTCAATTCTCATCTCATATATAAACAAAAATATATGGTGCTCTTAATTTTTTAAGCACCAATACCAAATAATATTGGCCCAAAAAATTTGTATACCCATGAAAAATTGTTTGTACGGAGTGCCATACACATTTTTCCCAAAAAACATAGTTTTATTTGTATATTTTGTAGTAGATGGTATACATTTGGTTTCAATTGATTTACGATCTTTATACGGTCTATACAGTAATATTAAAAATAGTTTTTTTTCATCATCTTCCCATTTTTTGGCCACACAGCTGTATGTGCTTCTGTATCAATTGTGTATATAAGAACAATATTCTATATATAAATAGAGATTTATCTTTTTAAATACTCTGCGTATTAAGTAGCAATTGCATTCTTATTATATATAGTATTTCGAATCTAACTAAAAGAAAAAAGAAGGATTTAAAGGTCGTATATTGCTAATAAAATGCGGTTTAATATTATATTATTATATTTTTTATAAAATATCAACAAAAAATAAAGACATTTTGTCGTTTCTTTCTTAATACATTACATTTATATTATTATATAATCCTTTTTACATATATATTTGACATGATTATTATTATTTGTATATATTGTACATAAACATAAATGTTATAAAAATCAAAGTGAACAATATTGGTAGATGAAAAATAATTCTTATAAAATAATTGAAAAATTTTCTACCCCAATTCTTTTTCATCCCATATACAATATATAAAAATGGATATAGTGCGACGGTGGCCTTTTATTTTATTTTTTTGTGGTATATACAGATAACTCTTTATTCTACGAGCTCTTTATTCTACGAGTTTCTGCAACGAGTTTTTTTTCCCTTCCTTCATTTTTTCATATAAAATATTCCCAATTGTTATTGATATTTTTATATATCGAGTTCCAATTTAACGATATTTGATAGTATTTAAGTAATATGTTTTTATTTCTCCATTCAACGATTAACTTCGAATGTAAATAATACTATAAATATTTATCTATAATTTTATAAATACAACTACAACCTTCATTTCATTCATTGATGAATATTTTTTGTATAATTTTATACGTTTTTTATTATAAAAAATTGTTTGTTTTTAAAAATTTTTGAAATAAAAGTGAATTGCAAAAATTTTAGCTATGAGCTATGATGATGATTTTAAAAATGGGGGGAATTAATTCCGACCTTTAGAACAAGAAACGTCCAATGTGCTCTCCCAGTGAGTTAATCTGCGAAGCGTCTGGTTTCAGAAATGAAAACAGAGATATTTCTTACACTGAAAATAAATTTGTACATAATTTCAATGAATAGCATTTTTAATAACCCCATTTTTCATTGTTTCAATGAATAATTCATTAATATTTTTCATTTTTAAAAATTATCTTAATGTACTGTGTTTATTGAATGAATGAATTCGAGATCAATAATTAACTAATGCGCAGAATAATAAGTTATTAAACAGAACACGTTGAAAAAAATGAATAATATTCATCAAAACAATTATACAATTGTTTAAACCAACGAAGTGATTCATTGAAAAACATTCATTTTCGATATAATTGTTTTAATGAATTATTCGTTGATTTAATAAATGTTATTTCATTTTAACAATGAACCATGTTCCTTGGAGTAAAATTAATTAATATTTCATTGTTTTGACGTTACTTTTTAATTGGATCCATGTACTTTTTTTTATCATTGTATATATGATCCGTTCATTGTGGAAGGGTCCATTGCGTACATCCAAATATTATAAATGGTTAGCTTTCGTATATAGGCCGGACATTCACATAAGTAATGCCATGCCGCTTCTTCCGACAAGGAACATTTAGCACAAAGTGTGAGCAACCCAACGACCAATCTTAATTTGTTTCCCGGTAACAGGTAGTACCAATGAAGGCGGATCGCGTACAAGACCGTGCTAGCATATCAGCCCCTCTTTATTACACACAATATCAGTGCGAGCCGGTACCCACAAGAGTACGACCTTGTTGCACACCGATATTTTATTTAGTATATCAATACATTCGTTCAGCAATCTTGATCTTATTGTTGTTCCATTGAGTGCTATCTGCACAGACTTACTGAAGGTGCGTATATGAAGAAATTTCTGTCGCAGCATTTTATTTATAATTATATAAGCATTTAAAATATTAAATATTTTACAGTTTGGAGTAATATTCTAAACGTTGTCCAGATTTTCATAAGATATTTGGGTGTCATTTTTGTTTTTTTTTGACAATTCAACAATATTGTTCATATAATGCCATTTTCAATGTATATAACAAATTTGATCAAAATTCAATAAGAAATGATCAAAATTTGTTCAAGTTATCATAATATATTCGTAGAACAGCTCCTGGGTAACATTTTATGGGAACTTTATGTCGATGTGTCCATTAGTCACAAAATTATTTTAAATTTTTCCTACATTGAGTAAGAAATTAGCTATTGACAAATCAAATAACAAAAAAAAAACCTTATTCTACGATTTTCTTTATACATCGAGTTTTTTTTTCATTCCCTTGAAGTATTGTTACATAAAGATTCTACTGTATATACCTCTGTCTGTGGCTGCATAAAGTACGCATAAAAACATATTTTTACTCTATATTTATGAATGTTATATAACATGTTTTGTGTTATATATATCATATTCAATATACATTTAATATGTATATTTATATAAGATGATGGTATTTTATATTATCCATTACAACAATATATATGTGTGTGGAATAGTATATGACATGCCACGCTTATAATCACTCTTCCATATAGAAATATAAAAACATATATCATTTTTTTTCTTCTTCCGATTGTATATTCTTTGTCAAACATCGAAATTCTGAATTGAATATGATGTGATATTGTAATATAGATATATATAAGAGGGTTAAAAATGTCTTTTCAATTTTATCATTTCAACAAAGTCTACCGGAAATAAAACGATTAGGTCAGCCATTTTATCTATATATATTTATATAATACATAAAATGTATATCTCTGCATGCGTAATCTGTATATTGATACATAAAAGGGTATAGGGTACATATGCATTACAAACATATATATATATATAGTGGATGAAATCAGACTATAATATATATATTTTTTTAATCTCTATAAACATATAATTAGTAGGTACATTATATACAATTATTTAGAACATTTTATATTTAAGTAGATGAAATTATTTAATTAGTTTATATATGTATAAAATGAATTTATTTATATATCTCATAACAACCTCTTTCGTGTGTGTGCATATATTCCGTCTTTATATACATATGATATATTAGTACTCAACGTATCACTCCCATATAAATATGTACGCATTTGAAATTATAAGAAAGTATATAATGTAATGTGTATATAACAAAATATGTATATATGTATAGTTAATATACTCGTAAAATTATATAACTTATGTGTTTTTATGTTATCTAAATAATATATAATATCCCTGGAGGAAAGAGAACTAGTTCTACTATTAGTAGAACAACTTGTTACAAAGTAAATAGTACTGGTTCCACGCTAAACCCCTTTTACATGTTGCGAACTGTTTCTTTTAACATGGAGATGTTCGACGAAAAGATAATTGTCCTATTCTGCATTACTTTTTTCAACTAGCTGAAGAACTAGTTAATTTGTAACCAATTACTGGACTAGTTCAAATGGAAACACTTAAGCACTAGTACTAGTTCTACTGTTACTGAACTGGTTAATTTTAATTTGAATTCGATTATGTATTCTTTCACCAGTACTTTAACAAGTTCTTTAAAAAAAAAAAAAAGTTGTATTTAATTTAAAAAAAAAACGTAGCCAATATATTTTAATATAATTTTTTAATACAAAATAATAATTTACTTTATATTTAAAAAATATTATAAATTATTGCAAATGGGTGCTTCATATAGTTTATCACCTTTTTTTAAATTACATCAGCTCCATTCTAATTTTACATGCTACATCTAAGTATTCCTCTCGTAAAATAAAAACCAATTCTTTGAAACATTTACGGAATTGTTTATTCCTAATCGATTAATTTCTCTTCAAAAGATATTTTAGGTATCGATTCGTTTTCCGAAATATCCATATTGGTGGAACAATCTTGCGCCACAAAGTTCTCGTCGTGTACAATGTGCATATCTTCTTTTACTGTACTAAAATTGTTAGCTATTTTGGATGGTAATTTACTGAAATAAACTTCTTTTTCACTTCACAATCTCACAATACGTGTTTTTAATACGAAATTCATTACGCTATTAAAAATAAAATCAAAACAGTGTCTAAAAACAGCACATATATTACTGTAACAGTTCAACAGCGATTTTGTTTCTCTTCATTTCATCACGTATTTCTATTATTGAGTATTTAAAATTGTTGCTATCTGCATTACTTTAGTAATAGTTCTGTAACTAGTTCTTTTTACACTAGTTGAAGAATTAGTTTTTATACTGAACTAGTTTCAACATTTACTGCAGGGACATATTATATTGCTGATTCTTATGTATATGTATTTTAATGAATATTTGTATGCTTAAATGAATTTTCTATATATATACGAGTATTGACCATTATACCACATAAAGAGCTACCACTTATACATATTAGTATCCAATATATATATATATATATATTTGTTTTCCCCCCATTTCAATATATAAGATATGTATATTTATGTTATGTATTACATATATATTCGATTATTTATTACCTTATGTATATATAAATAGTATATGTATCTTCATTATATATACAATATACGAATATAGTGTCTTGTGTATTAGAAAGACATGAATGAACATTCTCAATGCCAATCGATGAATGATTTCATTAATCAGTGATTATTATTTGATAGAAATTGATGAATAGAATAAAAATGTTATTTAGTATATTATACAGGGTATAATAAAAGGTACCTGCCATCAATATATTATAGATATATATATATAGTTTTTTGTTTTATAATTATATAACGACAATTTTTAATGTTATACAATAACGAAAGAAAAAAATTTAATATAAAACCTTAATATGCCTTAAATACGATAAATGTTATATTAATTTTAACTTACATAAAGGTATATATAGAATACAACCAAAAAATTATAACCACTCCGATCGGTTGGCTGGCTACTATTTTTACTTTCTGTATAATAGAATAATTTTATTATGTATCTTTATAAAATGTTGTTGTTTTCCATGTTTTAATTTATTATATAATTTAACATTGC
The DNA here is from genome assembly GCA_910594885.2 of Bibio marci. Lineage (NCBI taxonomy): Eukaryota > Metazoa > Arthropoda > Insecta > Diptera > Bibionidae > Bibio > Bibio marci. The sequence continues at coordinate 45,683,419 of OU343114.1, forward strand.
TATTTATGTATATAAATATATTGTAAGTAAAAATACATATATAATAATAAAGTTATAATATTGCGTATTTTGATTAAATTGTTTGGAATAAATTTAATTATTTACGTTATTTATTATACGATGCATATAATCTATAATTATAGAAAATTTTCTTATTACATATATTATTAATATACCATCATCATCATCATTATTATAATATGATATATATATATTTTGAAAATTATCACGTAAGATAATAAAGTGTCTTTTTATGAAAATTACATATATATAAAAGCAACGTTTATCTATGGTAAAAGAATAAATTTCGACGAGAATTATGGTTTTTAATTCATGTTAAGTAGAAGCAGGGACATCTACCAATGTATGATCATGTAGGAAAATATTGTACACGGTCTCTACCATAAGGTATATTATCTCTATGGTTGCCGTTCTCAAATTTACCAATCCTAACACAGTTGACTAGTTAAAAAGTATTTATTTAATTACTACAAAAATACCACAAAAATTGAAAAAAGAACTAATAATAAATTGCAACGAATAGATATAAAAAAATAAAACAACGATTTATTTCCTTTCCATCTCTATCATTATATCCTCTTACCTCTTCCTTTATACTTTCTTCGTGTATGTGTCCATCATCATCACCATCATCAAATGAAATCAATTATTTAATAAATGTTAGTTTAGTAAAAAAATTATTCGGAGCGGTCGCGCATTTTGTTTCGGTTTTTTTTTTTTTTGGTTTGTCGCGATTCGCGTTTTCTATTTTTTCTTCTTTTAATTAATACATTAATAATAAAAATAAATTGCCAATTTTTAAGTATTATTTATAAAATTTAATAAATTTTTAGTTTAAATTAAATTAAATGGTTTAGTGAGTGGTTTAATTTTTATTAGAAATTGTTTAAAAGTGTTCCATGAAATTTTAAATTATTTGTTTTATATGATTATGTTATTGATCTTTGCGCAAATTGGCAATCGGGTATTTTCGTTATGTGTATGTGTAAAATAAAAGTCGCGAAATTCGATTACCTTACTATTTCAATTATTTTTACCATCCTTTTCGTTCGTATGCGTTTCGTAGTGCGTTGCAAATTGCAGCGACGCAGTATTTGCTTGTGGTTTTGTATTTGTTGTAATTTATTGTGCGATACTGCTTGTAAATTCACATTCATATACGCAGTCGCTCGCACTTGCACAAATACACTCACTCAAGGTTAGATATTTAATTGTTCTTTATTGTTTTTATATAATACAGCAATTTGTTTCTTTTTATATTTATTTATCGTTAATAATAATTGATAATGGAATATTATTGTACAGTTACAATTGAAGACAGGCGAATATTAGTTGTCATACACACAAACACTCACACCACTTTTTTTTTTATTGGTCAAATAATTGATGATGATGACTTGAATTAAATATTATATTTAATGAAATTATGTAGATTGTGTAGATTTTGGGCGTAAGAGGTTGCTTTATTTTCTCTGTTACTCAGTGGCTAAAATGTTTCATTGCAAATGATGATGTAAAAAATTTACAAAGAGTAGCTAAAATCAAGTGTAGTATTAGTTCTTTAGTTGGTAGTACCATAGATTTGCCAAACACACACACATATTTAATGATAATTATTTTAACAAGACACAGTACATTACAATATTTATGTCGTTTTTTCAACACAATTACATATATTATTAGAATTAATTAAACCTTTGACTGTAGCTATAGAGATTAATAATAATATAGTATCACACCATACTTTGCCAATTAGTAGAAATGTTATTATTTATAGCCTGGGTCGGCGATCACAAATATTATAGCACTTGGTTTACTTTTTGAAATTTTGCACATTTTAATGAGAATAAAAATGTTGTATAACAATAATAATTATATTAATTACCCTTTCTCTACGTGTTATTCTTCTTATTCTATTGACCTAGTCCTCATAGACGCACTAATAACATCCTTTTTAATTACCTATATGGAATATCTATTAATATATCGATGAGACATTATTTGAAAAACAGTGTGTCCCATCTTAGTTTATTATAGGTGTGTAATGAATACCGATTTAAAATGATATATGAAGAAGAATAAATTTCGACAAGAATTATGGTTTTTAATTCATATTAAGTAGTATCAGCGACATCTACCAATGTATGATCATGTAGGAACATATTGTACACGGTCTCTACCATAAGGTATATTATCTCTATGGTTGCCGTACTCAAATTTACCTATACTGACACAGTTGAATAGTTAAAAAGTATTTATTTATTAATACAAAAATACCACAAAAATTAAAAAAAAAATAATTTATTGCAACGAATAGATATAAAAAAAATAAAGAACTCTTTATTTCATTTCCGTCTCTATAATTATATCCTCTTACCTCTTCCTTTATACTTTCTTCGTGTATGTGTCCATCATCATCACCATCATCAAATGAAATCAATTATTTAATAAATGTTAGTTTAGTAAAAAAAATATTCGGAGCAGTCGCGCATTTTGTTTCTGTTTTTTTTTTCTTGTTTGTCGCGATTCGCGTTTTCTATTTTTTCTTCTTTTAATTAATACATTAATAATAAAAAAAAATTGCCAATTTTTTAAGTGTTATTTATAGAATTTAATTAATTTTTAGTTTTTAAATTAAATGAAATGGTTTAGTGAGTGGTTTAATTTTTAATAGAAATTGTTCAATAGTGTTCCATGAAATTATAAATTATTTTTTTATATGATTATGTTATTGCTCTTTGCGCAAATTGGCAATCGGGTATTTTCGTTATGTGTATGTGTAAAATAAAAGTCGCGAAATTCGATTACCTTACTATTTCAATTATTTTTACCATCCTTTTCGTTCGTATGCGTTTCGTAGTGTGTTGCAAATTGCAGCGACGCAGTATTTGCTTGTGGTTTTGTATTTGTTGTATTGTGTGTAATTTGCGAAACAACTTCTAAATTCACATTTATATTCGCAATCGCACACACTTGCACAAATACAGACTCATTCAAAGGTTAGATATTTTATTGGTTATTTTTTTGTTTCTATAAAATATAACGATTTGTTTCTTTTTATATTTATTTATTGTTAATAATTAATTTTATTGTTTAATGTACATTTAAATACAGACGATTATTTGTCTACATACACACACAAACACACATTCACACCACTTTTTTTTTTTTTTGTTAAATAATTGATAATGAGTTGAATTAAATATTATTTCTAATGAAATTATTTAGATTGTGTAGATTTTCGGTGTAAGTGGTTGTTTTATTTTCTCTGTTACTCTGTGGTATTTACAAAGAGTAGCTAAAATCAAGTATTGTATAGTATAGTATTAGTTCTTTAGTTGGTTGTACCATAGATTTGTCACATACAAACACATATATTTACTGATAATTATTTTAACACGGCACAGTACATTACAATATTTATGTCGTTTTTTCAACACAATTGCCTATCAAATTATTAGGATTAATTGAACTATTGACAGTAGCTATAGAGATTAATAATAATATAGTATCACACCATACTTTGCCAATTAGTAGAAATGGTTTTATTTATAACCTGGGTCGGAGATCACAAATATTATGGCACTTGGTTTCCTTTTTGAAATTTTGCACATTTTAATGAGAATAAAAATGTTGTATAACAATAATAATTATATTAATTACCCTTTCTCTACGTGTTATGCTTCCTATTCTATTGACCTTGTCCTCATAGACGCACTAAAAATATCCTTTTAAATTTCCTATATGGAATATTTATTAATATATCGATGACATTATTTGAAAAAACAGTGTGTCCCACCTTAGATTATTATAGATACCGATTTTAAATCTTATAGTTAGAAGTAATATTTCCCAGACTTGCAACATTGAAAATATATTAATAAGTAAACGCATTGGGTAACGAGTAAAAACAATTTTAAATATATATTAGTAGGTTTTCGTATTACTATAGTTAAAGCTACATGAATTGATCAAAATTTAAAAGTCAGCTGTGTAAAATGTAGACAGATCTGCGATCAAAATGAGCAGTTTCGCAGTATACAATATAGAATGTTATATATTAAATGATTTGATAATTTTTACATTTCTATCGTATTTTTATTTTATATTATTATCTATAAACAATTATATTTAAATTGACTATTTGTTTAGCTATATTCGTTCGTTCAATAATTATTTTTGCTTAATGTCAAGATTTTCTCACATAACTATACATATAATTCTGTTTTACTTTGTAAATTTCATCGTTTTGACGAATTTTCTGATTATTAATATTAATATATTTAGTATCTTTCTATTAATGATCAGATTGTTTAAAAGAAATAAATGCACTGTGTACTGACATTGTTTTAAAGAAGCTATATTAATCGAGTTTTAATTTATCCATGATATCACGGACATTTAGTTATGTATTATAAGTTCTGATTTGTGGTTTTTATTTCTGCGTAGTTTATCGTCTAATTTGACTATACTATAGAAATAGAATTATTTCCATATTATAAAATTCTGGTAACGTCTTTCTAATACGCACTTCGCGTCACTATACAAGTATTTTATATATGAAGATTTATATTTATTTTGTAATTTATCTAAAAAAAATTGTACACATTGTATGAATTAAAAATGTTAATTATCATATAGCAAACCATATTGACCTACAAATTATATACGAATTAAAGTGGAAAGTATTTTCGGTAATTTTCCTATAACGCGTTGTTATTTTTTTTAATGAATACTAATTTTTAATATTTATAGAAAACACATCAATATTTAAATAATTGTCATTTAACAAAATAAGTATAAATACTATATAAAATTTGAATAAAATAATATATTCTATTAATAAATAAATCATATACATTTATTCAAACAATGTTTGGTTTAATCTACTGTAAAAAATGAAAATTGACAGATTCATTTTTATTATTTTATTATAGATTATATTATTTTAAATTCAAAAATAAAATATTGATTTTTCCAAATAGAAATTTATCACCTACAATTCACATTTCAAATTAATTTAGGGGTACGTACGTACACAATAATATACGCATACGTTCGCTAATATACAATATAAAATATTGGGGTTAAATAATCTATTGAAAATGTTTTTTATTTATTTAATTTTATACGATTGTTATTGTATTGATAATATGATATAATATATGTAATGCTATTTTATATAACAATTACGCCTGCACGTACTTTTACCTACAACTACAGTATGAATTTTTTTAGTGTTATCACAGGTGTTAAGGTTACCCATGTGTTATATATAGCATAAGTTAACATAAATCGAATATGTTCGAACAATATAGACGTTAATCCCGATCATAGATAATTAATTAATTAAATTAATATATACAATTACCAATTTTTAAAAAATAATAAATTCTTTATAATATGTTTTCTACCCCTAGGTATTATATTTTATATATAATTTTATAATCAGATATATATAATGAAGTAACAAAGTTAAGTGTTTCATTTTACCTTATATCCCACTCCTATAATAATTTAAAAAAATATTTCCATATATAACAATAAATTGATATTTTAATAATTTTAAATCACATCACATCGTGTACACAATGTATCTGGATTTGATAAATATTTAAGTATATAAGAGTGAACGATACTTATTTTATTAGAACATACACAGTTATGGTCATTAAATTACGAACACCTTTTGAATTAATTCAGTTCTCAATCATTTTTGTATACGTAATTAAATTGAACAACTACATTTGGGTATACTTTTATATATGGTACATAAGGTCACAAACATTATAGTTAAAAAGGCGGACAAGACATTAAAAAAATTAATTCAACTAACCAGAACATTATATCATCTGGACAACAATCCGAAGCATAACAGCAAAAAAGCTATATATATATGAAATTGTTTGCATTAAAAAAATTCATCATAATTTTCTAACTTGTTAACTTGTTGAAATGTTCTCCAACGTCATGGTGGTAAATAAATAAAAAATAATTTGTTATATGATTGTGATTTACCTGCGATTTAATTCTCGAAGCGTCTGGTTACAGAAATATTTCTTATATATGATCCGTCCATTATGGAAGGGTCCACTGAGTATTTTCCAAATATCCTTTAAACCTATAAATTTCGCTTAGGTCGGATATTCACATAAGCTATGCCATACCGGCAAGGAACATTTTCCCTAACCACCAATTTTAATTTTTTTCTTTTCTTTACAAACCCATTAATGAGCAGCAGTACGTTCAAAGAATTTAAATTTCTATATACAATAATGTCAGTGATCAGCCTTGAAGGTTGTTAATTACAACTATTGATTATATTCTATATATTAAATAATTATAAACTAAATAATTAAATTTAAGCACAGAAATTTTTACAAACATTTTTAATTGATTTTGCTTCAATAAATTAAGTTTTTGTTTGGTACAATTTATGTTTCTACAAAGGGTGTCCATATTTTTATGGCAATAACTGTATATTTGTATATTTATATTGCAAACACAATATTATCATAATCTACTTTCTTTTTTCTTTTTTTTTATTTAATTTAATGTCGGGAAAATTTTTATAAATATATATTAAAAGCAAACAAATATAACATAATATTCATATCATTCATTGAACAAATAGTAGATTAAAATTTATGAGATGAAAAAAAAAATTAGCATAATGTGAAAGGCAACATAAACATAAACATAAACATAATAATAATAATAATAATAATAATAATAATAATAATAATTTCACATGTAATAATGAAAAAAAAATAATAATAATATATAGAACAGAATCATCAACGTCATGTCATCATCGATATAATAAAAATTATATGAAAATATTTCTTATATATTTTTTTCGCTGTTTTGATTTTCTTATACATATCCCAGTGCGGTATAAAAACAACAATGAAAAAAATGTAATATATTTACAATGACGACGACGACGACGACGACGTGAGCTAATCATAAAGAAATAAATATTATGTACGCAGGGATGAGCTTAAACTTAAAGTAATTCATTTTTTTTCTCAATACATAGATACGAGTATAAATTTGTTGCTTCTATATCTGGAGGATATGCACACATTTTTTTCTAAGGGTAATTTATAAATACTTAACTGTTGTTGTTGTTTTTCTATCTAAATATATATAATAACAATAGAAGCGTTTTTTTTTTGGGGTGGTTATATGAACTGTTTTATGCGGTTATTATATCATTTAATTTATACATGAAAAAATATTGTTATTTGAAATCTTAAATAGACGTATTTTGTATTTCTTAATCCCTCATCTAAATTACAAAATTGTTAAATTTATTGAATTATGCGTTAATAAATAAATATGCGTTCGAATATATAGCTTAAGTACTGAATAAAAATAGCATACTCGAATATTAACAATTTGACATACGGTAACTTTAATATATCTGTGTTAATTTATTCAATTAATATCTTAATATTTTCAATTTATTATATTATTACCACGTGTGTCTGTACATGAAACTGCAATTTTTAAAATAAAATGATTCAAAATAATTTCCGTCTATCGGACAATTTATAGACATTCAGAGACCCAATTTTTCAGTTCTTCAGAATTTTTGAAGTGCTGCTCTTTAAGTACATAAAGCGGAAGGAGCCAAACGGCTTTGATTTATGGGACCGTATTTTATCGTGTCCTGTGGCCCATTATGGTCGTTTCTTAATCAAAGCATATGATTCAAATTCAAATCATTTGTTGTCGATAGCGATCAGTATTAAAAGTATCATCAAATTTTTATATTGTAGTTCATAATATATACCAGCATACCTTTCCGATCCAACCAAACACAGTGCATTCTCTTCTTTCCAAATAGATTTAGTTTTGCAGTCGATGTTAATGTGTGTGTATAGCTCATGATTTTTACGTTTAGGATTATCAAAATAAATCCAATTTTTGATCATTTAAGGAGCTTCAGATGTATTTTTCTTCAGAAAAAAAAAATTAAAACATAGCGAAATCCTTAAATCACGATTTTCTGTCATTTTTGATAACACAAAAAACTATTTTGTTGCATAGAACTTGAAATGTGCTGAATATTGTTGATACATGCCAAACCAATAAAAAAAAACATGCTTGTAGGCAGCCAAGAAGCGTCATATAGATAAAAAAAAAGACAGTGACTACCCTAGGAAATTCCATTGTCTACCTTAGAAGAATGTATGTTAAAAAGATTTTACGGGTTATATCAAAAATACTTCAAAACTTATGTTGATACAAAATATTCATAAATTTTTCGCATCTAAAATAAACAATATCATAAATTAATTTTTACTTATAAATTTAAACAAAATACAATACAAAAAACCAATCAATTTGAAATAAATATGAAGGAAATGTGTCGATCTATGACTTAAGTAAATGTATATTTAACATACATAAAAATTATCTTTTAAATTTATCTTTATCTTTTCGTAGTCAAATATTTATCTTTTCAAGTCATTTTTTATCTATGGCTTTATCTTTTGTTTTTAATATATATTTTATTTATTTTTATATCGACTCTCGCGATTTAATACATACTCAATACTGTTTTCTATACTGCGTATTATTGTAAATATTATCATAATTTCATATATCCATAAGTCAATCACAAGCACAACCATAGAACTACATTTCCATTTTTTATTTTGAATATAGTTCTGGATTGTGTTGCCTTTATAGTAGTAAAAGTAGATATAGAAAAAATGGAATTCCATTGAAGATAAGTTAAAGGAAAAAAATCTTATTCCAAAGCTAGATCTACTGGTACTATACTTATGAAGGTGTTAGCTTGTAGTTGGAATATGCATAAATTATTATTACTTTCTAATATATTTCTTCTATTATATAATAATTAATAAAATATGTCTACCCAAATCAATCAAGCAAGCTTCTGCTTGTAGGGCACAATAATACAATAACTTTACCTATGTGCAAATTGTAGTTTCATGTGTATACGTAAACCTATAGTAAATGTATGCTGCTATTTAATATATTCTACTTCTCTAGTAACAATTTATCTGTCCTTTGAAATATGAGAAAAATTTCCGTGAAAAAAATCCACATATTTTGTATGGAAAAGAAATATTAGAATTTGTTCGAAGAACGTCCATAAATTTTCCACTTAATATAATACTATTTTATTTAGGTCAATTGAAATCTTTGTCAGGGTATAATAATATATTTAATAAAAAAAAATACACAATCGATGAATTTTTGCCATTGTTAAGTATCTTCATTCCGTGCTCATAGAACTACTGGTTGTATCAGTAAAAAATTGAATAAAACCGCGATCGTCAAAATCCGTGGATCTGCTGACAAAAAATATGTATATAAATTCTATGGATATTCTGTTAAATAATAACAACGAGAAATACTTGTAAGGAGAATCCGTAGAAATTACCATCAGAAATATACGAATAATCCAACGATATTTTTTATAAAAATCCATTGATAGGGTTGCACTCATCATATAAAATTCCAGCGAACATCTGTAAGAAATCCATAGATATTACTTCGGATTGAAACTACGGACAACTACATATATAATGCGGAAATTTTGCGAACAAACTACGGACAGTGTCACTAGGGTTGTTACATAAAAATGGTTTTCATCTTACAATACAATGCCATATTGCATTATTAAAAAAATTAGAAATGCAAGTTGATGTTATTAAAAATGTTATTTCCTTTCAATTGGCATTTAATTTAAATATAAAATTAAAAATCCAATTAAAAAACTCATTTCATTGTCAAATAAATTTACGCATATGTTTATAATTTTAATTTAACCTTCTTTTCAAATTCACTATACTAAACTATAATGCACCTATAGAGAACCAATACATTAATAGTCAATATATTTATAATTTGATAAAATTTAATATGTAATGCGTCTATAACTAAATTATAATAATAATAATCATCAAAATGCAAATATACAAAATATAATAATAAACTTTACTTTATACGCATAAATAAATGAAAGAAACAACAAAATAACCATTAATAATTGAATAAATAAATAAAAAAAACATGGTTGTCATTGTATATCCTGCCAATTCAACACTCCATTTAATCTGTTATATTCCAATTTATAGAAATTATAAATTATACATAACAACAAACATCTAAAATTCATATATAACACACATAAATATTATGCGCTCCAGTGTTGATGGTATACCGATATTATTGCGCGTCCACAATTGTATAACATAAGAACGAAAAGAAATATCGTAATAGAAATATTATTATTATAGAAAAGATTTATGTTTATCGTCACATACAATTTCAAATTCCAATTTAATAAATCAATCATAATTTTAAATTGATATTATGCAGCTAAAGTATTTATTCTATATTGGATGTTGACATCATCGCAACGCGCATTTTATATATCGTATGTTTCTACATATAACTATATAATGTATAGATAGATAGATATAGCGATACACAACATTCATATGAATAATGTTTTTATTTCATATATATTGAGCGATATATATATTTATAGGATAGAAATCAAGAGTCACACCCTTTGAATTCAAATAGGTTTTTGCAAAAATATCATTACCAGAAAAAAAAATATATTGAATATATATCTATGTTTATTTTTCGGTATTGTACGTATTTTATAAATGTATTGGTATCGTTGTATCGAGTATAGAGTATTGTTAAATTTTTCATATATTAAATATCGTACTTAATTTGGTTTTATTTTTGTGTATATTATATCACAAAAGCACCCTTTTCCTATACTAACTATATTACAATGCACGAGCACACATAGTTTATTTGCAAATGAAATGTTATGATTGTTTGTGTATAATGTAATTTATCAATTTTAAAATATATTTCTATTTGTGTGTGTGTGTGTGTGTGTATGTAATAACACAATGGATATTTACATACTGCAAAAAAAATTAAAAAAAATTATAAATTCATATTTTATTCAAACATTTGGCACAAGTCAAAATTTTATTTTCAATATCCTGTGTCGTTTTATATTATATTGTATATATACGAGGAGATTGTATAGAGACGAATTTATTATATTCCAAATGTGTTATAAATATACAAAATTCATATATATTGGTATGTAACAATAACATCGTATCGTTGTATTTTGTGTATTCCTTTTATATATTTTATCGTATACCAAGTCATGTGATGGAGCATATTGCATCTATCAATAATCATTATAAAGTAAATTATTCTGAATATTGTTAGGAAAAAAAGGAATATATTTGTAATTTTTAATCGTATATATAGTTGTGGCTCCAATTTCAAATTTAAATTTTAAAGTTTTAAGAATATTTTAAAATATTTCGATAGTGCCCATTTTTTGTACAAAAAAAGTATATGATAAACAAATAAATCAAACCAAAGATACGATTTCCGATGTTAACATATTGACATTATATAGTTATTTATGTATTGATATTTGCTATAAATACACAGAACTACTGCATATTTATTTGTTTACGGATTTTGAAACTAATATTAATATTCAACACTCATTCAAAATACCATGCGGTCGTATGTGATAGAAAATTCAACATAAAATTGGTTATAACTAAAAATTAAAGAATTCCAAGATATATGTAGTATTTGTAATACTAAAAAGTGAGCGTGTCATCTCTTATGAAATGAATTGAATGAAAATAGCAAGGATCAATAATGTTTCCGAGGCTCTATATAAAGACAATTCGAGAAAATAGTCTAGTCATATATGTTATGAATGAAAATTACAACGAAAATTAAACTTAAAGCATAAAGGACATTGCCAGGATATACCAGAGATAATTCTCAAAAGTAAGTATTTTGTATTTCGCATAAAAGGGAATTAAACACATAGGAAATTAAACCGAAATGACGATTGAATGATAAAACATATTACATGTATCTCTTACGTATAAATCACAATAATAAGCGTACGCTTTCGTCTACCTCCCAAGAAAAATGCTCGATAATATTGGCATGTCATATCTCTTGTAAAACGTATGCAAATGGGAAATTAAATGAATATGACTATTGAAAGAACAATGCAGTACCATTTATTTATAAATTTGTATAATAAATGGACTCTATATAAATACCTATTGTGGAATGAAAATAAGTAAGAGCTGACAATTGAGGAATTTGTACCAATTATTTCGCATTTAATTATATTATTTAATTTCAATATAAATGTTGAATATTGAGAACAAATATTGTATATATAGAGTTCAATAACTTGATAAGTATATTTTAATTTACTCATGATGATATTTAAAATAAATTAATTATGAATCCAACTATAGTGCTGAAACTATTTATGTATAAGCAAATAATACTACAATATAAAGCTCACATATAATTCAACAATTTAAAAGAGCTTGTTGTATACGAATAGAAATACTGCACGATCTATACAATTTCATTCCTATACATTTTTTTTAGCAGAACATTTGTTTTTCTCCATTCGACGATGGCCTGTAAAATTAATTAATAGTTTCATGATTCTCATCTACATTCAGAAAATTATAAATTATCATTAAACTTATAAATTCAAAATCGAAAGAATATCAGTTAAATGATGTTCGAGAAATTTTATATGGAATATTTTAGATTTATGGAAGTATTCCAGGAATTAGTCGAGGTGGATGATCTGATTCTATGGGTGAGTTGTAAATATTACATAATGGTCACAGTGGCGCCCCGTCAAAAAATGTTTTCAGATTGCAATATCACTATATTTTTCTGGTAGAAGAAAAGAAAGTAGACTACATTATGAAAAATAATTGGAATAAATTTCCCGGAAAATCGACTTTTAAAAATTATCATCTTATTAAATTACGAGCCATAATTTTAATGGATTTCCAGTTTTGTGTACAGAATTACGAATTTTAATCAATTTCCAACCTTTCATAGAAGAGATTTTTAAAATCAATTCACTCGTTCAAAAGATATGACCACTGATTTTCCATTTGATATTATTGACATTTTGTATGAAATAATGGTACTGTATATATTTTTTTGTACCATTTGGGTGTCAACTTTATACATTACCACAAATTTCGTTAAATTTTCTCTGTCGTCGATTGGAAAATCGGTTATATCTTTTAAACGCGTGAATCGATTTTAAAAATCTCTTCTATGAAAGATCGGAAATTGATTAAAATTTGTAATGCTGTAAGAGCAAAAATAAAAATCCGTTAAAATTTATGGCCCATAATTAAAAAAGATGATAATTCATAAAAGTCGATTTTCCGGAAAATTTAATTCGATAAACACCCAGATTTTTTTTCATAATTTAGTTTAATTTCAACCAGGTTATAAGAAAAATATAGCGATATTGAAAACTGAATGTTATATTTCTCACCACTGAATGATTAGTTATGTTCAAATTTTCAAGTCGTTATAGTCTTAAAACTACTCGAGTTATACAAATAATCATTTTTTATAAATGGGCATTTTTCATGAGAGGTGGTGTAGTAATTTTGATCATCTTAAAATGTATAATTATTATTGTAAATTCTTTTTCTCTCATACAGTCTAATGATCGGAACATTCACTATAATTTAATCTGATTTTGGGCAACTACGTTTTTTACCTATTTCCACAACAGAATAATATTTTTTCGAAATAAAATTCCGTTGAAGGCCATACCTTTTGGAAGGGCAATTCATGTGGGGATACAAACATATTGGAGAAACGTTAACGTTAAAGTTCATGCGTATATACCAATAGAAATTTAAAATAAAAATAATGATGGTGTACCTTCTTAATCCCTTGCCTTACGATTTAATTTCAAAGAAACATGCGTGTGGAGATTATTTAATTTTTTAATGTAACTCTGTGCCGGTGTTATCAGAATATAAAACTAAAATATATTAATTTTAATGAATATATTTATAAAAATATGGAATTTATTTCATTTGTATAGTAAAACATATTTAATATAAAATAATGACAAAAATGAACAAATTTGGAACAGAAAATGTTTGCGGGCGACACTCGTCATTTCCACTTAAAGGGTTATATATAAATTTTAAATAAATTTATTAAATTTAATTTTAAAATTAAAGTATGTGGATAGAATTTATATCGAAGAAATAAGTTTTCTCAGTTGTTTCGGAACCACTTGTCGTCGCTAATAATTCAGTATAAAAAACTGAAAATTAAGTTTCTATAACAATTATATTTTAAATTATATTCTCATAATATTTGTATCGTACACATAACAATAGTTTAGTTCCATGTAAAAATATTTATATGTATATTAATTATAGCTAGAGTAATTATACCATATTTACTTATTTCAATGCATTGAACACACACACACACACACATTAATGTAATATATGTATAGTTAAATTAAATATTTCCATATAATCTTTTTTAACATATTGTTACAATTATTTTCACATACATTTCTTATTTTATTATATGCATTTACCATTAACCATTAAATTACAAATTTATCTTTAACCATAAAAGTAAACAATAAGAACAATATAAACATTTTCTATAATAATAATAATAATAATAATAATAATAATAATAATATAAATGATATGCATTTACAAAACAATTGTTAAAAGAGAAAATGCATTTTACAAATATAAACATACAGAGTTCACATCGTATGTAAATATATTCAATTTTTTTTTAGAAAAACAATGAAATGCGAAACATTCTTTTAACAAAAGGACGACAAAAATGTACACGATATATAAATATACATACCCAATATTATAGAATATAAAAGAAAAGAATTAAATTATATATATTTGCAAATAATAATAAAAATGTATAAAAAAAAATAATCCTTTGATATGTAGATGTATTGATGTTAATGTCTGTATATAAGAGTGTGCTCAGTCATAGAAGGATATGGAAATTTTTCTTATATATTATATTTGTATAAATTGTATAAGGAAAAATACATGAATATTATAAGAATACTATAGTTCACAAGTAATTTATGGTCTATCTGTATATAAATTTTATATGCATTTCGCTATTGACATTTGAAGTACTTTTTACTTTTGGTTTTTATTTTATTTTTTTTTTTTCAATAATAATATCTTAGAGAATAAATTATATGTTTCTTTTTTTTTTTGTATCGCGTCGATTGCATAATAAATTTTTTCGTTTTATAAAATATAAAATTGTTATTTATGAAAAGAATAGCAATGAATGAAATGATGAATAAATTTATAATACGAGTACGAGTATTATATAATGTACATAGTCTTACTTACACATATACTTGCAATATAATAAATAGTACAATATAATAAAATATAGAGCATATAACTTTTAACAACTATACACCGCGTCTGTCCGACAATAAACTGGAATGGATATGTAAATCATATATAGAACACGTCATCTCCTTGTTTTTTTTGCTGTGTGAACCTAGACCAACAATTTATCGCATTTTAAAACCGATGGTCTACATAACAGGCCAATTGAGAAGTTCCCGGTCTACCATAGTAAAACACATTTTTATGGGAAAATTTGATTTTATTATTCAACATAGTTGCCTTCGAGTGCGATACAGCGATTATAGCGATCTTCCAACTTTACGATACCGATTTGTCTTTTGTTTCAAAATAGGCCTCAGTTTCGGCGATTACTTCTTCATTGGCGCTAAATTTCTTTCCAGTGAGCATTCTTTTGAGGTCTGAGAACAAGAAAAAGTCGCTGGGGGCCAGATCTGGCGAATACGGTGGATGCGGAAGCAATTCGAAACCCAATTCATGCAATATTACCATTGTTTTCATTGATTTGCGACAATATACATTGTCTTCATGAAAC
The DNA here is from genome assembly GCA_910594885.2 of Bibio marci. NCBI lineage: Eukaryota > Metazoa > Arthropoda > Insecta > Diptera > Bibionidae > Bibio > Bibio marci. The sequence continues at coordinate 45,699,271 of OU343114.1, forward strand.
AGCACTTTTTTCTTCTTCAAATGGGACCGTTTTTTAACGATTTCATCCTTTAAACGATCCAATAACGCTATATAATAATCGCTGTTGAGGGTCTGGCCCTTTTGGAGGTAATCAATGAATATTATACCTTGCGCATCCCGGAATACTGATACCATAACCTTGCCAGTCGACTGTTGTGTTTTTCTTCGCGTTGGGTTCGTTTCATCGTGTGCAGTCCACTCAGCTGACTGTCGATTGGACTCCGGAGTGAAATGAAGGAGTCATGTTTCATCCATTGTCACATATCGACGCAAAAATTCAGGTTTATTGCGCTTGAACAGCTTCAAACACTGCTCAGAATCATTAACACATTATTGCTTTTGATCGCGGCACCCATTTTGCACACAGCTTTCTCATGTACAAATATTCGTGAACGATATGATATACACGTTCAGATGATATCTTCACAATGTCTACTATCTCGATCAACTTCACTTTACGGTCATTTAAAATTATTTGGTGAACTTTTTTGATGCTTTCGTCGGTGACAGCCTATTCGGGGCGTCCACTGCGTTCGCCGCGTTCGGTGCTCATTTCACCACGTTTAAACTTAGCATACCAATCAATGATGGTTGATTTTCCTGGTGCAGACCCCGGAAACTCTTCATCAAACCAAGATTTTGCTTCAACTATATTTTTTCCCTTCAAAAAGCAATATTTTATCAGCACACGAAATTCTTTTTTTTCCATCTTTTTTCAAATAACAAAAGTAGCTACACTCACAACGCAATATCTCACAAACTAATGGTCGGACTGCTGTTAAATTTTGGCACGTATCGTTTGAAGATTGGTACTAACTAAAAATCATATGGATTTAATACTAGCACTGCCTGATTTGTGTGTCAGACCGGGGACTTTTCAATTGGCCTGTTAGAAACTGAATTCGAAATTTGTTTTACATATTTTAACAGATAATCAAAAATTGCACCGAATTGAGTAAAAGGATATAATTGAATTCGCTCGACATGCCACAAAAACTTTTTTGAAATCGATTGTATTACCTTGGTGTATTGTTGCGTTTACTAAGTCGTATTCTTCGTATTCCTCCTGAATATCCAATCGTAGACATAAAAAATTAATTTAATTCACTTGTTGATTCACAAATCTATGTATTCCAGTTGATGCAGCTTATTTTGAATAAATAAAATGATGTTTGTAAAAATTTTAATATTAATTTTTGTGTTTTTCTAAAATCCATTTCGGTTTATTATGGGACAGAGGGTACATGTATATATAAAAATATTATACTTATGTATTATTATTATATAAGAAAAAAGCAAGAAAAAAAAAGGGTTGAACATGTTTTTATTTATTTATTTATTTATTTATTTTTTTATATTTGACTATTATTATTATTTTTATATATGAATTGTATTTTTTGGGCAAATATTTACGCTATTTAAAAATATGTAAAATTTATGAATTTATGCAAATTTTTTTATATATTTAGTGCTGCACGTCGTGAATATCTGATATAATATAATGGTTTTTGAATTTGTTTGTCAAATTAATACAATTCTTATTTTACCATAATTTCTCTCTGTGTATTGTAATAAAATATAATATATGAAAATCATACATAATTTAAATATACGAGTAAATGCCACAATAGCCGTATTCATAATTTAAATAAATAATATAGTTCACTTTCACATGAATATTATTTTCCATATAAATAAAATATAATAATTTAATCGGTTATTATAACAACAGTTTGAGAATGAATTTCTTTTTGAATTATATGTAGGGTATAAATATAATTAATTTTATATTGCACCACAAAATTGCATTTAAATAAAATAAAAATATACAATAAAAATGATATTGTTATGCAAAATTATTCATGCACATAATATTTATTGACATATTTCAATCGTTTCGTATGTTTTAGGCACATATTATTTATTTTTTTCTTATTTCATATATATTCACTTTTTTATGTTAATTATTATATTATATTTATTTTATTTTGAAATATATATCATCGTCAACATCAACAAAGGGTATTTTTAATATATTATTAAATATAATATTTACATAAGGTAAATATTATATTGATTCGGAAAGGTATGTCTATGTTTATATAATTATAATAAATGGAAAATTGTATTTATGAAATAAGTCAAAATTCAATTTAAGTTCATTATATTAATGTATTTCTGGTACCCACCTTTTTATATATTGAAATATATTTCTTTGAATTATTATAATCTATCAAGAATCTATATATGTTTTATATGCGCGTATGTATACCGGAAACATATACAAAAAATAAGATGTTTGATTCACAAAATTACGCTATGGCACCCTTTTGAATATATGGACCATATGTCATTATATTCAAAATCGAATAATCCACAATATATTTTCTTAAAATATACTTTTAAATTAAAGCTTTAAATATTAAAGTGAAAACTGTCATATGTAAATAATCAAGTAATTTTTGCTATTATTATGTAAATATTTTAGTTTCAAATATGTGTGATATATATGAAGTGTATCCAAGAATTTTTAAAACTCTGATCTGTTGCATAAAATAGAATCAAATTAATATTATTTGTTTTGACTTTTTTTTGTATTTCAAAATAACATTACATACTTGTTACATTGATTTAATAATGATACAAATGGCTGTTCCAGTTCACTGTACGGAATTATTGTCTCCATAATGATACGTCGGGCGAATACATTTAATGGTTAAAGATAGCGGATTTGAACCCACTATATTTCATGATTAATAATATATATTTGGGCGTTATGCAACTGCACTACTGAGTGGATGCAATTCTTATATATAAAAGAAAATGCATAAACCAATGAGCTTCTAAACTATTTGGATGAAATCAATGTATGTGAGCATAGAATGGAAATTATACATAGGTATAGTTCTTAACATTTTCTTCCAAAACTGCTGATACTCACAGTGTAATACTATTTTTATGAGATTGTGCAGTGCTTCGATGATCTTCAATCCAATTTACTTGAAAATTTAATAAGGTAGTATAAAATGTAATTATCGAATGGGTTTCTAATTTGTTCCTTAACAATATGTTCAATTATTTTCACTAGATTGTAAAACTGAACCCTTCAAGATTCTATTTTAGATGTGATTCTCTGATTAATTTGGAGGAAATTTAGAAACAGAATTAAATATAAAGTATTTCCCAATAAGTTTCTCTCATTTTTACTTACAATACATTATATTTTAATGAATCGTCCGCCAAATTTGAACTAAAAATTGATGTTGAAGGTTAGACTGGGATTATAATTGCCCAAAATATCGAAATTATTAATATTATATTATAAAATTAGAAGAATAATATTGTACTTGTTTCTTGTAACAACTAATGTTTTTATATGTGAATTTTTCATAGTACTACTAAATGTGAGCAATATCCTTACAAGCACCAATGAAATGTTCTTGATCTTTGAAAACAAACATTAATCATTTCTCTGTTGAATTTTCTTTCGTATGAGGTGCAGCACGAATGAATATGAAAATATACGTACGTCCATAAAATTTCCTTGATGCTTCAAACATTAATTCTAATCAATGTCCTGTTTAATTATCAAATTTAATTTGAATTGGAATACGAATAAATGTGTATATTATCCTGGTGTGATCCTTGAAATGTCCTTTATCCTTGAAATAATTAATTCTAAACAATTCCGTGTTTAATTACCATTCAAATGATGTGGTGACCAAATATGTATGGTAGGGTTGCTATAGCAAATGAGTATTCATTACGATTTGCTACCAATATTTTTGTATTTTTGTATATAATAACGTTTTTTAAGGTGTTTGGGTTACCGAATTTTATATATATCTACAATATGTTATTTGAATTTTAATTTTTTGGAAAAACTATAAAAAAATCTCAATTTTTCTCTTGTATATTATATATTTTATTCTTGCCGGTAGCACAATTAAATAGTTGTAGTATTGTGATATAAAATTTTCATTGAATGGTCTGAAGTATTTTTCTCGATAACTTACAATGTTTGTAACCACCGACGGATTGATGAGAACTTTTGAGTTCGTAAAGGGGATAGACTAGTCTCATGATAAATAATATCAACGCTAGAAATCCTAGCTTTGCTATATATTCTTTCGTGGCTCGATGCTCATTTGTAGTATGGAACTGTATATGATATTATAAAATTCGCAAAAATAAAAAATTATGTTTTTAAAATGTGATGAAAATTTATAAAAATATAAAAATTTATGTAAATGAGATGTTAAATAATAGTAAAAAAATAATAATTCATAGTATTTTAATTTAAAAAATATTTGCATTATCGATTTTTAGAAATAAAAAATGTATTTGATAATTAAATGAAATCGAATAATTTGATATAAATATTAATATATAGTTTAATTCCATTTATTTCATTTCAATTGATATCGGTTATTTATGCGATAACTGGTGTAAAATATATAATCTACATAAGATACTCGTAAAATTAAACAATACATAAATTTTCATTTCTAATTTTTGAATTATATCCGTTTGAGTGCGAATCGTCGCTATAGCGACGAATAGGTTATGCGCCAAAATTGCGGTTCGTCGATTTAGCGACGATTGCGTCAGTCAGAGTTTGGTGTTCAGTTGATGAGGGCTGCTGTGCGGTGCGTACTGTTTTGCAAGTTTTATCGAAAATTAACATTGTAATTAAAAGTAAAAATTAACAGAGTATATATTATACAGTCACGATAAAACAAAGCCATTGAGCCGACTGAAGTTCACGTCCAAAATAATTGAAACTATCGAAAACGAATGGCTCAGCAAAAAAAAGGTAATGAAACACCTTCCTCATCCAGGCCAAGTTTCAACCTAGAAAGACTACCCGGTACGAAATTGTGCAAATGCGTGGTTTGCAGTACAACAGGTGCTACAAATCCCAAGCGTTCCCAACTGATTTGCAACATTTGCAAAAAAGGGGTGCATGGCACATGTATTGGAGAACATAAATGTGTTTAAATAAAGAAAAAAAAACTGGTATTTTCTTCTAAAATATAAAATTTATGATAAAGAAAAGGCAGCAAATATGTGATTTTCAATTATAACTCATAATTTTATCTACAAAAATCAAAAAGAATTATTGAAATATGTCCACTTTTTTTAGTTTTTATGCTTATATTTGTAATTTTATGAATAAAAAAAATATTTTTTCTCAATTTCTCATAGCAATTTTCAATTAATTTACCAAAAACCCATAGCACTCGAACGGATATATTTCATAATATATAAATTTAATGAAGAAATATACCAGAAAAATATATGTTTATATTGTGGATATTGTTATTGAAAATGTCTTTTGTATTTTATAATATACATATTAAATATACATCATCGCATTCAAATATATATAATTTATAATATTGTGAATATTTAATATTCGATACAAATTTACATATAATGAGCAAACAAACAAATATGTATAAAATATTGTATATAAACATCACAACCAACCACACCACCAAATTCCGTATAGCTATTGTACTCGATATCACATATAATTGGAAATAGGGAATGGAATTAAATACATTCTACAATATATATATGCAATATTATATAAATAGAGGATTAATATATCCTTTCGTTTCCATATCGTTGTCGTTGTGCGAAGAAATTTATTTTCTATTACATGGTAAAAGATTTATTTTAAATATTATTGCATAACATATCGTAATAATTCACTGTATTGTAATTTCTATATATGAATATTATAATAATAATTTAATATATACATATTCTTGGTTATATGTTTTTAGCAACAAACGGATATAAAATATTAATGCATTTTTGAATATGAAATATTTAAGAAATAACAATTTGTGGTTGATTGATTTTTATTGTTACAAAAATATGAATATGAATTGTTATATATATTTTTGTACAGGTTTAATATCGTATATAAAATTTAAGTTTTCATTATTAAATATACATCGTCAGTAAGTATGGTAAGTTTAATATCTTATATATAAATATGAATATATTATGTATTGGAACACCGCGGGGGTTGTAAAGTAATATTTATTTTTTCTTGCAATAAAATTTCATTTAAAATATTCACTCGATTAAACTTTAATTTAATCAGTTTTTATACGATATACGAAAAAAATGTGTTATGCTTTTATTCGTACACACACACACACATGTACCATATATATGGAATAAAAATAATTGAATATAAATTATTTTCCCATACATAATACATTTTCACTCAGCGAATAAAATATATATAAATTTTTATTTTTTTAATACACTTAAAGACGACGCGGCAAACAAAACAATAACAATATAATAAAAATATGAAAAAAAACTTTCTTTATAACTATGTGAATTTGAATATTTTTTGAATAAAACTATTTTAAATAATAATACAAATATAAATCGGGGAGTACTTTAGTGTGTACATTATAAACCCATCAATTATATTCATTTGAATAGGTTTTTAAATAGTACATGTATTTGTGCTCGTCGTATATGTGGTACGTAAAACAACCATTATTTATAATCATTATAATAAAATATACTCATTCTAAAATATATATTGTATATGCAAAAGTATATATTTATTAAGTGTACGCGTCCTTACATCTATCCAAATAATAGTTTACCTGTTGCCTTATCAACTCTATCATTTCATTATACATTATACTTGTATATGCAATTCATTTTTCATTCATTATTCAACATTCCGTATATTTCGAGTATGCATTCATTTGTTATAGTACATATGTGCATAGATTTTTGTCATCGTTTTTCAAATACATTTTTATCATCATGAACAATTCAAAAACTTGTGGGTATAGGGTGTCTGACAAACTGTTTGTTCACAAGAGATTTAGATAAATGAGGTAACTTCGGTTTAACATATATTTTATTATACTCTTTATCCCTGCATTGAAGAATATACGAACTATATGGAAATATGTGCGTATAATTATGTTTTTCTACAAAATTGTTTAGTATCAAAAATTTAATTATTTTATATACATATTTTCGAGATTATTAGAATTTTTTTCCAATCAAGGTGAGGTAGAAGAAGAAGAAAGTGGAGCAATGGATGCAACCAATCATTTTACTGGCGACTATGCGTTGTTAATGTAAATTAACTAACCTTTAATTGGAATTAGATTAAGAATGTATATACAGAAAAAAAATGAATTTTTCAGAAGAATATTTCAAGTCACTTCACTTATACATATTCTGTACATTGTTAACCAAATTTACATATGGTGTTGTGTATAAAAAATTGGTATACCCCATTATAAAAAAGTTACCGCATATAATACTTATGTTAAACTTTTATATGTATATATAGACACTTGATAAAATACTCAACTGGAAAATCAAAAGAGTATAGTGCGGATAAAAAAAAATATAGTTTAACCATTTTATAAGATATAAAAACAATAACCTCTTTAAATTTACATTGAGTAATTTGTAAAATATTTTAATTTTTTTTTTACTAAATGTACCATAGTGTCCAAAAAGTGCGGTGATATTTTAAATTTATCTTTATTATGATATTCAAACAATGTTTCTATATTATAGGTAATGCCCTTGATATTTGTGTCAAATGTCACTTCTCATTATATTCATTAGTTGTTGATATACGCTTGGTTTTGTACGACGACACAAAACGTTAATTTTTCTAATTTTATTATGTGTTATATTTTGTTGAGCAAATAATTGGTTGCGAAATCAATTTAAGATGGTGCAGAAAACGTTTGGCGAACAGACTATTAAAAAAAAAAAATGTTTACAAGTGATAAAAATCGTTCGAAGAAGCCAGACAATGTTTTTAAGACAAAGAGTGGTCCGGATTACCATCAACGTCACAGGTCTGTTACTTGAACGAAATGAAATTTGATACAGATCTCAAGTATAAAATATTATTTTTGTTTTCTCAATGGCCTCCAAAGTTCAAATTAAAATGTTACCTTATTTTTTGGACACAATAGTATATCAAAAGTATATATTTATATGTATATTCCTTACGTGTGTACTTGCAGAAAGGATATACAATATATACAATATATATAGTGAAAATATATATATTACAATATATTTCATTTACTTCATTAATCAGAATAATTGATTATTATTTGTGTTTTATAAATATAAATATATTTGTTGGTATTATGTTACGACAACGACGACGACGACGACGACGACGACGACGGCTATATATTAAAGTGATGTCATTTTTCTTTTACCACAGTTGTGTGTAAAGTACATGTGGAGGAGGATGGTTTCTTTAATATTATTATTATTATTTTTTTTTTCTTACTATACAATAAATATATAGATTTTAATACCTCTTTATGTTAAATAACATTAAAGAAAAATATATTATTTATATACTTGTGCGGTTTTTTTTTGTATTGATTAAGATAAATGATGATTCTTATACTTTTTAGCCTTACAATTACGTATACGACTCTGAAACACTTGAAATTTATTGATTATAATTTTATAAATTATTATTTTGTAATCTAAAAAACTAATATTAGCTATGTTGTTTTATACGTTTACTATTTACACGTATAGGAAGGAGGTTTTCCTTGAGATTTGCTGGCTATATAAGTTTCGTTTTTTTGTTTTCGGTAGTATACTATTATTGTTTCAATATAGTTGCAACTATAAAATACATTACATTTTTTTATGGATGTACTAAATTATCGATATATAGATGATCTGATTTCATAAATTTTATAATTAGTAATAATACACTTGGTTTTAATTTTTCAAAAAAATTCTAATACAAAACAAACCGATCAGATACCAAAGGATCATAGATAGTTAGATGTGGAATATTATGATTTTTAACGTTTATTACAAGTATGTTTTTAATAAAGATGCATTTGATCAAAAAACGCTACATCTTTCCACTTATACAACTATTACATTATGCATAACCAGAAAATAGACATTAATACAAGATTTTAAAAATCCGTTAAATTGATCCTTTGTCGCCATTGCTATGGCTAATATTTTCCTGGAACTTCATATAATAACTTATTCTTATTCTACGCATAATAAAAATTGTTATCAAAAACTAGAATTAAATATGTTGAAATTTTCAATCCAATCATAGACCTCGTCATTATAGCAAAAGTACTAAACCCGGTCACAATTATAAACTCAGGCACGATTTTAAAACCCAGCCCAACTTCAATATGCTTTTCCAACTGGACCTATTTGTAAATTTTTTTTTAATCATATATTGTTCTAAGTGGAGCTTTCAACCTTTCATTACAGCCAAGTTGGTAAATTGCGCCGCATGGAAGTATATAACAATTTACCAATTGTACTGTAATTAGAGAGACATTGTTAATTTTTGAATAGCGTCCAACACCATATTTTCAAATATATCCGTTTTTCTTGTTATTCCATAAACGAACAAATGTAGTATTAAAATAAATACCGAAAAAATTGCGAAATTGAACCCGCTTTATTTCATAATTAATAATAAATATTTCGGCGCTATGCCACTGCGGTACTGAGTGCAAATGCTACCTATTTGAAAATGACATCTGCCAATTCAAAATTTAAAGGATTAATTTCTAATATTTATAGTAGAAGTAACCTCACCTATAAGTATAATATTGATTGCATTTTTAAATTAAACGGCGACTTGTTTATTTTTAGTAAATGAAAAATCTTTACTTTTGTTTGATAACGATTTATACATAATTGCAAGGATTACTGCTAAAATTGCATATAGTTTTGCCAATTTCATCTATTATTATATTATTATTTTTATTATCTACCTGATATCAGCTGTTATTTCAGTTTTGTTATAGAAAATATAAGACTAATGTTTCGTGAATTTAATTTTTCTAAAATATCTGCTTTAATAACAGAATTTCTATTGTAAGAAAAATACATTTGCATGCTGGATTCATTTTTTTCCAATGTATTGTTATATTAAAAATTGTAGAATTATATTTTCTCATAATCAAAATTAAAATTAAAATAGTATAAATAAATTTATTTTCTTCTATACCTTTAGTTATTCGGTGCTAATCTGCACAAGCATTTAAAAATATTCTCATACGTTTTGAACCGTATATAAAAACAGAACTAATAAGTTTATAAATCAAAATTCGATTTACGTATTGGAAAGATTATGTATAACCTATTTTATTTATTCATTCATAACATTAATGTAATCTGTATATAGAGGCTGAAAGTATCAAATATAATCACCCTCTCTCTCGCTAAATATATTTACACGAAATCATCGTAACACCAAATTGCATCGAAATTGTAGATACAACAACAAAAATTATTATCGGGTATAAATATTAATAATATCATACAATATTCAATAATATCTATGGTATAATATTTAACATTTGTTGGTTGTATATGAAATATTTTATTGCACAAAGAATGTGTAAAATGTGAAAAATACAAATTTTAATATATACCAAAATATTAATACATAGATGAGTGAGTGTGTGCGAATTTTTAATTTAATTCTAAAAAATTTAATATATTCATTGTAAAATATATAAACATAAATGCAATTGCAAATAATAGATACACAAACAGACAAAGCGAATCATAAGGTACTCTCGTATATTGAAAGTGTTATTACATATTATTATTATTATTATTATTATTATTATATTATTTAATGCCATATACACTTTTATACCTATACTTTATTTTGTATTATATCGTTCGTTCATTTGATGATAATATAATGTTATAAAAGAGGAGAATATATTCGTTTGTGGCACCCTTTTTTTTTTTTTTTAATATTTTATTATGTTATAGGACGAGAAAAGGAATTCAAAAAAAAGGATATTCATTTATTGTAACATACATTATATGATGCATGCGCGTATATATTGAACTCTAAGAAAAACAACATTGAACGATGTAACAGAAAGCATTTAGGGTTCAATGGGTTTAATATTTTATATACTATTATAAGAACATACAAAAAAGGATTTTTGTTAAAATCAAGATCAAATGTCATATTAAATAATATTTACACACAAAAAAAAAGTATTTTACACATTAACTTCTGTCATTTTTTATATTATCAATTGTGTTAAATATTATTATTACATTGTGTCAATATACACGTATAAACGTATACGTTATAGGTATTTATTGTTATTGAATTTAATATCAAGATGTTCAATTTTACAATATTAATAAATAAATCAATATTTTATATGACAACAGTAGTAACTTCAATATATATTTTTATTATTTTTAAATATTTTTTTTACATATAAAAGGGATTCGTGTTTTGTTAAAAAAAAACCCATATATTATCGTTTTTAATTACAGAAAAAAAAGTAATAATAATTTAGTTGTATCACCGTTTGAATTTATACAAAGAATTCATGGTCTGTGTGCTATTTTTTCTTTTTAATAAATAATAATTCATTATTATAAATTATACCGATCTATGTTTTTATAAACAATAAATTTCAAAACATGAATTACAATATAAAAAAAAAATAAAATATTACATTCCATGAATTTATTAATATTAAACCACAACAAAGTGTAAAATATTCTTCATAAATTATATTCTACAGAATTTGTTACAATACAATTTACAACTAAAGATAAGAAAATTGAACGATAACAAATATCTGTTTGTATAAAGTAAATATTACGACTGTTTATTTTTAATATAAAAGATACATATAGTTGCATAAACTGTATTTGTGGTCAAACATGAGTTTAAAAAAATTTCTATACCATAAGTTCAAGAAGTTAATGCCAAAAAGAAATGACTGCGTACCCATAATTCACTGTAGAACAAATTAATTTAAAATAGAATAAATTTGCTTAACATTGACAATGACGAAAGTTTTCCATATTTAAATAAATGAAAATGATCGATTTTATATTGATTGATATTGCAGAGACAGACCCTATCCTAAAGTATTTGCAATTTTAATCAAAAATCCTATATGGCATACATCAAAATTATATGTAAAAATCTTATTTTTAGTGTCGGTATGGTGATTATTATTTAGAAAGGATGTATTTTGATAAAATTTTATTTCGATCATAATAAAATCGAGCTGAATCCCACAAAAATCCCGTATCAATTTATCACAATTCCAGCCAAATGAAAATGTTTGACGATATAAATAAATGTTTTAATTGCTATTCTGCCACCAGCTCCATGCAAATAATATTTCTTTAAATATACCTATATTTTGTGTATTTTAACCGAATTAAATGTTAAACTGATAACAAAATATTTACTCATAAATAATATAATAAAAATTCTAAAATAATATATGGTATAATGATGATGCCTACGATCATTATCACAGTTAAAATATGTTATTTTGAATAGATAGATATAGTAAATTTTATATACAGGGTGTATTATTTTACTTTACATATATATATATAATTATAAAAACATTAAAAAAATATATATAACAACTATTAAGTTTTAAATTAGACATCTTCCAATCAATTTCACCTTTTTTGAACCTTTTCCTTTTGATATTTTACCCTTATTATTTCATATTATTACAATATTATTATTATTCCTATAGATTATATATTTTGTATTTTCTTTCCCCCCTATATTATGTACGTTTATATGCGATATTTAACTTGAATTTTGAAATGTTACAAATGATGACCACAAGACAAGAAAATATGTAAACTATGGTGTATTATGCGTGTAATTTAGTATGGATATTTTTGATTTTATATATAAGATAGTAAAATATACACCCTCTGGTCGGCAAATAATCGGAATTACTATCTAATATATGGATGTCTTGGTAATGCCACAGTCTATTGATTAGTTAACAAACCTTAACAAATTGTTAAATTTTCGCTTAAAATTTCCTTAGCCAAAATACAACGTAATAAGTCACAGTAAAGTAGAGAACATAGAACCAATATGAATTGAATAAAATTGCTTATATGTTCATAATTGTTTATCCAAAACCAGTAAAGAAGGTACATAGAGTTTACAATAAAAAAAATTGGTAAAGTAAAATTTTTGTTTTAATAAATAATTTGTATTAATATTTTTTACACTGACTTAGTTTTTCTGTACAATTTATAGCAAATTTAAAATATTAGTGTTTTTCAAGAACCTGACTTTTGTGTCGTAGCCATAAATTGTAGGTCAGCCACCGCATGGAGTTTAATCCAATTAATTGTGCGTAGCGATTTATAGAGGAATGTGTACGTTATATGTTACTGTTGATCCCATCCGTTGGATTATATGCAATTTAATGAACGAAACCAGTTATAGAGTTATAGAGGAATGTGTACGTTATATGTTACTGTTCATCCCATTCGTTGGATTATATGCAATTTAATGAACGAATCAAATTATACCATAGTCGATACAAAATATTCGGAAAGTTGATTTTCCATTTTTGGCTCTTTTAATTGATAATTACTGGATAATCAGTTCGACAATTTACTTAAATTTTTATATATACTATACTGACTAAATCAGCAGCTCTTTCTGCATCACTTGCAATACATTACATATGTATTTTCGATGATAATCCGTGAAAACTCTTGATTCAGAATATAAAATTCGATTAAAATTGTTGGATCACACAGTTTAAGTGTGTTAAGTCTATTATTAATTTTATTGAAAACATTTTATTTAAGCGGATGTCTATTGTCAGATTTTTTAACATAAATCAATTTATTTAATAATATCGGGCGGGTTGGTTAACATTTAATTTATGGAAAATATTCCATTTTTTTTTTAACTAAATGCGATTGATTAATCGATTTATTTTTCAAAATAATCAACTTTTTGTTCGATACACATTTTATACAGTGATATTCCTATATATTTCAATTCATACTGCATGCTATATGATTAGTTGAGTAAGTTATTGCTTATAGTGGACATTCTAATTTGATGTAAATTTCTTTCAAGCTTGAGATAAATTTTCCATGTGTGGAATTACGTTGGTAGCTATAAATTTGAAGAATTCACGAGGTAACCAATTAATAACGTAAAATTCATGTAATTTGTTGGGCAATTCAATTGTCGATAGTACATTGTATACATAATATGGTAAAACTACACTTCTATCTTTACAAAATGTGTTAGATTTTTCTTAATTTCTGCGTTCAAATTAATCACAAATAAAATAGTGCATCAGTTTATTGTTTTATCTTTTTTATATCACAAATCTTATGAATCTTACCAGCTGATGGAATTTCTTCTTTTGTACAATTTCATAGAGCTCCTGTTGTCGATGCCCTAAACATAACAGTTCCTACGCAGATCCAATTGAGGTTTGTTTTATAGTATATTCACCACACCCAAAGTAATTTAACAATTTAACTATACATATATGTAATCGAATGTCTATATAATATAAATGCCATATGAGTATAAATATGATTTGATCATTATGATGAAGATGATGATGATTTATTTAATTCATTCCCGTTATTTTGCGGACAGATGTTGTATATAATATAAATGTATATATATTTTATGAATATTACCATTTCTTTATCAAAGCCTTTATTTAATACCATTTATATTTGAAATATGATAATTATTTTGTATCCTAATTATCCTTTTTAATTTATATACGAACATAAATACCAAATATAAAATTAAGTAATTCAATATATGGATGTGTGTTGTTTCCAATTATCTATATATTAAATTTAATAGAAAATGTAGTGTTTTTTTTTATTTATTAAAAAACCATATTTTTTTCTTCGTTTCATAGTCTTTTGATGAGAAGCAAAAATATTTCTTATTGTTAATAGCTCAACCCTTTCAACAAAAAAATTTAATGTTAAAGTAATAAAAAAATAATATTATTATTTTATCAAATAAAAATTTTTATGATCATTCGCGAATTATATAACCAATTATATGTTGTATTGTATTGTATTGTATATGTGAAAAAAGGAAAAAGCAGGTCAAATTACATAATATGTTGTGTATATAGAGGTCATTGTGCTATTTTATATATGCATATAGTCCTATATAATACACACACACATACACACACGACGCGTATACATTTTCTTAACATTTTTAAAGACATTTAACCGAAACTCTTTTATTATTTCGTGGTTATAAAATTTAAAAAAAAAATTTATATATAAATATTAAATAGATATAAAATATTTTTTTATTATCGTTTTTATCATTTTATTAATAAATTTTATTTTCACCATGACAAAATAATTCCCATGAAAAAAAATGTGTGTCTCTACACATATTGCTATTGTATTGTTGTTTTTGTTATATATATACAATTATATTATAATAAGCATATTTGACGATCTATAGGAAATAGTTTTATCTTTTGATAAAATAAAATTACGGTTTTTTTTATCTTCATCATATGCGATGACCCCAAATTAGATTTATTGTCCATCGTCATAATAATAACAATAATAATTATGTTAACATTAAAATTACAAAAATTACAAAATGTATATTATTCCTTTCATCGCATATACCTTATTATTATTCTATTACGCACATTTTCAATTCCCATATATCCTTTTTCTTTCATAAATGTCACATCTCAATATTAGATAATAATTTTAGTATATAAGTTTTTTTTCTTTGTGTTGACCTGTATGCGCTCTCATTTAATCAGATGAACGATAAACTAAGCATTTTTTTTTTCTTCTATTTATTAAGTCAAATGTAAAAATATCATTTATTTAATAATAAAAAATATAGAGAAGAGATATTAATCAAATGAAAAACCTGTTCAAAAGAAATGGTATATACACAAAATTTCTTATACAAATCTGTAATAACAATGATAATAATATATGTCAACTAAATATATGTATAAACATTGTAAATGAAAATGAAAATTAAATGGAAAATATACTGATGAAAATGTTTAATCTTTTTTCCATAAATTGATTTTAATATATATACACGGGAAGAAAAAATATTCGTTTACCACAAACGAAAAATTCAGCAAACTTCTTTTGTTTGGAACGTTCGTTTGCCCACAAACAAATTATACGTTTGTAGTAAACACATAATCTGACATTTTGTAATCAACTATACGAACGCGATTTGCTTTTAATGCAAATGACATTTATTTTAAGGAAACGTTTAGATATTTGATTCAAATACATTATTATTATGATACAAATGTGTTTTAATTACACCAAAAGTATATAAATTTTAATGCAAGTAAAACACATTTCTAATAAAAATTTCAATAATTGATTCAAATACATTTTTATTTTCATACAAATGTGTTTTAATTACACCAAAAGTATATACATTTTAATGCAAGTTCAACATTTTTAATAAAAATTTCAATAATTGATTCAAATATACTATAATTTTCAGATACATCTTTACTTTCCGGCAATCAAAAGTATGTTAATTTAAATGCAAACAACTCACATTTCTAGAAAATATTTGAATAATTGTAATTTATTACATTAATACAATACATTATAATTTTACTAAATAAATGCATAAAAACTATTGTTCTGAATTAACTAACGATTTAATTAATATAATACATATTTATTAATGTTTATAATTACTTATAATTATGTACTTATGATTAAATCTGTTATTAGTGTCGGCCGGTTTATATTAAATTATATCATATTCCAAATTCTTCCAATTGTATTGATTCCGTTAAATTTATAGTATCTGATATATTTGAATTGCAAAACTTAAAGACATAAAAAGTTAAAGAAAAATCATATTATTAAATAAATTATGAATGGAATTACGGGTTTCCAACGTGATGACGTGATCATTTCTTGCATTACATTTGTGCCTTGACTTGCTACATATTTTATGATAAAATAAAAAGAATTCAATAAAATTATATCACAATTGATCCCTAGATTCGAAAAATATTCAATACCTACTCACTAGGGACTTGAAATCTAGGAAACAATATAATAACTTATTGCGGAATTACTTGATTTTTACTTAATTAATATAATAAAACTAATTTCATATAAAATATAAGACCCACAATAACTAAACTTATTTTTATGTAAACGATTTCTAAAGTAGTTTTCATTTGTAGTGAACTTGCAATTTATTTTTGTTGCAAATACACTAACTTTAGCAGTAAATCTTAATTTGTATTTGTCGTAAGTGAAGTAAAATTTAATTTTCGTGTGCAAACGAAACATAAATTTGAAGTAAAATTATAATTTTATTTGTGGCAAAATTTGCAATGTTTATAACAAATGTTTTCATTTGTAGCAAAAGTTTAATATTTGCTACAAATAAGCAGTAAACACATTTTTTCTTTCCGTGTATACGGTACACCGCATTGTGTGTGTTTGTCTGTTTTGATTACAATGTTTAATATATCATAAATATGTTATTGAATATATGCTTTTATATATAACTTTATTATTGGTTAGTATTATAGAAATATTAAAAAAAAATTCACAAGAGGATTTAAATATCCTTGAATATTATTAATTTCACTATTTATATATTATATGCGATGGCATTGAGTAAGTAATTTTACTTTTTTGCCAATTTTTTGTATATAAAATGTTTCATGGAAATACAGTAAAACAACGAATCAATTTTATTCAGAAGTTGTTGCTATATTATTAAAAATAGATGTTGTTATAAAAGGGAATTCAAACTATTTTCATCCTTTCATCTGATCATTCATCAATTTTGTTATTTATTGTGTTATCAACAAACATTATGTGGTTTAAAAACCTTCTGTAAAGAAATCTTCTGCGTAGGGCATTTGATTTTACATATTGTTATACGATTATAAAATAATCTATTGGGCACCGTACCAATTTTCTTAAAAACCGATATTTCTTATAATCACTTTATGAGAACTCAGAATTCGTCGCGTCATACCGTTCTAATGATTTTAATATATAATCACATAATTATATAAATGGATATATTGAAATTAGTCCAAAGAATGACCACAAATTTTTCACTTAATATAATAGTATTTTGTTTAGATAAATTGAAATCTCTGTATTGTCAGGGTAATATGTCCAACATATATCCGCAAGGTATTGTATTCATAATTTATTTCACCAATTATCCAAGACAGTGGTTCACTTTTTGTATATTTCGCTTATCTAGATATAATACCCAATCTTTTTAATTTATTTTCATAATATATCCGAGGAATTTTGTAAGATTTTTCATGTGATAAGAATATTTATTCTGCTAATACGGACAATTCACGGGTATTACTTTCCAAAATACATGAACGATCCAAAAATATTTTTGTCAAAGTCCGTGAATTTGTTCACAGAAAATATGAATATAAATTCTATGGATATTCTGTGGAATAATAGCATCGAGAAATACATCTAAGGAGAATCCGTAGAAATTATCATCGGAAATATGCAGATAATCCAAGGACATTCTTTATAAAAATCCATAGAGAGGGTTGCACTCATCATATAAAATTCCAGCGAACATTCGTAAGAACTCCATAGATATTTCCTTGGATTTTAGCTACGGACTACTACACATAATGCGGAAATTTTGCGGACAAACTACGGACAGTGTTACTAGTGTTTGAAATTGGTGCACAATAAATAGATATAACATCACTTCGCATGATTTCACTACAAAAAGAAAGTTTTACTGTAATTGCATATAATCTAAAAGCTTCCCAATGGTGGTGGTGGTATATATTTATATATTGTGTTATATAATTAAATTTGCTCGATAGTATAGAAAATTATCAATACAGTTCCTTAATGAAAAATTTCGTATATATTTCGTACATTCTATAGTTGTATACAAATATGATTTGATGGGTTTTTCAATTTTGTAAGAAAAACACGATTTTTATGTGGCAAAAATTTAAATATTTGTTTTGTTATTCTTCTTCTTCTTCTTCTACTTGTGTGTGTGTATAAGACAATCTTTACTGTTTACCAATCTATTTTCTTCATTCAACTTTTCTATACCATCTTTTTGGCAGCTTTTCTGATAGTCTGTTTTATCATTCATTTATCATTTTTTTTGCCATGATCATTCCAACCTCTCTATTTATGTCAAACACATATGCAGCTCACAATGTTCCATATAATCTACATTAATTTCTGACATTCGTACTGCGTTTTTTTTTTATCCATTAACGTGTATCCACATATGGTATTTGTCCCAGGTGACGTTTTTTTGGTGGATCATAATTTTCGTTAGGTTTTGTATGTCTGCATTTTATATACTTTGACCAAGTATTTATTTTTCCATGTTACATTAATATTTATCGAAATCGCATTATTGTAAATGTAATAATTACCATCGTGTCATAGCTACAACTAGTACTACAACTACTATTAATATAACTACAATATCCAATTTTAGAGCTGCTAGTTTATTGAAGGATATTGATAATTGTAAGGAATTTAAAAATATAGGGATCATGACGCTCGAAAAAAATAAATAAATATAAAAATAAATATTAAATTAAATAAATAAAAGCTGTTAAAAATAATTAATTAAAAATAAAACAATTGTAGAGAATAAATAGTAAAAGTGGAACAGTTAGTATTTTAGTGATATATATCCCTAACACAATATCCCACAAATACAATAAATCGAATGCCATACTTATTTATTTGTGGAATCTATCCCATTATACGATACTGTGCGTGCATAGAATTTGACTTTTGGCATATTATACTTCTATTTATAATATGTACGACGTATATATAATATTAGATTCATGATGTTATAGCCCTTAAAATGGGCATATTTAACTGGGTTGTACAAATAGGCAGAAATAATGCGCAATATTATATATCACGAATGAACAACAAATAAATCAGTTTTATTTTTAATCTAATAATTTATAAATAAATAATAAATAGATGAATAAAAAATGTGTAACAATTTGTCAAATAAAAAACCAATTTATAAAACACTTCAACTTTTTAAAATATTTTTATTATTATAAATATAAATACTTATTGCGTATCGTATTATGTTGCAGGATGAGAATTTAACGATTACAATACGTTTTATTTATAGAGTTATTGTATGAAAATTTATTGGGTCAAAAATGCATTATTATTTTTAATGGATATTGTCACATTTTTTTTTTTTGTTTATGGGATATTATTAATCTTTTATTTTATTTTTTTATTTTGAATTTATAATTTATAATAATAAGATTTAAAAATATAAATAGAAAACTGTACAAACAACAATTTGTCAGCGCCCTTTTTACATATAACATTTATATTTTAACCTTTTTATTAAATCTATATTAATTTTACTTTTTGTACATACGCTACATTTACAAGGACACATATATTAATAATAATTTAAAATAAAAAAAGGTTATACATCAAATTATAGCATAAATTTATTTATTTTTAAAGTAAGAAAATTTATAAGATACTTCTATATGCACTGCGTACATATAAGATCCCTTTCGAAATAACGCTGAAGAAGAATAGAACAAATATATAGTAAATGGGAATAATCGACCGGTAATAATAATACTATGCATTGACAAAATCATCAAAATAAAATTCCTTTTTTTTTTTTTTCATTTTTGTTCGGGTACTTTACTGGACTTTTGTGTTGCAAGTACTCTGATTGAGTGTGTTGATCTCAAGGGTACTTGAAACATTTTTTTTTTGCCCATCATTGCACATCCCTATTTATTTTTATTTCTATTATTATTATTATTATTATTATTATTATTATTATTATTATTATTATTATTATTATTTCTCATTTATTTTGTTTCATATAAATATAATATATGGTTTTATAAGATGTGAAAAATTTGGCACTAGTTATTATTGTTTCTAAGTGGTTTTCTTAAGAGTTTTTGCTTTATACTCGTATATATATATATATATATATAGGATTCAAAAGTATTGTGACAAATAAATACAAGTACATGATAATATAATATACAATTCTTTGATTCTTTTATAAATCTTTGTAGATTACATGTACGAGTTATATTCTATTGATATATTGAGTAAATATTAAATATACGCAATTTAATTTTGTTTTGTACTAAAATATACCAGTTGTTATACAAATGAAATAAATTACGTTTTCAATAGTGCGTGTACAATTAACTAATATTTTTAATGGTTGTTCTTTATTTGATGTGTTTTCCTAGAAAAAAAAATATAATAATAATAAAAAATAAAATAATTGACAGTTAAGTGATTGTTGTCATTGTGGTATTTCATTGCTCTTAAACATATGAATTTAATTTTATAAGTTTTATAATAGGATAACAAGTTTTGCGAAAATTAATATGTAATTGGATTATATTAATCAAATTTTCATATGTCTATAATCAAAAATTTAAATTTGAAGTGTCCAAATAATTTAATAATTAATAATATGTAAAGCAGAACAAAGATGTTTATATGAACATTTTTGTGAAAAAAAGATTAAAAATTCAGATTAAATTTATTGTTTATGGTATAATTAATTAAGGTTTAATTGAAAAAAAAAACACGCAATAGTTAATATACTAAAGCTGCGACTTGTAACAAAATATTTCATGAAATTTTGAAAAATTCTTTGATATCTGAAATTTTCTCAACATATGAAATACATTTTATTGTTAAAATAAATATTTAAAATTTCAATCCACCATAAGGACATTTTTTTTATGTACAATGTAATAAATTTTTATCATCCAAATTCTTATTTTTAAATTTAACATATTTTATTTCTTTTTTATTTTTAGAAAATTTAATATAATAATATCATACGTGTGCTGAATGATGAAATTGTAAGGATTTCAAGTCAACAAAAGATGATGAGTTCGTTTCCAGTTTGGGTAAGTTTAATTAATATTTTTTTTTGCTAATAACTAAGAATCACATTTTTTGTATAATGTGAAAGCTCCAATTATTATGCTAATAAAAATTTTACCGTCACCTTATATATGCGTAAAGTTTGTTGTATGTAATATTAATATTTATCTCAAAGCTGTTTAATTATAAACTTTTACAATTTTATTGTGAATTTTATTTGAAATAATATACAATAACAAATATATTTTATATGTTCCCTCAGTCTATAAAATAACCGGAATAGATTAATAAAATAGTAATTTTTATATCCCACTACTGTGAAATACGCAGCTGTTTGCACATGACTTTTTTTTAATTCGTTGACTGCGGAAATGTTGTTGAGTTAGTTCTTATTGTCTGTGTTTAATGTCTTCAATTGATGTAAATCAATTTTCTTTCATCGTCAAATGAAATGAAGTAACTTTCACGCGCTGTTTGTTAAGTTCGGTATTTAAAATACATCAATTTGATCCATAAATTATAAAATAATTTCGGTTATTTTTCGAACACACAGAATTAACTTTAAATTCATCTTTCGTAGACCAATTTTTTTAGTTAGAACTCATAAATTACAATTTTTGATTACTCGGCGATATAGCATAGTAAAATTGCCGATCAACAATGTGTTAATGAAATGATGTGTCTCGACAGTCATCGGCATCCATCTCTACTCTTTCGTCTTTGAATTGTTGATGCCAATCAAAAATTTTGTTTTGTTTGGATACAAAATTATCACCGCAAATAGAATTTCAAACGTTATTTTACACACATTTTTCGACCGACCTACAAAAACTATATTTAATACGTTGTATTTTGGTTTACACTACTGACGGAAATCTCATGAAACACATAAATCAATCAATTCGTTTACCAGAGATCCATCAGATATTAGACAATCATTTCCGTTAATTTGTCGGACAGACGGTGGTGTATACATACATCTTTTTCCAAACAATAATAATTTAATGTCAATCAAAAAGATTCACAACAAATTTTCTCCAATTTTTACTTGCTTTTTTTTCTTTCTATTTTTTTTTTGTTGTCCTTCAATTGTTTCCTTTTTTCCATTTAAGTTATATATTATTTATATACTAAATACTATATACACAATGTAATATATATATGCGACATACGTATATAGATTTGATGTGTCATTAAAACTATATAAAGAACTCTACAAATCTGTCATTGATTACATCATTGTTCCCAATAATATATAAATATATCTTTATACTAAATAATATGCAACTGTACAAATATACAACCTCTGTCCCATAATAAACCGAATTGAATTAAGAAAAACAATTTCAAATAATCTGCATCAACTGAAATACATCGATTTTCACGTTCAACATGTGAATCAAATGACTATATTTATGTCTGTGATAAGAATGCTGGTGAAAACGATGGTCGTCGCCAATTGAATGTCTTCAACTGATGTATGACGAGTTCATTTCATGGTGAAATAAAGTTTTGCAAATAGAAAATAATGTCAAGGAGTTAAATCTGGCGGTGGAATTCGCCAGAAACTCTTCCTTTGGAAAGGTAAAAAGCAATAAAAATTATTTTGATTTTTGACTTCATTAAATAAGATTTTTTTTGAATTTCCTTCGTCTGGTGACCGCCCTTAAGCACTTTGACGTTTGGTTTCTGCGACTCATATTGAAGGCACCATGTTTCATCCATGGTTCAGTATAACAATCGACTTCAAGTATTCAATTCGATGGAATTTATGATTATCTGTTAATCTTATGTGGAACAAACGTCCAATTCAGTTTCCATAGACCAATTTTTTCAGTTAAAATACGATGAATTTTTGTTTTCGTTATTCCGAGCTCCATTTCGATAAATCTGATTGACGATTTCCTATAAACATGTACTAAAACACGTACTTTTTCAATGTTTTTTTCAGTGTAATCACTTCACAGGGTCAACCCGAATGATTCATCATCATTAACATATATTCTAAACCACTCAAAACCACTTGTGTTTTGGATAAACAATTATCACACCATAAGTGATTTCAACCATTTGTAGTGTTTCTGTAGCTGTTTTACCATTCTTATAACATTCTTTAATATTTAATCTATGTTAATTTATCCATATTATTCGACTGACGCAAACTGTAACTTTATGTGTTGTATTTTCATTTCTATACTGAATGTATTGTCATAAAATTTTGACAGTTTGTTGAGGAACATTCACAGAACATAATCACATAAAAACAAATAGACGTGTTCTATATGGTTTACATAATCATTCCAGTTTATTATGGGACCAACGGTTGTACATATATAAATAGATAGAATTCATTCAGAATTATTTAGATACATAAGTAGTATTATGTATATACAAATCTATATATTACTTATATACAATTACAATACATTATAAAATACACACACACACACACACACACACACATATATATATATGTTAAAGGACCAGAGTTTTTTTCTTTAATTTTTGGGAAAAGAATGTTTAACGGTGATTACATTTTGCCTTCCCCATCCATGTAAATGTACTCGTATACATAAAAAAAAAAAAAAATAAATAAAATGCTTCAATATATTTAACAACAGTAAAGGAATAAAAATACGATAACATGAGAGGCTTCATATAGTCCTTTTTCCTATATATACGTAATATACAACATGTTATATTGAATTTAATAGTATATAAATATATATATTACAATACAAATATGTATAAATAAATATATAGCACAGAAAATGAAATGAATTTTCATTTCTATGTATACTGTGTACGCGTACACGGATGATGTTATACAATCAATAATATAATACAAAATACAACCTTTTGTATCTAAATCTTGAGTTTGACCATCGTCCAATTTAACGATAACAATAGAAATATAAGAAATTGATTGGTACAGTATGCACATAGGGAGTATATATAAATACACAGATACTGTTTGTTTTTTGCTTTCATTTCGATATAGATAAAATAGTTATATGTACCGACATCATATATAAGGATTCATTTATTTATTAGATATTATGTTGCTTTTTTGTCATCCAAAAATTGTATTTAATGAAAAAAATTCTATATTCTATATTATATACCAAAATGAAAACAAATACAATGAAAATAAATAATAGAAATGTCCTATGTTTAATTTAATTTAAAAATAAAACATAACAAAACGGATGAAAAATATATATTGTATAAGTTTTCCATTGATAACTTGTGATCGTACGGGAAAATAAATATGTATATGATAACAAAAGAAAGTAGTAAATCATATACCACTGTCCAAAATTATATACCAGGTGTACGGGTATCAAGTGAGCGTCAAGATACAAATGTCTCGATAGGGAACATTTGTTGTGAAAGAACCTTCATTAATTTTTTTATTTGGTTGCTATGACATCTGTTAAACATATTTAGTATATACATCAAGTCATTGTACAAACAACATCATATTTTCATCGTGTTAAAAATGCCGAATTTTGTATGATGATTTGTGGAAAGCATTAAATGTTTGCTTTCATTTGAAGAAAAATGCTGCAGAGTCGTATCGAATGTTTGTCGAGGTATATGGTGATCATGCTCTATCAGAAGCAACATACAAAAGATGGTTTCAACTGTTCAGAGGATAATGATTTTGATGTGAGAAATATTGAACGTGGAACATCACTAAAAAAGTTTTAAGACGCCGATTTGCAAGCAATATTAGATAAAGATGACACTTTGAATCAAAAGCAAACGGCAAAAATGTTATATGTTGCACAACAAACAATTTCTGATCGTTTAAAAGATATGAGAAAGATCCAAAAGTGTGGAAAATGGGTGCCACATGAATTGAATGAAAGACAGATGTACTGCCGAAAAACACTTTTGAAATTTTGCTTGCCTGACACGAAAGAAAATCATTTTTGCATCGAATTGTTACTGGCGATGAAAAATGAATTTATTTTAAGAATCCTAAACGCAAAAAAATCATATGTTAATCCATGACAACCATTAATATCGACTGCAAAACCAAATCGTTTCGGCAAGAAGACAATGCTGTGTGTCTGATGGAACCATAAATGTGTGGTGTACTACGAGCTCCTAAAATCTGGTGAAACTGTTAATGCTGACCGACAAAACAAATTATCAACTTGAACCATGCATTGATCGAAAAACGACCAGAATGGACCAGAAGACATGGCAAGGTAATTTTCCATGGCAATGCACCTGTACACAAAGCAAAACCGGTACAGGATACAATCAAAGCACTTGGCTCCTTTCGACTAGCATTTATTTTCATCGATGGGACACGCATTGGTTGAGCAGCACTTCGATTCCTACAAAGAAGTCGATTGGTTTGCTTTAAAAAGACGAACAATTCTATTGGCGTGGTATTCACAAATTGCCAGAAATGTGTGGTCAAAATGTGTAAAAAGCAATGGCCAATATTTTGAATAAAATATTTTTTACTTTCCCATTTAAAATTAGTGTTTTATTTTCACAAAAAAAACGCTCATTTGATACCGGCACACCTGATATATCCATTCGCGCATATATAAATAGTATAAAATTCTTGGACCATTATTTAAAAACTATATAATTTTTCTCTATATATATTCAAATATTAATATTATTGTGTCATTTGTTTTCGAATTATTGTATATATATATAAAAAAAAAATAATAAATATAATAATAAGGACATTTTGGAAAATAATTTGTTGATTTTTACATTTCTATACCTAAAATATATATTATAAACAATGTACTAGAAGATAAAAACTGATGTATAATATTAAATCCTTTCTATTGTTGCATATTCAATTCAGAAATGTACTGTAATGGTATAACAATTATTTTGTTAAATAATTCACATCAAATACAAGGAATTCGTTATTCGTCGTGTACCATACCATGTAATAATGTTAATGTAATATATTAAAATTCAGGACATAAATAATAATAAAATATACAAAGAAATTACATACAGTAGCTTCTTATTAAAATAATAATAGTTATACAATAGAGAATGTATCTTGTTTTTTTTTTCCATTATTTCATCTAATATGGTTTTGTCTTTTGTTATTTTGTCTGTGTGTGTCATTGTTGTGGCTTAAAAATATCAGTTTTTTTTTCCTATTTATAAATTTACATAATAAAAGAAAGTGTTAACAAATATTATCTTGTTTGATTATTTGTATACCTTTGCTTTTTTTTTAAATACATTTATAAATGACAATATATTATCTTTTTCAATTGAATATTGTATTGTATTGTTTGTACATTATAGTATATGTTACGTATATTCTAAAGAAAGTATATTTGCGGGATAATTGAAAAGATTTTATGTTAATTTTATATATTTTTGCATTTTAAAATTGGCTGTATAAAGGGAAATTTATAATATATATTATTTAAAAAAAAATAAAGACACTTTTCAATTCAATTCATTTTCATGGATTTTAGAATGTTATTTGTATTGTAATTGTGTATTGCTATATGTAAAATGCGTTTAAATTTAAATATATATATATGGAAACTTTGTTGACATCTTTATCATTTTTGTTAATCTAAACAAGAGAATAAAATTATATAAGTAGTTTGTGTCTTATGTCTTGTGTGGCATAATTTTAATACTCGTCATCACAAAGTTAAAATATTTTTGTGTGTATAAAACTGTTAACTGTTCAGAAATAATTTTTAAATATAACATTTTTTGTATTAAATTATAATTTCTATCAATAGTCAAAGTTAAACGTAATCCAAAATATGCATTTGCACAATTTAAATTTCGTTATACCATTACAATTTTGTAATTTATAAAACGGTTGCAGAAAATCTTCTAAAAACAGAAAAAATGAGTTGTTGTCACACATGATTTTACGATTAACAATTCAAATATTTCAATGCGAAAATTAATCTGGTGGTGATAATCTTTATATTTAGGAATTTTTTTGCGCATCAATTTTATATTCTAATCTCGATAAATTTTATATTTTTATTTTTCATTTAATATCACGTCGAACTAACTTACAAGATCTGATTTACAGGAAGTTTGAGCTTCTTGAACGGATTCGCTTTCAATTTATTTGTTTCACTTTTAAATATATTATTTGCATGATTTGTTTCAGCTGCAGTTTGTTTTTGCCATCCTCATTTCTTAAACTCTTCGCAGTAATGCAGTAAATTGGTGTACTATAATTATCGTGAAAAACTTTGAAAATGCAAAATTTTAGTACGTAGACAAGATTTGTTAAAAATATAACTGTATACTAAATCGTAAAATCTGCATCAATATCTTTCGGAAATTGTGTTTCTTCGCCTTGAAAAAATTGGGTATAGCCGAAGCGAACTACTGAATACTACAGAAAATACTTTTACTCTTATGGACAAGATACTGTTAAATATTTGATTTCCATCAAAAGCATATCATTATTTCATCTATACACATGAATATTCTTCCATTTAAAATGTTAAACAATGAGATTTCATACATTGCATTAATTAGTTTCCATATATAGTCGATTCATATTGGAAGTGTTCTCGACATTGTTAAAAATTGACAATTTAAAAGTATTATGAACTGGATAAGTTTGTAAAATATTTGTTTCCACTAAATTTTAAGAAATTTATTGTATAAGGAAAATTTAATAGTAAACTATAGGAATTTGATGATGTTCGGATTCCTCACGAATAATTTTGTTTATTATATTTTGTGTTGGCCTTTTTATTTTGGAACCTATCCTTTACATTATACCAAATGAATTTGTTTGTCGCAGTAACTGGAAAAAGGTTTTAAAAAATAACATTCGTATATATTAAATAAAAATAATTCTATAGAAAAATATAGAAAACATGATATATTTTAAATATTCAACTACTTCGATGGAATGGTATCAATAGATACTTTTTATAACATCATTATCGCATTATCAAAAGCAACACATTTTAATTTATACACCAGTTAACTTGTTTTAAATGTTTGTTGTTTGTAAATATCAAATTTTTAAATATATGTTAAACCTGGATAGTAAATTTATCATATACTTTTACAGAATCATATATATATATAACCATTAAACACCAAATAATCGTTATATTATCCGGTTGCATATCATCATTTCGCTGGCAATATACATTTTAATAGGTATACCGGTATATGAACCTTTCCTTTAATTTTAAAATTACTTGAAATTAATTTTTATTGAATATATTGTATACTAATTGGTACATTGATTGCTTCGAATTAATTAGATGGTGATTGTAGACTTCAATATTGACAGTTTGGTATGATTTCAACAGATATAATACACCAGTCCTCTCTGGTCCCACCTGCTATTACTGAGATATTCAATCCAATAATACTTTTGAGTATAGTAGCAATGGGTAATTTTTTTTTTTTTTTAATGGATCATTTTCACCATAATCTTTGACAAAAATTCTATGGCTTTCAACACAAGTTATCTTCAAATGAAACAATAATAACAACAAATATCTCCGTAAATCACGTTTTACTGGTACAAAATACGACACAAAAATCAAATGTATTTTTTAAACTTTTAGCTCGTGACACTTACACTGAATGATAACGTTTTTTGACTGTATACTCTGATATAAAAAAATTGTCAGGCGATATCGTCTTCATTTTATGTACTGTTAAAGCGATTAATCCGTGAGTTTCCAGTATTCTACAATATATAACTTGTGTAGATACTTTGAATTTATTAATTGTTGTTTTATAGTGCTGGTAAATATTATTTAATATTTTAGTAATTAGTATTTTTACTTTCCTTTCTATAATTCTCATATTATTATTTTCACATAACTTTTATAAACAAATTAAAATAAAAATATTACTAACAATAAATTTCATTTCATTTGTGTATATGTTAATAAATTACCCTTTTTTCATAAATTTTCCTATATCTCTGTTATATTGAATAATAAAACTTTGAAAATAAATCAGTAAATATATAATCGGTAACAATTTATCGTGAGAATTAATTTTATTATATTTTCGCGGGACTCCGTCAACGAATGTTTTTGTTGTGTCTATTGACAAAACATAATAACAACAACTATTATACCAAAAAAAAAATAAAAATAAAATAAGTATACTTAAATAAAAAAAAAAATTGAAAAGCGAACTAAAATAAAAACGGTTAGGTCAGCGTATATAATTATTAAAAAAAAAAAATTGAAAATATTTCTGTGTGTACTCTGTGTCATAAAAGAAAGTCTTTTTTTATATTTTATGACCTTTTGCCACTTGTGCACCAAAAAACAACAAAAGAAAAACCTTTTAAAATTCATCCTATAAATATTATTTGTATCTTATGTATAAGATAAGTTGTTTCATATACGCGTTTATTTCATATTATTCAGTATTAATGTAATAGACAAATATTGTTTCGCCTTCTAAACAATAGTAACCTTTCATAGAAATTATTTATTTACAACTTTTAAAAATCCTTTCAATAATAGTAATAATAATAATAATAATAATAATAATAATAATAATAATAATTTTAATATATGTATATATTTTTTTTGTTCTATACACATACACACACAATATAAGGACAACAGAGAAAAAAAGGATCCCCTAAAATACATTGCATATATATATATATAAATACAGTGTGCAAACATACGACATAGGAACAATAAAACATGTATAAAAAAAAACTATAAACTATAAATAAAAAATAAACTAAAAGTTGCGTAAAGTCTATGATGTTTGCTTGTCCGCGGATTCGTTGTCGTCGTCTTCAAAGTTGTTTAACCCAATTTATTTATTTTTTCATATATGTTTTAAATGTTATAGAGTAATACAAGTAATACGGTTATGTATATGTAATATATTTTTGGAAAATGCTATTATATCAGTTCAGTGTACATAGAATTACACCCTTCACCACAGTAGGGGTTATTTTTTATATAATGCAGTTATATTTATAAAATTTTAAAATAAAAACACCGTTGTTTGTCCTTGCAGTAATAGTATGGAATAAATAGTTAACCTATTTATTATTATTATTATTATTATTATTTATTTATGAATTGCACGTTGTCATTCTTAACGTATGTATTTATTTGTACTTTTCATCTATATATGAATTATTGAAAATATATTATATATAATATATAGGAATGATTTGATCTCGTTTTTTTGGGTAAATACGAGATATACTTATGGTTGAGTCCTTTTTTTTATATTTATATATAGATTATAAATAAAAGACATTTTTGTTTGTGTGTGCAAATGATGAAATTACATATTAATTTATTTAATTGAATTATTATCCATCGTTTGCTATATACAACCATTAAACCAATTCTGTAAAATAAGCTAATTTAACCTTTTTCTTTTGAACTGAAGAGATCCAGTTAGAAAGCAATTTTTTTATATAGTTATTGTTTAGATAGGTCTGACTACTGAAATAAATTGTAATCTGAAATTCGAACATTATTGATGAATATGACAACGGGTGAAGCAACATTTCTCATCCAAATGCTCGTAACTTTATATTTATCAAATTGTTTAATTGTTATTTGTTTTGTATAACGATCATCTGTAATTGTTTTATTTGCAGTTTCAGTAGTTCAGTTCTTGCTGCTCCCAACCATACACTTCTATACAAGCAATCGGTTCGTTTCCATACTATTAAAATAAAATCAAATAATCAAGTAAAATATTTCAGGCAAATGTTTATAAATAAATAAATTTATAACTTATTTTCAAAAACACGAAAAAAAAAGCAATCGATATCAAAATTGACAAAAACTAAATATTAAAACGTATGCGGTCATATATTTACTATATTTATGTCATACTTTTTAAGAATATGTATTGCATTTAACTGTATTTACATACCCTAGTAACACTGTCCGTAGTTTGTCCACAAAATTTCCGCATTATATATGTAGTAGTTCGTAGTTTCAATCCGAGGAAATATCTATACGGATTTCTTACGGAAGTCCGCTGGAATTTTATATTAAAACTGCAACCCTGTCCATAGATTTTTATAAAAAATGTCCTTGGATTATTTGCATATTTCCGATAATAATTTCTACGGAATCTCCTTAGAAGTATTTCTCGTCGCTATAATTCCACAGAATATCCATAGAATTTATATTCACATTTTTTGTTAGCAGATCCACGGAATTCGACAAAAATATCTTTGGATCGTCCATGTATTTTGGCAAGTAATACTCGTAAATTGTCCGTATATTAGCAGAATAAATTTTCTTATGACGATGATGTCAAATCGCGGTTTGATTCAGTTTTTTATCGATACAAAATGGCAAAAATTCATCGATTGTGCATATTTTTTTTGTAATAAATAAAAACAAAAAACCGCATATAAAATCCATGAAAAGTCTTACAAAATTCTTGGGAAATATATAGATATGAGTTGCTGGTTGTTTTAAAAATTATGAAAATAAATTAAAAAGAGTGAGGATTATATATCTAGATAAGCGAAATATATAAAATTTGAACCACTGCCTTGGATAATTGGTGAAATAAATTATGAATACAATACCACGGCGGATATAGGTTGGAGATATTACCCAAACAATCCAAAGATTTCAATTGACCTAAATAAAATATTATTTTATTAAGTGGTAAATCTTCGGACATTCTTTGAACAAATTCCAATATATTTTTTCAATCGAAAATATGTGGATGCTATCCACGGAAATTTTCCTCATTTTTGAAAGTACGAACAAATTGTTACTAGGGGTAGTGACAGATTGACGTATAACTGTGAACATTTCAATATGTGTGTGATGCGTTTAAGAGCTGCTTTATTTTATGAACACACACATAATTATATGTTCAATAATTTTACAAATTTTGAAAAAAACTCTGAATAAAAAATTTGTAAAATCAAACAAATATTTTCTATTTTCTTGCGCTACTTCTCACTCATCACACCACAAACAAAATCATTAAATTTACTGCAATTTACATACGATTATATTTAGAATTTCATTATGGAAAAGTCTATAATACGCAAAACGTTTTAATTTAATAATTTGTAAAATGTTGTAAATGAGTATTGAGTCTATATATGTTCAAGAATTTAGTAAAAATGTGATAATTTAAAAAAATTACTTTAAACGATCCCAAAATATTTACTGAACAGGTGTCGTACTTATAATATTGTTGCGTTACTGATTAGTGAATTCATTCTGATGATTGCTGCACACAAGGACCAAGAAAACTGCCTATATAGCTAATATTTTAACTGTTTTGAAATTTTGTTTACAAGATAAATTAGGGGATTAAATATAAATTATATACAGACTGCGTAAATAAACGTTAATTATAATAATTATAAATTACATACTAACTTCTAAATGTCGATTTTGCATTCAAATAGTAGAATATAAATATATATGTTTTTTGTTCTGTGGTTACATCAGATCATTCGCATAAAAAAATATCATTATAAATATTAAATAATAATAGCTGATCTTGTGTTTTTTGTTTTGTTGGTGACACAATACCTAAATCCATCGTATATAAATAAAAGAAAAACATCTATAAATATTATATGTTTTATATTAAATGTGTGACGACAATGTGAAATATAATATTTATATACGAATTGAATTGAATACCCGCTGTGTGCATCATGTAGTTTTTTATATTCTATTTATAAATTTTATCATTTATTAAAAATAAGACGAAAAAAAAAAGTCAACACAATTGATACAATTTTAAGCTCTCCATATAAATTATTTTATAAACGAATATAATATTTATTTTATTATCATTAAATGTTTCACATTTCATCAAATAAAGGAGTAGCAATACCTATATATAAATCTTGATAATTCATATACCTCATAATTTGGGTTGTAATTCTATTTTCGACAAAAAAAAACAAAAATAAAAAAAAATCCTTGTAAATAATATGTCCTTTGTATAATCAATTGTATTAAAGTATTTTAATTTTTTTTATTTTTATATACTCAAAAAAGAAATATCCTTTTTATAAATTATATAAAGGATTTAGAAGTGCGTGAATATTGTAATGTCCCAGACAAGAGGAATAACACAAAATATATGTTATATGTGAGCATATGTATACGAATTTTGATACAGTTAATCAATATTGTTAAACTTGGATTTAAGAAAGCCGGAGGGCTTATACACATTTTTATTTATGTTGAGAAATATCTAGGTTAAATGTTACTTCTTTTATTAGACTTCCAATTCATATAAATTAAGTTTTTTTTTTCATTAAATTTGTATTATTATTTTTGAAATATGTTTGAGAATTGTAAATAAGTAAATGATTTTCATATTTAATGAGAAAGTATATTTTTTACAAAATATATTTAAGGTAGGGTAGAGCAGCCATAGTTCACATATATATGCTGTAAATATATTTCACAAATTACAATAAATTTATAATTTTTAAATGGTACGGATTAAAGAAAATATTTAGAAAATTGTTTTCTCAACAGATCATAGTACTATGTGTGTGTGTGTGTGTGTGTGTGCACTGTAAATGAAAATCTACCGCAGAGAATTGATGATCAATATAAGATTGATTTTTTATTTATCTTTATTTTATTTTGGACCAATTTTCAACTACATTTTTTTAGGCTGGGCCGTATTTCACCATAAGCGAATTTCATTAGTATTTTTTTTTTTAATAATATTTCCCGTAAATTTGATCAACTTTTCCAAGCATGTGTATACATTAAAATAAAATTCTTCATAAAAAAAATTATATTATTTATTTGCGTGTTTTTTTTTTGTTTCGAATTATACAATCAATTAAAAAATCCTTATAATATTTTATTATTATATAATTATTAGTTAATATATGTATATTATTAAATTAACGCATCATCTCCTTATTAATCATTTATTTTCTGTATAGCTATGGTTTTATATTATCCATAATCCAATCTAAATAATAATCTACTCTTGTGTAGACACCCGGTACTTTTTCTGTACCACATAATTCTAAACCTAAACTAACAATACCGGATAAAACCCATCGAAAACTAGTACGATCAAAATTCATTAACGCTCCGCCACTGTCACCAGGACACGAATCTTTACCACGTTCGCCACCGGCACACACTTGTCCCATGCCTAAACGCAAATATTGTGCACGATATGCATTTGTACAATTTTCATGATCAACAAATGGTATTCTTAATTTTAATTTTATTGGACTTAATATATCACCATATTTTTCACTATCTATAGATTAATAAATTAAAATTAGTTGTTTTAATGATGAAGAAAATATTTTGGAAATAAAACGTACATAAATCTGTTCGTCCCCAACCGGCTATCGATAAACGATTACCATTTGTTAAACCATTATCTGAATTTTTTTTCGGTAAACATATTGGCCGTATAAAATCGGTAAATTTAATGTTATGACTAAGTCGAATTAATGCAATATCATGATGTTGATCATTTGAATAACTTAAATACAAAGAATGAATAATTATTTCATCATAAGAAACATCAATAGCTTCGTCAGCACAGTCTGGTGTACCATTATCATAAATACAATCAATTTTATTTTGCGTATCATATTCACCAAGGCGTACAGCTTTTCTGCGGAAAATATATGGAATGAAATTTATAGTTGTTATGAAAAAATTTACGATAAAAAAATATATTTATATATAAATACAATCCTCCTCTTCTCCTATACGAAATGCCACTGACACAATGAGCTGCTGTTAATACATAACGTTCTGAAATTAACGTACCACCACATCCATACATATTTGTTCCGGCTGGAAAATCAAAAACACACCATTAAAAAACTATTATCAATAAATAACTACTCTATAACTAAATTTATATGAATATTATTTTTCTATTCGTGATTCTAGAAATTTAATAATATTATAATAATATATGTAAACAAACAAATATATACTAAACCGCATATAATATGTACTTACTTGCATTATATACTATTAATGCTGACCATGGAAATTCATCTATGTCAGCAATTTCACCACCATTAATTCGATTACCAAATTGTTCGCCACATTTTTTGGGTAATAATGAATTTTCATTTTCATCACCAAAACGTGACTCAAATAATACATAAGGATGTTGTGCGTCTGATGTATTAATACCATCATTTATATTTGATGGACGTTGCCATCGTTTTCTTTTTGCTTGAACATCAATTTGAATTGTTGGATCTCTATATATATATATATGTGTGTGTGTGTGTGTATAAAAGACATAATATTTATAAAATTGAGTTTAATAATTTCATATTTCATTAATTTCATTACGATGTGAAATATTTTAAAAAGACACATAAAATTATTTATGGTTATTTTTATATAGTAAACGATGAAGATTTGGACATTTTTAGTTTATTTTTTCCCTCATTGAAAAACACATTCTTATACAAAAAATTAGTAATGAATATGATCAAGGTTTTAAATTACAATTATATAATAGACCTGTATGGAAAGTTTTAAATTATGACATATTCTATTTGCGTTGAAATTTATAATATAATTTTTTAAAGGTTTAGATATATGCAAATTTTGCATTTATTTTTCTGTAAATAGTTAATCGATGTATTTAATATACGAAGAGTATATATAATAATAATGACTGAATGACTAAATATTGTATATAGTCCGAACTGACGATGACAAAAATATTAAATGGAATATCAATATTTTGAACAAACCCCCGCTTGAAAATAATATTTACTACAATATTTTTTTATACGAAAATGTATCGTATTTATTTTCATATTAATTGAATGTGACGAGATTATATATTGGATTTATCGCTCATATCGTGTATCGCTTGTATACAATATCAGGTGTACCGGTATCAAATGAGCGTTTTTTTGTGAAAATAAAACACTAATTTTAAATGGTAAAGTAAAAAACATTATATTCAAAATATTGGCCATTGTATTCTACACATTTTGACCAACTTTCTGGTAATTTGTGGTGGGATAGCAGCTCCCAGCCAAGTGCTTTGATTGTATCCTGACCCGGTTTTGCTTTATTTGCAGGTACATTGTCATGGAACAAAATTGCCTTGCCGTGTCTTCTGGTCCATTCTGCTCGTTTTTCGACTAATACATGATCCAAATTTATTGTTGGTAGTGATCAGCATTAACAGTTTCACCAGATTTTAGCAGCTCGTGGTACACCACACCTTTCTGATCCCACCAGACACACAGCATTGTCTTCTTGCCGAAACAATTTAGTTTTGCAGTCGATGTTGATGGTTGTCATGGATTAATCCATGGTTTTTTCCGTTTAGGATTCGTATAAAATAAATCCATTTTTCATTTTTCATGTAACCAAACAAAAATAAAATTCAGGCTCGTTCATTGCAAATGTTCCCTATCGAGACATTTGTATCTTGACGCTCACTTGATACCAGTACACCTGGTATTCACTGTAGTTATAGTACGTACAAATAAACAACAAACCAACTGGTTTAATTATTTTCTAATATAATTATTCGGACAATATAATACTATTCTATATTTTTAAATGTATCATGTATTTTAATTGTGTTATTATTAGTAAAATATAATGTTGAAGTTAGTTAGCTTAACTGATGACATTTTTAATTTAAATATAAACCAGTATATATATAAAATCTATTTGTTCGTTGTAATGTAATTTCAATACACAAAACTATATTCTGCACATTCTATACAATAAATTTTTACTTTGAATATCATATATGAAAAATTAGTTTTATAAATATAAAAAACTTATAGTTCGTATATAAATAATTGCCACAACACAGTAACATGGTAAAAATGTATCACCCTATATAAACATAAACTTATAAATATCATTATGTTTATATGTTTTTTTTATAATAACCCTATGCGGCGGTCAATCATAAAAATTATTATTATCATTATTATTGAACTTGTTTTATTTATTAATATATAATAAACAAGGTTATCATGCACAGCACACTGATACTATCAAATAATTTAAATATTTTTATTATTCCCACTAAATAACTTTGTAATAAATATATTAAATAAATAATTTTCTATATAATATATAATTACGCATACATATACGTATTTTTCTGTTAAATAATGATAGGCAAATAAATAAATAATAAATATTGTTTTAGAATTTGTTATACATTCACATAGTTATAGTTATAATATTTAGTGATTTATATACAATATACAACAAGATAAAAAATTACCTATAAATTTCACCATCATTTGGACAACAAATTAAAGATTCATCTGTTTCGGCATTAGAACATTGAATTTTTCTTAAAAACATAAATTTTCCAAAATTATGTGGTTCTTGTTGTTTTAATTGTATATATTCTAAACAATTTTCTGCACGTTTACATTTTCCTTGATTTTGTTGATTTGGAATATCGCACATTAATCCACTACTGACTATATTGAATTGCAAAAAAATTAATTAAATCACATTATAAAAACAAATATATTAACTATTATAAAAAGTTGAAAATTCAACACTTTAATTAAATTTATAAATAAATAATTATTTTATTTATTTTAACTATTTATTTACCATTTAATTGTGAAATTGAAGATTTTAAATTTATTACCAATAAAAATGATATTAAAATTAAAAACATTGTAATTATATAGATAATTTTTTGTTTTGTTAATCTCGCAATATGTGTAATTAACTTTAATATTATTTATTTATATATTTATTTATTTATTTGTCCATCATACC
The DNA here is from genome assembly GCA_910594885.2 of Bibio marci. Classification (NCBI taxonomy): domain Eukaryota; kingdom Metazoa; phylum Arthropoda; class Insecta; order Diptera; family Bibionidae; genus Bibio; species Bibio marci. Next base: position 45,737,834 of record OU343114.1, read on the forward strand.
ACACACAAATACAAACTTAAATAAAACAAATGATGTTTAAAATCTGAATAAATATCAGAAAAATTAAACCAATATATATTTTTGATACAAAAAAATAAATAAATATAAATTTATAATATTTTCCAAACCTGTTGTATTTTTCAATATAAACTACGTACATAATTATTTCACAATATAATTAATAATATACATAAATATATTAACTATATATTTCTTAGTATATATACTAAAGAATAGTAGTATTATAATTTCAACCATCTGTGTACTGTTGTTTTCTTAAAATTTTTTCTTATTTACTATTTACTGTGCGACTCAAAAAAAATTGGTTTAATATGTATTGCATTACACGAGTAAGTTATTTTATAATTATATTTGTTATAATTTTACCACTTTTATATTCAGGTGCACCTTTGTCCATTTTAAGCACACCCTTGGAGAAATATCGTGGTCATTAAAATTAATTTAATATTCCTGAACCATTTAGTAAATAAATTAGGCGCGTAGCTTTCATATGAACAGAACTAAAAAATAGAAACGGGGAGCGTCTGAGATAAGGGCACCGAAAACTGAAAAAAATAAATGCTAAAATTATCTCGATAACTTAATTTAAAATTAATATCACTTTCCTACGACTGCCTCGACGAAACGTTTTTAGTAATATCTCGGATTGTAGTTAATATTTTTACATAAAATAAAAAGCAAATGAATGATGAAGGAATCGAGAAGAGTGTGTATAAATTATTTTGTCAATAAATGGTCTTATCAATTAAGTATATTAATTTAGAATTGATTGTTTTGTTTTACCATTTAAATACAATCCGAGATATTACTAAAAACGTTACCCCGAGATTCTCTCAATTAGGCGTAATCAACTTACCCCAAGACAATCTTAAACTGTTGGAGCGGTTTAACGTAGATAGAAAACCCCTATATTAGTTACTTACATAAGTTTTTTACTTCAGGAAAAATTGAACCATTGTCGACTTTTGCCGGAAAGTTAAACCGCAAAAAAAAAATTATATTCGATTCGAAGACTAGACCTGTAATGGGAAAACCTCATAAAAACGCATTGAGAATCTACCTCTGACGTAACGTGGAAACGGTTCTATTACACACAGCAAGAAACAAAAAGAAGATTCAACTAAAATATAATTAAATTGAGATAATATAGAACAAAAATTAGCAATCAACAATTTTTCCAAGCCCTTTTTTTTTAGAAGAAAAATCTCTGTGTATATTCTAAACAATGTTGATGCATTTTTATTTAAGGGTGTATTTTCAAAATTATGCCCAGGTCGTAAAATTTACTCGGTACGAGCCTGTAAAATAATTCATGGGAAAAAAAAAAAATCTGGGTGTACAATTAAATAAATTTTCCCGAAAAAAATCAACTTTTATAATATTTTGAAATGTTTGAATACAGAAATAGAAACTTAATGTATATTTTCCTATGTGGAAGAACAAATTTTTTAAAATCCTTTATGTTTTCAAAAGATTTAGTTGATCTTTCACATACTTTCAGAAAAAAAAAAAAGAACGATGATGCTAAAAACACAAATTCAGAATCTCACGCAACCTTAAATTTTACTGAAAAAATTAAATACATTTTTAACGCAATATTTTATGATTGAATTGAAATTTGTGGTTTTTATTAATCATTTTTGCATGCGTTAAATGTTAAACATTGACTTAGATTTTGAGTCACTCTGTGTATGTGTACTTAATAAATATATATATTAATATAGTTACGTATCAAATACTTGTTAAAAAAATTATTGTTACCTTTGTTCTCTTTTTTATTTTATTTAAGAAACTTATTTATTTATTATTTTGTATTTATTTTTTTTTTAGCTTTGTCTTATTTATTATTAATATATTTATAATTTTATTGATAGCGCATGTATTTATAATTGCGAATAATTAACTTATATTCTTAAATTTTATTTTGTTGATCGCCCACGGTTTAAGTATTTGTATATAGCAGAAACTAAATAAGAAAAATTGCGTATATAATTATTTATTAGTTTTTTTTTTAACATTATATTGACATGATTGATAAAATTCATCATCAAATTGTCATAATGAACAAAAAACACAGACACAAAAACTATTTTATTATATTTGCTAACGAACGGTCACACCTTATCAAATATATAGTGATATAGCTCTGCTAAACAAATTGTATTTGCAATATTAATATTAATATATGTAAAATTACAAAATTTATAATTAATTGCAATATTTATAAAATTACAACAGGAAAATATATCTTTCGTTCTTTGTGGTGATAGTGATTTAATATGTGAACATATTATGGATGGAACTATTTTTACACTATTTCAATTACGATTTTATTCCAGAATTGGTTTGTATATATAAGAACTTTCATTACACATTATATATAATTTACTTTCAGTATAATGTCAATCATGCATAGTCTATTTTTTTTCAGTTATGTGTATACGTACATTAATAACACAATCATTGTAATGAAAATATTTATAAAATATTATATATGGACACTCCAAATTACAATTTAAGCACATTGAAGAAATTCGAATGAAGGATTTTATCTTTATTCTATAGAGAAATATAAAGAAAATGTTGGTAATATAGAATAGCACTATTCAAATATTAAATAATCAATTGTCTGTGTGCATATATAGGTTTTTTTTACGTGTAATTAATTCATTGTCGAGTTTTTTTTTATGTAGGCGTCATAAACATATATGTTTATTATAAAAATTTAAATTTAATAAATAATACTTATTATTTATTAATCATGTAATTTATTTATACAAACACACAATGTCAATAAATAAATAAGTTAAATCGCATTTTAATGTATGATGATTATTAATTAACCATTAACAATAAGGTATATACAAATATATAATATACAATAGATTTAAAATATTGATATTGTTTACTTCTTTAAAATAAAAAAACGACATTTGCTGTGTTATTTTCATTGACCTGACAATGTCAAATAATATAATTTATATCACATTATGATGGAGGACAACATATTCAAGTAAATTTATTATCGTCTACACTGAAAATAAAAGTATTCTCTAAAAGCAGAAAATATATAAACAGCAAATCTTCTGCCTATATACGTCCGATCAAATAGTCAGCGGTTAGAACAAAAACGCATATTTTACAATTGTAAATAATTTTTATTCCTCTCTAGCAGAAAAGTTTAACTAAACTTCGAAATTTCTGCTATTTACGAATATATATCAACAAATGTATCTGTTGCGCAGGCAAATTTGTTATTATATTTTGAAAATGATTTTACTAATTTAAAAGAACTATTTGCGACAACGCAGATATAATAAATATACTAGAAAAAGTGTTTTGCTTTTGTAGCAAAATGTTTTACTCATTTCAACGATAGTTTCTACCATATGAGAAAATGTTACTTCGACTACTCAGATGAATCTACTGTTACGCATAACTTTATATTTGCTAGAAGATGATTTTTGCTTATTACGTTACAGCTATATTACCGCCCTCGATTAATATATCTGCCATTTTATGCAAACTAATGTTGATGTAATAATTTGATTTTGCTAATGGTGTGATTTTTCTTCTTTGGTTGCAAATTGGCTTTTATAGCAAAATGAGAGTTTTTTGCTAAAATAATATTTCCTTCAGTAAATAAATAAATAAATAAATAAATAAATAAATAAATAAATAACAAACATTGTTTTAAAATATTTAATAAGTATTTCAAAATAAGGAAATATTATAATAAATGTAGATATTTAATTTTTAAATCTAAATTTTAAAAAATTAACCTAACCAAAAGCGTTTATTTTCTTCGATAATTTTAATTTATAGCTACCTTTGTTTTGGAATAAAGTTAATGATGATGGCATTTCCTGGTATGATTTTGATAGCAGCTTATAATTTAATACTTTGCGGTTATGTTGGGTAAATGCTCTGCATCGGTATTAATTGAATTCATTTTAAATATATTTGATTACCACTATTATTATTGTAATTCGTAAAACATTATTGTATTTAAATTTAAAAATTTTTATAGTTTATTTTCATTTAAATTAATGAAGTTTAATATTTAATTAATTTAAATCAAAATTCACACAGAATTTTTCTATTATTTTACAAAACTGATAGTCACATAGTCACACCACAATTATTTATTTAAAAAAATGTAACTTTATTTATTTCTATTATCAATAAACTGTTTATTAATTATTACAACACAATTTTACAATATAAGAGACAGAATTTTGCACGAATGCGTAACCGAAACTGACTTGTTTGATACAGAAATTGAATATATTTTACAACTAATATGGATCAGTAAAATATTTTTGCACTTTGCAGCAAAAGTGTTTGATTGATAATGCAGAAGTTATACCAATACCGGAGATGCATTACTCTAAAAATTTAACAAATATTTGAAAGAAGAAGTAATCTGCGAATAAAGCAGATTTTTAACAAATGCGCAGAAGAGTTCTTTTAAATGTTTACCCGAAAATATATATTACGGACATGACGAATAATTTACGGATAACGCATAATGTATCTTTTAAATATTTTATATAAGCACAAAAACTTATTTTGCTGTATCAGTAAATATTCTAATCAAAATTTGGATGTGTTTTAATAACAGAAATTTTACTAATTCGGTTAAGTTTCTGTTTAAACAGCAAAATTGCTTTTACTAACGTCCAGCAGAACTGTAGTATGCTGATATCGAATAATATTTATGTGGCAGTATATATAAATATAATAATGAAATAATCAAATAATTGTCTAATAGATATAGGACCACATTACTATCTTTCAGGATCCAATTTCTAAGATAAATTATGTTATTGCCGCAAATAAATCTATGATGGAATTAATGTTTTCGTAATTATTTTCACTTTTCTCCTATAAATATTATTAATATCTATATTTATGAATATCGATCGCATGCTGACGTAATGTATTAATACAATAATTTATATACGCGATGCATACAAATTTACTCGAGACTAGAGTATGTAAGGAATGGACTATGCATTTATTTAAATAATTAAATACATATAATTATAAAGTTTGTTAAATTGTGATTTCTATCACATATACCATATATTTATATAATGCATAATCTATCAGAGTATACAAAACCATATATTAGATTATATATATATAAGAAAAATAAATAAATTAAGAATTTAATGCATTAAATGTACGTCGTTTAATCCATTTTAAATACCTGCCTACTTTTGTATATACACCTGGATAATTTGAATTTCCACATTCTTTTGGTCCATACGAAACAACACCAACTATTATCCATTGTAATTCATTATAATTAGTTTTTATTGTTTCCATTAAAGCATTACCGCTGTCACCAGTACATGTATCAATACCAATTTCACCACCAGCACAAATTTGTCCATTACTAATAGTTCGATGTGAATTTGAATAGATTTGTTGACATCTTGTTTTACTAACATATGGTAATATTGCTTTTAATTTAACCGAACTATATGGTGCTACAAAATTTTATAATATATTATTGTATAAAAATAATAATTTCTATTATAAATTTGTTATTAAATTAAATTAAATATACCATATTCGGTGCGTCCCCATCCACCAATAAAAAAACTATCATATTGTTCAGAATAATATTCATTATCAGCATTTGGTAAACAAATTGGTTGTACAAATTCTAAAAATTATATTAATAATATAATAATATTTTGATAATCTATATTTTTGGTTGAATAATAAAAATCCAATTACCAGTAAATACAATATCATCAAATAGCTTTATCAAACCAATGTCATGATATTGATTGAATGATGTTGTCACAAACTCTGGATGTGGATATGTACTTTGAATTTTATAGTCTCTATGTGGTGGTGCACAAAAATTATGTGAATCAAAACAATCTGGATTTGTATACATATTATGTTCACCAACTCTTATGTGATCTCTGCGGTCAGCCGCCAAAAAAAAATTACATTAGCTGCCTTTTATTTTTATTAATTTTTGTAGCAAATATCAAATAAATCCATAAATTATATATATATTACTTACGGTTTTCCGACAATTTTTATTATATTACCCGTTAAACAATGGGCAACAGTTAATATAAAATTTTTATGAATTATAGAACCACCACACTTTGGTATATTAGAATTTACATAATAAATTAATATTATCCATGGAAATTCACCAACAGATGTTTCAACACCACCAACAATACGTTGATAATGTTTTGTTTGTTTACCACATTGTACATTTTTAAATGGTTCCGGTTCAATATATTCATTCAGTGGATCCGTAATTTTTTCTTTTAATACATTTATTGATATATTTTTGAAACCCTTAATTTCATCCGTAGCATTTTCGAGCAGATTTGATTCATTATATTCAGTGCCTGTATATAAATAAATAGAAGAAACTTTTAGTATAATTCGCACTCACAAATTTTAACACACAAGCGGTATAATATAAACCGTAAAATTTACACATAAACTTATATCACATATAAACTTACTTCCATAATTTATATAACTTATTAAAAATATAAGAATAAAAAATTTATTGGAGTACATTTCTTACAGTCTATATTCTATAAATATAAATAGATACTAATTACTAAATAATTCTATTACATTAAAATATTGTCCTGAAATGATATAAAAAAACTAACGCATGTAAAATATTATAAATTTTATTGTTATTATTATAATTATTAATATATTTTTTATAATGTCTACGAGACACGATAATAACTTATTTTTGCACATAAAATGTTTATAGGATTTACAAAATTTTTAAAATAACAAGTTTCTATTTCGATAAATATATTTTTGTGTTTAAAACACAGGGTTTTCCATTACGAAACTTTAGGATTTTGTGAAATATCATGTATATATAATTTAAAGGATTAAAGATTGATATTACACAATAATAAGTTTTATAAATGTACGAGTATCTATAGTTTTGTTAAATAAAATAAATTTGAAGATATGTATAGAAAAAATGACAATTGCTTGTCAGAATACGTGATGATAAATTGCTTTATTATCCACCATATATAGATTGGAATATCGTTGTGTAAAGTGTATCAAGCTAAAAGTCGGTAATATATTAGAAAATAAATGGGTTTGTGCTCAAAAAATAATTCATTATTTATTTTTTCCTTATTATGTGATCTCCACTTAATAGAATCAACTTTTATAATATTTATTTTTAACAATATGATGCTGCGTATCAATGTGCTCGCATAAATACGTTAATTAATCGTCGTACATATTTTAAATATGATATAATCACTGACGTATAATTGATTTTGATATTAGTATATAATTTAATTCTATATAAAAAAAAGTATAAATAAAGCGAAAGAAGATGATTCTCTGAAAATATATATAATATCCTAATATCTGTCTGGTTTGGAAGACCCAGTACAATATTTTCAATTAAAGAAAAGCGGTTAATACAATAATTTCAATTGAATATTTTATATATTCTTGTATGTGGAGGTATAAAAATAAATAAATTAAAAAAAAATAGCATAATTATAACAAATTAATTTTTAATATGCCTATTAATTTACATTTTATCATTCCCTAATATAAATATATATATTAAATATACAATAATTTCATGGCATATTAAATTTTATTATAGTCGTACATAAAATATATAACTAATAAAAAAAAATGCATGTTTTAGCTGATAAAAATTGGTTTATATTAATATAATAATAATAAAATAAACAGGTGGGAATTTCATTTATTGCAAAAGGTAAACCACCGCATCACCTACAACTTAATGTATGTATAATACTATCATGACTGTTAAAGGTCGCACCTACTAAAAGTTGATTGTACCGCCTTGTGGACATTAATCTATTTTCTTGAAATACAACAGCTAATTAAATTAAAATTGGTTATATACACCACCATCCTTGCACATAATAACTGATAACGATTGCATTGAAAATCGAAAATGAAATTTTGAAAAATTTTCACTGCACATGCAAACGGTAAAACGATGGAAACTTATTTAAATACCCAATAAAAAGTCATTAAACTATAAAATAAACAATGCATTATCCAAATTTTATTACGATCAAGGGTAACACAACAATATTTATATATAAATTTTGTGTATGTATTATTATTTAAGATTTTGTTATGAATTAAAAAATAATTTATTTATGAGGTAGATAACAAAAGTTGTGGCAGTTAAATTGTGCGTAAATATATAAGTAATAAGTTTTTTTTATTATGAAATCCAAATCCACTACCGTTTCAAAGACTTCCGGAAATAATAAAATATACGTGTGTTTTAAAAAAAATAGAAACAAAAACATGAAATAGAAGGGCATTGTGATACGGCTGCCAAAACGATGTTACGTAACTTAAGTTCGACATTGGTTTGTTTAAATAATTAAATTAAATAATTGATAAAATTTTACACCATCATTATAAATTTATTTATATACCACATGTCCCAGAAAAAACTGTCGTCACTTATTCTTTTTCCTTAATTTTTTTCTTTCCTGCGATTTTGTGAACCCTTTTTTATGTTCTTAAAATAATATACCTAATTCAAAGGGATTTTAACAGCTACTGTGTTTTGATTATGGTATTTTCTGTATAGCGCATCCATTGAATAAATATTTTCTGCAAATTGAACTATTAATTTCTGCCGGTTCAACTATACGCGCACCAAAAACGACACTGCAAATAAATTAATAGCGAAAAATAAAAGTACTTGGCACTGAAAAGTTTAACAATTTTGTGATTGTGTAATAATTATTGTTAAATTATAATTATAATATTTTTCAATTTAAATCATATATCTTGCTAGTATATGTTATTCTTACTACAGTTTTTTTTTTCAGGGACATGCTATAAAATACACTTTTATATTAATAAAATTAATTATTCAATTAAATATTGCATATTTAATTCATAATTCCAGTTCCTATAAATGTCTGAGTTCATAATTTTTGTTATTCTATTTTTTATATGGATGTATATAATTCTGTTTTTATATTACACGGCGACTAGTGTATTTGTGTATTAAATAATATGTGTACAAATATGACTTTACGGTTCAAAATTAGGCGGCTACGTCAGTACACTGTAATGATGTCCATCAGCTGTTGCATTATTTATGAATGAATATGATGCATTATTTGTGTGTGTGGAATATTTTAAACCATTCGTTGCATCAGATGTTGCTACACCTAAATCATTTAATATACGCAACAAAAACAATTAAAAAAAAAAAGGTTTCACCTAACGATTATAATTTTATTTAATAAAAAATTATGTCCAATTCCAAAATAAAAGTGTCTTTCTCAAAAAAAAGAAACAAAATCATATTTGCACGCCCATTATAATATATGTAAATAATTTCTATATATTATAAGAACTTTACACTAATACAAATATGTTGTAGAGAGTATTTGCAAATATCATATTTAAAACACACCACATGCAAACAGTTGAATTGACGACCTCTAAGATTTTAAATCTCAGTGTTTGTAATATTCGTTGAGTATCTTATATATTTCAAATTAATTGTTTGTACAATAACTATATATTTTTTATTGATGTTAACATCGTCATCGAGTTAACACCTCGCTCTATTGTTTTATCATACAGTTATTGTGTTTGTAGTAATAAAATTAAATTAATTAATGTTTTTAAACCAACCATCCAACGTATATCCTATATTATCTTAATTAAAATGTTAAATAATAAAATAATTAGTGTTGTTATTGTATTGTTATCGTTGATTTTATTGATTCAATCACAGTGTATGTATTATAAACAAATTAAAATGTGAATATATATTTGTAAATTAAAGACAACAAAAAAACCTTCATATTGCAACAAAAAATTTATAACAAAAAATATCTTGTAATTCCCATTTAATTATTATATTTATTTGAGATTTTGTATTTTTTTTCATTATTCTTAATCTTGAACAGCGATTTTCAGAATTTATTTTTTGATTAAATTAAAAAAATTATAAAAAATTATTTATAAAAAAAAAACTTGTTCGACTTGTTGTTGATAATAATAATAATTATAATAATAAAAAAAACTGATCAGTCATTGAACATTCAACATTTATATAATTTTTACGATGATGATCAGAAGAGCGACTATTTTTTTGTGTGTGTAAAAATCTGTAATATCTAACGAAATTATAAATAATAAATTTTGTATAAATATAAATATGCAATATTTATATATTTTGTGCTCTGAAATAATTGAATATTTTTAAAATACAACAATTTACAATAATTTATTAAAATTAAACCATTACATTATTATTTTCATCATTATTATCTAATATAAATAAGCATTATTTTCTGAATAATTTGTGCAAACTAATAAAATACTGGAAAAATAATCGATAGGGAAATACCAATTTTTATTTTTAAAATTATATATTTACATTTTATTTTATTTTATTTTATTATAATAATATATTTTTACATATTTTATTTATTTACTATCAATTTGTTGATCATTCATTGGCTATATATACACATTGACTCAGTTTCAGAAAGACTCGCCGCAGCTCAGAGTACTTACACATGTATTTATATTTACATTTATACAAATACCTAGAAAAATAATAATATACCTCATCAACATGGTATTCTCATTTTATTTTAACCTTAATAATATTATGTAAAATTTTATATACAGGGTAATTCTTGTTATGGTAATAATTACATTTGCATATATTATATCGTTTTAGTTTCCAACAATTGCTAGCTTTAATTCTTTTTTATTTTTTTGTATATATATTCGCAGAGATGTAATACTTTTCCCACTGCTTGCATTGTTTTATATAATGATTTTGACTAAAGAATTACATTTCTTGATTTATTCGCTACTCGCGTGCTCGATTTTCGTTGAATGATTGGGTAAAATTATTTATTTTCTACTGCGGTTAATGTACATAATAATATGTTTTGCTACCCAAAAAATTGTTGACCCTGGATACACACGTTATTTTACATTTAGTAATATTTAGTAGAATTTTCTTCATCACCAGCACTTATAAATTTGATATAAAAACCTGCTTTTTTTATGATATGATAATATGGGAAATATTATATAGATGTTTAACCTTTTAACTGCGTTCGACGTGTATACAAGTCAATTTACCATATAAAATGAACGCAGTTAACTGGTTAAACGATTTAACTATAAATTGTATACAGTGAACAATTAGAAAAACATTTAAATTACTTAGGAATATTCTTTAAAGATTTAATATAAATGTGTACATAAAACCATTCTATTTAGTTATTTAGAGCATGGTACAATTATATCAATTTCAAATTAATGAATTGTCACACTCACAAATGTAATTGATAAATGTAAAAACTAATCTATTGCTTTTAATCCAAAATAATCACGTCACATTCAATAAATATGAGCAAAGATTTGAGTCCAAGTTTGATATCAAAAATATTGTATTGAATGGCATATTTTTATCACCATCAATTTGGCATAAATACATAATATTTTTACTGTACTTATAAATTAAAGCGAATTAGTCTTTCCCCATCAATATTCCTAAATTTTAATTCATATCATCATCATCATAACACATATAGAAATGTAGAAATAAAAATTTTGTTTGGTAAATGCTTAACCGAAATATATATTATATTATATGTATTGTAGCTTGCCCACCATCTGGGTTTTGTATATCAATTTATGATTGTCCACAAGCACTTGCTTTACTGCAACAACAATATGTATCGGATGCTACAAAATCAACAATAAGAGGTTTACAATGTACAAATATTGGTGCACGTTTTCCAGTTTGTTGTTCAGACGATATTCCAAAACCGACATCGCCTATTATTTTGACTACAATAAAACCTACAACGGATACTAATACTGGTGGTGTGGGTACAGATGCTGGCGACGTAATACCAAAAAAAGGTATTTGTGGTGTTAGTCCATTAGGTAACAGAATTTATGGTGGTAATGCAACCGAATTAGGTGAATTTCCATGGATGGCTTTACTTCAATATGAAAATCGTAAGTGTTTATTTATATATTTCATAAGTATATACTAAACAACGTGTGTCTATCTAATATATTTACAATGTATTCTCATACACTTATTTGTATTGTATGTGCTTATTAGCGCAGATTTGAATCCTTTTTGGAATTTTTTGATAAATCGTACTTGTTTCAAGTTCATGAAGTTACGAATTTGAAAAGAAATGCTAATGAAAAGTGTTGGACAGAAACACTTAAGTATATTATAATTATTAACAATTTAATTTTAAGCCAATTTTTTTCAATTTTAATTTAAATATGCGTGTATGATTAAAACGTGATCTTTATGGAATTTCAAATTAAATTAAATTTATTAATATATTTATTGGAAATTTAGCTAATAAAGCCGGATCAAAAACATTTAGTTGTGGCGGAAGTTTAATAAATTCAAAATATATTTTAACAGCAGCTCATTGTTTAGTGGGTGACATAGAAACGGCTGTTGGTAAATTGTATGACATATTATTGCTTATAATTAATAAATATTATAATAAAGTGCGATCGATCGTAAATAAAATTCATATATATTATTTAGGGTAAGTGTACGTTTGGGTGAATATGATTTATCAAGTGATAATGATTGTGTAGAAGATGAATGTGGTGATCCGGTAATTGATATACCGGTTGAAAAAGTTATTCCACATGAAGCATACGATCAGCGAAGTCGTAATAAAATTAATGATATTGGTTTAGTGCGTTTATCGCAAGCAGTAAAATATACAGAATATATAAAACCGATTTGTTTGCCATCGGTTGTACAGCTACAGCGTAGCGTTGCAAATGAGAATTTATTTTCATCTGGTTGGGGCCGTACACTATTAAGTATAATTAAATGGAAATTATAATTTTTAATGGCATTTTTTTTATGTTTGTAAATTCAATTAATTTCATTTTCTTTTAACAATATAGAAAAACAGAGTACAATAAAATTAAAGGTTAAATTACCTTTTGTTGATGAAAAAACGTGTATTGATAAATATAGAACAATTCGTACAGATATAAGCGATACACAATTATGTGCCGGTGGTGCATATGCTGAAGATACATGCGATGGTGACTCTGGTGGTCCGTTAATGAAAACTGTATCGTCATTGTGGAGTATTGAAGGTGTTGTATCATTTGGACGTGGATGTGGTTTAGAAAATTGGCCAGCTGTTTATACACGTGTATCCAGTTTTGAAGATTGGATTAGAAATAATTTAGAACCATAATTGTGTAGTTGTATTAATAACGAGCCATAATTTTAATTTTTTTATACATGGAATAAAAAAAACAGTAATAATTTTATACTATATTTCCTCAAACTTTTCAATCAAACTGTTAGTTCGCAAATGTCGTAACTATTATATATTTATAAACTATTATTTTATTTGATACAATCAATTTGTATTAACATACACTTAAAAAATTTAATAATTATAAGAATTGAAAGGCAATATTATTAACCAATACTCTATAGAAAACGCACATTTTTTGTCAAGTCTCCTTCACTCAAACTTAAATTACAATGGTAACTATTAATTAGAATTTTTCTTATTGAAGAAATTCATAAGCTTTTCATACGTTTTCGATGTCGATGGTTTTCCAGTGTTTTAATCAGCTTTTATTTTTATCACGAATTCTCGACCACTTTTGAACCACGGATTAAATCTTTTTTATTTAACTTATTACTTATTAATTAGTAAATTTTGAAGAATTGCATTATGACAATATTGCTTTCCATAATATCTTATTGATGTTTCCAGTCATATGAAGAAGTATTTGTACGCATAGTTTAATTAAATATAAATATAAAACGAAAACGCCAGAAAGCAAGCAATTTCATATATGCAATATCAATATTTTGATTCAAACATACGAGTATTCTTTAATAATTTTTGCATTGAGACGTTGATGGACAATGTGAATAAATTGTATTTATAAAAATAATAATATGCGAGCTACTTGGAATACTTCCAAAAAAAAAACCCTTGACTCTATGAAGGTAATCAAACAAAGTGTTTTTTTTATTATTCCAATGAATTCCAAATTTCACTATATCCCGACAGAGTGTGTGTGTTGGAGATATTCTTTCAATTATTCATATATAGTATTTTTACGAATTTCCAAAACCGTCTTTGTCATCACAACTTCAATAATTCCTATTAAGAGCGAGCATAATCTATGATGATATTCGATAAATTTGTTACAATTTAATTACAATATATTTTAAAAAGTAGTATTTGATTTTTCATCCCTTAATTTGGAAAATTTCTATTAGAATATATGTAATACAGTTTTTTTTATATTCTTTAATTTATTTACAACATTGTTAAACATTAATAAAATATTTTTACCACAAATCATAATATAAGCTATCTGTCTTCATTACTAAATTGGGTGATATATTTACCACTTTCAAATTAGTTTTTGCTAATAAAATGTTCCTGGATTTATGAATACAAAAAAAAACACGAATAACTCTAAAAATATTGATTTGGAACGTTATTCAAAGTTTAACAATGTCTACACACATCCTGTTATGGGTGGATCAATCAATAAATATGTCTATCTTAAATAAAATAAAAGTTTAAATAATGTCCCTTGGCAACATTTGTCATTGTACTTGTATTATATGTTACGTGAAAAATCCATATATATCAAATATATCATGATTATTATCAAATGGTTTGTTGGTGATTCACTTGTGAATTTAATGAATAAGGTCTCCCCCTTTTTATTATGGAAAACGCATACGCACAAAAATGTACCATAAAATAATCATTGAAATAAATTTCTTTAACTTTACATTTATATTAATAGAAGAGCAATGCGTAAATTACAAAGCTATTAAAAATATGCCTAAGTTAACTTAAAAACTCATATAAGAAATATTGTGCGTATGTGAATGTCTTGTGTACTAATACTCTTTGATTATTATATATAAAAAAAAGATTTAACATTTTTCAACAGATTAATATACTTATATAATTTAGATAGAGTAATATTAACCCTTTCTGTAATGTCAGCAATTCATATATAAAATATTGAAATTGAAACATAATAAATATGACGACGAAGACATTTAAAAGTCGATTTTCTTAATGTATTTCATATATATTTATTATTGTTATTATTATTATTATTATTATTGTACACGTAAGGGAATATTCAAATGGAATGGATAATAATTTAATTGAATTGTATATATGTTTATGTTGTATACTCGTACTCATCCATCGTATATATATTGTCACATCCCTCTCTACAATACGAATACAAAATCCTGAATCATAGATAATTCACTACCCTAAATATTTGATTTATTTCCAATTATTATTATATATTTTATTACATATATAAAATTGATTAAAATAATTTCTATTGTTTATGTGAGTTATGTGATTATTTCTAAAACTTATATATATAATCTATATTATTATATGCCCATTTATAATTTAACATCAATCAATTATCATTAAAAGATGTATATGTATTTTATTAATATGTTAATAGTTTTCCATTCAAGTGTAAAAATAAATGTGTGTGTGTGTGTGTGTGTATATTTGTAAGACATAATATGCAAAATCCATAAATCAGAATTAAGTTTTTCCTTATTTGAATCCGAAAAAACATATATAACTATGCAATATAAAATATAAAAACCTCTGTTCAGAATAAGACGATAAATAAAATACTTTCTTGAAAATATTGTATTGTGTGTACATAAAAACGATTAAGTTAATTGCTTTTTGCACGAAAAATGTGATAAGAATTTTCATGGAAATGGGTTTTTCTAATTTACATTACCATATACGTTTATTTTATCGTATACATATACGTTAATGATATACACACAAACAATTTCATTATATTGTATTGTAATTGTTGTTTAATTTGCAAGAAAAAAAAAGGGTATTTTAAATTAAAATATATTATTGCGTTTTTCTATAATAATAATAAATCTTTAATAATATTTTTAAGAAAATTTGTATTTATGTTAATGTAAAATTAATGCTAAAATGCAGTAGAATTTATTTTTATTTTATCATTAAATTGTTTATTTTATGTATATTTAAAAGTATAGTTTAAGTAACATTCAAATGTAAAAGTAAAAAGGAAGATTTGATTTTGAAAATTAATATTTTCACAGATTTTTTATTAAGATCCACACTATTAATATTCTATTTAATGTTTGCAATTATTTTTCACATATTCATTAATACGATTTTACGTATAAGTAAATGAATTATAATTTACATATTACATTTTATAAATTATTTATTTGTCAAAAAAATCAGGCCACCCAACATTATTTTTACCAATAACTATACAAAACGTAATTTTAATTTCACTTATATTTTGCACATTTTTTACAACAACCAAACAAATGTGGTCATAATAACAAAAAAACTAATTACTATTACACACTACTTATAGACAAGAAAAATCAATTTTAGGTAAATTATTACAAAACTTTATCAATTTCCAATCTTGCGTGTAGAAGAAAATATTTTAAAATTGTATCATGTGCCATTAGATTTTTTTTATTTCAAATATAAAAATTAATTATATTATGCCAGAAATTTCAACGATTGTGGAAAATTGAGTATATTTTGTGAACGTTACAATTTAAAAAAATTATCCTAGACTGGCAATTGATTGCGTTTCATAATAATTTACAAAAAAAATTATGTATGTGTTTGACCCTTAATAAATTAATAAAAATTATTCATTTGTAGGAGGCTCTTAAACTTATTTCGTATTTTTTTTTTTACACATTTTTACACAATTTCTGACAGAATATTTTAGTTATTATACAATAGATTACGACGTTTTCTAGTTTTTGCTTTCTGATTTCTGCTTTTCCAAATTTTTAGCAGGAAAATCTCATGCGACTGTCACCACGCAGTAACACTAGTATAATTTTTGTCGAACCATCGGGTTATATATAATATTTTTCAATGTAGTGATGCCAAGATCTTCACTCTCCACATTGGTACTTTTTTTTCTAAATATTTTAACGGATAACAATAAGGGGGTTTTCTTAGTATGTATTTTTTGAACCCAATTTTCGATGATTCTCTTACATTGATGTATATCCGCGATAAAACGTTCAAAGTTGTATTGCAATGCGTATCAACAAGTGTTTGTGGTTTGTTGGCATAAGACCCATTGACTTTACATATAACCCCATAGAAAAGAATTAATTCATGTTATGTCGCATGATCTCTCAATGATATCAATTGACGGTGGTCCATTTCTCGAAATAATGAATACAAAAATTTTTCTTTCATCAAATGTATTGTTTCATTAGCTGTATAGCATCGTCTTGTTGGAACCACAATTCGTCTGAATATTGATATAATCAATTTTTGGAAAATAAAATTGATTGAGCCATTGCTTTGAAATGAATTCCATGAAGATCGCAATTGTCGTTCCTGCATCATTTTTGAAAAAAAAATAATGGACCAATGATTCCACTAGACACCATATTTGAAACAACAACAAACAGTCAATTTTTCTGAATGTATTGGTAATTGTTAAATTTTTTGAGGAATTCTTTCACCCCAAATTCTACAATTTTGCTTGTTAACAAAGCCAGCAATGTAATTGATGATAATGTGTTTTTTTGCCAAAATTAAAATCAATTTCAAGTCTTTTTTTTTTTTTCTAAAAAATTTTAATAATTTACACGCGTTGTTCAACTCATTATGAAATGGTATAATGCAGTGTCAATAAATGTCACAAAAATTGATGATAATGTAGCCAGTACAGTAGAATGTCAAAGATTGAGCGTCCTTATATCGGAAAACTCATTATATTTTATACAATATATATAACGATACAACAATTTGTTATAAATTATGTTTCGATATAGATACTGTATTAAATAAAATATTCTTACATGCGGTTGAATCGAATAAAGTTTGTTGTTTATAACCATTGATCATTGCTGCTGTATAAATAATGTCAAACAAAATATTTTCAAATATATTCGTGTTTTTTTGATTTTATATACAAATTTTTTATCTGTCTCTGAGTAATACGAAAGTGATGTCAACTGTTTATAGACGATTCAGTTCTGATTGTCTTGTCTTTTTGAGATTAATAATTTTATATAATTGATTGACAATGAGATGAAATATATATGAAAATGTGATCAACTATGAAATTTTATGTTTATTATATAATAAAAAGTATTGTTTTACTAATTTGAAAAAGTGCCATTATAATTTACATTATCCTCTAATCTAAATTCCGGTTTATTTTTATCTACAATATATTGTATATGAGATATATATAAAAAAAAATAATTAGGGTAAGGATTCAGAATACTACAGAATTTACAAATATATACGCCACAATATATAACCATTTAAATAATTCAATTATATCTAATATATTATTATTATTACAATATTTGTTCGCGTATTTCTTTCTTCCATTGTATACATTTATAATAATATAGTTTTAGTTAGAGCATAATAATAATACAATGCATTAGACTAAAAAGCAAAAAAAAGGAAAAAAAAATTAATTTCAATATTTACATAATTCTTAATATATATACGCCCAACTTTTCATCTATACACAATACCATAAATTCTCAATTGTTTTCATACAGTTGATTACATTTTTAAGATGTTCATATATAAATATATACAAATTTCAGTTCACATATTTCACAATTCATTTCAATTCACATATACTATAATACAAATACATTTAATCTATCTATATATATTTCTTCGCATTTTTACCGCAACCAAACAAGAATTTCGCTATTTGTATATGTATACGCATCGAGAAAAATACGCACCCAGAACCCATAATTTATAAATGTTGTTTGTATGCTACATATTATTCTTCTGTTATAATTTAACATTTTGAGAAAAATAAAAGAATTGAAAAAGAAAAAAAAAAAAAAAACCGAATGCCACTATATCTTGTTAAATTTTCCCAACCCCTTATTTTTCATCCTTCCGGCATTTTATCTCACCATAATTTATATCTACATATCTTCAAAAAAAACGCAAACACATAGCAACAACCAGCAGTAACAACAATAAAATAAAAAAGAACAACAAAATGCGTTGTATATATAGACCAAATATTGCCTTCACATCACAGATCTTTTCCTCTTATTTTGTGTATGTGTGTGTACGCATATTTGTATTTATTTGTATTGCTTGCAGTTTAGTAAGAAAAAATAAATATAAAAAGGGTTTTTTTTTCTTTCTTCACATAAATATATGATGCGTTATATTTCTATATAAGAAAAAGGATATATATATATATATATAATGTCCTTTTTGATTAGCACATTGATAATTAAAAATCAACGCTTAAGGGACAAAATATTTTGTTTTGTTATATATTTATAGGCTGCTGGGTTAGTGAACATGTACATTTTTTTTTTATTTCTATTTATAAATGATGTTTATTATTATTATAATAAAATATTTGTATATGTTTAATACCACACAATGTATTTTATGTCGTAAATTTTATTATATACCTCTATCTATGTATGTTTTGTATGTATATGGTGAAGTGAAGAAAGGGTTGTATTTAACTAATGTGGATCCTATATACTCGTATATATACAATATATAAATAATAAAACAATCCTTTCGCTTTCGTACTATTAAATATATTTTATGTAATGATATTTATTTATTTTTATTACACTCGCGTATTATCTATCTTATAAATAATATTATTCTTTCGTTGTTCTAACGTTGTTGGTGCTGTTAATAATTACATTATATTTTAAATTTGCTCACGATATACATATATAAATAAATTTATTGACTTAGGAAATGGAAAAATTTGATATTTTTATATTTTGTTTGGCTGTTGTATTGCTCTATAGGTTATAAAAAAATTAAATTATTATATTTATGGTATTTATAGTATATTTTGTTGTTGTTGTTTTTGGTTTGTTTTTCTATAAATATCCGATTTCATATCGTTATATTATGTTGAAAAATATGTATAGGGTGTCCACGAGCGGTGCACAGCATTCCTTTAATGCGGTGATGGGAGACATAATTCTACACACAAAAAAATTTTTCAAGCAACGGAATCGGAATTCGATGTCCAAATCAAGCACGGGTAAAAATTCTCAATTAAAGCATATATTTACTTCATTCATACGTTTATTATTTAAATTTAGCATTTAAATTTTTGAAAAATAATTTTTACGTTAAGTACGCACATATTTGATATGAGTATTATATTGCTTGAATATAAATTAGTAAACTTAAGCCTTTTTATACTTGAATCAACCATTAAATAAGGTTCAAATATAATGTGAGTATAATTATACTAGATTCAAGTATTTGAATGCTTGACAATAAGTATTTAATACTCAATTCCAGCATTTTCGTGCTTAAACTAAATATTAGCAGAACGCAAGTGTACCATTTATACACTAAATTAATGATTTCTCTTTCTTTCTTATTTTTTATTGGCTCATACAGGAATCTACACGTTTTCAATATTATGTTTAAAAATATATTATTAGAGATAGTTTCACGTTTCAGTCAAATCAAAAATTCAAGTGAATATAATGTGTGAAATTTATGTTTTGCGCGTGATTGTATAAAAAAAATCGTTAAAATAATTCCGATATAATAAGTTATTTTTATTTTAATATTTCAATTGCAAAATATATTATAAAAAACGTATAAAATAAACTAAAAAAATGATTATATAATATATACAATATATTTAATAATACAAGTGAAAAAGTGAGTAAAATTGTGTAATGTGCGCGTATAAAAAATAATAAAAAAGAAATTACAATAATTCCGATATAATAAGTTATAATTATTGTTCGATAGATCTATAACAATTATTTATTTAATTTATTTTAATTAATTTATTCTATTTTTAAATTTCTTTATTTCTTTATTTTAAATTTCTTTATTTTATTGTCAATAGACAAAATATTACAGAAAAATATAAGCAACTTTACCCACGCAATTTGTACGATTTATGAACTACGCAGTAATTTGATTGTACTTTGGACTGTGTGGTTTTTTAGAAATAGCTGAACAATACCATATTTTGCTATATAAGCAAACCGCAGTTGCTTATATTTTTCTGTAATATTTTGTCTGTTGATAATGTAATAAAAAGATTTAAAAATAGAATAAATTAATTAAAATAAATTCTTATTATTTAAATAAAATAAATAATTGTTATTGACCTATAGAACAAACTGTAAAAATTTAACATCAGTAACCGAGGAACATTTACGCACATTATTTCCAGTTGAAAATATTGCCGAAAGAATAACGACTAGATATATAATTCAATACATATGCACCCATTATAATTGTGAGCATACAGGTAAGCGAAAGTACGTTGAAAATTGGATAGAAAAAAATTCCACATATTTTTAGATCAAGAAACTATTTCTCCATCTATTTTTTTTGACTATTATTTTTAGTACGAATCTGTCCGTGTACATATCATTCTAATATATTATAAAATGGATTGCAACGATAAGAATGACGAATTAAATAATGAATATACAAGTATAAACTATAATTTATTAATGGAAACTTCTGGAAACCAAATGTGGGCAATCAAAATCAAAATGTTCAGAAACCAATTTCAAACGAAACTAGTTTGAAAAATCCATTGGCAATTGAATCGGTAGAGATTTTACAACCGACATATGTTCAACTAACAACAGTGCAGCAAAGAAATAACAATCAACCAAATATAACTAATCATCCACAAATTGCACAAAATGTAGAATTAAATACCATTGAAAAAGTTCAAACCATGCCACTAGTAGAGCAAACACAAATTACAGCAATTGACAGCCAAGTTTTGGATCAATCAAATCGCTTCCATATTTCAAACGAAAAAATTAATGATGAAACAGGCAAATTACTTCAGTCTTGGAATTGGCGACAAACTACAATTCAGGCTATTCTTAGTTAGTATATTAATATTTCGGAATCGTATCATTTTGTGTCATTATTAATTTTATTTAATATTTAACAGAATTAAATATGTCTATATGGCATTTAAAAAATATTACCCTACCTGAACTAAATGAAATTTTCCAATTAGAAAAATTGAACGAGAGAATAGAATTTAGAAGTGCACTTTTGAAATGGCGGCAGCATTTGGAATGCTCAGAGGTAAAACATGATTTAATTGGAAAGTTATAACTGTTTTTTAAATAATACTCTATATATATTTTAAAGGCACAATCCAAAACTGATGTAAATAATATTTTGCAACATGATATGATTGATCCAAATACAGTTATGACTGTAGTTGTAAGTTCAGTTTAAATTTAATATATCTAATATTTTCACTTTTTATGGCAAATTAATATCTTACTTTCTTCATGGTTTAGGAATTAAAGTTAATGCTAAAAAATAATAGAAAAGGGCGTAACATTTTAAGATATTATGATACTGAACAACATCTATTAGAGATTTATAAACTTGACATCATAGATACAATTATGGAACATTGCCTTTCAAATAATACTGCAATGCGTCCTGCGGACTTTGAGTTCTATTCAATGGAAATCGAAAAGCTCTTTCCAACAGAAAAAAAAGTATTTACTAATTAGATTCCTTATAACATTATATATTTATTTACTATTACCGTTTTAGGAGACATATTATAGTGCCCGTCAAAAGAATCGTCAACCTAATGGGTTGCTATATAACAAGTGGCGGAACAAAGTTCGACGCCTAAGAACATTAGGTGTCATAAACAAATCTCTAAAATCAACTACCACAAAAAGTTTGCCCTCAACACTAAGTAACATTAACAAAAATGTGGAGATACAATCCGATGAAATTGACATTAGTGATTCAGATTACAAAGAATACGAGGAAATAAAATTAAAATTGCGATATTACCACAAAGACAAACCTTGGGAAGAGGTGTCGCAATTATACAGAAAAATTAACAAACCCAGACATAAAGAATTTAATGCTAAAAATTTACACCAATTGTTTACAGATTCGCCGTTATTAAAAGGCACCAACGTATCGGATTTTGTAAGTATTGCATATATATTATATTTTATATTTTTGTTTTGATAATATGTGATATTTTTTTAGATTGAGATAGACTTTACGTATTTACATCCTAATAAAGAACAAAAGTTATTTATGAAGTGGGGATCATTTATTAATAAAATTGGTCAAATATATGATTCGGACTTAAAAAATATTACTTTTAAAAATTTATGGATTGAAAATCGATTTAAAGAAGAAAGTAAGATCATTGACATCTTGAATATTTTATTAATTTAATTGTAGTTTCAAAGTTACGTATTTTTTTCTTTTTAGATACAAGAGACTACATAGTACTATATTTATTACACGCATTTTTAAAACCAACTATACGAATACAATTAAATGACAAGGAGAACAAAAAGTCAACTCAATGGAAAGCATCAATAAATGATAGCCAAGAAAGCATGACAATTCATTTAAACTGTATTAATGATTTGGATAGAATTATAAAAAAAAAACAAGAAAATTGTATAGTAAGAAAAATCAAACTACAGCCTTTTATAATAATCATAGGTGAAAACATCGGCGACATAACTGCAATTTTTGTTTATTTCGGTACTGAATATGTAAAATGTCCAAATTATTTAAGAGCATTAGATTTTTGCTATAAAATTTTTCAAATATTTAACTTAGAATATACAAAAGAATGTCAACAAATTTATTTCTACGAAACGACCACTTCGTTTGATTTTAATACTCCCTCAATAACTAATTTTATATCACGTTTAAATACTATTAAATAATAATAAGTAAATATAATCTCATACATAAACATACACATGCATGTACATAAAAATAAAAATAATGCAAATCATACATCGAATTTATTGTTGCCATTGTATTTAAATAAAAAAAAATAGTGTATTATTTTTATTTTTATCTAAGTGTATACATATACTAAGTTAGGTTTAAGATAAATATTAATTTGTGTTTAAATTAAGTTATTAGTTTCTCTTTATAAAATTGAAACATATTTGATAGCAATTATTCATTTTTATACTAGTGATCCAAAATCAATTTAACTTTTTAAAATATTATGCTACATATTTCTCACTAACATAAAAGTGCCCTATTTCGTTTGAAAAATATATTAATTTAATATGTATTCGTGTTGTAAATGTGATAATGCATTTTCTTCAATAGATTATTATATAAATCATTTAAAATACGTTCATGGAAATCGTATAGAAAAATATGAGTGTATAGTGAGTGGTTGTCCGCAAACATTTACATTACTAAAATCATATACTAAACATTTAAAAAAGAAACATTGCTCAGATTCTGTTTAAATTGAACCATTATTTAATCATCATTCACCGAAATTAGATTTGAATCCAAACACCAAGAAATTAAGAGATATGCTCAAAACACTAATTCTAGACGAAATTTACCTTTGATTTTATCTATTAAATGTGCGTTGAAATTCTCACAGTTAATTTGTAATGATAGTATGTTAAAAAATGAAATTAATTTTGATTTTAAAACCGCAAACAAATTGAAATGTTTAAACCAATTGTATTATTTTAATTCTTTAATAGTGAATGATTTCAGGGAGTGTTCAAAATTATTATATTCTCAAAATCATGTAGAATATAAAGGAAAAGTATACAAACATAATTACTTTCTTAATCTGTTTGAAGATGATATCTTATATAAAATAGTAGATTCCATTTCCGACTTAGAACAAGTTTATTTAGTTTTGCAACACTTCGAAGTAAAAATGTTTGATGACCACTCACGATCGTTTATAGTTGGGAAGAAATATGAAAATTTTTCTATAGTAGATATTGCTAAAATTACAACTCCGCCTATTCATTGTTACACATTACCAGATAAAAAGACAGTATTCAGAAAAAAATATTTTTAATAATATAATATAATAATATAAATACACAACATTTAATTTAATAAAATTATAATTTCGTATATGTAATATTTAATTTGAAATATATTTTAGTTTATAAATTTATATATTTAATTATTATTTTATTTATATTTATTATGATTAATACGATTATGATTATGATGTTAAAGATGTGTTTCTGGTTTATAGCATCATTCGTTTATACGTGTTTTTCTCATTTTAGTACTTTTTGTAATTTTTTTATAAAAATCCACCTCTGATTTTAAACATTAAAGCATTTTGTGTTTAATTTAAGTAATAAGGTTAAGCATTCTGTTATTAATATCAAGCAGTAGCCGAGCACGTTGTTATATTTTTTTGCTAAAATAAAGCATTAAATACTTATTTCATGTACTAAATCAAAGCAATTTATTGTCCATTTCAAGCATTAAATGCTCGAAGCAATGACGATTTTAAGTATATTTTACATTCAAATCAAGCATGTAATGCTTAATTCAATTAATAAGTCCAAGTATTTTTTCTGTTCATATCAAGCATGCAGTGCTAAATTCAAGCACGATTGAAGTTTTGTTAAATCAAGCAGCGAATGCTGAAGTTGCGTATGTGTATTACTAGGCGCCATACGAAGCATTAAAATACTTAAATTTGTATACGTTTATACTTATAAATCGCATTTATTTTTTTGTGTGTAAGTGTCGAAATTACAAAATGACATTTTTCGATTTGAGGCTCTGTTTTCGAGATGCGACCCTAAGAATTATTCTTGATAGTGTCATCATTAATGGACTTAGAAAGTAAGGTAAATACAAAAAATTTATCGTACACCGAATTTGTAGAGAATTAAATTATGAATTATATTGTGTTATACATTTTTTTAATAACTTGCTTCAGTTTCAAGTTATTGAACAATATAATTGAAAAATAACTGGGTTTTCTAACAAATTTCTTACTAAAATGAATTTTTTTAAAAATCTAACAAATCAACATTTTATTTTTTTTGTCAAAAAGTAAAACTAATTTATTTTGCTATAATTTTGTATACTATTTCATTTAGCTATGGCTAACAGGTTTAAAAGTTATAAATGTTTGAAAAAATGGTGTTAATGTAGAAATAAATAGTAACAAACTAAAATTATAGCTATTTGGAACAAAAGAATAGTATTCGGTATTTGCTTATGGATAAACGAAATTTAAACAAGCCTGCTGCTCTTTTGTTCCAAATAGCTATAATTTTAGTTTGTTATTTATTTTTTCTATACTTACACCATTTTATCAAACACTTGCAATTGCTAAACGAAATATTTTACAAATTTGTAGCAAAATAAATTAATTTTACTTTTTTGATCATAAAAATAATATGTTACGCCGTTAGATTTGTAAAAAAAATCCTTTTAATAGGTCTACCAATATGTGTGTGCCGTTTTTTTAAAAATAAAACACATTAATTCCGGTAATAACAGTAAAAAATTTTTATTGAATATAATTACCATCGTTAAGTATAACCTTTTTCCAATTTTTTGGCAATTTATGAATACCATCAAAATAAAACTTCTCCTCTTTTGATGCGATCCAAGAATCGATCCAATTTTGGACGTCTTCATAATTGTGGAAGCGTTGTGCACAGAGTCCATGTGCCATCGATCTGAACAAGTGGTAATCTGATGGAGCAACATCTGGTGAATAGGGCGGGTGTGGTAACACATCCCATCCGAGTGTTTCCAATGTTTCTTTTACCGGTTTTGCGACATGTGGACGAGCATTGTCGTGTAAAAGAATCACTCTTTCATGTCTGTTGGCCCATTCTGGTCGTTTTTCTTTCAATGATTGATTCAATTTATTCAATTGTCCTTTGTATACCTCACCAGTAATAGTTTGACCAGGTTTCAATAACTCATAATACAGCACGCCCTTTTGGTCCCACCAAATACACAATAAAACCTTCTTTCCATGAATATTGCGTTTTGGCGTCAATTTGACTGGTTGACCTGGATCAGTCCAATGCTTAGTCCGTTTAGGATTGTCAAAATAAATCCATTTTTCATCACCAGTGACTATTCGATGCAAAAACGACTTTCGTTGCTGTCTTTGAAACAATATTTCGCACGTGGTTTTTCGCTTTTCCATGCTTCTTTCTGTCAATTCATATGGAACCCATTTTCCTTCCTTTTGGATCTTACCCATATTGTTTAAACGATTAGAAATGGTTTGTTGACATACATTTAAGGAATCAGCTAGTTGTTGTTGCGATTGCGCATCGTCTGCATCCAACAATGCTTGCAATTCTGTATCTTCAAATTTTTTTGGTGGTTTTCCACGTTCTTTGTCATTCAGATCAAAATCACCACTTTTGAATCGTTGAAACCACTTTCTGCACATTCTTTCTTGTAAAGCATGTTCACCATAAGCTTCAACAAGAATTCGATGACTTTCAGCAGCAGTTTTCTTCCAATGAAACAATAACAATAAACCTCCCCGCAAATCACTTTTTTCTGGCACAAAACACGAAATTTTTAAAAAAAAAAAAAATATGTTGTTTACACTTTTAGCTCGTAACACAAACTGAGAAAGATAAAGATATAAAGTGAATACGTTCACAAAAAAATATTTCAGTCGAAACCGCCATCATTTAAGGCGACCAGAGAGATTAATCCGTGAGCGGCACACACATATTAGTAGACCTATTAGTATGAAATGTTTGAGAAAAGATATTAAATTTTTAATTATATCGATCAATAATTCGAAACTGAAGCAAGTTATAAAAAAAATTTATAACACAATTTAATTCAGAATTTAATTCTCTACAAATTCGGTGTACCATAAATTTCCTGTAATTACCTTACTTTCGAAGTTATTAGTACTTTAATGATGGACTACCGAGAAAAATTCTTACCCTAGTAACAATTTATCTGTGCTTTGAAAAATAAGGAAAATTTCGATGGAAAAAATCCACATATTTTCTATGGAAACAATATATTGGAATTTGTCCAAAGAATATCCATAGATTTTTCACTTAATATAACAGTATTTTATTTAGGTCAATTGAAATCTTTGGATTGTCTGGGTAATATGTCCAAGCTATATCCACCGTGGTATTATATTCATAATTTATTTCACCAATTATCCAAGACAGGTGGGTTCAAATTTTGTATATATTTCGTTTATCTAGATAAAATTTTTACTCTGTTAAATTTATTTTCATAATTTTTAAAACAACCAGCAACTCAAATCTATATAGATTTCTTAGGAATTTTGTAAGACTTTTCATGGATTTTATTAGCCGTTTTTTGTTATTGTTTATTACAAAAAAAAATATGCACAATCGATGCATTTTTGCCATCGTTCAGCAACTTCATTCCGTGCTCATAGAACTTCTGGTCTATCGCTGTAAATAATTGAATCAAACCGCGATTTCACATCATCGGCATAAGAAAATTTATTTTACTAATACGGACAATTCACGGATATTATTTGCCAAAATACATGGACGATACAAAGATATTTTTATCAAAATCCTTGGATATGCTCACAAAATGGATATAAATTCTATGGATACTCTGTGGAATAATAGCAACGAGAAATAATTAATAAGGAGAAACCGTATAAATTATTATCGGAAATATACAGATAATCCAAGGACATTTATTTATAAAAATTTATGGACATAGTTGCACTCATCATATAAAATTCCAGCGGACATCTGTAAGAAATCCGTATAGATATTTCCTCAGATTGAAACTACGGACAACTACAAATATAATGCGGAAATTTGACAAACTATGGACAGTGTAACTAGGTTAGTGCCGTTTCTCGAAAACAGAGCCCCAAATCGAAAATTGTCATTTAGTAATTTCAACTTAGAATTATGTCCCCCATCATCCCCTTTAAGGAATACGCACCGCTCGTCGACACCCTGTATATATGATATGAATAATGTATATTATCTATCCTATACTCTGTGTACCAATAAAATGCGATATATCAAATTTAAAATAACAAAATTAATTTAATTTTATTTAACTGCATAAAGGCGATTTTCTTCTTATATAAAAATACATGCACATCATGTACGTAATATAAATATGGTATAAATAATATGGTTTTATACTTACTAACATACACGTAATTTAATTTCTTATTTTTCATTGACCGTATTATACCAGTACCAGTTGAGTTCCGTTGAATAAAGTTAAATTTATATGTTATTATTAGAAATGTGTGTACGCAGTAATTTCGTTTGGGTTGGTTGAATTGATGCGATAATATTATGTATTACTTTATTATATATATATAATACAATACACACACACATACATTACGTATAATTTACTTTGTTCTTTTTATATAAATAAAAGTATATAATACTTATATACCTATAATTTATATATAAGATATAGTATATAAAGAAAAAAGAATCAAGAAAAACGCCTAAGAGTGTACGACAAAAGGTATAACTTTTCTTTCTTATATACTTTTTTCTTATATATGATCTTTTTTCTTATATAAATATATATTATTATAGACCATATAAAATAAGATATATATAATATACGAAAAATTCTATATTTAAAACTCCATAGGGAAAATATAATCTTTTTTCGTCGATTTTCATTTTCTGTTTTAATATTATATAATTTTGTTTATATTAAAAAGTTTTCTTTTTGTTATATTGTACCCGATATAAGGCATGCACGCGGTTTATTAAAAGCTTATAAAAACATATAAATTTTAACTGTTATACGAAATATATATAAATATATATATATAACAGGCCAATTGAAAAGTCCCCGGTCTACATATCGACGCAAAAATTCAGGTTTATTGCGCTTGAACAGCTTCAAACACTGCTCAGAATCATTAACACATTGTTGCTTTTGATCGATTGTGAGCTCGCGCGGCACCCATTTTGCACACAGCTTTCTCATGTACAAATATTCGTGAATGATATGATATACACGTTCAGCTGATATCTTCACATTGTCTGCTATCTCGATCAACTTCACTTTACGGTCATTCAAAATTATTTTATGAACTTTTTTGATGTTTTCGTCTGTGACAGCCTCTTTTGGGCGTCCACTGCGTTCGCCGTCTTTGGTGCTCATTTCACCACGTTTAAACTTAGCATACCAATCAATGATGGTTGATTTTCCTGGTGCAGACCCCGGAAGCTCTTCATCAAGCCAAGATTTTGCTTCAACTGTATTTTTTCCCTTCAAACAGCAATATTTTATCAGCACACGAAATTCTTTTTTTTTCATCTTTTTTCAAATAACAAAAGTAGCTGCTACACTCACAACGCAATATCTCACAAACTAATGGTCCGACTGCTGTCAAATTTTCACACGTATCGTTTGAAGGTTGGTACTAACTAAAAATCATATGGATTTAATACTATCACTGCCTGATTTGTGTGTCAGACCGGGGACTTTTCAATTGGCCTGTTATATTAATATTTAATCAATTTCATTAAATTTATTATACGTAGAAAACAATAATATATTGTATATAAATAAAAAGAAACAATATAATAAAATCATATGGGAATTATTTAATATTCAACGATAATATTATCAAAATTATAAGTTTATACCAGTCACGAAGCGTGCGATCATTTTCTTTTTATGGAAAAGTACCATAAGATGTTTTTACAAGTGCAAATAGACTAATTTACGTACTTAAGAAAATAGGGTTAAGCTCGTAACTCCATGACAATACTGTGATCAATAAAACAACAGCATCTACATTTAATTTTTATTCTAAGAATTATATATATAGTTTTTGATACTTCATTAATAAATTATTATATTATATAATTAATGAGTGGGACTATGTATTCTGTTAGCCTCTTGCAAGCACAAATTTATGTAAGCATATTTCGAAAAATATATTATAGAATTATTTTACTTACATTTATTCGGGAGAATAAATTTTAAATTTAAATTTAAGCATACACGCGCATCCATTAATTGGTTCAAAGGTGTAGAAAATTTTGTAAAGCGATTAGTTTAAAAAAATATGTATAAATAATAATAACAATTAATTAAAAATAAAACAGAACCACCAACTAAAACACATTTACTAAAAAAAAATCAATGAATTTTTCTTACGCCGGAAGCACTCATATACCACTCAAAATATATATGCTGGTAGATTCGTGTATGGTGTATACCTTTGTTTATGATTTATAAATGTATATATAAATAGGTTACGCATTTAATGGACAAAATTATGACAAGAAATTAATTTCGAAACAAATGAAATGAAAGTTGAAACAAATTTAATATAATTTATTTTGTTTTTAGGGAATGAATATGGATAATTTGTAATTTATAATTATAATATATGTATTAAAAAATAAACCATATATCCCCGCCTAGTCTATATATATTTTACATTAGATTAAACCAATACTTATTTTAATAAAATTGCATGTAAAGTGTTGTGTGTATATATATATATAGTTAAAAAAAAACGCATCTGATTAATCTAATTAAGTGCTGGAATGATGTCATGCAAATGAATCAATTTGAAATTGTTATGGATATTATGGGAAATCAGTATGCCGATTAACTCACATTAGAATATTTTTCATATTTACATTTAATATATATGACATATCTGCTATTAATGTTTAAAAGTTTAAGTAAATCGATTTGGAATATATGTGGCATTTTGCAGTGGGTATAAGACGACACTAAGTAGTGTAGTGGTATAGCGTTGATGTTTATTATTCATCCCGCTATATTTTCATAGCAAAATTTTCAGTATTTCTGTTAACACTGAAATTTTTCAGCTGAGTGTTCGAAAAACAAATATCTTTGTTGGACGCCACTCAAAGATTAACAATGTCTGCGCACGCAATACAGATCACTATGGGCTAATCACTCATATAAAAATAAAAGAATAATGAAAATAATCTATCTTTATAGTTAATTGCACTACAATTGGTGAACTGTTATAAATGTACTTCCATGCGGAGTAATTTACCAACTTGACTATAATGAGTGGTTATTAAATGCCACTTAAAGTAAGATATGACATAAAAAAATAAGATTGTGAATGAAAATTAAAAAATTTTCAGAAAATTAAATGAATTGCAGTTTTTAAATTATTTTAATCGGGTCCAAACATTACAGTTACTGCGTTATTATACTAATATGTTATTAAATTAAAATATGCATACATTCATGAATATCTAATCAGTTTTATGTTATATTGACCCTATTTCTTATGAGACAGTCTCTGGAAAACAATAAGTAATCACCAAAAAACATGCTATCAGTTCTCATAAATGATATATATGCGTTTGTCGCTGACGCCAATTTATTGCTATATGAAGATATGGGAATCAATTTAAATTACGAGCTCAATAATCACCCAAATTAATTAAATATGAATTCAATCTAGTTCTAACCAATTATTTTATGGCACTGTTCGCAATATATCAATACAATCAACAACTATATATTCCTTAGAAATTTTTAATATCTAAGAAACTATATAGATCATTTCTCAATCAAGCTGTATAAAATGCGGTAAATATTGTAATGATTATAATTTTTATTAATTCCCATAATGTAGGATTGATTATAGGAAACCTAAACAATTTGTTCATTTCTCATCCCATTACATGTGTTGGTTATAATAATATATTATATAATTAAAAATGTTAATGTTGTCCTATATACAGACAATGATTTACCCATGCACTTGAGAAAAAGCACCTATCCTAACCTGATACTTGTACAATTTAGTGATTGCACATCGAATTTTCAATAAATGTGTTTGTGTATGTTATATAGGTTGAGAATGGGAAATGTTATGGAGTTTCTATATAGAAAATGTTATAGCCAAGAAAGGTTATCCACGAATTCTGATACTGGCAAACTATTGTATATTATTGACAATTATCGTTGCACACACAGCCGTTTTCCATAAATTATTCGTTCTTTCTACAGCCACACTCTCTAATATGTTTTCGTGTTATCGACTCAGTTTCTCACGGGACGCGCTGCTGTTGTAATTTATTTTAAGTACGAGTTATATGGTTTCATTTTAAGAAGACTCTACCTATACACTTATTTTATTATTTCTACGATGAAGCATTGTAAAATTACTACAATAAAATTAAAAAAAAAATACTACAATATTATGTTGACCAAAATTTTAATTTTGTTTATTATGAATTTACCACAAAAACACAAAACAATAGTAAATCGTTTATTTATTTATTTTTGTATTCCATTCTTCAATCCTCATCTCATCGTTTTTTTTTTATTTTTAATTTTTTATACTATATGTAATACAAAAATATATTTTAATAATCAAAACCAAATATATTTTTTGTATTTAAATATAATAAATTACAAAAAGAAAAAAAAAGAACATTCGAATTTATGCTTAAAAATTTCCTTATATGCAAACAAAAAGACGAAAACCGAGTACAGTGTTTTTGTTTTCCAAATTTAAATCGTGTGCATGCATTTGTATTATTATTATTATTATTATTATTATTATTATTATTATTATTATTATTATTATTATTATTATTATTACACTATTCCGATTCACATCAACATTAAATTTAAAATAAAAATAAAATAAAATAAAAAATAAAGTAAATAAAAGAGTTGAAAAATGAAAAGAAAAAAAAAAACCAAACAAAAATTTGCAACGAAATGAAAAGAAAAAAACAACAAAATTTGTTTAAAGATGTTAGTATTTTTATATGGATCTTAATATATATACTAATTTATATTATACATACGAGTATACGCAGTTTATACATATTTTAACGCAGAGGTTCTTTGTAGGTCATCATTTATTTTAAATAACATGTTGAGGATGTTTATAAATATATATAGACCATTAGAACAACAGCAATAGTATAACGACAAATGTGTATACGTGCGTGCGTATGCATAGAACAAAATCATTTGCATATAAGAGAAATATGGTACACGCAGGAGGAAAACTAAATAGTTTTAGGATATACGCAAAGGTAAACTATAGTAAAATACATTTAGTGCACTTCAAAATTCTGCAATGTTTTGCTTGGCTAAGAATTTGCAATGGATTAATATACCTGTGAAAATGGGTCTTTAGAATTTAATAAAAAAAATGTCAACAAACTACTTATAAAATGATTATTATTTAGTGTTCAAAATATTATATACACGGAACGAAAACAATTCGTTTACCGCAAACGAAAAATTCAGCAAACGTCTTTTGTTTGGAACGTTCGTTTGCCCACAAACAAATTATACATTTGTAGTAAACACATAATCTGACATTTTGTAATCAACTATACAAACGCGATTTGCTTTTAATGCAAATGACATATATTTTAAGGAAACGTTTAGATATTTGATTCAAATACATTTTTATTTTCATGCAAATGTGTTTTAATTACAGCAAAATTATATAGTTTTTAATGACAGTAAAACACATTTCTAATAAATATTTCAATAATTGATTAACATAAAATACATTGTTATTTTGATACAAATGTGTTTTAATTACACCAAAAGTATATAAATTTTAATGCAAGTAAAACACATTTCTAATAAAAATTTCAATAATTGATTCAAATACATTTTTATTTTCATACAAATGTGTTTTAATTGCACCAAAAGTATATACATTTTAATGCAAGTTCAACATTTTTAATAAAAATTTCAATAATTGATTCAAATATACTATAATTTTCAGATACATCTTTACTTTCCGGCAATCAAAAGTATGTTAATTAAAATGCAAACAACTCACATTTTTAGAAAATATTTGAATAATTGTAATTTATTACATTAATACAATACATTATAATTTTACTAAATAAGTGCATAAAAACTATTGTTCTGAATTAACTAACGATTTAATATAATACATATTTATTAATGTTTATAATTACTTATAAGTATGTACTTATGATTAAATCTATTATTAGTGTCGGGCGGTTTATATTAAATTATATCATATTCCAAATTCTTCCAAATGTATTGATTCCGTTAAATTTATAGTATCTGATATAATTGAATCTGCAAAAACTAATTAATAAATCTTTGTCAAAACTTAAAAACATAAAAAGTTAAAGAAAAATCATATTATTAAATAAATTATGAATGGAATTACGGGTTTCCAACGTGATGACATGATCATTTCTTGCATTACATTTGTGCGTTGACTTGCTACATATTCTATGATAAAATAAAAAGAATTCAATAAAATTATATTACAATTGATCCCTATATTCGAAAAATATTCAAACTCACTAGGAACTTGAAATCTAGGAAACAATATAATAACTTATTACGGGATTACTTATGATTTTTACTTAATTAATATAATAAAACTAATTTCAAATAAAATATAATACACACAATAACTAAACTAATTTTTATGTAAACGATTTCTAGTTTAAAGTAGTTTTCATTTGTTGTGAACTTGCAATTTATTTTTGTTACAAATACACTAACTTTAGCAGTAAATGTTAATTTGTATTTGTCGTAAGTGAAGTAAAATTTAATTTTTGTGTGCAAATGAAACATAAATTGGAAGTAAAATTAAATGTGTTTGTCATAAATAATTTTATTTATGGCAAAATTTGTAACGTTTATAACAAATGTTTTCGTTTGGGGTAACAAACAGTAGAAAACAAATCGTTGATTTTAGAATTATTCTATTGTGGGCATATATTTTGAAAATGATAGAGGGCAACGGTTGTTATTTTAGGCGTTAAAATTAAAAAAAAAAGCAATTTACCTAAAACATTTTCGTGAAATTCTTATTTTTCAAGGTGAAAGCTTTAGAATTACTCTATTCGAGTTATTCATATATAGTGAACAAATTAGTATGAAAAATCGTTTCAAATGTTCACAAACTATATGTAATCCATATCTATTAGCTATAGCGTAAAAATTAAATCGTCAGTTGTTGAGTTATCGTGCGTTTCTATATTTTCACTTCGTGAATATAAGTTTCATGTTAAAAAGAAATATATATTACAAAAATTGCCTAATTCTGTGAATGTTAAATTGTTTCTATATATAAGATAAGATCATTTAATATAAATATAGAAATTTTGGAAACAATACAATAGATTTTAGAATTTTTGACAATAAATCACAAAATTATTATAAAATTTGTTAAATTTTTCTCTTCAATTCAGCTCGTTGTAATTTAAATCTATATTATGCAGACATAATTGTATATAGAAGTATAGAGTACTATTGTTTATCTCACAACAAAGCTATAGCAGTTGTATATAACTTTTATAATTACATTGTAGTTTGTAGCATAATATATTCGGCTGTTGTTGTAGTTGTTGTTGTAAATACAATATAATTATATAATACATTTATGTTTTTTTTTTTATTTATTTTTTTTGGCCAAATTAATACGCGCATTTAATAAATAAAAATAAAAATATTGTATTGTATTGTATGCTAAGCGAGGAAACACAACCTAAAATAAACCATTATTACTTCAATCATTATTTTATTATCTATATTATTATAAATGTATACTTTTTATATATATAGAAATAACACTTATTTCTTGCAACTATCTAAATTCACATATATATAATTCAACATATATATAAAATTTATAATATACACACGCGGGTATCGAAACAATATACACGAAATTTTTCAAGGACACTTTTGTTACTTTCGCATTTTTTTATTATATTGAATTATAAAAGGGTAAAGTATTCGCATTTCGAACACTTGTACATAAATTATACTTATATTTAATTAATTTCTTTGTTAATAAAATTAAATTTTATAGTTGATAAAAGAATATGAAGTTCTAAAATGAAAAGTGTATAGCTATGAATTGATTATGTTATATAAATTCATTAATTTGCCATTTATTTCAAATATGTATACTTAATTTTTATTGTAGCATGCAGAATATTCAATTATTTGAAACATTTGTTTTATTATAACAACAGCAGCAGAACGTAATTTATTTGTAATTTTATTTGCTGAAGTTCTTTCTTATAATCTCTCATTTCTTATCATTAATTTTTTAGTTTTAATTTCGAATTTAATTTCTGGCATGTATATAAGGATGTACTAGATTCTGTTTCCAGCAGACATCTGCCATTTGGTCATCAGTGAAAATTCAAACTATTTTTTTATATCCTTATTTCTTGCTGCTCACTGTTATTTTTGTTATTAACACTTTGAAGACGGTATGTGATGAAAAGCGTATACCCCCAATTCCCGCATATTTTCTTAAAATTATATAAATAAAAAATGATAATTTCGAAAACCAATTATAATATTTATTAAATCGGATACATTATTAAAGATTTATTAACATATATAAAGCTATTTTAATGTGTTTTTTTCGTATGATATGCTGGAAAAGAAGTCCCCTTATGGAGAGGTACTAAACAAAATTTGCAAATATATTGAATTTCGCTCCTCTTGTTGTTTGCCTTACATTCAAGACATGTCTTACATGGATACTTTTTCTTTCCCACTATCGACAATTTTCTCTAAAACATGTAGTCGCATATTACCAGATAATCGTCCTGATGGATCGTAAAAAGAAGCATGCATGGTAGCAGTAGAAGTTCCAGGTTGTATAACATCTGCTATATCTTCTTCTACTTCAAAATCATCACTAACCCATTTTTTTTACTAATTGCAGTAAAAATTGTTTTTATATTTTACCCTTTCTTTATCGTTTAACTTGTTGTATACTGTGAATGAATTGAACAGTGCACAATTTACCTACATCATTGGTTGAAATTTTAAAAAACGTGAAAAAAAACGTCACCCGTCACCAACGGTTGGAAAAAAAAACGTGAAAAAAACGTGAACCGTCTTCAATGTGTTAAAACATAGTATTATTTTAATTTTATTAATGAATTTACTTTATTCATATCTATTTATTTTTTGCAGCAACTCTTTCGCTGCATATAAGAATTCTCTTTGAAAACTTTGCAGTCATACTTTCGACTACTTTCCATAGATGCTTTAAAAAAAAAATTAGAAAGTGTCAGCGATCAGCTCTTGATTTGACAATTTAAAAGAATTTGGAATTAGGAAATATGTTTTCTCGTTACGCAGAATAAACAATGAATTGTGTACAATATAGAATAACTGCAATATATCAAAGCTCATATTATGTTTTAAAACTGTATTGGTTTTTTTTTTTTCAAGAAATTTATGTTTTATAATGTCCGAATTAATTATACTTTACCTTATAAATATATTTGTTGTTATTTTGCTTTATATTTTATTATTATTATTATTTTAATACATATTATTGTAAGACGAGCGACTTAAAGAGATGCGTGCATGGAATAATACATTAAATTTAACCACACCATTACACATATAGAAATATATAAATAACATAAATACGTTACACATAAAATTACATAAAGCATTATAATAATAATAATAATAATAATAATAATAATATATAAAAACTTAAAAAAAATAACTTAAAAACTTTATAACCGGCTGTGAGTCAGATTATTTTTAAAGATTGTATTATTTGAACATAAGCATAAAAAAAAATTCAATTTTTTAAAATACGATTGAATAACATAAAATTGATATAAAAATAATATGAAATACCCCTACAATATTTTTATAATTTTATAGTTATAGAATAGCGCATATTATGATGGGATATTTGTTTCTAATAAATCTTATCAATTATTATATTATTATGAAAAAAATACAAAGTTGTTTAAAAATTTTAAAATAGTCTTTTGTTTGTGCGTGTGGCGTGCCATTTTTTATAAAATTATAGATAATTAATAAAAAAATTAATAGTTAATGTAAAATGTGTAAATCCAAATT
This sequence comes from Bibio marci, assembly GCA_910594885.2. Taxonomy (NCBI): domain Eukaryota; kingdom Metazoa; phylum Arthropoda; class Insecta; order Diptera; family Bibionidae; genus Bibio; species Bibio marci. The sequence goes on from OU343114.1 coordinate 45,776,671, forward strand.
TGCATTTTCATAATTTATTGTATTTCTCATGCAATATTGAATGTATAAATAATTTTAATTACCCAATTACATTATATACTGCACTTAATAATACTTCAGCGTATATCCGAGCAATTAAAATAGTTTCTATATGGAAAGCTTAGGTTTTGTTGGCTTAGTGAATTGTGAATTCTCATATAACATTGTCTGACCCGATTTTTATGTTTCATTATTATTATATTGTCTGTCTCTCTGTATATGTTCACCTACTATATTTACGGAATTGACTTATTCGATTTTGAAATTTATGCTTTTGTGTATCGAATACAACTTGAATCCTTATCCTTGCGTTAACTTGTTTGAAAAAAACACATTACATTGCAAAGCTCGAGTTGTTTTAAAGTAATCGGTTTGAACAGTTCAACTAAACACTTTTAAACTTAAATTTTTCACAATTTTGCCATAAAATCTATAATCTGAATTATCACATTATAGAATAACTAGCAATATCAATTTTCTATAAAAATGTTGAATAAATGTATTTAAAGTTATTTATATCAATATGAAACCAGCGCCTACGAATTGCCTAATTGTTATAAAACCGGTCTATGATGCTGGCGGTAAATCTTTCTTTATCATCACGAGCAACAATTTGTCCGTACTTTGAAAAATGAGGAAAATTTTCGTGGAAAAAATCCACATATTTTTCATGTAAAAGATATATTAAAATTTGTCCAAAGAATGTCCATAGATTTTCCACTTAATATAAAAGTATTTTATTTAGGTCAATTGAAATCTTTGGATTGTCAGGGTAATCTGTCCAACACATATCCGCCATGGTATTGTATTCATAATTTATTTCACCAATTATCCAAGACAGGTGGGTTCAAATTTTATATATTTCGCTTATCTACAAATATAATTCTCACTCTTTTTAATTTATTATCATAATTTTTAAAAAAAACCAGCAACTCAAATCTATATATTTCCGAGAAATTTTGTAAGATTTTTCATAGATTTTATGCAATACAATCGGTTAATTTTTTACCATCGTTCGGGCAGCATATTCATTCTGTGTTCATAGAACTTCTGGTCTATCGGTAAAAAAAACTGAATCAAACCGCGATTTGACATCATCGTCATAAGAAAATTTATTCTGCTAATACGAATAATTCATGGGTATTATTTGCCAATATTCATAGACGATTCAAAGATATTTTTGTCAAAATCCGTGGCTCACAAAAAATATGAATATAAATTCTATTGATATTCTGTGGAATAATAGCAACGAGAAATACTTCTAAGGAGAATCCGTAGAAATTATCTTCGGGATTATACGGATAATCCAAGAATATTTTTTATAAAAATCCAAAGACAGGGTTGCACTCATTATATAAAATTCCAGCGAACATCCTTAAGAAATTCATAGATATTTCCTCGGATTGGAAACAACGTACTACTTCATATAATGCGGAAATTTTAATACGCGAATTTATGTATAATTAGCACATATACAATTTTAATAGATTAATTTATTGTTGGTATTAAGGAAACCATTTACCTTTCGATAATTATGCAGACCAATTGGTGAAACATGAACGGAGTAATTTACGCAGACCAATTGGTGAAACATGAACGGAGTAATTTATCAATTTGACTGTATTAACATTGAACTATATTAATAAAAATACTAATAATTAATAACTGTTTTAGTGTACATTATAGTTAATAATTAAATATAAAAATAAATTGAAAATTCAATTGTCTTCAAAATTATTAATCATTACGTGCGTACATTATTTTATTTATAATTTAATTACAAACAATAGATTTGTGTCTTTTAGTTTATTTTTTTTTGTTTGATTTTTTAATTTTTTAATTTACCTTTTTAAATGTTAATTAACTATTCTTTATTATACAAATATCTATTTTAACACAGATGTGTGTAATTGTGTATATATAATTAACATAAAAATCCTTATATAGAAAACCACAAACCAAAAACAATATACGCTAAACTTACGTTGTCACATTTTAAATTTTATAAATATTATATTAATAATAAAATTATTATTCATGGAATACAAAATCGTATATGAAAGACGAAAAAAAAACTACAATATATAAAATTATTATAAAATATAGCTCATCTCTTGAATATAAAAATTTTAATATATTTTACAATTTTTAAAATCAATAATAAATTTAATTATTCGTTTCAATTGTATTTTATTTTTAAAATTTAATTCACCTCTACACAAATATTTATTTTATAATTTAATATTTATATTAAAAATAAATTATTCGAATGGTACGATCGAAGAATTTTTACACATGTTATTTTATTAATGAATTTATCGAAAGTAAAAAAATGATTGTATAAGAAGATGTGCCAAGGGACTTAATTTTGTGTTATTACATTTTGTCGGTATCATCCATTGATTTATTCTAAAAATATAATTTAATTTTTTTTAGTAAATAAGTATTACGATAATATTTTATTACAACTCTGTCGTAAGTTTCAATTGTGTCAGGATTTATCCGAGCGATATACAAAACTAAATATCTCGGTGCGAATATATGTAAATTGTATGTTACATCTCAATTATTTTGAAAATTCATGCAAAAGTAATTTTTCATATGATCTGCATGGTGCGATCTCAGTCGTTCATGTTGAAAATTAAATTTGTTTTAGTCAGACTAATTAGAATTATGTAATTTGGAATATTTATTTATTATACAATATTATTTATCTATTAAATTTAAGTATATTTGACCAAACCTCATTACAAAATATGTAAAATGTACGTTTTAAATTTGATATAATAAGATATTGCAATTAGCAAATTAGAATACCAGATTGGAAATTGAAAGTGTTATTTAAAATGTTCACATGGTTCACAAACAACCACTTGTTGCTCTTATATTTGAAGTATATGATGGGGGGGAGTCCTACGAAGCGTTGCACCATGTATAAATCAGGGATATGTATTGTGTTGAATGCCTTATAGGTAATAATGAGCCATTTACCATTTATAGAGGATGTACCGAATTTTATTTCATTTATCAAGTTAGATGGAAGCTCAAACGCCTGATGTCTTATAATAACCGAAAATTCGTTAAGATCGTTACACCTCAATTCGAATACAAATACATCGCATATACATATTACTCAAGAATAAATATTATTTATAGTCTATTGTACCGCGAAAAAATATTAAAAAACCCTTTGTTATATGTGGCATCAGAATAATATATGAAAAATTAGTTTAATAAAACAAACGGAAATGCTGTCTAATCCAGCCGAGTTAGATTTAATTGAAATAAATGTAAAATATACAGTGTATACATCATATAACGAAATATCGTGAAATGTGCAATCCGTGCTGATCTTATATGTTCTATTAAATGAATTACGAGAATTTCCAAGGATGCAAATACCAGCATAAATGCATAGCAACGTTTCTATTGATAGCTAAAATCATGATCAACAATTTTGTATAAAATTACTTTTCTTTCGGACTGCACACAATACTCAAGTTTTTCCAAATGATATTAAAAAGAGCAACATAAAATAATTAATAGCAAAGTAAAAATTAAGAAACTTTTCTGTTTTTAAACTCATTGATATTATCAACTCATAATATTTAAAAAAAAAAAAAGTCGTATTAATCTTATGATTTTACAAGAATTTCGTCATCAACATAAATAGTTTAATGCATTTTTCTTTAAATGCATTTTGTGTAATTGTGCTTTGTGCAGTGCATACAATATATTTTCTTATTTCTTTTTAACCAATCGACGACATAACTTATATTTAGTATATTGTAGGTGTATACAGAGGATAGGCAGATTCTTTGTTTCACACAAACATACAATAAATTACGTTATCATTCAGGGTGTCACGAAATGTATATGGGTTGGGTATGTACATATTATAATTAATTATATAATCGCGGGATTTACGTCTTGTTGATGCAAAACATTGGATTTTGTTAATCTTTGTTGTTTTTGTATTTATGTATGGTACATACTCATCAGCACTACTGTCCAAATGGTCTGGTACTAGGTTGAATGAAATTGGTAGTAGAATAAAGTGATATTATATACTGAGTGATTGCCAGTTCACCAATACATGATGGGAAATGAAGAAACGAATAGATAAGCAAGACAACATCCAAAAGATCCGGCCCCCTTCTGTAGAATAGGAATCTGCACTATCCGAGAAAGGTTTAAGATTCAATGTTCAACGGAATGTATTCCGCTATGAAGCAAACAGTAAAAAGTAACAATAACCAGATATGAACTTACGATTTTGTCACGCATACTTACAGAGATGACTGAAGGAATACTTATGGACACAAAATAGAGATCTGAAGATTATTTATGAATAAAAGATTGAACAAGAAACTCAAGAAAAATATATACTCAAAAACTATTAGGCTGGCATTTATCTGCAAAAGAAGAAGAAGTGTCTTCAATGAACCAACCTCTCATATCGTGAAATACATTCAAGAGGCAGATCTGAATTATATAATTTAAACAAAGTAATTACTATAACAAGGAGTAAAGACGTTGGGTACATCATCACTATATCATATTCTAAGTCCGAATTTACTAATATTTATTGAAATATAATTATGTGAGTTGTAATAAAACAAACATCATTTAATAATTAACAGTATATTTATAAATATATTGTGATTGTAAATGAATACTCATCATATTCACATCCTAACAATCCCATGCTGTGCTGCTAATCGTTCGCGCATACATAATTATGAATTTAAAATAGTCTGGCATTAGAATATGATGTAGTAATATTTAAAATCGAATATTTTCCGTTCATAAGACGTTATAATCTCATAATTTTATAATTATTTCAATACATATATAATCTCTATGTGTTCCATAGAAAATAACCAGCAAATAATTACGCGTTACATAGAATATCAAAACAATTTTTAAATACTACAATAAATGTCGAAAAGGGACACATATGTGTATGGTCGGCCTGTATATTTAGTAATAAATAAAATAATAATTAAATAAAAACAAGATTTCACAAACATTAAAGCATATAATTTTGTGGTGATGTCAGCAAAAATCTTTATTGTTTTTTGTAAAAGCAAAAAAAAAATAAAATAATAATTAATTTTAATTATTTCTTTTCCATTATTTAATTTGCTCATTTTTTGTTTTAATTTAATTTTTTTCAGCAAAAAAATGCCATTGTACACAATAAAATTTAGTTAAATAATTAAAATAATAATAATAACGATGCGTTGTGTACATGCGGCGCGTCACTTTTTACTGCGAAAAGATTTTATGATAAATGAGAAATTTTAAAATAAGCACGAACAATCGATAAATAATAATGTAAGATTTTTTTTATTTTGGCATTTTATTTTATGTTCACATATAGTCAGTCAGTCAGTCAGTCGTATAGTTATAAATGCAAGTAAACATAATATTATGTGCGTAAAATACATATATTAAAGAAACATTGCAAACATAATTATTATGTATTTTAATATGATATTTTATGCGCGAAGATGGAATTTTCATTTCTTTAACATTAAATAACGTCATCTGGTAAATTATGTATTTTCGACATAGAATTGTATATATATATTTATACTGCGTACGAGAGGATAAGTTTGAGTATGAATAAATAATGCATTAATTAAAATAATTTTAACAGCGAATTTCAATGTGATTTTTCTCGGGTTTTTTTTTTCTTTCATAAACGTCTTTATTTTTCAGATTTTTTCTTTTAAGTCTTTGTTGGTTTGATTTTGTAAGCAAAATTTAGTCTATACGATTCTTTTCACAAAACTAAATTTTTCTGCGGTGATACTATTGACTTATATGCGTGTGATTGATTAAGTACTGTTCTTTTAGATTTGAATTTCTAATCTCTTTTGGACAGAATTTTTAGAATGAGAATTTTTTTTATAGATCATTTGCACTATAAAAGATCAAAATCGGGTGTATACATTTTTATAAAATTTCTTACTGTGACGTGGTTTAATATTGAGAATATAATCTATTGATATTTGAATGTAATTAAATAAAATTCATATGACTAAAATTAAATACTACATGATTTGATTGATTAAGTACTGTTCTTTTAGATTTGAATTTCTAATCTCTTTTGAACAGAATTTTTAGAATGAGAATTTTTTTTATAAATCATTTGCACTATAAAAAATCAAATTCGGGTGTATAGATTTTTATAAAATATCTTGCTGCGACGTGGTTTAATACTGAGAATATAATCTATTGATATTTGAATGTAATTAAATAAAATTCATATGACTAAAATTAAATACTACATGATTTGATTGAATTAATCTTTAATTTAATATTTTTTTATGTCGCCATACACTTATTCCCATAATTTTCTAATTATTTGGATCCATTTTTTATATAGTGTAATTTGTTTAAGATTATCTATTTCATTTGACTCTTCAAGTTTGAAAACAGAAAATAGTCGTGTAATGTTAAAATCTGAAATTGGAAGCGATTCCTAAACTATCGCTTCATTCAATTTTGTAATTACAAAAAAATTCAATTAATATAATAGGTCGAAACAATTTCTGTACCAGAATAGAAGAATATTTTACATATAAGAGACAAATCTTATAGAATTTTTAAATTATATTAAATTTTAATCTATGTAAAATTCTTATCCGACCACGTTCAGTGTAAGGTTCCGGAAATACCCTTAATAAAAAAATTTCATGTATAGTTATATATGTGTTTAGCATGTATGTCATGCTCGTTTTTTTTAGTATACTATCCTTGGATGATTCTCAAAATGTCTATGATACTTCAACTTCCCGTTTTATTGAATTCTCTGTGTAATTTGCTTTCAAAAAAGATACAACATATGCATTGTTTCAAGAAGGTCATAGAAATGTTGCCGATCCTTCAAAACAGCAACTTCAATAAAGATAACAAAATGATATTTTGTAATACGAATGACACAGAGAGGTTATGTAATATATGGTAACATTTTCCATTTAATTGAAAAACGATTTATGATCATATGAGGTTTTAAATGTATTATTATATCTCGTGAAATTAACCATATATAAATTTTATTTATATACGAAATAATGGTTAATGTTGGTTTTTCTACAGGTTTCTATTTTTATTGTTGCGATAGGATCGTGCAAATAATTATTATAATATATGTCTTTTAATCTATATCTATATATATTTTTGGTCTGTTTTGAAATCAACAATACAATTCCAACAAAATCGTATTAGCGTAACGTAAAAATGATTGAAATTATCAAAAGAAGAGCGAACAAAAAAATTAACTACACAATATATTAATAAATAAAGAAAATACTATATCATCCAATTCCTAACAAAATTAAATTATGTCACACATAAGTATATTTTTATTGGTTACAGTTTTAACGTTGCAAAAATATTAAAACGAAAAAATATAGTGTGTTTTATAATAAAAATAATAATAATAATAATAATAATAATTATAATAATAATAATAAGATAAGAGAAAATAAATTAGTTTCATCTTAATATTTATATAATTCTATATATAAAGGTTGTTGTTTAAGCGTGTCAGAACTTTAAATTTGAAATAAAACTACAATACTCTATACAACTTTTTAATATAATTGAATAATATATTTTTGTATTATTTGCTGGATGTTATCATCCGCCGGTTCGTATTTCTTTCGAAATCCAAAAGCAGATGTCTTTACATGAAATGGTGATCGTTACAGATCGATGATAAATCTTTTTTTTTTGTTATTATTTTTTCAAAATTCAATGAAAATGATGTAGACAACATGTGGTATTTCTAGGATCATCCCTAGTTACAATATGTCCGTACTTTGAAAAATGAGGAAAATCACCGTGGATAAAATCCACATATTTTCCATGGAAAAGTTATATTGGAATTTGTTCAAAGAATGTCCGCCGATTTTCCATTTAATATAATATTATTTTATTTAGGTCAATTGAAATCTTTGGATTGCCAGAGTAATATTTCCAACATATATCCGCGCGGTATTGTATTCACAATTTATTTTACCAATTATCCAAGACAGTGGGTTCAAATTTTATATATTTCGCTTATCTACAATACATAAAATCCTCATTCTATTTAATTTTAAAACAACCAGCAACCTAAATCAATATATTTCCGATGTATTTTGTAAGACTTTTCATAGATTTTATCTGCGGTTTTTGTTTCTTTTTTAAGTAAGTATTTTATTTGCTAAATTTCTACAAAATTATACTATGAATTTATTATATTTTTTATTTTATTTATTACGTATTTCTTACATTAAATTTTGTTTCAACAAATAATAACCTGTTGTAACAAAATGTTTGAGCGAGTGCAATTGTCGCATAACGTATATTTTTGTCAAAATCCGTGGATCTGCTCACAAAAAATATGAATACAAATTCAACGTATATGTTCTGTGGAATAATAGAAAAGAGAAATATTTCTATGGAGAATCCAAAGAAATTATCATCGGAAATATACGCGGATAATCCAAGGACATTTTTTAAAAAAAATCCATGGACAGATTTGCACTCATCATATAAAATTCCAGCAGACAGCCTTAAGAAATCCATAGATATTTCCTCGGATTGAAATTATACGGAGTACTACATATAATGCGGAAATTTTGCGGACAAACTACGGACAGTGTTACTAGGGATGTAACATGCAATTCTTCAATTGCGCACAACAATCGATTTCTAATGTTTTAACTTTATTCTTAATAAAAATAGAAAAATTTTTTGTCGTATAATTTATAAATAATAAAATTTATTCAATTTGTATAAAAGATTTGTCGCTTATATTAAAATATATTTAATTATAATATGATTTGGTGATACATAAATACAGCTTCTCACTATGTTTTTCACTATATTTTAACTTATATGTTTTCAGTTCATTTATCTACAATTTTTTTCTGGCACATATTTACACCTGTAACATGCGGGATTCGTTCACGTAGTACATTTTGTTTAACCGCATTTCAAGCGATAACAATATTTATTCAAAAAATTTGTGTACTGATTACAATATATTGGAGCGAGGATATCATTAATTTGAAAAGATAGTCCAATATCTTCCATAGCAAAAGAAAGGGGGTTGTGACCTAAGGGTTAAAATGAAACCAGAAATAATATATTTAATTATATTAAACAACAGTTCGTCGTGTTTTATTCAAATTTAAAGTTTTTCTATCAAACTTAAACAAACATATTTCGCTCAATACATAATCATTATATTTACATCCACTCCTTCTTATTAAATAAGAAACGATCATTTCAATATACAATATATAAATAAATATAGATAATATATAATACGTATGTATGCGCTTACATAAGTATACCAATATAAATACATAATACCATAATATCTATATAGAACGGGTTCTTCTTCTTTTTTTTTCAATATAATAAAAATATAAAACGAGATTTGACCAGATTCCAAAACAAAATTGGCCTTGAAAGCCGTAAAAAGGAACTAAATATATATTATTTTAAATATATAATATATCCAGTATTACGTATGTATAGCAAGCTGTTTAGTTGTACATTGCACAAATGGATATATATATATAGATTTTATTCTTTGATTTTATAACTGGTCCACAGCACATAACACAAATACAAAAACACATATATATGAACATGATTAATGGTATATAAAAACAAGTTATATATACCTTACATTATATACTTATTATAAGATGATCATCATATTCTTAATATACAATTTTGTAGGTATATTATATACAATATATATTATATTATATAGATTGCAATTTTAAGTGCGTGTGTAGGTACGTTTCAAGAAAAGAATTTAAAAGATATAAAACACGAAACGAAAGGATTTTATTTTTATTATGCGTTTTTTGTTTTCTTTCTATGCTTTTTTTCATTTTATTTTTATTATTTTTAAATTGATTCTCAGACTTGTATTTAATTTTTTGCTTTCATTTGAGTACACGTGTAAGCAATTGATGGAGGAGAATGCACCAGGCTGAAGGGTGTATATTATGCAATCAATTTCTTTTCTCTTGGGTTTAATGTGTGTGTGTTTGTGTGTGTGTGTTTTACATTTTTATTACTGGGTATACAGTTTTTTTCGATTATAATATAGTGGCCTATAAACATTATTCAAAAGATAAGATTATATACCATTGGTTGTGATGATTTATATTGTAATATTACAATATATATATATATGGGACCAAAGGAAATGGACATAGTTTCCGGAACAAAAATTAATGTTCTGTATAAAAAAAAGTAAAATAAAAAATATTATTTATATAATCTGAACGTACTGTAAGAAAATATATTCTTATTTATATCCTGTTTTCGTTTTTCTAAAAATTTTAATTGAGTCCTTTTGTTGCTGGTATTATTTATTTATATACATTTTTTGGTGTAAAGTGTGTTTAGGTTTATGGTTTTTTGGTTTTTTAATTTTTTTTTTAATGTTATATAATAAAATAAGTAATATAAAAAAGTAAATGACATTTATCCAATGTTTTTATACTTATTATATTTTACGATTATTTGATTTATTTGTGCAGGGATAGACAAAACTAACGGAGTAAAAAAATTTACAATTTGCATAAAATCTATTTGCAAGAAATGTGTATTTAATTCTAATTTTTATATATATTGCTTTCTTCTGCCGATGATTATTTGTTATGTTTTATTATGGTTTTTTATTTTAAGAAAATTTGTATTTGACTATGCTTTTAATTTAATTGTTGTTTAAGATATTTTTAGAAATTAGGTGATTTTTGTATTGCGCTGTACTAATCTTGTATCAAATGTATTGAGTGGAAATATGCTCTGACTATAGCAATAAATTGATTTTATATTGTATATATTAACACCAAACGAACCGACACGTCATGTATACCTATTCCTACCAAAGGGGGGTCAAATGACCCTATACAAAAAATCATATTTTCTAATATGTTTTGGCAAATTAGTTGTCTGAATGAAGCCTTTTTTTTAAACCAAAAATTACAAATTGCTAATTTATTAAACAAAAAAAAAAAAAATAATAACATAAAAATAATACAATTTTTCTTCGGTTTACTTTTGTAAATTGTAAGTGTGCAATGATTGGCTTTATATAATTTCGTTGAGAAACGTGACATATCCATTATCTTTCGTTTGTTTGGCAAATTTTGCAATTCTTTTTTATTTGGTTCCAACAATTGTGGTTTTTTTCTTTAGTAACTTTGTGGCCAGCGATAAACTTGTAAAAAAATTATCAGTTGTAACGCTTCTTCGACAACCTGTGAAAGGTTCTAACAGTTTCAGAACTACTAATTCCCCAAGCGGAACTGATGAATCTCTGATATCATCCATCCCTAAATATGGGAATTCATTTATAATATATTTGGGGTTGACCGCAGAAGCAAGCCAGAACTTAATTCCAAACTTATCAGGTTTGTTTGGCACATATTGTGTAAACCTGCACCTCACTTTGGTTGGAAAATGTTGTTCATCGATGGTTACATGTGGTCTTGGGCTTGTAACAATTTTAACTGTTATGGATGAATTTATACCATACTTCTGATATCAATGCAAATTTATCAGTTTCTAGATGCTGATTTCGTTTATTTTTTTGTATCAAATCGGATAAAACACATAATTTCACAAAACGTATTCCTGCTCATGGTGTTTTAGAAAAAAAATGCTAGACCCCATTTCGTGTTCCATAATAATGAGATGTTTAAAATCTAGAGTATAGTGGAAAAATACTCCATTTTCAAATTATAAAACCATATCCACTTATACTACCACATCTATTATATGGACATACAAAGGCGTACACAGATTGATCATATTTGATATTTGTCCATAGGAAATGACCGAACAAGAGGAAATTATGGTCAACATAGTTATTGCAACGTGTAAGAATGACAAAGAATATACGTCAAAAACAAAAAAAAATGAATATATAATTATCCGATAGATATAAATCCTCATGTTTCATATTAATTCTCGCAGGTATTTAATAAACTACCCTGGCGGTAGTTTAGTCAATTTTTGTTTTGTCTCTCAGTAAACAGTAGCCAGTAGAGAAGCCAATTTGACAGAAAACATGTATGTATGTTTTCAATAAAAGTGGTATAAAAAGAATCTGATTTTAATGTTAATTTCAAAGAAATTTAATAACCAAATGTCTAAAAGGGGTTATTTGACCCCTTCTGGTAGTTTTAGTGGTAAATATGGTTTCAATTTTATTATTATTTTATTATCATATTGTTACCGTTCGTCATTTTACTTCTAGTTTGCTTTTTCGCAAAATAAATTTGCTTTGGTGTTTGGATAAAATATATATTTATGTGTAATTTATGTATCGAAAATTATAAAAATTCAACCAACTTACAATACATTAAAAAATGTGCTGTATTATATTATAAAATAATCTATTTGTGATCAACTAATTATTTTTATCCGCTCTCGGTACACGACTGGATGAATTTTTCGTATTGCTTCTGTTTTCAAGTTATCACGTCAACTAAATAAATATGGTGATGTCAGCATAATGTTAATGTACTTGTACCATATGCAAATAAATACATATATTTTGTTAAGAAAAATTTTACATTCTTATCATCTACTATTACAACATACATCTACAATCTCAGAATGTATGTGACACATAAAATATATCATATATATCTAAATAATTAAGATATATATTTGTGTATAAAATCTTTAATTTAATGTATATCGTAATTTTGTCATTAAAAAGTTTGTTTATTTATTACAATTTAATTTAATTAAACATCATTTTATTTTTTTTTTATTACAGCAAAAAAACTGATAACAGAAGGCGACTGAGAAAATAATAGTATTTACATACACGATCAATATTGAATGAATCCAATCACGTTAGTATTATTATGATATTTATAATTTTGTAAACAATTTTTTATGACGCTTTTTGTATAAACATTAAATCTATTATAACTTTTAACAAAATAAATACTGGGTGTAAAAAGGCAGGCTCGATTAAGAGCTTTAACTATGATTATTACATCATTTTTAAATTTATACGATATATACTCACACTGGATTGAATGAATAAAATAGTTTTACTTTTTGTCACAAGAAGTTAATGAAATACTATATAATTTAATTGAATATAAATTTGCATGGCATTTTTAATTTCAGAAATTTACAATTTTATTATAGCCTGATTTTGGCTCACTTTCATACTCGTCGCATAACTACAATAATAATTTGACAGGCACAATTGTAAGACTAATTGTAAGATATAATCGTTTTTTCAAAGTTATTGTTTATTTATATTCATATGTGGTGTGTGTGTGTGTGTGTGTGGAGTCATAAATATATTGAATCCGCACTTATATAGGTTTTATTAGTTGAATTTTTCGTCCTCCCACGTACATTTCATCTCATCATATTGATAATTATATTAAAATATAAATAAATATTGTAAACTGGTGAATGTTGGCCAGCAGTCCTTCTTATATCAGTTTATCGTTTTCAAAACTATTTGCAAAAAATTATCGAAAATGATGGTACAACATCAAAATTTTCTGCTGGGTAACCATTTGTTCGTTTATGGAATAAAAAGAAAAACGAATATCTTTGAAAATATGGTGTTGGACAACAATGTCTGCACACACATCACTATTGGCTAATCACTCATATAAAAAATAATAGAATTATGAAAACATCTATTTTTCGTTAATTGCAATACAATTGGTAAATTGTTATATACTCCCATGCGCCGCGTAATTTACCAATTTGGCTGTAATGAATGTTTATATGATGCCATAAGCTACAATTGGAGCAATATATGGCTTAAAAAACACAACATCAACTGATGAATGCCAGCACGTCAAGAAAATCTAAGATATAGTGTTTGAAAATTGTCAGTTGACAATTAGATACTTTGCTAAAACTGTTTGAATTTCAAACGGTTCGATTAATATCATTTTAAAAGAGGGCAGCATGAAACGCATTATATCGGATGATGAAATTTGTATCTATGCTTAAGACCCGTGTAAAAACACCTAAGCAATAGAGCAAATATCGTGACAAAGCCAAACAAACCATGTCAAAAATCAATGTCATGTTAACAGTTTTATTTGCGATTATCGTGGTATTGTACATATTATGTCCACATAAGGAATATTATTATTTGGGTGTTGTGGTTTATTTCTTATACAATCTTGCATTCATAAATTATCTTCAGATCTCTATTCTGGATATGTTTCCTTCAGTCACCTGTAAATATATTCCTGTCAAAATCGCAAATCCATTTCTAATTATTGTTGCTTTCATCTTGATGATGTTGAATCTTACAAACACTACATTTGTTTGTCTTAATCCATGGCTTTATACCGAAATCAATTCCGTCTAACATTGTATCTTTAGCCTATAAAATAAAGGATTGCTATTGTTTCTATTGAATTTGATTAAATATGTGTTTGTTTTATAACTTATGCAAAATACATAATTGTTGAATTTGTTATATTTATAAATTAGAAAACTGTTTGGACCGTAGTACTGCTCCACGACTGATACACACACATACATAATTCAGAATAATATTAATTGATATAGAAGAATAATTTACCATACCTTTCCATTAGTCGCATAAGGTAGAAAAGAAATATTTTTTCATATTTAACATATTTGTTTGTTTATAAATGGAATAAAAATAAACGAATGTCTTATATGTGCATATTTTGATAATTACGCATGTTGTATCTGCGGTATAGATGTTCACATGATATAATTAGAATAACATGAACGTATGTGATAGTGCGGTAATGATTATATGATAACGATACATTAATATATTATTTTCGTTCAAATTGAAAAATGTTTTAATCATTTTATTTTTCATGAACATTTTAATGTCATATAACACCGCAATCAAATGATAAAATACCAGAATGTAACTTAATGTTAGATAATTTAAATAAATTGAATCGAGAAACAATATAATAAACGATATTATTAAAATATATTGTATACATTTCATTGAAATTACGATCTATAAAATAAGTTCCTTTGTTGTATCAAAATTAAATATATTTTAATTTTACTTTTAATAAGTCAAATGGAGAAAAAAATAAATAAAAACCACATATGCGTATAAAAATATTAAAATCTTTAAGTACAATTCCTCATTATATAATTGTGTATATTTTTCATACAGAATTAAAAGAAAAACAACCGTCTATTTTCAGTTCCATATATTTATTTTATGTTTAATCCAAAATCATATATAAATACAAATTTGTATTTTTATTTATATTTCCATATCTATTACTAATTTATAAAAATCATATATTTTTATATTTCTTTCATCAACATCAAGAAACTGAAAAAAAATGTACCATATAATTATTATTGCTTCTAAATTTTCATTATAATTTTATATTCTGTGAAAAGAACAATGTTTTCTTTGTATACGAAGGCACACATACCCATTTATATGTAAATATAAAAATCTGTATTTCAAAAAGGCAATTATAAAAAATAAATGTAAATTACCGCAGAAAAACTATAAACTATTTTTTTTTTTTATATAAATAATAACATTTATAAAATATATTAATAAATTATTATTTTTAAAACATAATTTTTATTGATATACAACACGCTATTATGATTTTTCTATACCATATATTTGTAACACATATAATAAAAAAAAAAGGCCCAAGTAGAAATGAAAGCAGAATTTAAATTGTAGCAACTCTGCCACAACCAATTTGTTCAGCATTTTAGTTTCGGCAGCATTATCCAAACTCGCATATAAAATGTTTGTAACAAAGCTGTTAAGCAGTCAAATAGAAAGCTGTTTTGTTTCTGCGACAACGTTATAAAATTAACTTTAGTTGAGGTTGCGGTTGCACAAAAAATCAGTCAATTTTCAGCAATTTAGTCATCGCTATATTTTAGCTGCACATAGTTCTAAGCAGTCATTTAGTTGAGTTGCCAGCAATTTTGTTCAAATTGCAGCAGTTTTACAAAAATAAATCAAAACAAAATAATTATTTTTTCAATTTTTCGTTTTTTGTTTTGAAAATTACTTATTTACTAATTTTTTATACTTTAAAACTTACAAATTTGATTAATGGTTTGTCGGTAATTCGATCTCAAGTCCTCAGATTTGAAAATCCAATACGATAACCACTACACTATATGTCTTCTTGTGGAAATTATATATGTAAGCATTGATATTGTTTTGATACTACTGGACTCAATAACCACTAAATTTCATAATGAAACACTAAATTTCAGATCTTATTTACAAAAACTCAAAAATTCAGTCATTGAGTTACAACAGCAACAACCAAAATGTGTTACCGGCAGCAAAGATGACTATACTATGGACTGCAATTCAGTCAAATGGCTGACAAAGCAAAATATGTGGAATATTGTATTATTTATAGTATAGGTTGTGCCATCAATAAAATATCAACAATATGCCCTGCAAAAAAAAAAAGTACACGGATCCAATTAAAAAGTAACATCAAAACAATGAAATATTAATTAATATTGCTCCAAGGAACATGGTTCACATTGTTAAAATGAAATAACATTTATTAAATCAACGAATAATTCATTAAAAACATAATACCGAAAATTAATGTTTTTCAATGAATCACTACGTTGTTTCGATGAATATTATTCATTTTTTTCAACGTCTTCTGTTTAATAACTTATTATTCTGTGCATTAGTTAATTAATGATCGCGAATTCATTCCGCATCAATGTGAACAAGTACATTAAGATAATTTTTAAAAATGAAAAATATTAATGAATTATTCATTGAAACAATGAAAAATGGGGTTATTCAAAACGCTATTCATTCAAAATGATGTACAAATTTATTTTCAGTGTGACTGTGTAAGCGAAATATCTGAAATTCAAGGTGCTAAAATTTTCCTGTAGACAAAAAATAAATTTCCACATTTCAGATTAAAAATAGATTCTAATAATTCAACTAAAGACGGGTTGCCACAATGCTCTGTCAGTCATCTACAATAGCTAAATGGTTTATAGAGTTCTACTTGGGGCATATATTTTTTTTTTTTGAAAAACGCATATTAATATTTCTTATAGCATTTATTTGTATATATGTGCGTTATATTTAACAGTAACACATGTTTTAATTTTAGTACATATATTATAATATTTTCAATATAAAAATACTTATATATAATGTGAATGTATACGAATTAAATAATAATAATTTAACCATAAGAAAAAACAACAACTACAACAACATCAAAAAAGACGAAAACACCAAAAACCAACCATAAAAAAATTAAATTAAAATTAAACAGAAATATAAATATATTAAAAATAAAAAAAAATAACTAAATATTTATTATATTCACAGAATACAAAATTTCAATCCAAAATTTATTAAATTATAATATTTAATAAAATAATATATGTAACTCAGTCAACGTACGTACAAATACGCTACGACGAGTATAATAACGGCTCAAATATAACATTTAAATATATATATAATACAAAAAAATAAAAAACAATTAAGGATTGGTCGTTTCCATATAAATAATTATAGGTTTTTTTCTTCTGCTTTGTTTTTCATATTAGTATAACGTTCAACACAACCGAAAAAAAAAATTAACATTATATGGAAACCTTTATTTTATTTTATTTTATTTTTATTATACATATTAAAATTAAACATAAAATATTAAAATTTAATAATATATTATACAATGACTATTATTTTGGGTAATGTAAAACAGAGAAGAAATAACAATCACTTCTCTGCATTATTAACAAAATCCAATCCAATTTAATATATTATATTTTGAAAATATATAGCGTGATTTTTCCGCATTTATTGTACATTTTTTTTCCTATGCACATTGAACATTAAATAATTAAATGAAAATTATTTGTGTGTTGAGCTGCTGATGGGTAAAATCAAATAAATAATTTATATACGAATACATATTATTTAACATGTATGAACGACAATTTTTAATGGACTAATTGTATAATTGAATAAAATGCATAAATATTTGCCTAATATACGCATATAATTATTTTATCTAATATAATATTAATAATAAATAAATTATTTGAATAACATTAATATTCATTTCCTGGACTATATATATTCACACAAACGCACACACTAAATTATATGGATATAATATGTTTTTCAATACCTATATAATTTTACCACACCTAAAAATTTATATTGGAAAATTATATATTTTAATATTAAATAACAAATTGGTGTTTTTGTTGAGTAATAATTATTAGAAAAATAATAATATTCAAATAGATATAGATAAGTATGAAAGGATCGATCATAATGTGTGACAGTTTAAAATGTATTTTCTTTATCATTCAATATTTTTTTCGCTTGTTGAAAATGTCGTATTTTATAATATAGAGTATTATACCATCAAATGGGCACATTTGTTTGATATTATTTTATTTTGGAAGCTAAACTGTTACTAAAATTCATTGAATTGTTGTCCAAAATGTATGCGGTGAACATATTTAATATATTAAAGTAATTTCAAACAATAATGGTTTTAACAATTCCAAAAGTTGTGATTTTGATAATGGTGGATGATAAAAACTATCGAAAAAATTTGAAAATATCGAATTTCAATACATTATTGGATAAAGAGGCGATCAGCACACGCATCGCAACGTTAACGGGCAGACATACATTAAATGTAAGTCAATAAACTAAACTAAACTTCTAATCGCGTAAAATCAATGCGGGGTGGTAATATGCAAAAGAAAAAATAATTGATACCATCGATGAAAATAACAATGTGTGAAATTTCGATTGAAAAGCATCGAAGGAAGTTGTGAAGTTGATGATGCAAAATGGATTAATTTTGTTAATTCTATAAACAAACTAAAGATTAGGTTGATCCAAGTTAGCCAGTAAAATTGACACCAAAACACACAATATCCATAGAAATAAAAGGATGTAACGCTATTTTGTCCGCAAAATTTTCACATTATAATCAGTAGTCCGTATAGTTTCAATCCGAGGAAATAATATCTATGGATTTCTTAAAGATTTTTGCTGAAATTTTATATGATGAGAGCAAATCTGTCCATGGATTTTTATAAAAAATGTCCTTGGATTATCCTCGTATATTTCCGATGATAATTTCTTTGGATTCTCCATAGAAATATTTCTCTCGTTATTATTATTCCACAGAATATCCATAGAATTTATATTTATATTTTTTGTGAACAGATTCATAGATTTTGACAAAAATATCTTTGGATCGTTCCATGTATTTGTGGCAAGTAATACCCGTGAATTGTCTATATTAGCAGAATAAATTTACTTATCACAATGATGTTAAATCGCGGTTTGATTCAATTTTTTAACGATAGACCAGAAATTCTAGGAGCACGAAATGGCAAAAATTCATCGATTATGCATTTTTTTTTTTGTTGTAATAAACAAGAACAAAAACCACGCAAAAAATTTATGAAAAGTATTACAAAATTCCTAGGAAATATATAGATTAAGACTTTAAGAGTTGCTGGTTGTTTTAAAAATTATGAAAATAAATTAAATCGATTGAGGATTATATCAAGATAAGTGAAAAATATACAAAATTTGAACCACTCTCTTGTAAAATTGGTTGAATTAAATTATGAATACAATACCGCAGATAAATTTTGGAAATGTTAACCTAACAATCCAAAGATTTCAATTGATCTAAATAAAATACTATTATATTAAGTGAAACATCTTTAGACATTCTTTGGGCAAATTCCAATATATATATTTTCCATGGAAAATATGTGGGTTTTTTTTCAACGGACTTATTTTTAAAAGTACGAACAAATTGTTACTAGAGTATTTGGTGGTACCAGAAAGACATAGTATATTATTAATTGTTAAAGCCTGATCAAACTATAATTGGTGAGGTTTACAAAAAACAATTGATTAAATTGAACGATAAATTGAAGGCAAAATCAGATCAGAATTAGCCAAAAGATTGGAGAAAGTTATTCTTTTGCACGACATTGCTTGTCCCCATGTCAAAGATATGTTGGAAACAATTGTATGCGGGAGGTATTACCAAACCCACCCTATTCACTGCAGATGTTGCTATATCAGATCGCCACTGATCACAGTTTGGAAGATGGCCAATTATTTTTGGATCACATCAAAAGAAGAGTATATTCATAAATTGCCAAAAAATTGAAAACAGATTGTTCTTATAACAATAGTATAATTACATTCAATAAAAAAATTATTTCCAGTATTTACAAAATTTTCGTATTAAAAAAACAATTCATTTTATATTAGTACACCTATTATTCTTAGGCTTACTTTACAATTAATAGACTATTCTGGATTTTAATCGTATCTCTATACGAGGACTGGCAAAAAATTGTTTATATTGATAAAAATCATTTAATTTTTCAACACTTCCATGTGCACATTCGATATTCGAGTTTCAAAATCAGCACTCTTTATAATGATTTATTTTACAAAATATTAATTTCCAGTTGCTATCGGTTTTTTATTTGATGAAAATCACTTTCCACCATTAAGAAAGTTTTGAATACTATTTCTCTGTTATTGTTTTATATTTTTTAAGATAATAAATTAATAAAACATTGCTTTTGCAACTGCAACTAATATTTGTCTACTTTTCTTAAATTTCCACCCGGTTCACTATTCATTGTTTTTCATTTGCTCTTTTGATTCTATGGTGTGTTGTATGGTGTTGGGTGGATCTATATGTTTCGTCCATATAAAATATATATAGTTAAAAATCAATGACGAACGAAATCTGTTTGTTTTTTCTTAAAACGGTTCAAATATATTAATCTGACGACAGTTTCATTCGTATTGCATTTTGTTCAGTACACAACAATTGTGGCGTACTGCACCTTACACACATAGCTTTTTCATACCGAAATGTTTAGTTAATATTATGGATACACCAATCCAATTGAGATGTGCATAGCAGAAGTAAAATAATCTTATATACTTTGCAAATTGGCAATCGTTCAATATCATATAAAAGATTTTTTATTTATAATTTTAAAAATGAACACTGACACGTTTTTATGCAAATGAATTGACAGAATGAAACTTTTTAATTATATTGTACATGTGAAATTTATTAGTTGAAAACTTACAAATATGTGCTACAATTATAGTTTATACAATTCTAATCAGAAACACTACAAATATATTACTTTTTCCGAATCGTGGTGGCCTAAATACCAAAAAAATGACCTGTATATTACGATATTATATAGTAATTTCAATTATAGCATTACCTAACCATGTATATTTTAGTTCCACATTATATAGTGTCTTTGTATTTGTATTTTTATATGCTTGTGAACAGCGATACTTATTACATAAATAAGCAATTTAATCCGAAATAAATTCTTGGAAACATAACTTTATATATAACTTAATACATAATTTATTTTAAATATAATTATTAATATATCCGCAGCATATATTCTACGATATATAACACACAAACAAAAAATGTGCCTCTGTTTATACAGCGGGTCTTTTTATGTTATTCTAGTGTTTTATTTATTTTTTTTTCTTTCACATTGCCAATATTTATCAAAAAGATCGTTTTAATTTAACATTATATAAAAAACTTAGTTTTTTTATTGTTTTTCCTTTTGTTTCAATGGATACTTATTTAAAGATCAGCAAAAAAAAAAAAAGAAACTAATTTTAAACGCAAAACAACTGACCCAAAAATACAAAATAAAATATAAAAAAAAAACTTTGAAATAATATAGCTTCGACAAAACCAAAAGAAAAAAAAAACATTCAATATATATCTAAAACGTAAAAAGGATTTGGTAAGCGATCTTTATGTGTATCAATATTTTGAAGAGAGAAAAAAAAATTAAGATTTACTATGGTATTTTATGAAAAATCAATTCATCTATAAATAGATTTATTGTATAGAATAACGTAATAAAAACTTTATCACAAAATAATCAAAAAAATATAAAAATAAAAAAAAACTAGATCTATTAACGATGCCAAAATAAAAAAAAGGTTAACCTAACCAAAAAATATATTTATTGTACCTGAAAAATAAAAAAAACTAATAAATTATGAACGAGAAAAAAAATTAATATTAACATAATTTTATAAACTAA
Organism: Bibio marci; assembly: GCA_910594885.2. Lineage (NCBI taxonomy): Eukaryota > Metazoa > Arthropoda > Insecta > Diptera > Bibionidae > Bibio > Bibio marci. Next base: position 45,798,874 of record OU343114.1, read on the forward strand.
AAGAATAAATAAACCTTTCTAAATTAAATTTATGCTCGCTATACCTGCGCCAATATCGCAACAATCAAATCATATATTCATATATAAAATGAAACATACTTAAATTGTAATGTATTGGCCGGCCAACACATACAAGCAATAATAAATTTAAAACTATATCCAACCTAGTGGTATATTCCACCTATTTATTTACGTTGTTCGCATTGCAAGTTGTGTCAGACTCTGTGGAAAATTTTCTATGTCATGGAAAAGTTTAGACCCAATTATCGGTTTCTTGAGATACATTAATTTGTGGTCATCCTCTACCTACACGATGACATAAGGTGACTTTCAATATTTGTGAATTAGTTTTGGGTTCGATAACGTTACAAACAGGGTCACAACTACTAAAATTTTTGAAAACTTTTGTTTTGAACGAGAATATGTTCGTTGCATAAAAACATGTTAAATATTATATAGTGAACATCTTAATTAAACGTGAAACAGCATCTTTATTGTATAAGTATTTCATACTTTGTGACTTTGTCCATTTACCCCATTTGCATTCAGATATAGATTCTAAATGTATTTTTTTATTATTATAGGTTTCCCAAACCGGAATACTTGGTTTTTTTTGGGTAAACAAATTATATAAAAGTGACATATTGAATAATACCAGATAATGGAAGTGATAAATTCAGAGCACAAAAATTAAGTGATGCCGAAGGAATTCCATCCGGTCCATAAGAATAATAAACTTTACAAGTCATAATCGCCGTGTAAATACCATCGCAGAGGTTATGTAAGGATTATAAGAAAACACAAATGATCAAATGGTTGCAAGTGTAAACCTGTTTCGCAGGTTTAGCGTACTATCCGGAGCCAAATGTCGCATGCAGTACCAAAGAAGCGAACATATTAATAATCAATCCACAGGAGCGTCATGTTAGACTATGGGACATATCAACCATATAAAAATAATATAGAATCGTGAAAACATCTATATTTTTCGTTAATTGTAGTACAATTTTTAAATTTTTTTATACTCCGATGTGCGAACACATTTTTATTTATGTCGATTTTAGTGTTCGGATTATAGCACGGAAAAATGTAAATAATATCATCGTCACACTATAAAATTCTTATAATATTCTTAATTTAAAAGATAAAATTCATGAAATAAGAGAGAATAAATATTATATTATTATTTATTATTTGGAATATAATAATAATTATGGTTAAAGTTAATAAAAAAATTATTATTGTTAACTTCTGTATAGATTATAGGTTAAAGGTTTAATTAAAAAAATTACAGTGCTGTCAGAACGGTGTTCCATAACTGCTTTACATCAAATTGTGTATCTTCACATAAGAATCTTTGATTTCACATAAATCATTTAAATCCCAATATCATATGATTGCATGAAAAATTTACGTTACATGTGCTTCCAATTGCATACATCTATCCCTAAACTGGTGAGATTGTATTGTTCAATATTTTTTTGTGAATAAAATGCAAATTGTATGAATTTTGTTTTTATAGAATTCTTTCGTCGTCGCAACACTCACGTAAATATTGGTGTTTTGCTTGACAACATGCGATAAACTATAGATTCTTGAGTAAATTGACTTTTAAAATACCTAGAGATTTGTCATATATATGTTTTTATACCAAATTTAATAAATTTGCTATTCGATCGCTAATTTAAATTCTGTATATTGAGATTAGATTAGAAAAAAAATGAACGACCTAGTAACAATTTGTCCGTACTTTGAAAAATTAGGAAAATTTCCGTGGAAAAAAACCACATATTATACATGGAAAAGATATATTGGAATTTGTTCTATGGAATGTCCACCGATTTTCCACTTACTTTAATAGTATTTTATTTAGGTCCATTAAAATCTTTGGATTGTCAGGTTAATATGTCCAACATATATCCGCCATGGTATTGTATTCATAATTTATTTCACCAATTATCCAAGCCTGTGATTCAAATTTTGAATATTTCGCTTATCTATAATCCTTACTCATTTTAATTTATTTTCATAAGTTTTAAAACAACTAGCAACTAAAATCTATTTATTTTCGAGGAATTTTGTAAGACTTTTCATGGATTTTATCCGTGGTTTTAAATTTCTTGTTTATTACAAAAAAAATCTGCAAAATCGATGAATGTTTGCCATCGTTTAGCATCTTCATTCCGTGATTCATAGAATTTCTGGTCTATCGCTGTAAAAAATTTAATCAAACCGCGATTTAACATCATCGTCATAAGTTAATTTTTTCTGCTAATACGGATAATTCACGAGTATTACATGCCAAAATACATGTACAATCCAAAGATATTTTGGTCAAAATCGGTAGATCTGCTCATAAAAAATTTGAATATAAATTCTATGGATATTTTATGGAATAATAGCAACGAGAAATAATAAGGAGAATCTGTAAAAATTATCATCGGAAATATACGCGGATAATCCAAGGACATTTTTTATAAAAAAATCCATGGACAGGGTTGCACTCATCATATAAAATTCCAGTGGACATCCGTAAGAAATCTATAAATATTTCCTGGTATAAAACTATACGGACTACTACATATAATGAGGAAATCTTACGGACAAACTACGGACAGTGTTACTAGGGTGTGCAGCATATTGTGACCAAATGTACTGATCAGTTTTTTCTATGCTTGAAAATTTACTGCTCTCATTATCGTTTATTATGCGTCCGCACGCAGGCCATATACAGGATTGATTGAATTATAAAGTCAATTAAAAATTTAGCGCACTGACTTATTAGACATCGTTCGTATATGGCATTTGTGCGAAATGAATAACAAAAATAAATAAAATTTAGAGGTCATACGAAAAACTTCCTGTTAACATCATCTGCCTAAAATGTAACCCTTCCTTATTTGCTACCACACGCATGTTTTTTGTTTTTTTTTTGTTTAGTTTCGTTATTTATTTTGTTGTTGTCTTTTGATAAAAATATATTGTTGTTTTTATTTGTCTGCATTTTTTTAATTTTTTTTTTGCTTTTGTAAATTTAATGTGCAATTTTTTTTTTGTATATTAATTTTAAATTTTTATATATTCTTCACCTTCCCTTTATAATATTCGCTTAAAAATGCAATATTCAAAAAAGTAACTATAAAAAACAAGTTGGTTTTTTTTTTTCTTTTGAATTATGTAATAAAATTGCATGCGCGTGTGGATATAATTTCATTTATTTGAACCTCTCTCTGAATACATGCATTGGAATACATATACATATTTATAAGGCAAGAATGCGTTTTGTTGTCATCTTTTAAGATATTTTTTTAATTTTTTTTGTGTAGTAAATTTATGTAATAAAAATAAAAAAATTACTGGAAAAATAACTTTAAATTCATGGGAAAATATTTTTTGGAAATATGTAACTGTAATGTAATAGATTTTTCATGTTTTAAACGTTTTTTTTTTTTTTTTATTCAACATATCCATATTCTGACTGGCAATAAGTATTGTAATAAGTTTGCCAAATTTTGATGATGTTCTGTTGGTAATTATTTACTTACATTAACCCGAAATTTTAAGGCGTTATATATTTTCTAATGTTAATTCTTTTTTAAATACTCTGAAACTATAATTATAATATTTCATTAGCATCACTATCAATATTGTGTTTTTAAATATTTTTCAAGTATTTGTGATCTAATTGTTGCAGTCAGTGAGTTGGGTTTGTTATATCTGCAATTTACGCAAACATATTTCAAAAAAAAATAAAAACTCTGGTGTTTTAAAATTTGTATTAGCATTTACAGACAAATTTTATCGATATACTAATCTTAATTAAGTTACTTATAAAAAAACGAATTTTGAGTATATTTGCAATTATATTAATTTGATGTTATTTTTATATTTAAATAATTAAGAACAGATGAGTTTGGCTCAACGATAGGTAGTAAAAAAAGAACTTGGAATATAACATTAATCAAATTTAAAAAACTGTGAAGAAATATTTTTTATTTTGGCCATAGTGTGTAATGCATTAAATCGTGAACACATGTCAGTTTTATTTTAATCTTAATATCACTAACTTTTTATTATTATCTATTTATTTTTATTTTTACTGCCTATATATTTGTGTGGAGATAAGAAACAATTAATATTACGTAATAATATTTCAGTCATTACTGATTCATTATTTTGTATAGTTGTTGATTTAGTTGGTGAACATAAAAATTCTAATCTACGATAATGATAATTTATAAATTCCCAAGCAATGATGCATTTACCATATTTAACTAAATTCTTTGTTCGTTATATTTATAATATTTAACGAATTTCAGGTAAATTTTGTCATAGAAAAGTTCATCATTAATTTTTAGAAACTTTGTTATTTCACGGTGGTTTGTTTTTTTAGTAAATTCTCTAGTTTGTCCGCAAAATTTTCGCATTATATATAGTAGTCCGTAGCTAGAATCCAAGGAAATATCTATGGATTTCTTACGGATGTCCGGTGGAATTTAATATGATGAGTGCAACGCTGTCCATGAATGTTTATAAAAAATATCCTTGGATTATCCGCATATTTCCGAGGATAATTTCTACGTATTTTCATTAGAATTATTTCTCGTTGCTATTATTCCACAGAATATCCATAGAATTTATATTCATATTTTTTGTGATCAGATCCACGAATTTTGACAAAAATATCTTTGGATCGTCCATGTATTTTGGCAAGTAATACCCGTAAATTGTCCGTATATTAGCAGAATAAATTTTCTTATGCCGATGATGTCAAATCGCGGTTTAATTCAGTTTTTTTTACCGATAGACCAGAAGCTCTATGAGAGCGAAATGAATATGCTGCCCGAACGATGGCAAAACTTCATCGATTGTGCTTTTTTTTTGTAATAAACAAGAAAAAAAAACCGCGAATAAAATCCATGAAAAGTCTTACAAAATTCTTCGGAAATATATCCAGTTGCTGGTTATTTTAAAAATTATGAAAATAAATTAAAATGAGTGAGGATTATATCTAGATATGCGAAATGTACAAAATTTGAACCACTGCTTTGGATAATTGGTGAAATAAATTATGAATACAATACCACGGCGGATATAGGTTGGAGATATTACCCTAACAATTCAAAGATTTCAATTGACCTAAATAAAATGCTATTATATTAAGTGAAAAATCTGTGGTCATTCTTTGGACAAATTTCAATATATCTTTTCCATGGAAAATATGTGGATTTTTTCCACGAAAATTTTCCTCATTTGTCAAAGTACGGACAAATTGTTATTAGGGTTAAAAGCAATTTTGTAGGATGTTTTGTAATGAAAATATGGAAACATTTCCGAACAACTTTCCTAATAATTTATACTCAAAACAGTTTTATAATTATCAGAATCAAATGCTGGATGATTTCCGTGCAAATTTATTTGCAATTTGAAATGGGAATACATTTTATATTTATTATGCTGTTATTTCCTTATATTTTCTTAGATTTGTAAGATTATTCAACTGAATTAGCATTTATTTACTTATGAGATCAGAAAACGATTAATTTTGTATTGGACTCTAATCAAAGATTAGCAAAATTGTCTTTAGTAGTTGTCAATTCACTTATTTAATCACTATAAAAATAAATAAAACATCTGTATAAATACATAATTACAGATGAATTAGTCTTTACTCACAGACTTAATAATTTTTCAAGTTAACTGTAATGTTTCGTAGACGTCTTAAAAAACGAATGACTTTCTTGTACACGATTGCATATATATGGACAATCAACTTAAATAATTTATTCGGAGGATGAAATGAATGAACCGTCTAACATATACTTTATCATAGGTTTCTATATACAGCTTTAAGTTTGCATAATTAGGATGATCTTATAAATTCTATACTTGATTGGAATTGAGTAGGTGATTGTAGTCCGTCAGTACATTAGCACGTTAATCGCCATGTCAGTCATATGTGTCTGACGCTAAGAAGTTCTACATGAGCCATGTCAGACATATATGTCTGACGTACGCGATTTGATAGAAGGCCCATGGCCCATGTGAAAATTTTTCAGATATTATCGTGGCGATTAACGTGTTAGTTACTTCAAAATACCTATATCTATATACCGATGTTCCCGGTAAGGACCAGATTGAACAACTGAATGTAACTGTTTTATTTTAATGAAATTTGATATTTATAGTATATTTAGCTTATTGTTAGTAGCTTAATCTTATCATACCAATTCGATGTATAAATTAAAGAGTATATATAGTCCATGTTCCGATACATCGAATTTTTATAGTAGACTACCAGTTTTCAAGGAACTTGTGAAGAAACAAACTTGGATAATGCAAGGAACACGAATTTTGTTAAGAAATTGTATGGAGAATATAATTTACCAGCAGTTGTGTAATCTTTGATTAGAAGAACAGCACATATTTAAATTATCTAATTATAAATTTTCGTACAAAATTTCAATTTCAAAATTAAATGATAAATAAATGATTTGTTAGTTTTCTAGAAACTTTCGATTTTCCAGAATATCTATATATAGGAATTAAATTTACTTAATCCCATTATACAACAACTGTTAACAATAATAAAAACGCTATAAAATTTTAAATAATAATATATTTGAAATTATGTTGTTGGCCGAAGTAATGCTATGCGGGTTGAATGGAAAAATTGTATGATTGTGATTGTGTAAAATTTGTCGTTAACATTTATTATGCGGAATTAATAAAATTATTAAATAAATGTATCTTTAATTTTACAATTTACATTTGATTTTGAAAAATAATAGTATAAATAGTGTACCTGTAATCTAGCACATTTACCCATTTCGAAACAAAATTTGTTTACCAATAAATTCCATTTCAACAGTTTCGTTAAATTTTTTAACCAAACAAAATCTTTGTTACTACTTACCATTTACAAAAAACTTATAATAAAAATATATTAAATTACATTATTTATTTATTTTATAATAAATATATAAAGAGTTGGATAATGTTGAAAATATGTTCCTGATAGGTATAGTATAGTATAGGTATAAAAAAATAAAAATATATATATAGTTAAGGTGTATGGGTTGTGTTGGTATAATTATAATATTTCATAAATTAAGTATATATGGTTAAATTATTAGTACATCACGTATATCAAGTGTATCAGCTAAAAAAATGGTTCTCTTATAGTGTAAGTAAGTGTATAACAAATATAATATGTATTTTTGTCCGTATTTAAGTACTTATATTTCGGGCCATCCTATAACTGATTCAGTCTATCCCATTTTCTCATACAAACCATAGTTGTGCGTAACACAACATATACACGCAGCAAATCCGATTATTATACGATGAACATTTATATACCTACAAAACAGTAATTTTTGCAATTCAATTTGTTACTCGAAATAACACTGCATATTACCTGGTATGGGGATGGCCTATAATAAATATATGTTTATATACTGTCCTCGTATATATTTATTATACAATATATTATTTAATTACCTACCACATAACGATTGTTATTGTTTCACCAAAAAATTTACTAAATATTGTATAATATAAATGTTGGTATATGGTAAAATATATATATTACAATATATATTTTGTAAATATACACAATAAAATACAATGCAAATACAATTTATTATAGCACATATAACAAATGTATGTATATAATTGGTATATATATACAAATATTACGATATACTGGCATTGGCATGATGGAGGTACATAAAATAATTTTGGCAATGATGTGTGTTCAACAAAGCGTTACCTTATAACTCATATTATATATATATATATACAATACTTAAATAACCATATATATAAAATATATAAAATATAAATGATAACATACGAGTGCACAAAATTTTAATAGATAAAATTTTAAACAAAAAACTAATTTATTTTTTGTTGTATATATTTTTTATGTGTGCGTTTATATATTAAACTTATGTAATTTCAATTTAAATATACAATATATGGTACAATATATAATAATAATAATAATAATAATAATATAATTATAATATATAGTGAAATAAAAAAAAACTCTCTATCCGAACAGTAACCAGAAGGCAAACAATTAATTTTTAAAAATTGTAAATTTTATTTATCCGAAATATACTTCCAACACTTGAACCACACATCAATCTTGAACATTTGCACATAACTGCTACAAAAATATAACTTTTTTATATTGATGATTGAAATGTTGTTTAGTATATGATGACGGTAGTTAACAGGTCATAGAATGTATTTAATTGATACAAACCGCAATTCCTTTCATTGTCAAATGAAGTTTATTTAATATAAGAAATATACAAAGGTATAGCTAAATCGGTTGAATAAGGCGAATGTTGAAGTAAAAATAAATTTGATTTTTAAACGGTAGTATCAACATCGAGCAAAATCAGAGTATTGCAAAAAATTGTACAATAAAATTATTTTTGCTGGTACGAAAATTCGATGGTTAAATTTTGATTTAATATCAACGTCAAAATTATTAAAAATACATAGAAAAATCAGAAAATAATAACTCTATACACATTTAACCCAATGATTGTACTAAAAAAACCTGGTATTCACACTGTTGGGAGAAGTACCATACTCAAAAAAATTATCAGTAATTTTGTATAAATACATTGTTAATGTATAAAAATTAAATTTTTAAATGTGTACAAATAAATACATTACATAACCTCATCTATTCGTTTATTTCAACTCCCATTATTTTTCTGAAATTTTCACTTCAGTATCCTTTTGTGTATGGACATATAAGGTTGTCAACTATCTCCCTTCCGCCTTTTTGCTCTTTATTCAATGCTTTATAAAAAGTGTTACAGTAATCGGATTTAGTTCAAATATGCGCCGTTTTGTTCGATAATCTGTTTCCATCTAGACTGCAACTTCATAATACCTCCCTCGTAGAAGCCCCCCTCCTTATTTGCGACGAACTCGGACAGCCACTTTTCACAAGCCTCTTTTGAGATCAACTTTACACCACCAAGGGCGTTCGCCATGGACAAGAACAGGTGGTAATCACTTGGCGCTATGTCCGGGCTATATGGTGGATGCGATAAAACCTCCCATCCGAGCTCCCGTAGCTTCTGACGAGTCATCAACGAAGTGTGTGGTCTGGCGTTGTCCTGGTGGAACACTACACCCTTCCTTTTGGCCAATTCTGGACGCTTCTGGTCGATCGCCTGCTTCAAGCGGTCCAGTTGTTCGCAGTAGATGGTAGAATTAAGCGTCTGGCCATATGGGAGCAGCTCATAGTGGATGATTCCCTTCCAATCCCACCAAACACACAGCAAAACCTTCCTGGCCGTCAATCCCGGCTTGGCCACTGTTTGGGACGATTCACCGGCCTGCGACCACGACCGTTTTCGCTTGATATTGTCGTATGTGATCCATTTTTCGTCGCCAGTCACCATCCGCTTCAAGAATGGGTCGAGTTCGTTCCGTTTCAGCAGCATTTCGCAAATGGAAATTCGGTCCATTAGATTTTTCACTGTTAATTCATGTGGCACCCAAACATCAAGCTTTTTTTTGTATCCAGCCTTCTGCAGATGGTTTAAAATGGTTTGGTGACTAACTCCCATCTCCTGGGCGATGTCACGAGATGCCACATGCCGGTCTAACTCGATGTATTCCATGATTTGATCGGTATTTGTCGTCACAGGTCTTCCGCCGGCTGGCTTATCCATGGTGTCGTTTTCACCGGCTCTGAATCGTCGAAACCATTCCTCCGCGGTTCGAAGTGATAGAGTACCATCCCCCAAAACACCATTAATCTCACGGAACGTTTCTCTAGCGGATTTGCCTTTAACGAAGGAAAACTTTAAAATAGCGCGAATTTCGGCGTTAGTGAACTCCATGTTTACACGTCTATAACTGTTGAACGCAATATCCAAACTAATCATACATAGCGTCGTTTTGTTTGTTATGTCAAGAGCTTTCAAATTATGTACAGTGTTGCCAGATACGAGCTCTGTAGCGCTTTGTACATAGCCGCGAAATTAAAAAGACAAAAAGGCGGAAGGGAGATATTTGACAACCTAATATCTGTTCATATACTACCTATTTTATTACTGAAAGTTTACATAAAATCCAATAAAGCGATATTAATTATGCAACTTTTTTATCGCTCTGGAAATTAAGCATTTAATTTCTTAAAAATCTATCGACCTATAGTGGTCATCATTCTAGACAAAATGCGCTCGTTCGTTAAAGGTTAACAAATAATAATTAATAAACAATAAAACTAAATAATTACGTGATATATATACGTGTGTTATTACTTGCTGAAAAAAATCATACACACACACCCATGTGATGTCAATTTGCTGTGAAAAAAATATTTTAATACTTTTTCTTTTCTACAAGTGGATACCGAAAAGCAATATTATAGTAGAAATTTAATTTTGCCAGCAATATTTCATATGAAAAAAATGATTTTATTCAATATGCATACTATGCTGTATTAGCACAAAAATCGGTTATAATTGTTGTGCACGATAGGAAGATATATACCGTATCGAATAATAACCGCAAACTATCTGGCAGTCGATGTTCAGGACGAATATGATGGCAAATAATTCAATATATACAATAGGTAATAAAAAAAAAGCAATTCTAACCGATTTTTGTGCTAACAAAGCATAGTATGCACATTAAATAAAATCATTTTTTTCATTAACAGCTCATATAAAGTATTCAATTAATGCAAACCGCAATTCCTTTCATCGTCAAATGAAGTTTATTTAATATAAGAAATTGTCACGCCTGTAGCTAAATCGGCTGAATAAGGTGCTCTACTATTATTACTATTATACTATTATTTTTATATGGGTGATTAGCCCATAGTGATGTGTGTGTGTGCAGACATAGTTAATCTTTGAATAGCGTCCAACACCATATTTTCAAAGATATCCGTTTTTCTTTTTATTCCATAAACGAACAAATGGTCAGCCAGGATGCACATTTCATTATTAAAATAAATACCGAAAAATTTCCTATGAAAAATAGCGGAATTGAACCCGCTATATTTCATGATTAATAATATATATTTCGGCGCTATGCCACTGTGTTACTTGGAATAAATTCGTTGTGGATAATATACTGTTGGAATCGTAAAAATAAATAAGTATTTAAAACAACATGCTTCATTACCGCCAGAGTTAAAAAAGTTTTTAAGAAATTATCGATTTTTACTAATGCCTTTCTTGGTCATCATGTGAAACAAACTTTAAATTCACATTTCGCATAGACTACTCGCATGAATAGGTATTTTTGCGATATATATACCAAGTTCTATTATCATGAATCTCACTGGAAACATTTCTTGCTAATATATCTTTCACAAAATAACGTATTTTTTTGGATATATTTTGTGGCAAATCGTTGTTCATAGTCGGTCCGGACATTTTTCGGCCCAACGGTGCACATTTATATATTATTTGAATTAAAGTAATATGTACATAATTATAAAAAATATATACCATAACTGAATAATAAGATATTTTATATAAATATATACGCATTTGTCTTTTTAAAATATTAATTATATTATTATATTTTTATGTACTGGCAAAAAAATAATAATATTAATTAATTAAAATTAAAACATGTGTGATATGCGTATATTTTCTTTAATTATTTAATAAATATTTGCCTTGAAAGAAAATGTATTTAATTTATACGCAGATTAACATATAAGCTGCCTTCTGCTTTTCCTCCTCCTGTATGTTACTAAAATGATGTCATCTTTATTAATAATCTCTTTTTAGAATTACACATATTGGGTAAAGTAAAACACGTATATGTAAATTAATTTTCATTTAAAAAAGCTTCCGAAAAATGTTTATATTATGTTCGATCGATATTATATCATTTTTTTATTTACACATACACATGGAAAAATTGTTGATTTCCTATGTACACACAGTAATTTAAAGGTAATCTTTGAAAATCACTATTAACAAACAAATATCAACATTTATTTATACTATACAAAACACCTTTTCAATATTATTATTATTATTATTGCCGCCGCCGCCCCGTCATCACACACAAATCAAATTTTATTTAATATTTTTCTATATCCTTTTTTTTTATGACCCATAAATATTAAATATAATTTAGCGGAGACGTTGAATATTTTCTTTCCCTTCGATTTATTATACAGATAATCGGTGTGTGAGTGATTTTTTTTTTTAATTTCCGTATTACAAAATAAATTTAAAAAATAAATAAAATTGCTCAGCTTTTCCTTTTTTTCCTTTACTTTTTAATGCTACGTTTACACGAACCAGTTTTTTATGTCAATAAAATACGAATTCATATTGGGTTTGTGTGGCGTTCGATGTTTATTTACTAATAATTATTATATAAAACTTAATTTATTACTTTAACCCTTAAGAGTAATCCATATGGGTCGAAAAATTCAGTAGCAATGAACTATGTCAGAAAAAAACGAAGAACACTCTGATTGTCAACTATGAACAATTTTATTCCTCCCATTGTATTAAAACTTTGGATATAGATTTAACAATTGCTGTGAAAAAAATATACTGTAAATACAAGAAGTAAACTGCAAAAATGTTCCGTTGTATACAAATAAAAATTTTTGTTTTACCTAAAAATACATCTCTTGTACTTCGTTTCGTTGGTCAAAAAACTAAAACCAACGTTAACAACGTTAACATTATAACACGTTAATTTTAATAGTTGAATATTTATAATACCACGATATTTAATAGACGTTAATATCTGACGATTTTTGTCGTTTATTGATGTATGAATATATTTTTACCATCAATTATTAAGAATATATTGTAATAACATTACGCTCAACTCAAGATATGGATACTGTACACACACACACACACTTCCTTTATGGTTATTGAATGGTGCGTGTAATAACAATATAGAGTACGGTGTCATACCATTACACTTATTTACACAATACATCTGATGACGAAAACTTATACCAATTGGTCACAACTTTTCTTCCGCATGTAAACATTGAACTTATATTATATAGCGTTTGTGATATCAAAAATTATTATTATTATTTTCATTGAATTTCAATTTGATGTAAATGTCGTAAGCGGCTTGAACAACATGACGCTATTTCTTTCTGTATGTAGCAATATCGATATATATATATATTTAAGCATTTATTCACTTTTATTATTTACGTACATCCTTTTAAAACATATTTTATCGAAGGGATAGAAAATTTGTTATTTATTATTTGATTATATTTATGTGTATAAAATACGCACAATATATAAAAAATAAAATATAAAGATGTTCATATAAACACATTATATATGTAGGTTAACGTGTATTAACTGTAACAAATATTCTATGGTATAAAGGGCATGAGGGCACTTTAATATATATAATTATATATTGATAGACTATTGATAGAATATAGAATATATATGGATTATTTGATAAAACTCCTAAAACATATTTAAAATATGAATTTGTGGGTACTGTGTGAAGTTGAATAACCACTAACTGATCTTGAGCCATATGTTCGCCATCGTAAAATCTCAACTTTGTAATTGTATTGACATATAATGAGTTTGCTGGTTATTATAAACATAAAATATTTTCTTATTTATACAAGAGCGAAGAAGATTTATTGTAAATAAATTTAATAAATTTATGAATTATAAATAAAAAATACTAAAAAGTAGCCGATCTGAATTTATTGTTCCATCCTTTATAACAAACATTTGAAAATAATTTTATTTCGTTCTGTCCCCATTACATTCTATATAGTAATAACATTATCGTTAATATATTAACGTATCACTGATTTTTTATAAATTGGAAAACATTGAATATAATTCTTTATTTTGGTTTGTTTAATACCAAAAGAAATAGCTCGTAAATTGTTACATCATCACCTTTAGTTACGATTGTGATAAAATGGGTTGCTCTTTTAAAAATCTTGTCGTACGACATTTGCAGAAAATCGACGAGTTGGTCTTCCAAAAATTGCTGTTACCACTACAAATCATTCAACCACAATTCATAATATAGTGTTAGATGATAAAATAACTGAGGCACAGAGGAATCTCATAATAACAAGTTGAAAATATTTTGAATAAAGAATTGTATACATAAAATAAGATGGGTACCACATTTTCTAACAATTAACCAAAAACATGTGATGGGTTTAGCAAAATATAATGCATTTCAAACGTATGTAGTTTTATAACAATTGATGAAACTTGAATCCACCACTATATACACCAGAGCTAAAAGAACGGTCAAAACAATGAATTATGACTGATGGAAGTGCCCAAATGAAATACCATCATCAGCAGCACGATAATTACATCAATGTTTTTTTAAGATTATAAAGTTGTTTTGTTAATCGAAACTCTTCATGTCAGCATGGCAAGACAATTAACTCTGAATATATATATTATATTTTGTAACTATTTGGATCAGTTGGATACATATATTTGTGAGAAAAGACCTAAGAAAATCAATTATTTTCTCATCAAAACAATATGTTCGCATTCACACGTATTTGACGATGGCTAAATTCAACGAATTTAAGTACCCTGAAAAAAAAGTACATGGATCCAATTAAAAAGTAACATCAAAACAATGAAATATTAATTAATTTTGCTCCAAGGAACATGGTTCACATTGTTAAAATGAAATAACATTCATTAAAGCAACGAATAATTCATTAAAACAAAATATCGAACATGAATATTTTTCAATGAATCACTACGTTGGTTTAAAGAATTGTATAATTATTTTGATGAATATTATTCATTTTTTGTTTATTAACTTATTATTCTGAACATTAATTAATTAATGATCGCGAATTCATTCCATCGATGTGAACAAGTACATTAAGATAATTTTTAAAAATGAAAAATATTAATGAATTATTCATTGAAACAATGATAAATGGGATTATTAAAAACGCTATTCATTGAAATTATGTACAAATTTATTTTCAGTATACGAATAGCTTGAATTGGTATTGGTATTTCGTGGGATTTCATTGAAATACAAAACATATTTCAATAAAAACTGTCTTTCAGGCCACAAAATTTGTCAGGCAATCCTCGTTTAAATAAAGCGAAATGTTAAATTTTGAATAGAAATATTAATTGTTAACATTTTTGCTATACATTCTTATAGTTATTTAAAAAAAATAAAAATATATTAACATTAAACAGAAAAAGCGTATGTAATTTTTATATGGGGCACATACATAGAAACTCATTTTAATGTTGTGTTTATAATTAGAAATTAAATTATAACTTTTGCATAACACCATATATATTTGTGTTTAAGTGTACAGTACTGTACAGAACTACAATAATAACATATATGAAAATAGAAAATTAAAAATTATGAAAATGATGCTCCAGAAAAACCCATCAAATTCAATTTTCACATAATTAAAACAAAAAAGACATATGATGTACACATGTTATTTTACATATTTAAACAATATACATTTTATATTATTAAATGAATAATTATAAAAAAAAGCGATAAATTTTCTGTTTGATTTTATTTCTTTAATATCATAAATCACAGAACGTCTGTTATACTCGCGCGTACACATAAAAAGAATAAATTAAAAAGCGTAAATAAAAATTTTAAATTATATATTCCATAATAAATTCGTATAATGTTTAATAATTAGATTCATATGGAATTTTTACAAACATATCAAATTTTTGGATACATTAACAATTTAATTATACAAGAAAATATATCTAATTATAATTTTTTATATTATATTTATTAATATTTATTTATGTTGTGTATAACAAACAACCAACAATAAGAACAACTTAAAAATTATAATATTCCATTTCTTTTAAATCGATGATTTTTACATAAATAAAATTAAAAAATTTACAACTCACCTTAAATTACGCATAGATTTCTTCATTCATTCATCTTCCTCACCAAATCCATTGTAATTTATATTATTTGGTTAGGTTCAGATAAAATAGATAATATAAAATGCAGTATTTCATTATTAAGAGAATTGATGCATCTATTGAAATGTTAATAATGTATTATCACAGTGAACAGTGACGATTAACACTTATAAAAACATATTTAAAAATACGTATATGGACTCTTCGTTATGAGACAGTCTACGGTTATGAACATTCTTCACTATGAGATTTGTTGTGAGAATGTTTCGCTATGAAACCCACTAATTTTCGGTTTGTTGTTTCCTCCTGTTGTGAGACGATCTTTGTTTTGAAACATTCTTCGCTATGCAACGTTCTTCCTTATATAAGATTTCTTCGTTCAGAGAATTCTTCACTATATGAAACAATATATTTAATAATCCAAATTATTATAGAGTCAATCATATCTGCCGAGATATTAACTATGGCTGATTAATCCGATCACTACATGCTAATGGAGCCTCATTTTTTTTTTATATGTCTTTACATACATATTGGACGAGGCATATACTACGGATCCTTCAATTTAACCCAAACATGAATAGTAGAGGTTATTTTATTATTCCTAGTTATAATATCTGCATTGCTGCAGGCTATGTTTTACCTTGAGGACAAATATCTTTTTGAGGAGCAACTGTTATTACCAATCTATTATCGGCAATTCCTTACTTATGAGTCGACCTTATTTAATGAATTTGAGGGGGATTTGCAATCGACTATACAACATTAATACGATTTTATTCGTTACATTTTTTGTTACCTTTTATTATTGCGGCTTTAACTATAATCCATATATTATTCCATCATCAAACTGGATCAAAGAACCCTTTTGAAGTAAATTTATTTTTGTTTTTTTTAATTTTTATTTTCTTAATTTGATTTTTATTATTTTTTTTTCTTTTTACTATAGCTGTTGCAGATTACAAATCAAAATACAAAATTCCATTAGAATATGGATGGAACAGCAACTAATACGTACGTAATTAATTCGTAATTATTACAATAAATTATTTTTTGCTTCTAAATAAATGCAGTAAATCAAAATCGAAATGAGATGATCATCTCATATTCATTTGTTTAATAGTTGTGCCATTGATGACACAAATTTGGAAAATGAGAAAAAAAATGTAGCCGAAAAATATGATGCGCCAAAATGACCATTAAATCGGTAAATTATTATTATTTTTGTCTTAAGTTTTGTTTTACTATAAATTCTTACAAATATCATCAACGAATAGAAAATAAGTTTTCCAGTTTTTTTATAAAATAAGGGCATTGTTTTGAAATTGGATTTTTTTTGTATATCTATAGAAAATTATGTCAGGTTATTGTATGTAATCTTGGTTAAGTCGAAAAAATTCTTTAAAATTTTACTAGATGAAGTTAAACTATATAATAAAATATGAATGTATATTACTAATTTCATCAAATATGGCGCATAAGTTTGTTCTATAGATTTATTCCTCAATAGGCTTTTGATTCTCTATTCTCTAGTTATTTATTTTATAATTATTAAAACAATTATGATGTCCATTGTTTTTTTGTTAATCCTATTTTTTGTTGAGATTAAAAACTAAATTCCATGTAAAACTGAGTTTCGAAACACAACAGAAACTACATAAAATAAAGATCAGGCAAGAAAAGTTTAAAAATCCATAATCAGAAAAGTTTCCATAATTTAAAAATTAAATAAATTTGATATCACGTAGAAAAATATTCTAATAATTTACATCTCTGAAATCCTCAAATTTTAGCAAATATAACATTAGTTTTAATTACATTTATTTTGTATAGATTTATCGGTGATTACCATAAAATTTAAAACTATTAAAAATGTATTGTATTTGGTATATTTATTTTAGAAATTTTATTTATTATATAATACCATAAACATCTTCAAGTCATTTTGTTACTCCAAGGCGTATACCATCTACTCCGCATGGTATAATTCATCAATTAGTGTTCAATTATCCATATTCATATTTGTTTCTTTAACTCCATTAACTCCACTGTACTGTTTGTTAATAAGAAGCCTTAAAACAACGCAATCTATTGTGAAGGATTTCATTAACATGGAAATAGAATTTAGAATAGTTCACATGTAAAAAAGAACCTAAAACGCCGTAATCTGTTTCAGGATTCTCCAATTTATCAATACACATTTTCGTGGCATGCGGTCGGTTAAAATTTATTCAGTAAATATCAGAGAAATATATTTTTGATATTTATTTCATGCACGTATACTGCATTATCGAAATAAATTTGTAATATGTTAAGTAATAATATTCAAATCCATTTGAATATGAAAAATTGAAAGAGATATTGGTTTTATTATTTTTATATAGAATCTCTAATGAAATTCAAAATATGTGTTTAATATTTTATAAGACTCTTGACTCAAGTTTTAAAATTAATTTAAATTATTACATTATAATATTTTATAGGTACATGATTTTTCGTAGGCATAAATTATATGGATTATGGGTGATATTGAGAGTGTAATTAATCCAGTATGTGCCGCTGTGTGTTTTAAATGACGAAATCGCCTCTAAATCTACTTATATCCACAAGCGCATCGACTCCTATGTCTGCGCTAATAAATTCAGAGATGAAAATTAGTTCAACCGAAAGTAAACGGATCCGCATATTAACAAGTTAAAGTAATGCATGCAATACATTCGGCAATAAAATTGAACTATTTTTTACTATTTTTTTTTTCTTTTCTTTTCAGACAAATGGAAATGATTGAAGTTGAAAAATAGCTAATATAAAATTAGAATTAAATTTATTATATAATTAAGATTTAAATAACATTATTGTATAAAAATATAAAAAAATTTTATAATAATATTAAGTACAATTTTGTATATTAATATAAGTAATAATTATAAATTAATTATAAGTAATAATAACTAGTTAAAAAATTATTAATATTAAAATGTAAATGTCAAAATATTTAATATATGTATTAACAAATTTAATTATTACAAAACTACTAATTATGTAGGAATAAATCCATAATAAATGTTTATGGTTATTGTAAGTTATATCAATAGTAAAGCTAATACATATATTAAAAGCATAAATTTAAATATTGTACTTAATATAAATAATAATTAAACATAAGTATAAGTAGGTAAAAATATAATAATTTACACAGTATTTGAACTGGGTGCGAATTCCATATTTGTGATTTAACCGCATATGACGAGTGTGTTATCTGTGGAATTCGTGCCCAGACAACTAGACACTATTTATAAAAACATATTGTAAAGTAATAGTTATATTGTAATTGAAAATATTTCTTGATCAATTCTACGTTTCATATTTTATAACTTGTTTTAGTTATAAATAGTATTTTGGGAGATATTTCTGCTAATTCAGCTAAAACATAAGCGTTCATTTACCCATGCATATTGAAAAAAAATCTTATTATTTTTTGTACGCGTAGTTTGTAGTCTCCGGACATCAAATCAAATTAACCGATTCCTGGTGTTCATGAGGAAAAAAATTTCCAGTATATTTTCATACAAAAACTACTCAACTGAATTATTATATTAATGGTATTGTTCGTTTATGAAAGCAGAAAGCAAATATCTACGGATATATGCTGTCGCTCAGTATCAACATAATACAATATATCTTTACACACAACATTACCGACTGAAGAATAATTGAATAAATAAGGCGTATCAAAAAAAAATAATTACAGCATCCTTGTCACGAAAGTTGCGACGAGTGACCGCTAGTCGTAAATTATTCAATCAAAGACTTCCAATTGAACAGAGTTCACGAAAAAAAACGTTTTATGTTTTCATCAACGCGCGAAAACCGCATACGTATTTGATATAATCACCACTTCAAAACATCGTTTTTAGTGAATATATTTAAAGAATTTTAATTAACGCAATATACGCCTATACAATATATAAGCGAGTAATAAAGCCGCAGATCTATTTATGAGAATAGTCAGTAATTTTCCAATGTGTTTGTAATGTTTGATAAATGCCTTAAAATAGTATGTTAGTATTGTGTGGGCAATAAACCCAAATAGCTTACTCGGCTAGCGGACGGGGGCTGAAAGATTTCAGCACAAACTCAATGGATCAATAGGTGTCTCGAGTGTAGCTACACTGGTATCTTCAGTATAAGCTCTTGTACAACACCATACCATAATTATTGTTAATGATTACTTGAATACCAATTTCTACGCTATTAATAGCTGACTGTTATTTGTCCGCCTTTGTCTTCTGAAATATGCATGTGTAAATGAAGGCGTATATTTTTCCTAATGTCGAATTAATCATTAAAAATTATCCAAATACTCTATCGCTATCTTAAATTCTTATGGTAAATAGTTGTAGTCCATAGAAATATTACCAAACATTTCGGGTAAAAAACCTGTACAGCAGATAGACTGTATTATTTAATCGAACATATTATGTCTTAACATAAAAATTGAGGTAGTAATTTATGACTACAAAATAATTAGGATAATTTTCATTGATTAATTCGATAATTTTTCTTAAAATACTAATGCCTGTCTTTCAATGAATCGGTAATACCAGAATATAAGCCAATTTGGTTTTACTTGTTGGATATAAATTTATGCTTAAAAAATTATCATCAAATGATTAAAATTATTATCGTTTGAGTTCTGGTTTGCTATAATGCTACTGCAAATTATTACATTGATCGTCTTGTGTTCAAACATAAGAAAAGGCGAGATTGATATATTGAATAATTTCGTAATGCATTGAGTGGATAATTTGGTCAGAATATTGTACTACGGTTTCATTTGAAAACCTGCAGAGCAAAACTTGTCACTAAAACTGATTATAAAAATTTTATGTAGAATTTAGCAAGAAATATTTATTGTTTATATTAAATTTCAATACAATTATTACTTTTGTGTGTGATTTAATAATTATTATTTAATTTAATTATTTATTTAAGCTTCTAATTATATTTAGATTAAAAATTAATAACTATTTAGTTGGTGGTGATAGCGTATATAAAGTCATATAATGTAACTCACTTTTTCCACCTATTGTACTATATTGTGACACACTTTATCATAAATTAAATATTTAAAAATTAGAAATTTAATTTAAATTAAAAAATTCTGCTTAAAATTAAAAAATTATAAGGCACAGACTTGTGAACTACTTAAAGATCAATGGCCTAATTAATGATCACCAATACGGCTTCAGATGTAAACATTCTACCGCAGATATAATAAATTAGCTTTCGAATATTAATTCAAAAGGTGTTATGAATTTTACACGAATAACACGTTGTTTCATTACATATCGCTAAACTTTGTGATAGAGTTTGGCATAAAGCATTAGTAGTAATTCATAATTTTGGGTAGGGATTGATATTTGTGATTGGATTACTGATTTCCTAATTGATAGAAAGTTTGAGGTTATTTTTAATGGAATCACCTCAGATTAATCTCCCATTCAGATATACCTTAGGGTTAAGTATTTTCACCTATCCTTAACTTAATTTTAATCAATAACTACTTATTTCATATATTGTTTCTCTGATGACAATTCGTCAGTAGAACGCAATAATGGGGTAAATACGATAGATTCGTCTCGTCGGATCATCATATTTTCTATATCAGTAATGAGATTTAAATATCTGATGTAATTGGGGAAAATTAAATTTAGTTAAATTTAACACTACTAAAGCCTGTTTATTTACCAACAAACGAGTAGTAAATATTGACCCAATAGTTTTTGATAACTTGGGTTATCCATCAAACTACCTTAAATATTAATAATAATATTGTATCATTAATAACTATATAGTCTAATTATATTTATTGGAAAAAGTGAAATTTACATTTTGTCTTTATATTAAAAATATGTTTGAGCGTACGAATAAGTATGAAATACTACCACGCATATTGTAATCACACGTATTTCAAATTTCGTAACACATTACGATGTTCGTTTCTATACGCATTTAGTTTTACAACTGTTTATATTAAAATTGTAATATAAAATCGATTTAAATTTGTAATGTAAGTAATGATCAGAAATGAGGCTAGACTGCAAATGATAACACTTTATGTTTTTTTGCAAATTTAACTTTATTTTCAACATAGACTCCATGTGACACCCTTATATTCTAAGATTGGTATGCCTTCCAAATAGTACCGATTTGTAAAACGAAAAATATGTATTCATTTCAAGTACAATTTTCTTTAGCTTGCGTTGACCGTTTTTCACAAAAATTTTTACAATATTAAACCAGTTGAAAACTGTGAAAAACATAAGAAGCATAGAAAAATGAATTTGACAAAACTTCTAATAGCATATAGAACAGATCATATTACATCATGTGAATCACATATGAGCGTCAAAAACATTACAGTCATTTTATTTTTATTTTTATATGAAAGGTTTTGCTTTAAGCAAAAACAAACATTATATTTATATAATAGATTGAAGAAAATAGTGATTCACAAAAATGACGACGACGTATTTTGAAGCCTCTACAGATTAATATAAAATGAAATTATTTAAACAATAATATAAATATAAGTTAAAATTATCACTAAATGTGATCTTTATTTTAAATGTAATAAAAATTTAACACATATAATGTATTTTACAATATAATAAATTAATAAATGCATAATTAATTTAATTTAAAAAAAATTATGTACGTCTAATTATTTGGTTAATTTCATCAATCCCCTAACCTTTAACTTCCATTGAAATCTGAAAAGAGAAAAAAAAAAAATTAATTTGTAACATCAATTTTGAGAAAAGAAAAAGAAAAAAAATTAAATAAAATGGTAAATATAAAATACAATACGAAATTCCATAGCATCATAACATATTAATATTATAAAAACAAAAATAAAAGAAAACAGAAAAGAAAAAAAAAAAAAAAAAAGGACGACTCACATGTGCACACCTATAAAGAAAAAAAAAAGTTCAACTTTAATGTAACACCCAATTCAAAATAAATAAATCCAAAATTTGTGTACCTTATATATCGGAACCGACATACTAATATTAATAACAAGCATAGTGTATGCGAGAGAGTTGCTGGGTGTGTATAGCAATATGTGATATGGTTGGTGTGGGTTCGATTTCTCGCCAAGACCGAAATTTAATTTTTCAAAAAAAAAAAAAAAATTTCACATAGGCGGCGCGGTCGAGTGTGTTGACAATTTCGGAGTGGAAAAGAAAATAAGAAAAAAGGTAAATAGAAAAAAAAAAAAAAGGGAAAAGAAAAAGAAATTTCTTTTTTGCTTTTTTGCAGTCTTGAAAAAGAGTGATGGTTAAATGCCATTCCGAGCGACCTCATCGCTCCGATCCAATTTATTTTTTCACAGAACGTAGAGCACGTCGATGCGCAGTTTATAGGTTAGCTCCGGACCCATGACCCGTCCGGGAGTGAAGTTATAGCCATTCTCCGGTACCGAATTTCCGACTTTTGGGACCCCCTAACTCCCGGAATACCCAATAGTTACTAGTAAGACTAATACCAGTTGTAGTCCTCACCTGGGCCTACAATTTATAGAAGAAAATTTTTTCCTATCTATAACAGTTTTCCGGCTATGGCTGCCCAAATGTTGGAAATGCAAATGTAGACCTTTCTTCCGTTGGATGGAACTCTAGGAAAAACTCAAATATCCTGAAATCTAATGATGCAGTAAGATGAAGAAAGGTTCAATCTTTATGATGAAATTTATTTTGGAATTTTCCGATGGGAAATGGGGATTTTCCTAGAACAACGAAAAACATCGATTTTCGCATGTTTTCCGATGGGATTTTTCCTGGTTTCCCAACGGAATTTTCCAAAATCCTAATTATCACATATAGTAGACTATATGACCTGTAGTTTAAGCTATAACACACGTCTCTAAGTATTATGATGTTCCCACAATAATTACTCAAAGTAAGGCTTACCGAAAAAAACCGAAATTTCGCCCCTTAATAACTCCGACAATTTGGATTTCCCAGAAGCGGTCCCACGGGAAAAATGTGACCCTTGTCCTCCTCTATTGGATTCCCAAAGGAAAAAGTGCTAGCTCCAAAACTCATGAATTTCGATTTTTTCATATTTTGAGTCCGTTTTCTCCATCCCCTCAAAAGTTATGACGGTTTTTTTCACATTTTGTTTGAAACACATGGAAATGTCCCAAAACTTATGTAAAAAGTGTTTTTTTTTACGTTTTGGACATTTACATGTACCATCAGGTGGTCAAATTCGGACATAACTTTTGCAGTGCCTTTTTTTTAAAATCGAAATAATGGTCCGATCTATCTGAAATTTTCCAATTATCTCAATTACAATATTACAAACACATTTTACCACAAGTGAACATCGAAATTGTCACGAGTTTTCCCAGAATTTTCATTTAAAGTTTTTCATATTTATGAAAAAAATTATGTATTTATAAGGAATTTCATGGGAAGAAATTTCTCGTCGAAGGAAGTACAATTTAAAAAAATATTTGTGAGTGTGTGTGTAAGGTGTATGTGGTTTATTTGTAAAAATTTTTTTTAATTAAATTTTCATACGAAAAACAACAAATACAAGTCATTTCTTTTTATTCAACGTTTTCTTTTCCATTAGAAATATTGTAAATAATAAACAACAACATTGATGTGTGCGTTTCGTATTGCACAATGCAATGAAAGAATGCTCGTCGAAGGAAAAACAATTAACAAAATTGAGTTTGTGTGTGTGTGTGAAGGTGTATGTGGTTTATTTGTAAAAAAATTTTTAATTAAATTTACATACGAAAAACAACAAATACAAGTCATTTCTTTTTATTTAACGTTTTCTTTTCCATTAAAAATACTGTAAATAATAAACAACAACAACATTGGTGCGTGCGTTTCGTATTGCAAAATGTAATGGAAAAATGCTCGTCGAAGGAAAAACAATTAACAAAATTGTGTGTATGTGTGTGTGAAGGTGTATGTGGTTTATTTGTAAAATAAAAAATTTTTAATTAAATTTACATACGAAAAACAACAAATAAAAGTCATTTCTTTTTATTAAACGTTTTCTTTTCCATTAAAAATACTGTAAATAATAAACAACAACAACATTGGTGCGTGCATTTCGTATGAATATTGCAAAATGCAATGGAAGAATGCTCGTCGAAGGAAAAACAATTACAAAAATATGTGTGTGTGTGTGCGTGTGTGTATTTATTTGTGTAAATAAAAGTTTATATGCTTTTTAAAAGACTTCTTCGAAAAATATATCTGCGCGTGTGTGTGTATGATTCATCCAAATATTTATGCTTGCGGCATAGTATGATGAGTATCCAACTACTACACATACGATCACGAAGCATTGGATGCTTTTTGACTGAGAGGTATATCAAACCTGCTAGGAAATAAATAGCCATACATCTGCCAGTCAATCTATTTCCTACACAAGCAACACACGACGAGTATTTATTCAATTAAAGTTTTCATATGAAGTTTTGTTCAAGTATATGTAAATTTCAAATGATTTTTCTGGGAAAATCTGTGACAATATCGGAAGCCTACTGTGGTAAAAAATGTTACTAATAAAATATTTTAAATAAATAAACCAAAAAAAAAAAAGAAAATCTATAATTTTATTTGTGCTTTGCCCGGCCGCGAACCACCGACCTGCAAATCACATAACAAAACAACAATTATTATTGTTTTTTTTTTCGTTTCATGCATGGATTTCACATTAAATTAATTAATTTTAATTTAATTTTCAAAAGTTCCATGCGACACAATAATCGCTCGTATAGATTTTTTCTATTTTTCTAACATCATGATTTTAGCCATATCAAACGAGATGATTATCATTATCATTGGTTCATTTAGATCGTAAGTATCTATACATAATTTAATTCATTTTTACTTATTACTATGTTTCTCTTATTTCTATTTTTCTATTTAAATTTAAAATGTTATGTTATCCCAACTAACCATAAGATAATATAAAAATTTATCATATTAATTTAGTATAAAAAAAACAGTATTAAAATTAATTTGCACAGGCAATAAAATAATAAAAAAAATTTTTTTTTTTTGTAGAAAATCGTTACTACAGCCTAGAACGGTTTTATCGAAAACCTCGGATATTCCTTAGCATGTGAGCCCGAACACATAATCACTTTGCAGGGAGGAGCCAATCCCTGTACAACTGTAACATATTAAAATAATATGCCAAAGAGATTCCCGAAGTTTAAATTTACAAAAACAAAAATATGAGAAAAAAAATAACATTTTGACAATGTCATTTGAAAAAAAAACTCATATACAAATTAAAAAATAAATTCAAATTCGCTAATAAATTATAAATACACGATCACGAATATATTATAAACGCAATCTTTTTATTGGTTTATCTGACTACACAACTGTTGGCTATTATTCCACGTGTAGAGAGACAGACCAACAAAATTATTGATAAAATATAAATAAATAAAATTTGTTTCGTCAACTATCCAGAGTGCTTGTGTTTTATTATATTTGAAAATTGATTTTCAAATTATTGCGTTAGTTCATTAAAAACAAATATTAAATATTATTAATAGATGTTGACAATAAAACACAAGCGTCTGGTTTGATCAAAACAAAATTATTAACCAATATACAATTTATAATCTTAATTATAACTTAAAACTTATATAAAATAGTAACTTACAAAATATTTACAAATAATAAGACACAAAATA
This sequence comes from Bibio marci, assembly GCA_910594885.2. Classification (NCBI taxonomy): domain Eukaryota; kingdom Metazoa; phylum Arthropoda; class Insecta; order Diptera; family Bibionidae; genus Bibio; species Bibio marci. Next base: position 45,825,568 of record OU343114.1, read on the forward strand.
TACAATAGAAGCCTAAATGGTTAGAGATAATAGATATTCTTCCACAACGTACCAATTTATGTAAGTTATTAATTTTCCACGCAAAACAATTTCCAGGATGTGAGTGACCAGATCATTGCACATGCCTAAGAGATTACACCAATATTAAGTAAGTAAGTAACAATTAAAAACCGACCATTTTAAAGCCATTATGTCAATTACAAATAAATAAAATTAGTGCGTCTTTTTCCAATAAATCCTACCCACTATTAAGACTACCAGAATGAAATTCGTTCAAATGATACTACTCGTTCAATTTTATACACACACCAGACGGCTCGTTCATATCATAAATTATTAAGATCAGCCTCAGGAACGCATCCCCTATTCACAACTGAGTGTTAATACAAATTTAATTAGATGACTTTCTACTCCCCTTACACCAACATTTTGAAGTTGAAACAATAGAGTAACATTTTCTCTGTAAAAAACACATCCGCGCACATCCACTCGTTGTACATAGCAAATATCAGCGTTCGAAGAGTCAAAAAATTTGTAATTGAATTCACAACCAAATATTCAACTCGTGTATCAAACAATATTCGACTGATTTTGAGTTATTGTTACGATGCGTGTGTCTTTATCGATTCAAAGAAAACATTATAATATTTTTCAACTTAGGAGTGTACCATATGAGACGTGTGCGAAGACATACGCTAAACCACCATGTCATAATAGTGCCATTCCTTGTTGTGCACATCTAATAAATATTACAGTCAAATTAGTAAATTACTCTCGTATGTGAGCTTGTAATAATTCACCAATTGCACTCCGTAATTTTGCATTAACAAAGCTATGACGTGTGACAAAATAATCTAATCAAATACGAATGCATAAAATTTTAGTTAGTAATACTTCTCGGAGACGATAACACCCCAATAGGAATTCTTTGTATAGCGATAGGACATTAACATGAAAAAAGAACATATAAAACTAATTTTACTTGGAAGCTATCAATATAATGGACAACCAAAAGACAGTTAATATACTTTATTTATAATACGTACACGATCAATGGATCAAACGCGCACTTAACGCATAGAATGCGTTAGTGATAACTATTTCAATCAATATATACTTTGCTGACGATTTTTACAAAAAACCCAACTACTGCATATTAAGTATTGATTACTTCGAAAAATTATTAAATTAATTACATGAGAGTGGTTTGCCTGAATATGGTTACATATTTCTTACATATTCAAACAAAACGCTATCATTTAAAATTGTGAATGTATTTTACATTTGATCTTTACTTGCGCTTGTGCGCCAAATTTTTTCAAAGAAATCACTACTAATATGGGGATTAAACATGATCCGTATACGAATGAGTATAGAACTCCGAATAATACAACATGTAAATAAAATGCCAATGAAGGCAATTTTGTAAATGTTAACTTAAATTCAATTTAAAATGTGTCAAAATTTGATTCTACAAATTTAGAAAAAACAAATGTTTTTATTCGGAATTGTATTCGTATTCGGAGCATGTTCATAAGCATTTAAAATAATGGCTTCGATATTTCGATATGTAATATCGTTCAGCATGACTTTGGGATAAACGTAAAAAGGGACGAATAGATCCCAATGACTGCGCACAACACAAGTGGCACAGTGCATAATGTCGATAATCTTCTAATTTCATCACTTGTTTTCCATTCAAGTGAAAAAATTAGTTTAAATTTTTTTCTAATTAGATTGGAATACATTAAAATTAAATCTGTAATATTGGTAGGCACAATCAGGCGTAGCCAACAAGCCCAGCCAACTAGAACCATGGGGGTCCCATGATGGGAACATCGCATGCAATGCCTAAATTTATTATCCTGCAACCATAATACTCTGATCGATGAGTATTACAGCCATTAAATTCTAAATGGAGACATGAACATACGACGCGACCCCAGGCCACAACACAAAAAGCTGTCAGCGATGGAAAAAATAAACGTGATTACATAATACATTCCCCGCGCGTAAATGTTAATTAATTTCTACTTTTCTAACTCGTTACGTAGAATACCTATTTAACTCAGATGTTTTAGAGTTTCTCAAAATTTAATTTGTGTCTTTTTAATTGACTGAATTAAACTAATTAATCATTAAATGGAAATTAATGAATATAATTAGCCTATTCCATTCAATTTAATTAATATAGCTAAACTTAAAATATAACTTAAATATAAATAAATAACTTATAAATTAAAATCTTAAATTACACTTCAATTATTTTATTCATCGCAACTTGTTGTTGTTTTCGTTGATTTGAATCAGCAAATTTTGATGAATATTTGTTTATTTTCACCTATACGAAAACCAATAAACAAATTTTGAAATATTAAAGTTTATATAAATATAATAAAAATATAGAAGTCACCTTGCCGGGTACGGTGTGGGGGCTTAAAGTCACAGTAATCTGGTTGGTTCAAAAATGATAAAAGGAAAGTATCGCTCTGTCAGGTAGATCAACGGCGAACAATAAACTAAGCACCAGTATGAAAATAGGGAATTCTTACAACAAAAGGAAAGTGTGCCTCAGATTGTATACCGTGGACGACAGATCGGTGAATTCACTCTCTTTCCAAAGGTATGTACTATAGATTCTGGTGAAAGGACCAAACTATTCTGTTCCAAAGCAATATTTTACAATATCTGTACGACCAATGCAGGAACTGAAGTAATGGTGCACAATGCGTGAAAGTATACCGCCGTTGTGCTTTCGAATTCAAAGGGTGATGAACCTGTTTTGTCGTTAAAGTTTACACATCAGAAGCAGCAGATATGTCAACTAAACCTTCACCACAGCATGAATACGGCATCGCAGAACACACAACACTACTATGAGCTAATCACATACATAAAAAATAATGATATTAATGATATATTTAAGTTTCGATAGTTACTAAACAATTGGTAAATTGTTATAAATATTCTTGTGCGGAGTAATTAGATGAATTTGCAGTGCTTGGAATAACTTAATATAATGACGCGTTAGATGAAAAATGAATTACAATTAATTAGCAACTAAGAGATTGCATAGTTTCCCGATACATAAATTCAGTTGAATTTTTACCGATTTTTCCGTATTTGCAATGTTAAATCCAGTTAGACATTGTTGTATTTAAGTAGATGTAGTTCCATTATCCTACTGCCAAACAAAATTTACATCGATTGGTTGGGTATTTTTCGTGTAGTAAAAGAAGAATTTTCGTCATAATTTGATTTTTTCACTTCTGCACAAGAAATACACCCATCATCGGTTCACAGCAATATGACAGAACAAAGTGTCAGTGTCTCAAAATTTGTATGTCATATATCGTTCGGTTTATTTTTATTCAAAGCTTCACAACACGTTCACGTAGTCCAGTTACTTTATAGAAATCCACTTTTCATAATGCACGGGCGATGAAAAATGGCTTGTATGTATAATAATATATTTATATTTATCAAACGGTTATGTTATCAGTTTGGTGCGGGAAAACAAAGGAAATCTCAATATGTTGAAATTTTATTACGCAACACAAACGATCAATTTAGATGTGCAACAATTCACATAATTAAACAATATAATTCAAGAAAAGCGACCATAAATCGCAAATCGAAAAGACATTGTGTGTTACTCATCATGACAATGCACAATTCTTTGCCCATTCGTCAAAACTCATAACTTACTTTGGTTGGAATGTGTTGCCACATCGATCATGTTGCCTAGATATTGAACGACATAAGAATATAAATTAATAATGATGATGACGATAGTAAAATGCAGTAGCAGTTCAGTTGTTTTTTTGGTGATAAAAGATGCAGAGAAGTTCTTTGAGTAAGAAATGTTAGGGTTGTCAAAAAGATAGAAAAAGACTATAATTTTAATGGTTTGTGGAAAGCGATTTAAACATAAGTTGTAAGTAACAACTACAAATTTAATTAAATGATTCACCTCTGTATCCTGTTGCTGGTGGTAAGAGTGCTCAATCAACTATGTTCAACAATAATGTTCCTAATTATAAATTCATAGCACATTATTAAATGTTAAAAATTAACTGTATAACCAATTATTATACCAAAGGATACATATCAAAAGCCATCAGTTCGTGTTTCAGCAACTTGCGTTTGCAGAAGCACAAGTACATCGTGTAATAAATACAATCATCATATGCATGACATAAAAGAAAGGAATTTTGTTCAGCGACCGTCCTTGATATATGTTTAGTCAAGCATTAAAACAGGCCGAACAGAACCAATTAAAACATGTGCGGTGTACACAACCTTCATGAAAATGTGTAACACTGATCGATCTAAAAATGGTTCAAGAAATGATGTATTAAAATTAACGAACTACATGGCACATTCACCTTTAGAAGCGATACATATTCTCATGTACTAGTTATTCGGAAACTATTTAGTCACTATTAAATTGAATGAAAACTGCTAATCTATAGAGATGTAGTGCATGCAAACCAACATATATATGAATCTATTACGTGATATCCAAATTTGGGGTACGGTATAGCCGCAATACAATTAGCAATTGAAAATCACATTAAGAATATACTGTGAAATAGTATATGCAGTTATGCATATACACTTTTTTCAAGTTGGTATAGTGACACAACAGCATTACAGAATTCAATAAAAATTACCAAACCACAGATTGCACAATTATCTCAACATGCTTGCGCGATAAACCTAAGGTATTATTGCAATAATATTAAAAGGATGCAGACCACTCAACTGGAAACAAGATTCGACAAGTGTATAATAAAACGTTTGTTGTGTCGGTAGTGTAGGTGGTGAAATATAAAATAATATCATAAATACCTTTTGAGAATGTAAGCCGTCAAACAAATAATTTATGAAACATAACAAATTTATATAAATAAATCGTTCGTGTTCCATACAAAAATATATAGATTGCACTTTTGTGAAAGATTTTTGTTAATTTCTTCTTCCAATCCAAGTACCGCAAAAGTTGGATATCATCTAATTTTGATAATTGAATATAATTGAATTTGTTGAGAATCAATAAGTTGAAAATGAATTATTATTTATTTTTATATTTGACTAACTACTTACAATATTTTCCATTTTTTTTTTATTAAATCCATAGTCACGGACACAAAGTCACAATAAAATAAAAACTTGGTATGGCGTTCGATGAATAATAGTAGAGCATCTTCACACTTCAATTTAAATTTAATATTTCTATGATGATAAATGGTTGTGTAATCACTGAAAATATTATCAATTGAAAATAAAAATATGTTATTAAATTTAGTTTAAATAAATTTAGTTTTCACAAACTATTTTAAATATAATTAATTAATAATAATTTAACAATATTAAAACCAATACCATGTGAGCTGTAACTTAAAATCAATAAAATAAAGTCATTTTTTGTGAATTTAATAAATCAATTAGATAGAGGTCGTATATTAATATAAAATTGAAGATATATTTATATTTGATTATAGAATTTATATACAATTTGCTGTTGCTTTCTGTTTGGTGAAAAATCAATGAAATATATATAATTTAAGGTGAGTTGTAAATTTAGGTAAAAATCAAAAAATTGAATATTCTATTTTTTGAATTGATATATTATTTAATCGACGCGGAGATGTGTTATTAAATATGAAATTTGGCCTGTTTTACCGTCAACAAAGCACTGAAATTATTACGAAATTGTTAATGCATCATAGTATCACTATATATTGATTCTAAGTCCAGTGGATTTTCGAATTCAATTTTTTAGTTGTGTTGTTGTTTGTTACATCAGGAAATATAAATTTAAAAATTATATCTTAATATTGGTTTTCGTACCGTACCTACCCATAAAATAGCAATAAGATATGAGCATTGCTAAAACAAAAAGCATTTTATTTTCGCATAAATTCAATCTTTTTGTTATACATTTATTTATTTTTCATATTGATTTGTTAATGTTTTATTGGTGTTAATGTTTCATTGATGTCATGGGTCATTCTTTTTATTATGTGTTCACGTTGTGTAGTTTAATCATAAGTTTGTTTTAAGTGAATTAAGATTACCACCATTGAAGTAAAGTAAATTAGTTTATTTTATTTAAAATAATTAAATAAGTTCAATTCAAATATTATAATGTTAATTTGATGATTTGTGTGTCGAATTATTTTTGATGTACTTATTTTATTTGGTATATTTGGTCTCGCCAAAGAACAGAATGGTTGAAGGCGAAGATACAATTTTGAATTAGACAAGTTGTACGGTCAACCAAATATTGTGAAAAAAATACAATCAAAATCAATAGATTGAGATGGCTTGGACACGTAGTACGCATGGAGGAGGAGCGTATGCCGAAAAAACTGTTAAATAGTAAACCAGAAGGTAGAAGAAGAGTCGGAAGACCTAAAGCGAGATGACTAGATGCAGTAAACTGTGATATACATATCCTTAAAATTCGGGATTGGAAGACATTGACTACGGTTTCTGGTCTTGTTAGAGAAACGTGTTGGAGAAGGCTAAAACCACATCTGGGTTATTATGGCATGGAGTAATTAAGTAACTTATTTTATTTTTTATTTTATCCGTACAGCGATAAATAAAAAAGAAATTGCATTTAATTTGGGAAATCAATGACGAACATGAAGAATATGTATAATTTCGGTGAGTTGTACAACTATTTATTATATTTATGCCAATCAATGAAAATATAAATCTTTTCTATTTTGCATTGCATATATTTATTTGGTAATCTAATTAAATAAATGATAACATATGTTTTAGACAAAACTGCAATCACTTAACTTTATACTAATAAAAAAAATATATTTCTAATTTTACTCAATCCACCCACCCTTATTACATAACAATTACCATCTTTTTTCAAAAAATTATCATGCCATGATTTCGCATACAGGATTGAATAAAATTGTACTACATAAAACAATTATATGTAATGTAATTAAAAGCACACTGTGAAATTAAACCCACATAAGAAAAAAAACCATCCGACTTCCACATGATAAAATACGGAAGTGTATATCTTTGAAAATAATAATGCAGTCAAAGTCTATATAATACTTCTTAACCTTAAAACCGTGCTCATGCAAAACAACTTAATATCGCGTTTGGGGGCACTCAGTGCCCCATATATAATTTTCATAATATCACATATTTTTTGATATGATTGTAATTTAATTATTTTATTAAATTATTATTAACATTCGATTATTTATTTATGATTAATTTATTATTTATTTGAACATAATAAAATGCAAATTGTTACAATTTTATAAATTTTATGCTGTCGTGTAACATGTGCTGTTGAAAAATAGTAAAACATTTTTTCTTGTATTACTGGTATAACTAACAATACAAATTGAACATGAGTAGCAAAATATCGAACTAAATTGATCCCGTTTTTTTATGTCATTGGCGATACTGAAAATAAGTGTCAACTCCGGTTAATTTGATCTTATTATTCACACAATTGTTGTATTGTTTTTAAAGCGAATTGAATGCTAGTGACAAAATTATTCATGGGTATTTTGTAGCCACCATTCAAGTAATTCTTCTTCTCGTTATACTAGATCTGTTGCCACATATCTTGTTCAATTCTGACATGGTTGAGTTCCGGCATAAACTTCACCAGCAAGTGAACCATTAGTGCGCCAATAAACCAGGCAAAATATTTTTATGCCATATACTTTACTATGGGTATATATTAGCGAAAAGAGTATTGTCCTGGTGTGGAAACTAATTGTTCATCAACAGTGAGTTCTAAAGACATTTTGTACAGCACATGGATTGTAGATGTAAATTGTCTATGCACCACTTCCATATACGTCGGAATGCGGCTAATTTATCTTCTCCACATTCCAACAGAAGGAGGAATATTTGATTGATAAAACCACATTGCTTTGCCATTTGTTTCCAACACAACTTCTGAAATAATTGATTGGTGTGAGTAAGCGCCTGAAAACTTTTTTATCGATACTTTCTAGTAAAATAGAGTGAAACTGTTTTTTTTTTACGTTTCTTATCAGCTGCAGCAATTCGATGTTTTTCTGATTCACATGGCATTGCCAACCATATCCGCGAATTATTGTTGTATTTGCGTTGTGAACCGTTTTACAGGTGCGAAGGGTTGAGTAGCTGCTACAACATACTATAATTAAAATAATTAGAGGAATACCATTGGAAATAGAATACAAAATAATTTTTGTTGCCGTTTTCAAAAAAATAGTATACTACGAAAAAATGTTGGAGCCACTCAGTGGCACCAGTACATCATTTTGAACTTTTTAACAATAATAGACTATGTATTCTCTGAAATTAGTGCTCATTCAACTAAAAGTACGTTTTGCAGGCAATTATATTGTTTGGGGCCATAGAGTGCCCCAAACACGGTTTTATATGGTTAAATAAAAAAAAATAGACAATATACAATAAAAAAAAGGGTATCATTAAAACAAAAAAAACTCACACACACACACCAAAAACATTATTATTAAAACAATGCGTAATAAAAAATATAAATAAATAATAATATAAAATTCCAAATAAATATAAATAATTAGGTCATCAAAAATGAAATGATTAATAAAATTAAAAAACATTATTTATGTACATATTTTATATTTAGCTCTTCAAAATTAGCCAACCTTAAAATTAAATTCGGTATATAAAACATAAACTATTTTTTATTATAAGTTTATAATTTTGATTTTTTTTTAATGTATTATTACAATAAGCATTTCTTTGAAATAAGAATATGTTTATTATATAATTTTAAGTGTATGCGTAATAAAATGGAATTGTTGGTACAAACATATATGAAATGATAAATATAATAATATTGTTTGTATAGTAACAGCTACACATTATATGTGGGCCCATAAAAAAAAGTGTGTAATAGTTACTAATTATTACATTTTCTATACTAATTTTGGTCGTGCGACCTAAGAAAAAACATCATATATATACTTAATAACTATTTTTACCTTTCATTTAGTTTCGAATACAATCGTTCTGACATATCAAAAACATATTATGATAAGTATCTTCAAATTTACCATCGTATGTATAACCAATTAACTGGTCGTCAAACACTGATCAGAGAAATTACATATGAATTGTTATCATATGTAAGTTGTAAGTGCATGTATAATATATTTTTAATTTGAATACATTCATATTTTCGTGCTTATCATTATAGATTTAGAGATGATTGATTAGTTGTGTGCCCATATATAATATATGGAGATCTATATTGTATTGCACTCTATTACTTCTTAGCCTAGTAACACTGTCCGTAGTTTGTTCGCAAAATTTCCGCATTATATGTATTAGTCTGTAGTTTCAATCCGAGGAAATATCTATGGATTTCTTACGAATGTCCGCTGGAATTTTATATGATGGGTGCAACCCTGGATGGATTTTTATAAATAATGTCCTTGGATTATCCGTATATTTCCGATGATAATTTCTATGTATTCTCTCCAGAAGTATTTCTCGTTGCTATCATTCCACAGAATATACGTAGAGTTTATATTCATATTTTTTTTGAGCAGATCCACGGATTTTGACTAAAATAAGTCATGCGATAAGTGCACTCGCACAAACATTTTGCTATAACAGGTTATAACTTGTTGAAACAAAATTTAATGTAATAAATACGTAAGAAATAAATAAAAAGCATGATATTTATATTTTCTTATGTAAAAAATAATTTAATTGTAAGATTAAATTATATAAATTCATAGCATATAATTAAAAAAAAACCAAAACCATGAAAAATCTTAAAAAATTCCTCGGAAATATATCGATTTGAGTTGCTGGTTGTTTTTAGAAAATTATGAGAATAAATTAAAATGAGTGAGGATTATATCTATATAAACGAAATATAAAATATTTGAACCACTGTCTTGAATAATTGGTGAAATAAATTATGAATACAATACCACGGCGGATATAGGTTGGACATATTTTCCTGACAATCCAAATATTTCAATTGATCTAAATAAAATACTATTTTATTAAGTAGAAACTCTATGGACATTCCTTGTACAAATTCCAATATATCTCTTCCATGGAAAATATGTGGATTTATTCGACGGAAATTTTCCTCATTTTTCAAAGTACAGACATATTGTTGTAACTAAGGTTATCCCATATACAAAAATTAATAAAAATTGTATGTCCAACGGTTTTTTTCAGCTTTTCACATGAATTTTACATTTATAAATTAAGTTTTTAATAACATTATCATCACGTAGTCTCTTATATGACTACGAAATTCGACAATACTCAATTTGCGTCTTGTTTCAAATTAATTAATTGACTCAATACAACTTTTAAATAAATCACAGTATTTAAACTTTAATTAAAATGTGTAGCATTATTGGGTATTTTTTTTATATATATTATATAATCCATAACTAAATATTATAAGCACAATCAAAAATCATAATTTGAACTAAAGTGTTATTTCTAATTCCGAAATACTCAACAAAATTTACGGTTTACTCAAAATTCGGTTAACCAAACAAAATTGTGACAGCAAAATATCACATACTTGTTACAAAAAGCTAGCTGAGATGGTGCACCACAATTGTTGATGACAGTATTTAAATTCTATTGTCAGAAATTATGTTACATATTTTGTCTACAATTTGTTAGCAATTTGTTGTCTGAAATTGTTCAACATGTTATTATGTTAAAATTGTAGACAATTAAATGTAATATAATTGTCATAAATACGGTAGCAGCTTGATGTTTGGTCTTTTGTTTATATTCTTCTAAGCTTTGAACAAATATTCAATGGTAAAAAATCCATTCTATCATACACCGTTGATTTGTAAAAGATCTGTAAAAACGACAAAATGTATTTTACATAATTGATCAAAAATCTAAATAAAGGACAAAACCATATATATTAACTACACCACCCATATAGCACAACTGTTTGTTAAGTGATCCTTTTGTTGTAATATACAATTTTATCAGCATTGATTAATGGTAGAAAACAATGTCATTGAGTATAACAAAAAATTCACAAAAGTGTAGTGACAATATTAAAACTATAGAAAAATTAATTGTAAAATTTAATGAGACCCAGAAATAGTGTATGGTGAAATGGATGTAAGACGAGATCTGTTCAACCGGACATTATAAAATTATAAAATAAGCGCAAGTTAAAAAAATCCTATAACAATTTTCTTGCAATTTTTGTAATTTAGTGTCTTCAAAATTTTTCAATATAATATAGTTTTCCTAGTTCTTTGTTGATCAATATTACGTACCACATTTGAAATCGTTTCTTAACACTCATCGCTGTGCAATTCGTTTCTCATACAGCATGCGTTAACCATATATCTTAAACAAATGATAAATTTCAAAATCAGTGTTCTTACATATGGTTGATAATGGATATCAATTTGCATATTAGATCCAAAATACATCCATTATAAACTAAATCAATTTAAGACAGTGTTTAATTTTTTAGAATTTTAAATATCTTATTATTTATAAATTAATGTTTTAACAACAATCATGCATTAACTTCAGTTTGTATTATTATATATTTTTTATTACAATATAATATCAACATCCGCATGTTATAGCTAAGCCATACATATTTTTATATATGAAATGATTTAATATTATCTGTTTGATTAATAAATATCTTCTTTAGTTAATCTATACACGCAGGTATAAAAAAAAATGTTATCTTTATACTAATTATATTTTACTTACACTATCAGTAACATGGTTATTATTTTGCTTTATTATATTGAAGATAGGGTCTGTATCTCTACAGAGGAATTCCTTACTATTACCATAACCACTAATATTTTATATAATTAAATAAATGAAAAATATTTCAATGTTATTTTTATATGCCGAACCTCACACATTTTTTTGTTAATCATTATAAATTTAAAATATGTTTTAAATAAAATAATATATAATAAATATATAGACATATTTTCTGTGGGAGAACCTCTATAAAATTTAATTTTTTTATGAGACTATACCACATAGTATTTAATTTATTGGTAACAATCCATTCACATTTGTGTTCGGCTACAAAAAACTTATATTCCATTTATTTTCAATAAATTCGTATATGTTTCCAATAAATTTTCATGTATATAAAATTAATGTATTGATTACAACCAAATATTACCAAACTTATATTATAATATAGCGTGTGTATCATTTTTAGTATATATATTATTATAAATAAAATACATATGTTTTCACAGTTTTATTTACCTGATCAAGATCGATAATATTTACCTGAATTATTTTTTAATTAATACAATACAATACAATACAATCGTTCAGATGAAATCATTTTAAAAACTGTAAAATTTTAAAATTAATTTTTTTTGACATATATTTGTGAATATACGATATTTTTTAAATATGTGATTTGATAATGATATTAGAAATATTAGAAAAAAATACCGGCGGTAAATTTATGAGAAAATATGAAATCAAGAACGTTTTTAATTACAATTTAATTTACATATTAAAAAAAAAAAAACAACGTCTAATGGAATATTTAAAAGTTAAGAAACAAAAAAACCAAACTGAAGTCAAATAGGTAGAAAAATTTTCAAAAATATTGTGTTATTAATTTTTTACTAATATAAAATTATAAGTATTTAAAGAGTTAACAGTCAACCGAGTCCGTGCTGTATAAGTATCTGGAAATTATATTTATATATGAAATAAAACATAAATTATATAAATAACGTATGTGTTCTTTTGATCAAAAATATAAATAAATAAACCGAAATAATAAATTTTCTAATTTTGAATTACATTTGCATAATGTTTGACAGCATTCCATCCATTACTCGATATCTGATCGTACAACGTAATCAATACTATATACAATACAAATAAAATCATCAATGATCCTTTCCTTTTCAAATTTATACATTTGAACAAAAAAAAACAAAATTGTTAAAAGTTTTTTCAATGAATTTCTTAAAATGATCTGTAATTTACCAAAGGACATGACAAAAATGTACGATTTTAATCGGTTTCTTTCCAAAAATAAATGAATTCTTTTTAATTAGATTACACATTTAAAAATTAAATATAAAACATTATTTAAATACTGGTAAAATTACAAAAATGGTTTTTTTTAAATATAATTAAATAAAAATGTGCGCTTCACTAAATGTAAACGCAAGAGGAATTCTATTTGATAATTTTAATTTTTGAATAAAAGGATTTGTCATAATTATTTTAAGAACGTGACATTTTAAAATATCCTTTTTTAAATGTATTATATAAGGATATACGAATTGATTCTATTAAATGATAATTTAAAATACAGTTTTTTTATCACATATATTTTCATATGGTGACTGCGATGATTTCGCTCTCATAGAAATTCTAATTCTTTGCGCCAAAAAACTGTATACCAAATGCTTTTTGTGTGTCATTATATTATTGAAATTCATAGGATTCAAGAAGTTTTGCAAAGACCGAAATAAATGGTAATCGGATGATGATTGATCGGTAATACAGTGGTGCGCCATAAAAATATGCTCCACTTGAAAAATTCATAAATTTTTTGTTTGAACAAAGAAAAGCAAAAAATTTAGCGTAGCATTTCACATTTATTTTTTATTTATTTAATATCAAATGTAATTATTATATTTTTAAATATTTAATTTGTTATTTTAATATTGCGTACCTCCTCCACGACCGCATTTTAATTGATAATGTCTTTTTTGGCATACTTTTAATATAATTCATAATGCAATTATGTAATTTCTCATTCATTAATGTTTTTTATTTAGTAGTTCTTTATTTGTATTGTTCCTGCTATCCACTAGCCGCTTTCATGTACTCTAAACGTTTTCTATAGGGTTCAAATCAAGCAAATTCAGTGGCCATTCCAAAATAGGTATTTCTTTTTGGAGTAGATAGGTTTTCACTATTTTCGCAGTGAGAAACGAAGCCCAATCTTGCATAAATGTATGCCCAGATTCTTCTTCTTCAATAACATTGAAGTGCGGAACGAATATCTTTTTAAGTCTAATCAAATATTGAGCTTACTGTTCATTGTACCTTCAACAAAATAAGTTTTTCCAACACCTTGACCGTTGATAGCGTTCCACACCATAACCGATGGAGGATGCTTTATGGTTTCGATGATGCAGATAGGATCCAACTGTTCGTTTTTTCGTCACCGAACAAATTGCTTACAAAGATCCAAGAACGTGCAGAGTGTTTTCATCCGTGACGAAAATCTTTGTTATGAATAAAATAATTGAAATAAAAATTAATTTAATAATAAAAAGAAAATAGAAATGTAAAAAAAATTTCCTTTTTGTCATTCTTAATTGACTTCTTAATTGGACTTCTGCACTTAAAATCTTTTTCTGCAAATCTTCTTTGAAATGTTGATTCCCTAGTCAGCTAATTTAATTTTAATGGAATTATTTGATTCCGTACGAGTTTCCGTCATAGTCCTTGTTATTATCCGCTCCATCAGTTCAGTGGTTTTTCTTTTCCGAACTCTTTTTTGGCGATCGTTATGTTCTACGGGTACGTTCTCTTTATTTAAACGATCCACATTTGCTACTGATCATCTTGATACACCAACCGTGGCAATAATATCCAACTAGGAATTATTCTCAGTTTTAGTAATATAGTAGCAAAAATTTCGGATTTTTAACCACTCTAAAGTCAACTTTTCTATCCATTTTAAAAATTAACAAAAACTAAAAGTATTTCAACAAAGTTTAAAGAATTAACTATAAACAAATAATATTCTGAGTATTTCCTTTAATAAATTTAAAACAATAATAGATAATATCAATACCCACTTTATCACAATAAAAATAAAAAAAAAATACAAAGTTTCTTACACTTTATCAGAACAAATATTAACATTTTCTGTTCGTGTCAATTAATTATGATTGATAATGTGATGCAGTTCATTACATACTCATAATAATAATAATAGTTACTGTTCTGAATGACGTACAATAAAATACATAATACAATACAAGAACGTTTACAATGTAGTTATGAAAAAAATTCACGAAAATGTGAAATTTTTCAAATGGTGCATATTATTTTTGGCGCACATTCCAAACCAAACTCCATTAATTATTTGTCTGAACTGAAACACGTGTAACATTGTACTGTGTCATATGATGGAATAAAATACGAATTATTTGCCAATTCTGGCCTTTTTTTTTTTTTGTTTACTTCCTCCTCCAGCCTATAATATGTTGACAATGCACATCTAAATTTGATTGTTTGTTCCCTTGGAAGTATCACAAAAGACATACAAAACATTTAAAATATCATCAAATTGTAATTAACGAAAGACAGATGTTTTCTTAATTCTATTATTGTTATATGGGTGATTAGCCTGCAGAAATTGTTATTATCTTTGTGTAACTTTTAACACCATATTTTCACAGATGTCCATAAACGAACACGAAATGGTGACCCACCTGAAAACTATCATTATTAAAATAAATACCGGAAAAAAATTGTCCACGTAAAAGAACGGGAATTGAACCCGGTACATATATTTCACGATAGATTATTAACATGAATTCTATATACCACTGTGCACAAACTGAATAATTGTTATTAGCTTAGTTTGTAAGAATAGAACCCAATCTACAATCTGCAACAAAATATTAAAACATTTCAATGACAAATATGTAATTTAAATTATTTATTTATTTTAATCATATTATATATGCGGAGTAAGAATATAAATGTTAAAGATCTACATATATATATTTTTGGAATCTAAGTGTGTCAGTGGTGTATATAATAAATAGGAAAAATCTATAACCAAAAAAAAAAAAAAATAGGCGAAGATTAATGATGTGACATTTGACATTTTGTGTAATTTTCCCCCATTTTCTTAATATTAAATTTATTTCTTTCTTATTTTTTTATAATAATATTTTATATATTTGTATTTTTATTAAAATATAAATTTCTTTTAATTTTCCATTATAAAAAATATAAAATAAAAAAAAAACTATTAATGTTATTTCAATTTGAATTATGAGATGACCGAAAAAGTTATTTTAAATTTGAAAAAAATAAATTGAAAGATAAATGTGTCTTCTTTTTATTTTTCTTGATTAATGAAATTGAAAATGAATTGCTTTGCGTTCGCACATAAATATAATATAAATATACTTAAAACTATAGAGATATTTATGTGCAAGCGGCAGTATTATTTATATATTTTTATGTAACGAAAAAATTTATTAATTGCACAAAATGTACATGTTATATTTTTTATATAAGAATTTATAAATAACTGAAAAAAATGCCTCATACAAATTTATGCTAACATGACAGAAAACAGTTTGTCTCATTCGAAGTTACTCACAATAGAATATAAAACTTATGGATGCAATTAGTCTATACAAAGAAAAACTTTATTAGTTTGTATAAGAAGAAAATTTCTTTTAAACTAAATCTAAACATTCATCTCCAGTTCTGCTCTTGGAATCGTGTGAATAATTTATTGTCGACACAATTTCATAATTATTTGTATAGGCATTTTGTTTCAAGCGAGTCATAAACAGAAATTTACCAAGAATATAATATGAAATGAAAAGAATTCAGTATTGCATTTCTGTGGTGAACAATGAATTTGAATTTTCTTCCAGTGTATACTCACACATTAATAAACATGTGCTTTTAAATTAATATAGAAAATTAATTACATTTTATTTATGATATTTATTATATAATGATTCACCATTAACAAAGATAATTTACATTTTGACTTATTTATATTTGGTAAATTGCTTAGAGGTTGTTACACACTCTTTTACTTATATATTTTTCAAGAAAAATCAAAAATTACTAAACATCACATAATTATTAAAAACTACAGTGGAATTTGTGGTGTACAATCTGAAAATTATTGCAAAACTTTGGATTAGATTAAGCACCAATAGCTATAATGTTAACAAATTGCATCGATATATATTCATTTTTATCTAAATTTTCAATTGTAGCAAATACTAAAAAAATAATACAATAAAATAAGTAAATCGATCTAATAATCTAAAATTCAATTTTATTTAGTATTTATTCATTTATTTAAAACATTGGTGACACCTTTTATTGTTTGAAAATATTATCTGGTATAAATGTTGCACCAATCCCTTCATTAATTCGTTTCAAATGCAATTTTTGTGGATTTAATTGAGTCGGATTTATTGTACTATTGATTCGAATTTATTGAATTCCAAAATTTATATAAGAGCGTTGAAGTGTTAATAGGTCCATGATGTTTTGTCACAGCGTATTGAATATAAATGTATAAAATAGAACATCTTGTACAGATAGGCAATTATTTTTTTATTAACTTTTTGTGGGATATTGAGCAATTGATTGTATTTGTTTATTAACAGATTATTCTCATATTCAGCACAACATACACAATTTTCATTCAAATTAACATTCAATATTGGTGAAACCTTATCACCTTATTATTATAACCGAGTGCTCTTAGACTAAGAATATTGTGATAGATTAAATTTAAATGTGGCAAATTATATAAATCTATTGGAAAAATTGCCGCACATTAAATTTTTAGTTCAATATCACAACATCTATAAAATTTGACCGCATAATTTATAAGTTATTTATGTCGACTGTACTAAAGCAGAAATATGGTCAATTCAATTAATCAAATAATATATTCATTGTCTGTATAGAATTATGTATATATGGATTTTGTTTCCCTACTCCAACAATCTAGGCGACTCGTAAGAGTGATGAATATTAAGATTCAAGTAAAAAAATTAATTTATTTAATGAAAATTGAAAATGATATATAGATTTGGATGGAAATACTTAATAATTGGCCTGAACTGAAACATACCGGTTTATATATTATTTTTTTAAATTAATATTTTTAGACCGTATATTTGAATGGAACCACAACGCACTTCATTGAATAATTGTTATTGATATTACTGAAATTTTAGGCATATATAAATACGGCAGATGAACGTATGATGTAGATGGGAAAAAAAAGCTTTCACATAAGATGAATATCGCGCGTTTTCTCACAATCAATAAAAAAAACTCAATTTATACTAATGAACATATATCTATAATGTAGTGATGAGGAACCATAGTTTCAACGAATTTCCATTTTTGTATACAAAATTGCAAATTATAATCAATTTCCGTTATTTCATAAAAGAGATTTTTAAAATCGATTCACGCGTTCAAAAAATATGACTAAATTTAAAGAAATTTGTGGTACTGAATAAAGTTGACAACCACCGAATGGTACAAAAAATTTATACAGTACCATTATTTCATACAAAATTTCAATGACATCAAATGGAAAATCGGTGATCATATCTTTTGAATGTGTGAATCGATTTTAAAAATCTATCCAATGAAAGATTGAAAATTGATTATGATTTGCAATTTTGTATACAAAATTGGAAATCCATTAAAACTATGGACCGCGTAATTCAAAAAGATGATAATTCTAAAAGTCCTATTTTCCGGAAAATTTAATAAGTTAATATTCCAATTTTTTTTCATAATGTAGTCTACTTTCAACTCACGTCTACCAGAAAAATATTGTGACATTGCAATCTGAAAACATTTTTTCACGCGTCTCCACTAGTTTTGATCCAATTTGTCGTTGATTAAAAATGAATTAGTACTAACACTATACACATCGCAGAAACATAACACTGATTGTGAATATACGCATCTTGGCGGCAGTGTACCAAAGAAGATAAAAATAGTTTCACATATTTAGTATTAAATTGAATAAAAAATTCATATAGACACAACAATTACATACAAAATTGTTCTTACATTCCAAAATTGTTAGCATATACCAAGTGACTTTTTAATAATTTTCAAATATATAAAGAATTTATATATACATAATTCGAATTACCTTCGAATAAATATATCAGAAGATTATGCAAATTAATCCAATAATCTGTAATTAATGATCTTTCCCTACTAACAATTTGTCCGTACTTTGAAAAATGAGGAAAATTATTTATTATTTATTTACATCAATTGAAATCTTTGGATTGTCAGAGTAATATATTCAAAATATCTCCGCGGTATTGTATTCATAATTTATTTCACCAATTATCCAAGACAGTGGTTCAAATTTTCGTATATTTACCAGCAACTCAAATCTATATATTTCCTAAGAATTTTGTAAGACTTTTCATGGATTTTATCGACGGTTTTTAGTTTTTGTTTATTACAAAAAAAAAATGCACAACCGATGAAATGCAGCCATCGTTCAGCATCTTCATTCCGTGCTCATAGAAATTCTGGTTGTATCGGTAAAAAACTGAATCAATCCGCCATTTGACATCATCATCATAAGAAAATTTATTCTGCTGATACGGACAATTACTTGCCAAAATACATGAACGATCCAAAAATATTTTTGTCAAAATCCGTGGATCTGCTCACAAAAAATATGAATATAAATTCTAAGGATATTAAAAATTATTATCGGAAATATGCAGATAATCCAAGGAAATTTTTTATAAAAACGGTTGCACTCATCATATAAAATTCCAGCGAACATCCGTAAGAAATCCATAGATATTTCCTCGGATTGAAACTACGAACTACTACATATATAATGCGGAAATTTTTCGGACAAACTACGAACATTGTTACTAGGGTTATAAAAAAAAAAAAAAAAATTACATTGTTTAAAATATTGTCAGCAAAAAATTATTGTTTTTATTTGGTCTCTAATATAATTAAATTTACTTTCATGTCTTTTATTTTATCTCAAAAAATATGTAAAAGGCCAATTGAAAAGTCCCCGGTCTGACACACAAATCAGGCAGTGCTAGTATTAAATCCATATGATTTTTAGTAAGTACCAACCTTCAAACGATACGTGTCAAAATTTGACAGCAGTCCGACCGTTAGTTTGTGAGATATTGGCGTTGTGAGTGTAGCTACTTTTGTTATTTGAAAAAAGATGGAAAAAAAAGAATTTCGTGTGCTGATAAAATATTGCATTTTGAAGGGAAAAATTACAGTTGAAGCAAAATCTTGGCAGGGGTCTGCACCAGGAAAATCAACCATCATTGATTGGTATGCTAAGTTTAAACGTGGTGAAACGAGCACCGAAGACGGCGAACGCAGTGGACGCCCAAAGTAGGGTGTCACCGACGAAAACATCAAAAAAGTTCACCAAATAATTTTGAATGACCATAAAGTGAAGTTGATCGAGATAGCAGACATTGTGAAGATATCATCTGAACGTGTATATCATATCATTCACGAATATTTGTACATGAGAAAGCTGTGTGCAAAACGGGTGCCGCGCGAGGTCACAATCGATCATCAAAAGCAACAACGCGTTAATGATTCTGAGCAGTGTTTGAAGCTGTTTTTTTTGCGTCGATATGTTACAATGGATGAAACATGGCTCCATCATTTCACTCCGGAGTCCAATTGACAGTCAGCTGAGTGGACTGCACACGATCTGAGGCCTATTTTGAAGCAAAAGACAAATCGTACTACAAAAATTGTATCGAAAAGTTGGAAGATCGCTATATAATCGCTGTATCGCCCTCGAAGGCAACTATGTTAAATAATAAAATCAAATTTTGCCAAAAAAATGTGTTTTACTATGGTAGACCGGGGACTTTTCAATTGGCCTGTTATGTATAGAAAAAATTAACAAAATTCTAAATAATAAATTAGAAATAATAGAGGGAACCTGTTTTGAAAACAAAATAATACTATGCCTTTTATTTAATATATGTAAAACTTTTTACTCTTTTTTTTTGTATACAAAGTTTTTAAAAAAAATATGTCATTTAAAATTTAAATACCTCGCGTAGTTTTTTTTTTATTTAAATATTATTGGGCTATATATATCAATTTACTTTTTAAATACAGAGGTACATTGTATTATTATCTGATCATCATATGTGGAAATTTCCTTTTATTATTATTGATTAAAATTTATTATATTGTAATAGGTCTACTAATATGTGTGTGCCGCTCACGGATTAATCTCTTTGGCCGCCTTAAATGATGGCTGTTTCTGCTGAAATATTTTTTTGTGAACGTATTCACTTTATATCTTTATCTTTCTCAGTTTGTGTTACGAGCTAAAAGTGTAAACAACATATTTTTTTTTTGTTGAAAATGTCGTGTTTTGTGCCAGAAAAAAGTGATTTGCGGGGAGGTTTATTGTTATTGTTTCATTGGAAGAAAACTGCTGCTGAAAGTCATCGAATTCTTGTTGAAGCTTATGGTGAACATGCTTTACAAGAAAGAATGTGCAGAAAGTGGTTTCAACGCTTCAAAAGTGGTGATTTTGATCTGAATGACAAAGAACGTGGAAAACCACCAAAAAAATTTGAAGATACAGAATTGCAAGCATTGTTGGATGCAGACGATGCGCAATCGCAAGAACAACTAGCTGATTCCTTAAATGTATGTCAACAAACCATTTCTAATCGTTTAAACAATATGGGTAAGATCCAAAAGGAAGGAAAATGGGTTCCATATGAATTGACAGAAAGAAGCATGGAAAAGCGAAAAACCACGTGCGAAATATTGTTTCAAAGACAGCAACGAAAGTCGTTTTTGCATCGAATAGTCACTGGTGATGAAAAATGGATTTATTTTGACAATCCTAAACGGACTAAGCATTGGACTGATCCAGGTCAACCAGTCAAATTGACGCCAAAACGCAATATTCATGGAAAGAAGGTTTTATTGTGTATTTGGTGGGACCAAAAGGGCGTGCTGTATTATGAGTTATTGAAACCTGGTCAAACTATTACTGGTGAGGTATACAAAGGACAATTGAATAAATTGAATCAATCATTGAAAGAAAAACGACCAGAATGGGCGAACAGATATGAAAAAGTGATCCTTATGCACGGCAATGCTCGTCCACATGTCGCAAAACCGGTAAAAGAAACATTGGAAACACTCGGATGGGATGTGTTACCACACCCGCCCTATTCACCAGATGTTGCTCCATCAGATTACCACTTGTTCAGATCGATGGCACATGGACTCTGTGCACAACGCTTCCACAATTATGAAGACGTCCAAAATTGGATCGATTCTTGGATCGCATCAAAAGAGGAGAAGTTTTATTTTGATGGTATTCATAAATTGCCAAAAAATTGGAAAAAGGTTATACTTAACGATGGTAATTATATTCAATAAAAATTTTTTACTGTTATTACCGGAATTAATGTGTTTTATTTTTAAAAAAACGGCACACACATATTGGTAGACCTATTAATATTTTTAATTAACATCTGCTTCCTTGCCATCATAAATAGTATAATATTAATTACAAATATGTCTTACTATAATACACTATGACTATATAAATATAAGATGTGAACATAATAAAAATTATAATATATCTACACCCTATGTCTCAAAAATTCTTCAACTGACAGAAAAACTCATAAGCCAACGGTGACAGCTATCTATCTATGAGATATTGATTGCTTTAAAACATTAGTTCACGGAGTTAATCTTTGTACTTCTATGCCACTATAGATAATAAACTAATATAGTTTGAACGCAATAAATTTGTTTGTATGAGTATAATGTCATGGAATTTTGATACAACTTCAGTCAAAGATGTTTAGCAACCAATATCACACACACACACACATACCATATACATAGACATCACCTCTGCTTTTAGAGATGTTGCAGAAAGTTCGGGTATTTTTAAGACAGAGTATATGTTTTGTGATACAAAAATACTATACTCTATAAACAAATAAATATTTATGTTATTATTGAAATGAAAACAAAAAATAAAATAAATATGTTTTTGTTAATGCAAGAAAAGAATTATTTAAATTACGCACAACATAAAAATACATATTATGTATACCCATAAATAATTATATGCTTAAGTGAGTGTAATTTATTTTTTAAATTTTTTATAATACATAGTTCGACCATCATTTAAAAATGAAAAAAAAAACCATTCATTTATATTTCCTTATTATAGACAACAAAAACATTTCAATATTCTATATACAATAAATTCTATATATATTAAAAATTCTTTACGCATATATGGTGCTGCAAGTACGTATGTAGAGCACACAGAGTGTATTCTTTAAATTAGACACATCTGAAGAAAGTATACACACATTATAATGTTATTCCAATAGATGCTATTGCAGATATAGTATCTGAAGCCAAACTTAATTAATCACTTCAACAATAATATATACACACACACACATTTATATTTCAAATTCCAATATTTTAGTTGAAATTTATACGCAGCCAAAGAAATGAATTATATATAAAAATTCTCGAAACACTGCCCAAACTAAACCAAATTTTGTTAAATTTTACCATCTAATTCAATGAATGTCCACTGTATTTATTTTTATTCAAAAAGAAATTACAAACACTAGAGCAATAATAATACCCACAAAACACTCGTCACGTCACACTAAGCCATTGTATTTGTTTTATATATACGAATATTTGGTAGAATATAAAATTAATAAATAAATAAATAAATAAATAAATAAATAAATAGATTTTTTATAATAAATATTTTAAAGTGAAATCTTTTAGACTTGAAAAATTCAGTCAATTTTCAAACTAATTGTTACTATTAATTTTTAACTATATCCAATTGATATAGGCATGAAGCCGCTAGTTTTTTTTTAAAGAAAAATGCGTTTGTTTTGGAAACATTGCAAACAATTTTTTTTATTGAATATAATTTCCATTTTTCAATTATATGAAGTTGATATATCATAATTTTGGAAGTGTTGTGCACACAAGAGTTAATGTGCCATTGATCTGAACAAGTGGTAATCTAATGGAGCAACATCTGGTGAATATAATACTGATGTCTTAAACACAAATGCTATCCATGTGCTATCACCATCAACATGAGGCGACGAGAATTCTGTTGTTTGAAAATTGGCAAATTTTGATTGTTTTTCTTATTTCATCACTTTAAATTGATTATTTGTTAACAGTATAGAGTTATAAATATTGACAGTTTGATTTGATCGACATAATTCACCACTTATTTCTGGTCCCACCAAATACAGAGATATTCAATGCACTACTTTTGAAGCATTGAAATCACTGTAAGCACCTTCTTTCAGATAAAGCATGTTCACTATATAAGTTTCGACAAACATTCGATGGCTTTCTACACCAGGATTCAAATGAAAAAATAACAATCGCGGAAATTGCGTTTTTCTGATACAGAAGCGAAGAAACAGAGTTGTTTGGAATTTTTAATGTATTATTTATATTATTAGAAAAACTGATATTTATGTATGGGATCTATTGCCGTTTTTAAGCACAGATTTACTATTTCAACTTTTTAGTATATCTTCATAACACGGTATGACGGGAAACCTGCTTATTAGTTTCAATTAATTTTAGAACAAACCAATTTTTAGGAAAACGCAATCATTCCAAATCTATGGCTATAGTTATAGATAATATATTTTAGCCCCTTTGGTACACTGCTATTATCCTATCTCTTGGATTTGTATATCCATGTCGCCGGTCCCCCAACTTCCTCGTCGCAGGTAAATATATCAGATGTACAACGTTAAATTACCGTAAAAGAAAGATTGGTGATAGACCAAAACTCCTCTATCTATTTAAATTGTCAATGATAAAGAAGCTATTCTGTTTTCACTTGTCAATTCCGAGACAAATTAGTACAAAAATTTGATAATTGTGCGTGCAACAATTTAAAAATGGATAAAGTCACTGAGCATTTATGTATGATCACACTAGACGAATATATGATGGTGGCTTCTAGAATACTGTGGCATGAATAAACTGACTAAATTGGGTACAAAATTCTTACACTCACAGGTGTAACAGTATACAATAGATAGTATGGGTCAACAGTATGGTCACCTAATGTACTACTTTAAATGAAGAACAAATAATATTTGTTAAATATGTTGTGTGTTGTAGTTATAACTTTTCCATTTGCATATCAAAACATCAATTTTTAAAGTTATATAGTGATATTGGATTAGAACAATTTACAGACACTGTGTGGAATTGGTGTTTGCAAGGATTGTGGACAATTCCAGGATCTTATGTAACATATGACATATGAAATTATAGAAGCATGCAACACCACACATATGAAAACGAATCTAATAATTTGAATTTAGTAGAACTAGTGTTTCAAGGCGGTAAGGGTAACGACATTTTAGAAGGATAATTACAAGGATAACATATTGAAATTAGACAATGCTTAACTGATATACAGTTATATGAAAAAGAATTAAACATAAAATTGTGTAAAACAAGGAAATATCAAGAACTTTAAAAGGATACTTCATTAAATTAGACCACCCCCGGTCGGTCTTCAATTAATTTTAATTAATGAAGTTACACAAATTACTACATAATACAACAAAAATTAAAATAAATATTTTCTACTGCTGCCATACGAAATTGGTCATAAGAATATTGTCTCAGGGATCATAAGGACGAAAAAAAGGATAATTTTTAAAAATAGTGATACTAAATATATTCCTGTATGGTATCTCTCTTCAGATAATTTCACAAATGTGTCATCATATAGAATATATCCTTGATTTGCAGAATTTTTTTTAAATTGTAAATATTAGAAACCAGTGACGAAGGTTGAGAAGTAGCATTCAATCTTCAATATCGTTATATTTTTCTTATAAACTGTGTGATATTAAAGTAAATTATGAAAAAAAATTTGTGTGTTCATCAAATTAAATTTTCCGGAAAATTGGCTTTTATAAATTATCATATTTTTTATTTACGCGGGCCATAGTTTTAACGGATTTCCATTTTTTTATACAAAATTGCAAATTATAATCAATTTTCAATATTTCACAGAAGAGATTTTTAAAATAGATTCACCCATTCAAAAGATATGACCGATTTTCCAATTGCTGGTAGAGAAAATTTAAAGAAATTTGTGGTACTGAATAAAGTTGACAACCACCGAATTGGTACAAAAAATTTATACAGTACCATTATTTCATACAAAATTTCAATGACATCAAATTGAAAAATCGGTGGTGGTCATATCTTTTGAATGTGTGAATCGATTTTAAATAATGAAAGAAAGAATTGATTATAATTTGCAATTCTATATAACAAAACTGGAAATCCGTTAAAACTATGGCCCGCGTAATTCAAAAAGATGATAATTCTTAGAAGTTGATTATCCACAAAAATTAACTAAGTGGACATTCCAATTTTTTTTCATAATATAGTCTACTTGCAACTGGTCTACCAGAAAAATACAGTGATATTGAAATATGAAAATATTTTTACACGGTTTGTCACTGTATGAAAAGTATGTAATAATAATAGTTTTCTCATGAGTTGATTAATCCTGTTTCTATTTTTATATTAACTATATATAAGAAGAATTTCAATTCTAATTTAATAATGCCATAATCGGGTTGATTACTTTGTATTCGTGATAATCCTGCTGCTGGTACATACATAAATGAAGTATATATTATGTATAACTTGTGTACTACGCTTCAGTGAATGTGAACACGCAAAAGTATTGTTTCACCACCAAATATAGAGTGAAAAGAAATGTATCTTATCTTCAAGTTAATCGGTTTTCCAAAGTTAATATATCTTAATTTTATATAGCCTGGATGTGGATCGAATAGTGTCATGTTCCACACAAAATGAATTCACTGTTTAATTTATATTTACGGTTTACCATTCATTATCTTATATAAATGTATATTACCAGCTCTACCCATATCAACTTTTACATACCATACTTTTTATTTACAATGTATTGTAGATATTATTTAAAATTATTCATATTAAAATAAAAAAACAACATGTGAAATTTATTTGGTTCTCGTCTTTTAAATGCCATATGAATATAGAAATAATAGGCATACTAATAAAAAGACACACACAAAAAAAAATCCGGACGTCCCCATCCTAAACTATAACTAAATTCTGATGAATATCTTATTTTTATCCACATCAAAGATTAGTATTTTTTTGTTATGGTTTTTTTTTCTCTATAAGTTATCATTATTATTAATTCCATATATATTTTGTTATTTATATTCTTCGCTTACGATACGAGTAATATTTTTTTGTAATAATTAAATTCATTTTTTTATATATACAAACAAATATAATACTAATAACTTCATCACATTATAAAAAAAAAATTAAAAAAAATTGGATATTTAGGTCACCTTCTGACAACCACATGGAATATTCATATTTTATTATATTATTATATATAAATTAGAATATTTTTTCAAATGAATTTCGGTTTTGGTATACACAATGTTGTATGTACGTACACTAACCATATCTTTAACAAAATTATAATTTCAACAACAATTTTTCAATTTTTATTTTATACATATTAAAATAAAGTGTTCATTTGTTGTTGTTGTTGTTTTTTTTTTTAACGAATTAACATTTCACATTTGAAAACAAATTTAAATTGGATTTAATATTAATTATATATTACTTGTGTTCGTATATAAAAAGAAATATATCTACAATATTTTTGAAAGAAGAGTCTGTTGTTTTTATAATTTTTATATTACTTATATTTTGCCTATATATATATATATACAATTAAGTAGTTAAGATTTTTTAAATGTTATTCTAATAATCTTCATATGTCTCAAAGAAAAACGAAAGAACAAAAAAAAATTGTTTTATGTACCACCGCTTTTGCACAGTGTGTCGAAAAAATTATATCCAACACCATCGCATATTTTATTTTCTCATAATTTTTGTGTGATATAAAAAATAAGAATAGAAATTTCTAATAATTCTATATTTATACTTTTAATAATCTCTTAATGTATCCCGGTTATAACATGTAGAAAAATTATTATTTGATCACATCTTATTGATTCATGTATCAAAAATATATCCATTTTGAGATTACCATTCAATGTACCAGCTGCTCTTATGCTCTCATTAACCACTAATTCTGTGTGTCATGCTTTCCACAACTATATCACAACAACATACTTTGAATAGGTAGCTCACCACTCCCGATGCGGATGTCAGCCAGGAAGTTCAAGCCATTTCATAAATTATCAATTCGTGACAAATTGATGATTCAACACAATCGCACATGCCAGCTCGGCAAGCATCTTTTGCCTAACATACAGCATTCATGGTGTTACATCAATTTTGCTTTTATCCAATCATATAATATCTATCTGCAAATAGTTTATATCTTTAAAAGTGTTGTCCAAGCAGCTTTCATATGTACAGAATCGAACAAAGGAACGGGGCGCATATGAGTTAGAAGCGCCGAAAACTGAAAAAAAAATGCTAAAATCATCTCACAACTCATTTTAATTATAATTAATATTACTTTCCTACGACTGTCTCGGTGTAAAGTTTTAAGTAATATCTATTTTTATATAAAATAAAAGCCAATTGAAAGATGATGGAATCGAGAAGAGATTGTGTATATATTATTTTGTCAATTAATTTAAAATTGTATGTATTTTTTACCATTTAATTACAACTCGATCAGATTTTACAAAAAACGTTACCCCAATTAGGCGTAATCAACCGTTAACGCGAGACAATCGAAAACCGTAGGAGTGGTTTAATGAAGATATAAATCCTCTACATTAGTAACTTTTATTAGTTTTTTACTTCAGAAAAATTTTACCATTTGGATGTCGATTTTTGCCGGAGATTAATAATAATAGTAATTAAATAATTTAAAAAAAAACTGTAGAAGACAAGGCCTGTAATGGGGGAAACCTCATAAAAACGCATTGAAAATCTACCTCTGCGGTGATGTGGAAACGGTTCTATTATTATACACAGCAAAAAACATAAGAGGAAGATTCAACTAAAATATAATTAAATTGCTACGATTAGAACAAAAATAACCAATCAACAATTTTTCAAGTCTTTTTGAAAAATAAATGAACGAGTCTGCGTCCAAGAGCCACACAACCGAGAGAATTGATAGAAAAATAAGAAATTTGGTTCATAACATGACACCATGTAATATCAACTGTGAACGTGAAATTTTCATGATATACAATAAATCGAAGATTACATGAATTTAGTTACGCCACAAGTTCGCCAAAAAAAAACCATTTCTTATTTATAGTTAATTTGGAAAAAAAAGAAAGAAATTTTATGATATTATTCAATTAATTTGGTTTTAAAAATATTGTAACTATTGAAAGACGATATTATGGTTGGATGGAAGCAAAATTGAAATAAGGTCCACCATGGTAAAATTTGGTTTGATAAAGGAAGCACAAACACGAGTAGTGATGGTGTAGGATGCATGGCTGCTGTAGTGATGTAGATAGCGCACTAATTTTTGAAGGGAATATGAAAGCAAATATTTACCTATACGTAAATTAACGTCGTACACACGATGGAAAACGCATAATTGGGGATAAAATCATTTTCCAACAAGATGTATCCATTGATACAGCAAAAATAATTAAAAAAAAAATATATAAACAATGTTAATTTGGAGATGTTACTGTGGCATCCGCAAAGAAATGATTTGCCGCTGATAGAAAATTTGTGGAGCGACTTGAAAAATTCATAACCTTCTTCGACGATTTCAATCAGAAGTAATCAGCCAGTGATTCAAAGTACAGTTTGTGATTTAGTGGAAAGAATGACGCGCAGGTTTGGTAGTTCATTGAACATTAATCTCTAAAAATGGATATATTAACCAATAATATGAGAAAATAAAATGTTGAATATAATTTTGCGGTGCACGCTGTAAATAATTTTAATAATTAAATTGGACTTTTTTTTTTAATTGGTGGTGTAGTTTATTTTATGGAAAAAATAAATTAATTTTGCATGTTTGTTTTTTATTTTTTTATTTTATTTAATGAATTAATACACCATATCTTGGAATTAAAAGATTTTATCTTTCTATATTTTGCGTATGGTATTATTTTTATTATTGCAGAATTGATAGATTAAAATTTGTTTTATTGTAATTTTAGTATATAATTTTAAAAAAAAATTATAAATTTCGTTTCAAATATGTTATATGAAAACATTTATTTATTAATTTAAGAGCACCAATCTAATAAAATGTGAACCTGAGGTAGATCAAATTTTGAATTGAAATAAATCGACGCAATTTGAATAATATTTTTTATTCATTATTATTCAATGCTTGATACCATTGCATATGGAATGTACACATCATTCAGATGACCCGCACGACTCAATTGCATTGGCAAAAACTTTGATGATAGATTTTTAGTGTAGCTACAGCAGACTGTCAAAGATCGTTCCTATATTGGAAAACATTTTATCTATATACATAAAATGGTTGCTATGCCGGTCGAAGTGTGTACATTACGGAAAAACTGTTGCTTGGTAATTATGTCCAATAAAAATAATCACAATATTGCTATTTAATATCAAGTTATATTGAAGTCGTGAAGCCTATCAGTAAAATCAGACTGAAAGATAATTATTCCACAGAGTTGTGATTTTTAAAAGAATTACTGTGACATGTTTGGTGATTTGTGTTTGAATTGGTTTTGTTATTTATGACATATAGTCCACATTGTGTTATACCATACGGAGGGAATTATCTCATTCATTTTCTAACAAAGGAACGTGTTTTTTTTTACAAGTATTTAATAAAAATAAAATAGATAACAAATTTCTAGAGTTATAATTTTGCCATCCATTAAGTACATTAGGTAATCGATAATTGTAAATAATTCCTATACACTTACACAATGCATAATGTGGAGATCAAACCTGGCATACATATTCGGTTGCAGACTTAACAAGAACAATACGGGTTATGCATTTTACGCAATTTACGTATAATGAAACACAACTATGTAAAGAATGGGTTCTACGTTTTAAAAATAACAAATTTGACCCATAGGACAAAGACCATAAAAAAATAGAAACAAAAAATATTTGACGATGTAGATTTAGACGCATTACACGATGAAAATTCATGCCAACTGCAATTAGACATTGCACAACCTTTTTAGAATATGGGAATGGTTCAAAAACATACAAATTGGTTACCACACAGAATTAAATAAAAATTGAACCATTTGTGAAATGCTGTGTGAATGATAAAAAAGGAATCGGATTAATACTTATTTATACTTATTATGTATACAAAAAGAAACGAGATGTGAACTCTTCTGAAATTTGAGTCAATAATTCGTAATTTTTCATTAAAAGTTATTGTCATTTATCGAATTTATATAAAATGAATTGAACGGAAGATGCTTTGAAAAGTATTCGCAGAAATTGTTGTGAGCAAGAAAAAATATAAAATCGAAAAATAGACTAAAAGAATATTGTGGATTCCACGAATAATCTACATTAAGGTCGAATCCTAAACGAAATATTTATGTTTCGATATAGTTATGATGTGCGGCGGTGGGATTCTGAAGATAAGTAAGAGTTATCGGAACCAATGAAACTATTACTGGCAACTATTTTGTTATTTGTTATTTAATTTATATTAATACAATATTTTTACGCATTATGCATTGCAAATACAATAACCTCTGAGTTTTTGACGTGAATTTTCCACTATGTTACTATACACGAATTCATTTATTAATATATCTACTTACAAAAATATAAACATTTCAACACATTAAAAAATTACCATAAACAAATAATATTGTTAGATTTCAAAATAGATTTCATTCCATTAAGAATAATCTATAGTTTTTAAAGTAAAATTTTATGTTTAACCATTTTGCGTATATCTGCGTAAATTATATAGCAACGTTATACAACAGATGTACTAAATAATTAGCATATGCCAAACGTTGTCAACAAACAGTTCGATTGAGCAAAAAGGAGTTAAGATGAACTCAGAAAACTTAACAATTGTTATAGAAAATTAAATAAAATAGGCGAACAAAGATCATATGCAGAATGGCAGCACACAATACACTCGCATAAACACATTCATTTTATCTATCTGCCAAAGGGTTATTATAAACAGTTCAAATTTAATTAATTAAATTGTTAAGTGAAAAGATGATCAAAATA
This sequence comes from Bibio marci, assembly GCA_910594885.2. Classification (NCBI taxonomy): domain Eukaryota; kingdom Metazoa; phylum Arthropoda; class Insecta; order Diptera; family Bibionidae; genus Bibio; species Bibio marci. The sequence goes on from OU343114.1 coordinate 45,857,683, forward strand.
TAATCATTTTTGTTGGACAGTTGTTTATATAAAATTAATTTCATATTAAAAACTGTTTTATAACTTATAATAGAAAGAACGTATACATAAATCTAATACATAATTATGTATATGCGTGTACTTTAAACCTGCTGCCCATCTCACACATAAATTTATATATTAAAATATAAAATACATATTTTTTTTTCCTCGAAAATTAGACGCCATTATTTAATTATATGAAATGAAAACACACCTTGCATTATTTTACACTTCAAAACAGTAGGCACACATTTTTATTACATGCGGTGTGTGTTAACAAACAATGTATAAGAAAACATTATTATTTTGAAAAGACTAGAAGAGAAAAATCAACTCTTTGTTTGGAAATAGTGTTGAACGCTATCCCGAGATTAGTAACATCTTCAAACATAACACAATATATTCAAATTAATATAATCTGCATCTGCATTGAAAACAATTGCCATTGGTATACACGCTAAATTGGGTTATTTTCAATGGAGTAATTCTATAGTGGTTCGGATGGTATGTTGGTATGCTGATACACTAACAAAAGCCAAATTGGATATAACAGCTATGCAAGAAACTAGGTGGGCCGAAAACAATTAATTGAAAGGGAAAGGATACACATTTTATTACAGCGGCAACGATTGTAGTAAAAGAAGAGAGTTCGGAACCGGTTTCGTAGTTTTTGGTAAAGAAATTCAGTAATTGCTTTTAATCCGATTGATGAACGCATTTGTATACTACGTGTAAGAACGAAATTTTTCAATTTGACCCTCATCAATGTACATGCGGAAAACTGATGAGGTTAAGGATGAGTTTTATGAAAAACTGATAGCTACATTAAAACCGGCACCCGGCCACCATATTAAGATCGTCCCAGGCGATTTTAATGTCAAGGTGGAACAGGAAACAATATATCAACCAACTATAGGTAAACACAGTCTTTATAAAACCAACGAATGAAAACTGGCTAAGATTGATTGATTTTGCTATGTCTAAAAACATGTTCAATAGTGATACATACTTCCCACATAAAGAAATTCATAAGATGACGTGGAAGTCTCCAGATGGTAGAACATAAAATCAAATTGATCATGTACTAATTGATGGACGTCACTGTTCAAATATAATGGATGTTCGAATTTGGCGTGGTTTAAATATTGGCTGTGATCATTATCTAGTTAGGATAATGCTACGAGCCAGAATTTCTTCCATTAATAACACACAACCCGTACGTTTGAAATGGGCAGTCGAAAGACTTAAACAGTCGGCGGTAAAACAATTGTACGTGGATGCAATGGAACAATGAATTATTACAGATTTAGAGGATTACCAGCTGGAAAGTAGTACAGAAATAGTATGTGGAAGAGATTAAAAGCATGCGTTGAAGGTGCCGCAACAGAGGTTATTGGAAAGAAGATGATAGTAAGAAATGAGTGGAAATGCTCGGGATGCAAAAAATGCATCCAGACTGAGAATGATAACGCGGGCTACACGAACCAATTGATTCGTAAAAAAAAAAACGAGAACTGGAACTAAGGGTTTACGTAAAAATGGAAAAGTTCAACAGCAACAACGAGAATAGAAGATTGTACCGGAATGTCAATCGTATTCGCAACGGATACAATCAACAACCTTTTTTGTGTAAAAACAGAGATGGTCAGGTTATGGTGCCGGAGGAAAAGTGCCTCGAAAGATAGGCCGATTGCTTTAAAAATCTATTAAATGTGAACAGGCCAGTGAATACTGTGTCAGATGTGCAATTTCAAACTGTACAGTAATTTATAGGTGAATCATCAATACACGAAGTAAAAAAATGTTATTCAGAAGCTCAAGAATAATAAATCACCTGGATCCGATAGCTTACCAAGTGAACTCTTTAAATATGCTGCAAATGCACTATGGCATCAACTGCAAAAAACAATTCCAATCGAAAACATTACAATGAGATATTAAGTGCAAGCTATATACAACATTAATACGTTCAATAATTAACGTATGGATCGGAGGCTTGGTGCATGCAACACAGATTCAGGAACAATTACTTCAGATGTATGAACAAAAGATAGTCCGTGTCATATTTGGTCCCGTCAAAGAACAGAATGGTTGAAGGCTAAGATACAATTTTGAATTAGACAAATTGTACGGTCAACTAAATATTGTCAAAACAATCAAAATCATCAGAAGGTAGAAAGAGAGCCGGAAGACCTAAGGCAAGATGGCTAGCGGCAGTAAACTGTGACATAAAGATCCTTAAAATTCATTAAGTCAGGTTGGAGAAGCGTTTTGGAGAAGGCTAAAACCGCACCTGGGTTATAATGCCATAGAGTAAGTAAGTAATTCTATAGTCGCAGTTCTGTTGTTGACCCATATTATATGATTGCCTTATTGAATTATGATGTATGTACCATTTATTAAAATCGCTTCGTTCTTCTTTTTAGACATCTTTAACTGTCTGGTCTTGTGGTCAGATTGTCCCAATTGTGAAGTCGTTGTTTGTGTTATGCTAAACATAACATTCAGTCGCTGTACTTCTAATGCCTGGTCGATCGTCCACAATCGAAACCATAATCACCGAATTTAATGATATGCTCTTTAACCAATGTCAACCACAATTGCGAAACTGTAAAAAGAAATCATTTACTGTAGCGTTGATGTCTTCAGTAAATGATATATATATAGTTAATTTTTGTCAATGTATTTGAGTGTCCCTAATTGAATGCTGATCATTTTCATTGCCTATATGGTAATCTTGTTTATTGACTAGCAAATAGAGTCTCATTTTGCGACAATAAATTATAGATACATTTTTAAATTTAAATTGTAACTAATAGAGTTTTTTTAATGTAATATAAATAAATTATAAGATAAATAATAAAATTTAAAAAAAAATAAGAGGAGATTGCCTAAGTGCAAATATGGGTACATTTGGAAATGAGCACATAAAATTGTACGCACCACACCAATTTAATTTATGTGCATGGCAAGAATCAACCTATTTCTTTTCAATAATAATATTTAAATTTTATTGATGTTGATGTTGATGTTATTTATTTTTATTTATTACATATTTGTTTACATTCGCGTATAATTATAATACCATTCATAATACGGTTATTATCTGAATAACACATACAAACAAAGTGCGTATTTTTTCAGATTATTATACTACAAAAGTATTTCTGTGTATAAATTTGTGATGCTTTTTAAATTTGTTAAGAATACATTTATTTTTAAATATATATTTAACCCGTTTATACTTTATATGGGATATATGTAATGTAAAACCATATGTGACGTGTTTTTTCTGTCATCATATCATTTGTATTTTAAAAGAGGCTTGGTTATTTCCATATATATTTTTACATAGATAATATGCCATAAGACCCATATATTGTGCTCTTATCAACGGATCAATAAATAATATTATCTAATATATAATTAAAAAAAAAAACATAAATGAGTTACGATTATTTATACATTTATCATTTTTTTTTAATCCATACGAATATATTTATTTAGTTAGATTTTAGAATGCGTAAATAATATTATTATATAATGATAAATTTAATTATTGTGTTTATATTTACACATACAAATGTTGACTTACAACAACAATGAGTATAATTCTAATCGAAAAATTATATTATATTATACGAATTGATTGTATATTATTTATTTAATCCTAATAATATGTAATACAAATTATTTTATTAAGAACAAATAATTGGAATCTAGAATTCATTAAAAGGTTAACTTACATGTTTTGTATTCATGCATATTGAAATTTCTTTGACTTTTTAGCTTCACATATCTTCCAAGTAGCTACTTTATGCATATTATGGTTAGTTAGTCCTTTTAGATTTCGTATATAGAATGAAACAAAAAAATGTACACTTATTTTATTCATAACAAAATCTGTGAATGCGAATGCGTAAATTTTTTTTTATTACTATATTGTGTAAGTAAATCTTTGGTAAACATTCGTAATTCGTATATCGATTCACATATACAAACAAAAACAATATATATATATATATATATATAAATATAATTGGCGATTACAAACAACAACAACAACAACAATTGTAATATATTAATGCGCAATTTAATTGAAATTAAACTATGGTAGATAAACATAAATGTTTTTAAAATAAGAAAAAAAAAAAAAAAATCCCCCGCGGTCCCGGTTCACTCCTCATTTTGCATTTATTACATTATTTTATTACGTCGCAAAAAATTTTTTTTTTATATAGTACACACACGCACACACCTATAGATGATGATATACGCGACGATTCACTATACAAATTATGAAATGCAAATATTTTGTCCTGTTTATAACGTATTTTTTTTATTTTTATTACACTCCTGTGTAACTGTATAATTAACACCACTGTTTACATGGCAATACCACACAAATTATTTTGTTTCGTCTCTCTTTTATAAACACGAAATTATGTGGTGTTCTATTTATAGAATTGTTCCGTTATTAATTACATATTTTATTCATATTATTCTGATAATTTTAAAATTTTGTATTCAATAACTATATGAATAATATATTAAATAAACTAATTAAATATTTATTACTCAATTTGTCCATTTAGATTAAATTTTGTTTAACAAAAAAAAAAAATACAATATTTTTAAAACGACATCGATAAAGGGAGATTGTTTAAATTTTATTTAAATGTATAAGTAAATATAGTCTTTTTACCGCTAGGAATAAAGTACGCTATGGTGATGATGATGATGATGATGATGTTCACAAAACCCCACGAAATTGCATAGGCCTACCCAAGTGCAAGTATATATTTCCATATACATATATAAATAAATACATATATGCATACAATATGTATGTATTGTATTTATATTTTTGTTGTGTTTATATATTCACTACCATAAAGGCATGTTATTATTAATTCATAATCATCATCATCATCATCATCATCAAACAAAAAAAAAGAATTGCATAATATTTGCAAAAAACAACTATACTCACACACGCATAAATATATAGTATACGGATGCGCACACACAAACACAATATGAGTGTATTTGGATTACATATATATATTGTATAAAAAAAGTCTCTTAAAATTTACCGGCGGTGTAGGGGGAAGTGAAAACAAAAATGTATGTACGTGATATTAAAAAATCATTAATAAAAAATAAATAAATAATTTGTGCAATGCCAATACATAAATTTTGCGTTCGTATAATAAAATCGCATCAAAATAATTTCTAATAAATATTTATTATTATTATTTTTGCGTGTGTATGAAAAAAAAATTGAAACCGAATAAAACTAAAAACAAAATAATAAAACTCTCACTCTCAATTGTCGATGGACATCAAAAAAGTAGAAAGAGTTGTGTGTGTATATAAATAAATGTAAATAGTTAAAAAGTATATATACTTATTTCTTTCGTTCGTTCGTATTATTAAATTGTGTAAATTTTACTTACCTACTAAAATTTGATTTCTCTAATCTTTCATTTTTTTATTACACATCTTTTTACCCCTTAATAAATACACAATTTTTGCATTGATACATAGAGATTGAAATTTTGACAATATTTTATCTCTTTCCTTTCTATGGTTTTTTTTTGTTTTGTTTTGTTGCAGTAGTGTGACTTTTTTTTTTATTTTGTATTTACATTTCTGTTTCTGTATTGACCGATGCGATTTATATTATCTATATAAAAAACAACAAAAACAAAAGTAATGTATATAGAAGAAAAAGAAATAATCATATTTGAATTTACATTGTATGTATGTATTGTATTATATAAAGTATTATCGTATTATATAATTATATATACATTCAAATAAAAAATAAATAACAAACTTTTTCACTTATATAGTGTAGATTTGCGTATGAATGTGTGTGTGAATATATGATAAATTGAATTTGAAATATTCTTTTCGATAATGTAATAAGGCCGTGATATTGAAATAATAATAAAACATCAAAAAAAAAAAAATGTTAATATATTTTTAGATTTTTTTCTATATTATTAATACCGCTATTGCATCAGAATTTGAATAAATGCATAACATTGTGTAATATTGATTTGCTTTCGTGTTGCACTCAAATTTTTACCATTTGTAAATAATGAAAATTGCGTAATTTAATTCAATTCAATTCTGTTATTGTATGTATGTGTTTGTATAGTATTTACATTTTTTATTACGTATGTTTTTCCTGTATCCGTACGCTGCACCCTTCTTTCAATCATCATCATCATTGCAAACGTATATAAAAGAATAATTTTTTCATTAAACATAAATGCATCTGTATTAAAATGCGTTTGCTTGTTTCTATATTTTTAACTCATTAATACAGATTTTGATTTAAAGCGCATTTTTTTTTTTTTTTATAAATAATTTCTATTATAACAGAATTTTTATTGATGTTTTTTTTTTATTCTAATAAATACCGCAAATGGCGCAAATGCGAATTACTATTTTTTTTTTATTTCACCTTGAAAAATATAAACAATAACAAATAATATTGTGTGTGTGTGTGTGTGTATGTGGTGTGTGACTGTGTGACTGAATGAGTGCGAGTGATGTTATTTTGTTTTTATAATTATTTATATTTTTATTTATTTAATTATGTTTTACTTACGTACGTATGTTTATGTTTATGAATGTGTATGTGTGTGTGTGCGTGTTTGAATGGTTTTTATATAGAAAAAGCAGCAGCATACACACACACACACATACTTATATTTAAAATCGATAAATGTATAATAATAATAAAATAGAATTAATTTAGGCCTTTTTGTTTTTTTTTTTTTTTAGTTGTCGTATACAAATTTAAAAATCAATAATTATTATTTGAAGTTATTACAAAAATAAATAAATAATTTTCGTTGTTTTTATAAATTTTAATAAGAAATTATAAAATTGATTTCAAGGCCAATTTTTTTTAACAATACCAAAATTATTAATGCGGTTGCGGTGCGGCACGGGTTCAACAGAGCAAAACAATTCATTTTTCTATCTATCTATCTATTCTGTACTTATGCATACAGCAATAGGCAATCGCAATATAATAATGAAGAGTAAAAAGAAGAGCATTAATTTAATTAAGTTATAATTATGATAATAGGTAGTATGGGTAATATGCATAAGTGTTAGTAACATTGAAATAAAATTGTAATCGTAAAACTAATAAAAATCAAAAAAATATAAATTAATATTAAAGAAATTGTTACATAATATTTCGAATCCAATTTATTTGATCTTGTTATTTATGTTTAATTTTGAATTATAATTAATTCTATTAATCATTTCACAATTCCGCTATTCCAATGCAACTTTTCCATTTAATAAACTTAGTATTAAAAAGAATGTTGTACGATTATATGAAGAAAATAACTGTGGTAAAGAAATTCCACACAATGACAATTAAACTTATGTTTGCATAAAAATAGGTATAAAATTGTTGAAATAGTTATACAAACGAAAAATGACAAAGCGCCTATGAATTTGGACATATTCCATATTGATTTTGAGTTAAATAATACAGTATACAAACAATAGATTCCTTGAAATGGAATTCAGATGGTTGGAGTAAGTTCATACCAAAAGAATAAGCACAATCAGTGCAACCCAAAAGATTTTGATGATAGATGAATTTCTAATTGAATTAAATTCACCGAATTTAACCATATTCTTCATTAAAAAAAAAAAAATATCGCGTTGTCATTGTCTGCGAAAACAAAACAAAAATAAAATTTAAAATTTTTTGCATAAATGGAAACGGATTTTAAGAGAATACATTTGGCCGCTATTTTATTCCATTCTCTATGCCAAATACAGAAAAGATAAATAAATAACGAAGCTCATAAAATAAATAAATAAATAAATAAAATTTATAAAAAAAACAAAAACATATTTATACTTAAATTTGCATACACACACATTCGAAGCATTCAAATTACCAAAATACTGATGATTTTCTTCTCATTACTGATTCCGATCGTCATTGCAAAAACAAACACATATTCTCTCACACACACCCACACACTAGTTTATTATACATATATATTATAAAAATTGATTTCGAAATAATTTCATTACCGGCCGGCTATTTATATATATATTTCCTCAAAAAAAAAAAAAAAAATGTATAAATGTGTTTGTGCTGTTGCATTTCACGTTTACCAACCAATTCGATAACCGCACCACATTCACACACAGTCCAGACAATACATTAGAAAAAAACAAAATTACTATTAGAAAGAAAAAGAAGAAAATAGAGAAATAATAAAAAAATAAATAATATAAAAAACATACAAATTTTTTCTGAGTTGACACGACGACGACGGTACACAAATGCGATACACGAATGACCATGAACATGAAAAGTTAAAAAGGAAAGAAGAAATATTTTCTATTTCATGTTATAAAATTTTCCATTGTTGATCAAATTTCTTTCTATATATATATAAAATATATACAAAAATATAGATATGGATTTTTTTATTTTTTTTTTTATATGAAATAAAATGCATGTTGACTCTTGTACAGAAAGAAAGAAGAAACGAAGAGTATATGTTGAAGATAAATAATAATGGTGTACTCTTGTGATATGATGGTGGTAAAAGCACGACGAAAGTATACAATTAAATATAAAAGAAAAAACATCGTGAAAGAAAATGTTCTGAAATTCGATGGCATTGGCAGTGAGTAAGTGATGTCAGCGTCTCTGCGCTTTGCACATTTTACCCATGCGCCAATCCGTATTTTAATAATCGAAAAATAAAATAAAAACTTTCACACAAATACCACACACACAGGCACGCACATAAATACACACAAACTCCAGCACTAGTGCTTAGCTTTTCTTATTCATTTATTTGCATCTTCTTTTATCGTGCAATGCATTTAATAATTTTCTATCTACAGATTATTACAATTATAAAACAAATATATTTTTTTTATATTACTCTTTACTACAGATTGAGATTACATTGTAATTAGATTTTGGATGGAGAAATGTGTGTATCGTAGACTAGTAGATAGAGTGCATGAACACGTAAGGAGCAGTGAAAGTGAAAAAAATATATAAAAAGCACAAGAGGATAGACGAATATAGTATTATAGTATTTTAGAACTAATTTAACAAATGTACCGACGACCGACGGCACTGAGACTCACCGTATACATATACATTTATTGTCAAAAGAGAGAAAATGAAAGAGAAAAACATATACGTAAAATTTTATATTATATTATAAAATAAAACCTTTCACTTTTTATCCAATTAACATTGTGTACATGAACACTTTCCCCTTCATCAGAAGTTCATTATTACATCGACGCCGTACTCTTCATTTTTCGTTACCGTCGGCATTCATAAACGAAAAAAGAGCGAATGAATAGATTGGAAGAAAATGAATTTTATGTATGTGGTGAATTGCAAAAAAACATGGAAGGGGTTATAAGAATAAAATCATTGCTTGCATATAATTTTTACATGTTTTTGAATTTGTTTTTTTTATTATTATTTTATTACTACTATTTTTTTTGTTTTTTTTTTTACACGAAAAAACTATGAAATAATGATATTTTATTATTCATTCGCTCTCATTCAACAATATCAATTTTCAATGGTAAAAATACTCCTAGAAACACTCAAAGTAAAATTGTTGCGTGTATCAGGTATACCGGTTAATGTTCACCGTTTTTTAAAGTTAAAAAAACATATTTTTTGTTGGAGAAAACCCAAAAATTCTTTATTCAAAATATTTTCCATCACTAGTTACACATTTTGTCCACCTTTCAGGCAATTTGTGGATACCACGCCAAAAAAATGGTTGTTCCTTTGATGAAAACCAGTCAGACCCAATTTTCGAATTCTTCAGACGTTTTGAAGTGGTGGTCATTAAGGGCGTGGCCCATCGATGAAAACAAATGATAGTTTGAAGGAGCCAAGTCTGGTGCATAGACCCCATGCGATAAAACTTCCCAGTTAAGCGCCTCCAACGTTTCCTGAACCGGTATTGCTTTGTGTGATGATGCATTGACATGTTGGAAAATTACCTTGTGTTGTCTCTTTTGATATTCTTGTCGTTTTTGCAGCAAAGCACGGTTCAAATTGATCATTTGTTGTCGGTAGCGATCAGCATTAACTGTTTCACCAGGTTTTAGAAGCTCGTGGTACACCACACCTTTCTGATCCCACCAAACACAAAGCATTCTCTTCTTACCAAAGCGATTTGGCTTTGCAGTCAATGTTGATGGCTGGCCTGGTGAAACCCATGATTTTTTGCGTTTCGAATTCTCAAAATAAATCTACTTTTCATCACCAGTTACGATTCGATGCAAAAAAGACTTCCTTTTGTATCGTTGAAGGTGCATTTCACAGATGGTTTTTCGATTTTCTTGTTGCCTTTCAGTCAATTCATGTGGCACCCACTTACCTTCCTTTTGGATCTTTCCCATTGCTTTCAAGCGATCGGAAACGGTTTGTTGAGCAACTCCTAGTTGTTCTGCAAGTTGTTGTTGCGTTTGCGTGTCGTCTTCATTCAATAGAGACTGCAATTCGGTGTCCTCAAACATTTTTTTGGCTGTCCAGGGCGCTCTTTGTCTTCCACATCAAAATCATTACTTTTGAATCGGTGAAACCATTCTCTGCATTTTCTTTCTGATAAAGTGTTATCGCCATAAGCTTCTACAAGCATTCGATGTAATTCTGCTGTAGTTTTCTTCAAACGAAAACAAAAAAAGCAATGATGTCCGCATTTCGCGTTTTACTGACACTAAATTCGACATTTTCAATTATTTTTTTAACAATGTTATTACTCGATAAGAGGTCTGCTGTCAACTAATTTTTGGAGAGAAATGTCACAGCTTTTAAACAAAAAAAAAATCAGCCATTTTGGTTTACTACTACCGCTTGTACAGCCATATATGTGTGAGCGGCGAACATTAACCGGTACACCTGACATAAATTAAAAAACAAAAAATTTCTAGTAATAAAACTGTTTTTCATATGTATGCGTTGATCGGTTTCGGTATGTGCGTTCCCTTTTTAAATGTATGCGATGGTAAATGTAAATGGTGATGGTGATGGTAAACTAGCAAAAAAATATCCAAAATTTATATTTCCCTCTTCAATTCAAATAAATTTTGTGTTGTGTATAAAAAGAAGAGTGTATCGACGTCGTCGATGTCGTGTATTTTGGTTTTTGGTATTTAAAAATAATATAAAAGAGTGAATAGAAATATATCGAAATTATATATATTATAATTATTATAATATTTTATGTCTTGTATAGTAAAAATTATATTCTATATATTTATGATTATAACGAAACCGATCAGTTCGTTTTCGCTTTTCGTTGATTCAACAATAAAAACAAGAAAAAAAAAAAAAAAACTAAATTTAAAAGTACGAAAGAAGAATTTGGAAAAAAAGAATTTGTAAAATAGAGAATTTTTTTCGTTCAATATCTAAAAACAAATGAATGGAAAAAAGAAAAAATGTTTTTTTTTGTGTTTCTGATTTTATTTTTCTTTGATTTTAATTTCATTTAATTAATTAATTCAGATAATTAATTTTTATTAGTATTTTTTTTAAATTTTTTTCTTTTTTTTTTTAATTGTTCACATATAAATGCAAAATAACGACGACGGCAACGGCGGCGCGACGAAGAAGAATCATGATTTGTGAAAATGTTCTAAATATATAATTTTTTTTTTTTTTTTTTGATTAAAAAAATGTTTTTTTTTTTTCGATAAAATAAATGTTATCTATCGCAATAATAATAATAATAATAATACTGTAAAATAAAATATCAATCGACGACATATACAAAATTAAAAACACACATGCACATGAAAAAACAAAATCGAAAGAAAAAGTGAATTTTTTGTTTTTGTTTCTACTGGTTTTTTTTTTTTTTTTTTTTTTTGTTTTTAATTCATTTAACAATTTTCGGTGTTATGGAATTACATTTTTTGAAAAAGAAAAAATTAAAATAAAAATTTTTAATTTGTGTGGTGCGTTTACCGTTTATTATTTTTTTTTTTCTTTATTATTATTATATATTTTTTTTTTTTGTTTGTGTTAGTAATTTTGAGTTGAACATTTTACCGGAATTGATTTGTGAGTGAAAAACTACGTTATTATACATGAACTACTAATAATAATTGTGAAATTTTTAATAAGTGAACAAATATAATACCTCTTCAAGTCTCAGGAAAACAATATAAGGAAAATAAAAATGGTCAGGGAAATTTTGTAGATACACTATATTTTTTTTTTTAATTAAAAAATAGTACAGTAAATAATACAAAAAAAAAAAAAACAATAATTAATAAAAACTTGGTTTTTTTCCATAATATTATTATTTTTTTTATTATTTTTTTTTTATTTTGGTTTTTCTCGAAAAAATAAAGTACATTTCATTAAGGTTAAGTTTAATTTATAATTTTTCTATATAAAGTTTTATTAACAAACAAAAGTGAAACCGAAAATATAAATGTTGATAAAAATAACTTCCTATTGAATATAGAGAATAAAATAAAAAGAAAATACAAAACAAAAACAAAACAAAAATCAAAAAATTTATTGAAAATGCGTAATAAAATTTGAGAAAATTCAACGTCGTTTTTTTTTTTTTCTTTTTTTTTTTTTTTTTTTGTACCATTAGCTTTTGAATTCGTGTCGTGTATCAATAAAAATAACAAAACTCTTCTCTAAAAATAACTTTATACATACAGATACACTTACACATATCCAACGTTTACACACACACACACACAAACACAACCAACAAATAATTGAATATAGTGGAAAATTAAATCGGCGTTTTATTTTCTTTTGTTTTTGTTAAAGAAAATAGTGAAAAAGAAAGAAAAAAAAAATTGTTGACAATTGTTTTTTTTTTTTTTCAAACAAAGTGAAATTAATTGATTTCGGAAAAAACAGCGTATTTGTGTTGTGAGTTGGAAAAAATATTAATACGAAAATTGCTACCTTAGCCGCTTATCATCCGTTGCTCCTTATGGCACCACGAAGGAACAACAATAACGGGGGTGGTGGTGGTGGTGGTGGTCTGGGCACCGGTAATGTTATTGGTGTTGGCAATGGAGGAGTTGGATTATTAGGTATGACTTTAAATAATAATATTAATAACATAAATAATATTAATGGTAATACCATTGATATCCATAATTTATTTGGATTAGATTCAGATGGTAATTTATCATTAGAAATGAATCAACATCTTAATAACAATATGAATGCCAGTAATACTAATAATAATAATAATAATAATAATCAACAACAACTAATTAACGGCGGTTTACACATAGAAAATTTTACACGCTGTTGTGTTCCAACAAATGATTGTTTTAAAGTATCGGCAATTGATTTTGGTTTAATAAACATGGATGATTTACGTGATTGTGTACGTGTTATTTGTAATAATGAAAATTGTTCGGCCGGACAATATATGCATTTACAATGCTTTGAAAATTGGGAACAAAATGTTTTGTCATATTTAAAATCAATTGGACGGGCACGTTCTTGGTCGGATCGCCAACGTCAACAGAATTTATGGACCAAAAAAGGTTATGATTTAGTATTTAAAGCATGCAGTTGTAAATGTGGACGTGGTCACTTGAAAAAGGATTTGGATTGGACACCACCCATAACAACATTAGCAAATGGGTTATTTGGTTGTGCTGGTACAGGTACCGGCGGTGGCGGCGGCGGCGGCGGCAATGTTAACGGTATCAATGGCAATACCATTAACGGAAAAATTGATGATGAAGCCACAAAAAAGAAGAAAAAACGTAATCGTAATAATCAAAAACCAACATTATCAATTTCAACATCTGGCTCATTAAATAATTCGAATATTTATCATCATCAAAATGGTAATAATTATAATAATAATAATAATAATAATAACAACAACAGCAATAATAATAATAATATTAACAACAACAACAACAACAACAACAACACCAACAATACCAATAACAATAATAATAATATTAATAACAATCATGTTTTGACAAATGGTAATAATGGATCATTAACATCATCCCCATTATCTTCAACTTCTTCGTCGGCTGCATCATCACCATCATCGATATCATCAACAATTATGTCAAATAATAGTTGTGGTGGTGGTGGTGGTGTTGGCGGCGGTGGTGGTGTTATTTTAACAAATGGCACCTCAAATTCAATTGGATTAATGATTAATCCAATTTTGTTACCATCATCGTCACAATCGTTATCACATTCAATATCATCATCATCTACAACAACTTCTGTTATTGAATTACGTACACGTAATGGAAGTTTATCATCAAGTAATGATGATGGTTCAACATCACCACCGGTTTCCGGTTCAAGTGAACATAGCAGTTCACCAATTCATAATGGTTTATTGAAAAAACAAAAATCAAAAGTGGAATTGTATTCAGAACGAGTTCGGTGAGTACTGGTTTATTTTTTTTTTTTATTTAAATTTCATAATTATAGGTTTTTTTTTATACATACAATATTTATAAATGTGTGTGTTTCTATAAACATTTTTGTGTCATCTTGTTGGTTTTGTTTTGTTATTATTATTATTTTTTTTCTTGACACAATGTATGCGGAGGAATAGTTTTTGATTATATATTTCATTGCAATAAAATATTTAGTTAACGATATAAATATGGATATACTCTGACCGAGAGAAATACCGATTTTTTTATATAAAACAACATTAACATTTTAACAGAAATACAATGCAAAGAAAATTCCGCCAATTCAATTTTAAAATGTTTAGAGAATGATTTTCGAGTATTGTAACAATAATAATAATAATTAGTGGGTGCTTTAAATTATAATTGGTCAGGTTTAATGAATGACACGATGTATTTTAATCAATAATTATATGTTGTAAAATGAATAGTAATTTCTCACGCGTCAAAATAATACAATGTTATTTCTATTTTGGATTTTTATTTTTAATAATTTGTTATTATAATGGGATACAAATACATCCAAAAAAATAGATATCTGACAATGTGGCGTCGTTACTTAAGATTATAAATACACATTTAATTTATATAGTTTACCAATGGATTAATTTTAATTGAAACATATATTTAATTGCAAAATTATGCTTAATAAATATTTATACCATTTTCTGTTGCGTTAAAATTTATGCTACATTTTTATGCATATCTATAAGTTCTAGCCTATGCACATATCATGGCATAGTAAGAATTAAATCTAGCAAGGAATATTTCATAGCAAAAATTCAATGAATTTAATAAAAATGGAATAATTTAGAGCATGCATTTTTCATTTTGAAAATTTAAAGTTAGTTGTAAGTTCAATTACAAATACTGTAAACATAGTAATGGTTTTAAATGACTATCCTGTGGCACACTTATCTATTAGTTACTGAATGGCATTAAAAAGCCAGGTGGGGTTTTTATCTTCTTGAACCAGACCTATCTGTAGCTAATCTGTCTGCCAATCTCGCGAAGGATTTAAGGATATGTGGTACACCAGATGTTGTAATAAATATTCCTAGAATAGGCATTATTGAATATAATATTATATAAACCCGCATGACAAACGATATTATTGTAACCGATTTTATTTCACTGTTTATTTCCTAATTAATTGTTTTAGTTAGCAATAAAACGAATATACCATAAATATGGTTATGGTTACTTGGACACTATTCAAAATATTACAGTGTCTGTACAACAAAACATTTTGTGCAAAATTATTTTATTTAAAATATTAATTAAAAAAGCATTCTATCGCCGAACATAATTCAATGGAAACCAATTGTTATATACTCACACGGAACATAATTTACCAACTTGACTGCGTGTATTGAATATTTGGCGGAGATGCCAATTGGAGTAATATGATTATATAGATGATGGGTTGGTCTTCGATAATGATTTATTAGTTTTTTTTATTCTTTAAATATTTTAAATCAATTCGATTGGTTTTTATATTAACAATAAGAAAACAAGATGATATATATTTTATATACGAGCTAATAGCTACCTAACTCTAGTTGTGTTTATTCTATTATTATGTGTCCTGTTTTATTTTTATAACAATACTTAAGTATAAAATTCCGTAAATTTACCTGTTGTTTTGAATAATAAGAAATAATAATAATAGAGAAAAACCTTTCAGATGATACGCCTCTCTGCATCGCTTGCTATTCGATTCTATTAATAATAATAGAAAAAAAAAATAATAAATAATGAAAATAAAAGGAAAAAAAATTATAATGTTATTTAATCTCTAAGTGGTTGAGTTTTTAAAAAAGGTAAAAAATAGAACATTTATAATTTATAATTTTTATTGGATGAAGAAAAGACTGTAAATGTGGAACAGATTTTTATTTTTTATTTTTGAAAGCGAAAAAATGTATTTTATTTTTTATTTTTTGTATCACCACTCATTAGTGTTTTTAAAAATAATTTTAATGCGCATTTTATCTCATTATTTGTAAATTATTCTAAGGATATGTTTCCACTGGATATGAGAAGCCCACATTCAGCTATTAGTTAAAAAATACATATTTTAATTATAGTAACATTTAACGTACGTGTGGCTACTTGTCGTAAAACGAATATAACCTCGATCATTCATTGTTTCCATCTAAAATACGTATTTTAAACTAATCATACGCTTATGAATGCGTTTTGCCACATAGTCTGTGGAAAACTTAGCCTAACGCTTTATTATTATATTGTTTTTGGAGATTATAAAATATGTTATATTTTTCATCCAAAATCCTTAACTTGCAATTTCAATAATTTATGCATTTTATAAAATTTAAATTTTTTAATTATACAAACATTCTTAAAAATATATAAATAAAAATAGATATGCGATATAAAATATTAATATTATTTTGCAACTTATAAGAAACGAAATACGAAAAAAAAAACATTTCATTCATTACATTTGATATTCTTCGGTTGTTATTGTTGTATTTGAATACTCCAAAAGAACGAAAAATATTCAAATATTTACCGCAAAAAAAAAAAAAAACAAAAACGAAAAAGAAGAAAAGAAGTTATATTCCATTCTCAATTCTTAAAAATTACGTATCATTTCTAAGAAATAAAAAAAAACAAAAAAACAGTATACAAAAATAGTAATATTCCAACAAAAATACAATTATCATTTTGTTAACGTTTCGTTAAACCAGTTTCAGTTTCCGCATATACGCAAACAAATTGTATTTTGGAAATTTACACACAAATAAAGTTATGATTATAAATTTACAATTTATATTCATCAAATATTTAATTTAATTTAACAAAAAAAAACAACGTTTCCATTATTATATTAATTATTGACGATGCGATCGAATGCGGCCTCCCGCAGTCACAATAAAATGCGTAATTTATTTTATTAACACATTAAAGGCGGTGGATCTTAACGAAATTATGCTAGGTAACGCGGCAACCGCCTCGTTTTTCGTCCTAGAACTTCACTCTCATCATCGCAAATCGGTAGTGGGGAAAAACTCGGGTTCTTCTCACAGGTCGTATAGAACTATCACTATCATTATCGTCAATATCACTATCATTATCGTCAATATCTAACTCTCTTTCATCGCAATCAATGTCAGACAAATCGTCTGCATCTTTATATCTATATTATCGCATGAAACCATATTGAAGGATTTCATAATTTACTGTAAGTAGAATTTGAACAACCGAGAACAGCTTCAAATCACAAAACATATGAAATACAAATGTAAAGTGGCGCATGGATTTCGCAATGTCGTTGCAAACCGTACTAATAGGACTCCCGTCTTTAAGCTACAGTCGAGATAAATCGTATTACTACGACTGCCACCTTTAAGCTACAGTCGAGATAAATCGTAGTACTATGACTCCCGCCTTTAATGTGTTAATTATAATATTTCTATAATATTTTTAGTTACCCAGATTGTTTTGTCAAAACAGATTGATAATTCTGTCCATTGTCAAAAATTGTCACCTTATCTTGTATGCAGTACAATTTTTGTAATTTTCCTGGAATACCGGAGTTGTTGTTGAGTTGTTCCTAAATTTATATTAGAAAAAAAATCGTAAGAAAATAATTTCGCCATAAACTGTATTATTTGTTTTGTTTGTAGAGTAAGAAAATGTTATTAAAATAAAATTCCATCACAGAATTGGAATTGGATGAAAACGAAACCGGTTTCCATTTTTTTTTTATTTTTATTTTCATTTCGTTATAAATATTGTAAGATAAAAATTCATTAATTCCAAACAATTAATTGCAATATATTTTTTTTTGATTTTATTATTTTTCAATCTTAAGTTTTTTTTTTTTTTTTTGCTTTTCTATTTATTATTTGCACATTTTTGATAAAAATTTGATTCCTTATCGAATCTATCGGTTGTATTAAAAGTTACCAGCCAATTTAGTTTTTATATCGTATTTTGCATTTCCTTTATTTCGATTAAGATTCAGTTCAGTCATGTGTCGAATAACAAAAAACATTGAACATGAAATTATATATTGTTGTTTGTTATGATGTTTATTAGGATTCGACTTACAACCCATCGAATTAGTATATTCTTTATCAGATTGTATTTTTTAAGACATTCTGCAATATGCATATGTTTGAATTGTTTGTATATGGTGTTTGTATCTAATAATCACATATAACAATTTATTATGTTTGAGTTTTTCTACCAAAAAATTTAATTAATTATGATAATGGTAATAAAAATAATAAATTAAGAAATAGATAGATAAAACTAAAACCCGCAGAAATATTATTTTTAATTATAATTAACACAATTTTTGAAGTCATCTGTTTTGCTTCTTTAGTATTTTCAAATTTGTCATTCAGTGTTAAAATGAATGTACACGAAAGTTGGCTAAGTTTCAGCGTTATGTTAACTGTGAAAATATATAATCATTTGAACCCTTACACATATTACACAATTGTCTCATCCAACAATTATGTTGGACGGACAGTGAATGATGATTGTACATCCTCTGTCAGGTTTTCATTTTTGAAGTTATTTTTGCGGTTTCTATTTATTGGTAGTCAAAGCGTTTGAATTGTGTTAATTGTGTGTGGATTAGTGTGTGTATGGGTAAAAAAAAAAAGAATTGTATTTTTATATTTATTTATTTTTATTTATTTTTTTTTCTATTAAATAATTAATTTTTGATAAAATTTTATTTTTTAATACATGTGTGAGAATGAAAACAGGTTTTTGTATAACAAAAATTCTAAAATGCAAATTAATTATATCATTCAATATGTAAATTTTATAAATTATTTTCCATTACTGACTGACTTATGTTGTTTGATTTTTTTTTTTTTTTTCTTACAATCAAAGAATTTACATATCCGAAAGTAAACACCCAATTTTTTTGAAAATATTTTCTTTAAGGAACTAATAATTATTAATTAGGGTTTCTATACCCTAAGGGGGCATTTCATATATGTTTAAGGAATTTTTAATATTATATGTTCTAAAACTCAAGCTAAAAAAACAAAAGTATTATTTAATCTTCATTACCATTAATCAATGAGAGTCCACTGCTTCTATGATATAATTAATTGTATGACCGACAAACGCTTATCGATTGATAAATATTTAAAAAATTATTAATTTTTCGCGGATTCATAACAAAATTTCATTTTGTACACCCGTAAATTAATTAAAGATTATGTCTGAATGATCTGCGGGTCTCTAAATGAGCGTCATTGTTCTTAAAGTACTCACAATTTAATTGCTATGCATAGGTTAAACATTTTTCTAAATGAATTAAGTAACATTAAACTCATTCTATAAATATTTTTATAATTTCATTGATCAGGCAGCACACATATACTCATGATACGATATATTTGAAGTACCAGGTGTACCAAGTGATGATTTTTTTATGAAAATAAAACACTCATTTTATATGGGAAAGTAAAAAACATTTTATTCAAAATATTGGCCATTGCTTTCTACACATTTTAACCACCTTTCTGACAATTTGTGGATACCACGCCAATAGAATTGTTCGTCATTTGAAGTAAACCAATCAGACACCCAATTTTCGACTTCTTCATAGGAATCGAAGTGCTGCTCTGCCAATGCCATCGATGAAAACAAATGGTAGACGGAAGGAGTCAAGTCTAGTGAATACGGCGGGTGTGGTAGCAGCTCCCAGCCAGGTACTTTGATTGTAGCCTGAACCGGTTTTGCTTTGTGTGCAGGTGCATTGTCATGGAGCAAAATTATCTTGCCGTGTCTTCTGGCCCATTCTGGTCGTTTTTTGATGGTTCAAATTGATCATTTGTTGTCGGTGGCGATCAGTCAATATTGTTTGAAATTCGACGTCTTTTTTGATGGTCTTCCACGATCATTATTTCTCACATCAAAATCATTACCTCTGAACCGTTGAAACCATCTTTTGGATGTTGTTTGTGATAGAGTATGATCACCTGATATGCCTCGACAAGCATTCGATGCGACTCTGCAGCACTTTTCTTCATATGAAAACAAAAATTTCTTTTAATTTCCGCAAATCATCATTTTCTGGTACAAAATTTGATATTTTTAACACGATGAAAAAATTTGATGTTGTTTGTACAATGATTTGATGTATACAAAATATGTTTAACAGATGTCATAACAACCAAACAAAAAAAAAAATTAAGTCTCCTTCACTACAAATGTTCCCTATCGAGACATTTGTATCTTGACGCTTACTTCATACCGGTACACCTGGTATAATTATAAAACGATGATACTGATTTCCATATACAAACAAATAAGGAGTAACGTAAGCACCATAACAACAATAAAAAAACAGAGCTTACTTGAGATGCGACTTTTTCGTTAAACTTTAGCGTAATGTGGAAGTTTTCTGCGTATTTAATGGTAATACTTTTAAGTTTAAATATAATCAGTTTTTATTTTTGTCTTCCAAACAAGTGCAAATATTCTTGCATTTAAATTATATTTTAAAATTTTTCTATCTTTGGAATATATGTATTTTATTATTTGAAAAATTGACTAGTATTTTATTGTTTTTATCTATTATTACATTAAATTTGTCATATCATCATTGTATTTTATCAATCTCTAATACCTATTATATCGATACTATTTACGTGATATATTAATAATAGATAGAGTGAAAGTAAAACATTTGGTGTTTTATTGTTCGTTGTCGTATTATAAAATAATTTTTTCATCGTTTTCATTGCCGTAACCACCGATCGGCGTGTGAGTGAGGAGAGTTTTTGTTAAACAATTGAGAAGGGAAAAATAAAATCACCCTACTGATATACGCACACACACACACACACACACACACACACACAGAAAAAGTTGATGTAATATACAAAAAATGAAAAAAAAAAATTATTACACATAAGGATACAAGGAAAAAAAATAAAGAAAAAGGAAATGAATGTGATTCAAATAACAACAAAGTTTATACAATAATAATAATAATAATAATAATAATAATAATAATAATAATAATAATCATCATATGTATATTCAACAGAAGAAGAGATAGTAAACTACACGTGCGCATATTCAACAACATTATCAGAAAACAGGAATAAAAATGCCAACAACAACAACATTGAAGAGAATAAAGAAAAAAATCGATTTAAAGGATATTTATCACTCGGCTAGGTTTTCTTTTAATATTACAAAATTTTTTCTTTGTTGTTGTATTTATGGGCCCATAAAAATAAAGATTTTTTTTTTTTTTTCTTCTGTTTACTCTCTTTTTTTTTTTATTTTTTTTTATCCTTATAATAATTTTTCTTTCGTCTACAATGCAATGCCACTGCGTACGCACACACCAAAATTTAATATGCCTATTCCAATATTCTTTTTTTTGTATAAGTATAAAATGATAATACTGTTTAAGTTTGGTTGTTTTTATAATAGAATTTTACCTTGACCTATCCACCCACCCCACTCCCTTGCATAACCGAATCCTCCATTGTGTGTCACCATCATCAGTTGTGCCATCACCGGCCACCATATTACCCAACACCATGAACTTTATTCTGGTGGCTGATAAATGCTCATCTTATTACATTTGCACGCACATTTTCTCTGTATCCTTTGCTTATTTTTGTATTCGTATTATTTTATTTTATTTTTTCTTGGAATAATGTTTGGCTAAGGGACAACAACAACTGAACTGGGAACTGTTGTATTATTTTTTTTCTTTTTATGATAATGTTATACGGGAGATAATTTAATAAAAAAATAATAGTATTCTACTTTATTGTATGTTGTTTATAATACGCATACACAAATATTTTTGGAAAAAGTTATGTAGAGAGTGTTGAAATTAAGCCATTTAGAAAAATCCTCTGAGCAATGTTTGTAATTTTATTTATTAAGAGTTGTGTGTTATTCTATTTATTTTTTTTTGCCCTTGTTATGGTTGTGTTTTGTTTGTGCGGTATGAAAATTTATACCTAACAAATATCTCATTTTATACGGTCTCGAGTGTACGTGTACATCAATATTTTGATTATTTTTATCTTTTGGTATACTATGAATTAATATGTTGTTTTAGTACAGATAAAATAAGTTAAAATATGTATTACGCAAGCAATATGTGTTGACCTTCATAATAATATATTTTTAAGTAATTATTTTTAGCATATATAAATTATCGAATTTTTTTTCACGTTTTTAATAATGAATGTATACGGTGAACGAATTTATGAATGACACTCACGCATAATTCTTATTATCGATTAATTTATTTGGATGCCGACAATATGTGCGACTCTCATTGGAATTTGAGCATATATTAGAATTTTGTTGTTGTTTACAATTACATTTATAAATGGGTACAAATGAATTTGTGAATAATGAGGTTTTTTTTTTGGTACTTATCCGAAGCTTTTGGGTGCTCGGAAATTGTATCAGATGTGTTGAAATTCAAAAAAAATTATAGTAATTTAAGATCGGAATTGTAAGAGCGATAAACACAACTACTAAGGTCTGTGTGAATGGAAATATCTATATTTATTGTGGGTTTGCTCTATGTACAGTGATTTTCCCACATATACTGCGTATAATTATGCAGTGCAATTATGTGCGAGTGCATTCATGTAATAGTTTTTTCTTTATTCACTGTATAAAAAAAAATAAACTTAACAATTCACTTAACAACAACAACAACAACTACAAAAAGGCTATTAGTAATTCAATAATAATTCACCCACATAAATTAGTAATAATTATATAGAATTTTTTAGTATGTGCATAGATAAAACAACTTATTTTTTATTTAAATAAATGACAAATATTTATTAAAAAATGGCAATATTAACATGGGCACAGGGTGGTGTTTGACACAGATAAGTTTTTAGACAAAGAGTGTTTGTCAAAAATGCCCAAACTCTCAGAAAATTTCAAAAAACCAGAGGTGGTATCTGTATATTACATTAGTTGTTAGAAATACAAATATTTGACTGTGTTAAAATGCCATGACATTTCATTGTTTACAAGCAATGTTATTTTACTCAAATTATTAGTATATTAATATGGTACAATCGGTACAAGCCATTTGAATGGAATTTATATCGGTAAAATTCTTTCCTTTCAGACATAAATAAAGTTTTGGTTGATAGTTTTTTTGAGACCGAAAGTGGTGTATGTTCAAAGTCTTGAAGAATAATTTCTGTTCATAAAATGTTTTAGAGATCCAAGGGCGAAACGTGAAAAAATGTTTTCCACATTACAATATCATCATATTTTTTTGGTAGACGAGTTGAAAGTAGACTACATTATGAAAAAAAAATTGGAATGTCAACTTAGTAAATTTTCCGGAAAATCTACTCTTAAGAATTATCATCTTTTCGAATAGTTATTACGAATTCAGATTTTGGTGTATAAAATTTTAAAATTATAATCAATTTCTAATCTTTCATATAGAATAGATTTTTTTTTTAAAATCGATACAAAATATGACCAATTTTCCGTTTAATATCAGTGAAATTTTGTACGAAATAATGAGTGTATAAATTTTTAGTACCACATTTGACGGTGTCCACTTCATACAGTACCACAAATTTCTTTAAATTTTCTCTGTCTTCGATTGCAAAATTGGTCATATTTTTTGAACGTGTGAATCGATTTTAAAAATCTCTTCTATGAAATATTGGAAATTGATTATAATTTAAAATTCTGTATACAAAAATGGGAAATCCGTTAAAATATTCAAAAAGATGATAATTCTTTAATCAATTAACTGTTTTTGACGAGTATATTCGTCATGAAAAAAGTGCAAAATTTTGTGTTATTCTCCATGAGCAATAACTATTGACAATTTGCAAGACACAAATTATATTCGCATTTTCAAAAAAGGTCGAACAGTATATGGGCCATGAGTAATAAGTATTGACAATTTGCAAGACACAATTTAGATATGCATTTTCCAAATGGATCGAAACAGTTAACTGGTTAAAGCCGATATTTCGGAAAATTTAATTCTATGAACACCCAATTTTTTTTTCGTAATTTAATCTAATGTCATACAAGTTAAAAGAAAATTATAGTGATATTAAAAACTGTAAGGCTATTTCTCTGGTTTCGCCACTGTCTGGCTCGGGAATGATTTAGGAAAGCCTTATTCTTGTGTACCGCATTTAAAAAAAAAAAACCAAATTTTTTTTCCTAATCTGTAATTATTTTGTCCGCAACTACTGTTTGTGTGCATACTATATCCAAAAATACATATACATTGACAATAGTTAAAATAATAACGTAGCAGGTTAAAAAATTTTAAGGTGACATTTAAGTAAAATGATGTTTGTATGCAAATATTTGAATATTTATAAATTATTGTAAACATTTAAAGTTGTTTTTTATAGAATGGCAAATGTTTTTCGTTAATATTTTAAAACCCCACATAATTTAGTTTTTAAATATATTTTGTACATATTAGAAAAATATGAATATATTTTTTTCACCTATAGATGTGTGTGGATTTTTTTTCTCTATACATATTTGTATGCATCATTTTGCTGTATCTTGTATCTTGTAAATTTGATGATGCTTATTTTAAGCAATAAATAATATAGTATCATGATGATCATCACGACGATGAACGATGATGATATTATTGTTAAATTAATTGCATGCGATCGTACGTGTATAATATTGTAATATATATATAGAGATGAGATAGACCTTGAATTTTACACATTTTTGAGCTTTTATTATGTGTATTATTATTACTATAACAATATACAATTATTGTATGAATCTAAACAAAAAATAAATAAATAGCTTTGTTTTTCTATATAGTTTAAATAAATTTTGTGTATATTCTTCAATTATAATAGATAAATAAATAATATAGACATTTTATTATTATTATTAGGAAATCAAAATTTAAAATATATAAAAAAAAAATACAAATTAATTTTTATTTTGTTGTTTTTATTGTTTTTAATTATTTAATTTAAGAATTTTTAATTGTTAAATTATTCAAAGAAGTTTTTCCACAATTCCACAATTGTATAATTTAAAATAATATTGGTTTAATGAAATAAATTTGTATATTTATATTTTTATTTTATTTTTTTTCATAATATAACATTTGACATGGTCGCCAATATTTTAAATTAATTTATATATTATTTATTTTTCATTCGAATTCCAGTTTTTTCGTTTGCATAACATAAATTTTAGAATATGCTATGTGAATTGTTATATATAATAGAAAAATACTACTTTTGGAACAGTAAAGTAAAATTTAAAAGAACTAAATGTCAACGGACATTTTTATTGGTGTCACGCCTCAAACATGCGATCTATTGTGCGGTGTCCGTCTCTACCAATTTCGATTTTGTACAAATTCAAACGCATAAAATCATCACACATCTAACCTTACAGTCAAGTTTGGATAAAATACTCCATATATGAATGTCTGCAATTATATTTACACTGTATGTTTGTAATTTGTATGAAAAAATATTAAACATTCTAGCTCGTGTCCCAGTATTGTACTCTAAACCTCTGAATTAAATGACACTAATCACTGCGCCACTGAATCATTTAAGACAATAAGTATATAATTTGTATTTAATTTAATTTTTAATTATTATATTTCATATATTTTCAAAATGTAATAAATATTGTTAGGAGACCATCAATGTCAATTTGAAATGTAAAACCTTAATATTATTAACATAAATCAAAATTAGTTTTTAATTTTAATAACGTGTTTTCTCGTATGTGCGGCGGTTGATGGTTCTGATGACGCCAACATCCGAATTTGTTCATTTTATAGAAATGAGTAATTTTATAACATTGTAATTTTTATAATTTATAATTACTCTAATTTTACACATTTTCGATATATAATAAATATTTCTCATTGTATATATTTTTAAATTGTTAAATTACAGCGTCTACAAATAAATGAGATTCAAAATATCAAAGTGAGAAGATTGCCCAACACATTTTTATATCCTTTAAAATTTATTTGATTATTTAAAATAATTCTATAATCACAAAAACAACGTTTCTGTATAAATAAATGTTAAATAATAATAGCAAAACAAAAAATTCTTTTAAATAATTTGGTTTTTTTTTATCTATGGAAAATCTCATCTATTGGGTCTATAAGTTTTGGGTATATTTTGGTAATCTCTAGCGTTTCTTTGATCGGTATTGCAACATATGGTATAGCATTATCATGCTGCAGAATCACACATGTCATGTCTGTTGGCATATTCTAGTCGTTTTTTATGAATTGCTCGGCTCAAATGGATTAATTGCTCTCGGTAACGTGCAGCAGTGATGGTTTGTCTCGGTTTAAGCAGTTCATAGTACACTACACCAAGCTGATCCCAACAGATACACAGCATAACCTTAGAACCATGAACATTGCGTTTTGGTGTCGATGGACCTGGTTCAATTGTCTTCACCCATGCTTTCAGACGTTTTGGATTATCGTAATGGATCCACTTTTTATCACCAGTCACAATTCGATGCAAAATTGAAAGTTTTGAAGTAAAATTTCACACATAGTTTTTCGATTTTCTTGTTGTCTTTCCGTCAATTCATGTGGTACCAAATACGATAACTTTTGGACCATTTCCATCTTCTTTAAACGTTTGGAAACACTTGCTTGGGTAACATCTAATGCCAATGCTAGTTCTTCTTCCCTTTGCCATGGATCTTCAATGAGTAAAGCTTACAATTCTTCGTCTAAAAGGTGGATTCAACTACTACAATCGCGAAGTATTGCTACTTCACACTGCGTACAAACAATAATACTTACGACACCTATCAAATTATCCTCAGAACTTAAGTTATAGACCCAATAAAAACAAATTGCTAATTAATTGCTTCATTTCAAATGTTAAAAATGTGAATATTATTTTGTTTATTTATGGCCAGTTTTTCAAATTGTGTGCATTTTACAAAAAAAGGTTCACATTAAAAAGAAAAGATATTATTATTAATTTATTGTTGAGCACAAATTTTTGTTGTCCGTTTTTTTTAAGTGAATGTTATAAATGAAAACTATTACCATTAAGGGTGTTTGTACAATATATGGCAATTATAATTTGAATCAACTAATACTATTGTTAATTGCGACTTTACCACCAATCCTTAATATTATTATTATTATTTTTCTTGCTGATTTCTGATCGCTAAAGTAATCACATTGGATTTTGTGCACAATATCACATTTACGTTCAATTGTTTTTCATCTTTCTATGAAAAATTTGCTGGTGCACAAGTTAAATATATTCGAATATTGTCAGCAATTAATACAATAATATTGAATGTCATAGATGCGTTTGATGGTTTGGTGGTTTGCTTTTATGTTATCCGTTTGTATGTAATATTTATTTATTTATTTATTTATTTATTTCCATCAAGGTTTAAACAAAATTATGTTGTTAAAACTAAAACATAAAAATATATGGATTTTTTTTTATAAAAAAAGTATAAAATATATAAAAATATAAAACTAAAAATAATACAAACTATACAACAACTGTCAGATGTGATATATGATTTGAGGTCAAGCCAAAATTTTTACTGTTTATAGAAATATAGAAAAATATAAATCCATATGCACAACAAAATGCACAATGTTTTTAATGGAAAAGTATAAACAAAGAACCATTCCAGACTTATGTTCTATTTTACATTTTCTTCATTTTTTACTCGTTTTATTTTGTAACCACACAAAAAATTGTGATGAAATTATCCATTTGTTGATTAAATAAGAAATAATTTATTTAAGTAAAAATTAATTAAATTAAATATTCTTTTTCTACCATACAATAGATATAGATGATGCATTTTTCTTAACAACTATTATAACTTTTAACGATGACAGTTTAGAATACTAGAACAATAAACACATTTCATTGAAAAAAATATGTTTATTTTTTAACTTACCATAATCTTTATGTATAGTCTCGATTCGATAGTTGGTCTTATGAATTTCAACTGTTGGTTTTTCAATTCCATTTGATAAAATAGGTTTTGTCGAACCTCGGTCAGTAAATGATTTTTACATATATATGCAAATAGGACAAAATGTGAAGAGCAACATTGTATGTGGAAACAATTCAATCAGTTTAATTGTCGAATTTTTACGTTTTTGCCTAACATCATTCATTAATAATGCATGCCATGGACCATTGTTGTTCTTCATATTTTCGTGAAAACATTTTAATTCTATTTGGGCAGCCAAAACGATAAATATATTAATGCATTTTCTTAATAATTTCTTTATATTAACGTTAATGTTAAATATTCATACAGTACAGTGTTGATTAATTTGTCTAAATTTTGATCAATATTTTATCTTTATGTTTCAGAAACTTTTCGTACCGCATCCCGCATAACGTATTCTTATACATAACAATTTTCTACGATATAAATTCATCAAAACCATAATCTAATAATCTTCAAATTCAAAACAAAATAAAAATATTTTTTATTTTTATTCTGACTCAACAAATTTTCATCTTCACAATTTCTAAAATTATTCTTTTCATTTCTATTCTTATGATTTCAAAAAAATATTAACATTTATAAAAACATAAATATAAACTTACTAAATGTACTAAAAAT
The DNA here is from genome assembly GCA_910594885.2 of Bibio marci. Lineage (NCBI taxonomy): Eukaryota > Metazoa > Arthropoda > Insecta > Diptera > Bibionidae > Bibio > Bibio marci. The sequence goes on from OU343114.1 coordinate 45,886,834, forward strand.
ATTGTAAAAGATAAAATAATGTGAAAATAACAAAAATCCTTAATATAGAATGAGTAAAATTCATAGGATAAGGAAAAAATAAAATAAAATATGGAAATAGAAAAAAAAAAAAACAATTTCTTGCCTCTGTTGTACACGGGATCTGTACCATTTTGTAATGCTATTGTGAAAATATCTTGTTGGTGTTTGGTTTTGTTTTTATTTATATTTTAGGTAAAAATGAAATGTTTCTCTTCTACCGCACGTGTAGAAATAAGAAATTATCGTTTTTAAAATAAAAATAAAACACTTATTTTAAAGTGAAAAGATTTAAATATTTTATTCAAAGTATTGATCATCGCTTTCTATACATATTCTGGTCAGCAAGAGAGTGTTGCATCGATGAAAACAAATGGTAATCATAAAGCGCTAAGTCTGGTAAATTGGAAGGCGAAGTATTAACAGTTTCACCGGGTTTCAGAAACTCATCATAGTACACCATACCTGCAGTCGATTATTTGCTGCGGTTGACCTGGTGTAACCCATAATTTTTTGCATTTAGTATTCTCAAAATAAATCCACTTTTCAGTGACCAGTAACAATTCGATTCAAAACTGATTTTCTTTTCCGTCTGACGAGCAAAATTTCACAGATTGTTTTTCGATTTTCCATTTGTCTTTCAGTTAATTCATGTGGCACCCATTTTCCACACTTTTGAATCTTTCGCATATCTTTGAAACGGTTGAAAATTGTTTTTTGTGAAACATTTAATATTTCTGCCATTTTTGTTTTTGACTTCGCTTATCATCTACGTCCAACAATGCTTGCAATTCACTGTCTTCAAACTTTTACGGTGGTCTTCAACGTTCTTCATTTCTCAAATGAAAATCATTACCTTTGAATCGTTGAAACTAATTTTTACATATTGCTTCTGAAAGAGCATGCTCACCATAAATATTCGATGCGCTTCAGCTGCGTATTATTTTCTATTTTTATTTAAATTTAAAAATAAAAATATTATATTATTTGTGTGTGTGTATTAAATGTCAATGTCGAGATTGTTAAAATTTTTCTAATAGTTTTCATTATTTACTGGTGTGGCTATACGTGAAACTAATAATCTGTATGATCTTAATGTGTTTGATTGGTTTAAAATTCTGTATTATTTTATTGCGGACGATTGTAAAATGTAAATTATTTATTTGAAATTTGTTGGAAGCTTATGATGCATTTTATTTCAGAGACGAACAATTGGTTATATATTGAACTGAAAAATTTCATAATTTTAATGAATGCCGACAAATTTCTTTTGTATTTTTCAGTATAAATGAATATATTTAATTTACGATCGATTAACATGATCGCTATATCCTAACCTCTCTCTATATATACGTGTCGTTTTACTGATTGTGTGTCTCGTAAATAATTGTATGTTATTGAAATATCTATAATTATTTTGATAACATTATATTGAAAATTTCTAAATAATTTATTTTCTTTTTTTTTTTCTTTTACAGGTAAGACAAATTCTTTTCAATTAATTATTAAAATATTTAATGGAAACAAAAAATTTACAAAGGTATTTACATTATTTTATTATTTATTTATTTTAAATGGTTGTTACAACGAATTTAAATTATAATTTAAACATTGAAATCTATATAGAATTTTTATAAGGTATTTACAAATTTTTAAATGTATTATTAGAAAAGGGACCAAAATATTGATAGCAATAAAATTCATATTTATTAAATGGCTTTCTCAATTTCCATGAAATACGTAACAAATACTTACCAATTCATATGTGCTCACATTGATTAATAATATTTAATAACAAATTTTATACATTATTTATTTTTTATTGATTTACTACATCAATTTTTTATTATTTGTTTACATTTTAATTATATATTGATAGATATCGATTTATTTATACAATTAACATTCGTTTTCAAAAATATTAAATTCAATTTAACCTACAATTATATTGTAAAACGTAAAATTAAATTGAAATTATAACTCTAATAACTCTAATATAGCGTTTTTATTATAACTCTGCATTTTAATAGTTTTTTCCATTAGAAAACACATTTAATATAAACATTTAAAATGGGACTAAAAAATTAGGTAGAATCAGACCAAGAGATGGTCAATTGTCAATTGTTATTTGTAAAATACAAAGATATAATGTAATAATATAGAAATTATGAAACTTATATAGAAGTTTAAGACCCTTATGACTCCGTCTCTCATTGGGAATATAATATTCATTTAAAATTTTTCTATTACATACATCGAGTTGTTGATTTTATTTTAAGTACACAAACAAGTTTTTACGTAAACGATTAACGTCGTGCATATTATATAAAAATGCAACGCATGATATGATCATCAACTCCACATTATCATTATGTATTTAACTAAATAATTATTAAAGAAAATAAAATAAAATCTATATTTACACATAATTGAAATAATATTTATTTATAAAATACACTCATATCGGGGATATTACAGTGAATAACAAAACTATACAATCGAATTACATTTGTTTTTTTCGTTAATTTTAATGCTTTGAAAATTAAATGTGTGAATCTGGACTTGGCTGGTCGTCTTTTATGGGTGTATTAAAAGTTTTATTTGAAGTTAACCTATGTTGCATATACACTGACTGTCCCAAAAATAATAAGAATGGCTTTATATAATTGAACATTGTAAAGAAATGTTTAGGTAAGCTCAAAGTGATGGAAACTTCTGAAATACTATTGTAACTGATGACGAAACATGATGTTTTCAATACGTATACGTCACAAAATTGCTGTATGGCGATCACCAGAGGATAGAAATACATTTATCTACACACGCACAAAAAAACAACCGTTACTATATTTTGGCATACACTGATGAAAATGTCGTAAAACTTAAAACAGTTTGTTATGGATCGATTCACATCACATAAATCAATTCGTAGCTATTCCAGATTACTCCGACAAGTTCTATATATATATATATAGCCATTCTCGTATTTTTTTGCGACATAGTGATCGTGTACATTATCTATTCCCCCAATTCATCTATTATACAATATATTATTTTGGTATAGATTAACATTAAAATTTAATAATCGGTTTTTGAGAGTTATTACTATAATGGTAATTGGGAACACAGTCGTCTAATATAATATATAGTTTTTTTTTTATAAAATTTTCCAAATTTTGAAACTGAAAACAATATTCATCAACCATATATAATAATTATAATATGCGTGCAGAAAGTAAAATTTATATAGTAAATTTTAAGGGATAAAAAACATCATGATAAATCGTTCTCCGATTTGTTCTGTTGTCGTGGTGGCCTTAAAAATATACAAAAATTCGCAGTCGCAGTTAATTTTTGAAATAATTAAACATTTCTTACAAAGAATTTTTTTTTCTCATTGTTGTTTACATGCGTGAAATATTTTCTAATTTGCACACATAACTAATAATTTAATGCGACTAACTTATGCGTATAAAAACTTGACTTATTTTTTTTTTACTTTTATGTTTGCCGCCGCCTCTCCGGCCACACATACTAAGCGTTACAATTATCAAATAATAATTAAAAAATGTACAATATTTTTGTTATCCAGTGTTAAAATATAATTATTAAGTTTCTGTATTAAACATAAATAGCGTGCTCTTTTTCCAAGTAACGTATAACCATATTTTCTACTAATAATAATACCATTTTTTTTCTTAAATATGTTGTTACGTAAAATGCATTCACATTCAAAATGCATTTTCGTTATGCATTTATGTTTATTTCATTTAATTCTATATTCTATTAATGTTGTGTGTAGAATGTAGAATGTTGAATGTACACATTATGTATGTTAAACGTTTTTAATGATAATCATTGATGATGGTGATGATGATGATGATGATGATGATGATGATGATGGCCTTGGTTGTAATGAAAGTAAAAAAACTAGTATATATTGTACATAGAATCATCGTCTTTAACACAAATGCATTTTATATTTTTCTTATATTATTTTAAATTAGTTTTATATGTGAATATAGAAGAATTATGTGCATTAAAGAGGAGCCGGCCTGGAAATTTTGTATTGTTTTATAATACGAGTGCAAGTGTGGTTTTTATTTTCTCAATTCTATATCTTTATCTATTTAATCTTTATACAATAATATATATAACTTTATTTTACACATACAATATATATATATATGAAGAGTTTCGATGTTAAATATTAGTTAGTTGCATTTTATTTCTTCTAATATGTTATGTGCATTTATTTTTTCATCTTTATTTTCTTATCATTTCTAATGTGTGTAATACTAAATAGTTTAGTAAATTACATATGTATATTGACTAGATATTATTAGTAGTATATGTGTAATTAATTACAAGGTTATTGTTATTATGTAGATTTTTTAATATTTACTTTCTTCATCTGCGTCTGCTGCAAACTTTTATGAACTATGTTGTGTATAGACTCTTTTTATTGTCGGAATGGTAGTAAGTCGTTGTACCATAATTTATTTATACAGTGAATTTATGTAATGGTATATATAATATAAAATGCAGTTTAAAGATGATATTGTGCAATTGTGCATACACAATGTTATGCACTGTGTGTGTGTATAGTGAGTGTGTAATAACAATCATTTTAATGGTATGTTGTTACTTTGGCTTAGATATGTACAGTACAAATTGTTATTTATATCCAAACACACTCGCACACACATAATAATAATAATAATAATAATAATAAATGATTTTGAACTTGAGGTTTTTTTTCTGTATTTTTGTATATGAATACGTACATTAAATTTTCTCATGTTTTTTGTATTTTCTATTGTGAATATATATTATGTTATATTTAGTATTTGTATATTTAGTAATAGTTATTTATTTATTTATTTATTTATATATACGAGTTATGTTTTATATATATATTTTGTATATGCATATACGTTTTATATGTGTTTCGTTTCAAGGTTATGAATGATGATTTTATATAGTAACCGATAGACCCACAGACCAAGCAACTAAACTAACTAGCTTAACCACTTAACAACTAACTATAAGTATAAAATTTATATAATATACTCAGCGAACGGATTTTTGTACTTTATTATTATCTTTTATTTATTTATTTATTTATTTATTTATTTATTTATTTGTTTATTACATGTATGAATATGTGTTTATAGTTTATGATATGTGAATATGTTTATAAAAGTATGTACAGAAATATGTTGTTTATGGGGGTATATATCAGCTATATTTTCAAAGGGAATTTTACGATGTAAATAAATGGTTTTGGTTTTTCATTTACAATGAGTTTAGAAAGAATATTAATAGAATGGTTTTTTTTGGTTTTTGGTTTTTCTATTGACTGTTATTTGTTTGTTCAGGTTGTTAATAATAATAATAATAATAATAATAATAATAATAATAATAATACCCTTTTCACAACATACACATATATTCGACAATTATTTGGATCTTTTTTTGTTAAACTAAATTAAATGATTTTTAACGAATGATTATACAATTACAATTGCAAGTGTGTCGAAGAATTTTAAGTCAAATTAATTTTTAATACTAATAAATAATGATAATTTGATATGATATCAATAAATTGTTAGAGGAGTTGGTGTCCATAATGTTTTCCTAATTGAATAGTTAATTTTTATATATAAAATGAACTACACAAATAGAATTGTAAAAAAATTAACCATTTTTTAATTCAATTACTCAGTAATTGTGTATAACTGTTTAACATCCGAATTATGTTTTTCAACAAAGTTTTGCGAACATGAAGAAAGCCTAATATATCAACTAGGTATTAACTCGAAAATGTATTCATAGAATAGCTGGAACTTCAAAATTGATAAACCTGCTTGAATTCTATATGATACACACACTACGAATACACATAGTAAAATAGCATACATTTTGATTATTGACATTACAATGAATTGGTGCTCCGTTCTATGTATTATACATTTAGAATATAATTTACTGCATGTATAACATGTAGGTTATGTAGCAAATGCTTTTATTCGACAAATTGATTGCCAAACAAAAGTGTTCATTGATAATTATTTGTCAGAATGTTCTTTTTCCTTTCTATACCATAGTATGTGATGTGAATTTAAATGCGGTTATAAAAAGAAAGATAATCGATGAATAGACAAGCGTGTCGGTATATGCAGAATGGTATGGTATTGCTGAAGAGCTTATAATTCAGATTTAAGTAATTATATAATCGAAGGTGTATTGGTATATACATTGTATGTTTAACCTGAAGCAAAATTCATCTGCCGAGTGAACTACGTGGGTTTATTTCTCTGAATATTTTCCAAGTTGTAACAATAGTAGGCATTTATCAAACATACCTGTAAAAATTGTTTAATTAGCCATTATCTTCTTATGTGAAAAGATAACATTTTACCAATTGATTTATTATTATATCGCCGTATTAATACTGGGAACCGAAGTTACCACCTTTGTATTAAATAGAATGTGTTTTAACCGCTGCGCCACTAAATAATGTCCCCGCATACTGGTCCTAAGTATTTTTTTTTTATTTTAATTTATTTGTGTGTATGCCTACGTCAGCTTTGTTTTGTATTTTTATTATACTTGCTACAAATATAATATATACGCGTCTATACATTTCATTGTTATATTATTTTATTTATATAAACTTCCGTAATTTTCCCTGTCATGGGTTCGTGTTATTAAATTGTTAATATTTCAAATACAATTACATTCTATTTTATTTTTTTTTTTTCATTTTACGTGTTTGAATTTTTTCTTCATATAGTTTTTTTTTTCCCTTAAATTATGTCATTTTAATTGCGTTGATTGGTACCAATTATTATCCATCCATATATTATATGTTTTGTATATAGGTTTTAAGGTTATTAGATACACATTTTTTTATGTCATATTATTTAAGTACCTAGTTTATTGTTTTATTTCTGTACTCACACACATGTATTCACAGTATTAATTAAATGTAAATAAATGCGAGTGAGGATTTTTAAAAAGAATAACATTATAATAATAAATAAAATGTATAAAACATTATTATGAAATAATAGAAACTTATGTTGAAATTAACTGAATACAATTGTTTTGAATAATTATATTTTATTGTTATTTGTATTATTTCGTTTTTCACTCTCTGTCATATTTGCAATATTTTGTTTGTGTAATTGGAAGATGGTTTGCAGAGTTTTTCTCTAATGAGACACAGATGTGAACAGGATTTAACTTTTTTTTTCTTCGAAAATGTAATCTTTCCGATCAATGTATGGCAAATTCAATAATTCAGCTGAATTTAACTCTTCAGTTTATTTTTCCGCCTTTCGTAATAATCGTGTTTAGACATGACATACGGTTCTTCTAGTGAATGCTGTGTATTCTATGAAAAAGTGTCTCAAAGTTTGGAGATAAATAAATGTATAGCGATTTAATATTTATATAGTACGAGTTATACGATAGGAGTAGAAGATTATATTCAAAACTAAATGAAAAATGTAAATTAATATGTTTAAACTTGTAATTGATTTAATATTATATTATTGAATATATTTCGATTATATTTTTAATTAACACATGCACATTAAAATATATAATTGATATTAGTATCATTAAATCATATCAAATAGGATATAAATATTGATTAGATAAAATTACAATCATGTATTTAATTACATATATGGTATTTAATTAAAAATTGTAAATATTTATCTAATTTTATTTTAATTATTTCATAACTAAAAAGTTTTTTTTTTTGTATGTTACGTTTTGGCACGAACTGTATTAGAAACCTTGTATTTTAAGCAATGTTTATCGTTGTGTTTTTTTGTATTATTACTTTACCATCTTGTCAAATTGTCATCAAGATTCTTTCTCAATATTATATATACGGTGTAATTACTATCCAAATTGAATTCGCATTCAAGTAAAAATCCTTTTCAAAACGAATATTTTTGAAGTACATTGGAAATTAAATTAAAATTTTGTTGCCATTCAGGAACATTTAATTGAACAGAAAATTTTTCTATATAATGTTTTTTTTTGTAATTGTCTATATAATATGTATCAGAAACAACATGCAAAAGATGGTTTCAACGATGGTTCAGAGATAATGATTTTTATGTGAGAAATAATGAACATGGAAGACCACCAAAAACTGTTTGAAGACGCCGAATTGCAAGCAATATTGGATGAAGATGACACTTTGAATCAAAAACAAATGGCAGAAATGTTAAATGTTGCACAACAAACAATTTCTGACCGTTTTAAAAGCTATCTGGGAAAGATCAAAAAGTGTGGAAAATGGGTGCCACATGAATTGAGTTGAAAGACAGATGAAAAACCAAAAAACCACTTCTGTAATTTTGCTTGCCAGACACGAAATAAAATCAGTTTTGCATCGAATTGTTACGGGCGACGAAAAATGGATTTATTTTAAGAATCCTAAAACGGAAAAAATCATGGGTTAATCCAGGACAACCATCAACATTGACTGCAAAACAAAATCGTTTTCGGCAAGAAGACAATGCTGTGTGTCTGGTGGTGGACCAGAAAAGTGTGGTGTACCACGAAATTCTAAAACCTGGTGAAACTGTTAATGCTGATCGATAACGACAAAACAAATGATCAATTTTAATCATATATTGATCGAAAAACGACCAGAATTAGCCAGAAGACACGGCAAGGTAATTTTGCTCCATGACAATGCACCTGCAAACAAAATAAAATCGGTTCAGAATACAATCAAAGCACTTGACTGGGAGCTGCTACCCCACCCTCCATATTCACCAGACTTAACTCCTTCCGACTACCCACTTGTTTTCATCGATGGGACACACATTGGCTGAGCAGCATTTTAATTCCTATTAAGAAGTCGAAAATTGGGTGTCTTTAATGGTTTGCTTCAAAAGATGCAACAATTCTATTGGCGTGGTACCCACAAATTGCCAGAAAGGTGGCCAAAATGTGTATGTAAGCAATGGCTAATATTTTGAATAAAATTGTTTTTTTACTTTCTCATTTAAAATTAGTGTTTAATGTGAACAAATAAATGCTTATTTGATACCGGTACACCTGATAAATATTATTATGATTTCAAAATGTTCTTATTTTTACACTTGTCTTTTATACCACAGTTACTTTTATTTATTACATCATTTTATTAAAATCAGAAATTGTTCCATATGAGAGACGTCACTGAATTAAATTATATATTTTTTAATATTTGTCACAACACGTGTGTTAATTAATTATTTGAATGCTTAATTTAATACATATTTTTGTGTTCTATATATATAATGTTTAGAGATCACATTATACCATCCACCCATATACACTCCACACACACACACCTATATAATATATATATTATATTTAATTAATTATAACTTTATTATTATGTTGATATTATTATGTAATATTATGTAAATATTATTTTTATATTGTTGCTGTAATATATTATGTATCATAGTATTTTTTTACAATTATTTCATAATTGAAATTGCACGTGCGTAAATTTTGACAATAAGTGTTATTTTTTTTAACTATATAATAATAAAATGCGGTATATATTTAAAAATTTTAAACTTTAGAGAAAAACTACACGCCGTCATAGGTTTATTTAAAGAATTGTTTGAAAATAACGTCTGATTCATTTCTGTATTGAATCTGTAAATTAGCCATCCGGAATTAGGATCCATAACATATTAGAATGGTTAACCTATTGATATATGATTTGTAGACATTCTACACCCATATTCATGAAATAGGCACTTAAATTTGAGATTTATTTAAATATTTTTAAGATCTATGAATTTTATTATATAGAAGATAGGAATCTGCACTTAAAAATAAAAAAAACTGCACCAAGGAATTTGTGCATGAAATGTCAGTGCGTGTTGTTAATAAAACAATACATATTACTTTTTTTAACATAATTCATTGTACATTGTACAAATAATAAATATATCATATCCGTTTCTAATTATTTCCGCCGCTGCTAATGCAATTTTATAAATAAAAATAAAGTTACAATTTTCAAATTAAAATAAAACACAAAATAATTTGTAGATAATTTTCGTAATTCTTTTTATTTATTTATTATTATTATTAATAGTTTTTTTTTTGTTGTTGTTTTGTTTTAAGATAACAAAATACAAACAATTAAATTAACATGTATTATTTTTTCTTTTAACTTTGATGGTCCTTATGACCCGTATCCATTAAAAGTTTTAACATTGCATATATTCATTCGGTTGCATATACCAATATCGTATATTTTGTACGTATTGTATTACAAACAACATTATCATACAAAAATTAAATTTATTGTTGCGTTAATTAACAAATTACATTTTATGTATGTTTTGTTTATATATATTTCAATTTAATATTGGATAATTAAAAATGATTATTTTGATATTTATGGGTGTGTGTGTGTGTGTGTTATTTTTTTTTTGTAATTGTTATGTGATGTAAAAAAGAACTAACACGTGAATATATAACAATAATAATAATAATAATAATAATAATAATAATAATAGAAAGAAATTTGTAACATGAAAATCATATTAGACGGTGCAGAAGTGCTATAGGTTTTATTTTGTGTGATTATTATTTTAATGCATTTTAATTATTATTAAAAAAAATGTATTTTTGGTTTTTTTTTTGAACACAGAAATTCAATTATACATTTGTTAGTTGTTACTTGTTATAAATGTATAATAATTTTAATTAATACAACACATTTTACATATCGCATATTTATATATATATATTTTATTATAATTATATGTGATGAATTAATTTACATAAATTATTAAATATAACTTTGTAATTGCATATATCATATCAAAAAAATATATATATAAATATCTATAGACAATAAAAAGTTAATTTAAAAAAAAATTATCTATTCTAATGGTAATTTAGTGTTTTGTTATTTTAATTATTATTGTGTATAGAAAAAGTTACATTATTATTTTTTTTTTCTAACATATTACAATACAATATTTATAGTTTTATTTTAAAATAGAAAAATATACAACAATATTCATGTTGTTGAAGCATGTTAAAATATATATGAATTATAACTAACGTTAACGCTGTTTTTACTTTACGAAATAATTGTTAATATGATTTACGTATGATATAAAAAAACCATTTTTCAAATAATTTAAATTAAAAATAAATTTAAAATTAATATATTTTGTTATTTGGTGGGACAGCGTCCAGAATGAGGTGTTTGAGTATTGTCATTTATCTCGCATTAAATACGAGGATATTTTACCGGAATTGTTTATAATTAAAAAATTAATAATCAAGAAGGTGATAATCATATGAAAATTTATTGTATTTAACAACGAAGTTAATGTAAGCAAAAATATGTTATAAAATACAGAAGGCGATATATTATAAACAAAGATGGTTATAACAATGAAAACAATGTTTCCGATACACCTGAATTTAACAAAAACTCACAAACAAGCTCTAGGTTCACACACGCGACACCCCTGTACATAGAAAATAATATGATATCTTAATTAATGCAAAAGGATATAATTAAGAATGACCTTTTTTTTATCATCTTTTTCATTATAAATTTCTTGTTTATAATGTGTTCCCATCAAATACTAAATACGACATAAATATCCCTATATTTCGTTCAGGATACTGTCCAGTGACAAACCGTAAAAATAATGTTTCAATATCACTATATTTTTCTGGTAGCTTTTCTGGTTCCGACTTGAAAAATATGAAATGGAAAAAAATTAGAATGTTCACCTTAATTAATTTTCCGGAAAATCAACTTTTAAGAATTATCATCTTTTTTAATTACCAGTTTTAAAGGATTTCCATTTTTGCTTAGAGCATTGCAAATTATTGTACAATCAATTTTCAATCTTTCATAGACGAGATTTTTAAAATCGATTCACACCACATTCAAAAGATGTGATCGATTTTCCATTTGATGTCATTGAAATTTTGTATGAAATAATGGTATTGTATAAATGTTTTGTACCATTCGGTGGTTGTCAACTTTACCACAAATTTCTTTAAATTTTTTACCGTCATCGTTTGGAAAATTTATCATACGCGTGAATCAATTTTAAAAATCTCTTCTATTAAAAAATTGGAAATTGATTATAATTTACAATTCTGTATAAGAAAATGAAAAACCGTTAAAACTATGGCCCGCAATTAAAAATGGATGATAATTCTTAGAAGTTGATTTTCCGCGGAAAATTTAATTCTGTGTGCACCCAAATTTTTTTTCTTCATAAATTAGTTTAATTCCATCCAAGTTATAAGAAAAATATAGCGATATTGACTGAACTGAATCATACTTCTTAGCCTTCGTGCCATATATAACCACACACACACCAAATGACACCAAATCACTGTATATATTTTTAAATTAATTTTTTAATTGATTGATTTGAAATTGTTTTTATTTTACTATATTATTATTGTTAAATACAATATATTCCCTGAACAGAATATATGTCGTGAATTTATTTAGTTTACATGAAATTTTAAACATAATTATTTTGTGAAGAGTACGTTTTGGAGTTGGTGTAGGTGGATGACACAACCTATTTCATTTAATATCAATATTATAGTAGAGACAATTTTCCCTTATTTATATCACACAATCAACTTTTCACAATAAATAAATTCGTTTTTTTTATATTGTATTTTGAAGATGTCTACAGTTGAGTACCGTTTTCGTTTAAATAAATTAACAATATATTTGCGCTGGATAATGTAATGAGAAACGTAAAATTTTAAATATATGATTTTACATTTTTATCACTTAATTTAATTTTTTTTTTTATTTTCTTTTAATTAAATCAAAATAAAGATTGGAAAAATATTTTTTTATTATTTTAAATTCTGTTTTAATTTATTGGAAAAAAATACAATAAATACCACCACCACACCGCATTCAAAAAATTACGAAATTGTTACAGTAAAGTGAATGGTTTTTTTAAATATAGTAACTCGTTTGATACGCACAGTATTAAGAAAATTATTATTATTATTATTATTATAAACGCCAAACGGAGATCAGTCAGGGTTAAAACTTTTACAAACTCATCGTTACACGCAGCTCTCACTCAACACACAACTATATAGTAAATAAAAATTATAAATAATCTGATTGTGTCACAAATAAAATAAAATACCATAAGTATAAATATATTTTTAATTGTATCAATAAGTGAATGTACGATATACGACGGTTTATACCTTCGATGCAGTTTTATTATGTTGGTAATTTATTGGAATACATTTTTAATTTGCATATAACCAAATATAATGTAATTTATGGCAGATACATTTTTATTTTTATTTTTTGTGTTGCTATAAATATAGTAATTTTTATAAAGAAAATATAATACCAAAAAAATTTCACAATTAAATATTGTTGGGCAAGTTTTATTTTATGCAAATGGCATTTAGAATTTTTCTAATTATCTTTTTCCAATCGTTGTAATATTAAAACATTCACAGTTTGTGTAATATTTTTAGTTTAGCATGACATATAATATATTTTATTTTGTTATTAGTAACACCTAATAATAAAAAATTCATCTGGTCATGTGTGTATTTTACGCCTTTTGTTTTTACATTGTTGCAAATATTTTTTTTTTTCTTTTTCCAATCACTTAAAAATAAGACATTAAATAATTTAATTAATGTCTTATTAATTGCTGCAAATAAAATTATTATTATTATTATTATTATTTTTTATTTTAATAATCATTTGTCGGATATATTTATTTATTTTTTTTCCTTTTGATCTTCTTTCATTTACTTTAATTTTATATGCCACAACATATAATTAAATTGAATTAATTTTAAATCCAATTAAATATTATTACTATATTTTATGCTATTCCACTGCTTTCCAAGCAATTGAATTCATTATATAATTTATAAATATTGAGAAAAAAATAAATATGTTATAAGAAAACTAAAAAAATTAACCACAAAATCAAATTTATTAACAATTACACAATTACCATATTTATTTTAATTATGCTACAACTACAGTCTCTACTGCAACTGCTACAGTTTCTCACTTTTATGTAAATAAATATATTTATGAAAACCAGAAATTTGTTATATTATTTTTTTTTTTTTGGCATAACTTTGAAAGTATACATTTTCTTTAACATTTTGTGTACAGGTTTTTTTTCTACAATAAATGTAAATAAATTATTAACTTGCATTGACTTATTTAATTTTTTAAAAAAAAATTTATAAGACACTTGATATCTCCCAGTGTTTTAGACTTTATTCGAATGATATATATGTAAAGTATTGAACAGATTTTATATTATTCTGGCAATTAGTAAAATTTTACGTGGTTTTACACTTAATTTCTATGTACAACTAAAACTATTATTTTATGAAAATACACTCGGTTTTTTTGTGAACATAAAACACTAATTTTAAATGAGAAAGTAAAAACAAATTTTATTCAAAATATTGGCCATTGCTTACATACACATTTTGACCACCTTTCTGGCAATTTGTGGATACCACGCCAATAGAATTGTTCGTCTTTTGAAGCAAATCATTAAGGACACCCATTTTTCGACTTCTTCATAGGAATCGAAGTGCTGCTCAGCCAATGCGTGTCCCATCGATGAAAACAAATGGTAGCAAGGAAGGAGCCAAGTCTGGTAAATACGGCGGGTAGCATATCTCAGTCAAGTGCTTTGATTGTATCCTGAACCGGTTTTGCTTTGTGTGCAGGTACATTGTCATAGAGCAAAATTACATTGCTGTGTCTTCTGGCCAATTCTAGTCGTTTTTTGATCAATGCATGGTTCAAATAGTTCATTGGTTTTGTCGTTATCGATCAGCATTAACAGTTTCACCAGGTTTTAGGAGCTCGTGGTACACCACACATTTCTGGTACCACCAGACACACATCATTGTCTTCTTGCCGAAAACGATTTTGTTTTGCAGTCGATGTTGATGGTTGTCCTGGATTAACCAATGATTTTTTCCATTTAGGATTCTTAAAATAAATCCATTTTTCATCGCCCGTAACAATTCGATGCAAAATTTATTTTATATCGTGTGTGGCAAGCCAAATTTCAAAAGTGTTTTTTCGGTTTTCCATCTGTCTCAATTCATGTGGCACCCATTTTCCACACTTTTCGATCTTTCCCAGATAGCTTTTAAAACGATCAGAAATTGTTTGTTTTGCAACATTTAACATTTCTGCCATTTGTTTTTGATTCAAAGTGTCATCTTCATCAAATTAAGAGGCTCGTTAACAACAAATGTTCCCTCCATCGAGACATTTGTATCTTGACGCTCACTGGATACCGGTACACCTGGTATAAGCATTTGAAATAATACATTTATACATTCAGTAATTCAATACGCACCATCCTAATATTATTTTCGTGATAAAATCATTTGTTGTTTTTCAATCATTAAAATAATATGAATTTATAAAAAAAAGGAAAAAAAATATTAAATTAATTTAATTTTTAAATTAATTCTTTACAAAATTTTGCGCATTTTGAATATCTGATTACTGATTATTATATTCATATGCGTTTGCGTTTCTACACATATATGGAGATGTTATGTTTTTTTATGTAAATATGTAGTTAATAGTATAATTTTATGAGCAAATCATATATTGTAATTGTTTCAATATATATTATATATTGTACATTTTTTTTTTATTCTACGCTCTAATTATGAAATATTGTATGTTTTATTTATTAATTAATTTTTTTCTTTACGTATATTTATGTACATTTTAATTAAAAAAATAATAATAATATTCATTAACCCGTTTGGTTATCGTAAAACGTCTGTTGTTATGAGAGTATGGTAAAATTTTTTTCAATTTCAATAGATCATATTTTATGTTATTGAATTTTGTTTGTATTTTCGTTTCATCAATGTTTGGTATCAGATATGTTCAAATTCAGTATATGTAACATTTAAACAATAAAATTCATAATCAAAAAATTTGCTTTACCACCACACCGATATCTACTGAAAAGGGTTAACTGTATGAATTGATAAAAAAAAAATGCGTAAGATCAATTGTACATAACAATATTCTACAACAACAATAGCTTTCAGGCTCACAATGCATTGCACAAATCCCATATGGTCCATTATTCGTCGGTCCTGCTATCATGTGATTTATTTTATATATTCAAATCTGCATTAAAATGAACGAGATTGCAGACCATTGAAGTTGTGATTCATTAAGCATTACTGAAGATGGGAAATTTTAAATGGACGTTGTATGGGTATAGTAGATTGTGGAGGATGTACATTTAACAGCTTAGCTTCATATGTATAAATTTAAAAAATAAAATGTTTTTCGTTATTTTATAGCCACACCTCGTCATATGGTATTATGTGTGAACTATACCAAAGGTTTGACGTCGTGTACCTGTGTCGTATATATATTATAATTAAATATTCACCCCTCATTTTTTTTTCCATTTATTTATTTATTTCACAATCAACTATATTTTGTCTTCTGCTCTATATGTAAATATTTCAATATATTACACGCAAAATATAATATACGATTTAAAACAGGTGTCACTCGCTCGTCACACCACTATGCCCAACAATTAAACGAAATTTATAAATATAACCACAAGTTGAAAAACATTTTAATAATCAATTAATCAATGTTTATACAATAATATTTTATTATTTTTGTTTTAGTGTTAATTGTTTTGATGTTAGATTAAAAACATATATAATAATTGAAAATTATGTTAATTAGAAATTATGTATTTTAATTAGTACTATTGTGTACCAATAATTGATGCTATAGCATTTAATAATAATAATAATAATAATAATAATAATAATAATAATAATATAATGAATTAACTGCAGAGTAAATTATGTTTTCTATAATATTATTTGTATAATTGGAAGCGTGTCGTTTTAATTTGTGTGTAAAATAGTATATAATAATTACTTTGTAATCTACAGGTGAATTGAATAGGAAAAAATAAACAATTTTATATTACGTAATTCGGTTACATAATTTTAGATTCTAATATAGTGGTTTTGTATTTTTTTTTTAAGAACGATACACATTTTTCAACACACTGTCGCCTCTCAAATCCTTTAACATTTCATTAATTTTAAATAAAAAGTTTAGCATTTCATTAATTTTTATTTATTTTATTTAACTTCAAAGTTGTGTGTATCGGCTCTTAAAAAATCACCCTGTTTATATAAACTATGTAGTATTGCGATTTTATCATTGTTAAAAGGTATATTATTTGATTAATATTTGAACTATACGTATTAGATTATTTTATTGTTTGATGTACACTTTAATGTGAAACAATATTTATTGTAACATGTTTATGTATTTAGAATGGTCGATGACAGGTGAAAATTACTACTTTATTCATTTGTAATTTATTTATTTAATGTTAAAATGGTAGGCCCCTATTTTTTTTGTTCTATACACTATTGCGGAGAACAAATTTTTTTTTTTTTTATATTGCTCCAAGTGGATCTTTATGTCATCTAATAAACCTTACATTACAGTCAAGTTGGTAAATTACTCCGCCGCATGCGAGTATATAACAATTTGCCAATTGTACTGCAATTAACAAAAGATAGATGTTTTTAAAATTCTATTATTTTTGTATGGGTTGATTAGCCCATAGTGATGTGTGTGTGTGTGTGTGTGTGTGCGGACATTGTTAATCTTTGAGTAGCGGCGTCCAACACCATATTTTCAAAGATATCAGATTTTCTTTTTATTCCATAAACGAACGTAAAATGGTCATCCAGCAGAAAAATTTCCTATTTGTGGATTGAACCCGATATATTTCATAATTAATAACATATATTTCAACGCTATACCGACTGCCCTACTGAGTCGTTTTTTTTTTTACGAGCAACACATTTCTTATTTGAATTTTGGTTAAGTTAATATCACTTTCAATTCACTCTTTTTCTATCTTCTATGGCACATTAAAACCACGTAAATTTATAATAAAATCAAATAATAATAATACATTTTCTATTACTTACAAAATATGATCATATAATAAAAACTATTAAATATTATTAAATTTATTGAATTTATTTATTTATTTTTGTTTTGTTGTTTCAATGAAGTGAAGTGATACAATGAATTTTAATAATATTTAAAGTAAAAATATATTGATAAAATTCCTTTTTATTATTTTTTATTATTTTTTGATGATGTCATCAATATTTTGTTATAGTATTTATTTTATTGTATTTTAGTTTATTTTTAAGCTAAACTATAGAAATGTAAATATTTTTAAAAATTCTCTTATACATAAATATTTATATGTAACTTATTTTGCTATAACATATATATTCCAAATAATATATTAGATTTTATATATAATACAGGGTGTTATGGTTATACAATATATACATGAAGTAATTTTCATTGTCAAGTTTTGGTTACAAATAGTTTATAAGAATTCATCAAATTTATATATTTAATTATCGAAATAAATAGATAGATTCTAATTCTTTACCATATTAAAACAATGGGTGGAATCATGTAAGGTGATAAGTGACAGTCACTGTGGTGATATTCAAAAGTGATCATCTATTTTTTTGCCATCATGTAAGGTGATGAATTTTAGAATCATCGGAAGATGATTTTTATAATGTCATTCGTATCGGTAGTGATAAATAAATACATATTGACATTTTGTTTATTTAAATATATTACTCGTAAAAACATAAAATCTACAAAATAAATCATAGAAATATAATAAAAATCAAGATATTATAATTTTAACGTTAATAAAAAATCAAAATGTTTAGTTAAGTTTCGATTGAATTATATTTTCTTTAGGTACTAAGGAACACAATGGTTTAAGATTTGATTGTATAATCTTTAATAAAAAATTTTATTATTACAAATAAAACCCCGTTGCAAGTTTACGATTTAAAATAATTTGTAAACAATTTAAAATATTTAAATTTAATTTTCGAACACAACTATAGAATATATCTTTTGGTTATTGCCATAAAAAAATTGATAAAATATATTGCCAATCCATACTTAAAAACGCAAGTACAAATATTTGATAAAATATATTTTTTTGTCTTTGTTAATGTTAACAACAAAAAAAAAATTGCGAAATGTATTCTTGAATTATAATATGAAGAAATCTAAAATATTTTCCTTTAATTTATTTGAATATTTTGCGTAGCCCACCAGATTCACAACAAATAACAATGAACGGATTTTTTTATTCCTAAAAAAATATAACCTTATGCACAAAATGACAGCAAAAAAGGCAATCACATGAAAATCGTTACTTTTTGGTGATAGTCATCGGTTATATCGCCGCCCATAGTCGATGCAACATTTCTATAAAATGTAACAGTGACTGTCACTTATCACCTTACGTGATTAATGTTAATTTGGAAGTGTTGAAAATTAAAATTATAAAAAATTAAACAAAACCTATTTGCAAAAAAAAAAGAAACAAATTATCGATCTATTAAACCGCGCGTCTACAAAATACCCTGTTGTATTATGATCAACATCAAATATATATACAAAAGTTTACTTAATGTTTAAAATTTTATAACATAGAAAAACATAAAACAATAACATATAAAAATATATAGAGGGAATTTGTCTCTAAACTAAACAAACAAAGTAATAACAAAAATATTATGTACAAATTCATATCCATTTTAAGTAAATTTAGCGTATTGATTTTTCGATATGTTGTTCGTTAATATATTATTGTATAATATTTTGATGCTTTTCATATGGCATTATTGTGTTTTGGCCCCAAGGAATTTAATTCTTTTTATTTGGTTTTTCATATGAAATAGATTTTTGGCTATATATTTTGTATATTTTATTTTTATTTCTTTCAAGAGTTTATCAATTTTGTGATATTAACTTTTATTTTTTTTTTCTTCTACTATAACAGATATATATCAATATTATTAATATTTAGAAAATGTATAAATAAAATTAAGTTTTAAATATTCATTTGTAATACAATCAATGAAATAAATAAATGTATTTTGTACATTATTTATAATATTCGTTTATATTAATACACAATAATTAACTACATTATAAATATATAAAAATTCTTATAATATAAATTTAAACATGTTTTTGTAATTATTTTAAATCATATTTTAATTGATAATATGTTTGTTTCTCATGATGTTATTAATTTGTATACATATACTACAAGTGTGTGTGTGTGTGTGTGTTACATTATAATAAAAATATATGGTAAAATGTTACAAAACAAAAAAATAAATATGTGTTCAATATCCATAATTTAAAGTGAGAAAGTTCTTGGAAATGTTATTCGAAAAGAATTAAATAAAATTTTATTATACTCACAACAAACATTTATTATTTCCGCCCTCTCTCTTGTCTTGTAAAGTGAAATTAATATTTATTTTAAGTTTTATCGTTTATAAGAGTTATCATATACCAACCATATAATAATAATAATAATAATAATAATAATAATAAGAATAATAATACCACACCGCCGTATAAACATTTTCTGTCACATGTGCAATTACAAATGTGCTAAGAATTATGTATACCCAGAATAAATACACACAATAATATAAATTATTGCAAATTTATATTCACTTTAATGAGAATATAAAATATATATTTCGTATAAAAATTAATGTTTTTGTTGAAAATAAATCCTTTAAAAAATTATTTATCCCATGCTAAAAACCGCACAACGCCAAAATGATATTGTTATTATTTGTTAAAATAAAACTTAATAAAATATGTATAGAAGAAATTTATTGTATATATTTAATTGATATTTAGTTAGTTTAATTTTAAAGTAATAAATTTTTGTAATATACTCGACACGAATGTATGTGTTGGGTTTTTTGGGGAGGGTTATGTACATATTTTATTATCCATCAGTATAAACAAACATACATATTTTTGCTCCAATATTAATACGCTTATAATTTTAATCATTTATGGATGGAAAATCTTATTTTCATATATACATATTTTGTATTGCATTTATACATATTTTAAATATATGTAATATTCAGTAAAAACATGAACATTTGTGCTTAAATAAAATTATTAATTATATATTTTAGCGTTTGATGAACTTAATATTTTACTTTATGCGTTCAATTACGAGTCTACTCTGAAAAAAAAACAGTACATGGATCCAATTAAAAAGTAACGACAAAACAATGAAATATTAATTAATTTTGCTCCAAGGAACTTGGTTCATTGTTAAAATGAAATAACATTTATTAAATCAACGAATAATTCATTAAAACAATTATATCGAAATTGAATGTTTTTTCAATGAATCACTACGTTGGTTTAAAGAATTGTTTAATTGTTTTGATGAATATTATTCATTTTTTCAACGTGTTCTGTTGAATAACTTATTATTCTGAAAATAAATGAATTAATGATCGCGAATTCATTCCGCATCAATGTGAACAAGTACATTAAGATAATTTTTAAAAATGAAAAATATTAATGAATTATTCATTGAAACAATGAAAAATGGGGTTATTAAAAACGCTATTCATTGACATTATGTACAAATTTATTTTCAGTGTACAATATTAAGGTAAAATAAATTATAATAGACAATAAAAGTGTGTTGCTTGATTTTTAATTAGACTTTTTCTTATAAATATTATATTTTTAATTTTTCACAATCAAGTGCGGTGAATTATTAAATACAATATGTAAAACGAAAGTTTGTAGAAATAAATTTTTTTTGGTAAATATAGATAATTTTCAACGCTAATAAAATCTTTGGGATCTTTGGGAGTAACAATTTGTTCGTACTTTGAAAAATGTGGAAAATTTCCGTGGAAAAAATCCACCGATTTTCCAAAGAATGTCCATAGATTTTCCTCTTGATATAATAGTATTTTATTTAGGTCAATTGAAATCTTTGGGTTGTCATAGGGTAATATGTCCAACATATATCCGGCGCGGTTTTGTATTCATAATTTATTTCACCAATCCATCCAAGACCGGTGGGTTCAAATTTTGTATATTTCTTTTATCTACAGATATAATCCTGACTCTTTTTAATTTATTTTCATAATTTTTTAAAAACAACAAGCCACTCAAATCGATATATTTCCGAGGATTTTTTTAAGATTTTTCATGGATTTTATCCACGGGTTTTTTGTTCTTGTTTATTATTATTATATTTGCCATCGTTCAGCACCTTCATTCCGTGCACATAGAACTTCTCGTCCATCGGTACAAAACTGAATCAAACCACGATTTGGCATCATCGTCATAAGAAATTGCTAATACGGACAATTCACGGGTATTACTTGCCAAAATACTACATGGACGATACAAAGATATTTTTGTCAAAATTCGTGAATCAGTTCACAAAAAATATGAATATTAATTCTATGGATATTCTGTGGAATAATGGCAACGAGAAATACTTCTAAGGAAAATCCGTAGAAATTATCATCGGAAATATACGTGGATAATCCAAGGACATTTTTTATAAAAATCCATGGACAGGGTTGCACTAATCATCTAAAATTCCAGCGGATTTCCTCGGATTGAAATTACGGACTACTACATATAATGCGGAAATTTTACGGACAAACTATATGGACAGTTGTGTTACTAGGGATATTACTAGAAATACCCATATATAGTAGAACTGAAGAAAAATTCATGTTTTGAAAGTATCAAGTAATCTATACTTTTATGTTGCTATTTTATGCAGCTATAGTTAGTGTCTTATTTATAATACATAAAAGCGTATAATACCTCCATCCTTCATTAGTTTTCGTTAGTGTGGCGGTCATCCATCTAATCTAATAATGCACGTTTCCAATTATTTACCATATCTTCATATTAACATCATAACACTTTAATTAATATATTGTATATATAAACTTAACGTGACTTGATGCAAATGAGTTTTATATTCGTAATATATTCATATTAATTTATTTATCTATTTATTTATTTATTTTTTATTTCTAATTGAACTATAGTACTCTGGTAATATTAAAAATAGTATTCGTAACCTTGACATCAAAATAATTAAAATAATAAAATTAAAAAAAAAAAATGCATTTACATTTTACATGTTAAAATAAATATTAAAACATATGCCAAAATATTTAGATTAAAAATCAATCAATAAATCACCTTAAAAACCAAATCAATTAACATTACGAAAAAAAAAAATAATATAAAAAAAAGCGAATAAAAAAAAAATTGCAATAAATTATTAAAAATAACAAAAATAAATTCACACACACACACACACACACACACACACACACACACATGTTCAATTCCAAAAATTGTAAAAATAATTATTCACATAAAATTATTAAAGATTTTGTTTTCGTTTTTTTTATGATTTCTTACGTGCTGCTCCGTATATTTTTATAAAATTTTTTTAGCAAATCGTTAATTAAAATATATAAATTGCTGATCTAAATCAATCAATCTTTTCTTTAAAGTGTGTAATTTGAGACCAATATAGTTCCTTTTCTTTTTTTTACAATATTGATCAATATCCTTTTTATTTTGTGTCCTATTTTGGTACTTTAATATATTTGTACATAACTATAATAATAATAATAATGGCTACAATATCGTTTACGATTCATATTTAATACACTCTGTACTGTGGCATGTAATGAAAACTATTTTCATATTCATATATTCAATGAAAATTTTATAAATAAAACACTTTTAAATTTTATGAATTCTTATAAAAATATACGTTACACGTACAGAAAAAGAGTTATCGAAATTGATAATTTGAAATAAAATTTGTGATGATGCGTGAGAAATTTTTTTTTAATATCATCGGAATTCATTCCCCGTGGGACCCCGGTATGTATGATAACGTTCGATGATTGATGATACTTATTTCTTGTCAGCACTACTCCATTCTTGCAATACTTTCTAGATTACTTTTGTACAGAGATGTCATTGGTGGTGGTGGTGGTGGTGGTGGTTGGTAAGTACTTCTTCACTAGATGAGACTTGTTCATGGGTTCTGAATCGATGCGTTATTCATGTGTACAGAACAAATTCGGAAAAAAATTCTCTGGTGAATTCATTTATGAAATTAAAACTATTTATAAATTCACAGGATAAATAACACTGATAAATTCTTTGGTAAAATATTTTAATGAATTAATTGATGAGTTTATTGGTGAATTTATTCATAAAATTGGTACTTACAATTTATGTATATGCATTCATTGAAGTAATTGGAACTACATACAAAAACTCCTACTGGATTGTTATATAGTTTCTAAATGATTATATAATAATTTTTAAAATTCATTTGAATAAATCATTTCTGTTTTAAGATTGCGATGCGACCACAATTTTCTTTTAATCCAGAGAATTTTCCTCAATTTTTATTTTCGAACTTCATCACTGCGCACGGAATTTAATGCTACGTCAATTGAAGTATACATAACGTATAATTATGATGAGAATTTATTATGTTTTTTTTTTTTATTCAATTTGTATACTGAATATCTGTATACATAAAACGCACATTCATACATGTATCATATGCATATGAATTTATATATTTGATACCAATAAACTTATTTGTTGGGTCTATAACTTTGGTTTTGGGGATATTTTGGTAAGAAAAACACATTTATGTGAAAGTAACGGGACATTATATTTTATTCAAAGTATTTGCCATGTGAAGCTACAACTTTTGACCATCTTTGTGGCAAATTATGGATTCCCTCATAGAAGAACTGCTTAGGTTTTAAAGCAATCCATGAATCCAGCCATTTTTTCATATCTTCGTATGAATTGAGCCGCTGTGCAGAAAGGACTGATGGCATCGACCGGAACAAATGGTAGTTTGATGGAGCAATGTCTGGTGAATATGGCGGGTGGGGCAGGACTTCCCAGCCAAGTGGTTCTAACCGGTCTTGCAACGTGTGGTCTAGCATTATCATGCTGTAGAATCAGACGGTCATGTCTTTTGGCATATTCTGGTCGTTTTTGATGCAATGCTCGGCTCAATTGTATTAATTGCTCTCGGTAACGTTCAGCAGTGATGGTTTGTCCCAGTATAAGCACAGCTCATAATACACTACACCAAGCTGGTCCCACCAGATACACAGCATAACCTTCGAACCATGAATATTGCGTTTTGGTGTCGATGGACCTGGTTCACCTGTCTTCACCAATGCTTTCAGACGTTTTGGATTATCGTAATGGATCCACTTTTCATCACCAGTCACAATTCGATTAAAAATTGAATGTCTTTTAAGCAAAATTTCACACATTGTTTTTCGATTTTCTTGTTGTCTTTCCGTCCATTCATGTGGTACCCAATACAATAGATTTTATGGACCATTCCTATCTTCTTTAAACGTTTGGAAACACTTGCTTGGGTAACATTGAATGCCAATGCTAATTCTTCTTCCGTTTGACATGGATCTTCACGGAGTAAAACTTCCAATTCTTCGTCTTCAAATTTTTTTAGTGCTCCAACGCGTTCTTTAACACTAACATCAAAATCATTATTTTTAAACCGTCAATTGTTTTGTGATGGGGGTAATCTTCCCCATAAATTTGTAACAAAAAGCGATAAGTTTCTGCTGCTATGTTCTTCGGAATAAAATTACTTAACTTAACTTCCCGGCAAATGCTGTTTTGTTGGTACAAAATTTTCCATTTTTAATCAACTAAAAACAAATACTTGTTTACACTTCAACTGAATGTCATACACTGAATATGAAAGGTGGATTCAACTACTACAATAGCGAAGTATTGCCACTTCACACGGCGTACAAGCAATACTACTTACGACACCTAGCAGATTATCCCCAGGACTTAGTTGTAGCTACAATATAAGAAAGCAAAAGTTATTTTGCACGAGATTCTTTTATTATTACACATTGCGAATACAAAAATATCACCGCACATAACATTTTAATTATATAATTTATTTATTTATTTTATATATTTCTTTTATATAATTATTATTTATTTTTTGGCCATTTTTTGAGAGCGTGGTGAATGGATTTTTTTTTCATATCTTATATTTGTTATTATTTTTATTATTATATAATTATTATCTGATTAATATCATATGTTTTAGTTTTTATATTTTATTTTTTTTTTGTTTTAATAACACATTTTTATAATTCTAAAAATAAATTTAACTAAACTCTTTCTCTATGTCTATAATAATAATAATAATAATAATAATTAATGTACGCGCATCGATGCAATGAATAAATTTAGTATTTTTTTTTTGGTCAGTAAAATTTAAATTGAAATTAAAAAAAAACTCTTGGTTTTCTTTTTTTTTTATAGAGTGACTCTTCGAAGTACTATTATTTATAATCACATTGTTCAATATAAGTTGAATTGAAAAACTGTGATCAAAATTTTATTCACCAACCATTAATGTAAAAGTATAAATATTATTCTTGTAAATTTCTATAATATAAAAATCGCAAATACATTAAATACAATTCGCATAAATACTTACTTACTTACTCCATGGCGTTATAACCCGCAGGTGCGTTTTTAGCCTTCTCCAACACGCTTTTCTAACCTGACCTATCCGCAGTCAATGTCTTCCAATCCCGAATTTTAAGGATCTTTATATCACAGTTTACTGCATCTAGCCATCTCGCCTTAGGTCTTTCGGCTCACCTTCTACCTTCTGATTTACTATTTAGCAGTTCTTTCGGCACATGCTCCTTCTCCGCATGCGTAATACGTGTCCAAGCCATCCCAATCTATTGATTTTGATTGTTTTGACAATATTTGGTTGACTTGTCTAATTCAAAATTGTATCTTCGCCTCCAACCAACGTCTGTTCTTTGACGGGACCAAATATGCCACGGACTACCTTTCGTTCGAATATCCATTTATTTAATTTAATACGAGTTTTAATATGTTACAATAATTTTATTAAATTAATGCTATAATTGTTAGTATTATAATTGTTAAAAGTAAAAGTAAACACTCTGCGCTAATCAAAACGTAGTAAAGTTATCTAAAAATTATTACTAATATTATATGAGCTCATCATGGCTTATAATAGAAGGTAAATTTTCACAAATAAATTAAGGATTATTTCATACTGTTTTACTAAAAAACTATTTTTCTATTTTACAAACCTATGAATATATAGAACCTACATTCTCAATATCTGATTCAATTTATGGAACAACTTTTTTTTATTGTTACTGGATTTCATGGACTTCATAATATATTAATCGAAACAATTTTTTTTAATTATTTCTTTAATTCATCATCGGCAACGAAAATCATGACGCACGTTAGAAATAAGTTTATGGAAACTATGTTGCTTCTGGTATGTGACACTGGAATTACAAAATTCTTAAACCATGATTAAGATTTATTTTTTATGTTTTGTATATAATATTCAAATTAGCTAAAAATAATGCATATAAAATTTATTCATACACCTAATAAAGTGTGTGTGTGTGTGTTTATCTAAAAAGCATATATTTATAAATTTGTTTGTTTGAAAGATAATTAATTAATATTATAAATACTTGTTTTATATACCACAACACAATTATGGGTTAAATAATAAAATGGATTTATAAAATTTAATTAATTTATATACGAATATATTTTCAAGGACACACAATACATTGTGTGTCGTACAGATAAGCTTTAAAACTTAAATTTCCTGAATATAATTATAATATAATAATTCAAAACAATGGTTTATTTTTATTTGTTTTTTTTTCATTCACAAGATTTTTCAAAAATGATAGAAAAAATATCATAAGGCAGCTAAAAATTACATTAAAATAAGCAAATTCCGTATACAATTTGATATAATTTAATATTTTTTCTTATATATATATGAAATATATATCTAATTTATATTTTTAAATTATTCAATCAATTTTCTATGCGAATTGAATGGATTTAAAATAAAATAAATGGGATATTATAAAACAACAAAAATTTGAATATTTTTTATTTTGATAATAATCTACCTTGAAAAAATAATTTATATGATAAATTATGAAAATTATAATATTTGTCTATTAATATTGAAGTCTGTCTGACTGCGAATATGCCGATGTATTGTTCTTTTAATAAAATATGTGCGTGTATTTGGTATTTGTGTAGTGGGTAGCAATTCTCTTGTACATATCATAGATGTGACTTTAACAATATTTTAAGAATCAAATCGTACAATGAGTGGAAAAATTATTATTATTATAAATGCGTTGTGCATAATTTATTTATATTATTGCATGAAATTTTTCACCTTTTTTGTTGTGTACCACCACGCCATCGTTACTTTTTAACACTAGAACTACCAACATTTTATGTATACCTAGTTGTACCAATCCGTCAATTTGACGGATGTATGAAAAATGGAATAAAAAAAAAATTGTAAATATATAAACTTCAATATTTATTGCAATTCAAAATAAAAAAAAAAGGCAAACGTTCAGTTTAAATCAATTAATAACAAATCTTTAAAATATATAATGTAAATAAAGTAGAATTTATGCAGCACATTTCTTACAAATTGATATTTTTTTAGCTGTACACTTCCCACACACACATATATTTCGTGCATTTGAAGCAAATAGAATTGGTTCTGTTTTTATTGCATAATCCAATTACACATGATTTTCGATCAGTATTCTCTTTAGAATTTTTCGAAATCGAATCAATATTCCTATATATTCCAATTTTCTGACTGAGTAGATTTCGATGTTTTGTTGCTTGTAAATTCATTAGCAAGTTCTTCAGATATAGATTGTTATAAAAATTGCTTTCTAGTTCTATTTTCATTGGTGATATCTTTATATAATCTCCACGCGTTGATTTCTGCCAAATCTAAAATATTGTCAAATATCTGCAATCTACAATCTGCGAGAACTTGCCTTTACACTATATTTGCGAGCCATTTAGTCTACGTTACGTCTACTCCGAACTTAGTTTTGTTGTAGAATTCGACAGTTTTTGGCAAAAGTTTATAATTATTGACAATCTTCACAGTCGTATGCTTGGAACTTAGAAGTAATACTTTTTTTTTAGGTTTCGATTTGTAAATAGTGAGAACTGTATTATCAGATCTTAATATTATGCTATCGTATAGAGCCATGTTATCTTTTTTAACTTTTGCTATATTTGGTAATTCTTTTTTATTGTTTCGAAGAGTTCCAACTAATATTGTTTTTTTTTAGCTAATAGCGTTTTTGCCAAGAGAATACTAGTAAAAAAGTTAACAGTTGTCATACTTCTTCCGCAACCTAAATAAGGTTCAACAAGATTTAGAACCACAATCATTTTGACGGATTGGTATATTTAGGTATATGTTAGATTTTTCTCTACAATTAAAGCGTTGACAGACAAGGAGAAAGTTAATTTGTGAGTACCTTCGTGTCAAATTAAAAGTCATCATAAATTTGAAAAATAATATTTTTACAAAAATAATAAAATGAAATGATTGAAATATATAATTCCGTCAAAATGACGGATTGGTAGTTCTAGTGTTAAGAACAAAATTCGAAATTATAAATTATTAAATAAAAATCGATTGTCTCGTTTTTGATACAAATTAATTTATTTCTTATATTGATTTCATTTACGAATCTACTATCAAATTTTGTATTAACTCAAAAGACAATGTATATATCAATTTTTAGTGGCTACACCACATAAATCCTTATTTGTTTGAGTCATTCATTAACTATTATATGCGAAATGAAAAATTTTACAATGATATTTAAATTACTTTACACATTATTATTATTATAATTTTTTTTTATTTTGTAAATTATGTAATTTGTGTCACAAAACAATTATTATTATTTAATTTATTTATTTTCATAAATTGTTAAATTGTTTTGTGTGTGTGTGTGTGTGTGTGTGTTTGTGTGTTATATTTGCTGTTATTACAAAATATATATACAAAATAATAACCCATAACAAAAGACAACACCAAAATATATGAAATAACATTGTTTATTTACGTTTGATTTGATGAACGTGAGAATACATTTTTTTTGGGTGTTTTAAAATATTTTAATTTTACCACTCGTCGTCGTATGAATAGATCTTTTTTTATTTTTTTTCAAATTTTTATTACGATGTTGTGTAAAAAAACATCAGCACACATTAAATTTTAAAATAATGACAATAACTAGTATAAAACATTAACGTCAACATAAAATATATCATCACCATCACCATCATCATCATCATCATCATCATCGACGTTGTTACAATACATGAATTTTAATTGAAAATAAAATAAAAATAAATAAATACTATAAATAAAATTGATAATCATCTTAATTAGTTCAGTAAAAATAATAAAATAGAAAAAGTTTGTTCTGCTCTATGAATAGAAATTAATCTAATTATTTTTTTTATTTTTTTTTTTTTGCTATTACTCTCTGGGTCTCTATATAAATGAAATAATTTTTTAATTTAGATTTTGTAATATTTATTTTTAATATAAATATAACATTCATTGATTTAATAATTTAAAAATAAAAACATTTCAGTAACTCAGTAAAAAAAAATACCATAACAATTTTGTAGTTTTTCAATGCATTTATGGAAAAAGATGGAACAAGATTATTTGCCTATTTGTTTAACCTTCATTTATTTCTATGTGTTTAATGGTAATCGGAAATTTTTCTTTAATAAGTAATTAGAGGTACCCTTTTGAAACGCTAAAATATTGATTCAATTTGATTTGTTTTTGGGTAATCACCAATTAAGAATTATTTCTAGAATCTATATGTAATATTTTTTGATGGTTATTATAAATCTATTGCTTTCTATTAATCTCATGTTCGTTTTTTTTAACGTATGCTGTGCTATTTTATTAAAATAAGAACAAATATAAGAATTATAAGAAAATATAAAAATTATTGTATTTCTTAAATATACCAATTTAATTTTTATTTATAATAATTGTTGGAAAATTACTTAATTTTATTATTTAATTTCAATATATTTTTATCTATTAGTTAATTGATTGATGCTGGAATAAAGTAAATTTTTGTTTTGTTCTTATTAAATTTATAAAATATAAAAAAAAATATTAAATCAATTTTTATTGAAATTTATGCAGATACTTTTGATTTAAAATACGTTAAATGTTATGTCTAAAAGTTTATTTTAAATTATCATATTTCATTATTATCTCCTTAAATATACACTCCCTTATCCTATCTCTATGCAATGCTCTATGCACATTTTTGATTATTCAAAACATTAGTAAAAGTCTTCAGAAGCCAATACTTTCTTCACCTCTGAAATTGTGTTCATTTTAATGCAGATTTGACATTGGGTAACTTTTACAATCAATCACATGATTTTTTGTTTATTAAATTATCTTTACAATCAATGTTACAAAACAGTTTCTTACTGTATACTTTAAGAACCAAAGATATTGTGTAAATATTTTTGAAATGTATAAATTATTTATTTTGATTTAATATTAGGTTGTCAACTATCTCCCTTCCGCCTTTTTGCTCTTTATTCAATGCTTTATAAAAAGTGTTACAGTAATCGGATTTAGTTCAAATATGCGCCGTTTTGTTCGATAATCTGTTTCCATCTAGACTGCAACTTCATAATACCTCCCTCGTAGAAGCCCCCCTCCTTATTTGCGAAGAACTCGGACAGCCACTTTTCACAAGCCTCTTTTGAGATCAACTTTACACCACCAAGGGCGTTCGCCATGGACAGGAACAGGTGGTAATCACTTGGCGCTATGTCCGGGCTATATGGTGGATGCGATAAAACCTCCCATCCGAGCTCCCGTAGCTTCTGACGAGTCATCAACGAAGTGTGTGGTCTGGCGTTGTCCTGGTGGAACACTACACCCTTCCTTTTGGCCAATTCTGGACGCTTCTGGTCGATCGCCTGCTTCAAGCGGTCCAGTTGTTCGCAGTAGATGGTAGAATTAAGCGTCTGGCCATATGGGAGCAGCTCATAGTGGATGATTCCCTTCCAATCCCACCAAACACACAGCAAAACCTTCCTGGCCGTCAATCCCGGCTTGGCCACTGTTTGGGACGATTCACCGGCCTGCGACCACGACCGTTTTCGCTTGATATTGTCGTATGTGATCCATTTTTCGTCGCCAGTCACCATCCGCTTCAAGAATGGGTCGAGTTCGTTCCGTTTCAGCAGCATTTCGCAAATGGAAATTCGGTCCATTAGATTTTTCACTGTTAATTCATGTGGCACCCAAACATCAAGCTTTTTTTTGTATCCAGCCTTCTGCAGATGGTTTAAAATGGTTTGGTGACTAACTCCCATCTCCTGGGCGATGTCACGAGATGCCACATGCCGGTCTAACTCGATGTATTCCATGATTTGATCGGTATTTGTCGTCACAGGTCTTCCGCCGGCTGGCTTATCCATGGTGTCGTTTTCACCGGCTCTGAATCGTCGAAACCATTCCTCCGCGGTTCGAAGTGATAGAGTACCATCCCCCAAAACACCATTAATCTCACGGAACGTTTCTCTAGCGGATTTGCCTTTAACGAAGGAAAACTTTAAAATAGCGCGAATTTCGGCGTTAGTGAACTCCATGTTTACACGTCTATAACTGTTGAACGCAATATCCAAACTAATCATACATAGCGTCGTTTTGTTTGTTATGTCAAGAGCTTTCAAATTATGTACAGTGTTGCCAGATACGAGCTCTGTAGCGCTTTATACATAGCCGCGAAATTAAAAAGACAAAAAGGCGGAAGGGAGATATTTGACAACCTTATATATGAAATGTTGGCATGGAATCCAGTGATCAAATTATCCTTAATAAAACCCTAAGCATTAATAATCATTATCCTATAAATATTTGTTATTTATTGAAATCTTCTTATTAACTCCGATCGAATATGTCTTTTTAATCTTCGTGCTTGTTCGTTGGCATTAAAAATGTTTCATCACAAATTGGTTTGGATGTTCCTGCAATCTTTTATAATAAGCTGTACTTTTAGTTTTAATTGAGTCTTTAATCGAACAAATATTTTTAAGTCCTTTCTTAAAGAATCCTTGCACAAATACCATGGTGCATTAACCATACTACGGAGCACCTTTGATTGGAATCTTTCTATTATATCTATATATTTGATTTACATGTAGCGCTCTATAGTTCAATAACTCCATACTGGTCTTATGATTGCCTTATATACAATTATTTTCCACTCTAGTGATAAATGTGACGGTCGCCACAGCCATACCAATACAGTTTGTTGAACTTGGGTTTTTTTTGTTTTTGTTTATAATTGGCGTTTTCCAATTTGGGCGCCTATCCATATACATACCCAGGTATTTTGCTGAGTTAACATGATGTAACATATTATTTTTTATTTTTTTACCGCCGTACAGTTTAAACTACCCAGGGTAAATGTCACGTGAATTGATTTTTATTCACCATATTCGGAGCCAATTTTGAATTTCAGTCAAGTTTTGTTGTTGGAGTATGTTGAAGCTTTCATTGGATTTATATGCGTTGCTATGATTACATATATGTCATTTGCAATATAGTTGCCGTTGTATGGAAGAAGATCCGTCGTTTAAATGAGATATAAAAGTGGGACCAAACCACATCCTTGGCTTGGAATGCCAACCTTTTTATTGGAAACATTGTTGTGTGTTCCTCAAGATGATTAACAATAAATTTTATGATTTTAATATTTGGAAGTAACATAGTGGTGAGATAGTCGATTTTTCGTTTTTTATTTTATACAGGAAGCCTTCATGCCATACCCTGTCTAATGCGTGCGAGATGTAGAGAAAAGTCGCAGAACATAATAACTCTTCGTTTTAAAAAACATTGATTATTTGATTTATGTATTTGTTCTGTAGTTGCGTGATGTTTGCGGCAGCCAAATTGATTTTGTTGTTATTTTGCAACATTACTATATTTTTAATCTTTTAGCAATTATAGTTTTTCAAAAACTTTTGAAACAGCTGATAATAGGCTAATTGATCTATATGATTTTAAATCGTCATGTTTCTTGCCTGGCTTTGGTATGAGAATAATTTGAGAACTATCTTGACCGACAATGCATTGTGCGCTTGTGCGTTATCATTATGAAAAAAAATTGTTATGTAACATTTGTGTTACGCTGCTCTATTAAAACACTTATCATTTTTTTTTGGCAAAATGAAGAAAAAAATCTTGTATACAAAGAAAGCCCTTGGTCATATGTTTACAAACACGGGAGGGATGGAAATCGATACGTTAAACAACTGTAGGTTGTACAACTTTAGCTTATATTTGTAGTTTTTCTGTGAAAGCATCAATCTCGTTATTTTATATAGCCATACACCTCACCTATACAAGCAATTAATTTCAACAACTTTTAACTTCTGTTGTATAAATATATGTTTTATGATCCGCACATTAGAAATTTTACTTATACCAATATATAAAATGAGTTATTTGTTTTGTCTTTAATTATTATTGAATAAATAAAAAAACCAAAAAACTGCCATAAAACTTTAAAAAGGATATTTCTTTATAGGTTGTACATTATTTAAACAAATATATAAATAAAAAATGTCAAAATAGAAATTTTAATTTAAATGTTATTTTTAAATATATGTTCAATGTCGAATGGAAATAATTTAAATAATGAACAATTTTTATTTTTTAATTAAAATTTAATTATTTTTTTTTTTTTTGTAATGAATACCGTCCAGAGAACACAGAGAATTAGAATTTTTCCACAGGCAAAATGTATTATATTAAATTTATATACAAAATCATTTATACAATAAATAAATATACTTACACACTGTATTAACATGTAAATAAATGTATTATACTCTCTGGTAAGTAATACATTTAAAATTAATATCCAGTGGTGAAAATGTTTATATATTTTATATATTATTTATATATTTGACCTGAATATTATTATTTAATGGATGTGTGTGGTGGTGGTGGTGTATCGTTCGCATATATTTGTTTTTATTTTATTTTATTATTATTATTATTTTTTTTTTTTTACTATATTTTATTTTATGTTTTAATTGCCATTTAGGCCTAAATTCTTAATGGGTTTAACAAGAATTATTGTTATTATTATTATTGTTGTGGTTTGGCTCTATGTATATATATATGGAATTGGAAATCAAAGAGGGATATCTTTACTGAAATAATGGTATAAAATATAAAAGAACACATATGTCTTGTTTTTTTTTGTATATACTAAAATAATTTTTCGTGTTTCTTCTTGTCAAGGAACGAAAAACCATTTAATTTGATTTATATTTATTTTAATAGTTGACACATAATTATATATACCAATTTTATATACCATATATTATTGTTAATTTAACTTATATAATAATAATAATAATAATAATAGTTGTTATTAGTTTTACTATATTTATTCATATATAAATAGACTTGTTAATACAGAAGTTAGTCATTTTCATTGAAATTAATATGCATACGAATGTATAATAATAGGTTTTGCAAACCGATAAATTGATTAATAGTTATTTTTTATTATTTTAGTTTTATTAATGGTGTCAATTTTACAATATAATAATATATTTTTATTTGAGATTAATACCTTCTGATAAGCTACTTTAACTTTAATTTATTGTTATTATATTTATAATTGAAATACATAAATTCTAAAATAGTTACCTTGACTGTCAAAATAAATGCGACATATGTATTTATGTATAATAATATGGAATTATAATATATATTTGTATATTTTTACACCACACGAATATATCGTGACAATTTCTTTTCTCTCTGCGATACATTAAGATCAGATGGTTCAGCAGCCACGAAGCGTCATATAGATAAAAAAAAAAAAAGACAGTGACTACCCTAGAGAATATGCCATTGTGTCTACGTTAGAAGAATGTATGTGTTAAAAAGATTTTTACGGCTTATATCAAAAATACTTTAAAACTTATGTTTATACAAAATATTCATAAATTTTTCGCATCTAAAATAAACAATATCATAAATTAGTCTTTACTTATAATATAAACCATTAAATTTAATCAAAATACAATACAAAAAAACCAATCAATTTGAAATAAATATAAAGGAAATGTGTTGATCTATGACTTAAGTAGATGTATATTTAACATGCATAAAAATTATCTTTTAAATTTATCTTTATCTTTTCGTAGTCAAATATTTATCTTTTCATGTCATTTTTTATCTATGAGTTTATCTTTTGTTTTTCATATAATATTTTGCTAATTTTTTCATATCGACTCTCGCAATTTAATACATACTCAATACTATTTTCTATACTGCGTATTATTGTAAATATTATCATACTATCATATATCCATAAGTCAATCACAAGCACAAGCATTTCAATTTTTTATTTTGAATATAGTTCTGGATTGTGTTGCCTTTTTTTTTAGTAGTAAAAGTAGATATAGAAAAAATGGAATTCCATTGAATATAAGTTAAAGATAAAAAAATCTTATTACAAAGTCAGATTTACTGGTACTTTATTTATGAAGCTGTTAGCTGGAAAATGCATAAATTATTTTACTTTCTATATAATTGTGTAATAATAATTAATAAAATATGTTTACCCAAACCAATCGAGCAAGCTTCGTTACTGTGGTTCACATTATATAAATAATAAAAATTTAAATTTAAATTGAAAATACTTTGGTTAATTATAAGTAATGTGTAAAATATATGTATCTATCGTCTGTAAATTGTTTACACAGAGGCACACACACACACACACACCACTCAATTATTTAAATAAAAAACTGATTGTTATTATACAACAAGTATCAGTTTACTTCATCTTATTTCAAAACAAATGAGCATACAAAAATACAATATATTGTTAATGCCATAATTTATATTATTTATCGCATATGGTATGTATAGTAGAAAAATGAGAAACTGGTTTCACCCACACAATACTTATTTTTTTTTATTATTTTTATTTTGGTTTTTTAAATACAATATATTTTTTTTTACTGCTGTAATATTAATTTATATGTTTATTTATTCAGACATTAGTTGCTATCGCATATACGCGTATTAATGAAGAAAACTAAAAATTAAATGTGTGTACACACATGCAAAAACATATAAAATGAAAATAAAAAATCTTCCAACCATCTAACGATGGCGCGAACGACGTTTTTTTTCGCATATTATTTATATATTGCATTTTGAATTTTTTAATTAATTTTAATTTAAATTAAATATTTTAGGTAGTTTATTCACTAATTGTATAAGCGTTCAGTTGATGGTGAATTTTATTATTAAAATAACCGAAAGCATGTGAACTCTGTGAAATGATAGGGAGATTTTTGAATGATTGGCTTTTCTGTGTGTAACCCAATGTTCAAGTTTTATACCATATATTATTATAATTATATAAATAATAAGTTTAATTAAATTAAATAAAAAAATCACTCTGGCAAAATATTACGTCTAATAGCCCATTTTTGTTTATCATCAAAAATAATCTGCCACTGGGTAACATCACCTTTTTTAATTGTTCATCAATAACAGCTTGTATTCGTCGGCGTATCATAGTTGGAACAAAGTTTTCCGAATAATTTGGTGTAAACGATGACCATAAACTTTGTGTTAAAATCTGATTTGCCCTAGTAACACTGTCCGTAGTTTGTTCGCAAAATTTTCCGCATTATATATGTAGTAGTCCGTAGTTTTAATCCAAGGAAATATCTTTCTTACGGATGTCCACTGGAATTTTATATGATGAGTGGATTTTTATAAAAAATATCCTTGAATTATCCGCGTATATTTTCGATGATAATTTCAACGAATTCTTCTTAGAATTATTTCTCGTTGTTATTATTCCACAGAATATCCATAGAAATTATATTCATATTTTTTGTTTGCAAATCCACGGATTTGGACAAAAATATCTTTGTATCGTCCATGTATTTTGGCAAGTAACATCCGTGAATTGTCCGATTAACAGAATAAATTTTCTTATGAAGTTGATGCCAAATCGTGGTTTGATTCC
Organism: Bibio marci; assembly: GCA_910594885.2. Classification (NCBI taxonomy): domain Eukaryota; kingdom Metazoa; phylum Arthropoda; class Insecta; order Diptera; family Bibionidae; genus Bibio; species Bibio marci. Next base: position 45,924,934 of record OU343114.1, read on the forward strand.
GTTTTTTACCGCGATAGACCAGCAGTACTATGAGCACGGAATGAAGATGCTGAACGATGGCAAAAATTCATCGATTGTGCGTTTTTTTTTTGTAATAAATAAGAAAAAAAAACCCGTAGATAAAATCCATGAAAAGTCTTACAAAATTCCTCGGAAATATATCGATTTGAGTTGCTGGTTGTTTTAAGAATTATGAAATTTAAAAAATTAAAAAGAGTGTGGATTATTTGTAGATAAGCGAAATATACAAAATTTGAACCCACCTGTCTTGGATAATTGGTGAAATAAATTATGAATACAATACCTCGCCGGATATGTCTTGGACATATTACCCTGACAATCCTATTCACCTAAATAAAATGCTATTGTATTAAGTGGAAAATCTATGGACATTCTTTGAACAAATTCCAATATAACTTTTCCATGGAAAATATGTGAATTTTTGTGCACGGAAATTTATCTCATTTTTCAAAGTACGGACAAATTGTAACTAGGGTGGACGCAGTGGAATTTCGGTAATAAATTTCGACTGCTGATGAATGGTCACCGGATTAGCAAGTCATATTACTCCAAGTAAAGCTTATGGCATCTATACTAAACATTCATTACAACCATGTTAGTAAATTATTCCGCATGGAAGTCAATAACATTACACCAATTGTACTGCAATTAACGAAAGATTAATGTTTTCATAATTCTATTATTTTTATAACCGTGATTAGCCCATATATATACTGATGTATATATGGCACAATTCACCATACTATCGCAAAATATATGAAACCGTTTGAATGTTGAGTTTGTGTGGCAAAAAATTGAATATTTAAGTATGTCAATACATAATAATTTTGGTAAAAAAATTTTAAAACACATACACTCTGTCCGGAAAAATATATTTTTTTTTTTTTATTATTTAAGTAATATATTGCTCCAAGTGGAACTTTATGCCATCTAATAAACACCTTTCATTACAGTCAAGTTATTGTAAATTACTCCGCATGGGAGTATATAACAATTTAACAATTGTGAACTGTACTGTACTGTAATTAACGAAAGATAGATGCTTTTTCAAAATACTATTATTTTTATATGGGTGATTAGCCCATAGTGTCCGGACATATATACGTCACCAAATCATTGATAATGCTGAAAATTAAAATGCTGTCGTTACCAAATAATTGCAATATTCTTTGTTGACTTTATACGAAAAATTCTTTTTCTTGTATCGCCAATATGGTAATTTCAAATCGCAATGCACATAGTTTCATTTTTATGGACAATTATTATTGTATTAATTGTTTAATTTGAATGTTTTTTTTTTTTTGTATTTTGATTAAATGTGGTTTTTATTTTGCCTGCTCGATCTAAAATCCTGCGTACCTTATGTGATTTGTATTATTTGTAGTTGTAGTTGACACATTCTTTCACTGACAATGAAACTAATTTTTTTTTTTATTTAATTTTACCATATTTTATTCAACTGCTCTTCTTTTATTAATAATATTTCTTAATACTCTGAAATTTGCAGCAAACTTTCTTCCACAACTTCTTCTTCTTCGATTATAATCCATCACATATTTTGTCCAGAAATAAAATTGTCTTTATGTAATTATTATGAATTAATTTAACTATCTTGCAATTATTTTATTGTATAGGCAATTATTTAATTATTCGAGTATATTTGGTGATTTTATTCTAACAAAATATAATAACAACTCACACATGTACACGGTATACATGTAACTATAAATATTATCGACATTAATCTATAAATGAGTTAATTTTTATATAACATATTTATTAAATTTAAAATCGTGAATGTAGTATTATAAAATATAACTTCTTATACACGTTTTTATTTACATTTTTTTTATTTTTACAAATTCAAATGTTCGTTCAATTTTTATATTGTCAACTAATTTTTTTGTGTAGAAAAAAAAAATTGATTATACCAATAAAACAAAGAATATTTATAGACGGTTGTGTAAAATGTATGGCTTATAAATATAAACCAGAAAAAATGAATACATTTACTAATATGATTTTAAATGTATATATATATTTATTTTTATTGTCAGTCAAATATATATTGTGTGCATTAAATAGTTAAATATTTGACCTTATCAAACTTAAAATTGGTTACATTATAATAAGAACAATATGTGTATTATATTAATAAGAATATAAAAAATCGAAATAATAATATTTAGAACTTAAAAGAGGAACAAAAAAAAAATAATAATAAATAAACACAATATAAAGTATCAAATTATATCGTGACTACGCGTTGTTATGGCTTTTTGTCTTCTATTTTAAATTGAATAGAATTAAAAAATTTGAATTTGACTATTATGTAGATTTCAATATATCTATAAATATATATACGAGTAAGAAACAAAAAAACGTCTTTATTTGTTAATATTTCAACAACAATTTTTATGGTTTTATTTCTTAACAAGTTTGGATTATTTTCTATATACAAACACAAATATTGAAAATAAATAAATATTGTAAATATAGGAATGAATATAATTTGTATTATTAACTATATATTAAATATTATATTTTGTTGTAAGTGTTGTGTGTGGTGTGGTGTCTTTTCAAGCATTACATATTTATTTATTATTATTATTATTATTATTATTATTTTTCTTAAGTGGGTGGGTGGATGTGGTGTGTGTGTGTGTGTATATATATCTTTTTATCATATTATTACATACCATATATATATACAATTTACGTCGAGCATACACAAATATGGATTTAATATAGATATATATATATATAGAAGACCATATAAAATTGAATAAAAATTACTAATAAATGTAGGCATTCGCTGTTATATAAGTATAAGATTAAATTAGGTTTCTTATTTATAGTTTTATCAAGAGATTTTGTAACCACAATAGATTTATTATATTTATTAAAATATCGGAAAAACTAATTTTTTTTTCTATCAATTAATAATATATTACGAAATCTATTTAATAAATAATGATTTTTATTACATATATCAGAAAAATAATCAAACTTATGGATGTTCAATTTAAAAATAATATAATAATAATAATAATAAATATGTCCTTGAAAATATTGAAAAAAATCAATATAATATTTCTCTGTGTAATATAAAAAAGATGATAAAATAGATAAAATGCATATATAAATTCAAAAGAATAGATATTTAATCCATTGGTATTTCATCTTTGTCATATTTAATTTAATTTTAATATTTCAATTTATATATAATAATTTGATATCAAATATGCGTGATTTAACTGTAGGCACTTGTATACGTATTCTGTCTGATCCGAGACCGTGTTGTAGAGTTCATAACTAGTTGTTTTTCCGAAGTTGGTTAGTTAACCATACGTCCAACCTACTGAATCAATCTGCAAATTCGTAGGATCATTTACAGGGGTATATCACCTCTGCCGAAAGCAGTTACATTGGCGCCGCTGATTCCCCTTTACTATTTGGTCCCGTCAAAGAACAGAATGATTGGAGGCGAAGATACAATTTTGAATTAGACAAGTTGTACGGTCAACCAAATATTGACAAAACAATCAAGATCAATAGATTGAGATGGCTTGGACACGTAGAATGCATGGAGGAGGAGCGTGTGCCGAAAAAACTGTTAAATAGGAAACCAGAAGGTAGAAGGAGAGTCGGAAGACCTAAGGCGATATGGCTAGATGCAGTAATCTGTGATATAAAGATCCTAAGAATTCGGGATTGGAAGACATTAATTGCGGATAGGTCAGGTTGGAAAAGCGTGTTGGAGAAGGCTAAAACCGGGTTGTAACGCCATGGAGTAAGTAAGTAAGTACTTGTATACGTATGATGTGATTGTTTTCGATCAAAAATAATTGTTTTTACACTCTGTCTACTTTGATTTTGTATACAGAGAATTTGCTGTTCAAAAATGCGTATTTATTTATTCAATTAAACATTGTAATAAATTCTTCTTCCATGCAATATATATTATTTCTATTTCAATTAAATGAATATCGAAAATTAACCCGTTGACTCAATATTAGTGGTGGGAATAATTACCAAAGGTATGTGCGGTTAAATATGTAGATTTATATATAAAATAAATATAGCTATATATATAATTTAAAAAATCCCATCATTGACGTGCACCTGCATTAATAATTAAAATTCATTGTGTAACATTTTATATTTTAAATATAAAATATATATTTATATAATTTAGAACGGCCGAAAACCGAATGCAGCATTTATTTTTATTTCTGTTATTTGTTATCTATCATCTGTACTCTATACAATTTAGCCAGTGTCGAAGCTTGAAAAAATGTTCACTATATTTTTCTGGTAGCCGAGTTGAAAGTAAGCTATATTACGAAAAAAAAAATTGGAATGTCCACTTACTAAATTTTCCGGAAAATCGACGTTTAAGAATTATCATCTTTTTAAATTATGGCTCATAGTTTTAACGGATTTCCAATTTTCCATACAGAATTGCAAATTATAATCAATTTCCAATATTTCATAGAAGACATTTTTAAAATCGATTCACACATTCAAAAGATATGACCGCGATTTTCCGTTTGATAACATTGAAATTTTGTATGAAATAATGGTACTGGATAAATTTTGTGATGGGTGTTCACTTTATACAGTACCAAAAAATGTCCATAAATTTTCTCTGCCATCAATTGGAAAATCGGTCATATTTTTTGAACGTGTAAATCGATTTTAAAAATTTCTTCTATGAAATATTGGAAATTGATCATAATTTAAAATTATGTATACAAATATGGAAATCCGTTTAAACTATGGTCCATAATTCAAAAAGATGATAATTCTTAGAAGTCAATTTTCCGGAAAATTAACTAAGTGAACACTTAATTTTTTTTTTTTATAATTTAGTTTAATTTTACCCAGGTTTTAAGAACAATACAATGATATTGAAAACTGAATGCTATTTCTCAGCCCTTGTGCATTGAGCTTAGCTCATAATTATTAAGTATTTTATAAAATAAGATTTATTTGTGTCTATAGTATACAATATCCAATATTAATTATTTCTGCGATTCGATATAAATCTGGGCTGGTTACGACCTCTATCAATATTGGTTTAACAGTTATAAAGATATCGTGCGTTTGAACCTTAACCATACACATTCCATTCCGTTCAAGCATTTGCCACTTCTGTACACAATGTTTTTAACCTAGCACAATACTAAATTACCGTCTAATGCGATACCATATATATTTACTTGTAAATATATACTAAATTCTATATTACGTCATATTTTGAAACGAATATATAAATGAAACGTTAAATAATATAATAACAATATAAATATGTATATAAATATATATGGTGTACGCGGTGTGGGTATAAAATAACGAGATTTATGTTTCTATACAGGAGAACTATACGTATGCGCTAAAATTGTACAACGGTCAGCTGTGTAGTTTGAAGTCTTCTCTATCGATTGTCACCCATCCCGTGTCTGTAGCTATATTATAGTGGCCTATGTTGTGTTTTAATAGAGCAATGAATTTCGTATATGAAACTTGAAAAAACCACTACTGAAACTTATCATTTCAATTTAAAGAAGTATATTTATATGGCAATGAATTTTTATAATGTAACCTGATAAAAATATTGAAAAAATCGGTTATCTGATCGTCGGTTAACTCTTCCTTTAATTATAGGAATTAACAAAGAACACTTAAGACAAATTTCACATCACAATTTCAACAGTGTGTGCGAAAATGGTGCTCACACTGCACTGTCTGCCAAGATGTTTTTTTTAGCTAAACATATTTATTAGACCATTCGGCTTATTCGCTTGACCCGGCTGGCACCATGTGATTTTTATCTCTTCCCCAATATCAAGTAGGCATTTAAACGAAAGAAGAGCGAACAGCAGAAAAACACTTCCCAGTACTGTTTTGAATAATACAAAATTGTTTTGCATGAACCTTTGTAACGACAGAGTGTGGTGTATATTGAAATGTTCTTTCCATATAGCATACTAGTCTCATTATTTTATAGCCACACCTTGTTTTGTATATATATATGAAAAGGATAATAGAAAACTCCTAAAGTATTAACAACAACATTTATAAAAATGAAAACGTTACATTACTTTTATATATAGGATTTTGTCTAAAAATTTCATAAAAAATATATAACTTTTCAAGTAAAACTAATGAGTTTTGGTTTTGATTGTAATTACTATTAATTATTTCGTGAGTTAAATAAAGATTAATTATTGTTTAGGTTGTTGCTTATTTGTTGTTGGTATTGTTGTTGTTGTTGTTGTCGTTGTTGGTTGATTTTAACATTTTTCGTGTTTTATATGAGGTTGATTATTTATAAATAAACAACAATATAATAAATATGTTTTATATATTCGGTAAAACATTAAGCCAGAAAAATAACAAAATTTTATGTTGTTGATAACATATTTTGTGTATATACATTTATGCGTGTGTGTGTGTGTGTTTGTGTGTGTTGATATATAGAAAACTATAATCATAATGGTATACAGTTTCTTTATGATAACAAATGTTTATTTGAATGATTCTATAATAAATAAAGAATTCTTTTTTCTGTTTTATTGTGGCATAATAATATATTCATGTCATACAATTATAAGTGAGTGAATTGGAAAAGTGTGAATATATAATAAATCTATATATATCTATATATTGTGTATATTATTGTATCCTTAATGTCTATAAGTATGCATATAATATTAAATGGACGCCTTTGTAACATTTTTCCGTTTCGACGCCGGTCGATGAAAATAAATACAATGAAAATGCTTTTAAAAGATAAAAAGATTGTCAGAATATTTTATTGCCCTTTTAAAAGCGTTGAGTGTTGTATATTCATATATCGAAAAAATATTTTTTGATGTAACATTTTCATTCTGTCTTTTCTGTATATAATAATAAAATATATGTATATGGTATAAATGGAATATTGCCGGTATATATGTGTGTCTGCTATAGATAAGATATAAATTGTATTATATTGTAAATATATAGATAACTTCAATTTATATGTTTATTATATATAGAATATGTACTATTATTGCCAATATTGATTAAATTGTCTATCGATATATATATATATATATATATAGCAGTGACGAAGGCTGAAAATTAGCATTCAGTTTTCAATATCGCTATATAGTTTTCTTATAACCTGGGTGAAATTAAACTAAATTAAGAAAAAAAACTTGGATGTTCAACGAATTAAATTTTTCCGGAAAAATCTTGACTTTTCTGAAATTATTATATTTTTTCATTATGGGCCATAGTTTTAACGTATTTCCATTTTTGTATATACAGAATTTCAAATAAAAATCAATTTCCAATCTTTCGTAGAAGAAATTTTTAAAATCGATTCACGCGTTCAAAAGATATGACCGATTTTCCGATCGACGACAGAGAAAATTTAAAGAAATTTGTGGTACTGCATCAAATTGACTACCAAATGGTGCAAAAAATTTAAACAATACAATTATTTCATACAAAATTTCAATGACATCAAATGTAAAATCGTGGTCATATCTTTTGAACGTGTGAATCGATTTTAAAAATCTCTCCAATGAAAGATTGGAAATTGATTATAATTTGCAATTTTGTATACAAAACTGGAAATCCGTTTTGACTATGGCCCGTGTAATTCAAAAAGATGATAATTCTTAAAAGTCAATTTTCCGGAAAATTAACTAAGGTGATCATTCTAATTTTTTTTCATAATATAGTCTACTTTCAACTCGTCTACCAGAAAAATATAGTGATATTGAAATCTGAAAACATTTTTTCACACTACGTCACTGCTATATACAGAGGAAATAAATGTTTGTTTTTATTTATGTCTCGATAGTCAAATATTATATTCGCATAGTGTTAATGGAAAATATGGTTTTGTTTTGATTTATTTTAATATTTGGGTTTTTTTTTTGGTGTTGTCAATTTGGACAAATGAAATAAGCAAAGAATAATTACATGTATATATTTTCACATAGAACTGATGGAAAAAATTTAATGTATATTATAAACTGAACTTCTTTAAAAATTACCTTATCAAAAATTATTATTAGTAATTTGATTTCAAGTGAATTTATATGGTTTTTTTTTTGGTCGACACATAAACAAAATATTGCCATTGCATAAAATACAAACCTATCCCAAGATAAATCTTTCGATATATAAGTTGAATTTTTTTTTTCAATTTATTTATTCAAATAAAATAAAATTCTATACTACAGGACACAAATATCCATCATTTGGAAAAAAAAAAAACCAACCAAATTGGTTCGCCTATATAATAATAAAGAAATGATCAAAATTCCATTTGAGATATTTGTGGTTGCGTTTAAAATTGTAAAGTAATATTACCATAAATGCTGTCATCAATTGTAAATATATATTGTAATTTTTTTTTTTTTTTAAGTCATATTTTGCTCCTAGTGGAGCTTTTATGTCATCTAATAAACCTTTCATTACAACCAAGTTGATAAATTACTCCGCATGGGAGTATATAACAATTTACCAATTGTGTACTGTACGGTACTGTAATTAACGAAAGAGATGTTTTCATAATACTATTATTTATATATTGGTGATTAGCCCATAGTTATGTGTGTGCTGACATTGTTAATCTTTGAATAGCGTCCAACACCATATTTTCAAAGATATCCGTTTTTTGTTTTTATTCCATCAACGAACAAAATATTGTAATTACGCAAGTTTTTTCCTGCATACAAGCAATGCAATGTGATACGGAAAGCAAGGCATTGAGAATGTACGTTAAAAACTAAAAAAAAAATTCTATTCATTTACCAGTTCGATATTCAAAAGTAGTTCAAAATAAAAAAATAAAAAGATTCGCTGTTTTTTTTTTGAGATTGGTAACAAAAATATATTTGAGTTTATCATTTGGTTTATTATTTATCCCTTGTCCCTTGTCATATGTTCGTAAAATCTAATGATTGAACATGTTTTAATTAAATTAAATTAATTGTAACAATTGGTTCAATATGCATTAATACTGCTGTGATTTTGATGTGAATGATAAAGATCATGATGGTCAACGAAAAAAATACTGGTATACATTTCGTAGACTAGAATATTCACTTCAAATACTAAAGATTTTGTAAAAGCAATATAAAATTTGATGGATGTAATTTGTGCATATATTTTATAAATTTACCATAAATTATAATATAATCCAATCTAAATGTTATCTAAAAATAAATTCGTAATTTTTTCGCATACACAACTTTTTTTATTTTAAACGATTTGTTTACAAATATTCAATTCATAAATTGAAAATAATTTTTTGGAAAACAAAATTTATAAAATATAAAATTATTGAAATTTCGTTTTTCCTCTAAATAGCAGCACATCATCATTTATAACATACAGAGCAAAAAATAAATACGACCTAGTTTTTCTTACCCTTTTTGACAGAACGAAAAAAAAAAAAAAAATCAATTCCATAAATATATTTATTTATTACATAAACATAATATGGTATATTTGTGAATATATTTCATATATGCCTTAGGCGCTTTTTGCTTAAATACAATATATAAAAAGGAATAAAAAAAAAATAATAATACATGTCTTAAAAAATATATATTCTTTTTACATTTTTTCGATGACATCACTTGAAAGTAAAATTAAAATACAATTATCTTTCATACGGAAGAGCTATATATATATACCAAATATACTGGTACAGTGCAATATATACAGAGGAGGTGAGTTATCTGCGATAAGGAAAAAAAAACAAATCGAAACACGAATAATAGAATTTTACTGAAAACTTTCTTTTTTTTTATTGAATCGTTAAAGCAGAAAATTGCCTCTTTTAGAAAAATAAAATAAAATAAATACATGTACCTATGCCGCCATATGCGGTTATAGTTCTATATCTACAATAGATATTTATATATTATCAATTTATAGTATATATGTTTGAACATTGTATTTGTCTTCTGTATAAATATATAATGTATAATGGAAGTGTGAATGATTTTGGTGTGGAGACACGATGAATATAAAGTTTTTCTTTTTTTTGAAAATCTCATTTAAAAAAAGAAATAAATATATAATAAATTTAAATGATTTTATGCATACTATCACATTTTCTATTTTTAGTATTCACAGACAGAATTTAAAAAAAAATTTCCATTATACAATACATTTATTAAATTTATGAATACTGATTATTTTATTTTCAATGATTGTGATTATGTTAATCAAAAAAAATGTATATAATAAAACTGGCATTTTTTTTTTTGTATAACTTTTAATATGAGTTTTTCAATCAATTTATTACTATTCATTCAAAGCCAATTTAATACCAGCCACCCCCAACTCTCTTCTTGCCATCCCTTACTTCCTTACAAATGAAAATTACTTATATTAAAAAAGAAAAATAAAGTCCTATATAATGAAAATCAGGACAATATTTAATTTTTTATAGTTATTTACCGTACGTACATTTTTTTTCTTCTTAATACCATATACGAGAAAGGATAACGAAGGATAAATGGATGGATAATTTGTGTTATAAAAAAAAAAATGAATTCCTTATACGCGTAATTGTATCTACCCATAAATATTAGTTATGCGAAGTTATTGCACGCATAATAAGTTTAACGAACATGTACCTTTAGATGTTTACGATCAATATATGGTAAATTTATGTAACTTGGAAAAATATGAAATACAAGGCATTGTGTAAACGGGGAAAAAAAAAAAAGGGAATGATGATTGATCTCGCAATTGTCTATACGATATCAACGAAGTTGATACAATCAAGAATATGTTATATAAAATACAGATGGATACACCCAGAAAAATAAAATTTTAAAATAAAATAAAAACTATTTAAATCAAATGTATATTTTAAATAGAAAAACACATAGATTTTAGCCAAATCATGTTTGGTTTTAAATTTAAGATTGAATCAAAATGATTGAAAATTAAAGTTTTAAGCATAACTGTTCTTAACATAAATATACGTTTTCTAATTACAATAGATTATGATTAAAGAGAAGAAATTTTCTCATAAATAAATTTACAATTTATCGCCTATTATCAGCCATTTAATCGCAACAATGGCTATTCTCCACTAAATCATAAAGATATTGGAACTTTATATTTCATTTTTGGTTCTTGAGCAGGGATACTAGAAACCGAATTAAGAATGTTAATTCGGGCTGAACTAGGCTAGTAATATTTCTATATATATATATACACACACATTTATTTTGATATCTATTGTGAAAGGGTCACAGGGTCACTCAATCAAACATCGTTACAAAAAATTATGCCTTTTTTTTTAATTTATAGGAAATTATTATGATTTACCTATTTTATCCTATACTCATTTTTAACTTTTACAATTATTATTATTATTTTTTTATTTAAATTTATTTTATATTAGCCAAATATACATAAATAAATAAATAAACGTTGTGGTTTTTAATCTAAATAGTTTAATTATTTGTAGTGACTATTTTATCTATTTAAAATTGAAATGTTTATTATTTTTAATTAAAATAGATTAACTGTTAACATTAAATAAAGATTAATTTCAAATATCAAGAACTATTATTATTATTTTAAATTTAAATTGAATATCTTCTTATATTTTCAATAAAAAATTTGAATTTAAGATAAATAGATTACCGTAATAAGGAAAATATATATTATTTCAACACTTTGCATTCCAATTATGTTTACGAAAAATATCTAAATAATGTTAAAACAATTTAATGTATTCATTAAATTAGAATCAAATTGCAAAAAATTCAAATACATTACATTAACAAATTAATAATCAATTGGTTATTCATCAAAATAAAACTTAAATCTCTCGCAACTTTCTGTCCATTCGGTAAATAATATAAATGAATAGGTGAACCATCAAATTTGCTTAATTTAAATATTTCATACAAATTTGACATCAATCAATTAGAGAAATTTATTTAAATCCATGGCCTCAACCGATAGTTACACAAATTTTTAAAATTTCACTTATTTTGCAACTTTAAAAATATAAAAAAAAAGTACACAAGACAAATTTAAAAATTTTTTAATTATCCCTATCAAAATGTATATTTAATTAATTTTATATCTTCTTTTATTAATTTTATCACATTGACTGTTGTTACGCTTTTCTGTTGTCGATATTTCGACAATAGAATCCGAAATCAGCTACACTCCACGCATAAGTATTTTTGTGTTTGGTCAAGTTTTATGTTATAAATGATTTCTATATTCAATTTAAAATTAAAAGCAATTCAGTTAAATAAATGTTGCTTTTAAAATGATTTGAGATTAAAATGGTTTCAATTTAAATTTGAAACAATATTTATTTAAAATAAAATATTATTATTCGATTTAAGAATTTAAAATTATTTTTCTTCTTAAAATTAAAAGAAGAAATCAATGGAATACAACTTTTATTATATAAATATTATTTTTAGTTATTATAAGATAATTTTGATTTATTTTAAGCAGATTCGATCTTATTTCGAGAATTTTTTTATTATTTGATTTATATGTATTTCTTTTCTGGGAGTATACATAATCTAGAATGACTATATGCCAATGAAAATTGTTGTCGGAGGGCACACCTGATGAATTTACCAAATTCACAAAAATTACATTATTTCCTATATATTAAAAACGTGTTGTGGACCTAAAACGAAACTCATCATATCATGTTTGTTTATGTGTATTTGCTAAATTAATCAATCAATCAATTTCTTTACGATTATCTCCTTTTTGATTATTAATTTCTTGAATATTTATGTATAAGTGCACTTGTATGTTTTTTGAACTCTATTTATTAACTTACAAATATTGGAACTAAAAACAATTATATTATTAATTTATTACACTTGCATCCAATTGGATGGGATATCACCAACGTCATAAGCGTAATCTGTTGTGAATGTATTAATTATAAAAATCATTGTACATTGCATTCCAATTGGAAATTTAAATAAATTGATGTCTATGTAATTTTTTCTGCTTTTATACATAATTAATATTGAAGTCGATAACCATTAAATTTCAAATAAAATTCTCTGGCAAATATTATCATCATTTTATTTCTATATTTATTTTTTCTCTTATATTTTAATTATTAAAGGATATATAATGAGGAAAATTTATTATGAATAGACATTTTTTTAACATTTTAATTATATAATTGGATATTATGTAAAAGATATAGTTTTATAATGGTGTTTAACAAAATTATATTAATATTCAAAAGTTGAAGTAAACGTATAATAATTAGAAATTTTTAAATTTATAATTTAATTAATTACTTTGTATTTTATATAAATAAACTGTGCTATTCCCGACGAAAAATATGTATGTGGTACTAGCATTGTTAATACATATTTTATTTTCATTTTTGTATTCAAAATTATTAAAATAAAACAAACGTGTGCTTATGGTTACGACCACCTCACTCACTGAGTTTCTCGTAATTTTACGCACGCATATAAAACACAATCCACAGAAATACGTGGATTAAGTCAATGTCATAAAACATCTAATAATTTTGAGGACATTTTACTAGAACTTTATAAATAACAAATTGATAAAAATTTTTATATTTTAATAATATAAAATACTTATATTAATGATATTATTTTATTGTGTACACACAAATCAATAGTCGCATTTATGAAAAAATAATATTAAAATAATTGCATTTTTACTTTATTGATAATTATAAAAATTAAATATGAAAAACATTCATTTGTCAAAAAATATTAAAATATTTTGTTCTACAAAATTATAAAACTTTTTCAACACTTGATCCAACCTGCATTGTCTTCTATCCATACAAGACCATCATTTAACAATTTTGAACATTAATACCTGTTTAACCATAACAAAACAATATTTATGTCATAATTTATTGATATTAACAAGAGGAAAGAAAAACAATATCAATATTTACAATTTGTGTAAATAAATTAATATATTGGGAAAATTTACAGAAGGAAAAATTGATTTTATCATGGCTATTTTGACATTTTGCATATTTTTGTTTTATTTTATTTTCGTTTTTTCTTTTAAAGGAATAGCTTCCACAAGCATTTCACATACAAACTCCACATATAAAAAGCTTTTCACCATACCATTTTTTAAAATGGGAATATCAATTTGTTTGCATATAATAATAAAGTTGTGCGTAAATTGGCGTACGTGTAATAGTAAAATAAATGCTTATCTATTATTTAGTTTTCGGGAATCGCACAGGATGTGTTATAAAGTAATGTTGTTTTAAAATTAATTCATTTTTAAAATGATAAGGTTTCTTTGTATATATTATAGATGGAACATTTATTAATATTGAATTGTTTCGGTTGTATAATGTTATTAAAAGTTATTTAAATCGATGTATGTGACTAATTTTTATATATTATGAAATTTGTATACTTTCCGATAACATTATGAAACCAACAAAGAATGTTCGTTTTACTAATAAAAGCCTATATAATTTAGTAAACAAATATACAATTATTTTAAGATTTTAATTTTAATTTACTAAATTATATTATCAATACAAAAAAAAAAACACACACACAATGATGTGTAAGTAAAATATTATAAAATTGACGTGAATATTTCGTTTTTTTCTATAAATATATAAATATTTATAGAATTCTACATTGTTTGTATACTTACCATAAATTTGCATATAATATCAAAAATATAAAAATGTATATAGATGAACATTTCCACACAAAAAAAGACAAAAGTATACACTTTCATACGTATAAAATACATTTAAAACTGATTAAATGTTGTGCTTGCGTATTTAGAGTTACGTTTGTGAGATATTAACAATTTAAAAATTTTAATTTCTTATCAAATTTTTATAAACAAATATCAACAACAATATAAATTTTATATTTATTTTTTAAAATTCGTTCATATAACCAATTTTTTCTCTATAGATACACATTCATTTTGATAATATTAACCTATAACCTGTTTATAAATTATATTTAAAATTAATTTATAAATGGTTTTGATAACCATATTTGTTTTTGCATTTATTTTTAAAAACAAATTTAATCGTACAAATAAAAATACACACACTCGCACACATAATAAATGTTTGGTAAAAACTTGAATAATAATATTGTTTCGTATGTTATATTCAAATAAAATTGCAAATCATTAACAAACTATATCAGACAGATTTTAACTAATGTATAACAATTATAATGAATAAAAATTTATTTAAAAAGTATATTTTCGTGACGCAGGAATCATAAATATATCAAATTTTATCTGCACTTAGCCCACTAAGCCAACCAGAATAGAAATCAGAAAAAAAAAAATTTCAAAATACACATAAAAATAAATACACCAGAAAAAAAAAAATTATATAATTAATCGTTATATTTTTAATTTATTATATTATTATTATTTTGTTAGGAATTTATAACATATGAGAAAAAACTTATAATAATAATAATAATAATAATAATAATCTGACAGAAATTACACCATACTCAAACACACATGCACATACTCCAAATGCTGCTCGCGTATACGCACATCAATTCGATATTATAATACATTTTTTTTATTATTTGTGCACACATTCATAATGAATATGGAAAAGAAAAGCGAATTCTAACAACAAATTGTATCAAATAAAAAAATTAAAATATTTTAATTTAATTTATATTCACAATTTAAATATAAATTAAATAATAAAAAAATTAAATTAACTTTTATTACATTTATTCATTTATTATTATCAATGACGAACCGTGACAAAATGTTTGCAGATTTTAATTTCATTATATTTTTTTTGGGTAGACGAATTGAAAGTAGACTACATTATGAAAAAAAATTAGAATGTCCACTTAATTAATTTTCCGGAAAATCGACTTTTAAGAATTATCATCTTTTTGAATTACGCGGGTCATAGTTTCAACGGATTTTCTATACAAAATTGCAAATTATAATTAATTCCCAATCTTTCATATATAGAAGAGATTTTTAAAATCGATTCACACGTTCAACAGATATCACCACCGATTTTCCATTTGATGTCATTGAAATTCTGTATTAAATATTGGTACAACAGTACCACAATTTTCTTTAAATTTTCTCTGCCATCAATTGGAAAATCTATGGTTATATCTTTTGAATGCGTGAATCGATTTTAAAAATTATCTTCTATGAAAAATTGGAAATTGAATATAATTTGAAATTCTGTATACAAAAATGGAAATCCTTTTTGACTATATGGCCCGTAATTAAAAAAGATGATAATTCATAAAAGTCGATTTTCCGGAAAATTTAATTCGGTGAACACCCAAATATTTTTCCATAATTTAGTTTAATTTCACCCAAGCTATAATAAAAATAAAGTTATATATTGAAAACTGAATGCTACTGTTTATCATCATGTTCACTGATGATTATTGGATATGTGTGCTATATACCATATATGTACACGAACGGAATGGCACGTCCAGAAATGCAATACAAAATAAATTGTTTTGTATTCAATGTATCAAAATGTTTCGATAATGTATAGAACAATTATTTACAGGGTGTATTTTTGTTGATTTTTCTGTTTCGATATTATCTATAAAAAATATATATATAAAATATATTCCTTGTGCTGCTGATACAATATGAAACGATATAGAAAATTCGAATAATCTACTCATAAAAGCTCTATCTATAGTGATCCTTTGACTCTTTGAATATACAAATTTTCGATGCAATTATATTATATTTTTTTATGTGTTTGTGTGTGTTATAGTTAAAATTCAATAGTTCATATTTAAAAGGATAGATTTTTAGTGTTTAAGGCTCAACATGCATTAACTAAATGTGCATCGCAAATTATAGTATTTTTAATAGAATTAAATCCATATTCTGAAAATCAATTTAAAATTTTATTAAAATATCAACAAATTGTGTACTTTTTTCCATATATGCGGTTTTATAAAAATTATCTAAATTTGTAAAACAATCAAATCTCTAAGAAATCTTTCCTCTTAACACTAGATTTACGGGGTTTTATCTTTCGTACATTGAATGTTTGTGTGTCTGACTGTAGATCATTGGGAGCAATGTTGAATGTTTCTTCATTACCATTTGCAAGTAGTTCCTCGATCAATTGTAAAATAAAATGTTTTCTTGTTATATTTACTCTTGTCGTTGTTGTCCTTATACAATTTCCATGCATTGATAGCGGCTAAATCCAATATATTACAGAAGACTTGAAGTGGAGGCCATCAACGAGAACCGTCTTTATACTTTTGTACCATTTGGTCAACAATATCTGCTCCGCATATTTGGTGTTATTATAAAATTCAATTGTCTTCGGCATAAGTTTACAATTTACTTCAATTTTTACAAACTTATGTATGTTTTGAACTAAGTATAAGTGTACCTACTTGTTAGGTTTGCTTTTGTAAACAGTGAGAACACATTGACGACGAAGTCAATTAATGTGTAAAAATATGGCATTGATATTGCCGCCGTGTGTTATCAGAAAAAAAAAAACTGTTAACATTATGAACCGTCAATTTGACGGGTATTCGGAAGTATGGTATACCACATACAGATACTCGCAATTTGAGGACCTTGGATGAAAACAAATTAAGATGAATACACGTTTCAGTATATCCTTAATAATCAATATATTATAAAATATATTTATATTGATTTATTTAAACTATTAGAACTATTAGGGACCCGTCAATATGGACAAAACCATACGATGTTATGTAATATTTTACATTTAAAATTAAATTTCATAGCACACGTTTTATCATCACCATTATTTTATATGAATATGTGACGGACGCACAACAGTTATGCTGTGGCTAATCGATGTCTTAAATTTATTTAGCAAAATCTTTCTTACTTGACCACCACGCATGAGTTTCAATCTTTTATTGAATGACTTTGTCTATTATTTTAATTTGTTATATTTTAATAACAAACCAATTGACAATTGTAAAAGTTTTAACTAGTTTTTTTTTTAATTTCATATCAATCTATTTTTAAAATTATTTGTAAATATAAATTATATATTTTTATTATCAAATTCAATTATTATAATTTTTTTTTATTTTTTGAATTATTAATTTCGAACGGTGTATGCATTTAAATTAGTTATAATTTAAATAAATAATATAAAATAAAAATAAAGAAGAAGACCACCACTCCTTTTTTTATGTTATTAAAAATATATGCACAAAATCAATTTCAAATCAATACAATTTTATTAATATATAATAGAAATAA
The DNA here is from genome assembly GCA_910594885.2 of Bibio marci. Lineage (NCBI taxonomy): Eukaryota > Metazoa > Arthropoda > Insecta > Diptera > Bibionidae > Bibio > Bibio marci. The sequence continues at coordinate 45,943,267 of OU343114.1, forward strand.
AAATATTTAGCTTTGATTTTAACCGACAATATTAAATATTGTATACCATTTTAAAAATGTTGGATAATTATTATAATGTTAAAAATTAAAGAAACAATGAAATTAAATAAATAAATAAATAAATAAATATATAAATAAATAAATAAATAATAACCTATCCTTACTTTTGTTTGTATAGGTTTCTTAATTATATATTATAATTTATTTTCTGTATATATCATAAATTATTGATTAATTTTAGTTAGTTGCGGATATTAATTTAATTACTGTTTTGCTGTGTGGTGGCTTAAGTATATTTTTAAATTTTGACGGTATAATAATAGCTGCATAGTTAAGCATTTTTTTTTTACTATATCATTTTGGCTATAAAGCGAATAATAATAATTTGTTAGGAAAACAAAAAAAAGGATTACATTCTTGTAAGATTTATCCCAAATATATACATTATATAAAAGCTTTAAATCTTATCACGCGAAACAATGCGATTGTTATTTCTATAGTGAAATATATTATATCTTGTGTTAGATACATATCACACAATATAAGGAAATATAATATGGAAAAGGATAAAAAAAAGGACGATGTAATATATAGTATAAAATTAAAAGGGTTTTTATTTTTTTTTTATATTTTTATGTATATATGCGAACAGTAAAACCTATGTATTTAATTTTTTATATTTACAATTTTATATATCAAATACATGAACATTATATCCTGTTGGTTATATTGGTCCACCACTCAATAAACATAAAGAATATAATGTAATTGCTAATTTAAGGCATGATTGTATAATTCATTTTTTGTTGTTAATTATAATCTTCTGCATTAATTAATATCATATTATTTTCTATGAATACGTATCACATTGTGGACTTTGAGCGTAAATAAAAAATCTAGTTTGTGTATTTGCTAAATTCAGCTGTGCCGAAAATCAGTTTTCACTTATTTTATAGCCATTCTTGATTAAATAGCCTTCTGTATTATTAATAACATTTTTGCTTATCAACTGCGTTGTTAAATATAATATAATTCGTGATTATTGCCTTTTTGATTATTAACTTTTTTGATTATACAGCCAACTTCTGTATAATTCATAGATGTGTCCCATCCATATATCAGGTTTAACTGTATTATTATTTTTTTCTATTCCTATTGTGAATATTTATATTATAGTAACATCAACGACAACAACAACAACAACAACCAAAAATTGAAAAGATAAAATTTTCGGTTCGGTTGTTAAAGTATTATAAGCCAAAAATATATGTATAAATACATGTGTGTATGGGTTATACTAAAAAAAAAATACAATACAATAGTTATAAAATGTATAATTTTATAGAAAATTTAAAAGTCTATCTCTATATTATATTATTATAAACATTTATTTAATATTTGCCTGCAGGAAAGAGAACTAGTTCTACTACTAGTAGTACAACTAGTTACAAAGTAAATAGTACTGGTTCCACGCTAACGCCCTAGTACACGTTGCGAACTGTTTCGTTTAACATTGAGATGTCCTTTACGAAATGACAATTGACCTCTTCTGCATTACTTTTTTCATCTAGTTGAAGAACTAGTTAATTTGTAATTACACTGAAAAAAAAAGTACATGGATCCAATTAAAAAGTAACGTCAAAACAATGAAATATTAATTAATTTTGCTCCAAGGAACATGGTTCAGTGTTAAAATGAAATAACATTTATTAAATCAACGAATAATTCATTAAAACAATTATATCGAAAATGAATGTTTTTTGCAATGAATCACTTCGTTGGTTTAAAGAATTGTATAATTGTTTTGATGAATATTATTCATTTTTTCAACGTGTTCTGTTTAATAACTTATTATTCTGCGCATTAGTTAATTAATGATCGCGAATTCATTCATTCAATAAACAAGTACATTAAGATAATTTTTAAAAATGAAAAATATTGAAGAATTATTCATTGAAAGAATGAAAAACGGGGTTATCAAAAACGCTATTCATTGAAATTATGTACAAATTTATTTTCTGTGCAATTACTGAACTATTTCAAATGTAAACACTTTTTCTGCAACTAGTTACTGAACTGGTTAATTTTAATTTGAATTAGATTATGTATTTTTCCACTAGTACTTTAACGAGTTCTTTTTAAAAGTACTGGTTTAGAAGTTTTTAATATAATTTAATATTTATTATGTTTTTAATACAAAATAATAATTTACTTTATTTTTAAAAAATATTATAAATTATTGCAAATGGGTGCTTCATATAGTTTTTCATCTTTTTTTAAATTACATCAGCTCCATTTTACAATAATTTGACGTGCTATATCTAAGTTTTCCTCTTGTTAAATAAAAACCAATACTTTGAAACATTTACGGAATTGTTTATTCCTAATATATAGCAATCGATTAATTTCTCTTCAAAAGTTATTTTTGGTAGCGATTCGTATTCCAAAATTGCCATATTGTTGAAACAATCTTCCGCTACAAACAATGTGCCTATCTTTTTCTACTGCACTAAAATTGTTGGATATTTTGGATGGTAATTTACTTCTTTTGCACTTCACAATCACAATATATGTTTTTAATACGAAATTCATTACACTATTAAAAATAAAATCAAAACAGTGTCTAAAAACAACAATCATATTTTTTATATATTACTGTAACAGTTCAAAAACGTTTTTGTTTCTCTTCGTTTCGTCATATTAATTGTATTGTTGCAAATTTAAAATAGTTCCTATCTGCATTACTTTAGCAATAGTTCTGTAACTAGTTCTTTTTCAACTAGTTGAAGAATTACTTTTTATACGAAATTAGTTTCAAAATTTACTGCAGGGATATGTGTAGCTTTTATATGGGCTGGCGTAAAGTCGTAAATACCATATTTAGTTAGAGATTTGTTGTCTGCATATTATTATCCATTTGATAAAAATAGATTATGTGTGTGTATTTGGATGGAAAACAGTTTTCGTATACATATTCTTAATTATAATTTGTTATAATTATAATTAAAAAATTTTCATTTACAATTATAATTACAAATAGACAAAAAATTGCAATTTCTTTAACTTTAATCTTATGAAATTTTTTATTTTATCTTCTATACTTATTTATATCTTTTATAATTATAATAATTATTATGTTAGAGGAGAAATATGGAAGCAAAAATGAAGAATATTCTTTCTTTCTATTCGGTTTTTTTTTCTTCTTATTTTTGTTCAATGAAAATAAAATTGGTCTTTCCTTTTTATATTTTCCACTTCATTGTATTGTGTACGATACAAAAAAAAAAAAATATATTTTCTTAGTTTTCTTTATTTTTTTTTTTCTTATTAATTTTTACGTAACGGTGCACTGTATCCTTTTCTTTTATCCTTGATAAAAATATATATATAAATTCTATTTTCTTTGCATATATTTTCAACATACAAAGAATTGCTTTCGTTTTTTTGTTTTTTTGTTCTTATTTTCTTATTTTGTCGAGAACCATCATCTTTCAGAGAGTTTCTTTAAGTTTATTTCGTTTCTATAGTTTGATATTTATTTTATTTTATGTTATATATAGGGAGGGTAGTTGCACCAGTATACTCAGCCCTTAACTATATAAATATATATATATATAGTCTACACCGCACCATACAAGAAAAATTTATGACAAACATTAGTTTACTATAACTTATAAGTGGTATTTTTTCTTATAAGTTACTGAAAATTATTTAAGCACTGAGTACTGGTGCCATTACCCTACATAAATTTTCAAAGCACATCTATTGATTTGATTCTTAAACTTATATTTTCTTATTTATATATACCATATATTCTACATTACATGTACATGTTATTTATAATGATCGGTGCTCAGACACAGAAAATAATATTATTACATTACATTTATAAATAAAATATACAGTGTTGTTTGTTACTCTGCGATTTTGATGGTCTATACTGCGGTGTGGTCACAAATGGTGACAAATTTTTTATTTCTTGCCGATGTCATACAGTTTCTTATGCATATGGTATGTGAATGGATACGTTGTTGTTTCACGCTGAAAATGAAAAATCAAATGTGCTAATTATAATAGATTTATAGTTTATGTTGTCGCTGTCCTCTGTTTAGCGGTACACACACCAAGTGTACCGGTATGAAATGCACGTTAAGATACTAATTTCTCGATAGAGAACATTTGTTGTGAACGAGCCCTAATTTATTTTTTGTTTGGTTGCTATGACATCTGTCAAACATATTTAGTAATATATACATCAAGTCATTGTACAAACAACATCAAATTTTTTCATCGTGTTAAAAATATCAAATTTTGTACCAGAAAATGATGATTTGCGGAAATTAAATTAAATTTTTGTTTTCATTTGAAGAAAAGTATGTGGTGCAGAGTCGCATCGAATGCTTGTCGAGGCATATCAGGTGATCATGCTCTATCAGAAGCAACATGCAAAGAAGATGGTTTCAGAGTGGTTCAGAGATAATGATTTTGATATGAGAAATAATGAACGTGGAAGAGTATCTTAAAAGTTTGAAAACGTCGAATTGCAAGCAATATTGGATGAAGATGACACTTTGAATCAAAAGCAAATGGCAGAAATGTTAAATGTTGCACAACAACAAACAATTTCTGACCGTTTAAAAGCTATGTGGGAAAGATTAAAAAGTGTGGAAAATGGGTGCCACATGAATTGAGTTGAAAGACAGATAGAAAACCGAAAAATAACACTTGTAAAATTTTTGACATGCCACACACGAAAGAAAATTAGTCTTGCATCGAATTGTTACTGGTATTCTCAACATCGATTGCAAAACCAAATCGCTTCGGCAGTGGTGTGTGTCTGGTGCGGCCAGAAAGGTGTGATGTAACACGTCCTTCTAAAACCTGATCAAACTGTTAATGCTGATCGCTACCGACAAAACAAATGATCAACTTGAACTATGCATTGATCGAAAAACGACCAGAATGAGCCAGAAGACACGGCAAGATAATTTTGCTCTATGACAATGCACCTGCACGCAAAGCAAAACCGGTTCAGGCTACAATCAAAACACCTGGCTGGGAGCTGCTACCACACCCGCCGTATTCACTAGACTTGGCTCCTTCCGACTACCATTTGTTTTCATCGATCGCATTGGCAGAGCAGCACTTCGATTCCTATGAAGAAGTCGAAAATTGGGTGTCTGATTGATTTACTTCAAAAGATGAACAATTCTATTGTCGTGGTATTCTCAAATTGCCAGAAAGTTGGTCAAAATGTGTATGTAAGCATTGGCCAATATTATGAATAAAATGTCATTTACTTTCCCATTTAAAATTAGTGTTATATTTTCACAAAAAAAACACTCACCTATTTACCGGTACACCTGATTTATGACAAAATCATTATTGATATGAAAATATTCTCCACTTTATATATGTATTATATAGTTTATGGTATCGCTGTGCTTCGTTCAGACGTACTTATATACTTAAAAGTGATTATGTTAAATTTTCTTCTAATCTATAATTAAATGTTTATAGCAAATATTTTATTTTAATATTTCATTCCGTTTCCATATAATTACACATATAATAATGATTAATAATTATAATAATTATTGAAATTTAAATTATTTATTTTTAAATATTAAAAAAAAAGTATTGTAGATAAAAAATATAGGTCTGATTTTGATTTTAATGAATTAATTATTATACAAATTTAATTACCATACATTTTTCAGCAAATATAAATAATATTTAAATAATGATTACAGTACAATTGGTAAATTGTTATATACTTCGATGGGGAGTAGTATGTTGTGGTAGATACCATATAAGCTCCATCATGGAGTAATATGAATTGATTATAGATACCTCCACACAATATAACATTTTAATATTAGAATTTTATTAGTAATATTGCAGTAGTAATATATCGAAAAATTTCCCTTATAAATAGCTGGAATTGAACCTGCTATTTATATTTTACGATTTATTAACATTAACGCTATACCCACTGTTAATTATATAGTTTCTAATTAACAAAATACCATATATATAGGTATAACAACGTAAATTATGGTTGTAGGTGAATGTGAATGATTTAAATTTAAAATTTAATTTAATTTAATTTAAATTTTATGCGTATTCTTATAATGTTTTATAGCATAAAATAAGACACGTGTTTCTATCAACAAAACATACACTCGTATTTACAACATAACACGATTTTATTTTAATAATTTAGTATATATTTATTTATATTTGTAAATAATACATTCTAATTTAATTCATTATATGGTTTTGAAAAATTAAATATGTATAATGTTCTATTTTGAATAAGGTTAATCAATTTTCTTCTAATATAATATATATTATTGGTATGTAAAAAATGAAAAATTACCAAAAATATTGTAATAGAATAGTAGTAGTAGTAGTAGTAGTAGTAGAATAATATAGTAATAAATATTCTTATTCACCGCACATCAATTTATATTATTTTTAATTTTTATTACATATTTTTTATACAAACTTAAAAAATTATAGTATATTATTTCTGTTTGTTGGTTCCATAATATTAAATATATTTTTTTATTGAGTATACAATATTTTTAACGACGAATTAAAATACGCGATACGATGTGGAATTGCGACGGCTCACACCCAAAAATTATTAATAATTTTTTTTTATTATTATTATTATTATAATTATTTTTTATGTATTGCATTTTAGTCGTTGTTATTATTATTGTTATTACATATTATTATTATTATTATTATTATCATATTTATATTATGTGAGAATATAAAGTTTATCTGAAATGAACTGTTGGTGTTTTGTACAATAATACAATGTTTTATTTATTTTTCATTTCTTTTATAATGTATTATTTTTTTTTTTGCGTTTTATTTAATTTTTCATATGTATTTTTTTATTGCAAATAAAACATGTTAGCCAAAAAAAAAAAACACAATCTTACATATTTTCCAAACACATTTAAATATTTACAAATAAAGAAAAAAAAAAATGCATACACTTCATATGTTTAGCAGCGATATTTGTCAAAGCAAAAAAAAAAACCAAATGTTTACGTATATAATTTGATAAAATTTATCTTAAAAAAAAAAAAATTTGTTTATAAATATATGTTAAAAAAAACTAATAAACTAATAAACATGTATTGGTGTGTTTTCTATACAAAATAATAATAATAATAATAATAATAATAATAATAATAATGAAAGAATATTACTCTCTCGCGCACCGTGTACTATAACAACATTAATGAACGTTATACAATGGTTTTTTTAATGACAACACAAGATAATAGTATTTTTCTTATCATTTATTTTTATACAAACCAAAAATTTACTCTAACAAATTAACGAACAAAACATGCATTTAAATATACCAAAATAATAATCTAAATGTTTAAAATTAATCAATTGATTATATAAAATTATAAAAGAGTATTATTATACATTTTACGCCGACCCAATATATATTCGTATAAGACATACTGAAAGCCAATAAAAAAAAAACCAACGTATCCACATCTAAAAACCGATAAACTAATATTTAAATCCTATTATAAGAGGGAAGATTTTTTTATAGTTTTTAAGTGTTTTATTTTGCAAATTAGGAAAAAAAAGCCACACACAATTTTAATTTGTTGATATTTCAAAAAAAAAATGTTAAATTAACCTTCACATTCACAATTGAAATATATTTAATAGGCACGAATATCTTATAAATTTCATGACAATTTTAATAAATATATTTAATTTTATTAATATTGACACTAATTCACGATGCACATTTTGTTTAATTGTGTATGTTGGGGGAGACTGGTTGGTTGGCGGTTAGTGACGTGAGTGAGTTAAATTTTTACGAAACGCAAATAAAGATTACATTTTTATTTTATAAAAAATTAACAATTTATATTCTTAAATTCTTAATTAAAAAAAAAAAAAAACCATTAAAAATGCAACGATAATATTATCGAAAAAATAATAAAAAATGAACGTGAAATGCAAATATATATGTATGGCGGTTCATTTACGTTGTAAGCGTTCACGATATACCATTTACTTGAAATGGAAGGGATCGGTAATTACTTTTTTCGCACAGGGTAGTTTTTGATCTGTAATAAGAAAGAAAACATATTATCAAATAATATTCTTATTAACATTTTATTGAAATTTAGAGTTTTTACAATATATTCAATGGTAATTTTTAAATTTACACAACGTGTATTCAACCGGCAACCACAATCCGGATTTCTATTGACGTTAAGAGTTTAAATTATATTGGTGTGTAAATTTTGCATATTTATTTGTTTGTTATATGGCCCAACTAGCACCGCAACGCCGAGGCAACGTTGGTGTTTCCAACCTCAAGTCGGTAACCAAAGTCGGTTCAATGTTTACACAACCATAATTTACACCAATTTGGTCACATAAATATGAGTAGATACGATGTCGCCATCCGACGTTGGTCTTATACACCAATTCTGACGTTGGTTCCATACACCAATTCCGACTTTGGTTTTTAATACCAAATCCGACGTCGTAAATGTTTACCTTTTATTACGTCGAACTTGATAACCTTTACGTTGGTGTAGTACCAAAACTAATATGAAATAATATATAAACAACGATGAACAAATATTTTATAAAATAAATATAAAAAAAGCAAATGTAATTTTTATTTTAAATATTAAGCCAATTTTGTATGTCAAAATAATGAATGCGAAAGAAATTCTATTGATAAATATTTATGATAAAATGCGAAATACATAAAATAGCGCATCAAAAATAATGAATATTTAAATAAAATTTAATATTTTTATTAAAAATTTTTAAAAAATTATATTAACTTTAATTGAAAAATAAAAAAATCCTTATTGTAAACACGAAATGCAGGAATATGAACGGTTTTTTTCTGTTATAGTCTTTTGAAAAACAAGAAATATTGATTTATGTTTTGGTCTTTCCAAAACTGACTCCTTATTTATAATCCCATATTAAATGTAAACGTAATAAAAATGGTCTCTGGTTGTGATAGGTTTAATAATGCGACCCAAGAATGACTTGACTACAGAAATGTATACGACAACTGATGAGTGGTTGTGAAATGTAAAAAAAAAGACACCACAACTAACGTGTGGTCCGAACGAGTAAGACCTTGCACACGAAAATCAATTTTAAGTTTTGACAATAAGTACAGAAAAATATACCACAAATAAGGCACAAATGATAAGTGTTGATGAAATGTCAAAAAATTCATCCAGCTTTCGTTTATTATTATTTTATTTTTATTGAATTACTGTTTTTTATATTTCTTTTTACTAATTGCATTAAATAGTTTAATATTATCGAAATCATGTTTTACATTTACAAAAACAAAATGTGGAAATCGCTTTTTGTGTTTCATCCAACGTCAATTCTACGTTTGCTAGTATAACTATACTGAATACAGCTACATAGTAAATCATCCAACGTCGAATATACGTTGGTTAATATACTTAATCCGACCACAGACCTTTTTGGACGGTACACGTATGATTACTACGTCTCTACTATGTCGCTTTAAAAACGTTGGATTTATGTTTGTTAAAACACTAAATGTGACCACCGTCATATTTGGTCGGTATGCAACGTAGATTCTACGTTGTTATACCCACCATATAGATGTAATTATTATAGGTGCATTAAACAACGTCGTAACAACTTGTCATACCGACCAAATATGACGGTGAATGGATTTGGTGTATTAAACAATGTTGTTACGACGTTGACTATTACATGATATTGGTTGTTTTCCTACGAAACATCAACGTCGCTTTTACGTTGCCTGCCGACTATGCATTTTAAATAACCATCCGACTAATATTTGTATATATTCCGACGTCAGATTATGTGCAAAATGGGTTGAAGTGAAAAATTTGCTGGTAAATTGTTTCTTGGGGATGGTTATTTAAAATAAATTTGTGTCCATACACTAAAAACCCATAAGTTAATTTATTGTCCTTGACCGTTTTGGTTTATCATATCAAATGTTAAATTATTTATTACATCCTTATAATAAAATGCTTCAAAATGCTTATAATAAATCAATAAATTTGTAAAAACAAATCACCTGTGCTGGAAATAATCTATTGTCTAAATTGGTTTCTTTCTGGTAGGTGTGTGTGTGTATGGTGTACACGTCAATTTAAAAATGTTAGCAATAATAATTCATTGAATAATTATTTTATTTGCCATATATATTTTTGACCTTTTTATTTTAATATCGATATTCTTTATTCTAATGTAAATTGAATATTTCGATTTTATTGTCATATTGTAAATATTATAATATTATACAATAAAAAATAGAAAGATTTAAATATAGATTAAGAAAATTTTATATTTATATTGTGTCATTTAATAGTTTTGAAAATTTTAGTCAAGCGAGCACTAAACGAATATGTAATCCATACATAGGCAATATAATTCGAAAATCTTAAGTTAACCTAACAAAAACCTAACCTAGCCTACCAAATGACCGGAAAAAAATTATATATCATTAAATAAATTTCGTTTTATGTTTCCAACGAAAATTATTTTAAATCTTATGACATACTTTTTATCGCTGAATCTTTAATATGTTCTTCGATATTATTGCACACTCTCACAACAGACTTCTTCGATGAAAATAGAAAATTATGTATAAGAAATTAGGTGCTTTTCGCTGTGTGTATTCTTTATAAATTATTTATTACTATGATTTTTATCAAAAGCTGTGCAAATATTAGTAATAATAATAAAGTTTTTTTTTAAAAAATATATATATTTTGCGTTTGTTGTGTCTGAAAGTGTGTGTGTGTTTGCGTATCGCTACGTTAATTTGTAATGCCATATATAAAGTAATGAAAAAATAATAAAACTGAGTGATTGTATTATGTTGCCTACATAAAAATTCATATTTGTACTAGATATTTAACTTATAATTTCTATATATGTTAAATATTTATCTAAGCATGTGTGTGTGATGTATGACTTTGACATTGTATATGACATTATTATAATTTTAAATTAAATAATATTATGTACATAATAATAATAATAATAATATACATTCATGAAAAACATAAAAGACTAATATTTTCAGAATACAATAGAAAATATTGTTAAAGTATATTTTTTTATAGATTGTAATGGCAAAAAAAATTCTACATAACAATTTAAATGCATAAAATTTAAACTTATATTCCTATCTATATTGAAAATGAAATATGTATTATTATTGTCATGTTTATGTGTGATACATTTATATGCAAAAACACAAATATACTATATAATTTTAGAAGAAAATATGACAGTAAAATTATCATATTTTTTTTATGCTATAAATAATAGTAATTATTATTTGTTATATATTCTAATAAGAGATGATCAAATTTGAGGTGTAGAATTTGTGTTTTTTTTTCCTATACTAAAATAATAAAAGATATTTATTTGTATATTTTAATTCTATTGCTATATAAATCGATGATGGTTGTGTAGCAGCGGCGTCTTCAAATTATGTTATAATAATTAATGGTTTTATTTTTGTATATAAAGACAATTTGATAACACTAATTTCTAATTTTTTTTTTGGGTCACCGTTTCATTTCTTCTCTATATTATCAAAAAAATTAAAATTAATACTCTCCACACTATAAATTAATATATTTACAGTCTGTATATACCCTAGTAACACTGTCCGTAATTTGTCCGCAAAATTTCCGCATTATATATGTAGTAAACCGTACTTTCAATCCGAGGAAATATCTATGGATTTCTTACGGATATCCACTGGAATTTTATATGATGTGTGCAACCCTGTCCATGAATTTTTATAAAAAATGTCCTTGGATTATCCTCGTATATTTACGATGATAATTTCTATGCATTCTCCTTAGAAGTATTTCTCGTTGCTATTATTCTACAGAATATCCATAGAATTTATATTCATATTTTTTTTGTGAACAGATCCACGGATTTTGACTAATATATCTTTGTACCGTCCATGTATTTTAGCAAATAATACCCATGAGAATTGTCTGTATTGGCAGAATAAATTTTCTTATGACGATGAAGTTTGAATCGCGGTTTGATTCAGTTTTTTATCGATACACCAGAATGAAGATGCTGAACGATGGTAAAAATTCATCGATTGTGCATTTTTTATTGTAATAAACAAGAAAAGAAAACCGGTGATAAAATTCATGAAAAGTCTTACAAAATTAATATATAGAAATATATAGATTTGAATTGCTGGTTGTTTTATAAATTATGAAAATAAATAAAAAAGAGTGAGGAATATATCAAAATTTAAACTACTGTCTTGGATAATTGGTGAATTAAATTATAAATACAATATCGCGGATATATGTTGCGGAAATATTACCCTGACGCGATCCAAAGATTTCAAATTGACCTAAATAAAATATTATTATATTAAGTGGAAAATCTTCGGACATTCTTTGAACAAATTTCAATATATCTTTTCGATGGAAAATATGTGAATTTTTTCCACGAAAATTTTCCTCATTTTTCAATGTGTCTGTACATTGTTACTAGGGTATGCTCCAAAAACCATGATATTATTATAAAATTTGTACTCTGAAAAGAACTATTATTCTTATATTCGGAAAAAATTCTTGCATAAATAAATCTGGTCGCCTCTCTACCAATTTCCTACACCCCAAATTACATCTGTCTGGATAAAAGTATATAATTTAATAATTAGTCAGTCAAAGCGTTTTTTTTTTGTTATTATTTTTATTTGTCAGATAAAGAAATGAATGATATATTTGAAAAAGTCTTTCAATGAACTTGATTTATATATATATTTACAATATCATAAATTGTATTAAAATTATATATTAATATTCTTATACGGAGAGTACTATACAATACTAATATTATATGGTATAAATAAATAAAATATAAAATGACATTTATGATTAATTATTTTTATATTAAAATTTTATTTTGAACTAATTTTTAAAATGAATGTCTTCTTATAATCATAGACAAATAAATAAATGTACATATTATTAAACCAATGATGATGATGTTGTTGATGATGATTAATACTTTGATAATAAGAAATGGTTTTATATTTAGAAATTTCTTTATTTTTAGAAATGATTTTACATTTTGATTAATGAATAAATTTATTGGTGTGTTTGTGTGTGGTTACCGTCATCAATTGGTACAGATATAGATATTGTAATTTTTATTATATTTTTTTTTTATATTACTACAATGAGCACGGTATAGTATTTATAAATAATTAATTTCTGCATTTCAATGGGTTTTAATAACCAAAAAAAAACATATAGGAATTATGACAAGGTGTGGAAAAAAAGTTAATACATTGATTTGTTTACAACTATGCCACAATTTACATATATTGTATTGTATTGCATAAATTTCCAAAAAGGTTGAAATGTATATTATTAAAGTTTCTTAAATTACTATAGATTAATCATGTTAACATTGACATTGTAAATTTTTAAAATACATTGTACAAGAATATTTGTCTTACCGCATAAATTAAATTAAAAAAAAATTTAAAAAAATAAACTGCAACCACAACAAGAATGTAAAATGTATAAAATAATCAAAATATATTTAAATATGTTTTATTAACACACACATATACGAATTATTATTATGGTATTAATTTGTTTTTGCATAAAATTCCTATAATAAATTTAATATTACCAAAATAAACAATAAATAAAATACAAAATGATACGCATTTTGAAATGTTGCTTTTAACCATCATCAACATCATGACGTTTACCCACTACCACCACAACATATCATAAGAATTTTCTTTCAATCTATACTTTTATAATTACATAAAATGTATGTGTACACCACCACCACCACCAACCAGTGTATATTATTAGAAGAAAATTTGAAAACGCAACCCCTTTGTATTATTTTTTTATTTTCATTATCATTTTATTATATTACGAAAAATTAATATGTAAATTTTAATAATTCAAAGTTGTGTAGTGGTTTTGTGTATACTTTCCTATAGTATATAATATTTTACTGTGTATAGGTGCGTATATATAAAGAAAATGTATCAAATACTTTCGTGTTTTTTTTTTTTGAGTACTTTTTACTATTACAATTTACTGTTTTTTTTGTTTAATTCCTAATTGTTGTTTCATTGCGTTAATTGCATTAATATTTTAATGTAATTATTTTAAGTATACCAAAATAAAACTATATTTGTATATATCGTTTCAATTTGTGTTTGTACATTTATATGGTATTTCGGTGTGTAGCTGTGCTGTAGAGTAGAGTAACTTTACAAATAAATCACAATAATATTTGGAATTAATGTAAAATGGGTTTTTTTGTTTCAATTACTACATTACAAACATTTAACAATGTTATACCATTTAACTGGATGGATGGAATCGATTATAAGTGAACTATTGTCTTTTTTTTTTTGTCATGGTGACACTTTTATATCTATTACTTTTGTGACCATGAATTTTACAATCAGAAATAGCTGCATAAACTTAAATTATGATTTATGCTTCATATCGACCTGTATATAATTTTTAGAGACATTAACAATTTATACAAATGGCTAAAACTTGATAAATCTCCTTTACACACATTATAACAACATGCTGAGCGATGCTAATGTTTTTGTAGGCCGAATAACAATCAGTTTGTTTTCAGCAAATTATGTAGAATTTTGTCCAGATTTTGTTTTCCACTTGTTTAATAAATCTTTTTTATCTTCATTTTATTTACTGATATGTTACTGATATGTGTGTTTAGTTTAACTTCTTTAATTATACGCGACTCACTAAAGTGAGTGCTGTTTAATTTTGTATGCCAGTTTTTATCAATAACATAATTTTTTTTCCGTGTATATTAATTTTGGTCGCACCAATAAGTACTTCGGCATTGTAAACCAAATAATAATAATAAAAAAAACACCTTTTGTTGAGTAAAAACAATAAAACAAGTATTTTATTTTCCATATCGAAACGTTAAAACGTTATCCAATTCTCATAGTATATGTATAAAAAGAAATTCAAATCATTAACTTCTTATTTTATTATAATATTTTATTTCATGTTTTCATTTGTACGACATATGAAAAAATCGATAAATCTATCGAATTCGATGTGGAAAAAATTAGAAAAATGAAATTGTCAAAAAAATGTTCTTAAAATAGTGGAACCCCGGTATGTATGTTAAAACCTAGATGATTGTCTACTTACTTCTTGTCAACATTACTCCATTCTTGCAATATTTTCTAGTATAATTTTGTAGAGACGTTTCATTGGTGGTCGTTGGTACTTGTTCTCTAGATGAGAGTTGTTCATGGCTTCGGATTGTACATACACTTTGTGTGGGTGGGTTTTTCATGGAATCGGATTGAGTGAGTATTTCTTGTGTTCGGAATGGATGAACGCTTCAGTTGCGACTACTTTTTCATGCGTTCTGGATGGATAACGTTTTTATGCCTTCGGATTGTACCTACACTTTCAATACAGTGTTTAACAACACTATCTAAAACCACGACGTAAGCGGCAGCATTACTCGCGAAGTTTTTGGGAAAAGAAGTGAATTAGCATAACATGACCATCGTTGCTCACAACTGCTAAAACCACAACAGTAGCTGGAAATTTCGTGTGCGCATAACACGGATAAACTTCTGTAGGTTATATGAACATAGCCATCTATCATTTCTCCGATAAAATTTTTTGTTCTAGATCGAAATTTTTATCATCAGAAAAAAACCATATTATGTTGAAATCTTCTGAGTGCTTAAACTTGTTTAAAAGACATTTACCTAAGATAGTTCTTTGCTCACGAATTGATGCCGACCAGAATTACTTATAAATTCACCGATTGGTGGTGAATATTTTTATGAATTAATTGATGAGTTCATTCATGAAATTGGAAGTACATACAAAATAGTCCCACTGGGCATTTATAATGTTATTGTTTTTTCTCCGATAATATATATATTTATTTATACGAATACAAATGTTATATATATATTTATTTATATACACTTAATTTATAAGATAAAAGAAAAGTAAATTTAATTAAAATGTTTTGTTTAGATATAAATTTCAAATTTAATTTTAATTCAATGATTGCTTTACAATTATTATTTTGTAATTTAATATAAAATAGTATAATGTGTTACTGTTGTGAAAATGAATAAGACGGTTACCACCTATATCTGCAAACGCAAACGTTTCTGATTTTATAGCAGAAAACAAATAACGTTTGCATATAATCTGACATATGTGTTAATCGGCTTCATAACTACATTTCAGATTTACATCAAAATAAATTAAATTACAAGTTTATATATTTAATTGATCAGATATACCGTCAGATTACATATACCTTACCATATATACCCTATAACTAGTCATTTGACCAATTGTTCGAACTAGTGCACACAACATACACAACAAATTGAATAAACAATTACTTAAATTTTTACTTAAATTTAAATTACCATTTGTTGTACAATTTTATAAATTAAACTTTGTGCTGCGGCTGTACTGTTATTAATGTTAATTGATATGCAAATGTTAACATTATTATTTTTCGACCAACTCTTTAGTTTTTGGGTAACACTGTGTGTAACTTTTTTTTTAGTAAAAATGAACTTAATTATAACTTTCCTTTTTTTTTTCTTCCTTTATATATAGCAAATATTTTTCTTTCCGTTGTATTTAACACCATAAAAATATTGTTTCGCCGGTGTTTATATAATTTATGTATTGTATGTGCGGTTGTAGTACACCTATGTTAAAATAAAATATATAAAATATATTGCAATACACACAATGTTTTTAAAGGAAAATGAACACGTTTCTAATTACATTTTCCTATTTTCTGTATCTGTAATCAATTTAGTATATGCAATTCAAGTAAAATTTATAATGGTACAATGTATAAGCGGACCAAAATAAATTAATGTAAAACTTTTTTCTTATTTTTTTTTAGTTATATAATTCACAGTTGTAAATAATCCATCCGAGCACAATGTACCATAAAATATACCTATTATATTGTATATATAAATACATAATAAAAAAAACCAGTATAAAGTCTCTATTTGTTTTGTATATATAGTAATTTTTACGATTTATTTTCATTTAACTTTTACCATCATCATTTTGGCCGTGAAAAGAAATACCATTGTGTAATATATAGAGATGTGGATGCCATACCAAATACAGAGCATAGCATATGTACTAATAATTTTTATTATAAATGCATTGTAATTCATTAGTATGTAAAAACAAAAACAAAATTTTCTCTTCCATATAAATAACATTAAAACAAAAACTTGGGTTAATAATAGTTACAAAGAGTTTTCAAAATACTAATTTGTTATTTCATTACATCCACACACTAATATACCAGGTGCACTGGTATGAAGTGAGCGTCCGGATTCAAATGACTCAATGGAGGTAACATTCGGTGTTAACGAGCCTTATTTTTTTTTTATTTGGTTGCTATGACATCTGTCAAACATATTTTGTATACATCAAGTCATTGTACAAAAAACATCCAATTTTATGATCGTGTTAAAAATGTCAAATTTTGTACCAAAAAATGATGATTTACGGGAAGCATTAAATTTTTGTTTTCATTTGAAGTGAAAAGTGCTGCAGAGTCGCATCGAATTCTTGTCGAGGCATATCAGGTGATCATGTTCTATCAAAAACAACATGCAAAAGATAGTTTCAACGGTTCATAGATAATGATTTTGATGTGAAAAATAATGAACGTGGAAGAGTAACAAAAAAGTTTGAAGACGCCGAATTGTAAGCAACATTGGATGAAGATGACACTTTGAATCAGAAACAAATGACGGAAATGTTAAATGTTGCACAACAAACAATTTCTTACCGTTTTGAACGCTATGGGAAAGATCCAAAAATGTGGAAAATGAATTGAATGAAAGACAGATGAAAAACCGTGAAAAAACACTTGTGATATTTTCCTTACCAGACACGAAATAAAATCAGTTTTTCATCGAATTATTGCTGGCGATGAAAAATGGATTTATTTTAAGAATCACAAACGGAAAAAATCATGGGTTAATGCAGAACAACCATCAACATCGATTGCAAAACCAAATCGTTTCGGCAACAAGACTATGCAATGAAGACACGCCAAGATAATTTTCTCTCTATGACAATGTACCTGCACACAAAACAAAACCGGATCAGGATACAATTAAAGCACTTGTTTAAGAGCTGCTACCCCATCCGCCGTATTCACCAGACTTGGCTCCATCCGACTACCATTTGTTATCATCGATGGACACACATTGGCTGAGCAGCACTTTGATTCCTAAGAAGAAGTCGAAAATTGGGTGTCTGACTGGTTTGCTACAAAAGGCGAACAATTCTATTGGCGTGGTATCCACAAATTGCCAGAAAGTTGGTCAAAATGTGTATGTAAGCAATGGCCAATATTTTGAATAAAATCTTATTTACTTTTCCCATTTAAAATTAGTGTTTTATTTTCACAAAAAAACGCTCACTTCCAACCGGTACACCTTATATTTATATATATATGGATAGAGAATGCTCACGTACTATATGGTAAACAAAACAACAAAAATGACCGATAAAAGATCTTCATAAAATCTATCTGCATGTGCGGTTTTATATGTGCGGGGGTGGATTGCTTGAGAAGAAAATTACTATTTTATTTTATACTTTTTATTTTACATAAGTTTTGAATGGTTTTTCTTTTTTCCTTTTCATTTTTTGACACAACAAAATTTGATATACAAATCTCATTATATTTGTGGTGAATTTAGTACATCTATAAATATTTTATTTTCTTTAATTTTAATTTTCTCTTGTGTTTTATATAAACACTTTTTTTTTTAACAACTTCCACAAAATATTTTTTTTCCTTTTACACTTCAAATGTGTTAAATCTAATAAATGTATTTATATCAAAACAGGTACTATACAAAGCTGCATATAACCAACACACGTGCACATTAACATTGTGCTATTATATTTTGGAAAAGAAAAAACTTTTATTATGTTTTCACTATATGGGTCTGTCTGTGTCTGTGTGCCTGTGTTTTTATTTATGTTTTGTAAATTCAACATAATCATAATGTATTTATTATTTTTTTTTCCTATATTTAACTTATTTACAATAAAAAAAATAAATGCAAAATATATACTTAAAAAGTATACACAGGCAACAATAAAATTTACATATCCATAAAACAGTTTTTCTCGTGGAAATGGAAATAAAATACATAAAAAAAATGAAAAAAAAAAAACCTTTGCATGTGCAAGTGGCAGTAAAATTAGTAAAGTTATTAATTTTGACATTTTCAAAGGAAAAGTTTTCCTTTCCGATTTTTATTTTTTTTATAATATTCTACGTATGCATATCGCGAAGATACGTGAATATGTATAAATATTTTCAAATCCACTTTATTTTAACTAAATGAGTTTAATTGTTCTTGAAATGAAGAGAGATTAAATATATACATTTAGTTATGCTTTCGTTCATTTATATAATAACGTACCATTTATTAAAGTATGTAATTTACTGTAAAAAAAGAATAATTAGTGGATGTGAAAGCATAATTTTTTACGTGTTAAGAATCTTTTCGTTATATTAAAATGGTTTGTATATAAATTGTCTATGTGTGTACACATAGTAAACGTTTAAATAACATTAAATTATATAATTTAGTAATAAATTATGTTGTTAAAGTTTCAAAATACCACCATATGATGGATTTGTTTTGTGGCTGGTTAATTTAAAAATTAAATATTTCTATATAATTGTTAAGTTTATACATTTGATACATTTCATATATTTCGCAGTGTGACTATACTTTTGTATCTATAATGATTACGTTAGATGCATTTGATTTTAATGGGTATTGCAACATTTAATGAACATTAAATTTTTAAAATTATTCTAAAATAAAAACTATATATTTACGCTACACTGAAAATAAAATTATTTCCTAAATGCATAAAATACCCACTTAAACGGCAAATCTTTAGCCTATATATGTCCGATCATATAGTCTGCTGTTAAATCAGAAACGTATATATGCTACATTCGTAAATAATTTTTTATTTCTCTCTAGCAGAAAAAGTTTTATTAAACTTCGAAATTTCTGCCATTTAATGCATATATATCAACAAATGTATCTAAGAATATATATCTGTGATTTGTTCATATATTTCACAAATGATTTTACTAATTTAGAAAAAGTATTTGCGTCAACACAGATATACTAATAAATATATTGGCAGAAATTTTCTGTTTATGTAGCAAAACGTTTTATTCATTTCAACGATAGTTTTTACCATATGAGAAAATGTTACTTCGACTACGCAGATGAATCTGCTGTTACGTAAAACTTTATATTTGCTAGAAGAAGATTTCTGTTTATTACGTTTCAGCTAGGTATATTACTGCCCTCGAATAATATATCTGCCATTTTACACAAACTATACTGTTGACTATGCAGCTTGATTTTGTTAATGACGTGATTTTTCTACTTTCGTTGCAAATAGCCTAGAGCTAGAGAAAAAAAAAGTGGTTTTTGCTAAATTAATATTTCCTTCAACAAAAAAATTATTTTTATAAATATATTAATTCCAATCAACCTTGATCTATCATATAAATAAATTTATTACCTAACATTAAAGGATATTTATTTAACCCTAATGTAAAAATAAAAGGCATAAACCATATTGAGCCCCCAAAATAACTTAAACTATAAAATTTTAATGATTTATTTATAGAGTATAAAGAACTTAAAGCTATAAAGTATCCTAAAATCACCCCTACTACACATACTAGCAAAGTTAATAATTTTAAATAAATCGGTAAACAAATTATTATAGGAGTAGGAAATATAATTCATCTTAATATTCTTCCCATTAAAACTATTATAAATAATAATTATTGCGCTTAAAAATATTTAATAAACTAAAACTAAATTACAAAACAAAAATTATTACTAACAGTGACATAAATGCAATTGATTTTATCGATGTATTTAATTGTTAAATAAATTTTTTTTAAAATTAACCTAAACTATAAAACGTTTATTTTGTTCGACAATATTTATTGCTAGCTTTGCTTTGTAATAAAGTTAATAGTGAAGACAGTTCCTGGTATGATGTTGATATCAGCTTATAATTTAATACTTTGCGGTTATGTTGGGGTTGGTTGAGTAAATGTTCTGCATCGGTATATTATTTAACTTCATTTCAAATATATTTGATTAGCACTTTTATTTTAATTCGTGAAACATTATTGTATTTAAATTTTGAAAAAATTAATTATGTTTTTATGTAAATTTTTTTTATTTTTATAAATTATTAGTTCATTTTCTTTTAAATTGATAAAGTTTAACAACTAATTAATTTAACACAAAATACAATACACACAGGAGATTTTTTATTATTTAACAAAACTGATACACACATAGTCACACCACAATTATTTATTAAAAATAATGTAACTTTATTTATATCTATTATTATTAAAATATTAAAAAATGTGTCTATATTCGAGACACAATTTTGCAAGAAACTAACTCATTTGATACAGAAATTGAATATATTTTACAACTAATATGAATCAGTAGAATATTTTTGCACTTACATCAAATATTCTGTGTAACCGCAGTGATAACGCAGAACTTATGCTAATACCGGAGCTACATTTCTCTAAATATTTAACAAATATTTGACAGAAGAAAGATCTGCCAATATATCAGAACTTCTTATAACTCACAAAAATTGTACCGCAGAATATATGTTCATGCAGTAGAACACATGTTGCGACTACAGCAGATGTTTATATGCCCGAAAATAAATATTACGAAAATGAAGAATATTTTACGGATAACGTATCTTATAAATATTTTATAAAAACAGCATAACTTGTTTGGCCCGTATCAGTAAATATTCTGCTCAGAAGCAAAATTTTGATCTGCTTTATTAACACAAGTTTTACTAATTCGATTAAGTATCTGTTTAAACAACAAAATTGCTTTTACTAACGTCCAACAGAACTGTGTTATATTGATATCGAATAAAATTTGTTTCCGTGTACCATATATATCTGTATCCCCTCAACATTTATTAATTGTAACACATTTTTAACCAATCGTCAATCTCATTATCAAAACAATCACGAATCATTCATTATAATTTTTTTTATATTATAATAAAAATAATAACCATATAATAAAATGCATTTGTCGTTTCGATAAATTATAGCACACAAATTATAACAAAGTATATTTAGTTTTTATATAATTTATATATTTGTATTTCAATACAGGTGGTTTTTATAATAAACCTTCTTCCCGCAACATATACTATTTTTTCTTCATTCCGATTTCAATTGAAAGAATCATTATTTTTAATCTCTCAATATACCATACACACACACACACACACGCACACTAATGTTGTACACATCATCACAAACAGCATTACACAATTAAATTAAATAAAACACAAAATAATGATGGTGATCGTGACTTACAATAATGAAATTTACTTTTATATTATATTTTAAATATTTTATATGAGTATTTTATTAAAGATTAAGAATAATTTATTAAAAGGTATATGATGAAAATGGGATATGATAATGGTACATCTCAATTTAGCAATACTTTGCCCTTCAATTTATTTTTTATCTATTTATTTATATATAATTCGTTCAATTTTAAAATAACACACACATATAGAATATATATAATGGAATGTAAATTGCCTAGAATTTGCTATAAAATGTGTAAATATTAAATAAAAAGTCTTTACTCTGACTAGGTTGTATCTTTTTTTAAAATTATAGTCTAACCTTATTGTCAGTAAAAATGTGTCCTCTTAAAGTAATTAAAATAATTGTACTTGTATGTACCTTTTTAGTTTTATACTTTCGTAAATTTCAGACTAATAAATTAAAATATGTAACATTTATATACAACAATAAAACATTTGGTCTTTTATCTATACTTTTGTTTGGGGTATAGTGTACCATATAAAAATTGAAACCAACAGAAAAAAGTATTTTATTTATGTTCGCACAAATAAATGGTTAAGAAAAAAAAATAAAATAAAAATAGAATTGTCTTGAACAAAAAAAAAATCGAAAATGGAAATGTTTTTCTGTCTTTAACAGAAACTTTCAATAAACTTATATAAATTGTAATATCCTTCCTTCACATCGTTTTTTTTTCTTATCGTATACACTCAAACGTGTATATACTCTGTGTTGTTGTATATGTTTGAATCCTCTATTTACAGATAAAATTCAATATTGAAAATAAAACATTTTTATGTGTGGTTAAATTTTTCTACTTCTCTATTTTCTTTGGATTGGCACAAAAGTGGTTGCGTATTTTGGTTTTTTTTTTGTTTTTATGAAAACAATGCAATTTTATCATATTTTAACGAAATTTAATTAGCATTTGTATAAGTGCGTATTTTTTTCGATGAATTTTTGTCATATTTTACACAACTTCGAGCTCACAGAACTTTTAGTTGTTATCTGGCAAAATGCGTTTTGATATCATCTGTATTATAAAAATTCTAACTATTCAAAAATTTTTGTAAAGAAATGATAATTTTTTGATGGTATACAAGATTGTGATCAAGGTAAAAATATTTTTTCTCCATTGACCAAATTTGTGTGCGGTCGGAATCCCATTTTATTTACCAATTAGCATTTAGCACTTTTCTTGAATTGCATTCATCACTTATAAGCAGTAATTTGTTGAATGTGTAAATTGATTGATGATGTTTATAGTTGCGTGGTAAAAATAAGATATTTTACTTAAGCTATATCTAAATATATCGGTGAAATGTGTGCAATCATTTTGTTGCCAATCCAATATATATATACAATATATTTATCGTCCGATTGGTATATACGTACAAAAGTAAATATTTTCCTAAAAAAAAGGACATTATATTGTAAAAATAATTGGACATTGTCTACACACCACACCAGCTGTATACAATATAATAGAATTTGTGTATACAAATTGAAATATATAATTGTATTTAAAATCTTACACTATTAAATTTACGTATCAATGGGATTTTAAAAGTATTTGAAAGAATATTATATTGTTATGGATGACAAAATATAGGCAAAATACGTCTAGTAGTGTATATGCAAAATAATATAAGTTCCTTATACGCTTATCTCATTACATGAGAGTAATCAATTTGCTTGATTTTTTTTTTTTTAGATATATGTAAACAATTTAAAATTTTAATAATATGGAATAATTTCAATTCACATGTGGAGCAGCGTCTGTGTCGCATTATACTTTTTAAATTTGATATATATATTTTAGTTTTTCTATTTCATGATTTTATTTGCGGTGGATTATACTTTTTCCCTTATAATTTGTCCTTTTGTGCATATACATTGAATGTGTAATTAAATAACGTGTATGGGAGACAAAAGAAAAAAAAAAAACCACTAAACACTTTTGTGATTGTCTTCCCATTATTTATTTTAATTTGAATTTATTGTAATATTTTATATAAAAAATAGGGTGTTAATTGGAACCGAGCTATAAATCTTAGTATTATAATTTTCGGGATCCACTATATTTATTTATAATTTTATTTTAAATTGTATTACGGAATGTTTGATTAATTTTAAAACTGAAACTTATGGAATTTGAGCGGAATCTTAAGAAACCGATATAGTACATAATTAGCATTACATAATTTCGGAATTTAAACATTTTCTAAAATTATTATAATATTCTTATGTAGGAAAATTTGTAATTGAAATAAAAATTGAATGATTTTAATATGTAGTTGTTCAAAGAATTTTCCGAATACAAGAATTCGGATTTCTTGAGGAATTAATACAATAATATTTTTCTTTATGATGAGCCGAAATCGAACATGAATCGGAAACCAAAACCTAAACCAAATCGAATATTAAGAATGATAGAAAAATAAACCGAATCCAAAACAAAACGATTTTTCCAGTACGAAAAAAATATAGATGACAAAAATATTTTCTAAATTTACAACTTCATTAATTTCTATATAGAAAAAAGTAAAATTAATACTTGTACTTGTACTGTTAATAGATGCATATTTGGATGTGTTTTTCTTCCCATACGTTATTTATACTATATATATCTCTATCTATGGTATAAAAGTGCACTGATTACATGTTGTATAACCAATTTTCCTATATATAAATATTATTGTATTATAATGGTATTGATTTATTATATTTTAAGAATCTTTCAACTCCTACACAAATCATACAAGTTGATTGTAAGAAGTATTATTATCTTTTTATGATATATATTTATATATTTATAGAATATAAGAAAAGTACAAACCATAAAAGAATCAGCAACAAAAGAATGTAAAAATATAGAAAATGAATTTGTCTTCTGTTTAAGATTGACGATAAAATATAAGGTGTTTTATCTTTTATACCATATATTTATAAGTTTATACCATATATATTTTTAAGTATTTATGGTATAAGCATATATTGTAGTATGGTACACAAAAGGAAATCATCATCATTTTCCAATTGCGCTAGAAAATTGGGATTTTTTTTTTTCTTATTTATCATCGTGCCAAATACAGAAATAAAATAGAAATCGAATGAATATAAAATAAAATAAAATAAAAAGGAATATAATAATTTAATTTTTTGATGTATGAATTTATAAATATGGTAATATCTCTGTTGGTAAGAGAACTATAGTTTTACTATAGTTATACAAAATAAACGCAGTTTTTGTCAACTGGTACTTTAACATTAGTAGTATAGACACCTTATACCACTGCTAAAAGACAATTGTCCTCCTCTGCCCATTACTTTTTAACTATATATAGTTGAAAAACATTGCTATTTTGTAACCAATTTTATAAATATTTATTTATAATCAAAACACTATTACAGATTGGAACATATTAATCGATTACTCAGACATACTCCAAGTCATCCCTCCTTAATAGTTCCTCTCACTTTAACTATCTAACATTACGCAGTCAAATTGGTAAATTACTTCGTATGTTGTGAATATATATAACAATTCATCATCATTGGTATTTTTCTATTAAATCGCCCACAGCGTTGTGTATTTATGGAGACATTTTTAATTTCGGAATAGTGTTATAACTATATTAACCTCTTATTCGGAATCGCATTAATAGAATTTCTTGCAAGAATTATTTATTTATAAACGCATTTATGTGTATAAATATATATCCATTTCTTATATAATTTAAATACATATACAATTACGAATATAAATATATGTGTCGTAATGATATTGTCTCATTGTTAAACATTATTTCTATTTTATAAAATTATTTTCGGGATCTTATTTTATATCCTGTTTTTATAGTCCTTATTTATTTCTTTTCTATATATATATATATTATTTGCCTTATTCGATTGATGCAGTTCGTGTTTATTATTACCCTGCGTATTTTTGTGTATCACTTACTATCTAATTATAAACGTACGTTAAGAAAATAACTATTAAAAATTGAAGAATCTTAATGAAATAAGTTAAAAACGAAAGAAAACTAAAATGAAGTTAATAATAATTACAATTATTTATAAATAATTAGAAACTTTTCGAAAAACATTTTTAATTAGATTTAGATCAAATACGATTTACTTTCACAACATTTTTTATTTTCTATTTTTCAATATATTGTAGAAATAAATTGCAAAATATTTTTATTATTTAAAAAAAAAATTTAATTTAAATTAATCTAATGTCAATACTTTTAAGATATATTTTTGGTTTTTGAATTTCATATAGTTCAGGTGATTTTAATTTTTTTTTGTTGTTGTTTTTAATTTAAAAAGGTTGAATTAAAAACCATACCCATATTATAAAAATATATAGAAAATAACACATCCCAGTGGGGATACCACCTCGGTGGTATGTATGATAAAACATCGATGATTGTCTACTTACTTCTTGTCAGCACTATTTCATTCTTATTGCATTACTTTCTATAGATTACTTTTGTACAGAGATGTTATTGGTGGTGGTTGGTACTTCTTCTCACGATGTTGTTGTTCATGGATTCGGAATGGATGGATTTTTCATGGAATTGGATTGAGTGAGTTTTGAATGAATGAACTCTTCATTTGTTAGGAATGGATTACCTTTTCATGCGTTCTGGATGGATTACTTTTTCATGCCTTCGGAATGTACATACACTATCAATACAGGGTGTCACAACACTATCTAAAACCTTGATGTAAGCGGTAGCATTGCTCGCGAAATTTTTGGGAAAAGAAGTGAATTAGCATAACATGACCATCGTTGCTCACAACTCCTAAAACTATAACAAAAGCTGGAAATTTCGTGTACACATAACATGGGTAACCTCTGTAGGTTATATGAACATAGCCATCTATCATTTCTCCGATAAAATTTTTTGGTCTTGATGGAGATTTGTATCATCAGAAAAAAACTATATTATCTTGAGAGCTTCTGGGTGCTTAAGCAAAACATTTTCCTTAGATAGTTTTTTGCTCAAGAGTTGGTGTCGACATATGCGCATAACGTAGTACTTGTAGTGTAGGTTTTCTTGAACTGAATTCGACGAACTAAGCCCTCAGAGATTTTAACGTCTTTCGCGATGGCTCTTATTGACTAAAAAGGATTTTCGTCAACGATCGCTTGTATTTATTGAATAAATTGTGTAGTTTTCACATTGATAAATCCATTCTTTGTTGAATAAGTTGATGCATTCGCTTGGTGAATCTATTTATGAAATTAAAACTATACTTATAAATTCATTGATAAATTCATCGATAAATTCTTTGGTGAATATGTTTTTTATTAATTAATTAAGTGAATTAATTCATGAAATTGGAAGTACTTACAATTTATGTATATATGCGATCATTGAAGAAATTGGAATTATACATGAAAAAAGTCCCACTGGGATGGCATTATACACATTATATTATAGTATATGGATTTATTTAATTTTTATAGGTTTCATAAACTATTTCAATTAATATTTTAATGTTTTATTTCTGTTTTAAAGAAATAGTATTCACGATTTATAAAAAAATAAATATATATATATAATATCAAATACACGAATTAAATTAACATTTTATATATATATATTATTTTATTTATTTCTCAATCATCATATATTAATATAAAAATGTATATACCAAATATATCCATAATATAGTTGAGATTGGATTTACTGAATTGTTTCCATAAAGGAAGTAATTATTTTGAAAAATATATATGCATAAAATATGTAATGTATTAAAATAATAAAATATATTAAAATTAACGCGATTATTATAAATAATATAAACTATATGTGTACACTCACGCTATTAACACATTGCAGACAGTTCACGTTTTTTTCACGTTTTTTTTTCCAACCGTTGGAGACGGGTGACGTTTTTTTTCGCATTTTTTCAAATTTCAACCAATGATGTAGGTAAATTGTGCACTGTTCAATTCATTCACAGTATACAACAAGTTGAACGATAAAGAAAGGGTGAATTATAAAACAATTTTTACCGCAAGTAGTAAAAAAATGGGTTGGTGATGATTCTGAAGTAGAAGAAGATGTAGCAAAAGTTATACAACCTGGAACTTCTACTTCTATACCATGCATGCTTCTTTTTACGATCCACCAGGACGATTATCTGGTAATATGCGACTACATGTTTTAGAGAAACTTGTCGATAGCGGGAAAAAAAAGTATTCATGTAAGACATGTCTTGTCTATGTAAGGCAAACAACAAGAGGAGCGAAATTCGATATATTTGAAAATTTTGTTTAGTACCTCTCCATAAGCGGACTTCTTTTCAAGCATTTCATACGAAAAAAAAACACATTAAAATAGCTTTTTATATGTTAATAAATCTTTAATAATGTATCCGATTTAATAAATGTTATAATTGGTTTTCGAAATTATCATTTTTTATTTATATAATTTTAACAAAATATGCGGGAATTGGGGGTATATGCTTTTCATCACATACCGTAGTCTTCAAAGTGTTAATACATATTACAAATACAGACTATAATTTAATAATACACTATGTTTAAATTTAAAATCTAAATTAAATTATATTATTTATGTGTGTGAGCAAAAAAAAAGTGATGTAAAATATTTAACATATTATCATTATTTTATTTTATTTTCTATAAAAATGTTGTTCTTATTTTATTGTGATTCCATAGATACTTTGTATTTTGTTTATACCATTATCGTTATTATTTAGTAATTTGTACAAGATTTATATGTTGCATATATTATATAATCTTTTCATCTTTACACTAATATATAGCCAATGCATATATAAATTTATATACGACTATTTATACAGAAGCTGTGCTGCAACATTAATTTTGTTATTGAATAATTATTGTAGAATATCTATATATAAGATCCAGTTTTTCAACATTTTTTTGTCTCTTATATTGTGTGTATTCATTTTGTGTGTATAATTATTTAATGATTTATTATGACTTAAATATCAGAGATATTCATATTTATTAAAAATTTTATAAATATACATATATTGTAATAATTTATAACTAAATAATATGCAACTTTGCTCTAATTAAAGATTAATAATATTAATCGACGATATTTTGTCGATTATAGAAAAACATACACAACGCATTTATAAATTTTCTTGTTTCACACAATATATGTAATTACAAAAAAAAAATGACTATATTATAGACTTGGAATAAAAATACTATATAATTTAAAATATTTTTAATTCCATCTCATATGCTATAAAAAAAATTGAAAATAATATACGATATAATGGGGATGTGTGTATTTATGCATACACTTATACATCAGAATAATATATATTATAAAACCACTTATAAAAATAATAATTATATCATTTTTTAAATTGACTATTGAATATCTTTTGAATTTTCACGGTCATATAACACTCAATTAATTTTTATGCGCTCGTACACAACATTGCAGATAATTTTATGGAAAGAAAAACGTATAGCTTTTGGTATACACACATAGACAATATACACTTTTATGATATATTGTAGTACACGGAAAGAAAAATTCAGCAAACGTTCTATATGTTGGGTAGAGTTCGTTTGCAACAAACAAACAAATAACATTTACATAGTAAAAATATAATGTGATATTTTCTGCAACCAGCTACCCTAGTAACACTGTCCGTAGTTTGTCCGCAAAATTTCCGCATTATATATGTAGTAGTCCGTATAGTTTCAATCCGAGGAAATATCTATATGGATTTCTTATGGATATTCGCTGGAAATTTATATGATGAGTGCAATCGTGTCCATGGATTTTTATAAAAAATATTCTTCGACATTTCCTTTCTCGTTGCTATTATTCCACAGAATATCAATAGAATTTATATTTAATTTTTTTGTGAGCAAAAGATCTTCACGGATTTTGACAAAAATATCTTTGGATTTTACATGAATTGTTCGTATTAGCAGAATAAATTTTCTTATGACTATGATGCTTGATTCAGTTTTTTACCGATAGACCATAAGTTCTATGAATATGCTGCCCGATCGATGGCAAAAATGCATCGATAGATAAAATCCATGAAAAGTTTTACAAAATTCCTCGGAAATATGGTATATCGATTTGAGTAGCTGATTGTATTAAAAATTATGAAATTAAATTAAGTGCGAATGAGGAATGTTTCTAGATAATCGAAATATACGAAAATTTAAACCACTGTCTTGGATAATTGGTGAAATAAATTATGAATACAATATCGCGCTGGATATATGTTGGAAATATTACCCTGACAATCCATACATTTCAATTGACCTAAATAAAATGCTATTATATTAAGTGGAAAATTAATGGACATTCTTTTAGGCAAATTCGAATATATCTTTTCCATGGAAAATATGTGGATTTTTTCGCACCGAAATTTTTCTCATTCTTCAAAGTATGGACAAATTGTTATTAGGGTACTTACTCAAACATGTTAAATGTTAAATATTAAAAACAACGATTGAGTTAGTTTTTAAAAGTAAAAATAATTATAAGGCCATTTATTTTAATTTTTTTTTTACGCAGTTTGAAAGGCTCGTCCTAACGAATTTTTGAAAAAAGGCATATAACGAGTCAATATAGTTTGATCTCGTCGTTTTTCCACTTTTTAAGACTTTCATCATAAAAGGTCAAGAACCTTAAGGGGTTAAAGTAGATTTCATTTATTGTACTATGTTTTTGGGTTTATTATAAATGTTTTTGTGTTTGTAATATAGATAAAATAAAATTTCGTTTTACTGCAATGAAATATGAAATCAAAGCAAAATTAAATATAAATTATTTTATTTGTATCAAAATTTTCAATGTTTATAACAAATGTCTTCTTTCTGGGACAATGGTATATTATTTGCTGCAAATAAATATAGTAAACACATTTTTTCTTTCCGTGTTTATAGTCTATCATTTTTATTGTATTTACACAATATAATAACAACATATATTAAACAATTTTAAATAATCGTAAATGTGTATAGTTTATTTTGAAAAAAAAATAAGGTATTGTATTGATTTTGAACATTCACTACACCAGATATATTGTAGATATGACATATTTATCCAATTGAGATTTAATGCTTAAAAATTTATCTACAAAATTACAATTCAAAATTTTCACTCAGGAATTTCGTGTGAAAGTTTCCAAACTTGATTTCAATCAAAGATAATTGAAAATAATTTTTGCGTGCACCTCAATTGTTGAGAACCTTTCTATCTATCCACATCTTACCATATTTATATATCATCACCCGCTATAATATAATTTTCACAGATTTAAAATTTTTGTGAAATTAAATGAAAACGAACATCAATTACAAATATTTAATGAATCTAATATCTCTAACTATAAAGAAAAAGGAGGTATATAAATTGTGTAATCTAAATAAAATCCCTTGGCAACATTTGCCATTATTATTTATTTATTTTCTGTATTTATATACATTTAATTTTTTAATTATTTTATTTTAATATAACAATATCTCGTAAAAATATAAAAATAATATAAAAATAAAAATAAGTGTAAATTATTTCATGTATATAAATTTAATTTCCTGGTATATATACACATATTTCTTTAACGTTGGGCTACAGACGAAATGCGTGTGCATTCATAAATATATATATTATACAATAAAATAATATAAAATGTTAGAAGGTTTTGTCTCCCTTTGTTTTTTTTTTATTAATTTGACATTTTTATTGGATTAGGTAACTTTTTAGGTCTATTATGCACCTAATAAAAATTAACGCACTCTATACATATATTTTATAATTACATTTAACTATAATTTTAGCGTTAATTATGTAACAACTTTATGTGCACCATAAAATATAATATGTTTATGTAATTTATTTTTCGTCTCAATTGTGTTACGGCTTTAAATTAAAGAAATTTTTAATTAAAACATAGAAAAAATTTGGATATTATAAACATTACTTAAAAATTTATTATTTAACATAAATCATCTTTAATATTCACTGTTAATTTGTTTAACAATAAAAATATCTACTAAAATATGTTAAATGTACGATGCAATGTGCAGCAGCAGTTAAGTCTTTATTGGTTCTTTCAATAATGCAATTATCGTTGGCTAAATACGTTCTCCGGGTTATTTTCTAAGTTGGCGCTGTTATGATGCTGAGTACGTGATATAATATAATTTTCTGTATGCGAAGACAAATGAATGGATTTAAATTGTAGTAATTATTGTTATTATAATTTTCAAACTATATAGACTTTAATATGAATTTTTGTTAGATGTTGCATTAGCTCTCAGTTATGGAATCACTTGATTCGATGATAATAATAATATTTATATTTTATTAAAATAAAATGTGCGGGCATTAATTTTAATTATTTCTTTAAATTGCAATTTACATATATATGACACAATAAATGTATTAGATAAAAAACAATGTATAATATTACGTCAATACCAATTTGAATACAAAAAGTATTGCGATATAAAAAATTAATTAATTGTTTATATATACGTGGACTGATTGATAATGTCATTCCATATACTTATTTTAATTATATTTATATATTTTTTTTTAATACGGGTGACAAAATGAATATTTGTGTCACTTATAACGAAATTGCTTTTCAGTAAAATATTAAAATCAAAATAGTGGTAAAACTCTTAATTTCAATTTTTTTCAAAAAACCATGCAACAATCAAATGGTGTGTGACTGAACTATTGAATATAATGTGAATATGAATTATTTTACAATTTATTTTCGAAAAATACTAGTAGATGTTACGATTTTTATCTTTTTTAACGTCCATTCAACGTGTACCATGTATCGATGGATGCAATTGTTGAAGTACTGTGATTGACTATATCAAAAATAATACAATACAAAAGATTGTGTGTAATAATATCAATTTTTCACCGATATTTCAATCAGTTCGCCGCACTTGTATTTATCAAAAAATTAATAAATGCTAGTCCAAATTAATAATATCTGCGTTTGGGATAGTTAGTTATAATTACGAAATAAATATTGATTTATTTATAATATTTTTATTAATTTAACGTAATTTATTTTTTCTCTGTATTATTTTATTTTGCAAATAAAAAATTTTCTATAATATAATTTATTTATTTATTTTTCCTTTACACAAAAACTCATTTGTAAATAAACAAATTTGGCCTTGAAAAAATTATTTGTAAATCATATGATGTCAAAAAATTTAATGTACTGGCAACAAAACAAAAAAATCAACAAAAAAAAATTAAATGAAGAATCAAATTTAAACTTTCATTTATTTATTATTAATATAATAAACTATTTTTATTTTAACATCAACAAATTTTATACGCATTCGTGGAACAAAATATACTCTCTGCATGCGGTCTCTAAATTTTAATAATATATTTATGTATGCGCGGTTACAGCAATATACAAAATGTATAAACGAAAATAAGACAAAAAAGCTTAAAAAAGAAACAGAAAATTCCAAAATATTATGCAATAAACTTTTGTTTTTTTTTTACCCACTTAACATCATACAATATATTCTAAAATTAAAACACATTGAATTAAAATTCTAATTTAAAACTTATATAAGAAGAAGCAGCAGCAGCAGCAGCAGCAGCAGCGGGTAAGCAACAGAAAAATAAGTTAATATATTTATATTTACGTATAAACTTTAAGAAAAAAATATGTTTACAGTAAAATGGTCAAAAATTGATTCACTATAAAATTTGGGATGATTTGTGATTTGTGATACTATTTAATCTACAAATCTGATGTGGATATTCACGCAAATGTATGGTAACCATCCACAGATAAATATGGTAATTATATTAATTGATGGTCAATTTATGCGGAATTATTTGAAAACAAAAATATAGTCTGGTTGGAGAACATACTGTGTGTGTGTGTGTGTGTGTGTGTATTTAATAGTTTTTAACCCTGATATACTTAACTTAATTTTGAACATGCATCTAGCGAGTAAATATTCGGATGCGGTGTCTGAAAAGCACAATATAAAAACATTTAATAATTTCTATATTAAATATATTTCCATGCAATAGTGTTTATTTTCGCATACTAATAATCCAAAGAGGTGAAGGAAAATCGAAAATAAAATAATTATGTGAGTGTTCTTTTGATAATGCACAAATTTTTCTTGACATGTGACATCTGACACATATGAAGTTGAACTTTCTGGCTGTAGTACATTATTTTGTTATAATTTTGTTTAAAAAAATTTAAATTAATGCTTTTGCGAATTTTATATGCAGTGGTTGTATTCCTTTTTTTTTATGTAAACCATTTTATTTAGAAAGATTACATTCATATTAGTTAATGCCGTACAGATGTGAAATTGTGCGGTCTAATTAGGCTTGCCACCCGTCCTCCTTTAGCAGGAAAAATGTCATCGTACTCCACGAAAGCAAAAATGTCCTTCCTTACTCACTTACTTACTTACTCTATGGCGTTATAACCCAGATGCGGTTTTAGCCAACACGCTTTTCCAACCTGACCTAAAAAATGTCCTTCCACACAAAGCATAAATCGAGTTTATGCAATTCGTAAAATTTTAGTACATTTTATAACATTACTACAGTACTATTGTTAAAGATAGTCCTATTCTTATTAAAACGGCAACGTTAAAAAGTAAAAAATAACATATTCCGTCAATATCAAATATCAATATTTTTCGCTTTTCATTCGTCCACCGTGTGTGCACAGTATGTTAAATTATCGAGAATTTTGAGAATTTATATGCAATTTTGGTGACATATCCTAAAAATTTATTCGGAAACTACAAAAAAAAACCATGAGTGTCTAATGTTTGTTATTATTGAATTATTATTTCATATTGTTAAGTATTTTAAGTGCAAACATTTAACAGACAGATTTGAAAAATAAAATTTTTTACGTTACGCGAAGTTCGACAATTATTACTAAAAAAACAAAATGCGTAAATGAAAAATGTCAAATATCGAAAATGATTTCATAGAATTTTATTATTAGAATAACACCGAAATATATTAATGGAACGGTTTGAATTTTTTGAAAATAGCTGATTAGTTTAAAATTGCGGTGAAATTTATCATTAAATACAGTATTTTTCAAATATTTGATAAAATATAGACTAGCAGTTGTTGACGAACTCAATTTAAAAATAATAATAAGTGATGATGCTTGATGAGCTATCAAATTTCAACGAAAAATATATGAAATTTATTATTAAAATAATTCCTTATTTATTCGGTATGGCTGCTAGTATTTTGTGAATGTCCTCTTCTAAATGGTGGCAAGCCTAGGTCTAATATAGAAAATCATTATTTTTTAACACAACAACTAAGTGAATTATTTTCCACGTTACATTTTCTTGAATTTCATGTGAAATGCGACATAAAATTTTTGAGAAATATGTTGGTATTTTTGGGTTTTCTAAACTAGTCGTATATATATAGTTTGAGCTTATGCAACACTTACAACATTGACACTCAAAGCTTGATTTTTTAAACACTCACTTCTGAAAATTAATATATATATTACCAAATTCGAATGTATGTTCAAAAATCCAACAAGGAATTCTTAGTATAGAGATGTGTGTTGTTTAAAAAATATGTTTTATTTCAATGGTATAGATAGAAGACAGACAATCGACTGTAAATGATGAGTTCATTAAGAAAAAAATTTAAATATTTAAATGGCTGTGGTTAATTGTTAAATATGTGTTTCGGTGGGTTAATAAATATCATAAATAACGCAATTTTATTTTTAAATAGATTACAACAAACAAAAAAGATGTACTTTTATTACGATGATGAATGTTCTGCTGTTTCATCTCGTGAAGTTAATGTGTGTGTTTTTCTTATTTTTTTTCTATGTGTCCCGGTGGTGATGGGATTAATCAATTGATTATAAATAACTAACAACGTATATTTCTTAAAAATATATAATCCATTAATAAACAGTGTGTGTGTACACTTTTCTGTGTATCGTCTTTTTTAATCATGGAACATTATTTATAATAATATTAATACAACTTTAAAATTAATAATATATTTTTTTTTATTAGTTACAGTCACAAGTTTAACCATAGGCTGTGTGTGTGTGTGTATATTTTAAACTGATTTTTGTGTATAGTTTTTTTTAGCTTATTATAATATAAAAATAAATAAACATTATTAAAATTGTTTCTCTTTCTTATATGTATTTAAACATAAAATTAAAATACAAATACAAATACCATTTTTTTTTCCAAAATAAAATACACACTTAATATTTGCCATACGATTTTTATATATAGAAAAAATTTTAGTATTACTTTTTGAATTCATTTGCATAATTTTGACAACAAGTTTTTGGCAAACCAATGTCAAGGTCGACAATTTTTTTTATATTTCGCGATTAGATAATTTTTTATTATTGTTTTCATATTCAATATATTTTATTTTGCATTAAATTTTATACATTGTTTGTACAACACATTGTGATTATAATTTTTTTTTGTATTCATGTGAGGTTCTGTGTGTGTGTGTGTGTGTGTGTTATTATTGTTTCATTTTTTTTCTATATATTTTATTATTAACTTTATGAGTTTTGCATTATATGATGTAATATGTTTTTGTTTATTATTATATATACGATTAAAAATAATTTTTATATAACTATTTTATATAGCTCCAATTGGAGGTGAAGAAGTTATAGTATTTGTTGTGTTTTTTGGAAAGAAAAATATTTTTCTAAAAACTAAAAACTAGTTTTTTTTTTGTTTTGACAATACCCTAGTAAAACTGTCCGTAGTTAGTCCGCAATATTTCCGCATTATATGTAGTAGTCCGTATAGTTTCAATTCGAGGAAATATCTATGGATTTCTTACGGATGTCCGCTGGAATTTTATATGATGAGTGCAACCCAGTCCATGGATTTTTATAAAAAATGTCTTTGGAGTATCCGTATATTTCCGATGATAATTCCTACGGATTCTCCTTAGAAGTATTTTCCGTTGCTATTATTCCACAAAATATTCATAGAAATTATATTCACATTTTTTGTTAGCAGATCCACGGATTTTGACAATAATATCTTTAGATCGTACATGTATTTTGGCAATTAATACCCGTGAATTGTCCGTATTAGCAGAATAAATTTTCTTATGAAGATGATGTGAAATCGCGGTTTGATTCTGTTTTTTACAGATAGACCTGAAGTTCTATGAGCACGGAATGAATATGCTGCCCGAACGATGGCAAACATTTATCGATTGTTTATTATTTTTTTGTGTAATAAACAAGAAAAAATAAACCACAGATAAAATCCATGAAAAATCTTACAAAATTCTTCGGAAATATATCGATTTGAGTTGCTGATTGTTTTAAAAATTATGAAAATAAATTAAAAAGAGTGAGGATTATATCAAGATAAATGAAATATACAAAAATTTAAACCATTGTCTTGGTGAAATAAATTATGAATACAAGGCCACAGATAAATATATGTTGGACATATTACCCAGACAATCCAAAGATTTCAATTTACCTAAATAAAATATTATTATAGAAATAGATAGTAGAAAATCTATGGATATTCTTTGGACAAATTCCAATATATCTTTTCCATGGAAAATATGTGGGTTTTTTCCACGCAAATTTTCCCTCATATTTCAAAGTGCAGACAAATTGTTACTAGGGTAATGTTTCTAATATTTGGTGTTGAATTGTTATTGCATAAAATTTTGCTATCACCGGTTTATGCCAATAAGGACGTAATCGGAAGTTGGCAATAAGCAATACTCTTAGTTGCCTCTCTATAAATCCAATGCATTGCAATATACGATTATATCGTTGAAATCATTAGATTATCATTAGTGTTTCAATGTTTGCAATGCACTAAACATTTGTTAAGATAAAATAATCTCTGTAGTGCCATACTGTAAAAAGTATATCCAATAAATTTACACCGGTAATTTAAATCAGTTAAAAAAAGTACGTTCCATAAAATTTTGTTAAACTTCATTTACAGTTGACCTCAATTGCGGTATAATTTTCGTGTGAATTTCGTTAAACTCAAATCCATCACCTTGATTTAGATCAACCCGATTTTGTGCTGTTTATTTAATTTTTGTATTTGCGTCGTTAAATTTTTGGTTATGGTTTGAATTGTTTGTTTTTGTAGATGGAAGAGGCAGAGACCGAGAGAGGCTATTCAAAATTTAATTTTTCCATGACTACAGAGTAATTTTTTTTATTGATCCTTTCTACACCATTCGAAAATATCTATATTATTACCATCATAAGAAAATATGAGGTTTTTTTTTTAGGTAAATATGTAACAGTTGTTGAGTTATCTGTATTTGAATTGTCCGTTTTTTGAAAGTATTAATCATCATCGTTCTACATTACAAATTATAACAGCGTTGGAAGTGTTTTAAGTATCATCAGTTTACACATTTTTCTATGCCATTAATGGATTATACATAATTTAGTAAAATAAAAATGAATTAATTTTAAATAAATATTACGTCAATATTTATTAATATTAATTTAATAATAATTATACTAAAAAATTCCTTATAAAAATCATGTTTTTTTTGTTTTCTTCCTATTTAAACGATATTTGATTAATTGTGCAATTATTATTTCTTTCAATTATTAAAAAAAAAACACATAATAAAATAAAATAAAATAAAACAAACTGAACTGAACTGAACATGACATGAAATGATATAAAAAACAGATGCTTCCAATCCATCGATATTTATATATATATAAACTTAAATTTATATGTATATCATCTTACAAGATGAATAAATTTAAGTATATAACATTATTTTCCCTATATATTGTATATATAGAGAATATATAGTGAATCTGATGTCGATTCTTTAAAATAATCATTATTTTTGCATTTTGTGTATTCTAAGAGGTTTAAGTTAAATATTATTCAATGTATTCAAAGCACGTTTTATTCACTGACTATACACTGGTTTTGTTGTTGGTCTTCGTAATAATAATAATAATAATAATAATAATGTAAATGCGCTCATATATGTGCACGAAAAGTATATGTTTTAAGTATACAAATCTTCATCATCGACAACCCGTCAACCTTTTTTTTTATATATCCTTTTTTTTCCTTTTTTTTCATTCTTTTGTTTTAAAGTTTTTTTTTTTTCTTTCAGAAATATATTTTTTTTTTGTATACTATTACTCTCTGCAGTGTGTGTATCATTTAATATCGTTATTTTCATTGTTGTTAGTTTAATTTTATTTTTTTTCATTTTGTCTTGTTTGTGTATATAAATATACACAATAAATATATAATGTGTAATCTGTGTACGACGATGACGACGACGACGACAACGACGATGATGATTTTTCATACACAGAATGTTAAATCAAAATAAATGTCACGTTATGTGTCCTTCGATGAAGCACAAACAAACATTTCAATATGAAAGGAAAAAAAAAAATAATAACAACTTAAAAACAAAATTTATTATATTTTTTTTTTTTATATAGAACATCTAAAAACCAGTAGAGATACACGTGGTAAGCAAAACAGTAATACACATAAATATATATTTATGAAAATCTTCTAAAGTGGTTAAATGCGAATAGCATAAAAATCATGAAAAATCAACCAGAAATTTTGTTAAAGAATTTAAACAAGAATTGTGGAATAATAAAAATCAAAGAAAAGACAAATGTTTTTCAACAAAATAGAGAATAATGAAAAAAAAAAAAAATTACACAATTCCCATTCCAATAATTCCCCGGTCCCTTAAAAGAACTGATGTAGTATATACAATATATAACATTTAGATTCATTCATTCATTTTATTCATCTAGATCACATCTGAAAATAACATATAAAAAACCATGACGGGGTGAAAAAAGAAACGAACAAATTTTTCGATTGATGATAATATAACTATAAGTAGCAGTGGTTGCAGTCAGTAGTAGTGTATCTGATACTATTGTAGCAGCCACCATCCAGCACCACAATAAAATAAAAATATAAAAATCAAAATTTTCGTGGGTTTTTTTTTTGGTGCTGTGTGTGTGTGTGTGTGTGATCTCGTTAGTATCAAAAAAAAGTATGTGATATGATTCTTATTTTTCTGTTTACTCTGAATTATATTCAATGTTTTTTTTTTCTTCTGTTTCTTGACAGTAGTAACATGCAGTCTGTTGTGCAGA
Organism: Bibio marci; assembly: GCA_910594885.2. Classification (NCBI taxonomy): domain Eukaryota; kingdom Metazoa; phylum Arthropoda; class Insecta; order Diptera; family Bibionidae; genus Bibio; species Bibio marci. Next base: position 45,984,082 of record OU343114.1, read on the forward strand.
ATATAAATTACTATATAAATAAGATTCAGTGTTTTATTATAGATAGATAGTATTATTTTCTTAATGTTATACATATTTTTTTTATCTTGATTCTATTTTTACCACTTGTTATCTTTAGGAACACTATTATTATTATTATTATTATTGTGTCCATGTTATTATATTATTTGATTATTTTCGATGAAAATTTTGACACACACAAAATTTATTAAATTTTTGAGATTACATTAAATGCAATAAATTATTCTGATTACAAATATTGACATTAAATATATACCATAGAAAAAAAAACACTCAGTATCGCAGTTGCATAGCGCCGAAATATATATTATTAATCAATAGCGGGTTCAATTCCGCTATTTTTCATAGAAAATTTTTCGGTATTTATTTTAATACAGCAATTTTTCTGCTAGGGTGACCGTTTGTTCCTTTATGGAATAAAAAGTAAAACGAATATCTTTGAAAATATGGTGTTGGTTGCTATTCAAAGATTAATAAAGTCTGCACACGCACATCACATGTAAATAATAATATTTTGAAAACATCTATCTTTCGGTAATTACAGTACCGTACAGTACACAATTGGTAAATTGTTATATACTCCCATACATGCAGAGTAATTTACCAACTGCTGGCTGTAATGAAAATTGTTTATTAGATGAAATAAAGCTCCACTTGGAGCAATATGTGACTTAAAAAAAAAAAAAATAATATATTGCTGCATTATGGCTATAATTTGCTTGTAATACAATAACCTTCAATTTTAATATTTTAATTATTTTTAATATATTGTATAATATTTGTCAAATTTTTCAAGACTTTAAATGTGTATTTTTTACATAAGCAATAATTGGAGATAAATTATTTTGTTACTTCAATATAATCTACTATGGCCGGTCAAAAAATGATGTACAACTATTTTCCCACATTTACACAATTATATTTCAAACCATTTTTGTATGTGTCAGATCAATTGTCATAATTACAACCGCAATATATGTTTTATCTAAAAAAAATTTACTTAAAATCTTGTTTTCATATGTAATCATTTGGAGTGTTATAAAAATTTATAGAAACCAACCGAGTGAATATTCTAACATTTATGAATAAAATTAAAGAGATGGCAATGATGGTATCGTACCACCAACAGTATTTTTTCTATATGTTATAAAATAGTCTTGGAAATATTGGCACGCAGACCCAGGGTGTTAAAATGGAAAAGCAAACCATTTACTTTGATTTTCAATTTGATCACATACTAATAAATGATAATGTACGAATAAATATATAAATCTTATAAGAATCATTTATATTATTTTGTACCAATATGAAGAAAGAAGACAAATTAAGGAATAGTATTTATTTTTTATTTTTTTTTGTTCTCAATACTTACACGTATTAAGATTGATGAAGTCCCTGGTTATAAGAAAGTTTTTTTTTTTCTCATTTTGTTTACTTCTAACTTTTTTTACAACAAAATATTTGTACACGATACCATTATAATAATCACTATTTAATGCATTATTTAAAATAGAAAGATTTTGACACTTCATTTGTATACAATTTATATGTGAAAAAAATAAATAACACCATTTGTAGTTTAAATTGAATTCGGTTTTTTTTATTAATTGGAAAAGAAAAAAAATATTGATCAATATTTTGTTAACTGCGATATGGGAATTAACTGATTTTGTAGCTATGTGGAATTAAAAATAATATTACTTATCAACCAACTCCATGGCATTATAACCCAGGTGCGATTTTAGCCTTTTTTTTAGCCAACACTCTTCTCCAACCTGACCTATCCGCAGTCTATGTTTTCCAATCCCGAATTTTAAAGATCTTTATATCACAGTTTACTGCACCAAGCCATATCGCCTTAGGTCTTCCGGTTTTTCTTCTATCTTTTGGATTACCATTTAACAGTTTTTTCGACGCACATATCTCCTCCATGCGTTGTAATACGTGTCCAAGTCATCTTAACCTATTGATTTTGATTGTGTTTTTTTCACAATATTTGGTTGACCATGTACAAATTGTCTAATTCAAAATTGTATCTTCTTCTACATTATTAACAATATATAATTTATTGTTTTTATATTGTTGAACTATTAGTCCATAGAGCTAATGTGTGATGGCATTTTATTTATATTTTTTAAAGGGTAATTTGTTCTTATTTTTTAATTTAAAATTTAACAATATTGTTTTGGTAAAATTATTATCTTTCATTCTAACTATATTATATATTGTTAATTAAGTCCTTGCTATACGTTTATGTTTGCGTCAAGGAACTGCGATAAAGAAAGAAATTATAATTTGGCTATTTACGTTATTTTTTTAGATCTTTAGTGTGTAATTTTTACTTATATCGTAAATATTAAGTATATGGATTATATGAATAACATATACACATTCGTATGACTTATATGTAAATTTACGGTGTACCTCATGTTACATATGTTGAGAAATAATTTTCATATTTTAATAACGTTTAATTTATGTGTTTTGAAACATTCATTTAATAATGATTTATACATTTAAATTTTTCTAACAATTAATTTCGAAATAATTCTAATTTTTTTGTGATAATTGAATAGATAGAGTCCAAAAAATTTATTCCTCTAACTATTTATAACATACAATATTTTCTTAAGTTATATACGTCATAGCCGTATTTATTTGTATTGTATCATCATTATAATATGTATAGAAGCCTATTATAATTACAATAATATAAGTGTTGTTATTGTGTATTGTTTCTCAAGAGGTCAATATTCAAAGAAAGAAAATGAAAAACACTGAAAAAGGGTTACTTCAATAAAAAATTCGATAAAGTCGTACTTATAACATTTTATTCTTATTTTATAAATTTATTATTTACCTTTATCATATACAAAAAATATAAGAGTTGAAATATAGGACATTTATTATTTTCCTGTTTTTCAAATTACTTAATAATTTTTGAAGTTGGCGATGCGATATGTATTATAAAAGAGAAACAACCACAAGGAATTGTGTGGAATTGATCTTTCATGGATCAATGACTTTTCTTTGATCTTATAGGTAGTTATTTTGAAATTATGCATGCAACATTCTTTTAAAGGTTTGCAAATGTCGCATACATAAATCTAAAAACTATTCTTGTAAAGTTGATAATGTTATTGATTCGCTTTTATATGAGATGACGCATTCCTAATTTGAAAATTATCCTTGTATAGTAGATCAAGGAATACCCAATTCCTTATTTGTTTCTCTGTCATATTTATATAGGAAATTTGTGTTGCTTACCACAATGCAACCGGTTGCACTCATTTGAATAGAACAAGTTCTATTTGTTCTCGTCACAATCGGTTATCTGTCAAATATTCTAATCTTTATCGCGTATACAAACGTATTTAAATCAGCTCAATTATATGTATAGCTGTGTTTCTATTCTATAAAAAATTATTTAGTAAAAGTTTGACACCCTTTACAAAACATATTGGATTAATTTAACAATAGATTATTGTAACATGTTTATTGGAAATTTAATATGAGTTAACCTTGAATTGTTTTGCTTAGCTTCATACACGCTATATATATGCAAAAATAAATATACTTACAATAATATTTCCAAAAGCAATGATTTTTCGATTCAATTTTGATTTCACTTCAATTTACTTATACAATATTTTTGTATATGTTTTTCAATACAATAGATGCGTGTGTTCAAGAAAAGGATATATTATGAATAAAAAAAAAAAGCCTGTTAGATTAAATAAAAATGCTACTTTATAAGATTTCCATTTCATCCATCATCTTCATCTGCATAGATTATTTATACCATGTATATATTTCTCTACTTCAATATATATATATTAAATAAATCTTATCCAATCAATCTCCAAAAACCTATAATATTATAAGTGATCCATTGAGAAATGTGATGTATGTGGGCTAGTGTATTTATATAACAAATATTATTTCATATACTGGGGAAATAAAATTAGAATTTTGAAAATAAATCAATATTTTTTATATGCAAAAATACACATTATTATATTTATTCATATCATCTTTTTATCTTATTTTTTTTTGCAGAACAACATCCGGATGTAATGGAATATTTTCTAGACGTCTAGATTTTTCTACATTTAATATGTTGCCCAGGACACGATTAAATTCGTATCAAATTAAGGTAAGTTTTTTGTTTTCATATTTTATTAAAATTATTAAAACTTTATTATATTGTGTGTGAATGGGTGTTTGAATATGGGAATATAAATTTTTATTAAATGATTATAAAACTTATTACGTTATAGTTAATGCGAAATTAATAAATGATTGCGTATAATTCCAACATATTTTTGATTGGAAATGTTAAGCACGTATTTTTAAATATTATAATCGTTTTGTCACATATGAAAATGTTTGTAATAATAATTTAAATATATTTTTTTTAATAATTTACGTATAAAAATAAATCAAAATCATGTTTTAATAATAAAATTTTTTTTTGTAATAATTTTGATTGTGGGTTGCATTTTATTTATAGAAATTCTTTAAGTTTTTTTGTAACACTGATTTTTTTTCATTTCAATTTTTTTTCTAAATGCCAATTTATTTTTATAAATAATTAAATTGTATATAAAATTAATGTTGTTATTGTAGACTATACAATATTGTGTCACAATGGTGGTGTGATTATTATAAATAGAAGATACAATTTTTTGATAACAATCATTTTATTTCTAAATTTTTCATAAATAAAAACATATAATTTTAATTCTGTGTGTGAGCGAAAATAATAGAAACTTTAACGCACCAAACTTTAATACTTGATACACAGAATAAAAACCGCTTTGCAGCCAGGAATAATTAAACATTTATTTTACGATATTTTCTAGTATTAATTTAAATTCAATAAATTTCATATTGCATTGTAGATTTGACAATGGCTTATTTTTAATTGTACAATAAAAAGAAAATGACAAAATAATATTTTCCGATAAAAATAAAGAGAAAATTTTATTTATTTAATTTTTTGTTAGTTTTCGTTTGTTAATTTGATTTTCTTTTTTCAAAACAATTAACTTATTTTAGTAAATTATTTTTTGTTTTATAATCTATTCTGTACGCGGTCGCCAATTTGTTGAGGCTTTTTCTTGACTGATTGGTATATTGAATCTGGGCGGATAAATTTCTGGAAGGTTTATATTTCTGCTCATTTTTAATATTACTTTCTTTGACTATAGTGTCCAACTGAATAATTGCAAAGATATTCGTATTTTATTACACGACCGAACAAATTGTAAGCCATCAGAAAAATTTCTCATGTAAATTTCTGAGATTGATCTCAGTATTTCCCACTATCCACCTCATAATGCTATTGACTGCCCTGCCCAGAAAAATATAATTTTAAAACAAAATAAAAACTATTTAAATTAAATGTAGTTTAAATAGAAAAACTTATAGATTTTAGTCAAATCATGTTTCGTTTTTTAATCAAGATTGAAAATGATTGAAAATTAAACTTTTAAGCATAAATTGTGTTAACATAAATATCCGTTTTCTATTTGAAGATTATACGTTATACTTTTTAATCTAAAAAGTTTAATTATTTGTAGTGACTATTTTAATATTTTTATAAAATTTAAATGTTTATTATTTTTAATTCAAATAGATTAACTTTTAACATTAAATAAATATTAATTTTAAATATCAAGAACTATTATTATTATTATTTTAAATAGAATATCTTCTTATGATTTCAAAAAGAATTTTAATTTAAGATAAATAGATTTCTGTAATAAGGAGAAAATATATAATTTCAACACTTTGCATTCCAGTTATGTTTACGAAAAATATCTAAATAATGTTATTACAATTTAATTTATTCATTATTATGTTATAAATTATTGAACAATTAATTATGCATCAAAATAAAACTTTCTGTCCACTCGGTAAATAATATAAATAGGTGGACTGATGTTACGCATTTCTGTTACTCTTTTCGATATTTCGACAATGGAATCCGAAATCAGCTACACTCCGCATAAGTCTTTTTGTGTTTGGTCAACTTTTATCTTAAAAATGATTTCTATATTCAATTTAAAATTAAAATCAATTCATTTAAATAAATGTTGTTTTTAAAATGATTTGAGATTAAAATGGTTTCAATTTAAATTTGAAACAATTTTTATTTAAAATAAAATATTGTTATTCGATTTAAAAATTTAAAATTATTTTTCTTCTTAAAATTAAAAGAAGAAATCAATGATAATCCAGCTTTTATTATATAAATATTCTTTCTAGTACATTATGAGATAATTTTGACTTTGATTAATCAGATTCGATCTTATTTCCAACATTTTCTATTTAATTTAAACATAAAATTACAAATATTTTAAAACAAAATGTGAATTTTTTTTTTTGCTGGGTTCATCATATAATTAACTTCTGGCTCAATTGAATAATCTTTTTTTGAATAATCTTTTTTTTGTTTAATAAATGATGTAATTTTTAATATATTTCTTTGGACTAGTCACTACACTTCATGTACGATTCTTGTTGTATAATCATCGCTCTATTTATTTATTATAAGCCTCTACCTGTTTTGTATGCCACACTTGTAACCTCATTTTTATTAAACCCCCAATGGTTTAATAAAAATGTATATTGTCGATTTTCGTATCGTAAAATAATCGGATTCAACCAAAGTTTTCATATGGAAAATTATCAATTAATATGTGTTGCCGATAGTCGAGTAAATGTGCTTTCGTTATAGCAACGATTTTTCACATGAACATGCAATATTGAAATCAAAAATTTATAATATTATTGTATTTATAATATTCGTTGGACTATCTTCTTATATGTTAATCCAAATATCATTCTAATTAACTCATAATGTTATACGTTCTTCTACCGTATATTTTTATTCAATTTGTAACGATTTATAAAAATTCTTAATTTTATATATAAAAATATCAGAATATAATAAAGTATTATATAAATTTAATTTTTAATTTTATTCTTACAATATGTATGCGCAAGTATAAGTAAATTAACACGTTAATCGCCACGATAATATCAGAAAAATTTTCACATGGGCCATGGTACCATTATATAACTATGTTTATTTCATTTTATTGTTTATAGTAAGCCAAGAAATTTTCAGGTTTTATTCCTGATAGGCCAGCTTTCGAAACATAATGCAAATGTATCGTTTGCGTCGGACATCTGTGATTGATGTGGCCAAATCTACCAAATCGCGCACGTCAGACATATATGTCTGACATGGTTCATGTAGAACTTCTTAGCGTCAGACACATATGACTGACATGGCGATTAACGTGTTAAATTTTAATATATGTAATTAACAAAAAAAAATAACGCAGCTTATTCATTCTTATATAAATTAATTTTAATTAATTTAATACAAGATATATTTCTATAACAACACAAATACGAATCTATATTTCATATTACATATATATGCGCCGCCTATATGCCTATTTATGTAAACATATTATTTTTCACCTTGACCAGTTGACCGATCTAAAGAAGAAAAAAACAATACAAATAAAATATTAGTTGCGTGTTATTTATATGTGGGGAACAGTTAGGAGCATTAAAATGTATACATTCATTTGGTTTTTTTTCGAAATACGCGAGTAATTTTGTTGCATTCATACAATAAAAATGTAATTTCATTGGAAAAAAATAAGTAAAATAGATTTGGGCATCCTACGTAATTTTTTTGATAAACAATTATTTAATAAATACACTCTGGCATCGACACAAATTTTAAAATGAGCTTAACTATACACTTTTATATATGGCTGTCGAAGAATTAGAGAATGGTATAGGTAAATTTGAATGTTTGTTACTGTATTCATATGTCTTAGATGTACATTTTGTGTATACCTTACATATTTTTCATCATTATTAATATAAATATAATATGCGCGTTTTTTTTTCATGTACATATAATACTTATAATTATAATTATAATCTAAATATAATCTCTAACTAAAATTTTAAAAATAAAAAAATGTGAGTTTATTTTTTAATTTTTACTTTTTTTTTCCTTGCAATGAATTTTTTTTAATTTAATAATACAATGCTGCTTTTTTTTCTTTTACGTATAAAATCAATTATAATAATTTATAAATAAACTTCATTATTATAATACTCTCGTACATTTATAATTATTATTATATTTCGTATTATATATTGATTTGTTATAATTTATAAATGCTGGCAACACAGTGGCGTTTTGTGAACACCGATTTAGTATTAATTAATTATTTAGTAATTTATTTAATTTTTTTTAAAGTCACATATGGTACATATACAGCTGTGCGTTATATTTTCCGTGAAAACCGTCTTGGATCCTACATCATTTTCTTTTAATTACGGATTTCAGTTTTCATAGAATTATAAGATGTGATCAATTATGAAATTCTCCTTGTAGAATTTTACTTCACGCGTTCAGAAAAATAATGCATAATATAATTTTCAGTCTATATCAAATGGATAATTGAACATTTTCCGCAAAATTTGAATTTAACAAAAAAACCTGTGTTGAGTTGACTAAAACAAATATTTCTCCGACAGCCGACACTTGTTTCCATCTAACATATAATATTTACATATTATTGTATTTACAATATTATAATTTTAATGAATATTTTTTAATGTTTATATTGATTTATATTCATCTTGATAAAAGCGTATTATTAATTTATTTATATATTGTTATTACCATATTATTATATTTAAATTTAAATTATTAAATGAGTATAAAATGAACTCATTTTTATTATATGATATTTGTATTTATACGTAATTTAATATATATTGTAATTTTAAATCTTTATCTTATATACGTATTTACGTTATGCCCAACTAGCACCGCAATGTCGAGACAACGTTGGTGTTTTCAACCTCAAGTCGGTAACCAACGTCAGCCCAACGTGTTTTTTTTCTTTTTTTAAGTCATATTTTGCTCCTAGTGGAGCTTTTATGTCATCTAATAAACCTTTCATTACAATCAAGTTGGTAAATTATAAATAAATTACAATAACAATTTACCAATTGTGTACTGTACGGTACTGTAATTAACGAAAGATAGATGTTTTCATAATACTATAATTTTTATATGGCCCATAGTTATGTGTGTGTGCAGACATTGTTAATCTTTGAATAGCGTCCAACACCATATTTTCAAAGATATCCGTTTTTCTTTTTTATTCCATCAACGAACAAATGGTCACCCAACAGAAAAATTTTAGTATTAAAATAAATACCGAAAAATTTTCTATGAAAAATTAGCGGATTTGAACCCCCTATATTTCATGATTAATATATATAATATATACCAACGTATACACAACCCTAATTTCCACCAATTTGGTCACACAAATATGAGTCGATACGACTTCGCTTTTACGACGTTGGTTTTATACACCAATTCTGACGTTGGTTCTACACACCAATTCCGACTTTGGTTTTTAATACCAAATCCGACGTCGTAAATGTTTACCTTTTATTACGTCGGACTTGATAAACTTTACGTTTGTGTAGTACCAAATCTAATATGAAATAATATATAAACAACGATGAACAAATATTTTATAAAAAAAAGCAAATTTAATTTTTATTTTAAATATTAAGCCAATTTTGTATGTCAAAATAATGAATGCGAAAGAAATTCTATTGATAAAAAATTTATGATAAAATGCGAAGAACATAAAATAGCGCCTCAAAAATAATGAATATTTAAATAAAATTTAATATTTTTATTAAAAATTTGTAAAAAATTATATTAACTTTAATTGAAAAATAAAAAAATCCTTATTGTAAACACGAAATAATCATTAAAATGCAGGAATATGAACGGTTTTTTTCTGTTATAGTCTTTTGAAAAACAACAAATATTGATTTATGTTTTGGTTTTTCCAAAACTGACTCCTTATTAAATAATCCCATATTAAATGTAAAAATAATAAAAATGGTCTGTGGTTGTGATAGGTTTAATAATGCGACCCAAGAATGACTTGACTACAGAAATTTATACGACAACTGATGCGTGGTTGTGAAATGTAAAAAAAAAGACACCACAACTAACGTGTGGTCCGAACGAGTAAGACCTTGCACACGAAAATCAATTTTAAGTTGTTACAAGTACAGAAAAATATACCAGCAAGGCACAAATGATAAGTGTTGATGAAATGTCAAAAAATTCATCCAGCTTTCGTTTGTTATTATTTTATTTTTATTGAATTACTGTTTTTTATTTCTTTTTACTGATTGCATTAAATAGTTTAATATTATCGAAATCATGTTTTACATTTACTTAATCCGACCACAGATCTATTTGGTAGGTATGCAACGTTGTTACGACGTTGTGTAATACACGTATGATTACTACGTCAATATATAGTCGGTTTAATAACGTTGGATTTACGTTTGTTAAAACACTAAATGTGACCACCGCCATATTTTTGTCGGTATACAACGTTGTAACGACGTTGTTTATTGTACCTATATTAACTACATCATTGGTTAATACACCAAATCCAACCACCGCCATATTTGGTCGGTATGCAACGTAGATTGTACGTTGTTATACCGACCATATAGATGTAGTTATTATAGGTGCATTAAACAACGTCGTAACAACGTGGCATACCGACCAAATATGACGGTGGATGCATTTGGTGTATTAACCAACGTTGTTAAGACGTTGTCTAATAAATTACATGATATTTGTTGGTTTCCTACGAAGAATCAAAGTTGCTTCTACGTTGCATACCGACTATGCATTTTATTTCACCATCCGACAAATATTTGTATATATTCGATTCTGACGTCAGATTATGTGCAAAATAGGTTGGAGTGAAAATTTAGTTGGTAAATTGTTTCTTGGGTTAATTTCATTTATTTATGTACTATTTATATACCAATAAATTATTTAACAAAACCATAAATAGATATTTTCAATGTCATATATTAAAATTAAAAATTTAATATTTTTGGTTGTGCAAATAAATTATGAGCCAAAATTTTAGCATTTTATTATGTCGATACGTTTATTGTTAATATATTTACACAACGCTTTTCATATAATTCGGCAGCAAAATATATATACGAAATTACGTGTTCGTTACGTAAAAATGATCGGTGTCATTTTATCATTACAAAAATATTGTCTACCTTTGGTTCCAATCAAAAGAATTATCACGTCTAATTCTCACTGTTGTCACTTCAGACTGCTGTACTACAATATACAATTTATTTAATAATTTATTATTTTACATTTCCATTTTATTTATGGATGCGAATTTTTTTGCACAATTATATTAATATACAAAAAAAAATAAATAATGTAAATTAAATATAAATTTATATCATCAATTTTATACAATAATTGTGGTAATATTGTTTTTATAAACAATATATTTTACGTAATTGCGAAATGGTTTTAAATTTTAACGTATTTAAATGCAATAAATTTGCTATGTAATTACAGAGTTTTTTTTTTAATTATTTTTAAAATAAATATATTTTTATATTTTATGTGACTTAACAAAAAGTGGAAAACAAAAACTATGTAATAGTTTAATTAATTTTATATTGACCATAGGTCAGTTAACTTATTTATGGATTTATTAGTATATTAACGCTTTTATAGCGACAAATAAATATAATCATATAGTTGTTGTAAAATACATTAATAATAATTTATTTGTTTTGTTCTCAACAATTACCTTATTTGCTTATTTATTTATTTATTTATTTATTTATTTATTTATTTATCTATTACATCATTATAAAATTGAGTACATTTATTTATAAAAAATATAATATTAATTTACTTTTTAAGTACACTTTTATGTAAAATGTACACAGATGTTTAACTATTATGAAGTAATGCCATTTAATTTGCATTATTTTTTTGCTATTTTTAATTTATGTGACATGCATTATGTGACGGTCAAGTTAGTTTGGGTGTGTTTAAAAAATTTTTAAAAAAAATAGCCATATGATAGAAATATTTTCACCTGTGTATAAAATACATTGCTTATTGTATTCGTTCACATTTCATGAATGAATGCCATTTGTAACATAATCTTATAGCCAAAAAATTTCCAAATTAATTTATATGCGTACGATAAATTTTAAATCTTTCATATTTTATATCATTTAAATCGTTTGCTTTTCGAAATTTATTGGTAAACAATCTGTATGGCTCAAGTAAAATAAAATAAACAATTGGAAGTTTTATCGGCATTAAATGTTACCCAACAATGTTATTTATATTACGTCGCCGAATGTATAATCGTAAAGGTTTTTAGCGGCTAAGAAAATTTGTTGCCATACATATCAACTGAATGAAAGACAAATGGAAAGCTGAAAAAAATACCGGTGAAATTTTGTTTCAAAAATTTTTTCCATCGTAATTGTTATTGGTCATCGGAAAAATGGATTTATTTTGATAATCCTAATGGCAAGAAATAGGCGACCAAAACTGGATCACAAAACACAAAAATTTATTTTATGTAATAACAAATACAGCCGGATATTATATTGAAAATCTTTAACCCATCACTCATTCTGCTTACTCTATAGTGCCGCATGAGTTAGTCATCGTCCAGTCAGTCATTTTCCTATTGATCAATTTTTTGTTTCAGTCACACATTACTAAAAATCTTGAACATTATTGAAGCATGTCAAAACAAAATTTCAAACCATTTGTTTTATTTCTTTTACCCTAAGCAGAAACTTTCACATACGGGCTATGAAGGCAAATGGAAAAAAAGGAACGATTAATAAATTAATAATATTAACAATAATAGGTAAAATAAAAATATAATTAATTAAAATGGAAGAAAATAAAAACGGGTAATTAAAGATAATTTTTTTTCATTTTAATAATCTGTATCTCTTTCTGTAATCAACAAATTTATTAAATGACGAATTTAGAAATTTAGAAGATTATTCTAAATAAATTGTTATCGTAACAACTGTGGTCGCAATGGTACCACTAGCTGAACTGTTTTTAATTTACAATAATAAAACATAAAAATTATTTTTAATAATTATAAATAAATTCTCAAAACATTAAATTTCATCGTTTTAATAAAATATTATTTTATATTACATTTGTTTCTAAATAAAATATGAAATATACGTAGTTAAAACAATATAAACAAAACAAATGTTTGAATGAAGTCAAAATTTTCTCATGTGCATAGAACTTCTCGTGAAAAAAAAAAAATATTGTTGCCATATCGACCAATAGGAAAATGACTGGCTGACTATGACTAACTGATGTGTCACTAGAGTTACTCTTTGTTTAGCTCGATTTCATCGAACTGGATGAGCCACCACCTCAAATATTATGTTGATTAAAGGAAAAATATGTTTTATTTTTTCGTTCATCAATTTTGAACTGAGTTTTGACATCGCTTGAATAAACTAAAAATAACAATTTTTCTAGCGTTCTTTTTTTTTTAAATTTATAAAGTGAATTTATAAATAAATAAATTATCTATTGATAATAGAAAATAGATTCAAAAATCGTTTACGCACACACACACATCAAATATTTATTGTATATTAAATTTTATTATGAAATTGTATTTCAAAATGCTTTCATTAGTCCTAGTTGTTCCTCCTTCCGGCTGCATATCTTAAACATATAATATTTATACATATATTTAAAATTAATTTATTTGTATAACCGTGTTGCGTTGAACCGAATGTAATTATAAAATTTTATGTCCATTTTCCATATAGCAGAATATTTCTTAATAATTTCTATTTATTTAACATAAAATATGTATTTGATAAATAATTAATCACTAGTTAAATATTAAATTCGTATTATGTATATAACCTTATTTATATATTTTCAGTTGCATACTGATTTCAATTTATAAATTTTGATTTGTTCAGTCAGTTATAAATATTATTAATAATAATAATAATAATACATAAAAGACTAAAAAATTTTTATTAATAATTAAATAAATAAATATGTTATATTATTAATAATATAATAATATCAAATATAACATCCATATATAGAAGGAAAATCTACCTACGTTAATTTTATATTTAATACAGTGTGGTTCATGACAACAGCTCCACACATGTATTTTTACATAATTTAATTTTTAGTATTATGTAATTATAAATCGAAAACACTATAGCCGTCCGTTATGTAAATACCTTAACCGTCTGGTATAGTTCAGTATAATTTTTAATAATGTCTTAGTTGGTAAGAGTTGAAAATGGATTTATTTGTGAAAAAGAAAGCTCACACGAAACAACGAACATCAAATAAAAATTTATTTTATTTAAATATAGAAATGTCATGAAAAATTATTATCAAACAATATTCATTGCGAATTCTGATGGAAATAATTATAGCCACTCATTGAATTTTTTCCGCCTATAATTTAGATTCATTAAATTTCGATTATATAATTTAGAGTCAGTATTCGATAATCAAATGCACTTCCCAAAATATATACGTTAAATGTGTTGACATTCGTACACAGACTTTTTGTTATTATTGAATAGTTTGTAAACAATTGACGGAGGACTGCTGGCAAAATAAATGTCATAAGCTGCTGCTGCCATTAAGTAATCCATAATTTCATTTTCAGTATACATATATTGTATATGCCATAGCTGTTGTCATGAAACTCTTTGTATATATTTATATTTAATTTCTAATAGGTTAATTTATTAGGTCATATATTATTTATATTTTTATTATTAAATGTATACTTAAGTGTATACACTTGTACGTGTACACCACTTTATGATGAAATCTTTATAATAAAGTCTCGTATATATTTATTTATTTTTTTAATTTTTTCCATTCTTTGTTAATAACAATAAATTTTAATTTAAATTAAATTAAAAAAAATATACTTAAGTTTATTATTATTATTATTATTATTATTATATTTTATGGATATTGTAAATATGTATAGGTTTTTGTATATGTTGTACGTGTGTGGTGTTTAAAATTAAATATATACAAATTTATACAAGGATTAAATATAAAACCGATATAATATATATATTCAGAATGGTTTAATTTAAAAGAAAAATAACATATGTCTCACTATATTACCGCATTTTGTTGTTATACGTTGAAAATATATTTTATTTATTTTAAGATTAATAATGATTCTATAAAATCATAAAATACATTCAAAACCTTTTTATTTTTTTTTTGGGAAAAAATTATTCCATAAATTGAATTGCGATTGTTAATGTGTGTATTATCATGATTCATAACGTTTACGTATTACACATGTGTATAAATTGTGGGATTATGGAAACTAATTGTAGACTAATTGGTGAACCGTCATATATTTCGATGCATGAGTTATTTACCAAAGTGTCTGTAATGAATGTTTGGTGATAGTTATACCATATATAACTTAATGAACATAATTATAATACATTGTTTGTACACAATTAATGATGACCGTGACATAATGGAGGTTATTCACATGCACATTTAATTACAAATGGTCTTTATTAATCCATTGGTTGTCACGACTCCCGTTTTTTAATGTGAACCATTCAGTTGCACAACAGAAACACATAAAAAACACTTTGTGTACACTGACTTGATGACCAATAGTTTCATTGTTATGTGCCTCGTTTTATTTTTATAGCTATATGCACACGAAAGTGTGTGTAACAAATGACTAAGTTTATTTTTACAGAATTAATCCAAATGGCATATTGAATTGAATTGTACTACATCCGTTTCATCTGATATTTAACCAAATTTTTTTAATTGAACTAAGCTTTATTATTGTTGTATGCGGAAAACAACCGCAGGCACTTTGTTGGCCATATACGAAAAATTTTTTATGTTTTCATCCAGTAAATTTTCTGTGTATTTAATATTCTTTATCATTTGTTTTTATTCTTTCTTGCGGACCATATTTTCGAGACATGTATATTTATTTGTAGAAGTGATGTACGGTATGTTGAGGAGGATATATGGATAATAATATATAGCTATTTTAAATATTATTATTATTATTATTATCATTATTCTTATTGAACAGTTTTTAAGTTTTGTTTAGAGGCAGGTGATATTAACTATGTTGACTTTCATACATCTTTCTAATAATTAAAATTACTAAACAATAATTTGTCAGATTTTCTAGAAATTTTGAACATAATAACATGTTCATGTTCACATGTGAGTGAGGTTTCAGAAAGGAGGTAAGGCGAAGTTCTTGATGAACTAAGACAATATTTTACATCAGGTTACGAGTATTTTTTTCATTTTGTTCTGTGTTGTTTTCCATTTCTATTCTGGCCATATTTGCACTATATAGTTGAGTATTATAATTTACAAAATTATACACTGACTGGTACGTCAAAAGAAAAAAAAAAACAAATGTAATGTTAATTTATGTATTAAATGTTTGTAAATTTTAAATTAACATTTATTCTTGTCATTCTTGACAGTAAATATATATATGCAAAATTGTTGCGGATATAATGAAAAAATTATATGCTATTTCTTATCACAAGAATTATATAGAATAAAAATTGTTTTGTACCGCATTTTTGAGTTTTTTTTGAGTGAGTGGCATTTTCCTGTTTAAATTGTTTGAATTAAAAATAAATATATATATATGTTGTAAATAAAATTTATTTAAATAATATAAAAACCAAAAAATAATTGATAACACAGACATTATTACGTACGACCGATGCATGAACATTACAAAAATAAATTTTAACACGAAATGTTATTATCACTTAATAAAAACTAAAAAAAAAACCATAAAGTTAAATTAAATTTTTCAATTACGTAATGCACACGCGTCCGCACCCACTTTGCCTTTCGCACCACATTGCAAAGGCTATAAGAAAATGCGGGCAGCTGCCTTTAATTAAAATATTGTTTTTAAAATACACTATCGACTAAAAATAATTAGATTAGCCTTACATTAACATAAGGTAATTTCTTGGTAACTCCTCTATCATTTTATTTATTTTGTAAATGCAATTTTACGAGAACTGTCTATTTCGATGCAGCTTCTTCGTGTTGTTGTTGCACTGATATTTTAGATGATAACAAATGACAGTGAATTTGTTCCAAAAGTGATTAATTATTGTTAATTACGTTATTTGTTGGAAAAAATGTTTTAATTTCGCCAATATTAATTGCAAAATAGATTTTGATAAACGTCACGATTTACAACACATATGAAGTGATGAACACATTTACAATAATATTATTACGGCTTGAATATGTAATAAAACGGCATGTGACTTATTTGCTGTAAAGCGTCTCCTCCACACATCAATTGCATATGTTTAAACTTTATATTTAGATGGAAGAAAGAAAAAAACTGGTATGTTTATTAATTTATGGCATTTTGTGTTTATGAATATGATTTTTTAATTCTATAAATAAAAATTAAAATTTGCAATAATAATAATAATAATAATAAGAAAAGAAAAAAACACAAATGTTTTAAATACAAATGCACACAAGTAATATTTAATAAGTTTCTATTAATGTATTATTATCGTTTTTAAAATGTGTATAAATATTTACTTTTTTTAATCGTTTTGTTTACGCAAAAAGCTGTGTTTTTTTTTCCTATTCTTAAATTCAATATAAAAATGATAACAACACGAACAAATAATATTAATTTTAATGAAATGAATTAATAGTACAATATATTTGAAAGTGAAAAACGAAAAAAATATATACAATACCAATAAATATTGATTATTAAACACACCACATTATGCAATATATGGGAAAGTGGTGTAATATTTGAAAACAAACATGAAGATGAAGATTTAAAATTAACAATATTTATTGTGATTTATTGATTTTGTATAATGTAGTTTTTCTGTGAAAGATGTGCGGCGATGGTTAATTCAATTTTTGATGACTGTTAAATTAATGGGAAATTTTTCCATTCGTAAATTACTTATTTTTTAGATTTTACTCGTTCTGTTACTTCAATATTTTTTTTTTTAAATGGTTAACACCGTCGCCGTTGTTCGTGGTTTTGTTATAATTATCATTTTCAATTTTGAATTGAATTTTATAATGGTTTTTGATTTTGACATAATGTGATTGACTTTTTTTGACAACTTGTAACATTTATATTTAATTATAACATATTACAAACTACATACACAATCTTCCCCTTCAGACACACCTTAAAACATTTATGCTATCAACCTATTGAACAATTTTCATGTTCTATTGTGTAAATTGTATGTGTATTGCTGCAGTATTATTTATCATCATTTAATCATTTTAATGTAATTTTGATAATTTTATTTATTTATATTTTCAATACAACAATACAAATATTTTTAATTATAAATTATTTCTGTTACACATATATTGATTAAGCTCTTAACTTTCTATTATTTAAAATTTCATATATTGTATATTTATTGAGATAAGTATATTTTTTTTCTCGATAAATATAATATAATTTTGTATGTTTGTTTTGTGACTGCAATTTGATTAATTTAGTAAAATATAAATATGTTTAAAAAAAAATATTTAAAGTCCATTTTATTTAATGGGTTTTACTCTCTTTTACGCTGCCATAACATTAAATTAAAAGAATATCCGCATCAATTTTACGGTAATCGATTGAAGGAGGCAAAAATCCTGGACAAAACAAATTGAATTTCAAATAAACAAAAATATTTAATTCAAATTATTGTTATTTTTATGCAAACATATATTTGTATGACCTTAACATAATTATTCAGAAGAAGTTCAAAACAATAAGACAGTCTTTGTGTTATCTGCTGTTTTATAATTTATTTTTATTTTTTTTGTTTTAACAAAATTCTTATTATTAATTTACAGAATTTTGTATTTTTTCTTCCAAAAGCAGCTTCTTATTCCATTCTATGATTATTGGGAGAAATGAAAAATGAAATGTTTGTTGTTTCTATTGTGAAAATTATTAAATATTTATATTGAGTTATCGACTAACGAAACGAATAATATTTGTATATTTATATTGGGGTGTTTAAATTGAAAATGGTCTGCTGATCGTAACAAAAACGAATTGCTCGAAATCATTGTTTCCTTTAAAAAGTGTTCAATATAGTAATTAAGTATTTTTCTTAAATATCTTTTTGTGAACTGAAGTGGTGAGCTGCGCAAAAGGTGAACTGCATTAAACGGAACAAATTTGATGAAATAATGATTTCGTAAATATACAGTCGGTGTGGGCTAAAACATCACTTTAAATTAATTTTTTTTGACTATGCGTATAGAGTTCAATATTGAAACAGACATAATACACCATCTCTTTTTGATTCGATTTAGACCATGAATATTTCGTTTAGGTGTTAATGGACCTGGATTTAAATGGATCATATTCAGCATAATTTCTAGAAGCAAATGATGAGTTATGTTTCTTTGTAATAATAAAATGTTAAATCTTGCACGAAAATGCTGGATTTTTTTGGTAAAAATTTTTCCATAATTAACGTACTAAAAATGGATACTTTAACAGTCAGAATAATTTCAGTGCGTAGCCCAGTAACGAAACGTGAAAAAATGTTTTCAGATTTCAATATCACTATATTTTTCTATCGTAGACGAGTTGAAAGTAAAGTTCATTATGAAAAAAAAATTAGACTGACCACTTACTAAATTTACCGGAAAATCGACTTTTAAGAATTATAATCTTTTTAAATTATGAGCCATAGATTTAACGGATTTCCATTTTTGTATACCGAATTTCAAATTATAATCAATTTCTAATCTTTTCTAGAAAAAATTTTAAATTCGATTCACACGTTCAAAATATAGGACCTGTTTTTCATTTGATGTCATTTAAATTTTGTATGAACTAATGTTACTGGATACATTTTTTTTAACTTGTCAACTTTATACAGTACCACAAATTTCTTTAAATTTTCTCTGCCATCGATTGGAAAATCTATGGTTATATCTTTTGAATGCGTGAATCGATTTTAAAAATTTCTTCTATGAAAGATTGAAAATTGAATATAATTTGCAATGCAAAAATGGTAAAAATGGAAATCCGTTAAAACTATGGCCCGTAATTAAATAAGATGATAATTCATAAAAGTCGTTTTTCTGAAAAATTTAACTCGGTGTACACCCAAATTTTTTTTTTTCATAATTTAGTTTAATTTCACCAAGGTTATAAGAAAACTATATAGCGATATTGAAAACTGAATGCTACTTCTCAGTCTTCGTAACTGGCGTATCCCCATATGCTGCGGCAAGAAACACACATACTACATTTATTTGGTAAAAAGGAAAAATTGGTTTTCAATTTAAATACCCAAGTTTTATGGTATATAGAAAAATGAAAATTTGAAATGATCCACCATCTCAATTTGGGTTTTCTTTATATTCCATACTTGCATATTAGTATATTATTATATTACTATAACAATGTTATTCAATTTTGATGATTATTGTTATTGTTGTTACTATTTTATAAATAACTATGACGTGTGTGTGTATTATTATTATTTTTATCATTTTCTACTAGTACAACCAACACATTCTCTATGGTATATAAATGTAATTTAAAATAATAGATAAATGATATGATTTTGACTTTAAGACACAATACTCTGACACCTTTAAATATTTCATTCATTGTATTTGTCTGAAATTTTGTTAATGCATTTTTGAATTATTTTATAATGTACCACGTAACTTTTTTTTTTTTTTCCATTTTCGTGTGTTTTTCTGAGTGTTTGATATTATATTTATTAGATAATATTATGAGATATGTGAATCTCTGTTCAAAACATAACATTATTTATGTACCATATATCTAAAACACATATTTCATGTGTGTAAAAGCTAAAACATTTCTTATTATGTTTATTTCTATATAAAGAAAATGAATAAAAAAATCTTTATATTTAACATTAAATGCAATAACATTTGGTTGTTTTTTTCTTGTTGGATACATCCAAGCAGTAACAAATGTGAAATATATTTTTGTATATTGCTTGCACTATATAATATTTATTTATTTTTTTTTTATTTTGTATAAAATTAACTTAAGTAAATTTTATTCTTAAAATTGAATTGAAATGAAATCATTTTATGTTTTGGTAAATGAAAATATTAAAATAAAAAACCGAAATAGTTCAAAATGTTAAAGGTCATGTACTTTAAAATTCAAATAAATTGTCAGCATATAAATTGTATATAGAGAACATTAAATTTTATTATAATTTATGCAATATAAATATTTAATTATAATTTTAATTTATCTCAATCAATTAGAATAAATTATAAGTGAATATATATAATTTGAATTTTGTATAAATTTAAAAAAATACATATTATTATAAATTTAGTTTTCTCAAATAATCAATCTTCATTTTAACTCAATATATGATGGTATATCTTATATAATATATAGAGATGATGACATATTTTATATAAATATTATATAATCTAATGGATTTAGACGTTTTATTAATCATTTTAAAGTATTTCATTGAGTGAATGTGAATATGAATATAGTTTTTTTGTATTATTATGTACAACATATCCATACAAATTTATTTAAATTATAATGCATATAATTGTGTGTACAGAGTGTCCACGACGAGCGACGGCGCATTTCTTCAAGGCTGGGTGATGGCGGACATAATTCTAAGTCGAAATTACTAAATAAGATTATTCGATTTGCGGCCGTGTTTTCGAGATACGGTCCTAAGAATTATTTTCGGTAGTCTCATCATTAATGGACCAATAACTTTGAAAGTAAGATAAATACAGAAAATTTATAGTAGACCGAATTTGTAGAAAATTAAATTCTGAATTTAAATGTGTTATACATATTTTTATAACTTGCTTCAGTTTCAAGTTATTGAACAATATAATTGAAAAATAATTAGAAGTTCGTACTAAAATGAATTTTTTAAAAACCTAACAGCCCAACATATTATTTTTATGTCAAAAAAGTAAAACTAATTTATTTCGCTACAATTTTGTAAAATATTTCATTTAGCTATGACTAACAATTTAAAAGTTATAAATGTTTGAAATAAAAATGTAGAAATAAAAAAATAACAAACTAAAATTATAAATTTTTGAGAAAACATAGTTATTTTTCAATAATATAATTGAAAACTTTAAACTGAAGCAAGTTATTAAAAACTTTTATAGCACACTTTAATTCAGAATTTAATTCTCTACAAATTCGGTTTACTATAAATTTTTTGTATTTACCTTACTTTCGATATTATTCGTACTTTAATGATGGATTGCCGAGAAAAATTCTTATGGCCGTATCTCGAAAACAGAGACCCAAATCGAAAAATGTTATTTAGTAATTTCGACTATAATTCTAAGTCCCGCATCACCGCCTTGAATGGAATGCGCACCGCTCGTGGACACCCTGTATATATACCCTTTTCTATGAGAAAGAAGAAAATATCTTCTTCGTATTTTTTTTGTTTGTTGTATACCAAAATGTCAATGATAAATGATTATATAAACGATTTGATGCTTGTTGATTATCTCTTGTATGGATAATAGGTATACTAATGAGAACTATTAAATATGAACAATTATTTATAACACCCCTTTTCCACTATAATAACATCAACATAACAACGTGGTGTCGTCGTCATTATATTGTATATATATATATAATATTTAAAACTCAAAAAGGGACTATAACTATATCTACTCTGACTATGTGTATAGTCGAAAATCTTATCATATCACAAAATTATATGCATTATTAATATGGTAATGTTGTTGATCATGTGGATGAAAGAAGAAAAAAATTAGGGTGAACAAAATTTAATACTAATTTATTATAAATTAAGATATTTTCCTCCTCTATATTCTTTGCATATCATTTTATATATATACGAGACGAGAGTTTAGCTGATGTAAATATTACCTGGTTAAAGAATGTGTAAAAAACTGAAATTAATTGAAATAAATTACTCAAGTCATTTATATAAAATATTATGTAAATTTATGTTGGTTTGCATATGTTTATGTATACAGACACACATAAATAAATATATATATATATAGTATAAGGACGAATGTTAAATTGTTGATAGGGTTAATTAGATAGCATATAACATGTATAAAAGTATCAAATAATAATCTTTTATATATAAAATTACCTGAGAATTTTATCATATTATTGTAATAGGTAGATTTTGTATGGTATACATAAAAATATAACCTATTAATTTTTAATATATATATCAGTACATGTAATAATCGCGATCTGGAACAATTGGCCGGTATTATCATAAATGAACTTGGGTGAAATCATGTAAGGTGATGATGTTGCATCATCGACTATGGCGGCTATATCACCGATAACACTATCACCAAAACGTGATGATTTTCAGGTGATAGCTTTTTTGCTGTTATTTTTTTGGGAATAAAGAAATCCGTTCATTGTTATTTGTTGTGAATCGGTTGGGCTACGTAAAATATTAAAATAAATTAAAGGAAAATATTTAGTTTTCTTCGTATTATAATTCAAGAATACATTTCGCCACTTTTTTTTTGTTAACATTAACAAAGACAAAACAAATATATTTTATCAAATATTTGTACTTGCGTTTTTAAGTATGAATTAGCAACATCCATTTATCAATTTTCTTAAGGCAATAACCAATAGATATATTCAATTGCGTGTTAAAAGAAAACTAATGATACAATATTTGCTATACATTCACGACCGAAAATTCAATTTAAATATTTTAAATTGTTAACAAATTATTTTAATTCGTAAACTTTTGTAATGGTTTTATTTGTAAAAATAATTATTGAAGATTACAATCAAATCCTATTAGTCCCTGAAGAAAATATAATTCAATCGAAATTGAAGTAAAGATATATATTTTTTATTAACGCTTATTATCTTTAAAGAAAGCAAATGTCAAAATATATTCCTTTCTCATCATCACTGATACGACGGCTGACATTATAAAAATCACCTTCCGATGATTTTAAAAGTGATCACCTTACATGATACCAAAAAAATAGTTGATCACTTATGAATATTACCACATTGACTGTCGCTTATCACCTTACATGATTCCACCCCGTTGTTTTTTGCGTCATTATTTTCTGGTGATCAATACGATCATTGTGACGTATTTGTACTTATATGTGCCTATACGCTAATTCATCGGAAATGGCAGTAGTTTTATTTTTTTTCTATCACATTTACGACATATGATACATTGAGTGAAGTATTGTCTAATTTTCATGGCTATTGTGCTACTAAATGTAAAAATTGTTATTTTAATTTTTGTATTCTATAGAAATCGAATGGTCTGGTTAAATATTATCATTTGAATGAATGCTAGTTGATTTGAGAATTTTCCTTTGGATTATTCTTTGGTTACGTATATATACTTTGATTACTGCGATAACTGTATTCAAATTAAATGGTAATGGTACGTCTAACATCTGTTTGTATAAATTGTCGATTCGCGGCGGTAATATTGATTTAATTGTGACAAAAAAAGCTAAATTGTCTGGAATATTTCAACTTTTATTAATTATCATCTTTGTTAATTATGACGGGCTATATTTTTAATGGATTTTAATTTATTTTATTTGTTTACAGATTTAACAAATTTAATCAATTTCTCCCCCAACCTTTTATGGAAGAGATTTTTAAAAAGCTATTGACACATTCAAAAATTATGATCATTTTTCCATTCGATGTCAGTGAAAATTTATAGAATTTTATGATACTGCCTATAAAGCATTAAATGGTATGAAAAAATTTTATCGACTTTTTATATCCTGACAAAATTTCACATTGAATGGAAAATCGATTGTATCTTTTGAAAGCGTCAAGCGATTCAAAAAACATCTCTTCTATAAAAGATTGAAAATTTATTACGATTTTCAATTCTGTATACAAAACTGCCATTAAAATTATTGATTATTCATAAAATTTAAATTTTCATGGAAAAAATTGATTTTGGTGAATCTCAAATTTTTTTTATAATTTAGTCTATTTTAACTATTGAACTATCGTATTGTATAATAGAATTTAGTATCTAATTCATATCATATCATTTTTCGTGGCATTGATTTGTAGAACTTTTTGATTATTATATGATACAAACACTGTGAATATTATGGTGTTGTTGAAGAGCGAATGTTTTAAGCCTTTAAACTCCTATATTTTTTTTTTAATTACCTATCACTAACTCTTTAATTAATTTACAAAAAAGGAATAAAAAGTGGTAACAATAGAAAGTTAAACAAAAATTTGTAAAATATATAGTTTTTATTACAAAATACATAGAAATATATTGTATATAAATTAACAATTTTATAATGTCGAGTCTGATTCGACATAGTAGTTGGTGTAAGAAATATAATGTCAAGCCACACTCGACAAAGGAGTTCAAAGGTGTGACTGTTTTCTATAAGGTGTGACTGTTTTCTATATGTTCATTAGAATAGTTGTGAACGTATATTTCGTTTCAAAATTAATTCTTAAGTTATCACATGAAAATTTCTTTAATACTATATTCAAAATTTAAAAAGAATATGTTTATAATTTTAATTGAACAAATGAGATTTATTTATATAATTCGTAAGTTCAAAAGGTGCAATGCTATATAAAAATTAAATAAATATTATGGTCAATGATCTTTTAATGGGGTAGATTTGTGAAATGAGTTGTTATTATGTTTTTTTATATAAATTTATAAAAGTAACTTTTCGTATTTACTTGTACGCTCTCTAAAATATATGTATATGTATATAAAACATTAAATTGTAATTATAGAAACTATTTTTTTACACATGAGTATTGATATAATATTTAAGTTTCGATTTAAAATTTATGGAGAATTTTATTAATTATTTCTTATTTTATCTTACTTATGTAATGCTGAATCAATATATATAACTTCACACATTTATATTGTGCCATAACAATTGAACAAAACAATATCGAGAAAATATTTCGTATATAATATAATTGAAAAATTTTACTTGATATATAACTCTTATTGTACGTATAAAATCTGTGTATGTACAGATAGATCATATATATATATAATTGTATGTATAAGAGAACTCACATATAGAAAGAAAATCAAATAAAATAAATAACAATATAAAACTATTGACATTTTTACAGATGAAAAACCTTTAAATAATATAATGATACGTCTGCATATCTAAACTGTCTGTATCGAATGTGACAAATAATTTATATAAAATTGTATATTATTATCGATGAGTACTTCCATAATATTGGGTCTATAGCTAAGTCCTGTGGATAATATGATCGGTGTCGTAAGTAGTATTGCTTGTACGCAGTGTGAAGTGGAAATACTTCTCTATTTTAGTAGTTGAATCCACCTTTCATATTCAGTATATGACATTCAGTTGAAGTGTAAACAAGTATTTTTTTTAGTTGAATAAAAATGGAAAATTTTGTACCAACAAAACAGCATTTGCGGGTGCTTATGTTAAGTAATTTTATTCAGAAGCAAACATCACCAGAAACTTATCGCTTTTTGTTACAAATTTATGGTGAACATTCCCCCATCACATAACAACTGTGAGTATTGGTTTAGACGACGGTTTAAAAATAATGATTTTGATGTTAGTTTTAGATAAAGAACGCGGTGGACCAACAAAAAAATTTTAAAGACGAAGAATTTGAAGCTCTACTCAGTGAAAATCCATGTCAAACGGAAGAAGAATTAGCATTGGCATTCGATGTTACCCAAGCAAGTGTTTCCAAACGTTTAAACAGGATGGGAATGGTCCAAAAGCTATTGGAGTATTGGGTACCACATGAATTGACGGAAAGACAAGAAGAAAATCGAAAAACAATGTATGAAAATTTTGTTTCAAAGACATTCAATTTTGCATCGAATTGTAATTGGTGATGAAAAGTGGATCCATTACGATAATCCAAAACGTCTGAAAGTATGGGTGAAGCCAGGTAAACCAGGTCCATCGACACCAAAACGTTATATTCATAGTTCTAAGGATATACTGTGTATCTGGTAGGACCAGCTTGGTGTAGTGTACTATGAGCTGCTTAAACCGGGACATACAATCTGCTGCTGTTGCTGAACTGCTGAACATTACCGAGAGCAATTAATCCAATTGAGTCGAACATTGCATCAAAAACGACCAAAATATGCCAACAGACATGACCGTGTGATTCTGCAGCATGATAATGCTAGAACACACATTGCAACACCGTTCAAAGAAACGTTAGAACCACTTGGCTGGGAAAGCCTACCGCACCCGCTATATTCACCAGACATTGCTCCATCAGACTACCATTTGTTCCGATCGATGTAGTCAGCCCTTTCCGCACATCGGTTCAATTCATACGAAAATATGAAAAAATGCCTGGATTCATGGATTGCTTCAAAACTTAAGCAGTTCTTCTATGAGGGAATCCATAATTTGCCACAAAGATGGTCAAAAGCTTCAGTAGCTTCAGATGGCAAATACTTTGAATAAAATATAATGTACCGTTACTTTCAAATAAATGTGTTTTTCTCATCAAAATATCCCCAATACAAATAAAATTGGTTAATGATTTTTTCTACTTTGATTTCCAATTACATTGATCATAACAAGATTCTTCTTATTGTATTATTTATAAACAAACGATTCTATAATTTGAGATCTATTATTATTATTATTATTATTATTATTATGTACTTTATTTTTAAATTATCATAAAAAATTTGTATATAAATTTTCCTTTAATAATAATTATATTTAAGTCCTGTTATATATGAAAAAAAAATAAAGCTTAAAGCTATATTATATTCCTTTATTATCAGTTTTACATAACTATACGTCATAGTAATGATAAAATTGATAAATAAATTATTTGGATCACGTAACATTTTCCACCAACCAAAAATATAAAATATATGAAAACAGAATATTTTTTAATGAAGGCTATTCTTGTTCATTTTGTTTTTTTTTGGTCAGTTCCGGTGAATGGTTTAGAATAGTAATATTTTCTGTGCATGTGTTTGTGTGTGTGTGTGTGTGTGTGTGTGTGTGTGTGTGTGTGTGGTACCTAAAACAATATAATTTAATTTTTTTTTATCTTTTATTATACTATAATTATGTTTTGTATTCATTTATATCTATACACATCTAATAATACATATATAAATTCTTCTGTTCGGTGTTTTTTATTATTAAATTATAAACTTTATTTCCATATTTTACATATATTTATGTATTTACATTTTATGTTCGTAAAAGCTAAAAGATAAAATAATATTTATAATTTTATTCAGACGAGGAAAAACTTTTATTATCAGTTTAGTCAAGTCCCTATATTAGCTATTAGCAGTAACTATTATTAAATATATATATATATTTTGCATGAAAAAATTATACAAATAAAAAACTACGAAACATATGATGTTGTTGATGATGATGAAATAAAATAAATAGCTAATAAAGCTAAAATAAACGTACCATGAAATTAAAGTGTTTAGATGTCAACAAAAATCTATATGTATATCATGTATAAAATGGTGTATAGTCTACCATACAACAACTTTGTATTTTTATAAATATATATGAAAAGAATTAAAAAACTTGAATTTTTAACTTTAAAATAGTAAATTTGCATAAATGTATGTGGTTTTTTTTTCTAAAAAAAAACTATGATCATATTCTATCCGAATAAAAGATGTTGTTTTCGTTGCAAATTAATATTTGTGAAAATTATGTGATATTATTATTATAATAATGTAATGTTTACTATTTTGTATTATTAACCTTCATAAATTGTACTGGATGTGTTCGTCGGATAGGTATAAACTACTTTATTTTTGTATATAACTTTATGGGAAAATGAGAATTAAATGGTTTAATGATGATAAATGTTTCATTTGAATGTTAAACAATCGGAAAGGTGACAGTATGTGTTGATAACACCAGAATTGGATGTTTTAAGCTTGATTAACATGTGATTGCAACAAGACGATTCGTAACTTTACGCATCCAACCAATGTTATAATGGAATTATTAGGCTGAGAGATTTGTTTTCACAACAAATTAGCTGAATAAATTATGATGTCGATTGGCCTTCACGGTGGCCTGAATTATACCCTAAAAGTACATGGATCCAATTAAAAAGTAACGTCAAAACAATGAAATATTAATTAATTTTGCTCCAAGGAACACATGGTTCATTGTTCAAATGAAATAACATTTATTAAATCAATGAATCAACCAATAATTCATTAAAATATAATACCGAAAATGAATGTTTTTCAATGAATCACTTCGTTGGTTTAAAGAATTTTATAATTGTTTTGATGAATATTATTCATTTTTTCAACGTGTGTTCTGTTTAATAACTTATTATTCTGCGCATTAGTTAATTATTGATCGCGAATTCATTCATTCAATAAACAAATACATTAAGATAATTTTTAAAAATGAAAAATATTAATGAATTATTCATTGAAACAATGAAAAATGGGCTTATAAACGCTATTCATAGAAATTATGTACAAATTTATTTTCAGTGTAGCAACCGTCAGCCCTATTTTTTTTTTTTGGACATCTAAGAGCAAGGCTTTTATGCCAACAATAACTATATAGTGGCACTTTGGTAACTTAAACAAAACGTTTGTGACAAAATTAATGCAATATCAGTTGAAATTTGTGAAAATGTGATGAGAAATATATTAAAAAGAGTGTGGCTAACAGAGGCGGACGTTTAGCTACCATTTGTCTTCCATATGTACGTAATTTCCTACACTCAATAAAACATGTATCAACATTAAACCATATAAATTTATCTAAAAATTTAAAGTAATAAAACTTTTCCGACGAATATCCTGTATTCGACGTAATTCGATTGTGTCGCATTACTACTATGAAGATAAACTTTTAATTTCGCTTCTCTGTAATATTATTTTATTTTTATATTTTGTATATGGAAAACTATTTTTAAAACAAAATTAGTAATTAAAATAACAACAATTGGAATAACTTCTAATAAATATAAATCTCATTTTAATGATTACCTACTAAAATAAAGTATATGTAGATGTAATTGTATATAATTTTGAAAATAAATTTTAAATTAGTTATATTCAATTATGTTAAAATTTAAATTTAATTTATATGAAAATTATTTTTGAAATTATTTTATTAAATTCTATTTGAATTGATAATTTTTTTTTGTTAATTATATTTATAATTTTTAGAAATCTACGAAAAGAATATACCAGTGGCGACGACGCGAGAAAAAAATGTTTTCAGATTGCAATATCACTATATTTTTCTATGGTAGACGTGAGTTGAAAGTAGACTAGATTATGAAAAAAAAAATTGAAATGTCCACTTAGTAAATTTTCTGGAAAATCTACTTTTAAGAATTAGCATCCCAATGAATTACGGGCTATAGTTTTAACGGATTTCCAATTTTATATATATACTGTTCTTTAAATTTTCTCTGCCATCGATTGGAAAATCTATGGTTATATCTTTTGAATGCGTGAATCGATTTTAAAAATTTCTTCTATGAAAGATTGGAAATTGAATATAATTTACAATGCCATAAGCAAAATTGGTAATCCGTTAAAACTATGGCCCGTAATTAAATAAGATAATAATTCATAAAAGTCGATTTTTGCAGAAAATTTAATCCGGTGGATACAATCAGATTTTTTTTCATAATTTAGTTTAATTTCCTCAAGGTTATAATAAAAATAAAGCGATATTGAAAACTGAATGCTATTTCTAAGCTTTCGCCACTGCACACACATTCTAAATATAAGATATAGAATAAAGTATTGCATTACGTGCTTTAATTTTTCATGTAAAACAACGACAATATTATAAATATATTTTTGAAAAACATATGTTTTCCCATTTATTGAAGGCACATAAAATGTATGAATTGTTACATGTGCACACGAATATATTGAATATTGCGTTATTACAAACACACACACACACACACACACACACACACACACACACATCAGTGTTTACAATTTCCTTACAAATTTATTTTCTTGTATATATTAAACTCTTTCCTGTTTTTCCTTTATATATTCAATTATTTTGTGTGAATAGAATTCATGAAATTATTTAACCCACCCACCCCTGTGTTGTGTGTCGTCATCGCCCATCAACTTAATATATATATTTTCACGTATTATGTAAAAATATGTAATAAATATTATGGTATAAATAAAATATTCTTTCATCTTACACGCTCGCACACACCACCCACGCACGAAAATTGTCAAAAAAAATATAGAGAATATAAACAAATTGTTGATTTCATTATTATTAGTTCATTTATTTTACTTTTATAATATATATATATGCAATTGTGGTGATGGTGGTGGTTGCTGTTGTCGTAAATGATCCACTTTTCGTCACATATTACATATGATTTTCATGGGTACAAGAAGCCTATATAACTTTGTGTGTGTTTAACTGCAACTATATTTAATTTCACTTTTATTCAAAAAAATTACCTTTTTAAATAATTTTTATTATTTGTGATATGACTTTCAGTATTTTATAAAATTACAATTAACAATGGAAAAATATAAATTTTATCCTCAACATTATTATTGCACAAGCTATAATTTAACTAAAAGTTGAAAAATTTTAATTTAAACTCATAATTAAATTTTTATAGTCATACATTATTTTGTATATTTTTTAGCTGTCAGTACAACAGAATGTTCAAGCGTGTCTGCCACCACATTTTGATAAAAATATTACCTTATTTTCCTACTACATTATAATAAATAATTACCTATTTTAATATTTTACATATTGGTTTATGTGTGTGTGTGTGTCTTGCTTTTAAATATATATTGTAATTATATTATTAAATTTATGTATAGTTAAAACTGAAAATTGTGGTATTTTCTATAACAATATACAAATTATTATAAGTATGATTTAGATGTTTTTTGGTTTTTCCTTATAAAATACATATATATTGTAATAAAAAATAATCTCTCGCACCAAATAATTGTGTAATTAATTAAATATAATTATAGCTATTTAGATTTAAATTATTTGTTAGCATATTAAAAATGTTTGATTTAGTGAGCCAGCCATATTGTCGTATATACACGATTAATATTTTGTAGTTAAATTTATTTATATAGTGTGTGTGTGTGTGTATGGTATGTGTTGACCAATTTAGGGTTCGATGATGGTCAGGTTATGTATATAGATGTGTATATTGACCACACTGTTCCATTTCACACAAATTATCACTGATAATTTATTTGTGATCATATATCACACCCACTACACGTATCTATTCTGTAATAGAAATTTATTTGTGCACATAATGGATGGTAAAATTATCCGAGTTTATATACGCTCAAGTGTATATGGTTTACAGATTGTATTGCAAAAGAATCATAAAAAATGTTTTCACTTCAAATTTTAATCAAATAATATTAAAATATAAAAAAATACACACAATATAGTGATTCAATTCAATTAATAATTTAATTAGAAAATTGCAATAATAAAAAAGGAATAAATCATTTCTTTTTACTCAAAAAATGGAATAATATAAATTTATATTCAGAAAGCGTGCAATATACAATAATAAGAATTTTGATAAATATTTGTTTTAACACATTGAAGACGGTTCACGTTTTTTTCACGTTTTTTTTTCCAACCGTTGGAGACGGGTAACGTTTTTTTCACGTTTTTTAAAATTTCAATCAATGATGTAGGTAAATTGTGCACTGTTCAATTCATTCACAGTATACAACAAGTTAAACGATAAAGAAAGGGTAAAATATAATACAATTTTTACTGCAAGTAGTAAAAAAATGGGTTAGTGATGATTCTGAAGTAGAAGAAGATGTAGCAGATGTTATTCAACCTGGAACTTCTACTCCTATACCATGCATGCTTCTTTTTACGATCCACCAGGATGATTATCTGGTAATATGCGACTACACGTTTTACAGAAAATTGTCGATAGCGGGAAAAAAAGTATCCATGTAAGACATGACTTGAATGTAAGGCAAACAACAAGAGGAGCGAAATTCGATATATTTGAAAATTTTGTTTAGTACCTCTCCATAAGGGAACTTCTTTTCAAGCATATCATACGAAAAAGACACATTAAAATAGCTTTTTATATGTTAATAAATCTTTAATAATGTATCCGATTTAATTATCATTTTTTATTTATATAATTTTAACAAAATATGCGAGAATTGGGTGTATATGCTATTCATCACATACCGTCTTCAAAGTGTTAAGATAAAATATTTGATATTAGTTTTTTCTGATAAATTTTTTCACATTTAAATTTGTTCTTATTTCGCAAAAACTATTCGCAAGGAAAATGTATCGCATATTCATATTAACATTTTGCATAAAAATAGTTCAATTGAAATTTTGACCTTAAGCTATTCTATATTTATACACAGTTGCTGTTGTGTACTGTCTATCGCATTTTTATTTTTTTTTTCTCAGTAAATTAATGTTTTATCATTTATGTTTTATAAAATTCATATAACAATTAAGGAATTTAGTATATTATAAAAATCCCAAAAGACTTATTTATATAAATAACAAAATAAAATTCCATTATATGAATTTTTATTCCAACGAAAATATTTATAATATGTAAATTTTTTTTCTATTATTAACGCAATTTATGTGCAAACACAGACACATTTTTAGAAACAATATAATATTTTTAAGTATTATAATAATAATAATATTAATAATAATAATAATAATAATAATAATAATAATAATATAAAAAAGTATAATATCAAAATCAATAGAAAATTATTGTTTATGTAAGCAATTTTATTATAATAAAAATTGTTGGACCAATGTAGATATATTTCTTATCACATATATATTATAGTATAAAATACGATGCTTATAATATAATAATACAATATATTATTATGATAATGAATTCTTTTAACCTAACAACAACAACAACAACAACAACAACAGCGTACATGTATGTAAAAAAGCATGTTGGTACGTGACAAAAACAATAGCAACATATCAAAATAAATTTTATTATTTAATATAAATTTCCTTTCTACAACATATACGAGTGTTATTATATTGTATTAACAATAAAAATGTAGTCCCCAGACCCAGTATCTGCTGAATATACAATTACAATATATAATTGAATTTTAATAAAAATTATGATGGTTGTTTTTGTGTGTGTGAGTATAGTGTAGTGCGGTGTGCACAAATGCTTTTAAAATAATAATGTGTGATTATGTGTTTCGGATAAATATTAAAATTTATAATTATAGTTATTATTCATTATATGGTTTGCTATGGGAAACAAAAAATAAACCCAAATAATTGTTTTACTATACATACACTGAAAAAAAAAGTAACTGGATCCAATTAAAAAGTAACGTCGAAACAATGAAATATTAATTAATTTTGCTCCAAGGAACACATGGTTCATTGTTAAAATGAAATAACATTTATTAAATCAACGAATAATTCATTAAAACATAATATCGAAAATGAATGTTTTTCAATGAATCGTTGGTTTAAAGAATTGTATAATTGTTTTGATGAATATTATTCATATTTTCAACGTATTGTGTTTAATAACTTATTATTCTGAACATAAATTAATTAATGATCGCGAATTCATTCATTCAATAAACAAGATAATTTTTAAAAATGAAAAATATTAATGAATTATTCATTGAAACAATGAAAAATGGGTTTATAAACGCGTTATTCGTAGAAATTATGTACACATTTATTTTCAGTGTTGATGCGTTTAATGCTATAAGAATTGGAATCTTAACTATTCATGAATATTCATCACAAAAATGTATACTATTTTATTGTTATTATATAGAAATGTCTCGTTAAAAAGTATGAACTCATTTTAGTGTACTGTATCACTATCTTACTTACTTATTCCATATGGCGTTATAGCACAGGTGCGGTTTTTTTTTTGCCTTTTCCAACACTCTTCTCCAACCCCACTCATCCGCAGTCAATGTCTTACAATCCCAAATTCTGACGATCTTTATATCACAGTTTACTGTCCTCCGCTAGCCATCTTGTCTTTCTAACATTCCATGATGCAAATTTTAAATCATTGTCGTTAAATCGTTTCGTTGCTTGAGTCGTTGCCGTTTATCGCGTCCGATCCGAGGCCGTGTTGTAGAATTCATAACTCATATCACTATCATATTACATATATTATACAAATTAATTTTTATGGACAAGGCTAAATTTTGGGCTATATATTTTGAAAAACTAAACCTAATTTAAATAAACATATATTTTCAAAATTTAATAAATTTTCAGTTCCATGAAAGACAGTGTACCGCAAAACTATATCCAACTCCACATATATTTTTTTCTCATAATATTTGTAGGTGTTAGAGTAACTTCCACAAACAAGCGCTGATTTGTCGTCATTCGGAAATTTGTGGTGCGACTAGAAAATCCACATAGCTTCTAAAAAAAAAAAAGACGACATGAACTACCTTCAGCTGATATTAATCAGCAGTGATTAGCTACTGATTCAAAGTATTGTTATGATTTACTATGGAAATCATGACACACAGAATTAGTACAAATGGGCACAAAATCCTAATTTTCCTGATTTATTTAGTTATGTACATCCAGATTCGGCTCCAACTAACCATGCTTTTATGTTTCATTTTACTATATCTAATCTTATTTATATATAATACCGATTCGGTTTCAAGCGAGCGGCAACTTATTGTTGTGCATAGAATTTTGTATTATAACGCTCACCACTTTTTTGTAATGTAAATTTTGGTTTTTTCTTGTCATACTTAAAACCGTGTATATTATATACCATTCCTCCTCCTCATATGGCTAATGTTAACATTAATGCTTCGTTTATATTGAACAATATCGTAAAATGAGGGCTGGAAAATAAATTTAATTTGAAATTTCTCTATGATAAAAATAGATAAAAGTTTTGATGAATTCGAGCATATATTCCCCTTGTCTTGATGTGTAGAAGGAAAATAAGTTGTAGTGGAAAAAATATAAGATTCTTTTAAAATAAGTAGGCAATTTTTTCTAAATTTCTAAACAGAGCGTTAAGTCTAACTCGATAAAAATTAGTTTAAAAATAGATTTCTGAAGAAATTTGATTAAAAATAAAAATATATAATATATTTAATCAAAAATAATGAATTTAATTTTAATCCGACGCTGGAAATGGTTTGTCTTCCTCAAGAGGTTTAATTGATATGGAGTTGTACGGACAACTTCTTATTAAATTATGACGTATTTGACTGTATTTATTTTTTCGTGTTCTTTTAACAACAGATGGTTCCAGAGAAAATACAGATGGTGTATCAACATTAATCGTTGAAGGATTTTGTTGTCGTACATCTTCAGGTGATAAACTATTACCAGGTACAACATTGATTTCGTTTTTCTTTGACCAACAACTTGTGTTGGTGTACGAAGTGTTTGTATAGGTGTTTTATAAAGCCTTATTCTACTGCATGCACTATTTCTTGTTGGATTGAAGGATTCTAGTGGAAGTCTAGAATACATTTCATTTGGATTCAGTGGATAAATGTCTTATATTTTGAAACCACTTATTATGCAACAATGCACATTTTGCGTTCAATTTTTTAAAGTAATTTTCGCAATATTAAGGGAAAAACACACCAGCTGCTCTTAACCTCCACCCCATTTTACGGTACCCGAAATTACATAGTATTGATACGAAATCGTCCTTTTTGTCAACTTATATATTAATAATAATTTTCTTTTGAATAATAATATAAATTAGCCACTTTTCTATTCCTATTTTTTCATCTATTTATTTGTGATTTGATTGAATTATTATAAAAAAACGTTTAAAATTTATTTTTGTAATTTGACTTATATTTTTCGCAGAATTCTCTATATATTTATTATAACAACAAAAAAAAATAGAAGAAACCACTAACTTTATTTTTAATATGTTCTGATGAAAATAAAATAAAAACTTAAATAAATATATGCAACATTAAAAAACATCAATTTTACATTTTTTTTCCATATTATAAATATGATTTTATGATAATAAATAAAAAAATATACAAATTATATTTGTTATTTTTATATATTGAATTTTTTGTTAAGTGAAAAAATATTATTACATCACGTTTTATGTATATATTTTGGGTATTTTTTTTTCCTATTATTTATTATTATATGAACTACAAAAAAAAAATACAAAATACAAAATTTAAACTCTTTTCAAATTCAATGTTTATTTTCTTACAAATTGAAATGACTCCTTTATGTTTAAGAAGTAAATGGGAGTATATAACCGATATTAGTAATGTGTTTGTAATAATATAAAATATAACGAGAGTGGCGGCGGTGGTGGTTTAAGAAAACAATATTTCAATTGTGCACAATTGTTTTGTATTAAATTTGATGGATTGTTTTAGTCTGCCATACATAAATTCAATATTGGTACAGAATTTATAAAAAAATAGTATATGATTTTGATGAAGAAAAACAAACTATAATTTTTACAAGAGTAATGTGTTTATATGAATATGATCACGTATCAAAAACACATATAATTTATAAATACAATTTATACATAAATAATAAATTGTTTTGTTTTCATTTCATTTCATACAATTTGTGCTACAATATATTGAAATATAAGTTATAATTTATATTATATTGAACTTGCATCAATATTGAATATCGATTTTTGTTATTTTGGCTGCGAGTTGGTTTTTTTTCCGTTTTATTGTTGTGTATAGCGCAAAGTTTAAAAAAAAGTATAAAAACTATAAATATTTAATGGATATGTCTATAAAACTATGTATCAGTGGCGAGCGGTCCATGACTGCAGTTCGTAAGCATTACTGCTCAAAACAGTTTTCCAATAAATCCATCAATTATGTAATTTACATATATTGTAAAACAAAAACATATTTGTTATTTAATTTATTAAAAAAAATATCAAATCTTTATATTATATGGACAAAAATCAAAAAACTAATATATAAGAGATTATCTTGTACAAACTTTATCGCAAATTGTCTCAAACATTGAGTTTTAATTTTCAGAATACACCACCAGAAAGAAATTCTAGAACTACTACTGCCTGCGTAGATTAAACACATCTTTTACAAACTTTATCGCAAATTGTCTCAAACACTGAATTTTAATTTCCAGAATACACCACCAGAAAGAAATTCTAGAACTATTTACTGGATGCAGAGATTAAACACATCTTGTACAAACTCTATCATAAATTTGTCAAACACTGCATTTTAATTTACAGAATACACCATCAGAAAGAAATTCTACAATAGAACTATTTACTGCCTGCAGAGATTAAACACATCATGTCCAAACTCTATCATAAATTTTGTCAAACACTGAATTTTAACTTCTTGAAAACACCACCCAGAATGATATTCGAGAACTACTTCAGTAGTAGTCATAAATTCATTTATAAATATACGACATATCCACATATTTCAAATACAAAATTCCTCGGTTTGTATAATAAAGTGGAAATAATTTATAGGAAGCCGTAGCAGTAACAATATTTATTCAATTTTCAGTAAGAGAGTCTCTGAACAAAATGTAGATCTGAATTTTGTAGTGGCGAAGGCTAAGAAATAGCGTTCAGTTTTCAATGTCGCTATATATTTCTTATAACCGGGGGGAAATTAAACTAAATTATGAAAAAAAGTTTGGTTGTTCACCGAATTAAATTTTGTCGAAAAATCGAATTTTATGAATTATCATTTTTTTTTAATTACCGGCCACATTTTTAACAACAACTCTCCAGTTTTGTATATACAAAATTGCAAATTAAAATCAATTCCCAATCTTTCCTAGAAGCGATTTTTTAAATTGATTGACTCATTCAAAAAATATGACCGATTCATCCAATCGATGGCAAAGAAAATTTAAAAAATTATACATTATAAATTTCAATGCCATCAAATGGAAAATCGATCATACCGTTTGAACGTGTGAATAGATTTTAAAAATTTCTTCTATGAAATATTGGAAATTGATTATAATTTGCAATTCTGTATGGAAAATTTTAAACCCGTTAAAACTATGACCCATAATTCAAAAAGATGATAATTCTTAAAAGTTGATTTTCCAGAAAATTTTATAAATGAACATTTCAAATTTTTTTTCGTAATAAAGCATACTTTCAACTTGGCTACCAGAAAAATATAGTGATATTGAAATCTGAAAACATTTTTTCAAGCTTTGTCACTGGAATTATGATTGCAAAATTGAACAAGAAACCACCCGAACAACTACTCAAAAACTGTGGGGTATTTATCTGCAAAAGAAGAGCACCTGAATGATTGTTAGGTGTGACTTCATATTATGAAATACATTCAAGTGGCAGATCTGGAGTATATACTGTCAATTTTTTTACTCATAGAAAGAATACAATTTTTTTTTGTTACCACTTATGTGAATGCACATTTATTTAATGTTTGCTTAACATTCTTCAATTTAATCTTGTTCTGCATACCCAAATACGAATGTTCACCGTTCGCCACATGATATATCCAAAACTATATTGTATACAGTAATAATGTACGTAAAAATAGTAAAATGAGTACGTCCCAAGTTTTGAAATTCATGAAATATATGTGCATAAAATATAATATGTCCGAAAATTGCCACATTACAACAAAATGAATTTATTTTGTTTGTATTTGAATGAATGAATCCACTGGGAACAACTTATATGGACCATTGGATCTTGTAAAATACTATTTATAGTCTCTTCTTATATATATTTGTTACTTTTTCTATATTGTTTTATATTCTCATACATAATATAAATATACCTATGGTATCGTAACATGTTTCAAAAAAAAAACTATTGCAATATTTGTTGTCTACAATAGAAATGGAAAATATATGATACCAAAACGTTTATTGAATTAAATTAAATGTATTTTGGTTTAATCATTTTATATTGTGTACAATAAAATACATAAGTTTTATTAGTTTCAATTTATATATATTCTTGTATTTAAAATACTATTAATATATTATACACATCATTTATTCACTTATTATTTGTGTGTTCTTAAATTTATATTTTTAGTATTTAATTTTTAAGTTCACATTATCTTTGAAAATTTTCCAATCAATATTGATGAATATATTTTCGATTAAATTGTGATTAAATCCGTATATTGTCCAATGAAAAAAACATTAATAACAATAACATTTCAAAGTTATAAGAATTTTCCATGAATATCGAAACAACATAAAAAATTTCAGAAATTATATCATTAAAAGGGTTTGATTTCAAATTACAGACTTTCAAATCCAATAGTTGTTATACAATTTTTTTTATCAATCCTATTCGTAAATAATTCCATAGGATCTTCTGCGGCCTCGATACGTTGCTATATAAAAACATACATTTTGTATATGATAATAATATTAAAACACTTTATAATAGCACCAACAATGTGTAATAATATAAAATTAAAAGTTACGTTTTTAGCGGAGTGATACATTTTTGGATTTAAGCTTGACCTTTACATCACTTAAATTTTAATT
This sequence comes from Bibio marci, assembly GCA_910594885.2. Taxonomy (NCBI): domain Eukaryota; kingdom Metazoa; phylum Arthropoda; class Insecta; order Diptera; family Bibionidae; genus Bibio; species Bibio marci. Next base: position 46,024,727 of record OU343114.1, read on the forward strand.
ATTGCCGGCGATTCTCAATTGGCCATTAATTAAATATTTCTATAATAATAAATAAATTTATATTAGTACATTAAATTATGTCATAAAATTATTATACTTACTTACTCTTACTCTTACTCCATGGCGTTACTACCCGGATGCGGTTAAACCTTCTCCAACACACCTGACCTATCCGCAGTCATTGTCTTCCAATCCCAAATTTTAAGGATCTTTATATCACAGTTTACTGCATCTACCCATCTCACCTTCCGGCTCTCCGTTTACCTTCTGTTCTACTATTTAACAGTTTTTTACGGCACACGCTCCTCCTCCGCATGCGTAATACGTGTCCAAGCCATCTCAATCTATTGATTTTGATTGTTTTGACAATATTTGGTTGACCATACAACTTGTCCAATTCAAAAAAATGTATCTTCGCCTCCAACCATTCTGTTCTTTGACGGGACCAAATTATTATATAAACTATAAAATAGAAACAATTGCAAATGTTTTAACCATTTCATACGTAATTAATATTCTGTAAATAAAAATTAGCTTTGTATTTTTCGCGTCTTGTTGTGGAATACAAAACGTGTACACTAAACGCTGTGTGTGGATAAATAATCGTAAATTAATAAAAATATTTGTGTTATGGTATATTATATTCTAATCGCATTGCTTAAAAATTAATGGGATCAGCGGAAGATATTTTTTCAAGCTACGGACGGCATGTTGATTACGATATATATACAAAATTTTTTACTGGATGTAAGAAAAAGTGTTAAAGCCAAAACCAAATATTTTCCATCACGAATAACTCGAATAGATGTAATTAATTTAATACTATTTTTATATTTCCAAAATAAACTTATAATTGTTATAAGCCAATTTTATTTTATTAATTTTGTTAAAAATCGGATGGAATAATTGCATACTCTCATTAATTTAAAATCGTAATAAATTTAATTATTTATTAAATCCGAATTAAAAATGTACAATAATCAATTATATGCGCGTATACAATATATTTATGTTTGGAACTATAGGAACACTCTACCCTACACCTTCTATATTATTCACTCTGTTAATGTAATTTAATTCACATTGATATGGTTTGACTTCATCTAAAAACCTTATTGTCTCTGATAAACATAAACGTAAACAACATCGACCATCAAAACAAACAAAAAACTAAAAATAATCATAAAATTTATTATAAATGACAAAAATCATAATGACTTTATTTTCAAAATATATAATCACAATAAAAAAAAACCATCCCTTAATATTTTTTCTTTTCTCTTCTTTCTTGGAAACCACTTTTTTTTTTTTTTACATGGAAAAGTATATCGTGACACTGAGTTTTCCTATATTTTCTATATAAAATACTAAGAGAAGAATACAAAAAAATTATAACAAACAACAGAAAAACTTATGATAAATGAATAAAGCAATTAACTTGTCTGTTTTAAAAAAATTATTACATTTTTATCATATATTTTTAATTAAATTATAATTAAAGAAAAATATGTATAGAGAATTTAGTGGGATAGAGAATTTTAGCCAAAAGATAATAAGTGAACTTTAATTTAATTATTTTTTTTTTCTTATAATTTCTTATAAATTAACCCTATCTCATCTAATGTTTCCATATATCTTAGGATATATAGAACGTCTCTATGATTTTTTTCAAATTTAATTTGCACACAAATTAAAGTTATATTATGATTCAACCACAAACAAACGTTCATATACTATGCGGCTAAAGAGTGAAGTTTCCCTGTTTTTTTTTTGAGTTCCCGGGAAACGGGAAATTTGGAAAAATGGTAATAGAGGAGATTTAAATTTAAAAAAAAATTCAAAAACTTCAAATATTTATTTGAAACTAAAATAAAATTTATTTCATAGTATATAACTTTCATAGTATACATTTAAAAAAGGCAAACAATACAAAAAGTAATTTCATAAATCCTTCAATTTGTAATTATTAAATAAAGGTTTTTAATTTATTTATTTTTTAAAAAATAACTTTTTAAAAAAGCAAGGCCATTTAACGAAGAATCGCTTAATGTTGATCTTTTCTTCGTTGCGAAATTTGACGATATTGAAAATGCCTTTTCACTTTCAATGGCAGTAGGTTGAATGGTCATTAAAGCCTTTAGTAACAACTGCAGATTATTCGTTCTATTGCCTGTTTTTTCAAATATTTGTATCTCTTGCAGAAGTAGATTTTGCTTCTGCAAATCCGATGACTATTTTCGCGGTCCTTTAATTGATTTTGATTTTACCTTTAGACATTCGTTTATAATGTCAGCCAGCCTAGCGCTTAAATCACGATTTTCCTCTGGCTCAATAATGATATCAGAGTCTGAATAATCGCTTTGCAATACAACCTCATTAATTATATCGTCGTTTGCATGTGCCTATTCAATTTGAAAATGTTTTCTTTTACGTACCTCATAATTGCAGACTTCGATGACGAAGGTAATTCTATTGTAGTCGTGGATTCTTCTATATCTAGTGTTTGCATAAATGTTGCTAGGGTTACTAGATCTTTATTTCGTCTTTCCTTAATACGCACAGATAGAGCTTCCAACAACTCATTTGAATTGCTATCATTGTTTTCCTGTAAAGTGTCACAGAGAAATTTTAAAATTGCATCAGCTGTAACTAGTATTGCATCACGTCTACTTAATGCTTCCGTTGCCAATTTTATAGGCTTAAGTGCCTTGCATAGCCGTGACAACATCGAAAGAATATCATTATCTAATAAAGATTCTGAGTTAAGGTCATGCAATGCCTTTCGGGACACTCTCAACAATTGTTAAAAAAAAATTGATGTATGCGAAAAAAAAACTTTTTGTATAATTTTTAATCATTTGAATGCCGGGATCTTCTTCCCGCGAATCGGGAAATATTTTTGTCCTAAGATAAAAAAGAAAGACCTTCCATAATGCGTAAACAAAAAATCAAATTTGTATATTATAGAAAAATGTTTATTAACCCAATTTTTTTTTTTTTTTGCCATAAAACACCGCCCAGAGTATAAAATAAAATATTTGCATAACCTTCAAGTGTTTAAAAACATTTTTTATTTATTACAATATTAAATTATTAAAATGATTTTTATAAATTTTGTATGAATATTAAACATAGTAAAATATTGTCACGTCTTTTTAATAATTGCAATTATGTGCAGACAATATGACAACAATGTGTGGGTGGTTAACGGTGGTAGCACATATATTAATAATAAACTAACTGCCGTATATATATTGTCTATATTGTATGTGATACATTTTAATAATATAATATTATAAAGACAAACGAAAGAAAAATAAAACTCTTAATATAAGAAAATAATATTTAAAAATAAATAAAGTAAAAAAAGGAAAAACTAAAAGAAAATTATAATGAGAAAAGGATAAAATGTTAGGTCAGCATGTAAGACAAAATAAAAAAGACACGTAATACAAACGTACAATACTACAAAAATATATATAAACGAGAAGAAATCGTTGTCTCCACCACTTGGTGTAATGAAGTAATAAGTGTTGCAATTACTCATCTTTTTTTGTTACGTGATCCTATACATTTTTATATTATGATTTATTTTATGTTATTTAATAATATCACCACACTCTCTCGATACACACACAATGTATGTGTACTGGTTTTTCTTCGTGTCGTATTTTATTTCTATAAATATATATACCATACTTTTATCATAATTTCCCTTAAAAGATAACAGAAAATACTAGATAACAAAATATTCATCCTCCGTCGCACTATAAATGGGAATGAATTTAAAAAGCACAAAAATATATATTAAATTTTAACTAAAACCATTTTATTTATACAAAAATAATCTCCATCAATTGAAATACATTGATTTGAACGTTTAACAAGTGAATCAAATGACTATTTATGTCTGCGATTGATTGAAATGCTGTTAAAAATGGTGGTTGTTGCCTTTTCAATGTCTTCAACTGATGCATTACGACTTCTCCTTTCACAGCCAAATGAAGTTTTGGGCAAATAGTCACAAGGTGCTTAATTTGTCGAATGATACGGTGAATGTTGAAGCATAAAAATGTGATTTTTTAATTAACAAATCAATGATTATTGTTGAATGGATGTGCTGGTATAATGCATTACCTGCAACAGGCTTATTCTCGATATTCAGGACGAATACGACTTATTAGTATAGCATTGTGAATAATTCCTGTGTTGTGCTGGTGCATTATATCATACAGTAACCTCCAACTACCTGTATTGGGAATAGAAAATAGTCGCAAGGAGCTAAATTTATCGAATAAAACGGTGAATGTTGAAGGAAAAAAATTGATGATTTTTAGTTTCCAAAATCAATGATTATAAGTTGAACCGTTGTGCTGGTGCATTATATCATGCAGTAACCTGCAACTGGATGGTTTTTGATATTCAAAACGAATACGACTTAGTAAATGTTTCAATACAACATTAAAAATAAATTAGCATTGTTTTGATTTTTGAATTTATTAAACGAGATTTTTTTTTTGGTTTTCCTTCGTCTGTTATAACCACAGTTTAACGTTTGATTTCTGATATCTTATATTGAAAGCACCATATCTTATCCATGGTTCCCAATATAACAATCATTGATTTCAAACAAAGTTTTTTTCATGTCGAATGATTTCAAAGATGTCTTTGCTGAATGCTGAATTCGGTGTAATTTTTGATCTTTTATATTAATCGATGTGGAATAAATGAATAAATGTTGAATTGTTGTTTTCGATATATCTAGTTCCATTTCAATGAATCTGATATTTACGAAATCATCGTATTTTTAAATATTTTCTTCAGTATAATCACTTTACATGGTCAACCTAAATTGTTCCATCATCATTACCTTTTTCTCTATACCATAATTTGAATATTTTTAGAAATCACTCAAAACCAATTTTGTTTTTGGATAAACAATTATTATTAGCATTTTGAAGCGTTTCTGTAGTTGTTTTATCACCAGAAAATTTAATATTCAATCTTTGTTCCATTCGACCAACGCACAAAAACAGCTGTAATTTTGTATTGTATTTTCATTTCTACAGAATGTATATAATGTCATGAAATTTTCCCAATTTGTTGAGGTACATTCACAGAATATAATCACAAAAAGAAGGAAGAGATGACGTGTTCTACTATATGGTATACACAGGCCTTTTCGTTTTATTATGGGACAGAGGGTGTATGTTAATTAATCATAAATTGTAATATTTAATATACGAATTTGAAAAATTACTTTTTAAATATTATTGTATTTACCAGCAAAATGATGCAAAAATAGAAAAACATAATACACGTATTGATTTTTTTCACGATTTTCAAAATAGGAAAATTAAATTTAAATGGAAAATTCACATATATATGTGTGAGTGTGTGTGTGTGTGTATCACATCATAATAATATCATAAAAACCTTTAATTTTATTCATGTAATCATTTTGCTTTTTTGTTTTATTTTCCTATATTAACATATTTTCAAACTGTACATTTCATGTTTCATGTTGAAAAACACGTGGATAGAATAGATTTTAATTAAAAACAGAAAAAAAAGTATTTGGTATATACAATATATTAAGTAATCCCACACACACATCGTTTATTGTGAAAACGAAATGAAAATTTTCTACTATATACTTTTTTGTATATTATATAAAAACAATAACAAAAAAAAAATCAATTTTCATTCTATCCTTAAAAACATGAAATGTCTAAACGCAAAAAAAAAATAAATATACATTTCATGCCTATAAAAATTTTCCAAGCCTTAAAAAATAAAAAATGGATTTATACCAAATACATATATTTTGTTTAGATGGATGTGTTTGTATTGTAAAATTGTATCTAATAATATTATAATATTGTAAAATATTCAAAAATTACATTCACTTTCTTTCACAACTCCAACAACCCGCACAGCAAAATTTATGAACATTAAAAATGGGATATAAAAATATAATAAATCCTTAACAAAAAATGAAAACACTTTTCTTATATTACATAACATACACACATACACACATACATTGTTATTATACCCTGCAGGAAAGAGAACTAGTTCTACTACTAGTAGTACAATTAGTTACAAAGTAAATGGTACTGCGGTTTCACGCTAAACCTCTTTAACATGTTGCGAACTTTTTCTTTTAACAAAGAGATGTCCTCTACGAAAAGACAATTGTCCCATTCTGCATTACCTTTTTTCAACTAGTTGAAGAATTAGTTAATTTGTAACCAATTACTGAACTAGTTCAAATGTAAACACTAAAGTGGTAGTACTAGATACTGAACTGGTTAATTTTAATTTGAATTAGATTATGTATTCTTTCACCAGTATTTTAACAAGTTCTTTAAAAAAAAACGAAATTATATTTAATTTAAAAAAAAAACGTAGACAATATATTTTAATATAATTTATAATTTATTATGTTTTTAATACAAAATAATTATTTACTTTATGTTTAAAAAATATTATAAATTATTGCAATTGGGTGCTTCATATAGTTTATCACCTTTTTTTAAATTACATTAGGTCCATTTTAATTTTACGTGCTACATCTAAGTATTCCTCTCGTTAAATAAAAAGCAATTCTTTGAAACTATTTACGGAATGGTTTATTCCTAATACATAACAATCGATTAATTTCCCTTCAAACGATATTTTTGGTAGCGATTCGTTTTCCAAAATTTCCGTATTGTTGAAACAATCTTCCGCCACAAAGTTTTCGTTAGAAACAATCTTCTTCTACTGTACTAAAATTGTTGGATATTTTCGATGGTAATTTATTACTTTTTCACTTCACAATCTCACAATACGTTAAATAAAAAGCAATTCTTCGAAACATTTACCGAATGGTTTATTCCTAATATATAACAATCGATTAATTTCGCTTCAAAAAATATTTTTGGTAGCGATTCGTTTTCCAAAATTTCCGTATTGTTTAAACAATCTTCCACCACAAAGTTTTCGTTACAAACAATCTTCTTCTACTGTACTAAAATTGTTGGATATTTTTGGATGGTAATTTATTTCTTTTTCACTTCACAATCTCACAATACGTGTTTTTAATACGAAATTCATAACACAATTAAAAATAAAATCAAATCAGTGTCTAAAAACAGCACATATATTACTGTAACATTTTAACAGCGTTTTTGTTTCTCTTCGTTTCGTCATGTATTTGTATTATTGTGAATTTAAAATAGTTCCTATCTGCATTACTTTAGCAATAGTTTTGTAACTAATTCTTTTTACACTAGTTGAAGAATTAGTTTTTATACGCAACTAATTTCAACATTTACTGCCGGGTATAATGAAGAGTTAATGCTATATCTTATATACCATATCATTTCCATATAAAGAATACCCATAAAAACCCTTATATTTTAAAATAAATGTATGTGTATGTAAATAACGTGTGTGTGTGTGTATATGGTATATTTTTACAGGTGCCTTTTAATTCCAATTGCCATTTTCTAAATAAACAGAAATATTTTTACAAAACAAATGAAACACGGAAAGTTTTATGTATTATATAATTTCACCTATACCACCTACACACATATTTATTTATTTATTTGTTAAAAATTTTCTTATTTTACAATAAACACGTATACATGTACGCTTTTATATACATAAATTCAAATATGTGTATAAATTTTATTCATTAGATATAGACCTATTTTTCTTTATACACCACATCAAAACAGTTGTGTTATAAAAACAGAGTGGATGTATACGCGTATATATAAAATACACATATATACGATATATTTAGAAAATATAGCAACACTACCGGTATATAGCAGCAATGAACCTCTCCACCATATACATAATATATACCAACATGGCATGGTATTTATATATATATACCACCCATATTTAAAAGAACCGTCGCTTCAATGCTGCACGTCGCCCGTTGACCTTGCCCTTGTGAAAATATTATATAAAAACCCGTCTCTGCGTGAATGGTATTTTATATATAAATTGTGTGCGGCGATGATTCTCTATGTTTATATATTTTGTTTATATATAATAAAATATGTATATAAAGAAAATTGTTGGTATTTTGTGTATACTGTGCAGCCGCTTTTATATACCATATTTATATATACCAACAGCAGGCCTAAGTTTTTAGTTATATATATATTGAATGGTTGTTCTGTCATTCATATTAATATTATAAAGGTTATGTTCTTCTATATATTTTATGGATGGCTTATAAATAAAGTATCTGTTTGGGTTTTTTATTTTTCGTTGTATTCCTTTTATTACACACACGCACACACCAGAATATTTATATACTTTCTTTCTTTTACACAACATTATAATGAATTATGTTTGTTATATTTTGTTGATGCTATAATGTTATTGTTTATTTTATAATATGAATATCGTTAAATATATAGAATTCATTTGTGTGTGTGTGTGGATATGTTTATATTATGATTAATTTATAATATGTTTTGATGACAAGTTAACATAAAATCAATTTTTGATATCTAATAATAATATTGTAAATCGAATTAGTGTTCCAATAATAATAATAATAATAAAATAAATATAGGGTAAACATACCGGTCGCAAGTCATCTCAAACCATTTCAAATTCCTATTTATTTATTTATTTATTTATTTAAAAGTAAAAAAATGGATAAACTTTATAACTTTTAACAAAATGTCTACGTAATCTTTTAAATTTAAATTATATGGCCAATTTGTTGTTATATATAAAAATCGTAATTTTAATGTATTATCATATAATCGTTAATATAAAAACAATTTATTAACGGAGGTACAGCTTACGTCGAGTATGTACGTTGTGTTCTCTCAACAGCTACACATTTAGACTGCATAAATACCATGAATTCTAGTTGACACAAGGAAAGAAAAAAATTAGTTTACTACAAACAAAAAAATCAGCAAACGATTTGAGTTCGTTTGCTAACAAACAAATAACATTTACAGCAAAAAAACCATATTAATGGTTTATTGTAAACAGCAATTTACTCAAATTTTATACTATTAAATATTAAAAACAACGATTAAATTATAGTTTTTTAAACTAAAACAATTATATAATGCCATTTATTTTTATGATTTTTTTTATGCAGTTTGTAGATTTCACTTTACACAAATTGTTTCGATTACATGTTTCCTTCTCAGCAGAGCAACGTCGTCTGTCGTCAACAAAAACATAACCACTAAACTAAGTTTGTTATTTATACACACGGTCAAATAAAGTCCCCGTTTTCAACGTTTAATGTCTTCTTTTTGGGACAAAAGTTTATTATTTGCTGCTGCAAATCCCTTTTTTTTCTTTCCGTGCCTATTATACAATTGTGCTCTAAACCTTTTGATATGAACAATATTTAGCTGTGCCCACAAAGGAATTGATATCGAGCTAATGTAAAAAAGCATAATGTTAGTATTTTATTAAAATAATTATTGATTTTCATCTATATCAATAAGCCCGAAAAAAATACTCAGTAGCGCAGTTGCATAGCGTCAAAATATATATTATTAATCAAGAAATATATCGGGTTCAATTTACGCTATTTTTCATACGAAATTTTTCGGTATTTATTTTAATACAGACATTTTTCTGCTGGGTGACCATTTTACGTTCGTCTATGGAATAAAAAGAAAACCGGATATCTTTGAAAATATGGTATGTTGGACGCTATACTCAAAGATTAACAATGTCTGCACACACACACATCACTATGGGCAACTAATCTCACCCATATAAAAATAATAGAATTTTGAAAACATTTATCTTTCGTTAATTACAATACAATTATGGTAAATTATTGTTATATACTCCCATGCATGCGGAGTAATTTTCCAACTGCTGGCTGTAATGAAAGGTGTTTATTAGATGACATAAAGCTCCACTTTGAGCAATATATGCATTAAATCAAGTAATTAGTAAGTTAGACTATATACAGATTTTATATATAGATTAATAATTAATATTCATATTAAAATATCTGTTGAATATTGGTGTTAGGTTATTTTTATAAAGTGCAAATTTATGGATGATTAAATTATTATCACAAATAAATAATTTAATAAATTATAAATCATTGAAATATACTTATTTACTTACTTACTGCATGGCATTACAGCCCAGGTGCGGTTTTAGCCTTCTCTAACACGTTTCTCGAACCTGACCTATCCCCCGCAGTCAATGCCTTCCAATCCCGAATTTTAAGGATTTTTATATTACAGTTTACTGCATCTAGCCATCTTAGGTCTTCCGGATCTTCTTCAAAATTTAAGGATCTTTATATCACAGTTTATTGCATCCAGCCATCTTAGCTCTTCCGGATCTTCTTCTATTCCTTATGGATTACCATTCAACAGTTTTTTCGGCACACGTTTTTCCTCCATCCTTTCCTGGTTATTTTGCGAACAAATTGTTGTATATATAGAAAAGATTTCAAATAAATATTTTTCCTGGACTTATATTTTTATCGCATATATTTATATGAGTATTTTTTTCTCACCTATTTTTAATATCATCTCATACACAAACAACAATAAATATCATATATTCACATCAATTTCTGATAAAATATATTTTTACAAAGTCATTTTAATCTATTGATTTTGATTGTTTTGATAATATTTGATTGACCGTACAATTTGTCTAATTCAAAATTGGATGCCACGGAGTCCGTTTCGTTCAAAAATGCAAAGTAATTGTTCGGTGTGGTTTTGTGTCACATGCACCAAGCCTCCGATCCATACGTTAATATTGAACGTATTAATGTTGTATATACCTTCGACACTTTAGATCTCGTTGTAATGTTGTTCCAGTTGTTGACTGCGAATTTTCTCTACCATATCATTTTCATTTTCATTTTCATGGAAATATACTGTCATTAATTTATGATATATATATGTAACATTTTCTCATTTGTCGATAATATTTCGTGTGTAGTCACGTGCTAGGACACCAATATTTGAATTAAAAAAAAACATTTATCTTTTTAAAATTGTATTGTGAATTGTTATGTACTTTTCAATTTGCAGTGACTCAACTTAACCGTAATGTCAAACAGATAAATGTTAAATGCTCCACTTAGAGTAACACATACCACACCATGATTATTATACTTATATCATTGCACAAGGAATCGATTTAATTGGAAACATTTAGAGTCTTACCATAATTATATATTTTTTCATATAGAATATTAAGTATAAGGATTTGTCTGTTGTTCAATATTATTATCAATATTAAATTTTGAAAGATTTCTAGAAAAAAATAAAACGAAGTTATGTTTATAATTATAATTTAACTCAATTAATAAATTTTATAATATCAATATTTTCTAGGGAGACGTGTGGTGTGTGTGTGTGTCAATTAGTTTGTATTTATTGTATTTTTTTTTTCCGATTATATTTTCTCAATATTTAAGACGTTATTTTATTTTATCAAGAATTAGTTTTCATGTATTTTTTTTTAACGTTATTTATTATTTTAAATGTTATACCAATCACAAATATTATATGTAAGATGCATACAAACGCGAGTCTCTTTGCGCGTGATATTAAAAGAGATTATCCTAAAATATCTATGGACATTTTTTGGGTGATTTTGATTGTATTTTTTTCGTTGTTACTTGTTGTTGTTGTTGTGTGAACTAACTAACCAAAGAAGTTATGTGTTTATATGAAAAAAAAATAGTAGCAATATGCAATAATTTATCTGTACATTGTTTAAAATCGATTAAATATATGGCTTTTTAATATCATGGGGAATAGTTAATAATGGTAATATAAATAAATATATGTGAAATATATATCCAAATACAAGGACAGAGCCTTAGAACATATTGAAAATAGTTTGCATATATTTTTTTTTTTTTCAAAATAGTATCACATAATGTAATATAGATTTTACCAAAGTATGTATAAAATGTATAAAATAAGCTTAAAGTATCCTATTGAAAAATCGTTTAGAATAATAATAATAATAATAATAATCAAAATGACTAAAAATATATTTGTGTATAGTAAAGTTGCAATAATACCGTCAATATATCCCTATACTACCACCATCCTGATGGCTATAAAAAGAAACGGTTCAATGTCTATAAAATTTTACTATTAGATTTTATAATGTGAATTTTTTTAAATGGATATATTTTATACTCAGACACTCATCCTTCCACATTTGTATATAGAGATAGAGTAACATGCACATATTTTTTTTAAGGATAATTTTTCCTTAAATATATATAATATTACCTAAAACAACATGCTACTTTGATACTGCATATATATCGTTTTAGGGAATTGGGATATATTTTGTACATAATATTCATGCTATTATAATCTTTTCAATTGATGAAGCGAAGTTTAGTATCTATCTAATATTGTATATAAAAACTAATTTTACTATTATATAAAATATATATTATTATACTGAAAATTTTCATAACACCATTTACAATTTCGATTACAGAGAATATTATGATTTCATATGTGTTTGAGGTGGTAGTAGTGTATGTGCATATTTCTATATACAATATATAAAAAGTATATAAAAGATATATATATATGTGAATGTGTTAGTGTATATACAATATAATTTTTTATTCTATATAACCTGAGAGACACATTCTTATTACAGATGTTTGGCTTGTATAAATTACAAATTTTTTTGTTTGTGATTGTTTTGGTCTGATACATTTGAGTTATGTTTATTTTTTTTTCTTGTAAAGAATGTGTTATAATAAAAATAATAATAAATAACAGCTGATTATATTAATTTTATTCATTATATATTTTTGAAATTTAACTTTATATATAATTTGGTTTTGAAAAAAAAATTAATTTATTTCAATTTTTTTTAAAATTATTTTCACTTCTAACTGACATAAGACAAATGAAATTTATTATTCAAAGAAGACATATGCGCTGCTATATGCCATACGTTAATATAATGCAAAAAAAAAAAAAAACCATCGACAAAGTGTCCAATTGTCGACCACTTAAATCATTAGAGTCAATTTTATATTTTCTATATGGAAAGATTGCTTTCACTTAAAAAATACTGATTCCAATTACTTAAACAAATTTTTGGTTTGATGTTGTCTATTTTTAAACATAAATACTTCAACTGTATCGAAATGATTGTTCCCATTTCCCAAAATTTAAGTTAGATTATTGAAACGGTAGACTCATTCATTTAATTTTTTTGTTCTATATTATGTTAGTAATCTTTTATATTATGTACCATTTTGTAAAATATAAATTTCAGTTTAGGATGTCTCTTTCGATAGCCAATTGTTTTTATGTATGTTTGATAGTTTTGACAAAAGTAACTCAAACCTTTCATCTTTTGACGTATATTATGTTTGTACAATACCCTTTTGAAGTTCTTAACAATGGGTAAAACTACACTGAAAATAAATTTGTACATAATTTCAATGAATAACGCGTTTATAAGCCCATTTTTCATTGTTTCAATGAATAATTCATTAATATTTTTCATTTTTAAAAATTATCTTAATGTACCTGTAAATTGAATGAATGAATTCGCGATCATTTATTAATTTATGTTCAGAATAATAAGTTATTAAACAGAACACGTTGAAAAAATGAATAATATTCATCAGAATAATACAATTCTTTAAACCAATGTAGTGATTCATTGAAAAACATTCATTTTCGATATTATGTTTTAATGAATTATTCGTTAATTCGTTGATTTAATAAATGTTATTTCATTTTAACAATGAACCATGTTCCATGGAGCAAAATTAATTAATATTTCATTGTTTTGACGTTACTTTTTAATTGGATCCGTGTACTTTTTTTTTACAGCGTACGTAATTTTTAAGTTCGAAGACAAATCATTGATTTTACAAAACATTTTGAATTATTTCAAGAACGAAAATAAAGTAAAATACGTAAATCTCTTAAATCAATTGCGGAAAAGTATTATGTGGTGAAAACTGTTTCTTGAAAAATTTTTGTACACATTAACGAAAAATGAATTTTACTTATAACTAAAGTTAAAACCAATTTTTTTCGTTTTGCTTGCCACATGAAGAAACTTCGCTTTGAATTTGTAAGAGGAATAAAAAAAATTATAACGAAAGTCATGTTTCTTGCAGCCATTGCAAAAACAAAAACTCAATTTGATGGTTAAATTAAGATATTTCCTTTCGTCTGTCTGTACATATAACTAGAAATTCAAAAAACCGTGCTAAAGGAACCACTGTGTTCAGGGAACCAATTGAAGTTACCAGCTAAGTATATGTTCGTACTTTGGTTGAAAAATTAATCCCGTCTATCAAAAAAGGTTTTATGACCACAGTTGGTAACAAAAAAATATGAAAATATAAATTCAACAAGAAATAATGTAAATCGAAGTTACAAGTTAAGTATATGCTCGTACTTTGGTTGAAAAATTAGTCCCGTCTATCAAAAAAGGTTTTATGACCACAGTGGGTAATAAAAATATGAAAATATAAATTCAACAAGGCAATGTAAATCGCACATGGTGCTATAAATGAACCAAGAATTTTGAAGGAAATGTGCATGGATGGATTGAACATTGAAATAACAGTTCGGATTTTAACGTACTAGGTTTGAGATTTTTCAATTCCATACAAGCTTTGCCCAAAAAAATAAAAACACTCATTAGCTATGCCACTGCACTAATGAGTGCTTTTTTACTGCGTCGAAATTTTTCGATATTTATTTTAATACTGAAATTTTTCTGCTGGGTGATCATTTTCGTTCGTTTATGAAATAAAAATAAAAACGGAAAACTTTGAAAATAAATGGTGTTGGACGCAATTCAAAGATTAACAATATCTACACACGCTAATCATCCATATAAAAATAATAGAATTTTGAAAACATCTATCTCTCTTTAATTGCAGTACAAATGGTAAATTGTTATTTGAGTAATTTACCAACTTGGCTGTAGTAATGAAAGGTTTTTATTAGATAACATAAAGCTCCACTTGGTGTAATATATATATATGACTTAAAAAAAAAATGTCAAACTCTGAAACATCAATGGGCAGCTATACAAACATTAATGCTCTCATTTAGAAGCCGTTGAAACCGCTTTTATGAATATGAATATTAAAACTAATGTTTTTCTATAACATTGCAATAAGTTATGGAGTGCCGTATGCAAGTTGGTAGGTGAAGGAAATTACTACAAACTGCCTCATATGAAAAAAAGCAACCCTTCGTTCGCAACTCAAACTTCCACAATGCATTATTACGTGTAATGAAGAATAAACAATTAATGCAACGCCCCGCGTAATATTATTATAACAATATTGGAAGTTTATAATTATAAATAAAAATAAAAAGTCTAAAAAAAAATTACTAAAAAATTATGATTTACTACTCCCAAAAAAAAAAGGAGATAATCCTTTTGATGCAGACGGAGCATTTAATAATAAAACATATTTAATTATTTAGCCATTTTTATATTTATTTTTTATCTACCATAAAATAAAAGAATTAAATTTATATAAAAATTAAAACAATTAACTTGTTTAAAACAGATTGTTATTTAGTCACTGTTTCTATTAAATCAATGTTTTTTTCGGATACACTAATATTAATTTTAAATATTTGCATCATTAGTACATTTGATAAGCACTATTTTTTTTATAAATAGATTGAATAATAATAATACAAATAAATTTTTTCGTTATCATTTCATGCAAAAACGTTATATTTTTATTGCCTCTTTGAAGTAGTGGTCGGCATTTGGTCGGAACCACACACTTTACCCTATACAATTATATTTTATTTATTAATAAATTTAGAATATAAATTGTAAAAATGTGTTATAATAAAAATTGTGTATTTTATAATAATATATTGTATGTTTTTATTATTACACTTGCAATTAGTGTCAATGGTTTATTCCATTTGTATATTCCAAAAAATAAAACAATGGATAATTTAAAATTGATTTTATTTTAATTTAGACATTTTTTCTTCATAAAAAATATATTGTACGCATAAAAAAAAATACTTAAAAAATTTTTAATTCTTTGAATATATATTTAATGTGCCTTTTTTTTCCAAAATTTTAATTGTATATACGAAATTATATTTTGTTTCTACTTTGGTGCTTGATATGTTAAAAGATAAAATATAGAAATAAATAAATAAATAAATAAATAACATTATTTTTTATTTACAGAATTTATATTCAACATTATTTAAAATAATGAGTAGAATTTTCTATACACAAATTTGGTTTGGTTTTTTAACATAAAATTGCTATTAGCTATTAAAATGTATTTTTTTTTAATTTTTTTTTGATGAAAATTCTCTCTCTATTACCAAATCTATTCTTCTTCTCAATAATTAATTATAATTTATACACATTTATGTTAATATTACAATACAATATAGAATGCACATAAATATATATAAAAATATTAAAATAACAATACCATAACAATTATAATAATAAATTATAATATTTACAAATTAAAATAATTGAATGGCACATGTATTATTAAATAAAATAGTATAAGAAATAGTATAGAATCCGATGTTGGATATTAAAAAAAGTATATCCAATTATGTCCATTGTATATAAATAAGTATTGGGGCCAATGACACTTTGACATTTATACATTTTAAATTATTTTTATTTTAATATAAATATAAACTTTATAATCGACCGTATTATGGAGATGGATGAGTGAAAAACTTAAGGTCGAAGCGTGCAAAAATTGTTTTCACATTACATTTTCACTAGATTTTTGTGGTAGCCGAGTGTAGAATATATAATGAAAAAAAGACAATGAAATTTCCACTTATTAAATTTGCCGGAAAATTGACTTATAAGAATTGTCATCTTTTTGAATTACGAGTCATAGTTTTACGGCCTTTCCCAGTCTTGTAAACAGAATTGCAAATTAAATTAAAATTACAATCTTTTATAGAAGATCGCTTCACTTGTCATAAAATCTATGACATCGATTTTCCACTCTATGGAATTCGGTATGATACAACACTTTATATACAGTACCACAAATTTCCTCTCCGCTATCGATTGGAAAATCGGTCATATATATTTTAAACGCGTGAATATCACTATGAAAGATTGGCAATTGTTTATAATTAATAAAATTTTATTTATTACAAAAATGGAAATCCCTTAAAACTATTTATAGCAATTTTAATAAAGTAGATAATTCGTAAAAATTGATTTTCTGGAAAAATTTAGTTTAGCGAACACCCAAATATTTTTTATTTATAATTTAGTTGAATTTGACCCATACAAAAAATATATAGTGATATTGAAAACTGCAGCCAATTTCTCTGGCTTCACCATTGCCAAAAAAAACAGACATTTTATATATATGAAAAATAATGTATACGAACTGTGTTGTTGTCCCCTTAACAGGATTAAGAAAAAAGGAAAACAATAAAATTTATTTATACTGAAATAAAAATAATAACAACAAAAAAATGTATTTATATAAAATTGAAATAAAATTGTGACACAAAAACCTATTTTTTGGATAAACAATTTTCACCTAATGACCGATTTTGGTTCATTATACATTTTTCGATTAAAGTACAAAAGTTAATGACATTTTCCTTTTTACCTCTTGTACAAACACAAATGAACATGGTTGAAAATTTTGGACTATTTTTGTGGTTACATATAGTTCGACACCCGAATACAATCAAAAAGTAAACCCTAGAAAGGTTTAAAATAATAATTTTTTTTTTTTACACTTCTAGGGTTGAAAATATCGAAAATATAAACTCTAGTTTGACATATACACAAGTGCACTGTGTGTCGTGTATTTTATCAATATGTGATTTTAAAATTTACATTAACATAATTGTGTAAACAAAATTTTATAATATTTTTTATTTTCTGCGTTGTCGAAGCGGTTTTAATCGTCGATAGTTTCAAAAATACAATTTTAATCCTAAAATAATAATATTATTACTTAAAAATGATGTCCCAATAGTTTACAATATTGTATACAAATATGAATTTGGTTTGAAAATTAATCTGGAAAATGGTTTAAAAATGGTAACGTAAACTTCGTGTTGTGCGTTTATTTTTTAATTTATTATTAGTTTATAAAAAGCGTGTATAAACTAATTTTAGTTTATCGATTAGCCCAAAATTTTTAATCGTACACTAGCTATAATATTTATTCATACAAGTTTTAACATACTTTACATACATATCTTGTAAAATCCAATCACTCAGAACATCTGACATCATTTTGTCAGAAATTTAACAACAAAGAAGTTGAAAGAAGGTAGTTCAGTGGCAAACTCATTAGCGCAGTGGTTTTGCCAATGAAAAAGCGTTTGACAATCAAACTTGGTGGTGGTTACCAATTGAATTATCAAAACATACCAATGTTGGGTTTGTTGATATAGAGCGGCCACATAGCGAACAGCTATGCCGTTGAACCTCATCCAATAATTTGCGGAGAGATTGAGGTGATCCTCGTTTTACTGAAACAAGATTGAACACATCCTTAATGTGGTTTCGAACAATAAGTCTGTTGTTTTGATATTGCTCGGTTAATAGGCGCCAAGCGACCATGTAATTATCATCAGTTATATAGATTGAATTAATCAGCAGTGACATGCTTCTCCCCGCAGTAAGTGTGTGGCTTTTAAATATTGAAACTTTTGTTTGTTATGGAAAGTTCAGCATTATTATGTATCAAAAATAAAAAGGAGTGTCATGGAACGACATCCATTTGTTATATGTGCCATTAAATTTTGGATAGCTCAATCTGTGGAAATTTAATTTGAGATGTACGTCTGACAGTAACATTCAAATCATTTGCAATTGAAGCATCCGCATTAACAGTTTGATTACAGCGTTTAAATGTGCTGCAAACACGATTAATTATTACCAAAGTATCTCCTATATGGTGTAGGAGCAATACGATATAGTCATGTTTACGTTTGTTTTTTAATTGTGTTTAATAATTGTTTATTTTTATACATGATTTAGTCAAAGGGTTTTTTTTTTCTCTCATTTATTGTGCGATTTTGGGTAATAATAATAACCAAAATTCCTTATCTTATTTAACCATTCCATGCCGCATATTAGAACAATTTGGGAATGTGCACCTATTTGATTGAAATGCATTGTACACTTGAGCCTATATCTCTAGACATCAGACTTATATTTATTGCATATATGTATTATTTATGTGAAAAAACATGTAATTTCAATTTGCTAATATATATGTGTTATGTGTAACACATACAAACACATAATGTTCACCTTTTTCTTTTTTTTACAATTGTGTTTATAAACGAAAAGACATGTAATTTTTTTTAATACGGCACATATTATAAGCGTAAATAATTTATATCTTTCATTTAAACTACACATGTATTAAATTATATTATAAAATGCTGAAATATATAGATTTTTTACATGGAATTTGCGTTATTTTCAAGGAAAACTTTATCGTGTTATATATAAATAGAAGATGAATGTTTAGTATGTACACATGTATTCATTCAGTTGAGGACCACAGTTGTAAATTTTCTCATGAAACATTCAATATAAGAAAGAAATTTTTATATTGTATTTACTTTCTATCTTCACCGATGCAAAGATCTTAACAACCCAGTGCTTCTATATAACACACATAAACTATATATATATTAAAATATAGATGTTAATCAAAACCTAAAATGTACACCCATAGATAGAACAACATTCTGAATACTGGTATATCATCAAAAATTTTACAAAAATAAATGGTTAAAAAAAGTATATCAACATTATTATCTCATTTTCATTTGACAATCAAAACTAAAAATTAGCTTATTATACAAAATATATATGCAAATGATTCAAAATTCATGTGTAGAAGATGCTTCTTCGTCATAGTTATGGCAATAATAGCAATAATAATAATAATAATAATAATAATAATAAAAATATATATATATTTTCGTGTAAAATGCGAGTCTTATTATTATTATTATTATTATTAGTGTATCTTTAAACAGGGTGTAAATGCATAATATATACTGAAACCAATGTCATTTCCAACATCTTGTTTTATTTTTCCATTTAGGCAATCCTCAGAATCTTCTTAGAAAAATTAAATAAAAAAATAGATAAGGTATACATACGATCATTTAATAGTAGTAATTAATAATTTTTAGTATATTGCTAAATTTAAATTACCAAACTTACCACAACTCACCAATTTTAAACTTTACGACGTATGTAATCTCACAATCTTGTTATATTTGTTCTTCGAATTATGTATGTCGTGAAAAGGTTAAAAATTCACACGATGTCAACACAACATATATATCAATAATACATATATTTCAGCATCCATGATGACAAGAAAAAATGATCTTCTAATCAATCACTCACTCCCACCTTCTTGAATGCTACCCTGTGCTATATTTTTATATTTATTTGTTTGTTTTCTACATACATCGTCTTATATTTATTGAAAAAAAAAAGTTTTCAAACACACCGCACTTTTAAATATTGAATAAAACTAATGGAAAATATTATTAGTTTGTTTATGTACGCAGTGGGACCGCCCCGGTATCTATGATGATGTCGATAATTGTCTACTTACTTCTTGTCAGCACTATTCCATTTTTGCAATATTTTCTACATTACTTTTGTACAGAGATGTCATTGGTGGTGATTGGATACTTCTTCATTAGATGAGAGTTGTTCATGGGTTCGAAATCGGTGCGAGTTTTCCATGGAATCGGATTGAGTGAGTTTTTCTTGGGTTCGGAATGGATAACCGCTTCAGTGGTTAGGAATGGACTACTTTTTCATGCGATCTGGATGGATTACTTTTTCATGCCTTCGGATTGTACATACACTTTCAATACAGGGTTTTACAACACTTTCTAAAACCTCGATGTAAGCGGCAGCATTACTCGCGAAGCCGCTGGGAAAAGAAGTGAGGTAGCATAACATGACCTTCGTTGCTCACAACTCCTAAAACCATAACTAATAGCAGGAAATTTCCTTATGCGTACAACATGGGTAAGATTATATTAACATAGTCATTTATCATTTTGTCCAATTGATTTTTTGGTCTAGATCAAAAAGTTTTATCATCAGAAAAAACTATAGCATTTTGAGAGCTTCTGAGTGCTTACACTTGTTTATAAAAGACATTTTCCTCAGATAGTTCTCTGCTCACTAATTGGTGCCGACTAAAATTACTTATAAATTCTTTGATTAATATTTTGATGAATTAATTGAATCAGTTCATTGGTGAATTCATTCATGAAATTGAAAGTACTTACAATTTATGTGTATGCATTCATTTTAGAAATTGGAACTATATACAATACAAGGCCCATTGGGTACATTTCATGTGTGTGTATATTTTGTAAACCCAAAATTGTATTTTTATTCAAAAAAAAATAATAATAGGTTCAAGTTGATGAATTTTTATCGTTTAAACTTATCGTAATATTTTATGAATAAAATATTTGAAATATAGATTTGTTTATCTTTGCACATATTTTATTATTTCTTAAATAACATATACACCAATATATCACCTAAATGTTGTATGTGAAATAATACATATCTTTGATTTTCCTAAACAAACCTACCGTTGACGAATTGGTAATTAAGAGCTTTTAACAAAATACATTTAAATTTGCACACAAACAATACACAATGAATGAAAAAAATAAAATATAAAAATAAAGGAACGAAACAATTTAAAGATTAATACCAATATAATTATTATGAAGCAATTATTTTGAGAGATCATTTGTGCCAATTTATGGTAAAAATAAATTTACATGCACCTATCTAAGTTTTACGATTGTTTCACGGTGTCAAGTTCAATTTAGGATGACCGGATATTTTTGGATGGCAGGGTATAGTAAGTTGCTATCTCTAGCTCTTGTCTACAATAAGTGGACAATATTTGTTTTTTCAATATTGAGAAAAATTCTGTATTGCCGAACCGAATATAATAGTAGTAAAAATGATAGATTTATTGCAGAAATTCCTATTATTACAGCTAAAGTTGGTTAAAGTAAGCATTAATAAAGTATAACCTGACCTATACTGTAATTGTGCATTGAATTAAGCATAAGCATTTTATTTACTATCATTGAATTAATATGAAATTAACATATTTTACCAACAATCTATTTATAGTCTATAAAGATGAAGTTAATTCAACTCCACCCCTGGCGTAGCGACATGCAAAAAAAAAAAGCAAAAACAAAAAAAGCAAAAACAAAAAAAAACAAAAAAAACAATTACTAAATACGAAAAAAATCAAAAAATCGAAACAATGGCAAATACAGTTACGTTTTTTTTTCGAACATTTTTGTGTTTAGTATGACCGTGAGGACAATACGCATACTCGTCAGTTAAAAAAAAAATTATATAAATAACTTTTGGCAACAACAATCATTGCAAACGAAATTTATTTTTAGTTATTATATGTGTGCACTCTTCTCCAAATTCCACTTTTTGCAGACCTACTACTCGCACACGCAATGGTGCGTTACAATCAAAAATATCCATATATAAAATCAAAAAGAATTCTAAACAATACGTTTTTTCTTTTAAAATGAATAACGCGTGTGTAGAGAAAGATATATATTAAAAAAATAAAATTAATTGTTTTCAATTCATTCGAACTAAAATAGAGAATAGTTGAGTGCCAGACACAAACAACAACAATTAACAATTAACAATGTGAACTGTATAATTTAATTTTTTTAAACAGGTTTTTTATTATAAAAATCATTATCATCATCATTGTTAAAAATACATTTTCGCACCTATTGGTTTATAATATATGCAGACCAGATAGAGGTGTGTGTGGTGGTGGTAGAAATGTTAAATAAAATTTAAAATCAATTTCGCGTCGGTTTTTCGTTGTAATCGGATGTTTTTTTTTAATATTATATCGAGAATGTTCTTGAAAATGAATGATTTTTAATATTATTTTCTTTTATATTTTTTTTTTCCTTAATATTCCTTATTAAAAATTAATTATTATTTTATTATCAATTTAATTAAATATTAATATAAAAAATATATTTATTATTAGTGTAGTTCTTTGCTTTGCATATTTCCAAGTGTAAATTTATAATTGTGTAATGTAAGAAGTGTAAATTACGCATTCATTTTCAATGGAGGGTTCGGCGTCGTTGTGAGTCGTGATCTTTTGTATACCCTTTTTTTTTTTTTCCTGATAAAAAAGTTAAATAAGACTTAAATTTAACAATTTTTCCGTATTATTAATAAATCCTTATTTTTTGATAATAAATGACGAATTTGCTAGATAAGGTATGTGACATAATTATTATGTTTTATTTAGGCTTTTATATAAAAATAAAATTGAAATTGAAATTTATTAAAGCGCATGGTAAAAATTTTTTAATCGAACAACTACAACAAAAACAAAAAAAAAATAGAACAGTGCAGCATTGTCGTTTTTAATACAAATAGAGTCAGAGTATTACGAATAGTACCATTTAGCAGTGCACACATTTGATGAAATAATGAAATGAATTATTTTTAAATGCAGACTTTGTCAACCTGCATAAAAATAATTTTTTTTTAAAAATATTGTATTACCTATAAACATAATGTGAGAAACTATTTTTTGGTAGGTCATCCGTCATTATCGCTTCACATATTTAGTTGAACAGTAAAACGGAGTACATTCAACATTTGTTATTAATTGTTTTTTGACCAAAAGGAAAGTTAAAGTTTGATTAATTTTTTGAAGCAAAAACTATCTGGTAATAACGATCATTATGATTTTCTATATTTTAACCTTCAATGAATTTTTGCTTTCTGTATTTGTATTGGGAACTAATCAGTAGTGTTATTGTTAGTTCATAATTTTACATAGAATGTTGCTAGAATGGTATATACTGGATATTCCAGTATTTACAGTCAGGGGGACACTTTTTTACCCAAATATTTAACAATTCACCAATTGATCACCACACTGTTCTTGACATCTAATTGAAAAAAATCATCGCATTCTATATTGAATGAGTTATAGCGTTATCTCTTGTATATGATTTAAATATTGTAAATATATAATGTAAATATGGAAATAATATTAATGCTATTTTTAATATAGTGTACATAAAATTAAGTATATATTTTTACAAAATTAAATTTATCTACTCTACTCTACTTCATTTTTATATATATATATTTATTAAAAGTATCTCATTATAACTATTGTGTATATATCAATTATTTTAATATGAAATTGAATGATTTGAATTTTGTACAGCAAACAAATCCTTTGATATATAGAAATGAATCAATATCTTATTTATGTTGTTCATTATATAAAATTTAAAATTCAAATATACAATTATTCTCATGTTTTTCCATAATACCATATATAAAAGATATATTTACTGTGTACATATGCAAATATTAGCATAACATAAATAAATTTAGATATACAAAAAATAAGACACAATTTCATTGAAGAGTAAATATTTTAAACTGATTAATTTAATCTTTATCTATATATAAATATATTTACTTATGAAAATTTTTATATAAGAACATGTTTTCTTGAAAATTTTTTCCAAAAACAGTCATATTATATATGCAGAAAATATAAAATATATATAGATATAAAAATATCAGATACACAATTTTTTATAGTGTATATATCTCATTATATAAATGTACACATAAAAGGACATACTCTATAGTCTATTTACATGCTTACCTTTAAATGTATCTATATATTCATATAAAATATGGATATACTTAAGGGTTACATGTCGTTACGATTTCACAAACAGAAATAGAAAAAAAGTGGGAATACTACAAACATTGAAAATAAGAAAATCCTTTAATTTTTTTTTTATTTTTTATCAACGTAGAAGAACCTTTTCCAAAACAAAATAAAAAAATAGAAAAACATTTTCTGATTCTTTGAAGATATACCTATATTTTTGTGAGAAAACAAAAAACGAAATGGTTCATGAATCGATATGTCTATGTTTGTGCTTTTGGTAATGCTATACGGTCTATCGCGTTCTAGACCAATGAACTTATTGGTACTAAATTGGATATGTATATATTATTGTATATAATATCCTGTACATATATATGTTAAGGAGTAACAGAAATTACACATAAGAATAGAACTTTTTTTTTTTTTGTATTTAACAGATGTAAAAACAAAAAGAAGAAAAAACGAAAATTATGTATTTTATAGTTTTCTTATAAATATATATCCTTTTTACCAAATATCTATATATACCATAGCAATGAAAATAATGGATATTGAAAATAAACGCATGTATTTTATTATTAAAATATACATATATACATAGAAATAGTCTATGTGTGTGTGTATGGGTGTAGATTGATGAATAAATAGAAAACGATAAAGGAAAAAAGCTTAAATTAAACGATAAAATACACAGTATTAAAAGAAACGCCATATCAATATATTATATACTCGTATATATTGGAGACATGTATAAAATTATCTGTTTAATGTCACGTTTTAATGACCATTTGATTATAAATGATCCATTTATTATTTTTTATTTTGTTTCTTCGGTTACTTATACAACACCAAAAGAAAAAAAATAAAAGTTACATTTTTAATATTATATATTGTACAATGAAATACAGAAATTTTGTTCAATATTGTGTAGAAAACAGTTAAATATTATGGTTAAATGTTATTACATTAAGTAAAAATAATAATTTTTCATATATCCTTAAATTTAGAAATACGCTGTATCAACTTTAACATTCATTTAAATTATATAAATGCTTACAGTTATATCGTACATTTTGTAATAGTCCATATATCCATATAAATTATCATTGTATGTGTATGTGTAATCGCTTTTGTTTATATCTTTCTTTAATTCAATTATTTTCCAACAATTCTTAAGAGAGCATATGTTTAAAGATGTAGAAGAATATTATATGGCAAAACCAATTCGATAATAAATGATTTAAAAAGAAAGAAAAAAAAAATAATAATAATAATAAAATATTACTTGTGTGTATGAAAGAAAAAAAAAATATAAGAAAATTGGAAAATATTTTTATATTTGATAAATGTGTCTATAAATTATTTGATAGTTTTTATTTTTTTTTTCATTATTTATGTCTCTCTACATATGCAACGATTTCATTTGATATTAATAATTTTTTCCTATTATATACACACTAAATCGAAAACTATTGAATTGGCTATAGTGTATAGATTTTAATGTGAAGTGTGTCTGATTACATATACTTAAAATTGTATATATGTTTGGTGACTTTTTTACATTTTTGTAAATTGGTACAGTAAAATTTAGTGAAATTTAATAAACTTTCAGTGCTTAGCCTTAACATCTCTAAATTGGTTTATTAAATATTTACTAAAGTAACTTTTACTAAACTTTTATTCCTATAAATTATTACATTGTGCTGCGAATTATATATTTACCCTTAACGAAGAAGCGCACTTTTTTCTAGAACGATGACCAGTATGTCAATGGATTTTTAAGAAATTAAATGTTTAATTTCTAGAGCGAGAAAAGGAGCATAATTAATATCGCTTTATTGAATTTTATGTAAACTTTCAGTAATAATAGGTAATATATGAACAGATATGTCCTTACAAAAAGGATAGTGAAGTGAAAATTGAAGAAAAATCATGGGAGTTGAAATAAACGAATAGATGCGTGTGCACTGAAAATAAATTTGTACATAATTTCAATGAATAACGTGTTTATAAGCCCATTTTCATTGTTTCAATGAATAATTCATTAATATTTTTCATTTTTAAAAATTATCTTAATGTATTCTCGCGATCATTAATTAACTAATGCGCAGAATAATAAGTTATTAAACAGAACACGTTGAAAAAATGAATAATATTCATCAAAACAATTATACAATTCTTTAAACCAACGTGCTGATTCATTGAAAAACATTCATTTTCGGAATTAAGTTTTAATGAATTATTCGTTGATTTAATAAATGTTATTTCATTTTAACAATGAACCATGTTCCTTGAAGCAAAACTAATTAATATTTCATTGTTTTGACGTTACTTTTTAATTACAATAGATCCGTGTACTTTTTTTTTCTGGCTATGTATAATGTATTTATATTTGTACACATTTATAAATTTATTTTTTTATAGATTAACAATGTATTTATACAAAATTTTACTTATAATTTTTTTGAGTATGGTACTTCTCCCAACAGTTCCCTATGTGAATACCAGGTTTTTTAGTACAAGTATCGTAATAATTACGTGTTTCCCGCCTTCCTCCCGCCGTTTTTCTATTCGAGCAAACAACACAATCTTTTTTTGAGAGAACATATATTACGTCATGCTGCATGTATGCGGCGGCATTCGGTTTTTTTAGAATATTTGCAATGTCGCGAGTATGGCGCTAAGGTTTAAAGTATAAATTAAGTTTAAATTTAAATAATATAGTAAAAATTACATTACATTAAAGGATGAAAATATTTGTTTCATTTTTAATCTTTATGGATTGACAAATGATTAGGCATTTGTTTATTTAGGTGTATTTAAATATAGATTTTTTTTTAATTTACCGTGTACTGTTGTTATTTCACTTATACAACATTGAATTTATGAAAATAAATAATTTTATTTCATTTAAACAAAAAAAATATTTGCATACAATATTTATATTTAAATCCAATTTTCAAACAAATCCTATGAAATATTGTATGAATATTTATATAATATATTTAATGTTATTTCCATCAACAAATTCAACATTTTCGTTGTGTATATATTTGAATATATTTTTGCAATGTCTATACATCATCTCGATTGATTGTGCTTGCACATCTTAATAAATTTCATATATTTTATTTCAAAAGAATATTATATATGAAAATGTTTATTAACATTCTATTTATGGTATATTATTATTATTATTATTATTGTGAACAGTAGTGTTGAAGAAATTTAACTACATATTTTAACATTTTTTTATATTGTATATATGTTAGTTCCTTTACTTAATTATTTGACTTAATTTTCTACATAGAATTCTGTTTCATATATATTTATATTGAGAATACGCAATAAAAATATTTCTAGTATTGTAGTTGGATAGCCACCAAGACCAAATTTGTCTCTTTAAACCTTAACTTGTTGTTTGTTCTCTATCTTTAATTATAGTTCCAACTCGCATTTCACATTTTTCGGTTATCTTCTAGGGTTACATTACATGGTAGACGCTATATTTTTGGTTGTTGTAATTTTTAGTTATTATATATTATATAGCATTTTAAAAGCAATTTCATTCAATTTTACTAAAATGAACTCTGAATAAACCAGCATGACAATAAATTATTTTATTGTAATATATAAATTTTCATTTTAAACTTAAAAGTGGAAATCTTTGCTGTTTTTTTTTTTACTTTTTATTGTGTTTGTATTCTTTCAAAGAGAAAATTTTCTTTTTTTTTTTTTTTTTCTTTGTTTTTGAATACTTAAATACAATTTGAAATAAATATCAAACAAAATTTATAAATGCAATTTATTTTATGTTTGCATAAAAATACGGTGGACTATGGCATATTTTTCACATTTTTAATATTTAGCCTTTTGTGTTTTTTTTTTTTCTGCCATTTATATGCGCTACCAAATAAGTTGATTTTTATACGAAGGAAACATTTTCGGTACACTTCACCATAGAAGGTCCATTGTCTACGAGGTTAATCGTCGAAGCGTTCAGTTTCATAAATGAAACAATACAGAAATGTTTGTAATATAAATGATTCGTTCATTATGGAATTGTGTATTTTTCAAATACCCTATATGACGTTCATTCACATGAATAGAGTGCTATGCTTTTGTTTCGCCAAGGAACATTTTAGCACAATGAGAATATGTGAGCTTCTTGTGACGTGGGGGGCAATAGTTTAAACTATCAATTTCAGTGTTTTCTTATGCAATCCCAAAAACGAAACAGAAACTACCATTGCCACACAATCTTCATTTATGAGCAAATTCTTTATCTATCCTGTCATTGACAATGCACCGTGCTTTACCCAATTACTGGTAATCGCTAGGCAAGAGTCAGCAGTAATAAAGGTGGATTGTATAGCAGATAGTGCCAACATGTTCTCCTGAATTCCATTGTGAGACGGTACCTATAAAAATACAACATCGTTGCATATTTTATTTAATAAAGCTAATATGAATATAATTACTATACTAAAAAAGTTTTCTTTTATGGACTTGGATTCGTTATATCTTTCTATTTTTTACGGAAAAAATTTCATATATTAATATAAAATCAAGATTTTTCTTTTGCTCATTAAATTAAATTTCAATCACAAAAAACATTGATTGAAATGCCAAATGTGTCTATAAAATTAAATGTTGGTGTTACAAATAATATTTTTTCAAATAATAGAGACTGACCAAATTGTTCGTTTACCTCAATCTTACCTACTCTCACCATAATGTTTAATATATACTTAAAATGTAGAAAGAATGTATTATTTAATTTCATTTAATCTTTTTGATAACAGTATAGGATAAGGTTGGGTATTATGCGAAATGGAATTGTTTGGTGACACAGACTTTGGGAAATGTCCACATTTTTTTTTTTGCTATGTTATGTCAAAATATATTATGGTTTATAAAAGATTAAGTTGATCGGAGGATTGAAATTATTTTTAAATTAAAAAATAATAATCCATTATTTCAATTCACTTGCGTTCAAATATGTTTTATAATTTAGAAAAGTTGTATAATTTTAATTATGTAATTGTTGGAAAAACATAATATTAAATTATTAAATTTTGTTGTTTTTAGGGCTATGGCACATAAGTTTTTTTTTTTTTTTTTTTAAATGTCAGTTATGGTGTTATGCCAATCTTGAATTCCACTGGTGCAAATGTTGCGTGAATTGCTTTATCTCGTAGTCGCATTCACTAACAAGCAAAAAAAAACCTACTGAAAATAAAATAAAATTAAAAATGGAATTTATTCCACTGGCGCAAATGTTGTATTAATTGCACTATCTCGTAGTCACATTCACTAACAAGCAAGAAAAACCTACTGCAAATAAAATAAAATTAAAAATGAAATTTATAATTTTAAAATAATTTCTGTTATAACATATCCTACCGTTTGGTGTGTATTTGCAAACAATTATGCGGCTGTTTGTATTGCAAATTTGAATACGTCTATGATCAAATGAAAATGTTGACTATGCGGAAACTGTATATCCAAAGGTTACATCTACAAGGAACAATTTCATTTTAAAAAATTAAATTTTTTCAACCCAAATGACTTGATTTCATGTCAACAACCAACCTAACCCATAGAAGAAAATGAAAAGAAATGGAATACAATAGTATTGTGTTTCAATTCTATATAATGCAATATTGAAAATTCTTGAAAAGCAGAAACTTTTAATTAAAAATCATTAAATTTAAAATCACACAAAACAATTAAATATAGAAATTCCAATGTTGTGTAAATCGATATTAATATAGATACTTATATAGGTAAGGTAGTACATATATAAACAATACATTTAAATTTATAAAATATCGATTAAATAATCGTATCGTCGATAAAACATACAAAATTTATTTCTATATGTATATTAGTATTACATCCAACCGTTGTATATATAAAGATTTACTTCCAAAATAAATCCTTATTTTCAATTCTTATAAGGCAAATTCAATTTATCCATAGAATGTTTATTATTTGTAAATTTTATGTTGTTCTTCCTTTTTTTTTTTTTTTGCTTTTACCATATTAAATATATTATATTCCAATATATATATCTGATATTCTATAATCTACAATATATTAAAGTAAAAAGTATACTCGTTTGTTGGTATTCACTACTGCAAACGAATACAAAACTTGTCCTTATGATCATTGAAAAATTTATAGTTAAAGTTTATAATATAATACAAAAAAATGTATAATGTAACAAAATATAATACGAGTATATTTATAAAATAAGATTGTTTGAAATGTATTTTAACATTTTCAATATTATTATTATTATTATTATCATCATCATCATCATCATCATCATCATCATCATCATCGTTGTCCATTCGTTGTTCGTTATCGTCAACAAATTGAATTAGTGTCTGGTGTCATATCAGCAATTTTACTATCAACTAGCCAATACTTTATAATATAATCAATATTATACACTCTATAATACTATAGATAGACATACTTTATTTCTTGATGATAATGTTTCGGATATATATACAATATATTGTATTGGATATACGTTTTTAAAATATCAACTAAGCATATTAATGCACTGTGTAACATATACATTAATGTGTGTATATATATGTGTTTACATATAAGATAATAACAAAAAATTATATACAATTTTGGAAATGATATTGAAGCCATTGAAATTTATTCTATTCCTTATTTTATATATATATATTGTATTTAGTTGGAACGATGTCGACTCGATATATATACAATATATAAAATTTATGTCTATAATAATGATACTTTGATGGTTTATTTAATAGATAAATATTCCTTGTAAAAGCAAATAAGTAGTTGTTTATATTTTGTCGTTTAATAAAACATATGAAACCAAAAATAAAATGTAAAAGACAAATTAAATGACGAAAAATCGTTTTTCTACAAATAAATGTAAAATATCTTCAATGGTAAAAGTGAAATTGAAAATAAATGTTGGTTTTTTTTTGAATTATATGGAAAACATTAATTTCTAATATAAAAATATGATTTTATATTTGCGCGAAATGGGATTCTAGAACATAAGTTTTTATAAGTGGCATCGAGTATTAGAGTGATTCACACAAGGATGTACATTACACACATTTGTTTCTAAATTATATGAAATTTTGGAATTTTGTGGAAAACATTTTGATAGCCATGAATTACGTCAATGAACATTTTCAATGTATATATAATAAGGAATATGATGATGACGACGACTATTTATACAAAATAATTCAAAGATTTAATAGTAAGAAGTCCGTTGTACCATATTGAATATTTAAAATTATGGAAAAACATATATATTCTTTGCTTTTTTTTCCATTTCTATTCCATTCCGCGTGCAAAAATTATTAAAAAATAATTAAATTTGAACAAATACAAATGTAAAGGAACAACAATTTATTTATAAATTCTATATATATATCTATCTTTTACATGCACGTAATATATATTTAATTTGTATTCTTTAATTAAAGTCTATTAAAAATAATTAAGTTCAGTAAGTTTATCATGTTTTGCAAAAAAAAAAAAAATTATAATAATTAATAATATTTTTTTTTTAAATTTATATTATTTAAAAAAATTAAATTAATTTTTTATTATATCGTTATTCACATTTCTACTGAAATTATAATTAAACAATTATATTATTAATTATCAAATGAAAAATGTACACTACAATTTAATGTAGTACAAAAATAGCTGCTAGATTATGTATTTTTTTGTTTGTGTTAATTTTTTTAATATCAAAACGCATATTTTTTTGATAAATATATGAGTGCGCAGTATAAACAAGAAGTTAATAATCTAGAAGGCGATCATCACGAAAATTATTGTATTTTACAACGAAGCTGCTAAGTAAGAATGTTAATAATACAGCAAAGGCTATATAATCAAGAATGGCTATAACAACGAAAATTGATTCTGGCACATCTGGATTTAGCAAATACACAAACATGATATTATTTTCGCTTCACGTCCACAATGTGACACCTATGTAGGTGATATTAACTAATGCAGAAGACTGTAATTAAGAATTGTCCAAGCATATCTTATATTATCAATTACACAAACATTATATTCTTTAAACTTATCGAGTTTTGGACCAATAGCCAACAGGATATAATGTTCATGTTTGCTATACAATAAGACATGCTATAGAATCAGTTTTCGTTGTTATAGCCATTCTTGATTATAGCCTTCTGTATTAATAACATTCTTGCTAATCTACTTCGTTGTGAAATACAATTATTTTCGTGGTTATCGCTTTTTTGATTATTAACTTCTTGGTTATAACCTGTTACCATAAAATATTATATTTAAAAGAAAATAATATATTGATTCTAGTATAGCGAGCGTATAACAATAAACACAAGAATAAATGTAATGATAAAGTGTACAATGGCATAAGACTATTCTTTATCTATTATCTATTATCTATTATCTATTAACTATCTAATAACCATCATTTGTAAATTCAATTCAATTCAATTCTTTATTTATTATTCAAAATAATTTTATAATGATACATTTAGTTACAAACAAACTTTCAAGATTATAAAATTTTACCAGTAAGATAACTTACTTTATCTAAAATTATTTCATATATTTGTTTAAGAACATATAAGGTCGTATATTGTTTATTGAGGTTTGTTTAACATTTTTGATACACTCGATGGAAAAATTTATAAAAACCATCTACAAGCAATAACTTATTAAATGTGTAAAGAGATAATCAATTATTTTCACAGTACAATGAAATTTAAAGAAGAATTTTATGTGTAATTCGGATATATATAAATTTAAGTATATATTATAATATTTAATATAATACTAGTTTCAATAGTAAATATTTTATATTCCGCATGAACAAAACAAATAACCACAAAATATTTTTGATGAAATTATAAAAATAGAAATAAAAAAGGTGAAATTAAATGCGCAATATGAAAAATATTTTATAAAAAATAAATAGAAAAAAAAAACCAATTGGAAATGTTTTGTGTTGTTTGAAAATTTATTTCGTGCGTATTATAACATTTAACCTGAAGCCAAATAGATAGAAAATATAATATAATTTTTGTTTTATTTAAACATTGTTACAAATGCACACACACACACACACACACGTAGGCGAAAAAAAAAAACAAATAACAGAATAAAATTACATTTATTTTGAAAATTTGTCTGTATTTATAATATTATATTATTATTATTATTATTATTATATGGAAACGTAGCTACTCTAGCAACATAAGAAAAAAAGTATTTGATACACACCAAATAAATAAAAAATATACAACAATAAACAAAATTGTTTGTAGTATTTTAGAAAGCAATAATATGTATAGAAACATTTTTTTCAAGTGGAAATTTGTCTCTTGGGCATTTTTGATAGATCCATCGAAATTGTTTGCTATACATTTATTTATTATTGTTTTTCGTTTTTAGTGTGTATGGTCTTATTTACCCTTATTACTATAGGATATTATATTATTTGGTTTTTTATCATATGCTTTTTTTAATAATAATATAACACAGAAAAGACATTTTATTATTATTATTATTTTATTTTATTTTTATACACATTTTTGTATCGCAATTTATAAAGTTTTGTGTGTTCCTAACATGGTTTTTTTTTTTTTATATATTTTTCCAACTAATAACACATTTTTTTTAAACCTTTATATACTTATTCCAACCGCATATTTGAGGTTTTTCGATGTAATAATGGAATTTAAAGATCAAAGATTTCGATATATATTTTATGAAATTGAATCGAAATTTTCTTTCTTTAATTACCTGATGAAAAAAACCTTTCAAATATATTGATGTAATGAATAGTTGTATGAATTTAAGATTTAGTCATAATTGAAATTGGATTATTACAGCGATAAAACTAATGTTGACTTGTCAGTCTTTTGACACATTTTGTATTTTCAATAAATTTAAACAAAAACCAATTTATGTGACAATAAATATGAAGTGCGCAATATATACAAACGATATATATTTTTTTTCGCTCCAAGTGAAGCTTTATGTCATCTAATAAACACCTTTCATTACAGCCAAGTTGATAAATTACTCAAATAACACTTTACTAATTGTACTGCAATTAACGAAAGATAAATGTTTTCAAAATTCTATTATTTTTATATGAGTGATTAGGCCATAGTGATGTGTGTGCGTGTGCATACATTGTTAACCTTTGAGTAGCATCCAACACCATATTTTCAAAGATATCCGTTTTCTTTTTATTCCATAAACGAACAAATGGTCGCCCAGCCGGAAAATTGCTATATTAAAATAAAAGCCGAAAAATTTCCTATGAAAAATAGCGCAAATTGAACCCTATACATTTCATGATTAATAATATATATTTCGGCGCTATACCACTGAGTGCTACTGAGTGTTAACGATATATATAGTCACGTGTAAGAAAATTTTAATTTTAAAATAATTAAATTATAACAACGACTTAAATTACATTTTTTTTATTCAATTATTTTTTATTATGAAATTAAGTAATAAAATGAAAAAAACTATTAAATAATTTTTCCAATTTGAGACTTTTTGTATGCGAATGAAAATGTTAAAAAATCACTAATTTTTTTTATATGTCAAACCCTAAATTGCTACATTATTTATATAGAAATTTAACAAGCCTACGTAATTTAAATTAATTTTTTTTTCCGGTAAAAGATTAACAGATTTATATAATTTAATAATTAAATGATAAAATGAAGTATACACATGATATAGAAACTTTTGTAAATGAATATGATAAATAAAATAAATATTAAATTTGTTATATACATTATTATTTACATATCTCTATACTTGACACAATTCTGACCGTACGAATTGAGCCTTACTATTAGCAATCCACTGGGAATTTTTGTGTGTGCGATAACTAGTGAAGTTTTCAAATATAAACAACAATTATACATTTATAAACATTGACAGAAATAAAATTGTATAAAGTACTACATTACATTGGCAAACGGAAAGATTTCACCCCCGATCGGTTGTGCACTGACATTTTACAAAATGAGGAGAAGCGTTTTATTTAAAAAAATTTGTAAATAAAAACTGTCTTGTCATCTTATGCCAAATATTTATGGTATACATGAGATCATTGATCCATTTATAATTAAACAAATGGAAAATAGTTATATTTTTGTTGTGTCATTGATATAGAAATGACAGAGAAATGCATCAATATTAATATGTGTTCTTGTTGAGTTATAAAAGTTTTTACTTTTTTTCTTTTATATAAGGAATTTCTTTTTCTGTGTGTGTGTGTGTGTATTTCAACAATAAAAGTTTATCTATCTATGCCTGCAGGAAAGAGAGCTAGTTCTACTACTAGTAGTACAATTAGTTACAAAGTAAATGGTACTGCGGTTTCACGCTAAACCTCTTTAACATGTTGCGAAATTTTTCTTTTAACGAGGAGATGTCCTCTACGAAAAGACAATCAATTAATTTCGCTTCAAAAGATATTTTTGGCAGCGATTCGTTTTCAAAAAAATCCATTTTGTTGGAACAATCTTCCGCCACAAAGTTCTCGTCCGATACAATGTGCATATCTTCTTCTACTGCACTAAAATTGTTGGATGTTTTGAATGGAAATTCACTTAAATAAACTTCTTTTTCACTTAACAATCACAATACGTGTTTTTAATATAAAATTCATTAAGCTATTAAAAATAAAATCAAAACAGTGTCTAAAAACAGCAAACATATTTTTTATATATTACTGTAACAGTTCAACAGCGTTTTAGTTTCTCTTCGTTTCGTCATATTAATTGTATTATTGCGTATCTAAAATAGTTGCTATCTGCATTACTTTAGTAATAGTTCTGTAACTAGTTCTTTTTACACTAGTTGAAGAATTACTTTTTATACGAAACTAGTTTCAAAATTTACTGCAAGGAATATATTACAATTTTTTGTAATTTATGTAAAAATATAAATTATCATATGTTACTTTCCAATTTCAAATTAAAATGTATTAGACATTAACAATATTGGTAAAGTTTATAGGTGTTTTTTTGTTTATATGAATACAATATATAGTTTTGTGTAGCATATGTGAATATATGTACAAATTATATATGAAATAGATATGGCGTCTTGTGTATAGTTTTGAAAATTAAAGTCGTGTATAGTTTATAATACAGAAAGTACGTGTATATGTAGAATATTTTTATTCTTATCTTTTTCATACAATATAATATATTATATCCATATATTTATTATACACGTGCATACGTACGATATCATGTTTAATATTGTTAATGTCGGTGATCTACCACCTTTTCTATATACATGTACAACATATAATAACATTATTTTACAATAAAGTTACTCAAATATAAATGTATGTATAAGTACTCAATGAAATTATTTGAGTACATAAGAAATGAAAGAAACTTTTCCTCTTATGTTACCACATCATATCACACAAACATTGGATATATAGAATATATTTAAACATATATACAAAAGTCGTAATACGATATTATAATAATATATTACATATATTCTGGAAATATAAACTTAAACATTATAGAAATATGTTCACCGATCCTACGGAGCTATAATATATATTTTCGTATGTATCTAATATATGTTTTTATATAAATTCAACGTTATTCATACATAAAAACATACTCACCATATATATATATTATATTTATGTATATAAGAATTTATTATCATATTTTTTGGTACCATTGAAGAAATCCATACCGAAAATTTTATGTTATATAAAACAAAAATATATGATAATTAATATATAAGAATAAAATTAAATTATTTTGTGTATATACTTTATTTTATACTAATAATATCCACCATATAAGAGTGTATAGTAAGAATTTTGATTTTATTATAATAATTGAATATTTTAAATTAGATTATTATAAATTTAAATTAAATAAATCATTTTGATTATATATGTAATATAATTGTGTAACCATTTGTTAATGTTATATTTTGTGTATATGTATATTAATAGTAAATGCACACATGCATATATAATCCCAATAAATTTTTTTGTTGTTGTATAATGAAACATAAATTATAAAAGTATATAACTAAAATATTTTCACTAATTATATATTTTTATAGACAGGATATATTTGTTTAAAAAAAACAGAAAAAAAACGCAGAGTATAATAATATATAATTTTTCCGAATATGTGACGATAGATAAAATAGTTAATATCGAAAAAAATAATATTATTTTGTTTGTTATTATTTTTTGGCATGTTATTTCCATATATACCAGGTGTACCGGTAGCAAATGAGCGCTTTTTTGTGAGAAAATAAAACACTAATTTTAAATGGGAAAGAAAAAAAAAACATTTTACTCAAAATATTGGCCACTACTTACATACACATTTTGACCACCTTCTTTCTGGCAATTTGTGGATACCACGCCAATAGAATTGTTCGTTTTTTGAAGCAATCCAACACCCAATGTTCGACTTCTTCGTAGGAACCGAAATGCTGTTCAGCCAATGCGTGTCCCATCGATGAAAACAAATGATGCCAAGTGCTTTGATTGTATCCTGAACCGGTTTTGCTTTGTGTGCAGATACATTGTCATGGAGCAAAATTACCTAGCCGTGTCTTCGGGCTCATTCTGGTTGTTTTTTCGATCAATGCATGGTTCAAATTGATCATATGTTGTCGGTACCGAGCAGCATTAACAGTTTCATCTGGTTTTAGGAGCTCATGGTACACCACACCTTTCTGGTCCCACCAGACACACTGCATTGTCTTCTTGCCGAAACGATTTGGTTTTGCAGTCGATGTCGATGGTTGTCCTGGCTTAACACCTGATTTTTTCCGTTTAGGATTCTTAAAATAAATCCACTTTTCATCGCGCCAGTAACAATTCGATGCAAAACTGATTTTCTTTCGTGTGTGACAAGTAAAATTTCACAAGTGGTTTTTCGGTTTTCCATCTGTCATTTTCATTCAATTCATGTGACACCAATTTTCCACACTTTTGGATATTTCCCATAACTTTTATAAACGATCAGAAATTGTTTGTTATGCAACATTTAACATTTCTGACATTTGCTTTTGATTCAAAGTGTCATCTTCATCCAATATTGCTTGCAATTCGGTGTCTTCAAACTTTTTTGGTCATCTTCTACACGTTCATTATTTATCACATCAAAATTATTATCTCTAAAGCGTTGAAACCATCTTTTGCATGTTGCTTCTGATAGAGCATGAGCATCATATGCCTCGACAAGCTTTCCGCAAATCATCATTTTCTGGTACAAAATTCGACATTTTTAACACAATGAAAAAATATGGTATTGTTTGTACAATGACTTGATGTATACAACAAAAAAAAAGAAATTAAGACTCGTTCACAACAAATGTTC
Source organism: Bibio marci (assembly GCA_910594885.2). Lineage (NCBI taxonomy): Eukaryota > Metazoa > Arthropoda > Insecta > Diptera > Bibionidae > Bibio > Bibio marci. The sequence continues at coordinate 46,063,946 of OU343114.1, forward strand.
CCTATCGATACATTTGTATCTTGACGCTCACTTGATACCGGTACACCTGGTATATGTATATTGTTTAATTTTCATTGTGTGCTTAGAACTTACCGAAAATGTGTATCGAAAAAAAAAAATAGGAAATAGTATAATAATAATTTTAAGGACACGTGCGTGTGTACACGTCTTTTTACACGCCGAAACCTAATAAATAAATAAATATATATATGAATATAATTTATATTCAAGAATTTCAAATGCAATCTTACATATTTTTATATTTGTACTTCCTTTTTATTCTTTGTATATTTGATGCACGCAATATAAATATTTTCAAATGCTTTTTTCATTTTTATTTTATTTGATAAAATAAAAGTATTGTTATTATATGACTGAAAAAAAAAAACCATATAAAATATAAATAATGATTTGATCGCCCACCACTTACCGAATTTTTTGTGAGGTCCCTCTTATTAGTATATTTATAGTCGAATATTATCAAAATTTTTAAATTTATATCAAACATGCGGTTAACTTATTTGCAAAAGAAGCGATATGCAGAGATCTTATCCATTGTACTAAGAATCACATCATTGCAAAGAAAATGTGTGTGTGAGATAGTTTTTGTAAAATTGTCTACGCAAAGAGATTAATTGATGTTATCCGCATAAATCTAAATATAAAATTTGATTAGATACTATAAATAAATGTGTTTGTTTCAAAGTTAATAGTTTTACATTATTTCTAATTTTAATTTGACATTTAGAATAAATTACAATTATATTGTCTTATTAAATTCTTAAAATTTTTAAAATCAATTCACTATTAAAATGTTATATTTTTTTTGTCACAAAACTCATTTTATTATTTTATAACATGAAACGAAATTAATGTTATTTTCATCGCATATAAATATAGATAAATTGAGGTTTATATTGTATTACAAAAAAAAGCGGCAACCTCAACAACAATAACAACAACAACAACCACAATAATAAAAACTTTGTATATACAGAAGAGTAAAAAACGCACATGAAATTTAAAACTTTATATGATTTTTAAATTAAATCAAAAGAATGAAGAGAAAAAAAAAAAACATAAGGAAGGGTGGGTTTACAGACCGTATGGAACCAAAATGGGAAATTCCCATTTATTATATGTTTTGTATATGTTAAATTATATTAAAAAAAAATATATATATATACGCCGCCAACATAATTTGATGAACATTATAAATATTATTTAAAAAAGTACGATAATGTGTATTTTCATATATATACGGTATGGTATGGTATTATATAGCTCTATGTAATAATCATTTTCTTATAATGGTATGATATTATATAGCTATACATAGCTATATAAAAGATTAAATAATTTAAAATAATTATGACCATATAGTAATTTTTCTATTTTATGGTAGATCATATTATTATTATTATTAAATATATATATAAAAAGCGATAAATGAAAAATTCAGCTCCCACACATATTTTTATGAATACATCTATGTTATATGAAAATCACACTTGGTAATATAATATATCCCATTATACCATTCATATATATACACGAATCTAATTCAATTTTTAATATTAACTATACATACCAATTTATAATACACATCTCTATCTATTTGAATTTTATATAGTTGAAGCTGGCTATAAAGTAAACGTTCGTTATACATTCATATATATTTATTACAATCAATTTGGCGAGTTAATTACTCGCAGCATATTGGAGTATGGGCATATAATAATTCACGAATTGATCTGTTATTATCGAAAGATAGATGTTTTTCCTTAATTCCATATTATATGGTGCGTGTATTGAGACATTGTAAAATCGTTTAATATGCACCCAACACTATATATATTACAATGGATCCATTAACAAATAAATGGTAATCCGCAGCCGAAAAATTTCACACTATTAAAATTTTTCTATTTATTAAAAATTATTGTTGTAAATATATAAACTTCAATTTTTATTGCAATTCAAAATAAAAAAAAGGGCAAACGTTTAGTTTAAATCAATTAATAACAAATCTTTAAAATATATAATGTAAAAAAAATAGAATTTATGCAGCACATTTCTTACAAATTGATATTTAGCTGTACACTTCCCACACACATATATTTCATGCATTTGAAGCAAATAGAATTTGTTCTATTTTTATTGCATAATCCAATTACACATGATTTTCGATCAGTATTCTCTTTAGAATTTTTCGAAATCGAATCAATATTCCTATATATTCCAATTTTCTGACTGAGTAGATTTCGATGTTTTGTTGCTTGTAAATTCATTAGCAAGTTCTTCAGATATAGATTGATATAAAAATTGCTTTCTTATAGTTATATTTTCATTGGTGATATCTTTATATAATCTCCACGCGTTGATTTCTGCCAAATCTAAAATATTGTAAAATATCTGCAATGGCCATCTACGAGAATTTGCCTTTACACTATATTTGCGAGCCATTTGGTCTACGTTACGTCTACTCCGAACTTAGTTTTGTTGTAGAATTCGACAGTTTTTGGCAAAAGTTTATAATTATTGGCAATCTTCACAGTCGTATGCTTGGAACTTAGAAGTAATACTTTTTTTTTTAGGTTTCGATTTGTTAACAGTGAGAACTGTATTATCAGATTTTAATATTATACTATCGTATAGAGCCATGTTATCTTTTTTAACTTTTGCTATATTTGGTAATTCTTTTTTATTGTTTCGAAGAGTTCCAACTAATATTGTTTTTTTTTTAGCTAATAGCGTTTTTGCCAAGAGAATACTAGTAAAAAAGTTAACAGTTGTCATACTTCTTCCGCAACCTAAATAAGGTTCAACAAGATTTAGAACCACAAATTTATGTAAAGGTGTTGATGGTGATCGTAAATTATCTTTTCCTAAATATGGTGGAAAACCATTTAGTACATACCTACTTTGCACATCGGCTAGCAACCAAAACTTTATTCCAAATTTACAATGTTTATTTGGCATGTATTGCGTAAACCTACATCTTGCCTTTGTTGGAAAAAGTTGTTCGTCTATGGTAAGGCAAGGTATTTCCCGAAAAGCCTAAAATGTGTAAATAGAATACTAAAAAATTCTGCGTAAATGTGATGTTTTGTTTTTTCATTCAAATGAATGAAAATTTGGCTCATGTGTTTAGGCCTAAGATCAAAATTACTGCTTCCGTCATTTTGACGGATTGGTATATTTAGGTATATGTTAGATTTTTCTCTACAATTAAAGCGTTGACAGACAAGGAGAAAGTTCGTGCCAAATTAAAAGTCATCATAAATTTGAAAAATAAAATTTTTACAATAATAATAAAATTCATGATTGAAATATATAATTCCGTCAAAATGACGGATTGGTAGTTCTAGTGTTAATTCAACGTGCAGTTTAACAAATATAGAAATTTCTTACCACCATATTTCATTGGCTAAACTAAAATAAATGCAGTGATCATATATATGTTTAGTTTTTAGTATATGATCACATTATATATAGTAAGCGTCTACTGTAAATAATATATATTTTGAAAAGTATATAGACTTAATTTTCTATTGTTTGTCTTTAAATTTGCTGTTAATATATAACATAAATATATATAGAGTGTTTTGTGTGTAGGATGTGGATTCTTGTCGTGTATTATAAATATAAGAAGAAATGAAGAGATACAATTTTTTTGATATTATATTTTCGTTTATTTATTATTATTATTATTATTATACAAAATGATACGGTGTATCGATTATCAAAATGTCTTTAAAAAACATGTTAATTATATAAATATATACTTTTATAACATCGGTAATAGATTTATATACACACACCTCTGTGTATTAATATATGCTTATTTTATCGCAATTATATCTCAATTATGCGATTATATACGCCGGTTTTTTGATCTAGTAATAATGTGTGTATTGTGAGTAATTTAGTTTTTCGTCACACAATGTATCAATACTATATATATATATATAAATCGACACATTGCATAATATTCACTTCAGTGTACAGTTATGATGGTGTGGATGGCAATGCTTCATTAACCGATTAACTATTTTTTGACGAGTATATTCGTTATGAAAAAAGTGCAAAATTTTGTGTTATGACGAGTATGTTCGCCATGAGTAATATAAGTATTGACAATTTGTAAGACGCAATTTAGATACGCATTTTCCAAAGAGATCGAAACAGTATATTGGCCATCAGTAATATTGTAAGTATTGACAATTTGCAAGACGGTATTTTCCAAAGAGATCGAAACAGTTAAATGGTTAATTATGCTCTCTATCTTGCGGTTTATATATAAAAATGTATTTGATTTTCGTATAACAATATACGATACAATTTCACAATACCGAATACAGAAATTATGTTTCTCCCCGGTAAACTTTGGAATTCAACATTGTAGTGGGTGGATTTCTGACGAATTGTATCGGTGGGAAACTCTCACTAAATTTTAAATTCAGGCGCCAAAATTATTATTGGCGAACGTAATTTATAAAGAGTTCAGAACTTTTATGTACAATTATTTTCTTTATTTATAATAATTTTTAATGTTTTATACAATATAATATTTTACCACGCACTGAATGTCAATGGTTATATAAATTACAAGCACTGGAAGAGTGTCGAGTAATGCTTACTAATTAACTAATCATACGCAGAGTATTTATGATATAAAAATATAATACAAACACCGTAAGAGTGTCAAGTATTGCACTAATGATGATCGTACACTAACAAGAGAACCACCTGCGGTGTCGTACTCCGAATCCAATGTAATTTTACCAGGTTGTAGTACTCACCAAAGTATAGAACAAAGTTAATTTTGTGCGTGCGCTTCATTTCACAAAAAAAAAAATTTCTTAAAAATTAATTGAATTTGGTCACAATCATAATATTATATGAAACACCATGTTATAAAAATATACATAATTTTATAACTGGTCATCCTATATTAAAAAAATTTGGCTCAAATTAAAGGTGTTGAATTTCTCCATCGACTTTATTTAAAGTCGTTTTTTTAAAAAAAACTTGCTCCTGACAAAGTTATAAGCATAAATTCACATTTTTTTTTAACACAATTTTTCAAAATTATTAACTTCTTCTGATACACACTGTGACCAAATCAAATTAATTTTTAAGAATTTTTTTTTTTTTTTGCGAAATATGAAGCACACTTTAGCTTGCTATTATTTCCAATTTCAAAAATTATTGTGGCATTTCGGGATCAAAAGTAGTTATAGATTTTTATAAAATGTCATGTTTTGTAGTCCTGCGGAGTGATCGTTATCCCCCCACCCCGTAAAAGTGAAATCGGGGAAAAAAAATTAACGTTGTTCTATACTTTGGTGAGTACTACAATCTGGTATAATTGGATTCGGAGTTTGACACCGCGGGTGGTATCCATGTAAGTGTTTATGATGTATATATAAAATAATTCAAGCAAAGTGTGTCGAGTATTGCACTAAACGCTATCTTTTAATCGTGGTGGATGTTTGTTGGTCGATGATAATGACGAAGAACGAAGCGTAGGTTGGTGTGATGTTAAAGATGAACGTAGTGGAGCTATGCCACTGCGTAGCACAGTAGATTGATGAGAGGAGGTGTATCCCTGCAGAGAAATCACGAGTGACATTGCTCCGTTGTGGATAAAACGATAGGATTCAGAATTATATAATTGTATAATAGTAGATAGTTTACAGTTTTACTGCAAGAGCTTCGGAAATTTTAGAACAATAAAACTGATTACTATTCGAAAGATAATGGCTCACAGATTTTCTATTTGTTTATAATTTATATATTTAAATGTATTTGTGTTAAAGAACGAATTTAATGTTTATCTTATATGCATGCGTATAAATGCAACCGTAGATTATACATATTATAGATATAGTTATAATTTCGTAATTTTTAATAATAAATTGTTAATTAGTGCTACAAAAAAATATATATAGATTCTATTTTTAAAAGTTGTACGTTTATTGGAAATGAAAACTCTTGTTATTATTTACTCTATGTCATTACAAACAATGTATCGTATATATATTTATTGATTATATAACAACATCCAAACATAACAACGTCTACCATATTATAACATATAAGATGTTTAAAATATTTTTGAAACATGTTTAAAGGAAACGTCAGCATTATTTCTTATGTATATTATATGTTATGTCTTATACAATTGTATATTGTTATATATTATTAATATACAATTTCTATATGTCGGATAATAGACAATGTCTAAAGTATTTTTGGTATTATTTGTTATTATATATATATATGTAAGTTTTGGATTTTACAGTATTATATTAATGTACATGTAATTATTTCTATATATACCCCATATAATATGTGGAAATTTTATGTCTTCTTTGTAGATATGCATAAATATGTTCTGTATAACTATATGAAAATTGTAATAATAATATGCTGATGACTATACTACGACTGTCTTACATACATTTACATACAATATTATTATTATTATTATTATTATTATTATGTGGTATGAACATTTTCATATACATAAAAGTTTTCAGCCACAAAAAAAATTAATGTTATTGTTTAAAATGATGAGTAAAGAGATTTTCGAGAGATGAAAGTTTCATGATTTGTATATTTAAAATTTTATAATTATACTTACAATAATTTTTGTGTTATGTGTGTGTGTGTGTGTGTCTTAAATAAGAATAAAGTTTTTCAATTATTACAAAGATATTTATGTTAATTTCATTTTTCCTTTTTCACAGGTATGTTTTATTGCACTTTGGAATAGTTACTTTACAATTGCTTTACATATATATATTTATATATTTTAAATTATATTAAGTGAGTACATGTTTATTTTATTCAATATTTGCTAATTTTTGCAATATATAACAATATAAAAGAAAAAAAAATATGAAAGTTTAATGTTATAATGTCATTAAAAATAAATTAGTGATTAGATTTTAGTTTTTTTTTTGTCTATAATTTTCAGTTCGTTAGACAGCGACACACATTTCAATTTAGTTATATATTTATTATGAAATATAATTATAAAAATTATTTATATGCACCATAATTTTTGTATAATTATTTATTTTATTTCACACCTAATACCAAAATGTATATATTATGTATTTTGTGTGTAAATTAATAATAATAATAATAATAATAATAATAATAATAATAATAATAATAATAATAATAATAATAATAATAATTATTATTATTATAATTAATATTATATGATATTATTTTATTGTATACCAAAGACAGTTTCCTTTATAATATCGAAATTTTCTAAATGCTTTTATTTATTTTTATATAAATAATAATATATTTTTAGAATATAATATCTATATTACAATATATATTTATATCTTATACAATTTTCATTTAATAAGTATTTTGACCTCTTGTTGTTATATTATTAACAAATGTATACAGGGCCGTAGCTTTCATATGAACAGAACGAACCTACAAACGAGACGCGTATTTGTTAGGGGCGCCAAAGACTATAAAAAAACGTTAAAATCAAGATGAGATGGGTTTAACGAAGATAGAAACCCCTACATTAGTTACTTTCATTAGTTTTTTACTTCACGAAAAATTGTTCGATTTTTGCGGACAATTAAACCACAATAATAATTCATAATAATAATTACATAGTTTAGAAAAAAATTATATTCTGTAGGAGGCTAAGCTTGTAATGGCGCAAAACCTCATAAAAACACATTGAAAATCTACCTCTGGGGGGTGATGTGGAAACGGTTCTATTACACACAGCAAGATACAAAAAGAAGATTCAACAAAAATATAATTAAATTGTTAAGATAGAACAAAAATAACCATAATCAATAATTTTTCAAGACTTTTTTTTTCGCAGAAAAATCTACGTATATATTAAACAATGTTGATACATTTTTATTTAAGGGTGTATTTTCTAAAATTATGCACAGGGCGCAAAATTTGCTCGGTACGAGCCTGGATACATATATATATATCTAATACAGATACACGTTCATATAACTATAAATAAAATTATATATATTTATGTTGTATTTTTAGTTATATATAATTTTATAATGTATATTTTCACACAAAAATGTAAATATATACACGCGGTGCTCCAATTTTTTTATGAAATGAAAATTTTTTATTTCACATCTATAACGTTCGCAAATTCGGAAAAATTTAAATTTAAAATTTATGGCAATATATTATTATTTCTAATTATTTCAGCATTCTATATAATTTATATATCCTAAAATATAATGTATTGCTTTCAAAAAATATCCGATCAACTTCACTTAAGCTTTACACACACTTTTCGATAGCAGTGTTTTGCCATTAATCATATTTTAATGATTCACAACTATTTTCAACGTGTAATTACCACACTCATTTGTTGTTGTTTCGATTGAACACACGTTACTATTATAACCATTTTTGTAACAATTTTATTTAGCAAAATTTGACACGTAACCTTTTTTATATTATTGCAGTATTAAATATAATTGAAAATATATATGTGCTCTAGAGTGAATGTGAAGTAAATAAATTAAATATGAAAAGTTGACTGTAGAAACAATTTAAAGAAAAACATTTTTGGTTCTCTCTGTGTTTAATTATTTTCAAAAATTTCATTTCTATCATTCATTTCTAAATTATATTTTGACATATTTCTTTTATTTATTTAATAATACATTTAATTATTTTAAAAATTTATATTAAACAAATACAATCACAGATCACTGGTGTATATAATCATTAACTATATATTTGTTTTTAATTTCATATATTATCATTGTATGGTTACGCATAATTGAAAAGTTCATTATCCTTATAATAACCAATTTTTTGTAGATAAATATTTATTATGTTTTTGCACATATATATTAACTAAATATGTATTTTTATGATAAATATTAATAGTTCTTTATAATACAATAATATTTCTATGTTGGCATATTGCCTTCTCCTAACCGAATTTCTATTAATTTTTTTCCTAATATAAATATACTTTCTTTTTAAACTATTTACCATTTTTTTTTTTAAAGTACAAATCTTTAATATTTTTGAAAATGGTTACCGCATCAATTTATAAGAAGAATTTTTCTTCATTGTTATTATAACATTATATGTAAATAAAATAATTTTACATATGTTTTATACAAATATTAAATGGTTTTCATGCTTATTGAATTCTTAATTCTATATTTAAATATATAAAATTGTATGTATGTGAAACCGTTCATCTTTATATATATATATCTGAATTGTTAATATATACAAGAAAATGTTCCATCATTAAAAGTTATTTTCAAAGCTTATAAAGCTTTGTATAAAATGTTAAATAAATATAATATCTGGTATAATTTTCTATATTAAAATAACAATATAATAACGTTGTGTTGATGTTATTACTATGCGATATTATTATTATAGTCTGTTTATTATAGAAAATATATGTACCCGCATATATTGAATGCGAAAATATTAATATTTAACTTAACTGTATGTATGGTCGCATAATATTTTGTAATATCCAAGTTAACATTATGAATATTTATGCAAAAAACATTATATGTGTTTTGTATAAATTATGGATATTATCAGATAAAATAATTTTGCAAGACATAATGAAAATATTATATAATTTTTATATAAATATCAAACACTAATATGAATTTTCATTCATATTTAAATTATCCAAATGATTCTGTCATTTTTTGAGTAAATAAAGATTAGTCGGACGATTCTTTTTTTTACCTATAACGTGCGATTCAATTGAATTGGAATTGTTTTTAACAGCACCCTCAAACCGTGCAGGTTCTTTATAATATCGAAATTAAAATTTTTTAACCATACTTTTGCACATTTTATTCGATGGAAATGGTTCATTATTATTTCTACAAACAAAGTTTGAGTTTACACGGTAATTTTTTTTGCAATAAAATATTATTTAAAAATTTTTCTCAAATGAAGTTTTTTTCTTTTTTTGGGCCCATTTTTGTCCCTTATATTTCATTCTATAAAAATAAAAGTTATGTTTCGCATTCAATAAATTTAAAATATACTTAATATTAAAGTGTGCTGACAACTTTTTAAAAATATATGCAATAATTAATTGGACGGGATAAAATAATATAAACGACATCTACAAAAAAACACAAAAAAATTACGGCATCATATTTTTACGTTTGCTGGTTATAACAGCAAGCAATTTAGTTTTTCTCGCTTTCATACCCCTAGATTAATTTTCGACCAGTATTGTTTCAGTAGACATAGAAAAAATTAATTCATAATAAATTTTTTAATGCTTCGTTATTCGTCATGAAGTTGATACTGTGTTTTTATTTTTTAATAAAAGTAAATTATATTATATTTCAAACCCACGTTTTGACACGGGTTGAATATTTCAAGGAGACTTCAAATATTATTCGAAATTATCAGTTTGTATTACGAGGTTGTAATTTACAAAATCTATTGTTGCAGAAAATTTCGTTACATAAAATATTTATATATAAATAATAATATAAGTTAAAGTCATCGTAATGACTTCTTACCATTCATCACTTATTCTGATGTCCTTTTTTTTTCCCTTACCATTTTATTTTGTTAGTTTTGATTTATCTTTCGATTTATTATTTTAAAGAATAATTTAAAATATGAATACATTTTTATTTATAATAAATATTTTAGTTAGTTTACACTTACAAATAAGACAATAATTTTTTTTAATTACATTAATTTGTATACAACAACCAACAAAACACGGTTATTATATTTTATTTATATCAATGTAGGATTATAACAATTATATACTACCAACCAGGATATTATCCTTAATATTTTTCTGTAAACTTAATCTTATATAATATTTTTTGTGTAATTTATTTAACTATAGATAGACAATAATAATGGCGGGGGCAGGTAGTTATTAAAATCTTTATAATGTAATATATTCAAGTAATAATAATAATAAGGATATTAAAATAGCAGAAGTAATTTAGTGTAAAAATACATGTTTTAATTGGTCATTGTTTTCCGTTTATACATGCAATAATGAACATAAGGGATTAATTATTTATGTCAAATTTTTAATAATACACAATATATGAGACACAATAATAGTAAAATAGTTTGGAAAGGTTTTTGTAGTTTATTAGTTTTACAATGTTTGTTTTGTTTTCAAAAAACTTTTAATTTTAATAAATAATTAAATGAAATAACAATATAAGTTAATTAATTATCAATGAACACAGTAACTGTTCTATTTATAATAGTAGTTTATATCAACTAAAGCATTTAAGTTAAAACTATGAGATATATGAGATATTATAGTTTAGTGTATGAAATTATTAATAATAAATCATATTTCACAATATATAGAGACTGTAATTAGAAAAGTGAATGGAAAATACAATACAATAAAATTTTTGAAATTAAATAAATAATATACTGGCGCGTATGAGGCGTATATTTTATTGTTGATGTTTTATCAAAACATGCTGAATATGCATTATTATATTTTTGTATACATGTGTGACTTAAAATTAAACTAAAATCATAGTTGATATATTTAAAAATTTATTTACATCTAACACAGCATTTTGTATTTATTAGTATTTTTGCGTTCGTAAAATTTACTATGACCTACTTTAAATTGTTTATTTAATATGCAGTAAAAAATATTTAAAAATGGCTTTTAATATAATGTTTATTTGTTAAATTGATAAAAATATTGATTGTGATTTTATTTTTTTTATTTTATTTTTCATCTCTCTAAATTGCCATTTGATATTTGATATATTTATTTTATATAATAATATTTATAGATAAGAAATCATATCGGTTGTATATAAATACATTATTATTTAAAATTCATGCAATCTACACTTCCGTTCAAAATATATTATAGTATAGTGATTATTATATTAAATGATGAGCATGCATTGAATTCAAATTAAAAATTATACGGGAAAGAATTTTATAACAAAAATTAATATATATTTAATTTATGATTTAGTGTCGGATCAGAAAAAGTTTCTGTTGAATTAATTTGTGTATTCTTGTACGCTCACATTAAAATAAGTATTATTATATCATGAAATTGATGTTATTATTATTAATCTGTATATAAAATAAATTATGTTTATGTTTTAAATTTAATCAAAATTTTAACCAATTTTTGAATCTGTCGATAAATTCAATAAGGTAATATTTTCGTCACCGCATTATACGATTTGAAATAGATTAATTTTATTACTCTTGTATATTTTATATTTATTTAAATAATCTGTGTGTGTAACATAAATGATTATTTAAAAATAATTTGTAGTCTAATTGATTAATGTACAAGAGTATTTGAAATTTAAATTAATAATTCATTCCCAATTTAATTTATTTTTGATCTTAAGTGTAAATGATTGGGTTATCAAAAATTTTTAAATTAAATATGAAAAATAAATATCAATGAAATAAATAAGTAAATATAAAATACATAGACATATTTAAAGATTATCTATATAGAAAATAAACATTTTTATTCATATTCATATTTATTTATTTATAACAAAATACTAACAAAAAATTGTATTTGCACAAAAATGTATGTAACGATTGCTGGCTGCGACTGCGACAGTTATATAATAAAGAAAAGGAATCTATGTATTTATGATATGTCATAAAATAAAAACAAATAATAAACTCTTCTTATCAATTTATCCATATGCGTTTTATTGCTTCTTTTTTTTTTATCGATCTTTGAGTTATTGATTTGTTTATTGATAACACATAATGGACGACGTTTATAATTTGACAACATGCGTTTATGTATAGTTTTTGTGTTGATTAAAGTTAAAAAATATTATAATTATAATGTCAATATATATTCCATTATAAGGTCAAATTTTTTTTTACATATCACATACATATACCACTCAACAATAAAAACCTATCATATATGGATTTAATATTTTTCTGTCTTTAAGAAATCATATACATTTTATCTATGCCTTTAGGTATATTTAAATTTTAAATGATATCCATAAAACACTGTAACTATCAACACGAAAAACCAATTCACCAAAATATTTATATATATTTACAATATATTTAATGCCATAATAATTAATGTTGTCTGTGGAATTTCACGTATAAACAATAAATAAATTTACATGTAAAAATGGTTAATTTAAATAATATTATTCATATTCAAGTAATATATCTTTGTATAGATACATCATCTAATATCCATCTGAACATAATATTAATATAGATATGTAAGAAATTATTATTATAATATTAATGTTATGAGCATTTTTGGTAAAGTGAAATGCTTTATGTGAAAATTCGTATATTCGTATATGATGATAATGTTAAAAATGAGAAATTGTGAAAAATCTTACATTTTATAACGAAATATTCCCAAGTGAAAAGAATTGTTGATGCATATATTGCACACACACACATATGTAAATATCTATCATGAATATTGTATACGTTTCAAAAAATCGAAATTTAATAAAATTCTAAAAATATTGTTTATAAGTGTAAAATGTATTTTCTTTACAAAATTTTCGAGTTTTCACATTTTCTTTTATTACAATATTATTACAAGAAAATCTGTAATGTTCAATTTTTTACGTATATATTGTATCACAAATTATTAAGTTATTTAAGGTATTTTTTTGTATGTGTTCCGGTACTAACGCCACTACTGGCCAAGCTATATTTTAGTCATCAAAACATTATGGAAGCCTAAGTTGAGGTCGTTAAAACTAGATTTGTAATAAAATTTATTCTACGGTATAGAAATGTTGATCGGCAGTTATATGGTTCTGGCCTTGAATCGAATCTGGTCGAATTTATTGTAAACAGATCATGGACTGTAGGAGAAAACATGTGTTCATTATGTACTGCAAATATTTTTTTCAATTACTTACTTACTTACTCCATGGCGTTACAACCCGGGTGCGGTTTTAGCCTTCTCCAACACGCTTTTCCAACCTGACCTATCCGCAGTTAATGTCTTCCAATCCCGAATTTTTAGGATCTTTATATCACAGTTTACTGCATCTAGCCATCTCGCCTTAGGTCTTCCGGCTCTCCTTCTACCCTCCGGTTTACCATTTAACAGTTTTTTTGGCATACGCTCCTCCTCCATGCGTTCTACGTGTCCAAGCCATCTCAATCTATTGATCTTGATTGTTTTGACAATATTTGGTTGACAGTACAACTTGTCTAATTCAAAATTGTATCGTCGCCTCCAACCATTCTGTTCTTTGACGGGACCAAATATGCCACGGAGTACCTTTCGTTCGAAAATCCGAAGTAGTTGTTCCTGGTTTTGTGTCATGCACCAAGCCTCCATTTTTTTCAATTACTAAACTCAAAATTAATGACAGAAGTAAGCAAACAATATAAAACTAAACTACTGATCGTTTATACAAAAACAAATACGTCTTTTTCGATCCAATCGGCGTATATAAGTTGTTTAGCATACTGTCGACTAAGCCACGGTCTCCTCATACACTAAACTAAAACTATTAATTTATTTACATAAAATCTTGCTAATAATAGAATTTAATTAATTATTAGTTGCATATTAATTTTTTTTTTTACATTTCATATATTATATAAAAATAATTTACTAAATATTTTTTATTTATTTAATTTTTTTTGTGTGTATATGAACGAAAAGTTATCCCAAAAACTTTGTCTTTTCGTATATTATTTAGTTGTTCGGATTTGCATATATATTTAATAACAAAAATATGAAAAAATATAAATAATAATAATAATTATAATGAAATTGAACACATTTGTTTTTAGGGTGAGAATGGAGTTTTGTGTCACATTATTGTTTAGTGTAACACATGGTTGGAAAACTCATGAATATAGTGTAATAAGACTCCGTATTCGATAAAATTTTGCCTGGCGTGGCATAGAATTATCAACTAAATTTACTATTATAGTTTATTTTCAACCTTAAAATGGTGGACAGCATAATATTAATATTTTTTCCTGCACATATAATTACAATTATCCGTGTAATCTCATCTTCTGAACACGGTCTACACTCTCCTATATATAAATACATTTACAAAAGTATTCAATATTAAAGTATAAAATAATAATAATAATAATAATAATAATATAACGAAGTAGAAATTTGTATAAATATACTCATGGAACTGCTACTATTCAGACATTACCATAAGAACTTATTTCTTCGTTTTTATTTTTTTTTTTCCCAAAAATTTTTCACATAAATTACAAAACTTTTTTTTTTTTTTTATTTATTTTTTATTTTTAACTTTCTATATTATTATAATATATATATTTTTTTTGTTCACCCACCTCAACACCCCATCCACCACACCATCCATAGAACCATCCACACTATTGTCGCAACTTGGCATTGTTAAAGATTAAATTATATGTATATGTACTTTTTATATTTGGAATTTATAGTATATAAATTGTTTGAACGGGTAATTCCTACAAATTTACGTTATCGATGCTTAGAATATAATATATAAATATGAAACATATTGACAGGGCATATATTACCAAAAAAAATATTAAATGAATGAAATATTGGTAATTAAGTAATGGAAAAACTGAATTGTTTAAATTTTCTACGAACATGGTATAGAAAATTTATTGGATATTTCTTTATTGTTTGCACAAATAGATTACTTTTGTTTTTACTTACTTACTTACTCCATGGCATTATAACCCAGATGCAGTTTTAACCTTCTCCAACACGCTTCTCAAACCTAACCTATCCCGCAGTTAATGTCTTCCAATTCCGAATTTTAAGGATCTTTATATCACAGTTTACTGTCGCTAGCCATCTTGCATTAGGTTTTCCGGCTCTCCTTCTACCTTCTAGATTACCATTCAACAGTTTTTTCGGCACACGCTCCGCCTCCATATGCGTACTACGTGTTCAAGCCATCTTAACCTATTGATTTTGATTTTAACCTATCCCGCAGTTAATGCCTTCCAATCCTGAATTTTAAGGATCTTTATATCACAGCCTTAGGTCTTCCAGCTCTCCTTCTACATTCTGGATTACCATTCAACAGTTTTTTCGGCACACACTTCTCCTCCACATGCGTAATACGAGCGTCCAAGCCATCTTAATCTATTGATTTTGATTTTAACCTATCCCGCAGTTAATGCCTTCCAATCCCGAATTTTAAGGATCTTTATATTTATCACAGTTTACTGCCGCTAGCCATCTTGCCTTAGGTCTTCCGGCTTTTCTTCTATTCCTTATGGATTACCATTCAACAGTTTTTTCGGCACACGCTTCTCCTTCATATACGTAATACGTGCGTCCAAGCCATCTTAATCTATTGATTTTTATTGTTTTGACGATATTTTGTGGTTGACCGTACAACTTGTCTAATTCAAAATTGTATCTTCGCCTCCAACCACCGCATTATGTTGTTTGACGGAACCAAATATGCAACGGAGTACCTTTTGTTCAAAAATCTCAATTTTTTACTTGTATCCAATTTCAGATAATTTGATGATGGAGGATAA
Source organism: Bibio marci (assembly GCA_910594885.2). Taxonomy (NCBI): domain Eukaryota; kingdom Metazoa; phylum Arthropoda; class Insecta; order Diptera; family Bibionidae; genus Bibio; species Bibio marci. The sequence goes on from OU343114.1 coordinate 46,080,503, forward strand.
ACAATTTATAAAATTCTTTCGGTCAGTATTATCGTATAATGTACACATATCCACAATTTTTTATCTGCAGAGATTTTAAAAAAAAACTATCTATTTGAAATGTTCTATCTATAATACACTAAATTGTTTCAAGTTGTCTTCATTTAAAAGTAAAAAAAATGAAATTCCAATTTTTACTTATTAACATATTATTTCGTATCACCTCATGGTTTTTTGCCAACCGAATAATCCAATATCGTATACATTTATTCATTGTATATAAAACGCGCCATGCAATAATATGCGTTTCGTTTTTTATACGCATAATTTAATAAGTTATATTATGTTTTGGACAAATTTATAGTTCAAAATTTCTTGGAATAAATCGTTTTATGCTAAAAATTATCATATATATATAATATATAAAATCTGTCTATATAATAATAACAAAATATAACAATATAGTTCTACAAAGTAACAAAAAAATAAATGTAGATATATTGTGTCCGTCGGAAAAAAAAACATATAAATTATTTTTAATTAATTCAAAAAAGAAGCAAAAATTGTTTGTGTTTTTTTTTTCTGGCTAAAAGAAGTTAAATAAGCGTATGTGTGCTATTTTTTGTATTTTGTAATTTTTGTATACATGTTTTTTTTTGCTACTTCATATATATATACATAAAGTTGGGTTATATATTGTATAAATGAACAAAATTTATTGATCCTCGAAAATGTCAACACAAGAAAAATATATGCTCTATGGTTGTGGCATATATATATATATATGCAATATCTTATTTTGTATTGTGTAACTATTATCAACGTTGTTGACTATTATAATATATATTATTTTATTTACCAACCAAACGAACTGTGTATCTGTAACATTTGTATTTATTCTAAATGGTCTATCCATTAAACTATGTATTGTGTGTATAAAAGTATAGAGAATTTGAAGGCTAAATGTTTTGTGTGCGTTTTAGGTTGTGTGTGTAAATTATTTTCTAATAACAATTTCGTTTTGTATAATATCATTATAATTTGAGAACATTTAGAATGCAAAACAAAACGAAAAAATACAAGAAGTGTTTTTAGTATCAACATTTTTTTTTTTCGTTACGAAATACAAATTAATGGAATTTAAATGTAATACAAAGTATTTTATTTATTATTATTTATATTCTAAAACACACACACACACACATTACACATATAATTTAATGATCTCATAAAATGTTATATAAATTGTATCATATTTATATTTTAAATAGAATTGTCTTTTACAAATATGTTGTGGATTATATATATGAAAAATTATATATATATAAATGATTTATATGCGATTCATTTTTTTAATATTGTAAATATTAAATTATTTATGTGACATATATTATATTAAGAAAAATTAAATTATACTATATTATTATTGTGTACTATGATACTATTAAAAAATATATTATAGTATAGCAAATTCCGATTTAAAAAAGGGTGAGATCAATTCTATTTTTATGTTAATTCAATTTGTTTTTATATTATATTTTATTTTTCCATTAAATAAACTGTACACACAAAATGATATCATGTCATATTTATCGTGTGATAATTATTTTATTATTTGCACAATATTATAGTATATAAATATATATATTAGTAATTATATATAGACATTATTATATGGTAGAAATATATAGAATGTTGTATTCATCCACTCCTTTTTTTTCCTAATTGAATTTATATTTTCTATATAATATGAGAATATATACTATTTTATTTATGTAAAATTATATATAAGAGTGTTTTTTGAAGTATTTCTATAAAGATATTCAAAATTCATTATATAGAATTAACCCTGCCGAATTAACATTTATGAATATTAAAATAAAATTGTCCAAAATTATAGATATAAAATTTCTATTGTTACTGACTATTATTTGCAGTGTAGTGTATTTTATTTTTTTTTTCCAATTAAATCAATTAAATCCAAATAATTGCAATCACAGTTCTTTTATTTGACTAATATATTGTGTGTGTGCAAACGATCCTCCGATTCTAGAGCTACAACATAAAATATATATTCACGGTTGTAGTTGTATACATTTGTTGTGGGCCATTTACAATTTTAGATTCTAATTTGTTAATACTTTATTTATTTATTTTATTTTATATATATAAAAAATAAAATACCGATAATTATCAAAGAAATTATATTATATGCATTTGATTGAAAAGATCAAAATGACAAATCCCATTGGAAAATCCATTCATATTTTATTACTTTATTTATTAATTTTTTATTACATGTTTTTTTAATTTGAACATATACAAATGAAAAATTTATTTAAACAATTGTATTTTATTCAATAAAGAAAATATATATGTTTTTTTCAATATGATATTTTTTATGTAACATTCAATTTAATATATAGCGCTACGTATGTTAATGCATATAGTCCTGGATAAAATACACAATAATGAATGAATGGAAAAATAATAAAAAAAAATGTAATATTTGTATATCACAATCATTTTGTAAATAATGAATTTGTACATTTGTGTATATGTACACACACGGCATCAACATTGAGTGTACACTCAGAAAATTGTATAGAAAATTCTATTTTAATCATAAATTCAATTACATTATTAAAAATTTTTTTTGTTGAATTTTATTCACAATTTTGTAATAGTTAAATATTAAGTATATCGCGTATTTCTATATTTTACTTTTACTACTTCATTTTGCAAACATTTACATGCTATTCGTTATAGGTTGTGAATACCCTAATAACACTGTCCGTGGTTTGTTGTCCGTAAAATTTTCGCATTTCATGTAGTAGTTCGTAGTTTCAATCCAAGGAAATATCTATGGATTTCTTACGGATGTACGCTGGAAATTTATATGAAGAGTGCAACGTTGTCCATTGATTTTTATAAAAAATGTTCTCGGATTATCCGTATATTTCCGATGATAATTTCTACGGATTATCCTTAGAATTATTTCTCGTTGCTATTATTCCACAGAACATCCATAGAATTTATATTCATATTTTTTGTGAGAGCAGATCCACGGATTTTGACAAAAATATCTTTGGATCGCCCTTGTCCGTATTAGCAGAATAAATTATCTTATGACGATGATGCCAAATCGCGGTTTGATTCAGTTTTTTACCAATAGACCAGAAGTACTATGAGCACGGAATGAAGATGTTGAACGATGACAAAAATTCATCGATTATGCTTTCTATTTGTAATAAACAAGAACAAAAACCGCGGATAAAATCCATGAAAAGACTTATAAAATTCCTCGGCGATATATCGATTTGAGTTACTGATTGTATTAAAAATTAAGAATATAAATTAAAACGATTGAGGATTATATCTATAGATAAGTGAAATATATAAAATTTAAACCAATGCTTTGGATAATTGGTGAAATAAATTATGAATACAATACCGCGCGGATATTTGTTGAATATATTACCCAGACCATCCAAAGATTTCAATTGACCTAATTATAATACTATTATATTAAGTGGAAAATCTATGGACATTCTTTGGACAAATTCCAATATATCTTTTGCATGGAAAATATTTGGTTTTTTTCCACTGAAATTTTCCTCAATTTTTAAAGTATTTTCATCAAGAAATTGCTCATAAATTTTTATTAAAATTCAAACCGGAGCTTTGTAGACGTCAATGCCAATATCATAATTTTTGAATCATTGATGGTTTTTTGTTTTGCGTTTGCTATGTGCTACGGATCATTATCTTGCTGTGAAAGAAGCAATCCAAAGCTACGCTTAATTTTCCCTTTGGTTCTTCTAAATTTGCATTAATAATTTCGTTATATATAAGTATTAAAATTCCTTTGTAATATTATTTCCAGTCCCATTATATGAAGAAAAACAACCCCAAATCATTACCACCACCATATTTTTGTGTTTTTGCTATAAATTTATTTTTCAATGCATTACCAGGTATTCACCAGGTTTTTTGTTGGATTTTCTATCCAAACAAACACTCACATTTATTAGCCCAAACAATATTTTTTCCATAATTTTGATTACATATTAACAAATTTTCTAGCAAAATTTATACTTTACTCTTTCTTTTTTGTTCACTGATAAATGGTTTTGCGTTATTGTATAGGCTTTGACTTTGAAAACCGATTTCAACTATAAACGAGGAGTTATTGTTTGTATAGAAACTTTTATTGTATCAAAAGTTTCCTTAATTTTTTTTTAGTGTTTGTGTTGTATATTGTTTTTTTTTTTTTTTTCACTTCTCTAGTAATACGCAAATAGAAAGTTCATCGCTTCTGGCCACGTCCTTGAATATTTCAACGCATTAAATATTATACATTTTCTCAGTTGTTTTTTTTTTTTCTAAAAGAATATATTTTTTGTCAATTTTTCTAAAAGTCAATCACAAATAAAAAATTCTCTTATATACTCCCACATTTTTCTTTTCGGTTTGACATTTTTTTTAATCACTGTATTTTACTGCATTTTAAATTAATCAACTTTTATATATATTTTAAATAAAATTTAATAACTCATGAGATTCTTATGGGAAAAAAAACGAATTGTAACTAATTTATAACAGTTCATTTTCATTTACCCACTAATTTTTGATCCAGTTGGATTGTGCCTCTTTATACGTCATATACCGTGGCTTTTCTAAAACGCCAAAGCATTCCTCCTGTACGCAGAACTCCACATATTTTTTTATCATAAACAAGTTTTTATATTACTTGCGCCATACTTGAGAAAATCTTTAGTTTTAAATTATAATTTTTATAATGCTCAATATATACGAATTAAATGCAAGTGTCCAGAGTCAATTTTGATCCCGTAGTTCATTCAATTCATCCATATATTCATTACAAATATATATATATATATTTTATTAAGATCTTTTGTAATTTATAGTTTTGTATATTTTTATTTTATTTTATTCTTAAAGAAAAAAAAAAGTACGAACCAACGAATTTTTAATACTATCTTTTTCTTTTTACATTTCTCTTATAACAATCTATATATTATTTTGCTGTTTTTATATTAACACATTGTACATTGTATTTTGGTATACACAATTTTGATATACCATTTATATTATTATTTATATATTTATAATATACATAAAGATTTTTGTATATATATAACCGTTGAAGTATTACTCTTGAAAGCAACAAAGTTTTTATAAAACACTCTTTTTAGATTTTTATCTTATTTGTGTGTGTGTGTGTGTGTTTGTGTCAAACGTTTGTGTTGCATTTGTCTTCTTTCATTTTTTTTTCTCTATATATATATTTTATATACATTTCTAAGATAGCGTATAAAAGAAGTTATATATTATATAAATAATGTAGTATATAAAATGATAATACAAAAAGATCTATATAAATTTATATAAAATACAATAATATAAATATAAAAAAACATGAAATTCATGAATTTATGTATACTTTGTCGTGTTCTACGGTTTTTTTATTATTGTATATTATCATAGTGTGTCGTAATAGTAGTTGCAAGTAATATACATGTATTCCATAAATTTAATATTATGTTGATGATGATGAGTATGATAAACTATAAGGGTTTTGTAATTATATGAACATTTATTACCAATTAGGGGTATTTTTTTTTATTTTTTTTCTGTTGTATGTTTTTATTTGCTCTCTTGTTACTTTTTATTTTTCCTTTACACATTCATGTCTCTGTGTATATATTTTTATTTTTATATAATTTGTACATTATAATTTCTATAGTACTGCGGTATGTATAGAGTATAGACTTTAGATATATAATATATCACAAAAGAAATTATATATAGAATACTTTCTCATCTCGTGTATGTATTTGCATTGTTAAGTTCATATCACAAACAGTTTTGTTGTCAATTTTTCAATCTAATTTATATATTTATTTATATAAAATATTAAATTTTTCTATATATACACAACAGGGGGATACGACACTGTGTGGTACAATTTATATAATTAATATAATGAAGAAATATTACAATGTTATATTAAAATTAATTTTAATAATACATATATTATGTAATATGTAGTACACATACCTTTTACCTTATATATTTATAAATGTTTATCTTGGAAAAACCGCATTAAACACCTAAAAATCACACAATAAATGGATTTATTTTACGTCTATGTCTTCTTTATATATACTATTACAAATTATATATGCATTTTATGTATATGATGTATATAATGTCTGTAGACAGACTGTTTATAAATATATATATATGTTTTACAAAATATGTACATATTAATATTAGCTATAGACTTGTACATATAATATACAGTGAATATTGTATACAAGCGATACAAGTGAATATTGTATTCAATCCAATATAATTCCAGTTACATTTTATATTAATATGAAAATAAATACTATTTAGCAATGTTTTTAGTTAAATTTTCATATCAAAAATATATTGTATTCAATGGAATATTTTTTCTCACTTTGGACTATATACAATATTCACTGTAATACTATATAACATAAAGATTTTGAATATTACAAATTTATAATCAAAATAATAATAATAATAATAATAATAATAATAAGATACTTATTGTTAGCATAACCATGTTTCATTTATATATAATACATATGGAGTGTGTATTGTGTATACATAAATATATTGAATAAAGTTAATGTTGATGATGATAATATTGACTTTTCTCTATACATCATATATAGTTTCATATATATATAAATATCTACTAGATAGTTAACCAAACCATACCACACATATCAGTTATATTTCTTTGAACCACAAGAATTGTGTAATATACAATATATGGTATATATTTAGATATAAAACTTATTTGTGTTCATCTTTGAAGACAACCATGCCCTTGGGTAAAATTTAAACTTGACTAAAGTGGGTAGATTAAGGATATTTTATAGCTACACTGTATATACATATACTATTTTACATTTTCGTTTAGTTGAGGTTTCTACTACTATATTTATATACAATTGTATTTATATAAAATATGTTTTGCTTATACACATAGTTAGACTATATTAATATATAAGTATAAGAAATTACACAATATTATAGTTATCACAGAATATATTGTATAACATTCATATTTTTTGTATATCTATCTATAAAACTATATACGTGCGACCGTATTTCTGTACATGTAAAAGTTAAAACAAATAACACTATTTCTTTTCGTTGAAGATATTTTTACCTTTTAAATGATAGTTAAAATGTACTATTAAATATACAATTATGTGGTAAATAAATGTCTGCGTATATATATAATTTAAGTTTTTATGTCTTAAAATATATAACATTAACATTTTATCGTACTAATGCAATTCTGAAATTAAAAGAATGTATGTGCTATGTGCTTGAGTGACATATATAATATGTCCTGATAAAATATATATATATATATACAACACCGCACACACACCCGCACTCGAGTATATTGTATATGGTATTAAATGATAATGTAATATGAAATACATATATATAATATATAATGTTTAAACATCTAATTGTAAAGATACACACATCATACATACATTTTAAATTGTTATTTCTTTAAAATTATACTGGGTTTTTAAGTAAATTTACAAAATAATTATTAAAAATATAAAGTTTTAATTATTGTTTATGGTATTACTGTACATATTTGTGAGCTATATAGAGCTAGAATTTGGTAGGTGCATACAGCCACGAAGCGTCATATAGATAAATATTAAAGACAGTGACTACCCTAGAGAATATACCATTGTGTCTACCTTACCAGAATGTATGTTAACAAGATTTTTACGGTTTATATCAAAAATACTTTAAAACTTATGTTCATACAAAATATTCATAAATTTTTCGGATCTAAAATAAACAATATAATAAATTAGTCTATACTTATAATATAAACCATTAAATTTAATCAAAATATAATACAAAAAACCAATCAATTTGAAATAAATATGAAGGAAATGTGTTGATCTATGACTGAGGTAAATGTATATTTAATATGCATAAAAATTATCTTTTAAATTTATCTTTATCTTTTCGTAGTCAAATATTTATCTTTTCATGTCATTTTTTATCTATGACTTTATCTTTTGTTTTTGATATAATATTTTGCTAATTTTTTCATATCGACTCTCGCGATTTAATACATACTCAATACTGTTTTCTATACTGCGTATTATTGTAAATATTATCATATATCCAAAAGTCAATCGCAAACACAATCATATATTTTAATATGCATTTAAGTTGGGTCAAATATGACGGAACGGCATTTATATGTTTTTAAATGAATATATCTGTTCATATTGTCTTTTTGAATTTGAAATTGGGTGTATTTAAAATTTATGAATTTGAATTTGGCATTGATTATTGATAATGATTTTTCATTTTGATAGAATTTTAATAATTTATTATTAGTGAATTTTGACTCTTTTCTTGTTTGGTTTTTGATTTTATTTTTCAAACTGTATAACATTTGGTGTTGCAAGAACTGCACTTCCATTTTTTATTTTGAATATAGTTCTGGATTGTGTTGTCTTTTTTAGTAGTAAATGTAGATATTGAAAAAATGGAATTCCATTGAAGATAAGTTAAAGGTAAAAAATCTTATTACAAAGTCAGATCTACTGGTACTTTACTTATGAAACTCATTGCAACAGCTTCCTCTCGTCTCCTTCGTAAGCGGCCACATTTAATTATTTACTTATTATTCTATTCTTCCTAGGCTGCCACATTTTATTATCTATATATTTTATAAAAAAATAACACCAATAAAACTTTTTTTATTACATTTATTTATTAATATAATCCTTATTCTAATTTTTATATTTAAATATTTCTTTTATTTCCTTTTCTATTAGTTATTTAATTTCCTTTCTTAATTTTAATTTTTTCATTTTATATTATCTTTTTATTTCTTTAATTTTATTTTTAATTCATCTTCCTCATCATCCAAAAGCTCGCCTCTTTTTTTTTCTTCTTCCTCCAACATTTATCGTTTTTTTTTCTCTCTTTAAAACCGTTTATAGCATTATTTTATTTATTTATTTATCTGTTCATTTATTTATTTATTTATTTATACTCCCTAATTATTAATTATATTTCTATATATAAAAAATGTCCTTTATATCCTCTCATCATACCCCGGTTATTCGTGAAATTGTGGAGAACTTTGATTGTGGTCGTTACATCATATATTAACTCAATGTATATTTAAATATATATATAGATTTATTTATTGAAAAATACTTAACCGTATAATATATTTTTTTTTGATAATTGAGTACTGCATGGATGTCTTATAAAATGAGAAATTCGGAAGTGTCATGAACTTTGAGAAATGTAGATTTGATGATTGGATCCACCAAAATTTCATGAATTTTATTATTTAAAATTATTTTCCTTCAACATTTTATTTATATTATCTATCTTGAAATTTAATTATATATAAAATTATCACAACCCTCCTAATAATATATTAATTTAAATTCAATTTCCTATGCGTTTGTTGTGTGCTTATAAATTTATATATATTTATATAGTTTGTGTGTATATTCGTGTTCAAAATTTAAATTAAAATTATAAATATAATTTAGTTTTTAATTTATATTTTTCTCATCAATTTTTTTTATTTAATTCAATAAAGACCAAAAAAAGTATGGCAAATGTATAGAATGCGTAAATCAATCTTGAGAACAACAGTGCTGCTCATTTTTACATCCCCTAGATTACTTATATACAATTTTTTTTTTTTATATATTATATATTCACATATTTACGATGCTGCAATACATCAAATATCACACTAGAATATGTATAGACAAAAAAAAATTAAATAATAATACTATAACATACCAAATTATTATGATAATTCTATGTATATACAGATATACATAATCAACTAATAAGTGGTATTAAAATGAAATTAAGGTTGGAAAATAGTTTAATTATTCTTATATTATTATTACATATAACTTATATATGCAGAATATTCTCATTCCATTGCCAATTTATGTCGCAAATATACAAATATGATAATTATTGGATCCTTGATGAGCAATTTTATCTTCATGTTTTTTTTATCATTCAGAGTGTCAACCACATTTTTTCTTTTTCGCTTGTTTAGTTTTGAGACGAAAATGACTGGGTTACCCGAAAGCATTATTTTTGATGTTTCAATTTAGGAAAAACTAATGCCGAAAATGTTCGATTGCTTCTGAAAGCTTATGTGTTGGATTTGTTACATCAAGAAACATTTTTTTTTAACTATTTAAAAGTGTTGATGCGTTAATATGTCAGTGTGTTAGGACTGTTGATTGACAAATCAAACTGTCATTATGTCAACTCTATTGTGAGCATTAAATTGCAGTGATTATATGATAAACAGAATATGCAAAAAAGTTAAAGTAATATTTCAAATCAACAATTTTCCTGTCCACATTTTGTTGCAAACAAAAGTTTTAGTATTTCTTGTTTGGGATGTGTTATATCCGTATTGAATAGATGTTGCTTCATCACATTACCATACTATAGTTCAAATCGATAAACAATTATGAAAAAATTTCACGATTTTGAATAGCATCAATGGAAATTTTTTTTAATAGTTTTCATAAATTACCGAAAAAAATTGGGTTTCAATATGTTTTAGCTAACGATATAGAAATTATTATATGATCAGCTTTTGTTTTTATATTCCAGTGTATTTCATTTTATATAGTTGAGGAAATACATGTAAAAAATTTAATAGACACATTTCTTGAGTGCCATCACAATAATTTGTCAAACTATAGTAACGTAGCAATATTGTTAATAAATATATTGAAGAATATAAAATAATAACCGCACCTCCCTTAAAAACACACATTAATAATTTATCGTACAAAGGCAAATTCAAAATAATAATTTATTTGTCCAAATAAATTTGTTATATTATTTAGAGAAAAGAAAGTGTATTTATTGTTTTGTTTGTATTTTTTTTTTTTTTAGTTATATAATATTATACTTCATTTGATAATGTATTAATCCCGCCGTATGTAAATATATAGTCTAATTTTTTATCGTCTTGTCTTATTATGTGTAGATTTTTATTTTTTTTTTTGTGTGACTCGCCTTTCATCATATCGCACACACAGGATAATAACAAAAATATCACCACAAACACTACCACCATCAGTTTATAATAATAGGGTTATTTCTAGGTATATTACGATGTGTGAAAGAATAAAAAATGAATGTCGTTTATTGTTCAAGAATTGAATAGTTTCAATTTTTTTTTTGTTTTTTTTTCATATTTCTATTCATTTTTTTTTTTCGTTGTTATCCTTGATAAAGATAGCAAAAAAATAAACTATATTCTAATAATACAATTAAAAATTATTGACAAATGTAGTAGTGAATACGAACACAAAAAAAAATGAAAATAAATTATGTGATACCATCACTGACGTTTATAAATTGAAGCGAAAAAAAAATTGATTGTTTGCTTCTTTTTTTGTGGAAAATAATAATATTAAAAGAAAATTATATTGTTATATGTTGTTGTTGTTGTTGTTGTTGTTGTGTAACACTCTCACAATATTAATTTTAAATATTATAAAATATTCTTTTCTTCTGTAATGATAGAAAAAAAAAAAAGAAAAAAAAACACACAAAATACAAATAACGCCGCGGTGCACATTAATATTACATTTAAAAATACAATTACAACCGGTTTGCAAATTAAAATAACAATAACATCTTTAACACGTTTTCATAAAGGAGGCAATATTATTATTATTACCATATATATTTAGGAGTATAGGATTAAAAGAATGGTATATTTTTTTTATTAAAAGGATATATTTATTATTAATTTTAGCGTTATATTTATATATACCAATAGGGTCCGCATATCAATTCATTTATTATATGTTACACTATATGTTTTGTACATGTGATGTTAATGTCTATCGCACGAATAAATAATACACAAATACAATACAATAATTGTTTTGTGTGTATATTCATATAAATATATTATTCAATTATATTAATTGAATAGTAATTTTTTTTCTTTCCATTCATTCATTCATTCATTCATTCACGATGTCATTATCTAAATATCTATCTATATTATCTATCTATATATACAATATGTTTTCTTTAAGGTGTTTTTGTTATTCCATCATTCCTATACGTTTATATATTACATTGTATTGTTATGGATACAGGGTGTCTAGGAGCGGTGGACATTCCTTCAAGGCTGGGTGATGAGAGACGAAATTACTAAATAAGATTATTCGATTTGCGGCTCTGTTTTCGAGATACGGCCCTAAAAATGTTTCTCGGCAGTCCATCCATTTAAGTACGAATAACTTCGAAAGTAAGGTAAATACAGAAAATTTATGGTAGACAGAATTTGTGGAGAGTTAAATTCCAGAATTAAATTGTGTTATAAATTTTTTTAATAACTTGCTTCAATTTCAACTTATTGAACAATATAATTGAATAATTATTATGTTTTCTCAAAATAATTATTATGTTTTCGTACTAAAATGAATTTGTTTAAAAATCTAACGTCGTAACATATTATTTTTTTTGTCAAAAAAGTAAAGCTAAATTAATTTGCTACAATTTTGTATAATATTTCATTTAGCTATGACTAACAGTTTAAAAAGTAAAACTAATTTATTTCGTTACAATATTGTAAAATATTTAATTTAGCTAAGACTAACAGTTTAAAAGTTATAAATGTTTGAAATAAAAATGTTGAAATAAAAAAATAAACTAAAAAATTATAGCTATTACAAAAGCAAAGTAGGCGGTGTTTTCTTATGAATAAACTAAATTTAAACAAGCCTACTCGTCTTTTGTTCCAAATAACTATAATTTTAGTTTGTTATTTTTTTATTTCAACAATTACATCATTTTTTCAAACATTTATAACTTTTAAACTGTTTGTCATAGTAGAAACATAGTTATTTTTCAATTATATTGTTCAATAACTTGGAATTAAAGCAAGTTATTAAAAAAATTTAATAAACCCAATTTAATTCAGAATTTAATTCTCTACAAATTCGGTCTAGGATAAATTTTCTGTATTTGTCTTACTAACAAAGTTAATTGGGGTCCATTAATGATGAGACTACAGAGAAAAATTCCTAGGGCCGTATCTCGAAAACACGGCCACAAATCGAATAATCTTATTTATTAATTTCGACACTTAAAATTATGTCCCCCAGCCTTGAAGGAATGCGGCACCGCTCGTGGACACCCTGTATATATAGGTTACGCACATTTTCACAATATTATAAATAAATGATTTGGAATTTTGTATTTATTTATGCTTAAACGTGTTTTAATGGGAATATTATCGCGGTGGTAAATTAAATGTGTGTATAAAAACCATATCTAACAAAAAATGAAAAAAAACTATATAAGATTCCAAACGTAAAATATTAAATTATAGATAATAGAATGGTTTTTTTTTTCTTATAAATACATATTATTTTATTTTAGTTTTTAATATAACATTTTATCCTTATTATAGATTTCAATTCTTTTTATAATTCTTGATTTGTATAATTCGAATTTTTTCTTCATTCATTTTTAATATATACTACGTATTTTTTGTATTAAATATTGCTTTTATAATATATAATATTATTAAATAACAAGCGTATTTCTATTATTTTTTTTATTTAACATCCTTTTTATAAATTTTGATTGAAATTAATATTATATGTAATGCATATCGCAGGATAAAAATTGAATAGTTTGAAAAGAAATGAAATATTATGTGTGTGTGTGTGTTAGTATTTTGCATTGAATTTTATTTAATAAAAATCTATTAATAATATTCCCGGTGGTTCCCAAGTGAAGTTTAATGAAATGTTGTATTTCAAGTTTTAAATAATTTGTTGTTGTTGTTGTACTCGTATCTATCTATATTTGGTTTGTGCTTTTTTTTTTATATGGATTTCAATTGAAATTTAACTAATTAAATATTTGCTGGTGTAAATGAATTGTATATACACAATTCTGCTGTTATAATTCATGTTTATTTCATTCATTTTCAATTGAACTCTTGAAGCAGCACATGATAGCTTTTCGTATATAAATGCAAACAAAGAGAAAAAAGAATATTACTGATTGAAAGTTTATAAAACTCTCATTTCTAAAATTGTTATTAAATTTTAATAACATGCTATACATCAATAATTTTTCTATTTTATTTCTATTCAACTGATGATCCGATACCATATATGCATAAAACTAAAAAAATTAATATGTAAATGTACAATTTCTATATATTAGATCAATTCGCACGATTCACATATTGATCAACCTGTTGTTGGTAGCTGGTTAAAGTATTAATCTTTTAATCGATTTTAAAAGATCATATAATATCTCACTCTGTTATTTGATCCCATTGGATTATCGTAATAAATTAATTTTCATCACCCGCATAACAATTCTATTCTTACATTTCACAAATGATTTCTATCTATGTTTCATATAATTTTTTAAATTCAATTCATGTATTGGCATCCAACAATTTTCTTTACGAATCATTACCATTGCGTTTAAACTATATGTGTGGTATTGTTTATTTTTGGGTACATTATATTTAATGATATTGACAACTCTTGTTGTTGTGTTTGACCTGACCATTTATCCAGCAATGCTTTCATAAAAATCAATACTTTTGAAATCATTTGTAACATTGTGTTTTTTTTGATAGTGCATGTTTAACATAAGTTTTCACAATTATACGATGACTACACCCAGTGTGTAATTGATACCAATCACTTTTACCCCTCTTACATTTGCTGCTTGCTGCATAACACTAAACATATATTTTAAGCGTGCATTTATACTTAAATAAATAAATCTTTTAAAATGTGATTTTCTAAATTAAACCATTTTTCATTTTATTTATTTTTTAGATCATTTCTTATTTCAATTTTATGGCGCTGAAATAACATTAAAATTTTACTTCTTACTCTGTTTCTATTTATTGTATACTATAAAAAAAATACTAAATAATATAATTATTTGATAATTTCTTCTTTATTTTTCAATACTTATATGTAAAGTTCTTTTTCTCCCATAAATGTTTTTAGTTAAAGAGAATATATGCAATTTTAAATGTGGAGGTATAAATTTTCTATATATACTATGAAAGTACATTGTGAATGGTTGTAAAAAAATAATAAAGGAAATTATATGAATATAAAATAAATGAAAATTTAATGAAATTACATTTTATATGAGCGAACAATGTTAATTTAAATTATTCTACTATTTTTTATATTTTCCTTATACTATTTTATTAGTATGCATCGAGTATATACAGGACTATTTTAATATATGTAACACATATACCGAAAGCTTCGTTGTATAACATTTTTAACATTTACTTATAAACACATAATGTATTATTTTTTATTGTATTTTATGTTTATTTTGCATATAAAAGAACATTTTTTTTTAATAGAATATATAAAAAAAATAGTATAGAATTAATAATAATGAGTAAAATAAAATGTGTGTGCATATTGTTAAGTATAATAATAATTTTATGAAATTGTTAATTCTTATATAGATATAGGTGTGTTCATATATTGCATATATACAATTAATACATACAAAAATTAAAATATAATAATTATCAGGCCCGTAGCTTTCATATGAACATGAAAATTCAAAAAAACAATCACTAAAATCATCTCACAACTCAATTTAAAATTAATATTACTTTACTACGACTGTCTCGGGGTAATGTTTTTAATAATATCTCGGGTTGTAGTTAATATTTTTACATAAAATAAAAAGCAAATGAAAGATGGCTGAATGGAGAAGAGAATGTATATATTGTTTTGTCAATAAATTGTTTTGTCAATTAAGTGTATTGATTTAAAATTGATTGTTATTGTTACCATTTAATTACAACCCGATATATTACTAAAAACATTACCCCGAGATTCATTTAGATTCAATTAGGCTTAATCAACTTACCCCGAGACAATCTAAACCCGTAGGATGGGTTAAACGAAGATAGAAAACATCTATATTAGTTACTTTCATTAGTTTTTTATTTCACGAAAAATGGTTCGATTTTTGACGGAAATTAAACCACAGGTTTTAGTTTAAACTAATAAATAAAGAAATAAAAATGGAATTTAACCATTTAAATAAGAAGTTAGAAGCTTCAATTTAAAATTATTTATTTCTTTAATTTGAATTTTTAACTCATTTTTATTATTAACAGTAATATACCTCAATTTGGTTTCAATTAAAAATAAGAGTGATTTAACACTAATTTATTAGGTCGAAACTAATAGCATAATATTTTACTTCATATTTAAATAAGGAAGACTAAAATAATTAGTATTTTTTAAGTGCAAATTAAATGTTTAAAACTTCAAACCTAAAATAAAGGAAAATTAATAGGATCAATTTAATGCTCCTTGGTTTCATTCATGGTATAACCCAATTAGTAAAATAAAAATAAATATAAAATTAGAAATAGTTCAAATAAAAATATTAGAATAATTAATTGTTAGAATTATAGGGATAATTAATGCAATTTCTACATCAAAATAATAGTAATTAAAAAAAATTGAATTGAGAATATATAATTAATAATAATTCATAATAATAATAATTACATAATTTAGAAAAAAATTATATTCTGTAGGAGGCTAAGCTCATAAAAACACATTGAGAATCTACCTCTGGGGGTGATGTGGAAACGGTTCTATTACACACAGTAAGAAACAAAAAGAAGATTCAACAAAAATATAATTAAATTGTTAAGATAGAACAAAAATAACCATAATCAACAAGTTTTCAAGTCGCAGAAAAATCTACGTATATATTAAACAATGTTGATACATTTTTATTTAATTTTCCAAAATTATGCACAGGGCTCAAAATTTGCTCGGTACGGGCATAATAATTATCGTATATTAAATATATATAGTGATTTAGAAAGTTTAAAGGAATTACTAAATCTGCTGTCTGAGCACAATTAATTATGTATCTAATGCTCAATATATCCATTCATATTTGCTATATATAAATTAAATACATGTAATTATATCGTGTATATACAAATTAAGTTCTTATTCTTAATTATAAAATAATTAAGTTGTATATTATAGAATTTATTTATATTTCTATGTTTACATTTATGTAAATATGTTTAAGATAAAATAATGGAAATATACACAGTAAATATTGTACTATGTAAGAGAAGTGTTAATGACTTTTAAAATTATGCAACAATTAAATTATGAATCATTCATTTTTTTACATTGGATGATATTTTTTTTTAAATTTACAATTTTTCAAATTTTATTTTTCTATTGAAAAATTATATATTTAAGTTTTTTCAAATATATAAATACTCTATATTTTCTCAGTGGAATGGAATATTTGTATTATATGTGGTTTTATCATCATGTATTATATACTAATATATACTCCTATAATATTAAATTTAATCCTTATTATCGTCAAACACAAACGTGCGCACACAAAAACAATTGAATTTCAATATGATTACTTGCATTCTATTTTTTCTGACATTATCTTAAAACTTAATGTTAATATAATACCAGAAAATGATATACTTTAGAATATTATATTACTATATATTTTATAACATTATCTCAACAAGTACAATATACACGTTCGTACTTAATATATAAAATAATAATAGAAAAATAAAGAATAAAAAACGAGCGAAACAAATTGGTTGGGGGATGTTTTAGTAGATTTTGTTTTAAAAAAAAAAAAAACCTATTTCTATTTAATACCCAGACCCATCAATGGATTTCATTTTGTAATTTCAAAGAAATGTTGAAGAAAGAAAAAAAAAAACATTTTTTTGCAGAGCTTACACTTGGATATTTGTTGATTATTGACTTTATTTCTTCCATACCATAATATTATGTTTGTATTATTATCTTTTATATGATGTGTTTGTGATGTTGACAAAAATCGAAAATAATATATTGTAAATATATGAAATAATAAGAAATGTGGTTTCTTTTTGTATTTTGTAGTTGTCTAAATCCTGATTGGAAAATTATTCTATTTCATGGTGGTGTAATTTACGCATGTATGTGATATGGATTATTTTTTCTTTCAATATACGAACATGGAATTTTTAGTTTTATTTAAAGAATTATTATATTACTTTAATTTCAAATTTAAATTTGAGTAAAACATACATATTTTGTAATTTATTTATGAACGCTATGAACTTTTATTATTATATAGGGGTTAATTTAATAATTAAAGTAAACTATGTCTACTAAATTTCGTTTTTCATCACTTACGATAATATGAAAGTTGTGGTATAATTCATAGAAAAAATTTTAATATTTTTAACGCCGGATTATTCAAATTATTTCTTTATGTTTTGATATCTTAAATCTTTTTTTTTATTAATAAATTTCGTGTAATTTTCATATTAATTTCAAATTTTACATTCAATTATTCGTATTCCATGTGAAAACAATTGGTAATGTAAAATTTTAAACGAAATGCATTTATTTGTGTAAATGTACCAATTGTACCGGTATCAAATGAGCATTTTTTTGTGAAAATATAGCATTTATTTTAAATGGGAAAGTAAAAAACATTTTATTCAAAATATTGGCCATTGCTTACATACACATTTTGACCACTTTTTTGGCAATTTGTTGATACCACGCCAATAGAATTGTTTGTCTTTTGAAGCAAACCATTCAGGCACCCAATTTTCGACTTCTTCGTGGGGAACCGAAATGCTGGTCAACCAATGAGTGTCCCATCGATGAAAGCAAATGGTAGTTGGAAGGAGCCAAGTCTAGTGAATACAGCGGGTGGCGTAGCAGCTCCCAGTCAAGTGCTTTGATTTTATCCTGAACCGATGTAGCGATCAGCATTAACAGTTTCATCAGGTTTTAAGAGCTTGTGGTACACCACACCTTTCTGAACCTACCAGACACATAGCATTGTCTTCTTACCGAAACGATTTGGTTTTTGCAGTCGGTGTTGATGGTTGTCCTGAATTAACACCTGATTTTTTCCGTTTAGGATTCTTAAAATAAAACCACTTTTAATCATCAGTAACAATTCGATGCAAAACTGATTTTCTTTTGTGTCTGGCAAGCAAAATTGCCAAGTGTTTTTTCAATTTTCCATCTGTCTTTCATTCAATTCATGTGGCACCCATTTTCCGCATTTTTGGATCTAGCCCATAGTTTTTAAACGGTCAGAAATTGTTTGTTGTGTAACATTTAACATTTCTGTCATTTGCTTTTGATTCAAAGTGTCATCTTCATCCAATATTGCTTGCAATTCGGCGTCTTCAAACTATTTTGGTAATCTTTCACATGCATTATTTCTCACATCAAAATCATTATCTCTGAACCGTTGAAACCGTCTTTTGCATGTTGTTGTGCTGATAGAGCATGATCACCTGATATGCCTCGACAAGCATTCGATGCGACTCTGCAGCACTTTTCACTTCAAATTAAAACAAAAATTTAATGCATTCCACAAATCATCATTTTTTGGTACAAAATTCGATATTTTTAACACGATGAAAAAATATGATGTTGTTTGTGCAATAACTTGATGTATACAAAAATATGTTTGACAGATGTCATAGCAACCAACAAAAAAAAAATTAAGGCTCGTTAACACCAAATGTTCTCTCCATCGAGACATTTGTATCTTGACGGTCACTTCATACCGGTCCACCTGGTATATAAAATAAATGTAAAATTTGTATAGTCTTTTGTAATATGTGTGTGCTGATGGTGTATTGTATAATTGTAATACAAGACAAAAAAGTTGTTGTAAAAGAAGTTGAGCTTTTTCTATAACTTGGATAAAAATGACACATATTTCGCATAACCTAAATTAATTCTATATATGCTACACAACAAAAAAGCAGATTATTAATCTATCTATAAAGTCTAATGATATGATGGTGCATAAACTGGTGGAAAATGAATTTCAAATATTTTGTTATCAAAACAGATGTACGTATTGAAAGGAAATGCTGCTATTTGGATATAAATATTTTTGTATATATATTTTCTTTGCTTTCTTTGTATGCATTTAGTTTTACTTTTGACAAAATTATTTCATTTTTTAAATATGTAATTGAATAAAAAACAAAAAAACTGATGAAAAAAGACGCTGATTAAAAACGATTATGTTTAAATTTTTTAATTTAACACCATAAAAGTAAGGAACATAACACTTAAAATTAATGGTATGTGAAGATAAAGTTATATACATAAGATCTCTATATTATATTCTGTATATTCATTTAAGATGGTAATTATTAAATGTATATACAATTTAAATAAAAAGTTTATAAAATATAATTCTAAACTATATATTTATAACTTTATTATTTATTATAATTTATAATATGCGAGTGTAGCCTTCATTTTAATAATGTTACATCTGCATATACCAATACATTTATATAATTTATTATAGAGAATATAAGAAAAAGCTACAAATTCTTATATATATATACTCTTAAACTATATTTTATAACTATTATATAAAATCATTTACTATAAATTAAGAAGATTTCGCTTCCATAATATAAGTATTTTATATATGAGAAAAAATAGAAAAAAAATTGGCAAATATGTGTTCGCCAAAAAGGCATTTTTTAGAATATAATATGAATATATGGAAAACGAACGTTATTATTATTATTATTATTATTATTACGAGAATATTTTTCAAGTTTATATATGTTATATTATTTTTTTCCGAATGTATTTATATCTCTGGTTGGAAAGGATATAAATTATTATAATATATTCGTCGCTGTATAAATATTTCTTCTCATCTTATAACTTATTCAAAAATATTGTAAATGTTCTCTTGTGTGAACTTTTTTATTTTGAATTTATATATATATATTTTTTTTTTCCTATTCTAAGTCACAGTCGCGCATTGAAATAGATCGTAATTCTTTCTGAAAATTTTTGATTTCTTTTATTTATATTATAATATACCATACATGAGACATGAGACATAAAATATGTTTAAAAGATAAATGGAGTGCATTCAAATATATATATATTTTATATATAACTTTTTGTTTTATACACATTCAATTTATTGCTTTATTAAATTAGTTATATTATTTTTATAATATTAAAGCTTTAAAAACACAAAATACATATGTTGACAACTTTTAATGCGCTGATCAAGACTTTTCATCTTTTTTTTATATGTTACCTGGTCGGTTAATCGCAAATATAATATGAAAATTACATAATACCATTGTCATTTTGTCAAATTTTTGTATTTTATAACCCATTTTCGTTACCATCATTAAAAAAATTTAACGTAACGTAATTAATGTATATAATCGACACCACCATACACTTTACCATGTCTCAAAATAATGATGTACTAAATATTGTGTAATACAAAATTCTATAACCCTTAATACAATAATTGCGATAAAACTAAATAAATATAAAATAGTTAATCCTTAAAGAACGTGCACATTTTTCTAGAACGATGACCAGTAAGTTGACGGATTTTTAAGGAATGCTTAATTTCCAGAGCGAGAAAAGGTGCATAATTAATATCGCTGTATTGAATTTTATGTAAACTTTCAGTAATAATAGGTAGTTTATGAACAGATATGTCCATACAAAAGGATTGTGAAGTGAAAATTTCAGAAAAATAATGGGAGTTGAAATAAACGAATAGATCCGTGTACACTGAAAATAAATTTGTAGATAATTTCAATGAATAACGCGTTTATAAGCCCATTTTTCATTGTTTCAATGAATAATTCATTAATATTTTTCATTTTTAAAAATTATCTTAATGTACTTGTTTATTGAATGAATGAATTCTCGCGATCATTAATTAACTAATGCGCAGAATAATAAGTTATTAAACAGAACACGTTGAAAAAATGAATAATATTCATCAAAACAATTATACAATTCTTTAAACCAACGTGCTGATTCATTGAAAAACATTCATTTTCGGTATTATGTTTTAATGAATTATTCGTTGATTTAATAAATGTTATTTCATTTTAACAATGAACCATGTTCCTTGGAGCAAAATTAATTAATATTTCATTGTTTTAACGTTACTTTTTAATTGGATCCGTGTACTTTTTTTTTCAGGGTATGTATAATGCATTTATTTGTACACATTTATAAATTTATTTTTTTATATTTAGATTAACAATGTATTTATACAAAATTACTTATAATTTTTTTGAGTATTGTACTTCTCCCAACAGTCCCCTATGTGAATACCAGGTTTTTTTTAGTACAAGTATCGCAATAATTACGTGTTTCCCGCCAACCTGCCGGCGTTTTTCTATCCGAGCAAACAACACAATCTTTTTTTGTACCTGTACGAATAACATGAAATTTTCCGTTCAACCTGTCTTATACATTCGATTTTTTTAGAATATTTGCAATGCAGCAAGTATGGCGGTATTCGTTCGCTAAGGGCTAATACAAATTCTATATAAAGTTAAACTTTAATAATATAAACATAAAGGAATTGTATAGTAAATAAATTACGTGACCATATAAAATGTTTAGTGTCAAGTATAATTTTTTTCAAAATACAAACACACACACACACTAATTTAGGATTTATTTATCCTTCGAATATATGCAAAATAAAATGTTAAGCTTAATATATAGCTCTTCTATATATATGTTATGGCAATATAATATGGAAACAAATTTTTATTGTTTTTCTTCTTATTATATTTGTTTATTGGATAGATATGTAAAATATGAATGAAAACAATACCAAAATACGCTTTTTAACAATAATAAATTTATAGTCTAATAATAAAGTAAAAATTTTATTTATTCTATATAGAGTCTATATAGTTTAAATATAATAAGACGTAAGAGTACGTGTCACATTTAACTAATTTTATGATTCGTGTTGGAATACGGGTTTGAATAATTTGTGTAAACAAAAACCAAACATATAAGTTACTTTATTCTATATAAATATATAAATAAAAAAATAAGGGATTATATATATTTCATATGAATGATATGGTCCTTAATAAAGGAGTCTGTGCATAATCATAATATTTTATATATTATTATTATATGTAAAAATTTACTATTATATAAAAAACTATATCATTGTTTTGTGTATTTCATTTAATTTAATTTCAATATCTATACAAACTTTGGTAGTCTTTGTTAACAAAACAATGTGGGGAAACGGTTAACACAAAAATTATTATTAATTTCAAATCATTAAAAATATTAAATGCGTTTTAGATTTTATATAAATAAAATATAAATTCACATAAAAAAATGGTTTGAATTATTTTTTAATTAGCGAATGATTCAAAAATAATCCGATACTCAGAATAAAATTTAAAAATAAGAAATTGTTGGAAAATATGTGTATCTTCTTATAACTACACCATCTCGTATACGTATACAATTATTTTCTGACTATTAAGTGATAGACAATACAAATCATATACCAATCAATTAAATTCTAAAAATAACTTACATTCAAAGATAAAAAAAAAAATATAAAAAATTAAATAATTAATTACTCGATTTTTATTTTGTATTATCATTTTAAGATTAATGCACAAATTTTTAATTAAAATGATTGATTCGATTATATTTATGTACATGTAAGTGTAATACAAATAAAATGTAAACAAATATTCATATAATCAGATTAAAAGATATTATTGTTAAGTTATTAAATTATCGTTATCAATTGGCAATTATATAATTAATTCAGTTGCTTTATAAAAAATATAAATATTTATTTAAATTATTTTCTATAGAAAATCGACTTTACATACAAAACATTAACTATTAGAATTGATTTTTTAATTTATATTTCAAGAATATTAAAGAAACATTTAAAGTGTGTAGTGGTGGGCACGGTACATTGCAGAGCCGCATATATTTTTAGATTTTTTTCTTCAATTACTTATAGAAAATTAGCAGAGCCTTTCAAAACTGCATAGCACATGATGCAAATTTTAATGCGGCATGTCAATATGAAGGAATTAAAATTTCAATGTGATTTTTAAATCAAATAATAATTTGTATAAACCTAAATTAATTATTTCTGCTCTTAATTTTTTTCGAATAATTTATTGTTTTGCCATTTGAGCATTTATTTTGTCATGACGTTTAATTAAATGTTGCTATAATATAGTGCTCTACCCATGGCAATGTTTATATTTTATATGTGCACACAAGTTTTTAAGTAGATTTTATATTTGAAAAATATATTTTATTTTTCGTATTACAATTTCCTTTTTTTGCGTAGCTATAGCCACTTGAATTTGAATTTTTTTTTATTATTTTTCTTATTTCTATAATTACTTCTTATACAAATGGGTTAAGTACTATATAAGTAATTATGTACTTCACTGATAGATATAGCCTTAGTTGAATTTTTACATAACAATTTATATCAAATATATAAATGTTTAGGTACAGTATCCGTAATATCATATAGAACTATTACTGTTTAATGATAGTTGATTGTTTAATTGAAAGCTTTCGAAAAGTTATGTGCTATGTTTTGTGGGCACCAAATTAAAGCAATAATATAACATAAATATAGAGAAAAACACGAGGAACTGGAAGAAAAGCTCGATTTATATCACAAACATTAAGCACGCTATTTAAAGTGTCTAAAACTATCTAAAATATGTAAAACAAAGCATTTGATATATAATCAGATTAAAAAAATTCACTAGCACAATGAGTGTTGTTATATTTATGGGATACAACAAACTTATGTCATAAAAAAAGAAGTATGGTCATGAAATAGTATTGTGCTCCATCATATGCCAATACAAAGTTAAACACATCTATGATCATTTGCCAACAATTATTTGAAGCTCTTTTTAAATATTTCGTCACATTCTCTATATAGAGTCATAACCTCCATACAACATTCGATTATATATCATGTATTTGTATTTCGTTGTCTATACAAAACTTCTTGAATGGTAAAAAATTTAAAAAAAATTATAATTCTAATATTAAATCGCGCAGCATATAGATAACAATGGCCAATAAACATTATACTGAAAAAAGTTTTCGTTTCATGAAAACATTTTTTTTTTAATTTTCTTAACAAAATATATCATTACTTAATACTCATATATTGAATACACATACCAAAGTAGTACCTTGAAGGTACGTAAATGCAAACTAATTGTTTCTATATACTTTTAAATTTATAACTCTTAGTCTTCGTCTTGTTCATTTTTAATTAATAAAAATGCATTTCATAATATAAATTTTTTTTACATTATATTCTTACTCTGTAGCAATGGCAAAATATAGCAAACGGCGTTTAGACTATTATGAAAAACTTATATATTTTAATATTGTAAATAATTTTCTATATAAAGTTTATATATTAAACATCCTTATCCTCTTCCTTCATCAAATCTTTGTATGTATTAAGGTTATTTATTATTTATGTAAAATATTATATACGAAAATATAAGGAAAATTTATATTTTCCGACGGCATTTACACAAATATTTTTTTATATTTATTTAAATTTATATAGAAAATATATAATATTCGTATTGCATTTGCATGTAAATGTATAGATATGAATGATATACGAGTATATATAGAAAAATATATTTTTACGTTTATGAAACATTTTTACAACAAAAGTTAAATAATTGTAGTACACAATTTTGTATTTAAGGATATTATTTATATACATGTGTTGTGTTGTGTTGTGTTGTGTTGTGATGTGGTGCGGTTTGTATTTAACAAGGATTTTTGTTACTAAATATATGTATATAAGGTATAAAATATCTATACCCAAAGAATAATTAGCATATATTTATAATGATTTTTGTGTTTCGTTATTACATTCAATTAATTGTTTTGGTTTTGTTAGGTATACAATGCTATGCTACGTGAAACATTTTCTTTATAGGCAAATTAAATTTATTAAATATACGTTCGCAAGAAAAGACTATATAAAATATTCTAAAAAGTCGTATATATCGGATACACAGGTATATTGTAAATGTAAACGAAAAGAGGGACGTTACTTAATTTGGTTTTTTTTTTATTATTAGTGTTTTATCATGCTTTTGTATTATTTATGTTAAAATTCTATAGAAATTTTATGAAATCATTTACTTTGTTTTACTTTTCCTAATAAAAAACAAAAAAAAAAAAAATTATATAGACGCCCAAAATGTTATCGAAAATAATTTAATTATAAATTTAACACAATCATTGTGGTAAAAAACACGTATATTTATATAGCATTTAATAACATTTGGTGGTACCACCTCATGATGACCATGAAATATAATATTGAATAATATATAAGAAATTCATTTACAAAAATTTACATATACAAAGATAATTATCAAAATAATACCAATTATACTTTGTGCATTTTAGTATCACATTAAGAATGCAATTTGGTATATATAAATATATATCTTAATGCATTCTTGGAATTGAAATTTGAATATATATATAAAGCAAAAGGTATATTACGTATATGTACAAAAAAAAATGGTTAATGAACTTGAAATTGAAAGCCCATTCAAGTGCATGAATATATAATTTATTGTCATCATCGTCATTGCAATACAATATCCATATAGCTATAAATATATAATAAGTATGTTTTCTACATATGTATAATGATTGTGCATTGTACACACACACACACACACACCAAACACGCTATAAGTATATAATATTATATAATGTAAATTGTATAACATTACAATTATTAATCCTTTTTCAAAGAGACTTCTTTTAAATGTGTTTATATGAAAAATATCACCTTACTTAACGCAATTTTATATGTTTTTTTTATATTTATAATCTTATATAAACTTCTCAAATTTACATTTATATAAATTTTATGTTTATTGTATTTTTGAACATGGTTAAGTAAAATAAATTAATGAATTTTATTGTTACATATAAATTTCCTTTGTATACATGTAACATATTCTAAATTTATGTGAAGTAATAATATCAATAACGTTTAATTGTAAATCCGATACGAATGTATTTTAGTATAATGAAAAATTAATTTATTAATTTAAGTATTTATTTCAATACCGCATACATAAAATGAAACATTATCAAATGTATAGAATAATTCAATTACCAATTTTATATAACCATCAGTATAAAAAAAAATTAAGAAAATTAATGGTTATAAATAACACGTATGCTGACAATTACTGTTTTTTTATGTAGTAATGTTCATGTGTGTGTGTGTGTGTGGTTCGCTCTCGATGTTATAAAAAAAGGATACATTAAATATGAAAAAAGCCACAGATAGAAGGTGTTAAATTTTTCGTCACTGATTCCATTATATTTTATTTAAATTATATTATATTTGAAAATATAGTATGTCGAAGAATTAAATAATAAATGTATTAAATTATGTTTTATTATTTATGTGCATATATGCAAACCTCTATCTCCTTTATACATATATATGTATTGTATTATGATTTATAAATATACACTGTTGAATTTGTTGGTTATATGTAAATGTAAAATAATTTACATATTTTATTCTCTATATAAATTACATTTTACATAACCTTTTTGTTTGTATTGTATGCTACCACTATAAATATAAATGTTTTATATTATTAATTAATATAATTTAATAATAATATATTAATTATTATACTATTATATTGAATCATGTACTATAGTACACAGCAAAAAAATTGTTCAGTAAATAATAGGAAATAGTATTTCAATTTCAATGTATTCTCATCCGATGGCGATTTCACTATAACATTTATGAATGTTCATTATCACTATTAATAAACTGATTAAAATTAAAATATATAGAAAATCATTATTATTATTTATGGAGCACTTCTTACGATTTCATATTATTTGCAGAAAAGCTGTGAAAGAAATTTAAGAATAGTTATTAACGATATACAATATTTCTTTACATTGTCGGAAAATATTTCTAATCGATAGAAATACTTTCTTTAAATAACTCCGTTACATTAAATTATTTTTTGTGCTATATATGAATTATTTCATAACGATACCAATTTATTTTAGAATAATATGAATATTTCTATAATAGTTAGGAAAACGTAGTAACATTTAAAAATATTTTGTACTAATTATGATTTATTTCATAAAGAGTATAATACTTTCTATAATAAATAAGAAAAGTTCTTTATAATAACAATGAAGTCCATCTTTATAATAATTATAATTTAAAGTTTCTTAAGATTATTTATCAAATGATATTATATATTATATTGTAACATTTGTGATATCACTGATCCAAATAAATGCTTTTTGATAAAGTAAAACTTTAATTATATTTATGAATTATTGTTGCTTTTTTTTTCATGAACGTCTAAAACATTCATTTATGAATAATTCTATAGTTATTTTCTTTGCATAGTTTTATTTATTATTATTTATTAACACTTGCAAGGGATAGCCAAAAAAATAAACCTGACCATTTGGTTGTTCACCTAAAAAATATTTCTTAATACAGCTGCTACGAATCATTCTAATATGGACGAATTAAATTTTAAATTCCTTTTTCCTTATAAAGATTTAAAAATATTAAAGTTTGTGCTGCCTGGTCATTAGTTCACATTTGTATTATTCAAATGTTTCCCATTATTATATATTTATTAAAACAACATTTGAACTTTAGAACAGCAAATCTCAAATAAGCTTTTTTAATTGTTAAAAAAAAATATTATTAAATAATATTAACTATTCATATTTATTCATTGATTATTTAAAGCTTTTAAGTTTAAGTACGATACAAATATTAAGAATTATGATCAAAATTTTTGCCGTGTATATTTATTAAATTTATGTAACATTTTGTATATATTATTTACAATGTATATCATGTATAAAAACATATACAGCAAGAGCGTACAAGCAATATTAAAAATAATTTCATTTAATATATTAATAAACTATTTATCTTTAAATTGTGTTTTTGTTGAGAGATTTATGTGTATAATAATAATATTGATACATGTCAGTGTTTTAGTATATAATAATATAATTATAATTCATTATAATTAATATATAATAATATAGGCAATGTTTCTTTCTACTTTTTGCAATAAATAGATAATAATTTATTGCAAAAAGCATTAAAATAACTTTCTGAAATTCATTATTCGTTACACTAACTAATTATAGTCGGTGAAAAACTATCAACGCTTCAGACTTTGAAATTCAAATATTCTTTTAATTATCCAATTCTCAACATTTATCAATTTTTTTTTTAATTCATTGTCAATAAAATACCATCTGTATCAGATAATCTTGGCATTTTTTTTTGTTATTTCTGTTAAAATTACTATTTTAAATAAATTAATTTGTGTCAGACAACAATAATGACATTTTATGATACCACATGTATTTTATAATTATTACAATATATTCGTATTCATAAAATGATGAAGTTATATATATTTGTAATATACACAATAAAATAGTTGTTGTTGTTGTCGTCGTCTGTCTGTGTTTATAATAACATTTGTACAATTATTATTTTGTATATCATCTCAAAACATTTTCATATAATTTTATATATAAATTTATATAATTTAATAATAATGCTCATAATTTTCAAATATATAAATATATTATTATTACAAATGCATAGGTATTATAACCTTAACTAACAAATATTATTATGTATATAATGAAATGATAAAATGTATAGTTTATGTATTTGAAGTTGAACACGTACGGTAGTGTACGGTATCGTTATATATAAAATGGGTAAATATAAGGAAAATTATATAATATATTAAACATCCAAGTTTGTAACAAAAAAAAGTGCATTGCACTTTACTCAAATGCATTTAAATATATATATTTTATATATATTTTATATTAATATTAACATACCAGATTCACATAATACTTATTTATTTTCTAAAATGTACATTAAAAACATTGTATTATATAAATATAATTTTAAGTTATAAATTTCTATTGAATTTTATGAATATCTATTTATACTTGAATTTTCATTTTCCATTTATTTTTTGTCTGATGGTTAGGTTTTTTTTTTTTTTTAAATATAGTATATTTCTTTATTGTTAATATTATAGTATGTGCGACGAGATATATAGAATTTTAGTTTTTTTTTTTCACTTGACTAAAAAGTTTTATAAATATAATTTTAATTTAAACAGATTTAATGCAATTTTATAGTTCAATAAGTTTTTAAATACTTGGAAATATTGAAAAATCTCTTATTATGTATCGGCGTGAATTGAAAAATATTGCTGCAATGTCACATTTGAAGTTCTGTTAGAACGTAACTACAACACACTCATAAAATAAAATTCTAGACAAGTGTCTGTGTCCAGCAGAATCGTAATCTATCTATAATTAAAATCATCACTTTCGATTGACAATTATTTATGTGTACTGGCTAGAAAATATCTTCATTAAAAATAAGACTACATTTAATTCTGCTTCAAATTTAACAGTTTTATATGAACAACTTGTACTTCTATATAATCGCGTACGACAGCACTAGAAAAGTACATGGAAAATTTGAACCAAATGAATTGAGTAAATGAATCAAC
The DNA here is from genome assembly GCA_910594885.2 of Bibio marci. Classification (NCBI taxonomy): domain Eukaryota; kingdom Metazoa; phylum Arthropoda; class Insecta; order Diptera; family Bibionidae; genus Bibio; species Bibio marci. The sequence continues at coordinate 46,111,152 of OU343114.1, forward strand.
TTGTGAAATTTTTATTGAATAAAGGACAGCCAAAGAAAGCGTATTGTTGTTACGGTTGATAAATTAATTTATTTAGATAGTCCTAAATTTTTATTCCTAAATTTGCATATAGTTTCTATTAATTAAGCAAATGATTCGTTGTGGCCTATTACACACCGTAATATAGTTATAATAACGCATTTCTTCAATTGTAATAAATCACTTGTATGAAATCTATTACATGTGATAGTATTTTATAGAGAAGATAATAAATACAATGACAAAGATACTTTCAAATCAATCCAAGTTATTAATATACTTATAATTGTGATTGTAATTAATGCTATATAACACTGTTTCTATTCTTATTACTAATATTTATTGATTAATTCTAATTGTGAGCCCAATAATAATAGCAATGACAGAGCGTTATATAGATGTTACAACATATCACCGATAATAATTCAATAGAAATTCAAATTGTTTAACTATTGCCCGCATATGAGTTGGTTGTATGGGTATTTTTAATACGACAAACATAATTTTTCTATTAAAATTTTTATTGACCGTTTATTATTATTATTATTATTATTATTATGTTTGTTGATCGTTTAATTAGCATTAATTGTTGATTCATAAAATCTAAAGATCTGTTATTGAATTTATGAAATTGTAATAAAATTAATTAACATAATAATACAATTTATTATAATCTATATATTTGGAGTCAATAGATTGAAGCAATAGTTTTGTATAATAATTTATTACATAGTGATTAATAAATTATAGTAACTGCATTTATAACAAACAATAAATTATATTGCAATTTTTGGATAGTCATTATCATCTAACATAATAAAATTTAGTGAATATGGAGTTAAAATCAAATACACGAATGTCATGCGAACTAATTCAATTTCTTTAACAAAACTATTATTTTATCAATTAAATGAATAAAAATATACAATCATTTACAATTTTATTGTGACTTATTGTAGTCTGTAATAAATTTAATTAACATAATTTTTGTCTGTGTATATAGTAAATTCGACTCTTAAACACAATATCCATGATTTTACTTTCAGCTTTTACAAAATAACAATTATTACAGTTTTGACATGTTATAGCAGATTTTTTCTGCTGTTATATAGCAGAAATTCTATCAGCAGATATATAAATCTGCGTTCATCGAATATAAAAAATTAATTTTATAAAATATTATACATTGGTTTTTTATTTAATTGACGAACGATGATTTTGTTATTCAAATATGAAATTTAATAATCGACTATCCCATCACACATGGTACTGAAAATTAATTATTTTCGAAATAATTTTCAATATCATGTGACGCGATAGTCAATTAAATTTCATATTTGAATATTATTACATTTTTATATTATTCTACATAATTAATTTCCTGGTATATATATAAAAAGAATTCATGTAATGATGTAATGAAGTACAATTTTATTTGGAAAAAATACGGGTACCTGTGTTAATTTTAAAGGTAGAAGTATATTTTGCTATACGTTTGTCGATTTAATTCAATATTTAATAAACTTCTTTATATGGTTGTCGATTTATATCGCTTCCTATATAAAATTGTATACAAATGTATTTATTTTGTTCTATTTGAACAACATTGAAAAATTCCAATCGGTTATTCTATATTTTTTTCAATTGTGCTTATCCAAAGTCTATGTATAGATTTGATTACCTTTTAAATGCTAGACACACAGAAGATTTAACTAATTTAGTTTGCACACAAACTAATGCGGTAGCTAAAGTGGTGACACATTGACAAACCATTAGTTTACTATTATTTTGCCATTTATGATTGTACAAGACTGAAAAAATAACAAATAGTTTAATGTTTGTTTAAATATAATTTTTTTCTAATATTTAATATATTTATTGCTATTTATAAATCACATCCGTTGGTTCATTCTAATTGCAATTTAACATTTAGTTAAATATTTTTTTTAATAATAATTTAATATTTTGTTTTAATGGCATAGTTTTGAAGTTCCCAAAAAATTAAATCGATTACGATGATTTATTTTCATTTTTATTTATTGTAAAATAAATTAAAATACTCACTTACTTTTGTAATTCAATTTAAATCAACTTTATTTATATTATTATTATTATTATTATTATTATTTATTATTATTTTTTGCTTGCGACAATATAGATTTTCAATTCTTTGTTACTGTTTTTATTATTATTTAATTTGGCTCTTAAATCTGAGAGTTGACACTTAACTCTACTTCGAATGGTTCGGATTTCCAATATTTGAGAGAATCGAATTATTTTTATTAATTGTGGTCCGGCCGGTCGGGCAAACTAATTCAATGCACTACAAACTACTCGAATTTCTGCTCGAATTGTTTATAAGTACAATATCAGTTGGTTACCTCTTCTGTGTGTTTAGCATATTATAAATTAAATCTTAACTCCCAATTATCCGTTTTTATTTTATTTTTTTTTTGTATTATATTCAAAATTTATGTATTGTTTAATTATTAAAAATTTATGTCAACCGATTTAGTTAGTCTAAACTTCAATTAAAATTCTTTGCCACTATATATATATGTGCCATCGTATTTTTATTTGTTTTTTATTTATGTGGCCAATTGAAAAGTCCCCGGTCTACCATAGTAAAACACATTTTTTTTGGCAAAATTTTATTTTATTATTCAACATAGTTGCCTTCGAGGGCGATACAGCGATTTCGGCGATCTTCCAACTTTTCGATACCATTTTTGTAGTACGATTTGTCTTTAGCTTAAAAATAGGCCTCAGTTTCGGCGATTACTTTTACATTGGCGCTAAATTTCTTTCCAGCGAGCATTTTTTTGAGGTCTGAGAACAAGAAAAAGTCGTTGGGTTCGCCAGATCTGGCGAATACGGTGGATGCGGAAGCAATTCGAAGCCCAATTCATGCAATTTTGCCATTGTTTTTATTTTTTTTTTCATTTTTCATTTCGCGCGGCACCCATTTTGCACACAACTTTCTCATGTACAAATATTCGTGAATGATATGATATACACGTTCAGATGATAACTTCACAAAGTCTGCTATCTAGATCAACTTCACTTTACGGTCATTCAAAATTATTTTGTGAACTTTTTTGATGTTTTCGTCGGTGACAACCTCTTTTGGGCGTCCACTGCGTTCGCCGTCTTTGGTGCTCATTTTACCACGTTTAAACTTAGCATACCAATCAATGATGGTTGATTTTCCTGGTGCAGACCCCTGAAACTCTTCATCAAGCCAGGATTTTGCTTCAACTGTATTTTTTCCCTTCAAAAAGCAATATTTTATCAGCATACGAAATTCTTTTTTTTCCATCTTTTTTCAAATAACAAAAGTAGCTACACTCACAACGCCAATATCTCACAAACTAATGGTCGGACTGTTGTCAAAATTTTGACACGTATCGTTTGAAGGTTGGTACTAACTAAAAATCATATGGATTTAATACTAGCACTGCCTGATTTGTGTGTCAGACCGGGGACTTTTCAATTGGCCTGTTACGTAACCTATGATAAGTGCTCACGTAGTGTAATTTCTACGAAATAAAAATTTAATAATAAATATGATTTGTTGTCATAGAAATTTTGTGATGATGTTTTTTTTTTTTTTTTTTAATTTAATATAAACAATACACATATTTATACGTATACATTTTGTATATATGAAAAAACGACGTGATTATGTTGAACTCTAATATTTAGTTTAAGAGATATGTTTTTATATGGATATTATTATATTTTCTTTTGTCGAAATCGAATGACAAAAGAACAGAAATTTATATACCAAAATAAATGATTGAAATATTTTCTACTTATACTTATTCTATTATTGTATTTATAATGATATCCATGTACAATAAAGTAAAAAAAATGTTGTGTTATAAATATATTTCTTTTAAATTTAATATTTCACATTTGATTTATATCAGAAAATTTAAATATTACGCACGTAAATGAATTCTTATAATATACATATATGGATTATATTATAATAAATAAATATACCATTTTATTAATGATGAAATTTTCATATTATATACATTCTTTATATAAAAACATTTAATAGATACACATAATAGTGTGTATACATATAGAGATATATGTTGAATTTAATTATTATATTCAAAAAAAAACAGGAAGGGTTCAGTGAGTTACGTAATATTATTATTATTATTATTATTATTATTATTATTATTACTTTATACATAAACAAGAAAAACGCTCAATTAAGTTTTAAGAATATATAAAATAGTTATACAATACTTAGATATGTATTCATAAATGAATGTTATAATATATAAATAGTAAATGGCATATAAATATATAACAATTGTAAATATTAAAATATCTTAAGAAAATAAAAAAAAAAAATTATTTTAAAAAAAAATATTGTTGACAAATGTTTTATTGTGTGTATACAGGATCAAAATAATAATAATAATAATAATAATAAAAAGGTAGAAAATTTCCCCATTTGTATTTCAATATATATCTCTGCTCTATTATACCTACGATGAACAAAAGAAAATTTTTGCACAAAAGCTTATTTTAATCTGCTATTATGTGTGCTATTTTTTTTTTTTTTTACTCTTCGTATTGCTTTATAAAGCCATAATTTATTACGCAATCACATATACCTATATGTGGATTATACAATGACATTCATCGTTTGTTAGAATAGATGGATAGTAAAATAAATTATGATATATATGTATTTATGTATTTATATGGAGTATATTTTGTAATGACATTTTATGGAAAATATGTGTACCCAACTTTTAGAAAATTAAAATTATGTTATGCGTAGAAATTGTATATTAAAATAAGCTATTATAAATATATTTCCTTGTCCATATTTCTATTATATATATGCGCATGAAGCAGATATTGTATATTATAATATATGTACTTAAAGTGCAAAAAAAATTAAAATATTGTATATTTTTAAATGCGTGTTTATATTACTAATACATTATTATATAAGTCAACAAAATGGCCGAATGAATTTAACTGATTTAATTTTAACTATTGTCATGACAACAACATAAAAGGGTTAAAATAATTGAAAAATGGGGTTGATTCCTTACTACCGTTATCCATATATTTATATATATATATATATATATATTTTGCACCCTACCACGTATATATATATATATATATATAGAGCTATGTATCTCGTTGTGTATCATCATAAATTGTTGTGTGTAACATCAAAATACAAGAACATTTGTGTTTGATATTATTCATCATATACCAATAAATATATCTATATATATATATATATGTGTTATTATAACAAACTAGGAAATACGATGTGATGATGACGATGTAGATATATCTATTTACACATGTCTATACAATATATATATATTTATGCAGCACACATTTTATATACAAAATATATTTATCTACGCCGAAATGTAGAAATAATAATATTAATATATATATACAAAAACCATATATTTATATTATATACAAAAATTATGCACTACATGCTGCTGTTTCTGATGATGCTGCTGCAAAAAAAAAAAACGATCCCTTTTAATCAGAAAACAAAAACTCCGCCTTTCATCATCCTGATCAAAATTATCAATATATAGTAAGTAAAAGTATATACTTTATCATCATCATCATCATCATCATCATCATCATCGGTTTCTTTCTGGAATACAGGAAGAAATATATATATATATATATGAAATACACAAAAGAGGGCTTAAATCTTGATTTTATATACACATACAATTTTTTTTTCGAGGTCATTGGTGCAAAGGGATAAAAACTAGGCGTGGTTTTAACCTACAAAACCTTTAGATTTGGTTTTTTTTTTTTTTTTTTCGTTCCCGTTTTTGGTTTCCTTTTTTTTTTTGGTGCAAATAATGTAATATGCGTAGTAATTTTTAAAATGTATATAAGGGTGCAACTTATATAACCAAAAAATATATAATTTATATAAATATCACATGTGCATATATATATATTGTAATAAATCTATATAATATATAAGGAATTAAAACATCTGCCCTAATATTCTACTTTCTACATTAATTTTACTTTTATATGTAGAGTACAGGACCAAATTTAAAATATATAGTCTATATATATATAAAATAGTCCTTAAAATCTATATATATATATATATATTGTATATGTATATATTGACCTTATTGTACATTCATTTTCTATATATTATATATAATATAACACATTTACGTAATTCGAAATATATAATTTTTGAAAAAATCCTTTATAAATTTTCATTTTTCAATTTATATCCTATTACAAAAATATACGGTATTAAATTTTAATGTACAATATATTTTCATTTTTGCAACAAATGCAAATTGACATTATGCGACGGAGAAGAGTAAATGACGTTGAAATTTAATACTTGTGAATAAACATTTTTTTTATTTTATTTCTTCCTTTTTATATTACATTTATATTTTTGCATATATTTACCATACATTTGGCAATGTCATTACGTATAATTTTAAAATATATATTGGTGAGGAAACAAAACAAAAAAAAAAAAAAACAATTGCAAATATGGCGTCCTTTTTTCTTTTTTTCTTGTATCCTTTTGTATGTGTAATGTGGTACATTTTAAAAAATACAAAAAGTGAAATGTGGGAATTATTAATATCTATTAGAATATATATTTATAAATGTATTACAATGCGTGTATCTGTGGTGTTGAGAGATGCCATTTGTAATAAAAATAACATTTGTAGTATGGCAAGCAAATAACTTATCATAAATTTAATTATTTCGATCGTATATATATTAAATATATAGTTGATTGTAAAGTAATATTTACAAAATTTATCAAATAATTATGTAATTTATAGATTTGTTTGTATTTTTATTGTTATTATTTTTAACATAACAATATTAATAATTAAAGTGAAATTGATTTTGTATTTGTAAAAATATAGCGTGTGTCGTCTATATCGATTTTTACCGTATATAATTCTATGTCATTTGGTTGCTTCCAATTATAAACTTTAGTCTAGTAACAATGTCCGTAGTTTGTCCGGAAAAATGTCCGCATTATATGTATATTTAGTCCGTACTTGCAATCCCAGGAAATATTTATGGATTTCTTACGGATATCCGCTGGAGTTTTATATGATGAGTTCAATCCTGTCCATGGATTTTTATAAAAAATGCTCTTGGATTATCCGTATATTTCCTATGATAATTTCTACGGATTTTCCATAGCCGTATTTCTCGTTGCAATTATTCCACAGAATATCCATAGAATTTATATTCATTCATTTTTATGAACAGATCCATAGATTTTGACAAAAATATAAGTCATACTACAAATGCACTAGCACAAATATTTTGTTACACAGCAGGTTGTAACTTGTTGAAACAAAATTGAATGCAATAAATATGTTTATTTATTAAAATGCAGTAAATTCAGTAACACGATTGTGAAATTAAATTAATAAATTCATAGAACAATTTTGTAGAAATTTGGCAAATAAAACACGCTTTCATAAACAAGTAACAAAAACTGAGGATAAAATCCCAGAAAAGTCTTACAAAATAACCTCGGAAATATATCGATTTGAATTGCTGTGGTTGTTTTAAAAATTATTAAAATAAATTTTAAAAAATGAGGATTATATTTAGATGAGCGAAATATACAAAATTCAAACCAAGACAGTGGATAATTTATGCAATAAATTATGGATACAATACATCGCAGATAAATGTTGGAAATATTACCCTGACAATCCTAAGATTTCAATTCACCTAAATAAAATGCTATTATATTAAGTGAAAAATCTTTGGACATTCTTTGGATAAATTCCCTAATATCTTTTTCCATAGAAAATATGTGGACGATTTCCACGGAAATTTTCCTCATTTTTCAAAGTACAGACAAATTGTTACTAGGGTTAGTAGCAATTATGTGTTTTTTTTTATGCAGCTATTGGTTCGTAACAAGACATATGTGAAGTTTATATGTTGTTGATGACAGAACGAACGTACGTATCATAATTGTTTTAAAAAAAATTCTGTTCTGGTTATTTTCCTTCAAATATGACCAAATTAAAAAAGTTAAATAATAAATTTTTCATATAATTGTGCGACAGATTGCATGAGAGGTTCAATGTCTTGGACTTGTTGAGAAACTCGATATTTTGCATCCGTATAAATTTAATGAAATTCATCAAACACAACGATATGCATTTCAAATTCAATGGAATCAACCCGATCGACGAATCATTATCACATTAACATGACGTCAATCAAAATCTTGTCATAACGAAGCACAAATCACATCGACTGCTGAATTGTATCGAGAAAACATTGTATTCTGTGCTGTTATTCCAAACTACTAAACAATAAATTCAGATCTGGAAGAAGCAATCATAGAAAAATCTCTAGAAGTACACACAGACATTGATATTTGATAACTTGGTAAATTTATATAAACTTGATTGTGATGTGATTGTATCATTTATTATAAAATTTGTAAAACTATTTGAATGTTAACAGTTTCTGCTGAAATCGTATTTGCAACAGCATTTTTGATGATATTTTTTTTAAATTTTTTTTTACGTCATATATTGCTCCAAGTGGAGCTTTATGTCATCTAATAAACCTTTCATTACACAGCCAAGTTGGTAAATTACGCCGCATGCATGGGAGTATATAACAATTTACCAATTGTACTGTAATTAACGAAATAAAAGATAATTTTCAGACTGCTATTATTTTTATATGGCTGAATAGCCGCCCATAGTGATGTGGAAGTGTGTGCAGACATTGTTAATCTTTGAATAGCATCCAACACAATATTTTCAAAGATATTCGTTTTTCTCTTTATTCCATAAACGAACAAATGGTCACCCAGCCGGAAAATTTCAATATTAAAATAAATACCGAAAAATTTCCTATGAAAAATAGCATGAATTGCACCTGCTATATTTCATGATTAATAATATAGTTATATATTTGATGCTATTGATTACCAAGAAATTCTACAAAGTTGTCATGAAAAATGACACAAAAATTCAATCCTGCATATACGAAATGTGTTTTGCATAATATTTAGAAATTTTAAAATTCCTGCACCAACACGCAAATCTTTTCAATTACTATAATCGAATATGTTTTTATATAATATATATATTCTAATCTATAAATTGTTTTAACAAATTGAACTATATATGAACTTATATAATTATTTAGGTATATAAAATTCAATAAATTTAAATTATTATATAATTAACACTCCCTTAAAATCATATATAACCATAAATATTTATTTATATGCGCCTATCGGAACCATAAATTTTCGGTATATATATTACTATTTTATTATCATTATTATTTGTAATATTAATAATAATAAAAATAATAATAATAATAATAAAACAGTTTTATTCCTATATTCATGTTTTATTATAAATTATAAATAAATACAAAAAAAACCTTCACATATTATACATTTAATGTATTTTATATATGCGTTGATATGTGTATGATTACATGATATTTTTCAGGCTGTATGCCTAAATAATTTACTCTAATAGTATTATTATATGATTGTTTCTACAAAATATATATATATTCATAGTATATATATGATATGCGTTCCGTTCTATCTACAATAGTTATTACAACTTAATTATAATTGCTCACATATATTTTTTTTTTATGGATATAAATGTGGCAATAGAGAAAAGACATTTATTTAAATTATATATTTGAAAAAGTAAAAATGTGAATAGTACTCTGTGCGGTGTATACGCGACTATATAAGCGTGCATATAATATAATATGCGTCGATTGTTCATAAATTTTATATTTTTCTATATAGTATTCCAAGTCACGCAAATTTTTTCCCTTATATGAAAGTAATAACGTATATAACACATACCATATATATAAATATATATATATTTAAAATTATTATATAACCTAAAATTAATATAATACATATAATAAATATGTGTAAAAGCAATTCGTATATATATATAAATATACAGGGTGTCCCAATTTTCGACGTCAATACGAAAACACTAGGTTCTCTGGGTCATTTTGCGTCGAAAATATCATATAACATTTTGGCCGATTCGACTTCGGTACGAAGTTACACGCAAATAACTAAATTTTCAATCAGACCATGTTTTGCATTCTACTGGGATCAATATCTCAATAACTAATTAACCGATTTTAAATTTTTAATACACTATTAGCATTAGCATACCGAGATCTTTAATTTGACGTTAAGATAAGGTAATTTGAACATGTGGTTATCCAGATACTTACAGGAATGTTGACAAATAGTTTAATGCCATTTTTCTTTTTGAAAATTTGTTCAAGCATAAGTCGAAAAATTATGATGAAAAATTTTTTTCGGTATAAGTTTAAAAACTTGCCACATTCATAAGCTTTCGTTTAAGCTATAACATTACGATAGGTCTCAACTGGTTCCAAAGATATACACAAATAACTACAACGATGTAGGCATAAAATTGATTTTCGTTATGGAAAAATTTTATCTTTTTTTGGTTTTATCCAGAACCAACGATATGGACGTCACAGATAATTTATTCCATACACTCCTATGCATTCACTCAAACCTTCACACACAAACAATCTCATACACAAAGGCCTACACACATAAACCCACAAAAGTATATTTTCGACGCAAAATGACCCAGAGAATTTAGGATTTTCGTATTGCCGGCGAAAATTGTGACACACTGTTTAATATCCTTATAAAGGTGTATAATAGGAATTTTTATTTCACTATATACATTGGTGTTAATGGATTGATTTAAGTTTGTAATTATTATTTATTAATTAATATATAGTATAATTTAAATAAAATTGAGAGTTTATTGGAGCTATACAGAAAGCGTCGTTGACGCACCCGTATTATTAAGTTATAAATTCTTCATATATTGTATATATTAATAATATACTGTAAACATTTAAAAATATATATTATAAATATAGCGAGATTTCTTATAGTATATTCTATATAAATTATAAATGATGTAAATAAAAGATAATTTTAGAAACTTCCGCATCACTGATTACATAGTTTCCTGTATATGAAAAACCACATATATATAAATAGATATAGATTTCCTTCGTGTTTTTCTATTATAATCCATTGTACAAAATTATTATCCCCAAAAAGAAAATTTATTATTATATGTTTTTTTATTTGATGACAATAATATGTGACATCTTTTCTTGTTTTTTTTTCTATTTTATTCCATATATATTAAAAGATAAATAATGTCTATATCGGTTAAATTATTATTATTATTATTATTGTAAAAATATTATATAACTCCTCTATATATAAATGTATGGAAAGAATCAAAGAATGGTCCATGTACGCAGCATCGATATTCAACGATTATATATATTACAAATGCGATTTCCGTTTGTGTAAAGTGTTTGTGGTTGTTAACAAAATCAAAAGAATATAAATAAAATGTCCATTTTCCGTTTTTATTTTTAGGGATGATGTTGCTGAGTACATATTTTTGTATATATAAAAAAAATACAAAAACATACATATAAATCATTTAAAAATAAATAATTTTTCTTTTGCAATTGCATGGCGCTGTGAAAATAAAATCTATATTATATAAAAGTGTTTGTCAATATGATTTAGATGATTTTTATTTTCATTTTTATACTCATATAAATATATAATAGTTATAATAACATAATTTGTAAATTATTGCTGTAATTGTATTTGACAACCATTTTTACAATAATTTTTCAATTATCCGATTTTCCGCACAACACGATGAAAAACAATCATCATGTTATAAATTTGTATATAGAAACCCCCAAAGAGATTTACAAAATTTTTTAAAATAAAATTAATTAAAGCTAATATTTTTATATATTTTAAATAAATATTTATAAAAGTTCAATTATAATGAATTTGTGTAACTTAACATTGTGTAATAATAATGATTTGTATAGATATAGTTTAAGAAATATGAATTTATGATATGTTAAAATAATATGTATGGTTTTATTGATAATAGTTTATATGGATATTGAAATACAATATTTAATAACATTGAAAATTCCACCCACACAAATACAACGGGGTTATCGAACAAACCGTCCTATATTGATATGTTTTTAATATAACATTACAATTATATGTATGATAACAAATTGTATTTTAAACTATGCCCATTAATACGACGGAATTTTTTTTTTTTCTGGTCATATATTGCTCTAAGTGCAGCTTTATGTCATCTAATAAACCTTTCATTACACAGCCAAGTTGGTAAACTACTCCGCATTCATGGAAGTATATAACAATTTACCAATTGTACTGTAATTAACGAAATAAAAGATAATTTTCAGACTGCTATTATTTTTATATGGGTGAATAGCCGCCCATAGTGATGTGTGTGTGTGTGTGCAGACATTGATAATCTTTGAATAGCATCCAACACAATATTTTCAAAGATATTCGTTTTTCTCTTTATTGCATAAACGAACAAATGGTCAGCCAGCAGAAAAATTTTAGTATTAAAATAAATACCGAAAAATTTCCTATGAAAAATAGCGGAATTGAACCAGCAATATTTCATGATTAATAATATTTATTGCGGCGCTATGCAACTGCGTTACTGAGTGATTTAGTGACGGAATATATAATTATAATCTCACTTAAATCTCTACCTAATTTTTAGCTACTCTATCACACAAAACTAATTCAATTGTTCTAATAGAACTATTAGTGTTATGGTCGATTGTTATAGGTTTTTGCCAATTGACTTGTCATAACTCTACTGAAAATAATTAATTTTAATGATATCACTGATTGCAGAAATGTGAATAATTAAATAGCTAAATTTTGTACTCAATAAAGCAGTATCAGACGTTTTAGAGGGTATATGTCTTATTGTTGAAACCATAACTTATAATTTAATATTAATATTGTTTAAATAATAATTAATCAATCATTGATTGTGTCGTACTCTCCTTTTAAATTCTCAAAGATACAAGGTTCTATGAGGGTATACGAGACCAACGTACCCAATGCAAATAAAATTGTTACATTTTGGTGTCACTCCAACATATTATATATTTGTTTATGTATAGTAAAATATTCTACGCATATAAAATTAATAATTAATTTATACTCAATTATGCAATGAATATATTTTCCAGTACCAGATTCTTTTAATTTTCATATATATAAATACAAGTAATTATAATATTGCAAAAATCCAATTGATATGGACCGTTTTTTTATGACATTTAATTGGATAACCATGCATTGAATTTCTCTGAAAATATTCGTAAAACTATGAAGTAGTTATATATCGTATATACAAAATTATTATTCAAATCTTACGGAATGTATAGCATAGCATTGGCATAAATAACAATTAATTAAATAATTATTATCCACAAAACAAATTGATGCATGTGAAATATCAGAAAATTTTCTATATATTTATTATCAACAAGAAAAACTATTTTCAAGTCATTGTATACACGATGTTTTTTTAGTTTTTATATGTATTATGGTATAAAAACAAAATAAAGAAAATTACAATTGCTGTAATTCTTTCATTAATAATAATAATAATACTGATAATCGGTTATCAGGTTTATTGATAATTATCCTATAAAATATATGAACCATTTACGATTGACTATATACAGATAGATATTATATTTTTATTATGAAAAGTTAATAACTTTTAGCAAAAATCTTTTCTACATAATATAAGTTATCCAATAAATAAATAACAAATATAATAAAGATGAAGCAAATGAGTTTCTAACTATTATAAGACTTGAAAAAGTATAACGCAGAGATTATCCTATACCATACAATATATTGTGTATAGAGAATATAAAACTTTTTCTTGATATAAATAACTATATTTTAAGGAAAATAAAAAACATATTCAATTTAAAATCTATATATACACTATTTTTTTTGGTTATAACTTACTAAACATTAAAATCGATTTTTCAAATATAGATTTAATGTGAAAATTTACACATATACTGATAATATTCATATATCAATATGATGTGGCCGGCGGCGATGATGTTTATATAAATTTTAAAAACATCGCATTTATGTGGGTGTTCATACTTTATTACACACACACACATATATAAATATATACATTTTCTTATAAGTTTTATTATAATCAAAATATATAAGATAAGAAATTACATAAAATATAATTTTTATCGTGTTTTCTTATTGCCCCATAATAAATATATTTTTTAATTATATTAATATAGATTTTCTTCATATAAACGTCCGTATCCAATTTCCAATTACGAAGCTTTCTCCTGTTTTTAATATTTAATATATAAAAACAAATTCTACAATATATTATTGTTATATATCAAAAGGTCATTATATAATTTATGAGCTTTTAAAATTGTTATAAAGTAATATAATTAATTTTATATTCTGTCTAAACTCTAAAAAATTATATACATTTAAAAATAAATATTAAATTATATTATTTATCGAAATATTTCGTAATATAAATCAACCCGCATTTAGTGGTGCACATTTTGTAGAGTTTATGTACGATCGTTAGACGTATCGGGTTCAATTACCGAAATTTACATACCAGAAATTATATATTCAGTATTTATTTTATGCATTATATTGAAATTTATCATTTTTTTCGATTATGATGGAATAAAAACAATAAACATATTTGTACATATATTGATTGGAGTTCACTATTCATAGAGATTAACCATATCTGCACACATTTGATCATTATGTCAGTAAATAATGTAATTCGGAAAACATTCATCTTACGATTATTTAGTAGATCAATTCATGGTTTGTTATATGTGAAGAGTAATTTATAAAACTTTATACGTATACGCTCCACTTGCCGTCACATTACTTCTTGATGATGAATGACGATGTACGATGATAACCAACATTACCTACCCACACAATATACAATCAATACATATATATACAGTGAATATTGTATACAAGCGATACACGGATAATAAACGAATATATTGCATTCAATCCATAATATTATAATCTCGTCGCATCACATTCAATTAATGTAAAATGAAATACGTTTTGAGTTAAATTTTTATGTAATATAAAAAATATTGTATATTCAAGCGAATTTGTTTAAAAAAAAATTGTATTCAATGGAATATTTTTATTATACCACCACCGTCAGTCAGTTTTGGCTATATAAATATATAAAAATTCACTGTATATAACTTAATTTTAAAATATACTAATAAAAATGTTGGTATATATATGCAGGGTGTCCACGAGCGGTGCGCATTCCTTCAGCGGGTTGATGGGGGGTGGGACATAATTCTAAGTCTAAGTATATTGTTCCAAATAGCTATAATTTTAGTTTGTTACTATTTTATTTCTACAATTACACTAGTTTTTCAAACATTTATAACTTTTAAACTGTTTGTCATAGCTAAATGAAATATTTTACAAAATTGTAGCGAAATAAATTAGTTTTACTTTTTTGCCAAAAAAAAAAATAATATTGTATGTTGCGACGTTAGATTTTTAAAAAAAAAATTCATTTTAGTACGAAATTTTTGAGAAAACATAGTTATTTTTCAATTGTATTGTTCAATAAGTTGAAATTGAAGCAAGTTATAAAAAAATGTATAATACAAATTAATTCAGAATTTAATTCTCTACAAATTCGGTGTACGATAAATTTTCTGTATTTACTTTACTTTTGAAGTTATTGGTCCATTAATGTTGAGACTATCGAGACACATTTTTAGGGCCGTATCTCGAAAACAAAGCCCCTAATCGAGAAATGTTTATTTAGTAATTTCGACACTTAGAATTATGTCTCCCATCACACCCATCATTGAAGACGGAATACGTAACGCTCCGGGACACTCTGTATAATTTTTCTGACTATATTTATATATTTTTCATAAGAAAAAAGAAAACTTTTTCTTAAACATCAGAAAGTTTTGTTGTGCATAAAATGTAATTTAATAATATTAACTATATATATATTGAAAATTTAACAATAACTTTATCAGTGATTGATTATTGTTAAAAGTTTTATTTTATTTTTTTTTTAATGAAATACATGTAATTTTTTAAAAAGATTTTGCTAACCATAATTTTAAATAAAATATTAATTTGAATTTTTTTTATCTATATTTACAGGTAAGCGTAATTTTTAATTTCAATTGGCTAAGTAATGTAATTTTAAATGGAACATGACAAAAATAGCAACTGAGATGGATTATGTAAGTTAATGTATTATATCTAAATAAAGAATTTAACCATATATATTTATTTTTGAAACAACTATTGTGTATTAGTGTAGCGTTTTATATAGTTAAAGTTTTTATAATTTATAGAATATGTACAGACTTCTTTATATTTATTATAAAATGGCAGATGCCATAATAATTTCATTTTGAAATCTCATATATGTAAATTATAAATGTTTCTTGTTTTTTTTTTCAAGTAATGATGTATACATTCTACAATGGATTTTATATTATACATTTACTCTTTTATAAATTCATATTTATAATTTCCCGTATATAAATGTGTGTACAATGTGTATATGGTAATGATAAATATCTGCAAATCTTCTCGTTTGATCATAAATTATAACGATTTAAATCACATATATATATATAAAGAGATATACACATACACAAATATAACATACATATTGTAATATAGTCATGTCAATAATTTATGAACATAATTCACATATGATGTAGTAGTATTTATATTTATAGAGATATTATATGATTATGAAATATGAAACATATTTTCTTTTTGCAAATATAAACTTATCGCATATAAGAACTTTTATATTTATATTTTTCATATAACTCTATAACATATATATATACGAGTGAGTTACTTATTTATTAATACATACAATATAACAATTTATATACCTATATGAAGATATAATATAAAATATAAATCGATGGGGATAACCAAAGAACCCATAAACTTATCAATTTAAAGTCATTCATATATATATAAAAATAATATAGGTTTTCTGTTACAGAATATAAATTTACCATTTTATTTCATACATAATCGCATTTAAAAATAAAAACACTAAAAAAAATATTAAAATAAAAGTAAAATAATAAACGAAGGTATATAATATTCAATAAAATAAAATAAAATTCGTAATCCAACCATTCAATTTTTTTTTCTTCCTTAATTTATTGCGATTTAATAAAAGATTTATTGTGAATATTCATATTCCGATCGTCGCTTTTGTCGCATTGTTGGTATACACTTCAACTGAAAATAAAGTTGACTCTTGAAAAATGTGAATTTATCTTTATATAAAAAGTTGCTAATATATAATAATTGGTGTATAAGGAAGAAATTTACAAAATATAGTTTAAAATTTAAACATTTTAAAGTATACAAAAATTGTCCGAATTTTGGCAAAATGTGTATAGCAATATTTCTCATTCTATGATGTGAACTAAGAATTTGTTAAATTTTCATTTTATGTATTTATGTTCAGTGCTACGTCCATCAAACGATACATAATCACTTTATGATGAGGAACAAAATTACGATATTAAATTACTAACAATTTTATGAAACCGTTTGAGTGCTATGGGTTTTTAGTAAATTAATTGAAAATTGCTATGAGAAATTGAGAAAAAATATTTTTTTATTCATAAAATTACAAATATAAGCAAAAAAACTAAAAAAAAGTGACATATTTCAATAATTTCTTAATTTATTTTTGATTTTTGTAGATAAAATTATGAGTTATAATTGAAAATCACATATTTGCTGCCTTTTCTTTATCATAAATTTTATATTTTAGAAAAAAATACCAGTTTTTTTTCTCTTTATTTAGACACATTTATGTTTTCCAATACATGTGCCATACACCCCTTTTTTGCAAATGTTGCAAATCAGTTGGGAACGCTTGGGATTTGTAGCACCTGTTGTACTACAAACAACGCATTTGCGCAATTTCGTACCGGGTAGTCTTTCTACGTTGTATCTTGGCCTGGATGACGAAGGTGTTTCAACTAAATTTTTTGCTGAGCCATTCGTTTTCGATAGTTTCAATTATTTTGGACGTGTACTTCAGTCTGCTCAATGGCTTTGTTTTATCGTGACTGTATAATATATACTCCCTTAATTTTTACTTTTAATTACAATGTCAATTTTCGATAAAACTTGCAAAACAGTACGCACCGCGCAGCAGTCCTCATCAACTGAACACCAAACTCTGACTGACGCAATCGTCACTAAATCGACGAACCGCAATTTTGGCGCATTAACTATTCGTCGCTATACCGACGATTTGCACTCAAACGGTTAAGAACATATCAAAGAACATCAATAAAATGGTATATATATAAATTGATGTTTTCTTGATGTACATTAAATTTGTGTAGACATTTAAACGGAATTAGTTGAGTTTTCTTAAGGACTAAACAAAACCTAAGAAGTTTAAATTCAAAATATAATTTCATAACTTTATATAGGAATATACAGCTAGAGTGTGAATATATAGATTTTCTTCTATCAATAAATATAGATTTTTATCTTATATCGCTATAAATTTTTTTGTTTTCCTTTTGTATACATCATAAATTAGAAAATGTTTTTAAATTTAAAGCTCATATCGTCTTGTTTTATTATTCACAAATACAGTATTGTAATTTCTATATTTTATTTATTTCTGATGAATAATTTCCATTTGGATGATTAATCGAATTATATACAAAAAAATATGTCTTTTGTTTTTGTTGAGTGCATTCAAAAAGAAAATAATAATAATAATTTGTATTGTCAATGGTTTTCTGGGTTTTTTTTTCTTCTATTTTATATAATACATATTATTTTGATATCGATATAATAATTTAATTATTGAAATCAAAGCGATTTATTATTAAACATTAATAAATTTTAACCCATATAGAAATTGTATAATCTTTTATATTTTATTCAACACAATTTCAAAAATTCTTTTTTCGTTTAAAAAACAATTTTTTGAAACTCTTAATCGCTTTACAAAGAATTTCAATATAATTGTTATTCTTTTATTTGAGTCTTATAATATTGTAGGTAAAGAGAAATACTAATTCAGCACACCTAACTAAAATATGGTTTATTTTTCTAAACCTTTTGTATAAATAACAATGTTACACACAGTGAAATGAAAGTATAGAAAAAGTTTGATTTAAATATATTTTTCTTAAAGATGTGTACAAAATAAACAAATTTTATGTGGACAATTTTTTGAAAGTAATGGAAAATTTTTCGGAAAAGTGTATTTTCTTTAAAATTACTTTTTCTTCGATTTTCATTTTTCCAATAGATTTTGAAAATTCAATATATGATGTAAGTAAAAATTCAAATAACCATTATTATCAATAAAATATTAAACTTGTAATAATAACTTTTGATTGTGAAGATAGATTCGCTTGATTTATTCGCCAAACATTGTAAATATATTTTCAAAATCTATTGAAATTATAAAAATCGGAGAAAAATTGGGTGGGAAATATGAAAAACTAATTTTAAGGAAACTACTCAGAAAATAGTTTTCACAACATATGTTTATTTTATACTTATCTTTAAGAAAAAATATATTTAAATTTTTTCTAGTTTCGTGCCATTTATATAATTTTTTATAACTTTTAGTCGTATTGTAATATATTAAATGCTATAAAATCAAAATCATTTCTAAAAAATTACAAATAAAAATCACTTCAATAATATTTGTTTACATTTCTTAATATAAAATTCACACTTTTCAATATTTCTCGTTTTGATTGTTTAAGTTCGGATTCACATAATAATAACTTATGTATTACAATTTATTATATTATATAATTACATATGGCTGAATCGCTTATACTATACGCAGTAAAATTTAATTACTTTAAAACAATTTTTAAATGTCAAAATATTTTAAATACCAAAATTATATTTTATGTACTTATTTATCAATATGGGATTAATATTTATAAATTGTATATGTTTCAACTTTCAATCTTTTAACATCTTGACATCATTTTACTAATATTTATAATTATCTTTTTATATTTGATTCCGATAATAGTTCAAAATTGAAGTCCTTGAAATTTGGAAAAAAAAAAAATAAAACAAAAATTTGTATTTATTGAAATTAAATTAAAAATATCATAATAAAACGTAATTTTATTAGTACCTAATTGGTATTTATAATTTTTATTTAATTTACATCAATATTTACGTATCGTGCGTAAAACAGATTGTATTTTAAATATATAAAATATATATATTTAGCCAAGGGCAAAATTGTTCTTTATAAACATCACAATAATCGGTGGATTTAGAAATAATTACGTTGTTATTTCAAAATTTTTTTAATGTTTGTTTTAAAAATAAATTTTTATTAAACTTATTCAACCAAAAATAATGTAACATTTAATATTTCACAATAGAACTGCGTTGTTTGATATTTGCAAAAGATTGTAAAATCTAAAAAAAAGGTCAACAATTTGAGCCAAGTATCTATAACAAATTGGACAGTCAAGTGTGCACTGAATAGAATCCAACATCATTTTATCAATGCTCTCTAAATTAACTTGTAATTATGAAATTACCATGTTTTAAAGTAAATTGTTAGTTTGTTTTTTTTTTGAAAGATTCTCGTTAATGGATATGTGAAAAATGCAAGAAACATTTAAACCGTTAGTTAAATCATGAAATAAATATTGATGGTATATGTATGGTTTATGAAAAGTTCCAATTTACAGAGGTGGGTTCTCCCAAAACTACAGCTCCCTTCTAAAAAATATATCATTTATATTAAATATTTGTTGTATAGTTTTATAATTTTATAAATATCTAAATATCTTTGTTATCGATAGGTATTACTATGAGAATGTATGGTTTTTTAACCCTCTGAACTCCTTTGTCGTGTGTGGTTCGACATTATATTTCTTACACCAACTCCTATGTGGAGTCAAACTCGACATTATAATAACGCAAATTATATATTTTTATGTATTTTGTAATAAAAAATATATATATTGTATTTTACAAATTTTTGTTATTGATACCACTTTTTATGCCTTTTTTGTAAATTAATTAAGGAGTTAGTAATAGGTAATTAAAAAAAATATTAGGATTTCAAAGGGTTAAAGTTGTCGGTAAAAACCAGCAATTATGGTATTGTTGTACCAACAACACAATACTATATACAACATTAAAATAGTTTAACAAACGAAATAAAAAATTTTTTCCAAATATGTCTATTGCATGCAATTTGAATTAATTTAATATAAAACACATAAGTTTTAATTTTTGTTCGTCATTATTGCACGCACTACATTCCAATCCATTTTTTGAAGTCAATAAAATTTTATTGTTCAATAAAATCTTTAGTCGTTTTATTTGTTGTATCATCATTTTAACTCTTCATGCGTCGGTTTTTTTAATATTTATCACGATTTTAAATGTATAGGAGAAGAGGCAGGCAGGCAGGCAGGCGGTGGTGGTCATTTATTTGTAAAATTTGGTTATATAATACATTTATTAAAGATTTTGTTATTTCTTTGCCTTTTTATATACTGTCTTCAATATTATGATAATGATAAAGTTTTTCGTACATGTTTTTTTAAATTAAATTCATAAATGGCAAATTTAATTTTATATTATCCAGACCGCAGACAAAAATGTATGTTAATCTTTTAATTTTTATATTTTTTTTCTTCATCATAATATAGCTACATTAGAAACAAAATTTGTATTATACGTGCAAATACTATATATATATTGAAGTAGTAGGCGGTGTAGAAAAAAAAACCATCAGTTACCTACATTAACATATTTTTAATATTATATTATTTTTCCATATATTATAAGAAAGTAAAAATCTTTCGTTTGATAAGATAACCATTCATTTTTATTAATATGAATATACGAAAAATTTGTATTATATGCTTTTTGGGAATGATGGTATGGCAGTTGTGTTGTATTATGTTGATGTGTTGTTGTTGTTGTTGTTGTTGGTTTTTTTTTTTCGGTGACATGAAGTATCACATAACTATTGTTGAAACGACCTTATAAGAACATCACATTTGCAATTTTGGACGATAGAGACTATAATTTTGTAGATTTTTTATGTAAAAAGAATTGTAAGTAGTTATATTATAAAATATGTATTTATATATATATATAAGCTTTACCACCACATAAGCTTAACCTAAAATGATATTGTTATATGTGTGTGTGTATATTATATTATATTATGTCTAAAGTTAAGTCGATCACATTTCGTTTGTATCATAATACAATACAATTTATTTATTGTAGTTGTATAGGATGAGGAAAAATGTTATCCGCGTATATAAAATATATAAGACAGAGTTTTTGAATTTTTGTGTAACAGATTGCAATTGATTGTTGTCGAAATGGTTTATTTATTCAATGAGTTTTTAACAAACGCAACAACAATAACAACATGTCAACATATAGAAGAATATATTCAGAGAACCGATATCGTAACAAAAAATTGATTCCAATAAATTTATTATTTGTGGTATTGGTTTATTTTACTTAAATAATATAGATTTTTCTTAGTTCTCTATCATTTATATAGTTTTTGTAATATATTTTTATATAAAATATATTTGGTTATTCTTTTCGATTATATAAAGACTATTTATTTTTTTTAAATTATTTTTTATTGTGAGTGATTTTGTTGTTATGTTAATGTTTATTAATATCGTCGCAACCAATCATTTAAAAAATACATTTTCTTTCGTTATAAAATATAGTTAATATTTATTTATAAATAAATAAAGTTACAATTATGTTATTGGTATGTATGGTGGCGCCCTGTTTATATTTGTATATTGTTACTTTATTTTTATGATAAAAATATAAAATATCTGTCTCTCTGCATTTTAACATTAAAAATAAATTATAAGAATTTTTATGTTATTATACTAATAAAATTTCAATAAAAAATGTATCCGTGCTCGTCTTAAATGTAAATTGATAATTTTTTTGTTGATATTTTTATCATATATGTTAATTTATTTGATTATATATAAAGATCAGTTGTTTCATAGCAGCCTTTTTAACTTTTCAACAATATCCTTGTATATAAATAAATATATAAATATGTATTGTAAAATTTTTAACAATATATAATATTAACAAAATCTCCTCCCACTATAAAAAAAAAACCCATGCTTGCACCCTTTTCCATTTTAAATTGAATTTAAACTGTTTGGCATACGATAGGGATAGGGGTGGTAATCTTTTAACATATTTACAATATTGAAGTTTATACAATAAATATTTAATTTAACATTATGTCATACATTCATTAGAACTTTATAGTAATAATAATTTTTGTAACACATTAAAAGAATAATCATAAAATATTTTCTATTTTAGTTTGTATTTTTGTTAAATTGTTTTACTATTTAATATTATTAAATTTATCGATTTTGTCTATAAATTACATTGATTATTATAAGAATTTATTGTCGCGAATGTTATATAATTTATACCATATATTTGATTGATTACATTTTCTACTATACTCATTATAAAGAATGCTATTTCGATATTATACCAATATATTTATATATATAATATTTGTCTTTCATGTGTACAGTTGACTCTGTTTGCAATAAACTTTCATGTGAACGGGATTTTTTGTTTAATATTCATCCAGAGTTTATTACGCATACAACTTATTTCTTATGGAAAAATTTTCAATCAAACCAAAAAAATTGTTTAATATACAGACTGAATTTTAATGAATACAGAGCTTATTATAGCCAGAGTCGACTGTACAAATATATATGAAATTATATTGTTAAATAAATATATTTGCTAAAAATAACACAACAAATAATTTATATTAAAATTGCGAAAACAAAAAAAAAAAAAAATGAAAAGAAAAGAAATAAAAAAAACGAGAATTTTCCAAAATAAGAAAATGTATAAACCATAAAAAATAAATAAATAAATAAATAAATAACAATGGAAAAAAGCAATATATACAATAGACGAAAAACACAAAAATACCATCACATATTTGAAAACATAATAATAACCATATAATAATATACAAAAGGAAAAAAAATGAACGAAACAAAAAACTCATCATCTACTCCTTGTAATCACAAAAATATATGGAAAAGAAAAGGATAAATTTTTGCCACCTGAGTCTCATCATTTCATATATGAATATTATTATATATTTTTTTTTGTTATATATTTACGTGAAACCACACACCAAAATATAACCGAACATGGATATATTTATAGAAGAATTTAATAACATAAAGGCTAATGCATAACATAATTTTTCCAGCAAATTCTCAATACACACACACATATTTTATGCATATATTATTTGTTATGTATATTTTATAACAGAAAAAGGAAAACCATTTTCATATTCATATCTTTTATGTTATATTGTATATATTGTTTCATATATTTGTGTTATCCTTTTGGAATCAATATATTTTGTCGTGGACAAAACATCTATAGAATTCTAAAATTATAAATAATTTTATATTAATTCCATTAATGGTTTGTTCAAATTACGTAACATCGTTTAATCCTAAGCTCCGGAACGATATTTCTCTGTTGCAGCACATTTTACCAATACCATTACCAATTCGTATACCAAAGTACAGCAGTAAATTTTTAATAATAATGAAAATGTAAATTTATAAAACAAACGTTGATTAATCGAAAAAAAAAAAAATTATTATTTTGGCATTATCTCTCCAAAAACATTAAATTACTTATTAATTTTGTGATGACTTTTATTATATACTTATATTATTTTGTGTATACTTAAGATTCCTTACTTTTTTGAATAAATATAATGATATTCTTGTTGTATACAATCGGTTATAGCAGCTGCAGCAGCTCAAATTATGTCACCACCACGTTGTTAATTCTCTGTTTTAACATTATTGTCTTAAAACCATGTAAACCGCTCGTTAAAAGTTATTGTATTCAATTACGTATTGACATATAATCTCTGTAATTTCTATACAAGCAACCAATGCGTTTCCATTGCCCGTTGTTTTTGAATTGAAATAATGAAGTAAAATTACCCGTATAAAATGCAATTCTTTTGAAATACAATAATATTTATATGTTTTTCAATGAGATAAACGTTGTGTTAAATACTAAATATTAATATAATAACAAACCTAAAAAAAATATCAATCAATTCGATGAAAAAAGTATAGAAATAGTTGGAACAAATTCTACAAAAATCATAATTTAAGTATACACTTAATATATTGCTAAAGTTATATGCTTAACATTATCTCATGGTTTTTTCAATTTACCATTTTCCTATCGCCTGACGTCTGGCTGGTGCGTTGCTGTGCACAGAATAAAAATAATAAAAATAATATATTAATAAATGAAATTTATAAATATTTGCTATAAAAACCAATAACCATATAATATCGAAAATATGTGATATGTGAATGTGCATGAATAGGTGTAGGTGTTTTGATAAAATAGGTGTACACATATGATTTGACGGGTTTTATTTTATATTTATATATTTCTGATTGCTGGTAATTTGATGGAACAACTTCTATCGTGAATAGGAGTTGCGGCGTAACACATACCAACCAAGTGTCTGTAACGTTTGTTTGTTGACTATTGCAACACATTTGGGTGAGAATAGTCGATTTCATTGGGTATATTTTATCATGCGGTTTTGCTTTTTTTTATTTTTTGAACAATTTTTGATTCACATTGTGATTAGTTTTTGTAGAGTTTCAAAATTTTGTTTTGGAGTGGATTTCAGATGCAGTTTCTTCAAATGAAACAAAACAATATTGCATATCGCAAAACACGTTTATACTGAATGAGAACGATTTCTGATTGTCTATTTTTCAATATAATAATTTTCGGCTAATAATAACGTCATCATTATGTGCGATGAAATTCTTTGTTGTTGCAACAAATCATATTTGTACACCGATAATATATACTCATATACGACAAACGTGTGTATTATTATTAAAATTGATAGAAATTATATCAGTTGGGGTTTTTTTTTTTTGTTTGTTCGTATAATAACATTTCACTGTTTATATTATAACATTTATTAGCTGATAATAATAATATTATTATTGTATATGTTATGTGTGATTTGATAAATATAGACAATTTTTATAATATATACGAGCGTATATTGTTTCTTATACATTGATCAAAATATATCTGTATAATATAATACATTATATTAATAATATTTCATGCAAACTGTTATATTATATAATAAAATAAATTAAATTATATTATCTTGACCTGAAATTACATTCATCTTCAATAAAATACGTATAAGTACATTACATTTATATTTTTGTAATATCTGCATTATTAATACTTAATATAAATATATAACTTCAATAATAATAATAATAATAATATGTAATATCTTTTTATATATCTAACGCCTACAACATCCAATTATTACTCTTTATAAATAAATATAATAATATTAAAAATATATGTGTAACATCAATAACAACGACCATATAAATAAAATGAATATATATACAATAAATAAATACGTATACATTTTTGAAATAGTTATAAGAAATAGATAATTTTGCCTTTAAGCAATTTATATAGTCGTGAATACACAATTTTATTTATACATTTTTCAATATATATTTATTTATTTTTTTTTATGTGTTCATACGAGTCCAATATAAATTATAATCATCTATTCAGTATTCATCTTGCAAACATTCTGTAAGTTTTTAACCAGCTGCTGTTCGTGTTTTTCCTATATACTGCTGGTGATGTTATTCTTTACAATTACTCTCTGACTTATTAATCGCATTTTATATATTTATTACTAGTTTTGATATACTAATAATAATAATTGTATTTATTTATTTCTATACGTGTTTTATCATAATCATAAGTTCACAAGTATATATAAATTTATATTATAATATATTGATTGAGGTAATCGGAAATGATTTCTAACTGCGTTGTTATACGATATATACGTAAATTTATAGAAAATTTTTTAATAATTAATCAATTACTTATAGTCCTACACTCGCTCAACTCAACTTTCATTAAATTTTGTTTTATATATTTTTTAGAAAAACCGTATATATATAACTTCGATATTAATATGGTATATGTAATATGTTGTATATGTAATTTTGATGTAGAGATGTACTTAAAAATAGCGTAAATCATTATCAAATTCAACAATTGATTTACAATTTCCGAACCATATAAATGTTTATATTTAATTCTATTATGTTTATGTTATGGCTTAACAACATCCAATTTTCCAACATCATATTTTTTTTTATTCCATAAATGAACAAATGGTAATTTATAGCTGAAAATTTCTTATGTAAATATCTGGAATTAATTTCGATATTCCACGGTTACACACTGAACTGCTGTTTTAGTATGCAGGCTCACTAATTCTGTTGTGTTTCATTAAAAAATAAACTCAAACTCTTCAAATTCTTGTTGATGTGTGTCTTTCAGTTGGCAAACCGTAAATTTTGGTTTCAACTATTTGTATAAGAATGAAATCCCCATTAAAAACAATCTTTTCTCATAAATATTTCACATACAAAACTCGCTCATTACGTCGTAAATTACAATGTATTACACTATAAATTTCAAATTATTTTCAGTGAAATGTTAATATATCAAACACATTTTTTTTATTTTCAATAACTATATGGTTACGACGAATGTACAATATATATTATAGTAATGTCAGCACTTAATTGCATATAAATATTCTTTTTAAGCACATCTAAATTATATTTAAAAAAAAGCACAACTGATGAATATATTATTAAAAGTATGAATAAAAGATTTAAATGCCTTTTTATAATTTTTATATGGTTGAATGAATGCCAATAATTATTTCTATTGTAGAACAACACTAATAGGTAAATCTCGCACTTAAGGTTATACAATATATTTATATACATACAATTACCTTATTTAAAATAATTGTGTGGCGCACAATAATAATGACAATATTCTAAAAATGAATATATATCGTTACAATAATATATTAATAAATATATATATTAAAAAAAAAGAGTATCCACTTCACAAGAGTTGCAATATTGGGAATGCAATTGTGCATATGCATATAAGCATATTTATACAATTTTCCTATTCTCTATGGAGATTGGATTTTTTCTTTAATTTGTAATAAAACATTTTTATATATATTGGGATACTTTACCATATATTTACTTTGTCACATTTTGTAATTATTATATGTATGGTATATTTTATCTATTCGTGCTTGGAATGCATTTATATGCAATTAAAAAAGATTTTTCTATACACCTGCCCGCCCGTATTCAATATGCGTTTGTTGCTGTCTATATTTGGAAATAATAATGTATTGTTGTATATTGACTTTTAAAACCAGCAGCAGAAAATGCATTACTTCAATTTTTAATGTGGATATGTATATAGTGACCACACTGTCGCGCTTCATCTATAGCATATATACTCAATTAATATGGACACATAAAACTATACCCTAGACTGTCTTGTTAGGAGCAATTGTTAACTACACTTACTTGGGGCATGTTTCAATGGGCAGTGCACGAAACATTATGAATAATTTTCTTGATTGAAATTTATTATAAAATACAATAAATAAATTTAAAATACATTAAAAAAGCAATGAATTGATGCCATGATGAATTGATATAATACCAGTCGGTAGTATTAATAACATGATTTTGCGGATAGCTGATGCAATAACTGCTGAATTATTTTTTAAATCAAAGTTTTACATTAAAATTCACTCTCATATTTTTGTCATTGTCATTTTGTTAATTATTCCATAAAAATCCATACCTAGATTGCTCAAAAATATTGTTAGAATTTCCAATGAACATTACAATGCTAGAAGTTGATATATATAATACTTTAAAATTTGAATATAAAATCCATTGGCGGCATAATCATCATAATTTTTTTCGTTACTTTTCTACAATTTTTTTTTCTTCATATGTCACTTTGTTGAGAGATGCACAACAACGGCATAAATGTGTGAATTGATTTTAGCGAGTTATATATATATTTTTGAAATTTGAAATAAGGTGCAAATTTCATTATAACAAATTCCATAATAAATTGTATGTGTCATTTTTGATTAAATAACTATTATTTATTATACAATTTATAAAATACATATATACAAATACAAATACTTGAAATAATTTTATTAATCATTGTGCAATGAAATGACTTTGAACTATATTATTACTTTTTTTTCTTATTTAAATTGAACTGGTTTTTATTTGCAAAAAAATTTCAAATATTTATAAAAATTATTTTAAATTGATTTTTGTACAGACAACTATAATCTCTTAATTTGGATATTATATCGTAACATATACGTAAATTTTATTGAATTGACTTAAGTTTTAAAAATGAATGAAACGAGTGTGAAAGATGGTAATGTCATCGGCATTACGTTTAATTAATTATTGTTATTATTATTATGTTCGATAAATTTTTGATATTGGCATTAATAAGATCACAAGTAAATAAATGTAACGCAGATGTAAAATCGAGTGTGAGTGTTGTTATTCCAAATCTTTCAATAATTAATAACTAATGGGTTGGGTTGATGATAAGAAAATTATATTTTCATGAAATGAAATTGATTTTGTAATTTTTATGATAAATTCATGATTCCGAGGTAACATAGAAATTGTGGTTATTTTCGATTGGTGTTACCTTACACAATCTATTCTACATCACCAAAGTGATGATTTCTGTCGAAAAACGGTTGATGTCATTACGTTTTGAATTGCCTATCTGAAATATTAATTTATAATTTTAAGTGGATCCTTTTAATTCTTGTGGAAGCCAATCGAGCTTTTTAAATAGTCTACGATATTTCAAATGATCTTGTATTGTTGTTGTTGATACCCATAAAATCTCTGTCTGGCATCTCACTCAATTATATAACGATCGGATTCGATTAAAGCTTTAATTTTATCGCCGTCATCAACAGTAGTTGGATTACCCGTACGTTGGTCAGCTATATGAATAAAAAATCATCGGTAGAATGAAATTTTGCAAATCAATTCTGAAACGTGCTTCTGTTATGCCATCAACACTATAAATTTCATGTATATCTTTGTGAGGCTTGGCATCTTTCTTGTCTTTCTTGTAGAGTAAATATCTATATATTTTTTTTCTATTTATCTATGATAATAATCATAAAAATGTTATTACAAACAGATAATTCATATACAAAATGTTCTATTTAATACAATATGTAAATTGAAATAAAATCCATTCAAAATATTTGTTTTTCCAACACCCTGTAATAATCAACACACTTTTCTTGTTTTCTACACACGTTCAGTATAGAAGTATTTTAGTAAATATACAAATATATATTTGTAATACATTGTGCATATAGTTATAGTAATAGGTTTTTCTTACTACATTCAGTTTAGTATATTTTGTTTATTTATACTATATAGTATTATAGTATAAACTCGTAATGTATTCTATTTTATTATATACGTTTATATAGTATACAATATTATCTATTGGACACATTATTACCTTGTAGGCGGTCATTCCACTTTAACTATATGCGAATAGTTTAGTAGATTGGTCTATCTATATATAGTCTGGTATGTCTTATATATTTAATACATGTACTATGCACTATTATAATATATAGATTATACTGTATACAAATAATATTATATATTAGTTTATTACAGAATAATTTAGAATAATAATAATTATAATTGTATATATTTTATTGGTATGGAAAACTTAATATATATGAATAACGTATAGGATAAAATAAATGAAACAATTTTTTTTATTATAATTTTTTTCCCATTATAATCGTATTATTTTTGATTGTCGTCCTAATGTTAAACAAAACGCTTGAAGTGATGGGAAATAATTCTTTGTAATGTATTTTTGCTGCTATTTTGTGAGATAACAAAATTATATGTCAATGGTTGAAAATTTTAAATGCAATTTAAGGCAAGAAGAATAGTGAACAATAAACACATTTTAATGATTCAAAATATATTTAAATAATGCAATTGTAGATATAATATTAAAAATTCAAACAAATTTTACTAAAAAGTGTAGTTTTAGCATATTTATAAAATAAATGTTTTAGAATATCACAGAGAACCATTATTTCAATGTTAGGTATATAATAGCGCGTTATTTAAAATGTTTAATTTCACAAAAATGTTAAATGATTAACAATTCAGTTTGTTTTTTTTCCTCCCAAACATTATACAATAAATTATTAATTAAATTCGTAAACACATTGTTATATTATTGTCAATGACAAATATGATATTTTTATACCACATATTTATTTGTATACTAATGCTATAGGACATTATTTATTCTTAGGTGTATCCACATAAAATATAAATAATAAATATTTCTAAAAATAATTCTGTTTGTGTGTGGGTGGGATTGAATATTTTCTGTTTATGAATTTATATGAAATTTCGAATGGGTAAATTGCAATTACAGAAGTTGTCATTACATTGATATATTAACTAAATTAATTAAACTAATTAACATAAGGATTTCTCTGCACTATTTACCGCAACGGTAACTTCTTCAAAAAAGAATTAACTGGATTGTAATTTTTATGTTATTGTAATGGAGTCGTCTCTTTAATTAATCTTCACTTCATATACGTCAGAAATGAGCGCCGTGTCATTGTGTAAAGTTTTACATTATTGAAAAGTGTATCACTTTAAAAAATAAAAACTCCTATTACAATATTTTTATTATGGTAGATCTTCTTAAGATGCTAAAATTTAACAATAAATTTGAAAATCAACAATATAATTAATTTTATATTATTAATTGATATATATTTTTTTGTGGTACATTGAACACCGGTAGAATATTGGCACCGTATAAAATATAAAATACTGCTATCATAATGCGGTATTATACAGTATACTATTTCATTAATCAAAACTATACTGTTTGTATGAAACCAGTAGCATTCAATTTATGAGATATTACATTTATTTCATGTTCGATTTTTATTTATTCTAACGTTTACAATGGCATTGTAATGTAATTTATTAAAATTTTTGCTACCGATAAATATGAAATTTCAAATTGTTTCATTCATATTCATATGAAAATATAGGCTGGCACTAATTTAACATTGATTTGATAAATTTTCAGTCAAGTTTTCTTAATAATTTACGTTTTTTTCTTGTAATTTCACTGTGCCTGGGCAGATTTTGTATATTATAAATGCAAATTTATAAAATTGTTGTCGATCGCTTCAAAATAATAATAATAATAAGTATTATCCATTTAAAGTATATTTTTTTTATTGTCCTTAATAATAATTTTTATAATCTTAATACAATTTGCTGTTTGTTTTCTCTAGAGTTGCTTATATCAACTCTCATCATCAATGTGGTGTATATTCTATATAACATATTCATCAAATCGATTATTTTTAAATACTGTAAATTTACATTAAACCTTTATTATATTAAATTAAAATCGGCTTCGCTTGGTCAATGTTGTTTTTATCCAAAATTTAAAAATATTAATGTAAATATTTTTAAAAAAACACATACAATATTTATCAAATCGTATCGCCCGACGTTTCAATTTATTTAAAATCATATTCATGGGTCTGTACAGATCATTAACAAAATATTTTTCATTATTATATCAATACATCAATATACATTTCAATAATATGAAATAGAATATAAAAGAACATTGAAATAATAAATAATATGCTTAAAAATAATAGTTACATTGTACACTTATAATAATATAGTGGTAAAATCGATACAATTAAAATTAAAACATTTTTTATAAAATTAGTCAAATTCACAAATAACAAAAATAAACTAAACCGTGTAATTATTCTGATTAAAACGTTACCTTTTTCGTGCGCGCTTCATATCAATTAAATTGCAGAAAACGGGTGCAATGTCATCGGTGTCTCTTTTTAGATGTTGTATGTGTGTTCTGAATAAGTGTGCAGCGCTTCAGTGGTTAATCGTTTTGCCAAATGTTGTTGTGTGGCTAGTACAAAAACAGTCCTGAAATCCGGATAGTGATTCAACAATTGAAAATCCATCAAGGCCGTTTTTGGTGTTGATAGATCATATGTCCTTTTTAAATCATGTTTATGTGTGTTCACACGGTTCTCCAGCTACTGTTTTGTCTGTCACACATATGACAAATTACATTTGGACCCAGGACTTCCATCACCCAGACAGGGAATTTTATAAATGACGTTTGTCTTCTTCCCATGCGGTACAAAATCCTTCAATTTTGAATACATATTGCGTAAGAATTTATAGTTTTTATATGTCAATCGTGTGTCGCCATAGAAACCAGTGATGACGTTACTTATTCCCTCAGACACACCATCAACATCTATATATTTTTTTCGGTTCAAATTACCAATATTTACATTATATTTTTAAATTTTGGATAAGTTGGTTATATTTATTATAAATTGTTTTTGAGTGTTTTTTTTTAATTAATAACATAATTCCTATATGTATAAATATATATAAGTTATATATTAATTAATGCATGATTATATATAATAAATTCATATCAAATTGAATTGGTAAACATTTGGTGGATTCTTTTTTTGTGAAAATATGTGGTTTTTTTTTTTTGTAGAAATTTTTCCAAACAATAGATATTAAATTTTATATATGAATAATTTTTCCAATTTTTGAATAATTTGGTTTTTTTTTATCATCTAACATACATACCATATATTTACAACAACATATTTATTTTTCATTATAATATACCTCATTGATATATTAATAATATTTTCAATGATTCATATTCGTATAGCATCAAATAAAACAATTTCACGATAAAAAAAAAATTAATTATTAATATTATATTGTTTGTATATTTTATAATATTTGTATATATGAAATTTCATAACTTTTAATATACGAGTATTATTTATCAGGTGTACGGGTTAATTTCCGCCGATCACACATATATATGGCGCTACAAGCGGTAGTAGAAAAACCAAAATGGCTGAACTTTTTTTTGTTTAAAAGCTGTGACATTTCTCTCCAATTATTAGTTGGCAGCGGACCTCTTATCGAGCAACAACATTGTTAAAAAAATATTTGAAAATGTCGAATTTAGTGTCAGTAAAACGCTAAATGCGGACATCATTGCTTTTTTGTTTTCGTTTGAAGAAAACTGCGGCAGAATCATATCGAATGCTTGTAGATGCTTATGGCGATAACACTTTATCAGAAAGAACATGCAGAGAATGGTTTCACCGATTCAAAAGTAATGATTTTGATGTGGAAGGCAAAGAGCGCCCTGGACAGCCGAAAAAGTTTGAGGCCACCGAATTGCAGTCTCTATTGAATGAAGACGACACGCACAACTAGAAGTTGCTCAACAAACCGTTTCCGTTCGCTTGAAAGCAATGGCAAAGATCCAAAAGGAAGGTAAATGGGTGCCGCATGAATTGACTGAAAGGCAACAAGAAAATCGAAAAACCATCTGTGAAATGCACCTTCAACGATACAAAAAGGAAGTCTTTTTTGCATCGAATCGTGAGTGGTGATGAAAAGTGGATTTATTTTGAAATTTCGAAACGCAAAAAATCATGGGTTCACCGGGCCAGCCATCAATACCGACTGCAAAGCCAAATCGCTTTGGTAAGAATAGAATGCTTTGTGATTGGTGGGATCAGAAAGGTGTGGTGTACCACTAGCTTCTAAAACCTGGTGAAACTGTTAATGCTGTCCGCTACCGACAACAAATGATCAATTTGAACCGTGCTTTGCTGCAAAAACGACAAGAATATCAAAAGAAACAACACAAGGTAATTTTCCTACATGACAATGCACCAACACACAAAGCAATACCGGTCCAGGAAACGTTAGAGGCGCTTAACTGGGAAGTTTTATCGCATGCGGCTTATTCACCAGACTTGGCTCCTGCAAACTACCATTTGTTTTCATCGATGGGTCACGCTCTTAATGACCAGCACTTCAAAATGTCTGAAGATCTCGAAAATTGGGTCTCTGACTGGTTTTCATCAAAGGAACAACAATTTTTTTGGCGTGCTATCCACAAATTGCCTGAAAGGTGGACAAAATGTGAAGTGATGGAAAATATTTTGAATAAAGAATTTTTGGGTTTTCTCCCACAAAAAATATGTTTTTTCACCTTAAAAAACGGCGCACTTTAACCAGTATACCTGATATATGTGTGTTGCGGTATGAGTGCCGTGTGCATTTAAAATACAAAAAATAAAATATAATTATAATTTTATGTAGAATAAATAAAAAATAATAAGTGGGGGTGTGTGTGTGTGTATAGTGAATTTTTCTGAATTAATATAAGCACAACATATGCAAATGATTTGCTAACTAACTTATCCATCGAATCGACTGTTATATAGATTAATTTTCAATCTGGAAATTGAGGAGAAATATGTGAATTATTACTTTAACAGACCAAAATCGAAAGTGGTATCCATATAAAATTTAACCTCTCATGGATGTATACAAATATTGTATATATAAATTGTAGTATATTATCAATAAAATGTAAATCTATATGTGATTATTTTCTTGTTTTTCTGTTGATTGATTATTACCGAAAATGTCAAAATATCTCCATAATACATTTTATCATACTGCAATACATTGTATATATTGCCTTATAGCCATCATCGCCATAATCATTGAGTCTCTATATATATGGTATATATGGACTCGTATATATTAATATCATTTATATAGCCCATATGCTCTGTATTTGTTTATTTATATATTACTCTGTATATTATAATGTTATTTTCGAAATAAATAAGTATATAATGAAAAAAAAAAATTAATAATATATTCGAGAAAAAAATTGAAGCTCAAGTACTCTTCTATATATATACGCATTCAGTTCATTCAACTTTTATGATTATTTTTTGCACAATTTTATGTATGTCATGTATATTTCATATATATATTGTATATATTGTAAATAGAGGTGTGTTTGTGTGTAACTTTATTTAATGTTTACATATATAGAAAAAGTTAACCCGGTAGCACACAATTTGATCACATCTCAATTTGGTTATCGATAGCGATTTTATTGAAATTTTCGTATATGAATTATATTATTAAATGGTTATAGACTAGTATGAGAACTTTTACACATTCATATTTAATTTTATAAACGATAGTTTTATAAAATTTATCAAAATATATATTGTATATATTCAACGATCTTAATTGTATAAAAAAATACATTTTGCAAAACCTTTCAAAATTATCATCACTTGCAAATTCACAATAAAAATAAGTTGGTTATTTTTATCGCGTATCTACTATGTAGGACGGGTTAAATACATTTTATTTTAATATAAATAATTTAAAATTTTATTGTATTTATAAAAAAATTAAAAATTTTTATTACTAATTAATTGTGTAAATAATATATATTTTGCATCAACAATTAATAACAATATGTTTATATATTGTATTTATGAAATGCAACAATACGCATTGCGGTGTGTATATAATTTAAAATGTATATAATTAAAAGTTAAGAAACAATGTATTGTAATTATAGTCAATATTTACAATTTGTATATACTACAATAAATGATTTTATATATGTGTGTGTGTGTTATTTATCTTAATCATATCGTAATATTATATCCTATGTATGAATGGAATAATATATTAATTTTATTAAATTTTGTTTTCAATTTTTTTGCGATACGTGAAATTCATAAATTGTGTCAATTTGTCTGTTTTTCATTTTAATAATTTTTATGATTATGGAAAAATGTATTAATAAATTGGTGGTTGTGTTATGGACAGTTCAATTTTACATGCATGTGTACCATGCATTGTTTTGTTGTTGTTTTATCATATGCATAAATAAATAAAATAATAAAAAATGAGATGTGTGTGTGTGTAATGTGTGATGTTGTGTTTTGTTTAAAATATAGTCCTTTTATCTTATTTTATTTTTTATCTTATAAGTTGCTTCTATTTGTTGCCATTTTAAACCATATATTAGGGTAGTGTATAGACATAATCTCTTTCTAAATATTCTTTAATTGGTATTTTGTTTAGCTACTTCCAATTTTTTGTTTTAAATAAAACTTTAATAATATTATGTTTGTTGTCCAAAAAAAGAAACATCATATTGTGGAAAGAGTTCAATTCAATTTCTGTAATTAATAAATATTATATACACTCACATACATATTACAATCACATGATGCGTTGATGGAACTATAATATAGAACATTTCGATTGATAAAAATTAAATGATCGTTTTGTTTCATAACATTTATTTCATAAATAAGACCCAATTCAGTTATATATAGAAGATTCAAAAATATAGTTGTTAAAATTTGGCATTTCGAAGCAAAATTTATTTATATCAGCAATGAATGCCATTTAATAAACGTAATGCAATGACCATTACATTATATTTTATCACTTCATTAAATTACAATTGGAATATAGTAAAACAAGTTTTTTTTCATAATATTACAAAGCCATTTTTTTCACAATACCATTTTAAAACCATCTTCAATATTCCCCAACGTATAAATCAGTGACAATACTCATCAAAATTAAAGTTTTACATTTTAATTAATCATTTATTTGAACTTTAGATACATCTAACATTGAAATGTTATAATTATCACCTCCGCTTTACTCTATAAAAATTCAATAAATTTATTTATTTAAATTCCACGAAATTTTATTTTATTACGAGTATGTTTATAAAACACATACAACATTAAGAAAAGTTTATTAAATGAAGGCAATACATTATTAAAAAATGATTAATTTGCAACAATGTTTTTATTTGATATATATGGAATTTTAAATGATGTATTTTTAAATGTTACATTAAAATGATTTTTTAATAAAAGATAAGACGAGCAAGTAATTAAATTAGGCGAACCTTAGCGTCAACTATTTATGTATATTTTATAGTAAATTATAGCTATTTAAATAACAATGCATTTTCATGTAAATTATATTAGTCGAATTTCACAAGAAAAAAGAACTTAATTTCTTGATTAATACTTTCACTTTTCGTTTTTTTTTAAATATTAATGTAAATCTATTTAAATTTGTCATATATTTTAAATTAATAATTGATGTCAAAATACCATAAAAATATTTCTTATATTTTATTTTATATAATTATTTGTGCATTTATAAAAACATTGAGTCATAATTAATTTATACTTTTTATGTGTAAAATAGTAGAAAAAAAAAGTAGCTCGTTTTTACAATATAAAATTAAATAATTTTAATTGTGAAAATAAAATATTTTAAAATAGAATTTTGGAATTTGACTCATTTGACTTGTGTTGTTCGCCTGTATTATAACAGGGTGCTTTAAAATGAATGTGTGTTTTATTTAAATATATGTGAGTTAAGGTCTCGGCCAATTTTCTCATTGTATATTTATAAAATTCTATTAACTTTGAAACGAAAAAATTAATGTTTAATATTTTATATTACTCGATAACGAATTGCATATAAAACGGGAAGGTTTATTATCAACGACATTTTTTTGGTAATGTTTAATTAAGATTACGTAATAAAGTTTGCTTTTCAAAGCTGTACATTGCTGCAGAAAAATTAAAACAAAATTTAGAAAATGTAATTTCAATTTATTGAATTCTCGTCAATTTAATATTTAATTTATAAAATGTTGTAATATAATACAACCTGTACTCAAAAAAAAAAAAACAATATATAAATATTATCACGCGACTTTTATTTAAATACAATGTTAATTATAATAAGAAATTGTAATCGATATTTTTTATTTTCGAATTTGCACTCAATGTATTTTTGTTGATTCTTTCTGTTCCATTAAATCGATGAAAAAACAAACATTAGCATTTATGTAAATATTTTGAATTTTCTTTTTTAATTTCATTGACTTTTTCAACGTCGTATTTATTTCTTTATAATTTTTTTAGTCATCTATGTGTGTTGGTTTTGTAAATAAAAAATAACAATTTTTATATATAAGGTTGTCAACTATCTCCCTTCCGCCTTTTTGCTCTTTATTCAATGCTTTATAAAAAGTGTTACAGTAATCGGATTTAGTTCAAATATGCGCCGTTTTGTTCGATAATCTGTTTCCATCTAGACTGCAACTTCATAATACCTCCCTCGTAGAAGCCCCCCTCCTTATTTGCGAAGAACTCGGACAGCCACTTTTCACAAGCCTCTTTTGAGATCAACTTTCCACCACCAAGGGCGTTCGCCATGGACAGGAACAGGTGGTAATCACTTGGCGCTATGTCCGGGCTATATGGTGGATGCGATAAAACCTCCCATCCGAGCTCCCGTAGCTTCTGACGAGTCATCAACGAAGTGTGTGGTCTGGCGTTGTCCTGGTGGAACACTACACCCTTCCTTTTGGCCAATTCTGGACGCTTCTGGTCGATCGCCTGCTTCAAGCGGTCCAGTTGTTCGCAGTAGATGGTAGAATTAAGCGTCTGGCCATATGGGAGCAGCTCATAGTGGATGATTCCCTTCCAATCCCACCAAACACACAGCAAAACCTTCCTGGCCGTCAATCCCGGCTTGGCCACTGTTTGGGACGATTCACCGGCCTGCGACCACGACCGTTTTCGCTTGATATTGTCGTATGTGATCCATTTTTCGTCGCCAGTCACCATCCGCTTCAAGAATGGGTCGAGTTCGTTCCGTTTCAGCAGCATTTCGCAAATGGAAATTTCATTTGGATTTTTCACTGTTAATTCATATGGCACCCAAACATCAAGCTTTTTTTTGTATCCAGCCTTCTGCAGATGGTTTAAAATGGTTTGGTGACTAACTCCCATCTCCTGGGCGATGTCACGAGATGCCACATGCCGGTCTAACTCGATGTATTCCATGATTTGATCGGTATTTGTCGTCACAGGTCTTCCGCCGGCTGGCTTATCCATGGTGTCGTTTTCACCGGCTCTGAATCGTCGAAACCATTCCTCCGCGGTTCGAAGTGATAGAGTACCATCCCCCAAAACACCATTAATCTCACGGAACGTTTCTCTAGCGGATTTGCCTTTAACGAAGGAAAACTTTAAAATAGCGCGAATTTCGGCGTTAGTGAACTCCATGTTTACACGTCTATAACTGTTGAACGCAATATCCAAACTAATCATACATAGCGTCGTTTTGTTTGTTATGTCAAGAGCTTTCAAATTATGTACAGTGTTGCCAGATACGAGCTCTGTAGCGCTTTGTACATAGCCGCGAAATTAAAAAGACAAAAAGGCGGAAGGGAGATATTTGACAACCTTATATATGAACTAAAGAACAATACGTTTTTGCTGAATAATCATGAAAATCAAAGAAATTTTATTATTAAATAATTTTAAAATATATAATTTTCATTTCAAAATAGAATTATTTATTATTATGTGGACCAAGTGAGTCACACTTTAAAGTAATTCACTTTTGTATTAATCTCAATGACTGCATAACGTCATTATCATCTAATCACTTTTCGTATCACCCATCGTTATTATTAAATAATCGAATATTATTAAAAATGCAATTATATTGATAAAAATCAAAATCGAAAAGTTTGTACTAAATTTTAGTATTTCTCTCGTTTAACCCTTTCCGTATTTTATTTATATTATTACCATACAATATTTATGTATTACTAAAATCTTAATTCATTTTATTAAACTCTTCCATTTAAATTGTTTCTTTTTTGTATCAATATTTACATTAATTTATGGCACAGAAATTTAACCTGGATGAATATAAAATAGTTCTTAATTATTAGGTTGCATTTTTTTTTCTATTGTTCCTATTTTACCATATTTCATGAAATTTAATGAAATCGTAGTTACAACATTTGGGGCAAAATAAGAATGAAATAAATATTAACAACAACAACGAAAAACCTTTTTATTTATACATTTTTTTGGTTTAGTTATTGATTTAATGATGTCGCACGTGTACACGTATTGTTTATATTAAAAAAAAATATGTGTATATTTTATACGAACTGCTTAATCCAATTAGTTAATAAAAATATTCATTTCTATTTTTCTTTTCATTATATTATTAAAATATATTATCTATATCTATTCCATATGTATTTTATTTATTACAATTATATATCAGGTGTATCGGTATCAAATGACTGTTTTTTTTGTGAAAATAAAACACTAATTTTAAATGACAAAGTAAACAGCATTTTATTCAAAATATTGGCCATTGCTTTCTACACATTTTGATCACCTTCCTGGCAATTTGTGGATACCACGCCAATAGAATTGTTCGTCTTTTGAAACAAACCAATCAGACACCCAATTTTCGACTTATTCGTAGGAATAGAAGTGCTGCTCAGCCAATGCGTGTCCCATCGATGAAAACAAATGGTAGTCGGATGGAGACAAGCCTGGTGAATACGGCGGGTTAGGTAACAGCTCCCAGCCAGGTGCTTTGATTGTATCCTGAACCGGTTTTGCTTTGTGTGCAGGTGCATTGTCATTGAGCAAAATTACCATGCTGTGTCTTCTGGTTCATTCTGGTCGTTTTTCTATCAATGCATGGTTGAAATTGATCATTTGTTGTCGGTAGCGATCAGCATTAACATTTTCACCAGGTTTTAGAAGGTTGTGGTACACCACACCATCCTAGTCGCATCAGACACAAACACCATTGCCGAAGCGATTTGGTTTTGCAATCGATGTTGATGGTTGTTCTGGATTAAACCATGATTTCTTTCGTTTAGGATTCTTAAAATAAATTCATTTTTTATCGCCAGTAACGATACGATGCATTCTGCATGATGATTCTTTTGTGTCTGACAAGCAAAATTTCACAAGTGTTTTTTCCGTTTTCCATCTGTATTTCATTCAATTCATGTGGCACTCATTTTCCACACTTTGGATCTTTCCCATAGCTTTTAAACGGTCAGAAATTGCCATATGTCATAGCAACCAAACAAAAAAAAAATTAAGGCTCGTTCACAACAAATGTTCCCTGCATCGAGACATTTGTATCCTAACGCTCACTAGATAAAGTACCTGGTACTATATCCTGGTACTTGTGTTTGCGTCTTTGTTAAATTGATATATGTATTTTATTAAAATACCATAGAGACAGACATCAGACAATATTAAATATGCGGAGAAATATTTTCAAATAAAAATAATTTTTAATAATACATCGTCTTGTTATACAAAAATTAACCAATGAAAATCATTCACTATCTTATATATGCATTAAGACACAAATTGGGATGCAAAGTATAAAACCTTTTTAATATTCTTTTCTTAACAGATTTTTACCAATTTGAAAGTGACAATTAAACAATTTTTAAAATACAATTTAAATCAAAGCGCATAAAAATGCATGTAATTTCAAATGATACTATTTTGGTGATCTTCGCACAATAATAATTTATGTTTTTCATTGCATAGATCAATATATGTTAAAGAAGGTTATGATAATAAATTGTCTATCATATATCTAATACTAATTTTATTTGTAATTTGTATTCAATAATAATTTTTTTAGTTGACAACAACCGCTGTGCGCCGTTGTATTAATGAAATCTCTATTATTATTTCAAATTATTTTTTTTTTTTGCTACTAAGACAATATTTATTGTATTGTCAATATTGTGTTCGCATTGTTTATGGCATTTGAATGAAATAATTAAGAAAATTAAAAATGAAAGTGGGATATTTTGTTTATATATATAAGAAACAATATTCATATTTAAGTATGACATTATTATTTAATAATAATATAATATCATGTTTATGTATGTCATAAGTAAATA
This sequence comes from Bibio marci, assembly GCA_910594885.2. Taxonomy (NCBI): domain Eukaryota; kingdom Metazoa; phylum Arthropoda; class Insecta; order Diptera; family Bibionidae; genus Bibio; species Bibio marci. The sequence continues at coordinate 46,154,098 of OU343114.1, forward strand.
TGTGTACATATTATTATAATCCATAAGTTATTTATAAATTCAGGGTCAATGAAGTCAACTTTTTATAGACAAACAATTATTATTTAAATTAAATATTTGTATTAATATATGTTATAGGTGGCTTTGTATGAGTGACAATAATAATAATAATAAACACAGATGTTCAATCATATACAAATTACAAATATAAATTGGGCTGTTCATATATAATTTTACAATTATAATTTAATTTTTGGCAATATTATATTTCTATAAACGTTGCGTTTAATATTTTAATTTATAAATCTAATCGAAAATTTATAGATATACGTTGCTCCATTGGTCGACTATATATAAACTTTATATTGATTATATTTTTAGTCAAATCAATATTTATTATTTCTGTATTAATATAACATTATCAATTTTATGATTAATACATCAATAAGCCTGTAAAAATACAATATAATACAATAAAAAATGCTAATGAGATAAAATATTATGATTAGAGATACTACAAATTTATTACTCCGCACAATATTATCAATAAAATTGAATCACATTTAATTTTTCATAACATTATTATTTCAATTTATTGTGTGTATTCAATACAAAAATTTAATTTCATCTTAAAATGCGTACTATAGTTAAACTCATGATTTCTCACAGATAAACCTATGGATCGTATTTGATCTTTCAAAACGTCATGAATTTGTTTGAACAAAATCGCACAGGACGTTCGGATATGTTATTTTAAATAGACTGCTTTTATAAAAACATGTGTAACCAAAGGGTTAATAATAATAATGTATAATAAATTTATAAATCTATAAATATAAATACAAAAGAAGAGTATATTATTATTTAATTATCTGGAAAAAAAATATTATGTTTTTATACTATACACACCACACTGACACTTATATAAACAAAAAAACATAAATAAATGTGAACACTTTTCAATTCGTTTATGTAAATTAAATGTTATATTTGTGAAAATCAACATCAATTTTTTTTTTTTTCTCTATCTCTCATCTCATCACTTTATATTATCTTTAAAAGAAATCTAATCATCAATATAAAATATTTTCACATATAATTTTCAATATATTTACAATTTTCATGGTATTATAATATATACAAATTTCAATTTTTATTTGCAATGACTCATCGGAAAATTTTATTTATAAGTTATATTTTGTTGTGTATGGTTTGTTTTTTTTCTCATTTTTTATTTCTCACACAAAAAATAATTTTATTATTCTTATTACCGAAAAAAAAAAAAATGTTATGTTAATAAAATTCAACAACTTTATCCACATATAACTCAAAATGTGATACGCATCGAATTCATATATATATATTTATTTATATATGGTATACTCGTATAATTTAGAAAAATCAAAATAAATAATATAGATAAGAAAACAGAGAAAAATACCAAAATCTAATTCTCACTTTTCCTGGGCTAAATACTTCCTCTTTAATATTATTGATCGCGTACATATATATTTTTTATATACAAAACTTTAAATGAAAATAATATATATTTATATAAACATTTCTTTGCCTTCTGTACCTATCGTACTACTATACTATAAAACGACGACTTATATATATATATATATATGTCTAAGCATAAAATCCGCCGAGGCCTATGCCAAGGGTATAAATATTGTTTAAATATAGACTGGAAAATTTTTTCCGAAGGGGGAATATTTTATACTTGAAATATATATTCATCCTGTTTTTTTATTTTTTCTACACGCATATTCGGCAGTGTATGTACAAACACAGTGTGAACAAAAAGTATACAGGATAGTCAATTAAGGATGTTATATATGATGTTGTTGTTATATTGTGGCAATCATTTTGAATTCAATATTTAATATTTTAATTAGTAAACTGTGGTATAACTATGAAATCTTAGTTTAATTACAAAAAAATATTTTGACCAACGTCAAAAAACCTGGAGAGAAGTGAAGACTTTTGGGTTAAAATAAAAGATAATTCTCGTTCTATGTTTTCTCGATTATTAGTAACCTAAAAATTTATTATGATGTCGACCCTGTACTATGTATTTATGTGGATATCTATATAGATGTGTGTGTGTGTGTGTGTGTGTGTGGGTGCTTTCCTTTTTATTTTATATAATTTTCCTCATATTTTCAGTGCTTTTCATTTAATATGATGGTATATGTACTCTCATATGTATTATATATATATATATAGTCATTTTGTACTCTCACAACTTGTATATGGTACATATATTATATATTTTAATCTCAAGTCTATTGTCTATATAAAATAGTACATCTCTATACATGTTGGCAACAATTTCTTCTCCAATTTTTACCCCTTATAAAATAATAATAATAATAATAATAATAATAATAATAATAATATAAACGAAATGAATGATAACGACGACGCCGTTGATAACACAATTGTATATATTCGATGTATAGAAAGTTGAAAAAATACGAGTGTATAAATGTGTAAGAAATAGATGGTTATGCGTTATTGAAATGAAAGTATAAGAAATATATTTTTGTTTTCTTTTAGGTATATCTATTTTTGGTGTATATATTATTGAATATTATATATTTAGTGAAAAAGGAAAAAGAGGAAAAAAAAAAAAAAACGAAAAGGATAGGTTAAGAGGGGTTTTATTACAACTACCTTCCGGGACCAATTTTAGATTTATGATGAGAACAAAAAAGAAAATAAATTTATACAATCGATTTTCTTCAAAATAATTCTACTGCGAAATATTTTTATTATTTTAATTTGTTTTTCCCAGTAGCGTCATCATTGTCCGCTTCACTAACTACAATTCGATCTTTAAACTATAGTATTCTATTTTGTAAAGTATATATATTTTTATTTCATATAAAATTTCAGTGTTGTTGAAAAATCGAATGAATATTTTCTAAGCGTGTTTTGATGAAAAATTTCAAAGTATGCCACTGATTTTTCTTTTCTTTTACATAACAACACACACACACACAAATTCAGTATAAATTTATTTATATAAAGGAAAAATATTTTTTTGAAAAAATAAAACGAATGAAAAACGAAAGAAAATGAAATAAACGATTGAAAATGAAAATAAGGTGATTTTAATTAATTCAAGAAAAGTGAAGTGTTTTTCTTTACGCTATATATATTTTTGTATTATCCTGCGGCATGTATTTGTAATATAATAATAATATATAGAAAAAATAATATAATAATAATGAAAAGTATATAAATTTTTAACATACACAAAACCACACACCACCACCGCTAAAGCTAATACATTTTTTTTTATACAATATATTATTGATTTTTGTTTGTGTTTTTTTATAACTTTTTTTTTTTTCATTTTGTCATTACAACAGAATTTATTATTTAAATTTAATTAATGCATTTACCGGTGCCACCACAAAATCATAGGTGTATTATATATTTGGGGAATGGAATGACATGAAAAATATTTATTTAATTGCTTTTAATTTACATATAATTTTACTGATTTATAAATACATTGATTTTTTATTACATTGTGTGAATGAAATGTTATTCTATTACATGTATGCGGTTTAAAAAATATTTAAAATTAAAATTTGGGTTTTTTTTTTGATAATTCGTCGTAATTTATAAGTTTAAGTTTTGCCGAAACATTTCGTAATGTGGGCGCGCGCTCTGTTTGTTGGCGATATGGATCCGTTGACAAAATAACACGATATAACGTTGGTTTTGAAATTTTCAGAATTTTGAATTTTGAACTGACGACATATTTTAAAAATCCTATTTTATTCTTACATGATTTTTAAGGACCTGTTATATATAGCTTTTTTCATAGGAAATTTTTACCGGTAATTATTTGAATACAGAAATTTTTCTGATGGGTGACCATTTTACCTTCGTTTATGGAATAAAAAGAAAAACGAATAACTTTGAAAATATGGTGTTGGACGCTATTTAAAGATTAACAATGTCTGCACACACACTATGGACTAATCACTCATTAAAAAATAATAGAATTTTGAAAACATCTATCTTACGTTGTACTGCAATACAATTGGTAAATTGTTATATACTCTCATGCGCGGAGTAATTTACCAACTTAGTTGTAATGAAAGGATTATTAGATGACATAAAGCTCCACTAGGAGCAATATATGACTTAAATAAAAATAAATATATATATAACTTTTTATATTTGTTACAGTAAACGTGCGGGTTTCTTTTCTATAGAAATTGTTTATGGATTATTGATATTTACATTTCTTTTTTCTTATATAGTAAATTTTATAGTGACATATAAAAGACATTTTAATGTGTACCATATTTTCAGTACTCGGTAGAGAAAAAAAATTACATGGAGATTAAGAGAATGCTTCGCTATGAAACCCATTCGATATTGTTGTTCGTTTTTTATATTAATTTAAGCTCATAATTGGTTTTCTTATTATTTTTATAAATTATTTCTTTTCTAAATGCAACTCTCGTCAACGGTTCATTTTTAACATAATAAAAAGGAAAAAAATTTACATATGCATTAGAAAATCTTTATTGAAAACTGATATAATATGATTTGTGCTTGAATGAAGTTTTTTTTTTCCATAAGTGATGCCATATTTTCTTTAGCTTTTCTTGGTGGCACTTGAATTTAAATTATTAATTTTAGAACTTATTTTCTAGCTTTCAAAATATTCTCACGATTATAATGTTCTGAAAATGTATTATATTCAAACATTTTTATTTATCAACAATGATGATCCACACGATGAATCTCTAATATAAAATCAACAAAGTAACTTGGCAATTTTTGCATTCGTATGTAAAATAGGTTTTACTCGGAACTCTTATAGAAAAAATAATAATAGATGCGAAATTATGTTGCGTATGGTAATCGAAATACCGATATATTTATTATTTTTAAAATGTTTATCATCAATCTGCAATCGATTACTACAAAAAGGAAATAATTTATTGAAAGTGAATTTTATATAAAGTTAATATTTAATACGGGGTGTCGACGAGCGGTGCGTATTTCTTCTTCAAGGGGATGATGGGAGACATAATTCTACGTTGAAATTACTAAATAACATTTTTTAACATTTCGTGCTCTGTTTTCGAGATACGGCGCTACAAATTTTTCTCGGTAATCATTAATGGACCAATAACTTCAAAAGTAAAGTAAATACAGAAAATTTATAGTAAACCGAATTTGTAGAGAATTAAATTGTGTTATACATTTTTTTTATAACTTGCTTCAATTTCAAGTTATTGAACAATATAATTGAAAATAACTATGTTTTCTCAAAAATTTAGTACTAAAATGAATTTTTTTAAAAATCTAACGGCGCAACATATTATTTTTTTATCAAAAAAGTAAAACTAAATTATTTCGCTACAATTTTGTAAAATATTTTATTTGGCTATGACTAACAAATTAAAAGTTATAAATGTTTGAAAAGGTGGTGTAATTCTAGAAATAAAAAAATAATAAACTAAAATTATAGTTATTTGGAATCGTATCTCGAAAACAGAGCCCCAAATCGAAAAATGTTATTTAATAATTTCGACACTTAGAATTATGGCCCCCCATCACCCCATTGAAAGAATGCACACCGCTCGTGGACACCCTGTATAAAAAAAAATAAAAGGCATTCCGAAATGATAACAAAAAAAAAATAAAATTCAATAGTTGATTGAGTGTTTTGTTTTTGACAGTTTGTTTGATGAAAATAATATATTTCATTTGATTTCTTATTATTGATAAAAATAAAAAAATATCAATCTATAATAATACAATAATAATACGACTCTACGCAAAAATAAATAAAATATTCTAAATAAAAATCAAAGAAATTATTGTCGATGTCAATGTCATAATTTTTACAACCGAAACTTAAACATATATCAGAAATATATGGTTTATTAAAATAAAATATATTAAATGAATATTGTATCATCCCTCTTATAAAATCATTAAATCCTTAAACCTTATGTATGCACATTATAATATTAACTGTATATATTAATTTTAGTATGTTATTCAAATATACATATTTTAATATTATATCATCGTAATTGTAATTGAATTGTGCTATACCATGAATAAACTTTTCTCTATATGCAAATCTTTTGCACTATATTATAATATAATGTATTTTATTCAGTATTATAACACAACATGAATGAGTTTATTATTACATCTAATATGTCTCGCACATGATTCGCGTAAATTAATATTCCATTTGACGATGTTTCAATGTTCCTAATTAATTATTGTGACACCTTACTTAAAACATTTATATTATATGTATGTATTTATGAATATATATATATATATATATAATGTAGGGTATTGGCACCAGTACTCTGCCCATATCTCCAATGTATATAAGAAAAAATTTCACAAACATTAGTACACTAATGTATTTGCTATTATTTCTTATAAGAGCCTGGAGAGACTATAAAGTTAGGGTAGGAACTGAGTACTGGTGACACTACCCTATTACATATCATATCTTTTATTCTATACATAGACTGTTCGTTGCGTATTTATTATAAATATTTAGATCTTTGCATATATATATATGTGTAATGTTTATACCCTCTATCTGATATATAATAATATCTTTTCCAACCATGAACTAAGTTAAGTAAAAGTGATTAATAAATCTATATAAATGTTACATGTATATTTTCATATATATGTGCGGATTTTATATACGTAAATATGTTCTATTTATATTTCTTATATATTTTAGTTTTTTCGATTAGAAGATACATAACATCCTATAAATGTGATCATGTGTATTATGTTTTTATAGTATATATATGGTATATGGAAGAATGGAACTGCTGATATAAGGTTTCCCCATTATGTATTGTCTTAAGAAATATACACACTGTTTACGTTATATATATATAATTTTGATTAACTTTTGTAATAAGTTTCTTTTTCATATAGTTTTACGTTATTATTTATATATTTTTTTTATTTTGTTAAATTACTCCCTGTGTCCAAAAAATAATCGGAATGGTCTCCTAATTTATGGTATTTGGAAATTCCCGCATATATTGCCTGCGCTGAATCATTTTTTTTTTTTTGTAAACCAACATTACAACGTACGAATAAATACGTACGAAAAGTAACCGGAATGAACTTTCTACTTACTACTTACTCCATGGCGTTACAACCCGGGTGCGGTTTTAGCCTTCTACCTATCCGCAGTTTTTTGGCACACGCTCCTCCTCCATGCGTTCTACGTGTCCAAGCCATCTCAATCTATTGATCTTGATTGTTTTGACAATATTTGGTAGACCGTACAACTTGTCTAATTCAAAATTGTATTTTCGCCTCCAACCATTCTGTTCTTTGACGGGACCAAATATGCTACGGAGTACCTTTCGTTCGAAAATCCGAAGTAGTTGTTCCTGGTTCTGTGTCATGCACCAAGCCTCCGATACGTTAATATTGGACGTATGAAAGTTGTGTATAGCTTGCACTTAAGAGCTCGTTGTAATGTTTTCGATCGGAATTGTTTTTTTAACCCGTAATAACATCTGTTTCCAGTTGCTACCTTGCGGCGTATTTCCTCTTCAATATCATTATCTACATTTATCAACGATCCTAAGTATACAAAACTATTGACTATTTCAAAATTGTGTTTTCCAATATTAACCGTTTCATCTCGAATTCGTGATGTATTCGTTGACACCAAATATTTTGTTTTTTCTGCATTCACTTTGAGACCCAGACCTGATGCCTGCTTTTGTAACGATTTCTTTCGAACTTTCTACTATTATTGTTAAAATAAATAAATTAATTGATAACTTGTTTTTATTTTGTTGTTGTTCTTAAACCATTCCGGCTATTTTTACGATAGAGTATGAATATTTGTGTTTTCACTATATCCGCATGTAACTATATTATATTATTGTTTGTTTAATTGAATATACAGGGTGAAATGTGAAAATTTTCAAAATAACAATCGATGTGTGTGTGTGTGTGGTGGACACTCTATTTTTTGAAAGAAGCTTCAAACCACAAATTTTGTGACACTATCAACATACGGGTATAATTTGATAAATCTATATAATTTTGGATGGATGTCCCTATATTAATCTATTTTCTTATATATTTATAATTGTCTTTATATAAATGAGTTATATATATCACATTATTATTTTATTTATTAATATGTTGACATTATTGTTAAGAAAAACTTTGCTATTTATTTTTATATTTTTATCGATGTATTTTGTAGATAATTTGTTTGTTATATATAAATACGAGTATATAATTATCAATACATTGATTTCAATTGTACTAAATTATGTCACATTGCGCTTATGCATTGACGTTTATCGTCAATCGTTTATATCAATATTTATTTTCTATACAACTTTTGTGTTAAATTTTTCAAATCCCTATATATTGAGATAATTTAAAAAATTAAAATTATGCATTGTTATATCGATTTGTATACACTTTCAATAAGTATTTCGAACGATATTTGTGTGTCATCAGTTGGTTAAGTTGTTAAGGAGGATGGTCGCCGTCATCACCTTTTGTATAACATCATTATTGCTTTACACATTGTTAATCTGGTGAATATTTTTCATAATTAATATCTTCTCTTTGTCTTCTTTTACAATCTATTATTCCGCCTGTGAAAGGTATTATCAACAAAACCTCGGATTATTTTGCATATTAGCTCTAAAATAATTACTTTGCTGTGCAGCGTACAACCACATCACATGTTACTATAATTAACCATAGCAATTTCTAAAATTTAAATTCGAAAATATTTATTCATTAAATTGATTTAATTCCTAACATACAATCAAATTAACTTTCACTTAACTATGATTATAAAATCAGTTCTATATACACAGATCAGACTACAAAAATGTTAATCCACTTGTGTTGTACAATTTTTGAATTATCCAAAATTATCATATCAGTTCCTATATGCCATTCATTATATATACGTTAGTTTGCAGATATAAACCTTACTTTTCGCCGCTTTTATTTTGTATTATTATTTTACAAAATAAATAAATAAAACTTTTATTTATATGAGATTTATTATGACGCAACCGAAAATTTAACAAAAACACAAAACTAATACTCAATTGTATTTTATATAACCTTTACGAAACGGTACACACACATTAATTATTTTATTTTTTTTACTTTATCTCATATTTTTATTATATAAATAGAAATAATTTAGTGTTTCACAGCAGTTATTGCCCCAAATAAAAACCAAAAATTCTTAATTAATTATTATAACAACAATTAAAAAATTATCAAACAATATTTTTCATGTCACGATTAAATAGTTAATCGTTTTTTATATATTGTATGTTTTCAAATGTGTATGATGTGACAATAGTGGCCAAAATAACTATATCACATTACATTTTCATTACTATATTTCAAGACGTAGTTGCATATATTCAATAATGGATTTCTCCACTTTTGTATATACCTGAAACATAAAAAGGCTGTAAATTTGTTGTCTCAAATAACCACATTTTAACAAAAAGAAAATTTTATCCTAAATAAACTATGCGATGCTAATATTATTTTGACCGTAATTGTAATACGTATGATGACCACCAATATATTTATTTGACGTGACATTTAAAAATAGTTTTGTAATAACAACAAAATAACATTTAACAAGAGTTGCGTGCGACAATAAAATTTTAGTTCATCGCAAATATTAAACTATATGCATATACATATTCGTGTGTATGTGTATAGGTGTATATAAGATTTATTATCATCTTCCAGATATAAATATTTATCGTAGCATTAATTGTTTTTTGTCGGTTGTGTAAATTATATTAGGTGTGTGTACAAATATATTCGCTTGTTTTTAAATTTTAACATTGAATTTTAAGATTTTCTTGTCGTTTTTCTACGGAATTCTAGCTATTTTAACGTTGGCTTATTTAACAAACGCTTAATTATATAATATCTGGTCCTGAAACCATAATATAAATCGGTTGTGATCGAATTGTAACATATTATGTATTGTATTCATTTTGTGATTTATTGCTGAATTCGCGTATTTGTTTTACGGCTAAGTTTGAGAAAAGCTTTACTGGGAGGTGAATTCATATATTATAAGCTAATGAAATATCCATTAACTATATAACTTAAAATCTGTTTCCACTGTTAATTTAAGGATTTTGAATGATGAAATCTACTAAAGTATTGTTATTACTTTACTTTTATAAAGATAGAAATAATTGACAAAGATATAGCAACTATCCAAAATATTATTATCTAAATGTGAAGGAATCAGAGATGGAACGCTTAATTTATTTACCCACTCATATATATATATCTGACTGTGTTCTTACGACAACCCTATGTATTACGATTGATAAATTAAAATTTATACACTTAAAAATCTTTAAACTTTAACAAAAAATAAAATACAAATATTTTATATAATCTAAATTTCTCCTGGCAAAAACCAAAATCTCATCAACTTTCTGTTTTTTTTTCTTCTGTGGCAACAAATTTATAGTGGTTTTTGGCAAAAAAAAATGTATATGCTTGAAAATTTCTCAAGAAGATGAATGAATGAATGAATGAATGTATGGAATTTAATCTTTATAATATAAATATATATATATTTTAATATATAAAAATTCATTTCATTCATATATGAAAATAATAAACTTACGATTATATTTTCTCTTTTATTTCATGTATAAATAAATGTATTCTATACATATTTATTTATTTCTATGGTATACATATTTGCAGTGAGCATTATTTATATATAAAAGTGTATAATATATCGTATATCCTTGTACATATAAATATAATATATATATATATAACAAACCAATTCAAACTATATAGCCATCAACAGACGCAAACAACCATCTCAGATATGTATAACATATATTATCAGAAATTCAAAATCAACTGCAATGTTTCTTGTAGTAGTAGTAACGATAATAATAATAATAATAATAATAATAGTAGTTGTAGTTGGGTTGTATTTTATAGTAATATACATTTTCATACAATATATAATAAAATAGTAAAAGGAATAAAATTGCTTGATGAAAACTTTTAGCCAGACATTATTGTTCAATTAGTAAAGAGGAAAAATCTATGTGTATATTTATTATATTTATGTAATTGTAAATGGATGGATATGGAAAAAGAAAAGTAAACGGTAGCTGTATATAGCGCGAGATACTAATTCGTATTCGATGAAAAATAGTGTTTGTACAAAAGGTCATGAACTTTTCTTTTATTTTTTTTTTTTTTATTGTTATCCTTTTTTATTTTACAATACTTTATTTTATTTTTATTATTTATGATATATTTATAACATCCTTTATAAATAAAATAAAAAAATAATAAAATTTAACAATAAATAATATGAAAATTCAATTCTATTGTATTTATTGTGTGTGTGCGTTCCTCTGTTCCTCTGTTAAATTTGACGGATTCCAGTAGAAAAAGAAAATAATTGTATTTTATTATTATTATACATTTTATCTCTATATGTTTTGTTTAATTCGTATACTTTTTGTAGATTGTCCTCTTGTTAGTTAACCAATTTTGTACGTAAAAATATTACTTATATTAGTATATAATCATTGTCTTTATATTGAAATGAATTTTGAAATCTATCTCTTTGTTATCGCAGTTATATATATTTACATTACCGATTAGTAGTTTTAAAATCTGTTTATAAAATTTATTTCACGTTTCACTCAAATCTTTCATATATTAACACTAAATTGACGTAGTTCTAAATGACGGGTTTCGGTAAATTGAGGTTTTTGGTAAATATTCTTTTATTTTTAACATAAAAACTAATATTAATATTTATTCACTATAATTTTTACATATACATGACATTTTTAACGTGCATTTTTCACAAACATACTTTTATTAGTACCAATATTATTCGATCTGTTTTTTTATTCACAATATCCGATTTGACAGGTCTTTCGTACAGAGAATTTTTGTGTGTCCGACTGTGGATTGGGATCAATGTTGGATGTTGATTCATTAACATTTGCTAGTAGTTCCTCAATTAATTGAAAAATAGAATATTTTCTTGTTATATTTACTCTTGTTGTTGTCCTTATACAATTTCCATGCATTGATAGCGGCTAAATCCAATATATTAAAGAAGACTTGAAGAGGAGGCCAGCTACGAGATCCGGCTTTCACACACTATACTTTCGTACCATTTGGTCAACAATATCTGCTCCGCATATTTGATGTTATTATAAAATGTAATTGTGTGCGGCATAAGTTTAGAATTTACTTCAATTTTTACAAACTTATATGTTTTGAACTAAGTATAAGTGTACCTACTTGTTAGGTTTGCTTTTGTAAACTGTGTGACATAGTTTAATTAACTATGTCGATATATAAATTTTTTTCTAAATTATTTCTTTAATTTATAAATAAATAAAGATATTTATAGAAATATAATATTTAGTGTGTGTGTGTGTGTGTGTGTGTGTGTATCTTTTGTATTTATTACAAAAATAATAAAAATAAATAAATAAAAGGATAATATGTCAATATATATGTAATCATTAAAACGATTAGAAAAACATTAAATGAAAATGAATACTGAATGTGTGTGGTGTGTGTGTATTTGTGGATTTTTGTGTAGGTGGATTTGGATTGTATAATATATATGAAAAAAAAAAGTAAACACAAAATAAATAGATACGACCTATGTGAAAATAAAATAATAATACAGAAGGAAAAACGAAATGGTATTATTAGACATTTTTTATTTATTTTTTTTGTAGGTTCAACTTTATCATATGTAGAGGAGGTTGGGTTTACTCAAAACGAATTTTTTTATGTATATCCTTTTTTTTTCAGTTAGAACCCGTAACCCGTTTATTTATTAATTGAAATATTTATCTTTCCTCGTCACATTTCTCCACTATAATTGTTCAATGAATGCAAATAGGTGTTGGAAGTATTTTAACTGTAAAAAAATTATTTGTGGAAATTAATCGAAATGTTCTGTGCATAGTGCACAGTAAATAGGATCATAGTCGTGTACCCTACCATACCCTTTTATTTTTCATTAATGTGTGTGTCTATTTATTTATAATATATACGAACAGAATAGAGTATAATGACCTTTTTTATTTTATTTTTTTTTTTGATAATTTTGTATTTGAACTTGTAATGTTTCTCGCCATACACACGCACACAACAAACTACATGCAGGACTGTAATAATATATTTTCCTAAATAAAAAAATAAATAGATAAAAAAATATTTGTTATTTCTTTAACCCACTATAAAAGCTCTTATTTTAACCATATACAATTTTCTCAGATACTATTACAATTACATAAAATTACACATGTTATATTGAATTGTTAATAATATAAGGATTAATAATATAATATAAAATGCAAATTGCCGACCTTGCAAAGGGTAGTTAATTTTTGTAATTATTTTACAAAACGAGTTTATTTTTATGATTGCTACTTGTCAATATTTTCATTACAATTTTGTCCTAATTATTATAATATTTCCTTATACAATTTATATAAAATTTACTCTTTATTACGCCTATCATCTGTTATTTTTAAAATATAATGTATATCGTGGAATTAATAAATAAAATTAATTGTTTTCCTTTTCATTTATTTTTTTCAGGTATGTAAGAAGAATTAATTTTTATTATACGCCACGATCATTTGTAACACTGCATATTTATGTATTGAATATCAGAATTTTGTAAGTTTTGTACCATTATTATTATAACTTATTATATTTTTAAATATTAACTTATGACACTTATTCATAGAAAAGGGTAAATTAAATTATATTCACGCACACACACGGTTAATTTGATTGTTTTTCTCTATAACTATTGATCAACTATTTATATAATATAGTGCCATAAATTTATATAAACTCATACGAAACAATATTTATATTTATGTATGCACAATCAAATTGTAAAAAATGAATTAATCATGATGAAAATCGAATAAAATAATAAATTGGGAAATTCTGAGTCAATTTGCACCTTTTCAAAAAACAAAAAACTCTCATTTATAAACTTTGATTAATCCTTTAATGTATTATAATATTGGATTTGTTTTTATTTTTTTATCATTATATTCTTATATTCACATTCTTTTAATCTACAGAATATATATACAGTCAAATATCCCAACATCATTGTACAACATTGCCTTTGAAATAATGCTCGTTTACAAACTTCATTTTTAAAATATAATACATGCATTTTATATAATAGAGAAATTTCTTCTTTAACCAGTTAAATGTTTTTGACGAGTATACTCGTCATGGAAAAAGTGCAAAATTTTGTGTTATGACGAATATTTTCGTCGTGAATAATAAGTATTGACAATTCGCAGTTTTAGTCGCAATTTTAGTGACTAAACTAAAATCTATTCGCAAACTTCAAGAGGTTTGAAATATTTTTATCGGATGCAAAATTTAAGATTTTTCTATAATTTGAATTTAATCTCTCAAATATTAGTTTTGCAGGCCCCTTTATTTTTTTCGATTTTCCTGTACAACTATAATTAAAGAAATTTTAATGAAATTTTACATTTTATTATGCGAAAAAAATTATTTCAAAATATTCAAGAAAAATGAAAAACCTTATATACGCCCGAAATGGATATTTGTGTTGACAAGGCATTACTAAAGGTGGAATGATCGTTTATCGTGGAAATTAGTATACAAAAAGAAGTCGGTTTGGAATTAAATTTTATGTGTTGTGTGAAAGCGATTCTGGATATATATGGAATTTCTGCATATACATACAGGAAAGAATAGCGATTTCGATCCACATTATCTGAAATACAAAATTTCTGCACGCATTGTTCTTGCATTATGTCATGATCTTTTAGACCGTGGGTATAGATTACATTTAGACAATTGGTACACTAGTATACCAATTGTAATAGAAAACTCTACACGCATAAAACACATGTAATTGGCACAATACAAAAAAACAGAATTGACATTCCCTTGCAACTAATAGGATTGCCTAAATAAAGAGAGGCGAATGTATTGCTAGATTTAAAAATAAAATTATGTTAATAAAATGTCCGAATATAAATGGAAGTTTATATTCTAAGTACAGTTCATGACGACAATATGGTAAAGATAGAAAAATGGAGGATACGAACAAAGAAGCCGGCAGTAGATGTTGACTAACAATAATAAAATGGGTAGACTGGACATGAGTGATGGCGCAATCATTGCATAGCATATTCATCAGCAAGGAAGAGACTTAAAAAAATTACAAACAAATTTTTCATCCATTTTTGGATATTGTTTGACTGAATTTCTTTCTTTATATTATATAAAAATAAGAGAGGAAAATTTACGCGATTAAATTTCTTATTTGAATGCATTGAACAAACAATTGCATCATATCCAATTCTGAGTGTAAAGCCAACAAGTAAGTAAAACGAGTTAACTGTAACTCTACTCGTGTCTTATCGGGAAACATTTTCCGGATTATGTGCCCCAAAAATTTCATAAGGTTGAATCCTACACGAAGATGTGCGCAGTGTTTTAAAAATAATATTCGTAAAGAATCGCGATATTGGTGTTCAATTTGTGATGTTCCATTCTGCATTGTACCATGTACTTTGCTCGATATCAAATAAATGTTAGTAGTGAAATAAAAAAAATAAAAGTTATATTATTACAATCCAATTCCATATTACACACACTCTGTGTTTGATGAGTATACTCGTTTTTGCGACGCAATTTAAATACCCATGTTCCAAGGAGGTCGGTTAACTGGTTAATTTATTGGTATATCTGGTTGAATAAATCATATTGGCTACAAATTTAAGATGTGGGTGATTTTACTGTATACATCTATCGACTTTCTTCGCCACATATATTGAACCATATATTTATATACATTTCGAATTATAATATTACAAAGATCATATATTAAAATAGATGTACTACGTTACATATATACATTTACGAATGCATATGTGTATCTGTGTATAGAAATTTGTTGGGATCTATTTTAGCGAGTAATTTATCCTTAATGTAATTTCAAATTGTACTTGAAAAAGTTTCTATATATTTTACGTTACGTTTTTTTCTGTTTGTGAGTAATACTGTGTGTGTGTATGTGTGTGTGTGCTGTGGGAAAATAACAAGTGCTTTAAATAGATTCTGTGTTCACTTTTTTCATTTATTTTATATGCAGCATCTATATTATTAGATATGGTATATGTTTTTTTGTTATACATAGTACAATGGATTAAGTTGATTATTTTCATTTCTATATTTATATATGTATATTTTTATTCAGTATTACATATAATATAAATATATGCAGATATACTGTATGCATGTGAATATTTTAAGAAAATTTGTAAAATATTTTCAAATAAGAGTACGTCACACCGTGTGACTGACGCAACGAAAAAGAATATCTATTTGTATATAATTTAAGACATATATATATATTGTTAACATTTGCTTAACTATGTATAGGATTGCAAAATTAACCAAAAGAAGACTATGAAGAATATTGTAATGATGGAACAAAAAAATCGTAAATAATATATGGTACATTTGAGCAAAGAAAATGTGTATGGTATGCTGTGCCTCAAGAAGATTATTATTTTAAAAGAATAATATACTACATACCAGTAGCGTCTGGTGAAAATTTTGCCAATGCATTCACTCAAGTAAAAACATAATTTTATAGTGTACCATGTACCTCTCAAATGAGCGTTATAGTTGGTTTACCCATGGTTTTTGATGAGCTGAGTACGAATAAAACCATGAAGGTGCCTCAAAATGACGATATATTAGCACCATTGAATTTCATAGAAGAAATACTTCGAATTTCACGCTTAGCGTGACCCAGGATCAACGACGTGGACGTGGCGAAAAAACAATCCCTTCGGGGTGCTTTATTTTCGTGAGTCCACTTGCCTCTCACGTTGGTTGCTTGATTTTATGTTAATCTCGCTTACATGCGGTTACTTTATATAAAGTTCATTCTACGCGATTTTTCACAAAATATACTTATAACTTCATCGAAAAAGGTAGGCTAAGCTATGAGGTTTTTTAGCATTCCCTTCTCAATATCAATGGCCATTAGTGAAAGACCATTTAAGCGCTCTGGTCCAATAGTATTTCTGCAATAATTTTTATTCCTATTTAAAGATGAAAACAATATTTCACAACCAGCTGAAAAAAAGAAAAAGTAATTACACACAACGGAATGAAGATCAGCAGTAAAATAACCAAGCGTAACACATATATTATTTATATTTGTGTACCTATTTTTCAATGACCGTCGAGTAGAAGAGAATAGAAACCAAAATAATTTACAACAACAGTCCATTGAATTCAGTACTGCTTTTTATTTTTATCATATAAAAAGTTGGATTCTCTATTTGATTTCATTTACACATATATGAAACTTTGATTAAATTTTAAATGAAAATAAGCTTAACAGTCGAGTGAATGCAAGTTAAATTGTATGGCTTGTGTTGTCTTGCTTATTTTTCAATTAATTTAGGAGTGTGTGTTTTTGCGCTACTATTTTATTAGGATTTTTTATACTGATTTTTTATTTTTTTTCACATAGTCGTCATCGTCATTGCGTGTGTGAGTAATTTTTTATAGAAGTAGGTAGGCGAATTTTAAATTTTATCTGACTAAATTTTTATTACTATGTACTTTTGAATTTGGAATGAAATAAAATAAAATCTTATAATGAATCGAATAAAGTCGTTAGGGCAATTTCAACGCATTCAGTGAATGCATTGAATTCATGGACGAGACACCGCTGGTACATACATATTCTTAAATAAATTACAAGAATTAAATTGAATTCACAAAACATAAAAACAATAATTTTTTGTTATGAAAAATTAAAATATTTTTTAATTTGTATTTTGTTGTTGTTATTTTTGTACATAAACATAGACTGTATCTTAAATTTATGCAATATATAATATTTAAAGTATATTTATACGTCCTTAATATATGCATATGTATGTTTACCTTAAGTCTGAGCTTTTTTTTATTATAAATAAGGATGAATTAATTGACTATATTTTTTCCTTCCACTTTTTTGATGCACAAATTAATTTTTAATAAAAATTAATATACGTGAGTAGCAGCAGTATTTGAAAGAAAAATAAGAAGAAAAAAAAACACTAAACAATAAAGAAAATTAATTTTTATATTGTATATACAAAAAAAAAAAGAGAACTTTAAACAAAGTTTGTAAATAACGCCGACGTAAGAAGGTATACAAGAAGAACACAGATTTTTTGTTTTCATTATCAAAACATAAATTAGTGTTGTAAATAAGTTATTTGTATAAAATGTATATGCAAATATTTTGAAAAAAAAAAACAAAAAACAAATAAAAATGATGACAAATGGATTCCAAGGGACTTTATTTAAACTTTTAAATTGTCGAATGAAGTGAAAATATTAATGAAATTCATTCGATAATAAATTAAGTTTTAAGTTTGATGATACGCTGTTTTTTTTATGATAATTACAATTTACGAAAAAATTGTACTGTGCTGGGGAAAATTTTTTTTTTATTGGAAATAACATTGGAAAATTACGATTGAATTTTTATTCGCAAACAGATAAAAGGACATTTTCTTTATAGATTTGTCTTATCGACTGAGGCGATCTCAAAATATTTAATTTTTTTCTTACAAATTCTTACACATTGTAATTTTAAATGGCATTGATTTTCAAATTTAATATTAGCTTTGCTTAATAAATTCAGAGTTGTTGCTACCTATCCATCCATATACACCACAGTTTATACTCGAAATAAAATTAATTTTTTACTTTCATTGCATTCCTAAATTCTATATACATTTATTCACAATATTTGTCCAATTATGTGTAGGTACTATTATATACGAGTTTGTATGTATAACAGGCCAATTGAAAAGTCCCCGGTCTGACACACAGACACATTAGTTTGTGAGATATTGCGTTGTGAGTGTAGCTACTTTTGTTATTTGAAAAAAAGATGGAAAAAAAAAGAATTTCGTGTACTGATAACAAATTGCTTTTTGAAGGGAAAAAATACAGTTGAAGCAAAATCTTGGCTTGATGAAGAGTTTCTGGGGTCTGCACCAGGAAAATCAACCATCATTGATTGGTATGCTAAGTTTAAACGTGGTGAAATGAGCACCGAAGACGGCGAACGCAGTGGACGCCCAAAAGAGGGTGTCACCGACGAATACATCAAAAATGTTCACTAAATAATTTTGAATGACCGTAAAGTGAAGTTGATCGAGATAGCAGACATTGTGAAGATATCATCTGAATGTGTATATCATATCATTCACGAATATTTATACAAGCTGTGTGCAAAATGGGTGCCGCACGAGCTCACAATCGATCAAAAGCAACAACGTGTTAATGATTCTGAGCAGTGTTTGAAGCTGTTCAAGCGCAATAAACCTGAATTTTGGCATCGATATGTGACAATGGATGAAACATGGCTCCATCATTTCACTCCGGAGTTCAATCGACAATCAGCTGAGTGGACTGCACACGATGAACCGAATCCAAAGCGAGGAAAAACACATCAGTCAGCTGGCAAGGTTATGGCATCAGTATTCCGGGATGCGCAAGATATAATATTCATTGATTACCTCCAAAAGGGCCAGACCATCAACAGCGATTATTATATAACGTTATTTGATCGTTTAAAGGATGAAATCGATAAAAAACGGCTTCATTTGAAGAAGAAAAAAGTGCTGTTTCATCAAGACAATGCACCGTGTCACAAATCAATGAAAACAATGGCAAAAATTGCATGAATTGGGCTTCGAACCCAACGACTTTTTCCTGTTCTCAGACCTCAAAAGAATGCTCGCTGGGAAAAAATTTAGCGCCAATGAAGAAGTAATCGCCGAAACTGAGGCCTATTTTGAAGCAAAAGACAAATCGTACTACAAAAATGGTATCGAAAAGTTGGAAGATCGCCGTAATCGCTGTATCGCCCTCGAAGGCAACTATGTTGAATAATAAAATTAAATTTTGCCAAAAAACTGTGTTTTACTATGGTAGACCGGGGACTTTTCAATTGGCCTGTTATATATATATGAATAAATTAACAGAATGTAAATAATACGTGTATACAAATGGAAGGAGGAATAATGAACTGGAAAAGAAACAGCACACACACAATATTATATAGTTACGTGATGTTGTTGTTTTTTTTTTTCTGAAACCGTATTTTCCTTTGCATTGAATTTCTAAATTGTTGGTTGATTTTTTAATTTTGTCTGAATAGTTAAAATGTAAATTTTTCAATATAATATATAATTTTTTATGTTTATTTACATTTATTATTTTTTATTTTTTATATTTTTAATGAAACATTTAGTTTTTATTATGATATTTCAATGTATGGAAAAGAAAAAAGGTATATATTGTAATATAATTGCAAAATATTTGATATACATTGAGAATAATAACAGACGTCCGTCATTCTGTTTGAATTAAATTTTATGATGTTCATTCATGGCATAACTAATGAATAATATATTTTGTTTTTATTGTACAATATATAGTTTGTTTTTGTTTTTTTATATTGTTAAAGACCTTTATTTCATTTGACATAATAATAATAATAATAATAATAATAATAATAATAATTTACATATATACACTTTAATTTGACAATTGAAAATTGCTTAATCATGGGGGACATGTTCATTCAAAATTTATAAATATATATAGTTTAGTTTATTTTATTATGTTATTTATCAGTTAAGTATAAAAATAGTTCATTTCAAATATGGTTAAAATTGATAAAATAATAAAATATTAACATATATTTGTTTGAAAGATTTTTTGTATAATCTGTCGGTTTTGCCTTTATATTTATATTAGCGTAATAAATTGTCGTCAGATCTAACATTCAGTGCAATTAAAAATAAATATATTAATGAATAAATAAATGAACTTAAGTGTACTGGGAAAAATATATATCATTATCCGTCTGATACAACATTTCGTTTTTACGGCATAACGCACTTTATCATACCTGGCAGAAGAATATTTTACGATTATATAGTAAAAAAAAGTTATGCTGAAACGCAGATGTGCTTATACCGAACGGGAGAATTTCATTTATTACTTTATAGCAGAGTATAGTTGTTTAAAATAAGGCAGTACTATTTTTTTTTGCCTAGAAAAAACATATCAAATTGTCTGAACATATATTTCATGCACCTCTGTAAATTTATCAATCAAATACTTTCAACGTAATTCTTGTCCGATTTCGAAACATATTGTAGAACATTGTGCATCGTTGTTGAAACATTACAAATTTAAAGTGTCAACATAACATTGACAAGCATATCTATAGAACACAACACTTTGGACATATTCAGCATAAGAATAAGAAGAAACTTTAGAGAATAACCAATTCCAAATACACATCATTCGTCTTCATTAAAGAAAAATATTATTATAAATATTTATATTTATTAAAATATTTTTCATATTGTAAGAAAAAATAAATTTCGCAATTTTTGATAACATTTAAATTGTGCATTAATGAATCAATCAATGCTATCAAATATTTGTACTAGCGTTTTTAAGTACAATAATATATTTTATTAATTTTCTTAAGACAACAATCAATTTATATTGTTTACAAATTACAATTTAATTTGCATAAATTTATAATTGTTTTGTTTGTAAACATAGAATTTTACAAATGTGTCCCTTGGTCGCCTTGGTTTTCGTCTACCAATTCTTATATTGTTAATTTTATTATAATTTCTATCACTAGAAGAATACAATTCAATGGAAATGAATAACAAAAAAAACGTAGAATACAATATATAATATTTTAGATTAGTTTAGAAATCAAAAATATATCACAATCCAAAGGCAATTTAATCTATACAAGTAACGCCGATGTTATTCCAAGTCCGGTGAATTAATAATATTGTTATACACTATATCAATATATTCCACATTTTGCATCCGATGATTCATTATGCATATCGTCATTTTTTTGCTATAAATTTACATCAAATTCTTTATACAATAAAGGTTTTTTTGATTTCATAAATGGAAATTAAATCAGCCAATTGTATATTTTCTTGCAGTTGAAAATTCAATTTTTATATGTTTTATATAAATTATATAGTAGTAAAATCTATTCATATTTGCAAACATTGACCAACATTATTTTTCTTTATATATTACCTAGTGAACTCATAAAATATAAAACCATATACATAAAATGACAGATATTATCATTTCTCGAGTTGATACTTATATTATATTGTGGGATAGGTAGTACTATTTTATATACATTGCTAGATTTCATAAAATACTAAAAATATTATAATTAAAATCAAAAGTTTTTAATCCAAAAAGTATCTAATATGTACCCAACTTTATACAATATATATATATAAAATTGGTAGATTTAAGCTTTTTATATTTACTCTTATTTCAAATCCATATAATTCTTACCTACCTACCTATACCTATTTTATATTAGATACACTGATAAATACACATTTTATATATACACAATGAATGAATGAATGAATGAATGAATGTGAATATATATACCATTGAATGTATATAAAATATTCTGGAATTAAATGTATCCTCTATCTATACATACATTATTTATACAATCAAAGTCGTGTATACAAAAATGTAAAATATGTAAAATTGAAGAGTAACACTTGACAATGTTTACTCAAAACAAACCTTTTAATATTTTTTCTGTTACGCGTTTTTATATTAAAATATTTTCACTTGTATATATAAAATGTAGAAAAATTCAGTAAAACACGACGTATAGATAAAAAAAAATACATGAAAACTGTGTGTTTCCTTTTCCACACAAGTTTATTTATGTTTTTAGGCTAATATTTATGTAACACAAACATCTGTTTAAGACATTTCTACCAAAAAAAATTAAAAAAATACGAAAAATTATGTTCCGCACCACCATCCACCACCACCACCAACCTCTTGTTATTAAAATATTTTATAGCTGTTATGTATTTATTTTTAAGATATGATATGATTTAAAAGTATTGAAAGAAAAATAAAATAAGTATAATATATTTGTATAATAATAGAAAAAAAACGAAAAAGGATATACGAAAGATTTTAAGTTTTATTTGTATTTTGTATTAACTTTATATATATATATATATTCACTTTTCCTATATATCCTTTTTATCTTGACTCTTCAAAATTTATTTATTATTTTTTTTTTAATATTATAATGGCTTATTAAAGATTTTCCATGTCTAAAAATAAATACAAATAAATATGGTACTTGAAAATAATAAATAATATGTATTATATAAGTTTGTATTTATAAAACCCACCTACTCCACACACACACACACATACGAACATACACAAATATGTTATATATAACTCTTAAATTTGTCCAAATAGAAAATGCTTTTATACTCATTTGAATGCAAAACAAAAACCGTATAAAAAATTTATTAAATTTCAATTATATCCTTTTTTTTTTATCTGCGCATTATTACCATATATTTTCGTAATTTCATTTTTATTAAATGCTATTTAATGACAATTGAAAAAGAAATATGTTAAAATTAATAAATAAAAAGAAAAATTAAATGGAAAAAGAATTACACATCACTTGAAAATATTTATCGTAATTTTTGTAAAGTGTTTAAGGACTTTTATGTAATAAAAAAAAAAAAAACGAAAAAAAATTATTTCTAAAATTAAATTAAAAAAAAGGACAATAAAATTGTTACCGTATACTTTTTGTATATGGAAATTTGTGTATAAGTACCTATTTTTTTTTGTATATTAAATCAAACGCATTGATGCGCTGAAGAAATGTAGTATAAAATTTGATTATGTGTTTTGGTAAGTTTTGCGTTTTTGTATATAGAATTTTTCACTAAAATAAGTCCTTAACTCAACGTATTAAAACTTTTTTTTTTTGTTGACTTAAACTAATATTGTTTTATGTATTTAAACGAATATAAATGTTATGTGATGGAGAACAATAAAAAAACTTTCAACTGAAAGAAAGTCTTCTAAATAATAGATTTATATATAAATTTAAGTCAATATACTAAAAACTAACCGGAACACTTAATATTATATTAAAAATTTCCATTTACCGAAACTTAAATTATTTCATTAAACGACGAATATTTTGTATACAATTTTATAATAAAAAAAAAAAAAAATTCAAGTGCAGTTTTTCCTTTTTATCTCTTGTGTTCCTTGTAATTTTATATATATAATACAAAGTTTTGTTTGATATAAATCGAAAGATATTTCTATATTGTTATAAAAACTGACATTGTATTGTAAAAAATAAGAAAATACGTTATGAAACGAAACACATCATGTGATTTACCTATAGTCATTTTTAACACACTTTCAATAAGAACATTTAAAATATTTGTAAAAATTATCGTGTGCTATGGCACTGAAAATGATCGAAGCGATATTATACATTGCAACAAACACTTTAACACGTTAATCGCCATGTCAGTCATATGTGTCTGACGCTAAGAAGTTCTACATGAACCATGTCAGACATATATGTCTGACGTACGCGATTTGGTAGAAGGCCACGTCAATCACAGATGTCCGACGCTAACGATACACGTTATGTTTCGAAAGCTTGCCTATCAGGAACAAAACCTGAAAAATTCTTGGCTTACTACAAACAATAAAATGAAATATGGCAAAAAAAATTTTTTTCTGTGATACATTAAGTTTCCTTGATACATTTTTAACTAAATAAATCTAATAAAGTTACCATGGCCCATGTGAAAATTTTTCTGATATTATCGTGGCGATTAACGTGTTAAATAATAATTTATTAATTTTTTGGCAAAAGGATAACGTTTGTGTGCGGTAAATCATTCCACCAGATTCATTCGCATGATTCTACGACTTCTCTTTATTCTCAAAACTTGAAAATGAAATTAAATTGGTGTTATTTTGAAGATATTTCGCGACTAGATAAATAGTTTCGGCATGTACTTTGGCGGCAATCCTTTATAAAGTGAATTGCACCAGGCATTCAAATCATTATTAAATCATTGTTACAAAGTGTATTTAAAAAAAAATTGAGCTAGCTAATTTTACATTATGATAATTTGTTTCTATTATTTCATTTTTCACTAGTTGTTGTTTTTTTCTATTTTATTATTATCATATAAATATAATGGCATGGAAAGTAAGCCAATAGAGTATAAGTATAATAAGTAACAAATTCTTTCGAATAATAGAATGATATTTTAATATAAAATATAGATTTTTAAACACTAAATACTTAAACATTTTCAGAAAAGGACATTGTTAATATTTGTACATTTATAAGAAATAAATCGTAATTGTTTTATTTATTTTTAGTGCCCGGTCTTTGCGACACTTTTCCAAACCGATTTTTCTTTGAACTAATTTCTATTGTATTTATACATATTTCCCTTTTTTATATTATTTTCTGAAAACTATCTATAATTACATTAAATTTAAGCGTGTGTAAACGATATATCTCTATCTATATCTCTATAACCTACTTATATTTTTAACATTATATAATATAAATTATGTAATATACAATATATAAAAAATATGTTGATTTCCTTATTTACATAAACACTAAAATAATGTAATCGAAATTTCATTTCCATTTTATCATTTATATATTGTTTGTACTATACTGCACATATTATTTTATTATGGATACGAGTATAGTATGTAAAATATATTGATAATATATAATCTGTTATATTATTCCTTAAATAATAATGTTAAGAAGATAAATAAATAGAAAAACAACTTTTCCATAAATAATTATCCAAAAAGTTTATCTAAAATACTGATCAAATAATAAATGTTTTTCACACTCCATTTACGAATGTTATATATTCATATCCATAGCATATGTGTATTATAGTACATTTATGGCATAATATGTATATGGTATACATAAGTAATCGGTATTATATACTCGAAGTATGTATATAACGATAATAAATAAAAAGAAAAAGAATGAGAAAAATGGAAGTCATTGCGAATAAAATATCCTTTTCCTTAAAGAATTCATTCGCTATTTTCTTGCTGACGTAATGTCTACACTAAATTTTGATATTGTATTTTATATTATAGAAAAAAGTAAAGTTTTTTTATTTTCATAAATTTTTATACCTATATATTTTGTATTTTTGTCACATCTTATTATATATGTGTGTGTGTGTGTGTGTGTGGCCACACTCGAATCCACCACGAATATATTGAACGGAATGAGTGCTTCCGCCGTAAGAAAAATTCATTGTTTTTTAACGTATACATCTAAATATGAATAAACAATTATAAATAAATACGAATTATGATGGTATTAATATTTTAATAAAACCAATTATTACTATATTTATTTAAATTTCCATACGCTCATATACGCTACAACTAAACGTATGTATAAATAAAAATTTTAAGTAAACCAAACTATTAAATGGAACCTATATAAAAATAAATTCTACATTTTTGTTGTCTTACATTACATTTTTGATATATATATATATGAACACACAAAAATATCGTTGAAACGTTATATTGCGGAATGAGCTTTAAAACTAAATCTTTATATTCATACGAAATTTTGTTTGGTAAAGTAATTTGTTATTTCTTTTATATATTTTGTGGATAATTATTATGTGGTAATTAATCAATGAAAACAGAAAATACTAGATTTAATACACTTTCAACCCAATTAATTAGTGTGTATTCTTTTAAATTTAATTAATTATATTTATTTTGGTATATAAGACCAATAATTACAGTCAATTTGATAAATAAATAAATAAACTCTGTGAGATGTGAGTAAAATAATTCAATATTTTTAGAAAGATACTTTTGGTCAGTGCAATATAGGCTAAAAAAAACGGATGTTCAATGAACTATATAGCACCAATAATAAATTGTAATAAATTAATTTACTAATGAAATATCTATAATTACAACTCTAAAAATAAAATCGCAAATAATACTTGCTGTTATTCGCACCGAGTTATGCATTTATACTTAAAGTATGTAAATCAGTTTAACCACTTGAAATTCTAAAAACAGTTTATAATGCTTCCGTAAAGGAACATCTCACGTTTCATGCATGTTGTGTATTACACATGTTATATGTACTACATTTAGAGGTGATAGATGTGTGTGTACACACATATTTCTTTATATATATGCGGGTAAATGTCAATTTTTCTGTCTAAAAATTTTCATCTATATTTTATTTTTTATATAATATGTCATTATGAAGATAATAATATTTTCATGATGGAAAAATAAAAAAAATGCACATAAACAAATTTTTACAAAAAAAAAATTATACATTCAACAACAACAACAACAACACAAAATAACAACTTATTATATATTAAGGGAGCGAGCAACAAATGATAAAAATGAATTTTAGAATGGGTGATTCTTATTATATAGAAATTTCCACTTGTAATTCTATCAGAAAAAAAAGCATTCTATAAAACCTGCGGATAGTAAATGCGATTCGTCCTTGACATCCTATATCAATAAATCTTGGTTCTCTAGCATATATTCCAAATATATAAATACCAAATATTCAATACAATCAAGTTCAGAAGTAAATTACTACCCATCTGACACATCAGTTGTTATACTTAATTTATTTTATGTTAAATAGATTACAAATGATCAGTATGAATTTCTTGTGAACTTAAACCGGTACAATCGATCATTTGTTTGCCATTTGTATGCAATATTATAATTTACGGGAAATTGTAGGTAATTGAAGGCGTTTTTCTTTTAATATACGAAATTTTTTTTGTTACGAAATCACTTTGCTAAAAATATTATATACATAACTTTAATTAACATCACATATTTTAATTGCTCATTATATTAAATACCATATCAAATGATTTTTATAATAATCAATTGAAGAAAGGATCATATAATGTCAATTTCTATTCTCATCCTAAAATTTGATAACTTTATATCTTTCATTTTCTTTTCTATGTGATTTACTTATTATATTTTTGTTTTTAGTGAGCCACTGAAATGCTATATATTTTTCTTTGTGTAATATAAATAATACCGTCGTCAAATGTGTTGTTGTGTCGCAGTGCGGTTTTTTTTTTAACATTCGTTACTTTGTTATTAATTATATACTTGGCGCAATTTGTTACATTAAAATTTTTTACCATTATTATTATTATTATTATTTGCTTTAAAAGGACATTTTTAACAATTGAATTTGATAATTGGATTCATTACCACCTGCTGCTTGCTATATGGGTACAAACAATATATTTATAATAATTTTTAAATATGGTTTATAAGAATCACCCGTTTATGTATAATTTATTAACAGTAAATATTTTACTGAAATTTATTCAGGTACTAAACACAAACAAAAAAAAAAACAAGGATACTTTTATAACTTGATTACCTATTTCCTGTCCCGTATAGACATATATTTTTGTTAGTTTATAAAATAAAAAAAAATGTTTTTATTTTAAAAGAAAAAGTTTAAATAAATTTTTTTATTGTGTAATTTATATAAAAAAATAAAACGAAACGAAACGAAATTCTTTTGAATAAATTATTAGTTTTTTTCTTCGTATTTTATAGAAAAATAAAGAAAAACAGAAATTAATATTTTCCTTCAGTTTTTCTTTTAAATTGTCACAACCTATTCTACAAAATGTTTGTGTACAGAGTGTGTGTGTGTGTGAAAGAGGAATAAAATTGTCTATACGATGTTTTTTTTTTAAATATTATATATGAAACCAATTAAAATGTGGTATAATAGTAAAATAAATGGATTTAATTTATGAAATGTTATTTTCATGGGAAAAAAAAAGGATATTGTTCTTTACTCCGCTGTTCGTAAATGTTTTGTTTATTTATTAATT
The DNA here is from genome assembly GCA_910594885.2 of Bibio marci. NCBI lineage: Eukaryota > Metazoa > Arthropoda > Insecta > Diptera > Bibionidae > Bibio > Bibio marci. The sequence continues at coordinate 46,183,086 of OU343114.1, forward strand.
TTATAAATTATTTATAAGCTTTTTTGTGTAAAATGTATTACACAACACGCGTAAATAATACATTTATTAATACATATTATTAAGTGTTAAATCAATATATCAAAATTTTCATATTTATTATTGTTTGTTGCAGTAGTGTAAGTGTTGTGTGTGTGTGTAAGCGTATGTATATTATCTAGAGCCAGACACATTTAATCATAATGGAAACATCAATATAACTTACGATAAATGCGGTCCAATTGGTGAATTATTATTTTCTTTCATGCACAGTAATTTATCAAATTTGGCTGTAATAAATGTATGTCATCAGCTCTACTTTGGATATATAAATTTCGTGAATTGTGTGTGTGTGAGTATTTGATGGAAATATGCTTAAATATTATGTTTTATTCTTATTATAATAAATTAATTATTCATTTAAGTATATTTAACTATATTATTATTTGTTATATTCTATTGAAAATTCTTTCATTTAATAGTTTCAGCTATTAACAACAATTTACTAATGAATTTTAATAAAATTTGGTTATTATTTTCATTTAATTAATTAATTTTTTATTACATAAATTTACTATTCTCATAATACATATATATTTTAATATATGATATTTTATCAAGTCAATTTCGTCAATGAGATAATTCCGCTGTATATCAGAATGGAAAAAAAACTCCTACAAAAATATACTGAAATTAAATTATATATTTTTTTCCATTTTGAGTTTATAATTTTAATTAAAAAATATAAATATAATAATCATTAATTGTCAGTGTGTGCGTGTGTGTGTGTGTGTGTGTGTGTGTACAATAAAATACATTATAAATTTTGTATGCTTAAATAATTTTATTATTTAATAATTTGTTAGCCATATGTGTGTTTTATTTTTTTTTTGTTTGATTTCCAGTATTATTATCTTTAATTAAATTTGTTGTGTGTATTTCATTTTCTATTAGAAATTCAATGTCTTCTTAAAAATCGTTGTTTATCAATTTTTTGTATACAAATCATATTATGTGAATTGTAATTTTGAAATTAATTAAATCAAAAAAAAAAAAAAACATTTAATTTGTTTTGTTCAAATATTTAATTAAAATCAATTATATCTGGTGAATTCAATTTGATTCAATCAAACCCCATGCACGACGAGTGGTATATATAAATACGCAGTAAAAGAAAAAAATTTATAGATAAACGTTTTATTAAATGTATTTGTGTTTTAATTTTTTCTTTATATCATACTCAATACACAGTCAGCGAATTATAAAAAGAAGCATTTAAAATAGTTAACATTTTTAATTGTATTTAATTTTGTTGATAGTTATATAGTAGCCGGTCGGAATAATCAAAAAATTATTCAAATAAGTATATTCATAAATAGGAAATTGTTATCTTTTTAAGTATTTTATTTCATAAATTCGATAATGTTAATTTAATTATTGCTAATCATTTTAATGCAACTGCCTAAGACAGTTAATTATTGTCGACGATGTGGAGACGTTTTAAAAACATTTTTTAAATGTTTACAATTTGTTTTATTAATTATTTATGGAATAATAATTGAGCCAGTTTTTCTTTGCTATATATAGAAACGATAAATATTGCTATTTAATTGAATTAACCATATTGTACTTAATTGTTTTACTCAAAAGTATTGTTTTTATATAAAATGCCTTTTTTTTTATCAATTTTAAATAAAAATACAAATAAACCAAATTGACTATCCAATCAATGACAGAGAAAATTTAAAGAAATTTGTGATACTGTATAAAGTTGACACCCATATAAAAATTATATAATATTATGAAAACATCTATCTTTCGTTAATTACAGTACCGTACAGTACACAATTGGTAAATTGTTATATACTCCTATGTGGAGTAATTTACCAACTTGGTTGTAATGAAAGGATTATTAGATGACATAAAATCTCCACTAGGAGCAACATATGAGTTAAAAAAAGAAAAAAAAAATTAAGTTGACAACCACCGCCGAATGGTACAAAAAACCATTATTTCATACAAAATTTCAACGACATTAAATGGAAAACTCGATGGTCATATCTTTTGAATGTGTGAAACGATTTTAAAAATTTCTGCTATGAAAGATTGGAAATTGATTATAAATTTGAAATTTTGTATACGAAATTGGAGATCCGTTAAAACTATGGCCCGCCTAATTCGAAAAGATGATAATTCTTAAAAGTTGATTTTTCCGGAAAAGTTTATTAGTAAGTGGACATTTTTTAATTTTTTTTCGATAATGTAGTCTACTTTACAACTTGTCTACCACAAAAATATAGTAATATTGAAATCTGAAAACATTTTTGTACGCATCGCCACTGCGTGGGCACACAAATAATTATACAATCTGCTATATTTAAGTAATATAATATACATATTTCTCTATACCTACAAATAAATGCGGTCATATATTTTGTGTATACACACAATACAATTAGATGAAAATACAATGGTCTTTGATATTATTATATTCCCATATTCATATTGAAATGAAAATTGTATATAGAGAAAATATAATAACAATGTTGTGTATATTATTTCGGTGCAGAATTATATATAGATAATATTTAGATAGATAGGTGAGTGTGTGTGTGTGTGTGTGTGTCAGAGAGAGTGTAAGTTTACAAAATATAGATAAATTTTTGGTGACATTTTTGTCAATGAAATTAACCACTTTGTTATAGATTTTCACTAAATACATTTACTTATATCCTATATTTATTATATTATTTACCAAATAAATGTTTAACGAAAATGTTATCTATATATTTTCTTATTATAATAATACAATATAAGTATATTAATTTGTTGAAGTATATAACCTTTTCTTGATATAATTTTATTTTATTTGTTCGTACAAATATTTATCTGTACAAAGAACTAAATATTATATAAATATATATGATTATAAACAAGTAAATAATGTAACAATATATGGTAAGAAGAGAAATATAGGTATCTGTACCTTTTGTAACAATATAAAATTAATACGTGTGCTGCAAATATATATATGGTATAAGATGAACGTACGTTATTTATTTGGACAATGTGATGATTCTAGATCAGTAATTTTACTAATCTACCTTTATATATAATACATATTTCTTGTTATATATGCGGTTTCATATATATATATATAAATAAGACATTTCATTAAGTAATATAATGTAACGCATATATAATATACAAATAAATATAAATATAGACAGACCAGATTCACATATAAAGAGATTTCTATGAGTTAAACAATGTATTATTATATAAATATTCGATAATATATATGTTATAATAGTTTATATTCACTTTTAATATGGGATACATAGGATGAAATAATTTGAAATCAAAAATTTTGTATAGTAACAAAATCTATTTTCTTAATTCAAAAGGATATTTTAGATAATTTTAATGTTTACTTTTTGGTTAATTTACATTTCTGCATTTATATTTCGATATCTATTGTACGTAATATAAATCAGATTAATGTTTTATGTGCTATTTGATTTTGATTCAAAACATATACCATTTATATATTTATAAAATATTTACTTAAACTGTATATATATGTTTTAATAATCAAACAATTATAATTAATATTTATTTAATTTAATACATATATAAAATATATATGGTACACATTGATGTGAAATAATACATAATATTTTATATAATTTATATAAAATAAATCATTTCTGTCAAATTGACAATATTTTCATTTATCTCATGAGAATTTTATCTTGTGTTGTATTTTTGTTTATACATATTTTATTTTATTATAAAATGCAATGTTAGCAATATGTGTGTACACTGTACAGATATGAATAGAAAGGATACATGCCAATATATTTTTATTATCCATGTCTCCTCTGCAGAACTGTATGTATGGGTATCGTATCATCGTATCATCGTATCCATATCATATATAATCGTATTTATATATGAATATTATTTTTATTTTTATATATGAATATTACATATGCACCTGGGGCTTCCAAAACGTGTCATCCGCACATATTATGTCGTCTGTGTAATAATATAAAAGAAAAAAAAAATAATAAGACTTTATTTGTTTTTATATTATATAAATCTATTTTTATTTTACATTTCTACTCTGTGTACATGTTTTTTTTTATCATTTTAATGTTGTTGTTGAATGAATATACAATATATGCAGGCAGACTTGGTGGAATGTTAAATAATGTGTATATTAAAAAAAAAAATGTTTTATTATTATTATGAATTACGTTTAATTTTATCCTTGAAATTTAAACACATCTGGATAAAATTTGTTGTACATACCATATATATAGAAGGATATTTATATGTAGAAATACATTTGTTATATGCATAATTGATAATATTGAAATAAGTAATCTATTTTAATATTTTTATTGAACAAATAATATAGTCGGCATTAAGTAAAAATAATTATAATTACTTTTCTATGAATAATTGTTGTGCGGTTGTATTTTATGTAATGTAATAAATTTATTAAAATTGTAATCTATCTCGTGTTTTCCTTTAATATATTTATTCCGTTCACAAACTCTCGCAAAATTCATCTGGTCGAAAGATAACACTTTATAATCGTGTATGTAATACAATAGAATCAAATCGATTGGATAATACCCTTTAGAATGTTGATGGACATATTGTAATTTATCAATTTTTACGTATATGCATGGAAGGATTATGTGATATAAATTTTTTTAAATTATATTATAAAATAATTGTTCATTTTCCAATATTTACAGTTTTCTTTAATTAATTTTGTATTATACATTTTTTTTTGTTAAAATCTCTAAATAAAATTCCAATAAAACAATAATTTATTCGTATAACAATTATTCAATATCTTGTGCAATATTATCTGTACTAATAAATTTAAAAAAATATAACAAGTTAATATTATATTAATATAAATAATTAATATTAATATATTATTAATATAATAACACTCAACCGTACAGTGGGTATAGCGTTAATGTTAATAAATCGTAAAATATAAATAGCAGGTTCAATTCCCGCTATTTATATGGGACATTTTTCGATATATTACTACTGAAATATTATTAATAAAATTATAATATTAAAATGTTATATTGTGTGGAGTTATGTATAATATAACAATCCATATTACTCCAAGATGGAGCTTATATGGTATCTACCACAACATATTATTCCGCATCGAAGTATATAACAATTTACCAATTGTACTGTAATCATTATTTAACACATTATCCGCCAACAAGTTTTTTCATAAAATGTAAAAACAAAAATTCTTTGTTTTTAAGTTCAATATTTTACTTCACTTTATAAGCTTGTTCCTACAATCATTTTAATGAGAATTCTGAGGCCAAGTTGCGGTAATATGCGGAAGGGCCGCGTCAGGCATTCCCAGTAACGTTTAACACAGAACTCGTGACTAACAGTACTGAATGGCAAATTAAAGTAGGTACTCAGCCCCATTGTAGTATTCCAGGCGGTCTATGTTATAAATATTATTTATATTTACTTTCAGCAATTGATAAATTGTTATATACTTCGATGCGGAATAATATGTTGTGGTATATACCATATAAGCTCCATCTTGGAATAATATGAATTGGTTATAGATACCTCCACACAATATAACATTTTAATTTTATAATTTATTAATAATATTGCATAATTTATCAGCAAATATAAATAATATTCATTCAAATAATGATTAATGATAATGATTAGTATATATGAAAATACTATCCTACTTTTCCATATTCCTTGCAATGTTTCCATAATAAATTTTGTATGTAATGGTTTCATTGATCACATGACCACTATGGATTAGTAGATTGTCGTTTTTTTTTTTTTTATTTGCTGATACTATTCTATACATAATTTTTAAGTATTGTGTACCAAGGATGTTTCTCTTAACAGTATCCTATAAATAAAGTATTTCCAATCCGCCGGTTGAAGAATGAAAATCATTGAATTATCGTTATCCTTAATGTTTCCTCCAGATGCTGTCAGACCATTCTAGAAGTGATGGTGTTGCTCTTATCACTCTAACTGACAAAATCGTAATGTTTTTAATTTAATGTTTCATGTCGATAAGTATTCCTTCATCCATTCCGTTACCATCTACAACATTACGTCAACCATATATTGTACAATACTATGAAATAGGTATATGAAAAATGATTTGCTTTTTCTATTTTGATTTTATTAATTTACTATGTGTTATATTCAGAAATATATGTTTACAATATACTTGCATTTCTAATTTAATGCATTAATATATGGTACATAAGCATAATATTTTATGTTACGTATTTCAATTACATAGATTACAACACAAAAAAAATAATAGTATTAATAACAATATTCATTTTAATAAAATTTAATGAAATAGTAAAATTAATAAAATGGCAAAATAACCAAAAATGTTAGTTAAAATCCACTTCATTTATACGTTACCATTTTATATATAATATATACAACATTAAAATTGCATAGTAACAATTACTTAGATACTAATACTATATACTTATAATAATAATAACAATAATAATAATAATAATAATAATAATAATAATAATAATAATAATAATAATAATATGTATTACAATATGGTACAAATCATGATGAGATTTTTTTTCTCAATTTTCATAATATTGTTAAATGCGCATATATAGACACTTCTTCGTATTATTTTCATATTAACAGAATTCTTATCACTTTCAACTGTTTACAAACAAATGGAAATAAGAAGAAGGATATTTATGTATGATGCGACATATTTTGTGTATATTTATTTACATTATTGTGGTGTGGTGATATGTATATTTATGTAATATAACAAAATAAATGTGTAACAATATTATGTCCATTTTATGTTCTAATAACAATAAAGTGAGAATATTTTGACGCCGCATGGCATTAGTGACATCTCATTATTGTCGCATAAAATAGATTTGATCACACACAAAATTTTATTTCTATAACAATGAAATGAACAATGACAAAAAGAAGAATTTGTATGATAATATCACATGATATCATAGAAAGGATGAAAGAAAAAAAAAAGGAAGAAAATCCATTGCAAAACTACAATTTTTATTTTTATTTTATTTCTGTGTACAAATTTATGTTGTACATATTTATTCTACACAAACAAACAAACACATAGAACTAAATGTAAATATAGAAGTGAAATTTTCAATTTTTATCAACATATAAATTATCATAAAATTGATTTATAAATTATATATGTTTGTTTGTGTGATAGATAGATAAATGCGTCGTAATTGATATAATCTATATATAGTTAGTTATCGTTTAATAATATATAATTGTAGTAATAGGCGTGCAAGTATGATTTTGTTTTTTTTTTTTTTGAAAATCTATAAATATCATAAAAAACACATCTTCTTTTGTCGATAAATCGATGGCCAACGTCTTCATAATTGTATATATATATATATATATAGCAACAATGTGATGGAGAAAGCTGTGGTGAATACGGTGACCTAATCCACACAAACCAATAGAAATTACTTCAAAACGCAATTTAAATGATTTGAAAGCAAAACCAAAAAACATAAGCCAGTAGTCAATAGTGATTTTGATGTTGCATGACAAACTGCGTTTGGATGTATTTCGCAATTTATCACAAAAACGAAACTTCCTTACTTACCTTTAAATCAAAATTGTTGTTCGCTTTTCTTTCCCTATAACAATGTATTATTTCCTTTTAAATTTTTTTCCATTGCTCGTAAACGATCTTTCAGATATGTTAATGATCATGTTAACCATAAGTTACACGACATGCATACTAATATAACTTTTAGAATCATTTTTCTTAAAATTAAATAAAACCAATTATAAGCTACTCTCGTGCAAATCCTTTCTTTTTTAATTGGCATATTTTCAACAAGCGAAAAAGAATGAATATTGTTTACACTTTCAACAAGCACTCAGCTATCACACAAGATTTTTAACTTTTCTGTATAATTTGTTATAAAATATTTTGCAGCTGATAACTGATAACTTTAATATAATATTATTGAAATGTAAAGTCATACTTGGTACACCTATATATTACAAAAATACTAATCTAAGTATTTCTATCAATTGATATTTGAGAAATAACATTATGTAGATTTGTTATAATAAAAATGCGTTTCTACAATATATGTGTGTGTGTGTGTGTGTATGGTATATTTTTGTTATCATTAAAATTTTACGATGAAAAATTTTCCATTCGATAATAAATTTATATTTTTATTATACATTACGGATTAATGCTATTACATTTTTTATAAACTATATCTATATCTATACATTTATGAATTTATACAATATATAATTTATCAAACGAATATATAAATAAAAATATATTTCGTACATACACCTAAAAAGAAAATTCATTAAAAATTTATTAGAAAAGCGCCCTGTTTTCGTCTTACACCGCGTTCTATATATTTTTTTATATATTATATGTAGATATTTGATGAATAAATAAATGTTATATGCATTTTATTTGTGTATAATATAATATAATAATAAATACGCATTGACAAAATTATATAACAACAGATAAAAAAAAAAATAATAAGTAGATTCACGTGCACACTTCGTTTGCTTTAATCCTATTTATAAGCATTTGTAATTAAAGATTATTCTTAAATTGTAAGCCTCTTCGGCTCAGCTTTATATGGATGCGTTTTACCTTATTTATTATTATTATTATTATTTTTTTTTTCTTCTTACTATTTGTTGTTTATCTGTGTAATATAAAATACGCTATACATGTTGGGTAGATGTCCGTATCTGGTTGGGAATGGAATGTTGGACAAAAAAACCTATATATTTAATTTGATTTAAATCCAAAAACCTATTGAAATACAGAAATTAACAATATGAAATTAAAAATATGTTTTTTTTTTACCTATATTAAACTGTCTGCCTTTGAAATGATGACTATACTATATGAGAATGGTTTTGCCATCCAAACGAGATCTTCTTTTTATGGCTAAATAACTCATATGCTGAAAAAGCTCTCAATTGTATATATATTGATTGATGCTATAGATTGATAATATATATAATCATATTCAAATGAGTTATGGAACTCCAACTTTGAACTTATATATCTATTACATACATTAATTGTAGTCAAGCTGGTAAATTACTCGACATGGGAATATAAACATAAGTATTTAAGTATATGTTACTAATTTGTTCACATATTGGCGAATTTACCCTATTTACAATATATAAAACAGGAAACGACTAATCTTAACACTTACTATTATTATTATTATTGTTGTTATATTATTACATTTTTGTTGGCTTGATTTTTAATATAATTTCATGTACAATATATATAGGAAGGAAATCTGAGAATTTTCACACTAATACAGACTTTATATTGGGCTTTTTTTTTATATATTATTTATATATTTTCATTTATTTCTAATATTTTATTCATTCGATTAAACATAAGCTAAAATGCGAGTCCTTTATTTCCTATAAGATTGGGTTTTTTCCTATCTATTATTATAGTACAATAATAAAACGAATATTATTAAACATTACAATAAATAAATTCGTAAGTTAAGTTATAAGATGTAAAAGTTTACGCTTTGCACAAATTTTATTTGGAATATAATTTGGTTTTTTTTTTAAATAATCACATTTTCTCTTAAATTATTTGTATTCTACAAAATAAAAATGAACAACAATTTTATTATAAAAATAAATAAATAATTTATTCGAAATACTACAATATTTTCATGATATTTCACGTATAACAAATGGATTTCTCACACAGAATTTAGCCAGATCTGATGATGCGATCCATTCATCAAGCAATTTTTGAATATTTATGCGGAAATTGAACCGTTGTTCAGATGACTTCAACTACCGAAACAAATTGTTGTCTGTGAAGGAGCTATGTTTAGTGAATATCGGCTGGGTGGAGTAACACTTCCCGCAGCCAAGTGTTTGCCACGTTTCATTGTCACATGATGACGAAAATTGAATTGTTGCAAAAATCATTTTATCGTGATTTTGCCTAATTTTGTTTGCTTTTTCTTTGTAATATTCGTATTAAATTGATTTAGTTGTTGATGGTAGGTAGAGTTCAATATTGGCAGTTGTGTTTCTTTTCGTTTTTTTCTGGTACAATACACGGCATTTACAATTGAATAAAAAATGTACTTGATTATACGAATTACCAAAATGTCACATACTAAACATGAATGCTTAATCTTTCAAATCTATGTATTGCTGGAATAAATTTAACACTTTGAAGACTACGGTATGTGATGAAAAGCATATATCCCCAATTGCCGTATATTTTGATGTAATTATATAAATAAAAAATGATAATTTCGAAAACCAATTATGTAACATTTATTGAATCTGATACATTATTAAAAATTTCTAAACATGGAAAACGCTATTTTGCGTATGATATGCTTGAAAAAATAAGTCCCCTTATTGAAGAGGTACTAAACAAAATTTGCAAATATATCGAGTTTCGCTCCTGTTGTTGTTTGCCTTACCTACAAGACATGTCTTACATGGATATTATTTTTTTCCCGCTATTAACAATTTTCTCTACAACATGTAGTCGCATATATTCCCAGATAATCGTTCTGGTGTATCGTAAAAAGAAGCATGCATGGTAGGCGTAGAAGTTCCAGGTTGTGTAATATCTGGTACATTTGCTTCTACTTCAGAATCATCACTAGCCCATTTTTTTTGTTACTTGCAGTAAACATTTTTTATATTTTATCCTTTCTTTATCATTTAACTTGTTGTTTACTGTGAATAAATTTTACAGTGCATAATTTATTAACCAGAACACCGTCTAAATCATATATCATTGCTTGAAATTCTAAACAACGTGAAAAAAACATCACCCGTCTCCAATGGTGAGAAAAAAAACGTGAAAAATACGTGAACCATCTTCAATGTGTTAATATAAACAGTATTATTTATATGATATTTAAATAACCAATATTTTGTAATTTAAAAAGGTCAGCCGACGACAGAGCTTGAACTGTTTTATATGACATTCATATGTTTATGTTAATTTCTTCAACCCATTGTCCGGTGATATTCAGCAGGATGTTGCACTTGATCTTGATAAAATCTTTATATATAATTAGATTAATTAATTAATTATGTTTGACAGACTGATGGCAGACGACAATTGACTTTGTCCAATAATTAAATCAAATTAAATATTTATATTTTTATTGAATAGTGTTGTTAAAGAAATCATTATTATTAATTATAAAAATTTTTTTTTTCGCATCTGATTTTAGATAAAAACTTTTAAATTATTTATTTATCGATACATATATTTTCAATATTCTATTATAGATTTTCACATTTAGAAATACATATTCTAATATATTAAATTGTATAATAATAGTAATAATAATATAATAATATTCAAGGATTTGTCATTTTATAGCTATAATAATAAAGGTATTTTGTATATAAATTGATGTTTGTGTTAGGTGATTGTACTTTTTGTATAAACACATACAATGTCTTCAGTCTTATATAAATTATTATATATATACTAAAAATATATTGTATATAATAAAAGTAAATAAAGGGAGACCCTTTTCAATTTCATTCATGACACACACAACTTTCTGTATTTAGTATTTTATTTAATTTTTTTGTTTTTTTTCTCTGTATGCATAAATTTAAGGATAAGTGAAAATTTCTATAATGAAGTGATTTAATTTGTGACTATATATAAATAAAATTAAATTAAATTTTAAATAAAATCTAAAATGTATTCGAGTATATAAAATAAATGCCAGTATTTTAAATCTTTTTCGTCGTATTATAGATGATGATTAAACTTAACAGACATAAACACGCGCACACCCACCCACCCAGACAATATAATGTTTATTTTTATACATAATTTTTAGTTCTTTATTTTATTTTTTTGTAATATATTTACATATTTTTAATAAATCTAGAAATAAAAAATAAAATATATCAAAAACTATTATCCTTTTCTGTTTTTCTATATAGAAATGTAATTTTTAATTATACATTCTCTGTACTAATTCAACGTTTTCTCTTTCAATTTAAAAAGTAAATGCACGGAAAAAAAAAGGCAAAATAGAAAAATAAAAATAAAAAAAAAAACGAAGTGAGTAAAAAAAAACTTCAAAGTGACTAAAATTAAATATTAATTTTTTCAAGCATAAATAAGAGAAAACGATAAAAAAAATAAAAAATGGTTTGAAGAAGAATAATTTTTATAAACACAAGCTTATACCCAAACCGTTCATCCACAACCAACCACTTCATTAATATTTTAATTACTTTTTTCATTCAATTTCTTTTAGCACATTTTATTTTATATTTATGTATTTTTGTATGGCAAGAACTTTGGAAAAAATAGAAAATGAAAAATCATCTCACAAATAAAAATATGTTGTATAAAATGAAGAAGGGAAATTTATTTAATGGGAAAACAAAAATATTTGTTGTATATTAAAATTTTATTGTTTATTGAATTGCAACGTAATTTATGTATTTTATTTGAAATGCACAACCAAAAAAAAAAAAAAAATGAGAATGTTCTTTAAAAATCTAGTTTAGTTTTTAAGATATCCGAGAGCCAAAATCAATTTAAATTTTTATTAATATATTTACGGCTAGATTTATTACATTTGCAATGATATAATAACAATAATTATGAAATGTCACCGAAGTAATAATTCGAACATGTTGGCGAATTGAATACAATTTAAGTAGTTGGACGGCTACAGCGTCTAATAATGAGGATTTATTTATATTTTAATTGGAGTTATCAAATGATTTATTTATTGGTAACGATTACAATATACATCTTTCACGTCTTCCTTTTATTTCAGTGGGAATCGTAATTTTCCGGATTTTTACTCTTTCACGTCTAGTGTTTATTTTGCTAACTGCAATGCCTTATAGACTAGACACACAGAACAGGTAACCAACTAATATTGTAGTTATAAACGATTCGAGCATAAATTCGAGTAGTTTGTAGTGCATTGAATTAGTTTGCCTAACCGATCTAATCACAATAAAATTTCTGTAGTTTGTATGTAACTAATTCGATTCTCTCAAATAAAACAATAACAAAGAATTGAAACTCTATATTGTCAAGTAAAAAATAGTATTTAATTTAATTTACAATAAATAAAAATGAAAATGAATAGATCTGCGATCGTTCAACACTATACCATGGAATGTTTTAATCATTTCTTTTGGATGAACGGTTCCAGGTATTTTTTTTTTTGTTTATAATTTAACGACACAGACATTGTCTGGTGCCATTGACAGAATAGTTTCAAAATTTGAATTAATCCATACAAATTAGACAGCTATGAATAGTAAAACCTACAAATTAGTTCTTATAAATCAACAATTGAATAAAAAAGATAACACATAAACAAAATGTATAGTACAAATAAAAGTCTTTGCATTTCGGTCATATTTTTTAAACGTTTAAAGACCATTTATTTAAGTATTTTCTTCTATGGACGTTTTGAAATTGATTATAAGTTGTAATTGTGTATATAAAAATGGGAAGTCGTTAAAACTATGACCCGCAATAAAAATACAAAAATTTTGCGTCTATCTTAAATTTGTTGTATAACATCAATTAATTTAATATTAATGTCGTAAAATATAGAAATTTTTTATTATTAATTAGACATATTCAAGAATGGTATTTGATAAAATAATCTTAAAATAGTGTTGTGTGTGTGTTATGGTTTTGTAACTATATTTTTTAGAGCTGGTAAAAATAAAACAATATGAATATATAATTTCATATTTTCAAAGATATATATACTTTTAAAATAGACAAGATTTTTGTTATAATAAATAACTTAATTTTTTTCAATATTATATTATAAATTTTCTATATGTACCAGTTAACTGTTTTTGGCGAGTATATTCGTCATGAAAAAGTTGCAAAATTTTGCATCAGGACGAATATATTCGCCATGAGTAATAGGTATTAACAAAACGCAATTTTGATACGTATTTTCCAAAGAGGTCGAAACAATGTATTGGCCATGAATAATAAGTATTGACAATTTGCAAAACGCAATTTTGATACGCATTTTCCAAACCGATCGGAACAGTTAACTGGTTAAACATTATTTTTCGTATAGTCGAAATCTACTGCACTTAGAGAAACAATTTATTAGGATAATAATTTGTTGCCGAAAATAAATCAGTATAGTAAAATTTTATATATACAATTGAATTGATACACATTTTAGATTTAGAGAACGACCACAGTCGAAATAATCGACAAGCTTCGCGAATAAATTCACCGGTAATAATAATAATATTAATAATAATTATAATAAAACGAATTTATCATAACTTTTATTATATCATTACTATTTTTGATGTAATTTTTTATAATTGTTTCGTTATTTTATTTATTTTTGTCTATGTATTATTTCCACGCAATTTTGATGCCGATTAAATTATTTTCGATAGTAATTGCTTTTTGGCTGAGTGTAGATTTTTCTACATCAATACATTATATTTTCTTTAAATTAAATATTCAATGAATGGTATGTGTTATAAAATAAAGTGACAAAGGTGATACACTGAACAAAAATACGATTTTCTCTATTCTCTGTATCATCTGTATAACTAATATGTGTAAGATTGTATATTTTCTAACTATATATTTAAGATAAGATATTGAGAAGACGACTATTGTTGTGTATCTATAATAATATGATGATGAAATTTTCAATATTTTATTTATAAAATATTCATGGAAATTAAAATGTAAATTTGTATATATTCTCACTTATATGTACTTTGTACTTTTACTTATAATAAATATATGTATAGGAAATAAAATGACACACAAGGGACTTTTCATTTTAAAAGTTTAAATGAAAATTTATTTTTTTTTTTTTAAATATATAAAATGAAAATGAAAAACAACAATATTAGCATAAAAATTACTTTTATTATTATTTTCAATTTTAATCTCTTACAAAAAAATTAAATTGTATTGATTGGAAATTTTTTTCTTCTGCTTCTTCTTTAATATACAATTTCAGAGAAAAAATTATTAATAATTTATTCTTGTATTTTTATTATTATTATTATTATATTGTATTATTTTTTAAATAAGAATTTATCCAATATTATATCTTACAAATCTTTACATTTTAATACATGTATAATTATTATTATTATTCCTGCAGGAAAGAGAACCTGTTCTACGACTAGTAGTACAACTATTTGCAAAGTAAATAGTACTGGTTCCTCACGCTAAGCCCCTTTTACATGTTGCGAACACTTAAGCACTAGTACTAGTTCTTCTGCAACTAGTTGCTGAACTGGTTAATTTTAATTTAAATTAAATTATGTATTCCTTCACCAGTACTTTAACTAGTTCTTTAATAAAAAACGAAGTTGTAGTTAATTTAAAAAAATAAAACGTAGCCAATATATTTTAATATAATTTATGATTTATTATGTTTTTAATACAAAATAATAATTTACTTTATTTTTAAAAAAAATATTATAAATTATTGCAACTGGTTCTTCATATCACCTTTTTTTAAATTACATTTTAATTTTACGTGCTACTTCTAAGTTTTCCTGTCGTTAAAAAAAAAGCAATTCTTCGAAACATTTACGGAATGAATTATTCCTAATATATATTACAATAGATTAATTTCTCTTCAAAAGCTATTTTTTGTAGCTATTTGTTTTCCAAAATATCCATATTGTTGGAACAATCTTCCGCCACAAAGTTCGCGTCGGATACAATCTGCATATCTTCTACTGTACTAAAATTGTTGGATATTTTGGATGGTAATTTACTTCTTTTTCACTTCACAATCACAATATGTGTTTTTAATACGAAATTCATTACGATATTAAAAATAAAATCAAAACAGTGTCTAAAAACAGCACATATATTACTGTAACAGTTCAAAAACGTTTTTGTTTCTCTTCCGTTCGTCATATTAATTGTATTATTGCGTATTTAAAATAGTTGCTATCCGCATTACTTTAGTAATAGTTTTGTAACTAGTTCTTTTTACACAAGCAGAAGAATTAGTTTTTATACGGAACTAGTTTCAAAATTTACTGCAAGGATATTATATTTTGTGTTAAATTACAGATAAAATAAATGTATAACATTCGAAAAAATAATATGTGAATATGTGTTTTGTTTGGTGTAATTGTTGTAGGAGGCTTTCTATTTAACAAACACATAATAGTCGACTATTAGTCTTCATAAAAGAAAATGAAATAATAAAAACTTTTTTAATTTAATGTTTTGTATGTATGAAAAAATTGAAAATACAAAAAGGATCAAAGAAAATTTAAGTAAATGAAAAAAATATTATTACACACATAGCCATAAATAAATGGATTTTTTGGTTTTCATTATTCATTGTTTAAATGCGTGAATGGCAAATATAAATATAAATTTATAATAATATTGTATTGTCATATTTTTGCTACATAATACACACAGAGAAATTGTATTGATTTGTTCAATTTTTTTTAAGAATTTCTTCTATATATAAATATTGTATTTTTCCGCATTGTATATTTTTGTCGTATATATTGTATTAATTTCTCTGTTTAATAATAATAATAATATCTTTTCACATTTACATTACAATTTTTTTTGTTTTTCTAAAATACATGTACTATTTTACAATATATACACAAAAGTGTAATTATACAATATATAAATATTTTGTTCACATTAAAATAAAGTGTTTTTGAAGAAAATTTATGGATTCAGCATTTGTGAAAATTAAATTCAAAATTAAATTTGTATTGCACATAGTTTTATTGCATTTTCGTATACTTATACACATAATCATAGTCTATGTATTTTATGAAATTTGAAATGAGTTTTTCATATATATACATTTTCTGGCGTTGTTGCTTTGCTATATCCAATCTTGATAATATCCATAAATGTGTGTGTATATATCTGTAAAAGTTCATTTATGCATATTGTTAAGCAGACATTGCATTAAAAATTCTTTTCATCATATAAATATGAAATATTTTCCAATAATGCTATATAATTTATGTATTCTATTATAATGTTGTTGTTCATTCTCTTGCAATATTCATATAATATCATGTCCGTATGTATATACCATCATATATTATATGTTGTATGTTGTATATGTATTATTAATGTGTATACCATATAATGATGCACATATGATTTTTAATATAATATACAAAATATACAACGACAATATAACGAATTTAATATGGCGAAGACAAAATAAAGAAAAAAATTAAATCTTACAAAAATTTTTTTTATACAATATACAAAAAATGGGAAAATTTCAATATTATCTAAACAAATTATCTATATCTTATCTGCATGTGTATGTGTAAGTATAAGTTTATATGGTAATGGCCTCCGCCATTATCGTCCTCACAACCATTACAATTTTTTACAAATGACTAAATATAGCATACCCCACAAATTACTGTTATCGTCCTCTGTCCTTTTATACCCATCTACATTTTATAATACAATTTTCTTCTTGCATACAAATATATAATCTTAAGTTTATTATATTATATTACAACTTTACAAACATAAAAAAAAATAAATAAAATAGAAAAGAATTAAAATGGTTCTTTTTTCTAATTAAAATTTCTTTAATTTTAATCTAAATATAAATACTTTTTTTTCTCTGATTTTATTTTATTTTATATTTATTTTGTAAGAACGTTTTTCGGTTTTTTTTTCCTCTTCTTGTTATAATGTCTGCATTATCCAGACTATAACTATTATACAATATATAAATAGATATCCTTTTTTATTTTTTTTGTTACAGTTGTTATTTCGATTAAATTTTTCTCTATTCTCTTGTATCATATTTTTTTTTACATTTCCTTCATGTGATAATTATATTTTTTCTTCCAGTTATTTATAGGAACTTTAAAAAATTGTAAATATTCTCTATTGTTTTTAAAATATATTTTTTTCTGCATCAGCTTTCTAAAATAATATTGTAGATAATTGGTTTTTATATGTATTCCATATTTTTAGCGGAAATTGCAGTTGGAAGAATTCATTATCTATCTGCTGCGACCAACCGAACGTAATCAAAAGTCGTATTAAAATTTGTGGAAATTTTTAAAAATATAGATTCTTTTTATTAATTTTTATGAATTTTTTATTCACTATTTTAATGATTTATAAGAAAATGAAAATTGTGGAAAAGTGCAAATGTGTACTTTTGAACAAATTTGATAATTTAAAAACGGCTGATTTCGAAAGAAATTTGATTTTAAATGGTAATTGATATACAGTCGCTATATGGACAATGTCCATCCGCATAAATTTTGTAGACGCAATGGAATAAATTAAATTACAAAAACCAAAATAACACCATCACAAGGATTAATTTCGCCAAATCCAACAATATTTGACTGATATAGTTTTTATAGAAATTTTATAAATAACTCATTCCTAATACACGCATATATAAATCGTAACTAAGATTAAATTAGAAATAGCAACATTTCGTTTTGCCATTTCATTAGCCAAAAATTCACTTACCAGTAAGTAGCTTGTGTAATTATTTTTGTAATTAAGCAGAAACGAGTACTGGCATACTGGACTCAAAATAAATAAATGCATACATGTTTACATACGACATATATATATATATACGTAAAAATGTGTGCGTACGCACGTATGTAATGTAAAAATTATCTTTTCGAATATTACCTACAACAATTGCTGAATATGGTATTTGATACATAATTTATGTATTTTATGCATAATAATAATAATAATATGTATCAGTGAATATATATACACACCCATACCTCGCTTTACGGCCTACATACGTTCTACGAAACTTGGCCGCAAAGCGAAAAGCCGTATAAGGAATCAATTATTCGAATACAAATTTATACAAATTCAATGGGATCGGTTCCAAATTTGTTAAATTGTGTAAGATGATTTATAATTCAAATTTGCATTTAAATAAAAAATACATACATTTGTACATAAAATAATAACAGACACTAAAAACTAACACTAATCTATATAAACAAAAATGAAACAACTTTATGTTACATAAAATATGTGTACGTATCCATTTATAATTTTTTTATAAAATGGCTTTAATCTGACGGCGATGAAAAAATGGTAACTTGCAGATCATTTTCGTCATCATTTTTCGCTGGTAAGAATGGGCCTGGCCATAAACAATTGTCCAACGTTGTTTGTCTTGCCTTTCTGGTCTATTTCGTTCTTCAGTAAATTTATAACAGCTAATGGCTCAGTTAATTCCATCGCGAAACATTAGCGCTACGTTCGACGTTAGGATCATTTTCAAAGAGTATGTTTATTCCTTGTTCGAAATAGGAAAAAGCTTTTGACAAATTTTTTGATGTTAGCTTTTTGGAGACAACAGGCGCTCTGTCTCTTCATCAAATGCCGGTAATGCTTGCAACTGAATGAGTTCCTCATATGGTCATATCAAAGGTATTTCCTATCAGATTCAAGTAAATCAAACACATCACATTCGTTCAAACCTTCAAAGCCCGACATTATGGGCTAGACGCAAAATGTTTTGCATAATTTCAGGAAGATAATTAACTGCGCTGTATCAACACTCGGTAGCGCAGTTGCATAAGCGCCGATATATATATATATATATAAATTATATATATTAATCATGAAATATAGCAGGTTCAAATCTGCTATTTTTCATAGGAAATTTTTCGGTATTTATTTGTTCGTTGATGGAATAAAAAGAAAAACGGATATCTTTGAAAATATGGTGTTGAACGCCATTCAAAAATTAACAATGTCTGCACACACATAACTATGGGCCAATCACCCATATAAAAATTTTAGTATTATGAAAACATCTATCTTTCGTTAATTACAGTACAATTAATAAATTGTTATATACTCTCATACGCGGAGTAATTTACCAACTTGGCTGTAATGAAAGGTTTATTAGATGACATAAAAGCTCCACTAGGAGTAAAATATGAGTTAAAAAAAATTAATACTTTTTACACATTCATGCAGGCGAAACATTTTAGGCCGCAAATCGAAAACGTGCCTTATAGCAAAATGCCGTATAAAGAGCGGCTGTATAGCAAGGTATGGGTGTATATATATATAGGTTATATTTTGTATTTAACTTCATTTGAAAATCCTAAACCTATTTGTAGCATTAAGAGTAAATAAAATTGTTAGGATTTAGATCAAGTAATGTTGACAGGTATTCGGTCACGCGTAAGGTAAACGTCATATATAATATATTGTACAATATATATTCGTAGTGTACTTTATATGTACCTACATATGCCATATGCATATATACCGATGGTTTATAATACGCAGAGAAATTCTCAATCAAATTTCCCTTATTACATTATTGTTAACATATACGTATACTATAATAATAATAGATGGTATATATGTTTGCATGATATTATATATATATTAATATATGTTTTATCTATATATACGCATTTGCGTTACTTTTAAATATCTGAATACATAATATGATATTTTATAATAATAATATGTATATATAATCTACCTTGAGGCACTTGATGCTTATTTTGTATTTAGGATTTATGTATAGATGTGTACGTAAAAATATATATTTGTTTGTTTGTTTGTTTGTTTGTGTGCGGGTGTTTGTGTAATGTTCAAATTTTGTGGTCTACCTTATGTACTGTATAATGAGTAATCTGAACTAAAAATTTAATGTCGGAGTATTATTAACAAATTTTGTTATATATATATTTTCTTTAGAGTCTAAATAGTTCAATCGACGAATACCATATTTTCACATATTATTACAATATATTTCTTGTTATTATAATATATGCTTTATTATTTATATATAACCTTTATGAATACATAGTAATGTATACACATATGTGTTCTATAAGCTATACATTAAAATAATGTATATAAAGTTATAAAATGAAAAATATATATTGTTATTTGTATCTGAAATAATGTACAATATATACTAAAACATTAAATTAATAATTGTATTAAATTTTTTCCATGTATAATAATAATAATAATATGTTTTATGTTTATATTAAAGTTGATATGCGACACCGCATTTATGTAATAAATTTAATTAAGAACTTTAAATAAAATAGAATATATACGCGGCGGAGGTAGGTGTATATTTTGGGGGAATTTATATGTAATTATATTCAATGCATTATTTTAAATAAAAATAAACCATATAAAATATATAAAACCTCATAAACTCACTCTACAGTAATATAAATATATATTATTTTAATAGTATTTTATTTAATCTTTTCGGACACTATACACCTACACATACATACGTAATATTACATCAATAAGAATGGTAAAATTCTTGTTGTACCTTATCTTATCACATATGGCAGCCGCATACAACCATAGAAGTTTTTCTATTTACTTGAATTCCTTCAAGTTGTTTTAATCAATTCAATCGAATATACAATATATACCATATATTTGTTTGTTTGGTATAAATGTACAATTCATATATATATATATTGTTATTAGAAAAAGGACATATGAGCTCCTTTATATTTATATCTATATATATATATATATATGGATACAATAATATCATTTGTATATAATATATTGCTACTTACATAAAATATAGTTAAGGATTTTCTTTATATACTCTTATAAATACACATATGCTACATATATATTTAGTTATAACATATACAATATATACTTATATTATTATAAGAAAATAAAATAGAAAAAATTTTATTTAATTTTATATGGTTTCAATGTTATTTTGATTAGTTTTTCTAATTAAGTTATTTATACTAAATGTTATTTATACAAAGTGTCCCACTCTACTGGCATCAATATCTCAATAACTAATTAATCGATTTTTAATTTTCGATACACTATTAGCATTAGCATACCGACATCTTTAATTTGGCGTTAAGATAAGGCAATTCGGGCATGCGGTTATCCAGATACTTACAAAAATGATGACAGTTGGCTGAACGCCATTTTTCTTTTTGAAAATTTGTTCAAGCATAAGTCGAAAAATTATAATGAAAAATTTTTTTCGGTATTAGTTTTAAAACTTACCACATTCATAAGCTTTCGTTTAAGCTATACCATTACGATAGGTCTCAACTGGTTCCAAAGATATACACAAATAACTACAACGATGTAGGCATAAAATTGATTTTCGCTATGGAAAAATTCTATCTTTTTTTGGCTTTATCCAGAACCAACAATACGGACGTGACAGATAATTGATGCCATACTCTCCTATGCATTCACACAAACCTTCACACACACACAAACGATCTCAAACACAAAGGCCCACACATATAAACCTACGAAAGCACACGCACTCATATCATTACAGTTTTGTTGCTTGTGGCGAAGGTCTTGAATACAGTCTTAGATACGCTGAATTAACTATTCAAGTGAATTAATCACAGTTGCATAGACTTTTTCTTCAAGGCAACCCCATAAATAGAAATCCAATGGATTTAAGTCTGGAGAACTTGGCGACCATCTTATGGGGCCACCTCTGCCAATCCATCTTTGAACGAGTGCAGATGTGGTTTCAACATGATGGTGGCCCAGCGCACTATGGAGGGAATGTTAGACTGGGCGCAAACTTTTATCAAAGATGATTTGGCAAAGGTGGGCTCATAAAATGGTCGCCATATTCTCCAGACTTAAATCCATTGGATTTCTATTTATGGGGTTGCCTTGAATGAAATAGCGTTCAACTAACTGTCATCATTTTTGTATGTATCTGCATAACCACATGCCCGAATTGCCTTATCTTAACGCCAAATTAAATATGTCGGTATGCTAATGCTAATAGTGTATCAAAAATTTAAAATCGGTTAATTAGTTATTGAGATATTGATCCCAGTAGAGTGCAAAACATGGTCTGATTGAAAATTTGATTATTTGCGTATAACTTCGTACCGTAGTCGAATCGGCCAAAATGTTATATGATATTTTCGACGCAAAATGACCCAGAGAATCTAGTGTTTTTGTATTGCCGTCGATAATTGGGACACCGTGTATACACGAGTTTATGTTTTTATTTATATTATATATTTAGCAGGTGGTTTTTTGTTTATTTATTTGTACATTTGTTGTATTAAAAGATAATAATTTTAAAATTACATTACATTTTGCATTACAATTATATAATTGGAAATAATAACTAATGATTTTTTTTCTTTCTTTCTATTTTTCTATTTTTAGGTAAGTCCATCTAATATCTGTAAAATAATTGTGTACATGTGTGTAATTTATGATTTTGTATGGAGTTTTGGTGAGTTTTTCTATACATTTATATATAAATTATTTCAATTAAATTTGTTATTTTCATATATATGAAATAGCATAAAATTGATGTCGTATTCATTGAAAAGTTGTTATTTTCAAAAATTCGATACCAATTGTTTCGAATTTCATAACCCATTAAAATTTCAATTATGGCATAATTAAAAAATATTTTACCAATACAAAATAACCTAAATTTTAATATATTAAATAATTTAGTCAATTTATATTTTATTTTTTTCTTTGCCATTACTTACTTACTTACTCCATGGCGTTACAACCCTGGTGCGGTTTTAGTAGTCTCCAACACGCTTTTCCAACCTGACCTATCCACAGTCAATGTCTTCCAATCCCGAATTTTAAGGATCTTTATATCACAGTTTACTGCATCTAGCCATCTCGCCTTAGGTCTTCCGGCTCTCGTTCTACCTTCTGGTTTACTATTTAACAGTTTTTTTTGCACACGCTCCTTCTCCATGCGTACTACGTGTCCAAGCCATCTCAATCTATTGATTTTGATTGTTTTGACAATATTTGGTTGACCGTACAACTTGTCTAATTCAAAATTGTATTTTCGCCTCCAACCATTCTGTTCTTTGACGGGACCAAATATTCTTTGCCCTTTATAAGCCATAAAATCTGAATAAATAAAGCGTATATTAACAATTTGATGAGTTATATTTTCTATTTATTAATTTCGATATTCTCTCTCGCACATTTATGCGTATTTTCAAAGTATATTTATTTACAAATATTATAAATAAATTATTATTTTACTTAAATATAATGATGATAAATAATAGAAAAAAACTTCTTGCAAATTTATTTTAATAATTTATTTGACAATTTTATTTTATTTGTTTACAAAATAATAATATTTAACAAATTTGTTGTATAATATATAAAATATTAACGTATATTTAAAAATCGTAAGCTATTCGTGTACCGTGTATACAGGGTTTTTTTTTACATGTTAGTCTTAAATTTAAGCATGAATTACATTAATTTTTTGAAAATAATATCTAATAAATGTGAACCAAACGCCGCCTTGTTGTGTGCTACAAAGTGTATTTAATCGGTCAAATTTTTTTCCCCTCTATTTCCAACAATTTTGGTATTATTTCATTAATTGATGCGACACATATTATATTGTTGTATGAAGTATGGCATGTGGCACCATCCTGTTGTATTTAATTTTGGAAAAAAAAACTAATACAAATAAATTATCGATCTGTAACGTACAGGATTTTTAAACACTGATTTTTAAAATAAAATTACACAATTTGTAATGGTTGTTGAATTTTTATAAATTTGCCAAATAAATGCTTATTGGAGAGGGTGGAAAAAAAACTTCATTTTAATTATAATAACAAAAAATTGGGTTCCATCACATTTAAAAAAACATCCTTTGTATTTAAAATTTATCTTAAAAATATAGATATTTACAATACATAATTAAATATGCAAATATTCGTTGAAAATATATTTATTTTTATGTACAAATGCCGATACGAACACATCATTGCCAAAATGTATTATATATTGAAAATCGCTAAATTGAATAGTCATCAAGTAATGTGAAGAAATTTTAATTTTACATTGATAGGTGTTTTGTTATATAAATTCAAGATGCTAAGCATATATTTTATAATAGCAATTATACATCATTCCTATAACATAAACCATTCGACTGAGTTGTGTCAGACTATACGCGTTCGGTGTCACATTTGTTAACATTCTATATTGTATCTTTTTCTTTATATTATACAATGATAATAAAACAAAAAATATATCCATTTACAATGTATGTCAATATTTAATGTGATTTAAATGTCTTTCATTATACACATATAATATTGCATTGTATTTTATTTCAAATTCAAAAACTAAAGGCTTATAGATTATTTCAAAGAAATATGAAAATTTTGAATTTTTTCACGCATATGTAACACACACACATATGTCTATAGAGACAATGCATTTTATTTATATTGTACACTAACTAAACTACATGTAATAAACTTTAAGTCTATCTAATAATTGTATACACATTGTATTCAGTAAAAATTAAATTATATTATATAAATTATAATTTATCACAACTGCAGAGTTCAATGAACCATAACAAAACTTTTGTTATCACAATTAATAATATTGTTTATAAAAATTTATAATATACATTTATGTATTTTACTTATACGGTTACTTACGTAACATTTTGTAGCGCTAATAATATTTATACAGAAATTTCTATATATACAACATTTTATAATAATATAATAAATGTTTGTATAATAAATTACATATATTGTAACCAACTGTTTAAACATTATCTTGGCTGGCTGTTTTTTGACGATAAATTATTAACAGAAAATGAAAATTAAAATTTTATTAAATATATATTTTTATCACAATAAATATAATCTATATACAATTAAAATAACATTGACACATTTATTTAAGAAATTTTATTGATGGGAAAATAATTTTGGTTTTTTTTTCTTTTCAATAAATCATATCCGCAGCATATACTCTAGTCCATTAAATTAAATAATAACAAATTTATAGTAGTACAATTTCTGTATGGTATAACATTACAAAAAAAATTAATTTCTGTGTGTGGAGAATAAATTGGTACACACATTTAAATTCAATATATAAATAAGTCATTTTTTACTACAAGTGGTGTAGCCGATATGGCATCTGCCATCAAGTATTCATCACAATTTGAATGGTGAAAGCATATAAAAATTCCATTGCATTTGTTTGTGCAATTTTCGAAACATCTCCTTTTAAATTCATTATTTTTAAATAATTAATTCCATAATTGTCATTGTTAATTTTTGCGTAGCAATATTCGTTCGTTTTTTTAATTCCATGTGAACAAAAACAAATGGTGGTTACGCGCAGTTACGACTTTTAAAACAATGAAGCAATTTACAGATACCTCATGTTTTACCATAAAATTATAAAATTTAAGAAATGACTTGAGAAGTTATTAGAACAACGAATACTATTATCAGATCGTCATTCTGTTAATTTGATTATTTCCTTCAATTGAATTTAGTGTAGTCCATGCAGTGAAAATAAATAAATTATTTTGTAAATGATAAATTTTTATTTTCGATTGGCTATTGGTTTATTTGCGTATAATCGATCTGAATCTGCTGATAATTCTGCTCCAAATGCAAACGGCACCAATTTTATTGTGTCTGGCCCGATTTTTTGATGATATTTCATTTTAAATTCATGATTTTTAATTAGTCCGTAATAGTGGGTGTGCGTGTGTGTGCATTGTTAATTTTTGTGCAGTATCCAACGTCATATTTTTATAAACATATTCGTTGGTTTTTTTAATTCCATATGAACAAACAAATGATGGTTTTTGGTTTTAAAATAAATAGTAAAAAATTTCACATATAAATTTCGGAAAATTGAATGCATAAACGCTCCACTAATTGTATTAAAATATATATATGTAATATATTGCATTCAAATATATTATGAAATACATATATTAATAGAATATAAAGTATAAATATTTGTGTACAGCTGCAATCAAAAAGTTGAAAAAACCAAAAAATATTTAATCAAAAATTTTTTGAATTCTAACGCAGTCTAAATACGGTACCAAACGAGAAGAAAAAAAAAATAAATAAATAAATTCCCTAAAAATTATCACAGTAAAAATCACTTCTGTGAAATCTGTAACGACTTGCTGAATGTTTTAAGAATAGCTTAATGTTTCATGTGTATAACAACATTATATAAAAAGGATTATATGTATTTATATGCTTATTATAATATGGTGTATCTAAAAAATATATATAAGCTACACAAAAATGAACTGTGTATACATGTATAAGTATCCTATATGTGTACAGTTACAGATTAAGTTAAGTGGAAGAAATTATCACGAAGTGGATACAAATTCTTATTTTATCTTTATTATTATTTTTTTCCTTCTCCGAATACCATATACATATATTTTTTCATATACTGTCTGCTTTTTATTTTACTCTTAGTTTCCATTTATAAATATATATAATTTTATTTTAAGCTCTTTTGTGTCTGTATGTATAGCGCATAAGATGAATATATGATGATGATGGTACTGATGCGAATTGTTTGGTGATTAGGGATTTTCACATATTATTAAATATATATACGTTTAATATATTACAAGTATATATATTGTATTGTAAATAAATAATTGTATTTAAAAAAAGTGTATATAAAAAGCTTATGATGAAATGATGACAACTGATAACTTTCGAAGATATTTTGTACAATTATTAAAAAATAGTATACTATTACAATCCAAAGTTTATTCTATTAAATCTCTATCTATATATAGTTCTGTATCATTGCTTATTTATTGAATTTACAAAATATATAGCACGATCGCGACTTTAGAAACGACGAACCAATATACAGATACCCCATGTTTTAACATAAAATTATAAAATCAAGAAATGACTTAAGAAGTTATTAGAAAAACGATTACTATCATCAGATCGTCATTCTGTTTATTTGATTTTTTCCTTCAATTGAGTTTAGTGTATAAATTATTTTGTAAATGATAATGGATCTGAAATTGCTGATAATTTTGCTCCAAATTTAACTTCGCCAATGTCATTGTGTCTGGTCCGATTTTATTTCTGTTTATTAATATTATATTTATTATATTATAGAAGTAGAAACTATACTAATTAATTTAATTAACAAATAAACAATATTGCTTCATATATATGTAAAATTTTTGTGGCTAGGGGTAAAAACGTTTAAATATTCAAATTTTCATATGTTACAATAATAGAGATCCACAGAATATGAAAAACTAATTCTTCACCAATTACCCTTTTACCTTCTGCATTGTATAATATTATCTCTTGGCTGGCAATTATTTTAAATAAACAAGATGAGTTAATTTTTCCTTCCAATGTAATAATTTTTTACCACCCCGTTGAAGACATACATCCCCAAATCATTATATCTTTATCGAAGACTTATTTAAGTGGTGTGCTGTACAGTGATATGATAAACGACGTTAATGTTTCGTTACACCGAATATCTTCCATAACTATAATGAGGTCCTCAACACTTTATTGTTTATTCAATGGTTTTTAAAACCATATTACTTTCTTGATATTTATCATTATTTACATAAGAAATTGTACGTTCAACACGGCTGTGGTTACCGCATTTATTAAACCTTCCATTGCTATTGTTTTTTTTGTGCATGTTTGTTAATTTAGCCCGAATTTTATATGAACTCCAATTGTTGGGATCACATGTATAATGATATTTTTTATTTGCAAATCTTACATGTTGGTTGTTATTCTTGGTAGAACCGTGACGAGATTTAGACGCCATTACTTTGAAAATTGATGTTATCAATTTCTTTAAATATTTAGTTATTTCACTAATGGATTTCCAACTTTTATGCACATTTATTATAATAATTTTTCATTCCTCGCATCATTTCATTATTGAATCGAATCGAATGTTGTTCAAATCAAGATTTTTACTTGTTTTACTATACATTTGAAGGTTATTTGAGCGTTTACCAAATTTGCATTAATTTATATGCATGCGATGGTAAAGATTTCTTGATGCCAGCAATTAATTTTTTTAAATGTTACTAAATATTAAATACCATATATTGTATATATAGGAATTTATATATTATTAATCAAAGTAAATTCAGAATTTCCGTAACAACTTAATCATTGAATAATTAATTTTAACCAATTTCCTTTTTCCTTTACAATTTATTGTATTTTTTTTTCTTTTTGTTGCTTTTATTTTGGTTGGTGAAGTTTTTTTTTCATTGTTTTGCTATTTAATAAATGGATATTGTTATATAAATTTAGATATAAATGCAGACAGATATCATAATATAATAATTATATGTATTCACTATGCGGACGCACATTTATAATATGTTTGATAATGCGTAAGTTTCCCCATTCTTAATATTTCTATTTTTTTTTTTTTTTATTTTGATTTGACTTGTTTATTTTGTTTTGTTGTTTGTTTTTTTTCTCTACTTTTTATCAAATTTTTGGTTTTTTTTTTCCTATACATTTTCATGTTTTGAATCTATATTTACTTCAATTTATTAATATACATGTGAAACGTGTGTCTCAAAAAATCCCAAACTTACTGGAAATCGGATAAACTAGAGGTGAAATCTATATGTGATGCGGGAGTTACGCACGTTCGATTAACGTTTGTGAAAAATTTTAAATATTTTTAATATTCAAAAATTTATCAACTGAATCATTACCTGTTTGTGTTCAAATATGAACAGAAAAAAAAGTTGTTAGAAGTTCATTTTTGTATGGGTACCGATGCCATTAAGAAACTATAATGGTTTGAGCACATTAACTTTAAAAACTTTAAAATATATCATGAAATTTTGACACAACATCAATCAATCAATGATGTGTATGACAACCTTTGGTTTATGAGATTTTCTGAATAAGTTCGGTAATTTTTGAGACCGATGGTGTATATTATTATGTATAAAGTAAATGTAATAAATGTAGTCTGAAATCAACGTCAATTTATCATTTTGTCTATTTCGGGTTGTATATATGCTATAAATATATATATGACAAAATGTTAAGCACCGCGAGTTTTTTGTTGTATTATTTTATTTATACATAAGAATCATCCACACAATATCTATATCAATGAAATTATATATATATAAGACAAGAAACAAATGAATATTTATTGTATTATATATTGTAATATATAATAATATAACAATATACACACTTATACACATATATAAAATAAATATAATACATATATATATTGTCTTTGAGGAGATTTAAGAGAAATATTGTTGTTGATGCGAATGATGTTGATATTGTTTGCATGATGATGGGTGGATGGATGGATGGATGGATGGATGGATGGATGGTGGCATTGGATGGATGAATGTTGGTGATGGAAATTGTATAAAATAAAATCACATTTACCATAAATTTAAGGGTCGATTTCAGCCAAGCGTAATGAATTTTCTTTATCCATAAGACGATGATGTTATTAAATAGAAATAAATAAATAAGTAAATAAATAAATAAATAAAATGAATGAATGAATGAATAAAATGATATAGATAGACAAAAATTTTACAAAATTCAATGGAAATCTATTAATATTATACATAAATTTATATATGTTTTGTTTGTGTGTCAATAATATATTATTAAAAATTTAAAAGTATTATTTTTGTTGGTGTACTAAATATATATCAAATATATGTATGATATTTTAATATCCATTTAAATTTTAAATTAAATTAGTTTTTTTACTATCTGCGTGTGTATTCAAAATAAAATAAACATTTGAAAAATCTTTTGCCAACAACATTTCAATAATTTATCAAGCGTGTACAATTTATGTATACGAGATATTTAAAATGAAATAAAATGATATTAAATGCAAATTTTTAAGTAAATATTTTTCAAAAAAAACTATAAATATCCTAAAATAATGTGTATAGTGGAGTTTTTTTTTTTTTTTGTATGGCAGATATAAACAGTAAATATATTGTGTTATAATGTACAATTTTGTACAATGAATTTTATTGTAAAATTTAAGTTAATAAAATATTTGTATGCAAATGTAAACATATTTATATCTATATAATTCTATATAAAAATAGATTTGTTTATAAAAATAAAAATTCCATTTTTTATCAATGAAACAACACAACAAATTCTCATTTTATTTTCGATCTTATTCATCATATATATACGCTCTTATCTTTTTATTATAGCGTATATATATTGTAATATTAACTTTTAATATACTATACAATACAATATACTTATACGTACAATTTCAATTCATATATTATATACACTTATACACAAAATTATCAACATATAATTATTATACAATGTAAAAAAGCAACGCCAAACAACACCACAATCTCCAGATCTCAACCCTATGCGCAATAAAATCGATTGAAACGTGTACTTCTGGAGGAATATGGGGAAGAAATGGATGTATTTGTGCCAAAAATTATAGTAAACAATATGCCAAGACGCTTGTTACAACTTTTATAAATGCCAAATGCTATTAATAAGAATAATTTAAAGAAACCTATATTTTATGAATAATATTAAAGTTTTTATACATGTGAGTCGTTATTTTTGTGTGAACAAAAATGTGTGTAGAATTTAATAGTGAACGCTTAATTGTTAGGGTGCTTTTCGGTATTTTTCCATTATTATTTGTTCTTATTATTGTTATATCGTTCTCTAAATAAATAAATAAATAAATTAAAAATAATTAGTTTAATAGCTAAAATGGGCGTTTGTGTGTGTGTTTGGATAATTTTGTGTATAAGTGTATATTTTATAATGGAAAAAATAAAAGCAGAAAAAACTTTGTTGTAGAATTTATTAATTAAAAGATTTAACATTTTATTATTAAATACTTTATAATAAAAAACAATTTATTTTATAATATAGTATACGAGTACACATTACCCATAACAATAATAATACGATGCAATAAAAATTTTGTTGTATTCTGTTTTGGTGATCAATAGTAACACGAACAAAATATAGTGAAATGTTAATTTAAAAACATTTTTTGATATAGCATTGAATGGAAAATTAATCGAAGAATAAACTGACGAAGCAGAGAGTGTACCATAAAAAAATGATTTTGATGAAAATTTCTTTAACGATTGCAGATTTAAACGTGCGGTTGGTAGCAATATATTTCATCAAATGATGGAGGTGGTACTTTGAAGGAAAAAAAAAAATCATTTTTCATTTGTAAATTGAATAATATTATTTACTAGTTTAATTTACTTGAAATAAAGATTAGAATCGAAAGAGCTAGAGCTGTGTTTTTCAAAATGAAGCGTATGTTTTGTTGTCATGACATTTCAATGGATTTAAAAATGCGTATGTTGAATTGTTTTGTGTACTCAACGTTACTATATGGCGTGGAGGCGTGGTCTATGTCAGTAAATACAGAAAAACGCATTCGTGCATTAGAGCTATGGCTCTTCAGACGTATTCTAAAGATTCCTTGGGTGGATCATATTACTAATGACGAAGTTATTCGACGTATTGGTAGACAACCTGAATTATTAAATAAAAGAAAAAAACGAAAACTGGAATACTTTGGACATATTATGAGGAATGACAAATATCGACTCCTACAAGTTATTATACAAGGAAGGGTTGAAGGTCGCAGGGGACCTGGTCGCAGACGTATATCTTGGCTGGCAAAATGCTGCGAAAATGGTTTGGATTAAATTCCACGGAATTATTTCGAATTGTAGCCAATAAAGTAAAAATTGCCATGATGATAGCCAACGTCCGGAACGGATAGGACAATTAAATAAGAAGAAGTTTAGGTTATTTTTGATCAACAAACTTTTATAATGCAATCAAATTTGGTTCATCTTGCAAAATTCCGTTTAATTAAAGTAATCACTTTGTAAGTATGTACACATGATATAAAGAAAAACTATAGAGGTGTATTAAAATATGTACAAGATGTATTCAAAAATTAAATTAAATTTCTGCCAATGTTAATTTTATTGATTTTTTTGTAGGCCGTTTTTTTTTTTTGATACACGGTCTCTGTAAATTCTTTCTTTTCTTAGCATAGCAAACATTTTCTTGGTTATAGTGTTGTTATATATGTAATTTTTTGCTAACATATTATTTGTGGTTCATATTGTGTTCTTTAATTACGACCACCCATTCACATCTAATATTTGATGTGTAATAAATTATTTTAATATATATTGTTGAAGTAAGCATTTGAATTGGTGAAATAGTTTTTGGCAAAACATTTATAAGGTATATTATCTCGACAATATTTATCCGGTAGATGGTTGCGAATGGTACCTTGAAATACACCATGTAAATATATAATGAAAATAAAATATATTGTATGGTATTTTATAAAGAAATTATTTATTTTTTTTTGTAAAAGCTGTAAATTCCAACATATAATAAAATATAAATTTTTGACTTATAAGTGAAAAAATAACAATCTTGAGAAATATTTTATAGTTCATATATAAATACCATATAAGGTTATTTGAGAAATACTCGTATATATATATTGTGTAATAAATTAAATAAAAAGATACAGTGAAATTAATAAAAAATATTATTACTTTACTCTTATGTGTCCTAGACAGACAATTTAAAAATCGAATTATATAATTAATTTAATCATCTTTGCAGCATTATGATTACAATGAAAATATTTGCTAAATCAATCAATTCTAATCACGATTTTTAGATATTTATGCGTAAATGTCAGTTATTTATTTACAAGACTTTAGTTTTATTTTGTATTTTAATTAAATGTTCTTAAAATGTGATGACAACAACCAAATGATAAATTTTACGATAAAAATACAATTTTCTTATCGGCCATCAAATTTAATAAATTTTCTATTCAATAAATAGGAAATGATTTAATTTAAATTAACCGCAGTAATATTTTTAAAAGTAATAAAAATTTTAAAATCAAATTTTAATTGCTGTGAATTGAAAAATTTAAATTTACATTTTCATTGTTATAAAATACCAAAGCGAAATCCTATCAATTTAAAAAATTGTTTACATTTTACATTGATTTTTTTTTTAAATTTCAATACTTCATTTGCAGCCGGTTTCGCGATAGTAAGTCAGTTAAAAAAAATTAAAAACTATGTTGATTAAAAACTTAATGATAAAATTGATTGCCTTAATTTAATAATAATAATAATAATAATTTGTTCGTTTATGGAATAAAAAGAAAAACGGATATCTTTGAAAATATGGTATGTTGGACGCTATACTCAAAGATTAACAATGTCTGCACGCACACACATAATTATTGGCTAATCACCCATATAAAAATAATACTATTTTGAAAACATCTATCTTTCGTTAATTACAGTACAATTAGTAAATTGTTATATACTTCCATGCAGAGTAATTTACCAACTTGGCTGTAATGTAAATAAATAAAATGCATGAACCACTCGGTAGCGCAGTTGCATAGCGCCGCAATATAAATATATATATATTATATATATTAATCATGAAATATAGCGGGTTCAAATCCGCTATTTTTTCATAGGAAATTTTTCGGTATTTATTTCAATACTAAAATTTTTCTGCTGGGTGACCATTTGTTCGTTGATGGAATAAAAAGAAAAACGGATATCTTTGAAAATATGGTGTTGGACGCTATTCAAAAATTAACAATGTCTGCACACACATAACTATGGGCTAATCACCCATATAAAAATAATAGTATTATGAAAACATCTCTTTCGTTAATTACAGTACAGTACAGTACACAATTGGTAAATTGTTATATACTCCCATGCGGAGTAATTTATCAACTTGGTTGTAATGAAAGGTTTATTAGATGACATAAAAAGCTCCACTAGGAGCAAAATATGACTTAAAAAAAAAAAAAAAAAAAAAATTTAAATTGATTTCAATATGAAACAATTATTGTATTGTAAATTAAAGGAAATTTAAAATATTTGTTTTGTGTTTCTATACAATAATTTACTTTTTTGTATTTGTCTATATATTATATTTATATTTAATGTAATATACAAATCACTTCCCAATATAACTATACCTTCCTATTCAATCATCCTTTTCATGTACCAAACATTTTTATTCGGTCCCTTTGATTTTGAATGTTAAACACAATTTATATGTAACAAGTTATCTTTGTCATCCTATTCAATCGCCCATATATACATTAATATAGGGACGCTCTATGCAAAAACCTATCTAGACAGACAGTACCATATTAACATTAAGAGTGTTTTTAATTCTCATGCACACACACACAAATGAGTACTTTCAATTTCAATATTTTATTTGTGAAGGAGCTGAAAAATTTCACATATATAAATATTATTTGGAATTGTACCCGATACTTTATTATGATTGATTAGCACTATAGCACTATAGAAACCCACTGTGCCACAATGTCCGATTTATGACCATTTATTTTAAACTATTGTATAATTTATTTAAAATTTCACTGTTTATCTTTTATTGTATATACTGTGTCAAATATTTCTTAATTCTCAGCGCTCAGCTTTAATCATATTGTATACGTCCATTACCAATAAATTGGATTGAATTGTATATATACCAATGTTGTTTTTGTTTTCATTGTTAAATATCTCCAATATATAAATATATACTAAAATTAACAGATGTCATTTTCGTTTTCAATTTTCCATTACATCATAAAATTCTATTTATGCTTTTGTAAATATATTATACTTATTATTCTATATCTATGGAATATATTTTATAAATCCTAATACATTTAAAAATAATGAAACCATAAAAAAACACAACAAAAAAACTATCATATTCACAGTTCATTTTTTTTTTTACCAATTTCAACACTCTTAATTCCGACACACAATGACAATATCATCAAAATGAAATGAATGAGATAGAAAAATAAGAAAAATCAGAAAAAAAAAAACCGAAAATAAGCTCAACATGAAATTTTGTCATTTTATGTACGTGAAAATTACAAACTTTACTATAACAATTTTCATATCCTTCATCTTTATATATATAAATATATCTCTGTATATCCTTTGTATTTATATTGTAGTATGTGTAAATTTTAATGTAGAATATCTTATGTAATACATTGTTATATATTACATTGCGTATATTTACAAAATCTCTATATAATATTATATTTTTATTTCAAATCTTATTATTGTATATGGTATACAATACACACATCAGAGACAATTTAGCCACTCAAATAGATATTTCTAAATATATTTATATATATTATATACAAAACAAGAACACATACAATATATAGATTTTGAGCGGTTCATAGATTTAATTTTATTAGGCAATTCACTGAAGTATCTTACAAATTATTTTCACACAATCATATCATCATATATATTTATATTATGGAATTGTATATACTTTGTACGATCACAATATATAAATGCCATATATTTATATATGGTGAAAAAGATTCATTCAACAAAAAAACTAAAAGTCATCTGAATTCTGTTTCATGTTACATGTTTGTGTATGCAATATGAAACAAAAAAATATGTACAATGAAAATGAAAATAAGCTTAAAAAAGCATTGATTGTTTTTTTTTTTTTCCTATCCCATTCATTCAGTTTTATTTTTTTTTGTAAAAAATAGTACATATAAAATTGTATTCATATTTACGTACGAGTACGACTATATAGTTATTATATGGATACAAAAGATTTCACAGATGACTGAATATGTCATTTTCCTGTTTTTTTTGTTTTTTGGATTGCTTTTTTTTTTCTTTCCATTTTTCTAATAGCACCACCCACCCACCCGACACAAAAATGATAATAATAAAATATCGTATACATTTTACAATTTTGTGTTTTTCATATACTACTACTACTACTACTACTGCTACTACTGCAATGTATGTAATATATGAAAATACATATAGGATATATTATAAAACATAAAAGAAATTTAATGAAAATGTTATATAGTTGACTAATTT
Organism: Bibio marci; assembly: GCA_910594885.2. Lineage (NCBI taxonomy): Eukaryota > Metazoa > Arthropoda > Insecta > Diptera > Bibionidae > Bibio > Bibio marci. Next base: position 46,220,060 of record OU343114.1, read on the forward strand.
TATGTATTCGAGTCGAGTTAATTTTTAAACAGTATTTTGTGGAAGTGTGTAAGTAAGACGAAAAAAGTAACATATTATTTACAGAAAATATTTTAAGATAATAAATTTTAGTCTTCTTCTAATTAACTAAAGTATCCTTTTTTCTATTATAAATATATAGGTATTTAATGCATATATATATATATAGACACAGATTATATAACATAAATATATATATATATTTAATGTGTGTATATAATTATGTAAAACCATGCAAAAAACCCTTTTCTTTATAACAACAAAAATCGTAAATTTTCAAATATGTCGCGTATTATCCATGTATAAATTAATATGCGCATATATATGGTATATATAGTTTGTATAATGTAAACAAACATTTATGTGGGTAGGGTAGACTCAGCAACCATGTTGCTGCCCTATTTTTTTGTTAACACATCGACCGCCTTGTCAGTCACCCGTGACTGACACTGAAATACTCCAATGGGGCTATGTTAGTCACCAGTGACTGACACTGAGTATACCTACTTTAACTTGCCATTCAGTGCTGTTAGTCACGAGTTCTGTGTTAAACGTTACTGGGATTTCCTGACGCGGCCCTTCCGCATGTTACCGCAACTTGGCCTCAAAATTCTCAATTAAAATGATTGTGGGAACAAGCTCATTCGAGTGAAATAAAATATTAAAATAAAATAAAAATCACAAAACAAAGAATTTTTTTTTTTACATTTTATGAAAAAACTTGTTGGCAGCGAATGTGTTAAATATGTTAAAACTTGAAAGGTGTGTTCGTGGACTATACATTTTATAGAAGAAAATTTTGATTCAAAATAGTAATTTCTGTAAGAAATTCCGATATGATGGTTGCGTCACACTGACTGGAAAAATTAAAGTGAATATGAAATTTATCCTGGTTATTATTTATTTATGGTTTTCGTTGTAATCCAGTTTTCGTAATGAAAAATCATGTCATTCAATCATTGCTGCACCGTCTCTCAGCCAGCATTTGGTTGAAGGTCAACCGAAATATACCGTTGCCCCGTTAAGCAGATGAAATCTAGTAACCTTCAACCTACTATTTGTTAAGGGTGACTTACTTTATGCATAGAACCACTCCGATATTTTTTCTTGTTTAGAAATCCTCTAACTCACTAAATTAGATGCTCATCTTTAGAAATTTTAAATTTTTCAATCAATTTAATTTTATTATTTGTCAAAAATATAACAAAAAAAATTAGAATTGTATACAAAATTTTTCCATTTTCCATAAAATTTTTCAATTGACATTTATTACAGCAGAAATTTTCATCGTGTATACACAATTTTGAATAACTACTATTTACTTATTCTTCTAAGATATGGTGTGAAATTTCTAAAAAAAATATATATACAAAAATGTTCGTGTACATCAAGTTTTAGCCGGTGCTACAGTGATAATGGATCTACCCTATATATTAAAATAAATTGTAATCCTCCCAATCTACCACTTAAAAGTGTATTTAATATGTAATGTTATAAATAAAATATAACATCAGCACCACCACACTATATATCTTCATATACAATATAACATATATATGGTACATGTCTATTTATTTATGGATATGTATGTACTTACTTACATTTATATATATAGATAGAGATTATATGCACGCTATGTGTACATAAGAAATAAGTTTTAACCCTGAGATATTCTTATCATGTGCTAAATCTTTTTATATACTATATACAATTTATATATATATATCCATTTATATAGCCCCATATATATTTGTATAAAACTTTAGTAATGAGAAGAATATACCAAAAAATATATATATCTTCATAAACATTAGCATACAAACGTTTATATATATATGTTATTGTTATGTGTATATTATATGTACCATATGTAAAGTGTGAGTCAGAAGTAGCTGCACATTAAATTGGCATTAAAAAAATTTATCTGTACCATTTAAATTCATCCATCCATATTTTTCGTCAAATGTGAGCAGTTTTGTTAAAAATTTTATAAAGAATGTGTGTGTTTTAAGAAAATCTGTTTTCAAAATGTTTGCAGAGCAATATAAAAGTTTCGTTCAGTTGCATTTTTGCATTGAAGAAGCGTTCAGTTTATTTAATAATTTCAATAAAATCTAATAACCAAATTGGTGCTGGAAATAAATAAAAGAATACTGCGAGATTAAAACCAATATTAAACACAAGGCAGACCAATATTAAAATATGTTTACCAAAACAAAAACTATTTGTTGACCAAATGTTACATCTTACCATTCCATTATGATGCAAAATGAGCCTCCAGTCAAAATATATCTTTTGCACCAAAATACATGAATACATATAATTTGAGTTGTGTGGCAGCTACTTTTGAATCATACATTAAATCTTTCATAATTATAATGTATACGAGTTGGATATGTACCATAAATATATATATATTAAGTAATTATGTTACATGTACGTTAAAATTTTATCCCTATTCACTTTGTAAATTTGTATTTTTATAATCTTTTACTTTTTTTTTTTTTGTTGGTATACCTAGAGAGAGAAAGAGATTTATATTTTATAGTTTTTAAAGTGTAATCACTTATATTATAATACATAAATTAATAATATTTTATTCATAATTTATTGATGTTGTTTTGTTTCAAAATGATGTGATGCTGTGTGGGAGCAAAAAAGTTGTGTGCTTAATTATATATCGTTAGGGTAATATTTAATGGTAATTGTTTTTTTTTATATTGTATAATACGATAAAATATTAATAAAATCTTTAGAATTTATTTATATGGTATAGAATAATTTTATTTATTAAATCAGATTTTTGTATATGATTTAGAAAATCATTTTATTGTATATTATAATATTTATTTTCTGAAGTTAATGGTTTTACATGTTATTTTTAGACAAAATTATCGTTTGACCATTACAAAAATTTTGTATGATATTTATTAAATGTGAAATACCGGAAACATTGTTTTGGAAAGATTTATATATATGATGACTAACATACGATTTGATTCGTATAAATAAATCCTACTTGAGCCGAAAATTTGACCTGTAAATGAACTTAGAGATTACGTTTTTACACAAGCTAATTTTATATAAAAAATTATCGTATTGGGTATCGATTTTAATACATTGAATAGTCAATCGTAAAATGTGTTTATCTTGCATCATCTTATCGAAGGCTAAGCGTAATCAATACCATATGTATTTAAAACTCTTGCGATATAGTGATATTCCTTTTGATTGTGGGTCTCTTTCAATTCTATGCTGAGTTCTCAAACACTTCCCAAAATTACATTAATTTTCTTCACATTGTTTCTTTCGTAAAAATTTTTCTTAAACTATATTTTCTTTGTAACATAACTTAACAATTATTATTTTGTTGTTTTTGGTTTTTTCATAATAATAACAATAACTTTAAGTTTTCTGACACTTATTCTAGACATTATTTTAGTTTTTTTTTGTTTTTAAATAATAAAAAAGCTTACTTACATGACGATAATATTTATACAGTTTAATACCATTAAAACCGCGTTCACATATACATATGTATATACGTGTGAATGGTATGCAGTTATAAACATTTTTTTCCCATTGACGACTCGTGCCATTTTACCAAGCTGAGACGCTGAAACTTTCAATACACTCGAAAGTATTTATTTATTATATTGAAATGATTTTATCACTTTAAAATTATATAGCTATCGTTTTTGCAACGGCTTAAAACTCGTACTCATGCTGTCCTTCGACACGATTTTAACACCTTAGATATAAAGATCCTTAAATTTTGGGATTGGAAGACATTGACTGCGGAAAAGCGTGTTGGAAAAGGCATAATATACCGCACCTGGGTTATAACGCCTTGGAATAAGTAAGTAAGTAAGTAAGAATTGACTATCACTCGTCGCCACAATTTTAACACTATAGCATTTGATATTAATCCATCAATTCATATTATCATTAATTCAGTCACTAATTTTTTTTGTCAATAGGAAATCGTGCTCAAAACCACAAGACTTCAGTATGTGTTGCGTTGCTTCAGTCGCTTCACCCGTTAATCCGTCACTGATTTATTTTTAAACTAAATATACATGTTTATTATATTATAAATATAAAATAATCATACGTAATACGTATATATAATATAACAATGATAACATTGAATGAATGAAAAAGAAACCCTTGAGAGATCTATACATAATATATATATCCCACTATTCAACTTTGTGTATCTGTAGATATATAAATAATACATGGTGTCCACGAGCGGTGTGAATTTCTTCAAGACGGTGGTATAAACAATTCTAAAACCTATAATTTTAAAACTACGATAATTATACAAAAAAAAATTGATATATTCCGATTGAATTTGTAGAATAATTTTTAATTTATCTGTGCCATACGTTTTTTTTTTATAACTTAATGCAATTTCGAGTTATTGAACAATACATTTAAAAAATTAATATTTTATGATTAGTTGAAGTTATATTTTTTGTAATTATCCCTTAGTTTCGTATTGTTATGTGTATTTTATTTTAATATATATGTTACTTAGAACCGTATCTCGAAAAATTGTCAATTAGTAATTTCGTCTTAGAATTATGTCGCCGATCATCGTGTTGGAGGAATGCAAACCGCTCGTGGACATCCTGTGTGTACTTTATCTACTATAACTATATATATTGTTGTGTTAAATAAGTATATGTTGTATTTCAGGTTATGAAAATATGCATTTCTATTAAATATATTGTATATAAAAATGATTAAAAAATACTTTATTTTGTTTTTGTTATATATATGAGACACATAACAGACGTTTATGTGTGTGTGTGTGTGTGTATCTATAAGAGATGCAATAATGATGAAAATGATGATATGCAAGTGTACGTGTGGGGGTGGGTATATAGATGTTGATGATGAGATTGCAATATGAAATGATTTTATTTTGTGTTAGGTTATACAATATATACGTTTATTTTATATTATATATATAACATTCATAATATTAAGTTGTGATGAGATGTAAAGCTCTTGTAATCATAATGTTATTTTATATACTCGTATATATTAGGATTTATTTAAGTTTATACATAAATTTATTGTATAATAATAATAATATGAAAAGAACAAAAGTAAATTGATTTAATCATATATGAAAAATTTACGAGAGCTTAAAATTTATTCATTTGCATTTAATAATTCAATTTTATTATATTGCATTATGTACTTGTACATATCCATAGACATGTTTACACGTGACGTGCTTACATATACTAATAATTTAAATTTTATTTTTATAATAATTTTATATGAGCGCACGTAATTTAGATGAGTTAAAAAAGAATTAATTTATAAAATACGTATTTTGTTGCATAATAATATATTTAGTGTGAAAATGAAATTAATATTTTCTTTTCTCTATATACACACACACAGGACAGGCACAGACACACACGTTACTCTTTGCATATACAATAAAATAAAATAAGGACATTGACTTTCTAATAGACAAAATAAATTTCTATTTTCACAATAATTTTTTTCCGTTCTTTTCATTATTATTACATTTCGTCATATATAATTTAGCTATGCATCAGATTTATTGTCAAAAGTTATATGTACCTAAAATACATAAATAAAATTTTTCTCTTAAAGTAGTCCCATAAAGGACATTTTTTTTTTTTTTTTTAAATGTGTGAGTGTTTGTATGCACTATGTGTTAAAATTATTATATTATGTATCCCATATGTATATATGGGATTATATATACCTTTAAAAATATGAAAATATGATAGATGGGATACAATAAAATCGATTTTATGAGAAATTTTTACACGTTTTTATTATTTTCACTTAATTTTATTTTTTCCACTTCATATTCCACTTTTATAACTTTTAGTTTTCTCTGTTTAACAACATTTTTTTTAGACAAGCAATTGGGGTTTATGTATAAATGGTATATGTATACGATGAGATTGATGTTTCAATTTGTTTTCTGAATTATTTTACATTACTTGAAATTGTTACGTACATTCTAGGAATTTTTTTTTTATTTTTATTCTTTTGTTTCTACTATATCTATACACACAATATTGTAAATTATACTGTGCTACATATATATACTTTTATTATAGGGCTGTTAAGTATATTTCGCATTCTCTGTATAACTAAATCTATATATATATGTTGAACAAAAGATGGTAATAAAATTGTACAGAATTTCATTCTATGTTTATATTTTACGGATTAGTTATATACACACACACAGACACACACACACATAAATATATATATATAATACAAATTGTTTGTTAAATATGCATTATTTTATATTGTAAAATGTATATATAATTTATTTACATATTGTATATATAGTTATTATGTATAGTGTTTATGTTTAACAATAACAAATAAAGTATACAAAATTGTTGTTATATTTTCCTAGACACATTATAACAAATCTCTATGTCATTTGCAGTTAATTTAAATTCAAGACACATTGAATTGGTTTCATGGTGTTGTGTTATATATAAGTAAATGTATATAGATAATTTTAATTTACATATATGCACATTATTTACTTATTACATGACATTAAATATTAGATATAAAATTAATATTATAGTTATATTATATGATATATATGAATTCGACATATTTCTCAACGGATTCATGTATTTAATATTATATATACTCATATCGTATATAGTTAATCAAAAACTAATGGAATATTTCACGTATAGCCTTTAATATTATAAGTTTGATAAATTGAATTGAATTCAATGTCTTGTCCGTATTTTGTTACCGATCGTTTTTCACTTTCAGTGCAAAAACAATTTTATTTTATGGTATATGTATATTAATTATTGATCCACGTATAATACATACCGGATTTGCACCGATTTTTATCTCGTATCAATATTAATTTCGTGATATATTCAATGTACTGATATTAACTATTAAGTTAACTGTTTTTGACGTCATGAAAAAAGTGCAAAATTTTGTATTATGAAGAGTATATTCGCCATCAGTAATAAGTATTGACAATTTGTAAGACGCAATTTAGATACGCATTTTCCAAAGAGGTCGAAACAGAATATTGGCCATGAGTAATAAGTATTGACAATTTGTAAGACGCAATTTAGATACGCATTTTCCAAACAGATCGAAACAGTTAACTGGTTAAAGTATATATAGATAGGCAACATCAATGGAGAGTAACCGATCAGAATAAAATTATTTTTTACAATGAATCACTCCATAAATTTTAATACCTATTTTTAACATACATCTGATTATGTCTTTACGACAGGCCCGTATCGAGAAAGTTTTGCGCCTTGTGCATAATTTTGAAAATACTCCCTTAAATACAAAATGTATCAACATTGTTTAATATATACATAGATTTTTCTTCGAAAAAATAGACTTGAAAAATTGTTGATTATGGTTATTTTTGTTCGTCTGTCTTAACAATTTAATTATATTTTAGTTGCATCTTCTTTTTCTTTTTTCTGCAGTGTGCAATCGAACCGTTTCAACATCACCCCCCAGAGGGATAGACTACCAATGCGTTTTTATGAGGTTTCGCCATTACAGGCTCCTAGTCTCCTACAGAATATATATTTTCTTTTTAAAATTATGTAATTATTATTATGAATTATTATTAACTGCCTGTGGTTTAATTTCCGGCAAAAATCTAATGAAAATAACTAATATAGGAGTTTTCTATCTTTGTTTGTTAAACCCATCCTACGGTCTTAGATTGTCTCTGGGCAAGTTGATTACGCCTAATTGATTCTAAATAATGAATCTCGGGGTAACGTTTCTAGTAATAAATATATCGGGTTGTAATTAAATGGTGACAATAACAATCAATTTTAAATTATTATACTTAATTGACAAAACAATTTATTGACAAAATAATATATACATTCTCTTCTCGATTCATTCATCTTTCATTTGATTTTTATTTTATGTAAAAATATTAACTACAACCCGAGATATTAATAAAAACGTTACGCCGAGACAGTCGTTGGAAAGTAATATTAATTTTAAATTGAGTTGTGAGATGAATTTAGTGTTTTTTTTTTTAGTTTTCGGCTCCCCTAACTCATACGTGCCCCGTTTCTATGTTCGTTCTGTTCATATGAAAGCTACGGATCTGCTTTACGAATATATCAGAGAGATAATAGAATGTGTGTGTGTGTGTTTTTTTTTTAATTAAATGAAAAATTTTGCTGATATAAATTGGATACCGATACCACAACATTAATAATAGACTAAAGGTTTGAGCACAATAATTTTCAAATTTAAAAAACAATGGAAATGTTATGAAATTTTGACACAACATATTGTCAATCATGTGTATTTTAAACACCCAACATCACATGTAATAGATCTCACCTCTGGTTTTTTTGAGATTTTCCTGAAAGTTTGGGAAATTTTGTGTGGCAGAGTTTGCCGTATATTTCTTATAACAATAAATGTATGAAATTTTTTTGTAATTCATATAGTTCAGACACATAAATTGACAATTTATGACAATTTCTCTTGTACCATATAATAACTTATATTTGATATAAAACAGAAAAAAAAAGAGACTTTTTAAACAAAAGAATAATAATTCTTAAATTTATGATTTATAAAAATAAAAAACGTTCGTGATAAAAATGCGATTACATATATTGCATGTAATAATATACATATATTGTATTTGAACGATTATAAATATATAATGAATTTCTACTTTTTTAAACCCGTATGTGGATAGTTGTATAAGTGTGAAATGAAAAAAAAGAAACCATCATAATTTGCATAAAATTGTCTTCATATACAAAGTATTATTTTCTTATTTCTATATATAAATTCTAAACTTTATGTTACACCCAAAGAAAAAAATTGTAAATTTTACTATAAACTACGGTAAAATTTACAATAAAAGTTGTCGTATACCAGCACAGAACTAAATTGTAAATTTAACAATGCTCATAGTTAATCACGTTTTTTAGTTTTGCAATGTAGTAGTAAATTCTACAATTTATTAGTAAAACATATTTTTTCAGTTTTACAATTTAGTTGTATTTTTTATAATGAAATAAAAATTGAGAGAGAGAGAAAAAGTGAATTGCAAATAAATAGTAAATTTTACAATTAAATAATTTCCTTAATTTTACAATTTCATTGTTGTTTTAAGTATGAAGTTGAAAAATAATTTCTGTTATTTACAAATAAATAGTTAAATTTACAATCAACTAATATTCAAAATTTTACAATTTTTTTGTTATATTAAGCATAAAATTGCAAAATTTTGTCAAAATTTTACGATTAAATAGTAAAATTTACAGTCTACATTTTACAATTTGATTGCTATTTTTAAAATAAAATTGCTGAATTAAGTCAGATTACTACAAAAAAATTGTAAAATTAACAATTAAATTTTGCAATTTAATTGTTATTTTTAATATGAAGTAGTAAAATTAGGCCAGATTATTGCAAAAGAATTGTAAAATTAACTATTTATAATCACCAATTTTGTTGTTGTATTTAGTATTAATAGATAGGAAATAGTAAATTTTTGTTTTAACCATTTTAGAACTACCTAAAGTGAAAATAAAGAAAAAACTAATTGACTTTGTTAATGCTATTTTATTTAAATATAAAATATGATAAATTTAGTTTTATCAAATTGAAATATTTGACCACAATCATTCTGTTTACAACGAAAATTACCTTGCAGCATATGCTGATATTTTAAATGTTTCATTAAAGTATCTACTTGTGTTAATTGAATGTTACAAATATAGCAAACGAACATTATGAATATGATTTAAAATTATTAAAGTTATTGAACGATATAGGTAATATAATAGTATAACATTAATAAATTAAGGATACTGATATACCGATTATGACAGAATACTTATATGATAATTAATAGCAACTTAATAAATTAATATTTCTTATATTATAAAATATAAACTAACTGTTTTAGTAAACTAATAGTAAATTATGATTATTTTTATATGGATATATACAATACATAAAATTAACTATTATTTCGAAATGTCTCAAATTAGCTTATAAATTACGTGTATCCAAATGAAAAAAAATTTGTGAATGAAGTTCCACACGTTTTTTAAGAAAGTTGAATATTCTAGATTAAAAACGTTATAAATTTTAAATGATATATCTATTGTATCAAGAAATTGTGTAGCCGTATAAAAAATGTCGTCAAAATAAACTAAAAATTGTTCAGGTTTTTCAATGGATCCAATTATAATTAAAAACGGTTGCATTGTGTTTAACAACTGTAATACTGGTTTCGTATTTCTTCTACTTTTTTTTCACATCATTGACACATTGAACAATAATTAAAGTACTATCAATAGCATCGGCAATTGTTGGTCTTTTTTTAATTTTTTTTGAATTGCTATTGATTGTTACTGGTGTTTTTGGTGTCAACAACATATGCAATAATATTAAAATTATGATATGTTTTGAGTCTAAAAATTTTGTAAAAATTAAAATTAGAATTATATATTTTTCTATTTTTTTTTTTTAATAAATATCATCGATATACTTACTTTCAGGGCAGCTTATAATTTTGTCATATAAAACCTTGTACTGTTTTTCTTTTACACGATCTTTCATTAATTTTATTATTGGTTTTTCAAATTTGATCCAATTAATCAATATTGTATTTAAATTGGTTTTAAAATGGTTTTGGAAGTCTATGTCGATCTACAAAACACAAAATTGTATAAATCAATAATTCTAAGAAGAAATGTAATTTTTTGTAACTTATAGTGACAATAAATTTAACAATATTTGGATATTGTAATTATACAAGTAACAATATTGGTTTCCTTTTGGTATATTTTAAGTACTTGTATGTAATTGAGCGTAGTCTTAATAAAACGTTGTATTTGCATACTTATGATCAGACTTTACAGTTCATATTATATACAATTGGCATCACTTAAAAAAATCATAAGAAAACAAAAACTATATTATAAAATAATCACGAAAAGTGATATTTGTGACCTTACCAACCCGTATGCATTCTTATATCGTGGCCACTCATTTATGATTTTTGAAATGGTAGTAACCTTACAATGTAAAATTTCCGATCGCCTCAATTTTGCAGTAGCTGCCCATTTCTGTTCCACTTTAGGCCATGGACTCTGATGCACCGAGAGCCACTCTTTGTCATTTAACAATTCTTCTGATGTCACGTTGTTAATATCTGAAAATGAATTATTTTTATTCGTGAAAGAAAAATATGTATTTTGTATTTCTTACTTTCGTTATTGGACTGCTGACTGTTTTTTAAAAATTTTTGATTCAGCCTGGGTCTTAAGTCTTCCTTCCGAAGTTCTCTTAAACGATTATGGTAAGTTGTAAATAACGTTCCTTTTAGTTGGGTGGAAAAGGTTCGCGCTATATAGTAATTAGACTAAAAATTGAATTACTATAAATGCAAACAATGCAATTCTATGTATTATATAATATAAAAATATATACCTTATTTTCATTTGGAAATAATGTTTCAATTTCTTTAGATATATTTTCGAAATCTTAGATTTTCTCCCTTTTCATGAAGTTCCAAAATATTTTTACCATTTATGCTTAGCACCATGTACTCGATTAGAAAAATATAATATGTATAATCTTTCATGGGATACCTATTCTTACTTATAATATTTTAAATCATTTTTTTTACTTTAACACTAAGTGTAAGTCTACTGTTGCCTGTCCGGTTACTGGTACTTCTACCCTACATAGCGAAATTCTTTTTAAGTAATATGAAAAATATTGCTTTTTAATTAATTAATTGAAAAAAAATTAAATTACCTGCAGTTTCTTGATCCATTCTGAATTGTTTGAAATTATTTTTATTATAGTTTTTTGTTAAATATCCTATTAATTTTATTTTCTGTATTATATATTTAAAATTATAAAAAAAAAACACACTAATAAATGTTTTAATATTTAAAAATCAAATATTGTTATTATAGGTATTATAATGTTATTTTACAACTACACAATATGGTATCTAGAATCATAATATATTTTACAATTTAATTGTAAATGTAAATTACAAGCAATTTCGCAAGAATTTGCTTGCTACGCAATTTATATTTACAATTAAATTGTAAAAATCTTATCTGCTTGAGTAATTTATATATTCACTTATTCACTTATTCACATATTGCGCCTTTTGCGTTAGTAATATATTCACATATTCATTTATCAAAAAGCCATTTTTATGGCTATCAATGCTAAAATTATTTTTTATGTTGAAAAAATACTTTTTAAAACGCACAAACCAAATATTTTCAAAATTCCGCAAAATATTAATTAAAATATATTTTACTTACGCTAACTAACAATCAACCAACAAAAAACACTTTTTTTTTAATTACTTTTAATAATTCTTTATTTAATTAATTTATTTAAAGAAAACTTCACATAAATTTGTGTGTTAACAATTTCAAGCGTAAAACCGAACTGAACTGAGAGACTGAGAATACCGAAATAAATTTATTGCAATGTTGTGTTTGCTGTGCAATTTATTTTACAATTAAATTGTAAAAGTTGTCACATTCCATAAACATAACTGTTTTACACATTCAAAAAATATTTGATCCTACAATTAAATAGTAATTATTTTTAAGTTTTTTTTATTATCTTTAAAGGATTTATGCATTTAGATTGTACTACAATAAAATTGTAGATTTTGCTATGTATTTTAGAGAATTAAATACAAACAAAAATGATTTGCAATTTTAAGCCTGGATGTTCTGGGAACATTTTATTTTAAGTCTGGAAATTTATGGTCTGGGCATCTGGTTTGAATATCTTCATTCACACAAGTTTGACGCAGATCTACTTTTCTTTGCAATAAAATTTGTTGAGTATATTTTCAGGTGTTTTCTACTTCGAAAATATAGAATATTTTAATGAAGTGGTAGAAAATCGATAAACGAGTCAGTTTTGCTGACCATTTGGGCCATTTCATAACGAATTTTATGAGGTATTTAATTCCTTATAACAATATTATCTGTAGCCACTAATATTACGTTAGCGGGTCGTTTTCGGCCGTCATTTAATTAATGTAGAAATACTTCAATATTACATGAAGAACATTTTGTTACGAAGTTTAATTTTTCTTAAAGACGATAAAATAAATTCTATATATAATAAATTCTCTGATTTACTATAAAATCAAAAAAAAAAAAAAAAGACCAGAACGTAGGTCTGCAGTTAATAAAAATTTTATAAAGTTTGAAAACAAAATAAGAAGTTAATATGGGGCATCTTTTGACTTATTATCTTTTTTCATTAGTACAGAAAGGTAACTATAGAAGCTAGACGTATATTGGAAATATTTAGAAACTAAGAGTTAGAAACTAGAATTATTGAATATCTTTTTAAATCCTATTGAGAGTTCTCAAAGTCGGTATCCAGTTGTATTCTTAAATGTGAAATCCATACCATAGAAAGGTCCATTGTTGAAAAGGTTACCATTTTAGTTTATTTCGATATCTAAAATTTAATTGTAAATTTGATTTTTCGCTTTTACAATTTAAATTGTTACATTAACAATTAAAATATTTTTTGATATTTTACAATTAAATTTTAAATTTTAAAATGTTTGTTTAAATATTACAATTTACACCAAACATTTTACAATTTCCGTTGTAAAACAACAAAAATGTTTTTTTTTTTTTACTTTTTTTCGTTTTACAATTTCGAATTGTAAGAATTACAATTTTTTTTTTTTGAGTGTAGGTGTAAATCTATTAATTATATACATACACTTTTATATGGTATATGGTATAAATGCGTGCGTATATATTGGGTCTATAACTAAGTCCTGGGGATAGGTATCATAAGTAGTATTGCTTGTACGCAGTGTGAAGTGGCAATACATCGCTATTGTAGTAGTTGAATCCACCTTTCATATTCAGTTCATGACATTCAGTTGAAGTGTAAACAAGTATTTTTTTTTTAGTTGCTTAAAAATGGAAAATTTTGTACCAACAAAACAGCATTTGCCGGGAAGTTATGTTAAGTAATTTTATTCCGAAGAACATAGCAGCAGAAACTTATCGCTTTTTGTTACAAATTTATGGTGAACATTCCCCATCACAAAACAATTGTTAGTATTGGTTTAAACGGTTTAAAAATAATAATTTGGATGTTAGTGATAAAGAACGCGTTGGAGCACTAAAAAAAATTTGAAGACAAAGAATTGGAAGCTTTACTCAGTGAAGTGATCCATGTTAAACTGAAGAAGAATTAGCATTGGCATTCGATGTTACCCAAGAAAGTGTTTCCAAACGTTTAAAGAAGATGGGAATGGTCCAAAAGCTATTGGAGTATTGGGTACCACATGAATTGACGGAAAGACAACAAGAAAATCGAAAAACAATGTGTGAAATTTTGTTTCAAAGACATTAAATTTTGCATCGAATTGTGACTGGTGATGAAAAGTGGATCAATTACGATAATCCAAAACGTCTGAAAGCATGGGTGAAGACAGGTGAACCAGGTCCATCGACACCAAAACGCAATATTTATGGTTCTAAGGTTATGCTGTGTATCTGGTGGAATCAGCTTGGTGTTGTGTACTACAGAATATGCCAACAGACATGACCGTGTTATTCTGCAGCATTATAATGCTAGACCACACGTTGCAACACCGTTCAAAGAAACGTTAGAACCACTTGGCTGGGAAATCCTACCCCACCCGCCATATTCATCAGACATTGCTGCATCAGACTTCCATTTGTTCCGGTCGATGCAGTCAGCCCTTTCTGCACAGCGGTTCAATTCATACTAAGATATGAAAAAATGGTTGGACTCATGGATTACTTCAAAACCTAAGAAGTTCTTCTATGTGAGAATCCATAATTTGCCACAAAGATGGTCAAAAGTTATAGCTTCAGATGGCAAATACTTTGAATAAAATATAATATACTGTTACTTTCAAATAAATGTGTTTTTCTTACCAAAATATCCCCAAAACTTAGTTATAGACCCAATATAACAAAATTGGTATAAAATACAAACACATAATGTATTTTATATACGTTATGTGTCTTATTAATGTATATATATATATATATATCTATATCATATATGAATATCGGCTGATATGATATATACTGATCATATAGTAAAAATATGCATATATATATTCTCGCACTCATGTCTATAGAAATCTTTTAGAAAATATTCCAGGATAAAATAAAAGAAAAAAATATTATTTATATTCGTATAACATCCCTTTTATTAAGAGTACATATATATTGTTTATAATGATAAGAAATAAAAAACCTCAAACTTTTGTATTATCTATTCTATATTATTGTATATATGTACATTGTATGTTCATATCTATAAATAAATATAAGAAATAATAAAAGGAATGATCCTTTTTTCTTCAACAAAATACATGTATGCTATATATTGTATATGGTATCCTTTTATACGTCTTTCATGTATTCAGAGTACTGTATTATTTTGTATGCAAATATAT
This sequence comes from Bibio marci, assembly GCA_910594885.2. Taxonomy (NCBI): domain Eukaryota; kingdom Metazoa; phylum Arthropoda; class Insecta; order Diptera; family Bibionidae; genus Bibio; species Bibio marci. The sequence continues at coordinate 46,235,613 of OU343114.1, forward strand.
ATAAATATATATATCTATTTCATATATATTTATTATTATTTGTGGCTCTCATTTGTATTATATCGAAATTTTCTTATATATGTTTTATATAATTATATATATATATAGAAATCTTCATACTGTTCCTTATATACAAATATTCATGTATATATATAACTGCGATGATAGACGTGTTTGTATATATAATTTAATATCTACTATACCATACACGTTATATGCAGATACCATAACATAAATATCTATATACAGTTAATTTATATTATATAATATTCCTAAAGAAAATATAATATGAGCTGTAGCTATTGCTAAGGTTATCAAATACTCTGGTACGTAAATGTATATGAATAAATATATATATATATATAGTTTTTCAACCGCTTATACAAATTTTCATATTTATATACAATACAATTGAAAATATATAGAAATATTTATGGTAAATATACAACAGCCTCTGTCCCATATTAATCCGGAATGGATTTAAGAAAAAAAAAAACCACCGAAATAAATATTAAATTTTCTTAAAAACCATTTTATTTATTCAAAATAATCTCCATCAACTGAAATACATCGATTTGCACACGTTCAACAATTGAATCAAATGATTTTTTTATATCGGTGAAATGAAATGGACTGTTGAGAACGATGGTCGTCGCCTTTTAAATGTCTTCAAATCATGCAAAAACGGTTTCCTTTCATATAGCCAAATAAAATTTAGTAGCGATAAGAAATTAGTCGCAGGTACTTAAATTATGAATAAATACGATGTAATTATAATCATATCAATCTTACTTCAACTTTTAAAATTTATAAATTTAAAGGCAATCAATGTAAAATTAATAATAAAAATTCTCGAATATAAAGTATTTCTATACCTATCTAGAAATTGGTCCATGTTGACTAAAAGCATATATTAATATATATAAATTATACACTGCACTAAAAAATTAAATTAATCCACATATAAATGTAGAAAATATAATTTGTCAAACAATTGTGATTATTAGTTCAATGCGGTGCAATTTTTGATCATCATTTAATTGATGTGAAACAAATTTTGAATTGTAGACCAATTTTTCCAGTTAATATTTCAAATTCCATTTTCATGAATTTGGCTAAAGATTTCTAATAAACCGGAATCACTAAGTAAACCATAGCGCAGACACAAAGAGAAAATTATCAATAGAATCAATTAAATTTGCATATATAGTTTCTATTAATTAAGCAATTGATTCGTGGCCTATGACACACCGTAATATAGTTATAATAACGCATTTCTGCAATTGTAATAAATCACTTGTATGAAATCTATTACATGTGATAGTATTTTATAGAGAATATAATAAATACAATTACAAAAGTACTGCTTTCAAATCATTAAATGTTTGTAATAATTATTATTGTGATTGTAATTAATGCTATATAACACTGTTTCTATTTTTATTACTATTACGTTAATTAATTCTAATGAGAGCAGTTGCGACGCATGAAAAAATGTTTTCAGATTGCAATATCACTATATTTATGTGGTATACAAATTGAAAGTAGACTACATTATCGAAAAAATTTAAAATTTAAAAAATTTAAATGTCCACTTACTAAATTGTCCGGAAAATTTGACTTTTATGAATTATCATCTTTTTGAATTACGGGCCATAGTTTTTTGACGGATTTTCAGTTTTGTATATAAAATTGCAAATTATAATCAATTTCCAACCGTACATGGAAGAGCATTTTTAAAATCGATTTTGTATGAAATAATGGTAGTGTATAAATTTTTTTGTATCATCTTTTCGGTGGTTGTCAACTTTATACAGTACCACAAATTTAAATTTAAATTTTCGCTGCCACCGATTCGGTTATATATTTTGAACGCATGAATCGATTTTAAAAAAAAATCTCTTCTATGAAAGATTGAAAATTGATTATAATTGGCAATGATGTAAGCCAAAATGGAAATCCATTAAAACTATGGCCCGTAATTTAAAAAAAGATGATAATTCATAAAAGTAGATTTTCCCGCAAAAATTTAATTCGATGAACATCCATATTTTTATTTTCATTATTTAATTTAATTTCATCCAGGTTATATAAGAAAAATATAGTGATATTAAAAAGTGAATGCTATTTCTCAGTAATCGCCACTGTATGAGAGAAACTATTGTTGTTATTGTTATGGTCTATAATATTTATTATGAGCCCAATAATAATAGCAATTACAGAGCGTTATATAGATGTTACAACATATCACCGATAATAATTCAATAGAATTTCAAATTGTTTAACTATCGCCCGCATATGAGTTGATTGTATGGGTATTTTTAATACGACAAACATAATTTTTCTATTAAAATGTTTATTGACCGTTTATTATTATTATTATTATTATTATGTTTGTTGATCGAGTAATTAGCATTAATTGTTGATTCATAAAAACTAAAGACCAGTTATAGATTTTATGAAATTGTAGGAAAAATTAATTTACATAATAATACAATTTATTATAATCTATATTTGGAGTCAATAGATTGAAGCAATAGTTTTGTATAATAATTTATTACATAGTGATTAATAAATTATAGTAACTGCATTTATAACAAACAATAAATTATATTGCAATTTTTGGATAGTCATTATCATCTATAATAAAATTTAGTGAATATGGAGTTAAAATAAAATACACGAATGTCATTCAAACTAATACAATTTTTTCGGAAATTCTATTATTTTGTCAATACCATCTATTACAATTATTGGGGTAATTGTGGCAGCCTGTAATAAATGTAATTAACATATTTTCTCTCTGTGGAGGCGCTATGTGTTCTATGGCTTACATATATAACCATTCCGGTTTACTATAGGACATAGGGTGTACAGTCAAAGGAAAGAGTATTGTATACGCGTGTATAATGATATATTTTATTTAGAATGAAATGTTTATAAATTGAAGAGGATTTCGTATGTACATTATAAACCTAAATAATATATAATATATATTCACGTGGATGTTCATCATTCCTATATATTTATTTATTTATTATTACACAACATTTATATATATTTTCTTCAATTTTACTATACATATTTTTATGGAATATATGCAATTTTTCTGAAGAAAAAATAAATAAAAAACATAATAATATAAAATGAATATCAGAGAATGAAGTATAAAATATTTTGTATGTGTACTTGAAATTTGAAACTCTTGATTTATTAGGTATTGTATGTATATGTGTATTTTGTATTGTATATAATATTTATTTATCTACTTTATATTTCTTAAATCTTCTTCGAAGATAAATCAACATAAGGTTAAAATTTGGTTTTATTATTTTCATTCGTTTTCTTATATGTTGAATAAGACAAAATAAAATAATAATAAAGAAACATTTTTACTTTATATTTTTTCTATAATATGTACACGAAGGATTTTTTCTCACTTTTTACGATATTTAAATTGAGGTTTATATATTTATACTACCGACTACGAGTATATACAATATATGTATTGATGATACCAACCAAATGTTAAACAAATGATACATTTTTTACACTCCTTTTTTATACTCGTGGTGTATGTTAACTTTTTATTTGATTTTTATTTATTACTTATTTTCCTATATTATTTCCTATAGCTTTTGTATCATTTTTAAAAATATACATGTAAATCTTATATATATATTATATATTATTAGTTTAAATAAAGCTTCAATGGTAATGGTATTGATCTGCAGATTTTAGAATATCGTAATATAGTACATATATTATATTACTCTACGTTTATTATATAATACATTATAAATATTTTCTAATAATTTGCGTTTACCATGAAAATGTAAACATTTATACTTTTATTAGTTGATATATTGTGAAAATTTTGACTATTATGTATACACCTAATTAAATTCTAAATGTATAGTATATATGATACAAAAACTAATATTGTAATTTACGTTTAATGATGAGATTGTTGAAAATTATATATATATATAATGATTATCTATTGATATATAAAACACAATTATAATGAATAATATTCTTTTTTGCAAATTTAAATATTCCCTTAACAAATTTTCTAAATTATTTCATTTATGTGTTCACGTTTACATCATAATTTAATGTATATTATATCATACAATATATGAAATGGTTACTCTTACTATTATGTATAGTTTTTTTTTTTTTGCAATAACGCACAAACTGCACGAATATTAATATAAATTATATAATTTTTATCATATTATACTTTAAAATTGCTACATACTACTGTAATTGAAAATAGTTCAGCGCACTATTTATATTATGTTTAATGTTAGCCTCAATATAAATATAAATTTAATCGAAAGTTTGCCACAACCAATATACCAATTTTGATGTACAATACTTGACATATTGTCGATATTTCAATTAAAAACACTGCTATAAATCGTGAAATCATTATCCTTAAAAAATTCATAGTGTGTATACGCAACTTTATACATACTGAATTTTTTCTAATTAAACAAATTACAAATATAGCAAAAAATGTTATTAATAAATACGTAGATACCACGCTGCTAGAAGAATGTCTTTGGTTTTGAAGCTGTCCATTCATATATACAGATACATTTTTTAGCCTCTTCATATGTTTTGAAGTGGTCATTTGTTAAATTATGTGGATGGGGGAACGAGTTAAAATTTAGATGACGCAATATTTGGTACGAATATACGCAGAATGGTATGGGGTAAAACTGTCCAACCAAGTGACAATAACATATCTTTGTCTTTCACTATAAATGTGGTCGAGTGTTGTTGTGGTTGGAAATCACATGTCTGGTGAGATACTTAGGATGGGATAAAACTTAAAACAAACAAACAAAAGTGACAGTAACTTATATTTAAGAGCTTTCGGTCGTGCGATCGAGCATTGCCGTGAGATGGAAAATCACTTTACGTTGTTTAGAGGTAATTGTTACCCGTTGTTTTGATTAGTTGTTGTTGATATAACATTTACACTCAACAGTTTTATTTAGCATCAAGAACTCATAATAAATGATCCGACACAACGTATTATAGTCTTCTGTTCGTGAAGATTTTGATTTTGCTTGTGATGTTATGCCAGAGTCTATCAAAACGATTGAATATTAAATCCACCACTTTTAATCAACAGTTACAAACTAATACAAAAATGATTGTTTAGTGTCTTAACTAGAAACCAATGAAATAAACACCTTTTCAATCGATTCCATTGATGTTGTTGTTTCTTTCAATTCAAATGGCAACAATTTGGAATTTTCCTATTAAATGTAAACGATTTAATAAATTTAATTTGTATTTCGATATACATTGAATATATTTCCCATTATATATATGTTGGAAGCAATTTTACAAATACTTCTTAAAATTTTCTTATTTATATGGTATTTGTGGACCATTGAATTCTTTGAAGCTGTGATAGTATATAATTTTTGGTATTTATACAAACATAATGGTTATCATACCTTCATGTGTACAAACGAACAATATAATTCATAATAAATATATATACTTTGTTATATACTTTTACGGTACACGCTGCAAATATGTTGTTGCATATATATATATCTGAACGACACCGATGGAACCGGCAAGTGATAATCAAAAGCGTATACAATTTTAATAAATATATGTATATAAAAAAAACTTTCACATATATCCAATTAAATGTTATTATTCACAAAGGAATTTTAGCACATTATTTATTTTGAGTTTTTTTTTTTTTTCCATTTACAAAAAGTTTGCCAGAAAAAAAAAAATTAATAATAAATTATATAAATTTTAAAATGATTTTAATAATGGTTTTTATTCCTTAATTTTATTTTGTTATATACAACTTCATACACATATACTACTTACAGGTATCCCTTCAATAATACCATTAATTTGGTACTGTAGCCGTGGAAATTTGAATGTCACACAAACTTTCACATTATATTACCAATCATTTTTTCTGTATACATTCCAAAATGCTGGAAAAATTTGAGGATCAGAGATATTTCAATTATTTGCCATAATAAATAAAGTTTGAGCAGCCCTTGGTTTACAATTTAACAAAAAAAAATCATACCACCATTTTCGTACATTTCGTACCCGAATTTATTGGATAATCCATTAAAAAATACAATTAATTTTAAAAGAGCATTGCCTTAAATCATTCCGCTGGACCAATTCTATATATATATAGTGATTCAACTACAAAACTAAATTTCGCTATTACATTATGTTCGGCCTAAAAACCGTAATAGGTAATACGTGTTCTAGAAAGGAGTGCCACAATCTTGATATCGTGCTATACGGAAATTGTGTTGTTGCAAGGGATACCTGTATGTATATTTTATATAGTATTTATATTTTACATATCTATTTATGTGAATTTGTAATAAATTTGAGAAGAAGCATAAAAAATGAATCATATATGATACATGTTTATTTATTTGCTTTATAAATTTGACAGTCATATAAACAACATATGTTTTTCACCACATTAATTTTTTACATATATCAAATTTCTAAGTTTAATCATATTTTTCTTTTAAACCAATTTAACCGAATATGGATATATGCTTTTGCGTTGTGCATGTGCATATGCAAATATAATTTTGCACAGCTATTATATTTTATATATTTCACTATATTATCTAGAGAAGTATATATATTTATATAATCGCAGCAAATGTTTACCGAAAATGTAATAATAATAATAATAATAATAATAATAATAATAATGTAGGAGTATAGAAACCAAAAAAACGAGCAAGTATGTTTTAAATGATATGCATAGATTTATATGTGTGTCGCGCGATACATAAAAGCTTATATATTTTTCAAAATGAACTATGTGTCTATGGCAGAAAATGTTATAATATAAATATTCTTATTATATACACATTTATAGTAACGTAGTTAAAACCTTATGGCAAAAACATAAAATTTATTTATGGCTTTTGTGTTGAGAATATTAAATGGTGATGTATATTTTACTTTTTTTTGTTTAAAAGTTTTTTTCCTTTTTTTTTTTTTTTTTTATAATAATTTTTTAACGGTTGATTACAACTCTAAAGTAATACATTTTGTTTAAAGATTTCTATTTTTTTTCTTATACAAACACCCGCATTATAATAAAATAATAATAATAATAATAATAATAATAATAATAATAAATAAGACGATTTGTGATTATTCCAAATGACACGAATAATCAACAGTAGTCATTCTGTATACATTGTATTGTATGTATGTTTTCTTTCTTAATCTATATATTACAAAGTAGTTGTGTGACGTTGAGAAATGAAATTTTAGTTATAAAAATTAAAATTTATAATAAAATGTGTGTGTATAAGGAACTTTAATAATATTCTAATAATAAAATGTTTAATATGTTTTTATTTGTATATATTGTAATAGAAAAAATATTATATATCACATGAAAAATTCAATGGTTTTTCAAATGAACCAAAAGTCTAATACATTTTTAAATTTTCATTGTTACATATCAATTGAATTTATTTATAACTATAACTAAAAATTGTATTGGTATATGAATTTACCTCGGCACTGTGCAAAATGTATATTAGTAAACTTTTTTCTTTATATATAAAATATATACGGTGGATATCTTTATATTTTTTCTTTCTAGTTTTATAAAATAATGTCAAAATCAACCATTAGAAAATGCATTATGGGTTTCTTGAGCTGCTATATTAAATACCATATATAATACTGATAATGGTTCGGTGCGGTAGCAATAGTGTGGTTTGTTTTTTTTTTTTGTTGATTTTATTTTTCTATTCAGAGTCTTTGAAACTCCTGCCGACGACAGGTTTCTTTATTGGTTGTGGGTGCTATTTGTTATTTTATTATTATTATTATACTAATTTAGTAGGTTTTTTTTTTCAATTTCTTCCTTTTTTTTTTCTTAAATGCGCATTACAAAAAACATATATAATTGCTTTGTTCTGTTGTTTATATATTACAATCATACAAGTGCCACACAAACCGTATATATACAATATAATATCCCAAATTTTGTGTAATAAATAAATACGATAAAAGAATGCTATTAATGTTAATACCGAAAACAGTATTTGGAAAAATACAAACAAACCAAAAAAAAAATAAAATTGAAGAAAATGTGAAAATTTATTGTTAAAATACCTACCTACCTCAAAATGAAAGAAATAATGTTACAGTGGGCGACAAAAAGAATTGTAAGGTTTGTCTTATATTTCATTTCACATTTCTATATATATATACATTTTATAGTTTATTTCGAGCTCTTGATGACATAATAATTAATTTTTTAATTAATTTTCGAAATGCTCTATAAAGTATAAGATTTTCCAAGCGATATAAAAGATTTATTTTAGTTCCCGACCAATTAAACATTATAAACATAGATTGATTGCTCAGAGATATGTTAAATCATCAATTCGTAATAGCACTTCTCGGATGTTAAATCTAACATTTTAGTCAAATTGGTAAATTACATTGTATGTGAGTATATAATAAGTCACTAAAATATGGTGTGCAGCAATTATGTTTCGATATAGATATACTTTGTTACAGTCAATGAGTGTTAATTACAACAACATATATTTTTAAAGATATATTATTTTGCTAATGCCGAGTAAATTGCAATTCAATTGAATAATTTTTAGTATGAAAATAGCTAAGTCTGGTGAATACGGCGGCTGGGGTAACAGTTTCCAGCTAAGTGCTTTGATTGTATCCTGAACCGGTTTTGCTTTGTGTGCAGGTGCATTGTCAAGGAGCAACATTATCTTGCCGTGTCTTCTGGCCCATTTTGATCGTTTTTCGATCAATGCATGGTTCAAATTGATCATTTGTTGTCAGTAGCGATCAGCATTAACAATATCACCAGGTTTCAGAAACTCATAGTACACCACAACTTTCTGGTCCCACCAGACACACAGTATTGCCTTTTTGCCGAAACGATCAGCCTTTGCAGTCGTTGTTGATGGTTGTCCTAGATTAACACAAGATTTTTTCCGTTTATGAATCTTAAAATAAATCCATTTTTCCTCGCCAGTAACAATTCGATGCAAAACTGATTTTCTTTCGTGTATGGTAAGTAAAATTTCACAAGTGTTTTTTCGGGTTTTCCATCTGTCATTTTCATTCAATTCATGTGGCACCCATTTTCTACACTTTTGGATCTTTCCCATAACTTTTAAACGGTCAGAAATGGTTAGTTATGCAACATTTAACATTTCTGCCATTTTTTTTTGATTCAAAGTGTCATCTTCATCCAATATTGCTTGCAATTCGGCGTCTTCAAACTTTTTTGGTGGTCTTCAACGTTCATTATTTCTCACATCAAATTATCATTATCTCTGAACCGTTGAAACCATCGTTTTACATGTTGCTTCTGATAGAGCATGATCACCAAATGCCTCGATGAGACTCTGCAGCACTTTTCACTTCAAATGAAAACAAAAATTTAATTAACTTGCAGTAAATCTTCATTTTCTGGTGGAACAATATTCGACATTTTTAACACGATGAAAAAATTGAATATTGTTTGTACAATGACTTGATGTATACTAAATATGTTGTCATAGCAACCAAATAAAATAAAAATGTAATGCTCGTTCACAACAAATGTTTCCTATCGATACATTTGTAGCTTGACCCTCACTTCATACCGGTACACCTGGTAAATTTGATGAATATTCTGCCAATTCTTCCATAGCAGATTTGTGTATGGGTTCGTTATCATACTGATTACACAGAATTTTTTTTCTGTGCTAAACTAATTTTTTATTTTTCCCATTAATGAAAAACGTTCAATGTGTGAACAATCAATAAAATTGCCGGCGTCTATTTATGCTAACATGACAAATGATTTGATTATCTTCAAGACATGCAAATAATCATCGCTTAAATTTTAAATTTAAAAGATTCAAAATTAATAATATTTAATTTATTATAAATTTTTTTTCTATTAATTTTATTTTGAGGCATTATTAAATATTTATGAAACAAAACTTTAGCTTATTTAATTTGCCTGATGTGTGTTGTATCATAAAATTATATAAATATATATAACTTATTGGGAATAATCACCACCACCTCTCATCATCATTTTATAATTTATATTATTATAATTTTGTATACTGTTTACCACAAACAATCTATTCACATATATCATAAATACCACAAAAAATAAAAAAGTAATAAAATTTAATCGAAAATTTTCATTATCTTTCTGTAATATATTATTTTATATAAAATAAATAGAAATACCTTATAATAATATTAAAAAAAAATCATTTATATTAATTATCTATATTTAAGTACAATATATAAAATATATAAAATCGATAAAATATACAAAATTCAAAGCACAATATCTTTTAAATTATGTATATTTTATATTTAATTTTTATTATACCATAGTATGCATGTTGCTGACTCTATAGTTAAGCTATAAGTTATATATTGTTTCGTTTTATAAAACTCATTAAAATATATTTAATTCATTTTCCAGACAAAAGTATTGATTCATGCGCGAATTTCCCTTTTACATATACCATAGTTATCGTATTTTATAATTTTATGTTTATATATGGAATAATAAGACTCTTATTTAAATACAATATATGTCTAATATATCTAGAGATAATATAGTCAATATTCATATTATTTCGGTTTCTATTATGTATTACATTATTAAAAAGTGACTATATATATATTATCATTATACTATAGTTTAGATTTTCAGAATATACCAAATTTATGTGAAATTCAATTTCCGTAACAATCACAAATTTTTGTTGTGTTTAATGCTCGTATATTCTCTCTCATATATGATGGCATGGAAAAGTTTATCATATCACTTATAAATACCGATATACTATATGATTACCATATTTGTTTTGTTATAAATTTTTATGATATGTGTGTGTGTGTGTGTGTGTGTGTGTTTAACATCAGACAGAATGAAAAAGCTTTTTTATGTTATAATATTAATTAATTTGTTAAAATTGTGACAATAAAATATTTAAAATAGCATGAAAAGATGATTTCATTTAATCCTTTCGTAATTTCAGTACATAATTTTGTGTATGAGCGGTTATCAATACCATAGTAACACTGTCTGTAGTTTGTCCGCAAAATGTTCGCATTATATGTAGTAGTCCGTATAGTTTTAATCCGAGGAAATATGGATTTCTTACGGATGTTCGCTGGAATTTTATATGATGAGTGAAACCATGTCCATAGATTTTTATAAAAAATGTCCTTGTATATTTCCGATGATAATTTCTATGGATTTTCTTTAGATTTATTTCTCGTTGCTATTATTCCACAGAATATCCATTGAATTTATATTCATATTTTTTGTGTGCAGATACACGGATTTTGACAAAAATACGACATGCTACAAGTGTACTCGCACAAAAATTTTGTAAAGTATATTTATATTTTCTTATGCAAAAAATAATTTAATTGTGAAACCATTGTTTTGGATAATTGGTGAAATAAATTATGAATGCAATACCATGCGGATATATTTTGGAAATATTACCCTAACAATCCACAGATTTATTTCAATTGATCTAAATAAAATACTATTATATTAAGTGGGAAATCTACACGGAAAAAAAGGAAGTACATGGATCCAATTAAAAAGTAACGTCAAAACAATGAAATATTAATTAATTTTGCTCCAATGGAACATGGTTCATTGTTAAAATGAAATAACATTTATTAAATCAACGAATAATTCATTAAAACATAATACCGAAAATGAATGTTTTTCAATGAATTACTACGTTGGTTTAAAGAATTTGTTTCGATGAATATTATTCATTTTTTCAACGTTTTCTATTTAATAACTTATTATTCTGAACATAAATTAATTAATGATCGCGAATTCATTCATTCAATAAACAAGTACATTAAGATACTATTTAAAAAAATTAAAAATCTTAATGAATTATGTATTGAAACAATGAAAAATGGGCTTATAAACGCTATTCATTGAAATTATGTACAAGTTTATATTCAGTGTATGGACATTCTTTGGACAAATTTCAAAAAAAATTTTCCATAGAACATATGTGGATTTTTTCCACTGAAAATTTCCTCATTTTTCAAAGTACGGACAAATTGTTACTGGGTTATGGTGCCGCGATGACTCTAAAAATTATTTGGCCACTGAATTTAGAAAATTTCCACCACAAATATAGTGTATTTTGTCCCACTTTGAAATAATCTATTTGTTTAGTGTAAATCATTTTGGCTCAACTTTTGTTTAATTTAAATAACTTTACGTGGTGGTAGTAATGTACCATATAGTGTGTGCGTATCCTCATTAACGTTATTATGCGGTTTTATGACACTTTAAATAGTTTTGTGTTCTGCTGATATGGAATAAAATTTTAAAAGTAAAATTACAAAGTTTTTTGTATCCAAAAAACTATTTATATACAAAATTCAATTTTACAATTTATTATTTTAAAAACATCAATATATTATAAAGTCAGTTGACGAATGGTTCTGGTTCATGACATGAAGACTTTTATGTATTGACCAAAAAATATTCTTATACCCAGGAATATGTGTGGTATTTAAAGTTAGGGATATTTCTTTTACTATACTTTTACTATACTCTAACTGTTCCACTTTTTAGAATTATTTATTTTTAATACAATTTATTTTTTTTTTATTATTAATTATTACTTTTATAATTTCCTTATTCAAATTGTCTTGTCGGTTAATTGTCACTGTCGATGCTAACCGTTACCTGCATGTGTTCATTACGGAACACATACCTATGACGGGTTCGTATCGACGTCGTCTTGACGTGTCACCACATATGTATAAATAAAGAAATGTTATGAATAGAAATTTTTGTTATTTACTAAATTTTTCATTAGACATTAGTCAATTTTCCGATTTTGTCCTTCATTTTTATTCGCATAGATTGATCTATAAGAGACATTTTTCTCTTTTAAATTGCTGGCATAACCTTTCAACTTAAAATAATAATAAAGCTGATGTAATATTAAATTTTCAAATTCTATGTAATTTATAAATATTTTGTTGGCTATAGTTTATTATAATCATGTGTGAGTGTATGTGAGGAGAGTTACTTTTATATTGTTACAAACTTTTGTTTATGTAAATACTTTAAAAAGATATGTTGGTGTCTTTTTATTTACTTTTTTTTTATTATTATTGTTTGGGATTACTTTTCTGGTTATATAATTTTTGGTGTGGATGGCCGCCCCCACCATTTAAAATATAATATAAAATAAAACAATTGAAATTTAATTTAATAAAAGAAAAGTTTTATCGCACAATAAATCAAGTTTGTTTGAGAGTAAAATAAAACCAAAATATTAAGAATCCATCTTTTTATGTATTGTACAATATATTAGAATAAAAAATTGTATCTAACTGACTATTGTTGTAGTATTATATAAAATTAAAATAAAACCATGTAATAACACCGCGTATATTAGGATATAAATAATACAATGAAATGTTATTGTATTTAAGTTTGTTGTTGTTGACTTTTAAAATGTTTTTGATAATTGTAAAAATATATATTGTATTTATAAAAATAATATATATAAAATATAAAAAAATTCATAATTGGTAGATAGAAAGTTCAAAAATCTTCATATATATATAATTGTAATTGTAATTATGGTATAAATGAATGAATGAAAAGATAAGAATATATTTATATAAACTAATTTAATTTTTATTATTTGTAATGCATTGAAGATAAAAAATATATATATATTATATAAAATTATGCAAATAATTTATTTTATATGTGGCGTATAATGTAATGTATATCTGTAATCTAATTAATTGTGCTTGAATTTTAATCTTGAAATTAATAAACCAATTAGTTAGTTATAATGTTTGACTTCTGTCTACGAATATCACATATAATTATTTACTATTACTTACTGCATGGTATTAAAAGGTGCGATTTAGCCTCCAACACGTTTTACAACCTGACCTATCTGCAGTCGACGTTTTCCAATCCCAAATTTTAAGGATCCTATTGTTTACTGCATATAACCATCTAGCCTAAGATTTCCGGTTCTCCTTCTAGACCTTCTGCATTACCATTCAACAGTTTTTTCGGTAAACATTTCCCCCTCCATTCGTACTATGTGCCCAAGTCATCTTAATCTATTATAGTATTTGGTAAATAATAACTATGGTTTTTGAAATTAAAGTATTTTATTGTTAGTTGCCTGTACCCACCGTACCATAGTTAGTACATAATAATTGTTATTTTATGGATTATTATTCATTTAATTATAATTTTTATTATTATTAGTAATTTGTATCAATAAATATAATAAATTGAACAGCTATAAAATCAAATGAAATTTATAGAAATTTAAAAAAGTAGAAGCTAATGAAATTTTAATTCTGAATTCGATATAAATATATGTTAGTCCTTATATAATTAATTATGTTCGAAATGTTCAGAATTATCATTTCTATTTTATTCATCTTGCAGTGGATTTCTGGCGAATGATAATTCTGTTTGGATGTCAATATTATAAAATCTTATTATATCAATAATAAATATAATAATTTAATTAATATATTCTCAAAAAAACTCGCAAAAAATTTTATTTTTGAAAATATGATTTAAAATTATAGTTCAAAAAAATCATTTCATTTGTAATACCATCAATTTTTTAAAAATTAATTTAACTTGAGCATAAACTTTTGACCTGTATTGTATAGAGATAATGTATATTTATTTATAATATTATCCTTAGTTATTTTTTATGTATTATACAATATATATATGAGATAGATATGGTATCTTGAGATATTTTGTCGTACAATTCACCTTTCCGTAACGTTTTCTTTCCATGTATAAATAAAATATATATTGTATTGGAAAAAAGGTATATTATATTGTATTATATACGATCGAATACACAAACTATTTGTATGTATAACCTTGTTAGATATTCTGAATTGACCTATGAATTATTTAAAAGGAATTTTGTGATGCACATACATATATATAATGTTGATGATGGACCAGACATATCCTATAACGAACGTAATGGCTTTGTTAGTGTAATAGGTTTTTTTTTTCTTTCTGACAGTTGGTCTTTGGAGAAGAGTTAATAATATTCAATGTTTTGAATATAGGGATTGATTTTTAGTTATTTTATATTGTTTTTTGTGCATTTACTTTTTTCCAATATTTCTTTTCGTTTGTTATTTTATTTCAAAATATTATACCAAAAATATTATTAAATTTGTTATTGGTTTTTTATATTGTATTATTTTATCTTATGTTGCTGTTGTTTCTTTAAAAACAATTTAATTAACTTTTAGTTTTTTGATAATAATTGGAAATAATAAATGTTTTCTATAGTACTTTTGTTTGAAGAAAAATAACGAATTTATTGTTGTGTGAATTTAATTGTTTTGGTGTTAGTTGCCTACACTTTTCTTATAGTTGCAGGTTAACGTTGTAGACTAACAAATTCTATAAAATTTCTAATCTTGCATATATATATATGGAAGAGTTCTTTAAAATCACGTATAATCATTGATAAGATTTTGCATATTCGATGTTAGTGCAATGTTTTATAATAATTTAAAAAATTTTTTTTAGAGCACCATACTTTTGATTAAATTTAGCTAGAAATTAGAATTTTATGGTTTAGTAACAGATGTTTAAATACAGAAAAATTTTGGGTGACCATTTGCTCGTTTATGGAATAAAAAGAAAAACGGATAACTTTGAAAATATGGTATGTTGGATGGAATACTCAAAGATTAACAATGCCTGCACTCATCACTTTGGGCCCATATAAAAATAATAGAATTTTGAAACATTTAGTTTTCGTTAATTACCGTTCAATTGGTAAATTGTTATATATTCTAATGCGCGGAGTAATTTACCAACTTGGCTGTAATGAAAGGTGTTTATTAGATGACATAAAGCTCCACTTAAAAAAATAATGACAAAATATAATATATATTTACAATTATATAGTTGAAATAAACAATATTGTCTGTGATTTTATTTATAATTGAACTTTGTATATGGTAATGTTGTATAAATTTTAATTAATTCCTTGCCATTTCGCATATTTTGTTTTATGTAATACAATATTATTTTTTTTTATTGCTGAATAGCCACCATAAATAAATTTCTCCTTTAAACGATTTATTTTAGTTTCAGTAAATTTCAGTTTTTTTTTTCCCAACTATATTTATTTTATTTTTAAACTTAAATTATTGTATTAAAATTCCAACAGATTGCTATAAATTTAAAGTTTATGTTTCAATTCTTCGTTCTCTCGTATAGAAACGTTTTTGTTTCTTTTTTTTTTATACAATTGTAAATTTTATATTTATGTTTAAATGGTAAACTAAAGTTTAAAATGTCAATTTAAATCTATGTGCTCGTATGTATGTTGTGTAATTCTTGTAATATTTATGTTTATATGTTTTATTTAGGGTAAACCAAATAGTAGTGAATAGTTTGAAATTTTTGTTAATTGTTAATTTTTGCATTTAATTTGATTACATCTAACGAAGACGTGAACTGATAACTACGTGATGGCATATGAAATTGTAGAAATGTTAAACAATGTGTGAAAAAATTTAATTTTAATATTTTCACAAATAAATCATTTCCCAAAAAATAATATTGAGTTCACGACCGACAGACAGTCTTTTTACCTTTACATATCTCTTCAATATGCGCACAGAGAAAATGTATCTTAACAATAAAAGTAATAAAAGGAAAAAAAAGGACAGAAAATTCTTATCATTTAAAATTATGTTAGTTTCAAACAAATTTATATATTCGTTTTTTGGTTTCATACGTATATATTTATGTTTATATTTTATTATATGAGGAGGTGATACCACCACATATACCATATAAAAAAACTATATATTCAAATTGCAGAACATATGCAGATGGTGTGTTTAAAGACATTGTGTATATAAAGTTATTTTATGACCATCATTTTATTTATATACATAACTACGTAATATAGTGATGCGGTTATGGTTAAAATATTCTAATAAAACAGACAATATATAAAATGTTATCCCATTCCTGTATATTATTATTATAACTATTCTATATACAATATATATGATAGAAATATTTAACCACCCATATATATATACAATATATCACAACATTTGTCCAGGGAATGGAATAATTTTCTTCATTTTCATATATATAGAAATGTGGTACACTTTAATGTTCATATACAAATCAGTATCAGTGGCGTATTCTCTGTTGTTATTATTTTACAAATTTTACGACACACGAGTTCTATCTTTTTTTGTTTTTTTTTAATATGGTAATATTATCGTACACAACCATTAAATACCTACTAATCATATAGACATTTTGTGCTATGTTTTATTTTGGAAATATGTAGTGTAGAATGGGACATAAAATTTCAGCTTTGCTTGCTTTGTATTTTTCATAAAAACATCTTAAGACACACAGTGACACACAGTGACACACAGTGATAACCGCATTCATCAATTAACCAGGCAACCAATTATATATACTATAAATAGATTTGGTAGGACCAAATAATATCTATTGTCTGTAAACATTTATAGCTCGTATATTATTTGTTGAATAAATGTCTCACATAATACTCTGTATAAAGAAATCGGCCTCACAAGACGCGCTACTGATACATAAATTTAAATAGTTCATTTTATGTTTAAATAAAAGTACAAATTTGGTACTTTTTTTAAGGGTTAGTTTTAGTATTATTTTATCATATCATAATACTATGTGAAATGTTACTAGATTACTGTGTGTGTGTGTGTGTGTGTTCATTGTGAATGACATAAGTGTTAATTTAGTTTTTTTTTTTTTTAGTTATTTTCTCTATAATTGAAACTTTTATTATTACAACCATTTATAAATTTTATTGTTTGAAAGTCAGAGTTTCGTATATACTTTATGTAAAAACTTTTGCTTAGGTTTTATTCTTCTGTTTTTTTAATAATTTAAATTTTACTTTTGGATAGATTTGTGTTGTATGTATACCTTCGTCTGCTGCTCTTGAACAAAATTTAAAACCAAAAAATTATAATCTTAATTGAAATAAATATACTTGAAGACAATTGTCTATAATTTTGTATATTTTATATTTTTTGCTTTGTATTATGCAAGAAATAAAATTAAAAGTGCACTTTTTTCCATAAATATATAACATCATTTTTATTTAATATTATAATTATAATAAAATTTAAAGACTTGCAGTTGGTCTTTACCCTACATTTGTGTTCGTTTTTATTGCTATTATTATATATATATCGTTATTGTTATATAAATGTTAATTAAACAAATTTCTAGATACTTCCCGATGAATATATTTTAATATAAATTTATACACAATTTTGGTTTTGTGTTGCTAACATAAATTTTTCCAATGAATAACTATTTCTATTAGCAGCATGTTTATAGGCGATTTAGTGACTGATTAACAATTTTTAATATTTATTTTTATACAATTACAATCATATCCGTATTGTCATATGCTTATGATTCGATTAATTTGAAATTTACGCATTTTTCTATAAATGTGTTACACATTCTGAAAGGTATATTAAATTTATATGGGTTTTTGCATAGTATGTGTGTTGTTAAGTCAATGTGAATTTGCAAACATTTTTTTTCTTTGTAAATATTTGCAAACCACTTGCAAATCAAGAGCATTTAACTTAATTCATAGATATATAAAGTAATCTTAGGGTACACTTATACTAAATGCTTTGTAATTATCTATGGTACGAATTTGTGAAAGAATTTACAATGCTTTAAAAAATTGTGATAAACAATTATTATTATTTAAATTGAAAAATTATTAATTCTCTTAACATTTTCTTGTCTTTTAATCACATATTAATTCACTAAATTCACTACTTTGTCACTGCATCCCGTCTTCTTGTTAATTGTATCTTGAAGGGTTTTTTTTGTTGTTGTTCTTGCCATTTTAATACTATTTGGTACTGATGAAATTGTTTGTGGTATTTACGCCTGTGCTATATAAATTATTGACACAGTTTTTTTCAGTAATCTTTTATATTCTGTAGCATATGCTGCATCACCGTATGAGCACTCCCTGTTGTGTACAGTTGATTATTACATTTTATGGGGAATTATATGAGAAATTAAAATAAAAATAATAGTACTGTATTCCAAATATAAAAAATGGTACAAAAATGCATACAGTATTATTATTTCACAAAAAATTTCAATGACATCAATTGGAAAATCGGCTATATTTTCGGAATGCGTGAAGCAATTTAAAAAATTTCTTCTATGAAACATTGATTAGATTTTTAAATTATGTAATAAAAATTAGAAATCCGTTAAAACTATGGCTCGCGTAATTAGAAAATTTGATAATTCATTAAAAACGATTTTCTCGAAAATTTTCCACTGGCCTGCCGGCTAATATTTTACAATGTATGTAGTATTAGTAGTGAATTTAAGAAAAATATATTTGGAACAAGCCTATGCAAATATTTCTCAGGAGCCGCCCCCGGGCAATTAAGAAATGAACTTTCTAGAATATATCAAGTTTTAACTTTTAAAAACCAAATTTTATAAAATATCAAACAAAAACTCATTGAGTTGTCATTTTACACAGTTTACCATATTGTATGGTAGAGAATTGAATGAATGGCTCGAATTGACATGGTCTTACAATACAATTTTCTTGATCACCAATTTATTCAAAAAATTACAGTATACTAGACGATATGAAACATGAAACATTAAAAGTTGCTGTTCGTTTAAGTAAATAAGGAAAGAAAAATATGAGTAAAGTTGAAATTTTGATGTGGCCAGACTATCGTTTCCGCCATTAAGGAGTGTTAAACGCATAATGTTTATTTTTAAAAAAAATAAATTACAAAATGCAAAATTAATAATAAAAATTTAATTTTACCATTTTATTATTTTTCAATTATATATAAATTCATTGTATTATATGCATTGAAAATAAAACGGATCAATAATTTCAATGGATTATTATTGGCGGCGGCGATTCATTTTGGTACATTTGAACACATTTATTTAAACAACGGAAATTTTATTATGGAAAAAAAAAACCATGTTATATTTTCCTTTTTTTTACAAATGTACAACATGCAATACACACAAAATGACATATTTATTTATATAATTATGTTTAAATTAAATGTTATGCATCAATCGATGCAATGAAATTAAAATATGGGTTAAAAAATTATATAATTTATTTAACAATAATAAATTTCATTGCCAGTAAATGTTACAATGGATTTTTTTTTAGTGTGTGTGTGTGTCCTCTGCCTGTGCCCTGGCACATAACAATATTTCTTTGTAAATTGAAAAAATTATATAAAAATTAAAATATATACTCATTTGTTTGGAACAACAATAGCACCACCACCACCACCACACACAACATTTTTACATCCAATTAAGGTAACGGGAATAAGATTAAACACAATCATAAACATTTGTTCAACATAACCACGTAGCGTATAGATAAAAAGATATATAAATATATATAAAATTTTGATTGTTCCAATGAATCCAATGTAAATATATGTAATGCAACAATAATAAGACACACAACTATAAAATATCATTTGTTGTATTACAATTTTTTGTATGTTATTAATTATTTTGTTCATTGTATATTATTTGATGATGGTGGGTTACAAATTTACCATTATTTTGTGTGAATAACAATGTATGAAAAGTATATATAAATAAATTGTGTTGTTTATAACAATTTAATTTTTATTCTTTGCTGTGTATGGATTCCACCATCGATATTTTTGGTGTGTGTGTTGTGTTATTATTAATGTTATGTGTTATGAATGCAACAATAAAATTTTACAGTATATTATTTTTACTGAAATATACCCTGCAGGAAAGAGAACTAGTTCTACTACTATAGTAGAACACAACTAGTTACAAAGTAAATAGTACTGGTTCCACGCTAACACCCCTTTTACGTGTTGCGAACTGTTTCTTTTAACATTGAGATGTCCTACGAAACGACAATTGTCCTCTTATGCACTACTTTTTTCAATTAGTTGAAGAACTAGTTAATTTATAACCAATTACTGAACTAGTTCAAATGTAAACACTTAAGTTCTAGTACTAGTTCTTCTGCAACTAGTTATTTAACTGATTAATTTTAATTTGAATGAGATATTTCTTTCACCGGTACTTTAACTAGTTCTTTTTAAAAAAAAAGTTATATTTAATTTAAAAAAAAAACGTAGCCAATATATTTTAATTTAATTTAATAATTATTATCTTTTTAATACAAACTAATAATTTACTTCATATTTAAAAAATATTATAAATTATTGTAACTGGTGCTTCATATAGTTTATCGCCTTTTTTTTTAAATTACATCAGCTCCATTTTAATTTTACGTGCTACATCTAAGTTGTCCTCGCGTAAAATAAAACGCAATTTTTCGAAACATTTACGGAATGGTTTATTCCAATCGATTAATTTCTCTTCAAAAGATATTTTTGGTAGCTATTCATTTTCCAAAATTTCCATTTTGTTGAAACAATCTTCCGCCACAAAGTTCTTGTCCGATGCAATGTGCATATCTTCTTCTACTGCACTAAAATTGTTGGATATTTTGGATGGTAATTTATTTCTTTTTCACTTCACAATCTCACAATACGTGTTTTTAATACACTATTAAAAATAAAATTAAAACAGTTTCTAAAAACATATATTACTGTAACAGTTCAACAGCGTTTTTGTTTCTCTTCGTTTCGTCATGTATTTGTATTATTGCGTATTTGAAATAGTTCCTATCTGCAATACTTTAGCAATAGTTCTGTAACTAGTTCTTTTTCAACTAGTTGAAGAATTAGTTTTTATACGAAACTAGTTTCAAAATTTACTGCAGGGTATATATTTTTTTTTATATTTATATAAAATCAATTTAATACAGTCAAAATTAATTGCGCATCGATTCAATTTTATATTTATATATATTTTTTTTGTGGAATTAATTGTTAATAATAAAAAAAAAAGCAGACTCTATTGAAAAATTACCATCATCAATAATATTTTCCTTTTTAAATATTAATTTATAGTCGATTTTTAAAAATTCACACCTTTACAGTTTTTTTATTTTCAATTTTTATAATCTTTTATTTTATCGTGATGCATTTGAGTGTTGTGTAAATTGCAATTTTTTATGTTATTACAATTATTGATTTATGTTTACATATTTTTTTTTTGTTGTTTACAAGTTGTTACGATAATTTTTAAGTAGTGAAAGTGCAAAAAAAATATTCAAATTAAAATTTTATATTATCATTTTTTGGTTTTTATTTCCATTAAATTCGGTTCTGTTATTTTTTAGTTACAATATTTTATATAGAATTAGTTTCATATAAATTACTATATGCTTTTTGCTGCAATCCATTTTTATGTTGTTTATAGAAATAGGAAAAGTGTCACTCACAGAGACAGTGATGAAAAATTTATTTGTAATTTATGAAAATAAATCATACATTTTACACATTTATACTTTATTTATATTATACTTGCCCTCGCGTACATTTGTATTTATTGTATTTTATATTATATTTTTTAAATTTTATATTAGAAAAATTAATTTGAAAATAATAATAATAATAATAATAAATTATTTTTAATTTATATTTTTCATTTTATTTTATTTTTTCTGTATACACAGATGGAAGACGAAGGTAATCATGGCAACGATGAAACAAGACTTTTTATATTATCGTCATTGGCACAACATCAAAAAAGTCGTGTTTGTTGTATTTTATGTGAAGAACCGATGTTAGTTTTCGATAGATATCCATTAGTTGATGGAACATTTTTTCTAAGTCCAAAACAACATTCAAAAGGATGTATTGAAGTAAGTAAATTATATGTATTTTTATTATTATACTACAATAATTATTATTATATATTTTAATTATAAAATAAGCGAATATGCATTGGGAAAATGGGAAATAAATTATAAATTTTCTTTTTAAAAAATTACAATATTTATATATTAGTTATCAATAATTACTTTATTATTTATTTATTTTTATTAAGTCATATTTTGCTCCAAGTGGAGTTTTATGTCATCTAATAAACCTTTCATTACACACAAATTACTCCGCATGGAAGTATATAACAATTTACCAATTGTACTGTAATTAACGAAAGATAGATATTTTCAAAATACTATTATTTTTATATGAGTGATTAGCCCATAGTTATGTGTTTGTGCAGACATTGTTAATCTTTGAATAGCGTTCAACACCATATTTTCAAAGATATCCGTTTTTCTTTTTATTCCATCAACGAACAAATGGTCACCCAGCAGAAAAATTTCAGTATTAAAATAAATACCGAAAAATTTCCTATGAAAAGGAATATATCAATAATTTACTTACTCACATATAGTGAAGTGAAAGTCCTCATGTAGAATGTCGCTCGGCACCGTTTCAAATGAGAGCGGTTCATGATTGTAATGATAGTTTCATATAACGAAAAGAGTTAAATTTTTCTTGTAAAAACATGACAGAAAAGGAATTATATTACAATTAATATTTTGTAATAAAATCAATAAAACATATATTATTTATTGATTTTCAATTAAATCAGCAAAAATATAATTATAAATCATTTTATCCGTTCTGTTTTTTTATATGTACGTGCTTCAAAATATAAATTAATATTAAATATAGCTTTCACCACATATATTTTTTATTTTGACTAATTATTTCTTTTCATAAATCAAGAAAAATCATTCCTCAGCTAGCTTTAAATTTGTCTAATTTTACCATAATTTCTCAGCAATTTTTTTTTTAAATTTTATCACATTGAGTGTTTGGTGACATTTTCTTATAATGAGAGCTTCATTTCAATACAAATTTACTGAAAATTTTAGCGCTTTGTCAATACCAGTTTTGATATGGGGAATTTGAATACATCATGAGAATGATCTTCTAATGTAAAATCATTTGGACTATAAAAACCGTTCAATACATAGATAGCTTATAATTTATGGAAGCTATTCTATATATGGGGTCTTCGTTGGATACGTAATTTTAGATTTAAAAAAAAAACACCTGGCGAACACTTTACACTCTGTCCGTTGATTAGACTGAACCATATTTATTGTAGTTTTATGGTCCTTTTTTTAATACATTTATTAAAGTAACTGATATATTCATGTGATAGTGTTTGAGTGACTGTGTGTATAAAAAATATGTGTGGTCTAATTTCTAATATTGTATAAACATTGTGGTTCTATAAAATCAGTCTTATCTGTCAATTACTACATTACATTGTGATAATAAGAAGCATCAAGAACAATTTCATTTAAAAATTGAAAATACTCAACACATTTTATAAGAAAATACTCCACAACCGTATATATTTATAACCATTCTTCCAAACATATTTTTTTATTTGATGTTTCTGTTAACCCATTTGGAATTATAATAAATAATAATTATCAATTTACAATGCTTTCGATATAGTAATACATTCACTAGTAACAATGTCTGTAGTTTGTCCGCAAAATGTCCGCATTATATATTTAGTCGTCCGTAGTTTAAATTCGAGGAAATATCTATGGGTTTCTTATGGATGTCCGCTGGAATTTTATTTGATGAGTGCAAACCTGTTCATGGATTTTTATAAAAAATGTCCTTTGGATTATCCGTATATTTCCGATGATAATTTCTACGGATTCTCATTAGAAGTATTTCTCGTTGCTATAATTCCATAGAATATCCATAGAATATAAAATTCATATTTTTTGTGAGAGCAGGTCCACGGATTTTGACAATACAATAAAAGCTTTGGATCGTGGATGTTGTTTGGCTAGTAATACCCGTGAATTGTCCGTATTAGCATTCATTGATTGTGAACTTTTTCTTGTAATAAACAATACCGCGGATAAAATCTATGAAAAGTCTTACAAAATTCTTCAAAAATATATCGATTTGAGTTGTTGCGGTTGTTTTAAAAATTATGAAAATAAATTCAAAAGAGATCGTTAGATAAACAAAATATACAAAATGTAAACTAAACTGTCTTTAATAATTGGTGAAATAAATTATGAATACAATATCGGGTGGATATTTGTTGGACATATTACCCTGACAATCCATAGATTTCAATTGATCTAAATAAAATACTATTTATATTAATTGGAAAATCTATGGACATTCTTTGGACAAATTCCAATATATCGTTTCCATGGAAATTTTCCTCATTTTTCAAGGTACGAACAAATTGTTACTAGGGCTATAAATTTTTCAAATAGTTGAGTGAAATTTATGTATACTATAATTTAGTAATTTCAACATAAAATGAGTATGTGATGAGAGGCATTAGCATTCATTTAGTTTATTGATATTTTATTTATAATTCAATTAATATAATATGTTTCTATAACAATAATCATATGATTTAATATGTGCGTCAATGGCTATATGTATTGGGAATATATAGTAATATTATTTAATTCATATATAATTTACTGTATTTTAATGTAATACTAAATATAAACATCTATTTTTATGTGTTGCATCAAATGCAAGAACTTTATATCCATCTCATTTTACATTTATTTATATTTAATAATCGTAATATTCGTAATTTGTAATAATGGGTTTGACATTGAATTAAATTACTCGTGTCTATTTACTAGCAATTTTATTGTCTGCATTTAAAGTATTTAGTTCAGACTGTCTGTCTGTCTGTTTTTCTATACATTACATGTTTTTTTTTTTCTTCACATAATATTAAAATATAGTTATGTTATAATAATAAAATTTCTATATTTATTTATTTATTATGTGTGTGTGTGTGTGTGTTTTTTTTTTCTATGTTTTGATGATAAACATAAATTGTTTTGTTATATGTCGTCCGTCGCGCCAGCAACCACCACCGCAACTAAACAATAATAATAATAATAATATGTAATACAAATAATAATAAAATAAGTTATTGTTTTTATAATATTAATGCGTAATTTATTTATTTTGGTTATTTTGGTTGGACTCATCCTTCTTCTTTTAAATTGTTTGACACTTTCCAAAAACGTAATTATTAAAACTTTTTCTATATAAAAATATATGCAGAGAATTTAATGGGTTGTGTGTGTTTTAAATGTACCTTTTTTTTTCATCATTTTCTTTATTTAAAAGTTATATAAATTGTAATAAATATATTTGACCTACTAATTGTTTTTTGTTATTTATACAATATTTATTTTTTTTCTTCAATATGTAATCTTAATAATTTTTTGTTTAACTCTAAAATACGTGCAATTGTATACGATTTTTTGGTCTGTATGGTGGTGTCTTCTTTTTATTTATTTATTGTTTATTTATTATTTTCGTTGTTTGTTAATAAAAACGATATGAATTGAATGTTAATGACGATATGCGACAAATATATTATTACATATTCATGACAAAAAAAATCATAAAGGAGAAAATTTTATGACACGTCTATGTTTGTATTATAATTAAATATATATGAATATTTTTTTTTAAAAAAAATTTAATAATTTCTAAAAATAAATAAAACCTTGCGAAGCTTATGGCATCTACCAAACATTCATTATAGTCAAATTAGTAAATTACTCCGTATGGGAACATATCCACAATTTACCAAATTTGTACAGCAATTTAGGAAAAAAAGGATGTTGGCTTAATTCCATTGATTTTTTTCATATGGTAACGTAGACCTTAATAATGTGTGCGCAGACATTGATAATCTTCGTCCAACACCATTTTAAAATATATCCGTTTATTTTTTTTTCCATAAACAAACAAATGATCATCCAGTTGAAAAATTCCGTATTTAAATAGCGTATTTTTTTTTTTAAATAAATATTTCTAACTAATCACACGCGTATGAATGTTTTTGTCGCAATCTGTTTATGTCCCGTGTATGGAGAATTGACATTTTAAAATTTAAAATTATGTCATTTAGAATATTTCAATTATTACTATTTGATATAGTTAAGAATTTTAAGCATATTTTCAATTTCAATCAATGGGAAATTAATGAGTCCAATGTACGGATAGATAGAAGATTTAAGTGTGAAAAATATTAAAAAATGGTCCAAAGATGTGATTTTAATAAATGTGCCGCAACGAAAATTATTACTTTGGTTATTACTAATAATTTACTTAATGACGAATTAACCAAATTACAACAAAGAAATAATCTGCTTAAACATAAGTTAAATTTGGCTTAGTATTTAGTATTTATAGTTATTAATATTTTGTTATATTCATATTATTATACAATGTAAAAAAATCAACTCCGTGGTGGTTAGTATCCGCAATAAAAATTAATTAAAACGTGTACGCACGAGACACTTGCTACAGGTTATAAATGTCAAACGTGGTTCAACTATATATACTAACAAGAACAATTTAAAACCTATTTTATGAATGATATTAAAGTTTTTATACATGTGAGTAGATATTTTTGTGTCAACAAATATGTGGTTAATTGTTATTATACTTTTTGATATTTTTACATTTTTATTTGTTCTTATTATTGTTAAACTATTGTTCTAAATATCTAAATAAAAGCTGTTAAAGATACGTTTTTATCACTTTGTAGGAAAGTCTTATCCCAACCCCCGTGTATTCACCAGACAATGGTCCCTATAATTATCACTTGTATCGATCGATGCAACATGGGTTAGTGTATGCTCACTACGTAGTTATAATAAATAATGTAAAATATTTTGATTGATAGAAAAATTATCATTTTCACAAAATTACGTTTTATTTTTGCCAAAAAATGCCGGAAATTAATTTGTACACGTACAATTCTTACTTATATACAGAGCGTCTCACAACAACATTCACGCAATATTTGAATGATGCGTTGGGTGGTAAAGTGTTGTCAACGAAAAAAAGGTTTTGTGATAGGTGCTGTAAAATCAATACCGAAATCTACTGGGAATGTCAAAACACAGCTAAATTGTTTTACATAGGGCTATGCTAAATGCATTTCGAAAGTTCCTTTAACTTTAATGAACAAAACATATTCCCAAGACCATGGTGGTATGGGGAATTGGAGAAACTAAAGAGGTGAGAAAGCCGTTAAACATGCTTTGACAGATAATTCTCAATAGGAAGGATATATAAAAAAGAAAAAATTGGTCATGGAGAGCAGTGGCGAATGATATACATATTATTGTTTAATAATATTAATTATTATTGCTCATAAATAAAAGCTAAATGAAGACATAAAATAAAATATCAATATATAAAATTATAATAATAATAATAGGTACCTGCAGTACATAATTTATATTATAATTAAATGGTTTTTTTAATATAAAATTATTATAATAAATAATAGAAAAATATAATTTATATGTTAATTCATATTTTTAATAATTGATTTTAACAAGTACACCATAATTGGATTGTTTTCTAGTAATAAAATATTGTTTATTATTATTATATTTTTATTCTATAATACAATTAATATTATTTATTATTATTCTAATATTGTTATGTTGTGCGATTTACGATCTATTCTATAGTTTCAAATCATAATAATTAATTAATTTCCGGTTGTCAATAAAATACGCACACATAATTTTACTGTGTTATTATGCTAAAAAATAGCTTGGGAATTTATTTTGAATAAACTAATAAATAATTATTTATTTAATTTGTGGATAGAACTAAAACAATATGAAAAGTTATGGTTTTATATACAACATATTAACTATATAAGAATAATTTTATTTAAGAATGACTGACCTTAACTTCAATTATAATTTAATTATATTTTATATTTAAATTTAATTTTTAAATTTATTTATTTTATACCAATAATAGGTAAAATATGAAGGACGTAGTCATTATTTAACAGCTGTTTGTATGGGTTGTTTAGAAGGAGTATCAGTGGATAGAATTATACGTTGCAGGTAAAGTTGTTAATATATTATTGAGATAAGTGATACACACAAAAATAATTTGTATGTGTTAGATTTATTGTAAAATTAAAATTAATTGATATGGATTTTTTTTTTTTTTAAATTTTAGATTTTGTGCACAAAAATGGGAAGGTTGTTCCTTAGTTTTAGGTACAATGTATTCATATGATATTTTTGCTGCTATGCCATGTTGTACGGAACGTCTTAAGGTATTTATAATTTATAAAATTAATTAATTTTATCCATTTCATTGTTTACTTCGGCTAAATTTGCAAATTTAAATAATATATAAAATATTTTAATATATACGAATTAATATTGTTGACACTAATTTCACAACTATATTTTATGCACATAATAATAAATAAAATGTTTCAAAAATATATATATAAAAACTCTTGTGGGGCGAGAGAGTATAATTGATTTGGACTGGGTGTGTTTACATAATTACGAATATATTTATAAACAGTCACGTCTTTATTATTATAAAAAGTATACGTGAAATATAATTCAAAATATATGAATTGTTAAAAAAATAAATAAAATAAATAAATTAATAATAAGTCTGCTGTTTATAACTCTTTGTGATTCTACCATTGGTTATATTTTATATTTAATTTCAATTGTCTGTGTTTTGAAAATTAAGGTTTTGCCTTCCATGTACTACTACGCCGCCGCATTCATTACGTGTGATATTTAATCACATAAATTTTAATGAACTATTTAAATGTTAAATGTTCCATATGATTTCTAATTGTTTTTTTTTTAAATTTTGTTACATTACACAATTTTAAATAAAAACAACACATGAAATAATTACGTACTGCGTTGACATATATATTTTTATTTTGAATTTATGTATACATAAATTGTATGTTAATTAATTTAAAATGATGATATGATGCAAACTATTAGACAATTGATTATTATGACGTAATGTTAATATAGTTTGTTATTAATTTATAATTCATTTTTTCTTTATATCTCAGTATATGTTGGAGATTATACGTATAAATAATAATAATAATAATCTAAACAATAAGGTGACATTGTAAATATTATTTTGAAATATCTTTAATTTATTCTTTTAAATTAATTTTGTAAAGATTTTTCAAAATAATTTACCCTTACCGCACACTAGAACATCGACTTTGACATCGAATATTATGTTGGTTGTGCAACACAAAATATCTTTTAAAATGTAAATTTCAACAGTATCAGCAAGATTTCTAATTGTTTAAACCAACGATTTTCAAGCACTAGATCTTTGATAGGTTGTTCATCAGTTGTCTCTTCGCCTTCAACGCTGTCTTGAAACGAATTATACCACTTTTTTTGTTTGTTTATATAGCCGGTTTGTCAAAGGTGTACTACACCATCTTTAACAAATTTGTGGTAGAAAATTAATTTCGCAAACAAAATTTAATTTATTTACTAAACAAAATCACATGTATTATAAAAAAATCGAAAAAATGAGCTTTTCACCTACTCGTACAAAACTCTTAAGCGTATATCAATAACTATTGAATCTTATGACTTGAAATTATGCACATGTGTCAAGAACACTCTATGTACCCGCTAAGTTTAAATTAAAATATCATCTTATTATTTGGACACAAATTATATACATCTATTTTACCACTTGTATAGATGAATTTTTAATAGACATTGCAGGACACAAAATATAGTATATCTATAATCATATATTCATTTATTTGTGATTGAGTTTTGTACAAAATAGAAAATAAAATATGAAAGAAAATTCAAATTTATGTCACATCATTTAGCAGAGACGTCGATGTTCTGTGAAAAAATAAAAAAAAATGTAAAATAAATAAAAATCAAAAGAAATAATTTATTTCTTTATTCAGTTTTCTTTTAACATCAATATATAAGTTCTTCGTTTTAACCCTTAGCGAACGAATTTGTGACATTGCAAATATTCTAAAAAAATCGAATGCCACCATACATGCGGCATGACCTAACATATATTCTCTCATATATGGTTTACTGTTTAACATAAAGTTATACGTTTTACGTGTTTACAAAACATTGCGCACACTTCCATAAAACGCCGGTAGTAAGGTGGGAAACACGTAATTATTGCGATACTTGTACTAAAAAACCTGGTATTCATATAGGGGACTGTTGGGAGAAGTACCATACTCAAAAAAATTATAAATAATTTTGTATAAATACATTGTTAATATATAAAAAATAAATTTATAAATGTGTACAAATAAATACATTACATACCCGCTATTCTATTCGTTTATTTCAACTCCCATTATTTTTCTGAAATTTTCACTTCAGTATCCTTTTGTATGGACTGTATCTGTTCATATACTACCTATTTTATTACTAAAAGTTTACATAAAATCCAATAAAGCTATATTAATTATGCACCTTTTTTATCGCTCTGGAAATTAAGTATTTAATTTCTTAAAAATCCGTCGACCTAGTGGTCATCGTTCTAGAAAAATGCGCTCGTTCGTTATGGGGTTAATATTATATATATTTATTATTTCGACAATTTGCATACGTATATTTAATAATAAATATGGCTTGATTTCAATGGAATTGTTTTTTCTTTATGTTTTATTGTTGTCGTAGTATTTAAAATTTAATATATATTTTTCCATTCTCTGTGAATTTTCTTGTAATCACAAATATTAGTGGTAGGTTATTATTGCTTCTTATTACATATATTCAGACTGTTATATTTATATTTATATTTATTTATATTATTATTGTCATATGTTTTTGTAAATAAATACATAAATTTTTACATTTAAAATACGAAAATTTATCATACATTTTTTTGTATGTTTTCACGATTTTTTATTTTTCAGTTTTCT